>OX637530.1:35000-2731611 GCA_951799955.1 Apamea anceps
TTCAGTTTTTCCAGGAAAATTCCCGATTTTTCTTCGGGACAACATCCAGAAACGCCATAGTTAGCTAGCCCGCGCGGAGACGCGTCTTTTGACACCTCGCCCGTGCGCCTAGCCCACATATAACACTAAAAATTCTAGAAATTTTTGCATTTCATACATAATACAAATTGACGAAATCCACCTTAGGGAGTCTTGATTTTGATCAAATCTACATAACTTTGCTTCCCGGTGACGCAATTACAAGCTGTTTTCAGCATATTAATTCTTCCCTAAGCTCCCTGAAACGTTCCCACTAGGGATAATTGACAATTTTCGCGAAAAACACTTTTTCGTTTTTTGACTTGTAAAAATTTCACTAAAACTCCTTTAAAAAACACTATTTTTAAATTTTCTTCAAAATTTTCATCTAAATTCCCGTTCCTGTAATTTTAATTGATACTTACCTGCCTTACCTGTACTCCCGTGCGCGTTCCGCGTGCCAGAGTCCCGTTTTGGTAGTGTTATTCCAGGTTTTTACATACATTTTGGTCGTAAATTCAGTTTTTCCAGGAAAATTCCCGATTTTTCTTCGGGACAACATCCAGAAACGCCATAGTTAGCTAGCCCGCGCGGAGACGCGTCTTTTGACACCTCGCCCGTGCGCCTAGCCCACATATAACACTAAAAATTCTAGAAATTTTTGCATTTCATACATAATACAAATTGACGAAATCCACCTTAGGGAGTCTTGATTTTGATCAAATCTACATAACTTTGCTTCCCGGTGACGCAATTACAAGCTGTTTTCAGCATATTAATTCTTCCCTAAGCTCCCTGAAACGTTCCCACTAGGGATAATTGACAATTTTCGCGAAAAACACTTTTTCGTTTTTTGACTTGTAAAAATTTCACTAAAACTCCTTTAAAAAACACTATTTTTAAATTTTCTTCAAAATTTTCATCTAAATTCCCGTTCCTGTAATTTTAATTGATACTTACCTGCCTTACCTGTACTCCCGTGCGCGTTCCGCGTGCCAGAGTCCCGTTTTGGTAGTGTTATTCCAGGTTTTTACATACATTTTGGTCGTAAATTCAGTTTTTCCAGGAAAATTCCCGATTTTTCTTCGGGACAACATCCAGAAACGCCATAGTTAGCTAGCCCGCGCGGAGACGCGTCTTTTGACACCTCGCCCGTGCGCCTAGCTCACATATAACACTAAAAATTCTAGAAATTTTTGCATTTCATACATAATACAAATTGACGAAATCCACCTTAGGGAGTCTTGATTTTGATCAAATCTACATAACTTTGCTTCCCGGTGACGCAATTACAAGCTGTTTTCAGCATATTAATTCTTCCCTAAGCTCCCTGAAACGTTCCCACTAGGGATAATTGACAATTTTCGCGAAAAACACTTTTTCGTTTTTTGACTTGTAAAAATTTCACTAAAACTCCTTTAAAAAACACTATTTTTAAATTTTCTTCAAAATTTTCATCTAAATTCCCGTTCCTGTAATTTTAATTGATACTTACCTGCCTTACCTGTACTCCCGTGCGCGTTCCGCGTGCCAGAGTCCCGTTTTGGTAGTGTTATTCCAGGTTTTTACATACATTTTGGTCGTAAATTCAGTTTTTCCAGGAAAATTCCCGATTTTTCTTCGGGACAACATCCAGAAACGCCATAGTTAGCTAGCCCGCGCGGAGACGCGTCTTTTGACACCTCGCCCGTGCGCCTAGCCCACATATAACACTAAAAATTCTAGAAATTTTTGCATTTCATACATAATACAAATTGACGAAATCCACCTTAGGGAGTCTTGATTTTGATCAAATCTACATAACTTTGCTTCCCGGTGACGCAATTACAAGCTGTTTTCAGCATATTAATTCTTCCCTAAGCTCCCTGAAACGTTCCCACTAGGGATAATTGACAATTTTCGCGAAAAACACTTTTTCGTTTTTTGACTTGTAAAAATTTCACTAAAACTCCTTTAAAAAACACTATTTTTAAATTTTCTTCAAAATTTTCATCTAAATTCCCGTTCCTGTAATTTTAATTGATACTTACCTGCCTTACCTGTACTCCCGTGCGCGTTCCGCGTGCCAGAGTCCCGTTTTGGTAGTGTTATTCCAGGTTTTTACATACATTTTGGTCGTAAATTCAGTTTTTCCAGGAAAATTCCCGATTTTTCTTCGGGACAACATCCAGAAACGCCATAGTTAGCTAGCCCGCGCGGAGACGCGTCTTTTGACACCTCGCCCGTGCGCCTAGCTCACATATAACACTAAAAATTCTAGAAATTTTTGCATTTCATACATAATACAAATTGACGAAATCCACCTTAGGGAGTCTTGATTTTGATCAAATCTACATAACTTTGCTTCCCGGTGACGCAATTACAAGCTGTTTTCAGCATATTAATTCTTCCCTAAGCTCCCTGAAACGTTCCCACTAGGGATAATTGACAATTTTCGCGAAAAACACTTTTTCGTTTTTTGACTTGTAAAAATTTCACTAAAACTCCTTTAAAAAACACTATTTTTAAATTTTCTTCAAAATTTTCATCTAAATTCCCGTTCCTGTAATTTTAATTGATACTTACCTGCCTTACCTGTACTCCCGTGCGCGTTCCGCGTGCCAGAGTCCCGTTTTGGTAGTGTTATTCCAGGTTTTTACATACATTTTGGTCGTAAATTCAGTTTTTCCAGGAAAATTCCCGATTTTTCTTCGGGACAACATCCAGAAACGCCATAGTTAGCTAGCCCGCGCGGAGACGCGTCTTTTGACACCTCGCCCGTGCGCCTAGCCCACATATAACACTAAAAATTCTAGAAATTTTTGCATTTCATACATAATACAAATTGACGAAATCCACCTTAGGGAGTCTTGATTTTGATCAAATCTACATAACTTTGCTTCCCGGTGACGCAATTACAAGCTGTTTTCAGCATATTAATTCTTCCCTAAGCTCCCTGAAACGTTCCCACTAGGGATAATTGACAATTTTCGCGAAAAACACTTTTTCGTTTTTTGACTTGTAAAAATTTCACTAAAACTCCTTTAAAAAACACTATTTTTAAATTTTCTTCAAAATTTTCATCTAAATTCCCGTTCCTGTAATTTTAATTGATACTTACCTGCCTTACCTGTACTCCCGTGCGCGTTCCGCGTGCCAGAGTCCCGTTTTGGTAGTGTTATTCCAGGTTTTTACATACATTTTGGTCGTAAATTCAGTTTTTCCAGGAAAATTCCCGATTTTTCTTCGGGACAACATCCAGAAACGCCATAGTTAGCTAGCCCGCGCGGAGACGCGTCTTTTGACACCTCGCCCGTGCGCCTAGCCCACATATAACACTAAAAATTCTAGAAATTTTTGCATTTCATACATAATACAAATTGACGAAATCCACCTTAGGGAGTCTTGATTTTGATCAAATCTACATAACTTTGCTTCCCGGTGACGCAATTACAAGCTGTTTTCAGCATATTAATTCTTCCCTAAGCTCCCTGAAACGTTCCCACTAGGGATAATTGACAATTTTCGCGAAAAACACTTTTTCGTTTTTTGACTTGTAAAAATTTCACTAAAACTCCTTTAAAAAACACTATTTTTAAATTTTCTTCAAAATTTTCATCTAAATTCCCGTTCCTGTAATTTTAATTGATACTTACCTGCCTTACCTGTACTCCCGTGCGCGTTCCGCGTGCCAGAGTCCCGTTTTGGTAGTGTTATTCCAGGTTTTTACATACATTTTGGTCGTAAATTCAGTTTTTCCAGGAAAATTCCCGATTTTTCTTCGGGACAACATCCAGAAACGCCATAGTTAGCTAGCCCGCGCGGAGACGCGTCTTTTGACACCTCGCCCGTGCGCCTAGCTCACATATAACACTAAAAATTCTAGAAATTTTTGCATTTCATACATAATACAAATTGACGAAATCCACCTTAGGGAGTCTTGATTTTGATCAAATCTACATAACTTTGCTTCCCGGTGACGCAATTACAAGCTGTTTTCAGCATATTAATTCTTCCCTAAGCTCCCTGAAACGTTCCCACTAGGGATAATTGACAATTTTCGCGAAAAACACTTTTTCGTTTTTTGACTTGTAAAAATTTCACTAAAACTCCTTTAAAAAACACTATTTTTAAATTTTCTTCAAAATTTTCATCTAAATTCCCGTTCCTGTAATTTTAATTGATACTTACCTGCCTTACCTGTACTCCCGTGCGCGTTCCGCGTGCCAGAGTCCCGTTTTGGTAGTGTTATTCCAGGTTTTTACATACATTTTGGTCGTAAATTCAGTTTTTCCAGGAAAATTCCCGATTTTTCTTCGGGACAACATCCAGAAACGCCATAGTTAGCTAGCCCGCGCGGAGACGCGTCTTTTGACACCTCGCCCGTGCGCCTAGCCCACATATAACACTAAAAATTCTAGAAATTTTTGCATTTCATACATAATACAAATTGACGAAATCCACCTTAGGGAGTCTTGATTTTGATCAAATCTACATAACTTTGCTTCCCGGTGACGCAATTACAAGCTGTTTTCAGCATATTAATTCTTCCCTAAGCTCCCTGAAACGTTCCCACTAGGGATAATTGACAATTTTCGCGAAAAACACTTTTTCGTTTTTTGACTTGTAAAAATTTCACTAAAACTCCTTTAAAAAACACTATTTTTAAATTTTCTTCAAAATTTTCATCTAAATTCCCGTTCCTGTAATTTTAATTGATACTTACCTGCCTTACCTGTACTCCCGTGCGCGTTCCGCGTGCCAGAGTCCCGTTTTGGTAGTGTTATTCCAGGTTTTTACATACATTTTGGTCGTAAATTCAGTTTTTCCAGGAAAATTCCCGATTTTTCTTCGGGACAACATCCAGAAACGCCATAGTTAGCTAGCCCGCGCGGAGACGCGTCTTTTGACACCTCGCCCGTGCGCCTAGCTCACATATAACACTAAAAATTCTAGAAATTTTTGCATTTCATACATAATACAAATTGACGAAATCCACCTTAGGGAGTCTTGATTTTGATCAAATCTACATAACTTTGCTTCCCGGTGACGCAATTACAAGCTGTTTTCAGCATATTAATTCTTCCCTAAGCTCCCTGAAACGTTCCCACTAGGGATAATTGACAATTTTCGCGAAAAACACTTTTTCGTTTTTTGACTTGTAAAAATTTCACTAAAACTCCTTTAAAAAACACTATTTTTAAATTTTCTTCAAAATTTTCATCTAAATTCCCGTTCCTGTAATTTTAATTGATACTTACCTGCCTTACCTGTACTCCCGTGCGCGTTCCGCGTGCCAGAGTCCCGTTTTGGTAGTGTTATTCCAGGTTTTTACATACATTTTGGTCGTAAATTCAGTTTTTCCAGGAAAATTCCCGATTTTTCTTCGGGACAACATCCAGAAACGCCATAGTTAGCTAGCCCGCGCGGAGACGCGTCTTTTGACACCTCGCCCGTGCGCCTAGCCCACATATAACACTAAAAATTCTAGAAATTTTTGCATTTCATACATAATACAAATTGACGAAATCCACCTTAGGGAGTCTTGATTTTGATCAAATCTACATAACTTTGCTTCCCGGTGACGCAATTACAAGCTGTTTTCAGCATATTAATTCTTCCCTAAGCTCCCTGAAACGTTCCCACTAGGGATAATTGACAATTTTCGCGAAAAACACTTTTTCGTTTTTTGACTTGTAAAAATTTCACTAAAACTCCTTTAAAAAACACTATTTTTAAATTTTCTTCAAAATTTTCATCTAAATTCCCGTTCCTGTAATTTTAATTGATACTTACCTGCCTTACCTGTACTCCCGTGCGCGTTCCGCGTGCCAGAGTCCCGTTTTGGTAGTGTTATTCCAGGTTTTTACATACATTTTGGTCGTAAATTCAGTTTTTCCAGGAAAATTCCCGATTTTTCTTCGGGACAACATCCAGAAACGCCATAGTTAGCTAGCCCGCGCGGAGACGCGTCTTTTGACACCTCGCCCGTGCGCCTAGCCCACATATAACACTAAAAATTCTAGAAATTTTTGCATTTCATACATAATACAAATTGACGAAATCCACCTTAGGGAGTCTTGATTTTGATCAAATCTACATAACTTTGCTTCCCGGTGACGCAATTACAAGCTGTTTTCAGCATATTAATTCTTCCCTAAGCTCCCTGAAACGTTCCCACTAGGGATAATTGACAATTTTCGCGAAAAACACTTTTTCGTTTTTTGACTTGTAAAAATTTCACTAAAACTCCTTTAAAAAACACTATTTTTAAATTTTCTTCAAAATTTTCATCTAAATTCCCGTTCCTGTAATTTTAATTGATACTTACCTGCCTTACCTGTACTCCCGTGCGCGTTCCGCGTGCCAGAGTCCCGTTTTGGTAGTGTTATTCCAGGTTTTTACATACATTTTGGTCGTAAATTCAGTTTTTCCAGGAAAATTCCCGATTTTTCTTCGGGACAACATCCAGAAACGCCATAGTTAGCTAGCCCGCGCGGAGACGCGTCTTTTGACACCTCGCCCGTGCGCCTAGCCCACATATAACACTAAAAATTCTAGAAATTTTTGCATTTCATACATAATACAAATTGACGAAATCCACCTTAGGGAGTCTTGATTTTGATCAAATCTACATAACTTTGCTTCCCGGTGACGCAATTACAAGCTGTTTTCAGCATATTAATTCTTCCCTAAGCTCCCTGAAACGTTCCCACTAGGGATAATTGACAATTTTCGCGAAAAACACTTTTTCGTTTTTTGACTTGTAAAAATTTCACTAAAACTCCTTTAAAAAACACTATTTTTAAATTTTCTTCAAAATTTTCATCTAAATTCCCGTTCCTGTAATTTTAATTGATACTTACCTGCCTTACCTGTACTCCCGTGCGCGTTCCGCGTGCCAGAGTCCCGTTTTGGTAGTGTTATTCCAGGTTTTTACATACATTTTGGTCGTAAATTCAGTTTTTCCAGGAAAATTCCCGATTTTTCTTCGGGACAACATCCAGAAACGCCATAGTTAGCTAGCCCGCGCGGAGACGCGTCTTTTGACACCTCGCCCGTGCGCCTAGCTCACATATAACACTAAAAATTCTAGAAATTTTTGCATTTCATACATAATACAAATTGACGAAATCCACCTTAGGGAGTCTTGATTTTGATCAAATCTACATAACTTTGCTTCCCGGTGACGCAATTACAAGCTGTTTTCAGCATATTAATTCTTCCCTAAGCTCCCTGAAACGTTCCCACTAGGGATAATTGACAATTTTCGCGAAAAACACTTTTTCGTTTTTTGACTTGTAAAAATTTCACTAAAACTCCTTTAAAAAACACTATTTTTAAATTTTCTTCAAAATTTTCATCTAAATTCCCGTTCCTGTAATTTTAATTGATACTTACCTGCCTTACCTGTACTCCCGTGCGCGTTCCGCGTGCCAGAGTCCCGTTTTGGTAGTGTTATTCCAGGTTTTTACATACATTTTGGTCGTAAATTCAGTTTTTCCAGGAAAATTCCCGATTTTTCTTCGGGACAACATCCAGAAACGCCATAGTTAGCTAGCCCGCGCGGAGACGCGTCTTTTGACACCTCGCCCGTGCGCCTAGCCCACATATAACACTAAAAATTCTAGAAATTTTTGCATTTCATACATAATACAAATTGACGAAATCCACCTTAGGGAGTCTTGATTTTGATCAAATCTACATAACTTTGCTTCCCGGTGACGCAATTACAAGCTGTTTTCAGCATATTAATTCTTCCCTAAGCTCCCTGAAACGTTCCCACTAGGGATAATTGACAATTTTCGCGAAAAACACTTTTTCGTTTTTTGACTTGTAAAAATTTCACTAAAACTCCTTTAAAAAACACTATTTTTAAATTTTCTTCAAAATTTTCATCTAAATTCCCGTTCCTGTAATTTTAATTGATACTTACCTGCCTTACCTGTACTCCCGTGCGCGTTCCGCGTGCCAGAGTCCCGTTTTGGTAGTGTTATTCCAGGTTTTTACATACATTTTGGTCGTAAATTCAGTTTTTCCAGGAAAATTCCCGATTTTTCTTCGGGACAACATCCAGAAACGCCATAGTTAGCTAGCCCGCGCGGAGACGCGTCTTTTGACACCTCGCCCGTGCGCCTAGCCCACATATAACACTAAAAATTCTAGAAATTTTTGCATTTCATACATAATACAAATTGACGAAATCCACCTTAGGGAGTCTTGATTTTGATCAAATCTACATAACTTTGCTTCCCGGTGACGCAATTACAAGCTGTTTTCAGCATATTAATTCTTCCCTAAGCTCCCTGAAACGTTCCCACTAGGGATAATTGACAATTTTCGCGAAAAACACTTTTTCGTTTTTTGACTTGTAAAAATTTCACTAAAACTCCTTTAAAAAACACTATTTTTAAATTTTCTTCAAAATTTTCATCTAAATTCCCGTTCCTGTAATTTTAATTGATACTTACCTGCCTTACCTGTACTCCCGTGCGCGTTCCGCGTGCCAGAGTCCCGTTTTGGTAGTGTTATTCCAGGTTTTTACATACATTTTGGTCGTAAATTCAGTTTTTCCAGGAAAATTCCCGATTTTTCTTCGGGACAACATCCAGAAACGCCATAGTTAGCTAGCCCGCGCGGAGACGCGTCTTTTGACACCTCGCCCGTGCGCCTAGCTCACATATAACACTAAAAATTCTAGAAATTTTTGCATTTCATACATAATACAAATTGACGAAATCCACCTTAGGGAGTCTTGATTTTGATCAAATCTACATAACTTTGCTTCCCGGTGACGCAATTACAAGCTGTTTTCAGCATATTAATTCTTCCCTAAGCTCCCTGAAACGTTCCCACTAGGGATAATTGACAATTTTCGCGAAAAACACTTTTTCGTTTTTTGACTTGTAAAAATTTCACTAAAACTCCTTTAAAAAACACTATTTTTAAATTTTCTTCAAAATTTTCATCTAAATTCCCGTTCCTGTAATTTTAATTGATACTTACCTGCCTTACCTGTACTCCCGTGCGCGTTCCGCGTGCCAGAGTCCCGTTTTGGTAGTGTTATTCCAGGTTTTTACATACATTTTGGTCGTAAATTCAGTTTTTCCAGGAAAATTCCCGATTTTTCTTCGGGACAACATCCAGAAACGCCATAGTTAGCTAGCCCGCGCGGAGACGCGTCTTTTGACACCTCGCCCGTGCGCCTAGCCCACATATAACACTAAAAATTCTAGAAATTTTTGCATTTCATACATAATACAAATTGACGAAATCCACCTTAGGGAGTCTTGATTTTGATCAAATCTACATAACTTTGCTTCCCGGTGACGCAATTACAAGCTGTTTTCAGCATATTAATTCTTCCCTAAGCTCCCTGAAACGTTCCCACTAGGGATAATTGACAATTTTCGCGAAAAACACTTTTTCGTTTTTTGACTTGTAAAAATTTCACTAAAACTCCTTTAAAAAACACTATTTTTAAATTTTCTTCAAAATTTTCATCTAAATTCCCGTTCCTGTAATTTTAATTGATACTTACCTGCCTTACCTGTACTCCCGTGCGCGTTCCGCGTGCCAGAGTCCCGTTTTGGTAGTGTTATTCCAGGTTTTTACATACATTTTGGTCGTAAATTCAGTTTTTCCAGGAAAATTCCCGATTTTTCTTCGGGACAACATCCAGAAACGCCATAGTTAGCTAGCCCGCGCGGAGACGCGTCTTTTGACACCTCGCCCGTGCGCCTAGCCCACATATAACACTAAAAATTCTAGAAATTTTTGCATTTCATACATAATACAAATTGACGAAATCCACCTTAGGGAGTCTTGATTTTGATCAAATCTACATAACTTTGCTTCCCGGTGACGCAATTACAAGCTGTTTTCAGCATATTAATTCTTCCCTAAGCTCCCTGAAACGTTCCCACTAGGGATAATTGACAATTTTCGCGAAAAACACTTTTTCGTTTTTTGACTTGTAAAAATTTCACTAAAACTCCTTTAAAAAACACTATTTTTAAATTTTCTTCAAAATTTTCATCTAAATTCCCGTTCCTGTAATTTTAATTGATACTTACCTGCCTTACCTGTACTCCCGTGCGCGTTCCGCGTGCCAGAGTCCCGTTTTGGTAGTGTTATTCCAGGTTTTTACATACATTTTGGTCGTAAATTCAGTTTTTCCAGGAAAATTCCCGATTTTTCTTCGGGACAACATCCAGAAACGCCATAGTTAGCTAGCCCGCGCGGAGACGCGTCTTTTGACACCTCGCCCGTGCGCCTAGCCCACATATAACACTAAAAATTCTAGAAATTTTTGCATTTCATACATAATACAAATTGACGAAATCCACCTTAGGGAGTCTTGATTTTGATCAAATCTACATAACTTTGCTTCCCGGTGACGCAATTACAAGCTGTTTTCAGCATATTAATTCTTCCCTAAGCTCCCTGAAACGTTCCCACTAGGGATAATTGACAATTTTCGCGAAAAACACTTTTTCGTTTTTTGACTTGTAAAAATTTCACTAAAACTCCTTTAAAAAACACTATTTTTAAATTTTCTTCAAAATTTTCATCTAAATTCCCGTTCCTGTAATTTTAATTGATACTTACCTGCCTTACCTGTACTCCCGTGCGCGTTCCGCGTGCCAGAGTCCCGTTTTGGTAGTGTTATTCCAGGTTTTTACATACATTTTGGTCGTAAATTCAGTTTTTCCAGGAAAATTCCCGATTTTTCTTCGGGACAACATCCAGAAACGCCATAGTTAGCTAGCCCGCGCGGAGACGCGTCTTTTGACACCTCGCCCGTGCGCCTAGCTCACATATAACACTAAAAATTCTAGAAATTTTTGCATTTCATACATAATACAAATTGACGAAATCCACCTTAGGGAGTCTTGATTTTGATCAAATCTACATAACTTTGCTTCCCGGTGACGCAATTACAAGCTGTTTTCAGCATATTAATTCTTCCCTAAGCTCCCTGAAACGTTCCCACTAGGGATAATTGACAATTTTCGCGAAAAACACTTTTTCGTTTTTTGACTTGTAAAAATTTCACTAAAACTCCTTTAAAAAACACTATTTTTAAATTTTCTTCAAAATTTTCATCTAAATTCCCGTTCCTGTAATTTTAATTGATACTTACCTGCCTTACCTGTACTCCCGTGCGCGTTCCGCGTGCCAGAGTCCCGTTTTGGTAGTGTTATTCCAGGTTTTTACATACATTTTGGTCGTAAATTCAGTTTTTCCAGGAAAATTCCCGATTTTTCTTCGGGACAACATCCAGAAACGCCATAGTTAGCTAGCCCGCGCGGAGACGCGTCTTTTGACACCTCGCCCGTGCGCCTAGCCCACATATAACACTAAAAATTCTAGAAATTTTTGCATTTCATACATAATACAAATTGACGAAATCCACCTTAGGGAGTCTTGATTTTGATCAAATCTACATAACTTTGCTTCCCGGTGACGCAATTACAAGCTGTTTTCAGCATATTAATTCTTCCCTAAGCTCCCTGAAACGTTCCCACTAGGGATAATTGACAATTTTCGCGAAAAACACTTTTTCGTTTTTTGACTTGTAAAAATTTCACTAAAACTCCTTTAAAAAACACTATTTTTAAATTTTCTTCAAAATTTTCATCTAAATTCCCGTTCCTGTAATTTTAATTGATACTTACCTGCCTTACCTGTACTCCCGTGCGCGTTCCGCGTGCCAGAGTCCCGTTTTGGTAGTGTTATTCCAGGTTTTTACATACATTTTGGTCGTAAATTCAGTTTTTCCAGGAAAATTCCCGATTTTTCTTCGGGACAACATCCAGAAACGCCATAGTTAGCTAGCCCGCGCGGAGACGCGTCTTTTGACACCTCGCCCGTGCGCCTAGCTCACATATAACACTAAAAATTCTAGAAATTTTTGCATTTCATACATAATACAAATTGACGAAATCCACCTTAGGGAGTCTTGATTTTGATCAAATCTACATAACTTTGCTTCCCGGTGACGCAATTACAAGCTGTTTTCAGCATATTAATTCTTCCCTAAGCTCCCTGAAACGTTCCCACTAGGGATAATTGACAATTTTCGCGAAAAACACTTTTTCGTTTTTTGACTTGTAAAAATTTCACTAAAACTCCTTTAAAAAACACTATTTTTAAATTTTCTTCAAAATTTTCATCTAAATTCCCGTTCCTGTAATTTTAATTGATACTTACCTGCCTTACCTGTACTCCCGTGCGCGTTCCGCGTGCCAGAGTCCCGTTTTGGTAGTGTTATTCCAGGTTTTTACATACATTTTGGTCGTAAATTCAGTTTTTCCAGGAAAATTCCCGATTTTTCTTCGGGACAACATCCAGAAACGCCATAGTTAGCTAGCCCGCGCGGAGACGCGTCTTTTGACACCTCGCCCGTGCGCCTAGCCCACATATAACACTAAAAATTCTAGAAATTTTTGCATTTCATACATAATACAAATTGACGAAATCCACCTTAGGGAGTCTTGATTTTGATCAAATCTACATAACTTTGCTTCCCGGTGACGCAATTACAAGCTGTTTTCAGCATATTAATTCTTCCCTAAGCTCCCTGAAACGTTCCCACTAGGGATAATTGACAATTTTCGCGAAAAACACTTTTTCGTTTTTTGACTTGTAAAAATTTCACTAAAACTCCTTTAAAAAACACTATTTTTAAATTTTCTTCAAAATTTTCATCTAAATTCCCGTTCCTGTAATTTTAATTGATACTTACCTGCCTTACCTGTACTCCCGTGCGCGTTCCGCGTGCCAGAGTCCCGTTTTGGTAGTGTTATTCCAGGTTTTTACATACATTTTGGTCGTAAATTCAGTTTTTCCAGGAAAATTCCCGATTTTTCTTCGGGACAACATCCAGAAACGCCATAGTTAGCTAGCCCGCGCGGAGACGCGTCTTTTGACACCTCGCCCGTGCGCCTAGCCCACATATAACACTAAAAATTCTAGAAATTTTTGCATTTCATACATAATACAAATTGACGAAATCCACCTTAGGGAGTCTTGATTTTGATCAAATCTACATAACTTTGCTTCCCGGTGACGCAATTACAAGCTGTTTTCAGCATATTAATTCTTCCCTAAGCTCCCTGAAACGTTCCCACTAGGGATAATTGACAATTTTCGCGAAAAACACTTTTTCGTTTTTTGACTTGTAAAAATTTCACTAAAACTCCTTTAAAAAACACTATTTTTAAATTTTCTTCAAAATTTTCATCTAAATTCCCGTTCCTGTAATTTTAATTGATACTTACCTGCCTTACCTGTACTCCCGTGCGCGTTCCGCGTGCCAGAGTCCCGTTTTGGTAGTGTTATTCCAGGTTTTTACATACATTTTGGTCGTAAATTCAGTTTTTCCAGGAAAATTCCCGATTTTTCTTCGGGACAACATCCAGAAACGCCATAGTTAGCTAGCCCGCGCGGAGACGCGTCTTTTGACACCTCGCCCGTGCGCCTAGCCCACATATAACACTAAAAATTCTAGAAATTTTTGCATTTCATACATAATACAAATTGACGAAATCCACCTTAGGGAGTCTTGATTTTGATCAAATCTACATAACTTTGCTTCCCGGTGACGCAATTACAAGCTGTTTTCAGCATATTAATTCTTCCCTAAGCTCCCTGAAACGTTCCCACTAGGGATAATTGACAATTTTCGCGAAAAACACTTTTTCGTTTTTTGACTTGTAAAAATTTCACTAAAACTCCTTTAAAAAACACTATTTTTAAATTTTCTTCAAAATTTTCATCTAAATTCCCGTTCCTGTAATTTTAATTGATACTTACCTGCCTTACCTGTACTCCCGTGCGCGTTCCGCGTGCCAGAGTCCCGTTTTGGTAGTGTTATTCCAGGTTTTTACATACATTTTGGTCGTAAATTCAGTTTTTCCAGGAAAATTCCCGATTTTTCTTCGGGACAACATCCAGAAACGCCATAGTTAGCTAGCCCGCGCGGAGACGCGTCTTTTGACACCTCGCCCGTGCGCCTAGCTCACATATAACACTAAAAATTCTAGAAATTTTTGCATTTCATACATAATACAAATTGACGAAATCCACCTTAGGGAGTCTTGATTTTGATCAAATCTACATAACTTTGCTTCCCGGTGACGCAATTACAAGCTGTTTTCAGCATATTAATTCTTCCCTAAGCTCCCTGAAACGTTCCCACTAGGGATAATTGACAATTTTCGCGAAAAACACTTTTTCGTTTTTTGACTTGTAAAAATTTCACTAAAACTCCTTTAAAAAACACTATTTTTAAATTTTCTTCAAAATTTTCATCTAAATTCCCGTTCCTGTAATTTTAATTGATACTTACCTGCCTTACCTGTACTCCCGTGCGCGTTCCGCGTGCCAGAGTCCCGTTTTGGTAGTGTTATTCCAGGTTTTTACATACATTTTGGTCGTAAATTCAGTTTTTCCAGGAAAATTCCCGATTTTTCTTCGGGACAACATCCAGAAACGCCATAGTTAGCTAGCCCGCGCGGAGACGCGTCTTTTGACACCTCGCCCGTGCGCCTAGCCCACATATAACACTAAAAATTCTAGAAATTTTTGCATTTCATACATAATACAAATTGACGAAATCCACCTTAGGGAGTCTTGATTTTGATCAAATCTACATAACTTTGCTTCCCGGTGACGCAATTACAAGCTGTTTTCAGCATATTAATTCTTCCCTAAGCTCCCTGAAACGTTCCCACTAGGGATAATTGACAATTTTCGCGAAAAACACTTTTTCGTTTTTTGACTTGTAAAAATTTCACTAAAACTCCTTTAAAAAACACTATTTTTAAATTTTCTTCAAAATTTTCATCTAAATTCCCGTTCCTGTAATTTTAATTGATACTTACCTGCCTTACCTGTACTCCCGTGCGCGTTCCGCGTGCCAGAGTCCCGTTTTGGTAGTGTTATTCCAGGTTTTTACATACATTTTGGTCGTAAATTCAGTTTTTCCAGGAAAATTCCCGATTTTTCTTCGGGACAACATCCAGAAACGCCATAGTTAGCTAGCCCGCGCGGAGACGCGTCTTTTGACACCTCGCCCGTGCGCCTAGCCCACATATAACACTAAAAATTCTAGAAATTTTTGCATTTCATACATAATACAAATTGACGAAATCCACCTTAGGGAGTCTTGATTTTGATCAAATCTACATAACTTTGCTTCCCGGTGACGCAATTACAAGCTGTTTTCAGCATATTAATTCTTCCCTAAGCTCCCTGAAACGTTCCCACTAGGGATAATTGACAATTTTCGCGAAAAACACTTTTTCGTTTTTTGACTTGTAAAAATTTCACTAAAACTCCTTTAAAAAACACTATTTTTAAATTTTCTTCAAAATTTTCATCTAAATTCCCGTTCCTGTAATTTTAATTGATACTTACCTGCCTTACCTGTACTCCCGTGCGCGTTCCGCGTGCCAGAGTCCCGTTTTGGTAGTGTTATTCCAGGTTTTTACATACATTTTGGTCGTAAATTCAGTTTTTCCAGGAAAATTCCCGATTTTTCTTCGGGACAACATCCAGAAACGCCATAGTTAGCTAGCCCGCGCGGAGACGCGTCTTTTGACACCTCGCCCGTGCGCCTAGCCCACATATAACACTAAAAATTCTAGAAATTTTTGCATTTCATACATAATACAAATTGACGAAATCCACCTTAGGGAGTCTTGATTTTGATCAAATCTACATAACTTTGCTTCCCGGTGACGCAATTACAAGCTGTTTTCAGCATATTAATTCTTCCCTAAGCTCCCTGAAACGTTCCCACTAGGGATAATTGACAATTTTCGCGAAAAACACTTTTTCGTTTTTTGACTTGTAAAAATTTCACTAAAACTCCTTTAAAAAACACTATTTTTAAATTTTCTTCAAAATTTTCATCTAAATTCCCGTTCCTGTAATTTTAATTGATACTTACCTGCCTTACCTGTACTCCCGTGCGCGTTCCGCGTGCCAGAGTCCCGTTTTGGTAGTGTTATTCCAGGTTTTTACATACATTTTGGTCGTAAATTCAGTTTTTCCAGGAAAATTCCCGATTTTTCTTCGGGACAACATCCAGAAACGCCATAGTTAGCTAGCCCGCGCGGAGACGCGTCTTTTGACACCTCGCCCGTGCGCCTAGCCCACATATAACACTAAAAATTCTAGAAATTTTTGCATTTCATACATAATACAAATTGACGAAATCCACCTTAGGGAGTCTTGATTTTGATCAAATCTACATAACTTTGCTTCCCGGTGACGCAATTACAAGCTGTTTTCAGCATATTAATTCTTCCCTAAGCTCCCTGAAACGTTCCCACTAGGGATAATTGACAATTTTCGCGAAAAACACTTTTTCGTTTTTTGACTTGTAAAAATTTCACTAAAACTCCTTTAAAAAACACTATTTTTAAATTTTCTTCAAAATTTTCATCTAAATTCCCGTTCCTGTAATTTTAATTGATACTTACCTGCCTTACCTGTACTCCCGTGCGCGTTCCGCGTGCCAGAGTCCCGTTTTGGTAGTGTTATTCCAGGTTTTTACATACATTTTGGTCGTAAATTCAGTTTTTCCAGGAAAATTCCCGATTTTTCTTCGGGACAACATCCAGAAACGCCATAGTTAGCTAGCCCGCGCGGAGACGCGTCTTTTGACACCTCGCCCGTGCGCCTAGCTCACATATAACACTAAAAATTCTAGAAATTTTTGCATTTCATACATAATACAAATTGACGAAATCCACCTTAGGGAGTCTTGATTTTGATCAAATCTACATAACTTTGCTTCCCGGTGACGCAATTACAAGCTGTTTTCAGCATATTAATTCTTCCCTAAGCTCCCTGAAACGTTCCCACTAGGGATAATTGACAATTTTCGCGAAAAACACTTTTTCGTTTTTTGACTTGTAAAAATTTCACTAAAACTCCTTTAAAAAACACTATTTTTAAATTTTCTTCAAAATTTTCATCTAAATTCCCGTTCCTGTAATTTTAATTGATACTTACCTGCCTTACCTGTACTCCCGTGCGCGTTCCGCGTGCCAGAGTCCCGTTTTGGTAGTGTTATTCCAGGTTTTTACATACATTTTGGTCGTAAATTCAGTTTTTCCAGGAAAATTCCCGATTTTTCTTCGGGACAACATCCAGAAACGCCATAGTTAGCTAGCCCGCGCGGAGACGCGTCTTTTGACACCTCGCCCGTGCGCCTAGCCCACATATAACACTAAAAATTCTAGAAATTTTTGCATTTCATACATAATACAAATTGACGAAATCCACCTTAGGGAGTCTTGATTTTGATCAAATCTACATAACTTTGCTTCCCGGTGACGCAATTACAAGCTGTTTTCAGCATATTAATTCTTCCCTAAGCTCCCTGAAACGTTCCCACTAGGGATAATTGACAATTTTCGCGAAAAACACTTTTTCGTTTTTTGACTTGTAAAAATTTCACTAAAACTCCTTTAAAAAACACTATTTTTAAATTTTCTTCAAAATTTTCATCTAAATTCCCGTTCCTGTAATTTTAATTGATACTTACCTGCCTTACCTGTACTCCCGTGCGCGTTCCGCGTGCCAGAGTCCCGTTTTGGTAGTGTTATTCCAGGTTTTTACATACATTTTGGTCGTAAATTCAGTTTTTCCAGGAAAATTCCCGATTTTTCTTCGGGACAACATCCAGAAACGCCATAGTTAGCTAGCCCGCGCGGAGACGCGTCTTTTGACACCTCGCCCGTGCGCCTAGCCCACATATAACACTAAAAATTCTAGAAATTTTTGCATTTCATACATAATACAAATTGACGAAATCCACCTTAGGGAGTCTTGATTTTGATCAAATCTACATAACTTTGCTTCCCGGTGACGCAATTACAAGCTGTTTTCAGCATATTAATTCTTCCCTAAGCTCCCTGAAACGTTCCCACTAGGGATAATTGACAATTTTCGCGAAAAACACTTTTTCGTTTTTTGACTTGTAAAAATTTCACTAAAACTCCTTTAAAAAACACTATTTTTAAATTTTCTTCAAAATTTTCATCTAAATTCCCGTTCCTGTAATTTTAATTGATACTTACCTGCCTTACCTGTACTCCCGTGCGCGTTCCGCGTGCCAGAGTCCCGTTTTGGTAGTGTTATTCCAGGTTTTTACATACATTTTGGTCGTAAATTCAGTTTTTCCAGGAAAATTCCCGATTTTTCTTCGGGACAACATCCAGAAACGCCATAGTTAGCTAGCCCGCGCGGAGACGCGTCTTTTGACACCTCGCCCGTGCGCCTAGCCCACATATAACACTAAAAATTCTAGAAATTTTTGCATTTCATACATAATACAAATTGACGAAATCCACCTTAGGGAGTCTTGATTTTGATCAAATCTACATAACTTTGCTTCCCGGTGACGCAATTACAAGCTGTTTTCAGCATATTAATTCTTCCCTAAGCTCCCTGAAACGTTCCCACTAGGGATAATTGACAATTTTCGCGAAAAACACTTTTTCGTTTTTTGACTTGTAAAAATTTCACTAAAACTCCTTTAAAAAACACTATTTTTAAATTTTCTTCAAAATTTTCATCTAAATTCCCGTTCCTGTAATTTTAATTGATACTTACCTGCCTTACCTGTACTCCCGTGCGCGTTCCGCGTGCCAGAGTCCCGTTTTGGTAGTGTTATTCCAGGTTTTTACATACATTTTGGTCGTAAATTCAGTTTTTCCAGGAAAATTCCCGATTTTTCTTCGGGACAACATCCAGAAACGCCATAGTTAGCTAGCCCGCGCGGAGACGCGTCTTTTGACACCTCGCCCGTGCGCCTAGCTCACATATAACACTAAAAATTCTAGAAATTTTTGCATTTCATACATAATACAAATTGACGAAATCCACCTTAGGGAGTCTTGATTTTGATCAAATCTACATAACTTTGCTTCCCGGTGACGCAATTACAAGCTGTTTTCAGCATATTAATTCTTCCCTAAGCTCCCTGAAACGTTCCCACTAGGGATAATTGACAATTTTCGCGAAAAACACTTTTTCGTTTTTTGACTTGTAAAAATTTCACTAAAACTCCTTTAAAAAACACTATTTTTAAATTTTCTTCAAAATTTTCATCTAAATTCCCGTTCCTGTAATTTTAATTGATACTTACCTGCCTTACCTGTACTCCCGTGCGCGTTCCGCGTGCCAGAGTCCCGTTTTGGTAGTGTTATTCCAGGTTTTTACATACATTTTGGTCGTAAATTCAGTTTTTCCAGGAAAATTCCCGATTTTTCTTCGGGACAACATCCAGAAACGCCATAGTTAGCTAGCCCGCGCGGAGACGCGTCTTTTGACACCTCGCCCGTGCGCCTAGCCCACATATAACACTAAAAATTCTAGAAATTTTTGCATTTCATACATAATACAAATTGACGAAATCCACCTTAGGGAGTCTTGATTTTGATCAAATCTACATAACTTTGCTTCCCGGTGACGCAATTACAAGCTGTTTTCAGCATATTAATTCTTCCCTAAGCTCCCTGAAACGTTCCCACTAGGGATAATTGACAATTTTCGCGAAAAACACTTTTTCGTTTTTTGACTTGTAAAAATTTCACTAAAACTCCTTTAAAAAACACTATTTTTAAATTTTCTTCAAAATTTTCATCTAAATTCCCGTTCCTGTAATTTTAATTGATACTTACCTGCCTTACCTGTACTCCCGTGCGCGTTCCGCGTGCCAGAGTCCCGTTTTGGTAGTGTTATTCCAGGTTTTTACATACATTTTGGTCGTAAATTCAGTTTTTCCAGGAAAATTCCCGATTTTTCTTCGGGACAACATCCAGAAACGCCATAGTTAGCTAGCCCGCGCGGAGACGCGTCTTTTGACACCTCGCCCGTGCGCCTAGCCCACATATAACACTAAAAATTCTAGAAATTTTTGCATTTCATACATAATACAAATTGACGAAATCCACCTTAGGGAGTCTTGATTTTGATCAAATCTACATAACTTTGCTTCCCGGTGACGCAATTACAAGCTGTTTTCAGCATATTAATTCTTCCCTAAGCTCCCTGAAACGTTCCCACTAGGGATAATTGACAATTTTCGCGAAAAACACTTTTTCGTTTTTTGACTTGTAAAAATTTCACTAAAACTCCTTTAAAAAACACTATTTTTAAATTTTCTTCAAAATTTTCATCTAAATTCCCGTTCCTGTAATTTTAATTGATACTTACCTGCCTTACCTGTACTCCCGTGCGCGTTCCGCGTGCCAGAGTCCCGTTTTGGTAGTGTTATTCCAGGTTTTTACATACATTTTGGTCGTAAATTCAGTTTTTCCAGGAAAATTCCCGATTTTTCTTCGGGACAACATCCAGAAACGCCATAGTTAGCTAGCCCGCGCGGAGACGCGTCTTTTGACACCTCGCCCGTGCGCCTAGCTCACATATAACACTAAAAATTCTAGAAATTTTTGCATTTCATACATAATACAAATTGACGAAATCCACCTTAGGGAGTCTTGATTTTGATCAAATCTACATAACTTTGCTTCCCGGTGACGCAATTACAAGCTGTTTTCAGCATATTAATTCTTCCCTAAGCTCCCTGAAACGTTCCCACTAGGGATAATTGACAATTTTCGCGAAAAACACTTTTTCGTTTTTTGACTTGTAAAAATTTCACTAAAACTCCTTTAAAAAACACTATTTTTAAATTTTCTTCAAAATTTTCATCTAAATTCCCGTTCCTGTAATTTTAATTGATACTTACCTGCCTTACCTGTACTCCCGTGCGCGTTCCGCGTGCCAGAGTCCCGTTTTGGTAGTGTTATTCCAGGTTTTTACATACATTTTGGTCGTAAATTCAGTTTTTCCAGGAAAATTCCCGATTTTTCTTCGGGACAACATCCAGAAACGCCATAGTTAGCTAGCCCGCGCGGAGACGCGTCTTTTGACACCTCGCCCGTGCGCCTAGCCCACATATAACACTAAAAATTCTAGAAATTTTTGCATTTCATACATAATACAAATTGACGAAATCCACCTTAGGGAGTCTTGATTTTGATCAAATCTACATAACTTTGCTTCCCGGTGACGCAATTACAAGCTGTTTTCAGCATATTAATTCTTCCCTAAGCTCCCTGAAACGTTCCCACTAGGGATAATTGACAATTTTCGCGAAAAACACTTTTTCGTTTTTTGACTTGTAAAAATTTCACTAAAACTCCTTTAAAAAACACTATTTTTAAATTTTCTTCAAAATTTTCATCTAAATTCCCGTTCCTGTAATTTTAATTGATACTTACCTGCCTTACCTGTACTCCCGTGCGCGTTCCGCGTGCCAGAGTCCCGTTTTGGTAGTGTTATTCCAGGTTTTTACATACATTTTGGTCGTAAATTCAGTTTTTCCAGGAAAATTCCCGATTTTTCTTCGGGACAACATCCAGAAACGCCATAGTTAGCTAGCCCGCGCGGAGACGCGTCTTTTGACACCTCGCCCGTGCGCCTAGCTCACATATAACACTAAAAATTCTAGAAATTTTTGCATTTCATACATAATACAAATTGACGAAATCCACCTTAGGGAGTCTTGATTTTGATCAAATCTACATAACTTTGCTTCCCGGTGACGCAATTACAAGCTGTTTTCAGCATATTAATTCTTCCCTAAGCTCCCTGAAACGTTCCCACTAGGGATAATTGACAATTTTCGCGAAAAACACTTTTTCGTTTTTTGACTTGTAAAAATTTCACTAAAACTCCTTTAAAAAACACTATTTTTAAATTTTCTTCAAAATTTTCATCTAAATTCCCGTTCCTGTAATTTTAATTGATACTTACCTGCCTTACCTGTACTCCCGTGCGCGTTCCGCGTGCCAGAGTCCCGTTTTGGTAGTGTTATTCCAGGTTTTTACATACATTTTGGTCGTAAATTCAGTTTTTCCAGGAAAATTCCCGATTTTTCTTCGGGACAACATCCAGAAACGCCATAGTTAGCTAGCCCGCGCGGAGACGCGTCTTTTGACACCTCGCCCGTGCGCCTAGCCCACATATAACACTAAAAATTCTAGAAATTTTTGCATTTCATACATAATACAAATTGACGAAATCCACCTTAGGGAGTCTTGATTTTGATCAAATCTACATAACTTTGCTTCCCGGTGACGCAATTACAAGCTGTTTTCAGCATATTAATTCTTCCCTAAGCTCCCTGAAACGTTCCCACTAGGGATAATTGACAATTTTCGCGAAAAACACTTTTTCGTTTTTTGACTTGTAAAAATTTCACTAAAACTCCTTTAAAAAACACTATTTTTAAATTTTCTTCAAAATTTTCATCTAAATTCCCGTTCCTGTAATTTTAATTGATACTTACCTGCCTTACCTGTACTCCCGTGCGCGTTCCGCGTGCCAGAGTCCCGTTTTGGTAGTGTTATTCCAGGTTTTTACATACATTTTGGTCGTAAATTCAGTTTTTCCAGGAAAATTCCCGATTTTTCTTCGGGACAACATCCAGAAACGCCATAGTTAGCTAGCCCGCGCGGAGACGCGTCTTTTGACACCTCGCCCGTGCGCCTAGCCCACATATAACACTAAAAATTCTAGAAATTTTTGCATTTCATACATAATACAAATTGACGAAATCCACCTTAGGGAGTCTTGATTTTGATCAAATCTACATAACTTTGCTTCCCGGTGACGCAATTACAAGCTGTTTTCAGCATATTAATTCTTCCCTAAGCTCCCTGAAACGTTCCCACTAGGGATAATTGACAATTTTCGCGAAAAACACTTTTTCGTTTTTTGACTTGTAAAAATTTCACTAAAACTCCTTTAAAAAACACTATTTTTAAATTTTCTTCAAAATTTTCATCTAAATTCCCGTTCCTGTAATTTTAATTGATACTTACCTGCCTTACCTGTACTCCCGTGCGCGTTCCGCGTGCCAGAGTCCCGTTTTGGTAGTGTTATTCCAGGTTTTTACATACATTTTGGTCGTAAATTCAGTTTTTCCAGGAAAATTCCCGATTTTTCTTCGGGACAACATCCAGAAACGCCATAGTTAGCTAGCCCGCGCGGAGACGCGTCTTTTGACACCTCGCCCGTGCGCCTAGCCCACATATAACACTAAAAATTCTAGAAATTTTTGCATTTCATACATAATACAAATTGACGAAATCCACCTTAGGGAGTCTTGATTTTGATCAAATCTACATAACTTTGCTTCCCGGTGACGCAATTACAAGCTGTTTTCAGCATATTAATTCTTCCCTAAGCTCCCTGAAACGTTCCCACTAGGGATAATTGACAATTTTCGCGAAAAACACTTTTTCGTTTTTTGACTTGTAAAAATTTCACTAAAACTCCTTTAAAAAACACTATTTTTAAATTTTCTTCAAAATTTTCATCTAAATTCCCGTTCCTGTAATTTTAATTGATACTTACCTGCCTTACCTGTACTCCCGTGCGCGTTCCGCGTGCCAGAGTCCCGTTTTGGTAGTGTTATTCCAGGTTTTTACATACATTTTGGTCGTAAATTCAGTTTTTCCAGGAAAATTCCCGATTTTTCTTCGGGACAACATCCAGAAACGCCATAGTTAGCTAGCCCGCGCGGAGACGCGTCTTTTGACACCTCGCCCGTGCGCCTAGCTCACATATAACACTAAAAATTCTAGAAATTTTTGCATTTCATACATAATACAAATTGACGAAATCCACCTTAGGGAGTCTTGATGTACCCCGTCCCTCGAAGGTGTCACGAAGGGACAGGGGTGCGTAGCAGCACGGTTCGGAGAGATTGTGGTAGCGGGAGTCTACTTCTCTCCGAGCCGAACTCTCGCCGAGTTCCAGAACTCTTTAACAGAGTTGAGTGTCGTCGTCGCCAGAAGCCATCCTTCCTCCGTGCTAGTGCTCGGGGACTTCAACGCCAAGAATGTGGCCTGGGGTTCCCGTTGCACGGATGTGCGGGGCAGGATGGTGGAGGACTGGGCTCTGGAAACAGGCCTGGTCGCCGTGAATCGGGGTTCTGTCCCTACGTGTGTGCGGATGCGGGGCGAGTCGGTAGTGGACATCACGTTCGCCAGCCCCGCTCTGTCACAGCGTGTCATTGACTGGCGCGTCATGGAGGAGGTGGAGACCTACTCCGACCATCGGTATATCCGATTTGATGTCTCCACCCAGACCTCTAGCGCGCTGGTCCGACAGGCCCCGAGTGGTCCGCGTTGGGCGCTGAAGCAGCTGGACCGGGAGCTCCTCCTGGAAGCCTCGATCGTGCAGGCCTGGGTGTCTTCACCGGACAGGCCTGCTAATATCGACGATGAGGCGGAGTGGTTCCGGGAGGCCATGTCCGAGATATGTGACGTGGCAATGCCCCGAGTCCGGCCAGGATGCGCCCGACGCCGGGTGTACTGGTGGTCGCAGGAGGTGGAGGCGTTGCGCAAGGCGTGCGTTGACGCGCGACACCGGTACACCAGGCACCGCAGGCTCCGCATCCGCCCTCCGGATGCGGAAGCCACAGAGGCGGAGCTGTACGAGGGGTACAGAGCGGCGAAGACCGCCCTCCGAGAGGCTGTCCAGCGGGCCAAGGATGCGGCCCGCGAGGAGATGCTGGAGACTCTGAACAGAGATCCATGGGGGCGCCCTTACAAAATGGTGCGGAATAAACTCCGCACCTGGGCCCCCCCGCTGACTCAGAGTCTCCGCCCACAGCTGGTGGAGGAGGTGGTGAGCGCTCTGTTCCCTTCGCGGGGGGAGCATACTCCCCCGCCTATGGCTCCGCCACTGGCGGTGCCCGAAGCGGACCACGCGGACGACGACGACGACACCCCTGAAGTGACCGGGGTAGATCTGAGAGCGGCGGTAGGCAGGCTGAAGGCCAAGAACACCGCCCCAGGACCCGACGGCTTGCCGGGTAAAGCCTGGGTCCTGGCCTCGACGGCTCTCGGGCCTCGACTGGAGGCGCTCTTAAGCGCATGCATGGAGAGAGGCCAGTTTCCGCTCCGTTGGAAGACGGGGAAGCTGGTCCTCATTCAGAAGCCAGGGCGCCCTGCGGACTCTCCGTCCGCATACCGGCCCATAGTGCTGCTCGACGAGGTCGGCAAGCTCTTCGAGAGAGTAATTGCGGGCCGCCTCGTCGGGCACCTGGTGGGGACTGGGCCGGATCTTGCGGATTGCCAGTTTGGCTTCCGCAAGGGGCGCTCGACGGTGGACGCCATCATGCGCGTGAGAGCCCTCACGACGGGGGACGCGGTGTCCCGGGGTGGGGTGGTCGTGGCGGTGTCACTCGACATCGCCAACGCGTTCAACACCCTGCCCTGGAGCTGCATTGGGGAGGCACTCCGGTATCACCGGGTGCCGACCTACCTCCGTCGAGTAGTCGGGGCGTATCTGACGGATAGAGCCGTCATCTACCCCGGTCGCGACGGGAACTGGAACCGGCGAGAGATGTCGTGCGGTGTCCCACAGGGATCGGTTCTGGGGCCGCTCCTGTGGGACATCGGTTACGACTGGGTGCTGCGGGCCGACCTCCCTGAAGGCGTCAGCGTAGTTTGCTACGCTGACGACACGCTGGTCCTGGCGCAGGGGAGGTCGCATCAGGCGGCGGCCGACGCGATGACACGCGGGGTTGCGATAGTCGTGGAAAGGATCCGGCGGTTGGGTCTCGAGGTGGCATTGCACAAGTCCGAGGCCATGTCCTTTCATGGGCCTCGGTACGGGCCACCTCCAGGATCCCAACTAGTGGTAGGAGGGGTTCACATCGGCGTCGAGACCACGATGAGGTACCTGGGTCTCGTCCTCGACAGCCGATGGAACTTCGTCGAGCACTTCCGACGTTTGGCCCCCAAACTGGAACGGGCCGGGGCCGCCCTAAAGCGGCTCTTGCCCAACCTGAGGGGGCCAAACGCCTCCTGCCGGAGGCTTTACGCGGGGGTCGTGCGGTCCATGGCCCTATATGGGGCCCCGGTATGGGCGCGTTCACTGCGGCTGCGAGCCGCACACTACCTGAACGCGCCCCAAAAGGTGGTAGCCATAAGGCTAATCCGGGGCTACCGCACGATCTCGGGCGAGGCAGCAAGCCTCCTTGCCGGACTGCCGCCATGGGATCTGGAGGCGATAGTGCTCGCGCGCCTGTATGATTGGCGCGCGGAGGCACTACGCCGGGGGGAAACTCCGCATCCGCGGCAAACCGCGGCGGAGCGGACGAACCTCCGGCGCGATCTCATGGCGGCATGGAAGGAGCGACTATCGCAACCCAGCGCAGGGCACGCCACGATAGCGGCGGTAAGACCCCTCTTTGAGGAGTGGCTAGAGAGACGTCACGGCGTTCTCACCTACCGCCTGACGCAGGTCCTCTCCGGACACGGATGTTTCGGGAGGTTCCTGCACATAATCAGGCGGGAGGAGACGCCCGGGTGTCACCACTGTCAGGATCGCCCAGAGGACACGGTGGAGCACACGGTGGAGGTCTGCCCTGCTTGGGCAGAGCACCGCCGTGCCCTCGTAGAGGCGATCGGCAGCGGCGGCGACCTCTCGCGTCCGGCCCTGGTTCAAGCCATGGTCCGGGGCGAGAGGGAGTGGGAGGCAGTCACCTCCTTCTGCGAAGCAGTCATGCTAGCAAAGGAGGTGGCGGGGTGGGCGAGAGAACGCGCCCTGCGCACCTCACGCCTCAGCCGCCGCGGGAGACGCTCCGGGCGTCGGGAGCCGCGTGACGACTCCCGGCCACCGTAGGCGCGGGCCTGCGGGCGGTGAGTAATGGGTAACTCACCGTCCGATCAGGACCAGGCCCGTGCCGGACGGCGTGTTGTGTTCCACGCGCGCCTCAAAGAGATGTCAGCATGAGTGACGGGGCCCCATAGGGCCGTAGCCTGCCAGGGTAGCGGGATTGTCCGAAAGGGTTACCGCTGCCCTGGAACATAAAGGGCTAAGGAAGGAACACGGGTGGGTTTTAGTCAGTAAGAGTCTGACACTCCCTCCTGCTCCACCCAGAGCGGGAGGAGTCATTTGATGATTTCCCATCCTCAAAAAAAAAAAAAAAAAAAAAAAAGGGAGTCTTGATTTTGATCAAATCTACATAACTTTGCTTCCCGGTGACGCAATTACAAGCTGTTTTCAGCATATTAATTCTTCCCTAAGCTCCCTGAAACGTTCCCACTAGGGATAATTGACAATTTTCGCGAAAAACACTTTTTCGTTTTTTGACTTGTAAAAATTTCACTAAAACTCCTTTAAAAAACACTATTTTTAAATTTTCTTCAAAATTTTCATCTAAATTCCCGTTCCTGTAATTTTAATTGATACTTACCTGCCTTACCTGTACTCCCGTGCGCGTTCCGCGTGCCAGAGTCCCGTTTTGGTAGTGTTATTCCAGGTTTTTACATACATTTTGGTCGTAAATTCAGTTTTTCCAGGAAAATTCCCGATTTTTCTTCGGGACAACATCCAGAAACGCCATAGTTAGCTAGCCCGCGCGGAGACGCGTCTTTTGACACCTCGCCCGTGCGCCTAGCCCACATATAACACTAAAAATTCTAGAAATTTTTGCATTTCATACATAATACAAATTGACGAAATCCACCTTAGGGAGTCTTGATTTTGATCAAATCTACATAACTTTGCTTCCCGGTGACGCAATTACAAGCTGTTTTCAGCATATTAATTCTTCCCTAAGCTCCCTGAAACGTTCCCACTAGGGATAATTGACAATTTTCGCGAAAAACACTTTTTCGTTTTTTGACTTGTAAAAATTTCACTAAAACTCCTTTAAAAAACACTATTTTTAAATTTTCTTCAAAATTTTCATCTAAATTCCCGTTCCTGTAATTTTAATTGATACTTACCTGCCTTACCTGTACTCCCGTGCGCGTTCCGCGTGCCAGAGTCCCGTTTTGGTAGTGTTATTCCAGGTTTTTACATACATTTTGGTCGTAAATTCAGTTTTTCCAGGAAAATTCCCGATTTTTCTTCGGGACAACATCCAGAAACGCCATAGTTAGCTAGCCCGCGCGGAGACGCGTCTTTTGACACCTCGCCCGTGCGCCTAGCCCACATATAACACTAAAAATTCTAGAAATTTTTGCATTTCATACATAATACAAATTGACGAAATCCACCTTAGGGAGTCTTGATTTTGATCAAATCTACATAACTTTGCTTCCCGGTGACGCAATTACAAGCTGTTTTCAGCATATTAATTCTTCCCTAAGCTCCCTGAAACGTTCCCACTAGGGATAATTGACAATTTTCGCGAAAAACACTTTTTCGTTTTTTGACTTGTAAAAATTTCACTAAAACTCCTTTAAAAAACACTATTTTTAAATTTTCTTCAAAATTTTCATCTAAATTCCCGTTCCTGTAATTTTAATTGATACTTACCTGCCTTACCTGTACTCCCGTGCGCGTTCCGCGTGCCAGAGTCCCGTTTTGGTAGTGTTATTCCAGGTTTTTACATACATTTTGGTCGTAAATTCAGTTTTTCCAGGAAAATTCCCGATTTTTCTTCGGGACAACATCCAGAAACGCCATAGTTAGCTAGCCCGCGCGGAGACGCGTCTTTTGACACCTCGCCCGTGCGCCTAGCTCACATATAACACTAAAAATTCTAGAAATTTTTGCATTTCATACATAATACAAATTGACGAAATCCACCTTAGGGAGTCTTGATTTTGATCAAATCTACATAACTTTGCTTCCCGGTGACGCAATTACAAGCTGTTTTCAGCATATTAATTCTTCCCTAAGCTCCCTGAAACGTTCCCACTAGGGATAATTGACAATTTTCGCGAAAAACACTTTTTCGTTTTTTGACTTGTAAAAATTTCACTAAAACTCCTTTAAAAAACACTATTTTTAAATTTTCTTCAAAATTTTCATCTAAATTCCCGTTCCTGTAATTTTAATTGATACTTACCTGCCTTACCTGTACTCCCGTGCGCGTTCCGCGTGCCAGAGTCCCGTTTTGGTAGTGTTATTCCAGGTTTTTACATACATTTTGGTCGTAAATTCAGTTTTTCCAGGAAAATTCCCGATTTTTCTTCGGGACAACATCCAGAAACGCCATAGTTAGCTAGCCCGCGCGGAGACGCGTCTTTTGACACCTCGCCCGTGCGCCTAGCCCACATATAACACTAAAAATTCTAGAAATTTTTGCATTTCATACATAATACAAATTGACGAAATCCACCTTAGGGAGTCTTGATTTTGATCAAATCTACATAACTTTGCTTCCCGGTGACGCAATTACAAGCTGTTTTCAGCATATTAATTCTTCCCTAAGCTCCCTGAAACGTTCCCACTAGGGATAATTGACAATTTTCGCGAAAAACACTTTTTCGTTTTTTGACTTGTAAAAATTTCACTAAAACTCCTTTAAAAAACACTATTTTTAAATTTTCTTCAAAATTTTCATCTAAATTCCCGTTCCTGTAATTTTAATTGATACTTACCTGCCTTACCTGTACTCCCGTGCGCGTTCCGCGTGCCAGAGTCCCGTTTTGGTAGTGTTATTCCAGGTTTTTACATACATTTTGGTCGTAAATTCAGTTTTTCCAGGAAAATTCCCGATTTTTCTTCGGGACAACATCCAGAAACGCCATAGTTAGCTAGCCCGCGCGGAGACGCGTCTTTTGACACCTCGCCCGTGCGCCTAGCTCACATATAACACTAAAAATTCTAGAAATTTTTGCATTTCATACATAATACAAATTGACGAAATCCACCTTAGGGAGTCTTGATTTTGATCAAATCTACATAACTTTGCTTCCCGGTGACGCAATTACAAGCTGTTTTCAGCATATTAATTCTTCCCTAAGCTCCCTGAAACGTTCCCACTAGGGATAATTGACAATTTTCGCGAAAAACACTTTTTCGTTTTTTGACTTGTAAAAATTTCACTAAAACTCCTTTAAAAAACACTATTTTTAAATTTTCTTCAAAATTTTCATCTAAATTCCCGTTCCTGTAATTTTAATTGATACTTACCTGCCTTACCTGTACTCCCGTGCGCGTTCCGCGTGCCAGAGTCCCGTTTTGGTAGTGTTATTCCAGGTTTTTACATACATTTTGGTCGTAAATTCAGTTTTTCCAGGAAAATTCCCGATTTTTCTTCGGGACAACATCCAGAAACGCCATAGTTAGCTAGCCCGAGCGGAGACGCGTCTTTTGACACCTCGCCCGTGCGCCTAGCCCACATATAACACTAAAAATTCTAGAAATTTTTGCATTTCATACATAATACAAATTGACGAAATCCACCTTAGGGAGTCTTGATTTTGATCAAATCTACATAACTTTGCTTCCCGGTGACGCAATTACAAGCTGTTTTCAGCATATTAATTCTTCCCTAAGCTCCCTGAAACGTTCCCACTAGGGATAATTGACAATTTTCGCGAAAAACACTTTTTCGTTTTTTGACTTGTAAAAATTTCACTAAAACTCCTTTAAAAAACACTATTTTTAAATTTTCTTCAAAATTTTCATCTAAATTCCCGTTCCTGTAATTTTAATTGATACTTACCTGCCTTACCTGTACTCCCGTGCGCGTTCCGCGTGCCAGAGTCCCGTTTTGGTAGTGTTATTCCAGGTTTTTACATACATTTTGGTCGTAAATTCAGTTTTTCCAGGAAAATTCCCGATTTTTCTTCGGGACAACATCCAGAAACGCCATAGTTAGCTAGCCCGCGCGGAGACGCGTCTTTTGACACCTCGCCCGTGCGCCTAGCCCACATATAACACTAAAAATTCTAGAAATTTTTGCATTTCATACATAATACAAATTGACGAAATCCACCTTAGGGAGTCTTGATTTTGATCAAATCTACATAACTTTGCTTCCCGGTGACGCAATTACAAGCTGTTTTCAGCATATTAATTCTTCCCTAAGCTCCCTGAAACGTTCCCACTAGGGATAATTGACAATTTTCGCGAAAAACACTTTTTCGTTTTTTGACTTGTAAAAATTTCACTAAAACTCCTTTAAAAAACACTATTTTTAAATTTTCTTCAAAATTTTCATCTAAATTCCCGTTCCTGTAATTTTAATTGATACTTACCTGCCTTACCTGTACTCCCGTGCGCGTTCCGCGTGCCAGAGTCCCGTTTTGGTAGTGTTATTCCAGGTTTTTACATACATTTTGGTCGTAAATTCAGTTTTTCCAGGAAAATTCCCGATTTTTCTTCGGGACAACATCCAGAAACGCCATAGTTAGCTAGCCCGCGCGGAGACGCGTCTTTTGACACCTCGCCCGTGCGCCTAGCCCACATATAACACTAAAAATTCTAGAAATTTTTGCATTTCATACATAATACAAATTGACGAAATCCACCTTAGGGAGTCTTGATTTTGATCAAATCTACATAACTTTGCTTCCCGGTGACGCAATTACAAGCTGTTTTCAGCATATTAATTCTTCCCTAAGCTCCCTGAAACGTTCCCACTAGGGATAATTGACAATTTTCGCGAAAAACACTTTTTCGTTTTTTGACTTGTAAAAATTTCACTAAAACTCCTTTAAAAAACACTATTTTTAAATTTTCTTCAAAATTTTCATCTAAATTCCCGTTCCTGTAATTTTAATTGATACTTACCTGCCTTACCTGTACTCCCGTGCGCGTTCCGCGTGCCAGAGTCCCGTTTTGGTAGTGTTATTCCAGGTTTTTACATACATTTTGGTCGTAAATTCAGTTTTTCCAGGAAAATTCCCGATTTTTCTTCGGGACAACATCCAGAAACGCCATAGTTAGCTAGCCCGCGCGGAGACGCGTCTTTTGACACCTCGCCCGTGCGCCTAGCTCACATATAACACTAAAAATTCTAGAAATTTTTGCATTTCATACATAATACAAATTGACGAAATCCACCTTAGGGAGTCTTGATTTTGATCAAATCTACATAACTTTGCTTCCCGGTGACGCAATTACAAGCTGTTTTCAGCATATTAATTCTTCCCTAAGCTCCCTGAAACGTTCCCACTAGGGATAATTGACAATTTTCGCGAAAAACACTTTTTCGTTTTTTGACTTGTAAAAATTTCACTAAAACTCCTTTAAAAAACACTATTTTTAAATTTTCTTCAAAATTTTCATCTAAATTCCCGTTCCTGTAATTTTAATTGATACTTACCTGCCTTACCTGTACTCCCGTGCGCGTTCCGCGTGCCAGAGTCCCGTTTTGGTAGTGTTATTCCAGGTTTTTACATACATTTTGGTCGTAAATTCAGTTTTTCCAGGAAAATTCCCGATTTTTCTTCGGGACAACATCCAGAAACGCCATAGTTAGCTAGCCCGCGCGGAGACGCGTCTTTTGACACCTCGCCCGTGCGCCTAGCCCACATATAACACTAAAAATTCTAGAAATTTTTGCATTTCATACATAATACAAATTGACGAAATCCACCTTAGGGAGTCTTGATTTTGATCAAATCTACATAACTTTGCTTCCCGGTGACGCAATTACAAGCTGTTTTCAGCATATTAATTCTTCCCTAAGCTCCCTGAAACGTTCCCACTAGGGATAATTGACAATTTTCGCGAAAAACACTTTTTCGTTTTTTGACTTGTAAAAATTTCACTAAAACTCCTTTAAAAAACACTATTTTTAAATTTTCTTCAAAATTTTCATCTAAATTCCCGTTCCTGTAATTTTAATTGATACTTACCTGCCTTACCTGTACTCCCGTGCGCGTTCCGCGTGCCAGAGTCCCGTTTTGGTAGTGTTATTCCAGGTTTTTACATACATTTTGGTCGTAAATTCAGTTTTTCCAGGAAAATTCCCGATTTTTCTTCGGGACAACATCCAGAAACGCCATAGTTAGCTAGCCCGCGCGGAGACGCGTCTTTTGACACCTCGCCCGTGCGCCTAGCCCACATATAACACTAAAAATTCTAGAAATTTTTGCATTTCATACATAATACAAATTGACGAAATCCACCTTAGGGAGTCTTGATTTGGGGTGCATGTTGAAGAGCCTCCTCGTGGCGCACCCTGGGCAACGTCGGCTCCAAGTGCCCACCAAGTTTTGGTGGACACTTGGGGCTGGCGGCTAATCTTCAACAAACGGGGAAGGGTCATGGTTCCAATCACCGATCATCCTTGATGGTCGTTGAAGGGAACCGGGCTACATACGTCTACTCCCCCTCTGCTTACAGAGGAAGGTGAGTGGGCGTAGACTGGGGGGGGGGCGGTTCGCGCCGCTGCACCCACTAGAGTGTGGGTGGTGGAGGAGTCCATGTCCGCGCTGCGTCTGTCCGGCATCCGGCGGCAGCGTGGGGACGTCGGGGCGGTGGTTGGTTCTGCCAGCCGCCGGCCACCCCGTAATCCTGGGTTCAGGACCGGGGGCCCGAGCCACTGAGGCCCGGGCCGCGAGGAAGACAACCTCTTTAAAAAATCACCCCAATCCCAAGGTCTAGCGTGCCGATGGGATGAATGGCCGGAGGGGATCCGGTCACTAGCGCGTCCAAGGGACCTCACCCTTAAAAGGAAATCATGGAATCACAAGCTAAAGGAAACATTCCCCAGGCGGGTACCCTCCTACTCAAGGAGGGTCAATCCCGCCCTTCTACGGAAGGCAGCCCCACTGTATCTGGGGGGGGCACCGATAGCTTCGTAGGCCGGCAGACCACCGCCGGCTTTCGTCAACCAAGTCTTGCGTCGCAAGAAAAGGAGCTCCGGGTTAGCCCGGAGCGACTGTGCGACGCAGACGCACCGCCTGCCGTCATGGACGGCAACAAGAGCCGAGGAGGCTCAAGAAGGAGTGATGCGGGGTCGGAGTCCGACGTCGTATCTGGAGGAGCGAGCTCGGGAGGCTCAGGGAGCCCTTGCCGAGACGAGGAGATGGCCGCTGCAACAAAAAGAAAGGCACGAAGCAAGCGGCCAAGGTCATTGGACGGCCAGGGGTCGTCCTCTGACGGGGAGCTGGCCTCAGCTCGAAAAATCCCCACCAGTAGGCGGGGAGGAGCCCGAGAGCGAGGCAAAGGGAGGGGGCTCACAGACCGTGAGGCGGCGGAGCGAACGATCGCAAAGGAGGGGGGGACCGATCACGCGGTCGCTTCGGAGCCCTCCAGCGACGAGGCGAGTGAGGCCGGCGGTCCTGAGGCGGACCGCAAGAAGAGGTTTGCGGCGGTCGTGGAGGCCGCGATCCGGGACGTGTCCCTGAAGAAGTTACAAACTTCGAAAAACAGGGCCATAGTCTCGGCAAAGGCCTCCATCATGGCGGCAGCGGAGGAGGCCAACCGCACCGGTCCTTCGGCTGGCGAAGTGGCCGAATTGCGGGCGCAGGTCGCCCGCCTGACGGCTGCTACGGAGCGTCTCCAAGAGGAGAACCGGAGGCTCCGAGCAGACCTGGCCATCCTGAAGGTCCCCGACAAAGGGCGGGCGACACCAGAGGCCAGCCAGCCAGCCAGCCAGCCAGCAAGCGAGCCCGTGCCGGTGGAGAGCCAGGTTCTGAACCTGGTTCGGCAGGAACTGGCGGCCTTCCAGGCGCGGTTCACCGCCCTGGAGAGTATGGTCCTGCGCCCGCCCTTAGCTGGTAGGACGGCCCCAGGGCCGAAGGCGGCCTCGTACGCGGCCGCTGCCGCCCCTAAACCCGGGCCGTCCGGCCGGGCCCAGGTGCCGGCCAAACAGGCGTCGGCTGGAGGAGCCGCGGCGCCGGCGAAACCGGCGTCGGCTGGCGGAGCCGCCGCGCCGGCAAAACCGGTGCCTGCCGGCAAACCGGCGAAAAAGAGGAAGGGCAGAGCGGCTGGGGAGGCGAAGGCCCCAGAACCTACGCCTCCCCCAGAGAAATCTCCCACGACCAATGCCGAGTGGCAGGTGGTCGGGGAGAAGAAGAAGGCGGCCAAGGCGGCCAGGAAAAAGGCACAGAGGAGGCGCCGCAAGGAGCGAGCCGTTGCGGCTAGGCTTCGCTCTCCTAAGACCGCGGCTGTAGTCATTACACTACAGCCAGACGCGGTTAAAAGGGGGGTGACCTACCGTGACGTGCTCACCAAGGCGAGAGCGACGGTGGATCTCCAAGAGCTGGGGATCACCGGGGGCCTCCGGCATAGGGTGACCGCCACTGGTGCCCGCATGCTGGAGATCCCCGGTGCTACGAGTGGCCCCACCGCTGACGCCCTAGCTGAGAAGCTAAGGGCGTCCCTCAACGCGGACGAGGCTCGAGTCTCCAGGCCCGTCAAGTGCGCAGACATGCGCATTGTGGGCCTGGATGACTCCATAACGGAGAAGGAGGTGGTAGCCGCCGTCGTCAGGACGGGCGAGTGTCTGGCCGACCAGGTGAAGGCGGGCACCATACGTCCTGACTTCACGGGCATGCGAACCATAACGGTAAGCTGCCCAGTGACGGCGGCTAGAAAGATAGTGGAGGGCGGAAGGCTCTTGGTGGGCTGGGTGTCCGCGCAGGTCAAACTGCTGGAGCCCAGACCTCTGAGGTGCTATCGATGCCACGTGGGTCACCACGTGAGCGTCCAGTGCACCTCGGAGGACCGCAGCACTCTTTGCTTCCGCTGCGGCAAGCCCGGACATAAGGCCGGCTCGTGCAACGCCGCGCCGCACTGCGCTGCATGTGCGGCTGCTGGCAAGCCGGCCGATCACCGGGCGGGCAGCAAGTCCTGCGCCCCACCCACCGAAGCCAGGAGGAGAGGCAGGCCCTCCGCCGCCGTCGCCACCACCACCACCGTCGCCGCCTCTGCCACCGCCGCCGCCGCCGCCGCCACCACTGCCGCCGCCGCCGCCGCCGCCGCTGCCGAGGGTCCCTCACAAGGGGCCCGGGAGGGGGCTGAAATGGAGGAGTAATGGCTCCGCCTTTACGCCTCCTCCAGGCGAACATCAACCACTGCGCCTGCGCTCAGGACCTGTTGCTCCAGAGCATGGCGCAGTGGTCGATTAATATCGCCGTGGTCGCTGAGCCGTACTTTGTCCCGCCCAGGGATAACTGGGTGGAGGACCTTAACGGCTCAGTGGCCATAATTTCGTCGGCTGCCGCCGGTACCCCGTCCCTCGAAGGTGTCACGAAGGGACAGGGGTGCGTAGCAGCACGGTTCGGAGAGATTGTGGTAGCGGGCGTCTACTTCTCTCCGAGCCGAACTCTCGCTGAGTTCCAGAACTCTTTAACAGAGTTGAGTGTCGTCGTCGCCAGAAGCCATCCTTCCTCCGTGCTAGTGCTCGGGGACTTCAACGCCAAGAATGTGGCCTGGGGTTCCCGTTGCACGGATGTGCGGGGCAGGATGGTGGAGGACTGGGCTCTGGAAACAGGCCTGGTCGCCGTGAATCGGGGTTCTGTCCCTACGTGTGTGCGGATGCGGGGCGAGTCGGTAGTGGACATCACGTTCGCCAGCCCCGCTCTGTCACAGCGTGTCATTGACTGGCGCGTCATGGAGGAGGTGGAGACCTACTCCGACCATCGGTATATCCGATTTGATGTCTCCACCCAGACCTCTAGCGCGCTGGTCCGACAGGCCCCGAGTGGTCCGCGTTGGGCGCTGAAGCAGCTGGACCGGGAGCTCCTCCTGGAAGCCTCGATCGTGCAGGCCTGGGTGTCTTCACCGGACAGGCCTGCTGATATCGACGATGAGGCGGAGTGGTTCCGGGAGGCCATGTCCGAGATATGTGACGTGGCAATGCCCCGAGTCCGGCCAGGATGCGCCCGACGCCGGGTGTACTGGTGGTCGCAGGAGGTGGAGGCGTTGCGCAAGGCGTGCGTTGACGCGCGACACCGGTACACCAGGCACCGCAGGCTCCGCATCCGCCCTCCGGATGCGGAAGCCACAGAGGCGGAGCTGTACGAGGGGTACAGAGCGGCGAAGACCGCCCTCCGAGAGGCTGTCCAGCGGGCCAAGGATGCGGCCCGCGAGGAGATGCTGGAGACTCTGAACAGAGATCCATGGGGGCGCCCTTACAAAATGGTGCGGAATAAACTCCGCACCTGGGCCCCCCCGCTGACTCAGAGTCTCCGCCCACAGCTGGTGGAGGAGGTGGTGAGCGCTCTGTTCCCTTCGCGGGGGGAGCATACTCCCCCGCCTATGGCTCCGCCACAGGCGGTGCCCGAAGCGGACCACGCGGACGACGACGACGACACCCCTGAAGTGACCGGGGTAGATCTGAGAGCGGCGGTAGGCAGGCTGAAGGCCAAGAACACCGCCCCAGGACCCGACGGCTTGCCGGGTAAAGCCTGGGTCCTGGCCTCGACGGCTCTCGGGCCTCGACTGGAGGCGCTCTTAAGCGCATGCATGGAGAGAGGCCAGTTTCCGCTCCGTTGGAAGACGGGGAAGCTGGTCCTCATTCAGAAGCCAGGGCGCCCTGCGGACTCTCCGTCCGCATACCGGCCCATAGTGCTGCTCGACGAGGTCGGCAAGCTCTTCGAGAGAGTAATTGCGGGCCGCCTCGTCGGGCACCTGGTGGGGACTGGGCCGGATCTTGCGGATTGCCAGTTTGGCTTCCGCAAGGGGCGCTCGACGGTGGACGCCATCATGCGCGTGAGAGCCCTCACGACGGGGGACGCGGTGTCCCGGGGTGGGGTGGTCGTGGCGGTGTCACTCGACATCGCCAACGCGTTCAACACCCTGCCCTGGAGCTGCATTGGGGAGGCACTCCGGTATCACCGGGTGCCGACCTACCTCCGTCGAGTAGTCGGGGCGTATCTGACGGATAGAGCCGTCATCTACCCCGGTCGCGACGGGAACTGGAACCGGCGAGAGATGTCGTGCGGTGTCCCACAGGGATCGGTTCTGGGGCCGCTCCTGTGGGACATCGGTTACGACTGGGTGCTGCGGGCCGACCTCCCTGAAGGCGTCAGCGTAGTTTGCTACGCTGACGACACGCTGGTCCTGGCGCAGGGGAGGTCGCATCAGGCGGCGGCCGACGCGATGACACGCGGGGTTGCGATAGTCGTGGAAAGGATCCGGCGGTTGGGTCTCGAGGTGGCATTGCACAAGTCCGAGGCCATGTCCTTTCATGGGCCTCGGTACGGGCCACCTCCAGGATCCCAACTAGTGGTAGGAGGGGTTCACATCGACGTCGAGACCACGATGAGGTACCTGGGTCTCGTCCTCGACAGCCGATGGAACTTCGTCGAGCACTTCCGACGTTTGGCCCCCAAACTGGAACGGGCCGGGGCCGCCCTAAAGCGGCTCTTGCCCAACCTGAGGGGGCCAAACGCCTCCTGCCGGAGGCTTTACGCGGGGGTCGTGCGGTCCATGGCCCTATATGGGGCCCCGGTATGGGCGCGTTCACTGCGGCTACGAGCCGCACACTACCTGAACGCGCCCCAAAAGGTGGTAGCCATCAGGCTAATCCGGGGCTACCGCACGATCTCGGGCGAGGCAGCAAGCCTCCTTGCCGGACTGCCGCCATGGGATCTGGAGGCGATAGTGCTCGCGCGCCTGTATGATTGGCGCGCGGAGGCACTACGCCGGGGGGAAACTCCGCATCCGCGGCAAACCGCGGCGGAGCGGACGAACCTCCGGCGCGATCTCATGGCGGCATGGAAGGAGCGACTATCGCAACCCAGCGCAGGGCACGCCACGATAGCGGCGGTAAGACCCCTCTTTGAGGAGTGGCTAGAGAGACGTCACGGCGTTCTCACCTACCGCCTGACGCAGGTCCTCTCCGGACACGGATGTTTCGGGAGGTTCCTGCACATAATCAGGCGGGAGGAGACGCCCGGGTGTCACCACTGTCAGGATCGCCCAGAGGACACGGTGGAGCACACGGTGGAGGTCTGCCCTGCTTGGGCAGAGCACCGCCGTGTCCTCGTAGAGGCGATCGGCAGCGGCGGCGACCTCTCGCGTCCGGCCCTGGTTCAAGCCATGGTCCGGGGCGAGAGGGAGTGGGAGGCAGTCACCTCCTTCTGCGAAGCAGTCATGCTAGCGAAGGAGGTGGCGGGGTGGGCGAGAGAACGCGCCTTGCGCACCTCACGCCTCAGCCGCCGCGGGAGACGCTCCGGGCGTCGGGAGCCGCGTGACGACTCCCGGCCACCGTAGGCGCGGGCCTGCGGGCGGTGAGTAATGGGTAACTCACCGTCCGATCAGGACCAGGCCCGTGCCGGACGGCGTGTTGTGTTCCACGCGCGCCTCAAAGAGATGTCAGCATGAGTGACGGGGCCCCATAGGGCCGAAGCCTGCCAGGGTAGCGGGATTGTCCGAAAGGGTTACCGCTGCCCTGGAACATAAAGGGCTAAGGAAGGAACACGGGTGGGTTTTAGTCAGTAAGAGTCTGACACTCCCTCCTGCTCCACCCAGAGCGGGAGGAGTCATTTGATGATTTCCCATCCTCAAAAAAAAAAAAAAAAAAAAAAAAGGGAGTCTTGATTTTGATCAAATCTACATAACTTTGCTTCCCGGTGACGCAATTACAAGCTGTTTTCAGCATATTAATTCTTCCCTAAGCTCCCTGAAACGTTCCCACTAGGGATAATTGACAATTTTCGCGAAAAACACTTTTTCGTTTTTTGACTTGTAAAAATTTCACTAAAACTCCTTTAAAAAACACTATTTTTAAATTTTCTTCAAAATTTTCATCTAAATTCCCGTTCCTGTAATTTTAATTGATACTTACCTGCCTTACCTGTACTCCCGTGCGCGTTCCGCGTGCCAGAGTCCCGTTTTGGTAGTGTTATTCCAGGTTTTTACATACATTTTGGTCGTAAATTCAGTTTTTCCAGGAAAATTCCCGATTTTTCTTCGGGACAACATCCAGAAACGCCATAGTTAGCTAGCCCGCGCGGAGACGCGTCTTTTGACACCTCGCCCGTGCGCCTAGCCCACATATAACACTAAAAATTCTAGAAATTTTTGCATTTCATACATAATACAAATTGACGAAATCCACCTTAGGGAGTCTTGATTTTGATCAAATCTACATAACTTTGCTTCCCGGTGACGCAATTACAAGCTGTTTTCAGCATATTAATTCTTCCCTAAGCTCCCTGAAACGTTCCCACTAGGGATAATTGACAATTTTCGCGAAAAACACTTTTTCGTTTTTTGACTTGTAAAAATTTCACTAAAACTCCTTTAAAAAACACTATTTTTAAATTTTCTTCAAAATTTTCATCTAAATTCCCGTTCCTGTAATTTTAATTGATACTTACCTGCCTTACCTGTACTCCCGTGCGCGTTCCGCGTGCCAGAGTCCCGTTTTGGTAGTGTTATTCCAGGTTTTTACATACATTTTGGTCGTAAATTCAGTTTTTCCAGGAAAATTCCCGATTTTTCTTCGGGACAACATCCAGAAACGCCATAGTTAGCTAGCCCGCGCGGAGACGCGTCTTTTGACACCTCGCCCGTGCGCCTAGCTCACATATAACACTAAAAATTCTAGAAATTTTTGCATTTCATACATAATACAAATTGACGAAATCCACCTTAGGGAGTCTTGATTTTGATCAAATCTACATAACTTTGCTTCCCGGTGACGCAATTACAAGCTGTTTTCAGCATATTAATTCTTCCCTAAGCTCCCTGAAACGTTCCCACTAGGGATAATTGACAATTTTCGCGAAAAACACTTTTTCGTTTTTTGACTTGTAAAAATTTCACTAAAACTCCTTTAAAAAACACTATTTTTAAATTTTCTTCAAAATTTTCATCTAAATTCCCGTTCCTGTAATTTTAATTGATACTTACCTGCCTTACCTGTACTCCCGTGCGCGTTCCGCGTGCCAGAGTCCCGTTTTGGTAGTGTTATTCCAGGTTTTTACATACATTTTGGTCGTAAATTCAGTTTTTCCAGGAAAATTCCCGATTTTTCTTCGGGACAACATCCAGAAACGCCATAGTTAGCTAGCCCGCGCGGAGACGCGTCTTTTGACACCTCGCCCGTGCGCCTAGCCCACATATAACACTAAAAATTCTAGAAATTTTTGCATTTCATACATAATACAAATTGACGAAATCCACCTTAGGGAGTCTTGATTTTGATCAAATCTACATAACTTTGCTTCCCGGTGACGCAATTACAAGCTGTTTTCAGCATATTAATTCTTCCCTAAGCTCCCTGAAACGTTCCCACTAGGGATAATTGACAATTTTCGCGAAAAACACTTTTTCGTTTTTTGACTTGTAAAAATTTCACTAAAACTCCTTTAAAAAACACTATTTTTAAATTTTCTTCAAAATTTTCATCTAAATTCCCGTTCCTGTAATTTTAATTGATACTTACCTGCCTTACCTGTACTCCCGTGCGCGTTCCGCGTGCCAGAGTCCCGTTTTGGTAGTGTTATTCCAGGTTTTTACATACATTTTGGTCGTAAATTCAGTTTTTCCAGGAAAATTCCCGATTTTTCTTCGGGACAACATCCAGAAACGCCATAGTTAGCTAGCCCGCGCGGAGACGCGTCTTTTGACACCTCGCCCGTGCGCCTAGCCCACATATAACACTAAAAATTCTAGAAATTTTTGCATTTCATACATAATACAAATTGACGAAATCCACCTTAGGGAGTCTTGATTTTGATCAAATCTACATAACTTTGCTTCCCGGTGACGCAATTACAAGCTGTTTTCAGCATATTAATTCTTCCCTAAGCTCCCTGAAACGTTCCCACTAGGGATAATTGACAATTTTCGCGAAAAACACTTTTTCGTTTTTTGACTTGTAAAAATTTCACTAAAACTCCTTTAAAAAACACTATTTTTAAATTTTCTTCAAAATTTTCATCTAAATTCCCGTTCCTGTAATTTTAATTGATACTTACCTGCCTTACCTGTACTCCCGTGCGCGTTCCGCGTGCCAGAGTCCCGTTTTGGTAGTGTTATTCCAGGTTTTTACATACATTTTGGTCGTAAATTCAGTTTTTCCAGGAAAATTCCCGATTTTTCTTCGGGACAACATCCAGAAACGCCATAGTTAGCTAGCCCGCGCGGAGACGCGTCTTTTGACACCTCGCCCGTGCGCCTAGCTCACATATAACACTAAAAATTCTAGAAATTTTTGCATTTCATACATAATACAAATTGACGAAATCCACCTTAGGGAGTCTTGATTTTGATCAAATCTACATAACTTTGCTTCCCGGTGACGCAATTACAAGCTGTTTTCAGCATATTAATTCTTCCCTAAGCTCCCTGAAACGTTCCCACTAGGGATAATTGACAATTTTCGCGAAAAACACTTTTTCGTTTTTTGACTTGTAAAAATTTCACTAAAACTCCTTTAAAAAACACTATTTTTAAATTTTCTTCAAAATTTTCATCTAAATTCCCGTTCCTGTAATTTTAATTGATACTTACCTGCCTTACCTGTACTCCCGTGCGCGTTCCGCGTGCCAGAGTCCCGTTTTGGTAGTGTTATTCCAGGTTTTTACATACATTTTGGTCGTAAATTCAGTTTTTCCAGGAAAATTCCCGATTTTTCTTCGGGACAACATCCAGAAACGCCATAGTTAGCTAGCCCGCGCGGAGACGCGTCTTTTGACACCTCGCCCGTGCGCCTAGCCCACATATAACACTAAAAATTCTAGAAATTTTTGCATTTCATACATAATACAAATTGACGAAATCCACCTTAGGGAGTCTTGATTTTGATCAAATCTACATAACTTTGCTTCCCGGTGACGCAATTACAAGCTGTTTTCAGCATATTAATTCTTCCCTAAGCTCCCTGAAACGTTCCCACTAGGGATAATTGACAATTTTCGCGAAAAACACTTTTTCGTTTTTTGACTTGTAAAAATTTCACTAAAACTCCTTTAAAAAACACTATTTTTAAATTTTCTTCAAAATTTTCATCTAAATTCCCGTTCCTGTAATTTTAATTGATACTTACCTGCCTTACCTGTACTCCCGTGCGCGTTCCGCGTGCCAGAGTCCCGTTTTGGTAGTGTTATTCCAGGTTTTTACATACATTTTGGTCGTAAATTCAGTTTTTCCAGGAAAATTCCCGATTTTTCTTCGGGACAACATCCAGAAACGCCATAGTTAGCTAGCCCGCGCGGAGACGCGTCTTTTGACACCTCGCCCGTGCGCCTAGCTCACATATAACACTAAAAATTCTAGAAATTTTTGCATTTCATACATAATACAAATTGACGAAATCCACCTTAGGGAGTCTTGATTTTGATCAAATCTACATAACTTTGCTTCCCGGTGACGCAATTACAAGCTGTTTTCAGCATATTAATTCTTCCCTAAGCTCCCTGAAACGTTCCCACTAGGGATAATTGACAATTTTCGCGAAAAACACTTTTTCGTTTTTTGACTTGTAAAAATTTCACTAAAACTCCTTTAAAAAACACTATTTTTAAATTTTCTTCAAAATTTTCATCTAAATTCCCGTTCCTGTAATTTTAATTGATACTTACCTGCCTTACCTGTACTCCCGTGCGCGTTCCGCGTGCCAGAGTCCCGTTTTGGTAGTGTTATTCCAGGTTTTTACATACATTTTGGTCGTAAATTCAGTTTTTCCAGGAAAATTCCCGATTTTTCTTCGGGACAACATCCAGAAACGCCATAGTTAGCTAGCCCGCGCGGAGACGCGTCTTTTGACACCTCGCCCGTGCGCCTAGCCCACATATAACACTAAAAATTCTAGAAATTTTTGCATTTCATACATAATACAAATTGACGAAATCCACCTTAGGGAGTCTTGATTTTGATCAAATCTACATAACTTTGCTTCCCGGTGACGCAATTACAAGCTGTTTTCAGCATATTAATTCTTCCCTAAGCTCCCTGAAACGTTCCCACTAGGGATAATTGACAATTTTCGCGAAAAACACTTTTTCGTTTTTTGACTTGTAAAAATTTCACTAAAACTCCTTTAAAAAACACTATTTTTAAATTTTCTTCAAAATTTTCATCTAAATTCCCGTTCCTGTAATTTTAATTGATACTTACCTGCCTTACCTGTACTCCCGTGCGCGTTCCGCGTGCCAGAGTCCCGTTTTGGTAGTGTTATTCCAGGTTTTTACATACATTTTGGTCGTAAATTCAGTTTTTCCAGGAAAATTCCCGATTTTTCTTCGGGACAACATCCAGAAACGCCATAGTTAGCTAGCCCGCGCGGAGACGCGTCTTTTGACACCTCGCCCGTGCGCCTAGCCCACATATAACACTAAAAATTCTAGAAATTTTTGCATTTCATACATAATACAAATTGACGAAATCCACCTTAGGGAGTCTTGATTTTGATCAAATCTACATAACTTTGCTTCCCGGTGACGCAATTACAAGCTGTTTTCAGCATATTAATTCTTCCCTAAGCTCCCTGAAACGTTCCCACTAGGGATAATTGACAATTTTCGCGAAAAACACTTTTTCGTTTTTTGACTTGTAAAAATTTCACTAAAACTCCTTTAAAAAACACTATTTTTAAATTTTCTTCAAAATTTTCATCTAAATTCCCGTTCCTGTAATTTTAATTGATACTTACCTGCCTTACCTGTACTCCCGTGCGCGTTCCGCGTGCCAGAGTCCCGTTTTGGTAGTGTTATTCCAGGTTTTTACATACATTTTGGTCGTAAATTCAGTTTTTCCAGGAAAATTCCCGATTTTTCTTCGGGACAACATCCAGAAACGCCATAGTTAGCTAGCCCGCGCGGAGACGCGTCTTTTGACACCTCGCCCGTGCGCCTAGCCCACATATAACACTAAAAATTCTAGAAATTTTTGCATTTCATACATAATACAAATTGACGAAATCCACCTTAGGGAGTCTTGATTTTGATCAAATCTACATAACTTTGCTTCCCGGTGACGCAATTACAAGCTGTTTTCAGCATATTAATTCTTCCCTAAGCTCCCTGAAACGTTCCCACTAGGGATAATTGACAATTTTCGCGAAAAACACTTTTTCGTTTTTTGACTTGTAAAAATTTCACTAAAACTCCTTTAAAAAACACTATTTTTAAATTTTCTTCAAAATTTTCATCTAAATTCCCGTTCCTGTAATTTTAATTGATACTTACCTGCCTTACCTGTACTCCCGTGCGCGTTCCGCGTGCCAGAGTCCCGTTTTGGTAGTGTTATTCCAGGTTTTTACATACATTTTGGTCGTAAATTCAGTTTTTCCAGGAAAATTCCCGATTTTTCTTCGGGACAACATCCAGAAACGCCATAGTTAGCTAGCCCGCGCGGAGACGCGTCTTTTGACACCTCGCCCGTGCGCCTAGCTCACATATAACACTAAAAATTCTAGAAATTTTTGCATTTCATACATAATACAAATTGACGAAATCCACCTTAGGGAGTCTTGATTTTGATCAAATCTACATAACTTTGCTTCCCGGTGACGCAATTACAAGCTGTTTTCAGCATATTAATTCTTCCCTAAGCTCCCTGAAACGTTCCCACTAGGGATAATTGACAATTTTCGCGAAAAACACTTTTTCGTTTTTTGACTTGTAAAAATTTCACTAAAACTCCTTTAAAAAACACTATTTTTAAATTTTCTTCAAAATTTTCATCTAAATTCCCGTTCCTGTAATTTTAATTGATACTTACCTGCCTTACCTGTACTCCCGTGCGCGTTCCGCGTGCCAGAGTCCCGTTTTGGTAGTGTTATTCCAGGTTTTTACATACATTTTGGTCGTAAATTCAGTTTTTCCAGGAAAATTCCCGATTTTTCTTCGGGACAACATCCAGAAACGCCATAGTTAGCTAGCCCGCGCGGAGACGCGTCTTTTGACACCTCGCCCGTGCGCCTAGCCCACATATAACACTAAAAATTCTAGAAATTTTTGCATTTCATACATAATACAAATTGACGAAATCCACCTTAGGGAGTCTTGATTTTGATCAAATCTACATAACTTTGCTTCCCGGTGACGCAATTACAAGCTGTTTTCAGCATATTAATTCTTCCCTAAGCTCCCTGAAACGTTCCCACTAGGGATAATTGACAATTTTCGCGAAAAACACTTTTTCGTTTTTTGACTTGTAAAAATTTCACTAAAACTCCTTTAAAAAACACTATTTTTAAATTTTCTTCAAAATTTTCATCTAAATTCCCGTTCCTGTAATTTTAATTGATACTTACCTGCCTTACCTGTACTCCCGTGCGCGTTCCGCGTGCCAGAGTCCCGTTTTGGTAGTGTTATTCCAGGTTTTTACATACATTTTGGTCGTAAATTCAGTTTTTCCAGGAAAATTCCCGATTTTTCTTCGGGACAACATCCAGAAACGCCATAGTTAGCTAGCCCGCGCGGAGACGCGTCTTTTGACACCTCGCCCGTGCGCCTAGCTCACATATAACACTAAAAATTCTAGAAATTTTTGCATTTCATACATAATACAAATTGACGAAATCCACCTTAGGGAGTCTTGATTTTGATCAAATCTACATAACTTTGCTTCCCGGTGACGCAATTACAAGCTGTTTTCAGCATATTAATTCTTCCCTAAGCTCCCTGAAACGTTCCCACTAGGGATAATTGACAATTTTCGCGAAAAACACTTTTTCGTTTTTTGACTTGTAAAAATTTCACTAAAACTCCTTTAAAAAACACTATTTTTAAATTTTCTTCAAAATTTTCATCTAAATTCCCGTTCCTGTAATTTTAATTGATACTTACCTGCCTTACCTGTACTCCCGTGCGCGTTCCGCGTGCCAGAGTCCCGTTTTGGTAGTGTTATTCCAGGTTTTTACATACATTTTGGTCGTAAATTCAGTTTTTCCAGGAAAATTCCCGATTTTTCTTCGGGACAACATCCAGAAACGCCATAGTTAGCTAGCCCGCGCGGAGACGCGTCTTTTGACACCTCGCCCGTGCGCCTAGCCCACATATAACACTAAAAATTCTAGAAATTTTTGCATTTCATACATAATACAAATTGACGAAATCCACCTTAGGGAGTCTTGATTTTGATCAAATCTACATAACTTTGCTTCCCGGTGACGCAATTACAAGCTGTTTTCAGCATATTAATTCTTCCCTAAGCTCCCTGAAACGTTCCCACTAGGGATAATTGACAATTTTCGCGAAAAACACTTTTTCGTTTTTTGACTTGTAAAAATTTCACTAAAACTCCTTTAAAAAACACTATTTTTAAATTTTCTTCAAAATTTTCATCTAAATTCCCGTTCCTGTAATTTTAATTGATACTTACCTGCCTTACCTGTACTCCCGTGCGCGTTCCGCGTGCCAGAGTCCCGTTTTGGTAGTGTTATTCCAGGTTTTTACATACATTTTGGTCGTAAATTCAGTTTTTCCAGGAAAATTCCCGATTTTTCTTCGGGACAACATCCAGAAACGCCATAGTTAGCTAGCCCGCGCGGAGACGCGTCTTTTGACACCTCGCCCGTGCGCCTAGCTCACATATAACACTAAAAATTCTAGAAATTTTTGCATTTCATACATAATACAAATTGACGAAATCCACCTTAGGGAGTCTTGATTTTGATCAAATCTACATAACTTTGCTTCCCGGTGACGCAATTACAAGCTGTTTTCAGCATATTAATTCTTCCCTAAGCTCCCTGAAACGTTCCCACTAGGGATAATTGACAATTTTCGCGAAAAACACTTTTTCGTTTTTTGACTTGTAAAAATTTCACTAAAACTCCTTTAAAAAACACTATTTTTAAATTTTCTTCAAAATTTTCATCTAAATTCCCGTTCCTGTAATTTTAATTGATACTTACCTGCCTTACCTGTACTCCCGTGCGCGTTCCGCGTGCCAGAGTCCCGTTTTGGTAGTGTTATTCCAGGTTTTTACATACATTTTGGTCGTAAATTCAGTTTTTCCAGGAAAATTCCCGATTTTTCTTCGGGACAACATCCAGAAACGCCATAGTTAGCTAGCCCGCGCGGAGACGCGTCTTTTGACACCTCGCCCGTGCGCCTAGCTCACATATAACACTAAAAATTCTAGAAATTTTTGCATTTCATACATAATACAAATTGACGAAATCCACCTTAGGGAGTCTTGATTTTGATCAAATCTACATAACTTTGCTTCCCGGTGACGCAATTACAAGCTGTTTTCAGCATATTAATTCTTCCCTAAGCTCCCTGAAACGTTCCCACTAGGGATAATTGACAATTTTCGCGAAAAACACTTTTTCGTTTTTTGACTTGTAAAAATTTCACTAAAACTCCTTTAAAAAACACTATTTTTAAATTTTCTTCAAAATTTTCATCTAAATTCCCGTTCCTGTAATTTTAATTGATACTTACCTGCCTTACCTGTACTCCCGTGCGCGTTCCGCGTGCCAGAGTCCCGTTTTGGTAGTGTTATTCCAGGTTTTTACATACATTTTGGTCGTAAATTCAGTTTTTCCAGGAAAATTCCCGATTTTTCTTCGGGACAACATCCAGAAACGCCATAGTTAGCTAGCCCGCGCGGAGACGCGTCTTTTGACACCTCGCCCGTGCGCCTAGCTCACATATAACACTAAAAATTCTAGAAATTTTTGCATTTCATACATAATACAAATTGACGAAATCCACCTTAGGGAGTCTTGATTTTGATCAAATCTACATAACTTTGCTTCCCGGTGACGCAATTACAAGCTGTTTTCAGCATATTAATTCTTCCCTAAGCTCCCTGAAACGTTCCCACTAGGGATAATTGACAATTTTCGCGAAAAACACTTTTTCGTTTTTTGACTTGTAAAAATTTCACTAAAACTCCTTTAAAAAACACTATTTTTAAATTTTCTTCAAAATTTTCATCTAAATTCCCGTTCCTGTAATTTTAATTGATACTTACCTGCCTTACCTGTACTCCCGTGCGCGTTCCGCGTGCCAGAGTCCCGTTTTGGTAGTGTTATTCCAGGTTTTTACATACATTTTGGTCGTAAATTCAGTTTTTCCAGGAAAATTCCCGATTTTTCTTCGGGACAACATCCAGAAACGCCATAGTTAGCTAGCCCGCGCGGAGACGCGTCTTTTGACACCTCGCCCGTGCGCCTAGCTCACATATAACACTAAAAATTCTAGAAATTTTTGCATTTCATACATAATACAAATTGACGAAATCCACCTTAGGGAGTCTTGATTTTGATCAAATCTACATAACTTTGCTTCCCGGTGACGCAATTACAAGCTGTTTTCAGCATATTAATTCTTCCCTAAGCTCCCTGAAACGTTCCCACTAGGGATAATTGACAATTTTCGCGAAAAACACTTTTTCGTTTTTTGACTTGTAAAAATTTCACTAAAACTCCTTTAAAAAACACTATTTTTAAATTTTCTTCAAAATTTTCATCTAAATTCCCGTTCCTGTAATTTTAATTGATACTTACCTGCCTTACCTGTACTCCCGTGCGCGTTCCGCGTGCCAGAGTCCCGTTTTGGTAGTGTTATTCCAGGTTTTTACATACATTTTGGTCGTAAATTCAGTTTTTCCAGGAAAATTCCCGATTTTTCTTCGGGACAACATCCAGAAACGCCATAGTTAGCTAGCCCGCGCGGAGACGCGTCTTTTGACACCTCGCCCGTGCGCCTAGCTCACATATAACACTAAAAATTCTAGAAATTTTTGCATTTCATACATAATACAAATTGACGAAATCCACCTTAGGGAGTCTTGATTTTGATCAAATCTACATAACTTTGCTTCCCGGTGACGCAATTACAAGCTGTTTTCAGCATATTAATTCTTCCCTAAGCTCCCTGAAACGTTCCCACTAGGGATAATTGACAATTTTCGCGAAAAACACTTTTTCGTTTTTTGACTTGTAAAAATTTCACTAAAACTCCTTTAAAAAACACTATTTTTAAATTTTCTTCAAAATTTTCATCTAAATTCCCGTTCCTGTAATTTTAATTGATACTTACCTGCCTTACCTGTACTCCCGTGCGCGTTCCGCGTGCCAGAGTCCCGTTTTGGTAGTGTTATTCCAGGTTTTTACATACATTTTGGTCGTAAATTCAGTTTTTCCAGGAAAATTCCCGATTTTTCTTCGGGACAACATCCAGAAACGCCATAGTTAGCTAGCCCGCGCGGAGACGCGTCTTTTGACACCTCGCCCGTGCGCCTAGCTCACATATAACACTAAAAATTCTAGAAATTTTTGCATTTCATACATAATACAAATTGACGAAATCCACCTTAGGGAGTCTTGATTTTGATCAAATCTACATAACTTTGCTTCCCGGTGACGCAATTACAAGCTGTTTTCAGCATATTAATTCTTCCCTAAGCTCCCTGAAACGTTCCCACTAGGGATAATTGACAATTTTCGCGAAAAACACTTTTTCGTTTTTTGACTTGTAAAAATTTCACTAAAACTCCTTTAAAAAACACTATTTTTAAATTTTCTTCAAAATTTTCATCTAAATTCCCGTTCCTGTAATTTTAATTGATACTTACCTGCCTTACCTGTACTCCCGTGCGCGTTCCGCGTGCCAGAGTCCCGTTTTGGTAGTGTTATTCCAGGTTTTTACATACATTTTGGTCGTAAATTCAGTTTTTCCAGGAAAATTCCCGATTTTTCTTCGGGACAACATCCAGAAACGCCATAGTTAGCTAGCCCGCGCGGAGACGCGTCTTTTGACACCTCGCCCGTGCGCCTAGCTCACATATAACACTAAAAATTCTAGAAATTTTTGCATTTCATACATAATACAAATTGACGAAATCCACCTTAGGGAGTCTTGATTTTGATCAAATCTACATAACTTTGCTTCCCGGTGACGCAATTACAAGCTGTTTTCAGCATATTAATTCTTCCCTAAGCTCCCTGAAACGTTCCCACTAGGGATAATTGACAATTTTCGCGAAAAACACTTTTTCGTTTTTTGACTTGTAAAAATTTCACTAAAACTCCTTTAAAAAACACTATTTTTAAATTTTCTTCAAAATTTTCATCTAAATTCCCGTTCCTGTAATTTTAATTGATACTTACCTGCCTTACCTGTACTCCCGTGCGCGTTCCGCGTGCCAGAGTCCCGTTTTGGTAGTGTTATTCCAGGTTTTTACATACATTTTGGTCGTAAATTCAGTTTTTCCAGGAAAATTCCCGATTTTTCTTCGGGACAACATCCAGAAACGCCATAGTTAGCTAGCCCGCGCGGAGACGCGTCTTTTGACACCTCGCCCGTGCGCCTAGCTCACATATAACACTAAAAATTCTAGAAATTTTTGCATTTCATACATAATACAAATTGACGAAATCCACCTTAGGGAGTCTTGATTTTGATCAAATCTACATAACTTTGCTTCCCGGTGACGCAATTACAAGCTGTTTTCAGCATATTAATTCTTCCCTAAGCTCCCTGAAACGTTCCCACTAGGGATAATTGACAATTTTCGCGAAAAACACTTTTTCGTTTTTTGACTTGTAAAAATTTCACTAAAACTCCTTTAAAAAACACTATTTTTAAATTTTCTTCAAAATTTTCATCTAAATTCCCGTTCCTGTAATTTTAATTGATACTTACCTGCCTTACCTGTACTCCCGTGCGCGTTCCGCGTGCCAGAGTCCCGTTTTGGTAGTGTTATTCCAGGTTTTTACATACATTTTGGTCGTAAATTCAGTTTTTCCAGGAAAATTCCCGATTTTTCTTCGGGACAACATCCAGAAACGCCATAGTTAGCTAGCCCGCGCGGAGACGCGTCTTTTGACACCTCGCCCGTGCGCCTAGCTCACATATAACACTAAAAATTCTAGAAATTTTTGCATTTCATACATAATACAAATTGACGAAATCCACCTTAGGGAGTCTTGATTTTGATCAAATCTACATAACTTTGCTTCCCGGTGACGCAATTACAAGCTGTTTTCAGCATATTAATTCTTCCCTAAGCTCCCTGAAACGTTCCCACTAGGGATAATTGACAATTTTCGCGAAAAACACTTTTTCGTTTTTTGACTTGTAAAAATTTCACTAAAACTCCTTTAAAAAACACTATTTTTAAATTTTCTTCAAAATTTTCATCTAAATTCCCGTTCCTGTAATTTTAATTGATACTTACCTGCCTTACCTGTACTCCCGTGCGCGTTCCGCGTGCCAGAGTCCCGTTTTGGTAGTGTTATTCCAGGTTTTTACATACATTTTGGTCGTAAATTCAGTTTTTCCAGGAAAATTCCCGATTTTTCTTCGGGACAACATCCAGAAACGCCATAGTTAGCTAGCCCGCGCGGAGACGCGTCTTTTGACACCTCGCCCGTGCGCCTAGCTCACATATAACACTAAAAATTCTAGAAATTTTTGCATTTCATACATAATACAAATTGACGAAATCCACCTTAGGGAGTCTTGATTTTGATCAAATCTACATAACTTTGCTTCCCGGTGACGCAATTACAAGCTGTTTTCAGCATATTAATTCTTCCCTAAGCTCCCTGAAACGTTCCCACTAGGGATAATTGACAATTTTCGCGAAAAACACTTTTTCGTTTTTTGACTTGTAAAAATTTCACTAAAACTCCTTTAAAAAACACTATTTTTAAATTTTCTTCAAAATTTTCATCTAAATTCCCGTTCCTGTAATTTTAATTGATACTTACCTGCCTTACCTGTACTCCCGTGCGCGTTCCGCGTGCCAGAGTCCCGTTTTGGTAGTGTTATTCCAGGTTTTTACATACATTTTGGTCGTAAATTCAGTTTTTCCAGGAAAATTCCCGATTTTTCTTCGGGACAACATCCAGAAACGCCATAGTTAGCTAGCCCGCGCGGAGACGCGTCTTTTGACACCTCGCCCGTGCGCCTAGCCCACATATAACACTAAAAATTCTAGAAATTTTTGCATTTCATACATAATACAAATTGACGAAATCCACCTTAGGGAGTCTTGATTTTGATCAAATCTACATAACTTTGCTTCCCGGTGACGCAATTACAAGCTGTTTTCAGCATATTAATTCTTCCCTAAGCTCCCTGAAACGTTCCCACTAGGGATAATTGACAATTTTCGCGAAAAACACTTTTTCGTTTTTTGACTTGTAAAAATTTCACTAAAACTCCTTTAAAAAACACTATTTTTAAATTTTCTTCAAAATTTTCATCTAAATTCCCGTTCCTGTAATTTTAATTGATACTTACCTGCCTTACCTGTACTCCCGTGCGCGTTCCGCGTGCCAGAGTCCCGTTTTGGTAGTGTTATTCCAGGTTTTTACATACATTTTGGTCGTAAATTCAGTTTTTCCAGGAAAATTCCCGATTTTTCTTCGGGACAACATCCAGAAACGCCATAGTTAGCTAGCCCGCGCGGAGACGCGTCTTTTGACACCTCGCCCGTGCGCCTAGCCCACATATAACACTAAAAATTCTAGAAATTTTTGCATTTCATACATAATACAAATTGACGAAATCCACCTTAGGGAGTCTTGATTTTGATCAAATCTACATAACTTTGCTTCCCGGTGACGCAATTACAAGCTGTTTTCAGCATATTAATTCTTCCCTAAGCTCCCTGAAACGTTCCCACTAGGGATAATTGACAATTTTCGCGAAAAACACTTTTTCGTTTTTTGACTTGTAAAAATTTCACTAAAACTCCTTTAAAAAACACTATTTTTAAATTTTCTTCAAAATTTTCATCTAAATTCCCGTTCCTGTAATTTTAATTGATACTTACCTGCCTTACCTGTACTCCCGTGCGCGTTCCGCGTGCCAGAGTCCCGTTTTGGTAGTGTTATTCCAGGTTTTTACATACATTTTGGTCGTAAATTCAGTTTTTCCAGGAAAATTCCCGATTTTTCTTCGGGACAACATCCAGAAACGCCATAGTTAGCTAGCCCGCGCGGAGACGCGTCTTTTGACACCTCGCCCGTGCGCCTAGCTCACATATAACACTAAAAATTCTAGAAATTTTTGCATTTCATACATAATACAAATTGACGAAATCCACCTTAGGGAGTCTTGATTTTGATCAAATCTACATAACTTTGCTTCCCGGTGACGCAATTACAAGCTGTTTTCAGCATATTAATTCTTCCCTAAGCTCCCTGAAACGTTCCCACTAGGGATAATTGACAATTTTCGCGAAAAACACTTTTTCGTTTTTTGACTTGTAAAAATTTCACTAAAACTCCTTTAAAAAACACTATTTTTAAATTTTCTTCAAAATTTTCATCTAAATTCCCGTTCCTGTAATTTTAATTGATACTTACCTGCCTTACCTGTACTCCCGTGCGCGTTCCGCGTGCCAGAGTCCCGTTTTGGTAGTGTTATTCCAGGTTTTTACATACATTTTGGTCGTAAATTCAGTTTTTCCAGGAAAATTCCCGATTTTTCTTCGGGACAACATCCAGAAACGCCATAGTTAGCTAGCCCGCGCGGAGACGCGTCTTTTGACACCTCGCCCGTGCGCCTAGCCCACATATAACACTAAAAATTCTAGAAATTTTTGCATTTCATACATAATACAAATTGACGAAATCCACCTTAGGGAGTCTTGATTTTGATCAAATCTACATAACTTTGCTTCCCGGTGACGCAATTACAAGCTGTTTTCAGCATATTAATTCTTCCCTAAGCTCCCTGAAACGTTCCCACTAGGGATAATTGACAATTTTCGCGAAAAACACTTTTTCGTTTTTTGACTTGTAAAAATTTCACTAAAACTCCTTTAAAAAACACTATTTTTAAATTTTCTTCAAAATTTTCATCTAAATTCCCGTTCCTGTAATTTTAATTGATACTTACCTGCCTTACCTGTACTCCCGTGCGCGTTCCGCGTGCCAGAGTCCCGTTTTGGTAGTGTTATTCCAGGTTTTTACATACATTTTGGTCGTAAATTCAGTTTTTCCAGGAAAATTCCCGATTTTTCTTCGGGACAACATCCAGAAACGCCATAGTTAGCTAGCCCGCGCGGAGACGCGTCTTTTGACACCTCGCCCGTGCGCCTAGCTCACATATAACACTAAAAATTCTAGAAATTTTTGCATTTCATACATAATACAAATTGACGAAATCCACCTTAGGGAGTCTTGATTTTGATCAAATCTACATAACTTTGCTTCCCGGTGACGCAATTACAAGCTGTTTTCAGCATATTAATTCTTCCCTAAGCTCCCTGAAACGTTCCCACTAGGGATAATTGACAATTTTCGCGAAAAACACTTTTTCGTTTTTTGACTTGTAAAAATTTCACTAAAACTCCTTTAAAAAACACTATTTTTAAATTTTCTTCAAAATTTTCATCTAAATTCCCGTTCCTGTAATTTTAATTGATACTTACCTGCCTTACCTGTACTCCCGTGCGCGTTCCGCGTGCCAGAGTCCCGTTTTGGTAGTGTTATTCCAGGTTTTTACATACATTTTGGTCGTAAATTCAGTTTTTCCAGGAAAATTCCCGATTTTTCTTCGGGACAACATCCAGAAACGCCATAGTTAGCTAGCCCGCGCGGAGACGCGTCTTTTGACACCTCGCCCGTGCGCCTAGCTCACATATAACACTAAAAATTCTAGAAATTTTTGCATTTCATACATAATACAAATTGACGAAATCCACCTTAGGGAGTCTTGATTTTGATCAAATCTACATAACTTTGCTTCCCGGTGACGCAATTACAAGCTGTTTTCAGCATATTAATTCTTCCCTAAGCTCCCTGAAACGTTCCCACTAGGGATAATTGACAATTTTCGCGAAAAACACTTTTTCGTTTTTTGACTTGTAAAAATTTCACTAAAACTCCTTTAAAAAACACTATTTTTAAATTTTCTTCAAAATTTTCATCTAAATTCCCGTTCCTGTAATTTTAATTGATACTTACCTGCCTTACCTGTACTCCCGTGCGCGTTCCGCGTGCCAGAGTCCCGTTTTGGTAGTGTTATTCCAGGTTTTTACATACATTTTGGTCGTAAATTCAGTTTTTCCAGGAAAATTCCCGATTTTTCTTCGGGACAACATCCAGAAACGCCATAGTTAGCTAGCCCGCGCGGAGACGCGTCTTTTGACACCTCGCCCGTGCGCCTAGCTCACATATAACACTAAAAATTCTAGAAATTTTTGCATTTCATACATAATACAAATTGACGAAATCCACCTTAGGGAGTCTTGATTTTGATCAAATCTACATAACTTTGCTTCCCGGTGACGCAATTACAAGCTGTTTTCAGCATATTAATTCTTCCCTAAGCTCCCTGAAACGTTCCCACTAGGGATAATTGACAATTTTCGCGAAAAACACTTTTTCGTTTTTTGACTTGTAAAAATTTCACTAAAACTCCTTTAAAAAACACTATTTTTAAATTTTCTTCAAAATTTTCATCTAAATTCCCGTTCCTGTAATTTTAATTGATACTTACCTGCCTTACCTGTACTCCCGTGCGCGTTCCGCGTGCCAGAGTCCCGTTTTGGTAGTGTTATTCCAGGTTTTTACATACATTTTGGTCGTAAATTCAGTTTTTCCAGGAAAATTCCCGATTTTTCTTCGGGACAACATCCAGAAACGCCATAGTTAGCTAGCCCGCGCGGAGACGCGTCTTTTGACACCTCGCCCGTGCGCCTAGCTCACATATAACACTAAAAATTCTAGAAATTTTTGCATTTCATACATAATACAAATTGACGAAATCCACCTTAGGGAGTCTTGATTTTGATCAAATCTACATAACTTTGCTTCCCGGTGACGCAATTACAAGCTGTTTTCAGCATATTAATTCTTCCCTAAGCTCCCTGAAACGTTCCCACTAGGGATAATTGACAATTTTCGCGAAAAACACTTTTTCGTTTTTTGACTTGTAAAAATTTCACTAAAACTCCTTTAAAAAACACTATTTTTAAATTTTCTTCAAAATTTTCATCTAAATTCCCGTTCCTGTAATTTTAATTGATACTTACCTGCCTTACCTGTACTCCCGTGCGCGTTCCGCGTGCCAGAGTCCCGTTTTGGTAGTGTTATTCCAGGTTTTTACATACATTTTGGTCGTAAATTCAGTTTTTCCAGGAAAATTCCCGATTTTTCTTCGGGACAACATCCAGAAACGCCATAGTTAGCTAGCCCGCGCGGAGACGCGTCTTTTGACACCTCGCCCGTGCGCCTAGCCCACATATAACACTAAAAATTCTAGAAATTTTTGCATTTCATACATAATACAAATTGACGAAATCCACCTTAGGGAGTCTTGATTTTGATCAAATCTACATAACTTTGCTTCCCGGTGACGCAATTACAAGCTGTTTTCAGCATATTAATTCTTCCCTAAGCTCCCTGAAACGTTCCCACTAGGGATAATTGACAATTTTCGCGAAAAACACTTTTTCGTTTTTTGACTTGTAAAAATTTCACTAAAACTCCTTTAAAAAACACTATTTTTAAATTTTCTTCAAAATTTTCATCTAAATTCCCGTTCCTGTAATTTTAATTGATACTTACCTGCCTTACCTGTACTCCCGTGCGCGTTCCGCGTGCCAGAGTCCCGTTTTGGTAGTGTTATTCCAGGTTTTTACATACATTTTGGTCGTAAATTCAGTTTTTCCAGGAAAATTCCCGATTTTTCTTCGGGACAACATCCAGAAACGCCATAGTTAGCTAGCCCGCGCGGAGACGCGTCTTTTGACACCTCGCCCGTGCGCCTAGCTCACATATAACACTAAAAATTCTAGAAATTTTTGCATTTCATACATAATACAAATTGACGAAATCCACCTTAGGGAGTCTTGATTTTGATCAAATCTACATAACTTTGCTTCCCGGTGACGCAATTACAAGCTGTTTTCAGCATATTAATTCTTCCCTAAGCTCCCTGAAACGTTCCCACTAGGGATAATTGACAATTTTCGCGAAAAACACTTTTTCGTTTTTTGACTTGTAAAAATTTCACTAAAACTCCTTTAAAAAACACTATTTTTAAATTTTCTTCAAAATTTTCATCTAAATTCCCGTTCCTGTAATTTTAATTGATACTTACCTGCCTTACCTGTACTCCCGTGCGCGTTCCGCGTGCCAGAGTCCCGTTTTGGTAGTGTTATTCCAGGTTTTTACATACATTTTGGTCGTAAATTCAGTTTTTCCAGGAAAATTCCCGATTTTTCTTCGGGACAACATCCAGAAACGCCATAGTTAGCTAGCCCGCGCGGAGACGCGTCTTTTGACACCTCGCCCGTGCGCCTAGCTCACATATAACACTAAAAATTCTAGAAATTTTTGCATTTCATACATAATACAAATTGACGAAATCCACCTTAGGGAGTCTTGATTTTGATCAAATCTACATAACTTTGCTTCCCGGTGACGCAATTACAAGCTGTTTTCAGCATATTAATTCTTCCCTAAGCTCCCTGAAACGTTCCCACTAGGGATAATTGACAATTTTCGCGAAAAACACTTTTTCGTTTTTTGACTTGTAAAAATTTCACTAAAACTCCTTTAAAAAACACTATTTTTAAATTTTCTTCAAAATTTTCATCTAAATTCCCGTTCCTGTAATTTTAATTGATACTTACCTGCCTTACCTGTACTCCCGTGCGCGTTCCGCGTGCCAGAGTCCCGTTTTGGTAGTGTTATTCCAGGTTTTTACATACATTTTGGTCGTAAATTCAGTTTTTCCAGGAAAATTCCCGATTTTTCTTCGGGACAACATCCAGAAACGCCATAGTTAGCTAGCCCGCGCGGAGACGCGTCTTTTGACACCTCGCCCGTGCGCCTAGCTCACATATAACACTAAAAATTCTAGAAATTTTTGCATTTCATACATAATACAAATTGACGAAATCCACCTTAGGGAGTCTTGATTTTGATCAAATCTACATAACTTTGCTTCCCGGTGACGCAATTACAAGCTGTTTTCAGCATATTAATTCTTCCCTAAGCTCCCTGAAACGTTCCCACTAGGGATAATTGACAATTTTCGCGAAAAACACTTTTTCGTTTTTTGACTTGTAAAAATTTCACTAAAACTCCTTTAAAAAACACTATTTTTAAATTTTCTTCAAAATTTTCATCTAAATTCCCGTTCCTGTAATTTTAATTGATACTTACCTGCCTTACCTGTACTCCCGTGCGCGTTCCGCGTGCCAGAGTCCCGTTTTGGTAGTGTTATTCCAGGTTTTTACATACATTTTGGTCGTAAATTCAGTTTTTCCAGGAAAATTCCCGATTTTTCTTCGGGACAACATCCAGAAACGCCATAGTTAGCTAGCCCGCGCGGAGACGCGTCTTTTGACACCTCGCCCGTGCGCCTAGCTCACATATAACACTAAAAATTCTAGAAATTTTTGCATTTCATACATAATACAAATTGACGAAATCCACCTTAGGGAGTCTTGATTTTGATCAAATCTACATAACTTTGCTTCCCGGTGACGCAATTACAAGCTGTTTTCAGCATATTAATTCTTCCCTAAGCTCCCTGAAACGTTCCCACTAGGGATAATTGACAATTTTCGCGAAAAACACTTTTTCGTTTTTTGACTTGTAAAAATTTCACTAAAACTCCTTTAAAAAACACTATTTTTAAATTTTCTTCAAAATTTTCATCTAAATTCCCGTTCCTGTAATTTTAATTGATACTTACCTGCCTTACCTGTACTCCCGTGCGCGTTCCGCGTGCCAGAGTCCCGTTTTGGTAGTGTTATTCCAGGTTTTTACATACATTTTGGTCGTAAATTCAGTTTTTCCAGGAAAATTCCCGATTTTTCTTCGGGACAACATCCAGAAACGCCATAGTTAGCTAGCCCGCGCGGAGACGCGTCTTTTGACACCTCGCCCGTGCGCCTAGCTCACATATAACACTAAAAATTCTAGAAATTTTTGCATTTCATACATAATACAAATTGACGAAATCCACCTTAGGGAGTCTTGATTTTGATCAAATCTACATAACTTTGCTTCCCGGTGACGCAATTACAAGCTGTTTTCAGCATATTAATTCTTCCCTAAGCTCCCTGAAACGTTCCCACTAGGGATAATTGACAATTTTCGCGAAAAACACTTTTTCGTTTTTTGACTTGTAAAAATTTCACTAAAACTCCTTTAAAAAACACTATTTTTAAATTTTCTTCAAAATTTTCATCTAAATTCCCGTTCCTGTAATTTTAATTGATACTTACCTGCCTTACCTGTACTCCCGTGCGCGTTCCGCGTGCCAGAGTCCCGTTTTGGTAGTGTTATTCCAGGTTTTTACATACATTTTGGTCGTAAATTCAGTTTTTCCAGGAAAATTCCCGATTTTTCTTCGGGACAACATCCAGAAACGCCATAGTTAGCTAGCCCGCGCGGAGACGCGTCTTTTGACACCTCGCCCGTGCGCCTAGCTCACATATAACACTAAAAATTCTAGAAATTTTTGCATTTCATACATAATACAAATTGACGAAATCCACCTTAGGGAGTCTTGATTTTGATCAAATCTACATAACTTTGCTTCCCGGTGACGCAATTACAAGCTGTTTTCAGCATATTAATTCTTCCCTAAGCTCCCTGAAACGTTCCCACTAGGGATAATTGACAATTTTCGCGAAAAACACTTTTTCGTTTTTTGACTTGTAAAAATTTCACTAAAACTCCTTTAAAAAACACTATTTTTAAATTTTCTTCAAAATTTTCATCTAAATTCCCGTTCCTGTAATTTTAATTGATACTTACCTGCCTTACCTGTACTCCCGTGCGCGTTCCGCGTGCCAGAGTCCCGTTTTGGTAGTGTTATTCCAGGTTTTTACATACATTTTGGTCGTAAATTCAGTTTTTCCAGGAAAATTCCCGATTTTTCTTCGGGACAACATCCAGAAACGCCATAGTTAGCTAGCCCGCGCGGAGACGCGTCTTTTGACACCTCGCCCGTGCGCCTAGCCCACATATAACACTAAAAATTCTAGAAATTTTTGCATTTCATACATAATACAAATTGACGAAATCCACCTTAGGGAGTCTTGATTTTGATCAAATCTACATAACTTTGCTTCCCGGTGACGCAATTACAAGCTGTTTTCAGCATATTAATTCTTCCCTAAGCTCCCTGAAACGTTCCCACTAGGGATAATTGACAATTTTCGCGAAAAACACTTTTTCGTTTTTTGACTTGTAAAAATTTCACTAAAACTCCTTTAAAAAACACTATTTTTAAATTTTCTTCAAAATTTTCATCTAAATTCCCGTTCCTGTAATTTTAATTGATACTTACCTGCCTTACCTGTACTCCCGTGCGCGTTCCGCGTGCCAGAGTCCCGTTTTGGTAGTGTTATTCCAGGTTTTTACATACATTTTGGTCGTAAATTCAGTTTTTCCAGGAAAATTCCCGATTTTTCTTCGGGACAACATCCAGAAACGCCATAGTTAGCTAGCCCGCGCGGAGACGCGTCTTTTGACACCTCGCCCGTGCGCCTAGCCCACATATAACACTAAAAATTCTAGAAATTTTTGCATTTCATACATAATACAAATTGACGAAATCCACCTTAGGGAGTCTTGATTTTGATCAAATCTACATAACTTTGCTTCCCGGTGACGCAATTACAAGCTGTTTTCAGCATATTAATTCTTCCCTAAGCTCCCTGAAACGTTCCCACTAGGGATAATTGACAATTTTCGCGAAAAACACTTTTTCGTTTTTTGACTTGTAAAAATTTCACTAAAACTCCTTTAAAAAACACTATTTTTAAATTTTCTTCAAAATTTTCATCTAAATTCCCGTTCCTGTAATTTTAATTGATACTTACCTGCCTTACCTGTACTCCCGTGCGCGTTCCGCGTGCCAGAGTCCCGTTTTGGTAGTGTTATTCCAGGTTTTTACATACATTTTGGTCGTAAATTCAGTTTTTCCAGGAAAATTCCCGATTTTTCTTCGGGACAACATCCAGAAACGCCATAGTTAGCTAGCCCGCGCGGAGACGCGTCTTTTGACACCTCGCCCGTGCGCCTAGCTCACATATAACACTAAAAATTCTAGAAATTTTTGCATTTCATACATAATACAAATTGACGAAATCCACCTTAGGGAGTCTTGATTTTGATCAAATCTACATAACTTTGCTTCCCGGTGACGCAATTACAAGCTGTTTTCAGCATATTAATTCTTCCCTAAGCTCCCTGAAACGTTCCCACTAGGGATAATTGACAATTTTCGCGAAAAACACTTTTTCGTTTTTTGACTTGTAAAAATTTCACTAAAACTCCTTTAAAAAACACTATTTTTAAATTTTCTTCAAAATTTTCATCTAAATTCCCGTTCCTGTAATTTTAATTGATACTTACCTGCCTTACCTGTACTCCCGTGCGCGTTCCGCGTGCCAGAGTCCCGTTTTGGTAGTGTTATTCCAGGTTTTTACATACATTTTGGTCGTAAATTCAGTTTTTCCAGGAAAATTCCCGATTTTTCTTCGGGACAACATCCAGAAACGCCATAGTTAGCTAGCCCGCGCGGAGACGCGTCTTTTGACACCTCGCCCGTGCGCCTAGCTCACATATAACACTAAAAATTCTAGAAATTTTTGCATTTCATACATAATACAAATTGACGAAATCCACCTTAGGGAGTCTTGATTTTGATCAAATCTACATAACTTTGCTTCCCGGTGACGCAATTACAAGCTGTTTTCAGCATATTAATTCTTCCCTAAGCTCCCTGAAACGTTCCCACTAGGGATAATTGACAATTTTCGCGAAAAACACTTTTTCGTTTTTTGACTTGTAAAAATTTCACTAAAACTCCTTTAAAAAACACTATTTTTAAATTTTCTTCAAAATTTTCATCTAAATTCCCGTTCCTGTAATTTTAATTGATACTTACCTGCCTTACCTGTACTCCCGTGCGCGTTCCGCGTGCCAGAGTCCCGTTTTGGTAGTGTTATTCCAGGTTTTTACATACATTTTGGTCGTAAATTCAGTTTTTCCAGGAAAATTCCCGATTTTTCTTCGGGACAACATCCAGAAACGCCATAGTTAGCTAGCCCGCGCGGAGACGCGTCTTTTGACACCTCGCCCGTGCGCCTAGCTCACATATAACACTAAAAATTCTAGAAATTTTTGCATTTCATACATAATACAAATTGACGAAATCCACCTTAGGGAGTCTTGATTTTGATCAAATCTACATAACTTTGCTTCCCGGTGACGCAATTACAAGCTGTTTTCAGCATATTAATTCTTCCCTAAGCTCCCTGAAACGTTCCCACTAGGGATAATTGACAATTTTCGCGAAAAACACTTTTTCGTTTTTTGACTTGTAAAAATTTCACTAAAACTCCTTTAAAAAACACTATTTTTAAATTTTCTTCAAAATTTTCATCTAAATTCCCGTTCCTGTAATTTTAATTGATACTTACCTGCCTTACCTGTACTCCCGTGCGCGTTCCGCGTGCCAGAGTCCCGTTTTGGTAGTGTTATTCCAGGTTTTTACATACATTTTGGTCGTAAATTCAGTTTTTCCAGGAAAATTCCCGATTTTTCTTCGGGACAACATCCAGAAACGCCATAGTTAGCTAGCCCGCGCGGAGACGCGTCTTTTGACACCTCGCCCGTGCGCCTAGCTCACATATAACACTAAAAATTCTAGAAATTTTTGCATTTCATACATAATACAAATTGACGAAATCCACCTTAGGGAGTCTTGATTTTGATCAAATCTACATAACTTTGCTTCCCGGTGACGCAATTACAAGCTGTTTTCAGCATATTAATTCTTCCCTAAGCTCCCTGAAACGTTCCCACTAGGGATAATTGACAATTTTCGCGAAAAACACTTTTTCGTTTTTTGACTTGTAAAAATTTCACTAAAACTCCTTTAAAAAACACTATTTTTAAATTTTCTTCAAAATTTTCATCTAAATTCCCGTTCCTGTAATTTTAATTGATACTTACCTGCCTTACCTGTACTCCCGTGCGCGTTCCGCGTGCCAGAGTCCCGTTTTGGTAGTGTTATTCCAGGTTTTTACATACATTTTGGTCGTAAATTCAGTTTTTCCAGGAAAATTCCCGATTTTTCTTCGGGACAACATCCAGAAACGCCATAGTTAGCTAGCCCGCGCGGAGACGCGTCTTTTGACACCTCGCACGTGCGCCTAGCTCACAAAAAATTTGCCCACCCACCCGCCCTCTGTTCTATAGGAAGGTAGACGTGGGGTTTTGGCGAAAAAATCAACTTCTTATCTTTGGCTCTTCCAGCGATTTAGATACCAACACATAATAAAAAATTGTAATTACATTTGTTTTTAGTGATAATTACCACCTTTTAAGGAGTTTTAGTGAAAATTTTTAGTATAATTTTAATAATTTTAATCTACTTGACCGACTGCTGTTTACAGGGCTCGTCTTATTTATAAGTTTTATTTGTTGCTGATCCCCCCTTTACAGGGATACAGCAACATCTATATTATATTTTTGAAATTTATTGATTTAATTTATTTTTATCCATTTATAATTGTATTTTGATTTTTAAATTCGTATTTTATTGTCTGTGTTCCCCCCTTTACAGGGATCAGTACAGACACAAGTGTCTCCCTTTAACCTTCGTAGTCTCGAGCCCAAAATTCAGCCAGGATGTTTGGCATAAGGACTCCAGTCAACAAGCCAAAGGCTTCAGAACAAAGTGCAGACACGGGGAGGCCTCAACTGGCACAGGCTGGCCCATCGGTTAGGCGTAGCATTGGGGAATGGGAGGCTGATGGACTGAGGTCCGGACAGCCCCTCAAAACTCCATCTCCACCGAAGAGGGCCCAAACAACAACTCCCCCGAAAGCTTCCAAGCCCAAGCTAACGCTCACCTACCAGACTAGGCTTGATGGACCGAAGCAGCCAGAGGTGACCGAACAGAGCTCACCACGAGACGCGCCACCCGTGAGGTACGTAAACAGGACCACGGAGGCAAAGGCGTGTCTCTCAAAAGCCAAAATCCAGCTCCTTAGTTCTCGGAACCTGAAAAAGGAGATCAAGGATGAAATAACGAAAGCGGTCGAGAGACTTTACCAGCTGGTGAAGGAAGCGGAGATAGAGAGGGGAAAAGGAGCTGAGGTGGTCGCCGAACCTGAAAAGGTCCGAAATGACCCAACGCCAACCACGGACGAACCGACGGAGCTCATGAGGCAGCTCATGGCGAACCTCCAGCAGCACAACCAAGCGTTGGAGGAATGCCAACAGCACACACGGGCTCTGTCGGAGCGTCTGCAACAGGCCCCTCGCTTTGTCGCAGGCCAGGGTCCTACCTTCGCGGAGATGGCTGCCGGCCCGAAGCAACACATCCAAGGGCCTCTTCACTCGGTGGTTGTATCATCTGTTAATGAACAGGACACCGGTGAAGAGGTCATTGAGAAGCTCAGGACGGCGGTCGATGCCAGGAGCGAGGGCACGAGAGTGGAGCGGCTGCGCAAAGCGAGGGACCAAAAGGTGGTCATGGGCTTTAAAACCAAGGAGGAGCTAACCAGGGTGGCGGAGAGAATAAGGAGAGCGGGGAACCTGGTGGTAGAGGAAGTGAAGAATAAGGACCCGCTCCTTATCATGATGGATGTTCTCTCCTGCCACACGGATGTGGAGGTCACACAGGCACTGAAACGCCAGAACGCCCACCTGCTTGGGGACATACCTGCGGAGGATTTGAGGTTGGGGGTGAAGTACCGTCGAAGGACGAGGAACCCCCACACCTGCCACGTCATCCTGCAGGTGTCCCCTACGGTGTGGCAGAGGCTGACTATGGCGGGTCGTGTGCACATCGACCTGCAGCGAGTGCGGGTGCAGGACCAGTCGCCACTGGTGCAGTGCACTCGCTGCCTGCGCTTTGGCCATAGTCGAAAACTGTGCACGCAGCCCGCCGACCTCTGCATCCATTGCGGCGACCCCCACTTGCGAGCTGATTGCCCGTCCCGGCTGGCAGCGGAAGCGCCGAAGTGCCGCAATTGCCTGTTAGCAAAACAGGCAAAGACCGAGCATGACGCCTTCGACAGAGAGTGCCCAATGCGAGTGAAGTGGGACGCATTGGCGCGCCTGTCGGTGGCGTACTGCTAAGGTGGCCCCGGTGCTTCCAGGAAACACAATCCTAGGCAGTGAGACCCGAACTCACCCTGATGCCTGCTCGAGCTACCAGGTGATCCAAGCGAATCTGCAGAGGAAGAACCTTGCGACACAGGAGCTCATGGTAGTGGCAAGTGAGCGAAAGTTCGCCTTTGCACTGCTCCAGGAGCCATATGTGGGTGCGGTCAAAAGGATGCGAGACTACCGGGGAGCGAGAATCTACCAGTGCGCGGAACAAGGAAGTGGAACTGTGAAGGCGGCAGTAGTCGTCTTCGACAAAGACCTCGACGTCATACAGTGTCCAAAGCTCACCACCAATAACATCACGGTGGTGAGGATCCGAACCAGCGCCTGGGAAATCGCAGTAGTCTCCTTCTACTTTGAACCGGACAAACCCATACAACCGTACCTGGAGCAGCTTCTGCAGATTCGTGAGGAAATGGGCCCCACGAAGATCATAATGGGAGGCGACGCAAATGCGAAGAGCACCTGGTGGGGTAGCTTGGTTCCAGATAGCAGGGGTGAAGAAATGTCGGGCACGCTGGATGAAATGGGCCTGCAGGTGCTCAACGTCGGGAACGCACCAACCTTCGACACCATCAGGGGAGGCAAGCTATACACCAGCATCGTTGATGTAACAGCCTGCTCAACGGACATGCTGGGCCTGGTGGAGGACTGGAGGGTTGAGGAAGGCATCACAAGCTCGGACCACAACGGTATCGTATTTGAAATCCATCTTCAAAAAGCCAAAGGGACAAACATCAAAAGAACCACTAGACTTTACAATACAAGAAAAGCAAATTGGAGCCAATTTCGTGAGAAATTGGCCCAATTAACAGCAGATACAAAATTAAACCCATTAGAAATTAACAAAATTAGAAATAACAAAGATTTAGAAAACAAGGTAAATAATTATATAGATACAGTTACAAAAACATGTCAGGAAACATTAAATAAATTTAAAAATAACGACATTCTTGCGATACCGTGGTGGTCCAACGAGCTTGCGGATATGCTGAAACAGGTCAACACCAAGAGACGCCGCATTCGATGCGCCGCTCCGGTCCGGAAAGCGGGGGTCGTCGAAGAGTACCTGCGGGCAAAAGAAAGTTATGAGCGTGAGGCAAAAAAGGCACAGATTTCCAGCTGGAAGGGATTCTGTGAAAAGCAGGACAAGGAAGGAGTCTGGGAGGGTATTTACAGGGTTATAGGACGGACCGCCAAAAGATGTGAGGACATTCCGTTGCTGAAGGACGGGGTACCACTCGACGGTGAGGATTCGGCTCTACTGCTGGCGGAGACCTTCTACCCCGAAGACCTGACAGAGGAAGACAACGATGACCACCGTCGGATACGAGAAGCGGCCAGTCGTGTAAACGAGTGGACGCATGATGAAAACCATGACCCACCGTTTACACTTCAGGAGCTAAAAACCGCGGTGGGCAGTTTCAACCCGAAAAAGGCACCGGGGGCAGATGGTCTCACAGCCGACATCTGTGCCCAAGCCATCTTCCGGGACCCGGGGATGTTTCTTGCGCTGGCCAACAAGTGCCTTGAGCAGGGCTACTTCCCCGGGGCCTGGAAGGTGGCCACAGTAGTGGTACTCCGGAAGCCGGGAAAGGACTGCTACACCACCCCAAAGTCCTACAGACCAATCGGGCTCCTGCCAGTCCTGGGCAAAATCCTGGAAAAAATGTTGGTAGCAAGGCTGAAGTGGCATCTGATCCCGAGGTTTAGTACTCGCCAGTTTGGCTTCATGCCCCAGAAGAGCACCGAAGACTCCCTCTACACCATGATACAACATATCAAAACAAAGCTAAACCAAAAGAAGCTGATCACTGTTGTATCCCTGGACATAGAGGGAGCCTTCGACAGCGCATGGTGGCCGGCAATCAGGACCAGACTGGCTGAGGAAAAGTGCCCGGTGAATCTCAGACGGATGCTGGACAGCTACCTGACTGGTAGGAGTGTCCGAGTTAGGTATGCAGGGGCCGAGTGTCACAGAACTACCAGCAAGGGGTGCGTCCAGGGGTCGATAGGCGGTCCGATACTTTGGAATTTGTTGCTGGACCCTCTGCTAAAAGGGCTGGAAGAGCGGGGGGATCACTGCCAGGCTTTCGCCGACGACGTGGTCATGATGTTCGACGGTGACACAGGATTGGAGGTCCAGAGACGTGCCAATGCCGCCCTCGAGTATGTTCGGAGTTGGGGCATCCGAAATAAGCTGAAGTTTGCACCACACAAAACCTGTGCGATGGTAGTAACCAGGAAGCTAAAGTACGATGTCCCACTCCTGAGCATGGGCGGGGTCGACATTGGCATGTCTAAGGAAATAAAAATACTGGGGCTCACAATAGACCACCAGCTCACTTTCAACACCCACGCCGCTAATGTGTGCAGAAAAGCCGCAAACATATATAAGCAGCTATCGAGAGCGGCCAAAGTGAGCTGGGGTCTGCACCCGGAGGTCATACGAACAATCTACACGGCGGCGGTGGAACCAGTGGTCATGTACGCGGCGAGTGCTTGGGCGCCGGCAACGAAGAAGATTGGAGTGCAGAAAATGCTGAATACGGTCCAGCGAGGATTTGCCCAAAAGCTCTGCAAATCCTACCGCACCGTTTCGCTGAACGCGTCCCTGGTGCTGGCTGGGATACTGCCACTCGACCTTCGAATACAGGAAGCAGCCGCCCTGTACGAGGCCAAGAGAGGGGTACCCCAGCCAGCCCTTGCGGGCAGGGAAGTGGAGCGTGTGGTAGAGTTTGCGGAGACTCCTCATCCGGCTGAGCATGGGGCCATGGCGTTCATGAGCCTGGAAGACCAGTCCCAAGTGGACACCCACAATAACCAGGCGGTCAGGTTTTTCACCGACGGCAGCAAGATCGAGGGCAAGGTCGGAGCAGCACTGTCACTATGGGACGGTGAGGCCGAGATCAAGTCCTTGAAGCTTAGCCTGCCGTCGTGCTGCACGGTCTACCAGGCGGAACTCCTGGCCATATGCGTAGCCACGAGGGAAATCCTCAAGCGCAAGGAGGGAACCTTCGGAATCTACAGTGACTCAAAGGCTGCACTACAATCAGTCACGAACCAAGGTTCCCTCCACGCCCTGGCGGTGGAGGCGAGAGCAAACGTGGGCGCGGCTTTATCCCAGAGCAAAGATATTTCCTTGTTCTGGGTAAAGGCTCACGCGGGGCTGCAAGGAAATGAGCGCGCGGACCACCTTGCAAAAGAGGCTGCAATCAAGTCCAAAAGGAAGCCGGACTATGACCGCTGCCCGGTTTCATTCGTCAAGCGGCAGATCCGTATGGGGTCGCTCGACGAATGGAACCGGAGATACAAAAACGGCGAAACCGCTTCGGTCACAAGAATGTTCCTCCCGGACGCTATAGATGCCTTCAAGATCGTAGGTAAGGTGAAGCCAACCGGGGTGGTAACACAGATCCTGACGGGGCACGGTGGGTTCTCCGAATACCTGCATCGCTTTAGGTGTAAGGGGAGCCCATCGTGCATCTGTGAGCCAGGTGTGCCGCAGACGGTTCCACACTTGCTAACGGAATGTCCTGCTTTTGGAGCGGATCGACTGGAAGCTGAGATGAAGATTGGGGTAGAAATAAATAAGAATAACATTGCGGAAATAATGGCCAACAGAAAACAAAGGGAAATCTTAATAAATTACGGCAAAGAAATAGCGAGTAGAATAATAAAAATAAATAAGGATAATTAATAACATGCTTATAATATAAACATATATATACAGACAAAGCATCTAACAAAGAAACAGGTTTTAAAATGTAAAGTTAAATAAACGTTAACATAAATTTTAAGAATAAATAAATAAATAAAACAGACTTAAATATAATAACTATACCATTATAAATCAGTAAACTTAAAACAAATAGTAAAGGCAAAATAAAATACATCTGAAAAGGTCTCTGACTACGTCAGGGGGACACTTGGAAAGGCAGGAGTGGGTTTTAGCCGGTAAGAGTCCGGCACTGCCCAGACTGGCTCATTAGTGAGGCAGTCTGGGCGTCCATGAGGATTTCCCACTCCTGCCAAAACAAAAAAAAAAAAAAAAAAAAAAAAAAAACCTAACCTAACCTAACCTAACCTAACCTAACCTAACCTAACCTAACCTAACCTAACCTAACCTAACCTAACCTAACCTAACCTAACCTAACCTTTTTTTTTTTTTTTTTTTTTTTTTTTTTCTCGCTGAGAAATGCTTTATGCATGCCCGACTCGTGGGGGACGAGACGGGGTATGTGGGACTCCCTGTCCGAATGACAGTATACCCACTAAAACTCAGCGGTGTTCCCGCGTCGCCGTGATGGGAGGGTCATGGGAAACCGGCTCAGCCTTTACTTCCACAACCCTCCCGGCGCTTGCCCGCCTAAGTGGCGGGCCCCGCATGCCCCCCGGGCTGGGGGGCTACGGGAATGGCCGGGAACACCTGGCCATTCCCGTCCGACACTGGTGGAGGCCCGTGCAATGCAGGCAAGGGTGCCCCCGCACCCGTTGCCTGCTGGGCTCCACCTGGGAGGAGTCGGAGATGTCCGTCGAACTGACGTCTTCTCCGACCCCTCCTCCGCCTTCGGAGCAGCGCCGCGTGAGGATCGTCCTCCCGCGCGCGCTCCGCCGCCTCCTTCTGGGACATGACGTGTTCGCAGAAGGAGGCGACTGCCGCCCAGGACCCCTCATCCCCCAGCATGGCGTTAACCAAACCGGGCAGTGAGAGGTCCGGTCCGATCGCCGCCATGAGACTGCGGCGCGGCTCGGACCACGACGGGCACACCTCGAGGGTGTGCTGCGCCGTGTCCTCCGCCGCGCCACAGCCGTGGCACGACGGCGTCTCCTCCCGCCCGATCCGGTGCAGGTACGATCCGAAACAACCATGTCCGGACAGCACCTGCACCAGACGGAACGAGAGGAACCCGTGCGACCGCTCGAGCCAGTCTCGCAGGACCGGCCCAAGCGCGTCGAGGGTTCGGCGGCCAAAGGCTGCGGTGGCGAGGTCCCCCGTCCAATGGAGGACGATGGCGTCCCTCGCCTCCCGCCGGACGGCCTCCCTTTCTTCCGGGGCGGTGCGTTCTCCTCTCGCTCTCCGCCCCGCCGTCCAATCGTACACTCTGGCGAGCACCCACGCCTCGAGTTCCCAAGGAGGGGTGCTGGCCAGAGCGCACGCTGCCGCAAAGCCTACCGTGCGGTAGGCCCGCGCTACCCGCTGGGCTATGGCCCTCTGGGGTGCCCGCAAGGCGGCGGCGTTCTCCCGCCGTTGGAGGGCGTCCTCCCAAATAGGGGCCCCGTAGAGGGCCATACTCTTGAGGATGCCGGCGTAGAGTTGCCGGCATCGTACGCTGGGCCCCCCCAAGTTGGGGAGCAGCCACGAGAGCGCCCCCGCCGTCTTCAGCAGGCGCGACGACAGCCCGCTAAAATGCGGGCCGAAGCGCCACCTGCTGTCGATCACAAGGCCCAGATATTTCATCTGGGCCTTGACCTCGATTCTGACGCCCTCCACGAAGATGTGGGCGTCAGGTGGAGGGCGCTGCCGAGGTCCGTGGAAGAAAACGGCCTCGGTCTTGTGCAGCGCCACCTTCAGACCTAGGCGGCGGATCCTCGCCGCGACCAAAGATCCGCCCGCCGAGGCCAAGTTGGCCGCCTCCCTGAAACTCCCCCCCCGGGCGGTGAGGAGAGTGTCGTCCGCGTAGCAGACGACACTCGTGCCTCGGAGGAGAGTTCCCCGCAGGAGCCAATCGTAGCCGACGTTCCAGAGGAGAGGTCCTATGACTGACCCCTGTGGAACGCCGGCTTCGACGGCGTACCGCCGGACTTGGCCAGTCCTGTCTACCAGCAGGATCGCCCGATCCTCCAGGTAGCTGGCCAGCAGACTGCGCATGTATCGAGGCACTCCGTGGAACCGGAGCGCCTCAAGGATGGTGGAGTGAGGAACGGAGTTGAAGGCGTTGGCTATGTCGAATGACACCGCCAACAATCCGTCCCCCGCCTCCATCGCATCCTTCGCCTGGCCCTTAAGCCAGGCCAGCGCGTCCACCGTCGAACGCTCAGCCCGAAAACCGAACTGAGCGTCCGACAAGTCCGGCCCGATGTCCCGCAGGTGGCCCTTCAGGCGAGCCGCGATTATCCCCTCGAACATTTTGCCGACCTCATCAAGTAGAACGATGGGCCGGTATGCCGAGGGGGAATCCGCTGGGCGACCGTCTTTGCGGAGGAGGCACAACTGCCCCTCCTTCCACGGTTTCGGGAACCTCCCAGACGCAAGACATGCGCTGAAGAGGTCCCGAAACCTGTCCTCCATTTGAGTGGCAGCGATCGCCACCACTCTCGCGGGGACGCCGTCGGGGCCTGGAGCCGTCTTCTTGGCGCGGATACGAAGAACCGCCGCGCCAAGTTCCGACTCCGTGACAGGAGGGGGGGCCTCCTCTTCCTCCTCGTCTGGCGGGGCTCCACACATTACTGGCGGGGTGAAGTTGTCCCTGCCCGGGAACAGGGACTGAACCACCCCGTCCAGAAATGAGGGCTCCAGGGTCTCGGCAACCGGGGGACCAAAGGGGCGCAATTTATTGCGCGCAGCCTTGTATGGTCTCCCGAAGGGGTCGTCGTCGAGACCCTCCAGCAGCTCGGCTCTCGCCGAGTCTTTGGCAGCGGCGATGGCCCGATCGAGGACCTGTTTTGCCTCCACGTATATGTCGTAGAGGTGGTCCTCGTCGGCCCGGTCCCGTCGACGCCGCCGCCGACTCCGCGTGTAGGCCCTCCTTGCCTCCACGCATGCTGCTCGGAGCCCCGCCAGCTCCGCCGACCACCAGTACACGGCGCGTTTGGGTGGTGGTCGGCGAGACCGAGGCATGCTAGAGTTGCATACCTCGGTCAGACACTCCCGAAGCTGCCCCGCTGCGGTGTCCACATCCAGGCCGGCGGTAGGCGGCGAAAGCCAGTCCTGGATGAACGCCGCCTCCGCCGCTGCCTCCCTGTCCAGGCGGGTGAGAGCCCACCGCGGTAACGGTGATCGCCCCGAGATGGGCCGCATCGCTCCTGGGCCACTGGTGGAGATGTCGAACCGCACGTAGCGGTGGTCCGACATGGTCTCCACCAAGTCCACCCGCCAGTTCAGCACGCGCGCGGCTAACGCCGGGGTGGCGAAAGTGACGTCCACTATTGAGCCACCCTGACGCCGCACGCATGTCTGGACGCTTCCTCTGTTCAAGAGGGAGAGTCCAGAGGAGGCTGCCCACAACTCCACCGCCCGCCCGCGTGCGTCGGTGGCCGGGTTGCCCCAGCTCACCGACTTGGCATTCAGGTCTCCCAGTACGGAGACCTGACGCGGAACCGCCCTGCCGACCACGGCGGCCAGGACTCCGAGATAATTCTCAAAGTCCTGGAGTGGGCGGTTTGGGGAGAAATATACCCCCACAAGGGCTATGTCTCCCCACGCGGCGGCCACGTATCCCGGTCCTCTCTCTAATAGCGAGAGGGGAGGGGAGTCCGTGGAAGACCGCGCCGCTAGTGCCACCGAGTCGTCCTCGTCACCCAGCCAGCTGCTGGGGATCGAGTAAGGCTCGGCGACCACCGCTACGTTCACCAACCACTCGGCCATAACCTGCACTACCAGGTCCTGGGCCGCTTTGCAGTGGTTGGCGTTCGCCTGGAGGATGCTATAGTCGGAAAGCATTATTCCGACATTGCACCCTCCTCCTCAGCTACCGCCGCTGGAACTGCAGCGGCGACGACGGCGGCGGCGGTGGTGGCAACAGGGCGAACCTGTGCCGGCACTATGCCCTTTCGCACGGGGGGCTTGCAGCTCCTGCCCGTCATCCTGTGGTCCGCGGGGCGGCCACTGGCGGCACACGCCTTGCAGTGTGGCGTGGTGGCGCGGCAAGTGGCACTCCTGTGTCCCTCCTGCCCGCACTGGTAGCAGGTGTTTCCCCAGTCGGACTTGGAGGGACACGTAGCTCGGGTGTGGCCAAACGCGAAGCACTTGAAGCAGCGCGTAGGCTGGTCTTCAAGTGCCCGGACCACAGCCGAGCTGAGCCCCACGAGCAGCCGTCCATTGGTCGCAGCAAGGACGGCCGCAGCCGCGGCGACTGGGCACTCGACACGGATGATGCCCATGCCGCGGCAGCCGAGCCGGATGGCTCCCCCCTTCACCGCGCCAGCGTTGCAGCCTCCAGCCGCCGCGACGGCCGCCACCACATCCTCCTTGGTGACCGAATCGTCCAGATCGGTCACCTCCAAGGCTGCGGTCTTGACGGGCTTGACGACCGTCGCACTGTCCGCGATGACCTCTTGCAACTTCATTGCGAAGAGGTCCGCATTGGTGCCGCGCTTTTCCCCCGAGAACTCGAAAATTCGAGCCCCGGTTAGGGTGCGGCGGCACCTAATGCTGCTGATCCCCAGCTGGGAGGGATCAGCATTGGTACGAGCCCGTCTTAGAACGGACTCGTACGTCTCTCCCCGCTCCACGGCCGCCGGGGTGAGGGTCACCACGACGGCCGCGGTTTTGGGAGGAACCAGCTTTCTCCCGCCGGCTGGAGCCCGATTGGCTGCAGGAGCAGTCGCAGCGGGCTTGAGGGCTGACTTGGCCCCTCCCTTCTTCTTCCCTCTCTTGACCACTTCCGTCCACGACTGGTTGGACGGGGTGGTGGAGGGAAGAAGGGCGTCTTCTTCTTCCTGCGAGTTCTGGGCTGCTGGAGTCGCCGAAGACCCAGTCGCTCCCTCCGCGCTCGTGGTGGGGGTTTGAGGAGCCGCCTTGGTCCTCTTACCCTTACCTTTGCCCTTGGAGGGCTTCGGGGCCTGGGGCTGCGCACCCGGTGCCGGGCCTGCCACAGGCGCAGGTTCCGGCTCCCTCGGTGGTGGCTTATCCGCCGCTAGTGGCGGGCGGAGTCGCTTTTCCGGCAGGAGCCGGTCCTCTATTCCTGCAAGGCAGGCTCTGGTGAAGGCTCTCTCCTCCATGACAACCTTTCGGAGGATGTCCTCAAGGTTGGAAGGGGAGGAGGAGCCTCCTACCACCGGACCTGGGGCAGGTTGGTCAGGCCGAGCCGTGGCCTCAGCCAGCTTCAGGTGCAGCTGGCTGACCTCCGCCTGCAGGCGATCCACCTTCGCCTGCAGTTGCCGCGTCTCGTCCGTGGCCGTCCGCTTCATGAGCTCTCCGACGATGCCGTGTAGACTGGCGGCCCGGCATTTGAGGGCCTTTTGGAAGGTCCCCTTTAGGTTGGAGGACTTTGAGGCGACCTCCAGGACCTCCTCCTTGTCCTCCTGCGCCATTCGCTCCAGTTCCGCCAGGGAGTGGTCGGCATATAGGACATTGGATGCCCCATAGCCAGCCCTCGACCTGGCGGTTTGCGTCTGGCGCTCCTTGGCGGCGACCTTCTCCTCCAGGTCCTGCTGGAGCTGCGCCTTTTTGGCCAGATTTAGCTGGCGCTCGGCGTCCAGCAAGCCCACATCGTGGGTCTCCGGCGTTTTAGAAGAAGTCGAAGCCCTTTTGGACTTCGACTTCTTCCCTCCCTTCCCTCCGGCCGACTCCGAGGAGCCCTCGGACCCTTGCCTTAGGAAGGCCCTTTTCCGCCTGAGGCGGTCATTCTCGGCCGCCGACGTATCCATGCTGGATTTGTCGGAGTCCGAGAATTCGTCTACCCCAGCCAAGCTGGCTGCAGACGGTGCGCGGTCAGCGCCCGACGCCGAAGCGTCGCCGACGTGGCCCTGAGAAGGGCCGTTGGATTGGCCCTGAGAAGGGCCGTTGGGTTGGCCCTGAGAAGGGCCGTTTGAATCGCCCTGGGAGGAGCGATTCGGGTTAAAATTATTTACATTAGGGTTAAAATTATTTACAATAGGGTTAAAATTTGGGTTTAAGACCGGGTTAAAATTTGGATTAAAATTAGCAAAACGCCCAGAGGCGTCCCGCATCGGTTTTCGACTCATGTTCGCAGACGACCGCTCGATGTCTACGAAGTCACAGCGCACTTTAGCCGCCGGTCTGCCACTCCGTTACGGTGGTCAGACACGACGTTGCCCAGGGGATACTACGTGGAAGTATGCGCTGTGGGGGGTCCCCCAACCTAACCTTTTTTTTTTTTTTTTTTTTTTTTTTTTTTTTTTTTTTTTTTTTTTTTTTTGTCGCTGAGAAATGCTTTATGCATCCCCGCCTCCCGGGGGACGAGACGGGGTATGTGGGACTCCCTGCCGGAATGACAGTATACCCACTAAAACTCAGCGGTGTTCCCGCGTCGCCGTGATGGGAGGGCCATGGGAAACCGGCATAGCCTTTACTTCCACAGCCCTCCCGGCGCATGCCCGCCAAGATGGTATGGCGGGCCCCACATGCCCCCCAGGTTGGGGGGCTACGGGAATGGCCGAGAACACCTGGCCATTCCCGTCCCACAAGGTGGAGGCCTGTGCAAAACAGGCAACGGAGCCCCCGCACCCGTTGCCTGCTGGCCTCCACGCCCGCCTAAAAGGCGGGCCCCGCATGCCCCCCGCGTTGGGGGAGCTACGGCCGCAGAGGATAGGGAGAGCGGCAACGAAACACCGACACTCCTCTTCCCCTGCGGCCCCACCGCGTCCGCCATCGAACGGTGGCGGCCCCGTCAAGGCCGCGGAAGGAAGGGAGAGCCCCTCCCGCCGCGGCCTCTATCCTCAGCCGCAATGTCTCCCTCACGGGGGACATCGCGGCCCGCCTCAGGTAGGTCGCGATGTCGCGGCACCGCAACCTACCCGTGGGCCGCTACGTCGGGCTAAACCGCACAGCCCGGACGAGCGGCCCCCGCTGGGGTTCCTCTTAGCTTCACCGTGGCCCAGCTCGCCACGGCTACTGAGCCCCCCCGCCTCGACAATGCGGGAACCCACCGGGGGGGCCCCCAACCTAACCTAACCTTTTTTTTTTTTTTTTTTTTGTCGCTGAGAAATGCTTTATGCATCCCCGCCTCCCGGGGGACGAGACGGGGTATGTGGGACTCCCTGTCGGAATGACAGTATACCCACTAAAACTCAGCGGTGTTCCTACATCGCCGTAATGGGAGGGCCATGGGAAACCGGCATAGCCTTTACTTCCACAGCCCTCCCGGCGCACGCCCGCCAAGATGGTATGGCGGGCCCCGCATGCCCCCCAGGTTGGGGGGCTACGGGAATGGCCGGGAACACCTGGCCATTCCCGTCCCACAAGGTGGAGGCCTGTGCAAAACAGGCAACGGAGCCCCCGCACCCGTTGCCTGCTGGCCTCCACGCCCGCCTGAAAGGCGGGCCCCGCATGCCCCCCGCGTTGGGGGAGCTACGGCCGCAGAGGATAGGGAGAGCGGCAACGAAACACCGACACTCCTCTTCCCCTGCGGCCCCGCCGCGTCCGCCATCATACGGTGGCGGCCCCGTCAAGGCCGCGGAAGGAGGGAGAACCCCTCCCGCCGCGGCCTCTGTCCTCAGCCGCAATGTCTCCCTCACGGGGGACATCGCGGCCCGCCTCAGGTAGGTCGCGATGTCGCGGCACCGCAACCTACCCGTGGGCCGCTACGTCGGGCTAAACCGCACAGCCCGGACGAGCGGCCCCCGCTGGGGTTCCTCTTAGCTTCACCGTGGTACCCCTATACCACGGCTACTGAGCCCCCCCGCCTCGACAATGCGGGAACCCACCGGGGGGGTGCGGGAACCCACCGGGGGGGGGGGAACCTAACCTAACCTTTTTTTTTTTTTTTTTTTTTTTTTTGTCGCTGAGAAATGCTTTATGCATCCCCGCCTCCCGGGGGACGAGACGGGGTATGTGGGACTCCCTGTCGGAATGACAGTATACCCACTAAAACTCAGCGGTGTTCCTACATCGCCGTAGTGGGAGGGCCATGGGAAACCGGCATAGCCTTTACTTCCACAGCCCTCCCGGCGCACGCCCGCCAAGATGGTATGGCGGGCCCCACATGCCCCCCAGGTTGGGGGGCTACGGGAATGGCCGGGAACACCTGGCCATTCCCGTCCCACACTGGTGGAGGCCTGTGCAAAACAGGCAACGGTGCCCCCGCACCCGCTGCCTGCTGGCCTCCACGCCCGCCTAAAAGGCAGGCCCCGCATGCCCCCCCAGCTTGGGGGAGCTACGGCCGCAGAGGATAGGGAGAGCGGCAACGACACACCGACACTCCTCTTCCCCTGCGGCCCCACCGCGTCCGCCATCGAACGGTGGCGGCCCCGTCAAGGCCGCGGAAGGAAGGGAGAGCCCCTCCCGCCGCGGCCTCTGTCCTCAGCCGCAATGTCTCCCTCACGGGGGACATCGCGGCCCGCCTCAGGTAGGTCGCGATGTCGCGGCACCGCAACCTACCCGTGGGCCGCTACGTCGGGCTAAACCGCACAGCCCGGACGAGCGGCCCCCGCTGGGGTTCCTCTTAGCTTCAACCTAACCTTTTTTTTTTTTTTTTTTTTTTTTTTGTCGCTGAGAAATGCTTTATGCATCCCCGCCTCCCGGGGGACGAGACGGGGTATGTGGGACTCCCTGTCGGAATGACAGTATACCCACTAAAACTCAGCGGTGTTCCCGCGTCGCCGTGATGGGAGGGCCATGGGAATCCGGCATAGCCTTTACATCCACAGCCCTCCCGACGCATGCCCGCCAAGATGGTATGGCGGGCCCCACATGCCCCCCAGGTTGGGGGGCTACGGGAATGGCCGAGAACACCTGGCCATTCCCGTCCCACAAGGTGGAGGCCTGTGCAAAACAGGCAACGGTGCCCCCGCACCCGTTCCCTGCTGGCCTCCACGCCCGCCTAAAAGGCGGGCCCCGCATGCCCCCCCAGGTTGGGGGAGCTACGGCCGCAGAGGATAGGGAGAGCGGCAACGAAACACCGACACTCCTCTTCCCCTGCGGCCCCACCGCGTCCGCCATCTAACGGTGGCGGCCCCGTCAAGGCCGCGGAAGGTAGGGAGAGCGGCAACGAAACACCGACACTCCTCTCCCGCCGCGGCCTCCAATCCTCAGCCGCGATGTCTCCCTCACGGGGGACACCGCGGCCCGCCTCAGGTAGGCTGCGATGTCGCCCAAGCGGCACCGCAACCTACCCTACGGCCGCTACGTCATTGGCTAAGCCGCAAAGCCTTGACGAGCGGCCCCCGCTGGGGTTCCTCTTAGCTTCACCGTGGCCCAGCTCGCCACGGCTACTGAGCCCCCCCGCCTCGACAATGCGGGAACCCACCGGGGGGGAGCTTCAACCTAACCTAACCTAACCTAACCTAACCTAACCTAACCCGTAGTGGTAAAAGTTTCGTGATCAGTGAATGCAAGTGAAAGTTATCACCGAAAAAGTGAAATTTCTGGAACGCTGGACATAAAAAGTGAAATAACTTTGAAACTAAAGCGACGACAACGTGATTTTATATTACCATCAGGACAGCCTCCTTGAGACCTGGGATCCTGGGAAATCACAGATTTTTCCTGCACAGGCGCGCGGAAATATAAAGGAAAACATCGATCCGCAAGACGACGTCCCTTCATAGGGGTATAAAGCTACCCCCAACCAACATCCAGGACATCTGACAACTTCCCGAGAAGGTGCACGAGCAGGCGAGCCTGGAGGTACCACGGAACCCAAATTCCACCTTGGGGAAGCCAACTTATTGACATTACAACATTGAGTGCGGTCGTGGAAAAGTTAGTACAATTTTCCAAACAAGAAAAAACAGGATTTTCAGTGACGACCTAGTGCGAACTTTCTGTGGAGGACAGCCTGGATATCCCTAAACCGCAACCGGTAATAAGAAAAATTTTTGGACAAATATTTTAGAATTTAATAGCTATTATTGAACATTAAAATTTTTACTCGACCGCAAAGTAAATTGTTTCCAGTCGTATTTCGTTAAAAGAATCTGGGTGAAGCAGTGGTGATATCGACGGGCTACTGATTGGGAAAGTAGCCTGTAGCCAACGGCTAGTGGCCAAAACAATTTCCAGGGAAATCCGATCAGTGGCTCTGGAGATATAGTCTGTTTCCAGATTGTGACTTTTTCCCCGATTTTGCCTGTTTGCAGGCCGTGTGGAAACAGGCTATATCTAGAGGACGGGAAGTCGTAGAGGGAAAATTGCAGCTGGACATATAGTTTTCCATAGCTGGGACTCCTACGCACTTTGTCCCATTCCCCTACGACGTCCCTGGAAAAAGCTCGGGGTAAATCGTCATCGGAAGTGTAGTCTTCCCTACATTTGCTTGTTTCTCCCCACTGTTTTACCCATAAAACTGGTTGTTCGCATTTTTATTTAATAAGAATTTCGACCTTATTGCTTGGGCAATAAGGGTCAAAGTTGCTTGGGGAAGTTTGGCGGTGTCGAGTGGCGTGACCTGCTGGCGATAATACGTCATCGAGGCCCAGCCAAGTCCGATCCCCCCTCCCCCCCGGTGCCGCCCGTGCGCACTTTCCGCAGATAGCCACAGTCTCATACATTTACTTACATTTATTTATTTTCCCGTACATTTAATTACATCCCAATTTATTTATTTCCATTAATATCATTACACAAGTACCACTCCATTACATTTGTATCATTACATTTAGTTTATTTACACAACCCAGACCGGATCCCCTAAAATTCCCTAAAACCCCCATATCTCGAAAACGGCTGGGAATTTCGCAATTTTGACAAAATTTTCCCCCCCCCTATAACCCCCCTCTCATTCCGTACTCAGATTGGGATAAGACCCCCCCCCCCCCTTTTTTTGACCCCCTCCGCTATTGACCCCAATCACACAATATCTTCCATATACTACCTACAATCACCCTTTTATCTATTTATATATACATATATACACTCCAACTGTCCCCCCCCTCCCCCATATAACGCTTCAGGTTGCCTCACCCCCCCGGGACCTAACTTTGCAACCAGAGGTCACAGACCTATCGAGTTTGGGGTCTCCGTAAGCGGGAGAAAAAGACCTTTCGTTTGGCCGCGACAGAATCGCGGAAAAACGCTCCCCCTTCGAGGTAACTTATAATATATATATATTTATTCTTCCGAGCTGTGGTGAATGCTGCGCGAGGGGCACAGGCTGTCCCCTGTTGGTTGCACAACACAGTAGTTTTAATTTAATTTCATAATTCTTAATCTTAATTTTAATCTTGTATTTTACATCTATATTTTACATTTTTACTTTTATTATTATAGTATAGACACCCCCATATACAGGGGCAGAATTGACAACCTTTTGGTAAGACGTAGTATTAACTTATTAATACTATTCCTGTTATTTTAAATTACTGACAACTTTCCCCGTCGCTGTGCCCTATACACACAGCCACACAACACATTAGGTACACTGAACAGACGGGACCCAAGGAGTCAAGATGGTTTTCGGTATTCGCACCCCAGTGCAGGGTAAGGGACCGGTGGCCGGTGCCAGCGGATCGCGGGGGTCTCCATCGCCTGCCCACTCGGGTAGCGGGGGTCCCTCTGGGGCGCGTGAACCGCCGAAGGGGTTATCCCTGACATTCGGCGGGAAGGGCGCTGCTCGGGGGGCCCTCGCGGAGACGGCCGAGACACCGCTGTCGTCGTCGGCGGGGACTTCTGGTGCAGTCGCACGCACCACTACTCCCAGCCCTGCGGGCCCGCCTGGACAGACGCTGGACGCTGCCAGGACCTTTATCCGCAGACCGGAACGAAAGAGGAGATCCATAGACCTCATGGAGGCTTATAACCGGCAGACACAGAACAGCTATGCCGAGCTATCGAACGACAGACTTCTCCAGGAGGTCATGAAGACCTTCGAGGATATCCCATCGAGGGTCAAGGAGTACCCTCAGATGAGAAGGGATATCAAAGGCTTCCTGGAGAGTCAGTCGGACAAGAGCCTAAGGATCCTCTTCGAACTGAGTAGGCGGGTAAAGGTCCTGGAGACAGCGCCCAAAATAGCTCCGCCCTCCGAGACTGCCACGCCCAAACCATCCGAGTCATCCGAGGACCTTTTAGAAAGGCTCGAGAAGATGGAGGCCGACATGAACACGCGGTTCAATGAGCTCGAGACAGTCATTGAGGTAAACACGAGGCACGTGGTCGAGCGCTACGAGGATACTGGTGCCGAGTTTGCCGACAAGATTATTGAGAGGGTCTGCGAGGTCCAAGCGGACGTCGGCAACACGAGAGAAGGAGTGAGGGTCTGTGCCCGCGCCGCGGCAGACATCAGTGACCAGATCCATGGCGTTCTCGAGGACGTCGGCACCAGAACAGACCGTATTAAAGAGGTGGTCAGGGAGGTGGCAAGCGCGCGGAGGACCGACTCACTGACCTACGCCGATGTCACGGCGGCCAGGCCCGGGCGTCGGCCGGCGCTTCACTCGATGGCGGTCACCTCCGAAAACAGCCAGCAGACTGCTGAAGACGTGCTTGCTGGGGTGAAGGAGGCGGTCGATGCCAGGGGATCTGGCCTAAATATTAGTAAGGTCAGGAAGGCCAAAAACCAGACGGTCATACTGGGGTGTGACACTGAGGCTGACTTCAAAAGGGTAAAGGAAAGAATTGAAAGCCGGGGTAAAGGGTTGGTTGTAGCGCCTATGAAAAATAAAAACCCACTCGTCGTCCTCAAGGACGTCTTTTTGGACGGTGACGATGACGAGATGATAAAGGCGCTACACTCCCAGAACGAGAACATGTTTAGGGACTTAGAGCCGGAAGAAAAAGAAATGGCAATTAAATTTAAAAAAAGGACTAGGAACCCTAAGACAGCGCACGTAGTCGTCCAGGTCAGGCCCAGGGTTTGGCAGAGGATGACGGAGGCTGGAGCCCTTTACCTTGACCTGCAAAGGGTCAGGGTGGAGGACCAGTCTCCGCTCATCCAATGCACAAAGTGCCTGGCCTTCGGGCACGGTCGAAAATTCTGTACCGAGGGTGCGGACAGGTGCAGTCACTGCGGAGGCCCGCATCTGCGCGAGAAGTGCCTCGAGCACATCGCCGCTAGCGAACCGCAGTGCTGCAACTGCTCGCGCTCTGGGATCGGGAAGATCGACCACAACGCCTTCAGCGTGGAGTGCCCGGTCCGCAAAAAATGGGACTACCTGGCCAGGACGACAACGGCATACACCTGAACGGCTCTTTGGGTTATACGCAACACACATAACACACACACAGATATATAAAATATATCGTTAGTATATAAAAATATATCAAAGACACACGCAAACACTAAACACGTACACTGCACAAACCCAAAATAATGACGGAAACTAAAACTGGAACAAGAAGCAGACAATAAATATGTATAATATATGTATATATATATATTATTGCCACGAATGACCTGTCTGTAAAATATGGCAGAACACATGCACATACACACAACATGCACCCAAAACCGGAACAGGAACAGGAAAACGATACCTGCATTTTGCCAGAAAAGTTAATTAGTAAATCATCTATAAACTTAACTCCGGACAATAACAAACAGACCAATAACGTTAGACAATAGTCTAAAGGTTTAGTAACTATAATATCTGAATAAGAAACTACATGTAATAATGCTAGATAATAGGCTAAATGTTCAGTTAGTATAACAAAATAGAATAAGAAACTATATTATGTAATAATGTTAGAAAATAGGTCAAATGTTTAGTATTATAATAAAATAGAATAAGAAAATATATGCATAAGTATAATAAATAAGAAAGTCGAACAACCAGATTATTATAAGTTTGCTGTTAAATATATCATGTCTATTGTTAAGTATACATTAAAATTAGTACTCTAAACATGTTTGCCGTTAAATACATCATGTCTATTGTTAAGTACGCATTAAAACTAGCTTTAGAAACATAGTAAATAGTTATATAAGTTCAATATGTAAATATGCACATGTCAATAAAAAAAAGGAAACTGCGTATTATTACCCTTAAATAAAGAAAATTAAAAGTTAGATAGAATAGCGGGAGTCCCCACCCGGCAAAGAATGGAAGGAAGTGCGAAAGAAAGAAACAGTATGAAGCTTGAAAGTGCGAGAGGAATAAATGCGAGAACTGGAATGAATGAGCAAATTAGAATACTAAGATCCCGTTGTTCCCATGAACGGGGAAAAGCACAAAAAAAAAATAAAAAAAAAAAAAAAAAAAAAAAAAAAACCTAACCTAACCTAACCTAACCTAACCTAACCTTTTTTTTTTTTTTTTTTTTTTTCTCGCTGAGAAATGCTTTATGCATGCCCGACTCGTGGGGGACGAGACGGGGTATGTGGGACTCCCTGTCCGAATGACAGTATACCCACTAAAACTCAGCGGTGTTCCCGCGTCGCCGTGATGGGAGGGTCATGGGAAACCGGCTCAGCCTTTACTTCCACAACCCTCCCGGCGCTTGCCCGCCTAAGTGGCGGGCCCCGCATGCCCCCCGGGCTGGGGGGCTACGGGAATGGCCGGGAACACCTGGCCATTCCCGTCCGACACTGGTGGAGGCCCGTGCAATGCAGGCAAGGGTGCCCCCGCACCCGTTGCCTGCTGGGCTCCACCTGGGAGGAGTCGGAGATGTCCGTCGAACTGACGTCTTCTCCGACCCCTCCTCCGCCTTCGGAGCAGCGCCGCGTGAGGATCGTCCTCCCGCGCGCGCTCCGCCGCCTCCTTCTGGGACATGACGTGTTCGCAGAAGGAGGCGACTGCCGCCCAGGACCCCTCATCCCCCAGCATGGCGTTTACCACACCGGGAAGCGAGAGGTCCGGTCCGATCGCCGCCATGAGACTGCGGCGCGGCTCGGACCACGACGGGCACACCTCGAGGGTGTGCTGCGCCGTGTCCTCCGCCGCGCCACAGCCGTGGCACGACGGCGTCTCCTCCCGTCCGATCCGGCGCAGGTACGATCCGAAACAACCGTGTCCGGACAGCACCTGCACCAGACGGAACGAGAGGAACCCGTGCGACCGCTCGAGCCAGTCTCGCAGGACCGGCCCAAGCGCGTCGAGGGTTCGGCGGCCAAAGGCTGCGGTGGCGAGGTCCCCCGTCCAATGGAGGACGATGGCGTCCCTCGCCTCCCGCCGGACGGCCTCCCGCTCTTCCGGGGCGGTGCGTTCTCCTCTCGCTCTCCGCCCCGCCGTCCATTCGTACACTCTGGCGAGCACCCACGCCTCGAGTTCCCAAGGAGGGGTGCTGGCCAGAGCGCACGCTGCCGCAAAGCCTACCGTGCGGTAGGCCCGCGCTACTCGCTGGGCTATGGCCCTCTGGGGTGCCCGCAAGGCGGCGGCGTTCTCCCGCCGTTGAAGGGCGTCCTCCCAAATAGGGGCCCCATAGAGGGCCATGCTCTTCAGGATGCCGGCGTAGAGTTGCCGGCATCGGGCGCTGGGCCCCCCCAAGTTGGGGAGCAGCCACGAGAGCGCCCCCGCCGTCTTCAGCAGGCGCGACGACAGCCCGCTAAAATGCGGGCCGAAGCGCCACCTGCTGTCGATCACAAGGCCCAGATATTTCATCTGGGCCTTGACCTCGATTCTGACGCCCTCCACGAAGATGTGGGCGTCAGGTGGGGGGCGCTGCCGAGGTCCGTGGAAGAACACGGCCTCGGTCTTGTGCAGCGCCACCTTCAATCCTAGTCGGCGGATCCTCGCCGCGACCAAGGATCCGCCCGCTGAGGCCAAGTTGGCCGCCTCCCTGAAGCTCCCCCCCCGGGCGGTGAGCAGAGTGTCGTCCGCGTAGCAGACGACACTCGTGCCTCGGAGGAGAGTTCCCCGCAGGAACCTAACCTAACCTTTTTTTTTTTTTTTTTTTTTTTTTTTTTTGTCGCTGAGAAATGCTTTATGCATCCCCGCCTCCCGGGGGACGAGACGGGGTATGTGGGACTCCCTGTCGGAATGACAGTATACCCACTAAAACTCAGCGGTGTTCCCGCGTCGCCGTGATGGGAGGGCCATGGGAATCCGGCATAGCCTTTACATCCACAGCCCTCCCGGCGCACGCCCGCCAAGATGGTATGGCGGGCCCCACATGCCCCCCAGGTTGGGGGGCTACGGGAATGGCCGAGAACACCTGGCCATTCCCGTCCCACAAGGTGGAGGCCTGTGCAAAACAGGCAACGGTGCCCCCGCACCCGTTGCCTGCTGGCCTCCACGCCCGCCTGAAAGGCGGGCCCCGCATGCCCCCCGCGTTGGGGGAGCTACGGCCGCAGAGGATAGGGAGAGCGGCAACGAAACACCGACACTCCTCTTCCCCTGCGGCCCCGCCGCGTCCGCCATCATACGGTGGCGGCCCCGTCAAGGCCGCGGAAGGAGGGAGAGCCTCTCCCGCCGCGGCCTCTATCCTCAGCCGCAATGTCTCCGTCACGGGGGACATCGCGGCCCGCCTCAGGTAGGTCACGATGTCGCGCAAGCGGCACCGCAACCTACCCGTGGGCCGCTACGTCGGGCTAAACCGCACAGCCCGGACGAGCGGCCCCCGCTGGGGTTCCTCTTAGCTTCACCGTGGCCCAGCTCGCCACGGCTACTGAGCCCCCCCGCCTCGACAATGCGGGAACCCACCGGGGGGGGAAATTAGTATAGGATTTGAACTCGCACCATTTAGTGCGGTAAACGGTCGCCTGACCTTACCGCTAAATTCCCCGTTAACCTAACCTAACCTAACCTAACCTAACCCAACCTAACCTAACCTAACCTAACCATATATAACTTTGCTTCCCGGTGACGCAATTACAAGCTGTTTTCAGCATATTAATTCTTCCCTAAGCTCCCTGAAACGTTCCCACTAGGGATAATTGACAATTTTCGCGAAAAATACTTTTCGTCATTGACTTGTGGAAAATTTCAGCAAAACTCCTTTAAAAAACACTAATTTTAAAATTTTTCTTCAAAATTTTCATCTAAATTCCCGTTCCTGTAATTTTAATTGATACTTACCTGCCTTACCTGTACTCCCGTGCGCGTTCCGCGTGCCAGAGTCCCGTTTTGGTAGTGTTATTCCAGGTTTTTTACATACATTTTGGTCGTAAATTCAGTTTTTCCAGGAAAATTACCGATTTTTCTTCGGGATAACATCCAAAAACGCCATAGTTAGCTAGCCCGCGCGGAGACGCGTCTTTTGACACCTCGCCCGTGCGCCTAGCCCACATATAACATAAAAAATTCCAGAATTTTTTGCATTTCATACATAATACAAATTGACGAAATCCACCTTAGGGAGTCTTGATTTTGATCAAATCTATATAACTTTGCTTCCCGGTGACGCAATTACAAGCTGTTTTCAGCATATTAATTCTTCCCTAAGCTCCCTGAAACGTTCCCACTAGGGATAATTGACAATTTTCGCGAAAAATACTTTTCGTCATTGACTTGTGGAAAATTTCAGCAAAACTCCTTTAAAAAACACTAATTTTAAAATTTTTCTTCAAAATTTTCATCTAAATTCCCGTTCCTGTAATTTTAATTGATACTTACCTGCCTTACCTGTACTCCCGTGCGCGTTCCGCGTGCCAGAGTCCCGTTTTGGTAGTGTTATTCCAGGTTTTTTACATACATTTTGGTCGTAAATTCAGTTTTTCCAGGAAAATTCCCGATTTTTCTTCGGGATAACATCCAAAAACGCCATAGTTAGCTAGCCCGCGCGGAGACGCGTCTTTTGACACCTCGCCCGTGCGCCTAGCCCACATATAACATAAAAAATTCCAGAATTTTTTGCATTTCATACATAATACAAATTGACGAAATCCACCTTAGGGAGTCTTGATTTTGATCAAATCTATATAACTTTGCTTCCCGGTGACGCAATTACAAGCTGTTTTCAGCATATTAATTCTTCCCTAAGCTCCCTGAAACGTTCCCACTAGGGATAATTGACAATTTTCGCGAAAAATACTTTTCGTCATTGACTTGTGGAAAATTTCAGCAAAACTCCTTTAAAAAACACTAATTTTAAAATTTTTCTTCAAAATTTTCATCTAAATTCCCGTTCCTGTAATTTTAATTGATACTTACCTGCCTTACCTGTACTCCCGTGCGCGTTCCGCGTGCCAGAGTCCCGTTTTGGTAGTGTTATTCCAGGTTTTTTACATACATTTTGGTCGTAAATTCAGTTTTTCCAGGAAAATTCCCGATTTTTCTTCGGGATAACATCCAAAAACGCCATAGTTAGCTAGCCCGCGCGGAGACGCGTCTTTTGACACCTCGCACGTGCGCCTAGCCCACATACAACATCAAAAGTTCCTGAAATTTTTGCATTTCAATAGTACTACCAACTGACGAAATCCACCTTAGGGAGTCTTGATTTTGATCAAATCTATATAACTTTGCTTCCCGGTGACGCAATTACAAGCTGTTTTCAGCATATTAATTCTTCCCTAAGCTCCCTGAAACGTTCCCACTAGGGATAATTGACAATTTTCGCGAAAAATACTTTTCGTCATTGACTTGTGGAAAATTTCAGCAAAACTCCTTTAAAAAACACTAATTTTAAAATTTTTCTTCAAAATTTTCATCTAAATTCCCGTTCCTGTAATTTTAATTGATACTTACCTGCCTTACCTGTACTCCCGTGCGCGTTCCGCGTGCCAGAGTCCCGTTTTGGTAGTGTTATTCCAGGTTTTTTACATACATTTTGGTCGTAAATTCAGTTTTTCCAGGAAAATTCCCGATTTTTCTTCGGGATAACATCCAAAAACGCCATAGTTAGCTAGCCCGCGCGGAGACGCGTCTTTTGACACCTCGCCCGTGCGCCTAGCCCACATATAACATAAAAAATTCCAGAATTTTTTGCATTTCATACATAATACAAATTGACGAAATCCACCTTAGGGAGTCTTGATTTTGATCAAATCTATATAACTTTGCTTCCCGGTGACGCAATTACAAGCTGTTTTCAGCATATTAATTCTTCCCTAAGCTCCCTGAAACGTTCCCACTAGGGATAATTGACAATTTTCGCGAAAAATACTTTTCGTCATTGACTTGTGGAAAATTTCAGCAAAACTCCTTTAAAAAACACTAATTTTAAAATTTTTCTTCAAAATTTTCATCTAAATTCCCGTTCCTGTAATTTTAATTGATACTTACCTGCCTTACCTGTACTCCCGTGCGCGTTCCGCGTGCCAGAGTCCCGTTTTGGTAGTGTTATTCCAGGTTTTTTACATACATTTTGGTCGTAAATTCAGTTTTTCCAGGAAAATTCCCGATTTTTCTTCGGGATAACATCCAAAAACGCCATAGTTAGCTAGCCCGCGCGGAGACGCGTCTTTTGACACCTCGCACGTGCGCCTAGCCCACATACAACATCAAAAGTTCCTGAAATTTTTGCATTTCAATAGTACTACCAACTGACGAAATCCACCTTAGGGAGTCTTGATTTTGATCAAATCTATATAACTTTGCTTCCCGGTGACGCAATTACAAGCTGTTTTCAGCATATTAATTCTTCCCTAAGCTCCCTGAAACGTTCCCACTAGGGATAATTGACAATTTTCGCGAAAAATACTTTTCGTCATTGACTTGTGGAAAATTTCAGCAAAACTCCTTTAAAAAACACTAATTTTAAAATTTACACTAATTTTAAACCACCCACCCGCCCTCTGTTCTATAGGAAGGTAGACGAGGGGTTTTTGGCGAAAAAATCAGCTCTCAAATTTTGCTCTTCCAGCGACGTTACACCTAAGGTTGTAGTAATCTGCAAAAATAATTAGTTCTTTGTGACATTTGGCGCCTTCAAGGGAGTTTTTACTGAAAATTTTAACCCACCGACCGACTCCTGGTCACAGGAGTTTACAGGACTCGTTTTCTTTACAAATACAACGCTTACCGATCCCCTCTTTACAGGGATCAGATATCGTTTCAGTCGTGTGAGGGAGAAACAACTGACGAAAATCGGATTTAACTATATTGACCCATCATTTTAATTATTCATTTTATTACTATTTAATTCATTTATAATCTGATTGTTATTTTACTGACTGCATCCCCTCTTTACAGGGATTATTATTATTTCGGTTATCTTATTAATCATTTTATCGGTTTTAACTATATTGACTAATTGATTTTAATTATTTATTACATCATTATTATTATTTATTTTTCTATTTTAATCTGATTAATATTTTTACTGACTGCATCCCCCCTTTACAGGGATTCAGTTATCGTAAAAGCAGTGTCCCCTGACAAACCAAACATGCTTGGACTAAGGACCCCCGTCAAAAAGCCGCAGGCCGCGGAGGAGAGTTCGGGCGCGGAAGAGGCATGCCCAGTACCAGCGGGCCCCTCAGTGAGGCGCAGTATTGGCGAGTGGGAGGCGGAGACGCTAAAATCGGGGCAACCCCAAAAGGCTACAACACCTCCTAAAAAGGCACCCGTCCCCACTCCCCCCAAGAAGACAGTCGAGCCCACCTCCCCCAAACTCAAGGCCAAAGCTTCAGTTACCCATCGGGCAAGGACTGAGACCTACGAGCTGCCAGGGAGAGCCCTGGAGAGTCCGCCTCGAGAAGTGCCACCCGTGAAGTACCTCAACAGAACCACGGAGGCAAAGGCGTGTCTTTCCAAGGCCAAGTTGCACCTAGACAGCTCTAGGAATCTCAAAAAAGAAATTAAGGACGGGATAAACAAAGCTGTCGACAGACTGTACCACCTCGTCAGGGAGGGAGAGATAGAACGAGCCATTACACCGGGGGAGAAGGCAGTTGAACCCGAGGGGAACTCCAGGGTCCTGACGCCGGCCTCAGACGCACCGACAGAGCTCATGAAGCAGCTCATGGAGAACCTTCAGCAGCACAATAAGGCGCTGGAGGAATGCCAGCTGCATACACGAGCTCTGTCGGAGCACCTTCAACAGGCACCTCGTTTTGTAGCAGGCCAGGGACCCTCGTTCGCGGAGATGGCCGCCGTTCCGAAGCAGCATATTCAAGCGCCTCTTCACTCGATGGTCGTGTCATCAGTCAGTGACACGGACACCGGTGAAGAGGTGATTGAGAAGCTAAGAACGGCGGTCGACGCGAGAAACGAGGGCACCAGGGTGGAGAGGCTGCGAAAGGCGAGGGATCAGAAGGTGGTAGTTGGCTTCAGGACCAGGGAGGAGTTGACTCGGGTGGCCGAGAGGATCAGAAAGGCCGGAAACCTAATGGTGGAAGAGGTGAAAAACAAGGATCCTCTCATCATAGCCAAGGATGTTCTCTCGTGCCACTCGGATGGGGATATCATTGAGGCGCTGAAGCGGCAAAACAGCCACCTGATAGGGGACGTGCCTGCGGATGACCTGAGGATGGGGGTGAAGTACCGTCGCAAGACGAGGAACCCCCACACATGCCACGTCATCCTGCAGGTGTCTCCTGCCGTGTGGCAGAGGCTGACGCACGCGGGTCGAGTGCACATAGACTTGCAGCGGGTGCGTGTGCTGGACCAGTCGCCAGTGATTCAGTGCACCCGCTGCTTGCGCTACGGCCACGGCCGTAAACTGTGCACGGAGCCCGCAGACCTCTGCACACACTGTGGCGATCCCCATCTGAGAGTCGACTGCCCCTCAAGGTTGGCTGCAGAAGCGCCAAAATGCCGGAACTGCGTCTCCGCAAAGCTGAGCAACACCCAGCACAACGCCTTCGACAGTGAGTGCCCAAGTCGCGTGAAGTGGGACGCATTGGCACGACTGTCGGTGGCGTATTGCTAAGGGCCAGCCAGCGGAATATGACTTCAGGGACTCATCCAGGGATTCCCGAACACACTCGAGAGCCCGCAAGAATTACCAGGTAATCCAAGCGAATCTGCAGAGGAAGAACCTAGCAACCCAAGAGCTCATGATCTTGGCTAGCGAGCGGAGGGTTGCGTTCGCATTGCTCCAGGAGCCGTATGTGGGTGGGGTTAAAAAGATGAGAGACTACCGGGGAGCGAGAGTCTACCAGTGCGCTGAACAAGGAGGTGGAACTGTGAAGGCGGCAATAGTCGTCTTCGATCACGACCTTGACGTGGCACAGTGTCCGAAACTCACCACCAACAACATCGTGGTGGTGAGGATCCGTACCAGCGCCTGGGAAATCGCAGTAGTCTCCTTCTACTTTGAACCAGACCAGCCCATACAGCCATACCTGGAGCAACTCTTGCAGATTCGCGAGGAAATAGGCCCCACTAGGATAATTATTGGCGGCGACGCCAACGCCAAGAGTACCTGGTGGGGTAGCCTGGTAACCGACGCAAAGGGTGAGGACATGTCGGGAACCCTGGAGGAAATGCGCTTGCAGATACTCAACGTCGGCAACACTCCGACCTTCGACACCGTCAGAGGAAACACAGTGTACAGCAGCTTCGTCGATGTCACAGCCTGCTCAACGGAGCTGCTGGACTTGGTGGAGGACTGGCGGGAAGGCCTCACGAGCTCGGACCACAACGGTATAGTATTTAAAATCAATCTTCAAAAAGCAAAAGGAAATAACGTTAACAGGACCACAAGAATCTTCAACACCAAAAAGGCTAATTGGAGCCAATTTCATTCGAAATTGGCCCAATTAAAAGCTGATTCAAATTTAAATTCAACCGAAATTGGCAAAATTCAAAATAAAATAGAACTAGAACAATACATAAACAAATACATCTTCCAAATTACAGAATCTTGTGAAGATACTTTAGATAAAATAAAAAACAACACACGAATTACTATACCGTGGTGGTCCAAAGAGCTCGCTGAGCTGATGTCGGAGATGAACACCCGGAGACGTCGCATTCGATGCGCTGCACCGGTCCGGAGACAAAAAGTCGTCGATGAGTACCTGCAAGCAAAATTAAACTATGAGTCCCTTGCAAAAAAGGCGCAGACAGAAGGATGGAAGGCCTTCTGTCAAAAACAAGACAGGGAAGGAATGTGGGAGGGGATATATAGGATCATAGGACGGACTGCCAAAAGACAGGAGGACTTGCCGTTGGTAAAGGATGGAGTGCCACTGAGTGCACAGGAATCGGCTCAGCTGCTGGCCGAGACCTTCTACCCGGAAGACCTAGAAGAGGGAGAATCTGCTGACCACCGTCGGACACGTGAAGCGGCCTGTCGTGTAAACGACTGGGCGCATGATGAACAACATGACCCACCGTTTACACTTCAGGAGCTGAAAACCGCGGTGGAAAGCTTTAACCCAAAGAAGGCACCCGGGGCAGACGGTCTCACAGCCGACATCTGTGCCCAGGCTATATCCCAGGACCCAGGGACGTTTCTTGCGCTGGCAAATAAATGCCTCGAGCACGGACACTTCCCTGGGGCCTGGAAGGTAGCCACAGTGGTAGTCCTCCGAAAACCCGGCAAAGAGTCCTACACCACCCCCAAATCATACAGGCCGATCGGCCTCCTACCAGTCCTAGGTAAAACGCTAGAGAAACTGCTAGTAGCAAGGCTGAGGTGGCACCTAACCCCACGGCTCAGTACTCGCCAGTTTGGTTTCATGCCACAGAGGAGCACCGAGGACTCCCTCTACACCATGATACAACATATTAAACGGAAGCTCAGTGAAAAGAAGCTAATCACTGTTGTATCACTGGACATAGAGGGAGCCTTCGATAGCGCATGGTGGCCGGCCATCAGGACCAGACTGGCTGAGGAAAAGTGCCCGGTGAACCTCAGGAGGCTGCTAGACAGCTACTTGACTGGTAGGAGTGTCAGATTAAGATACGCAGGTGCCGAGTGTCGAAAAGACACGAATAAGGGGTGTGTGCAGGGGTCCATTGGCGGTCCGATCCTATGGAACCTAATCCTCGACCCTCTGTTAAAGGGGCTGGATGAGCGAGGTGTCCACTGCCAGGCGTTCGCCGATGATGTGGTGATGATCTTCGACGGTGAGACGGCGTTGGAAGTCCAGAGGCACGCCAATGCCGCCCTCGAGTATGTTCGGGTGTGGGGCATCGGAAACAAGCTGAAGTTTGCACCGCAAAAAACTTGTGCAATGGTGATTACCAGAAAGCTGAAGTACGATGTCCCACTCCTGAGCATGGGCGGGGTAGACATTGGCATGTCCAAGGAAATCAAGGTGCTGGGACTCACCGTCGACCACCAGCTCACTTTCAACTCCCATGTCGCTAACGTTTGCAGAAAAGCTGTGAACATCTATAAGCAGCTGGCACGTGCGGCAAAAGTGAGCTGGGGCCTTCACCCGGAGATCATCCACACAATCTACACGGCAGCAGTGGAGCCTGTAATTTTGTACGCGGCAAGCGCTTGGGCACCGGCCGCGAAGAAAATCGGAGTGCAGAAAAGCCTCAACACGGTCCAACGAGGATTCGCGCAGAAGCTCTGCAAGTCCTACCGCACCGTTTCGCTGAACGCGTCCCTGGTGCTGGCTGGGATACTCCCACTCGACCTCCGAATACAGGAAGCAGCCGCTCTGTACGAGGCGAAGAGAGGGATACCACAGCCAGCACTTGCGGGCAGGGAGGTAGAGCGGGTGGTGGCATTTGCAGAGACTCCGCACCCGGCGAAACATATGGCCATGGAGTTCGTGTGCCTGGAGGACCGGACGCTCGTGGACACCCACAATACCCAAGCGGTCAGGGTGTTCACAGACGGCAGCAAGATTGCGGGCAAGGTCGGAGCAGCGCTGTCACTATGGGACGGCGATGCCGAGATCAAGTCCGTCAAGCTTAGCTTGCCATCCTACTGCACGGTCTACCAGGCTGAACTTCTGGCCATATGCGTTGCCACGCGCGAAATCCTCAAGAGCAAAGAGGGAACCTTTGGTATCTACAGTGACTCAAAGGCCGCACTGCAGACAGTCACAAACCAAGGTTCCCTCCACGCCCTGGCCGTGGAAGCGAGAGCGAACGTTGCCGCAGCTTTATCCCAGAGCAAAGATGTATCCTTGTTCTGGGTAAAGGCGCACGAAGGGCTGGAAGGCAACGAACGCGCGGACCAACTCGCGAAAGAGGCTGCACTCCGATCAAAGAAAAAGCCGGACTATGACCGCTGCCCGGTTTCATTCGTCAAGCGGCAGATCCGTATGGGGTCGCTCGACGAATGGAACCGGAGATACAAAAACGGCGAGACAGCCTCAGTCACAAAGATCTTTCTCCCAGATGCGATCGACGCCCACCGAATTGTGTTAAAACTAAAACCAGTCGGAATAGTTACACAAATCCTAACGGGTCACGGTGGATTCTCCGAATACCTGCATCGTTTCAGGTGTAAGGAGAACCGTGTATCTGTGAGCCGGATAAAGTGGAGTCGATCGCACATATCTTAACAGAATGCCCAGTCTTTGAAGCGGAGAGGTACAACGCCGAACAAAAACTAGAAACTAGAATCGACAAAAACAGCATACCAAGCTTAATGTCAATCACAAAACAACGAAAGATTTTATTAGAATACTGCGTAACAGTTGCGACCAGGGTGATTGAAAGGAACAAAGACGCGTAAACATCTGCTTTTCTGAGTATATAGGTTCTTATAGAATAGATATTCAGACTAAGCACAAAAACAATAAAAATAACAAATTATATACACCTAACAACATACAAAATAAACAATAACTGAAATAAGCCCAAAAAAGGTCCCTGACTACGTCAGGGGGACACGAGCAAGGGCAGGAGTGGGTTTTAGCCGGTAAGAGTCCGGCACTGCCCAGACTGGCTCATTAGTGAGGCAGTCTGGGCGTCCATGAGGATTTCCCACTCCTGCCAAAACAAAAAAAAAAAAAAAAAAAAAAAAAAAACCTAACCTAACCTTTTTTTTTTTTTTTTTTTTTCTCGCTGAGAAATGCTTTATGCATGCCCGACTCGTGGGGGACGAGACGGGGTATGTGGGACTCCCTGTCGGAATGACAGTATACCCACTAAAACTCAGCGGTGTTCCCGCGTCGCCGTGATGGGAGGGTCATGGGAAACCGGCTCAGCCTTTACTTCCACAACCCTCCCGGCGCATGCCCGCCTAGCTGGCGGGCCCCGCATGCCCCCCGGACTGGGGGGCTACGGGAATGGCCGGGAACACCTGGCCATTCCCGTCCGACACTGGTGGAGGCCTGTGCGATGCAGGCAAGGGTGCCCCCGCACCCGTTGCCTGCTGGCCTCCACCTGGGAGGAGTCGGAGATGTCCGTCAAACTGACGTCTTCTCCGACCCCTCCTCCGCCTTCGGAGCAGCGCCGCGTGAGGATCGTCCTCCCGCGCGCGCTCCGCCGCCTCCTTCTGGGACATGACGTGTTCGCAGAAGGAGGCGACTGCCGCCCAGGACCCCTCATCCCCCAGCATGGCGTTTACCAAACCGGGGAGCGAGAGGTCCGGTCCGATCGCCGCCATGAGACTGCGGCGCGGCTCGGACCACGACGGGCACACCTCGAGGGTGTGCTGCGCCGTGTCCTCCGCCGCGCCACAGCCGTGGCACGACGGCGTCTCCTCCCGTCCGATCCGGCGCAGGTACGATCCGAAACAACCGTGTCCGGACAGCACCTGCACCAGACGAAACGAGAGGAACCCGTGCGACCGCTCGAGCCAGTCTCGCAGGACCGGCCCAAGCGCGTCGAGGGTTCGGCGGCCAAAGGCTGCGGTGGCGAGGTCCCCCGTCCAATGGAGGACGATGGCGTCCCTCGCCTCCCGCCGGACGGCCTCCCGCTCTTCCGGGGCGGTGCGTTCTCCTCTCGCTCTCCGCCCCGCCGTCCACTCGTACACTCTGGCGAGCACCCACGCCTCGAGTTCCCAAGGAGGGGTGCTGGCCAGAGCGCACGCTGCCGCAAAGCCCACCGTGCGGTAGGCCCGCGCTACCCGCTGGGCTATGGCCCTCTGCGGTGCCCGCAAGGCGGCGGCGTTCTCCCGCCGTTGGAGGGCGTCCTCCCAAATAGGTGCCCCGTAGAGGGCCATACTCTTGAGGATGCCGGCGTAGAGTTGCCGGCATCGTGCGCTGGGCCCCCCCAAGTTAGGGAGCAGCCATGATAGCGCCCCCGCCGTCTTCAGCAGACGCGACGACAGCCCGCTAAAATGCGGGCCGAAACGCCACCTGCTGTCGATCACAAGGCCCAGATATTTCATCTGGGCCTTGACCTCGATTCTGACGCCCTCCACAAAGATGTGGGCGTCAGGTGGGGGGCGCTGCCGAGGTCCGTGGAAGAAAACGGCCTCGGTCTTGTGCAGCGCCACCTTCAGACCTAGGCGGCGGATCCTCGCTGCGACCAAGGATCCGCCCGCCGAGGCCAAGTTGGCCGCCTCCCTGAAACTCCCCCCCCGGGCGGTGAGGAGAGTGTCGTCCGCATAGCAGACGACGCTCGTGCCTCGGAGGAGAGTTCCCCGCAAGAGCCAATCGTAGCCGACGTTCCAGAGGAGAGGTCCTATGACTGACCCCTGTGGAACGCCGGCTTCGACGGCGTACCGCCGGACTTGGCCAGTCCTGTCTATTAGCAGGATCGCCCGGTCCTCCAGGTAGCTGGCCAGCAGACTGCGCAGGTATCGAGGCACTCCGTGGAATCGGAGCGCCTCAAGGATGGTGGAGTGAGGAACGGAGTTGAAGGCGTTGGCTATGTCGAATGACACCGCCAACAATCCATCCCCCGCCTCCATCGCCTCCTTTGCCTGGCCCTTAAGCCAGGCCAGCGCGTCCACCGTCGAACGCTCAGCCCGAAAACCAAACTGAGCGTCCGACAAGTCCGGCCCGATGTCCCGCAGGTGGCCCTTCAGGCGAGCCGCCATTATCCCCTCGAACATTTTTCCGACCTCATCGAGCAAGACGATGGGCCGGTATGCCGAGGGGGAGTCTGCTGGGCGGCCCTCCTTGCGGAGGAGGCACAGCTGCCCTTCCTTCCAAGGTTTCGGGAACCTCCCAGTCGCAAGGCATGCGCTGAAGAGGTCCCGAAACCTTTCCTCCATTCGAGTGGCAGCGATTGCTACCACTGTTGCTGGGACACCGTCGGGGCCTGGAGCCGTCTTCTTGGCGCGGATACGGAGGATCGCCGCGCCAAGTTCCGACTCCGTGACAGGAGGGGGCTCCTCTTCCTCCTCGTCTGCTAGCGGGGCTCCACACATCACTGGCGGGGTGAAGTTGTCCCTGCCCGGGAACAGGGACTGAACCACCCCGTCCAGAAATGAGGGCTCCAGGGTCTCGGCAACCGGGGGACCAAAGGGGCGCAATTTATTGCGCGCAGCCTTGTATGGTCTCCCGAAGGGGTCGTTGTCGAGACCCTCCAGCAGCTCGGCTCTCGCCGAGTCTTTGGCGGCGGCGATGGCCCGATCGAGGACCTGTTTTGCCTCCACGTATACGTCGTAGAGGTGGTCCTCGTCGGCCCGGTCCCGTCGACGCCGCCGCCGACTCCGCGTGTAGGCCCTCCTTGCCCCCACACAAGCTGCTCGAAGCCCCGCCAGCTCCGCCGACCACCAGTACACGGCGCGTTTGGGTGGTGGTCGGCGAGACCGAGGCATGCTAGAGTTGCATACCTCGGTCAGACACTCCCTCAGCTGCCCCGCTGCGGTGTCCACATCCAGGCCGGCGGTAGGCGGCGAAAGCCAGTCCTGGATGAACGCCGCCTCCGCCGCTGCCTCCCTGTCCAGGCGGGTGAGAGCCCACCGCGGGAACGGTGATCGCCCCGAGATGGGCCGCATCGCTCCTGCTCCCCTGGTGGAGATGTCGAACCGCACGTAGCGGTGGTCCGACATGGTCTCCACCAGGTCCACCCGCCAGTTCAGCACGCGCGCGGTTAACGCCGGGGTGGCGAAAGTGACGTCCACTATTGAGCCACCCCGACGCCGCACGCATGTCTGGACGCTTCCTCTGTTCAAGAGGGAGAGTCCAGAGGAGGCTGCCCACAACTCCACCGCCCGCCCGCGTGCGTCGGTGGCCGGGTTGCCCCAGCTCACCGACTTGGCATTCAGGTCTCCCAGTACGGAGACCTGACGCGGAACCGCCCTGCCGACCACGGCGGCCAGGACTCCGAGATAATTCTCAAAGTCCTGGAGTGGGCGGTTTGGGGAGAAATATACCCCCACAAGGGCTATGTCTCCCCACGCGGCGGCCACGTATCCCGGTCCTCTCTCTAATAGCGAGAGGGGAGGGGAGTCCGTGGAAGACCGCGCCGCTAGTGCCACCGAGTCGTCCTCGTCGCCCAGCCAGCTGCTGGGGATCGAGTAGGGCTCGGCGACCACCGCTACGTTCACCAACCACTCGGCCATGACCTGCACTACCAGGTCCTGGGCCGCTTTGCAGTGGTTGGCGTTCGTCTGGAGGATGCTGTAGTCGGAAAGCATTATTCCGACATTGCACCCCCCTCCTCAGGTACCGCTGCTGGAGCTGCAGCGGCGGCGACGGCGGCGGCGGTGGTGGCAGCAGGGCGAACCTGCGCCGGCACTATGCCCTTCCTCACGGGGGGCTTGCAGCTCCTGCCCGTCATCTTATGGTCCGCGGGACGGCCACTGGCGGCACACACCTTGCAGTGTGGCGTGGTGGCGCGGCAAGTGGCACTCCTGTGTCCCTCTTGCCCGCACTGGTAGCACATGTCTCCCCAGTCGGACTTGGAGGGACACGTGGCTCGGGTGTGGCCGAACGCGAAGCATTTGAAGCACCGCGTAGGCTGGTCCTCAAGTGCCCGGACCACAGCCGAGCTGAGCCCCATGAGCAGCCGTCCCTTGGTCGCAGCAAGGACGGCCGCAGCCGCGGCGACTGGGCACTCGACGCGGATGATGCCCATGCCGCGGCGGCCGATCCCGATGTTTCCACCCCTCACCGCGCCAGCGTCGCAGCTTCCAGCCGCCGCGACGGCCGCCACCACATCCTCCTTGGTGACCGAATCATCCAGATCGGTCACCTCCAAGGCTGCGGTCTTGACGGGCATCACGACCGTCGCCACGTCCGCGATGACCTCTCGCAACTTTGTTGCGAAGAGGTCCGCATTAGTGCCGCGCTGTTCCCCCGAGAACTCGAAAATTCGAGCCCCGGTTAGGGTTCGGCGGCACTTAATGTTGCTGATCCCCAGCTGGGAGGGATCAGCATTGGTACGAGCCCGTCTTAGGACGGACTCATACGTTTCGCCCCGCTCCGCGGCCTCCGGGGTGAGGGTCACCACGACGGCCGCGGTTTTGGGAGGAACCAGCTTCCTCCCGCCGGCTGGAGCCCGATTGGCTGCAGGAGCAGTCGCAGCGGGCTTGGGGTCCGCCTTGGCCCCTCCCTTCTTCTTCCCTCTCTTGACCACTTCCGTCCACGACTGGTTGGACGGGGTGGTGGAGGGAAGGAGAGCGTCCGCTGCTGGTGCTGCTGCTGGTGGATGGGCAGGCGACCCAGCTGCTCCCTCCGCGCTTGTGGTGGGGGTTTGAGTAGCCGCCTTCGTCTTCTTGCCCTTGCCTTTGCCCTTGGAGGGCTTGGGGGCTTGGGGCTGCGCACCAGCTGCCGGGCCTGCTACAGGCGCAGGTTCCGGCTCCTTCTGTGGCGGCTTATCCGCCGCTAGCGGCGGGCGGAGCCGCTTTTCCGGCAGGAGCCGGTCCTCAATGCCCGCGAAGCAGGCTCTGGTGAAGGCCCTCTCCTCCATGACAACCTTTCGGAGGATTTCCTCAAGGTTGGAAGGGGAGGAGGAGCCTCCTACCACCGGGCCTGGGGCGGGTTTAGCAGGCCGAGCCGTGGCCTCAGCCAGCTTCAGGTGTAGCTGGCTGACCTCCGCCTGCAGGCGATCTACCTTCGCCTGCAGTTGCCGCGTCTCGTCCGTGGCCGTCCGCTTTACCAGCTCTGCAACAATGCCGTGCAAGCTAGCGGCCCGGCATTTGAGGGCCTTTTGGAAGGTCCCCTTTAGGTTGGAGGACTTGGAGGCGACCTCCAGGACCTCCTCCCTGTCCTCCTGCGCCATGCGCTCCAGTTCCGCCAGGGAGTGGTCAGCGTACAGGACACTGGATGCCCCATAGCCAGCCCTCGACCTGGCGGTTTGCGTCTGGCGCTCCTTGGCAGCGACCCTCTCCTCCAGGTCCTGCTGCAGTTGCGCCCTCTTAGCCAGGTTAAGCTGGCGCTCCGCGTCCACCAAGCCCACATTGTGGGTGTCAGCCTTTTGAGAAGTCGAAGCCTTTTTAGACTTCGACTTCTTCCCTCCCTTACCTCCGGCCGACTCCGAGGAGCCCTCGGACTCTTGCCGTAGGTAAGCCCTCTTCCGATTGCAGCGGTCAATTTCGGACACCGACGTATCCAGGTTGGTATCGTCGGAATCCGAAATCTCGTCTGCCCATCCAAACAAGCTGGCCGCAGACGGTGCGCGGTCAGCTTCCGACGCCTGAACGTCATCGGCGTGGCCCTGAGAAGGGCCGTTGGATTGGCCCTGAGAAGGGCCGTTGGGTTGGCCCTGAGAAGGGCCGTTTGAATCGCCCTGGGAGGAGCGATTCGGGTTAAAATTGGGGTTAAAATCGTTAAAAATAGGGTTAAAATTGGGATTAAAAGAAGGGTTAAAATTAGGGTTAAGACAGGCAAAACGCCCAGAGGCGTCCCGCATTGGTTTCTTCTTCATTTTCATAGACGGCCGCAAGAAAGTCTATGAATCACAGCGCACTTTAGCCGCCGGTCTGCCACTCCGTTACGGTGGTCAGACACGACGTTGCCCGGGGGATACTGCGAGGAAGTATGCACTGTGGGGGATCCCCCAACCTAACCTTTTTTTTTTTTTTTTTTTTTTTTCTCGCTGAGAAATGCTTTATGCATGCCCGACTCGTGGGGGACGAGACGGGGTATGTGGGACTCCCTGTCCGAATGACAGTATACCCACTAAAACTCAGCGGTGTTCCCGCGGCGCCGTGATGGGAGGGTCGTGGGAGACCATGACGTCCACAACCCTCCCGGCGCAAGCCCGCCTAGTTGGCAGGCCCCGCATGCCCCCCGGGCTGGGGGGCTACGGGAATGGCCGGGAACACCTGGCCATTCCCGTCCGACACTGGTGGAGGCCTGTGCGATGCAGGCAAGGGTGCCCCCGCACCCGTTGCCTGCTGGCCTCCACCTGGGAGGAGTCGGAGATGACCGTCAAACTGACGTCTTCTTCGACCCCTCCTCCGCCTTCGGAGCAGCGCCGCGTGAGGATCTTCCTCCCGCGCGCGCTCCGCCGCCTCCTTCTGGGACATGACGTGTTCGCAGAAGGAGGCGACTGCCGCCCAGGACCCCTCATCCCTCAGCATGGCGTTTACCAAACCGGGGAGTGAGAGGTCCGGACCGATCGCCGCCATGAGACTGCGGCGCGGCTCGGACCACGACGGGCACACCTCGAGGGTGTGCTGCGCCGTGTCCTCCGCCGCGCCACAGTCGTGGCACGACGGCGTCTCCTCCCGTCCGATTCGGTGCAGGTACGATCCGAAACAACCGTGTCCGGACAGCACCTGCACCAGACGGAACGAGAGGAGCCCGTGCGACCGCTCTAGCCAGTCTCGCAGGACCGGCCCAAGCGCGTCGAGGGTTCGGCGGCCAAAGGCTGCGGTGGCGAGGTCCCCCGTCCAATGGAGGACGATGGCGTCCCTCGCCTCCCGCCGGACGGCCTCCCGCTCTTCCGGGGCGGTGCGTTCTTCTCTCGCTCTCCGCCCCGCCGTCCATTCGTACACTCTGGCGAGCACCCACGCCTCGAGTTCCCAAGGAGGGGTGCTGGCCAGAGCGCACGCTGCCGCAAAGCCCACCGTGCGGTAGGCCCGCGCTACCCCCAACCTAACCTAACCTTTTTTTTTTTTTTTTTTTTTTTTTTTTTTTTTTTTTTTCTCGCTGAGAAATGCTTTATGCATGCCCGACTCGTGGGGGACGAGACGGGGTATGTGGGACTCCCTGTCCGAATGACAGTATACCCACTAAAACTCAGCGGTGTTCCCGCGTCGCCGTGATGGGAGGGTCATGGGAAACCGGCTCAGCCTTTACTTCCACAACCCTCCCGGCGCATGCCCGCCTAGCTGGCGGGCCCCGCATGCCCCCCGGGCTGAGGGGCTACGGGAATGGCCGGGAACACCTGGCCATTCCCGTCCGACACTGGTGGAGCCCTGTGCGATGCAGGCAAGGGTGCCCCCGCACCCGTTGCCTGCTGGCCTCCACCTGGGAGGAGCCGGAGATGTCCGTCAAACTGACGTCTTCTCCGACCCCTCCTCCGCCTTCGGAGCAGCGCCGCGTGAGGATCGTCCTCCCGCGCGCGCTCCGCCGCCTCCTTCTGGGACATGACGTGTTCGCAGAAGGAGGCGACTGCCGCCCAGGACCCCTCATCCCCCAGCATGGCGTTTACCACACCGGGGAGCGAGAGGTCCGGTCCGATCGCCGCCATGAGACTGCGGCGCGGCTCGGACCACGACGGGCACACCTCGAGGGTGTGCTGCGCCGTGTCCTCCGCCGCGCCACAGCCGTGGCACGACGGCGTCTCCTCCCGTCCGATCCGATGCAGGTACGATCCGAAACAACCGTGTCCGGACAGCACCTGCACCAGACGAAACGAGAGGAACCCGTGCGACCGCTCGAGCCAGTCTCGCAGGACCGGCCCAAGCGCGTCGAGGGTTCGGCGGCCAAAGGCTGCGGTGGCGAGGTCCCCCGTCCAATGGAGAACGATGGCGTCCCTCGCCTCCCGCCGGACGGCCTCCCGCTCTTCCGGGGCGGTGCGTTCTCCTCTCGCTCTCCGCCCCGCCGTCCATTCGTACACTCTGGCGAGCACCCACGCCTCGAGTTCCCAAGGAGGGGTGCTGGCCAGAGCGCACGCTGCCGCAAAGCCTACCGTGCGGTAGGCCCGCGCTAAACCTAACCTAACCTAACCTAACCTAACCTAACCTTTTTTTTTTTTTTTTTTTTTTTGTCGCTGAGAAATGCTTTATGCATCCCCGCCTCCCGGGGGACGAGACGGGGTATGTGGGACTCCCTGTCGGAATGACAGTATACCCACTAAAACTCAGCGGTGTTCCTACATCGCCGTAGTGGGAGGGCCATGGGAAACCGGCATAGCCTTTACTTCCACAGCCCTCCCGGCGCACGCCCGCCAAGATGGTATGGCGGGCCCCACATGCCCCCCAGGTTGGGGGGCTACGGGAATGGCCGGGAACACCTGGCCATTCCCGTCCCACACTGGTGGAGGCCTGTGCAAAACAGGCAACGGTGCCCCCGCACCCGCTGCCTGCTGGCCTCCACGCCCGCCTAAAAGGCAGGCCCCGCATGCCCCCCCAGCTTGGGGGAGCTACGGCCGCAGAGGATAGGGAGAGCGGCAACGACACACCGACACTCCTCTTCCCCTGCGGCCCCACCGCGTCCGCCATCGAACGATGGCGGCCCCGTCAAGGCCGCGGAAGGAAGGGAGAGCCCCTCCCGCCGCGGCCTCTGTCCTCAGCCGCAATGTCTCCCTCACGGGGGACATCGCGGCCCGCCTCAGGTAGGTCGCGATGTCGCGGCACCGCAACCTACCCGTGGGCCGCTACGTCGGGCTAAACCGCACAGCCCGGACGAGCGGCCCCCGCTGGGGTTCCTCTTAGCTTCACCGTGGCCCAGCTCGCCACGGCTACTGAGCCCCCCCGCCTCGACAATGCGGGAACCCACCGGGGGGGAACCTAACCTAACCTAACCTAACCTAACCTAACCTAACCGAGCAAATTAAATCTTTCCCTTGCTCCCTGAAACGTTCCCACTCGGGATAATTGACTATTTCGCGAAAAACACTTTTTCGTTTTTGACTTGTAAAAATTTCACAAAAACTCCCTTTAAGGAAGACTATTCTAAATTTTTCTTCAAAATTCCAGATTATTCCCAGTTTTTAGTAATTTAAATAGATACTTACCCGCCTTACCTGGACTCCCGTGCGCGTTCCGCGAACTCGAGTCCCGTTTTGGTGGTGTTATTCGAGGTTTTCACTAAAATTTTGGCCGTAAATTCAGTTTTTCCAGGAAAATTCCCGATTTTTGTTCGGGACAACATCCAGAAACGCCATAGTTAGCTAGCCCGCGCGGAGACGCGTCTTTTGACACCTCGCCCGTGCGCCTAGCCCACATACAACATCAAAAGTTCCTGAAATTTTTGCATTTCAATAGTACTACCAACTGACGAAAATCTACCTAAGGGATACTTGTTTTTGAACAAATCGATATAACTTTGCATCCCGGTGACGCAATTTCAAGCTGTTTTCAGCAAATTAAATCTTTCCCTTGCTCCCTGAAACGTTCCCACTCGGGATAATTGACTATTTCGCGAAAAACACTTTTTCGTTTTTGACTTGTAATTCACTAAAACTCCTTTTAAGGAACACTATTCTAAATTTTTCTTCAAAATTCCAGATTATTCCCAGTTTTTAGTAATTTAAACAGATACTTACCCGCCTTACCTGGACTCCCGTGCGCGTTCCGCGAACTCGGGTCCCGTTTTGGTGGTGTTATTCGAGGTTTTCACTTAAATTTTGGCCGTAAAACAGGTTTTTTCAGTAAAATTCCCGATTTTTGTTCGGGAATAATTCCACAAACGCCATAGTTAGCTAGCCCGCGCGGAGACGCGTCTTTTGACACCTCGCACGTGCGCCTAGCCCACATATAACACCAAAAATTCCAGAAATTTTTTGCATTTCATATATACCACCAACTGACCAAAATCTACCTAAGGGATACGTGTTTTAGAATAAAACTATATATCTTTGCTTCCCGGTGACGCAATTTCAAGCTGTTTTCAGCAAATTAATTCTATTTATTGTATAATTTTAATTTATTGTATTATTTTAATATATTGTATAATTTTAATTTATTGCTTTATTCTAATTTAATGTATTATTTTTAATTTGATTTTTAAATTTGTATTTTAATTTCTGTGTTCCCCTCTTTACAGGGACCTAGAAGAACCCAGTGTCTATTTTAAGTCTCTCCTCCCGAGTGAATTTTGTTCTGACTCCCTCTTTACAGGAGTCGGTTCTGAAATTACTCGCATAAAAAGCTTAAATATGTTCCGCACCCCACTCAACATTGTGAGTGCCCAAGGCTCTAGTGGCTCGCCGCGATCGGCGGAGAAGGCGGGGCCTTTACCTGATGCGAAGAGGAGAATCTCCTTCGGAGACGAGACTCCTCCTTCTGCGTCACAAGGGGGCCCTGCCACTCCGGGGACGCGCCGAGCTGCTATTGATGCCTCAAGACCGCTCAAAAACCCTGAGGCGCGGCACCGCAGTCGCACTGAGGAGGCGAGAGCTTGCCTGAATAAGGCCAAGCTTAATTTAGGCAACTCCCGCAACCTCAAGGCTGAGATAAAGACTGCGGTGCTGGAAGCCATAAACAGGCTTTATGAGCTGGTCAAAGAATCAGAACGAGACAAGGCCCCTGCCGCACCCATCGCCGTGCCGGAATCCGCGCCCACTGCAATCCTCTGTCCCCGGTCCATTCCCGAGAGTCTTGTTAGCCAGACTGAGCTCGTCGCGACAATGAAGGAGCACATCTCCTTAATAAAGGAGAACTCCGACGAATTGGCGAAGCTGCGAGACAGTCTGGCTAGCAGGGAATGTGTTGTGGAGAAAACTTACGCGGGTGTAGCGTCTGGGAGTAATAGCCACACTAGGGCACAAGCCCCGGAGCGAACGACGCTGCACTCCGTAGTGGTCTCCTCAACACAGGAGATGGATACCGGGGCCGAAATACTAGAAAGAGGAAGGCGGTGGACGCGAAGGAGGGCTGGGTACGAGTAGAGAGGGTCCGAAAGGCCAAGGACCAAAAGGTCATTATGGGGTGCGCAACGAAGGAGGAGAGGGAAAAGTTGAAAACGCGACTTGAATCGGCCGGAGAGAACCTCGTCGTCGAGGTGGTAAAGAATCGGGACCCGCTCCTGGTTCTTAGGGATGTGCTCTCAGTACACAGCGACGAGGAGGTCCTGAGAGCCCTTAAGAACCAGAACCGGGAGATCTTTCACGGCCTCGGGGACGAGGATCTAAAAATGTCCGTTAAGTTTAGGAAGAAGAGTCGAAACCCGCACACGAATAGCATTGTGCTGAGTGTTACCCCAGCAATCTGGAAGAGGGCACTCGAAGGGGGCAAGCTTCGGATTGACCTCCAGAGAGTGCGCGTCGAAGACCAGACGCCTCTGGTGCAGTGTACTCGCTGCTTGGCATACGGGCACGGAAAACGTCTGTGCACGGAGCCAGCCGATCTGTGTAGCCACTGCGGCGGTCCACACCTCAAGGTGGACTGCCCGCACAAACAGATCGGCGAAGCAGCGGCGTGCGTAAACTGCACCAGAGCCAAGCTGGAGGAACACTCGCACAATGCGTTCAGTGATTTGTGCCCGATTCGAAGGAAGTGGGACGCATTCGCAAGAGCATCGATAGCTTATTGCTAAAGTTGTCGATGCCCCCACTTCCGGGTATCATAGGGAGTTGACCAGTTTGACACTGCCAGATTGCAGACGCATTGAGCGAGCCACTGGGGTTAGCTCAATGGGAAATGATAATTGCAGTCACTTTCGTGAGAAAGTGGCTGTAATTTTACTGGACCGTGAGCCAACTCTAGTGGAACCGACAAGCGGTGTCAAGCTGGTTGAAAAAGCTATCTCACAAACATTTGTTTTCTTTGAGTGATATTTAATTATATAGTGAGTATATGGTGGAAATATTATGCAGAGAAACACAGATGTACAAATAATGTGGGGAAACCGACAGAAATAGTATAGGGAAAAATTATATTTAGGATAATAACATTAACAAAAGTAAAATTTCTAAAATAAATAAATTATAAAAGCAGTTAAAATAAAATAAAAGCAACAAACGGACATACAAATGTAATCAGAGCATATTCAGTAAAGAGTAGCGAGTAAAAAGCAGAACAAAATCTATTTGAAAGCAGTTTAGTATTAATCATAATTATGTTAAAATCAATCGCACAACAGAGCGTGGTCTCTTCGGCCTCTAACGAAAAAGTCGCCAAAAAAAGGCACAAAACCTGTCAGTAAGGACTCTCGATTCCCACGTCAGAGGGACACTAGAGGGGCAGGAGTGGGTTTTAGCCGGTAAGAGTCCGGCACTGCCCAGACTGCGTCATCAGTGAGGCAGTCTGGGCGTCCATGAGGATTTCCCATTCCTGCCAAAACAAAAAAAAAAAAAAAAAAAAAACCAGTAACCTGGGCGACATCGCAACCTACCTGAAGCGGGCCGTGATGTGAGACGTCGCGGCTGAGGATTGGAGGCCGCAGGGGAAGAGTGTCGGTGTTACGTTGCCGCTCTCCCTATCCTCTGCGGCCGTAGCTCCCCCAATATGGGGGGCATGCGGGGCCCGCCATACCATCTAGGCGGGCGTGCGCCGGGAGGGCTGTGGATCTAGTCGCGGCGCTAGTAGCGACGGTGGTGGCAACAGAGCAAACCTGCGTTGGCACTATGCCCTTCCTCACGGGGGGGGGGGGGGGGGGGGGGTTGCTTGCAGCTCCTGCCCGTCATCTTGTGGTCCGCGGGACGGCCACTGGCGGCACACGCCTTGCAGTGCGGCGTGGTGGCGCGACTAGTGACACTCCTGTGTCCCTCTTGCCCGCACTGATAGCATGTGTCTGCCCAGTCGGACTTGGAGGGACACGTTGCTCGGGTGTGGCCGACCGCGAAGCACTTGAAGCACCGCGTAGACTGGTCCTCAAGTGGCCTGACCACAGCCGAGCTGAGCCCCACGAGCAGCCATCCCTTGGTCGCAGCAAGGACGGCCGCAGCCGCGGCGACTGGGCACTCGACGCGGATGATGCCCATGCCGCGGCGGCCGAGCCCGATGGCTCCTCCCTTGACCGTGCCAGCGTCGCAGCCTCCAGCCGCCGCGACGGCCGCCACCACATCCTCCTTGGTGACCGAATCGTCCAGATCGTCCACCTCCAAGGCTGCGGTCTTGACGGGCTTGACGACCGTCGCCATGTCCGCGATGACCTCTCGCAACTTTGTTGCAAAGAGGTCCGCATTGGTGCCGCGCTCTTCCCCCGAGAACTCGAAAATTCGAGCCCCGGTTAGGGTCCGGCGGCATGTAATCTTGCTGATCCCCAGCTGGGAGGGATCAGCATTGGTACGAGCCCGTCTTAGGACGGACTCGTACGTCTCGCCCCGCTCCACGGCTTCCGGGGTGAGGGTCACCACGACGGCCGCGGTTTGGAGAGGACCACTTCCGTCCACGACTGGTTGGACGGGGTGGTGGAGGGAAGAAGGGCGTCTTCTTCTTCTTGCGAATTCCGGGCTGCTGGAGTCGCCGACGACCCAGTCACTCTAAATCGTAACTAACAAAATATCAAATAGAACAACGCATTATGGTCCACATTACGGCCTGAATTTACCTCAGTTGGATGTCACGGCTTAGAATAGTCTGTACACAACTACCTTTTTGATCACAATAACTGAAACGGTACTGAAAGTTTAGTTTAGTAATTAATACACGAACACAATCACATCGACAAACATTCGCAATTTTTAACAATAAATTTTTCTCGGCAAAAATAAAATACCACTCCCCACCCTCGCCCGGCGCAATCCTCATTCCAAAATTAGGATGCAAACGGAATCCGATTCAATACACGAACCGCAACCTGCTGCGTTCACATTTAATACATGAACCGCGTTCTATCTTCAGACACACTCCGGCAGGCACTACGCTACTACCTACAGTCATTTACAACTACGTAAGTATCCATCATAGAGTCAGGTTTCGACAAGTTAGGACTCGTCGAGAGTGGGATACGATCGTGTCTAAACATACAAATGACAACTTAAGATACTAAGATAAACTTATACGCTATTATTTACATTGTCTTATATGCATTATGCCGTTATGTATGTGGGCATCCTGCACATACTTACTTGGCAATTCATATCTTGTTCGTTTAGCTGACGGTTGCTTCAAACTACACTTTGGAGCACCTTCATTTCTTACATTTATTCAACTTACAATCTGTCAAATACTGCAACCAGTATTTAACTGTTCTATATTGTCCAGTTGAGGCTGAGAATTGTAGGGTCAAAAAAATACAAGTGTTCACGGAAACATTAGGTATTCAAAATTTATTGTTTTCACTTTACCTAACATGATTTTTTATTGTTTTTACTTTACCCAAAATAATTGGGAAAAGTAGGTGCCAACTGTTAAGATTGATTAGTTATGTCAGTCTGAAATTATTTAATAGAAAATTTTATTTAGTGTGGTACATACCTACGGTTTGATTTAGCAATGATATTGGCGCCCAATCCCTTGTTCACAAACTAAATTAAGTTCAGTGCATGTTTTTCTTTCTATTTCATTAAGAAAAGGACAGAAGATAAATAGTGTAGTCCTGTCAAATTAGTCTGCGCCTGGCGTAAATTGACGTATTTTTAGTAGCCATGTTTTTAATCACGTCTAAACTTGCTATGGAGTATCCTAATTTGACAGTAGGTACTAACACATTCTTATATTTTTTCATGATCCGGTTGGATGCTTCGAGTGTTTTGCAAAAAACTACACAGTGATGTAGAGTGCCATGCACGAATGCGTCATCGCCATGGGTGGTCCGGCCGGGCGGCAGATGTTTATAAACAAAAGATTACGACTTAAGTTTCTTTGAGTGGTGCTTACATTTGATGTTTTTTGTAATGGTAAACAATAGGGCTTTGAAGTGATGTTCATTTCGTTTGAATTTATAATTGTATTCATTTACAAAAGTGGTTGTAAACATGAACAAAGATAATTTTTATCTTAGATTTCAAGTAAATGGCTATAATAAAAAAAAACAAGTGGTGACCTATATGTTTTAAGGTTTTAAATGAATGGTGTGTTTATTGTTAACGTAAAAAAGAAAAGAAACCCACTATGCATAGTACAATATTTATTATTTACAAGCATCCCAAGTTGAGAAAAAGAATTTCACAGACAGGAAATTTAGCGCCCAGACAAAATATTTTTTTTCTACATAAATCTTATACGTAAATTAAAAATATTAGTACCTGCAGTTAGCTTATTTAATACTTCAATAAATTTGTAAAAATCATGGCAGTAGAATCAAACACTGTTTTAAAAAAAGGTTTCAAGTTTAAAAAGGTTTTTAAAAAAGTATATTACTGGCATTTGTTTTCAAAAAAAGTTCTAAAGTTTGATAAAAAGTAAATAACTCTGGTTTCCCTTCAAAACGCATAAAAAGTAAATAACATTAATAAACTGAGATTAATTAATGACATTAAATACCCTTTCCAATGAGGTATTACACTTATAAATATTACATAATCGGAAAAAGATAAAAAATATTTAATGTTGACCTAAAAACTAAAAAAAATTATTAACATATTTTTAAAATTTTTGAAGTTAATCTGTAATGTTTTTGTAGGTATTCAATGGACAGGATATGCATTTAGATAATAATTGTTCGATGATTTGAAGGAATCATAGACGAAATCAACGTAATTAATTAATAAAACACCAAAAAAACAAAACATTCTCAACCGCCGCTGGTGCCCGGGAATCGGTTGAAGAAAAATACAGAAATTACGTATTATTTTACTCACCGACTTGAATCCTGTATTATATTTCCTATTGCAAATAATTGCTTGCACACATTAATAACACACACAAATAGTTTTATAACTGGCTTTCTCGTTAAATACACTTTATTTATCCGCTATCACACTAAAAAACCAGTCGGCCGCCATTGTAAAAAATAACACAACAAACAATATTTTCATAAATCATAGGGTAGTCGCTCCTAGGGTTACCGTATATCAAAATGTGCGGAACGTAATAACGAACCATTCTAAATGTATGGAATTAGAAAGTACTACTTCAGAGCAAAACAATATCGACTAAACTGGCATTACTACGACCGTTTGACGTAGTGTCCCCAAAGTAACCAGTAGCATTTTACTGCAATTTTCAGATGACACGAAAGTGTCCGATAGCAACCAAGCGGATCACGGTCGAAAGCGCACGTTACTTGTTCGCGGAGACGGCCATTTGACTACAACATGCTGATTTTGAACATACCGCACGACACAGACACGCCCCCTTGCCACTTCTCCTGTTTTTAGGGTTCCGTAGCCAAATGGAAAAAAACGGAACCCTTATGGATTTGTCATGTCTGTCCGTCCATATGTCACAGCCACTTTTTTCCGAAACTATAAGGACTATACTGTTGAAACTTGGTAAGTAGATGTATTCTGTGAACCGCATTAAGATTTTCACACAAAAATAGAAAAAAAAACAGTAAATTTTGGGGGTTCCCCATACTTAGAACTAAAACTCAAAATTTATTTTTCATCAAACCCATACATGTGGGGTATCTATGGATAGGTCTTCAAAAATGATATTGAGGTTTCTAATATTATTTTTTTCTAAACTGAAGTTTGCGCGAGAGACACTTCCAAAGTGGTAAAATTTGTGTCCCCCCCCCCCCTGTAACTTCTAAAATAAGAGAATGATAAAACTAAAAAAAATATATTATGTACATTACCATGTAAACTTCCACCGAAAATTGGTTTGAACGAGATCTAGTGCGTAGTTTTTTTTTAATACGTCATAAATCATAAACCGCAATTTACCTTTCATTCAATCAACTCATGATTGATTTTTATAGATAATTGTACGGAACCTTCGTGCGCGAGTCCGACTCGCACTTGACCGGTTTTTTAAATTTCTATGATTGCTCCATACTCTGGAAAGTTGTACAAAATGCTCTTCTTTCAAAGAGCCCACTGTGGAGCCCACTAAGTGTCGGTCCAGTCCACACTTGCGTTAGCCCACAATAATCAATACCTTCGAGAGTTTCATGTTGACTGCACTCTGCTTCCAGCATACCCACAGCCTTCAGCGTCTCTTCCCGCTTTAAATTACGACATGACATAAAACTCCAGAGTCACAAAAGTTACAAGAAAAATTGTTACCTAATGGCTTTGTATAATCTGGGCACCTAACTAGAAACTTAACATAAAAAACAAATTTTGATGTTGTATGATCACAATGATCCACCTGTGAGCTTCAATCGAGATTATTCTTTGTTTTAGCGGAGGTTTGTTTATCACATAGATACAATTTATTTTTAAAGATTTTTCCGGCATCTTCTGACCCTCCTGCATAGCTGTCACAACTAATCGATGCGCTTCCGTACCGTATCGAACATCAAACAATACTATCGTAGGGACTCCTAATGCTTTTCTCAAGTCCAAAACCCAAATGCCTATTTGGATAGTTTAGATCAAATGTCAACGTCCGCTATTCTTCCGACAGAGGGGGAGAGGGGCAATTCTCGTTATTTTAAGAACGGTCACAGTCTGATCTCACCTCAGTCTCAATCTGTCAAAAAGGACATCATCCATTTTGGTCCAAATGTGAAAGTGCAACAAAAAAAACTGCATTAGTCTGATAGAACTTGTCCATCTAAGCATTTCTTATTAGGGCACCAAAGCTGTAGCACCACTGTACTTGATTTTAATTGAGTTAAAAAAATCTGTCTTTTCACTAACTAAAACAAATGAAATATCTTTTCACGTCGTTATATTTTCTACTAGCTTCTGCCCGCGGCTTCGCCCGCGTGGATGTCGGAAATTATCCCACGAGATCGTGCTAACAGGATAAAATGTATGTGCTTCCCCAGGATGCCATCTATCTCTAAGCCAAATCAGAAGTTCAGTGGTTTAGGCGTGAAAATGTAACATACAGTCAAGTTCAAATCCTCCCAATATTAGGTATAAATACTGAGTTTCGAGTAAATCGGAGTGCGCGCTAAAATTCTTCCATACAAACTTTGAAACCCCCCAATCCCATATTAGGGGGTAGTTTAGAAGAAAAAAAAACTGACAATCTTCATAATTTATATAGATAAGTATTCGTGCCAAGTTTCAAGTTTATTAACTCAAGGAATAAGATTTTTCATACAAACGAATTCCCCCCTTTTCACCCTCTTAGGAGTGCAATTTCGAAAAATCCTTTCTTAGTGGATGCCTACTCTTCACGAAGAACACACCCTCCAAATTACATGTCTCTAGGACTAGCGGTTTAGGCTGTGCGTTGATCTATCAGTCAGTCAGTCAGTCAGTCAGTCAATCAGTCAGTCAGGACTTTAAATTTTATATGTATAGATTAAATGAATTATTAAAAACAAAATAAATATTCTGCCACGGATCCTAACCTGTAGTTTATGTTTGGGAGGGGGGGTTCTAATAATATAAAAATACTTTTAATTTTTTTATATTTAACTAGCTGACCCCGGCAAACGTTGTTTTGCCATATAAATTATTTCTACCTGCCCGGCGCTACTTCGATCGCGTGGTATCCTACCTCCTACCCTACTCCTACCCTACTCCTAACCTACTCCTACACTACTCCTACCCTACTCCTACCCTACTCCTACACTACTCCTACCCTACTCCTACCCTAATTCTACCCTACTCCTAACCTACTCCTACCCTACTTCTACCCTACTCCTAACCTACTCCTACACAACTCCTAACCTACTCCTACCCTACTCCTACCCTATTCCTAACCTACTCCTACACTATGATTTTCCCGCTTTTCTGTTGAAATTTTTCCTGAATTTTCTTTGCTATAAACCTCACGGAGCCCGAGACCTCTCCAACGAATGCAAAACCGTGGAAATCGGTTCGTGCGTTCTGGAGTTATAGCGTCAGGAAGGAAAACCCGTCTTATTTTTATATAGTAGATATAAGGTTTTAAAACATCATATCATCTTCATCTGGCATAACAATAATATGCTCTAATCCCAAAGCTGGGGGGGAAAAACCTTGTAAATGCCGAGCATAACTCATAAACCATATTATGTACATTAGAAATGAGAACAGCACGTCGGAGGTCATGGTGTTTCATGGCCCCCGGCGGGCGCCGCCGCCCGGCTCACACATCGTGGTCGGGGGGGCTCGGATCGCTGTTGAGTCTACCATGAAGTACCTTGGATTGGTGCTCGACAGCCGGTGGGACTTCGGCCCCCACTTCCGGCGGCTGGCGCTCAAGTTGTTGGGCGCGGCTGGGGTGCTATCAACGCTGCTTCCCAATCTGGGGGGCCCGCCGAGCGCTGCCTGTAGGCAGCTCTATGTGGGGATCGTGCGATCGATAGCCCTGTATGGGGCCCCGGTGTGGGCCTCTGACCTGACGGCCAGCAGTATCGCAATATTACGGAAACCGCAGAAAGCGATGGCCGTCAGAGTCATCAGGGGACATCGCACGATCTCCTACGAGGCGGCCTGTGTACTGGCTGGACCCCGCCCTGGGACCTCGAAGCAAAAGTACTCGCGGTTATTTTTGAATAGAAAGAAAACTGCATTCAAAGATTTTCAAAAATTCGCTTGCCACACCCGGGAATCGAACCGACTAAAATCTGTAAAAATTACAACCTGTAGGTACTTTTATTGCATCGATTGTTAGGATCAATTATAAGGATGAAATCTGGACTTATAAATTCAATGAGTCAAGTTAAAGCTCTTTAAATCAAAGATCCATCTGTTTACCTATGTTAGTAATTAATAATTATCATTAAAATGACGAATTACTATTTAGATAAGACGATTGCAATTTGCACGTGTTTGTAATGCAGAGTCCTTTCTTAGACGCGACCTAGCTGCGTGTATGAGGTAGTTTAAATACGGAATGTTACATTTGAAAATAGATTGTCATATTTGTTATTCACATTTGATTGTTTTTCCAAATTATTTCATTGTCTCACGGTAAAAATGGCTTATCAAGAACAATTTGATTTAATGGAAGCTTATTTTTTAAATAACAAAAACGTGAATTTAGCTCTGCGGTGGTATGGAGAGAAATCGATACTGGAAATATGAAATAACGTAAGGGACAAAACTAAGGTTTTCAGGAGAGCAAAAATAAGATATTTTTCTTACTAAACTGGCTATAATTTTTTAACTATATGTTTTATGTAAAAAGTGTCTAGGACAAAGTTTCTTAGATTTCTTCATTCTTTGAAGCTAAAATAGTAAAAACTCAATAAAGCCTACAGTTTCAAAGATAGCATGTCCCTTACGTTAAATAATAATGAATACGAGTGATATACGTTTACAAAATTTTAGATGTAAATAAACGGCATTGATGTATGGGACACTTAAGGAAATAAACATTTAGAGTTTTTCAAAGTAAAGGTCTCTTAATGGTACACTCTATATTGTTAATGCTGTTAACAAATATAAAAAATAGAATTTTATACATTCGTGACCTACTATGCCTATGCCATACAGTTTAAAACTACTTGCTGACTCATATTGATAAAAAATAAATGAATAAAATAGATCAAAACTTTTATTTGGGCTCACTAATCCTCTTTTTTAAACGCAATTTAGGTACTTTCATAAATTATGTTAAGTATAACATTATTAAATTCTGTATTAAATCACAATAAAAAATAGCTATTTTGGCTTACTAAAATTATACTCATTGTCCCAGAAGAAAAATAAAATTCACTAAAAAATAAACAAATCATTCTTCTTATGTAAATAGTAATCATTAAACATAAAAAAACAAATTAACTTCTTCCTTAATAGAACCTACAGATAAAGAAAAAGTCTCAAAAATTAGTCATTATCTTTGTCAGTCTCATCATCGTCAGTGTCATTGAGCCTATCTTTAATTATACTCTTATTAGGAAGATTCAAATATTCATTGTGAAACCTATTTGGAATTATACCATTGTCACATAATTTTTTGAGATCTTTAAACTTTGGAACTGAAATTGGCAGTCTTTCCTTATACAGAAATGGTAAGCTGTCTATGCTACTGGGCACAGCGATTTCTGGTACTTTCTAATTCGGATTGATCATTCTTTGCAAGGCCCTTGCCCTTCCCTTTACCCTTCACTGTCCTTCTTCCAGTTTGCATTTCTTTGTAGAGTTCTATTTTGTGAGGTGTGCCATCCTCTAACATCGTCTATTTTACTTCCACTATCTTTAAGTTCGATTTTTGAAATGTACATATTCGAATTTTCTTGAAATGCAGGTCTTTGTTTTTGAGAGTAGCAGAAGTAAAACTGATTCAGCAAAATCATTGAAATCAAAGAAATCCTGATGTCCTAACACATTCACTCGATAAGCATGAGGTCTTTTTCTGGCTGATTCCATAAATGATGGCCACTGGGAAGGTCCCCAAACAATCAGTTTTTTGTGAAATGTACTCGATTTTGATTTAATGTAAATACCAAATACTGTGAGTAAAGAGACTTACATTAGTTTTTATAAAAATATTAATTTATATGTCATATACAGCCAGTTTCTAGAAAAAAAATGGTCTAGGCCTACGGAAAATATGTGATGTAAAGGACATTTTTTTTAAGATATCGAGATTTTAAATATACCAATCGATAGAGCAAAAAATTCCGAATCCAACGATATATATAACTCATTTTCGACAAAATGTCCCTTACGTTATTTCATATTTCCAGTATCGAAATATCGAGACCGACAGGCACCAACTCGGTTCGTATTGAAAAGAATGGTAGAAAATTTAAAGAATACGGGTGTTATAGTTGTTGGGGCTGGCAATGGGCACAGAGCATGTAACCTTTTGCAATGGGCTTGTAGCTTCAATAAAACACTTTATTTGTGGACGGCTTGTATTTGGCGTGCGTGAGCATGGCGACGGGAACAGGAGAAGAGAAGGGCGACCACAGACAATATATAATATTGTTTTAAGGTTGCGTTCGTATTTACGTAACAACGGGTAGTTTCAAAAACCGACGGCAAAGTCTTCAGCAGAACTATTTCGATTTTGATCTAAATGTTTTTAACCCCCGACGCAAAAACGACGGGGTGTTATAAGTTTGACGTGTCTGTGTGTGTGGGGGGGGGGGGGGTGTATGTCTGTCTATGGCATCGTAGCTCCCGAACGGATGAACCGATATTAATTTTGTTTTTTTTGTTTGAAAGGTGAATTTGGCGGGAGTGTTCTTAACTATGTTTGATGAAAATCGGGACAAGATGGCCGCCGCTACAAAATGGCGGATTACATATTTTTTCACAACTCCCTCAATATAGGTATCAAATGAAAGGGCTTGACTAGTAGAATACTATACACTATGACAAATTCCAAATCCAAGATGGCCACCACCACAAAATGGTGAATTACAAAAAACCTGATTAAATACCAAATTACCTGAATCTTAAAACGCAAGAAAATAAAAGAAAAGAAATAATAATACGAGTACAAAAAGTATGAAATAAAAAATTAAATTTAAAATTTAAAAAACCCCCGACTACGTGAAACCCTATAAAAAGAAAAAAATAACCTTGAAATTATGACCCTTCGTAAGTACTTACGTATGAAATTTTTTGATTGAGTATTGTCCTGTCGGGGGACCGCTACTATTTTAAACTTTAACAGAACGTCAGGCTAATAATTAGAGCGGTCCCCCGACGGGACAACATTTAATCAAAAAACACACCTACGTACTTACGTAGGGTCATAATTTCAAGGTTATTTTTTCTTTTTATAGGGTTTCACGTAGTCGGGGGTTTTTTAAAGTTTTAATTTAATTTTACAATGTTGAGAATACATTACCAGGAGTGGATTGATATACTTATCATATTTTTAAAACCATATTTCGAAATAAAAATATCAGTTTTTCGTTTCATCTCGTTGACAATTTTGTACTTATTTATTTTAAAATAAATTTTTGTTTTTGAAATCATTAAATTTGTCCTCACCGTACTTAGCCACATGAAAAAGTGTCCATACTAAGAAGAGTGAGCTCACACATTATTAAATAGCGTTTGTATGACAATCAAGTGTAGTCACTGCGTCATTCTTTATCAGAGATGTCTGGATGGCTACTCTGATGACATTCATGTTTATGGCAGTTCGACGGTGTAAGGCACGCTTAGACACTATAAGCTGAGCTCAATATCGGTGTAAAGGTGCGAACATATTGCGACTGACTATTTGTCTCTGCTTCACCCAAAAGAATAGTAGTCAAGTAAAAAATGCCTACGGCATTAGGTATGCCTCTGTATGAACAGACGGCCAGCACATCAAGCTACTACAATCTGTCAAATTTCTTTAATAGATTTTCAACTTTATCGCTAAAGTATTACGGTTCAAGGTTGATTGCTAAAATTTGACAGTTTCGGGTAGCTTCACCTGCTGGCGTCTGTACATTTGCATTTGTGTGCATAAAGTATTAAACAAATAAATAAACACAATAAAGTTTGGTCACAGTTTGTTTCCCATTCACCAAAAAGCTGTTTATTTTCCTTCGCGTGTCAGGTATTTAAAATATTTCTGGGGATCAATAATATGTTTTTAAAGTTTATTAACACAGCACACAAACACTGAAAAATATTTTTCTTGAAAGTTGCACTTAGCGTATAAGTGCAGCTATTTTCTAAGTAGTTTCACAATAAACTTGATTTTTATTTATTTCGCGAGAAGTACCCAAAGAACTTAATTTTGGGTAGCGCCCGAAGCCAAAGTTGAAAATGAAGTTGGCAACTTTGGCAACGGTCTGTCACTGTCAACGTCAAACTAAAATTGTTGTAAAAAATCGATTGTTATTGTTCTTTTTCTTCAGCGTTACAGGTCTTAACTTATTTATGACTGTTAAATAGTAGGAGTGGAAGAAATACAATAAAAATCACATAAGAAGAGCTGCGCCGCCGCCACTTGCAGCTGCTTTAGAGAGTATTAGTGAGCAGTGTCCAGTACTGTTCAGTAGGAACATCGCGGTCAATATTTACAGCCGCGTATGTGGTTATGTTATAGTAAAGAAATGGATCATAACTTCACAGATTTCTCCAAAAACGGTGAGTTTATTTCATAATTATAGTGAACGAGCACTTGTATAGGTGCAGCGCGATTAATAAACAAAATGTTTTCATATTAACCTAATAGTTTGTTTATTTCCGAAGCGACGGACTATGTTTATAGTATAGTCGCATTCTTGTTCAGAACTGTGCTTTCTTCTGTTTTGGTACTTTAGAAGGCAACTAGAAAATAAGTAATAATGTCAAGTAACACCTAGTAGGTCCCTACTCTGTGGCTGCGAGGAGGGATCGTCTTATTGTGCACTGCCGCTCATAGCGCACGAGACGTGCGAGTGTCAGCGTGCCTGCTGTGTATCACTCAACCACACAGTACATAGTAATTGCTGACAGATTGCTGATAATCCCAAGTGATGTGAGTGTTGACCAGAATGCAGCCACATCAACAGCATTCGCATGTTCAGTTAATCAAACATAAGTAACTGTTTTGTCCACATGAATGTTCCTTAAGAAAGAGGGGCTTGTGGCTGAATGATAGCGGCCACACGGGGTTATCAAAGGTTAAGCTGCTCTTGCTGCCATCAGTTTGTGGATAGGCAACATTCTATTACATATCCAGACCCCTCCGTTCCATGATAAGATGTTAAGCAGTTGGTCCCGGCTGTGAGTCATAGATCTTTGACAGTCATTATGGGTATTCAGAAGCCTAAAAGTCTGACAACCAGTCTTACCAATGGGTATTGTGTTACTCAGTTACTGGGTTGTGGAGATCTGATAGCTACGTCCAATTAGCTGGGAGTTAACCTCAACATAGTTGGGAAATGGCCAGGGAGGGCGATTATAATGTTTCTTAAAAATGCATTTTATGTTGTACAGAATTCTTTAAAGCAGACTTGTGTTCATATTGTTAGTATGTATGATCTCGTTGGTTACTGTTGGTCAGTGTAGCTGGACATCACATTGCCTTGTGTGATTGAAGCAAGTAATGTGTTGTTATGTTGATTGTGTCTGTTTGTATGTTTCAGATACATTCAGCTCATGGGTGAGTGGCAGCAGTAGAGGGCTATATATGCGACGATTCAATCCGATGTGGTGGTAAGGGCCACAACACACACGCCGTTGTTACAGACATGTGTATGGAACTATTTTTATTGATAGCTATCCACTGTTTTCTTTTACCGTGTACACGTAAAACAAGTTTTACAGGCATCAATAAAAAATAGTTATCTAAAAAATGTCTGCGACAGCATCGGTCGCACCATGCCATGATGTGACGTCGTATCATGTGTGTTGTGGCCTTAAGTCCTCTTGGTCGATATTACTGAATTGTTCAAAGAAAGCATCCGACTTGTAATGTTGAAGCTGCACTTACACGGCCAATGTTGTCGGGCGACAGTTGCCGGAGGTAGTGAAGCAATGTCATTATAGTTTGTTCCAAAAGTATCTGATAAAAGAGTAAACAAACCCTGTCCAAGTGATATTCTTACGTAACCACCCACTAGAGGGAGTTAGGAACACATTCATCTGTACTCAGAAGGTTTTCCCATCATATTTTCAACAATTATTGTTTGTTTATTATTAAACTGTAATTGTCAAATCATCCACGAAAATTCAGGTTAATGAATCTCATTTTTTAAAGGAAAACATCTTTATTTATAGGTGATTTATAATTAGAATAGCTACTTATTGGGTTACATCATTCAATTAATCAAATAAAAGCACTTACTTTGTAAGTGGCACTACAAACTGGCATCCATAGGTACGACCGCGGACAACGGTGGTCGACCGCTTTTCACCCTTATGCTCTTAGTAATAAGGGTGAAAAGTGGGGCACCGCTAGTGTCCACGATGGTACGTTTTCTGATCAAATGCTAACATTATCATCAGATTCTTTAGGAACAGACCACAATGAAGTTGTTTGCACATGATGGGCACTTGATAGCTCGGTGGTGCTTATTATATCCAGTTCATTTGGCCGCGTAAGCGCAGTTGCCACGTGTGACGTGCATGACGTGTGACGTGTGCGTGGCGTGTCCGCAGACGTCGAGCGGCGACATCAGCTCCAGCACGGACCGCGTGGAGCGCGCGCCGCGGCCCGCCGGCGCCGGGCCGCACAAGAGACCGCACTATGAGAGTTACTGTGAGTACCGCCTGCCAGCTCCTCATGCATACCCTCCCGTCCAGAATGTACTTCGGCGAAAGCGCCAGGATAGCTCGCGATATTTTTTTGCAATTTGCAGGTCAATTTAAGAATTTAGCGGGCTACCTTAGCTTATCCTCTCAGTAAAGTCATTGCATGTCCGACAACGCCCAGCGTGAACCGCTGCGCTGGCTGTACCAGACGCATGACATTGATGACATTTTGCACAAGTTCCTTTTATAACGAAAATGAGCACCAACTCTGTACAGCTGAACGGATGCGTACGCATCTCCATACATAATCGTTGTTTTTCTGTAGTCAAAAACTGAACAGAGCTGACTAAGTGCGGTTAGTCCATAAGGAAGGAAATTCTTTTCCAAAAGGGGTAAAATAGTGGAAGAAAGTTTGTTTGTATAGGACTTGGTCATGTTGCATTTGCCGATGGGAAATCTCATTGTCGCACTCGGCTTGCGCTTGTCTGACGTAATTACCAAGTTGCAACAACTTATTTGTAGTCGTTTCATTCCACACCAGCTGGCCTGTCACCTGTCACCTGCATCCTAATCGCGGAACACACTATCAATCCAATCGGAATCATTTTGAAGTATATTGGTAATCCAATGCTTCATAATTGTTCGAAAAAAAAAATCTGTACTTTCAAGAATGCATATTTAGGGGCGCCCACAGGGTTCTTGAGGAAGCACACGGAGGGCGACTAGTTAATAGCTGAGTAGGTGCGGCGTGATCAGAGAACACCGAAAGAATATTTGAAAAGTTTGTGATAGGAGCCCCGCAGTCAAAAATTAAGTGATCTTCGGGGCCGTTGATTTTGTTATGATCGTGTGCGGCCTAACCTAACCCGTAATGCCCTTAAATTTCTGCAACGACTCCTCGTACGACAGACGCTCCAAGTGACATTTAAACTGCATTGTTTTCAAGTACTTACGCTGAATTTTTTCTAATGCTTGATCATATTTTGCATAGTAAGGGTCCCATATCATACACGCATACTCAACTTGCGGTCGTAATAAAAAGTTGAAAAGATGTAGATATGTGACTGGGCGTTTGAAATCTGATGACGATCTCATAACAAAATTGTACATTTGAAAAGCTTTAGCTATTATCTTTTCAATATGTAAATTAAGGTGAAGTTTGCAATCCAAAAGTACACCCAGATCACAAATTTCAGTTTCTTTATGAAGGAGTTCGTTGCAGAGACAATAATTGTAGTACAATGCTGGCATTCAGCTGCATCCGGTTAGGCTGGAAGCCGAACACAGAAGGACAGTTGAACTTGTCACCAGAGAACCAAACAGATAGCTTTCAAAAGATAATATTGTAATGTTACAATGTCCGTAATGAGCAGTTCACAGGGCGCCATTCATAGCGGCCGACTGACGGCGGTGACGTAGCGTTCTGTTAGAGCCTGCTTGTGCTACAAAGTACTGTGTGGTACTGTTGTGTGCCTCGGTACCAGCGTGCAGCGGCCGCCTCACTCCGAATACTCCGAAACACTTTAGTCAAAGTGTAGTAATATAACCGACCAGCTTCTGCCCGCGACTCCGTTCGCGTGAAAGTCCTAAGATACACAATACTGGGTTAGTTTTCAAAGACCAGCCAAATTTAAGATTGTGGTACAGACCATCGGATTGTACAATTTTCTCCATGAGACCAACATCGTAATCGCGAATAACAATTCAGTCGTCCATACGTTTAAGTATGTGGAGTAGGTACTTATTGAAGTGTTCTAGTGGACGGTTGATACATTTTTCGCGTCTGAAAAACTTTCTCCATGGGACCACATAGTATGTCGCTCCATGGAGAACGTTGTTCAGTTCGATGGGCCCTTCAATTTGGCTGGTCTTTGAAAATAAACCCTATATAGTAAAATAACAGCACATTTATTTAGTAAACCTCCTTGCCCGCGCTCGCTGTTCCGTAGTGTTCGCTTAGCTTTCTTTCTGATCTTTTTCTTTTTGCTCGGCTCCTAAGGGTGGTAGCGTGAGAGCCTGTAACCTGTCTCAAGCATTGATGGGCTATCAAATGCGAAAGGATTTGTTCAAATCCAGAAATTAAAAGGACGTCATACCGCGCGGTCACAACTCCCGATCCCACCACCCACCGATATAACTAGGAGGCCACGACATAATGTAACTAACTGGGGGTACTCGTGAAATGTTGAGTGAAGTTCAATATGCCGGCGAGCGCGCGTTAGGGTATAATGTTCGGTGAGCGCGCGGCACGTTGCTCAGCTCGCGAGTGCTTAGTCGTTCAGCAGTTGCCGGGAGGCAGGCAGTGTTTGTGTCAGTTGATGTATGAGCCGTTCGTGATGGTGTGCCCGATGGATGCAGGTAATGTTACTTACTGCATTTACTGAATATTACACACCGAGTCGGCACAGGAGCTCCTTGGTAGGTAGCTATCGGGATTGCGAGTGCTCACACAAACCATTAACAACGCTCAATATGTTATCATCATGATCGGTATAAATATTTTGTATAACATGTTAATCCCTTAAAGTACACTTGTCCTTCAAGATAAAAGAGCTCCTAGCATGAACGACCGCGTCTTACTCATTTGTGATAGCCATATGCCATCTTTTATTTAAAAAAACTCTCATGTTAACTAGGAAAATTTATAAAGCGCTCTTCCCCTCTACTTATTTAAAAATGTGCTGTGCTCATTTGCCCGACAGGGTCCATAGTGGTTTCTATTATTTTTTATTGTACCACTTGTAAGTGTATGTACATTATGGATTGCGATAAACGATTTGAGACTAAGTTTTTTGGTAAATAATTGTTAGCTTACTCAGTGACATTCACACTTCAACCGTTTACTTTATACAACTATCGGCAATCATTCTAATTTAAACTGAAGATTTTGTAAGAATTTCATAATCCGTTACTTCATATGTTTAAAAAAAATTAATAATCTGTTCGACAGTGTACATATATTATAAACATATAAATGTATACAACGTGTTTTTTTTGATATCCTATAACTCCTAAGGGGTCATTGTACTCATCATTATGAACAACTTTTACTATGGGACCAAACCTGAAAGCGCGAAAAAAAATCGGCTGTTCTCTACATTTATGTCCGTCTATCTCGTCAAAATGTAGGGAACACCAGATTTTTGTTTCGCGATTTCGGGTTTGGTCCTATAGTAAAAGTTGTTCATAATGATGAGTACAATAACCCCCTAGAGTTATGGGATATTAAAAAAAACACGTTGTATAACGCAACTAGCTCCTGCCCGCGACTTCGCGCGGAGTGTCTGCTTCCCCGCCCCGAGCCGTCGCAACGCGTCGCGTCGCCTGCCCGCGCTGTTACTTCGTTGTCGCTTAGCGTTCTTTCTTCTTTCAGACTTTTTTTCTTTCTGCTCGGCTCCGGAGCTTGGGCTATCAATCAAATGCAAAAATATTTTTTCATAATAATATCAGACTGTTGTTCCAGGGATTAGAGCGTTCAAGCAAACAAACTCTTCAGCTTTATTATTATTATTACCAAAACTTGACATAGAAACAATCGTAAACCAAAATAACGAAGAGAAGGAACGAAGTATTTAAAACAACTAAAACCAATAGAAATCAATAGAACGACATCCTACTTTACATCACCCAATGGCAATACCGACATTGTCATCAATCCGCGTAAAGTATGGACACCGCGACTCAGAAAAATTACGTATTTGTACAACGTATGGGTAAATGGATAAAACGTCTGCACAAAGTTGAGTTGTATTCGTGAATGTTTTAGCGGCATGTTGCGTTTTAGTAATCTTCTATTATCTCCGAAACTATATGACCAATTGACATACTGTAAAGGGCAAATCTTATCTTTATAATGTCCTTGTGATCATGAAATAATATATTTTGATAAGGATTCATAAATAAAAATTATATTTTCATCCAAACGTAAGCATGTGAAAGAAATACTTAAAGACAAAGTGATATTAAAAGATAAAATATAAAAGATAGAAATATGGTGTCGCGGACTTTTTTGTAGAACTATTTAAGGCGGACCAGATTGCAAACATTGTTTTTAGTTATATACAACTGTTGAGGCAGCGCATGCAAATAATTCTGTTTTAAGAGGTATTTCTTTCCGACTTGCTAGACAAAAGTTGTGATAGCTCAGCTAAAATGCATGATGTAAACATAATTTATAGCCTACAGCACTCACACATAACGTAGCTTTCTACCAGTAAAAACATTTTTAGACTTGGATCATTAACTCCGGAGATTACGCCCCCTACATACATACAAACAAACAAATGTTACCTCTTTATATGTAATATAATAATAATATTAGTAATATATAATAGATAAATGTTGTTGAATTGACAAAATGAAAGACATTGTAACTGTCAGTGTGTTACGCTCTGAACCGCTGCTCGTTGTGGAGGACGACTAGCCGACGTCAATGGCCTAGCCGCCATGTATAGGATTTACAAAACAAAAAACAACCGACTTCCAGATTTGTTTAAAAGTAAGCAACACGTCTGTATGTATCGTTCTGTTTCTATAAGTGTGACAATCTGTTGGGGGATGCAGTAAGGTAGCCCGCGAAATTCAAATTTATTTACGTTTTTTGCAATTTATGGCTTTACAGAATTATAATCATTAGAATCGGCAATAGAACTCATTTCATGAAATAGTCATTCATTAGAGAATATGAACTTAGAGAAATGTATTGATGATTTTTATGATTATAACTCTATAAAAAAATCCAAAAAAAATACAATTGACTTCCAAAAAAAAAAAATCACTAAAAAGTGAAAAATAACTTTAATTTCGGAAGTCAGAAAGAGCTCATTTTTAACAATTTTTCTTTTTCTTATTTTAGGTACCTATCTATTAACCCTTAACTGATTAATTGTTCAAAATGATGACCATTGTTGCAATACATAGCTGGATTCGACTTCTCAAGAATTGTGCTGCATTCATTCCAATTAGAATATTTTCCAAAGATAGTTTCAAGTCATCACTTGCATTATACGTGTTTTTGTAGATTTCGAATAATACTGTGTTTATTTTTTCTTCAATATCAACGGGTGCGATTCCTGGCTAGAAATATTGTTTTTTCATAAATCCAATGATGCAGTTTTTTTTTTTTCATCAAAGTCGAGCCCGACACTCGAGTACTTTTCGCTATTCCTTATAGTTTCAGGTCAAGTCGCTTTTATTTTATTTTTCACTTTTTAGTTGTGGTACCTACCCCACAGACGCACAGCACTAATTGAAATGTTAATAATAGTGACAGGAAGTTATTAGAGGTACCTCTAATCTTTCTTGCAAGTATACATTTATATGAATTTGGTGGGGTAGGTACAGACGCCAGCACATCAAGCTACTACAATCTGTCAGATTTCTTTAATAGATTTTCGACTCTATTGCTAAAGCATTAGGTTCAAAGTTGATTGGGAAAATCTGACAGTTTCGGGTAGGTTGACCTGCTGGCGTCTGTACAACCAAAAGGTGAAAAATAAAACTGTTTTACAAAAAAAATAAACCAACTTCCTAAACAAAAACACTACGAAATGAAAAATAACTTTAATTTCGGAAGTCGGTGTAAAAAACGAAAATGCGGAACCGACGACACCGACTTCCGAAATTAGTTATTTTTCCCTTTGTAGTGTTTTTTTGTAGTATCGTTTTAGCCACGACTTCCGAAATTAAAGTTTAGGACTGAAGTGTTTTTTGGAAGTCGTTTTTATTTTATTTTTCTATTTTTCACTTTTCAGTTGTGGTACCTGCCCCACAGACACACAACACTAATTGCAATGTTAATAATAGTGACAGGAAGTTATCATCATCACGCATAACCTTCTTGTTTAAAGTCGGTTGAGAATGAATATGCGCTGTGTTACAGACGGCGAGCCGCCGGCCAAGCGCGCCGCGCCCTCCATCCGCGTCGGCAGCGGCTTCAAGTGGAACCTGCAGGTACCACTTACCCGTACTTACTTACATTATAAATGCCAAAGTAACTCTGTCTGTTACCTGTGCCTAAACCACTAAATCGACTGTTAGGAAAATTTGACAAATGGGTAGCCCGGGCACCATCAGGGCCCCTGGGCAAATGTATTGAAAAAAACAAGATGGCGGCTTTAGTTCCAATTTTGGCCACGCGCTAGTAGATCCTGATTTGTTAGGGTTTGACGCAACAATATTGCAACGAATGGCATGGTCAAAGTTTGAGAATTGTATGCAACCTTATGCCTTTATTACAATTCAATATCAAATTTAACCTACAGACATTTCACTTCCAACGGCGCCCTCCTGTCAAAGCATTCGAGAAGATCCTGGCAGCAGTGTGTGGCAGTGTTTGTTGGGGTGTATTATTATAACTGAGTGAGGACGTATTTTGTGTGCAGACGCTGGCAGCAGCCGCCGACGCGGTGGAGTCGGGCGGCAAGTCGCCGGTGTCCGCGCTCAACGAGCTCGGCGTGCGCGTCGCCTACAGCGTGCTGCGCCAGGGCGGCCCGGCGCACTGCCCCAGCTTCCACGTGGCCGTCACCGTGAGTACACACACTACGCAGTGTTCACCTAGTGTCACCTAGTACACACCTACACCTACAGCGTGCTGCGCCAGGGCGGCCCGGCGCACTGCCCCAGCTTCCACGTGGCCGTCACCGTGAGTACACACACTACGCAGTGTTCACCTAGTGTCACCTAGTACACACCTACACCTACAGTGTGCTGCGCCAGGACGGCCCGGCGCACTGCCCCAGCTTCCACGTGGCCGTTACCGTGAGTACACACACTACGCAGTGTTCACCTAGTGTCACCTAGTACACACCTACACCTACAGTGTGCTGCGCCAGGACGGCCCGGCGCACTGCCCCAGCTTCCACGTGGCCGTTACCGTGAGTACACACACTACGCAGTGTTCACCTAGTGTCACCTAGTACACACCTACACCTACAGTGTGCTGCGCCAGGGCGGCCCGGCGCACTGCCCCAGCTTCCACGTGGCCGTCACCCTGAGTACACACACTACGCAGTGTTCAGCTAGTGTCACCTAGTACACACCTACACCTAAAGTGTGCTGCGCCAGGGCGGCCCGGCGCACTGCCCCAGCTTCCAAGTGGCCGTCACCGTGAGTACACACACTACGCAGTGTTCAGCTAGTGTCACCTAGTACACACCTACACCTACAGTGTGCTGCGCCAGGGCGGCCCGGCGCACTGCCCCAGCTTCCACGTGGCCGTTACCGTGAGTACACACACTACGCAGTGTTCACCTAGTGTCACCTAGTACACACCTACACCTACAGTGTGCTGCGCCAGGACGGCCCGGCGCACTGCCCCAGCTTCCACGTGGCCGTTACCGTGAGTACACACACTACGCAGTGTTCACCTAGTGTCACCTAGTACACACCTACACCTACAGTGTGCTGCGCCAGGGCGGCCCGGCGCACTGCCCCAGCTTCCACGTGGCCGTCACCCTGAGTACACACACTACGCAGTGTTCAGCTAGTGTCACCTAGTACACACCTACACCTACAGTGTGCTGCGCCAGGGCGGCCCGGCGCACTGCCCCAGCTTCCAAGTGGCCGTCACCGTGAGTACACACACTACGCAGTGTTCAGCTAGTGTCACCTAGTACACACCTACACCTACAGTGTGCTGCGCCAGGGCGGCCCGGCGCACTACCCCAGCTTCCACGTGGCCGTCACCGTGAGTACACACACTACGCAGTGTTCATCTAGTATCACCTAGTACACACCTACACCTACAGTGTGCTGCGCCAGGGCGGCCCGGCGCACTGCCCCAGCTTCCACGTGGCCGTCACCGTGAGTACACACACTACGCAGTGTTCACCTAGTGTCACCTAGTACACACCTACACCTACAGTGTGCTGCGCCAGGGCGGCCCGGCGCACTGCCCCAGCTTCCACGTGGCCGTCACCGTGAGTACACACACTACGCAGTGTTCACCTAGTGTCACCTAGTACACACCTACACCTACAGTGTGCTGCGCCAGGACGGCCCGGCGCACTGCCCCAGCTTCCACGTGGCCGTTACCGTGAGTACACACACTACGCAGTGTTCACCTAGTGTCACCTAGTACACACCTACACCTACAGTGTGCTGCGCCAGGGCGGCCCGGCGCACTGCCCCAGCTTCCACGTGGCCGTCACCGTGAGTACACACACTACGCAGTGTTCAGCTAGTGTCACCTAGTACACACCTACACCTACAGTGTGCTGCGCCAGGGCGGCCCGGCGCACTGCCCCAGCTTCCAAGTGGCCGTCACCGTGAGTACACACACTACGCAGTGTTCACCTAGTGTCACCTAGTACACACCTACACCTACAGTGTGCTGCGCCAGGGCGGCCCGGCGCACTGCCCCAGCTTCCACGTGGCCGTCACCGTGAGTACACACACTACGCAGTGTTCAGCTAGTGTCACCTAGTACACACCTACACCTACAGTGTGCTGCGCCAGGGCGGCCCGGCGCACTGCCCCAGCTTCCAAGTGGCCGTCACCGTGAGTACACACACTACGCAGTGTTCAGCTAGTGTCACCTAGTACACACCTACACCTACAGTGTGCTGCGCCAGGGCGGCCCGGCGCACTACCCCAGCTTCCACGTGGCCGTCACCGTGAGTACACACACTACGCAGTGTTCATCTAGTATCACCTAGTACACACCTACACCTACAGTGTGCTGCGCCAGGGCGGCCCGGCGCACTGCCCCAGCTTCCACGTGGCCGTCACCGTGAGTACACACACTACGCAGTGTTCACCTAGTGTCACCTAGTACACACCTACACCTACAGTGTGCTGCGCCAGGGCGGCCCGGCGCACTGCCCCAGCTTCCACGTGGCCGTCACCGTGAGTACACACACTACGCAGTGTTCACCTAGTGTCACCTAGTACACACCTACACCTACAGTGTGCTGCGCCAGGACGGCCCGGCGCACTGCCCCAGCTTCCACGTGGCCGTTACCGTGAGTACACACACTACGCAGTGTTCACCTAGTGTCACCTAGTACACACCTACACCTACAGTGTGCTGCGCCAGGGCGGCCCGGCGCACTGCCCCAGCTTCCACGTGGCCGTCACCGTGAGTACACACACTACGCAGTGTTCAGCTAGTGTCACCTAGTACACACCTACACCTACAGTGTGCTGCGCCAGGGCGGCCCGGCGCACTGCCCCAGCTTCCAAGTGGCCGTCACCGTGAGTACACACACTACGCAGTGTTCAGCTAGTGTCACCTAGTACACACCTACACCTACAGTGTGCTGCGCCAGGGCGGCCCGGCGCACTACCCCAGCTTCCACGTGGCCGTCACCGTGAGTACACACACTACGCAGTGTTCATCTAGTATCACCTAGTACACACCTACACCTACAGTGTGCTGCGCCAGGGCGGCCCGGCGCACTGCCCCAGCTTCCACGTGGCCGTCACCGTGAGTACACACACTACGCAGTGTTCATCTAGTATCACCTAGTACACACCTACACCTACAGTGTGCTGCGCCAGGGCGGCCCGGCGCACTGCCCCAGCTTCCACGTGGCCGTCACCGTGAGTACACACACTACGCAGTGTTCACCTAGTGTCACCTAGTACACACCTACACCTACAGTGTGCTGCGCCAGGGCGGCCCGGCGCACTGCCCCAGCTTCCACGTGGCCGTCACCGTGAGTACACACACTACGCAGTGTTCACCTAGTGTCACCTAGTACACACCTACACCTACAGTGTGCTGCGCCAGGGCGGCCCGGCGCACTGCCCCAGCTTCCACGTGGCCGTCACCGTGAGTACTCACACTACGCAGTGTTCACCTAGTGTCACCTAGGACACACCTACACCTACAGCGTGCTGCGCCAGGAAGGCCCGGCGCACTGCCCTTGCTTCCACGTAGCCGTCACCGTGAGTACACATACTACGCAGTGTTCACCTAGTACACACCTACACTACGCAGTGTTCTAGTAGCACACTGTCGTCAGTACAGGAAAGCGACATTCCTTGGCATACCAACGGATTCGCGCGCGCATTGTTATAGCGAATAGATTTGTGCGTCTAACTAAAACATTAGACAAGGACACAGCAAAAATAACACAGTTATTGTTGTGTCCTTGTCTAACATCTGCATCGCCAATCGCCATCGTGTGCTGTGCACTTCGGCGCCAGAGCGACTAGCAGGTATATACTCAGTCGTGTATTACATACGATCGATCGCGATAAACACAAAAATAAAACGTGATAAGATAGTTCGCGCATGACTAACTGTTTTATCTCTTTATTTTTGCGTTACAAGTTTTATTTAATGAATAGCAACATTAGTGTTCAGCCTTTAAAATACATTAAAACAATGATGTAGTGTTTAATTAGTTTCCTGCACTGACGCAAGGCACTGCTCTGTTTGACGGCTTGAGTGCGAACTCTTGTGTTGTGAGTGTGTGACTGTGTGGGTGTGTGTGTGGGGGGTGCGCGAGTGGGTGTGCACTTAAGGTTGTCAATGAAGATAAACAAACAAATATCGCGTCTCGGCGAGCGGACCGTGACACACACATCCATACTCATATCGTACTAGGTGAATGTGGCCTTTTCACGGCTAAACCAGTGAACGGATTTCGATAAAATTTGGCAAGGAGATAGATGGCATCCTGGGAAAGGACATGGCTGTTTGTAGACCCGGTAGCACGTACCACGTGCTTGCGCTTGTTTAAAGCACGAATTAAGCGTCCTTCACTCGACATTGTGTACAAACAGTGAGTGTGTCGTGTGGTCGTGAGCCTCGCGAGCTGTACAAGATGTCGGAGCTCGACATAAGCCCTCGTTTGCTGTCGGACATGAGCGCCGCGCTGCTCGGGACGCGCGACAAGCATCCCATCAGCGTGCTGAACGAGCTGTGCGTGGGATTCCGCTTCACAGACGTGTGCAAGGTTGGCGCCGAGCACACGCCCACCTTCCTTGTGGTGGTGACGGTAAGTGTACACCCCAGCCGAGTGGAGGGCAGAGGGAACTCGCCGCTAGAGGCGCTAGTGTCCAGTGAGCTCCCTGGAAATGTCAAATGTGATTTTTAGGGTTCCGTAGCCAAATGGCAATAAACGGAACCCTTATGGATTCGTCATGTCTGTCTGTCTGTCCGTCCGTATGTCACAGCCACTTTTTTCCGAAACTATAAGAACTATACTATTGAAACTTGGTAAGTAGAAGTGTATTTTGTGAACCGCATTAAGATTTTCACACAAAAATAGAAAAAAAACAATAAATTTTGGGGGTCCCATACTTAGAACTGAAGCTCAAAATTTTTTATACATCAAACCCATAATGTGGGGCATCTATGGATAGTCTTCAAAAATGATATTGAGGTTTCTAATATCATTTTTTGTTTTTTTTTTGCTTGCGCGAGAGACTTCCAAAGTGGTAAAATGTGTCTCCCCCCCCCCCCCCCCTGTAACTTCTAAAATAAGAGAATGATAAAAAAAAAACATGTAAACTTCCACCGAAAAGTGGTTTGAACGAGATCTAGTAAGTAGTTTTTTTTTAAGAAGTCTGCTCGATATCAATAATGGCAACAGGTAGGCACTTGAAATATTCACAAAATACTTAGTTGTATTTTTACTTTCATAATAAATCATAAAATTAAAATAAAATAAATGTTTAAGGGGGCTCCCTAACAACAGACGTGATTTTTATAGATAAGGGTACGGAACCCTTCGTGCGCGAGTCCGACTCGCACTTGGCCGGTTTTTGTCTCTTTCAAACCCAAATAGCAGTCAGGGGGGAGAATTCCAAACCAAAATCGTTTGAACAGGGTTTCATCGCCTTAATAATATGTCTTGGATGACAGATGGCGCTAGTATAGTAGTTGGATTGTTTTAGATCTATATCGTATATAATAGTTACAACATGTTCGGGATGTTATATTCAATTAAAAGTTGGTATATTTTAAATGGTATACTTAAAACACTTGAAAAATATGATTTTTGTCATTTTCAACCTCAAATAGCAGCCGGGGATTAATTGTGGACTTCGCTGTAACAGTAAAAATGCTGAAGATGTTATTTTCCATAAGAAAACAGTTATTTTTTCTGGGCAGCACTTTAATTATTTATTATTATTATTAATTTGTATGTACCTGTATAATAAAAATTAGTTCGTTGGCACTCGTAAGTGCTTCCTTCATAACGGCTGGAAAATTAGAAAATTCTTTGCGAATTTTGTATGAATGATTGAAATTTGGACAGGACAACGTCTGTCTGGTCAGCTAGTAAAACGTAAGCAGCTGAACTCGGGAACAGCGCTCGCCTGTCTGCGGGAGCCTTTACTATGTGTTCTTGCTATGATTGCTCTTTGATGCCGATGCCTCGTTTAGTGTTAATAATTTGTACCAGTTGTAGTATAGTCATTTTATTCCAGGTACAATTATGATTACATAACATCACGCCTTGTTTCCCCGAAAGGTTGAGCAGAGTGTACCCATAGTGCATTTCGCTAGTTATGTTTAAGTCCCATGTTATCTGACCCGAGATCCTATGCGGCTCGTCTCCGGTGAAGTCCTGGTGGATATTATCACATGACTTAAACTGAACTAGCCCGGCCTTCACCCACATCACCCGGGCACAGATAGACTCCGGGCTGCTACTGAGAAATTCTACATAAAAAAACCCAAGAACACTTCCCGAGCTGGGAATCATACTCCAGAGCGCATGCTCAGCAGTAGCGCTGGCGACCACTACTCCACGACACCCACGAGGCAGCCAATTATAATTAACTATGCTAAATATTGGCGCCGATTCCCTTGTTCACAAACTAAACTAAGGTTAAGTTTAGTGCATCTTTTTCTTTCTATTTAAATAAGAAAAGGACAGAAGATGAATATTAGTTTAGTCCTGTCAAATTAACATATTCCATAGACAGTTTAGACGTGATTAAAAACATGGCTACTAAAAATACGTCAATTTACGTCAGGCGCTGGCTAATTTGACAGGACTATACTATTATTTATCTTCTGTCCTTTTCTTAATGAAATATAAAGAAAAAGATGCGCTGAACTTAAATTTAGTTTAGTTTTTGAACAAGGGAATCGGCGCCATTATAAAACATTTTTAAAGAGTCTCTTGCTTATTTCTCTCGTTACGAAACTATGTTCTGGAAGGGACGACCAGAATCGATTCTGTTTTTTTAAATGTTGACTATCAACAGTAGCTTTCAAAGTGATTTGACTTACTGGGATGACTGTGACTTACCCAAGACGTCTGTGAAGTTTCGCCAAGTAATTAAAAATAACCCTGTTTACCTACGATTACATGTACCGTAGGTGGCAGACATGCGCTTCGAGGGCTGGGGCCACAGCAAGCGCGAGGCGCGCGCGTCGGCCGCGCGCGCCTGCCTGGCCGCGCTGCTGGCGCGCGCCGGCCGCGTGTTGCCTGCGCCCTCGCCGCACCAGGACTTCACCAGCGACGAGCCGCACAGGTTCCCGGGTGAGTGGACAACATTACAGTGCTACAAGCGCGACGCGCGCGTCGGCCGCGCGCGCCTGCCTGGCCGCGCTGCTGGCGCGCGCCGGCCGCGTGTTGCCTGCGCCCTCGCCGCACCAGGACTTCACCAGCGACGAGCCGCACAGGTTCCCGGGTGAGTGGACAACATTACAGTGCTACAAGCGCGACGCGCGCGTCGGCCGCGCGCGCCTGCCTGGCCGCGCTGCTGGCGCGCGCCGGCCGCGTGTTGCCTGCGCCCTCGCCGCACCAGGACTTCACCAGCGACGAGCCGCACAGGTTCCCGGGTGAGTGGACAACATTACAGTGCTACAAGCGCGACGCGCGCGTCGGCCGCGCGCGCCTGCCTGGCCGCGCTGCTGGCGCGCGCCGGCCGCGTGTTGCCTGCGCCCTCGCCGCACCAGGACTTCACCAGCGACGAGCCGCACAGGTTCCCGGGTGAGTGGACAACATTACAGTGCTACAAGCGCGACGCGCGCGTCGGCCGCGCGCGCCTGCCTGGCCGCGCTGCTGGCGCGCGCCGGCCGCGTGTTGCCTGCGCCCTCGCCGCACCAGGACTTCACCAGCGACGAGCCGCACAGGTTCCCGGGTGAGTGGACAACATTACAGTGCTACAAGCGCGACGCGCGCGTCGGCCGCGCGCGCCTGCCTGGCCGCGCTGCTGGCGCGCGCCGGCCGCGTGTTGCCTGCGCCCTCGCCGCACCAGGACTTCACCAGCGACGAGCCGCACAGGTTCCCGGGTGAGTGGACAACATTACAGTGCTACAAGCGCGACGCGCGCGTCGGCCGCGCGCGCCTGCTTGGCCGCGCTGCTGGCGCGCGCCGGCCGCGTGTTGCCTGCGCCCTCGCCGCACCAGGACTTCACCAGCGACGAGCCGCACAGGTTCCCGGGTGAGTGGACAACATTACAGTGCTACAAGCGCGACGCGCGCGTCGGCCGCGCGCGCCTGCCTGGCCGCGCTGCTGGCGCGCGCCGGCCGCGTGTTGCCTGCGCCCTCGCCGCACCAGGACTTCACCAGCGACGAGCCGCACAGGTTCCCGGGTGAGTGGACAACATTACAGTGCTACAAGCGCGACGCGCGCGTCGGCCGCGCGCGCCTGCCTGGCCGCGCTGCTGGCGCGCGCCGGCCGCGTGTTGCCTGCGCCCTCGCCGCACCAGGACTTCACCAGCGACGAGCCGCACAGGTTCCCGGGTGAGTGGACAACATTACAGTGCTACAAGCGCGACGCGCGCGTCGGCCGCGCGCGCCTGCCTGGCCGCGCTGCAGGTCTTCTGGTGTCTAACCTATCAACAGACATCCCATAACATCAGTGCAGTGCAATCCGTGAGGCACCGCCTCCACCCGCTTGTTGCCCGCGGTGGCACGCATACCGCTGCAGGTGTTTCGTCGCTTGGGTGCTCGCTTGAAGCGCGCGGTCGGCGCGACGCGTGACAGCTGTCCACTATTCTATATAGTCCTCGCAAAATTAACTTGAATGAAATTAATTGAACCCTGTATGTATGTGTTGTTCAGTGTCAGAGTTCCAATGCCTGGAGCCGAAGGTGAAGGCGCAGCCCCCGCCCGAGCCCGCGCCCCTGGCCGCGCCCCCGCCCGCGCCCGTCAGGACTGAAGTCACCAACGGGAAGGAAGGTATACTTCATACGAGTGTGTGTTTAGTGCGTGTCCGTGTAGTTTCTTAACCGTTCTATCCATACGAAGCTTCATATTTCTGACTGGCCGACTCCTTGACAGTAAATGGTTTAATTGAAATAAATGCGTTGGGTTTGGGTTTGAATTTTGCGAAACGGGTCGTACAAAACGAAAGAACAAAGAGCACGATCGTAGAATGTATTGCATTCAACTGGTGTTTGACTCCCTCATTGACTAGCAGGGTCGCCTCCGCGTCATGTAGCTCTACAGCGGACTGTGTCACGGTCGTAAAAAAACGCTTAGCGAAGCCGAAAGTCACTTGTTCTCCCTGTTTGTAGCGGACAGCAGGGGCGCGTCCGGCAGCCGCTGTCGTCCTGGGACAAACTTCCAACGTTTTTGAAAGTCACTTGTTCTCCCTGTTTGTAGCGGACAGCAGGGGCGCGTCCGGCAGCCGCTGTCGTCCTGGGACAAACTTCCAACGTTTTTGAAAGTCACTTGTTCTCCCTGTTTGTAGCGGACAGCAGGGGCGCGTCCTGCAGCCGCTGTCGTCCTGGGACAAACTTCCAACGTTTTTGAAAGTCACTTGTTCTCCCTGTTTGTAGCGGACAGCAGGGGTGCGTCCGGCAGCCGCTGTCCTCCTGGGACAAACTTCCAACGTTTTTGAAAGTCACTTGTTCTCCCTGTTTGTAGCGGACAGCAGGGGCGCGTCCGGCAGCCGCTGTCGTCCTGGGACAAACTTCCAACGTTTTTGAAAGTCACTTGTTCTCCCTGTTTGTAGCGGACAGCAGGGGCGCGTCCGGCAGCCGCTGTCGTCCTGGGACAAACTTCCAACGTTTTTGAAAGTCACTTGTTCTCCCTGTTTGTAGCGGACAGCAGGGGCGCGTCCGGCAGCCGCTGTCGTCCTGGGACAAACTTCCAACGTTTTTGAAAGTCACTTGTTCTCCCTGTTTGTAGCGGACAGCAGGGGCGCGTCCGGCAGCCGCTGTCGTCCTGGGACAAACTTCCAACGTTTTTGAAAGTCACTTGTTCTCCCTGTTTGTAGCGGACAGCAGGGGCGCGTCCGGCAGCCGCTGTCGTCCTGGGACAAACTTCCAACGTTTTTGAAAGTCACTTGTTCTCCCTGTTTGTAGCGGACAGCAGGGGCGCGTCCGGCAGCCGCTGTCGTCCTGGGACAAACTTCCAACGTTTTTGAAAGTCACTTGTTCTCCCTGTTTGTAGCGGACAGCAGGGGCGCGTCCGGCAGCCGCTGTCGTCCTGGGACAAACTTCCAACGTTTTTGAAAGTCACTTGTTCTCCCTGTTTGTAGCGGACAGCAGGGGCGCGTCCGGCAGCCGCTGTCGTCCTGGGACAAACTTCCAACGTTTTTGAAAGTCACTTGTTGTACGGGACAACTTAAAATGATAAAGTGTGATAGAGTTATAATTATAACTTTATTGATATAATGCTATAGCTAATTAATTGATACAGTGATCAGTAATGTTAGGATGATTTTAGGATATCGAACTGCTACGATATTATGATAATGAGTACACGCGGCGAAGACCGAACGCGAACTAAAGTAAATTGCGCACGCGGTACAAAACTGCTTATTTTGTATAAAACAATATGAATTGTACGGTTGGACCGTACATGCTCCCAGACACGAGAGACTAAGATAAAAATGAAAATTAAACATATAAAATCAAAATCAAAGCTTTAAAACATGTAAATACCTATACTTAAAGAAGGCAATGATAATCGAAAGCACAATTTGGGTAGATACGCGAAACACTTAATAGGTGAGTCTTTAAAAAGTCTTATTCATTTTCACCGAAAATAGATTCGCGGAACACAGGCGACGTAGCCTTGTTATGTTTACGCGCACTGATTACACTCGAAATTGTATTGAGCTCAATTTCACTAGGACCCGATTGCTCATTTACACTGATACGCGGAACACTGATTGCACTAGCACTCTGAAGCTGCTGATGAGTCGAGCGCGCGGGCAGAGCCACGCTGCGCACACGCCGAAAGCGCCGCCACACGTGCACGGCTCCTGCCGCGCACAGGGCGAACACCACTAAGTATATCACCGTGTAGTGATGCACGTCGTGATATGAGATCCCGTCGTCCAAATCTTCATCAATGCTCGGTTCATATTTCATCTGACTCAGCTTATCATGGAGTTCCTTTACCAGACCTTGAGTCTCGATGTGGGTATGGTCAGACTGTTCGTCGATTGCACCGATAGGTATCGATAAGTTGATTATGTTGTTGATAGGTGGAATATCAATCCTCAGAACGTCTGCCGTGGTCTTCAGAATATTGGACAGCTTCTTATGTGAGTAAACTGTGTAAGTATCGCCTTTGATGACGCATCCATCGCCGAGCATGATAACGCCAGCCTTGGTTAATTGTTCGGCCGTAACTTGATACTCGCATATGATTCGTAAGGAGCACGGTCCGCAACAAAAATATAAATATGTGTTTAATTTATTAAGCTCTGTCCAACGGTTTGTGCAGATTTTAGATGCTGTGCTGCAACGATTGGACTGTTGATCTCTTATGCAGAGGTTTTCATCCGATCTCATTTGATGAATCGGACCCTTCAAAGGGCAGATGTATGTTTCTGTGTCATACAACATACAGGTTTGGACTTCGTTTTCCGTCATTGGAATGTAAGCGTCCCTTTGTATATTCATTGCGAGATGATCCGCTATGGGAATTATGCTGATCATATTCCCTCCAACCTGCTGCGGAACTGTTATGATTCTGTAAATTTCGTAGCTGTATCTACTCACTAATGGGATTTTAACTTCGAAGATAATAAACTGCTGCATGACTCTGGCTTTAGTCTTCAGTAAATGATACAGTTTAGATAAATCCGATTGAATATTATCTATTGGTAGAGTCAATTCTTTTGCTAACTGTCCTATTATGACATTAAGTTCGTCCGTCAGCTGTTTTGGTGTTAGAAGGTGGAAATTGAATCCTGTGTGGTGTAGATTCATAATAGTATCCACGATGGTTTCTTGGATTGTTTTCAAGTTTATCAGGACACTGTTGGCAATGATAGATGATACACTAAAGCTGTTAGACATTAGTGATTCCTTAACTCCTACCTGAATTGTGTTAAATCCCTTCTCTAAACTGATCAGGTGCTGATTAAGCACCTTGTGATGTCTATCCATCGCATTTTCTACTCTTTTGATAATGTTGTTCTCTGCTTCAACAATAGATGTGTTGTTTTTCCATAAGGAAGCCAAAAGCTTTTGTCTACGTCTGATTTGTTGGATATCCTTGGCATATTTTTGTGCGAACTCGTCGTCTAAGACACCAAACAAACTTCGCGCTATGCTTCCTATCGGATTGATAAGACCGCGCTTATGTCGCACGTTCCCCGTGAACTGCTGACCAAGCAACATGCTATTGTAATGGTCAAGTTCATTGCTACCGTGACGTAATTGCATGAGGATTGCGTCACACTGTGATATCTTTGTTGTATTAGAACATATATTGCTCAGATGATCGACATATTTTTTAAGCAGATTTAATCCTTGCCAATAGGGGTCCATATCATAATATATAATCAACTTCCACTCGTCTCGTTCGAGACGCATATTGGAGATCTTGTCGAAATAAATGCTCTGACTGCTATTCAAAGGTACTGTTTTGTAATCACAACTAGATGGTGTAATGATTAACATCAAAAACATGAGAGCGATGTAAATAAAATTGCCGATTTTTACCCTCCGACGGGGTCTTGATCTGTTTTTCGATATCTCATTCTCATTTGATACCGAAGGTTGAGCACTCTGAAGCTGCTGATGAGTCGAGCGCGCGGGCAGAGCCACGCTGCGCACACGCCGAAAGCGCCGCCACACGTGCACGGCTCCTGCCGCGCACAGGGCGAACACCACTAAGTATATCACCGTGTAGTGATGCACGTCGTGATATGAGATCCCGTCGTCCAAATCATCATCAATGCTCGGTTCATATTTCATCTGACTCAGCTTATCATGGAGTTCCTTTACCAGACCTTGAGTCTCGATGTGGGTATGGTCAGACTGTTCGTCGATTGCACCGATAGGTATCGATAAGTTGATTATGTTGTTGATAGGTGGAATATCAATCCTCAGAACGTCTGCCGTGGTCTTCAGAATATTGGACAGCTTCTTATGTGAGTAAACTGTGTAAGTATCGCCTTTGATGACGCATCCATCGCCGAGCATGATAACGCCAGCCTTGGTTAATTGTTCGGCCGTAACTTGATACTCGCATATGATTCGTAAGGAGCACGGTCCGCAACAAAAATATAAATATGTGTTTAATTTATTAAGCTCTGTCCAACGGTTTGTGCAGATTTTAGATGCTGTGCTGCAACGATTGGACTGTTGATCTCTTATGCAGAGGTTTTCATCCGATCTCATTTGATGAATCGGACCCTTCAAAGGGCAGATGTATGTTTCTGTGTCATACAACATACAGGTTTGGACTTCGTTTTCCGTCATTGGAATGTAAGCGTCCCTTTGTATATTCATTGCGAGATGATCCGCTATGGGAATTATGCTGATCATATTCCCTCCAACCTGCTGCGGAACTGTTATGATTCTGTAAATTTCGTAGCTGTATCTACTCACTAATGGGATTTTAACTTCGAAGATAATAAACTGCTGCATGACTCTGGCTTTAGTCTTCAGTAAATGATACAGTTTAGATAAATCCGATTGAATATTATCTATTGGTAGAGTCAATTCTTTTGCTAACTGTCCTATTATGACATTAAGTTCGTCCGTCAGCTGTTTTGGTGTTAGAAGGTGGAAATTGAATCCTGTGTGGTGTAGATTCATAATAGTATCCACGATGGTTTCTTGGATTGTTTTCAAGTTTATCAGGACACTGTTGGCAATGATAGATGATACACTAAAGCTGTTAGACATTAGTGATTCCTTAACTCCTACCTGAATTGTGTTAAATCCCTTCTCTAAACTGATCAGGTGCTGATTAAACACCTTGTGATGTCTATCCATCGCATTTTCTACTCTTTTGATAATGTTGTTCTCTGCTTCAACAATAGATGTGTTGTTTTTCCATAAGGAAGCCAAAAGCTTTTGTCTACGTCTGATTTGTTGGATATCCTTGGCATATTTTTGTGCGAACTCGTCGTCTAAGACACCAAACAAACTTCGCGCTATGCTTCCTATCGGATTGATAAGACCGCGCTTATGTCGCACGTTCCCCGTGAACTGCTGACCAAGCAACATGCTATTGTAATGGTCAAGTTCATTGCTACCGTGACGTAATTGCATGAGGATTGCGTCACACTGTGATATCTTTGTTGTATTAGAACATATATTGCTCAGATGATCGACATATTTTTTAAGCAGATTTAATCCTTGCCAATAGGGGTCCATATCATAATATATAATCAACTTCCACTCGTCTCGTTCGAGACGCATATTGGAGATCTTGTCGAAATAAATGCTCTGACTGCTATTCAAAGGTACTGTTTTGTAATCACAACTAGATGGTGTAATGATTAACATCAAAAACATGAGAGCGATATAAATAAAATTGCCGATTTTTACCCTCCGACGGGGTCTTGATCTGTTTTTCGATATCTCATTCTCATTTGATACCGAAGGTTGATCGGTCTTCTCTATTGTGATATTATTTTGCTCTGCATTTTCTTCAAGTTTTTGATCCTTGTGGACTGGCAACAAGGAAAGCTTTGTGATTGGCCTCTTGAGTACCCCGTTTTTTGTTTTTACTGATACCACACGAACATAACCGTCCTTGCCGGGGTGCAGCTCTATGATTCTGCCGAGGGCCCACTTCCCAGGTGGTAAGTTAGCGTCATGGATGATAACTATGTCGTCAATCTTTAAGTTTGCTCGCTGCTGCCGCCACTTGCTACGTGCTGATAACTGACACAGGTACTCGGTTTTCCACCGTTTCCAGATGTCATCAAAAATCTTCTGGGTAAGCTGCCATCGGGTTCTTGCGTCTCTTTCCGTCTCAACGATGGTAAGTGTGGGACCACTCGATAAAAAGTGCGATGGAGTTAGGTAATCCATGTCATCCGGATCTTCGCTGATGGTACAAAGAGGTCTCGTATTAAGGCAGGCCTCCAACTGTGCTAGTAATGTGGAATACTCCTCATACGTTAGTTTCTGCTCACCTACAACTCTCTTGATGTGGTGTTTGAGACTTTTGACAGCCGCTTCCCAGAGCCCCCCAGCGCTCGGCCAGGAAGGCGCGTTAAAGTGCCATTGTATTTGCATATCTGTGATTTCTTTGTAGAACTCGTCGTTAAGGGTTGATCGTAATTTGATGTACTCTTCACGCAAGGCCTTGTTGGCTCCCACAAAATTTGTCCCATTATCACTGTAGATATGGGTTGGAGCTCCTCTGCGGGCTGCCATCCTCCTTAATGCTGCTAGAAAGGCAGCTGAACTCAGGTCGGAAACGAGTTCTAGGTGCACGGCCTTGGTCGCCATGCACACGAACACCGCTATATAGCCCTTGGTCGTCTTGATGCCACGACCTTTATTTGCCTTGACGTCCACATAGCCGGTGAAGTCGACCCCAGTATGATTGAATGGCCTCGACGGATTACTTCGTGACTCTGGTAAGTCTCCCATTATTTGCGTATTTTTTACAGGATTATGCCTTCTGCATGTGACGCAGTTATGTATGCGTTTTTTGACAGCACGGTTACCGCCAATAATCCAGAACTCCTGTCTTAACCACGCCAGTGTTAGGCGAGCTCCACCGTGGAAGGTCATCTGATGGCCTTGATCTATCAATCGATCGGTAAGTAATCCACTGTGAGGAATAATAATAGGATGTTGTATGTTTTTGCTTATCCTTGCATTGCTTATCCTGCCACCCACCCTCAGCAATCCGTTTTCATCTAGATACGGATTCAGGTTAAGTAGCTTGCTTTTAGAGTTTACATTGCTATGCCTTTGAAGGCTTTTGATCTCCTCCGTAAACTCATGTTGCTGTACATGCTTGATTAAAATGTGCTTCGCTCTTCTTAACTCAGTGATTGTAAGAAAAGACGGCTTTGGTTGCGATTTTGATGATATGCGTAATATCCTCGCAAGTATACGAGTTGACTTCGCAAAGCTGCTATACTTGTTCAGTATTGTGTCGATGACGTCATATGATTGTTTTTGCGAAGAGGTGACTTGTTTTGCGGTTGCTATTTCTTTCATTTCTTCGCATGTGTTGTAGTCTGGTTCTTCTTTTGGTTGATTTTCATCGAATGAAGGTAACCATGAAGGTCCCTGCCACCAGAGAGTATGCTGCTTGAGTTTGGTGGTAATTGGAGACAGCCACCCCAAAGGATCGAAGATTTTTGATATGTCTGATAAGAGAGATCTTTTCGTCACAATTTTTGATGATGAGACATTGATTTTGCTTTGGAATGTGAATTGATCCTCAGTAGGGTGCCAGCGCAACCCGAGAGTCTTGGTGGACTCTTGATGACGAAAATCAAATACTTCATCTGTTTTGCTGACGTCATCGAGTAACTCCGCTTTGTTCGATGACCATTTGCGGAGGTTGAAACCTCCTGATTTCAGAAGATCTATTAAATCTTTCTGTAGCTGCTTTGCTTCTTGCAGGGTATGATGACCACTCAAAAGATCGTCCATATAGAAGTCTTCTTCTAAGACCTTCGCTGCTGCTGGATACTTGTGGCGTTCATCATTTGCTAACTGCTTGAGCGTCATTATTGCTAAAAATGGCGCCGCTTTTGTACCGTATGTGACGGTCATGAGTTCGTATTCACGAAGAACTTGATCTGGAGAGTCACGCCATACAATTTTTTGATATTTCAAATCATCCTTGTGGCAAAAAATTTGCCGATACATTTTCTCCACGTCGGCAGTATATGCGATTTCGTATTGCCTCCATTTTAAAATCAAGGAAAACATATCTTTTTGTAAATTAGGTCCGCTGTACATCAAATCATTCAAACTCAGCCCTGACGATGTTTTCGCTGAAGCGTTGAAAACGACCCGCAACGCTGTTGTCGTGGAATCGGATTTTATTACACAATGATGTGGTAAATAGCAGCTGACTTGCTTTTTGTCGTACGTACTTTCTTGCATGTGGCATAATTCGATGTACTCATGTATGAATGATTTATAGGATGTTTGAATATTAACGTTATTCGTAAACTTCTTTTCAAGTTGATAAAATTGTCCAATGGCCTTGTGTTTGGACTCCCCTAATTTTTCCTCAATGTTTGCTTTCAGAGGTATTCTGACGACGTAACGACCATCTTCTCTTCTTGACGTATCTGCCTTGTAACGCTGTACGCACTTGTGATCTTCTTCTGATAACTTGTTTTCACTGTCGTCAGCAACATCTTCAATTGCCCAGAACCTCTGAATATCATCTATGTTGTTTAGAACAACACTACATTGATATGATATTAATTTCCCACTTACAATCCAGCCAAGGCGTGTTTGCTGCGCCACTACCTGGGAATCGCCTTCCTTGATGAGGCCATTCATAATGATCGATGAGTAAACATCTGCTCCAAGCAGTATGTCGACTGGACGACTAAGGTTATATTCAGGATCCGCTAGATTCACATGCTTTAGACAAGCCCATGATGGCTTTTGGAATGAGCGATTGGGCAAATTATAAAGCAGAGTTTTCATGATAAGTACCTCGGTGGAAAAAGTGAAGTCTGTATACACTGCTGATGCGTCAATTTGTATAACACCCTTGCAGTTACTTTCCTTGGCACCAACTCCCATTACAACCCCCTTGCATGCTCGTCGAGGAAGTCCCAATCGCTGAGCAGCGTCCTCAGTGATCAGTGATACCTGGGATCCCTGATCTATTAAGGCTCGCATAGGGTAGTATACTCCATTTATCCCCATAACCTTAATTTGAGCTGTTGCCAACAGGGTCTCTGATATTTCTGGATTCGACACGTGTGTGACGTTTTTGCGTTCCTTTGAAGTAGAATCGCTAGCGTAAGACTTCGAGTTACTGGAACCCGAGAAGCTCTCATGTAACAAGGTGTTATGATCGCCTTGACATTCACGACATCTTTTGTCGGAAATACATGCTTTACCTTTATGATCATAAAGACAGTTTTTGCATAAATTCAGTTTATTCACTGTCTTGCGTTTAGAATCCGATGTTGATTCTAAGAAAGTTTTGCAACTGAATAAATGATGATTTTCGTGGCAAACCGGACATTTCCATTGCTTTTTAGTCGCAGAATTGTTAGAAAATGATCTATTGGACTTATGGAAATGTTTCTTGCCGTTGGGCTCTTGCTGAGACTTGTTGTCTGATTTCTGACCATCTTGCTTGCGCCGTGAAGCTTCCAATGATGTAAACTTGTTCTCTAGAAATCCCAAGAATTCACTCAATATTGGCAAGTCTCGTGGGTTTTTCAGAGAGTCCGTGTAGTCAGAGTGGGTCTGCTGATCCAGTTTTAATGCTAGTACATGAACTATAAATGGATCCCACGATTCTACGTCCACTCCAAGGTTTTTAACCACATTCAGACACTCGTTAGTGGTGTCATACATTTTCTTGATTTGTGTAGCGGTCTGCTGTTGCATAGTTGGTAATAATAAAAGAATATTGATATGAGAACTAAATATTAACTTAGTGTTATTGTATCTGTGGTTTAATATGTCCCAACAGACCTTATAGTTCTCGGTGCTAATATGTAAGTGCTGGATAAGTCTCTCCGGTTCCCCCCTAAGCTTAGCTTTCAAAAACTGCATTTTCTGTGCGCAGGAGATAGAACGGTTGGTGTGTATTGATTCCGTGAATAAGTCTTTAAATGCTACCCATTGATGATAGTTTCCGTTAAATGTTGGGATGTCCATCGTTGGGGTAGTTTTCTCACGGTGAGAGACAGACCACATCTTACTGTTGATAGATTTCTTGATGTCAAGATAAAGTTGTTCGTATTTGCTGAACGACTCCTCGTATTCTTCATTTTCTTCAAACAATTCGCTATCAATTTCCCAATGTAACGAGTCTATTGTTGACCATCTCGATTGAATAGTCTGCAAAATATCTTCGAACTCCCATTTCTCAGATATTTTATCTATATCTATGATAGCAATGGTACGCGAGAATGCCTTAAAATTACTTTTCTGTTTACGCAGCATCTCTTCCAGCTTACTGCTGTTACCTTGCGAAGTGTAAAAGGTTGGAGACTTTGCCCTAACCTTGCTGGTTGATTGTTGTTGATTGTCTCCTGCATCTTGATCTGTTGATCCTCTCCCGTGCCCTTGACTCATCTCCGCTTCTGCTGCTTGAAGTGGTGGCTGCGGAGTAGTCGGTGCTTCGACAATCTTGGGATCGGTCATGGTGACCTTGTACTGCTGAATATACGTACGTGTCTCGTTGTAAAACTTCCTAGTTTTCTGATAATAATTTTCTGAAAAATAGCTGTAGCCACGCTCTTCAGATTCTGCTAACCGAATATGATTGGACTGGAACTCTTCCCAATATTTATCGAGAAGCTCTAAACGTTTCTTGACGTAAATAGAGGTTTTTCTTTCAGCTCCATCCTTTTTAAAATTGCGCAAAAGCTGCTCTATGCCCTGCATAATCTGATTCTGATTTTCGAGTAGGTCCTCCATCTCGGAGATGCTAATGTAGCTTCAGTGATATAAAGCTTGATATAATGATAAAAGAAATTGGTGATATTTCTACTCGATTGTGTATTCCTTGCTTCGTCGACTAAGCTTGGAAAACGATATAGGTACCTTATTTTGGTTAATTGATTAATGATTTTATGCAAGACTTGCTCGGGGATAGACACCCTTTTCATAAAACGCTTGATGATAGCTGATGGTAGTCTATTCGAATTGTTGATGATGCTGTATGCTGGTGTGGTCGTATGTATGCTGATGCAACAACCACGTGACACGTGCTGCTAACCTCGAGGCGACTCCACCTCGTGGAAATTAGACCCGCCGCCTCGCTGCTCCGATGATAATGAAAGCTCACTCACCGGTATCTGCTGCTTTGTTACCTGGTGGTTGCTACTGATAGTGGTAGGTATATCCACTCTTTGATTCGGCAGAATGTTCATACGCACTTCGTAAACCACGCGATGGGTCCCGCCAATACGGCGGCTCGAAGGACCATAAAGTTGTACGGGACAACTTAAAATGATAAAGTGTGATAGAGTTATAATTATAACTTTATTGATATAATGCTATAGCTAATTAATTGATACAGTGATCAGTAATGTTAGGATGATTTTAGGATATCGAACTGCTACGATATTATGATAATGAGTACACGCGGCGAAGACCGAACGCGAACTAAAGTAAATTGCGCACGCGGTACAAAACTGCTTATTTTGTATAAAACAATATGAATTGTACGGTTGGACCTCTGTTGTGATATTATTTTGCTCTGCATTTTCTTCAAGTTTTTGATCCTTATGGACTGGCAACAAGGAAAGCTTTGTGATTGGCCTCTTGAGTACCCCGTTTTTTGTTTTTACTGATACCACACGAACATAACCGTCCTTGCCGGGGTGCAGCTCTATGATTCTGCCGAGGGCCCACTTCCCAGGTGGTAAGTTAGCGTCTTGGATGATAACTATGTCATCAATCTTTAAGTTTGCTCGCTGCTGCCGCCACTTGCTACGTGCTGATAACTGACACAGGTACTCGGTTTTCCACCGTTTCCAGATGTCATCAAAAATCTTCTGGGTAAGCTGCCATCGGGTTCTTGCGTCTCTTTCCGTCTCAATGATGGTAAGTGTGGGACCACTCGATAAAAAGTGCGATGGAGTTAGGTAATCCATGTCATCCGGATCTTCGCTGATGGTGCAAAGAGGTCTCGTATTAAGGCAGGCCTCCAACTGTGCTAGTAATGTGGAATACTCCTCATACGTTAGTTTCTGCTCACCTACAACTCTCTTGATGTGGTGTTTGAGACTTTTGACAGCCGCTTCCCAGAGCCCCCCAGCGCTCGGCCAGGAAGGCGCGTTAAAGTGCCATTGTATTTGCATATCTGTGATTTCTTTGTAGAACTCGTCGTTAAGGGTTGATCGTAATTTGATGTACTCTTCACGCAAGGCCTTGTTGGCTCCCACAAAATTTGTCCCATTATCACTATAGATATGGGTTGGAGCTCCTCTGCGGGCTGCCATCCTCCTTAATGCTGCTAGAAAGGCAGCTGAACTCAGGTCGGAAACGAGTTCTAGGTGCACGGCCTTGGTCGCCATGCACACGAACACCGCTATATAGCCCTTGGTCGTCTTGATGCCACGACCTTTATTTGCCTTGACGTCCACATAGCCGGTGAAGTCGACCCCAGTATGATTGAATGGCCTCGACGGATTACTTCGTGACTCTGGTAAGTCTCCCATTATTTGCGTATTTTTTACAGGATTATGCCTTCTGCATGTGACGCAGTTATGTATGCGTTTTTTGACAGCACGGCTACCGCCAATAATCCAGAACTCCTGTCTTAACCACGCCAGTGTTAGGCGAGCTCCACCGTGGAAGGTCATCTGATGGCCTTGGTCTATCAATCGATCGGTAAGTAATCCGCTGTGAGGAATGATAATAGGATGTTGCATGTTTTTGCTTATCCTTGCATTGCTTATCCTGCCACCCACCCTCAGCAATCCGTTTTCATCTAGATACGGATTCAGGTTAAGTAGCTTGCTTTTAGAGTTTACACTGCTATGCCTTTGAAGGCTTTTGATCTCCTCCGTAAACTCATGTTGCTGTACATGCTTGATTAAAATGTGCTTCGCTCTTCTTAACTCAGTGATTGTAAGAAAAGACGGCTTTGGTTGCGATTTTGATGATATGCGTAATATCCTCGCAAGTATACGAGTTGACTTCGCAAAGCTGCTATACTTGTTCAGTATTGTGTCGATGACGTCATATGATTGTTTTTGCGAAGAGGTGACTTGTTTTGCGGTTGCTATTTCTTTCATTTCTTCGCATGTGTTGTAGTCTGGTTCTTCTTTTGGTTGATTTTCATCGAATGAAGGTAACCATGAAGGTCCTTGCCACCAGAGAGTATGCTGCTTGAGTTGTTCCACAGACATGCCTCTACTGGCGCAATCAGCTGGGTTATCTGCGGACTTAACATAGCGCCAGCTGTTTGATGGTATGATATCGGTTACTTGCTTGACTCTATTGGCAACGAAACGCTTCCAGCGACTTGGGTCACCTTGAAGCCATCCCAGTACGGCTGTTGAGTCCGACCATGCGAAGATTTCTATATCGTGCCCAACCAAACATTGTGTAACTGTGTGCATTAACTTTGATAGTAGTACGGCTGCACTCAATTCCAATCTTGGTAATGTGATACTTTTGTTGGTAGGAACTAGCCGCGCCTTTCCGGTTATTAATGATATTGTTGAGGTTTGATTGGCATCTTCATTTTCGTATATGCAATAAATCACACAAGCGAATGCTTTTGTTGATGCGTCGCTGAATCCGTGCAGCTTGATAGTTCCGTTCTTATGACACTGCAGCCATCTCGGTATCTTAAACTCATTGATATGTTGTAAATCTTGTGTCATTAGTGACCATTGCTTAGCAATCTCTTCAGGAACATGATCATCCCATTGGAGTTGTAACTGCCAGACTGCTTGGAATAGTAGCTTGAGCTTGGTGGTAATTGGAGACAGCCACCCCAAAGGATCGAAGATTTTTGATATGTCTGATAAGAGAGATCTTTTCGTCACAATTTTTGATGATGAGACATTGATTTTGCTTTGGAATGTGAATTGATCCTCAGTAGGGTGCCAGCGCAACCCGAGAGTCTTGGTGGACTCTTGATGACGAAAATCAAATACTTCATCTGTTTTGCTGACGTCATCGAGTAACTCCGCTTTGTTCGATGACCATTTGCGGAGGTTGAAACCTCCTGATTTCAGAAGATCTATTAAATCTTTCTGTAGCTGCTTTGCTTCTTGCAGGGTATGATGACCACTCAAAAGATCGTCCATATAGAAGTCTTCTTCTAAGACCTTCGCTGCTGCTGGATACTTGTGGCGTTCATCATTTGCTAACTGCTTGAGCGTCATTATTGCTAAAAATGGCGCTGCTTTTGTACCGTATGTGACGGTCATGAGTTCGTATTCACGAAGAACTTGATCTGGAGAGTCACGCCATACAATTTTTTGATATTTCAAATCATCCTTGTGGCAAAAAATTTGCCGATACATTTTCTCCACGTCGGCAGTATATGCGATTTCGTATTGCCTCCATTTTAAAATCAAGGAAAACATATCTTTTTGTAAATTAGGTCCGCTGTACATCAAATCATTCAAACTCAGCCCTGACGATGTTTTCGCTGAAGCGTTGAAAACGACCCGCAACGCAGTTGTCGTGGAATCGGATTTTATTACACAATGATGTGGTAAATAGCAGCTGACTTGCTTTTTGTCGTACGTACTTTCTTGCATGTGGCATAATTCGATGTACTCATGTATGAATGATTTATGGGATGTTTGAATATTGACGTTATTCGTAAACTTCTTTTCAAGTTGATAAAATTGTCCAATGGCCTTGTGTTTGGACTCCCCTAATTTTTCCTCAATGTTTGCTTTCAGAGGTATTCTGACGACGTAACGACCATCTTCTCTTCTTGACGTATCTGCCTTGTAACGCTGTACGCACTTGTGATCTTCTTCTGATAACTTGTTTTCATTGTCGTCAGCAACATCTTCAATTGCCCAGAACCTCTGAATATCATCTATGTTGTTTAGAACAACACTACATTGATATGATATTAATTTCCCACTTACAATCCAGCCAAGGCGTGTTTGCTGCGCCACTACCTGGGAATCGCCTTCCTTGATGAGGCCATTCATAATGATCGATGAGTAAACATCTGCTCCAAGCAGTATGTCGACTGGACGACTAAGGTTATATTCAGGATCCGCTAGATTCACATGCTTTAGACAAGCCCATGATGGCTTTTGGAATGAGCGATTGGGCAAATTATAAAGCAGAGTTTTCATGATAAGTACCTCGGTGGAAAAAGTGAAGTCTGTATACACTGCTGAAGCGTCAATTTGTATAACACCCTTGCAGTTACTTTCCTTGGCACCAACTCCCATTACAACCCCCTTGCATGCTCGTCGAGGAAGTCCCAATCGCTGAGCAGCGTCCTCAGTGATCAGTGATACCTGGGATCCCTGATCTATTAAGGCTCGCATAGGGTAGTATACCCCATTCATCCCCATAACCTTAATTTGAGCTGTTGCCAACAGGGTCTCTGATATTTCTGGATTCGACACGTGTGTGACGTTTTTGCGTTCCTTTGAAGTAGAATCGCTAGCGTAAGACTTCGAGTTACTGGAACCCGAGAAGCTCTCATGTAACAAGGTGTTATGATCGCCTTGACATTCACGACATCTTTTGTTGGAAATACATGCTTTACCTTTATGATCATAAAGACAGTTTTTGCATAAATTCAGTTTATTCACTGTCTTGCGTTTAGAATCCGATGTTGATTCTAAGAAAGTTTTGCAACTGAATAAATGATGATTTTCGTGGCAAACCGGACATTTCCATTGCTTTTTAGTCGCAGAATTGTTAGAAAATGATCTATTGAACTTATGGAAATGTTTCTTGCCGTTGGGCTCTTGCTGAGACTTGTTGTCTGATTTCTGACCATCTTGCTTGCGCCGTGAAGCTTCCAATGATGTAAACTTGTTCTCTAGAAATCCCAAGAATTCACTCAATATTGGCAAGTCTCGTGGGTTTTTCAGAGAGTCCGTGTAGTCAGAGTGGGTCTGCTGATCCAGTTTTAATGCTAGTACATGAACTATAAATGGATCCCACGATTCTACGTCCACTCCAAGGTTTTTAACCGCATTCAGACACTCGTTAGTGGTGTCATACATTTTCTTGATTTGTGTAGCGGTCTGCTGTTGCATAGTTGGTAATAATAAAAGAATATTGATATGAGAACTAAATATTAACTTAGTGTTATTGTATCTGTGGTTTAATATGTCCCAACAGACCTTATAGTTCTCGGTGCTAATATGTAAGTGCTGGATAAGTCTCTCCGGTTCCCCCCTAAGCTTAGCTTTCAAAAACTGCATTTTCTGTGCGCAGGAGATAGAACGGTTGGTGTGTATTGATTCCGTGAATAAGTCTTTAAATGCTACCCATTGATGATAGTTTCCGTTAAATGTTGGGATGTCCATCGTTGGGGTAGTTTTCTCACGGTGAGAGACAGACCACATCTTACTGTTGATAGATTTCTTGATGTCAAGATAAAGTTGTTCGTATTTGCTGAACGACTCCTCGTATTCTTCATTTTCTTCAAACAATTCGCTATCAATTTCCCAATGTAACGAGTCTATTGTTGACCATCTCGATTGAATAGTCTGCAAAATATCTTCGAACTCCCATTTCTCAGATATTTTATCTATATCTATGATAGCAATGGTACGCGAGAATGCCTTAAAATTACTTTTCTGTTTACGCAGCATCTCTCTCCAGCTTACTGCTGTTACCTTGCGAAGTGTAAAAGGTTGGAGACTTTGCCCTAACCTTGCTGGTTGATTGTTGTTGATTGTCTCCTGCATCTTGATCTGTTGATCCTCTTCCGTGCCCTTGACTCATCTCCGCTTCCGCTGCTTGAAGTGGTGGCTGCGGAGTAGTCGGTGCTTCGACAATCTTGGGATCGGTCATGGTGACCTTGTACTGCTGAATATACGTACGTGTCTCGTTGTAAAACTTCCTAGTTTTCTGATAATAATTTTCTGAAAAATAGCTGTAGCCACGCTCTTCAGATTCTGCTAACCGAATATGATTGGACTGGAACTCTTCCCAATATTTATCGAGAAGCTCTAAACGTTTCTTGACGTAAATAGAGGTTTTTCTTTCAGCTCCATCCTTTTTAAAATTACGCAAAAGCTGCTCTATGCCCTGCATAATCTGATTCTGATTTTCGAGTAGGTCCTCCATCTCGGAGATGCTAATGTAGCTTCAGTAATATAAAGCTTGATAAAATGATAAAAGAAATTGGTGATATTTCTACTCGATTGTGTATTCCTTGCTTCGTCGACTAAGCTTGGAAAACGATATAGGTACCTTATTTTGGTTAATTGATTAATGATTTTATGCAAGACTTGCTCGGGGATAGACACCCTTTTCATAAAACGCTTGATGATAGCTGATGGTAGTCTATTCGAATTGTTGATGATGCTGTATGCTGGTGTGGTCGTATGTATGCTGATGCAACAACCACGTGACACGTGCTGCTAACCTCGAGGCGACTCCACCTCGTGGAAATTAGACCAGCCGCCGCGCTGCTCCGATGATAATGAAAGCTCACTCACCGGTATCTGCTGCTTTGTTACCTGGTGGTTGCTACTGATAGTGGTAGGTATATCCACTCTTTGATTCGGCAGAATGTTCATACGCACTTCGTAAACCACGCGATGGGTCCCGCCAATACGGCGGCTCGAAGGACCATAAAGTTGTACGGGACAACTTAAAATGATAAAGTGTGATAGAGTTATAATTATAACTTTATTGATATAATGCTATAGCTAATTAATTGATACAGTGATCAGTAATGTTAGGATGATTTTAGGATATCGAACTGCTACGATATTATGATAATGAGTACACGCGGCGAAGACCGAACGCGAACTAAAGTAAATTGCGCACGCGGTACAAAACTGCTTATTTTGTATAAAACAATATGAATTGTACGGTTGGACCGTACACTTGTTCTCCCTGTTTGTAGCGGACAGCAGGGGCGCGTCCGGCAGCCGCTGTCGTCCTGGGACAAACTTCCAACGTTTTTGAAAGTCACTTGTTCTCCCTGTTTGTAGCGGACAGCAGGGGCGCGTCCGGCAGCCGCTGTCGTCCTGGGACAAACTTCCAACGTTTTTGAAAGTCACTTGTTCTCCCTGTTTGTAGCGGACAGCAGGGACGCGTCCGGCAGCCGCTGTCGCCCTGGGACAAACTTCCAACGTTTTTGAAAGTCACTTGTTCTCCCTGTTTGTAGCGGACAGCAGGGGTGCGTCCGGCAGCCGCTGTCGTCCTGGGACAAACTTCCAACGTTTTTGAAAGTCACTTGTTCTCCCTGTTTGTAGCGGACAGCAGGGGCGCGTCCGGCAGCCGCTGTCGTCCTGGGACAAACTTCCAACGTTTTTGAAAGTCACTTGTTCTCCCTGTTTGTAGCGGACAGCAGGGGCGCGTCCGGCAGCCGCTGTCGTCCTGGGACAAACTTCCAACGTTTTTGAAAGTCACTTGTTCTCCCTGTTTGTAGCGGACAGCAGGGGCGCGTCCGGCAGCCGCTGTCGTCCTGGGACAAACTTCCAACGTTTTTGAAAGTCACTTGTTCTCCCTGTTTGTAGCGGACAGCAGGGGCGCGTCCGGCAGCCGCTGTCGTCCTGGGACAAACTTCCAACGTTTTTGACGTATGTTCCCTACTACTTAGTCGAGTGACTCTGCTGGTGGCACACGTCACCACACACCCCCAAATGCGTATTGTAGCGAAATGACTGAACTTCACACGTTTAATTTAGTAAAAATTAAATTTAAAAAACCCCCGACACAAAATAATAATAAAAATAGTACGAATGTAAAAAGCCTAAAACAATTTTAAAGAAAGGTATAAACGTGAAACCCTATAAAAAGAAAAAAATAACCTTGAAATTATGACCCTACGTAAGTACTTATGTATGAATTTTTTTGATTAAATATTGTCTCGTCGGGGGACCGCTCTAATTATTAGCTTAATGTTCTGTTAAAGTTTAAACATGGAATAATGGTGAACAACCGAACAACCGGGGAGCAGCCGGGGGTTAATTGTAGACTTTCGTTGTAATAGTAAAAAGTGTTCGAAATGTTATTTCCCATAAGTAACCAGTTCTTTTTTCTGTGGCCGTCACTTTTGTTTTTGGGTACGAAATGAATGATGTACAGACTGTGTAGGCGACGGTTATGTGACGGGAATGTTTCCGGCAGGCCCGTCGCCGCCCACGGACACCAGCTCGCCGGTGTCGTCGCTGTTCGGCGCGGCTCGCTCGCCGGCGTCGCACAAGAGCCCCATCAACGTGCTGTACGAGAACTACTCGGGGCTCGCCTTCACCTGCACCTTCGGCGACGGGTCGCCGCTCAGCGAGACGCAAGGTACTGTCGACATCCGACGTGCCGCACTGACACAAGCGTCGCGTCAGTCCGGGACTGCGGGACACAGCACACGAGACGCGACGCGCTGCACCGTCGCATTGGTCGCCGTAGTAACTCGGCGCGCCGGACGCAGCTGCTCTGTGCTTCTGTTCCACTTGGCAGCTCATCTGCGATAGATATTCAAAGAGTATTGACAGTCGCAGACTCGCAGCGCAACTAGTTTACACTAAAACATATTGTAAAGCTACTATTATAAAAATATATCGACAGGGTTAAATTAAACTAGTTAGTGAAACTTCGCAGACTTGACGGATATCGATATCTAAACACGAAAGAACAAAACAAATTACTCATACCTAAGGTCGTTCACCCCAAAAAAGGACATCAAATCTTTTGTTTTCTACTGTTTAGATATATCGATATCTAAACAGTAGAAAACAAAAGATTTGATTTGATTAAATTAGCTAGCGAAACTCCGTAGACGTGATGAGCATCGGCTCATCACGTCTACGGAGTTTCGCTAGCTAATTTAATTTGACCTTGTATACATATTATAAAATAGTAGCGAAGTCCAAACTGCCCAATGTTTTTTCTTTAAGTAATTTTAGCAAACCTAAGTCGAGAAGTAATTCTGGGAACGATTCTAATTCCGTAAATGACATTTACGGTTAAGGTTTATAGTTTTTTTTTCTGTTTGTCTATTTCTGAATGATGTATTCTAGCATCACGCAAACCGCAAACTACCGGGATAGATGTTGTTCAAATTTCGCTTAGGTATTCTCGAAATTATTCCGTAAGTTTTATAAACATGTGGCTGTTATTTTAGTTAATTGTGGTGTCTTACGACTTCCACGCGAACGAAGTCGCGGGCAAAACCTAGGGGAAAAATAAATCTTTTACTCAGTATTAAAATTGGTAAATTTTGCTTTTATAAACTTTGTTTTTCCATTTAGATTGTGGTGTACATTAAAATTACGGAGGAAATACGTCTCTCGTTATCATCAGAAATATTTGAACAACTGCGGACGTACTATGGCTAGTGTTGGTTATTGCGCAATAGAAAAACCGTTTGCAGTTCAAATCACATTATGATTTTACGAACAAATCGATCACACTAGTGAATCACACGCTACAGGTACACGACACAACGATACGGAACACGCGACACTTCCTGAGCACATGCTCCGCACTGCTACTGCGCTCTCTTCGCCTCGCACGAACAGGCTAGACTCTGTCGAGCGCCGCCTGGTGGCGCTGGCGTTCCGAATAGTCAAACGAATGACTGACGTATTTCCGACATTTATCTATCTATCGTATCTATACATCGAATGTTCGTGTCTGTCGGTGTGACCACGCTGTTCTTGTAAACTACGCAACGGACATTGATGCTGTTTTCACCATTATTAGCTAATTTATTCCTGAAGGTTTACGTGTAAAATACATTAATATTTAACTCATATAATTATAACATTAAATAACCGTGGCGAAGCAGGGGCGGGTCGCTAGTAACGTTTATTTTTGATATTCGACTCCTGAACTCAAATTAACTCTCTAAATGATGGTGAAACCCGCATCAAAATCCGTTTCGTAGTTTAGAAGAACAACACGCTCACACGGGCAGACACGAAATGCGACTTGAATGTTGAATATGCATGGAAGATTCCAGTTCACTATGTCGTGTCACAGTGCACGGTGCACAGTGGTCGGTGACGACTAACGAGTGTGTTGTTGCAGCGCCGCTGCAGCTGAGCCACAGCATGCGCTTCAAGGTGATCTGCCAGATCAAGGACAGCAAGTTCGAGGGCTACGGTGAGTTACATACTACGCTAGGTTATTCACCACCCTACCCCGAACAGAATGCTCTACTCTTCATACCTTTTGTTAGATTAGGAAAGCTATTCGATTATAATAACTTTTTTGCTGTAAAAGTTTCCGTAGGATTTTTTTGTTGAGATTCCAAACTCAAATGACATTATTGCCAGCGGGTTTTCACAAAATGATTGGCCGGCTGGAGCTTTAGGTTAAGGGGCGTGTTGGAGTATAACAAAAACAAATCGATCCTACTTCAACATGGTCGTCTTTCTCTTTCTAACTCGTAAATATTATTGTTTAGTATCGAGCCCGCGCTTACCACTTCACCGAAATCCTTACTTTCGCATAGCGACTGTACTACTCTTTTAGCCTTGTGTGGGATCACACGTCTCACGCAATATTAGTAAACACACCAGTGGCGTAGCGTGCCTTGGGGGGGGGCCTGTATCAAAATTAGTTGGGGGGCCCAAATGAAAAATTTCAGTTTTAAGTCCTGCGCTGCAATCGGATACTGCTATAAACCCCAAAAAGGACTCACAGATTTTTAATTCTTTAGATACATTATCATCATTTTCTGTTGTCGAGATGTATTGAAAAACTACAGAAAGTTGGTCAATTTTTGACAAGTTACGTATGATAGTTTTTTTATATGGTTTTTTCCCGGGAAGCACTAGATTAATTGACATTGTGGATAACATTTTACAAATTTTTGCTTACACACGTTAGGAGGCCTCTGTAGCCCGGGGGCCCCATATCATTGATACGGCTGATACGGCGGTAGCTACGCCCCTGAATCACACCTTCCAATATATAAACATAAAAGGATAATAAACGTATTATATAAATCCTTATAACGGCCTTTCCTTTGGTGTTCCTCCATTTATTTATTATTTATTCATCCTCACACTGGAACGCCATTCGGCAATTACACCAATGGAGCAAAAAATCACTTCATGTGCTTCCATTAACCCTAACATTAACATTGCATGACGTACTCGTATAATTAGACATGTCGAGCAGGTGGTTTGAAAATGAGTTATTTCAACGTAAATGTATGTTGACGGGTGCATCATGCATGGCTCTATCGTTGTAACTAATTATATTATTGATACACAACAGAACATATTATTAACGTACGAACGTATTATTGATACATATACAGAATGAAATTGAAAACTTGCGCCACATCGAAATAGGAGGTGCAGTAACTGTTACATAATCATTATAAATTGTCATTTCCCAAATCTACATTCTTGAAAAATATTCAAATATTTTAATTTGGCGCACCTGTTCAATTTCATCGTGTGTATCTACGAGTATAAGTTATAAAAATATGATGAGTGGGTGACTTACATTAGTTGCATTGTTGTTTGGCCGAATTATTTGCGCATTCTCATATGTCGACGGGAAATAGAAGGTCAAATTAAATTACCCAGCGAAACTCCACAGACTTTGGCTGGCTAATATAAGTATTTTTTTTTTAAATGTGTTCGTTTGGCGGAACCCCGTCAAGTACGAAGTTCCTTACGAGATTCTCGCGCGCACACACACTCGTATACATTATAAATGTTTATCCAGTGCGCAAACTAATGTGTGGCAGAGCCAGTGCTTTTTTCAATAAACGACAAAAAATGTCAACGCTACGGGTTTCAGAATCATGTCCTGAATTCATGGTTACAGTTTGCGCAGTGGTTAAAAATGTATCCTGTGTAAGTGTGTAATAGAAAGAGAGAATCTTTTTCATTACGTGACGAATTCTACCAGTCAACTCCTACCGCAAGCCGCGTTAAGGAAGTTCATTCCAAAAAAACTGATTTTTAATCTCATGTTTCAAGCAATAAGTATCCTACCTGCGGTCGTTGACACAAAAAGAAACATTAGAGATGGAGCACATTCGTCGAGCCATCGCGTCGTTAGTTCGCTAGCTAATTTAATTTGACCCTGTATACTGGACAGTCGAAATATTTGAATATTCCTGCTCACCCTCGCCTCGCTCCACTGCGCTAGGGTCGAGTAAGAAGCTGGCCAAGCTGGCGGCCGCGCGCTCGGCGCTGGCGGCGCTGGAGCAGGGCGGCGCGCGGGACGGGCCCGCGCCCGCCGAGCCGCACGCCGCGCTGCACCAGACGCTCGCCGACCACATCGGCAAGTACGTACTGCTCCACGAGTCACGTCCTCATCATCGTCATTCTCCTGCCGCTATCCCAATTCGTTGGGGTTCGGCGCAACGTGTATTTTTCTTCCATACTTCTCTATTAGTTGAGTTGCTTATTTCAAACCTGAGGGAGAATTGTGCAGCGGGACTGGACGAAATCCTGAGTAAAATCATCAAACGATACAAGCAATTAGTCACTCCTCCCATTACGTGTACCTGTAACCTAGCCCTATTTACTGGTGTTTTTTCGTGTCTTTAAAACTGCTCTAATTAAACCCATCTTCAAGAGCGGTGACAGAGAGAAATACTATCAATTTTGTCTAACATTTTAGAGCTATTAGACGCTCTAATTTTTTTTTAAAACAACCGCCTAATGATCTTTCTGGAATCAAAAAAACCTCCGTTCAGCGTCGCAGTTCGGTTTTCTTTGATGAAAATCTACTGCTAACGCGGGTGCATGAGCTTACTAATACTATTTTTTCCAATTCGGGCTCCCAAAAAAGCAAATACTTCACTATATTTTGGATCTGTCTAAGGCCTTTGATGCGGTCTCTGTTAAGCTATGGTGTTCCGCAAGGAAGTATTTTTGGGCCCTCACTGTTTTTAGTTTATATCAACAACCTTTGCCATCTATAACTTATTGGAATCCTTCAGGTATGATTTTAATTTAATTATATTTATGTACGCAAAATACGCGCATTGTCGTGGAGTTGCGGATACCAGCCCGCTGTACCTATTGCTTATTAAGGTTGTTTTACAATGCTCTCTCCTCAGACTGGTGAACGAAAAGTTCAACGAGCTGATGAAGAACGACTTGGTGCACTCGAAGCGCAAGGTGCTAGCGGGCATCGTCATCACCACGCACAACCGCATCGACGACGCGCGGGTGAGTCGGTAGCGACGTCTAGTTGACCTAGTACACATCACGGAATGCTATGCTCAAACATTCTCCCATATAACAGAAGTCATTGTGAACCGGCGGTAACTGCTGCCAAGGTTTTGTAAATCGAATTGGAGTCTATCTTATTATATTCTTTTATTTCTTCTCTTATTTCATTGCAAAAAAATTACTTGTTTGTTGTCTAAATTCCCGCCTTCTTTGTAGAATCGCCGCTAAACTACTGCCGACACCCGCCGCCGGCACACCCATGATAGAAATGTAATATTTGGAGTATAAACATGTTCTAGGTGATAGCGGTGACGACGGGCACCAAGTGCGTGTCGGGCGAGCACATGTCCGTCACCGGCCGTGCCGTCAACGACTGCCACGCCGAGGTACGAGCCATTCACGTCATAGCTGTACAAGGATCTATTGGCGAGTGGCCTAAATCAAAACTAATGCCGCCATTTTGTGGTTTTAATACGTTTCACAATCGCACAAATGTTTCCCAATAGATGCACCAAAAGATCCTTGTAACATTCACCCAGACTTGTTTACATTACAGTACATTTCACAAGTTTTAGACATTACCGTACATTACCTGAAGATTTTGACATTATAATACTTTACCCGAACTTTTTGAGGTTTCAATAATAATAAATTAATTTATATCAGGTAGTAACACCCATTGCCAAAAATTAAATCATATCGAATCAAATCATATGAAGTTACAAAACATTGACACCTCAAGTTTTTGTAGCATCTGTTACCCGCCTACCAAATGATCTAGATTCTAGAAATTAAGTGAAAGGAGCAGATTAGCGTTCATGCTTATGTCATTTGTCGGTATCGTGTAAGCGTGGAATGAAACGAAAATGAACAGTCACTAGAGTGAAGCAGTCAGTCGTCTGATATCGGCTTGAGTGCGTGGTTGAACCGTGTGACTCCGTTGTGTGCAGGTGGCGGCGCGGCGCTGCCTGCAAAGGCACCTGTACGCGCAGCTGCTCATGTACGCCAACCAACCAGGTGAGTCGCCACACCACACTCGTGTCCTTACCAGCACAATGACCCTCACTCACCTCCACCCATAGCTCACTCTCTCCCACCACACTCGCCTCCACCCACAGCTCACTCTCTCTCACCACACTCGCCTCCACCCACAGCTCACTCTCTCTCACCACACTCGCCTCCACCCACAGCACACTCTCACCATACTCGCCTCCACCCACAGCTCACTCTCTCTCACCACACTCGCCTCCACCCACAGCTCACTCTCTCTCACCACACTCGCCTCCACCCACAGCTCACTCTCTCTCACCACACTCGCCTCCACCCACAGCTCACTCTCTCTCACCACACTCGCCTCCACCCACAGCTCACTCTCTCTCACCACACTCGCCTCCACCCACAGCTCACTCTCTCTCACCACACTCGCCTCCACCCACAGCTCACTCTCTCTCACCACACTCGCCTCCACCCACAGCACACTCTCACCATACTCGCCTCCACCCACAGCTCACTCTCTCTCACCACACTCGCCTCCACCCACAGCTCACTCTCTCTCACTACACTCGCCTCCACCCACAGCTCACTCTCTCTCACCACACTCGCCTCCACCCACAGCTCACTCTCTCTCACCACACTCGCCTCCACCTACAGCTCACTCTCTCTCACCACACTCGCCTCCACCCACAGCTCACTCTCTCTCACCACACTCGCCTCCACCCACAGCTCACTCTCTCTCACCACACTCGCCTCCACCCACAGCTCACTCTCTCTCACCACACTCGCCTCCACCCACAGCACACTCTCACCATACTCGCCTCCACCCACAGCTCACTCTCTCTCACCACACTCGCCTCCACCCACAGCTCACTCTCTCTCACCACACTCGCCTCCACCCACAGCTCACTCTCTCTCACCACACTCGCCTCCACCCACAGCTCACTCTCTCTCACCACACTCGCCTCCACCCACAGCTCACTCTCTCTCACCACACTCGCCTCCACCCACAGCTCACTCTCTCTCACCACACTCGCCTCCACCCACAGCACACTCTCACCATACTCGCCTCCACCCACAGCTCACTCTCTCTCACCACAGCTCACTCTCTCTCACTACACTCGCCTCCACCCACAGCTCACTCTCTCTCACCACACTCGCCTCCACCCACAGCTCACTCTCTCTCACCACACTCGCCTCCACCCACAGCTCACTCTCTCTCACCACACTCGCCTCCACCTACAGCTCACTCTCTCTCACCACACTCGCCTCCACCCACAGCTCACTCTCTCTCACCACACTCGCCTCCACCCACAGCTCACTCTCTCTCACCACACTCGCCTCCACCCACAGCTCACTCTCTCTCACCACACTCGCCTCCACCCACAGCTCACTCTCTCTCACCACACTCGCCTCCACCCACAGCTCACTCTCTCTCACCACACTCGCCTCCACCCACACCACACTCGCCTCCACCCACAGCTCACTCTCTCTCACTACACTCGCCTCAACCCACAGCTCACTCTCTCTCACCACACTCGCCTCCACCCACAGCTCACTCTCTCTCCCACCACACTCGCCTCCACCCACAGCTCACTCTCTCTCACTACACTCGCCTCCACCCACAGCTCACTCTCTCTCACCACACTCGCCTCCACCCACAGCTCACTCTCTCTCACCACACTCGCCTCCACCCACAGCTCACTCTCTCACCACACTCGCCTCCACCCACAGCTCACTCTCTCTCACCACACTCGCCTCCACCCACACCACACTCGCCTCCACCCACACCACACTCGCCTCCACCCACAGCTCACTCTCTCTCACCACACTCGCCTCCACCCACAGCTCACTCTCTCTCACCACACTCGCATCCACCCACAGCTCACTCTCTCTCCCACCACACTCGCCTCCACCCACAGCTCACTCTCTCTCACTACACTCGCCTCCACCCACAGCTCACTCTCTCTCACCACACTCGCCTCCACCCACAGCTCACTCTCTCTCACCACACTCGCCTCCACCCACAGCTCACTCTCTCTCACCACACTCGCCTCCACCCACAGCTCACTCTCTCTCACCACACTCGCCTCCACCCACAGCACACTCTCACCATACTCGCCTCCACCCACAGCTCGCTCTCTCTCACCACACTCGCCTCCACCCACAGCTCACTCTCTCTCACTACACTCGCCTCCACCCACAGCTCACTCTCTCTCACTACACTCGCCTCCACCCACAGCTCACTCTCTCTCACTACACTCGCCTCCACCCACAGCTCACTCTCTCTCACTACACTCGCCTCCACCCACAGCTCACTCTCTCTCACTACACTCGCCTCCACCCACAGCTCACTCTCTCTCACCACACTCGCCTCCACCCACAGCTCACTCTCTCTCCCACCACACTCGCCTCCACCCACAGCTCACTCTCTCCCACCACACTCGCCTCCACCCACAGTTCACTCTCTCTCACCACACTCGCCTCCACCCACAGCTCACTCTCTCTCACCACACTCGCCTCCACCCACAGCTCACTCTCTCTCACCCGCAACACATACACACAAGTGTACACAGACTAGGGCTTACGCTCGACACTTGATGACGACCGTACGGTCACCTGCACGCTAACGCTACGGAATTAAGACATAGAGGCGCTGTCAATGTTAAATTGTGACCAACGGCGTGCAGTTGACTGTAAAGTAAGATCTTTTCCAAAAGTGTCTGATGACGATGTAAACAGATGGGTCCGGTAACGTACCTGTGGATGCCAATTTGTAGAGACACTTATAAATTGAGTGGTTTCATTTAATTATTTAAACACTTGAACCCGAAATTCTAATTTAAAATCACATACATGCTGTGGAAATGTGTTCCTTGCGAAGTACGTGCGTGTAACTATGAGCGATAGGCGGAGATGTGATAAGGTGACGTCGCGGCGTGAAGGTGCTCGCAGCTCAGCGACGAACATGGAAGAGAGGACGCTTGGATGGTGCGTGTGGACAGCATGAGTGAGAGCGTCGGGGACTCCCTAGAAGGACATGGTACATGTACAGTGCCCCTATTGGTGATGTTCTTCGGAAAGGTCCGATGCGAAGTACTCGTAGTGCGAGTATGACCTGGAAGCCAATTCCCGTAATTAAAAACTTTCAAAATCTAATTGCAATGTCATCTCAGCGACAATCAATTTCAAAAACTTGTCAAAAATGTAGGGAAATTAGAGGTATTTTTAACAGATTGGGACTGAGATCAGACTGTGAACGATCTTAAATTTACGAGAACGGCCCCTCGGATATATAAACGTAAATGAAGTAAAACGAGTATGTAAGGACCGCAGCACATGGCGCTCTGCAGTGTCTGCCTTCCCCAGGGAGCAGGCGTGAGTTTGTATGTGGGAAACTATAAGTTTTGAGTGTTCAGACCCTAGCCAGACCATAGAAGAAAGCGACCTAGAACCTCTCCTCGGCGGAGGCTTCCAGCTGAAGCCCTCTCGCCAGGTGCACCTGTACGTGAGCACGGCGCCGTGCGGCGACGGCCGCATCTTCTCTCCGCACGAGCAGCACCACGCCGAGCCCGACAAGCACCCCAACCGGTGAGTGCCGCTGGGCTCGCACGAGCACAGCACCCCAACCGGTGAGTGCCGCTGGGCTCGCACGAGCACAGCACCCCAACCGGTGAGTGCCGCCGGGCTCGCACGAGCACAGCACCCCAACCGGTGAGTGCCGCTGGGCTCGCACGAGCACAGCACCCCAATCGGTGAGTGCCGCTGGGCTCGCACGAGCACAGCACCCCAACCGGTGAGTGCCGCCGGGCTCGCACGAGCACAGCACCCCAACCGGTGAGTGCCGCTGGGCTCGCACGAGCACAGCACCCCAACCGGTGAGTGCCGCTGGGCTCGCACGAGCACAGCACCCCAACCGGTGAGTGCCGCTGGGCTCGCACGAGCACAGCACCCCAACCGGTGAGTGCCGCTGGGCTCGCACGAGCACTGGCGAGTCGACTCTCTCAGTTAGAATTGGCCTCAGATGTCATGATTTCATGAAATAGTCATTCAATGAATGTATAAATACATTCTTGTTACGGTCGCGAACCAAACCTTGATCAACATAAAACCTGATACTGACCTGCACATTGCAAAACACTTTATAATCTCGCGGTTACCCTGCACGGGCTCGCTTTCATCTTCAACGATTGCGTGAAACAATGGCTATGTACTAAACCGATAGACACCGGTACATTGATACTCAGCGATGAACTTTCGGCTACAGACTGGCGCGCGGCCAGCTGCGCACCAAGATCGAGTCGGGCGAGGGCACCATCCCCGTCAAGAACTGCAACAACGTGCTGCAGACGTGGGACGGCGTCATGCAGGTACTACTCCTGCATACCTCACACGGTGGCACATTCGATTAGCTAGCGCAACTCCGCACAACTTACGGTTACCTATTTATTTATTTATTTAGAACTACCAAGAACTGTTTGTCCTACTAACCTCTTACAAAACATGTGTTTAAAACTTTATACAGTGCAATAATTACTTAAATGTAAACACCGCATGACCAACAGTAAATTATGTTAATTGAAAGATTGAAAAAAAGGATTCATGTTTCTTTTTTTGGATCAACATCGTAATCGCGAATAAAAATTCAGCCGTCCGATACATTTAGGTCGAGTAGGTATTGAAGTTTTCTATGGGACAGTTGATAAAATTTTCGCGATTAAGCTATTTGTCCCATGGAGAAAGTTGTTCAGTTTGATGGTCTGTACCACATCCTTAAATTTGGCTGGTCTTTGAAAAATCATCATCATCATCATCTGCCTAGCCTTTTCCCAACTATGTTGGGGTCGGCTTCCAGTCTAACCGGATGCAGCTGAATACTAGTATTTTACATGGAGCGACTGCCTATCTGACCTCCACAACCCAGTTACTGGGTAATACGATACCCCTTGGTAAGACTGGTTGTCAGACTTTCGGGCTTCTGACTACCCGTAACTGGTCTTTGAAAAATAACCCTGTATATTAGGCAAAATTTACACTTGTACACTAAAGACAGTGATATTCACAGTGTTAATACTAGAAATAAGGACAAACTACTTGCCCCTTTCACCGGCTTCATAAGGTTCATAACTCATTTGTTGTCACTCTTTTATAACAAGCTACCCTCTTCTTTGCTAGACTTGCATTTTAATGCGTTTAAAGCTCAAGTAAAATCCAACCTTTGTTCAAAGGCTTACTATTCCATCAACGACTACTTACACGATAAGAATAGTTGGTCGCCCTAATTAACTCAAGACAATGTTCATGTTCTTTCTCCAGGATTAGCTTACTGACAGGTTATTGTTATTAGTATTAACTTATTTATTTATTTTACTTCGATGGTCCTAGTTTATCATCTGTGACTTCAAGTGACAGCTATGTGAACAGAACCCAGCAATGCATAAATATGTAAGCTGTCACGCCCTTTATGCCTAGAGGCCAAAGACTGAGGGTTTTATTTAGGTAGTAAGTTTTTATTTACATTTTAATTTTAATTAATTATTTTTTAGCTTGAGTACGCATAGTTTTAATTATATTTGTTGGTATATTGACGTGGCTAGCTGCCATATGGCAAATAATTTAATTTTATGTTCTGTGCCTTGTAATGTTAATTACTTAACACCGAGTATTGTATACAATCAAGTATCAAGTATTTTCTAACTGAACAGACAGCTGTGTTGCTGGACAGTTTGTTACGCCACTTCTTCCCAGCGATAGCACTAGGAAGTGGTGAAGGGCGGGCGTTTTTGGGGGACTGTCTTTTGTAATTTTGACGTTCGAAAAGTGCCGATTCTCAGCATAATTTGAATAAATGACTGTTGATTGATTTGATTGATTTATTGATGTTTCAAGTAGCTACACAAACTGCGGTCGGGGACCCCAAAAACAATCATGATATCCTTTTTTGTTTTACTTTGGTTAGATATCGATACCCATGACGTCTGCGGAGTTTCGCTAGCTAAATCAGTTTGACCCTGTAGATATATTTTGATGATAGTAGCTGTAGAAAATCCCACGGAAAAGTACTACAGGGATTAAAAATACCCGGTGTGTTACTCCAGGTTATAAACTACACGTGTGCCAAAATGTGGACCTCATCGTGGACCCCCTCGGGCACAGCCAAATAGTAGGAGGGAGGAAACTTTGAAAACTCAACTTAACAGTCGTATTAACTATACATATGTCATATTATTTGGTTCCGGTTGTGATGTTCTGCTGTCGGGACTTGTTATGCTACGTTGCTGGGTGGTCCTCAGGGCGAGCGCCTGCTGACCATGTCGTGCTCGGACAAGGTGGCTCGCTGGTGCGTGTGCGGCCTGCAGGGGGCGCTCCTGTCGCGCCTGCTGCGGCCCGTGTACCTGCAGTCGCTGGTGCTGGGCTCGCTGCTGCACCCGCACCACATGTACAGGTTAGTGCGCCGCAACATTTAAATACCGCTTATTAAACATGTCAAAATCCTATCAAATCCAATACGAAATGCGTTACGCTGTTGGTAAACATTTGTGCAATATAGATTTATTTAATGTATTTTTAAAAAAACAAGATGGCGGTGTTAGTTCCGATTTTGGCCACGCGCCATAGTCTCTTGTACGGCTATAGATCTAAATAATAACTAAAGTGACGCTTATCAAAGACAAGCTGTGCGCCCGTTGGGATTCCCCATCGTCAAATATACGGACTTTCATGCAAATTTTTGTTTAACTCCTTTAGGGGATGAATTTTCAAAAATACTTCTGCTCACTAAGGAACTCTTGTGCAACATTCCAAGCTTCTAGAGCCAGCGGCTTAAGCTGTGCGTTGCCTGTCAATGCGCACGAACGAAGAAACGAAGGGACGAAATTCTTTAACGCGTAGGAATTGGCTGGTAGAAATAGTCTCGTAACGAAAAAGCGTTATGCCCCCCTCCGTGCTACTTTCGATAGTTTTCATGATTTTCGAAGGCGTGGAAGCCGATACTGAGCTCAAAATGATGGCGGCTGCGAACATTTATTTTAAAATGTTTCCTTATGGGTGTTGGTTTCATGGTCTTCGAGGGTGCTAAAGCCAATAGTGAGGACAAAATAAAAATCCACACACACACACATACTAGGGTGGGATATAAATAAAACAGCAGTGAATATTTAACGACACCTATATTAACAATTATACTACGTACGCGACAGTCTACTCGATGGAGAAGGGCGCCGCGCGGTGCGTGAGCAGGTAGTACGTGCCGCGGGCCCTGCGGACACAATGTCACACGGTCACACCACACACGTCACGATCCCTACTCGAGGTACCCGTGCCTACACTCGGTGTAGTGTATCATCGATAAAATCTATTATTACGTGTTCTTGCGTATCACTCAACTATCATCATTAAAGGGTGTAAAGATCCTACACTCGTGACCGGATTGTTGAACTAGAAATGAAACACAACTGTTAAGCTTTGGTTTGCTAGGGAAGCGTTTCCATCATTAGTATAACGGCCTGTCAATGTCACCAGTATTTGACATTAAGGTGTCAAGAAACGCTCTGTATTTGGACAGCCGTTATAGTGTGACCCTAGGAAACCAATACAAGCCCTGAGTGTACAGCGAAAATCAACCGGTACGAGGACAATACTCTCGGTGCAGAACTAGTTGATGACCGATTACTAACAAACTATATAATATTACAAAGAAGGAAATTTACAAGTTACGAGTGGAAACGCCACTCGAAACTTTTGTGAAACACAAAACAAACACATATGTACATTGGGTTTTGTTGATACACACCAACTCTACCAACTATCAGTGGTCATCCAAGTATGCACCTCCACCCATCTCCGCCCAGAAGCGTGCCTGTATACCTACCGGAACAGCCCCATCACCCGCTGCCGATAGTAAGCCGGTCCCCCTTGGGGGTGAGTCCGAACAGCCGCTTCACGAACGCCATGAGCTTGGACTCGTTGCCGAGCTCCAGCGAGTACGTGACGGGCGCGAGCTGCGGCGGCGCGATGCCGACGTAGTTGTTCCTCTCCTTGCTGACGTGGTTCAGCTCTCCGTTGCCGCTCTTGACGAGGGTGTTGATGTCTCTGACCACGCTAATGATCGGGACCACGCTCTTGCGGTTCTTGACGAGGAAGTTGAGCGCTCGGAAGATGAAGTTGTCTTCGTTGTCTGATCGGCTGAACAGCTGTAGGAATCGTTTCTGTCGCTTCTTCGCGTGTCTGTCTGTGAGTTCGTGCGCCTCCGTTGTAGTTATCTCTCCTTGATTGTGGGTTTTCTGTCCGTTGCTTGCACGTCCCCAACTGTTCGGGGGTTCAGTCTTCTTTACGTCATCTTTGACTTGCTTTCCGTTATGTTTGACATCGTGGCGATGTTTTCTGTTATCTGTGACTTGTGTAGTTATTTCATTGTTACTAACATTCACAACAGGTGTCCGTTGTTCTTTAGTTTGTGTGTCATTAGTAGCTGTGTGTATGTTGAGATGCTGTTCGCCTTTCTTCGACACTTCGTGGGTGTCAGCGACCAATGTCTTAACGTCACGTTTGACGCGGTTCTTGCGTAGATTGTTGTTACTAGACGTGAAGTACCTCACATTGTGTGTACTGTGTATATCTGTGTGTACGTTTGTATGTATTTTTGATTTCTTTTCTAAGGATTTGGGTCGTCGAATATGTTCCACCACATGATTTCTATCAAATTCTTTTGTATCTACTCTAGTTGAGTCCAGTTTTATCCTCTTGGAACCGGTTCGAAGCGGTTTAATCTGGTTCAAATCGGAATGGTCTTTGCTATAGTGGGGATGATTCTTGCGTGACGTTAAGTAGTAAGAGTAGAAGCCTCGGGTCTGCTCCGTGCCGTCACCTGCAAGCGTGGAGTGATCATACAATAATGTGCGTTACGCATATGCCGCTACAGTGCAAAATTGTGCGAGATGGTGATTTCATATTTACATGTCTAGAAAGGTGAAAATCGTGGGAAGCTGGTGGTTTGCCAACATTTACTATACATTCTGTGATATAAAACATCGAACAAAACCTGAAATGCGCGTGATGGATGGATGGATGGATGAAAGATGGATCATCTTTGAAACTACCTTGAAGCATTAATCAACCGTTGAAACCATACAAGATACAAGTGCGAAAAAGGTTCACAAAACAACTTTGAAGTCAAGCGGCTCCAGTGCAACGCATTTTCATACAAAAAAGTGCGATGCGACCCGCCTGTAGAGTGCGATGGTTCATAGAAAATCTCCGAAAGCGATGAAGGAGGATTTTTGCAATGCTCTAGCCTTAAAACCTCAATGTGCAACCTCTCGCTCCCTCCCACGCCCGGCTACCCTCGTGCCTGTCTTACTTGTGGTCGAGCCCAGCGCCCATGCGCACGGTCGGCCCGTGCGCACAGCGGCCCCGCGAGAACTCCTTCCAGGACGGACAGGCGGTGGAGACGAACCCGCGCGGCCGCAGCACCGACTCCGCGTAGAACATGTACGAACGCCAGTGGCTGCAGAAGACTGCGGGGAGCGGGGGGCACGGAAAGGGGCAGTTAGTTAACATGTTAGATGGGGGTTCAATATTGTTTCTTACGATGTGACTGGTTATTGGCCTGTTAGATCATTCGTATTCTCTCATGTCGGTACGAGCAGTGACTGAAATTGTAGCACCCCACCTCGGATTGGTTGGCAATAAAATATGCTAGACAGCAATAGGCTAGTTGACAGAGCTAATTTCCTCTAAGTACGTCTGGTGGAGGGTGCTGCGCCTCCAGGGACACTCGCGCGAATGAACGAGTAAGGTTGCTCGACGTGTACTCACACTTGTTGAGCAGCAACTGTTGCGGGATGACCACCTCGAGCTCGCAGCCCGGCTGCGGGCTCTTGCCGCCGTTCGGAAAGAAGTCTGCGTGGCCGATGGGCTCCTTGTACCCTGGAAAACAATCAGTCTTATAATGAGGCCTATAAGGCCAAATTAAATTACTTAGCGAAACTCCGCAGACGTGAGGCGATCGATGTCTACACAAGATAAATAAAAATTGGCGTTGAAAAAGTGTGGATTCTCGCCACTAAAGGCGTATTAATCTCAAAAGAGTTTATTGAGTGTTTTAATCCTCCACGCGGCCCACCGCGGGTGCTGGATGTCACATGACTGCGGATTTTTGTTGGTAGGACATGCCGGTATCCTCGCTATGTTTTCCTACACCGCTTTGGTAGCAGCGGGGATTGTATAAAATGCCTGACTGTCTGGGTTCGAGTCGGGGACGTTATCACTGGGCCCCCAGAGCACGTATTTAAATGTATCTGGTAGACTCAACCTCAAAGCATTCATTTTAATAAAACCATTTACAGGCATTTTTGAACTGTTAAGGAGCTGGTCACACAGAAAGATGAAGCTGATTTCCCCTTTTCAAAGCGTAGTAGGTTCCTATGGAGAAGAACGGGCAAGAAACTCCATGGAGAGAGCTCAATCTTTGGGATGCGTTTGTGGTGCCTTACCGAAGATCCCGGCGTCCGTGTGTATGACGTCCACGAAGTGCGCGTCAGTGGTGTCCAGTCGCTGCTCCAGCGGCAGACCGCTGAACAGGGGCAGCGCGGGGTCCAGCCCGGTGATCCGCGACACGCGACCTGACGGGGACGCAACACACAGTGGATCATTTGCAACGAACTAGTTGTTTCGACTGTCCGTTGTTCTCGTGCTCGCAAACGCGACCGCCGAGTGTGGGGTCCGGGCTTCGATTCCCAGGTTGGGCAAGGTGTTGTTGTTTTTCCATTAGGACTTTCTTATTAACATCCCGGAGTTTAGAAGTCGGCGGTGTGACACCCCCGTGCCTCCGTGCGCACGTTAAGTCGTCGGTGCTGCGACCCTTGCGCCTGAACTCTCTCCGGTCGACTCGGATTGCGTGATGTCCCAATCGACTATGAGGGTGCGGGAAGAGAGAGTGCACTATAATGTCTCCCGCGCTGGAGGCTGGTCTCCGTTGAGGTCTGGAGGACTTCTGTAGCCAGTCGACGCGTCCGTGCCATCCACGGATCTGAACGTCCTACTGCACACGTATTGCAGTCGTTACGTGCGGCGTTGTGCCGCTTCGTGTGATGGACTGCACATACAACGAGTGCTACAAGGATCTTTCGGCGCCTGAATGACAACTGCACAAAGCCATTGCCCTGTCAAGGTCACCCAAGCGCCGGAAGCTCCTGCAGCACAGTGTACACAGTACCTGTGGTGAGCGCGCTGCCCGCCACGCCGGCCGCCTGCGCGCCCAGGCTGTGCCCCACGAAGTGCGTGCTGTTCAGCTGCAGGCCCCTGCGCAGTAAGATGGCATTACTCACACGGTGTAAGCGGTCACAGTAGCTTCTATAAATACTATAAAACAAAGTCGCTTTTCATCAAACTCCGCTTAGTGGTGAAAGAGTAACAATCATTCGTGTGACTATACTGAAGCTGTTAAAGTGGTTGGTTACCGGGAGACCATGTAGTCGACGAAGGCGGCGGCGAAGCGGCCGATGTACCAGGTGTTCTGCGCCGCCGTGAAGTACCAGGGGCCTGCCTCCAGCCGGTGCGCGTCCACCATGATCACGTTGGTGTCGCCGCGCTGCATGTACGCTACGCAAACAAACGGTGTCACTATCTCTAACACACGTTACGTCACGCGAGGCCCTGGGCTTTAGCCGGGCAATAATATTATAACCCGCTGGTCAAAAGAGATTCGCATTTGGAACCCTGTGAAAAGTATAGTTTCTCCTCGGGGTAAAAGTGTCTTCGTCTTGGGCCCCTCGCTTCGCCTTAAAATGAATTCTAGACTCCCTGGGCTCGGGAGCACCAGCGTCCTTCGTTACTTTCGGGATACAATGCAGCGCCCGTGCAGCCGTGGCAACTGGTTGGTCCCCTTAGTGAATGAATAATCTACTTGTACGTACCCTCTCGGAGCATGATGCCGCTGCCGTCGTCGGGCTGCTCCATGAAGGCGTGGAAGTAGACGACGGTGGGCGCGCCGAAGTCCATGTTGGACGCGAATAGGCGCTCGTCGTCGCCCGCCACCAGCTCCTGGTACACTGTCGGGTTGTGTCTGCAACACACGAGCACATGCTGACTGGCGCACGATATACCGAGTAGGGAATTCAATCTCGAGTCGAGGCATCTCGAATGCTACTCGCCAAGTATTTGCCAGCGTGTATAGTGAGCGTCGCTACTAGAGAAGCGTGGCTCACCTGGTGAACAGCTGGAAGCCGATGTCGCTGGAGTCCTTCACGAAGGGGCACTTGGACTTGTCCACCGGCGCGATCTGCAGCAACGCGTTCTCGTACTGCACCCCCGGCGGACCTGCGGGCCACGGCACAACAAAACATTTTATTTCACATAAACCTACATGGGCACTTATGAAACGTCAGAAGCTAGGTGCACGGTTCCAATCGGTCGTTTCCTATGGAGAAGAGCCGGCAAGCCCTATTAAATAAAAATACATAATTGACTTTTACAATGCTTTCAAATTCCAGTGTTTGTAGGTACGGGAGGACAATGTAGCCTACACTGTGTGCCTGTCAACGTTACTCCTACTCCTACAATGTTCTCACATTTACATACCCCCCCCCCCACTCCGTCGCATCGCATCGCATCGCCTGCCCGCGCTATTACTTCGTTTTCGCTTAGCATTCTTTCTGCCTTTTTGTTTGCTCGTCTCCTCCGAGTCCTAGCGTGACGTCAGTGCGCTCTAACGCATCAACCCGAACAAGAGTACCATCGACACGAAAAGAAGAAGCACGCATCAGCCCGCGCTGGCTACTTGAGCGCTGGCGCACACTATGGCTGCTCGCGCTGAGGAAAGGCAACAAAGTACCACAGCAAGTTGTACCTCCATTTTGAACAGGGTTAAGCGGGACGCGCGCGGTGGCCGGCGAAATTCAATTTTTCTTACGTTTTTTGCAATTTGGCAGATGAGCGCCATGCTGAATGTTGATTAAAATATGATCGGCGAGCGTAACAAACAACACTTAGGTACCACATTCAGACTTAGGTAGCAAGTCGTTTAACGGGCTGTTTTTAACGCCAGAGTTCTCACACTTATTCCGCTCTATTCAGCTTATACCCATAGAAAACAACGATTTTGTATGGATACGCGTACGCATCCGTTCAGCTTTCCGCGTCTATTCAGCTTTCGCGGCAAACAAGTATAAAATGAGGACAAATGTTTTATTATCATGCGAGTGCTATAGACAGAGTTCAGCGCTGTTCTGCCGCGTTCAGCGCTGTTCCGCCGCATTCAGCGTCGAACGCGGCAGAACAGCGCTGTACACGCGATGGTTCTCGACTCCTTATCGACAAGTCGCGACCTGCATAGTTCCTGCATAGATTTAATTTATTATTACGTTATCATTGTGCACTTAGGATTGAGAGAGTTCATACGGAAGTAATTATAATTATTTTATTTTTACGAAAGAAAATGATGAACGAAGAGAAACATATTGCTAGTGCAAAAATATTCTTGCTTGTACGATATTAGTTCGTCACATTATAGCGATCAACAGAGAAAAAATAATGCTCGGGAAGAGAGTAGCGTTGCAGCGGAGATAACACGCTATGACGGCTTTTCTCATTACGCTGTACGCGGCTGATAGAAGAAGCAAAGCTCGCGAAACGCGAATGAAGCCGAATAAGTGTGAGTAGTCCCTTAGGGCGCAGTTTACCATTAATGCAGGTTTGCAGGTATAGGAGCATCACTATACTACACGCAACACGCAATATTTGAAGATAAAAGTGTGACTCTCCGTAGTGCTTAGTGACGAAATTGTAACACTCGGTGACATTAGTGTGACATTTGATGACATGGGATGAAGCAAAAGTAGTTCAATTCTCGTGATCATCCTGCTCCGCCCTCGCGCCAATGTACAGTCAACAGCAAAAGTAGATGATCAAAATCAGATATTCAATGCTAATGAACGGAGTTCGCAGCTATATAGCAGCTGTACTAGTAGTAAATGTTTGGTATAATTTACAATCACATAGTTTTGAATCACTTCGACGCCACACAGTTCTGACGCGAACTCCGTTCATTAGTATTGAATTTCTGATTTTGATCATCTACTTTTGCTGGTGACTGTACTAGTGATCAGCATCTCTTCCTTCCACTTCTCTATCAGTCGTCTCGCTGTCACCCCGGTCTAGTTTCGTCGTTCACACTGTCCATACTTCGCGTCGCTGGTCGTCCTCTACACGTATACTTTTCCTGGCACACGTCGTCGCCGCAGACTGTAATATTTCCGTCCATTCATACATTTAAGTGACTACTGAGACCATAACTACAAATCATTCGAAGGCAAGCTCATCACAGTCTCACTTGTAATGGAGAATCAACTATATAACACTGCGTTAAGGTTCATAATTCGAAAGCACTGGCGTCCCATATTCATATAAGTTTAAGATGTTAAAACCGCGAGATGTCGTAGAAACGTGCGGTGAGCTCGTAATAACGTAAAACGCTTCGCAGGAGAAACTTGTGATGCTCGCGCGCACGCTTACATAACGCACAGGCGCAGGAGCGGCGCGCGGGATCTGAATAGAACGTTGTAAATGTTACGAATCGATATACAAACGAAACTGTCTACATTATGTATACACACTAGCTTATGCCGGCGACGTCGCCCGCGTGAGTTGTTTTGTTCTCCGAGCGTCCCCGTCGCATCCATCGCCTGCCTTCGCTCACTAGACCAACGCGGCACTAGGACACTGATAAGCGACGTAACCATAGATATAGACGTAACGTACTCATAAGTGCGCCGGCGCCACAGGAAGGCTTATCCAACCTGCTGCAGTCCGCAGCTCGTAACGAGCGCTACAGGCTCCTGCCGCCGCGTGACGGCGCGTGACGGCGCCGGGGCCCGTTTTTCCACATTTTCATAACAGCCAGTCGGGCCGGTTCACTTATTGCACAATTTTACATATTTGCGTGAGTCGCTAAAAGCGATTTTCCTTGTATTCCTTATTAGAACGCGCTTCGAACTCTGAGCCGCTCTCTTGGCCGGGACATGGCCGGGCCGGACACCACATGCCGGCGCTGCTATTAAAAATGTCACGTACAGTCACGAGCGAAAGTATGTATACACTCGGCTTTATTATATAAAAGCTATAAAAGCGATTTACACCTTTATTTTTTAATGAAATTTTATGTTGTTATGAACAGCATTGTCGAACCCATAGGTTTATGTAATGTGTCGTATTTCAACGTTGCATTCGTTATTTCACGATAAAATCGTAATTGAAAGTTGCCGAGTGAAAGTTGACATATTGGTGCTCGTGACTAAAAAAAATATTGCTGTTCCATAGGTTTTGACCGCGTAGGTGTTGCACTTTTTTATGAAACAGATTTTTTTTTTATAACCTACGAAAAATTTCTGCCCTATGGGGCTTAAACTCATGTGTGCTGAACCCACGGTTACAGTTTGCGCGTCGATGTCCCTGCCAGCCTGTCTATCTAGAGTGCCTTCAGGGTCTTCGGCGCCTGAATGACATTGTCGGTAAACCTTGTAGCGTTGTTAGGCGTTGTAAATAGAATAAAATAAAGTGTGCGTGACCGCTTTGTGCTTTTAACGTACACGATGGATTTTGAAATTTTGATGTGGTTTTCACTGTCATAATCAGCCTATAATGTTCCCACTGCTGGGACACAGGCCTCCTCTCGGTATGAGGAAGTGGGCCGTAGTCCACCACGCGGGCCCAGTTGGTAGATGCCACATGCCTTTGAATTCTTGGTTCTGGGACAGTGTGACTGTGTGTATCGCTCCATGGCATTGTCAACTAATGCTCTATATGTCTACAACATATATTATGTATCTAATCACAATGACATTATAACGCCATTAGCAAACATTATGTCACATTCGCATTATGGCATTACTTTTGCCCACCTTGTATATCCATAACAAATTCGTTTTTGTTTACGTGATATTCGGAACCTGAGATGACCTTACAATGTTGGATTTATTTGATAGTACCAAAATACTGTTATACATTACTATTGGCAGCGTTTTCAATTATTGACGTACTGTCATCTCCGCAGTCACTTCGTCCCTGTTGTGACGCTAAGGCGGATCACACACTACACCGCGCCACGCGACGGGGCGCAGGAAAGGGAGCCAAATTCCCCGCGCGGAAACGCGTTTTTATTGAATTAGTATGTAAAAAATCACGCGCGGGGGCGCGTTATCTGCGTCCCGTCGCGTGGCGCGTTGTAGTGTGCGATGCGCCTGATCGTTCCGGCACGTGTGCACTGCAGCTCCCCATCACAAGACATGTGTACTGTGTGGCGCTCGGTAGCGTGACGTATTATGTATCGCTAGGATTATGGCTAATGCAACGTTGAGTAATGGGTTTGATCAAGCGTCGCCAGCTTCCGGTGCACACCTTACAACGTTCCCTCGCGTGGAACTGACTAACGAGATTACAAGAATGCCTCCTGCACAAAGCCGCGTCGTGCTCCATGTGTTTGCGGTCGCCGCAGCGTGTGCTCTTCTTCCATATAACTCTGCCACCTTAGTAGGCACTTCCTCAGAGCAGTTCTGTGGTCACCTGCTTTCAAGTTCATCATCGTCATCGCTCACAGCATTCTTCCATCGTTTCTAGCCAGCTAGGGAGAGTCGAAATTTCCTTTCTGACTGGACTACCTCCGAGGACAAATTGCGAAACAAACGCAGGGGTTTACAGTCCAGACGTAATCCTGATCAGACCATTTGAGGAGCATGTAGATTAGTATCTAAGATGGTGTTTTGATGAAAGAACCACACATATTTGAGCGGACCTGTCCAGTCAGTGCAAGAATTTGTCAGTAATCGTGTAGCACAACTCAAAACTTGAGGAGCTCAACGACTCGACGAACAATACCAAAGAAAGGACTTTCAAAGTACTCACGCTGTCGGAGCAAGTGTCAGTGCTTACGACAGAGTGCTATTGGAGCGTGACAATGAGCTCAGCTTGTATTAACACCATTACAGTATCGGTAATTAGCGCATTACTGAACGCGTGTGTTTGTGCCGCATGCCTGCCTTTCAGGGCGAGACCTCATCTGTTGCACGCGCCGCGCTAGTGTGTGCGCTGCGCGTGCGCGCGGCTGTGCTAACTGTTACGGGTGGCTTGTGATTGATACTCAACTATGTAACGTAGCGGCCACTGGAGCGGACAGGGCGTTTGTTACCAACTAAAATTGTTGTCGTTGTGGCGTCTGCTGTAGTCATGCGTGTGGCAATGTGCGCGTTGACCGAAACAAAGATAGAATACAAGAGTATTAGGAGTATGTAAGGGTCGTAGCAGGCGGCCTTCTGTAGTTCTGCCTACGCCCCGGGGGAGAGGGCGTGGTGGAGGTGTGTACTTGTGTAGATAGGATACTGTTCGTTATGCAGGTGGGTCAGCACTCTCCTGCCGCGGTGCCATGTACTAGTGCTCGGCGCAGCATGTCTCCCTCCACACTTCTGTAGTTCTGCCTACGCCCCGGGGGAGAAGGCGTGGTGGAGGTGTGTACTTGTGCAGATAGGATACTGTTCGTTATGCAGGTGGGTCAGCACTCTCCTGCCGCGGTGCCATGTACTAGTGCTCGGCGCAGCATGTCTCCCTCCACACTTCTGTAGTTCTGCCTACGCCCCGGGGGAGAAGGCGTGGTGGAGGTGTGTACTTGTGCAGATAGGATACTGTTCGTTATGCAGGTGGGTCAGCACTCTCCTGCCGCGGTGCCATGTACTAGTGCTCGGCGCAGCATGTCTCCCTCCACACTTCTGTAGTTCTGCCTACGCCCCGGGGGAGAAGGCGTGGTGGAGGTGTGTACTTGTGCAGATAGGATACTGTTCGTTATGCAGGTGGGTCAGCACTCTCCTGCCGCGGTGCCATGTACTAGTGCTCGGCGCAGCATGTCTCCCTCCACACTTCTGTAGTTCTGCCTACGCCCCGGGGGAGAAGGCGTGGTGGAGGTGTGTACTTGTGCAGATAGGATACTGTTCGTTATGCAGGTGGGTCAGCACTCTCCTGCCGCGGTGCCATGTACTAGTGCTCGGCGCAGCATGTCTCCCTCCACACTTCTGTAGTTCTGCCTACGCCCCGGGGGAGAAGGCGTGGTGGAGGTGTGTACTTGTGCAGATAGGATACTGTTCGTTATGCAGGTGGGTCAGCACTCTCCTGCCGCGGTGCCATGTACTAGTGCTCGGCGCAGCATGTCTCCCTCCACACTTCTGTAGTTCTGCCTACGCCCCGGGGGAGAAGGCGTGGTGGAGGTGTGTACTTGTGCAGATAGGATACTGTTCGTTATGCAGGTGGGTCAGCACTCTCCTGCCGCGGTGCCATGTACTAGTGCTCGGCGCAGCATGTCTCCCTCCACACTTCTGTAGTTCTGCCTACGCCCCGGGGGAGAAGGCGTGGTGGAGGTGTGTACTTGTGCAGATAGGATACTGTTCGTTATGCAGGTGGGTCAGCACTCTCCTGCCGCGGTGCCATGTACTAGTGCTCGGCGCAGCATGTCTCCCTCCACACTTCTGTAGTTCTGCCTACGCCCCGGGGGAGAAGGCGTGGTGGAGGTGTGTACTTGTGCAGATAGGATACTGTTCGTTATGCAGGTGGGTCAGCACTCTCCTGCCGCGGTGCCATGTACTAGTGCTCGGCGCAGCATGTCTCCCTCCACACTTCTGTAGTTCTGCCTACGCCCCGGGGGAGAAGGCGTGGTGGAGGTGTGTACTTGTGCAGATAGGATACTGTTCGTTATGCAGGTGGGTCAGCACTCTCCTGCCGCGGTGCCATGTACTAGTGCTCGGCGCAGCATGTCTCCCTCCACACTTCTGTAGTTCTGCCTACGCCCCGGGGGAGAAGGCGTGGTGGAGGTGTGTACTTGTGCAGATAGGATACTGTTCGTTATGCAGGTGGGTCAGCACTCTCCTGCCGCGGTGCCATGTACTAGTGCTCGGCGCAGCATGTCTCCCTCCACACTTCTGTAGTTCTGCCTACGCCCCGGGGGAGAAGGCGTGGTGGAGGTGTGTACTTGTGCAGATAGGATACTGTTCGTTATGCAGGTGGGTCAGCACTCTCCTGCCGCGGTGCCATGTACTAGTGCTCGGCGCAGCATGTCTCCCTCCACACTTCTGTAGTTCTGCCTACGCCCCGGGGGAGAAGGCGTGGTGGAGGTGTGTACTTGTGCAGATAGGATACTGTTCGTTATGCAGGTGGGTCAGCACTCTCCTGCCGCGGTGCCATGTACTAGTGCTCGGCGCAGCATGTCTCCCTCCACACTTCTGTAGTTCTGCCTACGCCCCGGGGGAGAAGGCGTGGTGGAGGTGTGTACTTGTGCAGATAGGATACTGTTCGTTATGCAGGTGGGTCAGCACTCTCCTGCCGCGGTGCCATGTACTAGTGCTCGGCGCAGCATGTCTCCCTCCACACTTCTGTAGTTCTGCCTACGCCCCGGGGGAGAAGGCGTGGTGGAGGTGTGTACTTGTGCAGATAGGATACTGTTCGTTATGCAGGTGGGTCAGCACTCTCCTGCCGCGGTGCCATGTACTAGTGCTCGGCGCAGCATGTCTCCCTCCACACTTCTGTAGTTCTGCCTACGCCCCGGGGGAGAAGGCGTGGTGGAGGTGTGTACTTGTGCAGATAGGATACTGTTCGTTATGCAGGTGGGTCAGCACTCTCCTGCCGCGGTGCCATGTACTAGTGCTCGGCGCAGCATGTCTCCCTCCACACTTCTGTAGTTCTGCCTACGCCCCGGGGGAGAGGGCGTGGTGGAGGTGTGTACTTGTGCAGATAGGATACTGTTCGTTATGCAGGTGGGTCAGCACTCTCCTGCCGCGGTGCCATGTACTAGTGCTCGGCGCAGCATGTCTCCCTCCACACTTCTGTAGTTCTGCCTACGCCCCGGGGGAGAAGGCGTGGTGGAGGTGTGTACTTGTGCAGATAGGATACTGTTCGTTATGCAGGTGGGTCAGCACTCTCCTGCCGCGGTGCCATGTACTAGTGCTCGGCGCAGCATGTCTCCCTCCACACTTCTGTAGTTCTGCCTACGCCCCGGGGGAGAAGGCGTGGTGGAGGTGTGTACTTGTGCAGATAGGATACTGTTCGTTATGCAGGTGGGTCAGCACTCTCCTGCCGCGGTGCCATGTACTAGTGCTCGGCGCAGCATGTCTCCCTCCACACTTCTGTAGTTCTGCCTACGCCCCGGGGGAGAAGGCGTGGTGGAGGTGTGTACTTGTGCAGATAGGATACTGTTCGTTATGCAGGTGGGTCAGCACTCTCCTGCCGCGGTGCCATGTACTAGTGCTCGGCGCAGCATGTCTCCCTCCACACTTCTGTAGTTCTGCCTACGCCCCGGGGGAGAAGGCGTGGTGGAGGTGTGTACTTGTGCAGATAGGATACTGTTCGTTATGCAGGTGGGTCAGCACTCTCCTGCCGCGGTGCCATGTACTAGTGCTCGGCGCAGCATGTCTCCCTCCACACTTCTGTAGTTCTGCCTACGCCCCGGGGGAGAAGGCGTGGTGGAGGTGTGTACTTGTGCAGATAGGATACTGTTCGTTATGCAGGTGGGTCAGCACTCTCCTGCCGCGGTGCCATGTACTAGTGCTCGGCGCAGCATGTCTCCCTCCACACTTCTGTAGTTCTGCCTACGCCCCGGGGGAGAGGGCGTGGTGGAGGTGTGTACTTGTGCAGATAGGATACTGTTCGTTATGCAGGTGGGTCAGCACTCTCCTGCCGCGGTGCCATGTACTAGTGCTCGGCGCAGCATGTCTCCCTCCACACTTCTGTAGTTCTGCCTACGCCCCGGGGGAGAAGGCGTGGTGGAGGTGTGTACTTGTGCAGATAGGATACTGTTCGTTATGCAGGTGGGTCAGCACTCTCCTGCCGCGGTGCCATGTACTAGTGCTCGGCGCAGCATGTCTCCCTCCACACTTCTGTAGTCCTGCCTACGCCCCGGGGGAGAAGGCGTGGTGGAGGTGTGTACTTGTGCAGATAGGATACTGTTCGTTATGCAGGTGGGTCAGCACTCTCCTGCCGCGGTGCCATGTACTAGTGCTCGGCGCAGCATGTCTCCCTCCACACTTCTGTAGTTCTGCCTACGCCCCGGGGGAGAGGGCGTGGTGGAGGTGTGTACTTGTGCAGATAGGATACTGTTCGTTATGCAGGTGGGTCAGCACTCTCCTGCCGCGGTGCCATGTACTAGTGCTCGGCGCAGCATGTCTCCCTCCACACTTCTGTAGTTCTGCCTACGCCCCGGGGGAGAGGGCGTGGTGGAGGTGTGTACTTGTGCAGATAGGATACTGTTCGTTATGCAGGTGGGTCAGCACTCTCCTGCCGCGGTGCCATGTACTAGTGCTCGGCGCAGCATGTCTCCCTCCACACTTCTGTAGTTCTGCCTACGCCCCGGGGGAGAGGGCGTGGTGGAGGTGTGTACTTGTGCAGATAGGATACTGTTCGTTATGCAGGTGGGTCAGCACTCTCCTGCCGCGGTGCCATGTACTAGTGCTCGGCGCAGCATGTCTCCCTCCACACTTCTGTAGTTCTGCCTACGCCCCGGGGGAGAGGGCGTGGTGGAGGTGTGTACTTGTGCAGATAGGATACTGTTCGTTATGCAGGTGGGTCAGCACTCTCCTGCCGCGGTGCCATGTACTAGTGCTCGGCGCAGCATGTCTCCCTCCACACTTCTGTAGTTCTGCCTACGCCCCGGGGGAGAAGGCGTGGTGGAGGTGTGTACTTGTGCAGATAGGATACTGTTCGTTATGCAGGTGGGTCAGCACTCTCCTGCCGCGGTGCCATGTACTAGTGCTCGGCGCAGCATGTCTCCCTCCACACTTCTGTAGTTCTGCCTACGCCCCGGGGGAGAAGGCGTGGTGGAGGTGTGTACTTGTGCAGATAGGATACTGTTCGTTATGCAGGTGGGTCAGCACTCTCCTGCCGCGGTGCCATGTACTAGTGCTCGGCGCAGCATGTCTCCCTCCACACTTCTGTAGTTCTGCCTACGCCCCGGGGGAGAAGGCGTGGTGGAGGTGTGTACTTGTGCAGATAGGATACTGTTCGTTATGCAGGTGGGTCAGCACTCTCCTGCCGCGGTGCCATGTACTAGTGCTCGGCGCAGCATGTCTCCCTCCACACTTCTGTAGTTCTGCCTACGCCCCGGGGGAGAAGGCGTGGTGGAGGTGTGTACTTGTGCAGATAGGATACTGTTCGTTATGCAGGTGGGTCAGCACTCTCCTGCCGCGGTGCCATGTACTAGTGCTCGGCGCAGCATGTCTCCCTCCACACTTCTGTAGTTCTGCCTACGCCCCGGGGGAGAAGGCGTGGTGGAGGTGTGTACTTGTGCAGATAGGATACTGTTCGTTATGCAGGTGGGTCAGCACTCTCCTGCCGCGGTGCCATGTACTAGTGCTCGGCGCAGCATGTCTCCCTCCACACTCCTCTATCGCTCGTCATCTCAGTCGTCACCCCTTCCTAGCCATATTATCATTCGTCATTTATTATGTAGGTACACCATATCCAGAATATCCAGCCACAGTCGGTTGTGAGCAGAGAGTTATATTTGTGCGGGAATCGAACCCGCGATCACTGCGACGACCGCGCCGACTGCCGACCAAACGGTTAAAAACGCTCCAAGTATATCTGACGTCAACGTCAACTTCACAAAGTATTGTTACAGCGAGCGGGCGGTTCACAGAGAGCGCTTCAGCATATGTAGATACATACTCATAGCACCGACGCGACGTCAGCCACCATCCGATACCCGCGCCCGTGACGTAGTGCGCTTTCAATCACAAGCCAAGGGTTGTGAGGGAAATCCCTTATTCATTTCAACATGGTTTGAAAAACTGCCCTTTTCAACAACATAAATAACGCACTGAACGTGACTGACGATTATAGGAGCAATTAGTCTAAAGCCTGCTACACACACATCATTTTGGTGAGTTAGAAAGGATGCGCGGGTCATGGGATTCTTTTTCGTGCCAACTAGCGATAATGATACAAGGCGACGCCGCGCGGCGGACATCTGACGCGTTCAGAATGTAGTCACACTAATCTAACTCGGAGAAAATCAATGTCAAAAAAGTAGGGAAACTAGAGGTTTCACTGACAGATTGAGTCAGATGACACACACTCCTCCAGACCGTACTGCGGCCAATCTCGACAGAAACTAACCTTGGCGCGGGAGATGTCATCGTGCAGGCGTGTGCGCGCCACGGGTGCACCGTGCACCCTCATAGTCCGATGGACGACACCCGACACGACGGGAGAGGGATCAGGCGCAGGACCAACGGGTTAGCGTGCGCACCGAGGCGCGGGGTATCACACCGCTAACTGAGAACTCCGGGCTGTTACTAATGGGAAACCCCAATAACACTTTGCCCGACGTGGGAATCGAACCCAGGAGCCCACGCTCAGCAGTCGCGCTTGCGAGCACGGCACCGACGGGGTCACTCGGATTAGAATGCGGACGTGTGCAATACTCCAAAATGATACGAGTGTGGAGCGAGCTATGCAAGTAGCAATGAGGATGTACTCACGGATGACGGACAGGAAGCAGGCGAGCGGCACCACGGACTGCATGCTGGCACTGGTACACCAACTACTGTACTCTAAATAACTAGTAATGTCGAAAACTGTCCAAGCGACGCTAACGGAATTATTCTAAAAATAACTAATTTAAATTGTAAACGTAAACATTTTTACTAAAATGAAAAATAATAAGCTTCAGTGAAGTATGATCGCAAATGTATGTATGTCGAGATAGCGCGAGCACCGTCTGGGCGCGAGCGGGCGGCGCGACCCTTCGAGCCGCCGGTAGGGGGGCGCGAGCTGGGGATAGCAAACATTCATGTTCCGAAAGCATTTCAGCAAACACAACAAAATACGAAATAAAGAAAGTACGTTTATTCATTTGCGGTAAACATGACGCAGAGGAACAACAAAAACAAAAAAAAGAACAAGTCGGAGGAAAACATGCGTCGCATCGATGCAAAACGACCATCAATCAGCAAAAAAACAATCTAAAAGCCTAATCTAAAATCTGTGTTGTTGCTAAAATTTGTCATAGCTTTTCCGCGCGGTTTCGCTCGCGTGGTGGCCGGGAATTATACCACGGGAACGTACTTTACGAGTTTTGAGTACTTATAATATGTGGATGGCTATAAGAGTAGAGGAAGACCAACGAAACGCTGGACGGAGGGCGTGAGATCACACAACTAAACAAAACTCTAACCATTACAACTAAACCAATTATAGGTGCTTTTGAATTGTCAAGGGTCGGTCAGTCAGAAAGATGAAGCTAGTTGCTCATTCCAAACCGTAGTAGGTACCTATGGGGAAGAACGGGCAAGAAACTCGATGGACACTCTTTTAAATCACAATAATATGGTTACAAAGTGTTGGTTACATCATTCATGTCAAAAATTATGCATGTGAGAACGATGCAGAACGTTAAAAGCGTCCGTAATGAAAAGATAAAAAAACAATTCAAGTATTAAATTAAATTAAAATAAGCCATGGCAGCAAAGAGATAACCAGTCCCTACTGACGGCGCCCGTTCACGAACATGACGCATAGAGTAGCACCATTCAGCGCAACCATTTTGCGCCACCATCAGCGAGACATTAGAGTGAGCATGACATACTCTCAGCCGCCAAGGCACATTCCCAGTAAATGGTAGCCTTATAGTATGTACATAGTACTCACATATGTGCTATACAATACTAGGAGATTGAATTTATATAATGCAAAATAGTATTTTAAAATCTTCAGCAGCTCCAACAGTATAGGAAGGCGTGTGTGAAGTATTTTCAAATGCTAATCAATGTATTTCTGCGTCCTGTGGAGCAGGGCCAGCGTTTAGCCAAGCATTTTGTCAGCGATGCAACCTCCCAACGCACAATATGCTTGCCTGCATAGTGTGTTTTATGTAAGATTTGAATTACGTTTCGTTGAGTTGGAGTATGTGGGGAGGTATTTTATTGTAACATTTTAAACAGTACCCCATGAAGGAAGAGTCTACTTTAGCCAGTCTGAAACCTGGTTGAAATAATTGGTCCCTATTCCTAGTTCTATATGTGTGTCCGTCACCTCTTTTACTGAAAAGATTAGAATTTTTCCTTACGTACATGATGTTTTCATAGATATATTGACAAGGTACCGTCCTGATACATATCTTTAAACAGTTCCCTTAGAGAATCGAGCCTGCGGAGGTCATAGATTGATATCACGGCTCTTTTCTGCAGAATAAAAATAGACTCGATATCTGCAGCCCGTCCCCATAGTAAAATACCGTAATACATGATTTTATGAAAGTAACTGAAATAGACTAGCCTCGCGGTATCTACATTAGTAAACTGACGGATTGTTCATACAGCATATGCTGCTGAACTTAGCTGTCCTGCAAGAGATGTTAAATGAGGACCCCAGTGCAGCCTTGAGTCCAGCGTGATCCCCAGGAAAACAGTTTTATCGCCGAATTCTAGTTTCTCTTTATTCAATACTATGTCAGTCAATAGAAAGGGGGTGACTACTGAGATGACGACTGACAGAGAAGTAGGAAACTACACGTTGCGCCGACAACTGATACATTGAGATGAGGGGCGAGAATCAAAATGAGTTGACAGGTGTACCTAGCGACACGCTCGTGTAACTACCACTACTTTGTGTGAAGAAAACAACATCATCAACATAAAAAAACTGGATTAAAAATCGATTGTTAAAGCTGACTCGACTACTAGCTCGCGTGCGTCTTCTATCCAATACAAAAAGAATCACGTAAATCAGGTCAGTGATCAGCCGGCCACTGAGAAATCTGTGCAAGTTATAGTACACGGAAAAAGACAAACTCGTCGATTGCATAACCGCCTCCTTTTTTGAAGTCGGTTAACAAAATCGATCGTTGACCACTAGCTGGCGTTCGCTTTCAGTCAGTTGCACACGTCCTTGAAGCATATCTCGATCGTGTACCCTTCTCAGTGGTGACGCGCGAGTGAGCGCGCCGCAGGGCCGCGCTGACAGTCGTTACTGGAACTGGTCGGCGACGGAAAGTGTCGCAACCTGCCCATACTTGGAAAACTTGCTATTTAATGAAGTTATGCACATTTAGCTCGTTTTACTAAGTGGGCCTAAAGTGGGTGAGTAGGCCTGTATATCCTAGCGCGCACTTTCCTTTCCTTATGCGCATGTTCTAGAAATATCATTGTTGTTGTCCAGCTACGCTATGGTGGCGCATCCTGAACATAATATGCGGCTTAAGTAACCCTCCCTGCGTGAAACTAACCTGTGACAATCAGCCGTTTGACATGGCTATCATCATCTGCTATTATTATTATTTTCCTAACTACAGCTACAACATTATGGAATGCAAATAAATATATGCATATGAACTATTTTTGTGTTTGGCTCTCAGTCAACCGGATGTAGCTGAATGCAGAATGATGCAATATTTTACGTGGAGCGACTGCCTGTTTCAACTCCACAACCCAGTGGATATCACGATACCGCTTGGTAAGACTGGTTGTCAGACTTTTGGGCTTCTCAAATTGACGTATACAGGGTTAGTTAGCCGCGTGGCCAAAATCGGAACTAACGCCGCCGTGTTGTTTTTTTTTTTTTGCATGCATTTTTATTGAAATTTCACAAATGTTTATCGGCAACGCCCCCTGTCTATGACATCAGGCCAACAGATCCTTGTAGCACTGTGCGTAGTGTGTAAATCTGCTGAACGATCAAGTTGCCTGAGTGTACACGACGTGCTGCTCGTTGCAGAGCGATCTGCGGCCGCATCGAGGCGTACATCTCGTCGCTGCCGCCGCCCTTCCACCTGCAGCGCCCGCTGCTGTCGCGCGCCGCCAGCACGGAGGCGCGGACGCCGGCGCGGGCGCCCAGCTTCAGCGTCTGTTGGTGCTCCACGCAGCAGGTGATCGATGTGTTATCTCTTTACAGGGTGGCGGGGCATTGCCGCGCGACCAGTTACCATTCAGGACATGATCCCGAACGCCCGTGCGTTGAAAATGAGCGTCGGTTTTTAAAAAACAAACAGCCGTCCTATACATGTTGACCGCGTTGGTATAACAGCTGCCTATACATGTTGACCGCGTTGGTTTACTAACTACTCGTATAAATATGTACTTTTCTATGAAACTGCAGATTTTTTTTTTCTAATAACCGGTGAAAAGTTTCTACGCTAGGGGCTTGGAATCATGTGCTGACTTCATGACTGTATTTTGTTCATGTATGTATATACTTTGCCGATGAACTCTTTGCAAAAGCTCTGCTACTGCAACATATCGTCTTGATATTGATTTGATCCTCGAACAACTTATTGGCGTACGCTTTTTGAAATAAATGAGCCTCTTTTTATCTTTTCGGGCTTTTCTCAAAGTCAGAGGAAAAGGACACCAAAATGGGAATTATTAGAGGCACATTGATTATATTAGGAGGTCCTTTAATATTTTATGGAAATCGAAACCGGGAATTATTTGGAGTTCGAAAAACTACATGGCCATTGCAACAAATGGAAGTCGTGAACACAAGTTGAGTGGTTGGAGTGCTTCCAGCTGCCCGAGGTGATCAACGCGACGACGGGCAAGCTGGAGTGCGGCCAGCCCTCGCTGCTGTGCAAGCAGAGCATGTTCGCGCGCTGGCACTACCTCGTCAGAAGACTGCCGCTGCTGCCACAGGTACACTACGCGCAAGCCCCCCACACCCTCCACCTACACACCCCCACACACACCCTACACACATACCTCGCCACACACACCACATAGGTACATTCACGAGCATAAATACCATACATATACGCAAAATTCAAAACGAAGTTTCGTCTTGCGAAATAACGATTTCAGCTTGCAGAACAGACCTATTTGTTCACAGTATGATTTTGGAAATAATATGTTCGCAACGCCTTCAAATTTCTGTAAAAACTCTAAGCGAAAATCGCTTTTGAATCTTGCGTAAGTGCGACTTGTGACTATACACACAGCACACACCCTCACCGCTCCTGCAGAGTATGCAACTTGGACCTGTCATAGTAGCCTTCTCAGCCACAAAGAGAGATCAGAGTGCATGGTTTCAGCCTTCACAGTGTGTGACGACTATCTATTAACATTGTGTAAATAGACAAGTTTCAGATAACTCAGTGAGCCAAGTCACCAATCACTTGGCCCCATACAAACCGTTCCTGAGCGACTACACAAATCACTTTGCGGAATGGTATTTCATAATCTCATCCAATCTTTGTGTACTTGACATATAGAATGTTCCAACACTATGACGTCACCGGTACAGCACGGTGACGTTATAGTGTAGACTGTTGCCCACACTGAACTTAGTCATAGTTATTATGTCGTCCATGTGAACTCGGTATAATCCCTAAATCCTGCCTTTCCGGTGCCATCAACTCAAAATTGAGAGATGTAAGCAGCAGCCGTATTTGACGGACGTTATCCTAATTTTAAAGTTTCTCGTGAGTTTCCAATGGCCTCATTATCATCAAGTAATGGCACCTGATGATAAGCCGTGACCACAGCCGTCTCAAATACACGATGATTGTATAGATACCTAGTTCGCTCAGAGAGGTCGCACGTGTAGTCGAGTATATCGTGTATTAACTGGTGTGCCGCGCGGGTGACTGGCACTCTGCCCGCAGGACGTGGAGCCGGACAGCGTGATCCCGGAGATGCCGGAGAAACCAGACGCGCTGCTGTACAACGAGGCCAAGCAGATGTGTCCCACATACCAGGTACTGTACGAACATAGCTCATCTTGTGCGAGTGCCGTAGTCGACGCGCACATCCACCACCTCGCGCCGGCCCTGCGAGGGCGGGGAGACCTGACTCGTGCGAGAGCTTTGTGCGGCAATGAATTCTGAGCTGACGTTTTTGTTTATTGTTAGCGATGTGTTTGTTAGTAATGTGTGATTTCCGTCACGACAGCTCGCCAAGCAGCGGCTCATAGACGCGTTCGAGAAAGCCAAACTGGGTCGCTGGATCAAACGTCCCTTAGAGCAGGACCAGTTCGTGTGTGAGATAACGGACGCCGAGCCTTCCCTCCTGTTCGCTTAGGCGGGCCCGCGCGCCGCCGCGTGTGGCGCCGCGCGCCGCGCGCCCGCGAGCACGTCCGCCCGGCCGGCCGCTGCTGAGACTGAATGTGCGTGCGGCGGTGACCAGGGCAGCGTAGGCACGAGCTCTCTCTCGTGCAAGCGCCGCAACAGCAAGGCTCGCGGTGCTAGTCATAGTGATAAGATTCTTTTACCAAAAAACTATAATTGTAGTATTAGTAGTCGCTCGGGTCAAGCTAGGCATAATGATGATAACGTAGCTCTCAATAGATCTGTTTCAGATCACAATCGTGTTAGTTCTAGTGTTGATGACGATCATTATTGGGAGGGACTTGGTGTTGGGGACAGTAGCAATGATCGCGGGCGATCGGGTAGTGATGGAGAGCGGGACGGTGGTATAGACAGCACACAGCTGGTACACGAGGGTGTGAAGAGTTCTCTCCTTCTCAGGAGGCTTCGCATCTACGAGAAGATCTGCACGAAGCACAAGTGACGAGCGGTGCCGACACCTGTTCGGTAGCGTGTCGCTGCAACACAGTAGCACTTCGAGTGATCGTCGAAAGGTCTCGTCCGTCCGAATACCGTCAAGTCACGGAGTATATTTTTCTTTTGTTTTTCTCATGTATGTTATCGACAGTAGCGATAGAGTCAGCTACTGTCCTCGTTACCGAGTGCCCTGTGGGCCGTGGGGTCTGCTCCTGGACACCTATTTGCTTCTAAGTTGATGGACTAATCTTTTCATTGATTCGTAATTATTCAAACTATTTTTCAATTGATTTTTATTTTACGAAAGTTCTGTCGACATTTCGTAACGTCTTGGTACAAAAACATCCATTTGTTGAGTTATTCACTATATTGTTCTTATCTCAGGACCGGATGTAGTTTCACTTCTTTGTTCGATCTTATAATCGATAAATTCTACATATAGCACGTGGATGCGTTCCTCGCACGGCGGGCTGTCCTGGCGCCGCCGCCGCTGCTGCGGCTGCCGAGACCCTCAAGCGGCGCAAATACTGTAATCCTATGGGTAACTACAGCTTCGAGCCGTTTGGGGTCGAAACGCTCGGGTCATGGGGCCCGAGTGCGCATCTCCTTTTTAAAGAAATTTCTCGCAGCATTGCCATTAGACGTGGTAATGCTGCCAGTCTTCTGTGACTTCGACGCCTAAATATCCTTTTGTTGTTGTATTTACTTATATAGTTAGTTAGTAAGTCTTCTACATTATGTTGTTCGTTCAATCGATACTAATACTTCCACTTATAAGTTCCAAGTCTATTCAATATAACCAAACATAGATTTTTCTACTTAGATGTTTTACGAACTCTCACTGTTATGTCATAGTTGTATTCACGATGCACGGAAGTGTAGACCCTAAGACCAAGTACCGTACGTGTGAGAATGGATGAGCATGTATGTGTGACGTATGCGTGTGCAGCCGGACGTTCTCGCGGCCCTCTTGCCGGCAGTGATGTCTACCAAAGCGATGTTACAGTTTGCGTACAGTCCTGATAAGTTGAGATGACTTACGACCACTCCCTTGCGGCTCAGACCGAGTGTGGCACCGCTCCACGGCAGCGCAGAGAGAGATAGCACGAACATGGATCAGCTCGTTTGCTCACTGCAAGTTCACTTGACCAAGCAATGATTTGTTTTCCTTTTGAAGCTAGATGGTTGCCATCGCTGCTGCACGGTCAGTCTAGCTCGATTTCGAGCAATTCTTTATTATTCCCTCAACCCATCGCAGAAGTATTAAACAAGGCATGAGGTGGGTCTTATCTCGTATAAAACTAAACCGACTATCAGATAGCCTGATCCCTGCCGAGTATCCACGTGGAGTGGTGTCCCGCAAGGGCATGCGTTGTGGCCGAGTGTGGCCCAGTGTGCGCCAGTGTGTACAGTCAGAGAACCAGGGCCGGCGCAAACCTGATGAAGCGCCGCGCAGAGCGGGTTTTTACTGCCAAGCAAATATAAACATTGTGCGTCTTAGTTAGTAAAAAATAAATAATGTGACCGTTTTCTTGCTCTCGGACTTTACGAAATTGATCTATTTCTAACTTTATTTGTACAAAGGCAAGCTCGATATTTGTTTGGCAGCGAACACCAAGCTAAGCTGCGCTACGCCAGGTGTGCGCCAGCACTAAAAGTTTAGGCACCCTCAGGCCAAGTGCACCGCGCATCACACGTAGTACAAGTCCGACTGCCGCCCGTCGGGCGCTCGGAATGTTTGCAAGTTGCTTAACGTTTCCGTTCCGCTGCTGTACACCGCGCACAAGCTTTGGTAGTGTATCACGTGTCGCGACGCCACACGCGGGCGGTGTCGACCCACCTTGGAAGCAGTGTACACACACGACCGACACGGCCGACACGACCGGCCACGTGTCGCCAATGTTATAGTATTATATAAAACTCAATTCAAAATCTTACATAATGTTCACTCACTGCCGCTCACATGCACTCAACTATCGATCTTAGCGTTATGTAGTTTCAGTTGAGTGACCATTTGAAAGGCCCTAAATCATAGTTGCAATGGAATTTGAACTTTGTCATGTCTGACATTGAGCTTCAAGTTCCGAAACTTTTTAATTGTATAAGATTCTGAATTGTAAGTTAGTCACTCGGAGTTACCTTCAACCGTAGCTGTAGCTCATTACGATGTAAGCGCACTCGTCGCTGTAACGAGCAAGTACTTACGATCATTTGTGGAAGATTATGTCATTATTATATACATATGCACTTTTTGGTGTTTTAAAAAAAATAAAATGTTACTTAATTCAATCAATAATAAAAATTGTACGAATCATTTTTGTAAAACTATAATGTAGATATGTCTTGGGTCCCGAATTTTCAAACGACGCATAACTCTGCGGCGTTGTCGAGTCCTACCGCTAAAACACACCGCGAGTGAGAGACACGAGACTCCACGATGACTTCAAAGTAAGTAGCGTTTGAGAATTCGGTTGTTAATAAGTCATACGACGCTACAAGGTTGTTCTGGCGCGCGGCCAAAATCGGAACTAAGACTGCGCTTCTAACGACCCGGAACAACCTGCCAAAGATCCACGAATGACAGCCAGGACCAACTACTTAACGTACTGTCCGAGCCACGGAGGTGTTTTGATATGTAAAGCTGGTCACCCATCCGCCGTGGGCGTGATGCGGATGTGATGCATGTTTCTCAACTTGTTATTTTTTGTGTTTGTGTTCTTTGTACGCATCATGTTTACCGCAACAAAACGATTTTTCTCTCTTTCCATCCACAGACCAACCGCGGCAAGCGTAGCTTAACGGCTTTTATTAGTTAGCCACGAGCCCTGAGGGTTGACCAATGAATAATAATAAGAATAGTTAATACCAATGATAGCTAGTGTTCCTTGTGTTGTGCACACATGGTGTGCTACGTTATGTTATGTTATAAGGCGCAAGTTACCTGGCGACGCGCGACGGTGTGCAAGTTTAAACATTACATTGTAAAGCTAGTGAATACGTTGTCCACAGACTCGGGCCTTCTACTCGCTGCACGTTTTTGAAAACTTTAGAACTGAATACATAAATAGTAAAACACATAATGCAAGTTTAGCAACTAAAGGCCAGTTTCTCGAAGGAAAATGCTCGCAAAATGAATGTGACAAATTGTCAAACGCGCGCAAACTGTTGCGACTGGCTGACCGATTACCAATCACAACAGTTGTCGTGCGCTTGACAATTTGTCACACTCATTTTGCGAACATTTCCTTCGAGAAACTGCTCTTAGAACAAGTACAAGCCTGGCGAAATGTTGGTGGTCCCTTTGTTTGTTGCTTGTACTCCAAGAAGGGGCTGACAGAGGTGTTTGTACAGCTCTGTCCACCCCTTGTTGGCGTACAAGCGTGACGTTGTGTAGCACAAGTATTTTTTTATTGCTTAAACTAAGTTTAGGATGTGTCCCTCTAGCGGTGGAACATGGAACTAGTAGCTTCCTTCAATATCCATTCTACTTTAAAATATAATTTCAATTGATTTTTTCAAACAATTTAGTATGTGGTTGACTCTGGACCCTCTGCACACTATCTAAATGACGAAGCACTGTTCTCACTGCCAACTAAATTAGATATAACAAAGTGCAAGTTCAAATAAATATATAAGAGGGTTTATTTATTTTCAACTTTATTTCAACACACGCAATGTCGATATTGCGCTGCGCTACGCCAGAATTATGTGCGTCGGCCTTTGATCCGCTGTTAGTTCCTCGAGCTGCCGACAGAGGCGCCACTGCGTCACATTTGTTGTTAATGTCTATTAATTGTAAGTAACTGGTGTGAAGATATTAATATATTATTTTTCAATGAAAGCTTTCAACCGTACGTGTTAGTAATAAATCATTTCTTTGTATTTTTTTGTATTATTGAGAGACCGCCCATTGTGTCAGCCTTTGTAAATAATTTATATGGTGATTAAAGAACAGCACAATCAGTCTACAATGCTCCCACTGCTGCTCACAGGCCTTCTTGTGAGAGGGAATGAGCCGTAATGATTCACACGGGCCCAGTGCGGGTAGGTACAGACGCCAGCAGGTCAAGCTACCCGAAACTGTCAAACTTTCCCAATCAACCTTGAACCTTAATGCTTTAGCGATATAGTTGAAAATCTATTAAAGAAATGTGACAGATTGTAGTAGCTTGGTGTGCTGACGTCTGTACATGTCACATATGTCTTCAAAGTTTTTGTTTTAAGACATGCCGGTTCCCATACGACGTTTTCCTTCACCGTTTTGTGAATTTGAATTCTTAGGGCTGATTGTTCACTCATCTGATAACTTTATTCGAGGAATAATTTTGAAATTTTGACAGTTATTTCATACAAAAGTTGTCAAACGTCCATTTTATTCCTCGACTAAAAGTTATCTGGCGTTGGAAAAATCAGCCCTTAGTAGTGGCACCCGCAAGAGTTAACTTGACACGTTCAACCCCCTCCCTACCACCTCAATACTGCGCGCTGACGTCATCCGAGCGAAGTCTCAAGTTAACTCTTGTTTTAATAAACCGTTATAAACAGTTTTATAAAGTACTTACTATTGGCACTTTAAAAATACAAATTGGAAAGCCTTGGACTTGCCCAGCAGTAGGACAAAAATGTTAAACAAAACCACCCAAATCATTGCTGTGTGCAGACAGCGCCATCTCGTGGCGACAATAAATACCTCTAGCCTGTTGTCAGTCTCCACTCAAATATCAGAGATGGCGGAGCGTGATGTGCGTGTGGATCGCTACGCTAACTGACGCCTACAAATCCCACAATAATCCGTACATGCATACCGTACGCATTAATATTTTTTAACCGACTTCAAAAAAGGAGGAGGTTCTCAATTCGACGGTATGTTTTTTCTACACTAATATTACAAAGAGGTAAAAGAAAATGATAAATGTAAAAACATTTGTACAGTAAAAGTAAAACCTACGAAACTAGTGTCACTCATCGTTCTGTTACCGTTATCACAATTTATTTGGGGTCGAGCGCCGGCACATCGCTCGCGGAGCACAACGTGCTAGCTGTCAACGTGCGCGTCCGCAAACATGCCCGATGCATTGCACCAGCGCGGCAGCCCCAACAACGCCCGGAACGCGCAATCTCAACAGTAAATAGTGTTCGGCGCGACAGATAGTATTACTATCTGATAGTATAGTGCACAAGTGTGTGACACGGGTGCACTCACTTTTCTCTCACTCTCGTAGTCCGATGGGAGCCACACGACCGGAGAGAGATCAGGCGCAGGACCAACGGCTGATCGTGCTTTCCGAGGCACGGAAGTATCACCGCCAACTACAAGACTCCGGGCTGAAAAATTCCTAATGAAACATACATTCACTTCTAAACTTCCTGCAGCGATAATATTTCTGTTCGGCGATAGAAAGCGATACCGATATTATATCTGTCTTATCTGGAGGATAGCCAGTCCACCATTTTTATCATTTGTCTTTAAAGAAGCGTTATTCTGACCTAGCAACGGAAACTTAATAATTAATCAAAGTAAAACTCACATGACGTGTTATAAATCTGACGGCACGGTTGGCGCAGTGGTTAAGCGATTGACTGCTGCGCTGCGTGTCGCGGGTTCGATTCCCGCACGGAACAAATATTTGTAAGACCTACATGTATTTGTTCCGAGTCTGAGTGTTTTTCTATCTATAATATGTATGCATTTACAAAAAAAAAAAAAATTATATAAGTAGTTTATCAGCCATCTTGTTACCATAACACAAGCATTAGGTTGCTTAGCTTGGGACTAGATGGCGCTGTGTGAAATGTCCAGGGATATTATTATTATTATAAAATTAAAGTCGTTTTCCGTATCTGTCTGTGTGGCCGCGTTGTTCTCCTAAACTTAGCTACGGACTTTGGTGCAGTTTTTATCATCGTTCAGAGATTAATTCCGGAAGGATCATGTGCATAACATACATCAATATTAAAGGAGATTGGGCGGAAAGGACATCTGCCCTGAAGCCCTCTTGTTTGTCTGCACGTAAGGAGCCACAGAGATCTAAGTGAGTTATTAAGTTATTGAAACTGGTATTTCGTCAATTAACCTCATTCATTGTTTGTTTTGTAAACATTATCTTTGAAGCATATGAACGGACATTTTATAACATTGCCGCCGTGTTCTCCTTGAAAAGATCTTCCATTAGTGTATATCTTATGGCTATTGGGCGCCAAAAACATTCGTAATCTTCGGTACCCAAATAGTTACTAATTTAGGTCATTAATAACTCCGAACTGACTAACAACTGGCAAAACTCGTGTTTGTAACAAACGTTCTCCTTAAAAAGCTTTTTCCGTAGATGTATATCTTATGACTGTTGGACTTCAGGGCAGAAACCCGTAGTACGGTGCCCATTCACCTTTTCAAGATATAAACTTGGGACTGGGAAGCAGGGCGGGTCGCTCGTGTTCAATAAAACAAGGAACGTTGGCACAGTTCATAGAATTTATTTATTGATACAATAAACGTTTCGTTTCGCTACAACATCACGCTGCACGCGGACTGCCGGGGACAGCAGACATCTTACTCATTACGACTTTGTCTTTGACAAATGTTTCTCAACATTGGTTTCATTGGCTGCATAATATGTATCTAGCTACAACATGCCACAGTTAAGTTAGTAAAATTGATTGTTAAGCAAATTGACTACCAACTTGTGTATATTCAAATTACAAATACCATTCTTTTGACAGTTGTAATGGGCTTAACAATTAGTTTCCCTGACTGTACAACGTGTAATAGCAAAAATTAAGACTCCAGACACCTTTAACAGAATAAAATCGAGTTGACAGGGTGGCAGGGACATCGACGCGGACCCCTAACGTAGAAATATTTAGTCACTTACCAAAAAAAGAATCAACTGTTTCGTACAAAAGTGCAACAACTACGCGGTCAAAATGTATGGAATAACTTTTCTTTACGAGGGGATCAGAATCATGTCCTGCATCCGCAACAGGCTGCGCGCCGATGTCCCTGCCAGCCTGTGCAGATGCGCATACATTGTTACATTTTCAGCTAGCGTTTACTGTACGTAGTGAGAAAGTAACTGTTCACAGACAGACCTCGTATCTATCAACAGAATTATCACAAAATACTTGCATTCGTTACTACACATAGTAGTCCTTATGGCATACTTATCAACTAGCAGAGACAAACGTCTTTAATGGTCGGCAGAGTTGCCGCTTACGAGTAGTACAGTCAGGGAAATATATTGATTAGCACGTTGACACACTGTGTATCGTGTTAAAGCAATTTACTACAGCTGACAAAGAATATACATACATGACAATGATGTAAAATTGTAAAATCAAGAGGTAAAATTACTGTAGAAGGACTATGGACAAACAGCCGCTCCATGTAAAATACCTACTGCTATATTCAGCTGCATCCGGTAAGACTGGAAGCCGCCCCCGTTAGGAGCAGGCTGGCAGCAGCGAGGAGCTCTAGTGACAGCGGCAGTTGGCCAGCGCGGCCTGTATGAGGCGCGTGAGCTCGGTGTACAGCAGGCAGGCGCGGCTGGCCGGCTTGCAGATCTCGCGGTGGTCCACCGACACGCCGTGCAGCACGCCCACGCCCGCGTCTGGGGACAGCGAACATTTTCTCAATCTGTTTATTTTATTTATAGTTCATTGAAACCGTACAACACCAATTACGTTAATATTAATATAGAAACTGTAACGGACGCCGAGCGTGTTATGTAATTAAGATATTATGTAAATTAGAATAAGATAGTCGTATCAGACACCGAGTATGTTACGTAGTTAGAATATAAGATAATTAATTCGCATTCTTTACGCTGGGTGGCGCTACTTGTATGATTGTATGATTAGGTTACGTAGCACCAAACTTTACCGTAACGAGGACCGTTACCATATTTTGTTAATTTTAGGGCCCAAAATAGGGTTTTTTCGTTACGAACTTTTGTAAATAGATAGAATAAGTTAGTAGCTATGTTTTAAAAATAAGAGCAACATTGTAAGAAGTTCAACTCCAGAAAATCGCCCGACAGTACTATGCAAATGACGTATACATACCTGCCGCGTCCTTATTGGTCAAAAAAGACGCGTCCTGATTGGTAGGAAAATTCTAGAAAAGGTATTGTGTACGAAATGTAAGCATTTTGATTGGTTGAAGCACGCTATAAAAGACGGGCAATTTCCTGGGCTGGCACAGTTGGCAACCAGCTCTCATAAGAAAAACATCCCTCAAGAAAATAAAGGAAGAAACACTCAAGAAGACTTTTATTTAACTACAACCATACAGTCCTGAATAGTCTGGTCCTTCGCATCCGGATTTAAAAAAGAACCCTGAACAAAACCGGTTCTTTGCAACGAGAATTTAACAAAGAACATTCGAGATGGTGATTACAAGGAGCCAAGGAGATACGGCGGAAGTAGAAGAACAACGACGCGTCCAACAACAACAAGCGACGCGACTCACAGAAGCCCAGCGGATTGAACGAGAACGTATGAGAAGACTCTCACTGGACCCACCGGCATCGCCCCTTTTGAAGCCAACGGATACCAGCACAGCGGGGCCTTCGAGACTTCCACCGACAACAACTACGGCGCAAAAAAGAGCAGGATCACCAACCCAATCGATACGGTCAACGACAAGTGTCAACACACGACTACGGGTAGCCGAACTGGAAGCAGCAGAGAAGCTGGCTGCCATAAGAAGAAGGGAATTAGAGCTGGAAGCCGACCTAGTCAAGAAGCGGTTAGCCGTCGAAGTATCGGTCATCCAAGATGAAGAAAGCGTGCATGAAGAAGAACCTACCCTCTCTCGTGAACCACATCAGAAGGTGGACGAATGGCTAAGGACGAACCCCATCAGCACACGGGGGGAGGAAGGAGCACGCGAAGAACCGAAGCAGACACGATTTGAAACCACACGAGGAAGATCGCCGACGCCGACTAGGAAGAGGAACAGTATCGAGTACCTGGCAGCCACGTTAGAAAAAATGGCCGGACCCAGGCCCCGATACACCGACCTACCGACGTTCACCGGAGCAGCGAACGAATGGCTACCGTTCAAAGCAGCAGTGCAAGACTCAACCCGCATGTACCAGATCTCGGCAGCAGAAAACATTCAGCGATTAAGAAGCTGTCTTAAAGGGGAAGCAAGAGACGCCGTGGCCGCCCTTCTACACACGGCAACCGATCCAGACGTCGTGATGAAGACTCTCGAACAGTGCTTCGGAAGGCCTGAAGTAATTATTGACAAAGCATTGGAAGACCTCAAGAAACTGCCGAAACCGGGTACATCAGCGGCCGAACTGAACAGTTTTGCAATCAAGCTGCAAAACATCATCTGCGTATTAAGAACGATCGACCAAAGAGGATACTTATTCAACCCCTTGATGACAAGAGAAGTGTTGGACAAGCTGAGCCCGCACCTACGATCCAGATGGTGCGACTACGCCTACGATCACGAAGGGACAACGGACCCGGAGATTGTCGTCATGTCTCACTTCCTGATGCGAGAAGCGGACAGGGCACTGCGCTACACATACACTCCGTCCGCAAGCGTCGCGACCCAGAAAAAGGAGACTCGCCCCGCCGTGACACTGAAGAAAAAGGCGAGCGTGTTCAACACTACAGGGGAAACGGAAGAAGGAACGGATAAGTGCCCTAAATGTGAACAAGCTCACACCCTGACAAGGTGCCCCGAGTACAAGGCACTCACAGTGGACGACCGCTGGAAGTTCGTGAAGGAAAAGAAATTGTGCTTTAAATGTGCTCAGAAACCACATAGGCGCATGAACTGCAAAGCAAAGCCGTGTGGCGTAAACCAATGTAACCGCCCGCACCACGCGACCCTCCATCAAGAACGAGGAACAAAGACAGAAGACTCAAAGCCAGCGGAATCACTAAAGGAAGAAGCGGTCCTATCAGTAGCAACACGACCAGCTGCCGGACCACGAACGGTCATGCTAAAGATGTGCCCAATCGTCGTTTCCGGTCCACGGGGGGAGGCGAACACTTACGCCCTCCTAGATGAAGGAGCCACGATCACCCTCGTCGACAAGGAGCTAGCAGAAAGCATCGGGGCAGAAGGACCATCGCAACCACTTCACCTGAGCGGAGTCAATATGTCGCAACAAGAAACGGAGAGTCAGCTAGTGAACCTCCGCATCAGAGGGCTGAAAGAAGTCGACAGCTACAAGGTCAGAGCAAGGACCATAAAGAACCTTCAACTTCACCAGCAGTCCATACCGGATAACGTGTTGGAGTACGAGCACCTGAAGGATCTGACACCAGAAGAGGTGTGCTACGAGAAGGCCCGCCCCGGACTCCTGGTGGGGACGGACCATTGGGAGTGTATAGTGTCCCGTGAGATCCGAATCGGTGGACCCGACCAACCGGCCGCGTCCAGAACGCAGTTGGGATGGGTGGTGCACGGAACCGCGCCACGCAACACCATCTACCAGGAAGGAAACGTGCTGCACGTGTATGAACCCGAACGAACGACGGGAGCGAGCAGCCAAGAACTCCATGATCTGGTCGACCACCACTTCAAGATCGACGCGCTCGGCATACAGGGAAAGCCGAGAGTCAAGGAAGCGGATCAACGGGCCATCGACATAGTTCGAAGAACAACAAAGAAGATCGACACCGGGTACGAGATTGGTCTGCCGTGGCGACGAGACGACGTGACCATGCCCCCGAGCTACGGTCAAGCGCTCCGTCGGCTGAAGAAGATTGAGCAAAAGATGGACACAGAACCAGAGTTCGCGGCCGAATATTCCAAGCAGATCGACAATTTATTGGACAAGGGGTACGCGGCGCCGTGCGACGGATCAGAAGAAAGAAGCGCCATCTGCTGGTATTTGCCTCATTTCGCGGTGCAGAACCCAAACAAACCCGGCAAATGCAGACTGGTATTCGACGCAGCGGCAAAGAGCAACGGTGTATGTCTAAACGATGAACTGTTGGAAGGACCCGACCTGCTGCTGTCGCTACCCGGAATCCTCTTCCGATTCCGCGAGAAGGCGGTAGCGATCACAGCAGACGTGCAGGAGATGTTCCTGAGAATCAGAATAAGACCGGAAGATCAACCAGCACAACAGTTCCTGTGGAGAGGCAACGAGCGAAAGGAGCCTCCGAAGAAATATAAGATGACCAGTATGATATTCGGTGCAGCGAGTTCCCCGTACATGGCCCACTACGTACGCAATCACAACGCGGACGTACACGGGTCGGAATACCCTCGAGCACTAGAAGCGATCAAAGGAAGCCACTATATGGACGATCTAGTAGCCAGCTACGAAGACGCGGAAGAGGCAAAGAAAGCGGTCGAAGAGATCAGAACAGTACACGCACATGCGGGATTCACGCTACGAGGATGGAGCTCCAGCGACAAGACGGTACTGCGCGACGTGCCCCCGGAGCTACACGCCACCTCCCCCACACGACTGGGGGGAGAACAGCCCGAGAGCAAGATCTTGGGGCTATACTGGAACGCGGAGCAAGATGAGCTGGGATTCAACACATCGATGAATCGCGTCCCGACTGAGGTACGAGCAAGAACCCGCGCGCCGACCAAGCGTGAAGCCCTCAGCGCCGTGATGTCGATCTACGACCCGTTGGGGCTACTGAGCCACTACACCATCCGAGCAAAGATCGTACTGCAGAGTCTGTGGCGCCTCCCGATAACATGGGACGAACAAATCCCCGAGGAAGAGAACGAGCTCTTCGCATCCTGGCTCGCACGACTTAATGAGCTCACACAACTGCGACTACCGAGATGTTACCTGACGCAGAAACACGAGCGCCTCGACCTACACATCCTGTGTGATGCCAGTGAACAGGCCTACGCAACCGTGGCCTACTGGAGAATAAGGTACATCGACGGGAGCCTGAACGTAGTGCTAGTGGCCGCCAAGGCGAAGGTAGCACCCCGTCGAGCCCAAACAATACCACGTCTGGAACTGCAAGCTGCGGTCATCGGGGCAAGATTGGCCGACACCATAAAGAGGGAGCACGGAATCGACATCGGCCAGACGATCTACTGGACCGATTCATCCACCGTAGTGCATTGGATCCATCATGACATGCGTCGGTACACACCGTTCGTCGCACATCGGCTGGGAGAGATCGCGGAACTATCCAAAAAGGAAGACTGGCGTTGGCTACCCACCGCCTGCAACGTAGCCGATGACGCTACGCGGCTAGTCGACACGCCCATCAGCAGAACGGACCGATGGTTCCGAGGACCGGATTTCCTGTTCCTGCCAGAGGAACAGTGGCCCACGGCGACAACAGACGAACCGGAAGACGAAGAGGTCCTCCACATCAGCGAGAAGACGGGGCAAGACAGCAGCTGGCTACCAAACCCAGCCCGCTTCTCGAAGTACGAAGTATTGGTAAGGGCTGCCGCCCGAGCAATCGCCTTCACCGACATCTGCAGAAGAAAGGCAACCACGATGGAACATCGCCACATCCTGCGCGCCGAAGCCGAGCTGATACGCCAAGCTCAAGAAGACAGCTTTGGCGAAGACCTCAAGAGGATTCGATCTAGTCGGCCCCTGATGAAGTCGAGTCGACTGTACCGGCTGGATCCAGTATTGGAAGACGGTGTCCTAAGAGTGCGGGGCCGGATCGGGGCCTCCTCCGCGCCAACCGACACGAAACGGCCGATCATACTGGACGGACGCCATGAACTGACCAAGCTCCTAGTGCTACGGGAGCACTGCACCGCGGGACACGCCAACCGAGAACGCGTGACGAATGACCTACGACAGCGGTACTGGGTCATCCACCTACGACCTACAGTGCGCGCTGTGGAGAGAAACTGCGCCTTCTGCAAGAGGCGGCGAGCAACGCCGCAGCCACCAGCAACAGGGGACCTGCCACCCGCCCGCCTTGACCCTTTCCACCGCCCGTTCACTAACTGCGGGGTGGACTATTTCGGGCCGATGACAGTCAAGGTAGGGCGCCGACGAGAAAAGAGGTGGGGCGCACTCTTCACATGCCTTACTTCCCGCGCCGTGCACATCGAGCTCGACGCATCGCTCTCCACCGACTCAGCAATCATGGCGCTGAGGCGGATGGCCGCACGTAGAGGCTGGCCAAGGATAATGTACTCGGACAACGCAACCAACTTCCGCGGGGCAGACCAAGAACTTCGCAAAGCCTACACAGAGTGGATGCCCGCCCTGCAAGACGAAGGGCTGGTACATAGACTAGAATGGCGCTTCATACCCCCTGGCGCGCCCAACCAAGGCGGCGCATGGGAGCGAATGGTGCGCTCCGTAAAAGCGGCTCTTAGCGTCACTCTACGGGAAAAGGCACCGGCCGAGGAGGTTTTAAGAACACTGCTAACCGAAGCCGAATTTTCAATCAACGCGAGGCCACTGACGCACGTCAGCGTGAACCACAACGACCCCGAAGCCCTGACTCCGAACCACTTCTTGCTGGGGTCATCGGATGGGCTACCATCAACGGGACCCTGCAGCGAGGCCGACAGGAGGACCTGGCGAGCTAGTCAGGCGCTCGCTGACCATTTTTGGCGCCGCTGGGTACACGAGTACCTGCCTACCCTGGTACCTCGTGGGGAGCCACGGAACAACGCACGACCCATGGAGATTGGCGACATAGTCCTCGTGGTCGACAGTACGCTGCCACGAAACACCTGGCCGATGGGGGTCGTCGAGCGCACGCATCGCGGACCGGACGGCGGCATCAGGGTCGTCGAGGTACGCACCAGAACCGGCACCTTCCGGCGCCCCGTAAACAAGCTCGTCGTCGTGGCAAAAATGAAAGAGGCTACGCAAGCTGCGCCGGGGGGAGAGCTGTAACGGACGCCGAGCGTGTTATGTAATTAAGATATTATGTAAATTAGAATAAGATAGTCGTATCAGACACCGAGTATGTTACGTAGTTAGAATATAAGATAATTAATTCGCATTCTTTACGCTGGGTGGCGCTACTTGTATGATTGTATGATTAGGTTACGTAGCACCAAACTTTACCGTAACGAGGACCGTTACCATATTTTGTTAATTTTAGGGCCCAAAATAGGGTTTTTTCGTTACGAACTTTTGTAAATAGATAGAATAAGTTAGTAGCTATGTTTTAAAAATAAGAGCAACATTGTAAGAAGTTCAACTCCAGAAAATCGCCCGACAGTACTATGCAAATGACGTATACATACCTGCCGCGTCCTTATTGGTCAAAAAAGACGCGTCCTGATTGGTAGGAAAATTCTAGAAAAGGTATTGTGTACGAAATGTAAGCATTTTGATTGGTTGAAGCACGCTATAAAAGACGGGCAATTTCCTGGGCTGGCACAGTTGGCAACCAGCTCTCATAAGAAAAACATCCCTCAAGAAAATAAAGGAAGAAACACTCAAGAAGACTTTTATTTAACTACAACCATACAGTCCTGAATAGAAACAATAATTACATTGACAATCTATATCTATCTATACTTATAATAAATCTGTAGAAGTGAAAATTCTGTACATTGAAAATATCAAAAAAATAAATGGCAGGGGGTGTTATTAGACCGACACCGAATCTGATTCTCAAAAATGTGATTAAATAAATTGTTGTCTGTCTGTCTGTCGGTCTGTCTGTCGGTCTGTCTGTCTGTCTGTCTGTCTGTCTGTCTGTTTGTTCAGGCATCACGCAAAAACTACCGGTTCGATTACGATGAAACATGGTATAATTATTCTTTAATATCCTGGGCACCACACTGGGTACTTTTTATGCCGGAAAAGTATCTTCTAAATAATATAAAACTCAAAGGTGACTGACTGACTGACTGACATAGTGATCTATCAACGCACAGCCCAAACCACTGGAGGGATCGGGCTGAAATTTGGCATGCAGGTAGATGTCCCCCAAGGGGATGAAATAGGGGATGAATGTTTGTATGAAAAATCTTATTCCTTGAGTTAATAAACTTGAAACTTAGCACTAATACTTATCTAAATAAATTATGAAGATTGTCAGTTTTTTTTTCTTCTAAACTATCCCCTAATAAGGGATTGGGGGGTTTCAAAGTTTGTATGGAAGAATTTTAGCGCGCAGTCCGGTTGACTCGAAATTCAGTATTATTGAAAGTAAAGAATAATGTGTATCAGGGTTTTTTGAAAATCTACCCCTGACGGGCTGAAATGGGGTAGTCAATTTTTCAGGGGAGGATTTTACTGCATGGCTTGATTAACTCGAAAATTAGTATAAATAATCTTTAGTCAAGTTATGAATACATCCCAAACGATTTTTTTTCCGATTCCACCCCTGTGGGGGTGAAAAGCGGGGATACAGTTTATATGAAAAATCTTATTCATTTAGTTAATAAACTTGAAATTTGCCTAAGTAAGTAATAAAGTTTATCATTATATTATGTTTTTCAAAACTACCCCTCATAGGGGTGTTAAGTTTATGTCGAAGAAATTGAATGTGCGGTCTGAGTAACTCGAAACTCAGTATTGATACTTTTGACAGAAAATAATTAATAATAAATGTAAAGTTGTCGAAAATTTACCACTGAAGGGACAAAAACGGGTAATTCGGTTTTTAAGAGGAGGATTTGAACTTCAAACTGTATGTTACATTTTCACGCCAAATCAGAAGTTCAGTGGTTTACCACTGAACTTCTGATTTGGCATAGATATAGATGGCATCCTGGGGAAGCACATACTTTTTATCCTGTTAGCACGTTCCCGTGGGATAATTTAAAACTAACATGGAACAGTGGAGTCCCTTGCGTACCTACTTTCTCTCACAGAACGTCGCACACACACGCATGTTTTTAAACCATTCATCCGCAAACACATCACATTCAGGGTTGGCAGCGTACGACGACTGGGGATTCGGCGCTGGATACAGTTTTGCTGTGCTGCCAGTTGCGCAAACAGATTGTGCCGGCGGCTCTGACGGTGACAAACATATCGGGTGTTTGTCGGGCACAAATAGTCAGCAGAAAAGAGCATGGAGCTGTAGGCAGTCGATTCGTCCCCGTCTATAGAGTAACCCTAACCTGGTCTAGGAGTACGCATCCGATAAGAGTACGCGACGCCAGAAGCCGTGAAGTTGTTTACGATGCGCGGCTAACTTCAGTCGTATTTTGATGTCAACTGTGATAAAAACTGCTGTGCGAAAAAAAAATCAAATCCGGAAGAAAACAAAGAAATTACGTAAGTTTAAAGATTTTTGCTCAAAATCTTAAATGTTTTTTGAAAGTATTTTTGAGACTAGAATGCAATTATTTTGTAAAAACCATGCTATGGCAACTTAGAACAAAACTAAAATTCCATTTTTTTATTGAAAACAGCGCCATCTATCAAATCAATAGGGGAAACAAATTAAGGTATTGCTACGGTAAAATATTTTATTTTTTGCTGGGAGTTACTTTATAATATTAATCAAGAAAAAAAATACAATTTCATGATCTTCTTAAATAAAACTAATAGAATATATAAATCAGTACATAATTAGGTTTTTATTATGAGCTTAATAGTGGAAAAGTTATATTTTGGTATTTAAACGTACAAAAGTTTGTTTTTTTATGGCCACACTTGAATTGCAAATGGCTGCGTGAGAAAGTAACTACTCGTGCGCATTTATTTTCCTTTTGCAATAACAATAAAGTTCTTTTTGTTTCGCTAATGCATCTGCATGTTGAGTTGAGTTCTCGTTCCTCTATGTTGTTGAGCCGCGTTACAATTCGTTCGTACGTTCGTGTTGAGTTGTGTATGCTCATCATGGAGAACTTGTGAAGTTACTGTGGAGTTGTGGACTTGCTTATTCACTCTTTAAAGTTTGGACCTGTAATTGCAAACAGTGAACTTCAACCATGTCTCAAAATTCTTGCTTGGTAAGTCAAGTGGATTTTTCTATGGGAGCTGGCATAGCACCCCATCGCCGTTTTGATCACACGATGAAACTTAGAGGTCTAGGGTTGTACAATGTATCACACTTAATAGTATAATCATTCATGTTTCCAGGTGTGCCTCTACACTGATTCCCGGATCCAGAGACAAGTGAAGAGAAATCTAAAATATGGATCTTAAATATTGGTGGTGAAATAGCTAAATTGGATCATCAAGTTATATTTCACAACAGACGTGTCTGTCATAGACATTTTGAACATATTCATAAATATCCAAGTGGTAGACTGTCTAAATTGGCAATTCCAACAATACATATCCCAGGTAATACTACTATTTAGTAGCAATATAATATTCGTCAATGCATTTATTTTGTTGAAACAAATAATGAAAACATACAATATTTTTATAATATTCTAGATCCGCAAGCTCAATCACTTGGTGAAGCAATGGTTATGTCAGAGTCTGATACATCCCAAAGAAGTCAGTTACAAAAATGTGGTTCTAACACATCAGGTATGTATCTATTATTCCAAAAAAAAAATATGTTAAAATGAAAATAAATAAGAAAAGCCTGTAAGAAGTCTTCAGTATTATATAATATGTTATAAAATATAAAATTTGTTTGGAACCCTTTGCATTCGAGTCCGACTCGCACAGCTAGTTTTTTTTTTTTTTCATTTGTTATCAGCCTTTAATGTTAGGATTATGACAATAACAGTCAGATAGTATACACTACACTTGACAGGCATATTGCTGATTGCAATATGTTCTTATCACAAGGAGCAAGCAAGGATGCTGTTGTCCGTCTTCTACACAATCCCTAACTCCTAAATGGTGACTTTATTGTCGAAAACTACACTACAATAGTTTTGTTAATATATATTTTTTTCATTTGCAGGATGTGGAGTCTGAAAAGGACAGTACGGACACAGCAGATCTCATGTTTTATTCGACAGCGTCAATGGTAGTTTTAGCACCATAAGAGGAGGAAAAATTTACAGGACTGCAGTGACCCCAAGCTCACCTCATCACAAATTGTGGAATTATAGTCTACCGATTCTGAAATCTATGAAATTTTGTAACGCCAATAACCAAGGAGTAGTGCCTTCATTGTCAAGTTGGATCATAGAAGGTTTTAAACTATTTGTATTCTATTTAAATTCCAAAGGGATTAATTCTTTATTGCTGCGTAATTTCAATCAAGAGGCATTCGAAAACTTTTTCTGGGCAATTAGAGCTCATGGCTACAGCAACATCATGCCTACATCGTCTGCATTTGAAGGAGCCTTCAAAACTTTACTCTTTAATAATATTTCATTTTCACATTCTGTTGGGTCAAATTGTGATAAAGATGATAGTGTTTGCCTTCAATCACTTAAATATTTTTTAAATAATCCAGTGAACACACACATAATTGAATTCGAAAATAAAATTAACAGATATTCATCATTTAGATATGTCAATGCGAAATACAGAAGACCTAATACAGAGCCAAACTTCAATGCTTATTGAAAGAAGCGCAGCAATAGGGTATTGCAGTGGGTGGATGGCACAACTTGCCAAAAAGAACATTTATAAAAATTTTGTGGCCTGCAGAAACTCTATGGAAGCAGAAGAGCCACGACAAGCTTTGTTTTTGACGTTCGAAAAGTGCTGATTCTCAGCCTAATTTGTATAAATGACTTGATTTTGATTCCACAGTTTCATGAGTAGATAAAAATGTAAGAATTTGGCAACAAAAAGTGGTTTTGCTATCCTACAAGAGCTTTATTTGATTTCTTTGTGTAAAGTATATGTATAGAAATTTTAAAAGAGCACTGCAATGAAAAAAATGTTTCAGTATACTATTATATAAAATTTATTATAAATATTAATGTAAGTGTTTCGTTTATTAATTGTGCAGATCACGCAGATAAATTTGTGAAATGATTTAATAAATAAAAGCACAATGGTTTTTATAAATAACTGGTGCAAAGATATCAATAATGTTTTCACTGGCAAAATAACCTTTTGGGATATTAACGATCCAATGAAAGAAAAGGCTAATCGGCACTACCAAAGGCGAACACAAAATTGTATTTTAAATGTGTGATGTTGATAAAATAAAATATAATATTCAATTCTGTTGTTTTATTCCTTTACGTAGTACGTATGCTTGTAGTATATAGCGGACACACTAATCTCTCTACATAATATCCTAGACTCTAGGATATTATGTAGAGAGATTAGTGTGTCCTCCTAGAGGATCGGACAGAAGCTGTATACACCTACCAACCTATACATTTACTTATATAAATTAGTTCCCCTAACGAAAAACTAGATGGCGCTGAGTTCGACCACTTCCTAATATTAAAAAATAAGGTAGAGTTGACTGTCTATAGACAGTATACTATTGTAGTCTTTGGTAAAAACGAAGTAAACTGTGGAGTTTGCAAAGACGATGCCTAACGAATGCAGCGAGCGTAATTCCGGTCAACGCCAAGAGATGGCGTTGAACTCCGCTCGTTTACGATTTGGCTAGAGTGTGTACGAGTACGCAGTTATGTGCCTTAAAAGAGTACGCGCTTAGTCTTACATGCAATTATTTTTAAGTTCGTTTCGTTGGTGTTTTTTGTTCTTATTCGTTGCAAATAAATGAATCTATACTTATAATAATTCTGTAGAAGTGAAAATTCTGTACATTGAAAATATCAAAAAAATAAATGGCAGGGGGTGTTACTAGACCGACACCGAACCCAAAAATGTGATTAAAAAAATTTTTGTCTGTCTGTCTGTCGGTCTGTCTGTCTGTCTGTCTGTCTGTCTGTCTGTCTGTCTGTCTGTCTGTCTGTCTGTCTGTCTGTTTGTTCAGGCATCACGCAAAAACTACCGTTTCGATTACGTTGAAACTAGGTATAATTATTCTTTAATATCCTGGGCACCACACTGGGTACTTTTTATCCCGGAAAAGTATATACAATAAAAAACAAAATTAATTTTGCGGTTCGATCCCTATACCCGATTACTGCACCAACCGCAAATAATAAGTTTGTCGTAGGTTAAGTCACCCGCAATGAAGTTCATTTTTATTCCTTTTAGTTTTTAGAGTTATTTAGGTTTATTTTTATATAAGTCGTAGGTATAGATTTTAATTTTAAAGTATAGGTAGTATATTTGATAGTGTACGTAGTGACCGTAGGCTATTTTATAATACTGTTAGGTAGGATTAGTCATTCTTATAGGTATTAGTTTTTAGGGATTTTGCTTATTTATTGAGTTTGGATTAGTTATCATCAGAAATAGGTTTATTTAGGTAGGTAGGTATTTAATTTTCTGTTATTGAGTTTTTTTTTTTTTTAGATATCATATAGGTACCCTCTTAATCACCACTAATGAGACACAATTGGTTTTCTATTGTAATTAGCCACAAAGGGCCCGTGAGATAGATGGCAGTCTGGGGAAGCACATAGGTACATTTTATCCTGTTATCACGTTCCCGTGGGATAATTTCCGACATCCACGCGGGCGAAGCCGCGGGCAGAAGCTAGTATATAATATTTACGTAATACCTTTGGCAGAATCTAATTAAACACAGATTTCTCAATCAGCTGGTGATCTACCAGAAAATATTCCTTTGACAGAATCCCTTGAAGAACGGATTGCCCAATCGGCTGACAACCTAGCACAAAATGTACCTTTGGCAGAATCTGATGAAGCACAGATTTCCCAACCGACTAATAATTTGGTACAGACGCCAGCAGGTCAAGCTACCCGAAACTGTTAAATTTTCCCAATCAACCTTGAACCTTAATACTTTAGCAATAAAGTTGAAAATCTATTAAAGAAATTTGACGGATTGTAGTAGCTTGATGTGCTGTCGTCTGTACAAAATGTTGACCATGAGATCACTCTCCCGCGTATTCTCCCCAGCCTTCGTGCTCTACAAATTATACATCTGTTCAGCCGTTGGTTGAGAGGACAGAGCGCGTACACCACTAGCCTGACTTCATATCCAAAGTATCGAATCGCCTCATATACCCCTTGAAGATGTAGCCCCCCTACCACGAGCTGAATATCTTTCAAGATCTAACCGCAAAAGAGCAAAGTCGGATATTTTGAGTGGGTCGCCATACAAGCTGGCTCTCGAGGAGTCAGTGGCTTCAAAGAAAGTTCCAAAACCAAATTCAAAATCTCTTGTTAAAAAGGCCAAAAAAACTTTTAAAGCGCCAAAGAAAATGCAAAAAAAAAGGTTTGGAGATGCCCAGCATGTACTGAAATCTACATAGACCCCCCGCAGAAGACTGGATAGGATGCTCAAAATGCTCCGAATGGTGGCATGAGGCTTGTACGACATTTTATTTCAAGGAAATTTTATTTCCCACCTCTGCAAGTAAAAAAAAACCGGCCAAGTGCGAGTCGGACTCGCCCTTGAAGGGTTCCGTTACGTTACGATTTATGACGTATTAAAAAAAAACTACTCACTAGATCTCGTTCAAACCAATTTTCGGTGGAAGTTTATATGGTAATGTACATCATATATTTTTTTTAGTTTTATCATTCTCTTATTTTAGAAGTTACAGGGGGGGGGGGACACACATTTTACCACTTTGGAAGTGTCTCTCGCGCAAACTATTCAGTTTAGAAAAAAATGATATTAGAAACCTCAATATCATTTTTGAAGACCTATCCATAGATACCCCACACGTATGGGTTTGATGAAAAAAAAAAATTTTGAGTTTCAGTTCTAAGTATGGGGACCCCCAAAATTTATTGTTTTTTTTCTATTTTTGTGTGAAAATCTTAATGCGGTTCACAGAATACATCTACTTACCAAGTTTCAACAGTATAGTTCTTATAGTTTCGGAAAAAAGCGGCTGTGACATACGGACGGACAGACAGACAGACAGACAGACAGACAGACAGACATGACGAATCCATAAGGGTTCCGTTGCCATTTGGCTACGGAACCCTAAAAAAGTAATGCACGACCCGCGTACTCTTATCGACGTAGACGCGTACTCTTATACAATAGTAAGAGTACGCAATTCCCATTTGTGATTATTTTCGTTATTTTGAGAGATAAAACGTAATCTTGTTTTTCTTTTTATGTTACTTTATGAAAGATGAGTAATAAATGCCTAGTTGATTTCCTAGACTTCATTTATATATTATTATTTTTTTAGAATATTTTGAACCTTAAGTGCGTACTCCTAGACCAGGTTACGCTATCTTCTTGTATACAAGGTGTAACATGATAAACGCAAGACTTTATTTATTTATTAGGGACAAAAAAACAGTTACATACTACAAAATACAGAGAAATACTTAAACTAAGATTTAACAAACACGTAACCCACACCATTGTCCACGTTTTAACTAAAGGTTAAAAGAAGTGAGGACAAGTGATAAAAAAAGAAAAATAAAACACTAGCCGCTGCCACAGTTATGCTGTGTTAGCTTAGCTTAGCTGAATTTAACTTAAAATACTTGTTAAATACCGAACACCTGGTATGGTACTCAGTACTTAAATTTTGACCTTATGTGTATACTAGTAGGGTTGAAGGTCTGAATGAAACAACCAAACTGTATACTGTTCTATAGCTGATAATATATTTGCTGAAATTCAGATGAACCCAACCAAATCGTTGTCACACAACGCTTGCGAGTTCTAATTTGACGTCAACGCCATCTAGTTACATATTGCAAAAACCTTTTGATAAAAACACATTATATTGAACTTATGAGCGGCTTTTGATTCTGCATGATCATTAACATACCGCCCACCAAGGACATTACTGATGGAATGTCCTTCTTGAATTACATTATGGGCCCGAATTGGTAGCAAACAATTTGATCTTATAGTTTTGATCTAAAATCTTAAACATAGTAACAAAATAAAAACTTACATTATAATAACTTAAACTACTAACATTATGTTAGGTTGGTGAAAAATAATAAATTCATTGATCTGTAACCGGTAAAATACAAAGTTTGGATAGTAGATGTCTTAGTGCGCAATGTGACTACACGGGTGATATTATCATCACCAGGATGCTTTTCGATTACGCGACCCAACAACCAACGACTTGGCGGCAAATCGTCTTCTTTAATTAAAACAATGTCTCCAATTTTTGGCTCAGGAACCTTTGAAGACCACTTGTACCGGTTCATAAGGTTGGACAAATATTCACGAGACCAGCGCTTCCAAAATGACTGTACCATCCTTTGAATGAATTTCCACCGCGATAAATAACTGACATTTGTGCTCTCATATCTATCATCTGGTACATTGACTATCGGCTCTCCGATCAGGAAATGCCCAGGAGTTAAGGGTAACAATTCACCAGGATCAGTAACGTTGAGGACACTTATTGGACGCGAGTTTAGACAAGCTTCCACCTGATTGAGAAGTGTGCTCATTTCCTCGTACGTCAAGGTAGCATCGCCAATGACCCGTTTAAGGTGAAACTTTGTAGATTTCACCCCTGCTTCCCAAAGTCCGCCGAAATTTGGACTATGTGGGGGAATAAAGTGCCATTCAGTACCGTTGGCTTCGACTTGTTCTGCTATTGATGCCTGAATAGATGTCAATTGTTGCAGTTCTCTGGAGGCACCAACAAACGTTGTGCCATTGTCGCTCCATATTTTGGCACAATGACCTCGCCTAGACACGAAACGTCTGAAGGCAGCTAAAAAGGCTTGTGTACTCATATCGCTGACGACTTCTAAATGAAGGGCACGGGTTGACATACACACAAACAAACATATGTAGCCCTTGTACGAACGGTGTCCACGACCTTTCGTTGTCCTAATATTTATAGGGCCTGCATAGTCAACACCGCTATGCAAAAACGGTCGCGCTGGAGAACACCTTACAGATGGCAGAGAACCCATCATCTGGTTTTTGATACTAGCGCGATGTTTAGCACATATTACACATTTGCGCACATGATGTTTTACTAAATTTCTGACTCCTATGACCCAGTAGGCTGTCCTCAAATAATGCGCCATCAGCTGAGGACCCCCGTGCAGAGTTTTTAAGCGAGCATCTGCCACTATAAGGTTAGTCAGATGACCAGAGTTTGGTAGCACTATTGGGTGCTTTATTTGTTCCTTTAATGGAGCCTTCTCAAGTCTACCTTGAACTCTGATTATGCCCTTGTCATCAAGATATGGGCAGAGTGAGTTTAGCTTACTAGATTTTAATCGTAAATAGCCTTTGTCCTGTAATTGTAAATATTCAATTGTAAATATTTCTCTTTGTGTTTGTCTTATACAACATTCTAAGGCTGCTTCTAATTCTAATTTCTGTAAATATTTTTGTTTGACTCTATTAGTTTTCAAAAATCGTCTGCAATAAGCAATAATTCTTACTAATTTTTTTAAGGAGGAATAACTTTCGAAAATTGAACTCTCTGGAACTGTGGCCATGTGAGCTTTCGTTGTTTCCTCCAAGTCTGTACTCAACTCCTTTGTCCTTTTGTGTACTATATATTTTTGGTTGAGAAATGGTGGTCCGGAAAACCATAAACTATTGTCTATAAGTGCACTTGGTAATATACCTCTAGAGGCGCAGTCTGCTGGGTTGTCCTGTGTTTTTACATGAAACCATTGAGATGCTTTCATGTTGGTCAATATTTCAGAGGTACGATTGGCTACAAACGTCTTCCATCTACTGGGATGGCTGTTGAGCCAAGCTAGCACCACGGTAGAATCTGTCCAAGCCTTGATTCTGTCCCTTGAAATATTTAAAATATCTGCTGTTTCTGTCAGAAGATTTGACAGTAGAACTGCTCCACACAGCTCTAAACGAGGTATGCTAATTTGTTTGACGGGAGCTACTCTGGTTTTTGCAACCACCAACGAAATATGGATTTTGTCGACCTCATCTACTATCCGCAAGTAAATAACGGCTGAGTATGCTGTTTTGGAGGCGTCACTGAAGCCATGCAGCTCAAGATCATCTTTTGACTTAGTGCCAAGCCAACGACGTATCCGTACATTACTAAGTTGTGACAACTCATCACGGTAAATATTCCATTCCTTTATTAACTGAGTGCTTAGTTCTTCATCCCAACTAACACCTGCAAGCCATAATTTTTGGATGAATATTTTTGCTAAAACCACACTAGGAGCTAACCAGCCTAGTGGGTCAAATAATCGAGCTATGTCCGAAATAATTGATCTTTTAGTTACAGGTGCAGTCGTCAGCGGAGGAAGATTCACCAAGTATTGGAAGGTATCTTCGATGCGGTTCCAGGTAAGTCCCAAAATTTTGATTGTGCTATCTAATTTGATTTCTATCCCTTTCTCTATTTTGTTGTCCTTATTTTCAGTTGTTCTAGTTTGATCTGTTTGTACTTTAACTTTATTTCTTTCAAGTTTATCTATTCTCTTCAGTAGTTCCTGACTGTTGCTGTTCCACTTTTGTAATATAAATCCACCGTTTGCTAATAATGCTATCATTTGTCTATACATTTCTATGCCTTCTTCTACACTATTACATCCTGTCATTAAATCATCCATGTAGAAGCAATTTAAAGTCTTCTCTGCAGCAATTGGATAACTTGTGCCTTCATCGATTGCGATCTGACGCAAGGTTTTGACGGCTTGATATGGAGCAGAAGCTGTTCCGAAGGTCACGGTCAAAAGTTCGTAATCTTGGATCTCCTTGTCTGGACTGTCACTCCAGAGTATTCTTTGGAACATAGCATCTTCTTCTGCTACCCTAACTTGGCGGTACATTTTCACAATATCCACTACAAGTCCTATGGGATGAATCCTCCATCTTAAAACCGTGTGACGTAAATCAGCCTGCAGTGACGGACCAACCATGAGCGTATCATTAAGTGACACTCCTTTGCTGTTCTTCTCAGAGGCGTTGAAAACAACACGAACTTTAGTTGTGGTCCTGTCGTTCTTAATGACTGCATGGTGTGGTAAATACACTGCTTCTCCCTTCTTACTATCATCTTCTTTCACGCGCCGCATATGTCCTAACTGTAAATATTCATTTATAACTTCTGTGTACTTTTGCTTTAAATCTTTGTTCTGTACTAATCTTCGTTCTAATGCTTTGAACCTTGATTTAGCTATGCCACGTGAATTTCCCGACTTGCAAGGAGGATCTTCATCTCGGAAAGGTAACTTAACTATGTATCTGCCATCGCTATCTCTCCTTGTGGTCTCACTATAAAACTCTTCGCATTTCTTCTCTTCTGGTGTAAATATCTTTTTATTAGTGCTGACATCTTCAATTTCCCAGAATTTTCTTAAAATATCATCAACCTTGCAATGCATTACATTTATGTTCTTTAAATTACTATTTGCACTAGTCTTTTCTCCAGGACCAACGGCACCCGACAGGACCCACCCAAATGTAGTGCTCTGTGCGATCAATGTACCAGAAGGACTCTTCACTAAGCCTTCCTTTATGATGCAGCTATAAACATCAGCACCCAACAGAATGTCGATTTTGTTGGGTGTGTTGAACTCTGGATCTGCTAAACATAGGTTATTAATGTTTAACCAGTCGAAGGTGTCTGATTGAAGACTTTGCTCAGGTAGGTAAGAGGTGATCTTCTTTAATACATAAGCATTTAATGAAAACTTGAAGCTAGGGTCGACACGAGATTTAATCATTAATTGTACCATGTACTTTGTCATGGTTGACCTATTATCTCCTAATCCCGACACAAGCCCTTGAATTGGGACCTTTTTCAGGCTAAGATACTGCACTGTAGCCTCTGTTATGAAACAAGCCTGCGAACCTTGATCGAGCAAGGCTCGGACCGTGTGGTATTCACCCGTCTTTGACGAGGCCTTTATTAGCGCAGTGGCTAATAAAACCTGTCTAGGTTTTGCTACTCTCCCTGTAGATAAGCAAGAGACTATCTGAGTAGTACTAGTTGAAGGACTAGCACTGTCAGTAGTAGGCTTTGCTTCAGGGTGTTGGCCTTTATTGTCCAAATGTAATAAGGAGTGGTGACGCTTCTGGCATATTCTGCAACTTGTATTTTTCTTGCAGTTGTAAACAGTATGGTTACTGCCTAAACAGTTGAAGCATATTTTGTTCTTACCAACGAAATCCCGTCTTAGTTCGAGAGATTGATTGGCAAACTTTTTGCAGAAACAAAGCTTATGACCCTCTGAGCAGTATTCGCATTTCATTGGCGATAACGAGTCTGTGGCTAACAATGTTTTAAACGAATTATTGTTATTGACCTGGTGTCCTGAACCCTTTTTTGGTTCTATGCACTCAAACGCGCGGAAACGTTGCTCTAAAAATACTTTGAATTGTTTAAAAGTAGGAAAGTTATTGCTGGAATCGCTAATACTGACACTTAATTCCCATTGCTTACGCGTTTCAGGATCTAATTTAAATGTCACTATGTGTATGATAATAACATCCCATGTACTCACATTTATACCTAAGTTTGTTAATGCATTTAAACAGTCACTGGTGGTATCTGAAAGCTCCTTTAATGATGTCGCCGATTCAACCTGCATACGTTTAATACCAAATAACCGTTTCAAAATGCAGTTGGCGAGATATCTTTTATTGCTATAGCGCATGTCTAATAGATCCCAGCACTGACTGTAATTGGCATCAGTTATTGGAGTATTACGTATCAATTGCTCAGCTTCACCAGTTAAATGACCTTTTAAATAGTGCAGCTTTTGCACATTATCTAACGAATTATTTTTATGAACTAATGATACAAAAAGATCATGAAAGGTTGTCCATTCTTCATATTTGCCAGAAAACGTTGGAATAGTAATCTTGGGCAATTTGACCAGTGAATGGGCAGACTTAACTGTACTACTTTGTGAACCATCCCCATTAGGTATTGGTTCACTTACAACTTTAATTTTATTGAATGTTGTTTTCATTAAACTTTTATAAGTAATGTAAGTGTCCTCAGTTGTATCATAAATATCAACAACTTTTTGATCAATATCATCTAATTTATAGCTCTGATAAAGTTTATTATTCATATTTTTAAACGATTCCCAATCGTTTTCTAATAATTCCTGTCTAGTTTCAATGTATTCAATAGTCAATCTTTCTTTAGGACTCTTTTTAAAATTGGTGAATTGTTTAATAATAACACTTTGCAACCGCCTCAATTGATTGATCAACCCCTCCATATTTGAAACAATTAACCAAAGAAATTAAAACTAAGTTAAAAAAGTATTATAAAAACAATGTTTGTTCTAAAATAAAGCAAAACTAATTTGAAATAAAATACAAGACAAATATTTTAAGTTCCAATTAGTTGCTCAAAATTTTACAAGTGTTTTGAAACAACTTATAATCTGGCGGAAATCGGGCATAGGTTCCCCGTTCCGTCGTTTTTTATGAAATTATTCTAAGTCCTAAACTAACATGCACAAATAAACACAAGTAAAACTCTTAGAATAAATAAAGTCTAAAATTGCTTGTTACTAACTGCTTTTGTATAAATAGTAAAATGTACTCACAATTTTCACTTCACTCACACAACACGATGATTCTGTGTACGTGGCGCTCCCTGGTGGCGACACGTTGAACTATAGTTGTGACGTCAGTCTTCTGATGTCACGTTGAACTCGGCGTGACGTTCTTCTAATGACGTCACGTTGAACTACGAGGATGACACAGTCACCTCACGCTTGAACTGTTTTCCGCCGCTGCTGCTGCTGACCCGTCCACTATACTGGACGAAGCTGCCGCTGCCCATGCGGGGAACCATGTACTTTAGCCGCAGCAAACCACTGCGAGTACCACGGGCGGGCGAACTCAAAAAATCCGAAAAGTTATCCGGGTCGATGGACCAATGTTAAATACCGAACACCTGGTATGGTACTCAGTACTTAAATTTTGACCTTATGTGTATACTAGTAGGGTTGAAGGTCTGAATGAAACAACCAAACTGTATACTGTTCTATAGCTGATAATATATTTGCTGAAATTCAGATGAACCCAACCAAATCGTTGTCACACAACGCTTGCGAGTTCTAATTTGACGTCAACGCCATCTAGTTACATATTGCAAAAACCTTTTGATAAAAACACATTATATTGAACTTATGAGCGGCTTTTGATTCTGCATGATCATTAACAATACTCGCTAGGCAAAATATTTAGAGCAATTCTTAGATAGACAAAATATATCTAGTTCAATAAAATGCGTGTTGTAAGAATCATCAAGGCGACGAAGAGGTGCACGTTCCCCAGCGTTAATCCTGCATATGTCTGTATGGAATAGTTGAGGGACGCGCACCCCCCTACGAATAACACTTCTGGGTACCTTGTAGCACAATTTGTTAGTTAATCAATACAATCAAACTTGCTGTTGCATATGCCGTGCAGTGTCATGACATCAAGTAACAACAGAGTACTGTCGTCTGCTTGATCCAACCGCCTAGTTGGATCAAGCAGACGACAGTACTCCTCGATACGGCTCGCATCGTGAGGAGGTTCCTGTCTCTGGAGCCCTAACCACCGGCAGCTTGGACCCTGCTCCCGACATCGGTGGATCATTATTTTTTAATATTTTTAAGTATTATTTATACTTTTTTATTATATTTTAAGAGAAAAAATGTACATATAGGTAAGTAAATGAAATAATAGGTAATAATAGTAAGCTTATTAAAATTAGTTTTTGTTCATTGTATTATGCTTTTAACTCAATACTCTAATGGGGGTGTAGGAGTACGTGACCACACGCAGTCGGGGTCAGTTACACCAATTATAACTCAAGCACGGCTGGACCAATTTTTATGGTCTTTGGTTTGTTGGATGTGTAACAGAATAACTATTAAAACATCATATGATCTGTACGAACAAGTCTGCTCGAGATTGTGCCCTCCACGGTTTTTGAATTCAATTGAAGTCATTTTAATTCTCGTACGCGTCCCAACCGAAAGCGATCATCGCGTGACGTACGCAATCGTCGCGGCGCGCGATCGGTTATACGAACATGACGCGCGCGTGATCAATCAAGTTAGCATTGGACGTCATAACAGGCAGGTGACGGGATTTGAAAAACCAATTAGTAATGTTCCTTGTGGATTGTTTACCCCAAGATATGAATACAGCAGTGAAATATTAACATTAACAGCGTAATTAATTTAATTTTGTTAGTTGAAACGGGCGAATGGCCCGTGTCATGTCATGGCGGCTCTCATGAATATGAAGCAATGGATTAGCAATATCCATCAAAATGATTCAGATTGTGATTGATAGTATGTTACGGAATTAGGGTGCAAGTATCTATTATCCCCATTTTGAAAAAATGAGGGGTTTTTTTTCTCATTTTCTCTGAAAATGGCCGCATCAATAGACTCTTAGCACGAAACAAAACAACACCCTCCGTCTCAGTCCCGTTCGCTCACCGGCGGAGTCCTCGCTGACGATGCGCAGCCACAGCACGGACATGAGCGTGCGGCCCGTCTCCACCAGGCTGCGCACGAGCGGCCGCGCGCGCCGCGCCGCCGCCAGCCAGCGCGCCTGCAGCGCCAGCACCAGCGGGCAGTCTACAGGGGGCATTCGTAAACTTTACTGATTCGTCCCCACAGACAAACCGTGACAATGGTTTTGTGGGGCATAAGAACAAGAATACAACAATTTTCTAATAATAAATAAGTAAATATAATAAGTCGAAAACCACGAGCTAAGAATCCACTCTTCTATATAGTTTTGGTAAAAAAAACAAGATACCTTTGAATCACCAATTCATAAAATGCTTTTGGGGCTGCTTCTCAATTCAACTTTTTTATACATAACACAAATACCGGCTGACTTTTTTTACCGTCTGGACTAAAACCTGGGTGTATTGGGTAAATTGTAACAGTAATTGTATTGACAAAACAAGATGGCGGCGTTAGTTCTGATTTTGGCCACGCGCCGAAAACCGATTCTAGGCTAGTCAACACAAGTGCTGAGACCTGAGTGTACCAAGTTAAATGGTCGAAGGTATCTAGTGGGCATGTTACCTTTAGCGATCTCCTGCAGCTCCACGCTGCGGCTCGTCAGCGGCGTCTTGATGTCGGCGAGGGGGGAGCCGCGGTGCGGCACGGAGTAGAACATGAACCCACTGCTGGCGGACCAGAGGGCCGCGCGCGCCGCCACCAGCGCTTGGGCTTCTGCGGGGCGACGAGGCACTTGTAGTACCGACACATATATACAATATGTATAAGCGGCGCGACGTCGCCACGCAAACAAAATTGGCATTTCCTTAAAGGTACGGTCAAACCGCCAGGACGCGGTGTGCAGTGTCCGTCATGGTGCATTGTTTATTATGAACTCGGAGGTACGCTCCACACGTGGCGCGTCCTATGATCGTTGCGGTCAAAATTCTAAATTTATTTGAACGCAACCAGGACGCTTCCTGGTGGTTTGGCTGTACCTTGAAACACAGCACACTAATCGCGCAGGTAAACTTAAACACTTTCTATCCCAATCTGAATCATTTTGAAGGAAATCCCTTGCTTCATATATTCGGAGAAATGGTCGGCCCACGACGTAAATAACGCAACGAATGTCGTTGAGCCATGGCTACTGATAGTGTGTCACGCAATGCCCCAATGGTCAATATCGAACAAACGGACGTGTTAGCCCAGCGTGGGTAAGATATAACAACGATACCTACCTTCACTGTTTGAAGACAGGACGTCAGCGTCCTCTCTCGCCGCGTCATTGTCTCCAACATTACTACATTGTTCATCTTTCCTCACGCTAATATCTCTAAACCCTGAGCTCTCGTTATATCTATCCTGCTTGTTGTCTAGAACGTCGCCTTGTTGCGAACAGTCATACATTCCACCGTCACGTTCGATATTGTAGTTGATATCTAAATCAGTATAGTAATCAGTGTGGTTGCCGTCATCTTCGTTAAAGCTACTGTTACCGGAGTTATTGTTGTTCCTGATCTCATTCATTTCGTCTATACTTCGTAGCTTCGTGCCAGCGAGTGCGGTGCAGCTGCCATTGTTGTGTTCCTTTATAAAGTTGTTCAGTAACTTGTTACAATCAGCGCTGCTCTGATCTTTGCTCCTGTGAACTATCTCGTTGTCATTATATATATCATACTTATTATCTACACTATGTACATTATTATTTACATTATTTTCTCTATCACTTTGGTCCTGGGAATTGTTACTACTTTGTTGCTGAACTGCACTTTTTTCCATTTTTAAGTGAGCTTCGTAAGCTGAAACAAACAAGATATGTTCTTTAGATGTAGATTCCACTTCCTCAGACCAGCTCGGACCACTGTTACGCTTTTATATCATTCCAAATGTCTGTTTACATAAAGCTACAATATTTTTATGTCACGAAGCGACGCGCGCTTTACTTGTGGTAACCAAGTGTACAAACACGCTGTGAATGTCTGCGTGAAGACGAGAAGAGTTCCCACATACCACACATACTTCCGACTTCACCATTGTCTCGGAGGACGGTACCGAGAGCTCTCGCACACACATTCACAGCGGGTTTACCGCTTGAGCGCGCATCGCTTGGTAGGATACATACAATATAACAACATAATCAGCCAATAATATTCCCACTGCTGGGACACAGGCCTCCACTCTCTGAGATAATAAAAATTTAAAAAACCCCCGACTACGAGAAACCCTTTAAAAAGAAAAAAATAACCTTGAAATTATGACCCTACGTAAGTACGTATGAAATTTTTGATTAAATATTGTCCTGTCGGGGGACCGCTCTAATTATTAGCCTAACGTTCTGTTAAAGTTTAAAATAGTAGCGGTCCCCCGACAGGACAATATTTAATCAAAAAATTTCATACGTACTTACGTAGGGTCATAATTTCAAGGTTATTTTTTTCTTTTTAAAGGGTTTCTCGTAGTCGGGGGTTTTTTAAATTTTTAATTTATTTTTTTATTTCATGCTTTTTGTAGGGACTCCTTATTATTTCTTTTCTTTTATTTTCTTGCGTTTTAAGATTCAGGTAATCTGGTATTTAATCAGGTTTTTTGTACTTCGCCATTTTGTAGTGGTAGCCACCTTGGATTTGAAATTTGTCATTGTGTATATTATTCTACTAGTCAAGCCCTTTCGTTTGATACCCATATTGAGGGAGTTGTGAAAAGAAAATGTAATTTGCCATTTTGTGGTGGCGGCCATCTTGGATTTGAAATTTTTCATAGTGTATAGTATTCTACTAGTCAAGCCCTTTCATTTGATACCCATATTGAGGGAGTTGTGAAAAAATATGTAATCCACCATTTTGTAGCAGCGGCCATCTTGGACCGATTTTCATCAAACATAGCTAAGAACACTCCCGACAAATTCACCTTTCAAACAAAAAAAACAAAATTGAAATCGGTTCATCCGTTCGGGAGCTACGATGCCACAGACAGACATACACACACACACACACACCCCTGTTTGTACAGACACCCTTACGAGGACCTTGTTAGTCCTAGAACGTACCGAGGACCCTCCAAAAAACTGGTTTAAATACCTCGTTGGCTTTTTAGAATAAGATAGAAAGAGACAGGTGAATAAATCTATAGTGATGAGCTTATTGGGATAATGCTATCTCAACATTTTTCTGTATGAATTTCGGCTATCATACTGAGGACCTGAAATACACAGCAAAATGTGACCAGCGATGCACATACGAGGACTTTGTGTAAGCCAACCGAGGACCTCTTACGTAAGCCCTGCGACGTCCTTCCGAGGACGTATTTTTACACAAAATTTCTTATAGCTTGTACAAAGTGCGGACGTTGTGTTAGACTTTATATCACTAAACCGAGGACAGTTTTTCGCGTAGAATTTGTACAAACCGAGGACTTGAAAAATCTACCTACCTACAATATTTTACGCGTAAGATAATAATTATATCAATGTAAGTAAAATGTTCCGACTTCTTTCTTACACACTTTTTCTAAAATGAAGTACCAAGCGAGGACGAGTCGATGTTTTTACGTTTGCCGTAGATGTGGACCGCGAATAAGAAGGGTGTAATCACTTTAAAATGAGTTTATTATTATAGTATCAGATGTTGCAGCCAGGGTCGTCTCTTCATGACGGTACTCGTTAGCACTTGATAGCATCGTCTTCAAAATTGGCATACGCATTAGGTTTATCTAGTAACACTAAAATGATTACCAGTTTGTGCTGATGCTGCAGCCAGGGTCGTCTCTTCATGACGGTACTCCTTAGCACTTGATAGCATCGTCTTCAAAATTGGCATACGCATTAGGTTTATCTAGTAACACTAAAATAATTACCAGTTTGTGCTGATGCTGCAGCCAGGGTTCTTTCTTCATAAGGGAGCTCCTCAATAATTAATAGCATCATCTTCAAATTTGGCATACGCATTATGATTATCTAGTAATATCGAAACAATTACCAGTTTGTGCTGATGCTGCAGCCAGGGTCATTTCTTCATGAGAGAACTCCTCAAGAGTTGATAGCATCGTCTTGAAATTTAGCATACGCGTTAGGTTTAAGTCGTAAAAGTAAAATAATTACCAGTTTGTGCTGATGCTGCAGCCAGGGTCGTTTCTTTATGGGGGAATTCCTCAATAGTTGGTAGCATCGTATTCAAATTTAGCTTACGAAAATAAAGTAAAACTAGAATTCAGATTTAAAATGAGTAGGTAAATCAGAATTCGGAAACTTCAGTTTCATGATATTCAATACTCGTACAATATCAAGTTATTATTTCGTTTCTTTCAGATAAGCCGGGATAAAGAAGAGAAAACTGAAGTCTGAATTCTAGATCACAAAGATGCTGGTATTGATTATAGGCTTCTTCTGCAGTATGTGCTAAGTACCTAGGCCTGCTTAGATTATACAACATTATGATTTGCACCATAAAATATTGTATTGGCATGAGCTGAATACGTGTGCTCTTCATAAAGAACCTAATAGAGTAAGATCCCAGGGCCACCAGACGTCATCGATTTTCTGACGACGATACCCACAGAGACATTAAAATTGAGTTTAGGGGATGATTGGCCCTTGGATCGGTCTGTCTTCTTGTAAAAGGTTTTAAAATAGTTGTCTGGTGGACATATATAAAAATGGAGCATCAGAATTTACGTGAAGTACCTACCTAATTATTTTGGGAGCTTTAAAGCGTCTGCAAAGCAATACGGCCGACGGAAAGTGTCTGGGAGTATTGGAGACTTATTTTTAAGGATATTGCCTAAAATATACGTGATAATCAGCTTGGAGAATTTACGTGAGGTAAGTAATGTTTTTTGTACAGACGCCAGCAGGTCAAGCTACCCGAAACTGTCAAATTTTCCCAATCAATCTTGAACCTTAATGCTTTAGCGATAAAGTTGAAAATCTATTAAAGAAATTTGACAGATTGTAGTAGCTTGATGTGCTAGCGTCTGTACCTTGATTACCTGATACCTGAGAATTAGTCGTCTCAGCAAGCTAGCAGGTAGGCATGCGCTTTTAGTACATACTAACACTACTCAATCATCCACATTTCGTTCGTCAGAAAATACGTGACGTCTGGTGGCCCTGGGATCTTACTCTATTAGGTTCTTTACGAAGAGCACACGTATTCAGCTCATGCCAATACAATATTGTATGGTGCAAATCATAATGTTGCATAATCTAAGCAGGCCTAGGTACTTAGTACACACTGCAGAAGAAGCCTGATTATTCCTCGTGCACCTATTAGCTACTAACGATTTGTTTAAGGATTCAGTCTACCTTCGCTTTTCTCCTTCATAATTTTATTTAAATGATAGCACATAACTCGTCTTCTACACACGAGGAAAACTGTTAAAACGAGGACTAGAATACACACTGTTCGGAAAATCTAGCAAACCGAGGTCTTAAATACACATTGTCTGGAAAAGCTACCTAACCGAGGTCTTTTGTGTTAAAGTTAACACATAGGTCCTCGGATAATACAACAAACGTGAAATGAGTGTAAAGAGCCTGTGTATGAGGCGAGAGTGGCACCATCTGGTGGATACACAATATTTGTGTAAGATTATGAATTTTCTTGATCAAACCGAGGTTCAGACAACTTTTTCGTAATAAGTATATAGAAAGACTCAAAATCGCTTGCAGAATACGAATCTTTGGTCAAGTCAAACCGAGGACCCTCGAAAAGGTCCTCGCTTTGAAAAGGTCCTCGGTCGTGCCTTGTGTATTCATACGCACGTCCTCGGATGGTACTTAAAACAAACACACACACACACACACACACACACAGACACGTCAAACTTATAACACCCCGTCGTTTTTGCGTCGGGGGTTAAAAATAGTGAATATGTATAATAAGAGTACCTACCAAAGAATTTTTTAAGAAAGCCAGGAACTAGTCCGTAATGAAACATACGCAGTGAGCAACTGCGGTTATCAATACTCGTGCCTTCTCTATTGTCATCTAACTAAGAGTTGTATTGTTTGTTCAGCCAGCCTGGCTCACTGCACGTACCTTCGCAGTAGATCTGCTTGATGAACAGCCCCCCCTTGGAATGCCCCACCCACACGATGGGTCTCTGCCCCACGCCCAGTGCCAGCAGCTGTTCCATCATCTGTTCCGCTCGCTCATGCAGGCGGAGTCTGGACACAAACGTTATATTTATTGAGACCATCATCATCAACATCTGCCTGCTTTTTCCCAACTATGTTGAGGTCGGTTTCCAGTCTTACCGGATGCAGCAGAATTTCAGTAATTTACATGGATCGACTGCCTATCTGACCGTCACAACCCAGTTAATGGGTAACACGATACCACGATACCTTGGTGAGACTGACAGGCAGATTATATCAAGGTATTGATGTCACAGTAGATTGTCGAATCCGCTGTTTTACATAACCGCTAGCAGTTTTATGAAACAGCTCCATCATGTAAAACAGCTGAATGACCGTTTAGCGATTTTCCATAAATACCTACTGAACTTGAACACGCAGCTGGAATTGCATAAACGTTTTGCGTGTATCAATGCAGCGGGAAATTTGTAAAACAGCGTGAAATGAAACAGCAAATTTGAGATTTCAGTTCTAAAGTTTGACGAATATACTCAGTAGTCTCGGTTTTCATTGACACACTGGTTTGTTCCGGGATTGCCCGCTTAGTTCCGGCACCTCACAAGCTGACCGAGCGACCTCGCGATCACATTATAGGCTTATTAGCGGTTACTAATAAACTGTAAAATTTTATATTTTGTTATATTTTTATACCATGTTTTTAATCAAATAAATATTATTCTATTCTATTCCACCCGAGTATGAAAGCTACTTCGTCGGGAATCCCGAAACAAACAGCTGTAAACAAGAAACTAACAGGTTCACAGTGTAGTATTAAGTACTAAGTGCTCATACACACGAGTGACGGGCATCGACGATAGAAGCAACTGCATCCGTCGACACTGGTCGACGCCCGCCGTCGACGTCTCGGCGGCTGCCGTCGACAACGTGGCGCTCGTGTATTTAAGTACGATGCTCAAATACACGAGCGCCATGTCGTCGAGGGCCGCAGTTGCCTGTTGTCGAGGCGTGTCGCTCGTGTGTGTGAACACTAGAGCTAGCTAATTTAATTTAACCCTGTATATCCAAACTGGACGTCTCGGAAAATGGTGGCCAAGTAACACATCTCACCTCTTAGTAGCCTTGACCCACAGCGGCCTCCAGAGGTAGGGGTCGCTCGTGTAGTTGATGGAGATGACCCTCGCGCCCGGGAAGTCCTCCTTGATCCAGTCCCGGGGCCAGCAGTGCGAGTAGCAGTCGTCGCACACGCAGCCGCAGCCCGCCTCGCAGCCCCCCCTCGCCCCCTTGCGCACGTCCAACTTACACTTGCACACCTCATTCAAATTACATTTACAATGTACAGAATCACATTTGGCACTGTCTCCGTCACCAAAATTACATTCGTAACCGTTCCGGTCGTAATTACATTTAAATGTGTTTACATCACAGTTAGTATCACAGTCGTTTTTAAATAGTTCCGTCACGAACTTCGCTTGGGTTCCGTAGCTGTCCACGTCCACTTGCAGCAGAGTGTCGTTGTAGAATTTCTCCGTTACCAAGGAGTTCTCGTTCGGTAGGATTGTCTTAAAGCAGCCGTTGATTTGTTTGAATGTTACGTTTTCATTTAGGTTAGTTTCGTTAATATTTGTTTCGTATGCGTACATATCTTGCGTGTGGTCGTACGAGCGTTCTTGCGTGTTGTCGTGCACGTGCTTTTTCTTGTCTTGCGTGCAGCCGCATGACTCGGTGGAGTGGTTCCTCAGAGGCACTTTGGTGGGATCTAACTTGTACTTGGTACGCCATTCTCCTTGGCGCCAGGTGTTGCCGAGGGACCCTGGAATGGAACAATAGGGGTCAGTAAACATGGATGTAGGAAGCTAGAAATATAGTGACCGACCGAAGGTTCGGTTTCGGCCAGTTTCGGTCCAAAACTCGGGTTTCGACCTCAATTTCGGTTTCGGCCAAAAAGTCGCCTGACCGAAACTGACGTGAGGCGTTCGTGAGCTGTCTTTGATAGAATACGACCACTGACATATACAGACAGTGTAGACTTAGTAATGGGGACCCACTTTCACCCTTTTTTTAACAAAAACAAACAAATAAGTGTTTCCTTATTATAGTCCACCAGACCGTATTTCGGCCGGCGGCCAGGCTCGACGGAGACTAGTCTTCGGCGCGGAAGACGTTATAGTGCAGGCGTGTGTTCCCTTAGTTATAGTGCAGGCGTGTGTTCCCTTAGATCAGGCGTGTGTTCCCTTAGTTATAGTGCAGGCGTGTGTTCCCTTAGTTATAGTGCAGGCGTGTGTTCCCTTAGTTATAGTGCAGGCGTGTGTTCCCTTAGTTATAGTGCAGGCGTGTGTTCCCTTAGTTATAGTGCAGGCGTGTGTTCCCTTAGTTATAGTGCAGGCGTGTGTTCCCTTAGTTATAGTGCAGGCGTGTGTTCCCTTAGTTATAGTGCAGGCGTGTGTTCCCTTAGTTATAGTGCAGGCGTGTGTTCCCTTAGTTATAGTGCAGGCGTGTGTTCCCTTAGTTATAGTGCAGGCGTGTGTTCCCTTAGTTATAGTGCAGGCGTGTGTTCCCTTAGTTATAGTGCAGGCGTGTGTTCCCTTAGTTATAGTGCAGGCGTGTGTTCCCTTAGTTATAGTGCAGGCGTGTGTTCCCTTAGATCAGGCGTGTGTTCCCTTAGTTATAGTGCAGGCGTGTGTTCCCTTAGTTATAGTGCAGGCGTGTGTTCCCTTAGTTATAGTGCAGGCGTGTGTTCCCTTAGTTATAGTGCAGGCGTGTGTTCCCTTAGTTATAGTGCAGGCGTGTGTTCCCTTAGTTATAGTGCAGGCGTGTGTTCCCTTAGTTATAGTGCAGGCGTGTGTTCCCTTAGTTATAGTGCAGGCGTGTGTTCCCTTAGTTATAGTGCAGGCGTGTGTTCCCTTAGTTATAGTGCAGGCGTGTGTTCCCTTAGTTATAGTGCAGGCGTGTGTTCCCTTAGTTATAGTGCAGGCGTGTGTTCCCTTAGTTATAGTGCAGGCGTGTGTTCCCTTAGTTATAGTGCAGGCGTGTGTTCCCTTAGATCAGGCGTGTGTTCCCTTAGTTATAGTGCAGGCGTGTGTTCCCTTAGTTATAGTGCAGGCGTGTGTTCCCTTAGTTATAGTGCAGGCGTGTGTTCCCTTAGTTATAGTGCAGGCGTGTGTTCCCTTAGTTATAGTGCAGGCGTGTGTTCCCTTAGTTATAGTGCAGGCGTGTGTTCCCTTAGTTATAGTGCAGGCGTGTGTTCCCTTAGTTATAGTGCAGGCGTGTGTTCCCTTAGTTATAGTGCAGGCGTGTGTTCCCTTAGTTATAGTGCAGGCGTGTGTTCCCTTAGTTATAGTGCAGGCGTGTGTTCCCTTAGTTATAGTGCAGGCGTGTGTTCCCTTAGTTATAGTGCAGGCGTGTGTTCCCTTAGTTATAGTGCAGGCGTGTGTTCCCTTAGTTATAGTGCAGGCGTGTGTTCCCTTAGTTATAGTGCAGGCGTGTGTTCCCTTAGTTATAGTGCAGGCGTGTGTTCCCTTAGTTATAGTGCAGGCGTGTGTTCCCTTAGTTATAGTGCAGGCGTGTGTTCCCTTAGTTATAGTGCAGGCGTGTGTTCCCTTAGTTATAGTGCAGGCGTGTGTTCCCTTAGTTATAGTGCAGGCGTGTGTTCCCTTAGTTATAGTGCAGGCGTGTGTTCCCTTAGTTATAGTGCAGGCGTGTGTTCCCTTAGTTATAGTGCAGGCGTGTGTTCCCTTAGTTATAGTGCAGGCGTGTGTTCCCTTAGTTATAGTGCAGGCGTGTGTTCCCTTAGTTATAGTGCAGGCGTGTGTTCCCTTAGTTATAGTGCAGGCGTGTGTTCCCTTAGTTATAGTGCAGGCGTGTGTTCCCTTAGTTATAGTGCAGGCGTGTGTTCCCTTAGTTATAGTGCAGGCGTGTGTTCCCTTAGTTATAGTGCAGGCGTGTGTTCCCTTAGTTATAGTGCAGGCGTGTGTTCCCTTAGTTATAGTGCAGGCGTGTGTTCCCTTAGTTATAGTGCAGGCGTGTGTTCCCTTAGTTATAGTGCAGGCGTGTGTTCCCTTAGTTATAGTGCAGGCGTGTGTTCCCTTAGTTATAGTGCAGGCGTGTGTTCCCTTAGTTATAGTGCAGGCGTGTGTTCCCTTAGTTATAGTGCAGGCGTGTGTTCCCTTAGTTATAGTGCAGGCGTGTGTTCCCTTAGATCAGGCGTGTGTTCCCTTAGTTATAGTGCAGGCGTGTGTTCCCTTAGTTATAGTGCAGGCGTGTGTTCCCTTAGTTATAGTGCAGGCGTGTGTTCCCTTAGTTATAGTGCAGGCGTGTGTTCCCTTAGTTATAGTGCAGGCGTGTGTTCCCTTAGTTATAGTGCAGGCGTGTGTTCCCTTAGTTATAGTGCAGGCGTGTGTTCCCTTATACTTAAATAGAAGTCAAAGAAGACATATTGCTTCTAGTATCAGCAAGTAAGGATCTATTCGCTTTCTGGGAGATTGATACATGCACTAATGACAAATGACGACACGGTCAGCGCAGTGGCTGAGCGATCGACTGCTGCGCTGCGTGTCGCGGGTTCGATTCCCGAGCGAAACAAATATTTGTATTGCCTAAAGGTAGTTGTTCTGTTGTTCCGAGTCTGGCTGTTTGTGTATGTGAGTTTAAATGTTTATAAATGCACCCACGATACAGAAGTAATTCCTAGAGTAGGTACAAAGTAAAAAAAAAATGTGTTACACTCTAACGTTGTGCATTTTTAATATTTTGGAATGCGGTCCACTCTCCCTCCGTCTTACGAATTTTCGATCAGGTCACGTATCCTGACGCGAGCTCCGTCTTACGAATTTTCGATCAGGTCACGTGTCCTGACGCGAGCTCCGTCTTACGAATTTTCGATCAGGTCACGTGTCCTGACGCAAGTTTAACATTTTTTACCCATCACAAAAAAGTACACAACGATGCTAAAGAAGTTTTCACTTCAAAAAAATCCCCAGATTCATCTTAGCGACTGTGCGTTCGGTCACAATAGCAAAATCAATAATTACCTAATAAGTTTCCGTTTCGGCCGAAACCACAGAATAACTAATAGTACTAACGTACCGAAACTAGAAGAGGAGCCGAAGGTTCAGTAACGGTTTCGGTATTTCGGTCGAACACTAGAATAATAATGCATTTATTCAGAAGTCTGAAAATGTAACGATCGGCCTCACCTCCGAATAATGTTAGCTAGTGACAAGGTGGTGGAGGTCAGCCGGCAGTCAATTGTTTTAATATTATTTGTAATGAAGTCTGTAAGTATATAATTTTATTTTATTGGCACACATACCTGAGGGGCAATTCTCGTAATTTTAAGAACATTCACAGTCTGATCTCAGTCTCAATCTGTCAAAAAATCCTCTAATTTCCCTACATTTTGACAAGTTTTTGACATTTCTTTGTCGCCGAGATGAGACTGCGACTAGATTTTGAACGTTTTAAATTACGAGAATTGGACTTCTGATGTAGTGTTGTTCATTACGAAAGGTTGTTGTCCTTCTAAAGTTCAAGCAGTCGGATCGTTTGCGGATTTCTTCCGTGTTTGTTGTATTAATTAATGTCGTCTGTTCATTTATTGAAGGGCTTGTGGCTAAGTAATAACAGCCGCACGGGTCGTTCATTGTGATATTGTTCTCTATCAATAAATGAATGTCATCATCTGCCTTTTCCCAAATATTTAAGGAAGACCTGCCGCCCGGGGAGACCTACCAGGAGAACAGTACTGCAAAGGAGTCTCACCGTACAGTCCGTGCACGAAGATGACATCCAGCGAGTGCTGTGCGGGCGCGTGCAGCACCTCGCACTCCACCAGCGGCTCGGGGTGCAGGTGCTCCGAGCTAGCCGCCCGGGGCTTCGCCACACGAGCAGGTGGCTGTCCGGCTAAAGAGAAGGTTACATCATTATTTTACGCGATTGTGACGCTGACAATAGACATGGTCTGTTCCAAAAGTATCAAATACTCTTGTGATGGTGTGAGCTCACCGGTGATCTGCGGCAGGCGCGTCAGGGGCGCCGCCAGCAGGCGCTGCAGCAGCACGTTGGCGGTGCTCCACAGGCACGACACGCACCAGCGACTGCGGGAGAACAGAGGGGGTGGTCAATAACAATATACACTACTTCAAGGATCTTCAGTCGCCTGAATGACATTGACAAAAAAATAAAAATAAAAGATTTTTTTTTTATTGTTTTTAAACATTTGTAAAATAGTCTCAGAAATTGTATTGAAAAAACAAGATGGCGGCTTTAGTTCGAGTTTGGCCACGCGCTATATGATGCTTGTAGCGTTGAAGCTGGTTATTAGTGTTATTACTGTTGCCCGCGACTTCGTCTGCGGTTCAGGATGGAAAGTAGACTGTATCCCACTCCAGGTCCCGAGCTACCTATCTGTCAAATTTCATAACGATCCGATCAGCTGTTTTTGCGTGAATGAGTAACAAATACACAATTTTTCACATTTATTAGCCGACTCCTAGTGCCACTCTCACATAATATCACACACATATATGATGTAGGTAGGTACTATCATTAGAGACCCCTTGTGATCTTAATAAATTCTTGCGAAGACGTGAGCGGTGAGGGGCTCTACAAGGAGTATCTTACGGCTATTCTTAGCACGCGTCCAGCGATATGTGTATTGTCAAAATCAAAAGTCATTTATTCAAATTAGGCTGAGAATCAGCACTTTTCGAACGTCAAAATTACAAAAGACAGACCCCAAAAACGCCCGCCCTTCACCACTTCCTAGTGCTATCGCTGGGAAGAAGAAGTGGCACAACAAACTCCCCAGCAGCACAGCTGTCTGTTCAGTTAGAAAATACTTCATCAAATCAAATCAAATCAAATCATTTATTGGTTTACAAACATGGGTATTTGTACAAAGATGTTTTATTATAAGAGTCCTCCATGCTCTACCGTCACATGGGCATGCAATACATATTATTATTTAACTTACTTACACAAAAGATATTATAATATTAAATAAAAATTAGTAGAATAACTTAATACAAATTAATGTTAAATCCTTTGAATTACAAGAAATTAAAAATGTCACAGTAAAACAGTAAAAATGTCACAGTAATGTAATATATATAGTAGTGTAATATAGTAAAAAAAAAATGTCATCTAGGTTGCAATAAAAATAAAAAAGTCAAATGGTATAATATCATGTTAATAGCAACTGTTTTGTGTGACATATACCTACACGAGTATACTAAGAAGAGTTAGCTTGTTTGAACGCTATCTCTTAAAGTACCGGTTGGATTTGTAAAATATTTTTGCATTTGATAGCCCAATATTCTTGAGGAAGGTGCTCACAGCCGAGCAAAAAGAAAAATACAGAAAGAATGATTAGCGAAATCGAAGTATCATCGCGGGCGGCTGATGCGTAGAAATGTATACTTACTTAAAAAATAAAAATTATTTATGATCATAAATCACTTTATTTAGCCTATTTCTTGGCCAAAGAATCAGCATCGCCACACAATGTGGCAATACTGCCAGCCCGTTGGGCACTGTTCCTGTTGACGGCGATGCGGACGAAGTTTTTGATGCCCTATGATTCTTGTTACATTGTACATATTATTATTTTAAGTGTTAGCTTATATTATGTAAATATTATCTTGATTAGTAAATCAATAATAAAAAACAAAAAAAAAAATACAAACTTCATCTTTATAGTGGTTGAAGGGGTGTTGGAATTTAAAGGAGGAAGGGAATTCGAACAGTCGCGGCAAGACATGACATACTAGCAGTATTTTCATATAATAGGTAATCCTGTTAGCGAATGTTGTATACGTAGGGACTGGCAGGCGGCCGCCAGGCGGCCCGCCCGTGGCCGGTGGGTGGCCGGTGCCAGGTGTCATACTAGTCACGTAGGGCTTCCGACCCTGACCGTGCTCTTGTGCTAATAATACAAAACGTGTTCTCAGAGGTCCGCACTCAGTGGTGGAATAAGAGAACCCTAAGGTGCTTTTAGACGCATTGATAAATGCATTTTCAGTTTTTTCTCCAACAAAGGATTACAGATATAAATTCTATCCTGCTAATATTATAAACGTGAAAGTTTATATGGATGGATGTCTGTTACTAAACTCCGCAGAAGTGATGGGTATCGATATCTATACACGATACATTAAGAAACAAATTAAATGGATAAATAATATTTATAGTCACCGACCGCAGGTCATTTGAAATATCAGTTTAAAAACACAGTTTTTTCTGGTTTAATCTTCACAGTCGTGATGGGTATCGATTAGAGATGCGCCGAATAGTGGTTTCACCGACTAACCGAATACCGAATAATATTCGGTTAAGTTCTTACCGAACCGAATATACTGCTATATCCCATCTTCATCGCCACTGTCAAGTGCGTACTTAACAGTGCAGGGGTGTACACAAGTGAAAGGATCGCTAGCTAGCAACGCACTGGTTTATTAGAGTACCCGCCTAGCCTTTTAACTAAACGGCGGCCGTTCAACTGACGGCCTGAATGATATTCAATAAATTATAGTTTAGGTTGGAACTGTAACCAATCACGTGCGAGCTGAAGTGGTCGCAGTGACAGCCAGGGCACCCCGACCATGGGCTAGGTTAGAACTGTGATCAGCCGTGCGAGCTGAGAGAGCGAAGAGAGGCGAGCACTGCTTCCAAAGGCCAGGCGGTTGACTAAACGGCTAATTGAACCAGTTGACTGCGACAGATATATTATATCAGTGCTCGAGTGCTCGGCACACTAGGTAGTACGAGCGGACACTCGCGCTACAAATCGTATTACTACATATAAATAAGCCCACGTATAGCTGGCAAAGTCGACCTTCCCTTACAAGGAATGTAGGCGGTTGAATTTTTTTTAAAACGTAGGAGTTTCTTGCCCGTTCTTCTCCATAGGTACCTACTACGCTTTGGAATGGGCCACTAGCTTCATCTTTCTGACTGACCGACCCCTTGACAATCCAAAAGTGCCTGTAATTGGTTTATTTAAAGTAAATGTTTTGAGTTTGAGTTTGGAACGACTTGCCGACAGTCTCGTGAAGGGCGATGCGATGCGATGCGGTGGGTCGGAGAAACAAGAAATTTCACCTGGATGAAGTCGCGGGAAGAGATAGTCGCGACGGATAGTGTCAAGCACGCGCTACACTTGTGACGAGTTTCACCACCTTCGGTGTGCCAAGTCCCAACTTACGTATCTGGCAGATAACATGATACAATTTCCTCCATTTTGTATCTTATCTGGTAGATAGTCGCAAACTATCAGAATTCTTGTTTTACGTTATTTCATAACATAACATCACGCCCACATTCCCCGATGGATGGCGAGTCTACTGCCATCAACCGCGCACAAATCCAGATGGAAAAACCCAATAACAGTCTGCCCGAGCAGGAGCTCACAGCAGCAGCGCTTGCGAGCACCGCACCAGGCGACAGGAAGAAAGGAAATAGATCGTCACAGTCACACACACACGTGCATACAGAAACATCATTCACAAGGAAAAATAAAAACAACATTTAAAAAACCCCCGACACAAAGTAATAAGTAATAAAAATAGTATGAATGTAAAAAGCCCAAAATAATTTTTAAAAACTATTGAAATAATAGCCACAAATAGAACAAAAAAGGTATTTCGTGAAACCCTTTAAAAAGAAAAAAATATCCTTGAAATTATGACGAGGTTTTACAATGAGATGGAAAAAGAGAAAAAAGAAGTCTCAACATGTTTTGCCTAGTAAGGCGTACAAATACAATCGAAATAAATTATTCGTATTAAAAAGAAGTACACAATATTAACAAATTCATAACAAGCGATATAATTGATAGCAGATAATTCGTTAATGTCCAATAGCATATGTTAAAAAGTAAAATGTCAATAAGCTTTAAAATAATGTCAAGAGTGTTAATAATGTCAGAATGTTCAAAATCATAATCCAAAATAATAATTAATTACATTAGCATGTATGTCTAAAGTAATTTATCATTTAAATAGTCGGCAACGTTATTATAGCATTTATTTATTAAAACTATTTCATTTAAATCTTTGCATGCCTTTGGTAGCTTGTTGTATAATTTTGGGGCCATGCAGAATACACTATTACTCACGAGAGATGTGTATACTTTGTCGATTCTACATTAATTAAAAATAACTAATATGTGAAAGTGTTTTTATCTTTCTATGGTTAGGTTAGGTTAGGTTATGTGCAGGTGCATTATGCGTGCAGCGGGCAAACCGGCTTGAGGGCGATGACCTTCCCGAGGTCGACGTGTACCACCTTTCGAAGGAATATCGACTATAAAAGCGACAAGAACGAGGTGGAATGTTCCAGTATCATTACGAGCACAGACCTGCCAAATACTAGGCACCCATAATTCGCGAAGAGCTCCTCGACTTGTGACGTGCGATTATTGAATATTAAACGGAACTGACGGAAACAAAGGTTTAGAAAATGACATCAGCAACTTCTGAAACCCCAGTATTTTCTTTAAAACGAGAAAGAGTGGAGTATGAAGAACCCGCGCCGGGCACAAGGGGCCGCAAAGTCGCCAGAGCAAGCCCAAATGATTACAGCAATGTAAAACTAGTTTCACTATTTTGCGAAGAGCGAACTTTTAATGAACATGACGCTACGTTCACACTGTTGAACTTGAACACGCCTGGAGGGAGCGAGTTCCTCATGCGACCAGGAGCAAACGCGCTGATCAAGAAAACTGTCGACATTGCCAGAGTGCTCGTGTTTAGTGAGACAGTGAGCCAGCGAATTGAAAGATGCAAGAACTATCAACTGAAGCAGAACCCGACCGTCAACGAACCACAAATGATCATCGAGGGATGTGACAAACTAACATCGATGTTGAAAAATAATGACATTGATGTGTCAACTTTTGCGCATGTGACGTTCAAACATCTGACGCGGCAAATCGGGAAAAAGAATAACTTGTTATTCTACGGCCCCCCGACGACCGGCAAGACGATGCTGATGGAGAGTCTGGTGAACCTGAACTACAACGTTGCGCGCCTAGCTGGCATGCCAACGAAGAAGTCGTTTTTCGCGTCACTTTTGAATCACAACGCTTGTTTTATAAAAGGTACACTCTTACAGCTGGAGAGCAGGCTTGTTCCGCAGTGGTCATTACTGGCCGCTGGCTCGCCATTGTGTACAGAGGTGGGCACGAACAAGGTCGTGAAGAACTGTGTCGTGTACACGTGTGCCGGTGCGCCGGCGCACGGCGTGCTGGCGCCGCACACGACTTCGTTTTGCTTCAACAAGGAAGTCAGTGAGTACGCGGTGTTTTCAGTGTTTGTGTGGCTCAAATTGTGGAGTGATTTTGGATTAGAGATTTAATTATGGCAATCTTAATCTGCTGAGCCCCCGACCATGTTCGGTGGGGTAATTGCGTAACACACTAGCAGCAATGGCTTCCATTTTGACAGTTCAATAACATTCATTGCGTTATTTACGTTGTTGAGCAGACGAGTTTTTCGAACATATGAAGCAATGCATTAGCAATATTCTTCAAAATGATTCAGATTGTGATTAAGTAATAGTATGTTAATCCAGTCCGACCAGATGCAGCTGATTACGAGTATTTTTATGGAGCGGCTGCCAGCTGCCTATCTGACCTTGAAACCCAGTCGCATATTTTCCCCAAGTTGCTTTTTTTGTGTTAGTGTACTTCGTCTGCGTCATGTTTACCAGGTGAATATGTTAGCTGCGTTTAGTATGTGTACCTAACTATTGTGTGTTCGTTTTAAAGCAAAAATAAACATGTTTTTTTCTTTGTTGTTTTTTTCTTTTGTCTGAAACTTGAATTAAATATTTCAGATAATTTACCTTTCATTGACGCCTACTCAACTATCTAACTTAGCGTTATGTATTCTAATTTGATTTTTGATTGACCATTTTTAGGGTTCCGTAGCCAAATGGCAACGGAACCCTTATGGATTCGTCATGTCTGTCTGTCCGTCCGTATGTCACAGCCGCTTTTTTCCGAAACTATAAGAGCTATACTGTTGAAACTTGGTAAGTAGATGTATTCTGTGAACCGCATTAAGATTTTCACACAAAAATAGAAAAAAAACAATAAATTTTGGGGGTCCCCATACTTAGAACTGAAACTCAAAATTTTTTTTTTCATCAAACCCATACCTACTTGTGGGGTATCTATGGATAGGTCTTCAAAAATGATATTGAGGTTTCTAATATCATTTTTTTTCTAAACTGAAAAGTTTGCGCGAGAGACACTTCCAAAGTGGTAAAATGTGTCCCCCCCCCCCCCCCCTGTAACTTCCAAAATAAGAGAATGATAAAACTAAAAAAAAAAAATATGTGATGTACATTACCATGTAAACTTCCACCGAAAATTGGTTTGAACGAGATCTAGTAAGTAGTTTTTTTTTAATACGTCATAAATCGTAAAACGGAACCCTTCATGGGCGAGTCCGACTCGCACTTGGCCGGTTTTAACAAAAAGGTCCTAGAAATGTTGGTTGCAATGGAATTTGAACTTTGTCATGGCGATATAACAATAATCATGTCATCTGTGAATATTATAATTATCATTGGCCAGGCAGGAGACATAGACCTTCCATAGTTCAAGGTAACCGATCCACTATAGCCACCTCAACCCATAGCCCAGTATATTTTGTTTCATGTTCTGCAATAGTCCTGCACCAACCGGGGGTTGTCCTTGGGTGTAGGTACTTGCAGGTTGCATACAGGGATAATCGTCGGTTGGTGCCTCCTCATCATTTACAATTGTGTAAAGGGCCTCTGCGAGTTGGTTAGGCCCCTAGTACGCCTTTCAAAGGTTCGGGACCCCAGGGTCCCGAGATATGTCAAAGACAACTAAAATAATAATAATTATATTCTTTATTTTCAGACAACAATGATGCAGCGTGTTAGTAAACAATGAAAATAACGTGTTACTTTCACTAGACTGCTACACCGAGCCAACCTTCGGGCCGACATGTTACCTCGGACCGCCAATGTCCTACGCTCCCTTTCAATATCAACACTGTCCTTAAGGTCGTCAGTGAGAAGATGCCTTAGATATTTAAATATTGACACTCTTTTGACGTTCACGCCGTTTAGGGTAATGTCAGGTAAAGTTTCTGGGCCTTAAAGACAATGTATTCGCACTTCTTAACATTATAAATAAGTCCGTGTGAGGCAGCATACGCCTGACCGACCCGCAGCATTTCATTTACGGCACCTGCCGTCGGCGCCATATTGAGTTTATTATTCCATAACTTGCTGCTTTCTTTTATATCACACCTATCAAACGGTAACGCGATTAGATTACCGACAGAACGTAACGGAAAACGTTAGCGCTCGATATAACTAGGGTTCCGTACCCAAAGGGTGCCAACGGAACCCTATTACTAATCCTCCACTGTCCGTCCCGCGTCCGTCTGTCTGCTGTTGTCAGCGGACTGTATCTCATGAACCGCAATAGGTAGACAGTTGAACACAGTGTGTATTTCTATGGTTGCCGCTATAACAACAAATAATAAAAATAAAATAAATGGGTCTCCCTTTATGTTTTATTTTTTGTTTTATTTTAACACCATACCGTACATATGTAGGAATTTTAATAAAGTAGCCAGTAGCCATGCAGCTCTATCTATTGATACTGTCTGTATTGTCTGTAGCCATCTTTAAAAAAAACATAAAACAGGAGTGAGTTCTAGATTTGAAATGATTTGACGGAGAGCAGGATTGGAGTAGGATGAAGCAACAAGAAGTGGCATGTTTTTTTTTATCGATTACTAGCTTCTGCCCGCGACTTCGTCCGCGTGAAGCACCTTTCTTATATTTTTTTCCGTAAGAACTTTCTACAAAGTATTAGAAAACTTTAAAAAAAGATAGATGAAATCGGTAAAGTCGTTCTCAAGTTATGGCGTGACCAAGGGAAATGGGGATTCATTTTTATATAGGTACTTATTTCATAATTTTTTATATCTAGATTTATTTCGTTCCATAATTTATACATTTAAAAATATTTCTTTAAAAAAAGTTGGGGTTGAAACCCTCGGGCCGTGGGGTCCGAGTGCTCATTGCTTGCTCAATGAACTCTCTAAACGGCTGGTTGACACAAGGGCTGGCTTTTACCTTGGCCAGAGGCTAAGCATTGCCATACAACGTGGCAATGCCGCTAGGCTCTTGGGTACATTACCAGTCGACAGCGATGTGGAGGAATATTTCGACGCAATATTTAATTTTTTAATAGTTTTTCTTAAAATAGAAAAAAATATGTATAAAAAACATATAAAAATATAAAAAATAGTGGTCCATCGATGTCGGAAACAGGACAGGAACAGAACAGGAACGGGCGGCAATCTCAACGGAGATCAGATCAGGCGCAGGACCAACTGCTTAACGTGCGCACCGAGGCACAGGGGTATCACACCGCCAACTTCCGAACTCCGAAATTTCTTGGAAAAACTCAATAACAGTGCCCGACCCGGGAATCGAGCCCAGGAGCCCACGCTCAGCAGTCGCGCTTGCGACCCGACACCGACGGGGCACTTGAAAATAAAGTAAGTCAGTAAATGAAGTACATAATGTATGTACACAGTATCAATCAGCCGGTCGTTTGGCAGGCCGCCATGTTGCGCGCTATTGTGCGGGGTCAATGACCCGCACACGTGTGTGTTATGTAACAGTAGCTATGTACACAACTACTATGTACAGACGACATGTTCAGGTGGTGGAGTGTGTGGCACACAGCTGCTGTATTAATTTACATTATTTACTAAGAATGTAAGAAATAATCAGCTACAACATTATTTTTAGTATAATTATGCGATACGAAAACCTGAATATACATAGTTTGTTCAGAATAAGTAACTGAATCGATTCCAATAATTTTTACACCATGTTATATTTTGTATTGGCAAGCGTACGGTAGTGTGGGACCTAAGAAGGTTAAGGACTTAAGAAGGTTGCTGGGACGGACTGGATGCGGAAGACGAAGGACAGGGCGTGTTGTGGCGCAGCCTGGGAGAGGCCTATGTCCAGCAGTGGACTGGCTGAGTTGATATATTATCTCAAAAACATTTAAAACCGAGCGACAGAAAATAAAACAACAGGGAAAAAGTCCTGTATACTAAAATAGTAAAGCTAAAGAGTTTGTCTGTTTGAACGCGCTAATGTAACTGCCAGTCGGATTTGAAAAAATATATTTGCTCTCTATAGCCCACTTCTTGAGGAAGGCTATCGGCTATTTAAAATCACGCTAAACAGCTGGAGCCGAGCAAACAGTAGCACAGATTACTTACTAATTAATCTGTGACAGTAGGCTAAGCGAAAACGAAGTATTAAGACGTTACAGATCCAGTACTGGACCCTGGACTGGATTCTCGCTGGAACTGGGGAGTTTGTTCCGCCACTTCTTCTTCCCAGCGATAGCACTAGGAAGTGGCGAAGGGCGGGCGTTTTTGGGGGACTGTCTTTTGTAATTTTGACGTTCGAAAAGTGCTGATTCTCAGCCTAATTTGAATAAATGACTTTTGATTTTGATTTTGATCACTGGACTGGAATAATGTAAGCCGGGCATTGCCGCGGGTGGGCGATGCGATGCGACGCGGTGAGTCGGATAGTCCGAATTATATTTTCATGTAAAGATAAATTGGAAAAGCTTCCCGGAGATATTTAAATTGCGGGGAAAACTGAGCGTCTTTTTTTCTATGGGATTTCTGTATTGAAATAGGATTGGGCAGGACATTGATCTAATGAAACTTGTATTTGCGACGTGGCAAACAGAACGCTACCTAACTTGACTCGCTATACATACGTACATACATAATCAGCCTTTAATGTTCCCACTGCTGGGACACAGGTCACACAGGCCTCCTCTCTTCGAAAGGGAGCGGGCTGTAATCCACCACGCGCGCCCAGTGCGGGTTGGTAGATGTCACATGTCTTCGAATGTTTGGTTCTAGGACATGCCGGTTTCCTTTTTTTTTTTTTTTTTTTGAGAATGGGAAATCATCAAATGACCCCTCCCGCTCTGGGTGGAGCAGAAGGGAGTGTCAGACTCTTACTGACTAAAACCCACCCGTGTTCCTTCCTTAGCCCTTTATGTTCCAGGGCAGCGGTAACCCTTTCGGACAATCCCGCTACCCATGGACAATCCCGCTACCCAATGACAATCCCGCTACCCATGCCGGTTTCCTCACGATGTTTTCCTTCACCGTTTTGAGAGCAGTGATGATGAAATAATTGACACAAAGTAAAGCGCCTGGCTGCGCCTGCCCGCGACCTACAACTCGGTAAGTCGCGGCCGTTACCACTGGGCTACCGCTGCTCCCCTCTCTATACACAAAACCTACAATTTGGATTGCTTTTGTGACAAAATCAAATAAAAATAAAGACATTGTAGATAGTTGGAAATACTTGGAAACATAGCTAGAAAAGCCGAATTTGCGTCCATTTTTCCTTAATTACTCTTTAAAATTGCCGCGGAATGAAACCTCGTGACGTTCCAGATGTTAATGTAATACTGACCATACCAATTGTATTCTATTCCAAACTCGAATTCAAAATTAATTCTATTGTAAATTCGTATAGCAACAGCACGGTGACACACTGACGCTACGCTACGCCACACGACGATATTTTTACGTGTTATCGCGTTTCGTGTCTATGAGTATAATAGGTCACGTTATCTTTGTCCGTGGGTATCGTTTCGTCAAAACGATTGGGAAATCATTAAGTTTGCTCGGCGGCCACATAAATAATACTGGTTATTCTTTACACAAGGAATATCGTTGCCTTGTCATTTTGGGTGCGTTTACGGACACAATTGCGGAGATCCTGACCCAGCACCCTAATTTCGTAACACACTATTAATCTCAAACAGAAACATTTTGAAGGATATCCCATTGCTTCATATGTTCGAAAAATTTATCTGTTCAACAACGTAAATAACGCAATGAATGAATGTCAAAAGGAAAGCTATTACTACTGCTAGTGTATTACGCAATTACCCCGCAGGTCGATAGATAAAGTCATACAAATCCATGTAAAATCGAACCTACACCTTGTAGCACACAGAAAGCGACATTCCGCTACTGCACCGTTAACGTTGACATAATGTTATTGCTAGTAATCCTTTTCAGTTTAAAATTATGGTTGTTTATATCCAGTATCTTCTTTAAAACAGAATCTAGACACTTCAGCAGCGCCTGGAATTGTAAGATAGTGCAAAATGATTGTGGATTAGAGATGGGCCGACTATAGTACTTGCCGACTAACCGACTAGCCGACTAATCGGTTTTCAAAATAATAATAATAACTTTATTTGCATCAAAAAAGTACAACCATATAATTAGGTATTTTTAACATTTGGTAGGTAGACACTACAAACGCAGATCCCTCGCTCAAATACTAACAAAACTGTGATATTATATTTCTCACCTGTAAAGTTGTCCGTTAAGTACTTACTTCACATGATAATTATTAGTATTTAAGCACTAATCACTCACCAAAATAATTTACACTGATATCGTTATTTAGGTTGTAGCATTCGATTCACACTGTCCTCCGTACTAGTCGAAATTGTATCACGGTAGCACAGTCTTCCTCTTACTCAATTAACCGGTTCTAAATACAGATAGTATTCCACTACTATTTCACAGTATAATAATTTAGTATGCGAACAGGTAGGTATCAGAACATTTTGCATTATCTACGAACAGATGTGATCACAATGCAGGTAGCGTTAAAATAAATTTAGTATATGCAAAGTTTACAGACAATCGTCAGATTTCTATTCTATAAGACTTAATTATTATTTTCGTGGGAACTAACATAAACATAGTTAATAGCTGCAGGCTCGAAATTACAAGTTTAGAATTTTAGATTTAAATCATAAGTTAATGTTTATGCAAGTGAATGATATGAGTGTGTGTGTGAGCGTGATAATTGAATATGGGTTAAGAAGATTGTAAGGTGTCGAAAATGCCGATTAGTCGGCCAACTAATCGGCAATGCCGATCATTCTAATACCTAGGTACTTGCTAGCTACTACCTAGCTTAATTACTGACTGATTAATACGTTCTATGTTACCTTATTGGTTTTTAATATGTTTCAAGACTGTAACTTTAGATTTAAAATATACATAATTATACATAAAAGGACTTTTTTATCACTAAACATATGACTTAATGAATACTTACTTATACATAACATGGCAATGGTAATTGCCATGTTATGCCGAATAGTCGGCTTTCCCGACAAGTCGGCGGCTAGTCGGCTCGGCCCATCTCTATTGTTGATGCGTTTATGAGCTAAATTGAATGAGATAAGATATAGTGTTTTTTTGAGGGGTTATCGACCGCAGTTACTGTAGACACAGACTTCACAGATATAATGGGTATCGATATCTAAACACGAACCACATACAACATATTTTCCCAACTCATACTTCAAGTAATAACAGTACAAGCATATAATATCGATACCCATCACGTCTGCAGTTTCGCTAGCTAATTTAATTTAACCTTCTATTGTAATATCATTGGTCGCGCCGATTTGCGCGATCAATAATATTTGATGAATTAACTATCTCACTATCCGTTTTTTACTTGTGTTAAATATTGTTAGGAAATCCTTTGTTCTCATAGTATTTTTAATTTTCTCCTGCCGCCTGCGATACAGGTTTATCGTAGTATTCGTAGTGCAGGCGCCACACTTTGTAATACCTACATTGCTTCTAAGATTTAAATAACTTACCGTTTTTTTTATTTTTTGAATAAGTACATATTTACTATTTATTTTTTTATGTTTCTGTAAATCTCTCTCTAATTGACACGCTTGCTTGTCATACGGAGTGTCGACAGCGATTGTTATTTTAAGCACAAAAGACAGTTCTATTTTCCATCTACTAGTTCTTTTGACATCATTATTTTCTTAATGTATGTAAAGTATGTTTGTGTTTCTGTTTATACTATGTGATGTAAGTAATTATTTAAAACTATGTTTTGTGTTTTTAATGGTGTAACAATTTAATAATGTTTTTAGTTTTAATTTTCCTAATTTAGTTATTGTAAGCTTTGGTTATTAGTATAGGTTATTAATTAGTTTAAGTTTTTAACTGTCGCATTAGGGTAAACCCTGTAATGATAGTTTAAGCTGTTATAAAAAATAAATAAATCATGCCAATATTTGTTTGTTTAGTTATTAACATAGGTAGGTAAATACAACTACCATTACACTACCCCAATTTGATAGCGTAATTAATTATTACAAAAATCTTAAATCACTGACAGACAACGCACAGCCTAAACCGCTGGCTCTACATTTGAGACTCAAAGAGTTACGTTGTGAGTTACCTCCGTTGCATTGTTGAGAGAAAAATCAAAATTCTAGACTAGCTAGACGCTTGAAATTTTGCACAAAAGTTCAGTTTATAACGAAGGGATTTTTGAAAATTCACTCTCTAAAAGGTGTTATATAACGTATAAAAGTTTTCGGTAAGTTATCTGGGACATGGTTTGCTAACTTAGCGCGTTTATCGTTACTCTTGCGAATGAAAATATTTCTATAATGACTCACACCCATTTGAAGTGGCGGTCTGCGTTCTACATCTATTATGAAGAGGTGGTCTGTTTACTTACAGGAATCATAGGATTAAGGTAGGTAATAATTACTCTCGATATAATTGAATTACCGGCTGGCTGTCCTCTAAACTGCGTGAGATAAGTACCAAAGGTTGACGCTCGGCCTTGGATGGTACGTAAGTACCTACTGACTGATTATGAAATCAAGCTAATAAACTTAAGCGAAGTTTTTAGGAAACATACTCGCAAACTATATTACTCAGTGCCAATGGCTTTCATTTTGACAGTTCAACAACATTTATTGCGTTATTTACGTTGTTGAGCAGACAGATTTTTCGAACATATGAAGTAATGGATTAGCAATATCCGTCAAGATGATTCAGATTGAGATTGATAGTGTGTATATATATTAACTATACTATATAACTAACTATACTACTACTATATTGTGTATTTTTTTCAAAAGTTTAGGCTCAGTAGTTTCGGAGATCTTTTTTCATTTATTTTCTTAAATAGTTTTAAAACTATTTATTTAAAAATCATATTCGTATATGTATACCCATCACGTCTGCAGACTTTCACTAGCTAAGTTCATTTGACCCTGTATAATATGTATGTAGCTTGATACTTCTTCATTACCTTATTAATTATAATCAAAGTTAATCTAATATACAGGTTAAGTGGTAACGCCATTAGTTACATAAAGTATTGCGTTGTCGTGGATCAACTACAAGATTAGCGGCCTTCCGAGCCGAAGGTTACGGGTTTGGGTACCGGTTACCGCATTGAGGCTATAGAAGTAGGTACCTACTTGTACGGCCTACAAATACCTGCTCGAGGTATGGGTTTGAACAGGTTAGTTTGTCATTACATAATTCATCATAGGTGATGGGCACATATCTATGCTTGTTATGTTTGTAATGTCAAAATAACAGCTTGCATGATTATGAAAGTATGAATTAAATTACTTAGTACTAAATGTTTGTCTGTCTGTTTGTTCCAGCTAATCTCCGAAATGGCTGGACCAATTTTTACTGTCAGATAACTGATGTTGTGAGAAGTAACTTAGGCTACTTTTATTTTGGGGAAAACATTAGGGTTCCGCGCAAAAAAAAAAACATGAAATTCAACTGATTTTCCCACTTGCACGCGAATGGAGTCACGGGCGCAGCTAATATTCAAATAAATCTAGCAACTGGAACGTTTCGTATCATCTGAACGAGTGGATATACTTACAGTGAGTTCCAAAAGTCATCATCATTCTCCTGCCCTTATCTCTAAGGCTACTTTTATTTTAGAAAAAGAAAGAAAACCTAAGGTATGAACATCTCGAACGACGTGGCGGTCAGCAGCTGGTTGTAAGTTTGTATACTTAGTCTAGTCACTAGTCACGCCTACGGGGTACAAACTAACAGTAGCAATGGCTTTCATTTTGACAATTCAACAACATTCGTTGCGTTGGTTACGTTGTTGAGCAGACACATTTTTTGAACATATGAAGCAATGGATTAGCAATATCCTTCAAAATGATTCAGATTGAGATTGATAGAGTGTTACACAATTAGGGTGCTGATTGAGTAAGAACCTAATGAGTAACCACATTGAAAGCTATAAGAAGTATGAATGTTTCACGAGAAACTCAAATGTGGAAGCAATAAATATATTGAGTATGATTCGACTGTTCTTAAAATACTTACATACCTAAATATTGAATTAAAATTGAGTACTGGCACAGAATAACTAATAGTACTAAATAGTAGAGCTCTTTGCCGGGTCTGTAAACTGTGATCCATACGTTTAAGAACCTAGTCCTAGTAGGATCTTCTAGCGAAATAAATTTAACAAAAAGTAATCATGTCATGATTCAGCCGTGCAGCCGTCGACTACCTCTGCTTTGTGCTTGTGATTATATGTTTTGTTTTTATTTTTCCTTATTATTAGAATTAATTATCTTTTTGTATGCACGTGTTTCTGTGACAAATAAACCTATTTTACTTTCTTTCTTTCTAATACTTAACAGTGGTGTACAGTCCACTCCCTCTCGAAGACAGGAGGCCTGTGTGACCTGTGTCCCAGCAGTAGGAACATTATCGGCTGATTGTATTTGATTGCTATGGCACTTCAACGACGTTACCCACTAAACATCAGACCTACACCAACAAACATCACATACGGTTTAAGGTAAGTATTGGGGTGAATTCGTTGCTTACAGAAGTGCACAGCACTAGCAGAGGACACACGTGCAAATGTCCATCAGTACCTATCAAGTCATACAAATACTTGCTTCAGGCAGGAATCGAACCCACAGCCAGCAGCAGCTAGCAGGTGCATCGATCGAGCTGTCAATCTAGTATGTTTCGCATGGCACAGGTCGGTACCTGTGCCATGCGAAACTTCTTAAAACAAACTCTTTTAATTATGATTTGGCTAAAATTCTCACGACTTTTTATTTCTTTATTTAATACTTTACGCACACAAATATACAGAGGCGGACTTAAAATGCCACAGGCATTTTCTACCAGTCAACTTTACAATAAAGAAAAATGAGGAATAAATATTTATTTTAATATAAAGATACGCAATAACCTATTAAAACTATAAATATAATAACCTAATTAAATATACTCGTAACTCGGGGCTAGCTGGGTCGAACCAACGCAAATGTATACGTACATCTGTGGTGGTGCGACTCAGACTGCCGGGCACTTCTTCTCTTGCAACCGAGCGGGTGGGCAGGTTGCGGATAGCCCAACTCCGGCTGCGGGACCGGCTGCCTACAGCTGGTCCCGCACCCGGGGCATCTCGAAAGAGATCCCGGACAAGAGAAGTGCCCGAACACCAAGTCCCAGGTTTAGGGTAACCCACACACCTTCATCCCATGCTCCTTAATGTCCTAACCAAACCCAACCCTTCCTATCCATAAATCCCGTCAATCCACAAAACCCCTAGGCCAAATCCCAGACCTAGGGTGACCCCCCAAGTAACCCACACCCCACTACCAAGCACCCTCCCTCCTATCCTTACATCCTGTCGGTCCCTGAGGACGGGTAACCTCGATTCCAAAAAAGCCCACCCCCCCACCAAATGAAAATGCAGGAAGTTAAAAGCACTACCCAGGTGGGTCCCGGCCAAGCCGGGGAATCCCACACCGCCAAGGCGGTCAGCCCCCAACGTATTCTGGGGGGGGCAACTAACTGCAACTCATCGTTGCCGCGCTCTCCAGCGCGGCCGGCTGCTGATTTAGCGCCCATAGCACAGGCAGCGACTAACGCGCCCACACCCATAACTCCGGCAGCGACTGACGCGCCAAAACCGAATACGACGTGCATGCCTCCCGTGAGCCTCTGGCAACAGAGCATCGTGCGGAACAGCATAACAAACCCAGACACCGAAAGACACGGACAGACCGAGACGGGGAAGGTTGACGGGCCCGGCGGCCCTACCACTCTCCCGGTAGATGGAGTACGACGGCTGAAAAAGCGCGGAAAAATCGCAGGCCGGGGGAGGAAAGTAGGCGACCGAAAGCGCAGCACTTGCGAAGGCAACAGCCAGCGCGAAGCGCGATCGGACGCCGAAGAGGTAGCACGCGACCAGCCCCGATTACGCGATGGGGAAACCGAGCGCGAAAAGGGGCCGGACGCGGAGATTAGAGAACGGCCGCAAGTACGCGAGGGGGAAACCCAGCGCGAAAAGCGGCCTAACGTGGGACTACGCGACCAGCAGCCAGTACGCGAAGGGGCAACCCAGAGCGGAAAGAGGCCGGACGCGGAACCACGCGTGCAGGGGCAAGTACGCGATGGGGAAACCCAACGCGAAAACCCCCTGCACACGACAGAGCCTACCGGGGGCGCCAGCCAACCCCCTCACATGGACACGGACGCATCCCGCGACAGACCCAAACCCAGACACCACAGAGGGAGGCGGGGTGGAGTCATGCACGCTAAGGCGTCCACCCTACCGGGCACCTCCAAGCCGCAGCCTGGACCGAGCGGTACAGGGCCGGCGAAGAGGGATCGCCCGGACGACTCGGCCTCACCGAGCACGCTTCAGGGGGACGCCAAGCGTGTAAGGGTCCACTCTGCTCAAGGGGAGCCGAGGACCTACGCGCGGGCCACTAAGGATATTCCTGCGCGGCTCGCCGTAGCAATCTGCTTCCCTCCCCCCTCCAGAGACTTGACGAAGGAAGAGGCTGAACAGGTCAAAGTAGGCCTGGAAGACCTGCTCATGGGTACAGACTCATCGTCGCCACTCCCTGCCTTCCGCGGATACCCACGGGTAGCGGAGGGTACCGTGCAGATGTGGTGCGAGGACGACAGTGCCCTGGCATGGCTGACCCAGAATGTACCCCTCCTACAACTCCCTAACACTGACCTGAAACTGACTGTACTGAGGCAGTCAGATGTGCCCACCCGTGTCAGAGCCTCGCTTTTCGTCCCTCGGTACAGAGGTGACGTACAGAGGCTCCACAGCATTCTGATTCGTCAGAATGTGTGGTATGACATTGCTAGGTGGTCACTATATAGGGCAACTACCGTCGGTGGTGACAACTACGGGACTTTTCTGACCCTGGGTGTGCCACCGGAGGAAGTGCAAAAGGTCCTGGACCGGGAGCGACGGATATCGTACCTACTGGGTTCGATATACGTGCGCTTCTGGCCCACGACCCAGCCCTCTGACTGCACAACAAACCCGACGACGACACTGACGGAGACACGGACAGACGACACGGATGACATCGCCCAGCTAGAGGAGGTCATGGCCCGTGCGGCGATGGCCGACGACGAGGCCACAATTCCGCCCACATCTCCCGGCTGGAGCGAACAGCTTCTGGCATCGTCGCCAGGAGGTCCACACGACGACGGCCCGTACAGGGAGGTGGTGGTGGAGGGATTATCCGATGGATCCACCACCGACTAACCGCCCCTCCCCATCGCCGGCACCCGCACTCAACGTCATACAGGCAAACCTCCAGCATAGCCAGACTGCCACGGCTAGCCTACGCAGGGCGCTGGAGGTTAACCCCCGTACCATCGCACTGATCCAGGAGCCGTGGATCAGGAACAACAGAATATGCGGCCTCAGTAACATCGGAGGTAAGCTAATCCTCAACACACAGAGTTCAGACAAGCCTCGAGCCTGCGTGTATATACCCAAAGACATCCCTACCACACTGCTCACTCAATTCTGTTCCAGAGACTTGACAGCTGTCAAGCTCCAGACCGACGACGACCTTCCAGACGTCGTGCTAGCCTCGGTGTACATGCCGGGCGAGGACACAAACTGCCCGCCGCAAGAAATGGCTGACCTAGTGCAACACTGCGAGGTCATGGGCTTGGACCTAATTATATGCACCGACTCCAACGCCCATCACCCGCTCTGGGGCAGCGACGCATCGAACCCCAGAGGAGAGGTACTATCCACCTATTTATTCTCTACTAACCTTAACATCATTAACCGAGGCTCTGAACCCACTTGGGTCACAGTCCGAGGGCAAACAATCATAGACCTAACACTCGCTACAGAAAACGCGAAAAATCTCATCACAAACTGGCATGTATCGGGCGAACCTTCCTGCTCGGACCACAGAAGGATCCGCTTCACACTGACCACCCACACCAAGAAACCCGCACCGAGGAGAAATCCACGGCGCACCGACGTGCCCGGGTACAAGCGCCTCCTGGCCGCCCTGCTAGCTAGGCATCTATCACAAATAAGTATAAGAGAACCAGCACAGTTGGAATACACTGTGACAAAGTTATCAGAATATCTCACCGAAGCCTACCATGCATGCTGTAAACTAAGGACGCCACGGGCCAACAGCGAGAGAAATCCCTGGTGGAACGCCGAACTTGGTAAACTCAGACATGCATTGCGGAAGCAATTTAACAGAGCTAAAAACACCAGACTCCCGGAGGATTGGGAAATATACACAGAAACCCGACACACATACAAAAAGGAAATCAGAACCGCCAGGAGGACAGCATGGCGGAAATTCTGTGAATCCATAGAAACCAACAATGAAGCCGCAAGGGTGAGGAAGATCCTATCAACCGACCAGGACCGAACACTCGGCGCGCTGAAAAAACCAGACGGCACATACACACAAACGGACCATGAAACTAGCAAGGTCCTTCTCGAAACCCACTTCCCAGACTGCAAACTCCTAGAGGACAGGACCTGGGAAGAAGTACCAGATCGGACCCCAACGGAACGGGACTGGACCTGTGCCCGCGGGCTAGTAACGGAGGACCGGTTAAGGTGGGCCATCAACACCTTCCAGCCATACAAGTCCGCGGGACTGGATGGCATCTTCCCAGCCCAACTACAATGGGGACTCGATTATATTACACCATGCTTAATGGAGGTCTATCGGGCCTGCATAGCACTCAGACATATACCCCTAGCCTGGCGCGAAGTGAAAGTCATCTTCATACCTAAACCTGGTAAAGCTGACTACACGCAACCCAAGGCGTACAGACCCATAAGCCTCACATCTTTTCTACTAAAGACCCTGGAGAGACTATGTGATCGACACATCCGAGACGGTCCCCTCAGGGCAAAACCACTCCACAAACAACAGCATGCGTACTCCACAGGCAAATCAACAGAATCCGCGCTGCACAGCGTCGTATCCAAGATTGAATGCGCAGTGGACCACAAATGCTCAGCACTAGCCGCCTTTATTGACATCGAGGGCGCCTTTGACAAAACCACATTCAAAAGTATCAGCACGGCCCTAGACAGACACGGCATAGACCCGTCTCTGAGCGGCTGGATCACAAATATGCTGAAACAGAGGGCTGTACAGGTGACCGTAAACGACACCACAAGGGCCGTCGTGGCAAAGGGCTGCCCCCAAGGGGGCGTCCTTTCGCCGCTCCTATGGAACCTGGTCGTAGACAGCCTGATAAAGACACTAAACAATAAAGGCTACTTTACAGTAGGCTACGCCGATGACCTAACCATAATAATAAATGGTACCCACGAAAACACCCTGTGCAACCTAATGCACCAGGCACTGAAAATAGTAGAGAACTGGTGCAGTACACACCAACTATCAGTGAACCCAACAAAAACCGAACTGATCCTCTTCACAAAAAAGAGGAAACTTGCCACACTACAACTTCCACGATTCTTTGGCACTACCCTTAGCCTTTCAACTGAAACCAAATACCTGGGCATCTTTTTGGATAAACAGCTGAACTGGGCTAAACACATCAATCACATCACCACGAAGGCCAGCATATCCCTGTGGCAATGCAAGAGAATGCTTGGGAAAAACTGGGGGATTAGCCCCAGGGTCACTTACTGGCTCTACACCACAGTTATCCGACCAATCATCACTTATGGCTCACTAGTCTGGTGGCCCAGAACAGACCTGAGCACAGCCCAAAAAGATCTCGAAAAGTTGCAACGATTTGCTTGTGTGGCAATCACAAGCTGCATGAGAACTGCACCCACCGCTGCCCTACAGGCCATGCTCGGTCTGCCTCCCCTACACCTCATCGTGAGAGAGGAGGCGGCCCTGTCTGCCTTCAGGCTCCATCTATCAGGAACCCTAAACAAAGACTCGAGAATCAAGCACATACGCCTAAAGGACGAGGCAATCAAACGACAGCCAATGATGGCATCACCCTGCGACAAAGCCCCTAAGCAATACTGCTTTCAAAAGCATTACAACGTAGTGCTTAAAGAGGAGCAGTGCGACTACTCAGGCCCAGGAGAGCTGAGAGTTTACACTGATGGATCAAAGACCGACTGCGGAACTGGAGTCGGAGTCTTCTCACACGACCTCAACATAAACATATGCAGCCCGCTAGGAATGCTCAACACGGTTTACCAAGCCGAGTGTGTGGGTATAATACAAGCGGCCCATGCCATAGCAGCCAGGAGAGTTACGGACACCCATGTTCGTATACTCTCTGACAGCGCTTCAGTCCTCCAATCCCTACAGAAGGGATGCATCACATCAAATCTAATACTAGAATGTCACATGGCGCTTGAACAGGTGACTGTATCGAACCGCAACACAGTGACACTACAATGGATAAAAGGACACAGTGGATCACTAGGCAACGACGCGGCTGACGAGCTGGCCAGAAGGGCATCCAGCACGCCAGTCTACGGACCGGAACCAGTCGTGCCCATCCCCTTCAACCAACTACGCAGGTGGCTACAAAAGCACACCCACACACAGGCAGAGAACTGGTGGTCCTCGTCACCGGGCTGCAGGCAGTCCAAGGAAGCCATGCCATCACTAGATGTCAAGCTTTCCAAAAGACTACTACGACTGGACAGGAAAGGCCTGCGCCTGGTGACGGGGACCATCACGGGACACTGCTCACTGAACAAACACTTCCATACGATTGGCATAACGGACAGCCCCCTGTGCAGAGCCTGCATGGAGGCTGATGAGACCGTCATGCATGTGCTCTTTGAGTGCACAGGCGTCGCCCAGATTAGATTAGCAACCCTCGGGACACCCGGATCCTACACAGATGTTCTCGACAAACCAGGAGATCTAATAAGCTTCTGGAGGGAGGTGGGCTGGTTGGAATAACCACCGACGGCCGCCATGGCCCACGCACAATGGTCCACCTGAAGGACTAAGTGCGGAAACCAAACCCATAACATAGAACATAGAACATAGAACATATACTCGTAAGCACAAATAAATACACGATTATGCTAAACAAATAAGACAATGATCTAATAATGTATTGTGATAACTTGCATGCTCTGTATGTATACTCATGTTTACACAAATAAAGAATCTTGAATCCTGAATGAGAAAACATTACCGTTGTTTCAAACTTAGAGAAATGTCTAGAAAACAAAGATTTATTTCTATTTAAAATCCAACCATACCTAGTTAAAAAGTAATGTCCTCTCATGTTTCCAACGCGCCGTACTTGCACATTCTATGAGTAAAGTTTGGCAGCATCATGATACTAATAAATAAAATCACCGCGAAAAAATGTTCACGTAGCGCATACTAAGCATGTCTTTATAGTTTTAAATGTGGAACGTGTCACTATTTTATTTTTAAATTGTCTATGACTTGAGGCGCGTGTAGGGCTGCCTTGGTACTACAGTTATTAATGGTAGAGTGCACCTGTATACATGTATAGCAGTGTTCATAATGGCTGATGATAATTTAATTTCATCGCCACTGAATCAAATTATCTATCTGACACCCTTGCACCATCCCATCTTCTTAGCACGGTGGGCTGTGCTGGAGCGGCTGCTGCTGGTGCAGAAAACCTCAAACGGCGAAAATACTTCAACCTGATTGGGAGTTATAAGTTCGAGCCGTTTGGGGTTGCAATGGAATTTGAACTTTGTTAAGTACATACATTCAGTTTGTTGTTCCATAGCTTGAAAATTAAATATATTTTTTGCGTTGTTTTTGTGTGTCATGTCAACATCGATGTTGCAAATAGTATTTGGGATCAGTCTGTAGGTGGCCACGGTTACTGCAGCGTCAAGCGGCGTTGTTCAGATCATTGTGATGCGACGGGGTGGGACCGTGGGAGTGTGGGACGGGGGAAAAAGATAGGAGTAAAAAACTAAAATACAGATCCAAAGACAAAATTCCGAAATAAAGTTATTTTGCGCGTTGTAGTAATTTTTTTAAAGTCGGTTGTTGTAACAACTCTGTTCATGTCATGCAGGCGTCAAAAAATACTTGTAGCACTGTAGCAGTGGTTGCCCAGTAACTGCCGCGACTACGAGTTGCAGGTCGTAGGTTCGACCTCAGACCGGCGCTTTACTTTGTGGAAACTGGGTTATTTCACCACCACTGCTCTCAAAACGGTGAAGGAAAACATCGCCAGGAAACCGGCTGTTTAAAACCAAAAATTCGAAGACATTTAACATCTACCAACCCGCACTGGGCCCGCGTGGTTGACGGCCCACTCCCTCTCACAGACATGTACTTCCTAGCAGACAGACCCCAAGTGACAACAATAAGTCTTCCTAGTGAAGGGCTCTCCTTAACACACTGCGCGCCTAGTACTGGCCTCGGGGCCCTTCTAGAGGTCATCACTCTAATAAACAACTATTAAAAGTAGGTCCTTAATTACTTTTGAATGCACAACTCAATGTAGCTTTAGTAACAGACACTTTTTTTTTTGTGGATGGGTCAAATGGGTCATCAAATGACCCCTCCCGCTCTGGATGGAGCGGAAGGAGTGTCAGACTCTTACTGACTAAAACCCACCCGTGTTCCTTCCTTAGCCCTTCATGTTCCAGGACAGCGGTAACCCTTTCGGACGATCCCGCTACCCAGTAACAGACACTTCAATTTGATTTATTTGTACAGACAAATAAGTCAAATTGAAGTGTCTGTTTGTAATGTCCAAATAACAGCTTTTTACTAAATGCTTAAGGAAATGTATTCGGTACTTATAACAAAAAACATTTTTTTTCTGTCTGCCTGTCTTCTCCGACTCGGCTGGACCGATTTTCACTGACTTTTGAATTGTCAAAATTAAATAGTCGGTCAGTTAGTCAGAAAGTGGAAGCTAGCTGCCCATTCCAAAACGTAGATCTCTTGGAGAAGAACGGGCATGAAACTCCACGGACACTCTTTGAAATCAAGATATTATTACAAAATCCTGGGTACATTATTCATATTGCTTCTACAGGATAATTTTTTATTCAGTGCGTAAATTTTTACAGGGTGTTCTACCCATGAATATGAACAACATTCACTATGGGACCATCTCTGAAATCACGAAAAAAAAATCAGCAGATTCATACATTTTGGTCGAGTAGGTATTGAACTTTTATAAGAAACAGCTGATTTTTTTTTTGTGATTTCAGAGATGGTCCCATAGTGAAAGTTGTTCATATTCATGGGTAGAACACCCTGTGAAAATTTACGCACTGAATAAAAAATTATCCTGTATATGTGAAAAAGAAATAATTTAAAATATAAAATTAAAAATAAGTCCTGGCAGTTAAGAGATGATCAGTCTCAATCGACGGCGCCCGTTCACGAACATGACCCGTGGATCAGCACCACCCAGCTCAACCATTTGTAGGGAACCGAATGATCCAACACACGCGCCACCACCAGTGAGACATTTAAGTGAGCATGACATATTCTCATTCTTTATTAAGCTAAGAGCTAGTTTACCCAGTCCGTAATGCTCATGTTTCAAAAGCAGTGTTTCGTAATTCACGCAGTCAAATGCCTTGGATAGGTCGCATAAGATGCCTTTTGCATCTTGTGCCTCTTTCCATGCGTTAAAGATTGACACCGGCGTCAGTTGTACAACGTCGTTATCGATGAGAAGTAACTTAATTTTATTCTAGAAAAAGAATTAGAGTTCCGTACAGAAAAAAAACCCATGAAATCCAGTTTGTTTTCCGAAATGCACGCGAATGAAGTCACGGGCACAGCTAGCATCTAAATAAATCTATTCATACTCAATGTTGCTGAACTGTCAAAATGAAAGCCATTCGTTAATGTGTTACGCAATTACCCTGCTGGGCCGACTCCATTTAGTTGACATTTAGATTGCCATCGACACGTTAAAAAGATGAATGGTTAGAAAAGATAAAGGTACTCACACTAAAGTGATGAGATACGGGTGCAGTTTGACGTTTCCCTGGCCGCCATCTTGCGACATGACGTTAGACACGGCCATCTTGTTCTGTAGTTTCCGCCAGTACGCTGAGGGAAAAGAAAATAAAGTTATTTATAAAACTGATTAACTACTTATATTATTAATCTTTGTAACTCTAGGGCCATGGGCTCCGAGTACCCTCTTAGTTTTTAGAGACATTGCTAAGCGGTTGGCGACTCTTCACGTGACCAGAGGGTCAAAGAATCAGCATTGCCATACAACGTGGCAACGAATTTCTTAATGGTCAATGATTCTTTCCCCTCCCTTTTTAGGGTTCCGTACCTACCTCAAAAGGAAAAACGGAACCCTTATTGATCACTTTGTTGTCCATCTAGACTTCTAGAGCGACTAAATAAGAATATAAGAATATTAATATAAGTAATAATATAAGTGTGGGCCCTTCGAGACTGGTGGCCAGACTCGAAGTTAATTTAATTCTGACCTCCACAACTCAGTTAATGGTAATACGAAACCCCTTGGTAAGACTGGTTGTCAGACGTAACGACTGTCAAAAGTCCACGAAAGACAGCCGGGACCAACGGCTTAACGTGCTTTCCGAGGCACGGAGGGGTCTTGGTATGTGAAGATGGTCACCCATCCACGGACCAACCGCGGCAAGCGTAGCTTAACCTGATCGATCGAACCTCTCGGCTGTTATTTCTTAGCCACAAGCCTCACAGAAAAAAAAACCTAGATATCAGTTCAATAGGAATGTGTTATACTTAGTACGTACTAGGTACATACTTACTGAATCATACGGACAGACAATGGTACTCCCTTTGTCAACGTGAATGCACTTTGTATTCCAGATAATACTCGATGCTACTGTGATGCTAAATAATAACAAAACGCATTTATTTTCATATCAGAACTTCAGAAGCACGTTTCAAACAAAACTATTTCTTAAGGGGGATGCACTAGGTACCTAGCCCGCGAAATTCAAATTTTCTTACGTTTTTTGCAATTTGTAAGTCAGTGATGTGTTGTATGTAGTCGTAGTTATATTGACGATTGTCGACGGCACGGTTGGCGCAGTGGTTAAGCGACTTAGGTACAGATGCGCTGCGTGTCGCGGGTTCGATTCCCGCACGGAACAAATATTTGTATGGCCTAAAAATAGTTGTTCCGGGTGTGGCTGTTTGTGTATGTGAGTTTAAATGTTTGTAAGCGCACCCACGATATAGGAGAAGTTCCTAGTGTGGAGCAACGTTTTTTCTAAAAAATAAAATAAATTAAAAAATATATATATATTTGTTACGGTCGCGAATTATATTTTAATCAACAATATACATTCAATGTATATTGGGAGTTTCGCGCTACCCTGGTGCATCCACCTTAAAATGGTAAACGTTTTTAGTTTTACAGCTGTCAAACTAGTTTCTATAAGCTGAGCCTATTTTAAGATGTCGTCTCGCTCAACCTGTTTCGTTCTATTCAACGAAATATCCAAACGGCTGGGTGACACTTCCCGAGACCCAAGGCTGGCTTCTACTTTGGCCAGAGGATAAGTATTGCCATACGACGTGGCAATGCCGCCAGTCTCTACGACAGCGATGCGGAGGAATACTTCGACGCCATATTTTAGTTTGTTAATAATTTTAGTTAGGTTGGGTTATTATATTTTGATTTTAATAGTTTGTTAGTTTATTTAGTATAGTTCACTGGGCATTTGCGATAGTGGGCTAATCTACCAAATGCAGCGGCATTTTTATATTAGCAACGTGCTGATTAGACCCCGTCGCGACGCCCCTTACCATGTCTGCCCCGACCCTTGCTCGAGCCAGCCCGCGCCGCTGAGCCTGTACTTTAATAAATAAAATCCGTCCCTAAATAATTCCGACCCAGCCGGTCCCCTCTCTTTTTTTTGCTGCCCTCTCCCAGCGAGCTCCGTACCCCACAGGGGGTGCCCTTAGCGTGTAGTCGCTTAGTTTTTTTAAGCCCTGGCTGGAAGTCTTAATTTATTGAGGCATCCACAGGTAAGCCCGGTTAAGCAGACAACAACCTCATAGGTTGAACTGCGAGATGCGATCCCCAAAAAAAGTTAAGGTTAAGAACGTGTTCCTGTAGCTACATTAGTCACAGGTATAGGTTTACGTTAAGCCAACAAATCAGCATGATGCTGAGCTGTGGGTCCCTCATAGCACAGCATCATGCTGAGTGGAAGCCTGCATGACAGTCATAACGTGCAGCTGTCAACTATTTCTGTTTTGTGCAAGTGATTATAGAGATATTCAAGTAGATATGTTTTATTTTTCTCATTACTTGAGTTAATTATCTTTTTGTATGCACGTATTTCTGTGACATGACAATTATTTCTTTCTTTAGTTCCATCAATGTCCGACAGACGGCGCTAGTGTCCTATATATACAGATACAAAAGAATCTTTTGGTGCGTGGCCGAAATCGGAACTAACGCCGCCATCTTGTTTTTCGATACATATTCACAAATGTTTACGAACAGCGCCCTCTGTTATTGTCAGTTGTCTGGTATTGTAAGCGCCAAAAGAGACAGGGTTGCCAGACGAGTTCGAGTGAATTATCGTATTAATATTCGAAAATTATCGTACCAGATGAAAAATTATCGTACACCTACCAAAACCGCGCGAAACGCGCTACTTCGCAAAACTAGAAATAGGATAGGAATTTTAGAAAGTTGTAAAATTAGACAGAAATTTTAAAATAACTTACGGTATTTATTTTATATAAGAGTGGGATCATCGGTATCGTTATTTACTTCTACGTCTGCAGCAGCGCCAGCCGTTTTTGAAAAAAGGACTGCTGAAGTCATTCGTGATATCATTTTATCAGTTGGTTTAAAACCATAACAGCATTCTTTTGCTTGGTTTTTTACGCATTGCGCTGAAAGTAAAACCCCTTTAACAGTTTTTGTTGCAAGTTTGTTTCTTATTCTGGTTTTCGTCAAATTATTTTTGCTAAATAGTCGTTCGGTGTCTGCCAAAGACATTAAATTATTTACTTGACAATAGACAGGACATCACGAACAAAATCGTAATCCAATACTTTTGTCCTAGTGGTCAAAAGTCACTCAGTCTAGTGTGGTACGCCTGCGTGTCAAGTCGTATTTGTGTCCACCAAAAACAAATATTTTCTAAGGAAATATGCCAAGTTGCGCATTGAGATATTGTAAATCTCGTTACGGTAAAACAGCTGGACCTAACTTCAGTTTATTTTCGTATGAATTATTTATATTTACTCAGTAATTAAAATTAAATCATTTTCTTAGATAGATCTAGAAAATTTGCTAATTTTGTAATAAACGCCCTCTATTGCTGAGTAGCTTTACTACTGCGTTGTAGAGATGCAATTTTGTTTATCGATTTGGTTATCGATAATATTTATTAAGTTAAAAAATAAATAACACAAAATATAATACTGTTTGAAGATAATCATGTCATTTTATTTAAATATCAATAAATGAACAAGTACTATTCATTCATGTAGGTTTCTGTTATTTTAGGTTTCCGAATGTAAATAATGTAGAACGTGAAAAGTGGATACGGTTTGTTCAGATAGACCGTAGAGAAGAAAATTGGCTTCCATCTGGTCTCATACTTGGATTACTAGATCATAATAACGATAATTATTAGTCATTTGTATGTAAAAATAATTTTATAAATAAATAACTTTTAAACTGCTAATCATTTTATTGTTTTCATAATATTTTGGCACTTGGTTCAATCTATTAAAACGCGAAAAAAAAATAGTCTTGTCACTTTTTTTCAATATTATCGATACATTTATATCGAAATGGTAAAATCCCTACCACAGGTTTTATACTGTCTACTTAGTGTCACCCCATTTATTGCCAGACCTACGGATTTTTTTATAGATCTACGGATTTTGGACCTCGCCTCGGATATACGTATACATACGGATACAAGATTTACAAATATTTGCAAACAAAGTGAAAAAAAAAATATTTTGCTAAAACCGAAACGCAACCGACAATATTGCAAAGAAAATATGCGCTTTGTGACATAATAGGTCTACTTTACACATAAAGTGTAATAAACTGAGTGCTATAATAATCCAACGGCAAAGCAGGCACATTTAAAATGATTTTATTTTAAAATGTACATAAACACACACGGAAACTGATACCTAGTCATACACGGTGACACGGAAAATGGATAGTAGCGAATACAATTCTAAAATAGTTTTTACTGATTAAAACAAGTTTTGCTTAATTTGTTTAGTTTTTTATATCTATTTACCATTTGAACTAAGTATATTAGGTTTTTCAGGCTTAACCCACGGATTGAAAATCGGATCTGGCAACACTGACCACACTGGCCACCTACCGAGCAATAGCTGAATATATTTTACTAAATTTAATTCATGTTTGCAATTTTTGCCGCTCTAATTTTGCTATATTATACTAGATGGCGTCACTGAGACATGGGATCACAGTTTTTCTATGACATTTCTTTGCATAGCCTCTCTATTGTACCTATCTTAAATCTCTTTGGTGTCTGCATTTGAATGTGGAAGTGTCAAAACAGCCAGAGCAAATTGAGGTAAAACTGTGTATGTCTGCTCTCCATCAATAGCCATTTGCGAAATTTTATGCCAAAATACGTCAACTTCTTTTTCCTGGGCGACATCGGGACTAACTTGATCAACCATAAATAAGAATAAATCACAGACTAAGTAGTACTGAATAAATGAACTATCATTGTCATTCGTTCGTTGGTTTGATAGATTCGAAGGGAAATCCCCATCCATCAACATTATTTTGTATTTTTAGATGATTTTAAGGCACTGGATAATAGTCTTTTTACCCCACTTCGGAGGAAGGTTGGAAATTATCGTACTTTGGCGTACGATAATACATATTATATCGTACATCGTACGAGTGTCGAAATTATCGTACATGTACGATAATTATCGTACGTCTGGCATCGCTGAAAAGAGACCATTGTACAATTGCTCTGAAGTGCGCAACTCGCTGCGAAGTACCTTACCCCTCCCCCCGCTGACACGTGAATGTATTACTGCGCAGTCCCTCGCCTCGTGTTCCGAGCCGACATACAGTTTAGCTGACTGTGGCGCTCTATCTATTGAACGCACCTAATGAATAGTTCACTCTGTAATATTATAGGTCACAACACGATAGGACATTACGAATAGTACTAGTTTGGCCTATGAGTGTCAGTTGATCTACTTGGACAACAATGGAGAGGCCGACGACCGCTGGGTGACTACCACAACTCCACAAGTCATGTGAATAAATATAGAATACGCATGTTTTTAGAGGAAAAAGTTGTTTGTTTGTAAGTTTGTATGTAGGGGTAATCTCTTGTATATGGATAGCCCGATTGTTGAGGAAGGCTTTGGCATTTAAAATCACGCTATGACTCATATGAGCCCAGGAAAAAGAAAAAAGTCAGAAAGAGCGCTAAACTAAAACGGAGTGACAGCGCGGGCAGGCGATGCGATGCGACGCGGTGGGGCGGGGGGACAAGACATTGAAGCTAACTTTTGGTATTTGTGTTCGATAGTTTACGTCGCCATAAATAATAGTGAACAAATATTCAGCGCCAAAAAAGCAATTCAAAGTACTTAAAAAAAAAAGCTAAAAATAGCCAACCGACACGGGCACCTTAAACGCCCTCCATTTTGTGCAGCAGAAGCTATTAACATTATATGTTTGATGCGACCAGAATGGAACCCGTATCGCTACACGTGTCCTTCCGACGCTCTCAGCCACTGCACCACGCTCGGGACACGTTATCAGTCCGATACTCGCGCTACTTACTACACTCAATGAGTGACTATTAAAATTATCATAACTACTACTAATAACCGTATTATTATTATCTTTAACCTCAAGGGGCTCGTGGCTAAGTAATTAGCCCTCAACCTCTCGCGACGCCACGAGTAAGGGGCTTATAGTGTCAGCTAATAGTTTAATATACTTATCAATAACATAACATCACGCCTGTTAACTGTAGTCCATGCAGGGGTAGGTTGAGAAGGGGGAGGTAGACCTTTCGCCACAAATCGTGCACAAATCCCGACTTTGGGCTACAACTGGAAAAATCCTCATAGAAAAACTAAATGACACATTTGCCGAACTGGGAATCAAACCCAGACCCCTACTCTCAGCAGCCACTTTTGCAACTACTATACCACCGAGGCAGTAAGTAGGTGTGCCTAACTAGTGCTGTACCGCGGGGTGCGCTCACCAAGGAACAGCATTTCATGTTTATTATGTAATAGATAGATACAGTTACATACAGGAAATTATTGGACAACACTTCAAGGTCGTGATTGTAACAACTAGCAGTTGACCGCTGATCACTTCATAAATACCAGCTGTTGTATGTCACCAAGTTATAGCATTGCGCAGTAGTCTAGCGATCACCACGCCTGGCGATCAGACAATCGTTCATGTTCCTGAATACATTTTTTTTTTCATATTTATTTCCATATTATAATATACACACATCCAATCTGCTTGCCTTTTCCCAAATATGTTGTGGTCGGCTTCCAGTCTGACCTGATGCAGGTGAATACCAGTATTTTACATGGAGCGACTGCCTATCTGGCCCCCCAAAACCTAATGCCTGGGTACCACGATACCCCTTGGTAAGACTGATTGTGGTGGTTGACCGTTAAAGATACGCAAATGGCAGTTGGGAACAACGGCTTAACGTGCTTTCCAAGGCATGGAGCGGTCTTGGTATGTAAAGATGGTCACCCATCCAAGGACAATAGCAGCAGCAACTGATCGATTAACCGTTGCGGCTGTTATTACTTAGGCACAAGCTGCATAGGTATAATATCCATACATACTCGCTAACATTATAACATAGTACACATAACAACATCATCAGCCTGCAATGCTCCCACTGCTGACACAGCCACACAGGCCTCCGCTCTGTGAGGGGGGTGCGCTGGAGCACCACGCGGGCCCAGTGCGGGGTGGTAGATGTGCATGTACGAGAATTTATCTCAAACATACCCGGAAAAAATTTCTAAATACTCGTAGTAACATTGTTTCAGTTCGGGAATCGAACCCACGCGCCACTCAGCCACTGCGCCACACGCCGTCACTTGCGTCAGTTGCTACAACTCTAGACACTTAATTGTCGCACAAGCAATCGTTAGCGCTGGGCCCCAAGTCTGCTATTTTTATAAATTCGTCATTCCAACACGATTCCTTTGTCATTTTGGTAAAAGTTCGTAATCTGCTAAATTCTTAATGGCGATCATTGGTCGGTCAATGGTCTCGTAATAGAATTGTGTTAATTATAACATTCTATGCCATTTCTTGCAATGGAGTGTCAGTGGTTGACACTGGAAAGTCATAATGACGCCATTATGTTAGCAGATTACCAAACTTGTCAAAATCAACAATTATGAAATCAATGATAGACCATTCTGACACTATTGTAATAGCAGACTTGAGGCCCTGTAGGAATACATGACTAGCTACTAGTAATAATGATACGTTTCCTGCGACTTATGAGTATTAAGTACAGAGTAAGAATGTACAGACGCGACACTGCTTCTCCGAACGCATTCGTAATGCCGCGCACAGACTTATCTTGCGCACGCTCTATACGCATCTTTTGACATTAACAAGGGGGGCGTTGTTGGTCAACATTTGTTAAATTGTATTGACAAAACAAGATGGCTGATGACCGCTGGGTAGAAAAACAAAATGGCGGCCTTAGTTTCGAATTTTGCCACGTCAAAAGATCCTTGTAGCTTTGCAGTTTCCAACGAAGTAAAGTCTACATTACACACAGGACACTATTATTATTAGTCATTTTATTTTGGAATAAATTAACGTTCCACAGACCCACAGGCTGCAGTGCATGAAATTTCTGGCAGTATACCTTAAGAAAGAGTAGTTTGTATAGATATTTAATTTTCGTCCGCTTTACCTCGGTTGCGTGTCAGCCTAGGAGAGGACTCAGGAATCAGTTTAGTCTTTGGCAGCCGCGCGAGCGTGGCGGCGCGCGGCGGAGCCGTAGACAAACAACGAACGAACCACGCCGAACGCGGAACGTAGAGGGTTGTAGATGTTAATGACAGTATCAATCAAAAGTCATTTATTCAAATTAGGCTGAGAATCAGCACTTTTCGAACGTCAAAATTACAAAAGACAGTCCCCCAAAAACGCCCGCCCTTCACCACTTCCTAGTGCTATCGCTGGGAAGAAGTGGCGTAACAAACTCCCCAGCAGCACAGCTGTCTGTTCAGTTAGAAAATAATTGTATACAATACTATTATGTAAAGTAATTAACATTACAAGACACAGAACATTAAATTTAATTATTTGCCATATGTCATCATTCCGTAAAGTCATACTTGTTACGCTCGCGAATCATATTTTAATCAACATACAACCGGACACTGACCTGTAAATTGCAAAAAACGTAAGAAAATTTGAATTTTGTGAGTTACCCAGTGAAACGCTAAAAGTGCACGAGGTTCGCGGTCTTCTGTACCGTTTTCTTACTCTACACCTAGACTTGCGTGCAAGAAAGAATTACCTGCCGACTGAGCCTTAATGAGAGCTACCAATGTATGTCCTTGTATGGAGGAACAATTAGCCTGACGTAAGACACAGCGATCGTAATCATAACAATAACATCCAGTATTGCGCAGAACTTACATGAAGTATCTACAGTAGGGCGGGCATAATCAGCCTTTAGTGTTCCGATTGCTGCGACACAGGCCTCCTCTGTGAGAGGGAGTGGGCCGCGGGCCCTGTGCGGGTTGGTAGACCTCTTCAAATTGTTGGTTCTAGGACATACCGGTTTCCTCACGATGTTTTCCTTCACCGTTTTGAGAGCAGTGGTGATGAAATTATTTACACAAAGTAAAGCGCCTGCCTGGGTTCGAACCCACGACCTACAACTCGTAAGTCGCGACCGTTACCACTGGGCTAGCACTGCTCTCCATTGTTCAATAACTTGAAAATCATCTCAAATTCTCCATTCAAATACAACTTAGTTGAATTTCTTATTTAAATCCAATTTGGCTCAGTCGCAGGGTGTCGTGTAAACAACGGAATAATTTTAGCATTTACGGTTTTTCCGAATGATTTCATTCACTTTTCGTATGACAAGGTCGCAGAGAGTATAGGAAATTGGCAGCCAGTGTCATTAACACTGCGTACTAAATGCAGAGGTTGATATTTTTCCACGAAATCGATATTTAAGATGCTGGTGGTGATTTTGTAATTTTAGACGAAGCCTAAAATAATTCTCATTTTAATGTTCTAGCTAGAGTGTTATTGTAAAATGTCCTGAAAGTCATTAGAAATATCTCGTTGATCAGTATCTACCTAAATTTGCTTTCAAAATGTTATATTACTGACGTTGTCTCTAAAAAGTAAAAAGATTGGGCAGATGACAGACTACAGACGTGGATACCTTCTTAATAATCAGCCTATAAAATCCCCACTGCTGGGACACAGACCTCCTCAGTGAGAGGGAGTGGGCCGGGATCCACGCGGGCCGAGTGCGGTTTGGTAGATGTCACATGCATTCGAATTTTTCACGCTAGGACATACCTATTTCTTCACGACGTTTTCCTTCACCGAGTAGAAACAGCTTGCACAACTAAACAGATCGCAATGCAGGGCAAGATAAGAAATAAATAAGTATTCTAAGTAGCGCGTGGGCACAAATAAATTGACCTTTGCGACATCCTGCGTGGTCAGGAATTTATATAAGATGGCTAGCATCCGATGATTACTTCACATCGAGAATATGAGCCACCTACGAGTACGGGCACACTCGCGCCGCAGGACATAGCTCGCGTTGTTTGTTCTCGCGGCTTACGGAAGGAGTAAACTCGGAGGAATCGTCACGTTCTTCCCCCTCCATCCTACTTTCTCTCTCTCTGTCTCTCTTTTTTACTATGTATCAGAGAGAGAGAGAGAGAACGTGTGAATTTAATGCGCATTTTTAATACAGAGCCAGCAGTATAATTTTTTCGATGATTTTGTACGAATGTGCGCATGCGAGTACCGCGTTAGGCACGACCCCGACCGCACACGACTTTTGTTCGTTTGGCAGTTTTACATCATAGAATCATCATCATCATCTGCCTAGCCTTTCCCAACTGTGTTGGGGTCGGCTTCCAGTCTAACCGGCTGCAGCTGAATACCAGTAAGTTACATGGAGCGACTATCTGACCTCCACAACCAAGTTACTGAGTAATAATATTTGATAAGACTGGTTGCCAGACTCGTAAGTTCAATTAATTATACTGATTGATATTGTATGAAATAGTCATTCAATATAATTACACGAACTAACGGTGAAATTGATGATTTGAATGATTATAATAATTCTGTAAAGATATATTTATTACGCTCGCGAATCATATTTGAATTGCAAAAAACTTAAGAAAATTTTTAAATTTAATTTCACTGGTTACCCTGGCGCTTCCCCCTTAATGTACAGTCACCAAAAGAGATAAGTAACTAGGGTCGTCAAATATAGTTGAAGTTTAGTAAGAAACCGATGGATGTTTTCGAATGAAATTTAGTTTGATAAATGAGCTGTTTGTTTTCTATTAATTAAATTAAATTTTATCCAAATTCGAATTAATGTTTTAAAGCAAAAATAATATCTTCTATTCTACAATGTGACATTAAAAAATGATACAACAACTCCAGCACCAACACAATTGTGATTTCCCAACAGGTAGGAACACCTACCGAATGTCACCGACAGTTACACAATTCAACCTTTTTCGATTGAATTCGAAATGTATCAGTACAGTAAGTTTACACAATAGTTTCGTGACCGAGTGGCGGGCGAGGTTGCCCCACGGGCCGCGGTCAGCCCTCGGCTGGGTGACCGTTCGAAACTCGAGGTCTCTCCGTGATTTGGGAAGCAAGTACGGTCGTTTACGGTTGTATACACATCTACATACTGATATTATAAAGAGCTATCAATTTATTCGTAAGTTTTTATGTAGGTGGTAATCTCTGGAACTACCAGTAGGATGTATAATTCTTTTAGCATTTGATAGTCCAATTCTTGAGGAATATAGGCTATTTAATATCGGGCCGAGCAAGCAGAAGTAAAGCCATAAAGCCGAAAACAAAGAAGCGCGGGCTAGCGATGCGTTGCGATGCGACGCGTGAGACGAAGTCGCGGGAAGAAGCTAGTAAGTAATAATAATAATTAATAATAAATTGTCATTTATTCTCTCTTCACAATAAGGCATAAACATGGTTTTTGGCTAAAACTTACCATATTCCACCACTGTAATAGACTGGTCCCTGATGTTGGATTTTGAGAAAAAAACCTGTGCTAGTGCCAATCAACCTTCAGGAAATCTGTTCACTAGTATTTACTGTGAAACCGGAAGATGACTATTGTATAAGGAACGGTCACCCATCACTGATCGACCGCAATAACCGCAACTTGTCCTCGTCGTAACCTAGCATAAAGGGCTCTCCACTAAACAACTCTAACCCGTTATAATTCGAACTTCTAATATTACACCTGCCTAACGTAGTGTATTAGTAAACATAAGACAAAAGCGACATGCCATCTATATACAAACAGCACTACATAATATATGTATGTATGTATAGGTAATGATAATCCCTTTATGTGAGAAACTAAGACATTCATAAAAAACACGGGCCAAGAATTGAGCCCTGTGGGATTCCCAATGTCAATTTAGTACTGAGAGTTGTGTGTTCAACTTTTTAAATCCTATTATTTACCTAAACCTGAAGTTCAGAGGTCTAGACAAACCTCCTTCCGTATCCCGTATTGGTTCAGTTTATAGATTAATTATTTACCATGAAGAACACTCTCAAAAGCCTTGGACAAATCACCAAAAAATGAATGAAGCATCGCATGACTCCCCAAGCATCTAATATATCGTATACTTACCTGTAACTGTGTGTACATTTTGCAAAGAAATAAATAATATTGTAACTCCGCAAGTAACTCTGTCTGTCTGTTACCTTTTCAACACGCTTTAAAGGCTGAACGGATTTAGATGAAATTTGGCACAAGGGGAGACCATGACCAGCACCCTAATTGCGTACCTAACACACTATCAATCACAATCGGAATAATTTTGAAAGATATTGCTAATCCATTGCTATATATTTTCGAAAATTTGTCTGCTCAACAACGTAAATAATGCAATGAATGTTGTTGAACTGTCAAAATGAAACCGATTCCGATTGATCGTGTGTTACGCAATTAGGGTGCAGGTCAGTAGTTATTTAATACGACCTCTTGTCAAGCCATACGTGTTTTAAGATAACACCCAGTAGCTGGGTTATGGAGTTCAGATAGGCAGCTCCATGTAAAATACTAGTATTCGGCTGAATCCGGTTAGACTGGAAGCCAACCTCAACATAATTGGGGATAGCTAGGCAGATAATGATGACCTAGTTACACTTTGCCATAAATGGAATTCGAACCGATGACCCCAGTTTTAGCAGTCGCGCTTTCGTCCATTAATCCAGCGAGGCGCAGAGGCCGAAATTGTTATGGCAACATTCTAACAGGCCACTTTTGGAGTCCGATGGTTAGCACGCAGACAGATTAAATAAAATTGCTGATTATTATATGCAATTACGTTTTGCTAGCTACACTATTATGCGATATGTTGTCGATCTTGGTACGATTTCACTGAAAAACTACCCAGAACAGTTCGACGAAATTCGGTAATCCGATCCAGCCTGTCCCTTGCTGCCCTCCTCCAGCGACGCCCTTAGTCGAGGTATGTACGTACCCCACAGGGAGCCCTTAGGGTGTAGTCGTTTCGGTTAAGCAGATGACAACCTCCTTGGTTGAACTGCGATACCCAAAAAAAAGGAAATCGAATATGAATTGATGAATAATATTATGTCTGACAGAGTTTGATGACTGCCTGGAAGAGATCCCGAAGCGATGAGGCCGCCCATTCGATATTTTGTAGGTAGTGTTTGATTTATTTACTGATATGTATTTTTGTGGTTAATAATAAATAAATACATAAAATAGTCTAATTCATTCAAACAAAGTTTTGGTCAGAGGGTCATCTTACGGTTTCAAGGGATAAGCGCCGGGGGACCCGCGAAATTCAAATTTTCCTACGTTTGAATGACAAAAAAAAAATAAAATTATATGAACGTAAAGGGCTGTGCCTGTATTGATTATTTTAATGATTATAATTGTGTAAATACATACAGCTTACCGTCGCGAATGATATTTTAATCAAAATACAACCTGACACTGACCTACAAATTGCAAACAACGTAAGAAAATTTTAATTTCGCGGCAAACTTAAAATCCCCGGGGACTGTCCGAGGGAAGTGTAAACATTAATCAAGCTATCTTTTAAGAAATATAGAAGCAAACAGAACTGTGGCAATTTATGATAAAGTATTTAAGTATTTAAGTTTTATAAGGATTGCTTCTGATTGCGCTACAATTAAGGTAAGGCCTTAATTGTAGCGCAATCAGAAGCAATCCTTAGGAACATTCTCATCCATAATAAGTTAATAACATAAAACAATTCACTCGATTACGTATTTCCACCTATAGAACTCTCAAGCACCATCGTTCACTTGAACTGAACTATTGAATTGCACATAATGAGTCCTTTTGTCGCAGTTTATTTATTTAATTAGTGAACAATAAAAGTTTTCTCACGAAACAACTAGACGACACTACACAACCTAACGTACCGCGAGTTCCCGCGCTACTAAATTCCCCATATTGTAATTTATCCGAGCAACCAATTTAAACAAACATTCAATACATAACTACTGAACCTTATCGCAACCATATAAAGCTAAATTTACCTTGTTGTAACAGCAAATGTCACTAAGCGAACGAACACTATCTGACGTTTCCTACACAAAGTTAAACTTGCAGCTAATTTGCGAGAATTTTCCTTTGTGAAGTACTGGCGATATAGTTTCGGGGCCGCAAGTGTAAGTTTGTATGTTTCGATGTATGAAACCATTGTTGACAATCTTTGTTTTGGCTAGTTTTTGCTCGCGGCCGGTAGTGGCGCTTATTTTTTTCACTTTGTAAATATTATTCACGCATTTTTTGTTTTAATAATGTGATTGCTGTGACTTTAAACTGACTTCTCTAAAATATTGATGAGAGAGTGGATGAAGATTGGCTCGTGCGTGTCTAATAACAACAGCCGCACAGGTCGATCTTCAAGGTTACAAGCAACGCTTGCCAAGGTCGGTCCGTGGATAGGTGACCATCTTCACATACCATGACCTCTCCGTCGTGCCTCCGTGCTCCCGGCTGTCATTCGTGGATCTTTGAGAGTCGTTACGGGTCGTCAGAAGCTCGAAAGTCTGACAACCAGTCTTACCATGGAGTATCGTGTTATCTAGTAACTAGTTTGTGGAGGTCAGATAGGCAGTCGAGTCCATGTAAAATCCTAATGTCCAGCTGCATCCGGTTAGACTGGAAGCCGGCTCCAACATAGTTGGGAAAAGATTAGGCAGATCGGTTTTGATAGTTGATGGCCTGTAACGCACACCTGCAGTGATTGTAGATTGAGAGACACCAAAAGAAGAAAAAGAGATAGAGTTTGTAATTATACAGGTTCAAATTAAATTAGCTAGCGAAACTCCGCATACGATAAAAGGAAAACAAAAATATATCCACTGCTGCTTTTTGCTTTTTTTTGAGTCTAACAACTGTAGTGATGTGTATCGATATCTAAAATCAATAAACAAAATAAAACCCAGATTTTCTCAGCTACTTCAAGTAGGTAACTACACTAACTACACTACCAATGGTCATTGATTCTACGACGAAAAACCGGTCAAGTGCGAGTCGACTCGCGCACCGAGGGCTCCGTAATCTTGATTGCGTTGACTTAGAAGTTTTATTTTTTCACTGCTTCAAAGGTTTGCAGCCCTGAACGGTCGCCCTGTGGAGCCACAGTGCGACCGTGGAGCCACAGTGCGACCGTGGAGCCACAGTGCGACCGTGGAGCCACAGTGCGACCGTGGAGCCACAGTGCGACCGTGGAGCCACAGTGCGACCGTGGAGCCACAGTGCGACCGTGGAGCCACAGTGCGACCATGGAGCCACAGTGCGACCGTGGAGCCAAAGTGCGACCGTGGAGCTACAGTGCGACCGTGGAGCCACAGTGCGACCGTGGAGCCACAGTGCGACCGTGGAGCTACAGTGCGACCGTGGAGCCACAGTGCGACCGTGGAGCCAAAGTGCGACCGTGGAGCTACAGTGCGACCGTGGAGCCACAGTGCGACCGTGGAGCTACAGTGCGACCGTGGAGCTACAGTGCGACCGTGGAGCCACAGTGCGACCGTGGAGCCAAAGTGCGACCGTGGAGCCACAGTGCGACCGTGGAGCCACAGTGCGACCGTGGAGCCACCGTGCGACCGTGGAGCCACAGTGCGACCGTGGAGCCACAGTGCGACCGTGGAGCCAAAGTGCGACCGTGGAGCTACAGTGCGACCGTGGAGCCACAGTGCGACCGTGGAGCCACCGTGCGACCGTGGAGCCACCGTGCGACCGTGGAGCCACAGTGCGACCGTGGAGCCACCGTGCGACCGTGGAGCCACAGTGCGACCGTGGAGCCACCGTGCGACCGTGGAGCCACAGTGCGACCGTGGAGCCACAGTGCGACCGTGGAGCCAAAGTGCGACCGTGGAGCTACAGTGCGACCGTGGAGCCACAGTGCGACCGTGGAGCCACCGTGCGACCGTGGAGCCACAGTGCGACCGTGGAGCCACCGTGCGACCGTGGAGCCACAGTGCGACCGTGGAGCCACAGTGCGACCGTGGAGCCAAAGTGCGACCGTGGAGCTACAGTGCGACCGTGGAGCCACAGTGCGACCGTGGAGCCACCGTGCGACCGTGGAGCCACCGTGCGACCGTGGAGCCACAGTGCGACCGTGGAGCCACCGTGCGACCGTGGAGCCACAGTGCGACCGTGGAGCCACCGTGCGACCGTGGAGCCACAGTGCGACCGTGGAGCCACAGTGCGACCGTGGAGCCAAAGTGCGACCGTGGAGCTACAGTGCGACCGTGGAGCCACAGTGCGACCGTGGAGCCACCGTGCGACCGTGGAGCCACAGTGCGACCGTGGAGCCACCGTGCGACCGTGGAGCCACAGTGCGACCGTGGAGCCACAGTGCGACCGTGGAGCCACCGTGCGACCGTGGAGCCACAGTGCGACCGTGGAGCCACCGTGCGACCGTGGAGCCACCGTGCGACCGTGGAGCCACCGTGCGACCGTGGAGCCACAGTGCGACCGTGGAGCCACAGTGCGACCGTGGAGCCACCGTGCGACCGTGGAGCCACAGTGCGACCGTGGAGCCACAGTGCGACCGTGGAGCCAAAGTGCGACCGTGGAGCTACAGTGCGACCGTGGAGCCACAGTGCGACCGTGGAGCCACCGTGCGACCGTGGAGCCACAGTGCGACCGTGGAGCCACCGTGCGACCGTGGAGCCACAGTGCGACCGTGGAGCCACAGTGCGACCGTGGAGCCACAGTGCGACCGTGGAGCCACCGTGCGACCGTGGAGCCACCGTGCGACCGTGGAGCTACAGTGCGACCGTGGAGCCACCGTGCGACCGTGGAGCCACAGTGCGACCGTGGAGCCACCGTGCGACCGTGGAGCCACAGTGCGACCGTGGAGCCACAGTGCGACCGTGGAGCCACCGTGCGACCGTGGAGCCACAGTGCGACCGTGGAGCCACCGTGCGACCGTGGAGCCACAGTGCGACCGTGGAGCCACAGTGCGACCGTGGAGCCACAGTGCGACCGTGGAGCCACCGTGCGACCGTGGAGCCACCGTGCGACCGTGGAGCTACAGTGCGACCGTGGAGCCACCGTGCGACCGTGGAGCCACAGTGCGACCGTGGAGCCACCGTGCGACCGTGGAGCCACCGTGCGACCGTGGAGCCACAGTGCGACCGTGGAGCCACCGTGCGACCGTGGAGCCACAGTGCGACCGTGGAGCCACAGTGCGACCGTGGAGCCACAGTGCGACCGTGGAGCCACCGTGCGACCGTGGAGCCACCGTGCGACCGTGGAGCTACAGTGCGACCGTGGAGCCACCGTGCGACCGTGGAGCCACAGTGCGACCGTGGAGCCACCGTGCGACCGTGGAGCCACCGTGCGACCGTGGAGCCACAGTGCGACCGTGGAGCCACCGTGCGACCGTGGAGCCACCGTGCGACCGTGGAGCCACACCACAAACTGTGGCCCACCCACCTCTTGTCGAACTCCCTGTGCAAAGCTTATTTAGGGTATACAGGGTTGCAGGGACATTGACGCGCAAACTGTAACCATGGATTCAGCACATGATGCCATACCAGCCCAGCGTAGACAATTGTCGTTGGTCATCAAAAAAATTGTCCCTTTTCAAATAAAAGTGCAATAACTACGCGGTCAAAATGTATGGAACAGCAATTTTATTTTAATAGCTGACGTAAAATTTTAACTCTGTGGCGGCCAGAATCATGTACTGGATCCAGTTGTGCGTGGATGTCCCTGAGTGCCACCCTGTATACATGGAATTATTACAACGAAGACGAAAGAACTGGGCCCTTATCATTGACCTATATTAGGTATACAAGTAGGTACGCTGGACTTCAATACTACCTATCGAAGACAAAATTAAGACATTTGATTTTGGCCAATTTGGCGCTAACGGTAACGTGAGCGTCCGTGGAACTAATATTTTTGATACTTAGCGAGTTTTACAAGATGCGCATACTCTCAGGTCTCTCAGGATAAAAATATTCTAAATATCTCGTAGTAAACACCAAATACACATAAAAGTCTCATTCCATTTTGGCAATTGGCAAAAAAAACAACTGTCATTTCGTATACCTACATCTACATAGTACCTATACTTATTTAGTCCAACGTACTTATATAGTACAGGTCAGTAGGTAGCCCTAATTCACTATGACCACATAATGATTCCTTACTTCGAAACCACGTCAATCAACGTGTTCTCTATGACACAATGAATGAAACCGCGCGAAATGAAAGCGATGTTGGCGTGGTTTGAACCAATTGAACTGTCAAAATACATAATAATAATAATAATTTATTCGTACACTTTGAGAACATACATGTTGTCCGTACGGTCGACATTTCGATAGACACGATATTGACGTGGTTTGCACGTGGTAAGATTTCGCGGGCAATAATAATTACATACAGGATGGGGGCCCTGCAAACGTAAAAGGGCGATAAGTCATCGGTACAACCAAATGATATGCGTTTGGGCTATTTACGCATTGAATATATAAACATAATTAAACCGTAGTCGAACAAAGCGCTTGCCTAACTAGTTGTGCAGCGATTTGTAGTTCAAATGCTCCCTCACGATTGCGTGATTTTAAATTTCATGTATTTAATCATACCTACCTCTAATAATCTCCATTTTGCGCTCCTAGCATCAGTGGCTAAACCCTTTGGGGCCCGTGGCAAATTGATGAGATAGGGCCCTCAATGTAAAGAAGCTCAACCAACGTTATATATTTTTTTACTGGCACTTCGCCCGCGATATTACGAAATCTACGTGGACGAAACGTAGATTTCGTCATTTCTCCTACAAAATTGAATACTGCTTCGTTGGTGTAGTGGTCGAAAAAAGGTTGCATTTGTATACTTATGTTACGATCCTCGTCAGCGCATGGCCCTTTCGGACCGGGGGCCCCCTCCAACGGGGGCCCGTGGCATTTTGCCACTCCTGCCACCCTATTGTTTCGCCACTGCCTAGCATAATCAGCGTAATACGGTCCCACTACTGTAATCTACCACGCGGGCCCAGTGCGGGTCGGTAGATGTCACATGTCTTCGAATTGTTGGTTCCAGGACATGCCGGTTTCCTCACGATGTTTTCCTTCACCGGTTTGAGAGCAGTGGTGATGAAATTATTTACACAAAGTAAAGCGCCTGCCTGGGTTCGAGCCCACGACCTACAAGCTCGTAAGTTGGGGCCGTTACCACTCCACCACCACTGCTTGTAGCTTCCTATGTTGGGGTCCTAAAATACTAAGCCCACGTCCCCGCCGACGGCGACGTAAAAATATCGCGACAGGATTTTATCGCGCACTGGATTTTGAACTCGCAGTATTGAGCTGAGAGTTGAGAATCCAGCAGAGTCAAATAAGTACTGTTGGATTCTCAACTCTCGGCGCTAAGCAGAGCGTTGAAAATCCAGTGCGCAAAAATAAATCGAGATGATGATGCGACATCATCATCATCTGCCTGCATTTTCCCAACTTTGTTGGGGTCGGCTGCCAGTCTAACCGGAAGCAGCTGAATACCAGTATTTTATGACCTCCATAACCCAGTTACTTGGTGTTAATATGATACGCCTTGGTAAGACTGGTTTTCAGACTTTCGTGCTTCTGACTACCCGTAACGACTGGGAAAGACCCACGAATGACAGCCGGGACAACATTCATTGCGTTATTTAAGTTGTTGAGCAGGCAATTTTTTCGAATAAGTTTGTGAAGCAATGGATTAGCAATATCCTTCAAAATGATTATTGTGATGATAGTGTGTTACGCAATTAGGGTGCTTACAGAAGCGATTGGGCACTATGAGATCGTGTGTATACGCGATCTTCGCAGTCATCATTTGCTCGAAAAACCTGCAGGCCGCGCCCTCTGTCGGTGTGACCGCGCGTTCGGGCTCGCAGGACAACATGAAGATGAACACTCGGAGCCACTACAAAAAACTAATTAATAATTCTGAAACAAAGTTATAACTGAAGTTTCCCGCATTTTTTGTGCAATACGTTTCGTTATATGTTCGGATTCAGAAAAGTAAGTTTTTTTTTTGTTAAAATATTTATTTAAGTTTCATTAAACTTGATAATAAATAAATAAAGTTATGTTTAATTACATACATGTTAATTTTTTGTTATAGTTTAGGTCTAGGAAAAACTGAAAACATAAAATGGAACACAAAATTATGATGACCTTGGCAGTTTGACAGTTTTGAGTAAAGTTGCCAGAAACAGATTCCTGCATTATTTGGAGCAATTTTTTAACAATGTGGGAATTGCTGTTATCAGGTGCAGAAAAAATATTATGTACCCTATTCAAGAAAGTTAAATAACGAATCGGCCTAGTGCGTGTCGAACCGCTCACGCAAGGGTTCAGTTGGGATAATTATTTACGCATGCACAGTTACACAGTATTGTTTCATCAACCGCGAAATATGTTGATATTTTTCGAAAACTATGAAAAGCAACGTTATTTCTGTGGTTGTAAATTATAACCAAAAAATATGTCTACAAACTATTGAGTTAATTAGTAAAGCCACTTAGAAACATCTTAATATTTTAAATTATAGGATCTAACAATACTCCACACGCTTATGTGCAGCTCGATCCTCTCTACCTACCCTAACGAAAAGTTCTAGTATTAGCAAATTCATGTAAAGTTTTCATTTTCAGATCCCTAAATATAAAAATGTTTATTCCTTATTCCAAATACTTTTGAAAGACCTATCCAATGACATCACTCACAATGGAATAAATGACTAAAAAAAAAAACGACCGCTTTACCTGTAACCCAATAAAAATCTTTTTTAAAGATTATACAATCACAACTTGGTCGGCATGATTAATAAGTATAATCGCGACAAATTACATTTGACGAAACTATATAGATTCATTGTTTTAGTACGGAACCATAGAAAAGGTATGCAATGACAGCCATCGCTAATAATCTCTATTGTTGTGGACTACAGAGTTGCACGGCTTAGGATTGCTTTAAGAATAATAATAATCATTTTGTATAATTACTTCAAAATTAAGTTTCAGTAATGTTTTTAAACCTATAGTTTAGTTCGGCATTGCATTATTTGGATTATAGTTCAGTAGCTATTTTTATTAGATTTTTAGTTACTTCTAACTAAGACCAAGATTTACTGTCTGTGTTCGTATTGCTACTTGTTCAGACTAGAATGTAAATAAAGGGTATTCTAGCAAAAATTAAATCTTAAGGAACCCTAAAAATGGTTAAAGAAATATGGTAAATTAAAATACTAAGTTGGTAACACCGAAATGACGGCCATAGCAGTTTACCTAGTCACGCGAGAAAAAAATGTGAATTTACGAATTGAATATTCTTTGTTTTAATTGCCTTAATGAACTTTAAATTGTGTTTTTTAGTGACAATTATAGTGTGTACTACACGGACCATAGAATGAACATGTTATTTAAAGAGTTTTGGAGGGAAAACACTATGAATTTCATCGTTAAAAACTAATTTGTGAATCGAATAAAAAAAGTGTTTTTTGTGCTATACAGCTCAACATCAGGTAAGTTTTTTACGTCGAGAGTATCGATTAGTACGTGGAACGACATTCTGTGTGGTTTAAAACGCTGTTTCCGCTTCCAAAGTGGTGGAAAAACGTATATGAGTGCAGTGTTTACATATTTTCGAGGATACAGGTTCTGAGACACGATGTTTTGGTATATATTATGTCTGCAGCTTCAGGAATGTGGGATGTTCGCGTTATGACGTATAAATAACACTGTGTACATTATCATTGAGTTGTGTCTACATCACAACAGTGTTTTGTACGAATTATTATTGTTAGAACTTTTAAGAAACTCAGCAATAATAAAATTGTATGTTTTAAACTAAAAAAATTGTTTTTGGTACTTTTTAAAATTATAACAGCCTCTGTTATCCCACTACTGGGCTAAATTTCAGTTCATAAGAAAGAAAGAATAAAAATATTTTCAAATGACTAGTCCCTATAATGCACCCACTGGTACCGCTGAATTTTAACGGTTCCCGAAACGACCAGTGCTCCTAATATTGTCAAACGCTTCAATTCAATTTTCTAGACAATCAATTTTTGTTTTAATTAAGTTTTGTTTACATTTTACATTTTTAGTTAATATTTTTTGTTTGAGTATGTATATAGTTTTCATTTTATTTGTTGGTATATTGGCGTGGCTAGCTGACATAATAAAATGGCAAATAATTTAATTTAATTTTCTGAGTAATGTAATGTTAATTACTTTGCACACCTACCATTGTATAGAAGCAAGTTTTCGTAACTGAACAGACAGCTGTGCTGCTGGGGAGTTTGTTGCGCCACTTCTTCCCAGCGAAAACACTAGGAAGTGGTGAAGGGCGGGCATTGCGGGAGACTGTTTGGTGTAATTTTGAAACTTAGACAATGCTTGTTTCCAATATATTGGACTCGTCGAAACAAATCATATAAGCCCAAGCTTGAGGGGTTTACTAGCCACTAAAGAGTTTCACTAACCACCTCCTGGCTCCATTGTCATACCAAATTATAGTTTTGTCATCCAAGCTACATATTAAACATACAAAGTTTCATTTCCATGCAACAATTAGAAGTTAAAATTGACTTCTAAGATTTTATTTTTATTACAAGTTAATATATATATGTACATACCTATAATACACATACCTGTTTATTTGTATCCTGAAGACTGAAGCTTCTTACGGCTAATTTAATTTTTTTTTTTTTCAGGTCCACAATATGAACCACACAGCTGCCGCAATCCCAGGAAACATGGACATTGATCCGCTGAGCTCTTACGAGTACCCAGCATACGACAGCTATGCTGCCCAGTCCTACCCATACCCCAGCAAGCTCCAGCAGTCCATATACCAGGCGTACCAACAAACTAACACCAACTATAATAACACACAAACGGCACAACCTCAAGAACCATTCACAAACCCACCACCAACGTCACAAACTTCAATAGATATTGAAATACCACCTAAAAATGAAGAAACAGACCCAAAACCAGTTTTGAAAAAGAGAAGGAAGGAGAAGAATGGCCAGAAGAGTACTTATTGTTCTGAGAAGATAACGGATGCTACGTTCAAGTTCTACGGTTGTTCCGTGTGTAACATCAGTTACAATGCGCTACACGACCTGGACCAGCACGTGACAGTCCACAAGAACAGAATGACAAGCTATAGACTGCGGTTAAGAAATCAATTTAAAAAGAAACAAATTAAAAAAGAAAAGAAACGGTTAAATAAAAAAATTGTTAAAATTAAGAAAGAAACCGAGTTTGACATTGAAATTAAACCAGAGGACGGTTACATTGGTGAAGAGAAAGCCGCAGATGTTATAAGTAACAGGAGTAATCCTGATTCTGAATGTAATGGGAATGTAGATAGTGAAAACAGTACAATAGAAGCCCAAGATAGTCAAATTAATAGCAATAATGTCACAAATTCTATTAATAATGACCTGCAGAACAATGAAACAAACTCTTTGAGTAACGGGAAAGGGAATAATGAAAATAGTGAATTGGAAAACGGAAATAGTGTGAACAGTAAAGATAAGGAGAACAGTATGGACGAAGCAGAGCTCAACAATTTAGAGAAAATTTACAAATGTTTTGCGTGTCAGAAGCAGTTCACTCTGAGCTATTATTTGAAACTACACGTGCGGTCACACACAGGTAAGAACATAAATGTATTGTTTTTATTTTTGTTGTGAACGGGGAAGCGCCACAGTAGCCCGCAAAATTCAAAATTTCTTACGTTTTTTGCAATTTGTAGCACCCTGATAGCGTAACACAATCAATTGCAATATGAATCATTTTGAATGATATTGCTAATCGCTAAATTAATATATTTGGCTGCTCAACAACGTAAATAACGCAATGAATGTTGTTGAACTGTCAAAATGAAAGTCATTGCATGTGGCATAAGGTCGCGTCTGTTCATTTATAATAATAATAATTTATTTATTTCAGAAAATTCAATTCCATACAATAAATTACATTAAAATTATATAAAAAATGACACTTAAACAATAAAATAATAATCAAACATTAAAATCAAATTAAATTAAAATACAGGATTAAAGAAGAATTACATTACATATTTTTGTGCTTGAAGTACTAAATAAAGAAATTGCTACTGTTAGGGTCAGGTATGTTGAACAAAACATAATTCGCGAGCGTAACAAATATGGTTTTACAGAATTATAATCATAAAAATCATTAATATAATCCTCTAAGTTCATAGAATATAAATTACTGCTGTGGTCTCAAGTCCGGTGTCCGAGTGTGGCATCCTGGGTTCGATCCCCCGGGGCAGCCAAGCATTATTGAGTTCGTCTATTACGAAGTTCACCGCGGGTCTCAGTCTGGAAGCGTGTCTTATAGAGCTATCTAAATAAATTATATATTATACTAATAATAAAGCTGAAGAGTTAGTTTATTGTTTTGTTTGAACGCGCCAATCTCTGGAACTACCAGTCAGATTTGAAAAATTCGTTTTGCATTTGATAGCCCAATCCTTGAGGAAGGCTATCGGCTATTTAACATCGCGCAAGCACCCTTAGGAGCCGAGCAAAAAGAAAAAAAACAGAAAGTTCGCTAAGCTAAACCGAAGTAATAGCGCGGGCAGGCGATACAATGCGACGGAGTGGGTAAGAAATTTCACGCGGACGAAGCCGCAGGCAGGAGCTAGTCATGTTACAAATGATGTATCATTGTCTTCAGACGAGAAGCCCTACACGTGCAGCGTGTGCGGCCAGTCGTTCATCACGGCCAGCAAGCTGGGCCGCCACAACAAGCGCATCCACCTCGCCGAGCGCTATCAGTGCCGCATATGCTTCAAGATATACTCCCGGTGAGTACCTCGCACCATACACTCGCCCCTGTGACAACTCGCCCCCCTTGACCGACAACTGTGATAGTAGTCCAGCTCTTTGTGAAGCCTGAGCTCGGCTTAGGAAGCACTATAGAACTATATACGTTTAAGCACTATATACGTTTATTTAGCACAGTTATACTGTGCTAAATAAACGTATAATTACTTACAGGAACACATTTGAACGTACTAATTTTCGATAGCATATGATCTATTCATGTCAAACCGCCAAATAGTGAACGAACCTGCACTTACCGCCAGTGTTCACAATCTGTCCAATTTTATCATCCGTAAAATTGTGAACCGTCCCTGATTTGTCGGTCTTGGCGGTAGCTGATGATGATGATGATGTATAATTCTTCTGTACGTGTGTATGTCATGTCCCTTCATGGTTTAGGTTCACAATTGGCCCTGGTAGGTGGCGCTGTTCGCTAGTAATAATAATTATTATAAAATACAAGTAATTTAAAGGGACGTTGTGTATTGCAGGTTCGAGCTGCTGACGGCTCACTTCGACAAAACGCACCCTGAAGACAAGCTGGAGGGAGAGCCGTATGGTATGTCGATAGGATCATCACACTAGCTTCTGCCTGCAGCTTCGCCTAGAGCTTCGTAGAGTTCGGAAAATATGTCATAAATCAAACCAATAGTAATACTACTCCACACAAGTATAGCAACATTAGCTTGCTTGCTTGCTTAGCTTGGGACTAGATGGCGCTGTGTGAAGTGTCCAAGGATATATATATTATAGGATATTATTATTAAATATTTAATTAAAAACCGTAAATTCAAAAAGTTTTTATCCAAATAAATTCAGTTAAAGTGAACACTCTGCTTAGACAACGTACCATCACCCTAGGAGCGAAGAGCGGCGGCAACCGTGCAAGCGGGCAGCTTGCATGAGGTTTTTTTTAGGCAAATATGTAGAATAGGTACTTACGTAACACCGTCGTGATAGTTTGCACGGCGTGGCAACGTCGCTTTTCAGTGTTCAAGGATTCAAGTTCATTGAATCATTGACCTAGTGATCAATTCTACAGAGTATAAATTTGCTCAAAATTAAAACTCTACTTTTTCACCTAATTACTGGACCGATTACGTTCATTATTTGTATATGCTCAGAACAGGCGATAACAAGTATGTTGTATAATTTATTGCGTATATGTGGTTTACATACTGTATATTGTATGTAGGATCGTAGCAGGTTGAGTTCTGTGGTGTCTGTAGTATTGTGTATTCATTTATTAATTGTAGACTACAACGCGATCCTGCCGTACCTGAAGGAGCTAGAGGAACAGCTCCTCGCGCCCGAGCTGGCTGAGCTCGAAAACAAGCCTAAATCTGAGGACTTGTTCTGGGAGCAGCACGTGGGCCCGCACCAGCAGGCCGGCACCAAGGCGCCCGCGGATATCAAGGAAGAGGTCAGTACGACAACTTGACGGAAAGACAACGCGCACCTGAAAACTTGCCCCGGAATACTCGCCCGGAAAACTCGCCCAATGACAACTCGTCCTTATTACAACTTGCCCTCGTGACAACTAAATCCAATGACAACCCCGTGACAAATCGATTCTGTGGAAACTAAACCCAGATAGCTCAAACATAAGACAACTCGCCCCCGCGGCAACTCCACCCTGTAGCAACTTGCCACCGCGGCATCTCGAGTTAAATGGTTGTTGAAAATAACTATTTAATTGTTATTAGATCACCGACCTTATCTAAACGCGCTATGAGATGTTTTTGACATTATTGTTTTTTTTTATTACATACAGGCCGAAGACGAGGACCAAAAGGACCTGGTGCCGAAACTAGACATACTAATAGAGGAGGTGAAGGTGGACTATGACGTCACGGTCAAGCGGGAGCTGTCCGACGACGAGCCGCCGGCAGACGCGCCGGACGACGCGGACGACGGGCCGGGCGGGGCGGGGGACGGGGCCGACGTCAAGGATGAAGATAGGTGAGTACAACGCTACAAGGTTCTAATGACGTGTGGCCCAAATCGGAACTAACGCCGCTATCTTATTTTGTCAATACAATTTACAACTCCCGCTCCCTCAATGTCATTCAGGCATTTTAGGCTTAGTAGTTTCGGAGATATAATAACTTTAAACTATTTATTTTAAAATAATATTGAATTGTTCTCAATTTTTTTTTAAATTGTCTGTATTGGGTTCCCAAAATTGAGCCAACTCGACCTCATACGCGTGTGCGGGCTGCGGGCACACATTCAACATTAATTTATTTGCGTTAGCCCGCGTTCGCATGCACGCGTTTTTCCCGCGGCGATGTTTTGTTGTGCACTCGATTTTCAACGCTCGGCTCAACATTAAGAGTTGAAAACCCAATGCGCGATAAAATCCCGTCGCGATTTGTTTACGTGGGCTCTTACACGTCCGTGTTATACATTTATTATAGTTTCTCTATGTTTTGCCATTTGGCGTACAAAATGTACATTTAAAGGAGGCTTTGGCCAATCAAGTGAATATATAGGTATGTACTAGTATTATAAAAAGGTAAAAGTTTAATTAGTAATGCCAATATCAATTTTAATAGAAATGCATTAGGTAATGTCAATCTTTAATGAAATAGGATAATGTCAATAATAAATAGTTATGATGTCAATAAGTTACTGCAAAGAAAAATGCTTAAAATTGATACTGTCCACAGTGCTGTGGGAGTCGCCATGCTTTTATAGTCAAGTTACGAGTATACAAATATGTTATGTCAAAGAACTGTCATCAAAGTAGTCGCTGAGAGAATAGTAACATTTTTCTATTAATATAGTATATAATTTACGCTTGAAATTGACTAAATTTAGATTTTTTATTGAGCAAGGTAATTTATTAAATATTCTTTGGGCCATACAAAAAAAGCTTTTCCTCATTAAGGCCGTACCTGTGTATGGTACTTTGAGCTCTAACTTATTTCTATCACAAAGGAGAATGCCATCAAATAAAGGGCGCCCTGTGCCAAACGAAAAGTCCGCTGTCGCAACCAAACCTAATTTATTTGGAGGAGAGCCTTTTTTTAATTAGATTTTTCGATTTCAATAAAGTTGCTTTATTTAATGATAATGTGTTGGCATTTATCGAAAAAAAAAAGAAAAAACTGTAACTTATGATCTTACACTTAATCTAAGCTAACTCGTAGCTGGCAGCCTAAGCAGAAGTGTTGAGGGTTATTTAATAAAACTCACAAAAAAAGCAAACTTACGCTAAGAATTAGGGGTGGTATCAGTAACGATACCGAACGCTGAGGTACTTATATAATAATAATAATATCCTTGGACATTTCACACAGCGTCATCTAGTCCCAAGCTAAGCAACCTAATGCTTGTGTTATGGTAACAAGATGGCTGATAAACTACTTATATACATTTTTTTTTTTGTAAATACATACATATTATAGATAGAAAAACACCCAGACTCGGAACAAATACATGTAGGTCATACAAATATTTGTTCCGTGCGGGAATCGAACCCGCGACACGCAGCGCAGCAGTCAATCGCTTAACCACTGCGCCAACCGTGCCGTCAATGTTTAACCGTTATATGGTTTAGAATTTAGTGTGCATACACACGAGCGACACGCGTCGACATGCCGCTCGTGTATTTGAGTACCGTACTCATATACATGTTGTCGACAGCAGCTGCCAACGCGTCGACGGGTGTCGATAGCTGCTGTCGACGCGCATCGGTGGATGCAGTTATCTCTGTCGTCGACGCGTGTCGTTCATGTGTATGAGCACTAAGATTATTAACCGAAATTCGTTAATTTGATTTGATCTTAAAAATTCATTATTTCACAGAATTAGATCCTTAGTGACATTTTCAGATCGTGCAATAATATAGAAATTGTTTTATTTTCCGGAAGCAACGGGATCGATTCCCGGCAAAGAAATTATTTTTTCAAAAATCTAATGTTGTAGGTTTATTTTTATCAAAATCGGCTCCGATCCTCCTTTTTTCGGTTTTCGAATTGTCATCCACGCACCTCCTTCTTTTTGCAGTCGGTTAAAAATAAATCGGTATCTCATGAAATTTTATTAACTTGAAGCTGGCGGACAAGTACTAGTTTTGAGGCCTAATTAATGAAACTCGAAGTACCACTAAGAAGTACATAGGGGCGGTATGAGTAACGATATCAGCAAATCACTAAAAAGTGAAAAATAAAAACTAAAAAAAAAACACTTTAATTTCGGAAGTCGGTGTCAAAAAACGAAAATGCGAAACCAATGACACCTAGTCCCAAAATTAAAGTTATTTTTTAACCGACTTCTAAAAAAGGAGGAGGTTCTCAATTCGACGGTATGTTTTTTTTTTTTTGTGTGTTTGTTACGCGATTTCTCCGCCAATTGTGGACCGATTTTCAAAATTCTTTTTTTGTTCGAAAGGAGATACTTCTGAAGTGGTTCCATAGAAATTTCATCAAAAACGGTTCAATAGTTTGGTTTTTAAACCTAAATTACTGGTAAAAATTACAACTTAAAAGTGAAAAATAAAAACTTTTTTGCAAAAAAAAAAAACAACCGACTTCCAAAAACGACACTACAAAGTGAAAAATAACTTTAATTTCGGAAGTCGGTGGCAAACAACGAAAATGCGAACCCGACGACACCGACTTCCGAAATTAAAGTTATTTTTCACTTTGTAGTGTCGTTTTTGGAAGGCGGTTGTTTTTTTTTGCAAAAAAGTTTTTTTTAATTTCTAGTATTTTAAAAAATAAAGTTTTTTTAAATATATTTTCGGTGTTCTCTCCTCATGCCAATCAACTTTTCGCCCTGAATATGCTTGCTCAAAACCTTCTCCCTTCCTTCCTTCTTCTTTTTCTTCCTTCCTTCTTCTCCTTCCTCCTTCCTTCTTCAAAAGTACAAAAGTAAATAAAAATACTTTTATTTTTGATGTTCGAGACCCGGGAATCTTTTTCATAAAAAAAAACGTAAATGTAATTTAAAAAAATAGGAGTAAATTTATGAACTACATTTGATTGTGATCCGCTCCCTCGCAAGTTGGTACGGTCCCATGGCATTCTCCTTTCAACTTATTCGGTCAGTAGATTCGATGCAGTGGCCGTGACAGACGGACAGTCAGGCACACGAGTGATCCTGTAAGGGTTCCGTTTTTTCATTCGGCTGCACGGATGTTTCCTCCGCAGCCAGTCGGACGAGGACTACTTCCCGTCCAACACGTGGGCCGCCCCGCACGCCGCGTCACCGCGCGCGCCCTCGCCGCCCGCACGGCGCGGCGCGCGCGCGTGCGGCGTGTGCCACAAGAGCATCAGCACGGCGTCCTACATGCGCGTGCACATGCGCACGCACACGGGCGAGCGGCCCTTCAAGTGCTACACGTGCGGCCGCGGGTTCATCACCAGCAGCAAGATGCACCGCCACGTTCTCACGCACGCGCAAGGTCAGTGGCGAAAACACACTGCACAATCTAAAACTACCACGTAAATTCAAAAACTACCATGGAAATTAAGAAACTACCATGTAAATTCAAAAACTTTCATGGAAATTAAGAAACTACCATGCAAATTCAGAAACTACCATGAAAAGGCGAAAACTACCATGGAAATTCAAAAACTACTATGGAAATTAAGAAACTACCATGTAAATTCAAAAACTTTCATGGAAATTAAGAAACTACCATGCAAATTCAGAAACTACCATGAAAAGGCGAAAACTACCATGGAAATTCAAAAACTACCATGGAAATTCAAAAACTACAATGATTTTCTGAAAAATACCAAGGAAATTCTATAACTACCATGCGAATACCATACTATTGATTAAAAAATATCAATATCAAAATACCAGTTACTGTTAAAACTACCATTTATATTTAGCATAGTCGACAATACTAGCGTAAAAATCTACCACATGCACACTTTTGATACTTTCAAACTGAAATAGCAGCCAGGGCCGCCAGGGGGTCTATTGTAGAATTTTGTTGTAATATTAAAAGTGTTTAAGGTTATCTCCCATAAGAAAACACTTGCTCTCTTAATTTTTGGATACGAAATGAATGACGTCTTTTAAAACATTGTCTATTGTTTCACTATTATTTTGTAGACAAAGACGATCTCAAGGCGGAAAGAGAAGACACCAAACCGGAAGTGGACGACCACGCCGCGGACGAGGACCAACAGCAAGGAGATGGCGCTAAAAAGTAAGTCGCGAGACAGAGTACCGAACGATCGCGCTCACTGCCAGTGGCGTGCGTTTCGTAAAGACAGACACTGCCTACCCTACCTAACTCAGTACTTATAATCTTGTTCTGATATCTATTATTATTTTATCAACGAGTACATTGCGCGGGAGGACTAGGAACGCCTCGGGAAAGACACAAACTATTCGGGTGTAAATGTATATTTATGTGTGCTCTCATGGTCATGCGGATTAAATGGGTGTGCGTTCCTATAAATACGTGGCACACAATGTCACAATAACGCACACAACCGTACGAAATTATCCGATGTTTTCCGAACCGAAATTATCTATACAACTATTTTAAAAAGTAGCATTGTTTCATTTATATTGCATCATAACTTACACTATTTCACTATTTTAAAAAACCTCCGACACAAAAAAATAATCAAAATAGTATGAATGTAAAAAGACTAAAACAATTTAAAAAAACCTATTGAAAAATAGCCACAAATAGAACAAAAAAGGTATAAACGTGAAACCGTATAAAAAGAAAAAAATAACCTTGAAATTATGACCCAAACTAAGTACGTATGAAATTTTTTGATTAAATATCGTCCTGTCGGGGGACCGCTACTATTTTAAACTTTAACAGAACGTTAGGCTAATAATTAGAGTACATGCACATCGGATTTGCAATTAGTACTAACTAAAGGTAAAGTTAATCGTAAATTCAATACAAAACAATATGATTCATATTCACTGCTATTACATACATTATTTTACAAATACACCGAACAAACAAACGCGCCGAAAGTCCACTTCCAATATCCGTAAATTGATATGTGTATCAAGTCAGTCAATCTATGGATATTTGAGGTGGCTATTACCTATTTTCTAAAATAATTCTTCATTAAAATAAAATAAAATAAATTTTTTGCTCGCCTGTCTGGGCAGAGCCTCCGCTCCGCTCGGAACTATGAGTTGAGAAAATCTGTTTTCTTTTGCGTGTTTAGTTAGATATCGATACCAGACACGTCTGGATTTAAACAAAAAAAAACTGATATTTCAAGTGACTGCTCTAACTGCGATCAATAACCCCACAACAAATTAATTTATTTTTTATTTTATCATGTTTAGATACATATCCTACCTCACATCTGCGGAGTTTCGCTAGCTAATTTAATTTGACCACGTATAAGAATCTCTTCCGCAATATTTCAAGCTTCTAGAGCCAGCGGTTTAAGCTGTATTGTCTGTCAGTGAATTCAATAGTTTTATAAAGTACATATTGAACATTTACAGACCAGCGAAGAAAAAATCTAAAATGAAATCGAAGTCGTCAAAGCTGAAGAGTGGCGAGGAGAAGCCGCGCCGCAAGCACCAGAAGAGGCCGCACGCGTGCGAGTACTGCAACCAGAAGTGAGTAGCTCGAACTAGTCGCATTTATTTCAAGATAACCCGTTACAACCATAGTCCATACAGGCACTTTTGAATCGTCAAGAAATTAGTCAGTCAGAAAGATTCCAAAGTGTAGAGGATTCCTATGGAGAAGAACGGGCAAGGAAGTCGGTGGCAGAATACGTAAACACAAAACCAAAGACACCGACTTCAGAAATAAACACGTTGTAGTTACACGTTATTATTATTTTTATTTGTAATTGTGCGTTTTGTTTGTGCAGAAATAGTTTTCTTACGTTTCTCTTTCTAGTGTTTTTTTGGAAGATGGTTGTTTTTTTTTTTGTAAAAAAGTTTTTTTTTTTTTTTTGCTCGGCTCCTAATAGTCATAGCGTTATGTTAAATATCCTTCCTCAAAAACTAGGTTATCAATGCCAACATGTTTTTTCAAATCCGACCGGTAGTTCCAGAGATTAGCGCGTTCAAACAGCCAAACTGTTCAGTTTTATTATTAGTAGTATAGTTGGAAGAATCAGCCCTAAGGCTCTCAGCAACCACTTCATACCAACCTATAGGTTCCTGCACCTGAACATGCTGGAGGTGCACAGACAGTCGCACGCGGGCGAAGCCCTAGTGCTGCGCTGCCACTACTGCCTGCAGGAGGCGCCCAGCGACGCGGCGCTGCGCGCGCACGAAGCGGAGCACCAGGGGGCCAAGCCCTACCTGTGCACCGTGTGCGGCAAGACCTACAAGAAGAGGGAGACTATGGTGAGTGCACCTGACGACTTCATTTGCTTAATAAAAAAGTAATTAGAAAAAATGTGTCGTTGGATTCGCATTTTCGTTGTTTGCCACCGATTTCCGAAATTAAAGTTATTTTTCACTTTGTAGTGTCTTTTTTGGAAGTCGGTTGTTTTATTTTTTTGTAAAAACGTTTTTATTTTACACTTTTAAGTTGTACTTAATAAATTTGTTATTTATTTATTTAATACTTTAAGAGGCGGACTTATTGTCACAGGCATTTTCTAGTCAACCTGTGGGTGATGCAGAGCCAAACAGTGGTAGGCGCAATAAAGAAAATTGAGAAATAAATATGTTTAGATACAAAACTATTCAAAACTATAAAATACAATATATATACCTAATTACATATAAATAAATGTACATAAATACACGAATATACTAAAAAGAAATAAGACAAACAATATAATAAGAAATGAGAAAACATTACCGCTGTGATGATACTGCCAGCTTCTTGCGAATTAGGATAATCTGTTGGTTGCCGTCCTGATTGCCTGGCGGAGCGCATTCCACAGAGATATACTGAACGAAGATGGAAGAGTGAATGAAGTGTGTGCGGCTAGTGGGACATTGAAGAAGAAGATTGGGTGATGAACGTAGATTTCTATTGTGGTTGGCGCAAATGTATTGAATATACAACCATTTGCGTCCACAAACAATTCTCCAAATTTCTTCATCGTAACTCACTCTTTAGCCCTCTTCAATTTGGGTTCAGGCCCGGGCACAGTACTGTTTCCGCTCTCTTTAAAGTGACTGGTGATATAAGGGCAGGACTGGAAGACACCGAAGTTACTGCACTAGTGTTGATCGATTTCTCGAATGCCTTTAATACTGTCAGTCACGACATGCTGTTAGTCATTGTGTCCTATGTTATGGTCTCTCCAGAGGCATTGGAATGGTTTTCCTCTTACCTTCAGAAACGTCAGCAGTCTGTTCATCTTAATGATTTTTCATCATGCTAGTGTGATTTGGAAATTGGCGTTCCTCAAGGCGGTATTCTTTCTCCTCTTCTGTTTTCAATTTTATTAATCTTTTAACTTCCGAACTTCAGTGTGCGTATCATCTGTATGCAGATGACTTAGAAAGGCACTGTCAAGGGAAGGTTGATGAAATACCTGAAGCTGATAGTTATAAAAACCTGATGTGATAGATTTGGGGTAGCAGTAAACCCTATTAAGTGTCAGGCGATCATCATCGGTAATTCTCGAAGTATGAGTAAGGCGAATGGTACAACCTTGTCACCAGTTCTCTTCAATGGTACGATCGCTCCTTTTAGTACTGTTGTGAAGGACCTAGGCTTGCACATTGAAGTAGCGTGGTCAGCCAGATAGTTACTGGAAGACAATGCTCATGCAGTCCTTAATTTTTTCTATTATCGATTATGGTGATGTTTGCTACTATGACCTGAATGCAGATCTCGACAAAGACCGTCTTCTCAATAACATTGCATACGATTTGTTTTCAAACTGCGTAAGTATGGTCATGTCTCACGCGCGGTCGATTCTAAAGTATGTGCCTTGCAGCGAAGGGCGTTAACCACCTTGTTTTCATTTTTTGGCTCTCCCACTTTTTATTTATTTATTTTGTTTATTCATTTATTCATGTAACAATTCGCATTGTGTTTTAGTTATCTATCCCCCACTTTCACACTTTCAGTACATTTGTGCCATCCACAATAAAAATCTTCGTTCATCAAATAATCGCCTTCCTCAATATCCCACTCACCGCACGGTCTTTATTCACTTTTCCTTCTTAGTTCAGTCTATCTGTCTGTGGAATAATCGCGCAGGGCGCTCTCCCTGGAAATCAGGATGGCAACCAACCGATTACGACAGCTCTTGGCTCGCAGGCGCTCTACACTTGTGATTTCACATAACCCTGCAAATAAATATCAAGGGGCGTTAAATCATTTGATCTTGGAGGTCATGTCTTGTCGGCATAAGTTTCTCGTATCGAACAAAACGTTTGACGAATTGAACTGCCGTTTTGATACTACACTTTAATCATTTTAACGCGCTGTTCAACCTTATAGCGACTCATCTTGACAAATGCGCTACATTTAATGCCTCATCTGTCAATAGACAATCTAATATGGCCGCCATCGTCTGACAAAGATACCTTCTCCCTATTGATAATCCGTATACTAGGAAAGTCATGACGGATGAAGTTGATAGCTTTAGCTAAAATTTTGATCTTTTTGTGAAAAAAACCCAATGTTTTGACTATTTTCATAGCTAATTATGTACGTTTTGATTGCAATGGAATTAGAAGTTGCCTTGTTTCCCACGCGTGCGCAGGTGTACCACCGCAAGCGCCACGCGCCGGACAAGGAGTTCGTGTGCGACGTGTGCTCCAAGCGCTTCCCGGCCGCCTGCAAGCTGCACAAGCACCTGCTCACGCACCGCCGCGACGCCTTCGTGCTGCGCTACGAGTGTCCCGTGTGCGCGCACATGTTCCACACGCGCTACCACGTGCACATGCACCTCAGCACGCACCAGAAGGAGGGCCTGTGAGTACTATACATAACATGTACAAGTCGCACGAGTGTCCCAGTCAGCTTCCATTCCTTATCAGAGAGGCAATTCCCATGATTTTAAGAACGTTCACAGTTTGTTTTCAATCTGTCAAAAATACCTCCAATTTTTTGACATTTGTTTGTCGCCGAGATGAGACTGCGACTAGATTTTGAACGTTTTAAATTACGAGAATTGACCTTCAGGTGTATCTATTATTCTATTCTATACGTACAGGTGCTCAAGAAGCTATACATAGAAACATTGTTTTTTAATCTAAATATTTTATTTAAAAAAATATAATTGACACACAAAAAAAATGCTGGCTCCTTCTTATTTTTAACATCCATTACGCTATTTTCTAGCCGATAGTGAGGTCAAAATGAAAATCCAAGATGGCGGCTGCAAAGAATTAAATTGTTTTTCATGGGTTCCGTTCTCATGGTTTTCGAGGGTGCTGAAGCCAATAGTGAGGCGAAATGAAAATCCAAGATGGCGGCTGCAAACATTTTCAAATTTTTCGTCACGGGTATAGTTTTCATGGTTTTCGAGGGTGCTGAAGCTGATAGTGAGGTCAAAATGAAAATCTAAGATGGCGGCCGCAAAAAATAAAAATGTCATGGGTAGATATCGTTTTCATGGTTTTCGAGGGTGCTGAAGCCGATAGTGAGGTCATAATGAAAATCCAGGATGATATCTGTTGCGTAAACCCGCGGACAATTATGTCTCCCTGCTGCCGCGTCGCTACATGCGCGCACTGTCATACAGACCCGTAAGCTTGATGTGAGAGACAAATTAGTTGCGAAGACAAAAGTTACTCGTGCGCCCTCTTAGTTTAACTTATTTTATATTCTGATGCAAATAAAAAAAAAAAAAAAAAATATTTTGAATTAATGACAGTTCTTCCATACAAAATCTGTCAGACGTCAATTTTATTCCACGAATAAAAATTATCTGTTGATTGAGAACTCAGCCATTAGGTAAACCGTTTTTTGACAGATGGAACTAATGATTGCAGCAACACACAATACATTGATTGATACACGTACGTTATTATAATGTCTGTATGAAGCCATAAATAAGATAATTCAATAAGGCAGTTTCTATATGAATTTTAAAGTTAACTTTTACATAATCTGGAATATGTACGTTCTAAGACAGCTGTCACTAAACGGTTAACCTAATGGACAGGGTCTAACAGAATAACTTTGTAAGAACACCAAATAATTAACTCTTTTATTTCCTCCAAAAAATATATATTTACCTCGAATTTTATGTCATTCCTGTAGCTAGTTAGTACCCCGTAGTGTGTGTTTGTGTGCAGATGTTCAGGCGTCGTGACCGAAGGTAAGCTCTCATCGCGCGGTTGTCTGCTGAAGTCTGCTCGTATCTATTTGTCTTTTAATTCTTAGTCCAGCTGTTCCTTTGCCGTTGAACTTCCGTACCATTCCCCTATCAGCCATATTACTCAACTATACAATAATACAATAATATTTATTCAGTATTCAATTGGTAAAATATTTACATAAAGTCTTAGAAATAACTTACAAAGGTATAATAATGTTAGATGCCTGTACTAGGATAAACCTGTATCACAGGCGGCATGAGCATACTTTAAGGTAATTGTAGGACAATAAAATTCTTAACAATATTTAACATTAGAAGTCTCGTTACACATTACAAAAAAAAAAAAAAATAATTAGTCATTTTATACCTATAATAGTTTACTTAAATACTATTTACCTTAAAGATCAAAATAACAAAAAGTCTTATACTATACGTAATTATTTAGTTTGCGTAAAATAGTTTCTTGCACTTATAACCTAGGTAAACACACATGATATGATTTTGCGTCAGCAGAAATTGGTAAGTGGATTAGATAGAGATAGAGAGATAGTAGATAACTAGATTCTGCCCGCAACTCTGTCCGCGTGGCATGTCTAGTTCCTCCGCCCACCCCGTCGCATCGCATCATCTGCCTGCGCTATCATTTCATTTACGTTCGCTTAGCGTCCTTTCTGACTTTTTAGGGTTCCGTAGCCAAATGGCAACGGAACCCTTATGGATTCGCCATGTCTGTCTGTCTGTCTGTCTGTCTGTCTGTCTGTCCGTCCGTATGTCACAGCCGCTTTTTTTCGAAACTATAAGAGCTATACTGTTGAAACTTGGTAAGTAGATGTATTCTGTAAACCGCATTAAGATTTTCACACAAAAGTAGAAAAACCGGCCAAGTGCGAGTCGGACTCGCCCATGAAGGGTTCCGTTACGTTACGATTTATGACGTATTAAAAAAAAACTACTCACTAGATCTCGTTCAAACCAATTTTCGGTGGAAGTTTATATGGTAATGTACATCATATATTTTTTTTAGTTTTATCATTCTCTTATTTTAGAAGTTACAGGGGGGGGGGGGGGGGACACACATTTTACCACTTTGGAAGTGTCTCTCGCGCAAACTATTCAGTTTAGAAAAAAATGATATTAGAAACCTCAATATCATTTTTGAAGACCTATCCATAGATAGCCCACACGTATGGGTTTGATGAAAAAAAAAAAAATTTGAGTTTCAGTTCTAAGTATGGGGACCCCCAAAATTTATTGTTTTTTTTCTATTTTTGTGTGAAAATCTTAATGCGGTTCACAGAATACATCTACTTACCAAGTTTCAACAGTATAGCTCTTATAGTTTCGGAAAAAAGCGGCTGTGACATACGGACGGACAGACAGACAGACAGACATGGCGAATCCATAAGGGTTCCGTTGCCATTTGGCTACGGAACCCTAAAAAAACAATAAATTTTGGGGGTCCCCATACTTAGAACTGAAACTCAAAATTTTTTTTTTTCATCAAACCCATACGTGTGGGGTATCTATGGATAGGTCTTCAAAAATGATATTGAGGTTTCTAATATTATTTTTTTCTAAACTGAATAGTTTGCGCGAGAGACACTTCCAAAGTGGTAAAATGTGTGTCCCCCCCCCCTGTAACTTCTAAAATAAGAGAATGATAAAACTAAAAAAAATATATGATGGACATTACCATATAAACTTCCACCGAAAATTGGTTTGAACGAGATCTAGTGAGTAGTTTTTTTTTAATACGTAACGTAACGGAACCCTTCATGGGCGAGTCCGACTCGCACTTGGCCGGTTTTTTTTCTTTTCGGTCGGCTGCTGAGGGTCATAGCGTGATAAATAGCCTGCCTCAAAAAAGATTTTTTCAAATCCGACCGGTAGTTTCAGAGATTTGCATGTTCAAACAAACATACTCTTCAGCTTAATTATTAGTGCTACGTGCAAGCAAACTTGTGTATTGTTTTTTTTTCTTTGTTGTGATCTAACATGGCAGATGTGTTACACAGAGCACGTTTCGTTGCCCCTGCAGGCCATTCCTATCGTCGTCATCGGTTCATTGCCTACCTATAGCTTACTGGTTGTCCTGCTGGGACACAGGCCCCCTCTCTGTGAGAGCTAGTGGGCCGTTATCCACCACGCGGGCCGACTGGTGCAGGTGACAGGGCATGCGGCGCAAGATGGGAGGTGAGCCACCGCATACACAGCGGAGATTGCGCCGTCCGTGAACACCTGTGGAGGTTGTGCTTGCTGCGGCTACTTGGGTACGAAGTCTATTTAAGGTTTTCCAAGTAGGCCACGAGTACGAAGTAGGTAACTTGTGCCCGGATGAGAGACTCTGATGGTTGAACAAAGAGATCAGGAGGTTTGATTAGTTCTTTACAAAGATCACATGTTTCCGAGGAGGGGTTGCCTTTCGTAGGAATCACTTTTAAAACTTCTTCGATCTTTTAACTAACGATCCTTTTACATCAATTCTCCAACATATACTCCTCAAGCCAACACGGTAGAACGCTACAACCAAAGTGGTGTTACGTGTTTGAGCATATTAGTAGGAGAGATCCAAAGAAAGTGGGCAAAGTCAAACTTTTTCTCAATTTTGTATTAATTTAGTCACAGAATTTACACAGAACTTCCTAATGTTTGGTAGGGATAGTCAGACCCAGAGCGCCAATTTAGCTGAAAGTCGGGGGCTTAACATGTGTCGAATCTTTCTCTACTACGTTTGTTTAGTTATAACATGATCAATTCATCACGCCGCATACCCCATAGAGATAGGCAGAGTCACGGATATCACGGGATATGCCTTGGGGGCGTGGCACGTGGCGCCTCAATATTATAAAATTGTTCTTATGTTCGAACGGCGGCTGTACGCTTCATTCAGTCGCTTTGCAACTGCGTACAGTGTACTATTGATGCGTAAAAAATCAAAATGCCGAGTTGTGCAGTAATTATATGTAAAAATAGATCAAATACCATCAACCTGAAAACAAATGGTGTGTCCTACCACCGGTAAGTAACCAATTAAGTCACTGTTTTATATTTTAAATCAATTTTTAAATGTTTTATTAACTTTCGTCCGGAGCGACACGAACTAGCCCGAACTAGCCCGAATCTTCCCGAACGCAACGAACGTTTTGAATTTAGAGAGGTGCAATCGAGTGCGTGCGACTGATTTTATCGATATGCGTATTATTGCAGCTGAATATTTTTTTACAGAACTCAATGGATATTCTCGTATTACATAGTAAAAGAGTTAAATTAGTTATTAATTTAATGTTGTTTGAACCAAATTAAGACATTGTTATTTCAATACTTACAGTTACTCGTGAAATGTAAAAACTCAAATTAATATTACATCGTTGAAAAAAAAAAATATAAAAATAAATATTTTTGAAAATAAAAAAAATATTTTGCGCAATATTCTTGTATTGATCACTAAATCGCAAACACTCAATTCATGTCAATCATAAGGCCGAGCAGCCGCCAAAGTTCGAAATTTGAATTAGAAAATTCGCGGTCCGTCGCTATTTTGTCAAATCTTTGTCTATAATACTGAGGGTTTAACATTTTATTTCTTTACAAATGTGTTAAATAAGCGTTCAATTTAACCGGTAATACAATATTAAAAAACTATTCCCATTTTATTTTAATAAAAATAAACTATATTTTCGTATAGGTATTTATATTAAAAAAAAAGAAATTATTTAAAGAAAATTAAACGAAGTTATTATAATACAAGAATGTGCTATAATTAAATATCGACAAAAATTATCGACCATCGCTTTCGACTCCCTAATTGCATGCGTGTGCATTGAATAGCAAATGTTTACAAGTGAATGCCCCGCCCATTCTATGCATGTGTGCTGTTAGAAATTGACTTAGTGTAGCTGCTTTCTTCTTAGTATGCGTGTTCAAATTTTAAGTGTGTGTCGTAAGTACACTATTTGTTAATGTTGTAAGTATTTGGGTGGGAGATTAGCGGCGGCACTAGGACTCCTTACTATTCCGCAATGAAGGCATATCTCCGGATATCTATGGGCAGAGTTGTATTTTCGTACGTCCATTAACGTCCACCAGTAATATTGTTAAGTCCCATGTAATGAGAAGTATTTGCGTCCGACAGCACACATACTGAACTGTGGTACCCGTCAGGACGCGACATGAGTACCTAGCATGCTTGCGCGGCCGCGCGGATGCATCCAATGCATTCGTTCACAACGTCAGCATCACGCTGCGCGACACAGACTAGACGAGACGCCCCGACGCGGCGGCGGGCGGTCATTCATAGAATAGGCAATAAAGGTTTTATGCAAAACGTCTCAGTTTTAAAATTATAATGATTACTTAACGTAGAATAAAGTACAATACAAAAAACATTAAACAAAAAAATTAAAAATCGTTTCTATAGCTTCTTTAAACAGATGTATCTCTTACAATATTTCATGTACACCTACACACCTTGGATACACCTTACATACCAGTTGTTCTATATTATGCATAAAGTTGATAAAACAATACTTTCCCTTAGGATCCTAGAAGAGAATCGCAGCGAGATCCTTGCGATGGTCCTCCAGAACGCGCGCAAGATCCCGCGCGCGGGCGCGGCGCCGGCGCCGGGTGCGGCCGCGCCGCCCGCCTGCGCGCCGCCCGCCTGCGCGCCGCCCGACAGCGCGGCGCCCGCCAGCGCGGCGCCCGCGCACGCGCTGCCGCCCGACGAGCGCTCGCGCGTGTGCAACATCTGCGGCGCCGTGTTCTCGCACTTCTACTACCTGGAGGAGCACCTCAAGAGCCACGGCGAGCGCATCGCCATCGCCGACCTCGACAAGCCGGAGGACAAGAAGTACATCTGTCAGATCTGTAACAAAGGCTTCAAGCTGCACTACTACCTCAAACTCCACAGTTTCACGCACTCGAAGGAGAAGCCCTTCATCTGCCAGCAGTGCGGGAAAGGGTTCATCACGAAAGGTAAACTAAAAAGACATCTGGAGACTCACACGGGGCTAAAGAAGTACCAGTGCCACATCTGCTACAAGTTCTTCACGCGGCCCAGCTACCTGCGCATCCACGTGCGCACGATACACGGCACGCAGGACTATAACTTTAGGTTCGACAAGGGGTACGGGCTCGGCTCGCTCGCGCCGCCCGTGGCGATGTCGGATGCCAGTCAGAATAGTATTTAAAACGGTTTCTTGTATAAAACGTCTACTGCTGACTTGGGCCCGCTTACACCACAAGTGACTAAACATACGAGTACTAACATCTTGAGGCAGTCAATGTCACGCAGGTATACCTACTGCCGCGCCATTTTGTTTTTTGTTTGCATTGATTTTAGCTATCGATTCATATAAGCTACTTGCGTGGCCGCCATTTTGAAAAAAAAAAAACAATGTGGCGCAACAGAAGGTATGCCAGGCTCCATATAAATCCCCTTTAATTAGTGATTTGTGTTGCAAGAGTGCCTCAAACAATTGTGACAGTGTCGTGTTGCCCAGCAGTGGACGTTACTACATTGTTTCACTTATGGTATTAAACAAATAGGTTTCGGGCACAGGAAAGCAATATGTATGTGTGCATAATAATAATTTATTTGATGTAAACATGCAATCTATGAGACATTCTAAGAGAAAGCAATACCGGTGAGACGTCCTCGTGAATGGAAACTGTCTGCGATCACACGGAGGTGAACTGTACGATATTCTACAGTATAAAAAAAGTGTGGGGTCGGAGGAATGTCTGGTGAAATTTGAAAATATTTGCAGCCAGCATCTTGAATTTTCATTTTGTCGTTTCAAGTGAGCACCTACTAAACTATTAATAAAGGACGAAAGTTTGTCATTTGTCCGATGGGAAGCCCACGGGGCGCACTGCTTGTTCAAACGTGCTGTGTGATACCAACACTATACTGTAGAGTATCGTATAGTTGACCGCCGTGTGACCGTAGCAGTCAGTCAGGCACCGACACCGCACACCCTGCGTGACACACTGTGTCACAATCCGAACGATCTTGAAGGTCCTAAATATGTTTGTAAATAACGCAATGAATATTATTCAGCATCTGTCTAGCCTTTCCCCAACTGTGTCGGGGTCGGCTTCCAACCTGACCGGATGCAGCTGATCACTATTTTACACGGAGCGATTGCCTATCTAACCTCCACATCCCAGTTACTGGGTAATTGGTAGGACTGGTTGACTGGTCGGCTGGTTGGCTCGGTAAGAATATTATTGAACTGTCAAAATGAATGTGATTGGGATTGTGAGTGTTACCCCTCAAGGTCCGGGGCAGTTGAGAAGCTTAATGTTAATGATTTTTACCTCTTTTAATGTTAATGAATACAGGGAGCTCGCCTCTAGCCGCCCGCGAATGAGGCCCCACTTTATGCTTCATGATACGAGTGAAAATAATCCGTTAAAAGTTTTAAATTCAAAACTTTAACGGAGTATTACTATTATTTATACTCATTAGAGTACGCCAGTAAATATGACACGAGACAGAGTGAGAGAGAGGGGGTATAAGATTTAGAAAAAGTTAGTCTTAGTAGAGCGCCGTCTCTGTCACACGCCTGTGTGACAGCCTCTTTCTAAAACGTGTCATATTTACTACCCGGGTACAATATGTTGTTATTAACAGACAGGGGGACATCTAAAATGCCAATCAAGCCTTAAAAAACCTAATTTAAGGGGGATGCGCTGAAATTCGAAGACATGTGACATCCGCCAGCCCGCATTGTGCCCGCGTTATTGCCTTCAGCAGGAGCTCGACCTCTTCAAACTCGGGGTAGGTGTGTATTCCGCCACTCGGGCCCCGTGCGGGTTGGTAGATGTCACATGTCTTCGTATTTGTGGTTGTAGAGCATGCCGGTTTCCTCACGATGTTTTCCTTCGCCGTTTTGAGAGCAGTGGTGATGAAATAATTTACACAAAGTAAAGCGCCTGTCTGGGTTTGAACCTACGACCTACAACTCGTAAGTGGCGGTGGTTACCACCTGGGCCAGCTCTGCATTTCTTTAGAATGATGATCCTCACTGTTTGCCCAATAAACCGCTGCGGTCAGCGGTGGTCAGCAAAGTGTTTGTCTTGTGAAGCCTTTTAGAAACCTGCGAAGTAGTTGCGTAACACACTACAAGTAGCAATGGCTTTCATTTTGACAGTTCAACAACATTCATTGCGTTATTTACGTTGTTGAGCAGACTAATTTTTCGGACATACGAAGCAATGGATTAGTGTGTTACGCAATTAGGATGCAGGTGTAGACACGGTGGTGTTCTGTGATGGGTATAAGAGTGACGCACTTGGTATTGTTGAATGCAGAAGCAATTTACGTCGTTGTGCGTAGAACAGGTCGGCCATGCTGAGTGGTTCGAAGTCGGTACTTCAAATAGCTGTAAGTTCGGTTATGGTAAATGTTAAATAGCATTAAAATGTTATAACTGTAAAGGTTGTTGATTTTGTAAAAATGAAATAAATTAAGTTTTATAATTTTGGTGTTTTATTTTATTTTCAAAGTGACACTTCCATTTTATTTATTTGTATAGATTATGTACAGACGCCAGCACACCAAGCTACTACAACCGTCAAATTTCTTTAATATATTTTCCATTTTATCACTAAAGCATTAAGGTTCAAGGTTGATTGGGAAAATTTGACAGTTTCGGGTAGCTTGATGTGCTGGCGTCTGCACAATATACAAGCTAACTCTAAAATATCTATATACAGAATTATTATTACCAATTAAACAATTTCCTTATCTAAGGGCTGATTGATCCATCCCCAGATAACTTTATTCGAGGAATAATTTTAAAAAATTTTGACAGTTATTTCATACAAATACTGTCAAACGTCAATTTTATTCCTCGAATAAAAGTTATCTGGCTACTTTTTTTTTTTAGTTGCTCAGTTGCACCATAGTCTATAGGCATATAAGGGCCCTATGCCTATGATGGTGCAACTGAGCAACTTGAGGTATCTACTTATAATATTCAGGGTGAAAAAAAACAATGGGCTCTGAAGGGAAACCAACCACTTTAACTCCTTAAGATAGATTATTTTACTTAAAGGAAACATTCCTTTATTAAAAAAAAAAACCAAACTGCATTCACAGATTTCTCGAAAAGCTTACTTAATACACTTACGGGAATCGAACAAGCTAATAAATAAACACTCGCTATTTTACTTCTCTAGTCGATACAGTCAATGTTAAAGATAAAATGTCTCCAAGAAACATCAGATCTCACACTCGCCTGTCGTGCCAGATATCTATGAAATCTAATATTTAGTACACAAGGGCTTTAATCAACAACGGTATGATCAACCTTCACTGTTCCCACTGCTGGGACAGACCTATCTTCGAGAAGGAGTCGACTGTGACGCGGGCCCAGTGCGGGTTGATGTCACATGCCAACTTTATTATATTAAAAACGTTTTGATGAGGAAAGTATTATGGATTACTAGCTTCCGCCCGCGACTTCGTCCGCGTGGAATAGTTACTTTGGGCTGACGCTTACTTTAACCCACGACTTCGTTTATTTAGGTGAGTAAGTAATGGGTCTTAAAATCATAACTCATGTAGGTTGTAGGTTTTTCTAAAAAAAAACTAAACTAATGAAGAAGTACTTTAAAATACCTAATATTTTAAAGTACTTCTGCATACACTATACAGGATATTTTTTTATTCAGTGCGTAAATTTTCACAGGGTGTTCTACCCATGAATATGAACAACTTTCACTATGGGACCATCTCTGAAATCACAAAAAAAAATCAGCTGTTTCTTATAAAAGTTCAATACCTACTCGACCAAAATGTATGAATCTGCTGATTTTTTTTCGTGATTTCAGAGATGGTCCCATAGTGAATGTTGTTCATATTCATGGGTAGAACACCCTGTAAAAATTTACGCACTGAATAAAAAATTATCCTGTATTTTGAGTTTTGTTTTTTTCTGGCAGAAGTATTTACTGATTTTTACCAGAACCTGATCTCGATAGGGCAACATATAGTTGCCCGTGCGAAAAACACTCTTGGCGTAAATCTATTCCTACGTGCTTAAATGTTTGCCCCTGGGCAGTGTTACCAGATTCAAATTATCAACTACCGTGCTGACAGATTAAAAATACCATGTTTCAGGCTAAAATTACCGTGCATAATTTAAAAAAAATACTGTGTAATTACCGTGTAAAATGCAAGAAAAACCGTTATGAATTATTGATATATTATTTGAATTTAACAATTCTATAACAGATTTACTGACTTAGTCTAAAATTATCACTTCTTGCTCATATATACTTGCAGTCATTTTCATTATCATGAGTATCATACACCAAGTAAAAAAGAAAGGATCATTCATCATATACGACCAGTTTTCAATATAGACGAAACAAGTGGACTTAACGGCTACCGTAAAACCTTTTTTATTTAGTCATATTACATAATCGTACTAAGTTCGGGGACGGGGAGTCCCCAATGGGAATTCTTTCCCTGCAATGACAAGAACAAATAGTGTAGCGACAGAATGCTGTAATTACGTTTCGTTTCACGTATTATTTTATAAAATTGAGCTAGTTTTTTTTTATAATTATTTATTAAGTTTACACGGTAATTTAAAATTAAAAATATCGTAGAAAATAACACGGTAGTGAAAAATACCGTGCTTCTACGGTAATTACCGTGTATCTGGTAACACTGCCCCTGGGCCTTATTAATTGTTACGGCAAACGATACCTTCACCGGAATTTGAATTCTTTTAAAATTAAAAGGCAAATCCGTTGGTATCATAGGGATGCGAGGTATCAGCACTGTTTGTCCTACTGCTGGACCAGTCAAAACTGTAGCACCAATTATGTTATTGCGAAGAAATTTTACTTGGAGTCTGGTTCCGTTGCATAAATTTGGTGGTTTAAGGTTTCTTAGCAACACAATTGGAGTGCCAGTTTTTAATTTAAGTGAACTGGGGCCACCGCCTGTCCCCCTCATGACTGCCCGCCCCGGCTTTGCACATTGCGCGCGCAACAGTTGATCATTATTTTGCTGTGATGTTATTTTAAAACTACGATATCTCCTAAGATATTAATTGAAATCAAATGATGTAAAGGGCAATTTTGTTTTAAATTAAATACTTGTGATGAATAACGTATTTTTTTGGATAAGGATTAATATCATGTTTATAAAAACACCTTCGTAAATAATGCAATATTTTAGATTCAATTTGGTTAGCATAAAAAAGGTTATAGTGAGCTAACCTTAAAAGATAGACATATGCTATCGCGGACTTTTTTTTTGAACTTTTAAAGAGGAACAATTCTGTCATACATGATTTATGCGAAACTTTAACCGTTTACGCAACGCACACAGCGGAAGCTCTCAATAGGAAAAAAGTCTCCCGATTTTGAATCATTCTTCATTGGTGCTCCGTTCCTATTGATCTAGCGTGATGATATATAGCCTATAGTCTTCCTCGATAAATATGCTATCCAATACAAAAAGAATTTTTCAAAACTGACCTGTAGTTCCTGAGATTAGCGCGTTCAAACAAACAAACAAACTCTTCAGCTTTATAATATTAGTATAGATATATACCTATAGCTGCACAGAGAATGCTGCTACCCAAGCTGTGAAGACGTGTCTGTTGTTTTAATTAAATGTTTAATAAATGAAATACGAAAATTCGTGTCAAGTACTAGGAGTTTATGACATGGAAGGATATATTATGTTAGTCGACGTGACCTCATAGCTACATCCGTGAGTAATCTTTTTATCATTTTGCGTACTTATATAGCCAAAATGTTATCAGACCCAACCCAAGTTATCAGGCCGAAAGAATTTTAAATAACATATACCTAAGGTTTTTATTGGTTTGTGGTTAAATAATGTCAGTTTAATGGGTCAATCTTCAAGGTTAAAATTAAATAACACTTGCCGAGTTCGGTCCGTGGATGGGTGACCATCGTTACATACCGAGAGCTCTCCGTGACTCGGACAGCACGTTAAGCCGTTGGTTTCGGTGTCATTCGCAGATCTTTGACAGTCGTTATGGGTAGTCTGGCATCCAGTCTTGCCAAGGGGTGTCGTGAAAGTGGACGAATCGAAATCTCTAGGAAAACTGATCTGTCGTGTTCATTGGACAGACTGCTGCGGCTGGTTCTGTAGGGTTAGACCATGAGCTGCACGTCTTTGGTAAACAAGAAAGTAGTGAAATCTTCTATATAACGGTCAAATTAAATTAGCTAGTGAAACTCCGCCGACATGGTGGGTATCCTTTCCGAAATAAATACTCTAAATGAAAAAACCGTATGAAAATCCATTGTGCAGGCACACACACACACACACACACACACTCGAAAAGCGTCTTTATTTTATAACTGGCAGTACCCGGCGGTTTCACCCGCTTAAGTATAGATCCCGTGGGAATATCGGCATAAAAAATATTCTATGTGTTAATCCTGGTTATAAACCATCTGTGTGCCAAATTTCATGCAAATCCGTGAAGTAGTTTTTACGTGAAAGAGTAACAAACATCCATCCATCCATCCTCACAAAATTTCGCGTTTACAATATTAGTAGGATAGGATAGGATATGTCTATAATATATAGACGGCCGCTGACACGTCGTCAGACATACAGTGGGTGGGTTCGTCAGTAGTAACACTTGCACTGCGAAAACCGCCCTTACTGCCACGAAATAAAGGCGCGCTCATAGTTAAATAATTATATGAAATATCGCCAATGGGTAGTGGACTCTTCACGTGACCAGAGAGCTGATCTATTTTTTGGCTAAAGAACCAACATTGCCAGTCTTTTTGTCCCGTTCTATAGACACTTGTAAAAAAAATAAAAATTGAAATTAATTTGATGTTTTTTTATGGGGTCATCGACCGTTGCTGGTGTTACTTGAAATATCAATTTAAAAAAATAGTTTTTTGTGTAAACTTCACGGACTTGATTGGTATCGATATCTACACCTACACACACAATAAAACATAATTATTTTCGCAACTCATACTTCAAGTAACAGACAAAAAGCAGTCGTTGACCCCTAAAAAATCATCAAATCTTTTATATTTTTATTTTATCGTGTTTCAGCTTAAAAGCTGACGTTTTAATTGAGGAAGCGTCAGTTAGATAGAGCTGAAGGTGAAGCTGAAGAGTTTGTTTGCGCTTAACTCTGAACAAAGTACGCAATTCTTCAGGAAGGTTCAATGCTATTTAACATTACGCCACAACCCTAAGGAGCCAAGCAAATAGAAAACCTCAGAAACCTAAGCGAAAACGATGTAACAGCGCGGGCGATGCGATGCGACGCGGTGGTTTGGGGCCACAAAATGCTCAGTTTTTTTCGCACAGTTAGAGGCCGTTGAGTAGCCTTTATCTTTACCCCGAACCCTATTGTTTATAATATATGTACATCATTGTGTGTATGGTAAACTTAGTCACCTACCTAAAATATCGCTGACAAGAACGAGGAAAATAATAAAATAAACCGGATGTTTTGACCAACAGAATTATGTTTCATATCGTCTCTAAACACAGACATTATTATGAAGGTGAATAGCATAAGCATATATATCAGACTATAATGTTCCCACTGCTGGGACACATACACAGGCCTCCTCGGTGAGAGGCAAGCGATTACTTCATTCAAAATTACATAACAATAACAATGCTTTCAAATGAATAAATCCTTTTTGTGCGAACACTGCGGTTGTTGTCGCATCAACCGCAGTGTTCGTACAGAAAGGATTTGACGTAATATACAATGTCAAATTAAATTAGCTAGCGAAACTCTGTAGACGTGATGGGTATCGATATCTAAATACGGTAAAATAAAATACATAAAATGATTTGATGTATTTTTTGGGTGTCAACGACCGCTGGTAGTTATGTTACTGTAGTATGGGTTGTTTCAATCTGTTTTGCTTTGTTTTATCGAGTTTAGATACCGATATCAATCACGTCTAGTGCAGAAATTATTGCAGATTTATTTATTTACTTATTTATTATGGGACCAGTAAACAGCTACAATATAAAATGTTACAAATAACAATAATATAGGCTCATAAGTAGTATTAACAATATTGCAGCCCACTACATTATCCGCATGTTAACAAAATTGAAATAAGGTAAAAAGTGCCACTAGATTAGCATTACTCAGATATATAAAAAATTATTGATTATTAAGATACAATACAATAAAAAATATATTAATTTTTGGATAAGATTTAAAAATTTGGGATTGCTCCTTATTATCACAAATAAAATAAAAATTATAAAAAGAAAAAAAAAGGAATTGACAGTATAATACAATACATTAATGAAAAAAAATAATTAAAGCGGTTGAAATAAATTAAATTTAGAATAAAGGACACACTATTTCTTAATATCATTATATAAGATTTTAAAAACATTGGACTTAAATTACGCACAGGGCAACGCAATCCTGAATTAGTCCGACAGGTATTCACAGCGAACAATGTTCCTACACGGACACTACGCTTATTTACAGTGCGGGGGACCACATAACACAATTTACTCGTGAGATCAATGGAATCAAAGTGATTATGAACAATTCCATGTAGTATGTTGGCTTCTAGAAACCTATGCCTAGATTCTAATGTTAACATATTATATTTGCTTAGTAGTTGTGAATACGACAAACACCTTTTATAGCACTATAGTACTACAAGGCGCGAAGAAATTTACGCTGGATCTTCTCGATCATATCTATATATTTCTTTTAAAACGGGTTCCAGATTGGGACCGCATATTCGAGCTGCGAGCGCACAGGCGTCTTGTATAAGTAGAGATAGGTGGAGGGCCGTTTGAACTCAGTAGACGATCTCATGACAAAACCATACATCTATACTTATAATAAATCTGTAGAAGTGAAAATTCTGTACATTGAAAATATCAAAAAAATAAATGGCAGGGGGTGTTACTAGACCGACACCGAACCCAAAAATGTGATTACAAAAATTTTTGTCTGTCTGTCTGTCTGTCTGTCTGTCTGTCTGTCTGTCTGTCTGTTTGTTCAGGCATCACGCAAAAACTACCGGTTCGATTACGATGAAACTTGGTATAATTATTCTTTAATATCCTGGGCACCACACTGGGTACTTTTTATCCCGGAAAAGTATATACAATAAAAAACAAACTTAATTTTGCGGTGCGATCCCTAGACCGATTACTGTACCAACCGCAAATAATAAGTTTGTCGAAGGTTACGTCACCCGCAGTATTATCTGTGCGACCTTTTTATTCCTTTTAGTGTTTAGAGTTATTTAGGTTTAATTTTATAAGTCGTAGGTATAGATTTTAATTTTATAGTATAGGTAGTATATTTGTTAGTGTACGTAGTGACCGTAGGTTATTTTATAATACTGTTAGGTAGGATTAGTCATTCGTATAGATATTAGTTTTTAGGGATTTTGCTTATTTATTGAGTTTAGATTAGTTATCATCAGAAATAGGTTTATTTAGGTAGGGTATTTTTTTTTAATTAGGTAGGTACTTAGGTAAAGATATCATATAGGTACCCTCTTAATCACCACTAATGAGACACAATTGGTTTTCTATTGTAATTAGCCACAAAGGGCCCGCGAGATGGATGGCATCCTGGGGAAGCACATACATTTTATCCTGTTAGCACGTTCCCGTGGCATAATTTCCGACATCCACGCGGGCGAAGCCGCGGGCAGAAGCTAGTCTTAAATGAATTATCAACTAGCTGACCCGGTAAACGTTGTTTTGCCATATAAATTACCTCTAGCTGCCCGGCGCTACTTCGTTCGCGTGGTGTCCTACCCCCTACCCTATTCTTACCCTACTCCTAGACTACTCCTACCCTACTCCTTCACTACTCCTACCCTACTCCTAACCTACTAATCCTAGATAATCCGAGTAAATATTTTCTCACCGTTTAAACCTTCCTTGGAGGACGACAAATATTTCAAAACCAAAATCAGCTAAATTGGCCCAGCCGTTCTCGAGTTTTAGCGAGACAAACGAACAGCAATTGATTTATAATATATATATAGATTCTTTCTACGTGTTGATTAAGCGACAATTTATTGTCCAGTAGAACACCAAGATCTCTTACAATAGAGGTATTACGTAGCAAGGCATTATTTAGCCTATACTTAAAATTTGTGGTAAATTTGTTATTCGTGAAATTTATATAGTGACATTTTGAGACGCTTAAGTGAAGTTTGTTGTCAATACAGTATGCTGAGAGTCTATCTAAGTCTTCTTGAAACTTTAAACAGTCTTCTAAAGTAGTAATAGTTCTAAAGGCTTTTAAATCATCAGCATACATAAGAAATTTAGTACTTAAGGAGCATTTCCCAATGTCATTTATATAATTAAATAGGAGTGGTCCTAGGATTAAGCCCTGTGGAACACCAGAAGTTATAGACACTGTATCAGACTGATGGCCACTCACAACAACCTTCTGTGTTCTATTTTTAATGAATGATGAAAACCATCGGAAGTTTCCCCGTATGCCATTAAATGCAATTTTATTAAGTAAAATTTCGTGATCGACCTTGTCAAAGGCTTTTTTGAAATCTGTGTAAACATTGTCCACTTCCAAACGTCTATATCCACGTTTTCAAAAAGATAGTTGGTAAAAATTATTAAATTGAAAACAGTAGATCGGTGTTTAACAAAACCATGTTGTTCAGGAATTAGTGCGCTGTGCAGGATTGTACAGATCTGTACAGGTGCACTCTCTCACGACCGGAGAGAGATCAGGTGCAGGACCAACGGCTTAACGTGCTTTCCGAGGCACGGGTGTATCACACCGCCAACTTCCAAACTCGGGGTTGTTACTAAGAAAGTCCCAATGGAAAAACCCAATAACTCTTTGCCCGACCTCAAAGATCGAGCCCAGGTCCCGCTCAACAGTCGCGCTGCAGACCGTCATCCGTATAACACACCGCATATTCATAAAATGTTATCTTTGGTTGCCTGTACAGATCGTCACCTGGTAATGTAAATGAGTTTGGTGCTACTGAGTGCTTCCCGTGACTGTGAGTCCCGCCTGCCTCTGTACTGGTGCTGTGTGTGCCAAGAGAAGTACCTCTGGGACTAACAAGGAGCTGCACCATGTACAGCAAGCGAGCAGGCACGTCAGGGATTCGCGGCCAGCTGTATGGGACGAAACTAATGAGCTTATTATATTTTAGAGCGATTCATGACAATGATATTGAAGAGTTTCAATTAGCTTCAAACATCGACAACATTGGGGCTTTTGACGACATTTGTTTCAAAGCCAAAGTGAAGGGGTTTGATAAACCCGTCGCTGTATTCATACAGGCTAAGCACAGGGAAAACGAGAAACAAACTCTTAAAAACGATTTAGCAATATATTTTGATAGCTACTTGAAAATAAGGAAGACTTTCGAATCTAGTAATGACGACTTATTGTTTAATGGAACATTTGATGAAACGGAATGTTTATTCGTTATATACACAACTGCGAAAGATGACTTATGTAATGATTCAGTTACCAGTGCCTTTTCCTCCAAACTGAATAGTCTAATATATACATGTGGTAAAGAGACCGGTGAGACCCGTGACAGGCCGGATGGGACCCGTCGCACGGCCAAGCAGCCAGGCGGGACCAACGGCACGGCCACGCAGCCGGACGGGACCCGCGCCACGCCCATGCAGCCGCACAAAAAAGATCATGTAGAGTTTCTATGCAAAATAGCGATGAAAGAGCAAATCACATCACTGGCTGAATGGATAGCATATTTAATATACGATAAAGAGAATTTTCAAATGATGTTCTCTAACGAGCTCGTGGTACTCTATCATATTATTCTAGCGCAGAAAGTTTTAGAAATTTCAGAAGTTCAACCTAATGGATATCGAATCGCTACCTTTCGTAACGACTTCTTTGACGCTAATGAAGAATACCTCACTCTATTCAAAGATACACTGTTCAAAGAGATACTTAAAAAAAGAAAAATTGAACCCACTGATATAAAGAATTTCCTGAATGATTTCTTAGCCGAGCCCACTGACGTTACAAAGCTGAGCAAACTGATAGGGACCGTTATTACATATAACAATGGTCAGTTAGATTACGATAAACAATACACAATGGAATTCAAGCCACAATTGGATAAGTACGTTCCTCGATCGACTCTTAATGAAGCAGTTGAACTGGCTGCGAAAGAAATATTACTATCTCGGCATTTGAAAGTGCCGGCTGCATTCGGTAACAAAGATTTAACAATAAGTGGCAGCGATGAAGAAATAGAGAAAAAATTCAATCATTTGACTTTAAGAATCATTGATTTATTAGACAAGTGCAAAAACAGTGATAAAATCGATATAGATGAATCCTTGGGAGATGAAATCCAGCAGCTCAATGGAAGTATAGCTAGTGTGATCGGAAACATATTTGTGCTTGATGATAATACCAAACTGATGAAGATTACAGATAACTGTGAATCACTCGGAGGACTTGCTAGAAGACTGTATACAAAATTAATTGGTGAAATCCACGATTTGCACGATTACAAATTTTCTTTTAAAGTTAACAAGTTGCCAAAACTTTCATTCGATTGTTGCGAAAATGAAGAGAATTTAGCGAGAGATTTCTTAAAGAAACTGCTTTTCTACAGTAGACAAGCTGATGAGAAGGGCGTCGAGACGGCTTTAAAAGTAGAAATAGAAGATTACCAGCGTGATCACCCAAACTACTTTCAAGTTAAAACAGACGCGATATTCCTAAAATTTCACGATAAAATTCAGAAATGGTGGATGCACCCAAAACAAGCATTTTATCTAACACGAGAAAGTGATTTCTTCAAAAAGGCAATAAGTACGATTATTGAAGATTCATTAATGTGCTCAATAAACGTGACATACATGTGTAAAATAAAACCATATATTTACACATTCACTGAAGACGCGGTGAGATCCTTGAACTTGCAGGATCATTCAAATACTGTCATTGTTACAGAGAACAGCGTACTGACTGTTGTTAAAGTGGTGCAGCATCTGAAGAAAACAGACCATGTCGTGCTAGATCTTGACTATGTCATAAAATTACCGACAAACGACCGCAACGCGTTACGTGCAGAGTTAGCAAATACAAACGAAAACATTGTTTTAATTTTTGTATGCGATAAAATACGAAATTCCAGAAACGAAAAAAGACTTTTAGAAAACATTTCAAACGCTGTTCATGTCAAGAAAACAATAGTTATTACGAACGATATTAAGTCGGTAGAAATGTTACAGAAATATTTCCCAAAGACAGATAATCTAGTACATGGCGAGAATAGTAGTCTCGTTGACATGACTGAAGAGTCACAGAATCGTATCCTAGAAAACACCAGAGTCATGTTTCAAGGCACAGAAGTAAGATTAGATTCGATCCTCAATGACAAATCAAAAGCATATGTGAAAGGAGACGTTTTGAATAAAATAATTTGTGAAGAAACAATTGTAGTTGGTAAACTAATTGTTAATAGGAATTACAATGAAATTAAACAAATGTACGTTAACAGACGTGTCAAGAAGACAGGAGAGGATATCAATGTATATTTTAAAACTCTTATCGAAGGAGAAGATGACGTTGTACTTGTGACAGCAGAGCCCGGAATGGGCAAGTCTACTTTACTCACTCACTTATCGCTTAAATCAAAAGAAGAGTACCCAGAAGTATGGATTGTAAGGATAAACTTACTGGAGTATTCGAAGGAATTCAGCAAGTGGAAGGAAGAGGACACAGCCATCGATACTTTAGAGACTTTAAAGTTTATGTGCCAAGTTGTACTTCGCGAGAAACATGGAAACGATAACAATGTTGAAATTTCGCTGCGAGAAGAAAACGATGTCGTGTATCTGAATGATTGTTCAGGGGGTCACTGGACTGAGTTCGAGTTAAAATTGTTTCTAAATTTTTATGATGAAGGCAAACTGATATTCCTATTTGATGGTTTTGATGAAATCTGTCCGCATTACACGAATGAAGTCATTAAATGCCTGAAAACTGTCAGCAGTGATCCTCGCAAGCATAGGATGTGGGTCACAAGCAGGTCATATAGCGAAGTGAAAACCATTTTACAGCGAGAGTTCGGCTCATCTTACGAAATAGAGAACTTCTCATACATGGAAATGCAAAAATATTTGGAAACATTTTGGGAATATAATTTGAGGTTAGAGGAACTCAACAGCGCACAACTCGAAAATGTAAAGAACTTCATTGAATACATGTCGGAATTGGAAGATGTACAACATCATGGATTTGTAATGCTACTACACAGCGTATATACCAACGCAGCCCATTATTTGCTGAGTGAAATGAAGCGCATTCCGTTATCGACGTATAGCAATAATTACGCTGATTCATTTTATTCTCAAATAAAAGATAATGATTACATGTCATGTTTTCAAAAAGACAACCGTGACGGGAATCCTTTACATCTGCTCCTAGCAGCTGATTTCGTCGAAAGCAATATAAAAAGTGTTAACAACAATACGATATGGAACCTAGAAGCCAACACTTACACCTTTTACGAACGATTTTTGGAAACAAAAATTAAAACAATACGGTTTCAAGAGAAAAACGAAGTGAACATCTATAACCCTGATATTATTATTACTTACGACAAAGAACTTGCAAATTTTATTTCGAAGCATAAGAAATTAGCGGCGTATACCATTTTTAAAATGCATAGCCATACATTGTTTAGTGTCAAAGACTTGGACGAAATCAAAGAGACGATCGCATCCATAAAAAAGGGAGGAGAGAAGACTGGTTTGATATATAGCGTCGCTGATGAAGTCCCAATATATAATATACTAACTGAGTACTTCGCAGTTGAATATGTTTGTGATTGTTTAAAAAACGAAAATGATAAGGACATGAAAATACAATGGTTACATTTAATATTTAATGTGATGTTTTCAATGGAAAGTTGTATGAATATACGCAAAATTTTTGATTATAAAATGAAAACAGACAAAACATTGATGGACATTCTGGAAAAACCGGATGAAGAGATATTCAATTTGATAATGGAGCAGGGACGCCTGTACTCTGAGCATATTGTGAACATGTACAAGTCATACCCAGCAAAGAACACAGGGACTGGAAGACGTTACTGGGCCTTATCCGACGCTTTGTCACAAAAGTTACATAACTTTTTAATATTTTTCGTTAAAATACTCAAACGTTATATAAATACGACCAACTTGAATGATCTTCTGGACATCGTTAGAGGCTCTCAACTGCTGTTATCAGCTGCTACGTATAAAAGTGACGTATTGATAACATTTGTTTTCGATGTTGTCAGAGAGGTTGATGAAACGAAGTTTACTTCCGTGTTGCTAGATAACTTTTCGTTTCTACCTCACTCTACGATATCTAGCTGTGTTGAACTGAGTAGTCAAGCCATAGTCGAACGTATTTTCTCGTATGAAGATTGTATAGAACCTCAACATGTCAGCGACTCCACGTCTTCTGGTTTCTCATCGGGGCCTTCCATATCGAGTAAGCCCTCGCGGCCTTCAATATCCAGTCTGCCGTCACGGCCTTCAACATCCAGCCTGCCCAGGCAGTCGTCTACATCCAGCCTGCCCAGGCAGTCGTCTACATCCAGCCTGCCCAGGCAGTCGTCTACATCCAGCCTGCCCAGGCAGTCGTCTAAATCCAGCCTGTCCAGGCAGTCGTCTACATCCAGCCTGCCCAGGCAGTCGTCTACATCCAGCCTGCCCAGGCAGTCGTCTAAATCCAGCCTGCCCAGGCAGTCGTCTACATCCAGCCTGCCCAGGCAGTCGTCTACATCCAGCCTGCCCAGGCAGTCGTCTACATCCAGCCTGCCCAGGCGGTCACCCACATCCAGCCTGTCCCTGCAGCCTACTACAAGTTCTCGTCGGTCGCTCTAGCAACACCATGTTTGCTAATAGTATATTAATCTTTTGTTTGTGTTAGGCAAACCACTCGCCAAACTCAAACTCAAATCATTTATTTCAATTAAACCATTTCAGGCACTTTTGAATTGTCAAAATTAAATTGTCGGTCAGTTAGTCAGAAAGTTGAAGCTAGTTGCCCATTCCAAAACGTAAATCTCTGTGGAGAAGAACGGGCGAGAAACTCCACGGACACTCTTTTAAATCAAGATATTATTACAAAATCCTGGGTACATTATTCTTATTGCCTCTATATGTGAGAACAATGTAAAAAAAATAAACAATATAAAATTAAAAATAAGCCCTGGCAGCTAAGAGATAACCAGTCTCAACCGACGGCGCTCGTTCACGAACATGACGCCTGGATCAGCACCACCCAGCTCAATCATTTCGTAGGGAACCGAATGATCCAACACACGCGCCTCCACCAGTAAGATATACATAATTCTTAACTGCCATGCTCTTTCAAGTCAACATGAAAATATCGTAAAAAAAAAAACGAATCCATGGTTCTTACATTTACAAAATTTAAAAATGCTTCTAAATTATACACAACTATAGTTTGCAATTTATTTAAAAGATGAGAAAAAAAAATACTACCAATCAGGAAGAGTTATATAATATTGAAAAAGCCTCACAGTGTTCAAAAAGAATTGTGTAATTTTTCTTTATATTCATAATAATCCCATTGAATGCTTATTTCAAGAAATCTAAATCAATGGCATTTTAAGAAAAGAGAGGGTTGTATTGATGATTTTAATTATTGTAATTGTGTAAAATCATATTTGTTACAGTTGCGAATCATTTTTAAATCAACATACAACATGACACTGACTTGCGAATCGCAAAAAAACGTATGAATATAGCGCTCCTTAACCCATCGAGCAAGATGCTTGCAACAAAAATATGGAAAAACCCGATCTGAAAGATAAAAGATAAATATTATTTAAATTCTGTCGTTTATTTATTTACTTATCTTATTACATTTTCAAATAATTTTTAAAAATATAAAAAAGTGATCCACCGATGTCGGGAGTAGGGTCCAATCTGCCGGTGGTTAGCGCTCCAGAGACAGGCGCTAATCGATCTATCACCACCATATCAGGCTTATTGCTTATAATTATTTAAATAAATAATAATTATTATTTAAAACTTGTTTCATTTCTTAAAATAATTTTCAGGGGTATTTGTGGGGAATTAGCAGATTTTTTCCCCGAATTGGGAAGTTCAAATTCCTCTTAGATTATTGGGGAATTTGATAATTGGTCTTGGCAACCGTGCTCCCATTAGAAGGGAGTTTCAACTCAAGTGGTACCCTATTACATGTCTTAACTGCCCTGTTTAACTATACCAAAACGCGGGATGATTTTGTTTCCAAGGTCGTTTCTGCGCCGTTTTTCCTTTACCAGCCTATTCTCGTCTGTTTCGTAGTCAAATATATATTTTTTTAAGGTGTTTAAGAGTATTACTACGTATAGGTTCGGTACTGTGAGAATACCAAGTTCTTTAAAATATGGTCGACAGGTGCTCGTTGAGAAATGCGGACAATGGTTCGGATTGCTCTTTTTGGAGAAGAAATGCCCTATGGCTGTTATAAAGTGGCTGTTTCCTCAAAACTGTATGCTATCAGCCTTTATGCCTCAGTTTCGACTCTATCAGCGCATAATATGCTATTTTTAAATGGGTTATGCTCACTTCATACCTCATACTTCTTAAGGCATAACAAGCAGCAGACGATATAGACGAATCCAATGCTGCTAATTCTTTCTTCCAATTTAACAATTCATCAATATAAATACCTAAAAACTTGACTTCCCTGAAAGCTCAATTTTAACTTTGTTAGTTCATATTGTTGTTCATAAGTCCGGATATTGTCCTTGTTAAGCTTATTAGTTTATTAGAATGAAAGGCCTCTAGACTGCTGCATTCACCTTATAGAGGTATGAGGAACAGGGTGTAAAGTTCACTCATCCTCCATAGAAAAGGGAGGATCCTCCGACCAGACGGGTGTTGTGTCTGGCGGGCAACTGCCCGACGATTGATGTGGGGAAGTTGAATGTATGCTAGTTGCGCGGTAAACTCTGCTTGCGAGATGCAGGATTTGCGTGACGTCAGTATGACGCGTTGTTCGCATGTGGCGTTGTAGATACCGCTACAACCATAACAGTTAGGTCTTGAATGTCGTTAGCTGCAATTCTAGAGCATTTGTGACATCCGCAAAGACTACAAGTTGTATGTCCGGTAAGAGTTCGTGTATGAAACTGATTAGATCATTAAGTATACTAATATAATAAACGCGAAAGTTTGTATGCATGAATGGATGGATGGGATGGATGGATGGATGGATAGATGGATGGATGGATGGATGGATGTTTGTTACTCTTTCACGCCAAAACTATTGAACGGATTTGAATGAAATTCGGCACACAGATAGTTTATAACCAGGATTAAAACATTAGGATACGTTTTATCGGGATATTCCCACAGGATCGAAACTTATGCATTCCACCTGATTCTATGGACACTGTTGACAGCTCACTTCACCAAGTTTTTTCGGTGATAGGTATTTTACGGATTACATCGGCTGATGTATCAGCGCGTCGCCACCGGACATGAGCTGACAAGGCGAACACCAGTGTTATGTGAAAGATAAAAAACCGGTCAAGTGCAAGTCGGACTCGCGCACCGAGGGTTCCGTACTTTGTAGGTATGTAACTACTTTACGGTTTTCGGATTTTTTCCTTTACTTGTGCTACGTGACATTGCTTTTTGCCAAATTTCACGGTTTTGACCCTTGCGAGTGCCAAAATATGCGGCATAAACGGAACATAAACGCCTGTATCTTTTGATTGCGCTTACTTAGAACTTTTATTTTTTTTCACTGCTTCAAGGGGTTGCAGCCCTAAGAATTTGATATTAATTTCTACTTGATAACTCTACGCGTTCCTGAGAAAAAAGGTCTTGACAGACATAATAAAGACGGACAGACAGACGGACAACGAAGTGATCTTATAAGGGTTCCGTTTTTCCTTCTGAGGTACGGAACCCTAAAACTCTGCTCTCCGCTTGTTACCCTCTTTGGCACTTGATAGTAAACAATTTACGATAAAAATATAAAAAAGTATAATTATTATTATGTAGTATCTACGTTGCTGCGGTCACTAAAGAAATCAGAAGACACAGAAGGCCGGCTCCATAGAACGAGCTGTAACTATCACACGCACTCACGCTCATCTCATATAATTATAGACGCGTCCGTACGGTGTTCATTTAGATTCATGTCGGTCTGTATGTCAATCTAACGCCAGGTAGAATAGAATATTCATTTATTTGCTCAGAATGTAGGTATTTACCTATTTACAATAAGGTGGTTACAATAATATGAAAGAATCCTTGTACAGACGCCAGCACATCAAGCTACTACAATCTGTCAAATTTATTTAATAGATTTTCAACTTTATCTCTGAAGTAATAAGGTTCAAGGTTGATTGGAAAAATTTGACAGTTTCGGGTAGTTTGACCTGCTGGCGTCTGTACATACATTCTACGCATGTTGTCTCTCGTTGTATGGAGCCACCTTCTGTATGTACCTGTATTGCGGTACGTATTCCGCACTCCCGGCTGAAGGCTGCGCTGTGCGACAACGACGACAAACGTTAAAACGGTAAAGTTTAACATTTTACTTTAAGTAAGTTTAATTTAAGTTGTTAAGTTTGCGAAACTGCTGATTAAATTTGACTAAACGAAGTTCAAAAAATATGGATGTCACGTGATCAACTGTGAACGTTCATATCTCGGAAATGTGACGCTTTACGGGGTTTGGTCTTATTATATTTTCTGTTTGCATTAATGTCATTTATCGATTTGTATTTATGTTTATTTTATGATATTGTACGGAACCCTTCGTGTTTCGAGTCCAAATCGCACTTGGTCGCATAAAAAAAAACTCAAAATAATGTGCAATGATTTTGCGCGCGCGCCACTTGGCCTTAATTACCTATCGAGAGTAGGTAACTCGTTCTGAAATAAGTATAATCGAACATTCGAGTTGCGCTTGCGATGTAACATCTAATATATAAAATTCTCGTGTCACAGTTTTCGTTGCCATACTCCTACGAAACGGCTTGACCGATTTTGATGAATTTTTTTGTGCTTATCCGGTATCTATGAGAATCGGCCAACATCTATTTTTCATCCCCCTAAATGTTAGGGGTAGTCCACCCCTAAAATTTTTTTTTTATTTTTTAGACAAAATTTTTAATTTCTATTTTTTTATGATACAACATACAAAAATACGTACAATCCTCAATTTTCACCCTTCTACGATCAACCCTTATTTTTTAATAGCCATTTTAGTAATTTAATCATTTTTCCTCTCCGGTCGAAAACTGATCAATCGTCATTTGAAGTAGAGTAGGAGTAGTGTAGGAGTAGGTTAGGAGTAGGGTAGGAGTAGTGTAGGAGTAGGTTAGGTTAGGTTAGGAGTAGGGTAGGAGTAGGGTAGAAGTAGGTTAGGAGTAGGGTAGAAGTAGGGTAGGAGTAGTGTAGGAGTAGGTTAGGAGTAGGGTAGGAGTAGGGTAGGAGTAGGGTAGGTGTAGGGTAGGAGTAGGGTAGAAGTAGGGTAGGAGTAGGGTAGGGGGTAGGACACCACGCAAACGAAGTAGCGCCGGGCAGCTAGAAATAATTTATATGGCAAAACAACGTTTGTCGGGTCAGCTAGTACCTATAATATCGCTCGTATGTTGCAGCCTCGCTCACTCACGACACTAGTGAGCGCTATCGCCGTATTCACCCTCCATAGTGTGGCAGCCTCATCCTTCGCTTACAGCCCACAGACGCCAGTCTACCGGACAATATTGTGTCTAGTGTTTTATTAAGTGCAACCAAGCAACTCCACGGGGATAAGGCATGTCGTGCTTAAATCCTATCCTACTAATATTATAAACGTGAAAGTTTGTATGGATGGATGGATGTCTGTTAATCTTTCACGCAAAAACTACTGAACGGATTTAATGAAATTTGGCACACAAATAGTTTTTAACCAGGATTAACATATAGGATACTTTCTATCCCGATATTCCCATGGGATTTAAACTTATGCGGATGCAACTGCGGGGCGCAGCTAGTGTATCTCTGTATTTATCTCTCTAAGGCTCACTTGCGCGTTCATGGGTTATCTTATAGGTACTAGCTGCGTCCCGCGGTTGACAGCTTACATATTTATGTAATAATACCATGATAAACTAGGACCATCGAAGTAAAATAAATAAACAGTTAATTATTAATTACAATAACAAAACCATGGTCAGCAAGACGACCAGTCACCACAAGCAGCACCCATTCACGAGCGCAACGCAAAGATCAGCCATTACCCCCCCCCCCCCCCCTCGCCATATTTGAGGGAAGGAGATAACCCGACCCCGACGCTACCGCAAGCAGTGACGTCTAGGATCAATTTTCGAGGTCGCTAGCTAACCAATTATTGCAATATAACTCATTAGATAAAACATGAAGTGAATAGATTATGTCAATAATAAATTAAACTGAATTGACTTATATATAAAACATAAATTATATGAACTTTAGAACCTGTCAGTAGCGAGAAAGGACATAAACATTGTCTTGAGTTAATTACAGCGACCAACTATTCTTATCGTTTAGGTAGTCATTGATGGAATAATATTGCCTTTGAACAAAGATTTGATTTTACTTGAGCTTTAAACGTATTAAAAAGCAAATTAGCAAAGAAGAGGGTATCTTGCTATAAAAGGTTGCACCAAGCCCAACAAATGAGTTATGAACCTTATTAAGCCGGTGATTTGAATTACGCGAGCTAGCCCAGCGGACTCACGCGAGCTAGCCCAATGGACTCACGCGCGCTAGCCCAGCGAACTCACGCGCGCTAGCCCAGCGGACTCACGCGAGCTAGCCCAGCGGACTCACGCGATCTAGGCCAGCGGACTCACGCGAGCTAGCCCAGCGGAGTCACGCGAGCTAGCCCAGCACTCACGCGAGCTAGCCCAACAGACTCACGCGAGCTAGCCCAGTGGAGTCACGCGAGCTAGCCCAGCGGAGACATGCGAGCTAGCCTAGCGGACTCCCATTAAGAAAAATGTTCCTGCAACACACCACTTGGCCAGTTAAAAATCTAGTATGATGGAATTTTCTGCAACGCTTTCTTTTTCTTCTGCTTTGAAGATTTCAGTCACAGAACTTGTTCTCTTTGTTTGCAGGTACAGTCGGTCAGACATCAAATCAGTTTGGTGGTGCTGAGTGCTCCCAGTGACTGTGAGTGCCGCCTGCCTCTGTTCTGGTGCTACGTGTGGCAAGAGAAGTACCCCCGGGACTAACGAGGAGCTGCACCATGTTTAGTAAGCGTTCAGACACGTCAGGCATTCGTGGTCAGCTGTATGAAACGAAATTACTTAGCTTATTATATTTTAGAGCGATTCATGACAATGATATTGAAGAGTTTCAATTAGCTTCAAACATCGACAACATTGGGGCTTTCGACGACATCGGTTTCAAAGCCAAAGTGAAGGGGTTTGATAAACCCGTCGCTGTATTCATACAGGCTAAGCACAGGGAAAACGAGAAACAAACTCTTAAAAACGATTTAGCAATATATTTTGATAGTTACATGAAAATAAGACAACATTTTGATCCGAGTAATAATGATATGTTTTTTAGAGGTGCATTTGATGAAACAGAATGTTTATTCGTTATATACACAACCGCAATAGACGACTTCGATAATAACTCGGCTGGAAGTGGTTTTTTCTCCAACCTGTATGACCTAATTGAGACAGGCCACGATATAGGCGGCACGGCCAAGCAACCGTACAACCAAGAAGAGGATGTAGAATTTCTTTGCAAAATAGTAATAAAAGATCAAATAACCTCACTGGCTCAACGAATAGTTAGGTTTGCTTTTGATGAACGGAACTTTCAATTAATGTTTTGTGACGACCTCGTGTTACGCTATCACGTGATGCTAGCGCAAAAAGTTTTCGACGTTTCTGAAATTAAACCTGGTCCGAGTAAGGATGCCCCTCGGCACCGAATCGCTTCGTTTCGAAAAGATTTCTTTGATAACAATGAAGAATACATCACTATATTCAAAGATACACTCTACTTAGCGATTATTAAACGACGAAAAATAAAACCCGCTAATATAAGGCTGTTTCTTTCTGAATTCTTGGGCGATCCCACTGACGCTGGACGGCTGAGCAAACTGATAGGGACCGTTATAACATACAATAATGGTCAGTTAGAATTTGATAAAAAATTAACAAAAGATTTCAGGCCAGGTATGAAACCAATGAACGTTTCTCGAACTACTGTTAATAAAGCTGTTGAACTGGCTGCACGAGAAATATTAGCAGGTAACGAAGTTAAGAAGTTTAAAGTGCCGGCTGCATTCGGTAACAAAGACTTAACAATAAGCGGCAGTGAGACGAAAATAGAGAGTCGAATTAATCATTTAGCGTCGAAAATCAACGAATTATTAGCCAATTGTAAATCCAGTAAGATGGTAACTATAGATGAATCTTTGGAAAATGGACTCCTGCAACTCAATGGAGGTATAGCTGGTGCTATTGGAAATATACTTGTGCTCGATGACCACAACAAACAGATGAAGATTACAGATAACTGGGAATTACTAGAAAATCTTGCTCAAAAGCTTTATAAGAAATTAAGTGAAGAACACAATTTGCTCGAGTACAAATTTTGTGTAAATGTTAACAAGTTCCCAAAACTTTCATTTGACAGTAATGAACATGAAAAGAATCTTGCGAGGGATTTCTTAAAGAAACTGCTATTTTTCAGTGGTCAAGCTGATGAGAAAGGCGTCGAGGAAAGTTTAAAAAACGATATAGAAGATTACCAGCGTGATCACCCAAACTACTTTCAAGTCAAAACGGACGCGATATTTGTAAAATATCACCATGAAATACAAGACTGGTGGATGAAACCAAAGGAAGCATCCTATCTCACAAGAGAAAGCGACTTATTCCAAAATGCAATAAACAACATTATTAAAGACCCTCTGATGAACTCAATAAACGACACGTTTATGCACAAAATAAAAAATAATAGTTACACATTCACTGAAGCCGCGGTGAGGTCCTTAAACTTGCAGGATCAGCACTCGAGTACTGTCATCGTTGCGGAGAATAGCGTACTGACTATTGTTAAAGTGATGCAACATTTGAAGAACAGAGAACATGTTGTGTTAGATCTAGAATATATAGCAACATTACCAACAAATGATCGTAACACACTACGTACTGAGTTAAAAAATATTAACGAAATCAAATATTTAATTTTAGTATGCGATAAAATACTAAACACCAGAAGCGGAAAGAAAATTTTAGAAAACATTGCTGAAGCTGTTCAAAATGAAAATAAGACAAAAAAAACAATAATTATTACGAACAACATGTCACTTACAATAATAAATGAATGTTTCCCAAAGGCAGATAATATAGTACACGACGAAAAAAGTAGTCTCAAAGACATGAGTGGAGAGTCACAGGACAGTATCTTGGAGAACGCTAGAGTGATGTTTCAAGGCATAGAAGTACGATTAAAATCGATAGTCGATGATGAATCAAAGGCATGTGTGAAAGGAGACGTTTTGAATAAAATAATCAATGGAGAAACGATTGCAGTTGGCAAATTAACTGTCAATAGAAATTATAATGAAATTAAACACTTGTATGTTGATAGACGCGTTAAGAAGATGGGAGCTAGAGTCGATAAAGTAGTTAAGACTCTTATGAACATACGCGACGACGTAGTACTTGTAACAGCAGAACCTGGGATGGGCAAGTCGACTCTACTCAGTCACTTATCACTTAAAACAAAGGAGCGCAAGCCAGAAGATTGGATTGTAAGAATTAACTTATTAGAATACTCGAAAGAATTCAGCAAGTGGAAGGAAGAGAAAACAGCCATCGACACACTAGAGACTTTAAACTTTATGTGCCAAGTTGTACTTCGCGAGAAACTGGGCAGCGAAGAAAATAATGTAGAAATTGCGCTGGAAGAAAAAAACGGTGCAGTGTATCTGAAACATTGGACAGGCGATCAGTGGACTGAGTTTGAGTTGAATATATTTCTACATCTTTATAATAAATGTATGGTGATATTTCTGTTCGATGGTTTTGACGAAATCTGTCCCCATTATGCAAATGAGGTCATAAAATGTATAAATAATGTCAGCATTTATCCCAGACATCATAGGAAGTGGATCACAAGTAGGTCGTATAACGAAGTAAAAACCATTTTACAGCGAGAGTTCGGGTCATCTTACGAAATAGATTTTTTCTCTAACGAAGAAATGGAAAGATATTTGGAAACATTCTGGGATTTTCATTTAAGATTAGAGGACCTTAATAGCGCACAGCTCGAAAATGTGAACAGTTTTATTCAATACATGTTGGATTCGGGAAACCAAGGACTACATAATTTTGCAATGCCGCTGCACCAAGTATATATTAACGCAGCCTATTATTTTATCAACGAAATTAAGTACAAGAACATTCCTTTATGGACACACAGGAAATTTTTTGATGATTCAAAATTTATTCAAGCAAAAGATGATATGGCTATATTAACATATCACGAGGATCACAGTCATGGGAACCCCTTACATCTGTACCTGGCAGCTGTTTACTTTGAACACAACATAAAAGGTGTTAATATAAACGCTAATGAATGGAATCTAGAAGTCAACGCTTTTACCTTCTATGAACGATTTATGGAGAAGAAGATGAAAACAATACGGTTTCAAGAGAAAAACGAAATGAACATATTTAACCCTGATATTATGATGACATACGACAAGGAGCTTGCCGATTTTATTTTAAAGCATAAAAAGTTGGCGGCTTACGCCATTTTCAATCCGCAAAGTGATATATTGTTCAGTATGGAAGACTTGGTAGAGATCAAGGATACGATAAAATTCATTGAGAAGGGAGGAGAGAAGACGGGCCTCATATATAGAGTGGTCAACGACATCCCAATATTCATCCACATGACATTCACTGAGTATTTTGCCGTCGAATATGTTTGTGATTGTTTAAAAAACGAAAATGATAGCGAAAAGCTAACATCATGGATGGATTTTATAATTAATGTGATATTTTCAATGGACAACTTGTTGTATATACGGAACATTTTCGATTACAGAATAACTATCGACGCGACATTGATGAAAATTTTGGAAAATCATAAAGAAGTGATTTTCAATTTGATCATGGAGCAGGGGCGAGTTTATTCAGACATCGTCACGAGCATGCGATTGAGCCCGTATCGTGACGCGGTCGGATACTATTGGGCATTGTCAGACGCGTTGCAACAAGAGTTACATAACTTCAAATTATTTTTCCTTACAGTTCTCGAAGATTACTTGAACAAAAGTAACCTGAATGATTTTCTTGACATTGTGAAAGGCTCCGAATTGTTAACAAAGAGTAAAAGCGATGTAATGATTACGTTTGTAATTGATACTGTTAGAAGACTTGATGAATCGAAACTGACTGCAGTGCTGCACGACAATTTTAGCTTTCTATCTGATTCTGCGATATCTCGCTGTATCGAATTGAGTAGTCTAGAAATAGTTCAGCTTTTGTTCGTACGTGAAGAATATTCAGAATCATTTGAATCCCAACCTCCAGAGTCGACTAGTAATTCAGATTGGCATATTTCTATATACGGTATGTCCAAGCGGCGATACCTACCCAGTCTGCCCTCAGGGTCCTCAACATCCAATCTGTCCAGACATGAATCCACACACAGTCTGCCCTCAGGATCCTCAACATGCAATCTGTGCAGACATGAGTCCACACACAGTCTGCCCTCAGGCTCCTCAACATCTAATCTGTGCAGACATGAGTCCACACACAGTCTGCCCTCAGGGTTCTCAACATCCAATCTGTCCAGACATGAGTCCACACACAGTCTGCCCTCAGGGTCCTCAACATCCAATCTGTGCAGACATGAGCCCACACACAGTCTGCCCTCAGGGTCCTCAACATCCAATCTGGGCAGACATGAGTCCACACACAGTCTGCCCTCAGGGTCCCCAACATCCAATTTGTCAACACAAAGTGGGTTTCCTCACGATGTTTTTCTTCGCCGTTTTGAGAGCAGTGGCGATTAAATAATTTAAGTGTGTTTATTTTTATTTCCACTGATGCCACCTACAACAGTGCCACCTACTGGGCTCAACCAATATAAAATATCGAAGAAGATTACCATCGACACGAAAAGAAGAAGAAATAATTTACATAAAGTATAGCGCCTGTCTGGGTTCGAACCCACGACCTACAACTTGTAAGTCGCGGCTGTTACCACTGGGCCAGCAGTGCTCCAGACGGTGGCGCTGATTCCCTTGTTCACAAACTAAACTAAATTTAAGTTCAGTGCATCTTTTTCTTTCTATTTCATTAAGAAAAGGACAGAAGATAAATATTAGTTTGGTCCTGTCAAATTTTGATATATACTCCATAGCAAGTTTAGACGTGATTAAAAAAATATGGCTACTAAAAATACGTCAGTTTACGCCAGGCGCTAGCTAATTTGTGCATTCTTTTGTTTCCTTTAATAAGAAATATATCTTAATATAAGAAAATAATCTGTGATTTTGAAAGAAATTTAATGTATCTTGGTGTAAGCAAACAATCTGTGTTTTATGTTATTTTTAAAGAAATAAACATATTTTTTGCACCTTATCATTTAATTTTAATTTAATTTAGAATCCTTGAGATATAAATTCTAATAAAATAGGTGGAAAGCTTTCTGTAATAGTCCTCTGCGATGCTTTTTCAGCAGATATCTGTGATAACGTATTTTTCACCGTTTCGATGGCGCGGCCACGGGGTTTTAGTATCACAGCTCCTGAAATATAAACCCAGGATTTTTTTCTATATTTTTACAAATTTTTTACAAATTCAATCTGTTATTTACCAAAATTTCAGGTCTTTGCAATGCTTAGTTTTAAAGCCATGGCCGCGCGGTTCGCCGCGTTTCAATGGCGCGGCCACGTTCAAACCCTTATAACTTTTTAACCATAGCTTGGACAAATTTATGGTTTTGGGAATCAACTTTTACAAATTTTTACAAAAAGTTACCACGGTTTTTTTTTTAAAAAAAAAACGTCATGGCCGCGCCATTGAAACGGATACGTTGGTCCAATCGACCTCTTGTAGATCAGCAGATACAGCTTCAAAATTTATCTTCTCACTATCTGTCTTTTTTTCCTATTTGGTTTATCGTTTGATGTATTGAGGCCGACAATAGCAATGTCATGGTCTGTTACCGCACATTTACTAACCACACCTACCAAACTGTTTACAAAAATATGGTCTAAGCAGCAGTTTCCCCTTGTAAGCTTTGTAATGGCGGGAAGTAAGCCATGTTGCGCCATCAAACATTGATACGCTACGTTATCAGCGTTTGGATTTGCTGTAAGTCTATATTTAGGTCTCCAAGTAGTACTAATCTGGAATTTTCCTTAAGTTTACTCAAATTAGAGTCGAGAGATACTAAAAATTTATCCAAACTAGCAGTCTACTGCTAAGGGGAGTGATATATTCCAAGAATTTGCAGTCCGCGTCCGCGTCATCTATGGCTGGTTCCGCCGACGCCGTGATAGAGTCCCGCACATATATTATTATAGGTACTCCACTTGCCTTTTTTTTGTGGTGAGTATTGTTCAGTAGTGTTAAAAACGTTGTAACCGTCCATTTTCTGATAACAGAGCTCTCATGCAGCCAGCATTCAGTAGGTACAATAACATCGTATTCAGTGTTTAATAGTTTTAGCGCCACTAAAAAACTGTCAAAGTTACACTGTGCACTTCTTATGTTAAACGTTAGCATTTTGAAGTTGTACTCGCAGTTAAGATGTTTTTCACATGCACGTGAACCAACACACGGCAGACGCCAGTAACTCATAGTCACAGTGTTGTGGCGCAGCCTGGGAGAGGCCTATGTCCAGCAGTGGACTGCGGCTGAGTAGATTGATTGATTGATCGACCAGAATAAAACACAAAATACGTAAAAAATTATTTACCGGTGATATATTTCAAAAATTTTTTTACGAAGTAGACTAGATCGCGACATACATCGCCAGTGGCCTCTAGCCACTCGCAGAACAGCTGCTCCAACTCCATTTTGGGTAGGTTGCAGCACGCCATGCAGTACAAGCATTTGAACACTGCCTTCATGTACCTAGCGAAGGCGCCGAAGCAGAGGCAGCAGTTCTCGTTCAACGACGTGGCGAGGGACTGCACGGAGGAGTTCTCGCTCGAACGACCGTTACTCTTTTTAAGGCAAAAGATGTAAGTAGGATCCTGCGTCCTCTTTGGCTCATCTTCCTGTTAATATGTGGAAGATTAGTATACAGGGCCAAATTGAATTAGCTAGCGAAACTCCGCAGGCGTGATGGGTATCGATATCTAAACATGATCAAACTAATAAAAAATTAATTTGATGAGTTTTTTTAAGGTCATCAATGCAGGTAGTATAGTCATTTGAGATATCTTACTAATATATCTCAAATAACGCGAAAGTTTGTATGGATGGATTGATGGATGGATGGATGGATGTTTGTTACTCTTTCACGCCAAAACTACTGAACGGATTTTGATGAAATTTGGCAAACAGATAGTTTATAACCAGGATTAACACATAGGAAACTTTTTATCCCGATATTCCTACGGGATCGAAACTTATGCGGGTGAAACCGCGGGGCGCAGCAGCAGTCTTTTATATTTTTATTCTATCGTGTTAAGATAGCGATACCCATCACGTTTGCGGAGTTTCGCTAGCTAATTCAATTTGACCCTGTATAATAAAAAATGAATTAGCAGCCGCACGATTACTAGTAATAAGAGTGTACACAGACTAATATACCAATATAAGTCTGTGAGAGTGTACGACAAGGCTCGAGGCGAAACGGAACAAAATGAACCAGAACCGTTACTTTAAATTAACAAAACAGGATCCGTTTAATACCTCAACGACTTCAAAAAAAGGTTATGCCTTCGGGAAATATTTAAAAAAATTAACAATCATCATCTGCCTGGCTTTTCCCAACATGTTGGGGTCGGCTTCCAGTCTAACCGGATGCAGCTGAGTACCAAACGAATATCTTACATGGGGCGACTGCCTATCTGACCTCCACAACTCAGTTACTGGGTAATACGAAACCACTTGGTAAGACTGGTTGTCAAGGCTTTTGGCCTTCTAGTGACACCGATACCCGATACACCGATAGTGATAGTGACCCGTAACGACTGTCAAAGATCCACTAATGACAGCCTGTACCAACGGCTTAACGTGCTTTCCGAGGCACGGAGTTAACAGTGGCTAATCAGTGATTAGCGAGATTTTTATAAATACGACTGTTAATCGCATCCACGTTTTTCTCCACTCTTCATAGAGAGGGTACCCTCCTCTCCCTCCCTTTGAATGAAGAGTGGATAAAAGCCGATTAAATTGATGGCTATTCCTCCGCACTGTGGAGTGTACCTCACCCTTCGGGACTTACTTTGGCGCAATGTTCGTCACCTCTGTCGTTTTTCCGTAGCTGCCAGTTCTTAGGATGCTGAAAAGAAAATTAAAGTGAAAAAAAAAAGAAAGTTGCAGTTTCCTTTAAAATGATGAAATAATAATAATTTTACAAAGAGGCGTAGTGCGTAGCGTTCGCGAAGCTACGCAATATCTTCTCGTCCACATACCGCAGTGTCTCAAGACGAAAGTCTTTGTGACCAGTGTGTTGCTAGTGATGACCTAAGGCACTGAAACGTGGTCGCTCACAATAGGCCTCCTTAGAAGGCTAAAAGTCCAGATTCAGATTGTGATTTGAATCCTGTGTACTCCCATCTTGCTTCACAACTTGTAACTAAGGGTAGGGCTGGGTGTGCTACTACAACAAAACGAAGCATACCTGAGCCCGCCAAGTCTCCGTAGAAACATCCATGGCCAACAACTATATTTTGCTCATTTTACGGTTTTCCAATGACAGTCACCGCTGCATAATAAATTACTTTAAATTTTTCAATAGATTCGTGTTCAATTTACACAAAATGACAGTTCGAACTGTCAAAAGATTTTTTCTTAACGATTTCGTGCAATTTGTGTAAAAGGAATAGACCTCAAAGAGGTTGGGTATAAATATAAATAGCACAGAGCTGGTCACAGAGCTGGTGCCTTGAGATGGTGAAACAGTCGGGGCGCGACATGTCAGTATGTCACGACGAAGATGGCGGGAAGAACAGCCTGCGTACCTACCATGACCAATTCTAACTCCATTCTACCAAGAATAGACAAAGTTCTTTCTATCCAACTCGATATCTCTTTTGCTCGAGCACGGGTCGACCCGTAGACTCGAGTTTCTTTAAAGACAAAGCAAAGAGTAAAGTAATATAGAGACAGCCATTTATTCTGTCCGTAGCAACAGGGTGCAAATTATGTAGATTCTTGTCTAAGTCCAATGTGATTGACATTGTAGACTTTTGCCGACTGAAGAACAGAAACATTTCTTCTCTTTATCGCCTTGCTTAGGGTCAGAGGGGGTACAGTACAACGAGGGGTACAATGCAACAGTAGCGATATTTTCTTGGTTTTTTAGCAATTGTCTTTACTTTTTTTTTAGTATTGGCAACCCCACAGGCAGCCATCTTGCTAAACTTATCATTTAGCGATGCGAGTGCGCACGACATTTTTATTTCAAGATTATTGTTTTTTAGTGATATTTTGACGAAAAAAGCTGTGGTTGTATTTCGTTTTCATTCCGTCGTTTTACGATTCTTGGTGAGTGATTGATTTTTTATGTATTACTTATTTCATAGTTACTTTAAATTGCAAAACCATTCACCGGCAAACTTAACCTAAAATTTGTATTTATCTTTTTAATTGTCCGAGGTGACATGGGGTACACTGCAACGGGGCACATTGCAACATGTTTTACTGTGCCCCATGTTTATTGTGAGAATTGTGTGTGGTGTTCTATTGCATTATTTGCTTTTGTTTTTAGGAACAGTAAGTCAAGATGGTGCGGAACAGAAAAAGAAAGACGGATATAGGATTACACACCGAAAATAATATGAGAGCAGCTATACAGTTGGTGGAGGAAGGTATGAGTTTGAGAAAAGCAGGAGAGATTAAGAATGTCAATTACTCCACATTGTGTAGATATGTCAAAAAGAGAAAATCATGTCAAGGAGAGGAAGCTGAAACTATGCGTCTCACGCCTAATTATTCGGTGCGCAAAGTTTTTCAACCAAATCAAGAAGCTAGGTTGAAAGAATATTTAATAAAAATCTTTAGTAAGTTTTCAGGAAAATAGAAAATATTTGCTTGACGTTTGGTTTTTGCTTGCCCTTTATGGGGTTGCAAAATAATTTCGATGTCATGTTTTGGAACAACTGCCATATCTGGCTCCAGAGGAAAATAAAAACCATTTGATTTGTGGCTCTTTCGTAGGTAGCTTATATCGTATTCATCTGTTTCATCATCAAGTTCCGTTAATATCTGGCCTATGAAATATTTCACTTGTTTATCGGTGTTGAACCTGACTAAAGATTAATGTAATGTTATTGTTTTGTAAGTTAATTTTGTTGATTTTATAAGAATTTATTGTGGTGTTGCATTGTGCCCCAGTTTGTTGCACTGTGCCTCTATGGGTGTTTTATTGTACCCCAGCCCTGGGGCACACCGTAACATAAAATTGATCTCAGTAAAATGCAAATTGCTGTGAAATGTTATGTTGTTTCACCAATCTTTCATTGCCATTTAGTAAAACAAAGACTGCCTAATGCATAAGTAAATAAATTATATTGATTCAATGAATACTTTTTTTTCTAAAATTTAAAAACACTTTTTCGTTTCACTGTGCCCCACCTGACCCTACATATGCTTATTGCTGAACTCTAACCTAAAAATATTTTAACAAACGGAAAGTCACACAATATGGAAATCCTTCCTATACCTACCTAGTATAGAGTCCGCGTATCAGTGCTCAGTTTCCCTCAGTCGTCATTTTATTTAAAACGTCAGTTTCGTTGATTAGTCATTTTCACTGATTCGTCAGTTTTACCGATTAGACAGTTGTGTTAATTCGTCAGTTTCCAGTATTTGCCAATAATGCTACCTACAATTAACTTTGTGTCTGGGTACAGACGCCAGCACATCAAGCTACTACAATCTGTCAAATTTCTTTAATAGATTTTCAACTTTATCGCTTAAGTATTAAGGTTCAAGGTTGATTGGGAAAGTTTGACAGTTTCGGGTAGGTTGACCTGCTGGCGTCTGTACATGTGACTCAGGCTGGCTGGACAAATCTTCAAAATAGCTCGCATTTAACTAGGTCAATAGGGCACTTTAAGTGACGGCTAAACACCCTTATTTCAGAATTTGTAACGCCACAGAATCTTAGATAATCGTCGATTATCTAAGATTCTGTTGTATGGGAAAATTTAAATGATCAATGTCTTTGAAACTAGGTACGCAAAGTTTCTCCGTTACATTGCCGGTAAATTGCGGACGCTATGTGGCGGTCACCGCTCTACTAGGCATTTAGACAACCGTAGCTTTAGTAAAGTTTAAATTTACTGGAATTGTTGTCGAAAGTGGTAATACAATTGCGTAATGTAATACCTACAAGACAAAACAAAGAAGTTGCAAGACGCACCGAAAATGCCTGTAGGAGCTACTGGGCCATGAAAGCCCTTTTTTTTTTGTTTTCAGGGGGAGCCCGTCAAAAGGCACCCGACCTCCGGGGAATGAGGTCAGGGAGTGTGGGATTTTTACCTCACTAAAACTACCCCGGTGATCACCATCAGCACATAGGGTGGGTCCCGGTTCCTCTTAAAAGACTAATTCTGGAACCTCCCCTGCGCAACGCCTGATCATATGGTGGTCAAACATGGTCTTTGACAAATCAGCAGAGGTTCACACTCGAGGTTTGCCAGAGGGTAATGGAACGGAGTATTCTGGGTATCAAACTAACAGACCGGATTAGGAATACGACCATCCGTTCCATCACAAAGCTAACTGATGTCACTTGGAAAGCTGTCACGCTAAAATGGAACTGGGCTGGACACATCTGTCGCATGTCAGACGAACAATGGTCGCCAAACTTATGACCCAAGGGTCTCTCTGGCAAGCGACATCGTCGCAGGCCCAGACAGAGATGGCGGGATGAGCTGGACTCCTTCAACAAGAACTGGTCCTTAGCAGCTTTGAACAGAGAGAAGTGGAAAGAGAGAGCAGGGAGGCCTTTGCCCAGCAGTGGGACTTGACAGGCTATTAATAATACAATTACGAGCCCGACTTTTGACATTCGATGAGTGCTAATTCTTTTCAGCTTTGTTTGAAGTCTTTTGACGTAGAGGCCTTCCAACGGTACTTCTTTCATCAACAGGGCACACGTCATGTTATTCTTCTTTAGACGTGGACGCACTCATTACCATCATCATCTGCCTGCCTTTTCCAAACTATGTTGGGGTCAGCTTTTCCAGTCTCACCGGATGCAGCTAAATACCAATATTTTACATGAAGCGACTACCTATCTGACCTCCACAACCTACATAATTACTGGGTAATAAGATACCCCAAGACGCGAAGAAAACAAAAATAAAATCTAATCTCTTCACCACCCCTGGTTGACTGGTAGAGAATGCCTAAGGCATGTGTGTGTGTGTGTGTGTATGTCGTATTTATATTGTATTCATTCGTTTGTAGGTATTTATTGATGTGCGATGTTTTGTATTGATTAATTTGTAATCACTTTGAATAATTTTAATTTAAAGATATTTTCTAATATGGGTTATGTGGTACCTGAAATAATTTTTATTTTTTTAAATTTAAATCATTAAGTCCGCCTTTGTACACACGCCAGCACATCAAGCTACCCGAAACTGTCAAATTTTCCCAATCAACCTTGAACCTTAATGACCTAGCGATAGAGTTGAAAATCTATTAAAGAAATTTGACAGATTGTATTAGCTTCATGTGCTGGCGTCTGTACCTCTTTTTGTGCGAAAAGTATAAACAAATAAAACAACACAGAATTTCATAATAAACTTTTTTTTTTCAAATAGCATATATTTTTACGAAATAAAAAATACACATACATAGTAACGTAACGTATTTAAGCTATTCTTAAAACTATTCGCCCGAAGATTTGTGACGGGAACAAAGAAAAAAATATATTAAAAACTAAAAAAATATGTTACTTTAGATAATACAAAAACTATACGTTTTTTGGGTGTTGGATGTAATAATTATCATTTTTGTGTGGTCACACCCAGCGGAACGGTTACCGGTAACCTGGCACTACTGGAGGTCCACCTGAGTCCTGGAAGGTACACTGAATGACCAATATAACACCAAAAGAAATCTTATTTTATCGCATAAGATTCCAATGTATGTTAGTTGCATAACTGTTATTAGGACCAACAGAATTTGAAAGTCATAACATGAGCGCCACTTGGTGAATTACAGAATTGTAGTAAAAGGTTACCGGGCAACCACTACGCACATGCAAGGCAACGATTCAACTTGTCATTTTAACAACGCTAGACGAACTCTAGGTAATGTCAAATTGAAAAGAATAGGTTCTTTAAAAGGGGAGAAAATAAAAAAATATACTTTACTGTTTATTAAAAAAAATAAGACAATTTAAAATTAACAACATCAAATGTACTGGTTTCCAGAGTATGGTTGATGCAACTCGTGCAGAATATCACTTGTAAGTACCTTAAAACCGTAAACCTAACCGTGGATTGTTGTTTTGTTTCAACCGTTGAGATCCTGAAATTCTGAGTTGAGTTGCTGCACTGACTGGACAGGATCTATGTGGTTGTTTCCTCAAGAGACCGTCTCAGGTATTAACCTGCATGGTCCTCATATGGCCTGGCCAAGATTTATTATGTCAGGATTTTATAACAGACCTTTGAGTTTGTTTCTTCTCAGGCATTTCACTCAGTAGTCGGATAGGAATCGCCGACCTCATCTAGTTTTTAAAACATGAATATGATTGAAGTAAAAGTGTTTGTCCAACTCGAACATCCAAATTTCTTTTTTATAATATGTGATATTGTTATACCCAAAATAAAGTACCTACTGACGGTCGAGTTGTTCCAACCATGCAATGGTGACGTCCGAATAGTAAAAAAGAAAAATAATTTAAAAACTACAGAAAGTAGGCTAGCCTTCTTACATATACATAAAATGCTAACATATATTATATTTTTTGTTTTATATTTAATATAATATCAATTGTATAGGAAGATCTGTCAAAAGAAGATGTTTTTTTTTAAATTAGAACGAAAGAATATTCACAATTTAGACTTAATTTGTTTATAATTATAAACTAGAATCAGAACTGTATTTTTTACATAAAATTAAAAAAAAAAACTATTTTTTTAAAGGGCTACATTGTCAGGCTAAAAGATCCGCGGCACACCTACCGGTCCGCCATTTTGTTGTTTTTTTCAAAATGGCGGCCACGCATTATACATATATAAATCAATGGCTGACGTAAATGCAAATTTTAAATGTAATTGGACCAAACCCCGTCAGGCGTCACGTTTCCGAGAGGTACGCGACAGTAGGTGTGCCAGGCTCCCCTTTATTGTAGCCAGATTATTAGGGAGTTTCTGATTCAGAATATGCTGCACACAGACGTACAATCACTGTGATAACCACATATTTTCTGATGACAATGACAGACCTTCCTATTTACCGATATATCTATTTCAATATTATTCTTATATAAAAGCACAAATGGCGAGGGGTGTCTACAGTCAACCGATCAAATTTCTCGGCCAACCAACCACTGCTAATTTAATTTTTCAATTAGCAGTCCCACTGCATCCACTTTCCCACTGCTGGGACACAAGCCGACTCTCTTCGAGAAGTGCTGTGGAGGGCTGTCGACCACGCGTGCACATTGCGGGTTGGTAGATGTCACATGTCTTCGATTTTTTTATTCTCGGTCGTCTGCCGATCGATTCTGTAAAAATCTCACCGTGAAAAGTTTGGTGAAGTGAGCTTAGAGTGAGCTGTCAATAGTGTCAATCCCTAACATTAGTTGGAATGATAGCTCAGAGCTCACTCCGCGGTCACTTCACCTAAGCTTTCACGGCGAGATGGTTACAGAATCGCTCTGCTGGTTTCCTCTCGATGTTTTCCTTCACCGTTTTGATAGCATGATATGCCGTTTACACATTTATGGATGTGTATGAACCCTCACGCATGGCGCTGCTGCGGCGGCGAATTTTGAAGAGTCCGCGAGATGATACCGCGGCTGCGAAAAACACTGCCGTTGCGGCGCCATGTGTTCTTAGTGTGCACGCTCTTAGTGTATCAAGTTGAAATATAATTTTCAAACTCTTTTTGTGTAAACTTCACAGACGTTTGGTATCGATATCTAAACACGGTAAAACATATTCAGATGACTTGTAAAGTTTTGCGGTACAGGGTCCAGCCCTCCTGATGGTAAGAGGTCAGTGTCGCCTGTGGACATCAACAATCCCAGCGGCAACGCGGGCGCGGCCCTCCCAGAGACAGAACTGGTGTCTCATTACACTGATGACGATGTTTTATCGAGTGCTTTTAAGCCTATATCATTATATCCTCCGAATCGAATGGACAAATTTCATAAATGGTTGGCTGGCTCAAAAAAATGTGACCAATGAGGATTTTCTGAAATAACGTTCACTAGATGGCAGCACTGAGACCTCAGGTCCAGGCACTTGTCACAAGTGTCAAAGCGGCCATATTTTTCTTTAGTCGTGACTAAATCATGAACATCATCATGTATTTTATATATTCATTGTAGAAATAGAATACCTCTTGTCAAAGTGGCGCCAACTGGTGTCGTGAATTATCAAGAAAACCCACATCCGATGAAATGTTCAGGGTACGGGCAGAGTAACCGGTTTTCTTTGACAACGCCCTCTGTAAACATGAAAGCATTATATGCCATCTAGAGAAAATAAAACTTGTAAAACAATGCACCAGTTTGTGATAGAGTTCAACTGAAAATGTCGGTTAACTAAATGTCAATACGTGTTTTACAATCAGCTTACGAAGGCAGATGAAGTGTCATACGCATTCGTAATTTCAACAAATTGAGTTATTGGAAGAATAACTTTAATGCCTACACAATAAAGTTCATTTTATGCTACAATTTCAAACATTCACAACAAGACACTCTGAAATCAACTTAATTTTCACTGCAATAAAGTTGATATTTGTTTAACTTGAAATGACATCATTCGGAAACATGAATTTGAATAGACTACGTACTTTCTCATAACACTCGTGACTTGTCAGTAGATGTGGTCTGTATCACCTGTTTATTATGCCAACGTTCTGATCATGGGCTAGGTTTCCACACGCCGACTGTACCTTCAATGTCTGAACCCCAGTTTCGCCGTCGTCAAAACTCATGACATGTAAGCATGTTGTGTTTGCAGCCTTTAAGAAACCGAGTGTTTGCAGCCTTCAAGAAACCGAGTGTTTGCAGCCTTCAAGAAATCGAGTGTTTGCAGCCTTCAAGACACCGAGTGCCCGCACTGATTTTAATAGTTACTGGATTCTTTATTGTCGAAAGCAATGATTATATTAAATCGAGCACACGCAGTGAGCTTAAGTTTAAACGTGACTTCTCTATATGAGAAGAGTTCTTAGCACTGCAGTGGCAATAGAAACCTCTGAAGCACGCAGTGACCAGCTGCCGAAGTAAGACCAACGTTTCCAGTTGAACCCGCATATACAGTCAGAAAAACTAAAATTAATAAAATAATAAAATTAAACTCATAATTTCCGACATAAGAACTTGGTTGGCAAGGCATAAGAACTTGATTTGTTTAAATCGAATATGAATTTCGTCAAATTATTGTCAAAAAATAAATTAGAATGAAAAACTATTTTATAGCGTCTAAATCCTAAAACGCTCGTGCTGCTCGAATTCGAGCTAATGCTCATTTTTCCCTCTCAAAGTTACTCTCCGAGCTCAAAAGTGCAAAATTCACAAAAAAACAATGCTCAAGTCGTGCCGAAAATGCTCAAGTTGGTTCAATAGGAGCGAGCACGAGCGCCAACTAACGTGAAGGTAGCAGCACTGCTTCAGGCGTCTAGCACTTAATATTTGAGCCGAACACCTTGGCTAGCCGGTGGGTGGGTCTTTCAACAATTGTACAAAGTTACATTTATAAGCCGCTTCGAACCTTGAGTACTCAAAACTCAAAAAAGAAAAAATAATTTGTAATTTATCTGGTACTTTCTGTTCTGGCATTGTGAAGAAATATCATAAAATCTGTCAGTTGGAAGTGGTTGAGAATCTAATTTGTTATCACGAGTTTAAAAAAAAAAGTGTTAAAAAGTATACTTTACCCCTCCAACTAAATTTGCTTGTACTAGAAGGGGTATAACCGGTGCAAACCGGTTTTCATTTGTGAAAAGTATCGGTTGTAAGCGACCTTCAAGAATCGAGAGTTTGTCTTAAAATCTAGAGACGAGTTCGTTATTTATAGAAATTTCTTCATTTACTCGCACAAGAATATAAAAACTTATAATTGATCGTGTATTGAAACAACACTGGAAGATATTTTTTTTTGGAAAACAGGTTACAACAACTAAAACTTGGATAAAATCTAAATATTCTTCCCATAATGTACTAGGAAAAATCCCGTTCGCATTAAACATCTAAAAAACGAACCCGCCTCATATACAGCATGTTTCTTTAGTCACAACAATTATATGTACACCCCACCGCTACACGCTGTATAAGCTGAACGTTTGATTACGCACGTAGGTCCAGGATAAATCCTTACAATTATTAAAAAAATTACAAGTATCTGAAAGCGAGATGGCAGTGTTGATCCGTGGGATTATCTGAAACAGGAAAAAAAGACCCTGTGAGTATTTCATCGAATCACTTATAATTCCCATTTTGCGCTTCTAAAAATGTTATTGAACAATCTAATATAATGGTTGCGCCTCTTTTTGTACACCTCATCATTTTCTATTTGGCTCTCCTAAAATATTATTAAACAATCTAAATCTAAAATCTAAAAGAACCGCAATCATTGTATGATTGCGGTTCTTTTTGTACGCCTCAAATAATTCCTAGTTTGGGGTCCTAAAAATACTAAGTAGCCAATTAAATGCGACCAACTTCGAAGTAGCGGTCGTCGGCCGCCGCCGCAGTTAGTCGTCACCGTTTGAAACTAAGTCTGTGCCTAAGTGTGCATACATACGAACGACACACGTCGGCGCCAGAAGCTAATGCAACCGTCGGCAGCGTGTCGCTCGTGTCTTGAATACGGTGTTTAAATATGCGAGCGGCATGCCCCGACCCTAGCTGTAGCTTTAAATCCGTCCCTACATAATTCCGATCCAGCTTGTCCCTTGCTGCCCTCTCCCAGCGACACTAAACCGAGGTCCGTACCCCACAGGCCCTTAGCGTGTAGTCGCTAAGATTTTAGGTTTTTGAAGCCCTGGCCTTAATTTATTGAGGCATCCACAGGCAAGCCCGGTTAAGCAGACGACAACCTCATAGGTTGAAAAAATGCGAGAAGCCATTCATAAAAAAAAACACGGGCGGCGTGTTGTCGCCGACACGCGTTGACGGTTGCAGTTGCCTCTGTCGTCGACGCGTGTCGCTCGTGTGTATGCACACTAACCCATAATGAACGGGGTGCCCTGGAGAAAAGTCCGAAGAGTTAAGAAGAGCGACGGTGCTTCTTAAGAACAGTAACGTACACTTCTATTGACTTCGTTTGAATGTCAAGTGGCACGTGGTGTTCTCACACCACGTGCCACTTGACATTGTCGGACTGTGCTTACCTCTAGGCGGGTTGTGGCGTGGTGGACTTCTTCTTCTCTTTCTTCTTCTTCAGGAACGACGGCGTCCGAAGCCCTTTCTTCTTCTTCTTGTCCTTCTTGGGCGAGTCCTCGGTGGACACCTCCTTGGAGGGAGAGCCCTGGGGACCACACAATATTTATTTATTGCACAATGCATCTACCAACCCGCACTGGGCCCGTGTGGTGGATTACGGCCCACACCTTCTCACCGAGAGGAGGCCTGTGTCCCAACAGTGGGAACATTATAGACTGATTATGCTTATGATATGCAATCTCACAGGCTAAGACTTTACTTCATATGATCATTTCTACAGGGTTAGTGTTCAAAGACCAGCCCAATTTAAGGGTGTAGTACAGACCAGCAGACTGAACAATGTTCTCCATGGGACCAACATCGTAATCGACTTCGGAAATCAGAATTTTTTTTTTGGAAAAAATATTTTGGATAATAATTTACTACAATATTTACAAGACATACCTCTTTACTGCTGTGCGAGAAGGTGCTCTGGTGCGCATCCGAATGGTCCCCGTTCACCGTGTGCTCGCCTGAAACGTACACAAAAACATAATTAAACGAAAATATATAATGATTGAACATACCGCTTGCACCAAAAATAACTAAATACAATAATTTTTTAGAAACAGTTCGTCGTTGTAGTTTCGTCCGTAATTCACAAAAAATAGTACATACTAATTCCATAGTCATTCTTATTCGAATGACCACGGAATTAGTATGCTATACTTGTAAAAAAAAGACGCCCGTGTGATATTTATTGCTAATATGATTAACAGAAAAAATAATAATATGTATAACGTTGTTTTAAATTCGTTAGATGCATTAAATGTTCAAAAATGTATTCAATGTTTTGTGATGCAAGCGGGTCTAAATCAATATCGCAAATAACTTATATCTTTTTATCGCCTTAAATAGAACAAATAACTTTCTCATAATTATTTAAATGGGATCAATAACCTTCGCGTCACAAAATATTATTTCATTAATTAAATAAGTCTGTAGCTCAACTTGCAAAAAGAGTAAAATATCGCAAAATAAAAAGAAAAAAAGCATATTTTAAAATTATTAAAGACTAACATTCCCATGCCATTAAACCAAAAAAGTGCTCTTTAGAAAAAGTGCTCATTAGAAAACGTGCTGATTAGAAAAGTGTTATTGCCACTTACCTGTATGCGTTAGTACTTCGAACCGCCGCCCCCGAAACCAAGTGAACGCTAGTGGCATGCGAAGCGCAGTGTCAGAACAAAAGCAATTTGCTAACATAAGGAAAATATCTTGCAAATACAAAACTCGTTTAGATATTATTTTTTATTCGTCGTCGTTGCACTACCCACCGTTAAAAAAAAATTGCAAAATATTTTCCCTTCGGAGAAAAAGCGCAAAAAAAACAATTATTTTTAAAATTGCCGACATGATTTAAGTCTTTTAGTAATAAGACTTAAGTTCTCTTTAAAGACACAGTTGTTTTTGAAGACGCGAGACTTGTCTAAAAGAAATCGAGACTGAGTCTTTCAAAAAGAACTCCGGACTGAGTCATCAGTGTCCTTATTAATCAACATCGGTGTATATCGGAACTAAATGGCGCCGATTCCCTTGTTCACAAACTAAACTAAATTTAAATTCAGTGCATCTATTTCTTTCTATTTATTTAAGGACAGAAGATAAAAATTATTTTAGTCCTGTTAAATTAGTCAGCGCCTGACGTAAATTGACGTATTTTTCGTAGTCATATTTTTAATCACGTTTAATTTGTCTAAGGAGTATCTTAATTTGACACGACTAAACTAATATTTATCTTCTGTCCTTAATGAAATAGAAAGAAAAAGCTGCACTGAACTTAAATTTAGTTTAGTTTGTGAATAAGGGAATCGTCACCAATTTCTGTGTATATCGGAACTAAATATCTGCGTATATCAGAACTAAATATCTGTGTATATCAGAACGAAATATCTGTGTATATCGGAACTAAATATCTGTGCATATCAGAACTAAGTATCTGTGTATATCGGAACTAAACAATTGTGTATATCAGAACTAAATATATGTGTATATCGGAACAAAATATCTGTGTAAATGGTAACTAAATACCTATGTATATTGAAACTAAATATCTGTGTATATCGGAACTAGGTATCTGTGTAATATGAAACTAAATATCGATGTATAACGGAACTGTATATCGAACCTAAGTATCGGTGTATATCGAAACTAAATATCGGTGTATATCGAAACTAAATATTGGTGTCTATCGAAACTAAATATCGGTGTATATCGGTACTACAGCGTCGCAGCCGAGGCACTAGCACTACACAGAAACAACACAAAGAGTTACACATACTTTAATAGCAGACAACGTACACCAGCGTTAGAAAAATGAATGGAAGTGATTTAGTGAATATTACAGAGGCGATATGACGAGTTACAAGATTTACGTTTTGAGCGCGTGACGACACAATCTCAGGAGTATTGTCAAAGCTCATTAGTGTTGCCAATCCTACTGTAAAAAGATCCTTCGGATTTTCAAACTTTTCTATTATGTCATAATAGAAAAGTTTGAAAATCCGAAAATGCATACCTTCAGCCCTTACTTTTAGGGTTAATTAAACACTAGAATCAGTAGACGGTAGACCTTCTCTGTGCCCACGCGGGAAGAAAGATAAAAGCATTTTAGATGTTTTGCTTCAAATGCACCTAAAGGACAAGCAACAGCAGAAATATGGACTAAAACACAAAACGAAAACAAGGCAGTAGAATTACTGTTATGAAATTACTATTTACTGTTTTTTTTTATTGTGTTTTTAGTTCGGTAAGGTTGGCGACACCGCATCTCAGATAACAATACTCATGATATTCTGTCATTCCTAACGAAACAGTAGTAACATCTACAAAGTTGTTTATTTTTAAGAACAATCCGCGAAAAACATTCCTAACAAAAAAAACCGATGCACACAATACATGTTTTAACATTAGAACAAACACACCCGAACTAATTCCAATCATTCGGAAAACTTTTCTTTTTAAAAACACTTAATATTAAAAAAAATGGCTCAATAAAAACTACATTCACAATAAAAAAACATGCTTCTATAAAAATACATTGGTTTCATTAAAATATATTTATTTTCAATGCGGGAAGGACTTTAAGGCCTTGCCTTAACGTGTTTATTTCGACGGAACCTAACTTAATAACTCTATCGGAGAGCGTCATTGCAAGCAAATGAGCTTCAAATATTTTGAAATACGTTTTTATTTATATTTCTATATTTTATATGCTCGCAATGGGCATTCCCAGGACGCATAAGTTAATAAAAACTATAAATTAATTGGTATCATTGGTTTAAGCACTTACCGCGTAGCGTAAGTTTTTTTTTTTTGTCGTGGTCTAAAATGTTCCACAGTTAATAGACAAAACTTCAGTACGCACGACTTCAAGTGAGATATCGCGTTGCGATGTGACGACACGATCCTCGTCAAGTAGAGCGCGAGTTCATACGAGCTGTGGGGACTAGTCACATTAATAAAACCCTTTCTTTCCATAAGGATAATTATTTCGCACTCTAAGAACTAGTATCAAAATTCGGGTCCTCTAAATCGTTCGGATCGAAACTCTCGGACATTCTAAACTTCGAGATGATCCTATAAAACAAAGTATCTTCGAATGGCGGCCAACTCGAGTACAGCCTCTTGGACGGGCGGCTGTGGAGCTCGTAAAGCAGCCGTTTGCGCGGGGCGCTCGAGTCGGACTCGTCGAGTCCGGGGTCACTGACCAGCTCGACGCTGTCCCGCGCCGCGTACTCCATGTTAGACATACTGGGAGATGGAAAACTGACTTCGCTATCCGAAAATTCATTCAAGAGGACGCTGGTTCGTTTTGTGTTCTTATTGGTTTCATTTCCGTAAAATTGATTAGATTTCCCATCGATGTCGTCGTCTAAATCGATTGATATGAAGCTAGGGAGCGTGTCATCGATGCTCTTGACGGTCCGCACGACATGCTTGTCGTGGTCGACAGGCAGGTGCTCGTCGAAGGAGAGCCAGTACTTGACGCCGCCCGAGTGTTCCGTTTGCGACATCGCTAACACGTTTGCCTTCCTAGTGAAAGGAGAAGCCATGTCTGACTGAGCTCTGTGTCTTGATTGTTTCTTGATCGGATAGTCTTTCGGAACGCTTTTGATCGGTGACTCCGTCAGTTCGAATTTCTTCGTCGTTTTCCTATTGGGGGACGAGGATCGACTCAGCGCTTCTTTAACGGTTGAATGTTTCCGCTTCCGGGAAGGGTCGGGTTTCTCCGAGCGCGAGTGCAACACTTCTGCTACTCTCTTGTGGGATATATCACGATATTCTGGAGAAAAAATTGGTTCCTCGTTTGGAGAAGAAGGTTCCTTGATCGGACTTAAATATTCTTCATTACTTCTGGCAGGTGATTGGGCGGAGAAGCTAGCGAACTCCTCAGTCCGGTCGGAGATATCTTTGAATTCATCATTGGCACTGGAATGATATTCTTCATGGGACGCATCTGTAATGTTTTCTACCGTAAACGCGTCGGGTTCGAGGCTAATATTTTCCTTCATTTCTGAAGTGAGGTCTACGTCAGGAGTTGCGAACAGTTCTTCTGTATGTGATGATATTGTACGGTCTTCCGATTGGCTGAAATCTTCATGGAAAGCGTTGTTCATGTCACTGGAGTCCACAAATGTTTCATTAAGGACGTTCTCGTCGGCGGGTCGTGACAAGTCATTGGTTATAAGAGATGATACTTCTGTCGTAGTATTTCTAACGGCCTTATCTAAGTTATTATTAATAGGAGTTGATTTGTCAGTTTCTGGCTTTTCTATTGCGTATGTTCGCTCAGGTATACATTTCTGATCAACTTCAATGGGTTTGCAGTAGGGCATGTTTTCCTGATCGTCTATATTATTAACGAGAGAGTGAATATAATGACCTGTTTCTACTTGTTTCGGAGTATTTTCCTTGTATTGAAGATAATCTTTATTACTTTTCTTAACTTCAATAATAGAGTAAATTGTTTCTATTTCTCTATCGGTTTCTTTTGACTCCAAAACTTCATCTTTACTTTTAGATTCAACATTTTCCTTTAAAATACTTGTATATTTTTCTTCCGCATTCTTAAGACATTTTGCATTAAAAAAATCCTTGATTGCATAAAAATCTTCCTCTTCACTGTGTTTTTCTTCCACATGTATGTGTTCATTACCCTCGGATTCCATCCAAATAGGTCGAGCAGTGAACAGTATATCCTCAAACTCAGCGACAGTAACAACTCTCTTGACTGTCTTTTTATTGCCTTTTTGCTTCTGATGGTTGATAAACATGACTCTATCGAAAATATAATATAGTATGCCTTCAATGACTTTGTTTGCTAGACCTATGTCTGTCTCGCTAACTTCAGTGAGTACTGTTTCATTCAGACACACGTTTTGTTCTATATCCTCGATAAGCTTCGCTATCGAGAATGTCTCGTTACATTCGTTCGTAGCGAGGTCTTGTTCAGTGATATTATTGTTAGGAGCGACCTTGACCTTCACTACTAAGTCAACGACATCTATTCTATTTATAATGGCGGACAAAACTTCTGACACAACCTCATATTTCTCAAACTCAGCAGTCGAATCGAAGCTATTTCTTTCATTCGAACTGAGAGTACTGGCCAAAGAATTCTGTCTTTTAATAATATTAGCATCAGACTCATTTTCGGTTGACAGTATATCGAAGACGTTCTCATAGACGCAGTCTATAATGTCTTGCTCGGACGCTTCGTTCTCGTACACATCGATTGCTGTCTGTATAGCGTTGGTGGTGAAGCTCTCCACGTCATTGGCTGTAACGTCAGAGCCTTCTTCGTTGACTGAGTAGCTCTCCAGCTTCGTACACTCAGCGACGAGTGATTCTGTGGTAACTTTGTGAGTAGTGTTGCTTGCTATCTCTAGTTTCAGCTGGCTCGCTAAGACAGCTGTGTTGAGAGCGTCACCGACTATGTTCTCCATCAGTTCCTCCTTCGTGTCATTTTGTGACAGATTTGGATCATCCCCGTAAGAACTTTTGGATTCTTCCAAAATAGGTTCGAGGATATTCTTGATTTTTAAAGGAGATTTCTTTACGTCATCTCTACTTTTAAAATCATCGCAATAAAAATCAATAGGTACAGAGTAGTCCCTAATGTCTTTCTCTACTAATTCTTTGACGGGACTTTCATAAGACTCTTCTAAGTCTGTAAAGCTGTGATATTCGCCTTCTATAGATTCAAGAGTTTTATTCACGTCATCCATAGAGTCTACAGTCGCCATGTCTGCGGTGTAAGTCTCTATGTTTTCCCTGTCAGTAGATTTTGTACACATTTCAGCATTATTCTCACTAACAACAACCGTTTCATCAATAGCATTAGATTTCTCGATGATAGTCTGATTTTCTGAAGAGAAACTGTTACCAATGTCTCCTATGTAATTATCTTCATTAAATTCTTGACTGTCAACGAACTCGATATCCTTTTTTTCTACCTTGAAGACGGGAACGAATTTCTCTTGTACTTTAACGTAGGTAGCATCGCTGTCTGCTTCTTCTGAACACTTTTGTGGAACGTTATCGCCGGACAAGTAAATAGTGTTATGATTCTTAGGTTTTTTAATTTTCTCGTCTTTGGTGAGCTCAAAGGCGTACGAGACGTTGGTGGCACCGCACGAGCGGCACCGCGGCAAGTGGTAATGCACAGGTTCGGGATCTCTCATGTAAGAGTTGATGAAGCCGCTGTGAGACTGTGTTCTAAAGAGTTTGTTAGTTGAACAGCGGGGGAGGGACCTGCTCCTAAAGCCGAAGTCCGACTTGCAGCGTCCATCCCACTCTATGGAGGGGATGGAGTACAAGCTGGAGCGACTGCTCTCGTTGCCTGGCTCGTGCGCAGTGTGCGCCGTGTGAGAGAGGCGAGGGGTGAGGTTCACTTTACATTTGGGTGCTTTGTGCGGGGTGTCGTACGTTTTCACGATATGCTCGAAGTTCGTACTGCGGGAGTATTCGTGTTTGGAACGTTTGTTAGTCGAGAGAGCTTCTTTTTCACCGAATTTACCTGCAACGGGGTGGTACAGTTGTGACGGATTCACGATTTTGTGGTGTGACGCGTAATAGCCGACCGACAATTTGACAACTGTCAGTCGTGACGTCATTTGCGAATTTTTGACGGATTCGAAAGGCACTAAGTTCCACGGGACCTGCAGCACAGTTGCCAATTCTCGATCGGCTAGGTAAATCTATACATTTGACGAGATACACAAGAACAGTGAGTGTTCCTTAGTAAATGCATAGATTTGAAACCGCATCACCCCTCAAAATGTGAATTGGGTTAGAGTTTCATAAAGCTAGAGGTAGACTACCTACTGAAAACTAATACTATAGTCAACTGCTACAAAAGTATTGGAACGACGTAGAAAGATAACTATTACATAGAGAGAGGGAGATAGAACTAGAAGACGACTAACCACAGTTTACTGTAAGTTTTTTGGCCTCGTAAAAGGACTTTGTTTCATTTTTCTTTTTGTTACTTTTTTATATAATTTGGTTTTTTTATTTTTGAAAGTGTTTAGTTTATTTTGTGATTTTCCTGTACCAGTCACAATAACTACATTTTATTTCTTTTTTTCTCAGAGTAGTCAGATAAGAAACCCGATCTCTTTAAAAAAAATATGATTGACGAGTAAAAGTGTTTGTATGTACAGACGTACTTACAGAAATAAAATCATTTATCATTTAACATCGGCGCTAACTGCTAGATGCTATTGACGCGACGAGGAGTGCGCGGGCAGGTAGCGGGGTAGCGGGAGGGGCATCGCATTCCAGCGAGGTGTGGAGGGAATCTGACCTAGTTGTACAGACTAGCAATCCTTGGTACGAGACGAAACACAAAATAGCTTTGAATGACGATGAACTAATGAAAGAACCTTACATCAATGACGGCTGATGACCTAGCGATGACAATGGCATGGCAGACGACACAAGAAAACAACACTGAAACTCCTCACAAACGCAATTAAAACTTAGAATTCAAATCAAATTCAAACTAGGCTGAGAATCAGCACTATTCTAACGTCAAAGTGACATAAGACAGTCCCCCGACACTGAAGTGGTGAAGGGCGGGCGCCCTTCGCCACTTCCTAGTGCTTCAGCTGGGAACAAGAAGTGGCGCAACAAACTGTCCAGCAGCAAACAGCCATGACTAACGAATGGTGTGACGCGGACCGTGAGTGTCCGACCTAACGCACCTCTGACGACGCTCTGCGGCAGCGGCGCCACGTGCGCGCGCACCACGAGCGGCGCGCGTGACGTCACGAACACGTCGTCGTCCGACAGCACGGCCGTCTGCCGCGCCGCCGCTGTTCCGGGACATACCCAATGTTGGTTACGAACATACAATACGCGAAAATTATTCAATCAATTGTATAGTACCAAACAATCGACAAGTTATCAATTCTAGGCTACTAATCAATCACACGTTATCAATCATAGACTACTAATCAATCAATCATAGACTGCTAATCAATCAATCATAGACTGCTAATCACTCTACCATTATCAATTATTGAGTACCAAACAATCACAACCAAATATTCAATCAATCAACGACTACTAATCAATCATATATAAATCATGACACAAAAAAACATTCAAAATCTGCCTGCCTTTTCCTAGGTTGGGGTCGCCTTCCAGTCTAACCGGATGCAGCTAAATACCAGTATTTTACCTAGAGCGACTGCCTATCGAATCGAAAGAAGTTTCACTTCAAAATTTCAATAATTAATTATCATTCACTCAATCTGTCAAGGAGCCCATTCGTTCAAACGTTTCAGTCACTCACACACCTGTAAACAATCCCGAATCAGTCGAGCCTCACCTCTGATAACGACGTGTGGAACCGGCGACATCATGCCTGACGTCACGGACGACGTCACGGGCGAGACGGGCGAGTCGTAAAACACTTCATCGTCGGACAATAGGTTCGGGTCCCGGGTCACTACTCGTGAAAGAAGGCCAAATGATTTCTATGACTCCGACAAATAAACGAAGATCGGACTATGTGAGCATTTACACTATTGCTATCTCTTGCTCGCAGGTAAAATTAGAAAGAGAAGTACATACAATTATTTAAGTTGAGGCAATATAGTTTATTATACATTTCGCCGTTCAATTTCTTTTAAACTGATTCAAAGGTAAAAAAACAAATTCTTATCGTATTTTAAAGTAAATATTGAGTTTTGAATTTATTAATGTGCAAGGAAAATTACTAAAATAAAAGCATTAGTATAGATAAAAAGTATTAAAAACACTGCGAAGTAGAAAACTAAATACATGCGAAAAAATGTCACTTACACCCTGTCCAATAGGTTAACCGTTTTTTGACAGCTGTCTTAGAACGTACATATTCCAGATTACGTAAAAGTTAATAAAACTGCCTTATCTTATTGAATTATTTATGGCTTCTTACAGACATTATAATACCGTACGTGTATCAATCAATGTATTGTGTGTTGCTGCAATCACTAGTTCCATCTATCAAAAAACGGTTTACCTAATGGACAGCATAGATTGGTTTATAGACGATTTTGTGAGGATGGTCTAGCTCTAGAGCTTCGCCAACGCCCGAGGAGGTTCTCGACGGGCAACTTGATTCAGAAAGCGGTATTTCCAGAACACCGGTAGCTTGGACCCTCGAGTTCTACTCCCTTAGCAAGCAACGTACTCCCGTAATTTCGGCCAAGTTACGGGCGACTCCCACTCCGTAATACATCATCATCATTTCAGCCGAAAGACGTCCACTGCTGGACATAGGACTAGGGTTCCTGCGGCCTTCACAAGGTCATCGTCGGTCCACCTTGTGGGAGGCCTTTCAACGCTACGTCTTCCGGTACGCGGTCGCCACTCCAGAACCTTTCGGCTCCATCGGCCATCTGTTCTGCGAGCAATGTGCCCTGCCCACTGCCACTTAAGTCACCGTATCACATACGGACATAAGATTAAGATGACACCCCAATTTGACAGTTGTCCCAACTCCCGATGTGCTTTTACCAAAAGTTAATAAACCGGGTGTAGGGTGCTGAAAGACACCAAAAGGGCTTGGAGAGGGCTATGCTTGGAGTATGATATGTGATCGAAACAGAAATGATGAGATCCACAGGAGAACCAAGGTAACCACCATAGCCCGAAGAATTGCCACACTTAAGTGGCAGTGGGCAGAGCACATTGCTCACAGAACAAATTTTCCGATGGTGGACCGATGACCTGGTGGAGGCCGCAGGAACCCATTGGATGCGGGAAGCATAGAACCGGTGGAAGTGGCGGTGTATGTCCATGCAGTGAACGTCTTTCGGCTGAAATGAATGATGATCACTTCGAAGTTTCGAACCACTCGTACGACCCCGTATCTTTGTTGACGGACTTTGAGACTGGGCTAATACCGGTGAGATATTTCTTTACATTTAGAACAAACAAAATCGTCTACAAATCAATGTGAATAAAAGAATCAAGGCACACAAAGTTACAGCCGAATTCATAAACGCGACTTGATTTAAGTCACTTCGCGCCGCGACTTGTTTAGAACACGTCAACACGGTAGGAATTAAACTATTTGACTAGGCGCAGAAACGGATACGTTCGCAAGCGACGGTACGGAGCCGATCGTATGCGTCGACATCCTGCCGGACGCGATCGGCTGTCGCCGCATCCGTTTGGTGGAAATCATCCTTTAAAGTGTATCGCAGCGACAGAAGGACTTAAATAAAGTGTCGTCTGAGAATTCGGGGATTAGTTAACTACAAGAAAACGTGCAGTTCAGTCTTTATACATCAAGTTTTAAAAAACTTTTGTGTCTGTCTGCCAGGCTTCCTGTGCGTGACGCCGGAGCCGCGCCGGCAACGGCATGTGTGTGTATACGAATGAACATCGCGCATGCGCCGCCATTTTGTGTTTATCACACGATGCTCAGTATTCGGCGCTTGTACTGCACCCTAATTACGGATATTGCTAATCCATTGCTTCATATATTCAAAAAATGTGTCTGCTCATCAACGTAAATAACGCAATGAATGTTGTTGAGCTGTCAAACTGTGAAGACGTGTTACGCAATTACCCCAAAAAATACAATTTAAAGTAAACATCATAAGGTATATCAATATTAAAATGAAAAGACGTCTTCGCAATTGGCAATGCTTTACTGAACTAGATCGTTGTTTTAATATTTAACTCAGCATCAATGCGGAGTACACGCGATATTCATAAGTATACAGTAGTACACAGTCCAGCGTCACGTCCAGCACGCTAATCGCGAAACACACTGTCGATCTCAATCTGAATCATTTTAAATCATCTAATCCATTGCTACATATGTTCGAAAAACTCGTCTGCTCAACAACGTTAAAAACGCAATGAACGTTGTTGAACTGTCAAAATGAAACCCATTGCTACTGATAGTGTGTTACGCAATTACCCCGCAGGTAGCCCCCCCCCCCCCCCCCCACCCCCCTGTAGTCACGTACCTTTCGTCCGGTCGGCGTGTGCGCGCTCGGCGGCCAAGAAATCAGTTGAGTCAACTAAAAAGGTACATCGCATTTACATAAACACATACACATGCATAAAAAACTAGAAGTTTCCGACAGTCTAAGTATAAGGTAGAATTTAATTAGCTAGCGAAACGTCATAGAGTATCGACGTGATTTAGACCGCGTCAAAGAGCTGTCAGTGTCATTATTGTTGACACTGACAGCTTTAGAGTGCCTTCAGAAGCGACACACTTCCGACTTCACCATTGTCTCGGACGGTACTGAGAGCTCTGCGCTGCGCTTCCACACACATTCAGTGTTTGTACACTTGGTAACCACAAGTAAAGCACGCGTCGCTTAGTGAGATAAAAATACTGTAGCCCCATACCGTATTATTTCTTTTTTATTATTGATAAAATAATGTTTATTATTATTTATTTTTTTTAATGTTTCATATAACACACGTCGGTTTCATTAGATATCAATACCCAACACGTCTGTGAAGTTTCGCCAGATAATTTAATTTGACCTTGTATTATGAAAGAGTTGAAAACCGATTGAAAACAACATGCCTGTACAGGAAAACGAGCAAAAATCGAAAAAGAAAAACGTGCTCAAAGTATTAATGTCCTAATTTATTAGATTTTTCGTATCATACAATTTAAACAAAAAAAAAAAAAAAATTGTAGCATTTTCAACACGCTTGGTGGGTTTTTTTCTAGAATTCATTAAAAAAAAACCCATATTTTTTTAAGTACAGACACCAGCACATCAAGCTACCCGAATCTGTAAAATTTTCCCAATCAACCTTGAACCTTAATAAATTAGCGATAAAGTTGAAAATCTATTAGATTTTAGTAGCTTGATGTGCTGCCGTCTGTACATTGGCAATATATTCTACCTTTGAAACTATTACTAATAGAGTAGAATTGTTAAATATGTATATTTGTCCGCTTTGTATTCCACACATACAGATTTGTCTCCAAACGAGCAGCCATCAGATTAAATTCTCGTAATTTTAAGAACGTTCACAGTCTGATCTCAGTCTCAATCTGTCAAAAATACCTCTATTATAATTTTCCTACATTTTTCACAGGTTTATGACATCGATAGTCACTGAGATGAGATTGCAGATTGATTTTGAACGTTTTAAATTATGAGAATTGGCCTTTTGATTGACTATGATAATATACGCAGCCGTTAATATGGTACAGTTACCAACGAAGATAAGTAACCAGGGTCATCGGATATAGTTGAAGTTTAGTAAGAAACCGATAGATGTTTTCGAAAAAAAATTAATTTGATAAATGAACTGTTTGTTTTCTATTAATTAAATTAAATTTTATTCGAAAATATCCATCGGTTTCTTACTAAACTTCAACTATATCCGACGACCCTGGTTACTTATCTCCTTTGGTGACCGTACACCTAGTGTAGGAATGTTGCTGGACAGCTGGTAGCTACTCACCGTCGCTGAGGACCACCTCTGGTTGGCTGCGGACTGGCGCCTGCTTTGTTTCTATTCTCAGTACACGGTGCTCTGTAAACGATAATTCTACAATTAACTTTTTCTATGAGAAAGGGTACACAATCAGCCTATAATGTTCCCACAGCTGGGACACAGGCCTCCTCTCTATGAGAGGGAGTGAGCCAAAATCCACCACGCGGCCCAGTGCGGGTTGGTAGATGTCACATGTCTTCGAATGTTTGGTTCTAGGACATGCCGGTTTCCTCACGATGTTTTCCTTCACCGTTTTGAGAGCAGTGGTGATGAATTTAAACGCACAAAGTGCCTGCCTGGGTTCGAACTCACGACCTAGGACTCGTAAGTCGGGGGTCGATGCCAATGGGCCCCCCCACTGCTCCCATTAAAGAAAAAAAAAACAATCTCCCGACTGCCTAAAAAGTTCAAAACAAGCTCATTCTTCAAGCAGTCTGATGCAGTTGGTGGCATTTACTTTAGTTCAATATCGGATTATACAGGGTCAAATTAAATTAGCTAGTGAAACTCCGCAGACGTGACAGGATATCTAAACATGATATTCATTATTCATTTCATTCATCATATTAAGATGATCATTTAATCATAGTTTTTGGGGTCAACAACAATAGGTATTGTAGTGAACAATCCGTTTAAAATCAAGTTGTTTTTGTTTAAACTTCACAGACGTGCTGGCTAGCAATATCTAAGAAAAAAAAAACATTATCTCAACTCATACTTCTAATACATACCAACAGCGGGCATCGACCCCAAAAAAAAATAATCAAATCTTTTTTTTGTCCTGTTCAGAGGCCTTACCACGAGCTCTTAACGCGATTCAATTTACGCTCAGGGATCGAGATGGCGCTAGACGACTTGTATAGCTCTGTCTCTTTCCAACAGCCTAAACTGGACCGCGTTAAGAGCTCGTGGTAAGGCCTCAGATATAGATACCCATCACGTCTGCGGAGTTTCACTAGCTAATTTAATTTAACCATGTATATCACGGGACCATGGTGGTCCCTGTACTTTGGAAGGCGTACGAGGGGCCGAAGCCAACTCGCAGAGGCTATTTAGATAATTTGAAATGGAACACAGCTTTTATTTGTAAGTGTCGTTCGGATGTCGATGTCATATCGGATGAGACTGGTCATCTCTGACCTGCCAGGGCTTATTTTAAATCTTATATTTCGAATTGTTTCGTGTGCTGCACCTGTAGCACCATAAAACATGAGGCTAAAGGGGCTAGTGCGAACTTTGGAGTTCATTTGATAATCGAGTCTGGTCAAACCACGCTGGGATCGGTGCAATCAATTCACTCATTAAATATTTGGAACTCTTTCGTCATTTGTTTGTTGTTTTTACATTATTTTCACATATAGAAGCAACAAGAGTAATGTACCCAGGATTTTATAATATCTTTAGTTAAAAGAGTGTCCTTGGAGTTTCTTCTCCATGGAGATCTCCGTTTTGGAATGGGGGCAGCTAGCTTCAACTTTTTGACTAACTGACCGACTCTTTGACAATGCAAAAGTGCCTGTAAATGGTTTAATTAAAATAAATGCTTTAGTTAGAGTTCTGTAGGTAGCGGCGGTACGTACCGTCGCGGGACTCGTCCTCCGTCTCGGAGGGCGCGCTGGCCGGTGACGTCATCTGCGCGGCGCTGATCGCCTCTGACTCCGATAGGTCAGTGTCGTCTGCAAACATACAAATCTCGTCTTACTTCAGTTTGCTACTTTTAGTGCCAAGTCTGGCGTAGTATTGGTACTTTTAGTGCCACATTGGGCTATAGTACTCTATATAGATGGTACTTCTCAGTGTAGCTAGATAGATGTATACTCTATTGTTGGGAGTCGAACCCAACAATTGTATCACCATAATATCACCATCTGCCTGCCTTTTCCCAACAATGTTGGGGTCGGCGTCCAGTCTAACCGGATGTATCTGAATACCAGTATTTTAGATAGAGCGTCTGCCTATCTGACCTCCATAACCCAGTAACTGAGTAATACGATATCCCTTGGTAAGACTGCTTGTCAGACTTTCGGGCTCCTGACGACCCGTAACGAATGTCAAAGATCCACGAATGACAGCCGGGACCAACAGCTTAACGTGCTTTCCGAGGCACGGAGGGGTTCTGGTATGTAGAGATGGTCACACATCCCCGGACCAACAGCGGCAACCTGATCGATTGACCCATGCGGCTGTTATTACTTAGCCACAAGCCCCCTCACCATAACAAATCACTGTTCTTTTAATATAACTTCCAGTGACTGGCCAATATTACCTAAAAAATTATGTTTCAAATTAATATTATTTCAAGTTAAACAAATATCAACTTTATTTCAATAACAATTAAGTTGATTTCATAGTGACTAGCACGATTTAAAAAGTTATAAAAATGTTTGAAGTTGTAGCGTAAACTGAACTTTATTTTGTAAGATTTAAAGTTGTTTTTCCATAAAGTCACATTTGTTTACATTTTTGGCTAATAAATCACGAATGCAGATTATATTGGTTATTGGCACTGTTGCTATTCAGCGTTCAAGTTTGACATTTGGGATTTAGTTCCACGCCTGGCAAGTTAAGCCGTGGTACTCGTCTGGTCCGCTAGAGGTAGTCCGTCGCGGGTACTCACAGTCGCTGCGCTGCTTGCGCTCGACGACGCGCCGGTACTCGTCGATGTCGGTGTCGGTGATGTGGTCGAAGGGGTTGCGCGCGTAGGGCGCGCTGTACATGGTGGCGTTGTGCTGGTAGCCGCGCTGGATGATGCCCTTGGACGCCGCGCCCATGAGCACCTGCTGCGGGGCCGCGCGCGTTAGGGTGGCATACAAGCTTGTGCAACAAACGCGAAATAGAGATGATGAATAATACGGCGCCCCGCGGTTTCACTCGCATAAGTTTCGGTTATTCTAAAACGTTTATAACTGGCAATTTTTTAAGCTTTTAGACTTTTTCGGCGCCTCCGCTTTTCTAGACTGTCAATTGACTTCTTATACAAATGTCAATGTCAAAAACGAACACCTAGCTCTAGTAAGGCAGCCATCTTGTAAAACGAGCAGTTCACTTCGATTCACGGAAAAGTGCGCATGCAAGTTATATTTTGGGTTCATCCCTCTTGATCTAAGCGATCTATCTTGTGAAGTGTTTGATTGAATTATCGAGAATTATAAGTGAAGTGATTGTAACGAGTGTTATTTTATTACAATACTGCCTTCCTACCGATAATCCACGCCTACCTGAACATTGAGAACACATTAGGTAGATAAAACTCCAACCACTTCACATTTATTTGCGGTAAACATGACCCGTAAAAAGACACAAAATAAAACAACAAGTTGGGGGAAAATATGCGTCTGATCAGACGAGTGAGCGGGAGACGAGTGAGTTTAAAGTGAAAAAAATTGTCATCATCTCTATTTCCGCGCAGACGCGGCCGGGCCTCACCACATGGTCGCCGGTGTGCGTGTTGGCGGCGTCCTCGCCGATGAGCTTGCTGGCCTCGTCCCACGTGACGCCCTCCAGGATGTGCGACTGCGGCCCGGCGCTGATCTTGTCTGCGCGCCGGTTCTCCTTTATCTGCGCGCGCACGAGTATTTTTATTATTATTTTTTATTTCAACTATAGTCCATTTATAATAGCATTAGAAAAAAGAGGCTCGCTCGAAAACATTTTATTTCAAAGTTATGATAAAACAATTTTAAGGGAGATGCTTAAATTCTAATTTTCTTGCGTTTTTTGCAATTTGCAGGTCAGTGTAAGGTTGTATCTTAATAAAAATAATATGATGCGCAACAATAAGAAATATGTAGGCAATAATACAATTTTAACCTTAAAAATCATCAATACATCCCTTTAAATTAGAATTGCTCCGAATTCGTCTGATTTCGCGGGCTACTGCAGCGCATCCACCTTAATTAAAATAAAATTCGGTAGAATTATAGTGAAACGAATAACGTTCCAAGTATTGTTCACCCCTGCTTCTTTTAGGTTTTTAGCATTGACACTGTAATTTTAAATAGGAGTTATATAATGTAAATAAATTAAAGCCACATAATTTCATAAGATAAATAGTTAAAATGGTTACAATTAAGTGTGACAGCTGCTGTAAAAATAGATCATAATAAATTCGGCGTCTATCATAATGTAACAATGTTTATTGTATTTTTGTTACAAAGTGTGCATTAAAAATAACCTTTTTTAACTTCTTTCTAATGCTATTGTAAATGGACTATAAGTACACATAAATTACATTTTTAAATATTTTTATATCCAAAAAAAATAGTAGCCCACCGGTATCGGGAACTGGGTCCAAGCTACCGGTGGTGAGGGGCTCTAGAGAGAGGAACCTCCTGACAATGCGAGCCGTGTTCAGAAGTGTCGACTTACTATTATAGCCTGTGATATCCCACTGCTGGGCAAAGGCCTCGCTACTCTCTTTCCAGCTCTCTCTGTTCAAAGCTGCTATGGACCAGTTCCTGCCAAGGAGTCCAGCTCATCCCGCCATCTCCGTCTGGGCCTGCCGCGATGTCGCTTGCCAGAGGGACCCTTGGGTCGTAAGTTTGGCGACTATTGTTCGTCTGACCTTCGACAGATGTGTCCAGCCCAGTTCCATTTTAGCGTGACAGCTTTCCAAGTGACATCAGGGCCCGTATTCCCGTAATTTAAAACGTTCAAAATCTAGTCGCAGTCTCATCTCGGCGACAAACAAATGTCAAAAACTTGTCAAAATGTAGGGAAATTAGACGTATTTTTGACAGATTGAGACTGAGATCAGACTGAACGTTCTTAAAATTACGAGAATTACCCCTCAGTTATCTTTGTGATGGAACGGATGGTCGTATTCCTAATCCAGTCTGTTAGGTTGACACCCAGAATACTCCGTTCCATAGCCCTCTGGCAAACCTCGAACGTGGACCTCTGCTGATTTATCTAAATTTAGGAGTATAGTAAAAGGCCCAGTCGCACGTCAAATTTGCACGGAACCACAAATTTGTAGGTACGTAACTACAAATTTAGATTTTTTTTTGTGCCTTTACTTGTGCTACATGACATTGCTTCTTGCCAAATTTCATGATTCTAGGTCAAAGGGAAGTACCTTACAGGTTTTGATTCCCTTGCGAGTGTTAAATTTGATTCTTTCACTGCTTCGAGGGATTGCAGCAGGTATTTGATATTAATTTGAACTTGATGACAGCGTTCCTGAAAAAGGGTCTTGACAGACGGACAACGAAGTGATCTTATAAAGGTTCCGTTTTTCCTTTTGAGGTACGGAACACTAAAAAACGACCACGACACGACACGACGATATTTGCCATCGACACGCTAAGATGAAGAACGTGCCCAAAGATCCTTACATAGCTGAATTATTTAGTTTTGTTACCTGTTGCTGTAGCGCCTTGAATTCCTTGGGGTTGGTGTTCTTGGGGACGAACTGGAGTGTGTCGATCTTGACCGGCGTGCCGGTGTGCGCTGGCGAGCCATCCTGCACCCACTGTGGCCCATGTTGGCCCATAGAAGACAACGGTTGCCGGAGATCGTGGTTCGTTGCAACCATTTCACAGTAAAAGGTTGATAGTTGCCATTTTTGTTATTTTTGTAGAGATATTGTTACCGTAGTCATGGCAACCAAATAGGTTTTTAGGAGCAACCATTTTTGTCAGATATTTCGTAGTCATTAGTTACCAGTGCGTGATGTTATCACCACGTGTTTGTGACATGTCGTGCACCCCGAATACATCGAGTACAGTTGGTTATAGCCAATATAACCACGGTAAGGTGTAATAACCATATTTTGTTCACCAGAGTCAGCGTGACCAAGATTCCGTTTTCCGGAAGATATTCCAATTTTTCAAATAATTTGTAAAGTGTTTTTGTTTCATAAATATTTCAGGTTCAGTTTCCAATTCCGGTTCCGGTTCACCATTCGTGATAGAAAAAAGAGAAAAAAGAAAAATTAGTAAAAATGTTGCCAACATGTATCGCAAAAATCAATGAATATTTCGCAAAAAAATATCAATCGACTTCCGCTTAAAACGGGTTAGTAAAAAAGGATATGGTAAGGTGGCATTTACATTTAAGAAAAAAAAAAAAAGAAAAAGTAAGATTTGTGCGTAGAAGAAAAGAAAAAATTAGGAAAAAAATGGCTCAAATTTTTCTCAAATCCTGGTGAAACATCGAGCATGTACAGTACAGATTTACGCGATTCGGGCATAAGCAGACATACAGGTCATCCCATGCAAAGCATTCGAATTAGCGAGACAACATTTTTTTTAATCGTATTTTATTACAAGCATTTTACATCATTCCATTTCGACTGTCAAGGGTTCTGCTTACCCCGGAAAGGTCAAGCTTTTAAAAAGAAAATGAAAACAAAAAACAAACGAAAATAAAAGGACATGACTAACGAAAAGCGAATCGAAGAAATAAAAAAAAAATGCTAAAAAAAGCAGCATTTTATTTATGGTTCATTTTTTTTTTTGAACATTTATACAAAATACAAAGATATGAAACCGGTAACAAAACATAGTGAGATTACACGAAACCTAGAGTTCTCGCGTCCTTGTGAATTTTCTACCAGTTTTTTTTTGCGTCTTCCAGGTAGCACGGACATTAAGGAAAATGAGGAAGAACATAAACAGGTCGTGCAAGGAAAAGGTACTTAGTTTTAACAAGTGGCAACATTCCTACCAATTTTTTGACCTCAAAACACTGTACAAACTCGATGTTATGAATAAAAGTTATTCAAAACTTTATTCATTCGACCAGGGATAAATAATGAAATGCTGTCGATTCATAAAAATATTATCCTAAAATTTTAGCAAAACACCGGTTCACAAATTCGGACTACACACACGTTATCCAGATGTCCCGAAAGTTAGAAAAAGCTTGAAAAAGATGAGAAGAGAAAGAAAGAAGAGATGATGACGTAATTCTTATGACTTTCGCTGCTGTCGAGATTTCATGAACACATTATTATCTGTTAACAGCAGAACTGCGGGGTCGTTGCGTAGCACACTAACAGTAGTAATGGCTTCCATTTTGACCAACGACATTCATCGCGTTATTTACGTTGTTGAGCAGACAATTTCGAATAAATTAAGCAATGGATTAGCAATATACTTCAAAATTTGAAGGAAAAATAAAAAATGAAAACAAAATTTAATTAATTAATTAGTTTTTTTAATTTTAATCTCTCGATTCAGATCGTGATTAAAAGTATGTTACGCAATAAGTGCTGATTTTTTTTTTCTGAAAAATAATAATACTCTCCCTGTGTCCCAACTATATTTTAACGAAACATGTTCAGTAGTTTAGCCGTAAACACGTTCAAACCAGACGGAGAGACTCACTTTCATATTTTTAGAATATTTGTGTTAAACGGTTTACAATATCATAATCAGCCAGTGCCTCAATAATAATCCCCACTGCTGGGACACAGGCCTCCTCTCTGTCAGAGGCAGTGGGTTGAAATCTACCACGCGGCCCCAGTGCGGGTTGGTAGATGTCACATGTACGAGAATTTTTCGTTCTAGGACATGATATGATATAAACGGTTTATAAAGCTGATTAAAAGAGTAACCGCGGAGTTTCTTGCCGGCTCTTCTCCATAGGAAACGACCAATTGGAGCCGTGCACCTAGCTTCTGACGTTTCCTAAGTGCCCATGTAGGTTTATGTGAAATAAAATGTTTTGATTTTGATTGGAAATGCCGAAAATACATTGTTTGAACACAAAAGTTAAGATTTAGCTAAAAGGTTGAGTTATTTTCTCAATAGTTGATGACCTAAATTCAACTTTATTCTTTTATTTTTAAAATTGAAGTTACTAAATTGCAATTTTGTAACCTTTTTTGATATTTGCACGCCGATAACGGTAAAATATTGTTTATTTATTTACCTCTTGCAACTAGTTACCTATGTAAATACTTTACATACCTAATATTGTATACAATCAAGTATCAAGTATTTTCTAACTGAACAGACAGCTGTGCTGCTGGACAGTTTGTTGCGCCACTTCTTCTTCCCAGCGATAGCACTAGGAAGTGGTGAAGGGCGGGCGTTTTTGGGGGACTGTCTTTTGTAATTTTAACGTTCGAAAAGTGCTGATTCTCAGCATAATTTGAATAAATGACTGTTGATTTGACACCTATATTTAATAACAAAAAGCAATGACATTTGAATACATACTCGACTCTCCAGCTTCAGTCATAGAATTACGTCAAAAATAGTGTTTTTATTATTAAAAAAAAATATCGTCGAAATTACCTCTTCGTTGTTAGCATCCACCCACTGTAAAACATTATTATATTAGTAAAAAAACAAAAAATACAAAACAAAAAACTTTAGTAAGAACACGAAAAATTAAAATTATCAAAAGCATTTCATTATTGTGTTGTGAGAAGCGTGAAAAATAGAAATTGTTATTTTCATTTATAATTTTTAATTGTTTCGTAACATATTTAAAAAAGCACAATAATTATATGAAAGCTGTTACGCAGTCCCGTCGAAGCAAAAACTTTTTTTAACTAAAATAACCGATAAATACAGGGTCAAATTAAACTAGCTAACGAAACTCCGCAGACGTGATGAGTATCAATATCAAAACACGATAAAACAAAAAAAAAAATATTTGACTAATTTTTTGTGGGGTCACCGACCGCAGTTAGTGTGATCACTTGAAATATCAGTTTAAAAATCAGCTGTTTACTGTGTAAACTTCACAGATGTTATAGGTATCGATATCTCAACACGACAAAGCTAAAGAAAATAGATTTTCTCAACTCATACTTCAAGTTACAAAACTTCCAGCGGTCGTAGAACCCTAAAAAAAACATGGATATCGATACCCATCCCGTCTACAGTTTCACTAGCCAATTTAATTTGACCCTGTACATCTAAAATATTGTAGTAAATTATTATTAAAAAATAACACACACATATAACTTATATTTGGTTAAAATAGTTTTCTAATAGTTACGCATTTTAATGAAGGTTTTCATGAAAGTTTACGACACCAGTTGGCGCCACTTTAACAAGAGGTCTTCCATTTCGACAATGAACATAAAATATATGATGAATTTCATCATTCGTTTAATTTATAATCAGCCAATAATGTTCCCACTGTTCGTTTCATTCATTCGTTCATAATTCAGTGACGACTATAGAAAATATAGGCGTTTTGACACTTGTGACAGGTCCCCGGACCTGACGCCTCAGTGCTGCCATCTAGTGAACGTAATTTCAAAAAAAAAACCTAATTCACAGGTAGGTGCGTTACGTAAATCAAAAAGTTTTTGCTGAAAATCAACTCGGGACAAGAGAAAACCTCAAATCGTACACACGTTAGCATCAAGCAAGTATACAGTAAAAACGGATCATATATTAAAATCTGAATAAAACATTCTCTTATATAATTTCTAAATCTTCGATGATTTCACTTTGTAAATAAAATAAATTAAAAACCAAAATATAGAATAAAAAAGAACTTTTGAGCCATTTTGAGCGCAGAATAGACAAAAAAAAATGCTCTGAATTTTGTCATTATACGGGGTCAAATTAAATTAGATAGCGAAACTCCGCAGACGTGATGGGTGTCCATATCTAACCACAATAAAACAAAAACGAAATTAATTTAATGATGTTTTTTTGGGGTCATCAACAGCTGATAGTGTGTAGTCCCTTAAAATATTACAAGATAAAAGAGATTTTATTAACTCACTTCAAATAACAACACTATCAGCGGGCATTGAACCCAAAAAAAAATCATCAGCTCTTTTTTTTTATTTTGTTGTGTTTAGACATTTTTTATCATGTTGAGATATCGATACCCATCACGTCTGCTGAGTTTTGCTAGCTAATTTAATTTGACCTTATATTTTTGCACGAAATCTTAAAACTATACATCCATAGACTATCTGAAATATGGTTAACATAATTTCTATTTGCTCTATTATAGCTTTAACTATTCAAATATTAAAGACTCCCATTATTATCCTTAAAATTATTTATACAATGATATTATAAGTAGAAAGACGTAAGGAATATGAGTTTAAGGAAAAATAACTTTAATTCCTACATTATAAAGTTCAATTTACGCTAAAACTTCAAACATTTTTATAACTTTTTCAATAGTGCTAGTCACTCTAAAATCAACTAAATTACTATTAAGATAAAGTTGAAATTTGTTTAACTCGAAATAACATCAATTTAAAACATTCGTTTGAATAGGATTTACCTCGTTCTACTTATAATATCATTCATTGCATAGAGATATAGAGTTCAAAATAGAAAAATAAAAATATAAACACCACTACCAAAACCAGAGTAAAAGTATAATAAAAATTATAGAAAAAAAAATATATAGTAAAAATGGAATGTTATAAATTATCAGAGAAGAGTTAAATGTGACTTGAACACAACTTCTTGTTGACTTTAAAAGTATGTGCAGACGCCAGCACATCAAGCTACCCGAAATATTAAATTTTCCCAATCAACTTTGAACCTTAATGCTTTAGCGATAAAGATGAAAATTTATTAAAGAAATCTGACAGATTGTAGTAGCTTGATGTGCTGGCGTCTGTACATTCACCTATTAATAATATTGTGACTATATCATTGTGATGATGACGATTATATTATATTATTATTTCAATTCCAGTTTACCGACTTCGCAACGGGACAAAAATCGCCATTAATTATCATTTTTTTTAAAAAGATAAGATTTTGATGTCATATTGATAGAAAAAGTGTGTGTGCCTATGACGACACTATAGAAACGAAAACTTACGACCGGAGCCGAGTATACCCGATTCAGCGCTGAGTATACATCATTCAGCGCCGAGTATACACGATCCAGCGACACCGACCGACTGGAGCCGAGTATACCAGATTCAGTGTGAACGGCCCGAGAGTGTTCAGAAAGAGCGCAAAGTGCGCCTGTAGGGGCCGCGCCCTCGACACCGCGGACGCTCTCCGCCGTGTCGAGGGCGCGGGCTCTACAGGCGGCCTGCGGGGGGGGGGGGACACTCGCCTTCACGCACGGCTGCGCTTGCGCGTTTTAATTACCACTTAATCTCGTATTCACATTTCTTAACCGACCGTTGTTATTTCTTTTCTTTTATTCATTATTCTTCTTGTTATACAGTCCGCTATCCGTTCATTTAACTCCACCACGACCTATCGTCGCGATCAGCGGCTAATGGAGTTTTCAACATCCTCCATCCAGGACTCCTCTTTATGAGAGGGAGTGAGCTGTAATCTACCACGCGGGCCCAGTGCGGATTGGTGGATGACTGGATGTCACATGTCTTCGAATTGTTGGTTCTAGGACATGCCGGTTTCCTCACGATGTGTTCCTTCACCGAGTTGAGAGCAGTGGTGATGAAATTATTTACACAAAGCAAGGCGCCTGCCTGGGTTCGAACTTACGACTACAATTCGTAAGTCGCAGCCGTTACCACTGGGGTACCATTACCTACAAGTTTTCGCTTCAAAGATAATGTACATGTGTACAAAAACATCTCTTTCTTTTCATAGACTTTCTCCAGAATCTCCTTTGCGAAGTCGGTAAACTGATAAGAAAAGAATGTATATTGAACTTCGAACAACAATAGTACTAAATAGATTAAGGATAAGGAATGAAAACACATCGCTCAGGTAGCCGCGATTGCATGTTGTTGATTATAAACCTTAACACTCAAACATAAAGTTTATTATCGTTCGCACTTCACATTTATTGCTTTTATTGAAAAGAAAACGTATTTTTAGAAATTATCATCTGCATCTGCCTACTACATCCCAACTACGTTGGGGTTGGCTTCCGGTCTAACCGGATGCAGCTGAATACCAATATTTCACATGGTGCGACTGCCTATTTGACCTCCACAGCCATGTTACTGGGTAATACGATACCCCTTGGTAAGACTGGTTGCCAGACTTTAGTGCTTCTGACGACACGACAGTCAAAGATCTACAAATGGCAGCCGGGACCAATGGCTCAACGTGCTTTCCGAGCCACGGAGGGGACTTGGTATGTGAAGATGGTCACCTATCTACGGATCAACCGCGGCAAGCGTAGCTTAACCTGATCGATCGACCCATACGGCTGTTATTTCTTAGCCACAAGCCCTTCCTTACCTTAACACTCAAAGATAAAGTGTATTATCGTACATTGATTGAAAAGAAAACGTATTTTTTTTAAAAGCATCTAAAATATGTATAGAAAAATAAACCATAAGTTCTAAACAATAAGGTTGAAAACCTATATAGCAAAATAAGAGACGATTTTGATGCGCTCTTCAGAAATCTAGTACTATTGTTGAACGAAGAAAATATTGTGAAGAAAAGTTATTTTAAGACGTTAACATAGTATGAAACTGTTACACACCAATATTTTGAAGAGAAAATCGCTATTTTTGATATAAAGGATCGAATTACGATTTTTTATTTCGGTGATTTGTGATGTGAGTGAGTACAAGGATTCTGAGAGCCGGTTTGTGATATACCCTGCCCATCAGGTTAACCGTTTAGTGACAGCTGCCTTAGAACCTACATATTCCAGATTATGTAAAAGTTAACTTTAAAATGCGTAATAAAATAAATATTGCCTTATCTTATTGAATTATCTTATTTATGGCTTCTTACAGACATTATAATACCGTACGTGTATCAATGAATGTATTGTGTGTTGCTGCAATCACTAGTTCCATCTGTCAAAAAACAGTTTACCTAACGGACAGGATATAGTATAAACACAGACCACCTATATTTTTTAAAGGCGATTATTTTATTGTTTCGCCAAACTAACTATTATTAATTTTCTCTTAGGCAGTTGACTAATTTAGATAAAATTGCATAATCAGCCTTGTTCCCACTGCTGGGACTGCGGCCTGCTCTCTGTGAGAGTTAGTGGGCCGTGCTCCACCACGCGGGACAGCGCGGGTCGGTAGATGTCACATGTACGAGAACTTGTGGTTCTAGGACATGCCGGTTTCCTCACGATGTTTTCCTTCACCGTTTTGAGAGCAGCGGTGGTGAAATTGTTCACACAAAGTAAAGCGTCTGTCTGTGTTCGAACCTACGACCTACAACTCGTAAGTCGCGGCCGTTACCACTGGGCCACCACCGCTCTAACAGAAAATTGAATTTAATTTTATAACCTCGCGCAGAGTCTAAAAGGCAGAAAAGATATTCAGCTTTAAAAAAAAAATGTTACAAAACTAATATTTTCAAAATTCTTGTCTTATTGACAAAAAAAAAAAATCAGCCAACTGCCTACCTACTTAAATCACCAATAATATCCCATCTCTCTTCATAGAGTGACAACACCATTTCTCAGTACTAGGGTGGATGCACCAACATTTGTTTTTACATTACCAGCTATATTTGTTACACATAACTAGCATTCCTGCTTACCCCTCCAACTATGTCTTAGGAGTGGCTTCAAGTTAGCCCAACGGGTAGGGAACGAACTCAAATGACTTTCAGTTAAGGTTAGATGAGCAGCGTAACTTGAGTTGCTCAAAATAAGTCGCCGAATTTACGTTAAACAACGTTTTCAACGTCGCTAAGTCTACAGGGGCCCTATTGTATAAATGTTTTATTTTATTGCAAAAAATAAACGCAGAACGAAGTTATTATCATCATATCATAATCAGCCGATATTGTTCCCACTGCTGGGACACAGACCTCCTGTCTTCCGAGAGGGAGTGGTCTCTAATCCACCAAACGGGTCCAGTGCGGGTTGGTAGATGTCACATGTCTTCGAATTTTTTGGTTCTAGGACATGCCCGTTTCTTCAAGATATTTTCCTTCAGCGTTTTGAGAGCAGTGGTGATGAAATTGTTTACACAAAGTAAAGCGCCCGTCTGGGCTCGAACCTAAGACCGACAACTCGTAAGTCGCGGCCGTTATCACTAGGCCACCACTGCTCTCCTACTATAGCAAAAATAAGTGTCTCTAAAAAAAGGGATGGATTTAAATATTTTTTAAAACTACCTAGTTTTTGACACGGTAATGTCAAAAACCCACCCTCACTACCTTCATCGCCGTCATTTTCCGTCCGCACAATGACGGCACCTTTTACTTGTGTACATACGTCTACTAACTTATATATTTTTTGTATAAGTATATATTTTGTTGAGAACAAATAAAAGTTATTATTGAAGGACCTTCTCTGTATCAGAAGAGGCCTTTGCCCTGCAATGTGAAAATAACAGCCTGGTATTGTTATTATACATGATCAGATTAAATTAGCTAGCAAAACTCCGCAGACGTGATGGGTATCGATATCTAAACACGACAAAAAAAAAGATTTGATGATTTTCTTTCGGGGTCAATGCCCGCTGGTAGTATTGTTATTACAAGTTTGAGTTGAAAAATTTGTTTTATCGTGTTGAGATATCGATACCCATCACATCTGCGGAGTTTCGCTAGCTAATTAAATTTGACCCTGTCTTATTGAATTGACCGAACTTCAGCGACTTATATTGAGCTCCTCAATGTCCGTCCGTTGGTGTACCGCCTGTAGCCAATCTACTCGGCCTCAAACCTTAGATATTCTACCTTAGTGATCTTCTTGGGATCAGAAGTGCCGGTCTCCAGTACTTCCACCTTCTGGTAAACGTTGGGAGAGTTCAGCCAGCGGGTGCGCTCGCCCGTCTTGCCCTGGCCCTTCTTCCATATCCTGGAGATGAGAGAAAGAGATTAGTGGCCCGACCACTACAGCAAAAAGGACGAATAAAACCAGGTTAACAAAACCGCCCCGACCCTCGCCCGAGCCAGCCCGCGCCGCTGAGCCTGTAGCTTTAAATCCGTCCCTAAATGATTCCGATCCAGTCTGTCCCATGCTGTCAGCTGACCCAGCGACGCCCTAAGCCGAGATCCGTACCTCACAGACCTTTAGCGTGTAGCTGGAGGCCTTAATTTATTGAGACATCCACAGGCAAGCCGGTTAAGCAGACGACAACCTCATAGGTTGAACAGAGAGATGCCGTCTCGAAAAAAAAAGATTAACAAAAGGTATTTAGAAGGCAGATGTGAGTGGAAACGCTGGGAGGTGGACGGACTAGGACATATAGTGACCTTCTTGGTGATGTTCTTCAGGTGCGTAGTACTCGCGACCGGCGTACGTGTATGACCAGAGAGGCAATTCTCGTAATTTTAAGAACGTTCACAGTCTTATTTCAGTCTTAATCTGTCAAAAATACCTCTAATGTCCCCTACATTTTTGACCATTTGTTCGCGTGCACGTAGTCATGAACGATGTCGCGGGTCATGATTATCATCATCATTTCAGCCGCAAGACGTCCACTGCTGCACACCGGCCTCCCCCAAGCACCTCCACGTGGACCGGTTCTGTGCTTCTCGCATCCAACGGGTTCCTGCGGCCTTCACAAGGTCGTCGGTCTACCTTGTGGGAGGGCTTCCAACGCCACTCCAGAACCGTTCGGCCCCAACAGACACAAGTATCTTGCACAGCTGATCTAGTAACAGTATCTCACCCTTGCTTGTAGAGCTCCTCCTCCTCCAGCAGATAGCCGAGCGACGACACAGCCGGCGGCACCTCCACGTCGTTCTTAGGCCGCGGGACGTCGTTCTGAACACAAAAGTATTATATTAGCCACATATTTTCAAATAAAGGGGCTCGTGGCTCAGTAACCTACTCGTGGCTGGGAGCAGTGAAGGCCCATTGGTAATGGCCCCATTTTACAAGTTGTAGGTCGTAGGCAGTGTACTCGGTGTAAACTATTTCATCACCAGTCTCAAAACTGTGAAGGAAAACTTCGTGAGGAAACCGGCATGTCCTAGAACCAAAAATGGCTGATTTTTGGTTCTAGGACATGCCGGTGGGTATAACGTCCCACTGCTGGGACACAGGCCTCTTCTTTTGTGAGAGGTAGTGGGCCGTAATCCATCACGTGGGTCCGTGCGGGTCGGTAGATGTCACATGTCTTCGAATTTAAATTGGTTCACAACTTTTCAGTGACTGGTGCTACTTTCAAACCTCCTCTTATGTAATTTCTTATTCTATCCGTTCGTGTAACTCCACACATCCCTCTCAGCATTCTCATCTCAGCTGCATGCAATTGCCTTTCATTCATCCCTTTTGTGGCCCAACATTCTGATCCTTTGTATATCTAGTGGTTTGAGCGCAAGTGGAACTTCTTGCGCAGCGCTTGGTACCTTGACGAGCGGGTGTCGGTAGATGTAGCCGGTGCGGAAGCCGGCGTTGTCCAGCATGCGCATGAGTGCCTCGAACTCCTCGCCGCCCACGCGCCACTTGCTGGCGTCGGCCGGCGGCTTGCGGGACGACTCGTAGATCTGTGCGACAAGCATTTTATACGGTTTAACACATTTATTTCTCGAAAAGAATATTTTAATTATTTTGTTAATCGACTTCAAAAAAAGGAGGTTCTCAATTCGGTATAATATTTTTTTTTAAATGTTTTTTACCTCAGAACTCCGTTATTTATAAGCCGATTTGCAATTTTTTAACCGACTTCTAAAAAAGGAGGAGATTCTCAATTCGGATGCTTGTATTGTTTGCTCGCGCATAACTCCGTTGCTTGCCAATCAATTTGAAAAATTCTTTATTTATTGGAAAGGGTATACTTCCCAAATGGTCCCATAGAAATTTCATCAAAAATGGTTCAGCAGTTTGGTTTTTAAACCTAAATTACTGTTAAAATTACAACTTAAAAGTGAAAAAAAAACTGTTTGAAAAAAAAAACAACCGACTTCCAAAAACGACACTACAAAGTGAAAAATAACTTTAATTTTTCGGAAGTCGGTGGCAAACAACGCAAATGCGAACCCAACGACACCGACCTCCAAAATTAAAGTTATTTTTCACTTTGTAGTGTCGTTTTTGGAAGTCGGTTGTTTTTTTTTTTTTCAAACAGTTTTTTTTTTATTTGAAAGGATATACTTTCAGATTGGTCCCATAGAAATTTCATGAAAAACAGTTCAGTAGTTTGGTTTTTAAACCAAAATTACTGGAATAAATAACTTTAATTTCGGAAGTCGGTGGTAAACAACGAAAATGCGAACCCGACGATACAGACTTCCCAAATTCAAGATATTTTTCATTTTGTAGTGTCTTTTTTGGAACTCGCTTGTGTTTTTTTGGAAAAAGGTTTTTATTTCCATAAGTATACATACGACATCACGCCTGGAATCCCAGAAGGGATAGGCAGGGGCGAATATTTTTATCAAGTAAAATAATAAAAGGAAAGGATGATACCTGTCGCCGCGCCTCGTCGTCGAACAGCGACAGCTCGTCCACCGGCACGGACGCCACGCGCAGCTGGATCTCGCACGCCGCCGTCAGGTTCCTGCCACGACACGACACGAGCCAGCGGTCAGCGAGGGTTCTCATGAATATTTACGCCACCAGTTGGCGCCACTTTGACAAGAGGTGGCTGTGCTTTTCTTATATAAATAAATAAAGAAGTCTTCCATTTCGACAATGAATCTATACTGATAATAAAGCTGAAGAATTTGTTTGTTTGCTAAAATGTACTTATCTCTGGAACTTCCAGTCGGATTTGCAAGCTGAAGTGGCAGTATGCTGGCCATGTCTGTCGAAGGACTACTGGCCGGTGGAGCAGACGAGTCCTGGAGTGGAGACGGGTATCGCAAGCGTAGTGTGGGAGCCCCCCAGCGACGGTGGAGCCACGAGCTGAGCGCCGGGGGGGCTGTGTGCAGCAGTGGATTGCGATAGGTTGAGTCGATTAATTAGTGGCGGCATCTACCTCGCCACATGCGAAATACGTATCACACTGACGTCACGCAAAATCCTGCATCGCGCAAACAAAGTTTACCACGCGACTGTAACATCCCGACATCAAACGTCTGGCAGTAGCTCACCACGCACAACACCCGTCTGGTTGGAGGACCCTCGCCTGCACTATGGAGGATGAGTGAACCTGTTCCTTAGATTGATTGGCCAGTGAGTGCAATGTCCCGCTGGCGCCAGCAGCCGGCCCACGTACCTGGCCTGGTAGAAGGCCTCCTCCAGCGTGGCCCCGCAGCACAGCGCGCCCCCACAGCTCAGCATGAGCACCTTGGCGTGCGGGCCCAGCGCGCGCACCAGCTTGTCGCGCTCCTCGTTGTCCAGGATACCTGCGAGGGAGCACTCATTCATTAAAAAATAAAAGAAAGAAAGAAACATTGTTTATTGTGCACAAACACATGCACATTAAAAAAAAAAAAAACAGGCCAAGTGCGTGTCGGGCCACGCATAGAATAGGGTTCCGTAATCACCCATAATGGCACGTGGATCTAGAAGGATATTTTACATGTTTACGGGCCGTCAGAAGCCCGAGAGTCGGACAACCAGTCTCAGTACAACTTGTAGGTTGTACAAAGACGTGGTCATCGTAGATCCTCACGGGCACCAAGTAGGAGAGAGGAATACTGACCGTGCGGCACGCGATGGTAGGCGATGTCGCCCAGCAGCGCGGCCTCGTGGCACAGCGGCAGCAGGCCGCGCCGCATGGCCGACACGGCCAGCGCGGGCGGCGAGCGCACGTGCAGCACGCAGCGCACGTCCGGCACCAAGTAGGAGAGAGGAATACTGACCGTGCGGCACGCGATGGTAGGCGATGTCGCCCAGCAGCGCGGCCTCGTGGCACAGCGGCAGCAGGCCGCGCCGCATGGCCGACACGGCCAGCGCGGGCGGCGAGCGCACGTGCAGCACGCAGCGCACGTCCGGCACCAAGTAGGAGAGAGGAATACTGACCGTGCGGCACGCGATGGTAGGCGATGTCGCCCAGCAGCGCGGCCTCGTGGCACAGCGGCAGCAGGCCGCGCCGCATGGCCGACACGGCCAGCGCGGGCGGCGAGCGCACGTGCAGCACGCAGCGCACGTCCGGCACCAAGTAGGAGAGAGGAATACTGACCGTGCGGCACGCGATGGTAGGCGATGTCGCCCAGCAGCGCGGCCTCGTGGCACAGCGGCAGCAGGCCGCGCCGCATGGCCGACACGGCCAGCGCGGGCGGCGAGCGCACGTGCAGCACGCAGCGCACGTCCGGCACCAAGTAGGAGAGAGGAATACTGACCGTGCGGCACGCGATGGTAGGCGATGTCGCCCAGCAGCGCGGCCTCGTGGCACAGCGGCAGCAGGCCGCGCCGCATGGCCGACACGGCCAGCGCGGGCGGCGAGCGCACGTGCAGCACGCAGCGCACGTCCGGCACCAAGTAGGAGAGAGGAATACTGACCGTGCGGCACGCGATGGTAGGCGATGTCGCCCAGCAGCGCGGCCTCGTGGCACAGCGGCAGCAGGCCGCGCCGCATGGCCGACACGGCCAGCGCGGGCGGCGAGCGCACGTGCAGCACGCAGCGCACGTCCGGCACCAAGTAGGAGAGAGGAATACTGACCGTGCGGCACGCGATGGTAGGCGATGTCGCCCAGCAGCGCGGCCTCGTGGCACAGCGGCAGCAGGCCGCGCCGCATGGCCGACACGGCCAGCGCGGGCGGCGAGCGCACGTGCAGCACGCAGCGCACGTCCGGCACCAAGTAGGAGAGAGGAATACTGACCGTGCGGCACGCGATGGTAGGCGATGTCGCCCAGCAGCGCGGCCTCGTGGCACAGCGGCAGCAGGCCGCGCCGCATGGCCGACACGGCCAGCGCGGGCGGCGAGCGCACGTGCAGCACGCAGCGCACGTCCGGCACCAAGTAGGAGAGAGGAATACTGACCGTGCGGCACGCGATGGTAGGCGATGTCGCCCAGCAGCGCGGCCTCGTGGCACAGCGGCAGCAGGCCGCGCCGCATGGCCGACACGGCCAGCGCGGGCGGCGAGCGCACGTGCAGCACGCAGCGCACGTCCGGCACCAAGTAGGAGAGAGGAATACTGACCGTGCGGCACGCGATGGTAGGCGATGTCGCCCAGCAGCGCGGCCTCGTGGCACAGCGGCAGCAGGCCGCGCCGCATGGCCGACACGGCCAGCGCGGGCGGCGAGCGCACGTGCAGCACGCAGCGCACGTCCGGCACCAAGTAGGAGAGAGGAATACTGACCGTGCGGCACGCGATGGTAGGCGATGTCGCCCAGCAGCGCGGCCTCGTGGCACAGCGGCAGCAGGCCGCGCCGCATGGCCGACACGGCCAGCGCGGGCGGCGAGCGCACGTGCAGCACGCAGCGCACGTCCGGCACCAAGTAGGAGAGAGGAATACTGACCGTGCGGCACGCGATGGTAGGCGATGTCGCCCAGCAGCGCGGCCTCGTGGCACAGCGGCAGCAGGCCGCGCCGCATGGCCGACACGGCCAGCGCGGGCGGCGAGCGCACGTGCAGCACGCAGCGCACGTCCGGCACCAAGTAGGAGAGAGGAATACTGACCGTGCGGCACGCGATGGTAGGCGATGTCGCCCAGCAGCGCGGCCTCGTGGCACAGCGGCAGCAGGCCGCGCCGCATGGCCGACACGGCCAGCGCGGGCGGCGAGCGCACGTGCAGCACGCAGCGCACGTCCGGCACCAAGTAGGAGAGAGGAATACTGACCGTGCGGCACGCGATGGTAGGCGATGTCGCCCAGCAGCGCGGCCTCGTGGCACAGCGGCAGCAGGCCGCGCCGCATGGCCGACACGGCCAGCGCGGGCGGCGAGCGCACGTGCAGCACGCAGCGCACGTCCGGCACCAAGTAGGAGAGAGGAATACTGACCGTGCGGCACGCGATGGTAGGCGATGTCGCCCAGCAGCGCGGCCTCGTGGCACAGCGGCAGCAGGCCGCGCCGCATGGCCGACACGGCCAGCGCGGGCGGCGAGCGCACGTGCAGCACGCAGCGCACGTCCGGCACCAAGTAGGAGAGAGGAATACTGACCGTGCGGCACGCGATGGTAGGCGATGTCGCCCAGCAGCGCGGCCTCGTGGCACAGCGGCAGCAGGCCGCGCCGCATGGCCGACACGGCCAGCGCGGGCGGCGAGCGCACGTGCAGCACGCAGCGCACGTCCGGCACCAAGTAGGAGAGAGGAATACTGACCGTGCGGCACGCGATGGTAGGCGATGTCGCCCAGCAGCGCGGCCTCGTGGCACAGCGGCAGCAGGCCGCGCCGCATGGCCGACACGGCCAGCGCGGGCGGCGAGCGCACGTGCAGCACGCAGCGCACGTCCGGCACCAAGTAGGAGAGAGGAATACTGACCGTGCGGCACGCGATGGTAGGCGATGTCGCCCAGCAGCGCGGCCTCGTGGCACAGCGGCAGCAGGCCGCGCCGCATGGCCGACACGGCCAGCGCGGGCGGCGAGCGCACGTGCAGCACGCAGCGCACGTCCGGCACCAAGTAGGAGAGAGGAATACTGACCGTGCGGCACGCGATGGTAGGCGATGTCGCCCAGCAGCGCGGCCTCGTGGCACAGCGGCAGCAGGCCGCGCCGCATGGCCGACACGGCCAGCGCGGGCGGCGAGCGCACGTGCAGCACGCAGCGCACGTCCGGCACCAAGTAGGAGAGAGGAATACTGACCGTGCGGCACGCGATGGTAGGCGATGTCGCCCAGCAGCGCGGCCTCGTGGCACAGCGGCAGCAGGCCGCGCCGCATGGCCGACACGGCCAGCGCGGGCGGCGAGCGCACGTGCAGCACGCAGCGCACGTCCGGCACCAAGTAGGAGAGAGGAATACTGACCGTGCGGCACGCGATGGTAGGCGATGTCGCCCAGCAGCGCGGCCTCGTGGCACAGCGGCAGCAGGCCGCGCCGCATGGCCGACACGGCCAGCGCGGGCGGCGAGCGCACGTGCAGCACGCAGCGCACGTCCGGCACCAAGTAGGAGAGAGGAATACTGACCGTGCGGCACGCGATGGTAGGCGATGTCGCCCAGCAGCGCGGCCTCGTGGCACAGCGGCAGCAGGCCGCGCCGCATGGCCGACACGGCCAGCGCGGGCGGCGAGCGCACGTGCAGCACGCAGCGCACGTCCGGCACCAAGTAGGAGAGAGGAATACTGACCGTGCGGCACGCGATGGTAGGCGATGTCGCCCAGCAGCGCGGCCTCGTGGCACAGCGGCAGCAGGCCGCGCCGCATGGCCGACACGGCCAGCGCGGGCGGCGAGCGCACGTGCAGCACGCAGCGCACGTCCGGCACCAAGTAGGAGAGAGGAATACTGACCGTGCGGCACGCGATGGTAGGCGATGTCGCCCAGCAGCGCGGCCTCGTGGCACAGCGGCAGCAGGCCGCGCCGCATGGCCGACACGGCCAGCGCGGGCGGCGAGCGCACGTGCAGCACGCAGCGCACGTCCGGCACCAAGTAGGAGAGAGGAATACTGACCGTGCGGCACGCGATGGTAGGCGATGTCGCCCAGCAGCGCGGCCTCGTGGCACAGCGGCAGCAGGCCGCGCCGCATGGCCGACACGGCCAGCGCGGGCGGCGAGCGCACGTGCAGCACGCAGCGCACGTCCGGCACCAAGTAGGAGAGAGGAATACTGACCGTGCGGCACGCGATGGTAGGCGATGTCGCCCAGCAGCGCGGCCTCGTGGCACAGCGGCAGCAGGCCGCGCCGCATGGCCGACACGGCCAGCGCGGGCGGCGAGCGCACGTGCAGCACGCAGCGCACGTCCGGCACCAAGTAGGAGAGAGGAATACTGACCGTGCGGCACGCGATGGTAGGCGATGTCGCCCAGCAGCGCGGCCTCGTGGCACAGCGGCAGCAGGCCGCGCCGCATGGCCGACACGGCCAGCGCGGGCGGCGAGCGCACGTGCAGCACGCAGCGCACGTCCGGCACCAAGTAGGAGAGAGGAATACTGACCGTGCGGCACGCGATGGTAGGCGATGTCGCCCAGCAGCGCGGCCTCGTGGCACAGCGGCAGCAGGCCGCGCCGCATGGCCGACACGGCCAGCGCGGGCGGCGAGCGCACGTGCAGCACGCAGCGCACGTCCGGCACCAAGTAGGAGAGAGGAATACTGACCGTGCGGCACGCGATGGTAGGCGATGTCGCCCAGCAGCGCGGCCTCGTGGCACAGCGGCAGCAGGCCGCGCCGCATGGCCGACACGGCCAGCGCGGGCGGCGAGCGCACGTGCAGCACGCAGCGCACGTCCGGCACCAAGTAGGAGAGAGGAATACTGACCGTGCGGCACGCGATGGTAGGCGATGTCGCCCAGCAGCGCGGCCTCGTGGCACAGCGGCAGCAGGCCGCGCCGCATGGCCGACACGGCCAGCGCGGGCGGCGAGCGCACGTGCAGCACGCAGCGCACGTCCGGCACCAAGTAGGAGAGAGGAATACTGACCGTGCGGCACGCGATGGTAGGCGATGTCGCCCAGCAGCGCGGCCTCGTGGCACAGCGGCAGCAGGCCGCGCCGCATGGCCGACACGGCCAGCGCGGGCGGCGAGCGCACGTGCAGCACGCAGCGCACGTCCGGCACCAAGTAGGAGAGAGGAATACTGACCGTGCGGCACGCGATGGTAGGCGATGTCGCCCAGCAGCGCGGCCTCGTGGCACAGCGGCAGCAGGCCGCGCCGCATGGCCGACACGGCCAGCGCGGGCGGCGAGCGCACGTGCAGCACGCAGCGCACGTCCGGCACCAAGTAGGAGAGAGGAATACTGACCGTGCGGCACGCGATGGTAGGCGATGTCGCCCAGCAGCGCGGCCTCGTGGCACAGCGGCAGCAGGCCGCGCCGCATGGCCGACACGGCCAGCGCGGGCGGCGAGCGCACGTGCAGCACGCAGCGCACGTCCGGCACCAAGTAGGAGAGAGGAATACTGACCGTGCGGCACGCGATGGTAGGCGATGTCGCCCAGCAGCGCGGCCTCGTGGCACAGCGGCAGCAGGCCGCGCCGCATGGCCGACACGGCCAGCGCGGGCGGCGAGCGCACGTGCAGCACGCAGCGCACGTCCGGCACCAAGTAGGAGAGAGGAATACTGACCGTGCGGCACGCGATGGTAGGCGATGTCGCCCAGCAGCGCGGCCTCGTGGCACAGCGGCAGCAGGCCGCGCCGCATGGCCGACACGGCCAGCGCGGGCGGCGAGCGCACGTGCAGCACGCAGCGCACGTCCGGCACCAAGTAGGAGAGAGGAATACTGACCGTGCGGCACGCGATGGTAGGCGATGTCGCCCAGCAGCGCGGCCTCGTGGCACAGCGGCAGCAGGCCGCGCCGCATGGCCGACACGGCCAGCGCGGGCGGCGAGCGCACGTGCAGCACGCAGCGCACGTCCGGCACCAAGTAGGAGAGAGGAATACTGACCGTGCGGCACGCGATGGTAGGCGATGTCGCCCAGCAGCGCGGCCTCGTGGCACAGCGGCAGCAGGCCGCGCCGCATGGCCGACACGGCCAGCGCGGGCGGCGAGCGCACGTGCAGCACGCAGCGCACGTCCGGCACCAAGTAGGAGAGAGGAATACTGACCGTGCGGCACGCGATGGTAGGCGATGTCGCCCAGCAGCGCGGCCTCGTGGCACAGCGGCAGCAGGCCGCGCCGCATGGCCGACACGGCCAGCGCGGGCGGCGAGCGCACGTGCAGCACGCAGCGCACGTCCGGCACCAAGTAGGAGAGAGGAATACTGACCGTGCGGCACGCGATGGTAGGCGATGTCGCCCAGCAGCGCGGCCTCGTGGCACAGCGGCAGCAGGCCGCGCCGCATGGCCGACACGGCCAGCGCGGGCGGCGAGCGCACGTGCAGCACGCAGCGCACGTCCGGCACCAAGTAGGAGAGAGGAATACTGACCGTGCGGCACGCGATGGTAGGCGATGTCGCCCAGCAGCGCGGCCTCGTGGCACAGCGGCAGCAGGCCGCGCCGCATGGCCGACACGGCCAGCGCGGGCGGCGAGCGCACGTGCAGCACGCAGCGCACGTCCGGCACCAAGTAGGAGAGAGGAATACTGACCGTGCGGCACGCGATGGTAGGCGATGTCGCCCAGCAGCGCGGCCTCGTGGCACAGCGGCAGCAGGCCGCGCCGCATGGCCGACACGGCCAGCGCGGGCGGCGAGCGCACGTGCAGCACGCAGCGCACGTCCGGCACCAAGTAGGAGAGAGGAATACTGACCGTGCGGCACGCGATGGTAGGCGATGTCGCCCAGCAGCGCGGCCTCGTGGCACAGCGGCAGCAGGCCGCGCCGCATGGCCGACACGGCCAGCGCGGGCGGCGAGCGCACGTGCAGCACGCAGCGCACGTCCGGCACCAAGTAGGAGAGAGGAATACTGACCGTGCGGCACGCGATGGTAGGCGATGTCGCCCAGCAGCGCGGCCTCGTGGCACAGCGGCAGCAGGCCGCGCCGCATGGCCGACACGGCCAGCGCGGGCGGCGAGCGCACGTGCAGCACGCAGCGCACGTCCGGCACCAAGTAGGAGAGAGGAATACTGACCGTGCGGCACGCGATGGTAGGCGATGTCGCCCAGCAGCGCGGCCTCGTGGCACAGCGGCAGCAGGCCGCGCCGCATGGCCGACACGGCCAGCGCGGGCGGCGAGCGCACGTGCAGCACGCAGCGCACGTCCGGCACCAAGTAGGAGAGAGGAATACTGACCGTGCGGCACGCGATGGTAGGCGATGTCGCCCAGCAGCGCGGCCTCGTGGCACAGCGGCAGCAGGCCGCGCCGCATGGCCGACACGGCCAGCGCGGGCGGCGAGCGCACGTGCAGCACGCAGCGCACGTCCGGCACCAAGTAGGAGAGAGGAATACTGACCGTGCGGCACGCGATGGTAGGCGATGTCGCCCAGCAGCGCGGCCTCGTGGCACAGCGGCAGCAGGCCGCGCCGCATGGCCGACACGGCCAGCGCGGGCGGCGAGCGCACGTGCAGCACGCAGCGCACGTCCGGCACCAAGTAGGAGAGAGGAATACTGACCGTGCGGCACGCGATGGTAGGCGATGTCGCCCAGCAGCGCGGCCTCGTGGCACAGCGGCAGCAGGCCGCGCCGCATGGCCGACACGGCCAGCGCGGGCGGCGAGCGCACGTGCAGCACGCAGCGCACGTCCGGCACCAAGTAGGAGAGAGGAATACTGACCGTGCGGCACGCGATGGTAGGCGATGTCGCCCAGCAGCGCGGCCTCGTGGCACAGCGGCAGCAGGCCGCGCCGCATGGCCGACACGGCCAGCGCGGGCGGCGAGCGCACGTGCAGCACGCAGCGCACGTCCGGCACCAAGTAGGAGAGAGGAATACTGACCGTGCGGCACGCGATGGTAGGCGATGTCGCCCAGCAGCGCGGCCTCGTGGCACAGCGGCAGCAGGCCGCGCCGCATGGCCGACACGGCCAGCGCGGGCGGCGAGCGCACGTGCAGCACGCAGCGCACGTCCGGCACCAAGTAGGAGAGAGGAATACTGACCGTGCGGCACGCGATGGTAGGCGATGTCGCCCAGCAGCGCGGCCTCGTGGCACAGCGGCAGCAGGCCGCGCCGCATGGCCGACACGGCCAGCGCGGGCGGCGAGCGCACGTGCAGCACGCAGCGCACGTCCGGCACCAAGTAGGAGAGAGGAATACTGACCGTGCGGCACGCGATGGTAGGCGATGTCGCCCAGCAGCGCGGCCTCGTGGCACAGCGGCAGCAGGCCGCGCCGCATGGCCGACACGGCCAGCGCGGGCGGCGAGCGCACGTGCAGCACGCAGCGCACGTCCGGCACCAAGTAGGAGAGAGGAATACTGACCGTGCGGCACGCGATGGTAGGCGATGTCGCCCAGCAGCGCGGCCTCGTGGCACAGCGGCAGCAGGCCGCGCCGCATGGCCGACACGGCCAGCGCGGGCGGCGAGCGCACGTGCAGCACGCAGCGCACGTCCGGCACCAAGTAGGAGAGAGGAATACTGACCGTGCGGCACGCGATGGTAGGCGATGTCGCCCAGCAGCGCGGCCTCGTGGCACAGCGGCAGCAGGCCGCGCCGCATGGCCGACACGGCCAGCGCGGGCGGCGAGCGCACGTGCAGCACGCAGCGCACGTCCGGCACCAAGTAGGAGAGAGGAATACTGACCGTGCGGCACGCGATGGTAGGCGATGTCGCCCAGCAGCGCGGCCTCGTGGCACAGCGGCAGCAGGCCGCGCCGCATGGCCGACACGGCCAGCGCGGGCGGCGAGCGCACGTGCAGCACGCAGCGCACGTCCGGCCGCGCTGCGTGCACGGACGCGTGCAGCGAGAAACCTGGCGGGAAAATGTCCATTCATAACAAAAATAACAATAGCAGAGAAAGCTGCGCGAGGCCAGGAGGCGTTCAGTGGTCACCTTCGACGTTGACGGGGAAGTTGGTGGTCCCCTGGTCCTGCACGGCGCCCTGCATGTCCACCTTGACGAGCGAGGAGGCCGTCACCTCGTGCGGCAGCAGGCCGCGCGGCGTGGTCAGCACGGACTCCACGGCCGTGTTGAGACGAGCTGTTATCTGCCCGTGGTTGCCCGCTGGAAGCAAAGGGTTTTTTATTATTATTTTAATTATTTGTATAGATGAAGATTGTGAAGTAGCGTTGGAAAGCCTCCCACAAGGTGGACCGAGGACCTTATGAAGGCCGCAGGAACCCGTTGCATGCGAGAAGCACAGAACTGGTCGAAGTGGAGGTGCTTGGGGGAGGCTTATGTCCTATAGTGGACGTCTTTCGGCTGAAATGATGATACAGACTATAGGTGGAAGAAAGCTGGGCAGATGATGCGTATGCTACTCACTCTGGGTCCACCCGAACAGGTCTACCAGTCGGTACACGGCCGCCAGCTTGCAGCGCAGGATCTTCTCCCCCTTCTCGTATCCGACGCCCTCGATACCGCGGATGTCGTTGATGGGAAGCACGCAGGCGGGACCCTGGGGAAGATCAGAGAAGGTTCAGATTAGATTACCTGGGCCCGAATTCTAAATTATTATTCCCCGCGTAATCTTACCACGTGCAAGAAAGTTTCTTGTAGAAACCCCTGTAACGGCAAGGAATCGAAATCTCAACCGTACGGAAAACATATTATATTCTGACAGTTCAAACTTATATATTGTGACGCTTCACGGGGTTTGGTCTCATTATATATTTCGTTAGCATTGATGTCAACTATCGATTTATACAGCTTCCATGCGCGGTGGCCATTTTGAGAAGAAAAAAACCAAATGGCGTGACAATCCTATCAGTCCATATGGCCGTCATAACATAGTCAATCTCGATCACAATCCATGGTAGATAAGGGCATAAGAAACTGGACTCACCCTCATGCTGCCGGTGTGCAGCCGGCCGCCTACCATCTCGCGGATGCGCTGCAGCAGCGGCGCGTCGTTGCCCTCGTGCATCTGCTGGTCCAGCACGCGCTCCAGCTCCTCGCGGAACAGTTTGGACGACATCAGCGCCTCCACGCGCTTGCGCCGCTCCATCTCGCGGACATCCTTAAGAAGAAAAATAATATTTTATTTGGGACACCCACAGAAAATACAGATAGTAAAAAAGGAACCTAGGTTAGCCTAAAAAAAAAAAAACCTGGAATGTGACGAGTAAGTTGTAAACACAATTCCTGGTCCAATAAGAAACAGCGTGCTACAAGGATCTTTTGGCATTTGCGCCCTAATTGCGTAACACACTTTCAATCGCAATCTGAATCACTTTGAAGGATATTGCTAATCCATTGCTTCATGTGTTCGAAAAATTTGTCTGCTCAACAACGTAAATAACGCAATGAATGTTGTTGAACTGTCAAAATGAAAGCCATTCCTATTGTGTGTTACGCAATAACCCAACCCCGCTGGATGACATTGATAGGGGGCGTTGTTGATAAACTGTATTGACAAAACAAGATGGCGGCGCTACTTTCGATGTTGGCCGCGCGCCAAAATAACCTTTTAGCATCGTAGGTTGCTTGTAGGCAAGGGTGTCATCATGAGGAAACCGGCATGTCCTAGAATCAAAAATTCGAAGACGTGACACCTACCAACCTGCACTGGGCCCGCGTGGTCGATTACTGCCGTCCCTGTCACAGAGAGAAGGCCTGTGTCCCAGCAGTGGGAACAATATTTCATAACATTAGGTCAGATAGGCAGTCGCTCCATGTAAAAATACTGATATTCAGCCGCATCTGGTTCGGCTGGAACCCATACACAACATAGTTGGAAAAAGCCTAGGGAGATGATGGTGCTGTTACCATGCACGCGCGGTAGACTGGACTATGCTAGATGCCCTAACGTGTGCTGAGGATCAAGAGCTTCTACTCACCGCATCAATGTCCGCAGGGCGCTGCTTCATCCTCTCTTCCTCCTCCTCGGTGGACAGCGCTCCCGTGCCGTTGGGTAGCGGCTCCGTGTCTGTGTCTGCCATTGTGGGCGGCACGGCGAGGACTTCTGAAAGAGAAAAGAGAACAACGGTTACATGGAGAACATAGATCGTGTATCTTTGGAAGGCGAACAAGCGGACGGTCCACCTGATGGTGTTAAAGTCGCCTCTGGACATCTGCTATACCGAGAAATATCTTACTGTCCGAACTGACGACTGCGGAGCATTTATAAAAGAATTTAGAATCCACGTTGCCAATTCAATGCACCAGAAACCGCGATGCAAGAAAACATCGTGAGAAAACCTGAACTTAGTGATTAAAAGCATGGTAGACAGATAAAAACTCATATCATTTATTTCAATTAAACCATTTATAGCCACTTTTGAATTGTCAAAGAGTCGGTCAGTTAGTCAGAAAGTTGAAGCTAGTTGCCCATTCCAAAACGTAGATCTCTATGGAGAAGAACTGGCAAGAAACTCCAAGGACACTCTTAAATGGGCAACTAGCTTCATCTTCTGACTGACCGCATAGTCAGTCTATAATGTTCCCACTGCTGGGACACAGACCTCCTCTCTGTGAGAGGAAGAGGGCTGTGATCCACCACGCAGGCCCAGTGCGGGTTGGTGGATGTCTCATGTTTTCGAATTTCCGTTCTAGGACATGCCGGTTTCCTCACGATGTTTTCCTTCACCCTCCTGACCGACCCCTTGACAATAAAAAAATGCCTGTCATTGATTTAATTGTAAATAAATGCATTGGGTTTAGCCTTTACACTGCATGGGAACAATTGCAGATTGACATCATTTTTAAAGAAGCGTAATGTCGCCAAAAATACTTTATGACGTAATTTGAATGACAAAACGCATCGCCGGCCCAAATGCGCGATATCTTCGACTGAATTGGTTAGGCATTAGTCATTGTGCTGTACCTAGTATTGTAATAGCTATTGAAACCAAATGGAGGGACCACTTAGTTGAATGGACTGAATTATAAGTGGTCAATCGACCAACGAGAGCAGTGGGTAATGTAAGACTGGGTGTCCGAAATAATAACAGCCGCACAGATCGCACAGTCGCCGATCGATCAGGTTAAGCTACGCTTGGCACGGTTGGTCTGTGGATGGGTCTTTGTGGATCTTTACATACCGAGACACCTCCGTGCCTCGGAGAGCACGCTATACCGTTACTCCCAGCTGTCATTCGCGGATCGTTGACAGTCGTTACGGGTAGTCAGAAGTCCAAAAGTCTGACAACCAGTCTTACCAAGGCGTATAGTATTACACAGTAACTGGGTTGTGGAGGTCAGATAGGCAGTCGCTCCATGTAAAAGACTGGTATTCAGCTGCATCCGGTTAGACTGGAAGCCGACCCCAAATTAGTTGGGAAAAGACTAGGCAGATATGACATCTATGTTCTATGTAATGGGCTTAGTTTCCGCATTGGTCCTTCAAGTGTACCATTGCGCGTGGGTCATGGCGGCCGTCGGTGGTTATTTCAACCAGCTCGCCTCCCTCCAGATGATGACATAAGGAAACTATTATTCAAACCGGTGTAGGTATCAATCATAGCCAAAGTTATAATACTCCATAATTATAGGGTTCAGACAGGTACCCTTGAACGTGGCGAGACAAAAAACTTATATTACGCCTACAAGACTTTAGTCGCGAGCTCGAACTCATTGGTGGGCATGGCTAAAAAGCACGCTGTCTCACCTGGCACCGTGTCATTATATGTGTGTACATAAATGGTAAAATAAATAAATGAGCATTTGGCCCGACATGAGAATCAAACCCAGGACTTCATGCTCAGCTGTAGCGCTCGCGACCAACGAGGAGGAATCGTCAAGTTCCCTGTAATTACAAGTTGGCCGATGTCCATGTACCGAGCGCAGCCCCCGGCCGTGACCCCGCGTCCGATTGGGAAGCCCCGCGTGTCCCACATAGCCACTGTAATCTCTTATCGATCCTATGTCTGTCGCAGAACCATTATTAGGGTTCCGTAGCCAAATGGCAAAACCGAAACCTTTATAATTTCGTTATTGTCGTCTGTCAGTCTCTCCGGCACCCTATTTGGGTATATACACTATCAATATATATCTTAATCATTTTGTAGAATATTGCTAAACCATTACTTCATTATGTTCGTAAAAAATGTCTGCACAACAACGTGAATCACGCAATGAATGTTGTTGAACTGTCAATATGAAAGCCATTGCTACTGACAGTGTGTTACACAACTACCCCGCGGATGTGATGCAGCCATCTTACTTGAAGACTAGCACTCTAGCACTAGATAGATAAAAAATTAGAACAATTTTTTTTTTAACTTCAAAAAAGTCTCAATTAGACTGTATTTTTTTTTTTTGGGTTCCGTACCTCAGTAGGAAAATCGGAACCCTTATAAGATCACTTCGTTGTCCATCAGTCTGTCCGTCTGTCAAGACCCGCGCCTTGTATTTAGCCACGGGCCCCTCGCGGGGAAGGCTAGCCTGTGCTAGAATGTCACAAGGCATCCAGGTTCACACGGCGACCTACTCATGACTGCCCAAACTGGACAAATGAATGCGTCGCGCGTCACATGACAACTGGGACTGAAATGAAACATGTGCGCCGGGTCAGTGGCCTCAAGGCGACCGTGACTGTCATTATTTGATGATGGACGTCGTTCGATGAATGCTATGTATTAGGACTTATTGACACTTGAAAATATGTAGCGTATATGATATATTTCTTTAATACTCAATATTTATTTGCATTTTTTCTAACTAACCAAGACAGCTGTGCTGCTGGGGAGTTTGTTGCGCCACTTCTTCCCAGTTGCAACACTAGGGAGTAGTGACGTGCGGGCGTGCTGAAGCACGTCTTTTGTAATTTTGACGTTCGAAAAGTGCTGATTCTCAGCCGTTTTTAATAAATGACTTTTGATTTTAAATATAGATATTAGGTAGGATAGTATGTCTATGATAAATGATTACATCCTCCATGAGGCGACCCGTAACGACTGTCAAAGATCTACGAATGACAGCCGTAACCAATGGCTTAACGTACTTTCCGAGGCACGGATGGTTCTTGGTATGTAAAGATGGTCACCCATCCACGGACCAATCGCGGCAAGCGTAGCTTAACCTGATCGATCGAACCGTGCCGCTGTTATTACTTAGCCACAAGCCCCTCAAAGAGAACATTCTATCTATCTAAAATTACAACATGAAAAAGAATATCATATTTCATGCCCAATCAATAATCCCCAATTTTATCAACTGTCAACCCTAAGCCCTAAAAATAAACGCCGACGCGCCGCCCTTTAAAAAAAAAAAGTAAACAAAAAGAAGTATTGGTGAAAATTTTAAATTTGGAACTGGCGGAAGCGCATTCCTCGCCCGCCAGCCGTCTATTTCGGTCCTGTCTACGGTTAGCCCTAATAAAATTCTTTTTTTGTTTAATTATAAAATTTCCTTTTAGGGATCGGGTGTAGGTTTTTATTTTGACAGCTGTTAATGCGCGCTGTTGCTGTAATAACATGGTTTCATCGCGTGAGACTCATCGGGTTTATGAAAGCGTTGATGTGTTACTGCGAGTTTGTTTCCATGGTCCGATAGGTTCTACCATCAGTGCAGTAGTCATTTCATCTTATGTAATAGCTAGCTTCTGCCCGCAACTTGGTCTGCGTGAAATTTATTGTTCCCGCACGTATCCCGTCGCATTTGTTTGTTCCAGCTAATCTCCAAAACAGATTTTGACGGGACTTTCACTGACAGATAGGCTTTATAATGAATATATTTAGGATAGATTAGGCTCATAATTTAGAAAAAGAATTATTAAAGAGACACATTATTGTTTTCGGACATCGCGAACGAAATCGCGGGCACAGCTAGATTACAATAATATGTCAGCTGGCACACGCCAATGTACCAACAATATAAAAACAAAAGCTTCGCCATAATTCTACGTAACTGCCTTGTATCAATAACGGGCTACTTTCAGCCAACAGTCAATTGTTTAACAATCGGGAGCAAGAACACTGCCTACCCCAGAACACCTTATTCCTTAACTATAAGCGTTCGGCCAGCATTTCGATATCAAACCACAGGGCATGGAGAGTACAGTAGATCCACTCCACATCGTCAAACTAGGTTTGTCGAAGGTTTTAATGAAGAATTATTTGAGATCATTTTCAAGTGATGGAACAACAAACTGAATGTCATGCTTAACAAAGTTCCAATTCCATTGCAACCAAAACCCTTTTGTTACAAATGGTCACTCAAAATCTACTTAGAATACATTTCACTAAAGTAGATAACTGATTGACATAGCTACTACCGTTAATATGGCACAGCGAGTTTTAGAGTAGCTTCTGCTTTGTAGTATTAAGTAACACACACATATTTTTACCCAGGGGACCATAATGATAGCGGTTCCCACTGCTGGGGCCCAATCAGCCCCCTAATTGCGTAACACACTATGAATCTCAATTCGAATCATTTTGAAGGATATTGCTAATCCATTGCTTCACATGTTCGAAAAATGTGTCTGTGCTCAACAACGTAAATAACGCAATGAATGTTGTTGAACTGTCAGAATGAAACCTATTGCTATTGGTAGTGTGTTACGCAATTACCCCGCTGGCCTGCTCTCAGTAATAGGGGATTTACACAGTTGATTTTAGTTACCCGCCGCCGCAAGCGCCTGTAGCCGCACGACCACACAGTCGAACCTTACTCTGGTTTGGTACTTGCGATGTTAGTCAGCTGCGTCTAGCGGAGTTGACATTAGACAATCGAGCCTGCCTGTGCCTGACATGCAAACCCCGCATAAAAGAGAAGCAGAGAGGACGACGCTAAGACCCGTCTTCTTAAAGTGGAAACGAATGGTACTTCTGCGCCATCTTGTGGAGTGAGTGAAGGCTGGCCGGCTTGCGCCTACGCCGGGTCATCGCCCTATGAGTCACGGGCCCTTACTTGAGTAGGAGTAAAGTACATTTGCTTAAGAAATAAGAAGTGAGGAAGTCTGAACGGTTTACGTAATTTTTGCAATGCTGCTGTGGTACATTGAGAGGAAAGTTTAGCGTTGTAGAGCGTCGTCTCTGTCACTCACTACTGTGTGTCTCTTTCTAAAGCCCGATTTGATATTTGAACGGCCAACTGTAGGCCTAATCTATACTTAATAACATAAATAGGTAAAATTTGTGTGTGTTTGTATGTAGGGGGGGAATCTCTGGAATTACCAGTCGGATTTGAAAAAACCTTTTTGCATTTGATAGCCCATTCTTGTGGAATGTTATAGGCTACTTAACATCACGCTAGGACATTTAGGAGCCGAGCAAAAACAAGTCAGAAAGAGCTCTAAACGAAAACTGCGATGCGATGGTGTGGGTTGGGGTAACAAGAAATTTCACGCGGACGAAGTCGCAGGCAGACGCTAGTGGTCTTATAACATACAGTACGTTTACGTATTCCCCGTAAGTGTAGGCAGAGTTGTCGAGTACACTGACATTACACCAGCTATGACCAATATCCATGTACGGCTCGTGGCTCAGTAATAACAGCCGCACGGATCGATCGATCAGGTTAAGCTACACTTCCCGCGGTTGGTCTGTGGATGGATCTTTACATACCAAGACCCCTCCGTGCCTCGGAAAGCACGTTAAGCCGTTGGTCCCGGTTGTCATTTGTGGACCTTTGTCATTCGTTACGGGTTGTCAGATGAAACCTGAAAGTCTGACTTAATGATTTAATTAAATATCAATCAATAGGATTATATGAACTTAGAGGGTTGTATTGAAGATTTTAATGATTATGATTCTGTAAACACATACTTGACGCTCGCGAATCATAGTTTGTTCAACATACAACCTGACACTGACCTAGGGCTAGCCTGGTATTTCCCCCACAAATAGATTTATATTAAACGTAACGTACGTTTCCGCGGGATAATTTCCAACCTCCACGTAGGCGCACTAGTACACCATAAGAGTGTACCCAAGGCGTTATCCTCTAGCTACACGCAGGGTTCACGACCCCGCCACAATGGCCGTTTCATCGCGTTAATTAGTATAATAAGTTTGATATTTGGCTGCATGCCATGTGAGTCAGAAGTGAATAGAGCATTCATTCGTCGATGGAGCCATGTTGGCAGAACTAACTAGTGTTACTTCGCGAGTTACTCTGTGAAAGATGGCGGAATGCAACAAGGCGCAAAGCTTTGCAAAACTCAGACTCCAAGCATTTATTTCAATTAAACCATTTACAGGCACGTTTGAATTGTGAATATTAAATAGTAGTTCAGTTAGTCAGAAAGTTGAAACTAGTTGCCCATTCCAAAACGTAGATCTCTATGGAGAAGAACGAGCAAGAAACTCCAAGGACACTCTCTTAACTCAAGATATTACAAAATCCTGGGTACATTAATCTTGTGGCTTCTATATGTGAGAACCATATGGAGAAACAATTCTAAATATAAGATTAAACTCCGCAGATTCGACGTGGGTAACGGTAACTGATCACGATATAACTTCTTTTTTTTTTTGTTTGTATTTAATGTAGTTTTACTAGAAATCTATATCTATACTTATAATAAATCTGTAGAAGTGAAAATTCTGTACATTGAAAATATCAAAAAATAAATAGCAGGGTGTGTTACTAGACCGACACCGAACCCAAAAATGTGATTAAAAAAATTTTAAAACGCAAAAACTACCGGTTCGATTACGATGAAACTTGGTATAATTATTCTTTAATATCCTGGGCACCACACTGGGTACTTTTTATCCCGGAAAAGTATATACAATAAAAAACAAACTTAATTTTGCGGTTCGACCCCTAGACCCGATTACTGTACCAACCGCAAATAATAAGTTTGTCGTGGGTTACGTCACCCGCAGTGGAGTTCATTTTTATTCCTTTTAGTTTTTAGAGTTATTTATATAGTTTTATAGGTTTATTTTTATATAAGTCGTAGGTATAGATTTTAATTTTAAAGTATAGGTAGTATATTTGATAGTGTACGTAGTGACCGTAGGTTATTTTATAATACTGTTAGGTATGATTAGTCATTCGTATAGTTATTAGTTTTTAGGGATTATGCTTATTTATTGAGTTTAGATTAGTTATCATCAGAAATAGGTTTATTTAGGTAGGTAGGTATTTAATTTTCTGTTATTGAGTTTTTTTTTTAATTAGGTAGGTACTTAGGTAAAGATATCATATAGGTACACTCTTAATCACCACTAATGAGACACAATTGGTTTTCTATAGCCACATAGGGCCCGCGAGATTGATGGCATTATCATACATTTTATACTGTTGGCACGTTCCCGTGGGTAAACCGACATCCATGCGGGCGAAGCCGCGGGCAGAAGCTAGTATGATAATAAAGGTAAGGTAGGACGCCCTCAGGCTAGGTGGAGCGACAATCTTCGCAGGGTGGCTGGTAGCAGCTGGATGAGCGTTGCCGAAAATGGAGTTGAAAGGCGTGCAACAGCAGAGACCTATGTCCAGCAGTGGACTGCTGTAGGCTGTTGATGACGATGGCGTGGCTAGCTGACATATGGCAAATAAAAAATGTATTTAATAGCCTGTATCTTCTAGTATTTTAACTGAACAGACAGCTGTGCTGCGGGGCAGTTTATTGCGCCACTTCTTCTTTCCAGCGAAAGCACTAGGAAGTGGTGAAGGGCGGGCGTTTTGGGGGACTGTCTTATATAATTTTGAAGTTCGAAAAGTGCTGATTCTCAGCCTAATTTGAATAAATGACTTTTGATATTAATTTCGAGTCTGACAAACAGTTGCCAAGGGGTATCGTATTATCTAGTATCTGAGTTGTGGAGGTCAGATAGACAGGCGCTCCATGTAAAATATGGTATTCAGCTGCATCCGGTTAGACTGGAAGCCGACACCAACATAGTTGGGAAAAGGCAGGCAGATGATGATAACTTGATTTTGATATTAGTAGGATGGTATGTCTATGATAAATGATTACATCCTCCACGCCAGGTACAGCTGGCCGTCCTTTAATTACAGCGTTCAATGGTGTCGGTCGGGCTGCGACCTGCCAGTGTGCGATGAGGTCACCTTCCACGGGTGCGTATTGATACGATGGGCTCGCCCGTCGCCATTCAACGTATAGGTACATTGTGTTGCTATGGAGTTCGGCCTCCTGAATTGAAACTTATGTGTTATTCACAAGCGTCTTTTTAGTTCAGTGTCAGTAAGCGTGACTGCTGAGCGTTGTGGGTCGATACATGGGTTGGGTAGAGTTTTTGGGGTTTTTATTCCACCTCCAGCTCTGCCTAAGCCTGCGGGGAAAGCAGGCGTGATGTTATGTGTGTGTTTTCGACCCGTGCTGCTGTTATTACTTAGCCATAAGCCCCTCTTTTTTATATATATATTTTTTTAATTTCTATTGCACCCAGCACCCTAATTGCGTAACTCACTATCAAATTGCTAATACATTGCATTAATGTTCGAAAAATTAGTCTGCTCAACAACGTAAATAACGCAATGAATGTTGTTGAACTGTCAAAATGAAAGCCATTGCTTATTGTTCGTGTGTTACACAATAATTATCCCTATGTTCTTTTCTTCTTGTCTGCTATTATGTGTACATAAATGGTTAAATTAATAAATTACATAGGAGCTCCAATAACAATGATTTTCCAGTATAAATAGACTATATTTCCAATCATCATTTCGTAGAATAACAAATGACAATATACAATGTATGGGCACAGCGTACAGCGACCTTTCATCGACCGACATTTATGAAGGGGGTAGTTCGCATTCGTGACGTCATCGCCTTTTGGGGAGCGTTTCTTGGAAACTTTTTATTGTTTCTTTGTGTTGGAATAAATTGAGTTTTTAATTTGTATGGACGTGAAAAGGCTGAGTGTATCTATACAACCTGTCTCGTAAAGGTCTTAGCATTATGCTGAGCGATGGCTGTTTTCTGTGGATGTGACGCATATGTTCCCCCAACTTGTTCTTTTTTTTGTGTTTGTGTTCTTTCTCTGCGTCATGTTTACCGTAAATAAATGTATCTTTTCCTTTTCCTCTGAAATCAATCTGCCTGGCCTTTTCCCTACTAAGTTAGGGTCGGCTTCCAGTCTAACCGCATACTGCTGAATACCAGTATTTTACATGGAGCGACCACAACCCTGTTACACGATGGGTAACACGATATCCCATGGCAAGACCGTTGTCAAGACTATTCCGGCTTCTGACTACCCGCAACGACTGTCACAGATCTACGAATGACAGCCGGGATTAACGTGCATTCCGAAGCACGGATGGATGTCGATATGTTTTAAGCTACAAACAAAGGAACGTTCATTGCGGGCGTACCACGGCGATTGGAGGCGAGTGAACGCGTGCGTGCGGTATTGATTTCCCGGCGCGGGCTAGTGGCGCCCGCTTGGGCCGCGCCAGGCTAGTGGCGCCCGCTTGGGCCCCGCTTTATTGCCTTTTGCGTTCACTCTTTTGTTCCTACGCTATAAAGTTGTATTGTTAGATAGGTGGTGTCTATAATTGGATTCTGTTGGTCTGATGTAGAATTCAATTACGTTGGAATCATTATAGATAGGTTTGTGGGAGGTGGAAACCACAGAACGCTACGTGCTTCGCTACTATGGAGGTAAAGAAGTTCAACTTTACCGATGAAGCTGAAAAGGCATTTTCCAATTATTGGCAGCGTCCATATAGTATAGGTGAATAGTTAATATGATTAATATACGTTCATTATCAAGTTCTTCTAACTGAACAGACAGGTGACCTGCTGAGTTTGTTGCGCCACTTCTTCTTCCCAGATAAAGGACTAGGATGTGGTGAAGGTCGGGCATGGCGGGGGACTGTCTTATGTAATCTTGACGTCCAAAAAGTGGTGATTCTCGGCCTAGTTTGAATAAATGACTAATACCAAAAATAATTGAATCGCTCCATCTAAAGTACTGTTATTCAGCTTCATTCGGTTAGACTGGAAGCCGACCCCAACATACTTGGGAAAAGGCTAGGCAGATGATGATGACCAAAAATAATTGCAGAAACAACGAAACGTACCTTATTCATAATTTAATTGCTTCATTCATTATTATCTCCTATCAATCTACCCTCACAAATGTATCAAATAAAACAACCATAAAATCGGCACAATCCCTCTTTTAATCTCAAAAGCGGGTAGTACAACAAAGGCTTTGTCTGATACGGCACGTTCACCCCAATTCGGTGCGCCGGGATATAGGTCAGTACGCAGTGTCTACGTGAGGGTAGATGTGTTACTACCCGCCCAAGTACTTTGGTGACGTCTTAATATTTCCGTGTTCGGGAGTTTGGAAGTAGTGAGGGGCTTCTGGCTAAGTAACAACAGCTGCACGGGTCGATCGGTCAGGTTAAGTTACGCTTGCCGCGGTAGGTCTGTGGATGGGTCACCATCTTTACATACTATACGTACTTCGGAAAGTACGTTAAGCCGTTGGTCCCGGCTGCCATGACAAGTCGCGGGCAGAAGCTAGTAATTTGCATAAAGTCGCAAAATCACGCAAACACGACATCGTTATAGCATGTGGTCAACATCGTCACAAGCGAACTACGCATTAAAATGACGTCACGTTAAATCCTGCATCGCGCAAGCAGAGTCTACCGCGCAACTAGCATGTATACAGCATCCCGACATCAATCAATGGTCAGTTGCCCACCAGACACAACACCCGTCGGGTCAGAGGGTCCTCTCTTTTTTATGGAGGATAGTGAACATTACAACTCTATAAAAATGTCAAAAGTAACAGGCACAGCCAAAACGCTCCTTTACAGGTATAAATATATATTATTGCATGACAGGATGTCGTAATAAGGGGAGCTTCCGGTTTACGCCTCAAACTGGGTGGGTGGACTGGGTAGTCGCGGCTCGGCGATGTCACGTAAAATAACATGCAAATTGCGTTGTGGTTTACTCCTGACCTTATTTTAGGGATTACAGAGGCATTGCCATTAAAAATATACAAGGCTTATCCCAAAGAACACACATAACACCACGCCTGTATTACCCGATGGGTAAAGCAGAGGGGTAGTAGCTATAGTACACCCACATTTCACCAGTTATGTTTAAGTCCCCTGTAAAGGTCCTATTCTTCATAATATATTGATCATGGAAAGAGTTTAAGTTTGCGAGATGAAAGCCTCATAGATAGATACATCCTATGGTATGTACACATTTATTTTATAGTAAACTAGCTTTTGCCCGCGACTTCGCCCCCGTGAAGCAACTTTTTTAATTTTTCTTTCATTAAGAATATTCTACAAAGTATTAGAAAACTTTTAAAAAAAGATGGATGAAATCGGTAGAGTCGTTTTCAAGTTATGGCGTGACCAAGTGAAATAGGGACTTATTTTCATGGAAAAACTTGTTAGGAAAACTTGAAATGAGTACCTACAGCTGAAGAGTTTGTTTTTTTATTTGGACGCGCTAATCTCTGGTCTAGTCAAATTTGAACCATATATTTCTGGATTTGATAGCCCAATTCTCGAGGAAGGTCACGCTACGCTGAAATACGCTGAAATAAACCTTTTTGGGGCAGCCGTAAGGCACACACTATTGTTGTCTGAAACATTATTTTTTATTTTATTAATTCTGTATTTTGTGTTTCACGAACTATGCCCAAATAAACTTTTTTTTCTTTCTTCTTTCTTTCTTTCTTTTCTTTCTACGACCCTTAGGAGCCGAGCAACATGAAAAGACAGAAATAAGGCTAAGCGAAAATTAATTAACAGTGCGAGTAGACGACGCCATGCGACGCGGTAGGTCGCGGGCCGAGGTAGATTAATAAAATGTAGCTGTTATTTTAGTATACTGTGTATCCCACGACTTCCAGGCGAGAGGAGATGCAAGCAAAAACTAGTACTATTTATAAACAAGGATACCAAACACTATCCTCCCAATTTTAATAAAACTAAGTGTAGACGACTGATAGCAGCTGGATGAGAGTTGCCGAAAATTCAGTTGAATGGCGTGCAATAGGAGAGTCCTATGTCCAGCAGTGGACTGCTATTATAAGCTTATGATGAAGTGTTGACGATCACAGTTCTATCTACTGGCGACAAATGATACCATTCGATGAGACGAAGGCGGTGCGGGGAGGAGGGTAACCACAACGGCGCGATCCTAGCTTTTTTTTGGGGATGGCATCTCGCAGTTCAACCTATGAGGATGTCGTCTGCTTAACCGGGCTTGCCTGTGGATGCCTCAATAAATTACGGGCCTCCACCCAGAGCTTAAAAAACGTAAAAACTAAGCGTCTACACGCTAAGGGCACCCCCTGTGGGGTACTTAGGGCGTCGCTGGGAGAGGGCAGCAAGGAACAGACTGGATCGGAATTATTTAGGAACGAATTTAAAGCTACAGGCTCAAAGGCGCGGGCTGGCTCGAGAAAAGGTTTACTACTCTCCTGGAGGAGGGCCGCGACACTAGCAACGCGCTACGGATTTTCAATGTCTTAGTGACACGCCAACCAGCTAATACAAATTATAACCGCTGAATTAGTAAATTAATGATCATCATTTCAGACGAAACACGTCCACTGCTGGACACAGGCCTCCCCAAGGACCTCCACTTGGACCGGTTCTGTGCTTCTCGCATCCAACGGGTTCCTGCGGCATTAACAAGGTCGTCGGTCCACCTTGTGGGGAGCCTTCCAACGCTACATCTTCCGGTACGCGGTCGCCACTCCAGAACCTTTCGGCCCCATCGGCAATCTATTCTGCGATTAATAAATTGTGAAAAAGAAATCCAAATAAAAACGATATTACACGTTATCATAGGGAGCCTTGTGTCTGATTTCAACCCACGCGGCCACGACGACGTTTTCTGACGCAGCAACCACAACACTAAATACATTAGAACAATGATCTCTAAATAGAACCGCATCTTCCTGAAAGGACTCAGAAAATACCATAAATTCAAAGGCAAAGCAAGTAGAATAAATTGTATCCTGACAAACCACCACGCAATTCTCGCTCATAAATTATAGGCCGTAAAATTCAAATTACCTTTCTATATTACTGCGAATATGTAGGTTTACGAGTTTTTGATATGTGGGTAGTTTTGTTTATTGGACTTGTAATAGAAATGGCGAGGATATAACAACTGTGAGCCGAAGGATTTTTGAGGTTAAGCTGCGCTTGCAACGGAATATCTGAGGATAGGTGGCCAGTTTTGTCTCATTAAGTGCTCATACACAGAGGGGCTTGCGGCTAAGTAATAACAGCCGCACGGGTCGATCGATTAGGTTAGGCTACACGTGCCGCGGTTAGTCCGTGGATGGATGACTATCTTTACATACCAAGACCCTCTGTGCCTCGGAAAGCACGTTAAGCCGTTGGTCCCAGCTGTCATTCGTGGATCTTAGGCAGTCGTTACGGGTCGTCAGGAGCCCGAAAATCTGACAACCAGTATCCGAGGGGTATCGCATTCCCAGTAACTGGGTTGTGGAGGTCAGATAGGCAGTCGCTCCATGTAAACTACTGGTACTCAGGTGCATCCGGTTAGACTGGAAGCTGACCCCAACATAGTTAGGAAAGGCTAGGAAGATGAAGATGGTGACACACGAGCGACACGCGTCAACGGCAGAAGCAACTGCAGCCATCGACGAGTGTCGACGGCAGACGTCGTCGACACTTGTCGGCGGCTGGCTGCTGCCGTGTGTATGCACTCTAAGACCTTTGCGACCCCGTCCCCCAAATACTACAATGCCACATAACTTAAACATGTTCATAAGTCTTTCTGTCACTGCAATATACCTAAAAGTGACAGAGATAGCATGAGACTTAATCAGCGACCTAAAATTGAGCTTCTCTTAACAGTCGTTACGGTGAGTCAGATGCCAGAAAATTGGACAATCATTTTTAATTTTTAGAAGTGGATTTCATGTTCCAATCTTCCTGGGAACCTATTCTCTATGACACAATGAACGAAACCGCGCAAATGAACGCGAGATTGGCGGGATTAGCTAAGGAATTGACGTGCTTTCGGAATCATTGAGTGGTGATAGTGCATTAGGGCTCAGCTGGCATGCAGCATGGCAATTTCTTGCAGCAAGTCTTCCATATGACGCTAAGCTCCTCTTTGATGCACACATAGACAATATTGTCAAAAAAGCATCAAAAGCACTTGGTTTCATTCTGCGGGTGTCCTCCGAGTTCAAAAACATTAAGACTATTAAAATATTATACTGTTCTTTTGTTCGCAGTCATTTGGAGTATGCCTCTCAAGTCTGGAACCCCAATTATAATGTCTACATAAATCGTATTGAGAGCATACAGAAAAGGTTTTTAAGGCACATTCAGTATCGGTCTAAGACATTTTTAACGAATTATACCTACCGTTGCAAAAAATTTCATATCCTTCCACTTTATGAAAGGAGAAAAATATCAGATCTTGTGTTCCTTTTCAAAATTGCCAACGGAACAACTGGTGTTACCGAGTTGTCGCACAAAATCCGGCTGCTAGTGCCGTCTGTGTTCTTACGTAGACCTCATTTATTGCACACCCCAGTGGTAGCCACTACATACAGACGGAACTCGTACATGGTGAGAGCGAGTCGTATGTACAACACGACCTGCTGGGAAGCTGATATCGACATTTTTAATACTAGTGTTGCTAAATTAAAGAAAATTTTATCTAATTGCTTCTTCGAGCGTTAATAGTAATTTACTGTTCTGTTATACATTTTATCATCTGTTCACATGATAATATATTATATTGTATTACATATGGTTATATATTATATTGTGTTATATATACGTATATACTTACTACACGTGGAAACTTGTAATTGGCCTTATTTTTGTATAATCTATTACTTACTGTATCTGTTTAGCTGTAAGTTTTCCTAAAAATAAATAAATATATGTCTATTGTGTAGCAGCCACTGACCGTTATTATGCAAGTACGCTGGACATCATACTATCGATGACAAAACAAAGAAATTTTATTTTCGCCGTTTTGGCGCTGATAAGAACGTGAGCGTCTGTGAAACTAATATTTTTTTTAGTGAGTTTTACAAAATGCGCATACTCTCATGATAAAAATGTTCTAAATAGACCTAAATTATCAGGGAAGTACCAAAAATTTGACACACTGTTACAAATGGTCATTATGTTTAACGACCATTTGCAACAGTGTGTCAATTTTAGTTCCTAAGACGCTCGCTTTGAATCGGCACAAAAACCAACTGTCATTACGTATAGTATATATTTAGTCCAGCGTCCTTTTTTATTAGAGGTAAGTGGTACCAGCTGACCCGACAGATGTTATCCGGTCCAAATTTCAATAACTCATAAATAAATCCCAAAAAGGACGTCCAGATTTTCCCGAATTTGAAATAAATCCGGGAATCTGAATTATTTGTGCATTTTCCGAAAAATTTAACATGGCGCTTTGTATCTCCGTTGACGGACACAGAGAGTAGATCCCCTGCGCACTATCAGTAGCAACGTTTTGACAGTTCAACAACATTCATTGCGTTATTTACGTTGTCGAGCAGACACAATTTTCGAACATATGAAGTAATGGATTAGCAATATCCTTCAAAATGGTTCAGATTGAGATTGATAGTGTATTACGGAATTAGGATGCTGAATTCAGTTAGACTTACTACGACTGTAAGTAGTTTCTAGCCCAACTAATGTTCATTAGATATCATTTATCTTTTCGCAAGCGGCCATATGCAATGTTATGTCATTAAAAACACATGGACTCACATAAACGTCCATAACATGCCGTCATCGCGTAAATACTATACTTGTTTCAACAAACGAGGCTCATAGTCACGGATTACTTAGGAAATGGAGCTGTTCGACAGTCAGAAGTACGAGATATGACGTGATAAGTTTTATTTATTTTTATAAATGGCATCTCTCAGTTGAACCTATGAGGTTGTTGTCTGATTAACCGGGCTAGCACGTGGATGCCTCAATAATGTAAGGCCTCCAGCCAGAACTTAAAAAACTGAACTAAGCGACTACGCGCTGCGGGCACCCCCTGTGAGGTACGGACCTCGTCTTAGGGCGTCGCTGGAAGAGGGCAGCAAGGGACCGGCTGGATCGGAATTAGACGTGTTAACTGCGTTTAAATACAACCACAACTCGGAATTCACTGTTTCTTCTAGTGCTTTTCTAATTAATTACTTTCAACGAATAATTAGAAAAGTAAAGTAGAAGTAGTAGTAAAGTTCTGGGCCGACTCAATACAGGGTCAAATTAAATTAGTCAGCGAAACTCTGCAGACAGGATGAATATGTAAACATGGTAAAATAAAAATAACAAATGATTTCATGTTTGTTTTTTGACCAACGACCGCTGGTGATCTGATAACTTGAAGTTTGAGTTGAAAAAATCTGTTGTCTGTAAAGTTTACAAAATACAGATTTTTCAAACTGATATTTCAAGTTACACATACTGCGGTCGATGATAGCTCCAAAACAAAAACCATCCAATTAATTCTTTTGGTCTATCGTGTTTAGATATCGATACCCATAACGTCTGCAGACGAGTATATGAGTAAGTATGAGCACTCCATTCACTGCTTACTCCGTGCCCGGTCATATGGTGTCTGGTCACGTTGCGCCTGCGACGACGTATCGTTATACAATCGATGCTCTAATATTATGAGACCTGCATACTTACGGCTTGTTTACTAAGTACTGATGTTTTATTAAACGCATTCTTTTGGTAGACGAAGACCAAAGATGAAAAGAAACGATGGATGGACTGTGTGAATGATGATATGATAAGAAAGGGGTGACTACTGGGGGCCTAAATAGGCCACTTTAAGCAATACCTCTAAAAGCTATTCACTTCCTGAATTCCCAGCAGATCATTAGCATTCCTCTAATTTTCGTTAAATGGTTACACATAATAGTTTAATCACCTACAATTAATTTCATATCAATCATATTTGGTGCAAACATTGGTGGATCATTTACAAATTTCCATACAAAACTGTCAAACAGGTAAATTTCGTGATATGAATTACACACAGATCATTATTATGAATTGTCAGTTTGTGACCATTTTACGATTTTTAATATGATTCATATTGTTATCCTATTATGATTCTGCCAAAGTGGCCTTTTTAGACCACTTTGGCAGAATTTAAGTACATCTGCCTGCGTTTTCCCAACTATGTTGTGGACGGCTTCCAGTCTAACCGGATGCAGATGAATACGAGTATTTTACTAATAGAGAACTACTAGAGAAGTATGGAAGAAAAAGGCATGTTGCGTCGACCACAAATAAACTGGATTAAGGTCAGGAGAATGGTGATGGTGATTATTGTTTTGAAAGGTGCAATGTGAATGAAGACAGGGGGCCTACTCCGAAGTGCAAAGTGCGAATGTTCGGATCGGACCAACACATGGCCGAACCGAATATTATTGAAAAATGCGAAAAAAGTTCGGATCGGCTCAGTTGGCTCGGGACCAGTCAATATTTGAAAGAGTGTTGGAGTGTAGGATCGGCACCGACCGAACCAAATACCTAGTAACTTCGTAGCAGGAAACGGCCGGAACATTCGGCCGATACTGCTTTGGAGTAGACCACTTGTTTTTCTAGACGTGTGTCTGTTACATGAGCATGAAGAGAAACTACACATCTGTGTTTACGCAACTTTTTTTTTTAATTTTAAATGTTTATTTTTTAATGCTTATTTTGACTAGTTTAGGAACTATTTAAAAATGTATAAGATAAGAAACTAAATAAAAAAAAACAAAAACTGGGTAATACGATACCCCTTGGTAACTAAGACTGGTTGTCAGACTTTCGGGCTTCCGACAACCTGAACGACTACCAAAGAGCCATGATTGACAGCCGGCACCAAGGGCTTAACGTGCTTTCCGAGGCACGGAGGGGGGTCTTGTTATGTAAAGATGGTCACCCATCCACGGACCAACCGCGGCAAGCGTACCTTAACCTGATGGGTCGACCTGCGCGGCTGTTATAACTTAGCCACAAGGCTCTTCTGTTTTTTTTTAAAATATGTAGTGTTAAATATTGTACAGTGGTACGGAACAACGGAACATTTGTGTGCAAGTCTGACTAGTACTTTTTGTTAGACAACTTTATATAAAACTAAACGTTACAAAAATCCAGTTCACACGTATTTTTTGCTTTCCATTACACTGGTTTGTGCCCGAGACTTCGCCCGCGTAATATTTCGGCCTCCGCCCCATCACTCGGCTGCACTACTTCATTTTCTCTTAGCGTTCTTTCTGCCTTTTTTCGTTTTGCTCGGCTCCTAAGCGTCGTGATGTTAAATTGCCTTATAACCTTCCTCAAGAATTAAGCCATGAATGAATGAAATGCACCGACCCCAGCGTTGTTTGACCATGAACCCCAAGATTCGCACTAGCCCCTGAAGCCTTATGTTTCATGATGCTACAGAGGCCATTGCATATCAAGAAGTAGACCGGGGGTCGTCGTAATGGTAGACAAGACGTGGGACAGGAAAGGATTCGTCAAGAATTGGGCTACCAATTGCAAAAAGAGATTTTCAAATCCGACTGACAGTTGCGGTGATTACCCCCTTTATCTTTTTCAGTACGGACGCTTTTAACGTGCACGTCTTTTTACGTTGTTCTCACATGTATAATTTCAACCTGAATGATGTAACCAATATTTTGTAACAAGTTTACGATTTAAAAGAGTGTCCGTGGAGTTTCTTGCCCGTTCTTTTCCATGGGTACTTACTACGCTTTGGAATGGGCAACTAGCTTCATCTTTCTAACTGATCGACCCCTTGATAATTCAAAAGTGTCTGTAATTGGTTTATTTGAAATAAATGCTTCGAGTTTGAGTTTACTTACAAACAAAGAAACAAATTTTACCTCCTCCCACATTAAGGCAACATCTTGCTCTTAGTCACTTAAGCCCAAAAACGAAAGCTGCCACCGCAGACTAATCACAAAAGTGGGTCGACCAACAAAAGTGTACATTTAGAAGAGTTCGTTTTAAAACAAAAGACGTAATGATGGTATCTCATTTTCTCAGAGTGTTGCTTGAAGAATAGAGCGTGAGAATGTGGCGAAAGATATCGGCGACTGCGAGTTCAAATATTTACTGAATAGAAAAAAATGTGGTGGCCCAGAGCTATCGGCCCCGACTTAAGGGTTGTAGGTCATGAGTTTTGAACCCAGGCAGACTAACTTAGTGTTGCTCTCAAAACGGTAAAGAAAACCTTTATGAGGAAACCGGCATGCCCTAGAACCAAAAGTTTGAAGACATTTGACGTGTCTGTGTGTTCTTTTTTTTTCTCGCATAATCGCATCTACCAACCCGTACTGTGCCGGCGTGGTGGATTACGGCCTTCTCGCAGGGAGGAGGCCTGTGTCCCAGCAGTGGGAACATTATAGGCTGATTATGGCTTATAAGAGGCTCCTGGCTAAATAATAACAGCCACGAGTCGATCGAAGGGTTAAAAGCTACGCTTGCCGCGGTCGGTTCGTGAATGGGTGACCATTCCATATAATTCCTCATCAAATTAAACTAAAAAAAAAATCATATACACCTACATGGGCACTTATGAAACGTCAGAAGCTAAGCACGGTTCCAATTGGTCGTTTCCTATGCAGAAGAGCCGACAAGAAACTCGACGGTTACTCTTTTAAAAATAATTTGCTTTTACAATCGTTTTCAAATTACAGAGTTAACATCAGCTCGTCGAGCTATCTTTAGAGGCTAAATCAGTAACATCCAGGAGTTTCCAACTTGTACCAACGTGCACTGTGAAATGGTACCACGTAACAACTAACAGAATGAACGAATTCGCCATTAAATCTAATGGCGACGGCTATGGTGATGTAATATTATTAATTATACTTTTCTGATCAAGCATTCCATAATTTTGATGGGTAAACTGGTTATGTAGTAAGTTGCATCGTAAATACAAGCATATTTTGTTGATTATTTACGTTTATAAAGGTATGAGGAACTGGGTGTTAAGTTCACTCATCCTCTATAGAAAAGGGAGTTTCCTCCGACCAGACGGGTGTCGCGTCTGGTGGGCAACTACCCGACGATTGATGGATCGACGGGACGTTGTCATATATCCTGGCGGCAAACTCTGCTTGCGCGATGCAGGATTTTGCGTGATGTCAGCGTGATGCGTAGTTCGCATTTGGCGATGTAGATGCCGCCACAAGTATTATTACCGTTCAAAGTTGATCATGTGACATCCATATTTTTTTTAGGGTTAAATATGAGAAGATGCCTTCTTCTGGGTACGCTCGTACCTTCATAGACCTCGTCCATCGCTTACCCTCAAGCGTGATCGAGGTCAAGAGCAGGCCCATTCGCTAGAAACTAGCAAAAATAACTAGCACAAGAGATGAAAATCCAGGATTAATTTCCACATAACGACAATGTTGTCCAATTCGACACCGCTCGCTAAAGGACTAAATCCGTCTAAGCACACACACTAACCTGTGTTTCCGTAAGCAATCATAACAGACCTTGGCAGCTATTAACGTATGAATCAGTGTGTTGCAATATTGAGCATTTGAGCCACACGTACGAATATTCGAGGCTAAATTGTTGTTGAATTTAAAGGGACCTATCACGATGTTTTTGAAGGTAAAATTTACGTACTAGACCACAACAGTACTGATATTTGAGCTGTTGTAGAACTACACAACACGCCTGCAATCCCGAAGGGTTAGGCAGAGTTGGACCCTATTGTACAGACGCCAGCAGGTCAAGCTACCCGAAACTGTCAGATTTTCCCAATCAACCTTGAACCTTAATGCTGTAGCGATAAAGATAAAAATCTATTAAAGAAATTTGACAAATTGCAGTAGCTTGATGTGCTGGCGTCTGTACACCCACATTTCGCCAGTTATCTGGCTGAAGTCGCAGTGCAGCGCATAGCGTCTCTCTCTCTGTGTCTCGTATAGCGTTCTCCGTGGATGTGACACATATTCTCCCCCAACTTTTACTTTTTAACCGAATTCAAATAAAGGAGGAGGTTATCAATTTAGTTGTGTTTTTTTTATTGTATGTTTGTTACCTCAGAACTCCGTTATTTATAAGCCGGTTTGCAAAATTGTTTACAAGGATATACTTTCAGATTGGCCCCATAGAAAATTCATCAAAAACGGCTGAGAAGTTTGATTTTTAAACCAAAATTACTGGTAAAAATGACAACTTAAAAGTAAAAAATAAAAACTATTTTACAAAAAAAGTTTTTTTGTTTTTGTGTTCTTTCTCTGCAGTCATGTTTACCACATATAAACCTATTTTTCTTCTTCTTCAGTTATGTCCCATGTAACAGGGGGCGAGCCTATTGCCATCAACCGGGCACAAAACTAGACTCCGAGATGCTACTTAGAAATTCCTGATTTAACAGAACTGCTTATTTGAATTTGAAGGTACAGTTACCATCTTCATCTATAACACGAGTTCGCCCTCTGCTGAACAAAGGCTTTTCCTTAGAATAATCAGCCGATAATGTTCCCACTGCTGGGACACAAGCCTCCTCTCTTCGAGAAGAAGTAGTCTGTAAACCACCACGCGGGCCCAGTGCGGGTCGTAGATGTCACAATGTCTTCGAATTTTTGGATCAAGGACATGCCGGTTTCCCCACGATGTTCCCCTTCACCGTGTTGAGAGCAGTGGTAATGAAATAATTTATAGAAAGTAAAGCGCCTGTCTGGGTTCGAACTTACGACCTACAGCTCGTATGTCGGGGCCATTACTAATTAATTATTAATCTTTGTTTTCTATTTTTATAGTTTTAAGGTGTATTCATTTTGTGTAATGCCAATAAACGCATTTTTCTTTCTTTCTTTATTACCACTTGGCCACCATCGCTCTCGTAATTAAGTATTTATTGGGCTGAATGTATTATTTTTCCACCTCGTCGGTACAATCGGGTGATCGAATGTAACAGCGTTGAGATTAATTCACACTTTGCACATGATGGCGTGCTTTATGTGTGGAGGGGCTCGTGGCTCGACCGTCAGCTAGTGCACCTGTAGCGCTTTGTGAGTGCATCGTGCACTGATCAATGTGGCTAATCGTTCTTAGGAACAGGTTTTACTGAGGCAGTTTTTGATATTTTCCTTTTATTTTGTTTGTTTGCCATTCTTTTATTAGGTTAGACAAATTGGAATTTTAGATTTCGGCCAATACTGAACGCCCATTTTCCTATGGGATATTTGTATTGAAATTTAGACCGGCCATTTTCTATCAGGTCAGCTAATAGTGGATAAAAGTCACAGGATGACCTAGTGGCGGCGGCAGACAGCTGATTACAACGACATTGACATTAATTGACACTTATGACATCACGCGTAATGTGGAGTCAGGGATAATGTCACGTAGGAAGTATAAGTGGAAGAATTTAAAGGAGATTTAACATGGTTAGTGATTAACTCCGTCTATGACATCTGCAATGCCAAAAGACATCGCACATCAAGCTACCCGAAATTGTCCAATTTCCCCGATCAACCTGAAACCTAATGCTTTAGCAATAAAGTTGAAAATCTATTAAAGAAATTTGACAGATTGTAGTAGCTTGATGTGGTGGCGTCTGTACGTTCTAATCTAATCTAACTAGCCTGTACTGTCCCCCAGCAGGGCAAAGGCCTCCCTGTCCCTTTTCCACACAATTCTGGATTCCGCTAGCGGCATCAGCCAGTCCTTTGAGCAGGAGTCAAACTCGTCCCGCCATCTACACAACCACAGCATGGTAGTACGTTACCATATAAATATACCAATGTGCCTGGCCTTCTCGAGCACTGCTCTCAAAAACGGTAAAGGAAAACATCGTGAGGAAACCGGCATGTCTTAGAACCAAAAATTCGAAGACCTGTGACATCTACCAACAGTACCAACCCGCACTGGGCTTGCGTAGTAGATTACAGCACACTCCCTCTCACAGAGATGAGACCTGTCTCCCAGTAGTGGGAACATTATAAGCTGATTATGTATGCATAATAACGTGCCTTGTTCTAGTAGTAACCAGGATCTTCCGTTCAGGTAAGATATCCGGCAACATTATTTATTATTATTATTATTGTCATCACGCCTACATTCCTCGAAAGGGTAGCCAGAGGACACTGACACCCACATTCCGAAAATTCAGTATTTATGTGTTTAGCTAACAGCAGTGGACATAAAAATAAGATATCGAGCTTCACTGTGTGGCGGATTTACAGTGACAATGTTGACTGGTCTTATGTCAGAGTGATGTCATAGCGAAATTAAGTCAATGTCAGGTTTAACAGAGCGTGGGGCGCGGCGTCAGCGGCAGCGGTGAGCGGATGTTTGGAGACACTGATATTTGAGAGCACACGTGTCTCGATGAGCGTAGTAACTTGAGACTCGACCGGTTCCTCGATCAGAGGTAATCACACTTTTGTACGGTAAGACGCAGATCAGATACCAGCGCCGCGCTGGCAGCGCTACGCTTATATGGAATTGGGCTGGACACATCTACCGCATGTCAGTCGATCAATGGGCCCACTGGGTCGTTTGCCATTAAAACACATCGCGGCAGGCCCAGGTGGAGATGGCGGGATGAGCTGGACTCCATTAATAAAGATTGGGCCTTGGCAGCTTTGGACAGAGAGAGGTGGAGTGGAAGGAGAGTTGGGGAGGCCCTTGCCCAGCAGTGGGACTTTTGGAAACAGTTTCTATAGAAACTCGGTGTGAACGGTGACACGCTTAGTTTGTGTTTGAAAGTGTTGACAAAACCGCTTCTGCAGCAGCAGCCAAGACGCCTCCGTGCTCCGTGGGACCACTCCGAACTAAGGTCTCTCTTCAATAATATCTTATCGTCAATGAGTATGCAGAGTGATCGAACGATGGCCGGCGCCACCAGAATTAGATCTAGTATCGATCATGATAAAGCGCTCGTGTGTTTTAAATGTATCCGAGATTGAATTATGAAGAAACTGCTAAACGGAAACAGTGTTTTTTCATAGACGGTGGCAGGGACATCGGCGCGCAAACTGTAACCAATTCAGCACATGATTCTAGACCCGCTAGCGTAGAAATGTTTCGTCGGTTATAAAAAAAAAACAGCTGTTCCATAGAAAAGTGCAATGGCTACGCGGTCAAAATATATGGCTATAATTTTTTTTTAAATAACCCATGAAAAATTTCTACGCCGGGAGTTCAGAATCATGTACTGCATCCATGGTAACTGGTCGTGCGTAGATGCCAACCCAACTTTAAAAAAAAAAAAACTATAATGCCTGCTCACCGCTCACGCCGAGCCCACTGCCCCGTCAAGTGACAATTTATTAACATATTCATGAGATAACAAGTAACAGACACACACGGGTAGGGCTGCCCATAATCTATTCTAATTTATTTATAGCACTATTTATGTGCACCCTTTTCCTTTGAAAGGTAAACAAACCTTTTTTTGAGGACCTCGCGCTACCACCCCTCGGTCTGTTCCCGTAGTCTTACTTCATGGAACTCCACGCCTGTATCCTGCTCCATAGGATAATCTAGAGCCGACAAATTCAAACAGCAGGGTAATTGCATAACAAACTATCAGTAGGAATGGCTTTCGTTTTGACAGTTCAACAACATTCATTGCGGTATTTACATTGTTGAGCAGATAAATTTTCTGAACATATGAAGCAATGCTTTAGCAATATCCTTCAAAATAATTCAGATTGAGATTGATAGTGTGGTACGCAATTAGGGTACTGGTTGCCAATTTAATTGTATAATTGATGAAATACTAGCCTCTGCCCGCGACTTCGTCCGGGTGAAATTTCTTGTTCCCCTGATCTACTCCTTCGCATCGCATCGCCGGCCCGCGCTATCACTTCGTTTTCGCTAAGATTTTTTCTAACTTGTTTTGTTTTTGCTCGACTCCTAAGGGTCCTAGCGTGAAGTTATATAGCCGATAGCCTTTCTCAAGAATTGGATTATCAAATGCAAAAAAAAAATATTCCAGTAGGTAGTTCCAGAGATGAGCGCGTTCAAACAAACAAACAAACTCTTCAGCGTTGTTATTAGTATTAGTAAGTATTTATAAAACATTTTAAAAGAGTAACGGTGGAGTTTCTTGCCCATTCTTCTCCATACGAAACTACCTTTTGGAAGAGGCGACTAGAATCAATTCAATGTCTTGTAAATTTTGACGTTCAAAAGTGTCTTTAATGTGCCTATTTGAAATAAATTATTTGACTTTGACTTTTGCGCCATTCAAATTGCGCCAATTATGTTTAAGCCCCATGTTACAGTCTTTAGACGAAATTTCCCACTGCTTTGCACAAACGGTGAAGAAAAACATCGTGAGGAAACCGGCATGTCCTAGAACCAAAAATTCAAAGACATTTGACATCTACCAACCCGCAGTGTGCCCGCGTCGTATATTACGTACGGCCCACTCTCTCTCACAGAGTGGAGGCCTGTGTCCCAGCAGTGGGAACATTATGCTGATTAAACCGGTAATAGCACCTCTCCTGTTCTAAATACCGTAGGTACACGATGACATTATGCATCACACACATATATTCACGCGTAGCGCTCTAGCGGTGGGCAGGAAGCTCTGTCGGCAGGACGTGGTCAATTACGCGCGGATATGAGGCGCGCAGGGGGTATCCGCGCGGCACGGAATGTAGGGTAGACTGATAGAATTCGTAGGTGCTCGGCGCAGGTTAGGTTCGTAGTGTGACATTTTTAATAGAAATTAATAAGCGGGCACTATCGTCAAACGAGAGGGGCTCGTGGCTAAGTAGAAACAGCCGCATGGGTCGATCTTCAACGTTAAGCAACGCTTGCCGAGGTCGGTCGGTGGATGGGTGGCCATGCTTTACATACAGAGACCCTTCCGTGCATGCTTAAAATAAAGCTCGTAAGCCGTTGGTCCCGGCTGTCATTCGTGCATCTTTGACAGTCGTTACGGGTGGTCAAGAGACAGTGGAGCAGAACCTACAGAACGTAACCTGCTACGATCCTTACACACTCCTTTTGCCTCGTTTACGTTCATACATCCCCACCCTAATTGCGTAACACACAATCAATCGGAATCAGAATAATTTTGAAGCAAATTGCTAATCCATTGCTTCATAAGTTCGAAAAATTTGTCTGCTCAACACGTAAATAACGCAATGAATGTTGTTGAACTGTAAAAATGAAACCGATTCCGATTGATCGTGTGTCACGCAATTAGGGTGCTGGTAATACACGCACGCCGGTTGCGAGTCTACACACCTGACCTTTCTGAAGAACATCACCAATAAAGTCACTATATGTCCTCCTAGGACGCCCCCTCCCGGCGATTCCACTCACATCTGCCTTGTAAATACTTTTTGCTGGTCGCCTTTCCTTTATCCCCGTCAACCAACCAACCAAACCATATAAACATACAGCCCGATTCTTTATGACAGCTCGGAACATGAGGCGAGTCGCTGCGCAGTAACAAATTCACCTGTCAGCGAGGGTGAGGGGTGAGGTACTGCGCAGCCAGTAGTTCACCTCAGAGCCGCCATAAAGTTTGAATCGGACTGTACCCTCTTGGTGTTATAATGTATTTATTTTATCCGTTGATCTGAAAGCAGGAAGGATCCACGCTTCCTCGCACATTTATATAATTATAAAGACTTGTAATAAATGGATCCGTTTTTTAATATGTTTTTAAAATTAATTGATTGCTGTTACTTCCTTCATTAGCATGCGAGAGTTTATTTCTTTGCCGTGAAAATAAAATCAAAATCTATATGGTGCCTGTATTTCTTGAAGGTGTGAGGGTTCATGGCTAAATAAACAGTCGGACGGGTCGATCGAAGGTTAAGCTTTCGAAGGTTGCTTGCCGCGGCCGGTTCGTGGATGGGTGACCATCCATGAGGTACATATCGGGACCCCTTCGAGCTTCGGAAAGCACGTTACGCAGCGACTGGACAGGTCCACACGGATTGAGTGGACCTGTCCAGTCAGTGCACGTATTTGTCAGTCTGCTGGCGCGGTGATGCCGTGCTCTAAGAACGCACCTCTGCCGACCCATTCAAGGAACACAGGCGTGATGCTATGCCATTAAAATACTCGAGAATGAAACCGGAGATTAGCAACAATATAGTATACATATGTGCTATATTGTTCCTGAAATCGTTTCATAAATTCAGTTCAGTACTGTACTGAGTGACGCGTCGGATGTTAATGTGCGAATGATTATACAATACATATCCTTATGTCAATAATCATCACATCATCACCAGTTCGCTAAGGAAGTTTTTTTTTTACCTCGTATCAGCTTGTATCAAAAATGTGTGCTCATATTTAAGGGTGTGTACTGACCATCAAACTGAACAACTTTCTCCATGGGACCAACATCGTAATCGCAAAAATATAATCAGCCGACATTTGGGTCAGGTAGGTGTTGAGGTTTTGTACGGGACTGTTAATATTTCTTTGGCGATTATGTTGGTACCATGAAGATAGTTGTTCAGTTTGCCCAGAAATCGGCCACGAGCTAAGCGCCATCAGTTCCTGTAACGTGCAGACAACAGGACACATACGACACAGGACAACAGCTCATGTCGTGGTAGAAATATTAGCCAGTCTACTAGCGGTCTAAAGAAGACCCTGCTTAACCTTGTCTTCAAGAACGACTGGAAGAAAGGCTAAGTGACCCCGAGCAGCCATGTCTGGTGAACAATGACGAGGAGAGCCGACTCCTAATGTAATGATGAGATAAGGCTAGGGAGAGCGACTTAGGGCTTAGGTACAGACGCCAGTAGGTCAAGCTACCCGAAACTGTCAAATTTTCCCAATCAACCTTGAACCTTAATGCTTTAGCGATAAAGTTGAAAATCTATTAAAGAAATTTGACAGATTGTAGTAGCTTGATGTGCTGGCGTCTGTACAAAGCTAGGCTGATTTTGATTTTAGAGAAAGAAAGAATAACGTTTATTTGGACACGGTTCGTGAAATATAAATATAAAATAAAAAAGTGAAAATAATGTTTTAACAACAATAGTGTGTGCCTCACGGCTGCACTAAAAAAAAGGGTCATTTCAGCATCAATGCCAGACAGATACTGTCTGACGCTGGTTGTACTGAACCTTGCTACATATTAGAGAGAGAGAGAGAGATGGTGCTGACTGACCAGGGTTCGCCCCACGTACATTTTAGTATTTCCAATTCTACACTAATGGAGGCCATTTTATTTTATATGCTAAAACATAGCAAGAAACCTCTTGAGTACGCACAAAAACCGAATTCTTAAAAGCCGCCATCACATAACAACGCATAAAACTCATAAATAGAACATGGTGTGTTCTATTTCTATTTACGTTTTAAATGGGTAATTTGTAATTGTAATACGAATTTTGAATTCCGAACACAATTCGACATTCTACGATCACTCTTCGCTCCGAGCGGACGTCTTCCGTCTTTATATCCGCAATTAAGTTTAAATGCGGTTTTAGAACTCTAATTAAAACCGTTTAACGACTGTAATTAATTTTATGATTATGACATTATTATGTACGTCGGTGATTGTGTTATGTAAGTTAATTGATACATTATTTATTATTGTTTAATTTATTATATTGAACTTACTGGTTTACGTAATTTATTGTAGTTGTGTCAAGGGGATGGAAAGCTGATTTCAGATTTGTTATAATTTCATTGAGCTTTCGTGTGCACTGAATAACTGGGGTTTATCTATGTATCTATCTATGTCTTTTGCGATAATAATAACATACTACGAGCATTGTGCCGTGGTGATTATGCCAATCTCATACCCATGACATAACCTCTTCCCAAATATGATGGAGTCAGCTTCCTGTCTCGCTGGATGCAGCCGAATAAAGTATTTTACATGAAGTGATTGCCTAGCTGACCTCCACAACCCAGTTACTGAGTAACATGATACCCCAGTTACTGGGTAATGCGATACCCCTTGATTAGGGGTACTAACACTAACACTGATTGTCACACTTTCAGGCTTCTGACGACCCGTAACGACTGCCAAAGAAAATCCACGAATGATAGCCGGAACGATTTAACGTGCTTTCCGAGGCACAGAAAACACGTATAATCGTTCCGTCGCGCGTCGTATCGTTTGGGGTCTTGATATGTAACAAACGCATACCTCATACTAAATTTCTTTTCTCATTCCTTCGCATCACATGCTATAATACCATGACAATCGATTTCCACACAACTTTTCGGGCCATACTAGTATTGCTGAATATTGGAAAAGCGCCTTTACATCACACAATTTAAAAAACAAATAAACAACATTACTCTCAAACTAGTCCATTCATAAACACTAGCCATAGTATTTCCACACTTCTCTCACTTCAGACAGACTTCAAACCCACTAATTGCGTAGCGCTACCCACTTTTGCGATACTAAACGAGGGTAGTTGTAACTCGGTAGCGCGGTATATAAATGTTATTCCTACCCTCACCCCAGCTGTAATAAAAACTCGACTTTCAAGCCTCGTTAGGAAACGAAGGGGGAAACATCAAAGATTATTTTGGCGAAAGATGTGACACGTGACTCGGTGGTCGCAAGCGCTACTGGTGAGCATAAGATCCTGGGTTCGATTCTTGAATCGAGCAAAATGTTATTGGGTTTCCCGTCTGTTACATATTTCTCAGCAGCCTGGAGTTTGTGCCCAGTCGATGCTCGGCCCCTATTACGTTTTAATTGAAGAGTAAGTAAAGGAGTTCAAATTCTGCACACAGTTCAGCTTTAACAAAACTCAAAATATTATACGATACGCCTTAAGAAAGCACGTTAAGCCGTTGCTCCCGGCTGTCAATCGAACATGCTTGACAGTCGTCACGGGTAATCAAAAGTCTGACAGCCAATCTAACAAAGGGGTACCGTGTTACCCAGTAACTGGGTTGTGGAGGTCAGATAGGCAGTCGCTCCATGTTTAAACACTGGTAGTCAGCTGCATCCGGTTAGACTGGAAGCCGACCTAAACATAGTCAACGGCTAAACAAATTGATTTTTAACCGACTTAAAAAAAGGAGGACGTTCTCAATTCGGATGTTTATTTTTTAATTATTATATGTATGATACGCCAAAAGGACGCTTACTGTTAATAGTAGTTTCAAAAGACGCCCACAATTCACTACTATGTATAACCAAATCCGTCGAATAAGGCACGATAACATCAAGTCGTAATGCCACATCATCATGCGAGCTATGAATAACATTGCACAAAGTGTCGCGTCTACAGTTCTATTGCTAGTCTACGTCTGAACCGACGCGACGCCGGCCTGTCGCAATCAATATTATGTTTATTGCTTGTGCACTTTTGTAGCTATTGCAGATCTTTTTTCTAGTCAGTTTTTGAACGAAGAGGGTTAAAGATTTTTTAATGGAACCTGGCATACCTATTGTCGCGCCATATTGACTTTTTTTGAAAATTGCGGCCACGCATGATACCTATAGAAATCGATATCTGACATCAATGCAAACGGAAATTATAATAGGACCTCGTAAAGCGTCGTTTCAGAGATGATAACGTTCAAAGTTTGATCACGTGACATCCATATTTTTTTTGAACTTGCATCTTGTTGCCTATAAGTTGGTTATTTTAAACTTTTCAGAGTGATTATTTCTAGCATACAAGCAACAAGATGTCGGCAAGTTCACAACATGTGGCAAGTTAGCAACGCGTGAACTAGCAGTATTTACCTAATTTTGACAGTTCCTACGAAAAAAAGGGCGCGCGAGACGATGTTGCCGAATCGCTTGCCTACACCCACGTATGTGCATCCCTTTCCTTAATGACATGTTCTAAATTTACTTTATAACACGTTGAATTATACATTTTTTATTTGGCGCAACTATTCAATTTCATCCTGTATATTAACGTCAGGTTGTGTACGCATGACACAAAAACCCATCGTTACATACATAAACTCACACCCTCCTCCCATGGGGGTTGGCAGAAACTGCAAGACGCCCCCTGCCACGATCCTTACATATTCCTTTTGCTTCGTTTATGTTCATACATCTGCCGGTGTATTATGTAAAAATCTCACCGTGATGATAACTTAAGTAAACTAAACTGTCATTAGTGCGAACGTTAATATCTCGGAACGCAACACTACGGAGTTTGGTCTTAGTATGTTTTCAGTTTGCATTGATGTCAGCAAACGATTTATATAAGTTTCACGCGTGGCCACCATTTTGAAAAAAAAAACAGTCAAAATGGCGCGACAGTAGGTATGCCTACTGATCTTCAAAGCCCTTTCACGTGGAAGGAGTCGTGGGCAGAAGCCAGTGAGAAAGACGCCTCCGAGTCGCTGTGTGGCAATCGACGCTATATTTTATAGCACTACGCTATAGCGCCTCGGAATTAGAACATTATGTCACGCGAGCTCGCGCGGCACGCGTGCAAATGATGTATCGATTGCCAATTACCTTTGAGATTATCATCGTTTGTCTAGCTTTCCTGTGGTGCGCTTCCAGGCTGACTAGAGGCGAATGAATGTCAGGATTTTTACTTGGAGATATTGCCATGAACCGGAACCGTACTGCATCTATGCCGTAAGCAACGTAAATGTGACATTCGTTGCTATCCCAGAAACAACACTGGTGCCATGAACCTGTAAATACAGCGGCGCGGCGCGAACGACCAAAAACTCACAAAGAGCTCTTCTATCCTGCGTTTACAATATCCTTTCGAAAAACGTAAACAAAGCTGTGGTTTTGGAAAAACTACTATACCGCATAAAGTTCAGTTTACACAACAACTTAAAAAATAAAAATTACTTTTGCAATAGCACTAGTATTCTAAAATCAACTTATTTTGCTTGCTAAACTTGATATTTGTTTAAGTGGAAATAACATCAAATTGGAAACAGTGAAACTTTTTCAAAAGTACCAACTAGTTATTCTAAAATCAACTTAAATTACACAAATATAAAGTTGATATTCGTTTAAGTGGAGAAATAACATCCATTTGAAACTGTCTTGAGCAGACTTTAGCTAAGTATGTAAATTGTATTGTCAAATAGTGGTATGTACTTACTTAAAAGATCGTCACGTAATCTAGCTCAGCACTCTTCTTGAAATCATGCACAACACTGCAACAAAAGAGAAGATATCATTAGTTATTTAGCCGCACGGGTCGATCGATCAGGTTAAGCTACGCTTGCCGCGGTTGGTCCGTGGATGGGTGACCATCTTCACATACCAAGACCCCTCCGTGCCTCGGAAAGCACGTTAAGCCGTTGGTCCCGGCTGTCATTCGTGGATCTTTTACAGTCGTTACAGGTCGTCAGAAGCCCGAAAATCTGACAACCAGTCTTACCAAGGGGTATCGTATTACCCAGTAAATGAGTTGTGGAGGTCAGATAGGCAGTCGCTCCATATAAAATACTGGTATTCAGCTGCATCCGGTTAGACTGGAAGCCGACCCCAACATAGTTGGGAAGGGCAGATGACATAACAACGCATAATCAACTTATAATGTTCCCAAGGCTGGGACACAGATCTCCTCTCTGTGAGACAGATGGGCCATAATCTACCACGCGGGCACAGAGCGGGATAGTAGATAACATGTCTTTGAATTTTTGGTTCTAGGACATGCCGGTTTCCTCACGACGTTTTCCTTCGCCGTTTTGAGAGCAGTGGTGATGAAATAATTTACAAGCAAAGCGCCTGTCTGGTACGAACCTATGACCCACAACTCGTAAGTCGCGGCCGTTACCACTGGGCCACCTACAATTAATAAGTAATTTATTAACGGGTTCTGGCGCAGTAAACGAGCCACGATAGAAGTTTTATTGTTACGACGGCTTCTCGTATTTTTATGTTGTGACGAATGAATCAGTGCTAAAAACAGAGTCAAATTAGCAAATCAATTAAGTGCTATGTCGAGACAAGGCAATTAGTAACTACTGACGCTTAGAAAAACGTCACCGATTTCTCCAAAGACGTGACAAACCATCGCAAATCACTCATTACATTGAGCAGTTCGTTTCATCACCACAGCTGGGCCCTAATGCACTATGACCCACTCAATGATTCCTTACTTCGAAATCTTGCGTTCATTTCGCGCGGTTTCGTTCATTGTGTTATAGAGAACACAGCCCCTGAAGGGGCTCGTGGCTAAATGATAACAGCCGCACGGTTCGATGGAAGGTTAGGCTACGCTTGCCGCGGTTGGTCCGTGGATGGATGACCATCTTTACATACCAAGACCCCTCCGTGCCTCAGAAAGCACGTTAAGCCGTTGGTCCCGGCTATCATTCGTAATCTTTGACAGTCGTTACGGGTACTCAGACAGAAGCCGAAAAGTCTGACAACCAGCCTTATTGCGTGGTATAGTGTTACACAGTAACTGGGTTGTGGAAGTCAGATAGGCAGTCGCTCAAAGCAAAAAAGGATTGCAGCCCTGAGTATTTGGTATTAATTTCAACTTGATAACTCCACGCGTTCCTGAGAAAAGGGGTCTTGACAGACGGACGGACAGACAGACGGACACCGAAGTGATCTTATAAGGGTTCCGTTTTTCCTTCTGAGGTACGGAACCCTAAAAATGGTCTACAAATCTAGTCTACAAGCCCTTTTTTTTTTGTTTTTTTTGTTCCCGACCTCCGGGGAGAGGGGTCGGGGAGTGTGGGGTTTTTACCTCACTAAAACCACCCTGGTGATCACCATCCGCACATAGGGGTGGCCCCGGTTCCTCTTAAAAGACCAACTCCGGAACCACCCCTGCGCAACGCCTGTAAGTAGCGTTGCCAGGCGTCCGGATAAAGTCGGACATAGGTAGGCTTTTTGATTGCGTGTCCGGCCAAAATAAACGATGTCTGGCTTGTCCGGCTTTTGTTAGGCTTTTTACATTTCGCAAACGAGCGAGTGCCGATGACTGATTATGACAATAATCAAAAAAGCTTGATTTTACATACTATTTTTTTGTCGTACCTATTAATACTGAGACACAAAATCCTCAATAATGTAGGGTGTCCGGCCTTTCTACCCAAATGTCCGGCCAAACTGGCTGGTCTGTCCGGCTATTAGGTTTGGCGACCTGGCAACCCTACCTGTAAGGCACATCCCTGGGGAGACTGTAAAGGGGCCTCCCCTAAGCCTCGCTATGCACGGCAGCACGTGACCACTGTGCCACCGTCTTCCCTAGTCTACAAGGCCTACAACGTTCTCACATTCACAAAATATAAAATGTTCAGTCTACTTGTAAATAACATTTCCTATCTACCCCCAAACTCGCAACATATTATAAAATACACGTTTATCTCGGACAACATGACCAAAGCAATAATAACGGCCCCATTGAACATAACACAACACATAATGACAACATAGTTGCTATATTGTGTACAAGGCTAAACGAATTACATTAGAACGATTTTGTGTTCATTTACATAACATCACGCGTGTATTCCCCGAAGAGATAGGCGCAGAGATGTCCCATATAATAGGGCCGAGCTTATTGCCTTGAGCTTTCAAAACGGTGAAGGAAACCAGCGTAGCGTTTATAGCCCACTCCCTCTCGCAGACGAGACACGCGGCCCAGTGCGGGTTGGTAGATGTCAAATGTCTTCGAATTGATTCTAGGACATGCCGGTTTCCTCACGATGTTTTCCGTCACCGTTGAGAGCAGTGGTGATGAAATAATTTATACAAAGTAAAGCCCCTGTGTATTCTAGACGTCAAATTGACACACCACGCTGCGCTCCAAATCACCGATTACTGACGTTGCTCAAAAAGCCGCTAAGCTGAAGTGACGTATGCCCAATGAGCTGTGGGCTAAAATAACCACTACGTGGAGCTCTGAGTCACTTTAGTCCTGGATCGAAAGAGCTGGAAGTCATGGGGAGATCCCTTTGCCCAGCAGTGGGATGATGCAGGCTAACAGTAGCAGTCAAGCGCCTGTCTGGGTTAGAACTTACGACCTACAACTCGGTAAGTCTCGGACTTGTGGCTAAGTAATAACAGCCGCATGGGTCGATCGATCAGGTTACGCTACGCTTGCCGCGGTTGGTCCGTGGATGGGTGACCATCTTTACACCTGACAACATGGCTGGTTGCTGCCAAATTTTACCAAGTTAATTAGCAGGGTGTCTGACCGCCGTCAACAGGGGTCAACCTCCTAAACACCCGATCTATGCCAAAACGTGCAACAAAGGCGTATCGAAGTCACAACACACTGTTGTCATTACAACCGTTTCAAGGTCCAATTAAAACTACAATAATGAGTAATGATGACTCATTGATCCGAACTTTTTGCACCGAAGTCATCCGTTCTGCTCTGAATGCTCTCGTGACGTCAGGGCTCAGCCGAACCGTGACGCGATCGGCACACTTCGCCAACAATCGGACGTTGTCGGGCTGCGCTTGCGATTGTTATCGTACGGCTTTTTTATTGTAGTTCACAAGATGCGTTTCTTTGAATTTTGTGTGTACTTATTTTTGGGTGATTGTTTTTTTTTTCGTGTGTTGCCTTGGATCCACCAAGGCAAGACACGAAAAAAAAAACAATCACCTTACCTACATATTACACCTACATATTAGCCAGTCCGTAAGGTGGCCAACCCGCACTGGGCCCGCATATTACAGCCCACTCCATCTCACCGAGAGGAGCCCTATGTCGCAGCAGTGGGAACATTACAGTCTGATTATGCTTATGCTACCTTGTCGGGATGCCCACTGCCTCATCATCATCTGCCTGCCTTTTCCCAACTCGGAGTCGGCTTCCAGTCTAACCGGATGCAGCTGGATACCAGTATTTTACATGGAGCGACCAAAACCCAGTTGGTGAGACTGGTTATCAGACTTTCGGGCTTCTAAAGAGCTGTAACGACTGTCAAAGATCCACAAATGACAGCCGAGACCAACGGCTTAACATGCTTTCCGAGACTCGGAGGGGTCTTGGTATGTAAAGATGGTCACACATCGACGGACCAACCGCGGCAAGCGTAGCTTAACCAGATCAATCGACGCGTGCGCTGTTATTACTTAGCCACAAGCCCCTCTGGGTGTCTATAACTCTTTCATAGCTCCAGTATATAAATAGAACTGAAATGGATTACAAGGTCGTCCCTATATGGTGTAGCAGATATTGAGTCAGACAATATTAGCGGTCAGCGGCCATTACTTTTATGATATCATTGGCTGTAGCCAGCGAGTTTGCCCTGGTAACATCTAGCGAATTTTTCAACGCATTGGGGTTCAGGGGGCTTACCACCAGCTCTTATAGCAGGGCAGAAGTTGAACGGCACTGCTTTTTTGTTCTATGACTAAGTACAAAAAAGTAGTGCAGTTCAACTTCTGCCCTGCTATAAGAGCTGGTGGTAAGCCCCCAGAATCCATGATAACAGGTTGCGCGTCGATGTCCCTGCCACCCTGACACTAATATTATTGTTTGTTTGAGCGCGCTAATCTCTGGAACTACCAGTCGGATCAGATTTTTTTTTTAATTTGATAGCCCAATTCTTAAGGAATATTATAGGAAATTGAACATCACGCTACGACCATTAGGAGCCGAGCAAAAACAAAAAATGCTGAGCGAAAACGCAGTAACAGCGCTAGTGATGCGATGCGACGCGGCGGGTCGTGAGACGAGTTTTATAAAATGTGACCGTTATTTTAGTACGTAAATTATGTATCTTACGACTTCCATGCGAACGAATTCGCAGGCAGAAGCTAGTGTATAATAAATAATTGTAAAATGATTGTATGGAATTCCTGTGAACTGAGCTAGACTATCTTATCTACGGAACTCGTACAAAACAAAAGAAAGCTCCACTAGAACAAGAAACGTAACGAAAAACATTCACAACTGATAAATAAAGTAATTGATAATGTTGTAGGGTGGACCACCCTGTTGTCGGACACGCAATTATTTATTCACTAGCTTTTGCCAGCGGCTTCGCCCTCGTGGATTTCGGAAATTATCCAACGGGAACGTACCTCTGGGATGAAAAGTATCCTATGTGTTAATCCAGGTTATAAACTATCTGTGTGCCAAATTTCATCTAAATCCGCTCAGTAGTTTTCGCGTGAAAGGGTAACAAACATCCATCCATCCATCCATCCATCCTCACAAACTTTCGCATTTATAATATTAGTATAAGTACGATTTAAGGCGGAGATTTCACGAAAACGGTCAAAAAGTTGTTTTTTAAAGCAGTATATCTCTTAAACCGTAAATAATTAGGATCTAAAAAAAAAGTATGATATTTTCAAGTCTTATTTTAATACAGTGATCCAGCCCAAATCATAATTAAACATACATTAATGCATCAAAAAAATCTTCAAACAAACCTCTTCTTTGTTTTTAAAAGCAGTTTATCTCTTTATTAACAACAATAATTATAATAAAAAATATACCATAAAATTTCTAATGCCAAACTGCATCCAGTGATCCATTAGTTTTTAATAAAAAGTTAATATCTAATTTTATACGATTTTATGAACGTTTTTACGACATACGCTTGCTCATTCCTTGCTGCCTGCACCGCGCCAGTGTTCCTTGGAACCTTGTTAAGAACGGACCTGTGTCGCTTTTCGCTCCGCAGTGGAATTTTTACGTTTTGTACCGTGAAAATAAAAATGGGAAATAAATATAATAGTGGGAAGAGATGGAAAGCTGCTCGTCGAAAGCGTTTACTCCAGAGTGTGCAGAATATAGCACGAAGACGGTAAGAAACTTTATTATAAGTACCTACCTAAATAAAGAATGATAAAAATAAATATATTTCTCGTGAATGTAATACTTCTAACTTAGTAATTAATAATGCCTATAGATATAGAGTACACTCTATTATAGGCATTGTTACTAAGTTGAAATTGATTTTCCGAATCATTTAATCACCTGAGTGACCTGAGGCTCACCGAAGGCCACAGAGTAAGTACCTACAGTAGGGTCAGCTGTGCTTCCAATTGTATTTCAATGATTTTATTATTTTAGATTGCCGAACAAGCAAATTGCTACTCAAGAACTGGATGATACTGCTTCTCGATTGGATGTTGAGTAAGTACCTACCTACTCATTACAATAGAATGCTTCCTTGGTTTAGTGGTGAAAGGGATATCTTCTCGATCGCGGGTTCGATTCCCACGGGGAATAACAACTTTAGGTGTTGTTTCTAGTTGGGCTAGGACTTTTTTGGGGTCATCCACCGCCGGTAGTGTAGTCAATTAAAATATCCGTTAATTTTTTATTTTTTTTGTATACTTAACAGACGGGTATCGATATCTCAACACGATAAAACAAATTTTATCAACTTACACTTCAAGTAACAACAATAACAGCGGTCTCAGGTCAGTGGGGTCAATGACCCCAAAAAAATCATAATTTTTTATTTTGTCTCAAGACATGATGGGTATCGATATCTACTAAACACGACAAAATAAAAAAAAATATGTTTTGTTTGGGGTCAATGACCGCTGTTATTGTTGTTACTTGAAGTGTAAGTTGATAAAATCTGTTTTATCGTGTTGAAATATATATAGTTTCGCTAGCTAATTTAATTTCACTCTGTATTATTGTTTTATTACTCATAACTACCAGACTGTTAAATACGGGGTAATAATATTAGGCCGGCCACATACAGTCGGAATTCCATTACGGAAATCCGTTTCGAAATATCGGTTCGGAATTGATTTTTTTTTTAACTTACCTACGTATACCTTTTATACGTTCACGTGGATGAATTCGCGGGCATAAGCTAGTGTATATTAAATCAATATTGTATTTTTCCAGTTCTACTATTAAAAAGCCATCATCATCTATTGTTCACAATATTCAAGCAAATCAAAAGGCATTTCAAGAAGAAAACAGGGAATTTTTCGAATTTCGTATTATTCTTCTAGTCCTGTGGGATTTAGTGATCTATCACTACAACATCTTGATTAAGACATTATAGGGTTTAATGAAATATTTAGTGATCAATCTATTGAATAAAATCTGAACTTAGTATCCGACAACAAATGACAAAGTTTCAGAATAGATTGACATAATATCGCCCATATTATGTCAATGTATTCTGAAATAATGAATTATAAAATAATAGATATAAACATACCTATCATAGAATACATTGTATTATTTTCAAAAATAATTGTTGTTTTTTTGCAGTCCTGCTACTGAAAAGCCATCATCATTTATTGAATTCGATGTCATCATCAAGCAAAGTGTTCATCAAGTAAAATTCAACCTTTGTTCAAAGGCTTACTATTCCATCAACGAATACTTACACTATAAGAATAGTTGGTCGCCCTAATTAACTCAAGACAATGTTCATGTTCTTTCTCCAGAATTAGCTTACTGACAGGTTATTGTTATTAGTATTAACTTATTTATTTATTTTACTTCGATGGTTCTAGTTTATCATCTGTGACTTCAAGTGACAGCTATGTGACCAGAACCCAGTAATGCGTAAATATGTAAGCAGTCACGCCCTTTATACCTGCAGGCTTTTATTTAGGTAGTAAGTTTTTATTTACATTTTAATTTTAATTAATTATTTTATGAGTACCTATGTATAGTTTTTATTATATTTGTTGGTATATTGGCATGGCTAGCTGACATATGGCAAATAATTTAATTTTATGTTCTGTGCCTTATAATGTTAATTACTTATCACCCGTATTGTACTATTGTACAATCAAGTATCAAGTATTTTCTAACTGAACAGATAGCTGTGCTGCTGGGGGTTTGTTGCGCCACTTCTTCTTCCCAGCGATAGTACTAGGAGTAGGCAGTGGTGAAAGGCGGGCGTTTTTGGGGGACTGTCTTTTGTAATTTTGACGTTCGAAAAGTGCTGATTCTCAGCCTAATTTGAATAAATGACTTGTGATTGTGATTTTGATTTTGATGTAAATTTACACGAAGAACTAGATCAAACGACCTATGACGCTGAAAGGTAGTTTTCAACATTGTGGATTTTGTTTGATCAAAACCTGCCTATTTGAATATTAATATATTTAAAAGCCGTCAGTATTTCAACTGAATTTTATATTTTACTTTGTTTTAGAGAAACTGAAAAATTATCGATTGGTAGACGTAAAGTAAACATCAGTAATTTTTTTAAATCACTCCAAGAAATATCACCGCAAGAAATATCGCCGCAGTCTAAAGGTCCGGCACCTTTAGACTGCGGCTTAAAGTCAATTGAAATCGTATCTGCACGTTTGTCAGGTTGATGACTTAATTCGAATCGGGAATCGGCGCCAATGTTCGCTTACCTGAACAAAATTAATCCCTACATCAATCTTAGTATAGTTTTTAGTATCTTTGATGGTATATTGGCGTGGCTAACTGGCATGTGGCAAACAATTTAATTTAATGTTTCGTATCTTGTAATGTTAATTTATTTAACATACCTATTATTGTATACAATCAAGTATTTTTTAACTGAACAGACAGCTGTGCGTGAAGAAGTGGCGCAACAAACTCCCCAGCAGAGTTTGTTGCGCCACTTCTTCTTCCCAGCGATAGCACTAGCAAGTGGTGAAGGGCGGGCGTTTTTGGGGGACTGTCTTTTGTAATTTTGGCATTCGAAAAGTGCTGATTCTCAGACTAATTTGAATAAATGACTTTTGATTTTGATTTTTTTTCTTTCTCACTTTCACAATTTTTTTCACTTTCTCTCTCACTCTCGCTCTCTTTATCTTTTTTTTTCATTACAAACTAAACATTGGACCCTGTATAGTCTTTACTCGGCTGGCAAAATCGAAATTCCGTTCGGAAATATCGATTCGGATTTTCGAAGGCAGCAAATGCATACAAAATAAATTCGAAGGCAGAAAATTTCGAATGGAGAACTACTGTAAGTACGTGTGAGGTAGTTCCTTGATTTTGTATGAATTCTTTGCCTTCGAAAATGCCGAATCGATATTTTCAAACGGAATTCCGTCCTTATGTGGCCGGCCTTATTGAACTAAAAAGTTTCGAGCCCACGACCGCTTGTGGCTTCTAGATAAACTTCTGGATAATATATTAAATTGGGGGTCACGGGTTATACACGGGTCCCACAAACCATAATTCCATACATCGGGGCTCAAAGGGCGTATATAGCACATTTTGGCCAATTAGAGTTATTTACACCATCTTGTTCAGTTTTTCTTTCTCTATCGATTTATTGGATTTCGTGAAAAGTCGTGTTCATCCTTTGAGCCCCGAGGTATCGATATAGGGCGCATTGTGGTTCATGGTCTTCATGAACCCAATATGGCATTTGATCTTCGTGCAAACGGTACCGATATGGCCGGCAGATATGTATATTGCTCAGAATTTCCAGTCGATCTATTCTGCATTAAAAAAAAAAGTAAGTAGGTACTAACTTATTCACTTTTATTTGTGAGCGAAATCGTAGGGAAAAGCTAATTTAATAATAACTGTCTAAATTCTGCCGCCCGGTTACATTGATAATATTTTCTATTTTATTAATATTACGAGTTCTTTGTTTGTAAAAAAATATAAATATACACCACTGCTCTGCAATAAATGCTGTTAGCTACCTATATGTGAGCGTCGCGCGTCTGACACTATGGCAGCTAGCCCTACAAAATAGAAACTTCGTGACCGCTTCGCGCGTAAGTACGATGAGGGGCGCGCGGGGCATTTTCAGCGGTAACGCCCATTTGAGCAAGGTGAACGGCATAATACCGGGCCCTAACCTCGTAAGGCCCAACCGAAATTTAGGTCGATATATATTACGGCCCAATGTACTAAAAATAGGTGCAAGTAGTTGCGGCCCAGAACTTTGATTTAGTAAAAAAGTGTTTAAATGTAATACTTTTGGCTAAACTCTTTTAAGGGGTATTTCTTATACCTAAAGTCAACTATTTCATGCAAAAAATGTTTTGAAATTAATTGTCCTTTTTTTAGGTCATTGGGCCATAGTTTTAAGTATAATATTAATTTGAATATATCAAATCTATGCAGTTATTTATCATCAAATTTTACAAATTATACCGGAAAAAAAAGACACTTTGTGAAAAAAAATCGTTTATTCTCCTTTTATTTTAAATCGTATTTATTAATCATTTTACGTAACAAATGTCTCGTAAATCAGTCTCATTTTTAGGAAACAATGTATCATTAGCATTACACTTGCGCTAATCATAATTAACAACATAATACCGTAAGTACCTACACTTACCTACTAATCAATGGTAATATTTCAAATTATAATATTTTTAGATATATTAAAAATTAAAGAAAATGCTAAACTGGTCTAAAATCTTTAGGTATATCAATGACAATTGCACATAAACCAATCACAATTATAGTCTTCGTTAATAAAAAAAAAAATAATAACATAATAAAATAAAAACATCTAAATCAATAAATCTCAGTGTGGAACTTGAAAAAACAATTTCTTTCTCTAGTGAGACACAAGTTAATGTTGCACTTCTTGCATATAATTGTGCTTTTCTTGTTACATCCTGGTCTTCTGCATCTGTTTTGAACTTCTCCAGCCGAGGGCAAATGGAGTGCACCATGAGTTCTTGAACTGGCGCTGGGAAGCGGTACAGTTGGTTTAGAGCGTTTAGGCCGAGGCTGTTCTTCGTCTTCTGTTTCGGAACCAGTGGAGACATTTGCAGATACTAAAATTTCAGCTATTTCCATTTTAAAACTCCTCAGTTGTTGAATTTTTTTTATCGGGACATTTTTGCGTAATTCATTTTTTTTTGTAATTTAACCAAGAATTGGTTATTGCCAAATCAAACATGTGCGCGATAAATCGCGTTGTCCATTTTCTTGTCCGATATCTCGACGGTGCCACAGCTAAGAGACGATCAGCAAGATCGACTCCTCCCATATTTGAATTATATTGTTTTACTACTTCCGGTCGTGGGACAGTAACATAAACTTTATTCTGCTTACACCACCTTTGGCAAGTGTCGGAAGTTTGGGCAGCGTGCACAGTAGACAGAAAAGTGACTGGTTTATTATCAAGCCATTTAGTTATAGCTATATTCTTCTCATCGTTGACCAATACTTGATAACTCCCTCTCCCTGCTTTCTTTAAGTCTTTGTCTTCTTTGAGTATTAATCTTGCGGGTTTAGGTACTCTATTCTTCATTAATGTACCAGCGCACATCAGGCCTCTGTTTTTTAATTGCAAAAGCAGTGTCTCGGTGGTGAAGTACCTATCACAGTAAATTATATGTCCCGGTATCAAATCCTCCGTTAAAGCAAGAACTGCTTTCTCTCCCAACCCGAATGATGTGTCAGCATAAGAAGGATATGTAGTTGTCCCTTGATATATATCAAAATCACACACTTCTCCTGCAGGATTCGCCAAGACAAAAGCTTTTAAACCTGTAGGATTAGGTTTACCTGTGCAATATTGCTTCATCCCACAGGAGCCCGTAAAAGGAATGATCATTTCGTCAATTGACAGTTTTTGATCTTTTGGTATGGAATGACAACCCTTAAGAATTTCTTTGATAAGTGGGCGAACTTTCCAGAGCTTGTCTTTACTTTTATCTTCGGCAGAAAAGTCGTTGTCATTGACGAGTTTTAAAGAATTTCGAAGAGTGAAAAATCTGTTCCGTGACATGTGATCAGCTACAAAAGCGACACGAAACTTATGTTGCCAGTACATGCGGAGAATCGGATATCCAATACACGACATAGCCAAATTAATTGCAAAAAAAATGTAGCACTCAGTAAGTGTCAAATTTAATAACTGGCCGTTTCTTGATAGATACATCTCATTGGATCTATCCACGATGATTTGCATCAGCTCATCATTTACGTATCGACGAAAGTAATCAATTTTACTTAACTCTTCGTCATTAAGAGGTAAATACGATGGTTGCATAAAGGGAATTACATCTGGATTAAAATCTTTTTCTATCCAATCTCCAGTTTGTCCATCGTTACTGCCAATATCCTCGTTATCTACAGCTTCCACTTGCTGATACATTCTTCCACGAGAAGAGCTTCCTCTTCTATGACTTCGTTGAGAAATCAAAGAAATTCTACGACCACGACCGCCACCTCGACGCTGTAAGCTCCTCCCTCGCATAACAGAAGAATTAGAAATCGCAGGACTTGAAATTGAAAGCTCGCCTTCAGAATCCGAAGACGATTCTGCTGAATTATCCGACTGACGATTTCGACCCTGAGGTGGTCGATAATCCACATCATCGATATCATCGTTGTCTTCGTCATCTTCAAACTCGGATATGTCCAAGTTAAGCTCAGCTTCGATAGCTTCGTTATTCATGGCTTAAACAAAGAAAACATAAAGTAAACACCCAAAGTCCTAAAATTATGACATAGAAGTTAGGCTAACTTTTACAATAAAAACCCACCGACCTTATTTTGGGACATAGTTTTTATCGTTCGTATATTACTGAATTAAAATGACTTTCCATTGAAAAAACTGCGTAGGAACAAAATATGACATTTCCGCAACTGTTTGCGATACATTTCAGACATCACCATGTAATGATTATAAAGATATTAATAGATTTACTTACCTACATCCACGAGGCTTCCATTGACACGAGATGAAACGTCAAACAGACAGATTATTGGTTCTAAAACGTCAAGTTGAAATTGTCAAAATTAGAGATGCGTTCAAAGTTAATAATTTGTCAATGGCAGATTTGAATTGGCGGGATTATTTAAACAGAAAAAATACGTTCAAATATCATGTCACAATTTTAGGTCGCTGGGCCGTAACTTAATGATTTTAAATAGTGTCTCGGGCCGGAGTGTCAAAATTTTTTTGTCATTAAATTAGGTCGTTGGGCCTTACGAGGTTAAAACATCAGTACTACCATGCGAGACTATTTACACACGTCATAGGAGTTAATGCCATTCGATTGCAGAAGAGAGAAGATTGATACATGCCTATTTTTACCTTTTTTTTTTTCAAATCAAATTAACAACAATAATATTAATATGTCTCATTAACAGAACACTCTGTTAATGTTAATTCATGTTTTTTTCTTTTGAATCTCTTAGGGACGAACTTTACCGCTCTCTAAAAGGACAAATAGTAACATAAATAACTTCTAAGGGGCTATTCAGACAGATTTGTTGTGCAATCTTGTCTGGAGCGCACAGTAAGTCTGCGAGACGTACTATTACTTTGCGAAAACATATTTTATATGTCGTTTGTGACTTAATTGAAAACAATTGCTTGCTAGCTAAAAGCACTTCGTATATATACTCTGCTTTTCCCCTTCGGGGCTTACAAGCGTAATATTATGTTTATGTGTAATGCTTGCTTATGGTACTTACAGTTACCCACATGAAACTAAACTATGATGTATACTATAATAATTGTATTATAAATTATACTAGCTGCGCCCCGCAGTTTCACTCGCATTAGTTTCGATCCTGTGGGAATTTCAGGATTAAAAGTTTCGTATGTCCTAATCTAGATCATGGACTACCCATGTGCCAAATTTCATTCAAATCCGTTCAGCCGTTTTAGCGTGAAAGCGTAAAAACCATACAAAAATCAAATCTTTTTTTTACAATATTAGTTTACATTTAGATTATGAAGACCAAGTTGACGGTGCATTTTAGATTAGATAGCCTTTCATCTGCATACGGGCCGGATAAAATCACAAATGCGAGCACGCCGACAAGCGACAACCGGTGCACCCACCCTCCAATAAGTCACTATCTACAAGTGATTCGGTATCTTATCTCGGAGTGTCCGCTCCACTTCGGAGTTATTTTCTTTGTGAACTGCTGATAATATGAGTTTCAAAGAATCACTCAAGTATTATACATTATGTCATCGTGGAATCGTGTTGAAATACATAGGTTTTTGAAATTATGATTTAAACTCAACATGGCGTTTAAAATTTCATGTCATGTTAAGAAATTTCACACGGACGAAGTCATGAGCTAGTAAGCAGCCCGAAGTTAGCAAGCTATCCATACATAATCTGTATATGTGTATAATGTTCCCACTGCTGGGACACACAGGCCTCCTCTCAGTGAGAAGGAGTGGGCCGTAATCCACCACGCGGGCCCAGTACGGGTTGTTAGATGTCACATTAAAATTTTTGGTTCTACGACATGCCGGTCTCCTCACGATGTTTTCCTTCACCGTTTTGAGGACAGTGGTGATGCAATAACTTACACAAAGTAAAGCGCCTGTCTGGGTTCGAACCTACCTACGACTCGGTAAGTCGCGGCCGTTACCACTAGGCCACCACTGCTCAAGCTACCCATTTCTCGCAAGCATGATGCTCCAGTAATATGTCATAACACATAACTGATCAATCAAAACTGTCAGCCATCCATTCAGTACAATTTGTCAATAAATACTGAGCGACAGTCGTCCTCAGTTGTTATCGCGGGTGACCTGAAGGTCAATTTCTTATAAATCATCGTTGACGAAGGGAATCAATTGATACTTTATATTAATTATGTTCGTACGTCACTTTTTCTAGCTGAATGTCACACAGAAAAATTATCTATCGTGAATTACTGACTGACGGCAAAGGAAACCTGCAGCCCGATTGCGTAAAACACTATCAATGGCAATCTGAATCATTTTGAAGGATATTGCTAATCCATTGCTTCATATGTTCAAATAACCCCAACATGGGCTGAGTCTAGGCAGTAGATTTTATGTTCCACTTCGATCCTTCCCCGATTATCCGTCGTCCTACCGCGCTCACAAATAGCAGCTCAAATGCCCACATACGGCACTCGTCATGACATAACTCGTGGAATGGCTCTCAATTGACCACAGGGTCACTGCCATTAGGATTGCCGGATCACATTCGGAGATATCGTCATTTTGTGCGTCTGGGATCTGGAGATGATATGTATGTCGGAGTCATTCGTTTGACTATTCGGAACGCTAGCGCTATCTCGTGGCGCTAGACAGAGTCTAGCCTGAGGTCGTGGAGGTGGACGAGAGCTACAGTACAAGAGCGGTGTGAGCAGAGCTCTCGAGGACATCGAAACATTGGACATCGTACGAACATGTGCTTAGAAACTGTCTCGCGTTCCGTATCGTTGAGTTGTGTACTTACAGTGTGTGATTCGCTAGTGTGACTAACTTGTTCGTAAATTATAATCTGATTTGAACTGCAAACCGTTTTTCTATTGTGCTATAACCAACACTACCCATAGTACGCCCACCGTAATTAAAATATGCCTGATGTTAACGAGAGACAGATATACCTTCTCCGTCATGTAGAATGTTTAGACGGACCAGCGGGGTAATTGTGTAACACACTATCAGTCACAATGGCTTTCATTTTGACAGTTTAACAACATTCATTGCGTTATACGTTGTTAGGCAGGCAATATTCTTCGAGCATATGAAGCAATGGATTAGCAACATCCATCAAAATGATTCAGATTGTGATTGATAGTGTATCACGCAATAAGTGTGCTGATCAAAAATCATCTAAATCGCTCCAAAAGTTAACTTTTAAAACGTTTCAAATAGTCTCTCTTCCCCTTTACACAAAGTTGCAGCCGCTAAACTCGTAGAACAGCCATTATATCATCCTGAGGGAACCCCATACATTACATGGAGTTTATAAATAGCTGGCGTTATGTAGGTAACCGAGTTCACTGTTGTTGTAACCGGAATTTGTATGTTCACGCTTTTGGGAAGCAGGAAGGCAGGGATAGAGGTTAGAAGTGTAGCTACAGTTTTAATGAGCAAAAACATCCTTACTTTTAAATCCTGAAAGTAGTTTGTCCATAATTGACTACTGAATCGATTTCAGTAAATTTTAAAATAGGCATTTTTCCGACACTCCATAGCAAGCAATATTAAAAATTACATGGCATTACATGACTACTAAAAATATGTCAATTTACGTCAGGCGCTGACTAATTTGAAAGGACTATTTCTTGACAGGCCAATTTTTTTATCACTGTCTATGGAGTTTCTTTATTTGACAGGACTAAACTAATACATTATTTATCTTCTGTCCTTTTCTTAATGAAATGGAAAGAAAAAGATGCACTGAACTTAAATTTAGTTTAAGTTTGTGAACAGGGGAATCGGCGCCATTGGATTGTTGTATTTAAGTTCTTCTAACTGAACAGACAGCTGTGCTGCCGGACTGTTTGTGGCACCACTTCTTATTCCCAGCTACAGCACTAGGAAGTGGTGACGGACGTGCCGGGGGACTGTCTTATGTCATTTTGACGTTCGCGTGTAGTTTCTCAGCCTACTTTGAGTACATGACTTATGAGTTTGATATTAGATATCACTCGATTCATAATGTTAAAGATAACATTTATTTTATAAACTCAATATGAATTGCTTATAAATGATAACGGGCTCATTACAGCAACGTCAAAAAGATTTCTCTGATAAGCATTTGTGTCGATTTTACTAAAATTTCCGTTCGTCTAGTTGGCTCAGTGATCGCAAGAGCGCCTGCTAATCTTAGGGTATTGGGTTCATCTCCAGCACTCTTATAGCGGAACCGACTATTAATCACAATCTGAATCATTTTAAAGGATATTGCTAATCCATTGCTTCATATATTCGAAAAAATTGTCCGCTCAACAAAGTAAATAACGCAATGAATGTTGAACTCTTAAAATGAAAGCCATTGCTACTGTTAATCATCTGCCTGCCTTTTCCCAACTATGTAGGGGTCGGCTTCCAGTCTAACCGGATGCAGCTGAATTCAGTATTTTGTATGGAGCGACTGCCTATCTGATCTACACAATCCAGTTACTGGGTAATACGACACCCCTTGGTAAGACTGGTTGTCAGACTTTCTTCTGACGACCTGTAACGAATGTCAAAGATCCGCGAATGACAGCCGGGACCAACGGCTTAACGTGCTTTCCGAGACACGGACGAGTCTTGGTATGTAAAGATGGTCACCCATCCACAGACCAACCGAGGCAACAGTAGCTTAACCTGATCGATCGATCCGTGCGGCTGTTATTACTTAAGCCACAAGCCCCTCAATTAAGCCCATTGCAGCTGTTAGTGCGTCACGCAATAACCCCGCGGGTTTAAGTTTAAATACATGCCTTTTAAAAACGGCAGTTACCGAAATCCTTTTTGAAACCTAGCTGTACAAAAAAAACTAGTTTCACATCTAACTATACTATAGTAAGTCTTATTAAGGATACAAGAAACTCGCCGGTTACTTTTTTTACATGAACTAAAACCGGTATCCGAAATCCTGGCTGGAGCGAGACAGATGTAATATTTGATGAGAGTGAGAGAGAAGGAAGATTTGGCCGTTGATGCATTGTGTCTCCTTGATTTGAGATAGCATTTTGAACTTGAGACTCTTGAAAAAACTTTTTTAATAACCAACGAAAAATTTGAACACAGATGTTCTTTTTTAATAAGAACAGTTTGCGCACTGGTTAAAAATGTATCCTGTATATCCTTCAAAATGGTTATGATTGTGATTGATAGCGTGTTACGCAATTAGGGTGCTGGTAAAGTGGGGTTACCTTGATGGACCGGCAGTAACCATGCTCCACCTTCTATTCTGCCCTCTGTGTCTCAAATCACGCAGTCAAAGTGACCCCTGCGCTGCCACCGTCGACGACGCTGTGGTAGTGGCGAAACCGTTTTGGGAAAACAGCGTTTAAAATACAGTCGTGCCAACGACACGAAGAAGAAGAAGGGTGCTCCTGCGCACACTCCGAAGTACAGTCTGTTTGTTGTGTCAGTTTGTTCATTTTTAGGGTTCCGTACCCAAAGGGTAAAAACAGGACCCTATTACTAAGACAGCGAACTGCCTGTTCGTCCGTCTGTCCATCCGTCTGTCTGTCACCAAGCTGTATCTCAAGAATCGCGATAGCTAGACAGTTGAAATTTTCACAAATTATGTATTTCTGTTGCCGTTGTAACAACAAATACTAAAATCAAAATTAAATAAATATTTAAGGGGGCTCCCATACAACAGACGTGATTTTTATAGATAATGGTACGGAACCCTTCGTGCGCGAGTCCGACTCGCACTTGGCCGGTTTTTGTGTTGTTTTTCTGCGTCGTTGCCGCAAATAAACGTATTTTCTTTTGTTAAGAGGGAACGCGGTCAAGTCATTAGCGTTCATTCCATACTAAGCTAGCGTTTATTACAAACTCGATCATTTTGAAGATATTGCTAAACCATTGCTTCATATGTTCGAAAAATGTGTCTGCTCAACAACGTAAATAACGCAATGAATGTTTTTGAACTGTCAAAATGAAACCCATTGCTACTGATAGTGTACAGTCACGAGCAAAAGTATGTATACACTCGGCTTTATTCAAAAGTAGTCCCCTCTGCCTACCCTCTTCTAAACAATATTTTTGCAACATGACTGGCCGTTAAGCAAGAAAGCTAAAAGTTCAACGATATTGATAGGAAACCCGTTTTGTTTAAGGGTCGTTCACCACTAAGAGCTATCTATTAGTCATGCTTTAAGATATGTCGAGATAGCATTTTTTTATACATGATACTATGATAGAGCTCCGAGGAGCTCGTGGCTAAGTAATAACAGCTGCACGGGTCGATCGATCAGATTAAGCTACGCTTGCCGCGTCGGTCCGTAGATGGGTGACCATCTTTATATACCGAAACCCCTCCGTGCCTCGGAAAGCACGTTCAGCCGAGGGTCCCGGCTGCAATTCTTGGATCTTTGAAAGTCGTTACGGATCGTCAGAAGCCCGAAAGTCTGACAACCAGTCTTACCAAGGGGTCGTGTATCGTGTTACCCAGTAACTGGGTTGTGGCAGTCGCTCCATGTAAAATATTATATAATAAATATTCAGCTGCATCCGGTTAGACTGGAAGCCGACCACAACATAGTTGGAAATGGCTCGGCACGTTGATTGACTATGATAAATTGATAGTGCTTCCACGTACAGTGACCGTCTCATTATTATGACACATCGAGCTTTAGAAAGAGACACAGGCATGAGTGGCAGAGACGACGCTCTACAAAGCTTTTTCTAAAACTTTATTTATTTACCATTTATGTACACACATATATAAACAGACAAAGCAAAACAGAACAGAAAAAATAGGTACAGAGGTGATGCTTATTTCATAAGAAATCTCTTCCAGCATACCTGAGATAGGACAATAGATACAGAGATGTAGGCAGCGTGCGATAGAGCAAAGGAGACAAACTTCGAAGTATGATTCCTTCAAAATGATTCAAATTGTGATTCAGTTTGTGGGGACCGCTTTTAAGATTAAATAACCATTCTGCCAACATTTTAGACAAATAACGGTAATATTTAGAAAAACATTAAACAAGTTATGTAAGAGCTAACAGAAAAGTATTTGTATAACAGACAGACCTCAATCTAAGGCACGCTCCCCACTAAGAGTTATTTACTAGCTGCGCCCCACGATTTCACCCGCAGAACTCTCGATCCCGTGGGAATATCGGAATAAAAAATATCCTGTCCTAATACAGGTCATGGTCTACCCGAGTGCGAAATTTTATCTAAATGTGTTCAGCCGTTTTAACAAAAAAATACAAACATATGTTCGAAAAAATTGTCTGCTCAAAAATGAAAAGATCTATCAAAATTAAAGCCATTGCTACTGTGTTACGCAATCACTCCGGTGATTCGAAATAATTTGGCATGAATTGTTTACAAAATAAATATGAAATACTATCAATGTGACAGATAACCTATCAAACTACGCTCAACGAGCAACAACAAAGTATTTAAATTGGTGTTTTATCGAAAAATAACCTAAAGAATAGGCTAGATGCCTAAAAAAATCTAATTAGTCCGTCAGTTAGATTATTAAAAAATATTGGACACGTATTTTTTCTTTTGTCAATCATAAAAAATGATGAAGATATCGCCTGTTAAAGTTCCGCGTGACGTCACGCCTTGCTACACACTTAGTAAGGCGTGACGTCACGACCCCCTACTCCCAAATTTTGACGCGCTTTATCTTTGTCATTTTTTGTTTGGTAGACAAAAGAAAAAATACGTGTCCATTATTTTTCGATAATCTAACTGACGGACTGAATATAATAATCATTTTTTTACCCAGGTAACTGCCCTATTCTAGACGAGTTTACTACTGCTGTATACTGCCACTGCTCCGTAAAAAATGTTTTTTTCCTGCCGAAAAACATCCACTGATGGACATAGGCCCAATTTCAGGAACCAAGAATAGGATTTAAAAAAAATATATGCATTTGGTTGACTAATTCTTGAGAAAGGTTATAGACTACTTAAAATCACGCTACGACCCTTGTTAGGAGCCGTGCAGATAGAACGCTAAGCCAAAACGAAGTAACAGCGCGGGCGGGCGATGCGATGCGACGGAGTAGAGCAAGAGAACAATAAATTTCACGCGGACAAAATCGCGGGCAGACGCTAGTTGTAAATAAATTCAGAAGCTAGAAATAATTCTGGGACTTCCATCCTAATTTATGGACACAAGCAAAGATTCTTAAATAATTTTTATAGGACCTCTCGCTTGCACTTACCACCGTTATTTAGCAGTGTTGTGGGTAATTATTATTGTTGCTGATATTATGCTTGGCGTTTGTGGCCCTAGTACAGCCAACAATGGACGAATTTATTAGTTTTCAGTCGTCAAAGTTTTCTCACAAAACCATAGCTTCTCCACCAACATATTTTCGCATGCGCAGCCCCCAATCTTTACAGAACCGGTACGGCGGCGTGTCTCCGTCATACCGACTCTTTAAGAGCTTACTTGCGCAACGGTACTTATTACGAGTTGAGTAAGAATTAAATTCGCCAGACAGCGATAGGAATAGAACCCGTGACCTTTCGTGGCGTAACTTGGGAGTTGTATTTGTAGGTAATGGTGGAAAAATGTGTAGCTTCTCTCTCAAACCTGCCGCTTATTTCCAACTATGTTAGGGTCGGCTTCCAGACTAATCCGCACTCTGATTGCGTAACACTATCAATCATAATCTCAATAACTATGAAGGATATTAGCAATATCCTTCATAGTCATTGCTTCATATGTTCGAAAAATTTGCCTGCTCAACAACGTAAATAGCGCAATGATTGTTGTTGATCTATCAAAATTAAAGCCATTGTTGGTGTTAGTGTATTAAGCAATTACCCCGCCGATGCAGCTGAATACTTGTATTTTACATGGAGCGACTGTCTATCTGACCTCCACGACCCAGTTACTTTACTGATACTGGGTAATACGATACTCTAGTTTTGTCGCCAGAATCTTCTCTTAACTACGTTCGTTATTTGTGGGGAACAAAAGTCATATGCATAGATAGATAAAACCCAATAAAATAAAAAATAAAAAAACATAAAACAATTTAATCCTCAAAGGACTAGTCAGAGGCATAGCCCCCACATCTCGCCAGTAGTTATGTTTAAGGGCCGATTTTTTTATCCGTAATTACCAGTGATAGGAATAGGTAGTGCCTATTTGCCTAAACTTCAAAGAACAGAGACAAGAAACGGAGACTTCCTTAGGACTAAATTTTTCCGGGACATTCGGGACAACATTTTAAAAATACATTAAAAAATATGTTATTTGGAATAAGTAATTCGTCTATATTTACCTAAAGTTTGCGACTAGACATAACATTTATAATTTATAACTCCATAATAATAATGTTATTATTATGGAGTTATAAATTATAAATGTAAATATAGACGAATTACTTATCCCAAATAACATATTTTTTAAATTTATTTAAAAGTGTTGTCCCGAATTTCGAGACAGATGTCCCGGAAAAAATTTAGTCCTAAGGAAGTCTCCGTTTCTTGTCTCTGTTCTTCGAAGTTTAGGCAAATAGGCACTACCTATTCCTATCACTGGTAATTAAACTCGACCAATTGTTCAAAATGGTAACTAATGGTTAAATTTCTGCAAAATGTGTTTTTTGATCAATTTTTAGTTTATCTACTGGTTATTTTTTTAACTAGAGACTGTGTTCCATGTATTAGGAGCCGAGTCTATTACCTATTTGCCATACAACGGGCCCAAATCCAGACTGCGGACTTTTTGCTCGAACCCGGAATGAACCCAGGAGCTCATGTTCAGCAGTAGCGCTTACATCCACTAGACTAACAAGCCAGTCTTTAAATTACGTATATGTGTCAGTCCAGGCATAAAGGGTCCAGTAGTGGGGTATTGAGTTAAGACTGGATTCGGTATCTAGAATAGTCAATTGATAGTATGGATTGAAAAAATAATCAAAAAGTAGCACACGTTTTTTTTTATCAGACATTTGAAGTTGAAATTCTGAAAAAGCTTGATTTGAGAAAAAGCATTTTGAAAGTTTGAGTGAAAAAAAAACACACTTTTACTTGCTTGTTACGTAGATTTTTATTCATTATTGTAGATTGATATGTTTTCCATAGAATCAACTTATAATTATACTTTTGACATCAAAACTAAAACAATTATTATCAAAATAAAAGAAGGATACACAGTCTAGTAAAAAAGGTCCACTTGCCGATATTTAATAAAAAGTTAGTTATTGCGATAGTAATTAACAATAAAAAACTAAAATTAAGTATTCTTACTCTATTTAGGAACTAACAAAATAACAAGACAGGCTTTTTTCAAACATTACTGCAACAGAATAATGATTATTTTAGCCACTGGTACCTTTTATGTAATGTCATAAAAGGTACCAGTGGCTAAAATAATCATTATTCTGTTGCAATAATATTTGAAAAAAGCCAATACAAACATAAAAATAAAACTTATTCTATTTGGGACTCCAACTTACGTTTTGGACAAAAATAAATTCCTCCTCGCACCTGATTCCTATGACCAACCTGTTTGCAGTACGAACATGTTGGTTTTTGTCGAATACTCTTTTCAATTGATGGTTTCTGAAAAGAGTACTCGACAGATGTTGTTGGGACAGAGTTGTGGTCAACATCAACATTTGGAATGGGTTTCGGGCATAAAATGTCTTTAGATTCTTCACGTACAAATTCACGAATCTTATTATAAAGATACGATTTTCTTTCGTACGTCATGCCTGCAGGGGATTTTTCTAAAGGAAAACCGTATACTTTATTCGGGTTCAAAACCTTTGATACAGTTGGTTGACTGTCAGTATATTTTTTGTAACATAACATGTGCCCTCTATTATCTTCATTTGTTTCAAAATGACTAAAATGCAGAAGTTGGTTAATAGTTACACAATCAGGTTGAAAAAAATTGGCCCAGTCGTAAGTTTTCACAAAAGTTTCTCCTTTCTCATCACCAGTTAGAACAGCTACTATAGATTTTGTTTTCGGACAAGCTTGAACAGCAGCTGCAAGAATATCCTTTAAGTTATTGCATTCCCATTTTCTAAAACTTTTTTTGAATAGACCGAAATACATGTCGGGTGCAAACTTCGTATGACCCACGGGAAGGAAAGATATACGGAAACTTCGGTGTCTGCCTGTTAAAACTCGCCATGTTGCATATTGCATGACATAGTTATTTTTATTTTGTCCAGCACAATTATCTGCATGACAAACAACATCTTTTTCGCCTATACCAAAATTTTCGAAAAAATGATGTAGCATTGAAATTATTACATTAGCTCCTTTCCCAGTAGCACAGGGTTCAGGAATTACGTACAAAACGAACTTTCTCAAAGGCTCTGCAGCAACACCAAATAAACTGACTTTAAATCCTGTCAAGAAATACAGTGGCCCAATTTGTTGTGAACTGTGCGGCAAATGCACCTGTTGGGCAAAATCAAAAGAGTAATGCATGACGCCATCATAAGAACATGGTTCATGAGGTCCAAGAATAAGAGTAGAGTCCGTTATTGAATCAGTCGCAACTTTGATTACATTGTTATAATATTTTCGTTCATTTTGCACTAAATCAAGGTGCTGCCTCGACTTTTCTACAAGCTGTATTTTTTCCTTTTCATCTAAACCACCCATTCGTCCCAACGTGGTCACGTTTTTCTGACAAGTTGCACATAGATCTGTTTTCGGTTTCTGTATAACGACATATGGACAAAAATCTTCCCAAAGATCATACCAACTACTTCTACTAATAGGAGTTTTATCGAGTAAAGCTATAGTTTCCAAATATTTGTTGTACACATACGCTTTAGACATACTACAAGGTAAAATTATTAAATCAGATTTAAATTGGTGGCCTGGTAATCGGCCCGGCAATACTAAACCGTTTTCATTAGCAAACTGTCTTATAAAAGTGATTGCGTCTGATCTAGTTTGCAAATTAATACAATTGTAAGGTCGTTTACGTGACCCGTGGACCTTTGGAGCAACACCGCTGTCCAGAAAGTTCTTTTTTACATTTTTTAACCTTTTCAAACCAGTGGCATATACATATTGGAAAAAAATCTTGCATACTGAAACACCTCGAAAGAAATACTTTACCGTGTATTCTTTTCGTTGCAAGTTTCTGTTTTTTGAATGTAATGTATTTTCACTTGTACGTAAGAGAGCATTTAAAGCTCCTTTCAAGACCAAGTGATGATGATTGACTCCTTCATTACAACGTGAATTTAATTCGATACAATCTAACCTACTACTTAATATTACATCTTTTTGAAATTTGGACACACAATTATTATTACATCCACAGCCAGTATCTAAGAATGAGGCCTGAGTTACATCGTCTAGAATTAAAGGATCATCATCTAGTAAAATATTACCAATTTGCCGCTCTTCGAGCGGCTCACAAGCACTAAATTCGATGTCACACGATAATTCTGTACCCCGTTGACTTTTGAACTCTAAATTAAAATTTTCATAGTCTTCATGTTCTACAGACGCTGAATAGCTAAACTCTGAAAACAAATAGTTGAAATATACATACTACACAGGTCATTTTTTCATACTATGTCTATGACATAGGTACCTAACACAACTTCTTAATTGGTATTAGAGTCCTTGCTGTAGTCATAAAGAATATGTACTATTGCATGCATACAATGATCACGTCGATCTTTTTTGATTTTACACAAGGCTCGGCTAACTATTTTAGCAAAATCATAACACTCATGTATTTCATCTTCACTGATTGCTTCTGTATTAGTGCTTTTTTCATAATACTGATCCGTTTCATCCATCTCAGATGTCGACTCTGTGAAATTATTTTCTAAGTTGTAAGTACCTGAATAAGGTGCAACGGTTTCTTCTTCTGTTGGTAAATCCGGCGTTGTTGCGGTCGAGGCCAAAACAGGTAGTGTGTTTACTTCCACCTCCATAGAAAGTGGTACAGGTCCATCAGAATGCTTAGATTCATCACTAGAGCTGGAACCTTCGGTTGAATCTTCAATAATTATGTTACCTAAAAACAAATTTGAATTTAGTATAAATGGGATGAAATTATGACTAATTGAGATTCATTAGCCTATCAACTTTGTCGCGGTCAGTTTTCAGTCTATGTGGATGCAGCCGAATTATTATGATTAAAGCTGCTCTCTTTTAAAATGTAATAAATAAGTAGGAACGTAACGTAATCTACGCTTAATCCATAAATCTCTAAATCTCTAAAATCCATAAAAAATCGAATTTAAAGACGACTGCTGTCTGTAGGAGGCTTCGCCCCTGTCGAGGTCTAAATATGAAAAGTAGGTAACAGCTGTAGATACACACAAGAACTCCGTAACATTCCGATACCCCGGTTTATAGAACTAGCTTTTCGACCTCGGCCCCGCTAAGCGTAATAACGTTAATAATATTATAGCCTATGACTGAATAATGCAGCTTTGTATTGGAGAAAGAATTTTCAAAATCGGTTCAGTACTTTTGGAGCTTATTCGATACATAACACAACACGTAACAACAAACATAGTATTAGTAGATATAATAGACAACGTAAAGACTTACCTTTATTCATTTTTATGCGCACTTTTCACTCACTCAATTTAAAACAGCTAAGATAATAAAAACTGCTATATTTACACAAAGACTGTCGGATATTGTTTCCTTTCCGGTGTCAAATGACAAATAAATTATTGCATCACAGGCAGATCTATTTATAGGACACGTAGGTAGCAAAAAACGATCAGGGAAATCCCCGCTATGTCGAAGTGAAGCAAAGTAAATCCCCTTAGTAGTTGCATAGTAGCAGGGAGTTCCCCGCTTTAAGGGACCTTTTACACGTAGTTTCAACATTTTAATCTTAAAATATAATTAAATTATTAGAAGTGATCAGTACGGGGTATTGAAACGTATTTTATTCCCAGAATATCGACATGCCACCCACTGGTACCTTTTTAGTAAACTTTTTTCATAAAGTTTCTGGTACTTAGAAACATCGTATATAGTCATTTACTATATGAAATTGTAGATAATTGAGCATTTATTTATAACCAATTAAAATCGCGAAATGCAATTTTTATACCCAACTTTACAAAACCTCTTATATCTCGGAAACTAAATGCCGCGCACTGGACCCTTTTCGCTTGGACTGACACATATTTAAAACTACACATAGTGCAAGTTTAGAATCATTGGTTAACGATTGAAAACCTCTGTGAAGATAGATAGGGCACGCAGTGATGCTCCGGAGAAGGGGAAACCATAATATAAATATAAGTTCTGTGGCGAAACAATGTTGACTAAGCGGTTTATTACTTTACACTGTTAAAAGCATTGGTTAAAAGCTAGTCTATTGGTACTGTATGACAGGGCTGGTTTTTCAATGGACAGACAATTTTTATTCGTGAAATAAAATTGACGTCTGACAGATTTTGTATGGAAGAACTGTCAAAAATTCAAAATTATTCCTCGGATTAAATTATCTGGCGTTGGAATAATCAGCCCTTAATATCCTAGGTCTACGGGACATGGTCAGCGGTTGGTTTTTGCCAAGACCTCAAGCCACCGATTTGTCTTGCGTATGGTCTTTATCGAGACTAGGTCGTTTCGAACAGACAGGCCCTTTACTTTGAGTAAATTATTTCATGACCACTGCTCTCAAGACGGTGAAAGAAACCATCATGAAGAAACCGGCGTGTCTTAGAACTAAAAATTCCCCGAAAACCCGCGCGGGGTCCGCGTGGTGAATAACAGCTCAACCCCTCTCACCGAGAGGAGGCCTGTGTCCCAGCAGTGGGAACACACGCTGACTATGCTTGTGCTATGATCTTTATAAGAGTGTCTCGACTCTCCATACAATTTCTCGAGATTAATAGTGTCTACTTTGCTAAACAACTTGTATTAGTTGTAGTTATCCAACGTTGTAAACGTTTTTAACCTTTAGTTAAAACGTGGACAATGGTGTGGGTTACATGTTTGTTAAATCTTAGTTTAAGTATTTCTCTGTATTTTGTAGTATGTAACTGTTTTTTGTCCCTAATAAATAAATAAATAACGTCCTCACAGGCCTCCTCTCTGTGAGAGGGAGTTTTTATATAGCTCCTTGTGTAACAGTTCGTCTCGGGAAGTACGAACACCTAAATTTCAGCCGGAAATCAGTTAAGCCGTGCGCCAATTCAAAGAGGAAGGCACATGTCATGTTTTCAATTAAAACTAAACGAAAACCTTAAAAAAATCTCTCCTGCACTCCAGAAAAAAAAATCATAACAAAAACCCACGTTTTTAATGAACCCGGCTCGGTTTGGTAGAATGCAACACGTAAACACACTCGATGACTAGAGCAGCGCCGTTTCCGTGGCGGGCTGGCAACGCGCCAATGACGTCACCGGCGTATGCGCTGCGCAGCCTAGCTTATTCACATCTGTGAATACTACTACTTTAAATGAATCGAAACGTTTTAAGAGGAGCAAGTGAACTTTGAAGAGTTTTGGACTTAGCTAGACAGTGTTTTGTTTTTGCAACAACTTTGATAGTAATGTCGAAGTGTATTGAATTGGCATAAGCTACCGACATCTGACATCGTGGTAGGTCAAGGCGAAGATGGTGGTACGAGCTTGACTCCTACCGAAAGGACTGGCACTCGCAGAAGACAAGAGTTGTGAGGACAAGGAGGCCTTTAATAATAATAATAAATACTTTATTTCAGACCATGGAGTCCATTTTGTTAGTAACAATGTTCTAAATGAACAACACACACACACACATCACACACACACACATCACACACACACACATCACACACACACACATCACACACACACACATCACACACACATATCACATGATGATGTGTGTTGTTCACTGTTGCCCTGCAGTGACTAACTATCAATCTGATTCATTTTGAAGGATATTGCTAATCCATTGCTTCATATGTTCGAAAAAAGTGTCTCCTCAACAATGTCAATAACGCAATGAATGTTGTGGAACTGTCAAAATGGAACCCATTGCTACTGATAGTGTTACACAATCACCTCGCTAGTGATTCATCAACTTAGCCTATAGCAGTTCAGTGCTGGGCAAATACCTCTCTCAAGTTGCGTCACAACGTCCAGTTCTCTGTCTTCCGTCTGTCCCAGGGTCCATCTAGCCGAGGGGCGTGGCACATACGCCATGTTGTTTATTAAAAAATCCAAATATTGATATTTAAAGTGTCTTCAACTGACTGTACTAATAAAAACCGGCCAAGTGCGAGTCGGACTCGCCCATGAAGGGTTCCGTTACGTTACGATTTATGACGTATTAAAAAAAACTACTCACTAGATCTCGTTCAAACCAATTTTCGGTGGAAGTTTATATGGTAATGTACATCATATATTTTTTTTAGTTTTATCATTCTCTTATTTTAGAAGTTACAGGGGGGGGGGACACACATTTTACCACTTTGGAAGTGTCTCTCGCGCAAACTATTCAGTTTAGAAAAAAATGATATTACAAACCTCAATATCATTTTTGAAGACCTATCCATAGATACCCCACACGTATAGGTTTGATGAAAAAAAAAATTTTGAGTTTCAGTTCTAAGTATGGGGACCCCCAAAATTTATTGTTTTTTTTTCTATTTTTGTGTGAAAATCTTAATGCGGTTCACAGAATACATCTACTTACCAAGTTTCAACAGTATAGCTCTTATAGTTTCGGAAAAAAGCGGCTGTGACATACGGACGGACAGACAGACAGACAGACAGACAGACAGACAGGCAGACAGACATGACGAATCCATAAGGGTTCCGTTGCCATTTGGCTACGGAACCCTAAAAAAGCGGGTCTGGGCTTATGAGGACACGATAGAAGTGAAAACTTACGACGACTGGAGCCGAGTAAACGCGATTCAGCATCACCGACCGGCTGGAGTCGAGTATACTACCCGATTCAGCGTCACCGACCCGATTCAGTTTGGTTCACTGTTCAGAAAAAGCGCAGTGTAAAGAAGTTTTCACTTCAAAAATTGTAAAGTACAACGTGATTTTAAAATATCATCGTCGCAATGCACTTTCTAATATGATTGACTCATCTTTTGAACACTAAATCCGTGTGCTAAATGCAGATTCGAAAGCTAGATATAACACATTGTCTAGAAACAATTTAAGGCGCGCCTATTGTCGTATATGGCTATATTTCTGCCTGCGTTTCAGCCTGGAACGCAGCCAAGAATACTATAAATGTCTAGACTTGTCAAATAAAAGTACACATGGAGTTATTCCATTAATAAATTGTTATTTCGTTTGAAATTTACTTTAGTATTTTCATTTTTGAGCTAGGGGGAGCAGTTTTTAACAACTTCAGCATCAAAATTGCTTCGATTATTTGGCAGTGGAAACAGCAAACTCAGTTTTGTACTCGTATGTATAGATCTACTAAAGCTGAAGAGATTACTTGTTAGTTTGAACGCGCTGTCGTGACTCGTGGGGGTCGTGGGTTCGATTCCCAGTTCGGGCAATGTGTTATTGGGTTCATCCATTAGGAATTAGGAAGGAAGGGGGGCTCCCATACAACAGACGTGATTTTTATAGATAATGGTACGGAACCCTTCGTGCGCGAGTCCGACTCGCGACTTGGCCGGTTTTTTCATATAATTACTAATTTTTTACTGTGTTTAGTTTAATTAATTTGTGATCTCCCTGTACGAGTCGCAATAAATACTTTTTCTTTCTTTCTTTCTTTCGAGTACCATCAACAACTCGAAACAAGTCTTACAACTCAGCACCCAAAAGCTACAAAAACAGAAACCTCACGCACTTTTTTGCTAACTTTTTTTCCGGCCATTGTTCGCCAACCATTGTGAGAGATTCGAGTCTAAGTCTAACCTGTCATCAGAGTGACATGCGTTACAGTTGAAGGTCAGTGACTTTAGTTTTTTTTTAACACTGACATTCAACTTTTTTTATTTTTATTCCGAGTTGGGTTTAAAAATGACGTTTATTTTTGGAGTTTCCTCAAAAACAGTTTTGTATTTTCTCTATAACGGGTTGGCTTCCGGTCTCCAGAGTTCCAGATATGGCTGAGTATCAAGGATATAATATAGAACGGCTGGATTTTGACCTAGATTGTCGAAATAAGTTTATGTCCGTAGATGATACAGGGTAGCAAACGGTCCAAGCTATGGATTTTGTGCTTAGGGAGTAAACCACAAAATCAAAAGTCATTAATCCAAATCAGGCTGAGTCTCTGCACTTTTCGAACGTCAAAACTACAAAAGACAGTCCCCCAAAACGCCCGCCCTTCACCACTACCTAGTACTTTCGCTGGGAAGAAGAAATGGCGCAACCAACTCCCCAGCAGCTTAGTTGTCTGTTCAGTTAGAAAATACTTGATTGTATACAATACTAGGTAGGTATGTAAAGTAATTATCATTACAAGGCACAGAACATTAAATTAAATTATTTCAGCTAGGGGTCCGGTTTAAGTATTACGTAAGCAGATTTTTTGCAATTATTAACCCAGCCCTCCTCCTCGTCAGCAAAATTAAATTAAAATTCATTTAAATAAACTTTACCGACACGGAATTCTACATAGAGTAAGTTACAAGTATTATAATCTTAAGTAATATTACGACCAAAACAAACTTCTTTTAAATTTTGGTATACATATTACTCGTAATTCCAATTAACAGTCTTCAAGTCCATGACACCCGAATCCATGATTCTAAGTTTTCGATGACATTGGATGTTTGCTGCTCAATGGTCTGTGTCTGCTCGATTTCATCCGATTTTAGAATGTCTACGTCGTTCTCATAACACGTCAAACCGTCAATCGTATCGAAACAAAACAATAAACTGACGGAAAAAATTTAGACAAGTGAATAGCGCGCGGTTATTCCCCTACTCAGTTCTAAGCGAGTACCTACACATATTCATTACTAGCTGACCCGCGCCACATTTTAACTTGTGATGAAATTATGAGTGTGGTTCGGTTAGTATTGAGTGCTATCGTGCTCTGACTGTATCTGCCCGCTGTCTTTCTTGCTAGGTTGCTAGGCGTTGCGCATGCTCAGCGCTAGATTCCCGAGCATACGGGCCTGCGATGTTCTCACTCTTTGGTTAGCGAGCCGCTGCGAGCGCTCAGCGCTAGTCTCCCTATCCCTTGTTGCTGAGACATGCTGCCTTAAATCATTGAGACGCTGCGCACGGTCAGCGCTAGATTCCCGAGCACGGGCCTGCTATGTTCTCGCGCTTTGGGTAGCGAGCCGCTGCGAGCGCTCAGCGCTAGACTCCCTATCCCTTGTTGCAGAGACATGCTGCCTTAAATCATTGAGACGCTGCGCACGTTCAGCGCTAGATTCCCGAGCACGGGCCTGCGATGTTCTCGCGCTTTGGCTAGCGAGCCGCTGCGAGCGCTCAGCGCTAGACTCCCTATCCCTTGTTGCAGAGACATGCTGCGCTGCGCACGTTCAGCGCTAGATTCCCGAGCACGGACCTGCGATGTTCTCCAGCTTTGGTTAGCAAGCCGCTGTGAACGCTCGGAGCTAGATTCCCCAGCGCGTGCTTGCGAAATATTTCCCCTATTCCTCGAGAGGCGCTGATGATTTTCAAGAGCAGACTCTTCCTCTGGGATGTCTGACGGGAAAGTTGTGATTTCCTTTTAGGCATGATAAACAATCGCTGAAACTGTCCGATATCCCAAAAACAGAAATACCACAGCTTCGAACTCGAAGAATGAGAACGAAGTAGTGTTTGTGTTTTAAGAAACCGAGCAACCAAGACAATTTTGAAGACCAACAACGACATCCAACCAACCGCGTACAACACACCTACCTAACGACGAAAGTTAAATTTAATAATAACTGGAGAGGGTCATTAATCCGCGGAATCTTTACACCGCGATTCAGAAAAATGACGTAATTGCACAACGCCATCTATGGGTAAAAGGAGATAAAACGTCCGTACAAAGCATGTTCTAATGCGGTTCGTGAATGGACGGCGGCATTTTGCGATTTAGTAATTTTATATTATCTTCGAAACTATTTAACCAATTGACATACTGTTTTGGGCAAATCATATCTCTATGATGTTCTTGTGAGCAAAATAATATTTTTTTCGATAAGCTTTAATATTTTGTTGTTTAAAAAATCGTCCGAGGGTAAGTACGTCGAAAAATACTTTTTTTAACACATAAAAGCTACTATATCTGCTAAAATATAAAAGATAGAAATATGGTGTCGCGGACTTTTTTGTAGAACTATTCAAAGCGGACCAGTTTGCTATACATTGTTTTCAATTATATACAACTGTCAAAGCAGCGCATGTAAATAACACTGTTGTAAGAGCTATTTTTTTCCGCCTTAGCCAGGCGGAAAAAAATAGCTCTTACAACAGTGTGACAAAAATTGAGGTAGTTCGGCTAATATGCATGATATCTTTATAGTTTATAGCCTATAGCACTCACGAATAATGTAGCTTTCTACCATTAAAACAATTTTTAAAATTGGTTCATTACTTCCGGAGATTACCCCCTACATACAAACTTACAAACAATTACCTCTTTATAATATTAGTATAGATTTACAGGAATCCCCGAAAATGCATTTCGTTTTCAAGCATAGACAATGTGTGGGTTGCCATATGTGTAAAAAAGTAAATAATTACTGCTGCCGTAATCACCATCTAGATCTCTCCACCCCCTATGTCATCAAAAATAAGCAAAGCAAAGACCCCCCCCCCCCCCCCATAGCGCTTAAGTAATACTTGAACGGTCCCTAGCCTGTATACCAACAAATACAATAAAAACTATAACTAACTCCTCCACGCGCGATGTCGAAACTACAACAGGAAATCATTTTTTTTGTCGGCTAGTGTTACCGAAAACGGGTATACATCTCTTACATAATCTGCCACTGGGACACAGGCCACCTCTCTGTGAGAGGGGGTGGGCTGTAATCCACCACACGGGCCCAGTGCGGGTCGGTAATGTCACATTCTTCGAATGTTTGGTTCTAGGACATGCCGGTTTCCTCACGATGTTTTCCTTCACCGTTTTGAGAATAGTGGTGATGAATTTCCAAGTAAAGCGCCTGTCTGGGTTCCAACTACAACCTACAACTCGGTAAGTCGCGGCCGTAACCACTAGGCCACCACTGCTCAATTCTCATAGTAAACTTAAAATATTTCTCTCTACAACATAGATGCATACCAATTTACCGCACGCCACACGCGCTGTTGCGTAGACATCGGACAAATTGTCGGACAGATCGTTTGTCAAAACCGGTCCGTTTCGGACGGACGGTGCATGCATACTTAACGGCTGGCGGGCGGGACTAGGCTTTGTTTTACCTTTTTGATATGCCGAGCCGGCGGATACATCCAACGAAATTTTTATGCGAAAGTTGTCCGCTGTTCGAAATCTTTTGACAGTCGTCAGTGGTACTAAGAAGGCTTAGAAGCCCGAAAGTCTGACAACCGGTCTTGCCAAGGGGTATCGTATTTACCCAGTACCTCAGTTGTAGAGGTCAAGTCACGGATATCTATGGGTCAAATAGTCACTCCATTTAAGATACTGGTATTCAGCTGCATCTGGTTAGACTAGAAGCCTACTACGCAGATGAGTTTAAATAAAATCAAAATTAAAAGTTATTTGTTCAAACTAGGCTGGGAATCAACTTTTTGAACGTCAAAATTACATAAGACAGTCCCAAAGCTACGGATTTGTCGCGGTCGAAGCTACGGATTTTGTACTTAGGGAGTAGACCACAAAATCGAAAGTCATTAATTCAAATTAGGCTGAGAATCAGCACTTTTCGAACGTCAAAATTACAAAAGACAGTCCCCCAAAACGCCCACTCTTTACCGCTTCAGCTGGGAAGAAGTGGCGCAACAAACTGCCCAGTAAGTACCACAGCTGTCTAAAATGTTCGATGTTCAGCAAAAAATATTAATAAAACTGCCCAGTTTAAATGGGACTGGGCTGGACATGTCTGCCGCATCATGAACGAGCTGTGGGCTCAGAGAGCGCAGGATTGGTGTCATGGATCAGCGATACAGACCCGTGGCAGACCATTTTTATTGATATCGTTCTAATGTATTTAAAATTAATGGCTTCAGACGTTCATGTATTCCCTCGTATGTAAGGCAAGCTTATTAAGTTCGGTAACAATAGAAAGCGTAATACTGTCCCATTAGTGACAGTTGAGCTCACATGGAGGTGATGGCGGGACGACTTGGATGTCTTCCTTGGCTTTTGCCCAGCAGTGGGTCTGTATGGGACAGTTATGACGATAGAATTAAGATGATCAAGGATTTTAGAGTATTTACGCACAGGATGTCTGTCACGCGTAAGTGTATAAACTTGACAAAATGGTGCAGCTTGACGCAAAGTAACGAGTTGTTAAGATCATGCATAATTAGCCTATAACGTTGCCAATGCTAGGAGGACCTAGGCCTCCTCTCTGTGAGAGGGAACGGGCCTGTCCACCACGCGGGTACAGTGCGGGTTGGTAGATGTCACATGTCTTCGATTTTTCATTCTAGGACATACCAGTTTCCCCCACCGTTTTGACAGCAATGCTGATGAAATAAATAACCTACGCTCGGATGGAGGGGCGCATTCGCTTTCCCACAGGGAAAAGCCGATCTTAACACTAAAATATAGGTATATACTGGTACAGTATTTGTCTCTCCTTCCCCTTTTTAATCCGTCCAAAGGTTGTCTTTAAAAGATCGCTCTTACCGATAAGACCGCCCATTGTGTCACCCTTTGTAAAATTTCTATTTTTCTTTGTCTGTAACTTATATGGTGTACATAATAAAGAATATTCTATCCTAAAGTGGGGCTACCTTGACGGCACGGCAGTAGGATGTGATTGTGGAGCTATTTCGCAAACCATGCTCCACCTTCTATCCTGCCCAGTGTCCCAAAAAATGCAGTCAAAGTGACCTCTGCGCTCCCACCGACGACGCCGTGGAAGTGGCAAAGTTTTGGGCCAACAAGACATAAAATTCAGTCGTGCAGCGACACGAAAAAGAAAAACACTATAATACAAATAATAAGGAAAAACTAAAATGTTATCAGCCTAGGGTAATTAGGGATCGGTTCTGGGGCCGCTCCTGTGGGACATCGGTTACGACTGGGTGCTGCGGGCCGACCTCCCTGAAGGCGTCAGCGTAGTTTGCTACGCTGACGACACGCTGGTCCTGGCGCAGGGGAGGTCGCATCAGGCGGCGGCCGACGCGATGACACGCGGGGTTGCGATAGTCGTGGAAAGGATCCGGCGGTTGGGTCTCGAGGTGGCATTGCACAAGTCCGAGGCCATGTCCTTTCATGGGCCTCGGTACGGGCCACCTCCAGGATCCCAACTAGTGGTAGGAGGGGTTCACATCGGCGTCGAGACCACGATGAGGTACCTGGGTCTCGTCCTCGACAGCCGATGGAACTTCGTCGAGCACTTCCGACGTTTGGCCCCCAAACTGGAACGGGCCGGGGCCGCCCTAAAGCGGCTCTTGCCCAACCTGAGGGGGCCAAACGCCTCCTGCCGGAGGCTTTACGCGGGGGTCGTGCGGTCCATGGCCCTATATGGGGCCCCGGTATGGGCGCGTTCACTGCGGCTGCGAGCCGCACACTACCTGAACGCGCCCCAAAAGGTGGTAGCCATAAGGCTAATCCGGGGCTACCGCACGATCTCGGGCGAGGCAGCAAGCCTCCTTGCCGGACTGCCGCCATGGGATCTGGAGGCGATAGTGCTCGCGCGCCTGTATGATTGGCGCGCGGAGGCACTACGCCGGGGGGAAACTCCGCATCCGCGGCAAACCGCGGCGGAGCGGACGAACCTCCGGCGCGATCTCATGGCGGCATGGAAGGAGCGACTATCGCAACCCAGCGCAGGGCACGCCACGATAGCGGCGGTAAGACCCCTCTTTGAGGAGTGGCTAGAGAGACGTCACGGCGTTCTCACCTACCGCCTGACGCAGGTCCTCTCCGGACACGGATGTTTCGGGAGGTTCCTGCACATAATCAGGCGGGAGGAGACGCCCGGGTGTCACCACTGTCAGGATCGCCCAGAGGACACGGTGGAGCACACGGTGGAGGTCTGCCCTGCTTGGGCAGAGCACCGCCGTGTCCTCGTAGAGGCGATCGGCAGCGGCGGCGACCTCTCGCGTCCGGCCCTGGTTCAAGCCATGGTCCGGGGCGAAAGGGAGTGGGAGGCAGTCACCTCCTTCTGCGAAGCAGTCATGCTAGCGAAGGAGGTGGCGGGGTGGGCGAGAGAACGCGCCTTGCGCACCTCACGCCTCAGCCGCCGCGGGAGACGCTCCGGGCGTCGGGAGCCGCGTGACGACTCCCGGCCACCGTAGGCGCGGGCCTGCGGGCGGTGAGTAATGGGTAACTCACCGTCCGATCAGGACCAGGCCCGTGCCGGACGGCGTGTTGTGTTCCACGCGCGCCTCAAAGAGATGTCAGCATGAGTGACGGGGCCCCATAGGGCCGTAGCCTGCCAGGGTAGCGGGATTGTCCGAAAGGGTTACCGCTGCCCTGGAACATAAAGGGCTAAGGAAGGAACACGGGTGGGTTTTAGTCAGTAAGAGTCTGACACTCCCTCCTGCTCCACCCAGAGCGGGAGGAGTCATTTGATGATTTCCCATCATCAAAAAAAAAAAAAAAAAGCCTAGGGTAATTTAGGAACAGCCACATTTAGTCATGGCGATACGGGCAAAAAAAGGCTCAACAACTTTAAATAGTAAGTTATCAAGCAAGTTTTTTCACCGAGTCCACGCGATAGTTAGATAACGTATGTTATACATAACTATAGCCACTGATATTACCTAGGTGCAGCCTGATAAGCGTTGTAACTCAACTCGCTACATGTCTGTGAATGACACCACCAGTAATTGTTTCTCGAAATACGGTTGGGTTGGTACTATGACGTCACGCCCATATAACGCATTCTGATTTGACTGCCCCGTTGGTCTCGTGGTCGCTAAGCATGGGGTCCTTTCGGAATTTCTTAGTAGTAACAGCCCGGAACGGACAAGTCGCGGGCGGAAGCTCGTATGTTATACAAAAGCAAGATCAGTGAATGATATAAAGAGAAATATCACACAATTTAAAGATTATGTATGAATCACATAATAATATTGTATGAGTAATAAATAAAATCTATATAATGATGTATCTTATGGAGTGTGTGTCGTAAATAATTAACCCACATACAGACATCGGACATGCATGTAATTGGATACGGATAAGATTACGATTTATCATTTTATTTTAGTCTAGAAAGTACTTTGCTGTTTTGATATTTATACAGGATGGCAGAGTCGTCGACGTGCAACCTGAATCACCTGCGTCGAAATTTTAAGATGGTTAAAAAAAAAAAAAAAATGCTGTCCATACATTTAGAACGCGTAGGTATCGCACTTTTCTACGAAACAGTACATTTTTTTTGGATAACCGAACAAATATTTCACTTCTAGAATCATGTGCTGAATTCATGGTGCAGTGTACGCGTCGATGTCCCCGCCACCTTGTATTACATATTATATCGGAAAAGACTATACTGGTTTTCCAAAATCTGTGAATCATCATCTGCCTGCCTTTTCCCTACTATGTTGGGGTTAGCTTCCAGTCTAACCGGATGCAGCTGAATAATTATTTACATGGAGCGACTGGCTATCTGACCTCCACAACCCAGTTACTACAATACGATACCCCTTGGTAAGACTGGTTGTCACTTTCAGGCTTCTGACCACCCGTCACGACTGTCAAAGATCCACGAATGACAGCCGGGATCAACGGCTTAACGTGCTTTCTTAGGGGTGGGTATGTAAAGATGGTCACCCATCCACAGACCAACCGCGGCAAGCGTAGCTTAACCTGATCGACCGATCTGTACGGCTGTTTTACTGATTACTTAGCCACAAGCCCCTTAGGGCCCTTAGCTTTCCAAAATCTGTCAATACAGCTAGCAATTACTCAAAAGAGTCTCATAAGAATGTTTGCCAGTAGCTTATAGTACAATGTTCCCACTACTACTGGGGCAAAGCACAGGCCTCCTCTCTATGGGAGGGAGTGGGCCATAATCCACCACGCGGGCCCAGTGCGTGACGGTGGATACCCTGTATAATACTGAGTGCAATTCTAGCGTTTGTCCTGAACTAGAGCAGTACAATGTATTATTAAAAATAATATTTATCATAATAGCTGCCTACTTACCTCTGTTAAACTAGGTCAATAAACAGAGGCTTATTAGTAGTACTTTGATGATGATGACATATCCTTTGCTTGCACTTAGTCACTCTAAGGGAAAATCTAGTAAGTACCTAATATTAAAAAGAAATTAATGTTGATTTAAAAAAAAATATTGTATTCCTATTGTGTTAAGAAATTAGTTAGTTGGAGCAGTAATCAACCTAAAATATTCCCACTGCCGCCTCTCTGTGAGAAGGAGTGGGCCGTAATCCACCAAATGGGCTCAGTGCATGTCACATGGTCGGTGGATGTCAAATGTTTTCGAATTTTTGGTCCAGGACATGCCCATTTGGTCACGATGTTTTCGTTCACCGTTTTGAGAGCAGTGGTGATGAAATAATTTACCTGGCTGGGTTCGAACCAACAACCTATAACTCGTAATTCGCGGCCGTTTCCATTGGCCACTACCGCTCCACCGCACCCTATAGGTATTGATTTATTTGTGAGTATCTTGACAGACGGACAACGAAGTGACCCCATGAGGGGACAGAACCCTAAAAATTTGTGAATTCTATAGGATAGACCACAGGAGCAAAGCGGTAGGTAAATCTAATATAGTAGGCTAGTATATCTAACACAAAACAAAACAATCTAATTATATCAGCACTATTAAGGATAACCACACCATGAGGTCACATTCAATAGTAATAATAAAAAATATGGCAAGACTAGGTGCATATTGATCACAGAATGATATCATTGTATGCAAGTATGTATGTTACCATTTTAATATTTTTTTAACCTTTCTGGTCTGTGGTGGATGGGTGAACATCTTTACATACCAACACCTCTCTGTGCCTCGGAAAGCATGGTAAGCCGTTAGTCTCGGCTCTCATTCTTGGATCTTTGAGTTGTTACGGGTCGTCAGAAGCCCGAAAGTCTGACAACCAGTCTTACAGGGGTTTCGTATTACCCAGTAAGGATTGTGGAGGTCAGATAGGAAGTCGCTCCATGTAAAATACTGGTATTCAGCTGCATCCAGTTATACTGGAAGCTAACCCCAACATAGTTGGGAAAGGGCTAGGCAGATGTGTCTGGGGCCATACTGAATTAACCAATACCGAGTTTGTACCGTTTGTGGTCCACATGTGTACCTGCTCGTCCTAGTGAAATTATAAATAGCCTTTCCACGAGATGTTAAGGAAAATTGTATCAGCATCAAACACCTGTGATTTTAACATAGGGAAAGTTAGATAGGAAAATGGTTAGTATTTATAATCAAAAATGATTTTAGAAATAGGTAAATAGTACCTGAATATATAATTGTTTTATAGCTATTAATAAAGCTGAAGAGTCTGTTTGTTTGAATGTGCTTATCTCTGGAACTACCAGTCGGATTTGATAAATTGTTTTTGCGTTTGATAGTCCAAGTCATGAGGAAGGTTATAGGCTATTTAACATCACGCTAGAACTGTTTGGAGTCGAACAAAAAGAAAAATAGGTCAGACAAAACGCTAATTAAAAACGAAGGTACAGCGCGAGCGGGCGATAGGATGCGACGCGATGAGTGGGGGCCGAAATTACACTCCGGACAAAGTCGCGGGCTGAAGCTAGTCTTTCATACAATCGAACCATATTTTCTTTATTCTGCCTAGCCATTTCCAACTGTTGGGTATGGCTTCCAGTCTAACCAGATGCATCTGAAAACCAGTATTTTACATGGAGCGACTGCCTATCTGACTTCTACATCAAGTATATTTAATATTTGAAGTAAATTGATGTTCTCAAACATGTATATCTTGTTATCTAATCTAATAAACTGGGTGGAGTTTGTTTCAGCCACTTAAGGATTAGCAAGGAGAAACATAATATTGTATTTTAAGTATAATATAATAATATCTGACAGTCTTACCAAGGGGCATCGTAATACCCAGTAACTGGGTTGTGGAGGTCAGATAGGCAGTTGCTCCATGTAAAATACTGGTATTTATCATATTTGGGAAAAGGCTAGGCAGATGATGATGAAGTATAATGATGTATGCATATGTTATCAAGTTTATCTTTACTTTATCTGGACATTAGAAGAGACTGTGACCTCTGAGTTTGTTTCGGCCTTTCTTCTCAGACTAGTGAGATAGGAAACGCCGACCTCATCTAGTTTGAAAAAATATGATTGATGTGTAAAAGCGTTTGTACAAACCTACTTACAAAAATAAAATCATTTAAAATGATTCGGTAAGTTACTTGTCAGGATAGCATTCATTTATGTAACCAACTAAGCTATATGTATATCAAATATTATCTTAACATTTATATCTAGATTTCTTTAGGTGCTTTATAATTCTAGCCTTTTCTCTAACAGTGGTTACCCATCCTCAGAATGACCCTAGCAACTGGACCTTGGTCACTGTTCTATGTGTACAACTATTATTTAACCATACCACATTTTACTCATACTCATTTTTTAATGCAATAGCAGTATAATGATGTAAAGAAAAATATTTTTCTTTTCTAAAGAAAAACTAAATTGGTAACAATCGCGGCTTACGTCAATCGTAGGTTCGAACTCAGTCAGGTATTTTACTTTGTGTAAATTATTTCTTAAAGGAAAAAATTGTGAGAAAGCCCAATGTCCTAGAACCAAAAAATGAGTGACATCTACCAACCTACACTGGGCCCGCGTAGTGGATTACGGCCCACTCCCTATCACTAACAGGAGGCCTGTGTCACAGCAGGGGGAACACTCTAAGCTGATAGTTTCGTTATCGTAAACTCTTGAAATCACTACCAGGAGCATAAGTTCCCACAGTAATGTAGACAAGCTAGGTGACCTGTGGCAACATCTTTAACAACCTTTAGACCCCTACATTACTCAACTAATTAGCGCTAAAGATTTAATTATCAACACGTTGCTGCCTTCACGAGCGAAATAAATAGCGTGGTGATACATGAATGAATCAAAGGCGAATAAAAGCGTACTGGCGATCAAATCACTACATCAAATCTCTAGCGGCCACCAATCGCCCAGCAATTTGGCCCATTACACTCGCCGTGTTATTATCCTACTAAATTAAAAACACCTGAGGAGTGTCTAGAAGACGTTGGAAGTACGGTGTATCCAATTCGGTCGGGTTATAAAGTACCGATCTTACGCGGTGACATCAGCTCACATTATTGAAGAGATAATATGTAATTGATTAGTGTCACGCCCAAAAAGAATGGATAAAACTTACTTTTCAGGCATACAAACGCGTTAAGACGCTATATTTTTACGCTAGATCTTGTTTCACTAACGAATTTTACAACTTCAAATATTTATGGGATTTACCTGTTGGAAGTTGACAAGTTTTGTGCAGAATGCGTCAAAATTATTATAGAACACGGCAATACGCCAACATCGGCGATAACAATACATCTAAGACAGAACGAACTAAAAAAAATCCGACCCAATTCCTAATAGTATCACCTGACACACCCTTTAACGCGGGTGTCGAAAAAAACGCATACCGACATAAAACTACCGCGTTCTTAATGATAATGTAAACAAATATATACAAAAGAAAGCTGAACACACGCAGTACTCACCGGCAGATCTCCAAGACGCGTTAAAAACTCGATTTTTGAGTCACTTCACACACTTATCGGATAGCGATTGTAACTTACACTAAGCACATAAACGAGGTAACATTATATAAAATAACATGCACAAAACGTTGTTCGTTAATTTTCAAAGCACCAGCACTACCGACATTACGCGTAGAGCGTTTATTTCAATAATTCGTTCGTAAAAAAAGAATATCTGTAACACGCCACCGCAGAAGATCGATGTCGGCGCGAGTTTCGTTTTTTCGCCGTAGCGTCGCTGCTGTCGACTGACATAGGAAGCCACGCTTCAGATGGCGCTGTCGTCTTCTGTGTTGCAAACTTTTGAAATGAAATTACCTTAGGTTATTATTTTAATCAACTTTTATTATGTATTGTCTTACCAACGCAGAATCTTCAATAATGATAAGTAGCGTGGTTACGTTCTAGAGTTATATCTATTGATAGAGATGGTTTTTTGGAAATAAATCTTATTTAAAAGTGATTGGGCCCCGGTGCATCTAACCCAAAGAAGAAACTGAACTGCTTCAACACATAATTTTTACAGAATAGCCGGTCTATTCTGTAAAAATTACACTGTGAAAACTTAGGTGAAGGGAGCTGTCAATAGTGTCAACCCCTAGCATAAGGTGGAATGACAGCTCACTTTAAGATCACTTCATCTAAGTTTTTTAGCAGCGCTGAAGGATTTTCTAGGAAATAGTAGATCCATTGCTTCTTATGTTTGAAAAATTTGTCTACTTAAATAACAACGTAAACAACGCTATGAATGTTGTCGAAGTGACAAAATGTAAGGCATACATAGGTAAAACGATTAAAAAGCGTTTTATATTTACGGCGGTGACTAACGCATGACTCTACTGACGAAAAGACAAACTTCTTGAAGCAAACTCCTTGGGTTACGGTGCGTAAAGGTACTGTAGCAGCAAGCATCAACGACCGCGCGCTGTGCGCGCGGGCATACAACTAACTTCGTGGCGCGACGCGCGGTATTTATAGATAGCGACCGCTCATCTGTGATTGGTCAATATAGTTTATTATAGTTCTGTTATCCTACACCTATGTGTGGTTCTAGATTGTATATAGGTACCAGCTCCTAAAATATAAGATAATCCGAATCCGAATGTCTCTTTTATTACCAATCCTGACAACTAGTAAATCCCTGACGACTGGTAAACTGGTGACCCCGACGAACACTCAAAATGGCAACCAGCGACGAAGTAGCAACCGTCTCCTTAAAGTCACGCATACCAACGTTTTGGCGCGACAAACCACTTCTCTGGTTTGCACAATTTGAAACGGTGGTAAACCCGCAGAAGCCCGGCGACGAAGCAAAGTTCAGCCTCCTAGTAGCTCACCTCGAGAAGACGGATGTCGAACAAATAAGTGACATCATCATGAGCAAGACACGCGCTGGGCGCTACGAAGAGGCTAAGAAGAGACTGTTGTCCGTTTATGAAGAGTCGGAGACGAAGCAACTGGAAAAGCTGCTCACCGAGATGGAGTTGGGAGACCTGAAGCCGTCCCAGCTATTGCGTAGCATGAGAGAACCAGCACGTAACAAGATGCCCGATACCACCCTGCAGATACTGTGGATGAGACACCTGCCAGCCTCCACGCGTGCTGTACTATCGGTCAACGAAAACGCCACACTCGACGTGCTTGCTGCGATGGCCGACAAGATGCACGAGCAAACCCGTGAAGTCCATTCGGTTTGTGCATGCCAACAGCCGTCAACGTCTACGTCACGACACGGAAGCAGTCACTCGCAGCCAGAGCCAGACCTTCGAGAAGCCATTATGCTGCTCACGCGGGAAATTGCGGCAATGAAAATGGATAGATCAAGACAAAGAAGATCATCATTCCGCTCAAGATCACGTTCACAATCCCGAGGCCGAGGGAATTCTTACCAGCAGACGTCAGGCGATATTTGTTTTTACCACACCCGTTACGGCAAAGAAGCACGCAACTGCAGGTCTCCGTGCAAGTTCAAGCGTCAGGAAAACTAGTCGCGACCTTGGCTACGACGGGACCCGAGGTTAATGAAATATCACCATACCGTCTACACGTTTGCGATTATCAACATCACTTGAGATTCCTAGTGGACACCGGGGCCAACGTATCGGTCATTCCCAACACGAAAGGAATGAAGCGGGTGGAAGAAGTGTTGTATGCAGCGAACGGCACCCCAATACACACATATGGTGAGAAGAAGCTGGAACTTAACCTTGGTCTACGCCGCCCCTTGTCATGGCAATTTATCGTTGCTGCCGTGAAACGACCGATATTGGGCGCCGATTTTTTGCGTCATCACAACCTTCTCGTCGATCTACGTGCCAGGAAACTCGTAGATAAGAAAACAGGACTGGCAATTGACGGTTGCATTGCAAACAGTGCCGCCACGAGTACCCCCACCGTACTTACTATCAACCTCACCGACCCGTACCACAACCTTCTTCAACAGTACGCCGAGATAACTTCCTCGAACTTCACCGACATGAAGAACAGCGAAGTTGAACATCATATCGTCACTCACGGGCCGCCCGTGTACAATAAGGCACGACCGTTGCCGCCACACAAATATCAAGCGGCGAAGAAGGAGTTTCAAGTCATGCTTGAACAAGGAATATGCCGGCCATCAAAGTCACCTTGGGCAAGTCCACTCCACCTCGTAGAGAAGAAGACTGGCGAATACAGACCATGTGGTGATTACCGGAGGCTAAATGCCGTCACCAAACCGGATCGGTACCCAATACCACGACTTCGTGACTTCACGTACCATCTCGAAGGGATGAAAATTTTCTCGAAGATTGATTTGAGGAAAGCGTATAATCAATTGAGAATACGCGAAGAAGACATCGAGAAGACGGCAGTCATTACGCCGTTTGGGCTTTTTGAATTCCCACGAATGTGTTTCGGTCTATGCAACGCCGGACAAACATTTCAACGACATATCAACAACGTACTAGGCAACATGGACCACGTCTTCCCATTCGTCGACGACATTCTCGTCGCCTCACCAGACCAAGAAACTCACAGAAGTCACCTGGAAGATCTTTTCAAAAGACTTAAAGAGCATGGTCTAAAAATAAACGTATCGAAATGCGTTTTCGGACAAAACAAACTAGAATTCCTTGGGTACATATTAACCGAAGCCGGTATCCAACCAACAGAAGATCGTGTGAAAACAATCTCCAATTATCCTGAACCAACTACAATTCAAGAATTAAGACGATTCCTCGGTATATTAAACTTTTATAAAGAAAATATACCGCACGCTGCACACGTTCAGGAAAAACTATACAAATATCTACGAACATGCAAGAAAAATGACAAGACCCATGTGAACTTCAACAGTGAAGATAAATTAGCATTTGAAGCCTGTAAGAACAGCATCAAAAACGCCGTCACTTTATCACACCCTTCAATTCACGCTCCTTTATCACTGATGTGTGACGCCTCAAACACCTGTGTCGGAGCCGCGCTACAGCAACGAGTAGGAAACAGCTGGAGACCACTCGGTTTTTACTCAAAAAAACTGACAGAAGCGCAAAAGAAATACAGCACGTTTGACCGAGAGCTACTGGCGATCTACCTGGCAATAAGGCACTTTCGGCGCATGTTTGAGGGTAGAGAAATAACGGTTTACACGGACCACAAGCCGTTAACGCATGCACTACTGCGGCTAAACAGCAAGACTGAAACACCATTACGTACGAGGTACTTACACTATATCAGTCAATTCACAATGAATATATGCCACATTGAAGGAAAGGACAATATTGTGGCCGATGCATTATCAAGAATCGAAGCAATATCCACTCCATCACCAATCGACTACGACGAGCTGGCTCGCCTCCAACACAGCGACAGGCAACTGACTGACGTCACGAAAAACAATTCACTCCGATTCAAGCGGATTCGCCCACTCAACGCAAGTAAACCTATTTTGTGTGAAACATCAAGTGGCAACGTACGGCCTTACCTGCCACCAGAGCTACGAAGAAAAGCCTTCGACGCCATACACGAGTTGAGCCACCCCGGCACCCGAGCAACTAGGAAGATGATCACACAACGCTTTTTCTGGCCAAGTATGAACAAAGACGTCAGTGTGTGGACCAAATGTTGCATAACCTGCCAACGAACAAAAGTGCAGCGACACACAATATCACCGCTAGAACAATACCCACCAGCAGAACGACTGTCGCACATACACATAGATATCGTCGGACCACTACCCATATCAGATGGAAGACGATATTGCGTTACCATCATCGACCGAGCAACAAAATGGCCAGAAGCATTCCCAGTCAGCGACATGGAAGCCAACACTATCGCAACGGTAATCTACGAAGGGTGGATAGTGCGATTTGGTTGCCCAGAAAGGATCACAAGCGATCAAGGTAGACAGTTCGAATCTCATTTATTTAAAACATTAATGAATAGAATGGGCATCGAGAAAACGCGAACCACTGCCTACCACCCACAGGCGAACGGAATGGTCGAAAGGTGGCATCGATCATTTAAAACAGCATTGACGGCACGACTACATAACTCAAGCTGGACGCAAGAATTGCCAACTGTTTTGCTGGGACTTCGCGCTGCAATTAAAGACAACACTGATGTGTCATCAGCAGAAGCGCTATACGGTAAACCGCTACGGCTACCCGGCGAAATGTGTGGAGAAACGTCGATATACGCGAATACAAATACACACTTTAGTGACGTCATAACTAACGCAATGAAAAGGATGCAAGCCGTGCGCCGGAACACTGATCGCCGCGCAATGTTTATACACGACGACCTACATGTATGTACGCATGTATTCATACGTACCGATGCCTATCGCCGACCGCTGACGCCGACCTACGAAGGTCCGTATCGTGTCTTGAAGAGACAAAACAAAGTGTATACAGTGAAAATCAACGATCGACAAGTAAACATCAGCATAGATCGATTAAAGCCTGCATTCCTGCCTAACACCGAAGAAGCAGAAGATCGTACAAGTGACCCGACAGCATACGTCACACGATCCGGCCGCACCTCAAGACGCACCGTACGCTTCGCCCTGTAGAACATACGTCCGGCCGAGACGGAGCACGGCCGCGCACTAAAGCTAAAAGTGGAAGGCACGCAGCGCGAACACTGCGTCCACGCGTCTCCGTGCAAACTGACGTCACCGCAGCCCTAGGCGCTCGCTGGCGCCGTGTCGAGACATCACATTGCACTACTTACGCGCGCGCTAACGAGACACCACTCTGTACCACTCGCATTATACGGGCGCTTCGCTGGGGAGGAGCTATGTAGCAGCAAGCATCAACGACCGCGCGCTGTGCGCGCGGGCATACAACTAACTTCGTGGCGCGACGCGCGGTATTTATAGATAGCGACCGCTCATCTGTGATTGGTCAATATAGTTTATTATAGTTCTGTTATCCTACACCTATGTGTGGTTCTAGATTGTATATAGGTACCAGCTCCTAAAATATAAGATAATCCGAATCCGAATGTCTCTTTTATTACCAATCCTGACAACTAGTAAATCCCTGACGACTGGTAAAGTACGTACAAAACACCTAAATGAATGATAACATTTTTTAATGGATTAATTATTTTAAGAATAGATTTTTCACTGGTTGGATGAAATAGCAGCAGGTCACGGGATCAATCTGTAACTCCCTCAATCTAGCATTCCACTTAACACACACACACACAGTTAAAGGAGGTTGCACAGTTTAAGTAGAATGCAGGATTGAGGGATGATTAAACATTAAACCACTAAAGGGATGAATCATGCTAAGAAAGATGTTTGGTATTACCCAAATGGATAGAATAAGAAATAAGTAAATAACAGAAAGTCTACATTGCTAGAATGAGGATGACAACTGAAATGAAGACTAAGAGAGACGTATGGAAGACAAAGATATTTTATGATGTGTCGAACCTAAATAAATAGGGATAAGGGCAAAAGAATGATGATGACATTTTAGAATAGGCTACCTAAACTATCAAGTGTGGTCAAATGAATGAATAAATATATAAATACTAGCTGCGCCCCGCGGTTTTACCTGCATAGGTTTCGATCCCGTGGGAATATCGGTATAAAAAGTATCCTATATGTTAATCCTGATTATAAACCCTGATGGTTTATAACCAGGATTAACAGATAGGATACTTCTTTTTTGACTGTGTGCCAAATTCCATCCAAATCCGTTCAGTAGTTTTTGCATGAAAGAGTAACAAACATCCATCCATCCATTCATACCAACTTTCACGTTTATAATATTAGTAACAGCAAAAAAAAGTAACAGTCACATGCACAGTATCTTTAAATTATCTGAATTACTTCAACTTAGGGTACCACTTTTGGTACGACATCACTGACGATCGTAATTTCATTACAAGCAGTAATATAATTTCAGGGCGATTATCTATAAGAAAATAATATATACCAAGTTGTTCGAGAAATATCGATTATATTCATTTTAAACTTCTCTATTTAAAAACGTGGTCCAAAGGCATATTTTACTTTTTTTATTGCATCAACAACACAGAACACATTTAATCCTAACATTTCACATTAATTTCATGCATACATATAAAGAAACGGATCTTGCGTTTTGTTCACATCCGTTTAAAATATTTTATTCAAAAGAATGTTGTATTTATTTTGAATATTAACGAGCCTTTTACTTTAAAAAAAAAAATATTTTTTAAAAATTTATGTTATGTTTTCATTTTTATGTGATAGCTTACGAAAATATCAAAGAAATAAAATCTATCTACAATAATTTTAAATGGTCAGAGAATAACAAAACGTATAACATCGTTGAAAATCGAAGGAACGAATGGTTTTTTATTTTCATTCATTTACGATCAAAATGGCGTTGGACTGAGCTGTGCGTTATTGTTACTTTTTGTTTTTGTAAAATTTTAAAACTGTTGACTTAAACTGAGGTAAATATTAGTCTTCTATACTTTTTACGTTGTTATCTATGTAATCAACAAATTATATTTTGTATTAATTTTTTAAATATGTTTCAACAGGTTAACATGGGTCGTTCGCCCAGCCCGCGGCGGCGCGATGACAGGCGCCGCGACCGAGAGAGAGATAGAGACCGAGATAGGGACCGCGAGAGGCGGCGGCCTCGCACCCGGTCCCGTTCGCGCTCTCTGGACCGCCGGCGGCGCTCCCCGGACCGCCGGCGAAGCCCCTCGCCGCGTCGCCGCCGCTCCCGCAGTACGTCTCCAGGACCCTCCACATCATTCGTAAAGCCGAAAAAGACCTTCAGCGAGCGTCCGATAGTCACCCCCGCGGATCTAGAAGGTAAAACTCCTGAAGAACAGGAAATGCTAAAAGTAATGGGATTTTGTGGCTTCGACACTACCAAAGGAAAGAAAGTGGACGACAATGTTGAAGGAGACGTCCACGTTGTGTTAAAACGTAAGTACAGACAGTATATGAACAGGAAGGGTGGGTTCAACAGGCCTCTAGACTTCGTAGCATGATTCCTCGGTCAGCGCACAGCTCCAGCGTTTCTACCATGTTGGTCTGTTTTAGTTGTAAGGCTGATATGTGATATTTTTGATAGCTTGGTTTTATATGAACGTTATTTACACTGTTATTTGTAACTTGCCCCGAGTTCTTCGGGCAAGTTAACGGGCATCTGTAGGCATGCATAATTTTTTCCACTTACTGAGTTAGTGGTCCGATGCAAGCCTATTCAGCATTAAATGTGGGCCTACTCGGCCTGATGCCATATTCACAGTCGGTAGTCAGTCTTATTTACTGATTTCACATTAATAACTAACCAAGAGGCAGCTTAGAATCAGTTACTAAAAACAATTGCATCTTCAAAACATCTCTACAATTTAGCAGTATTGCTTGAGAGATCAGGCTTGCGGCATGAGAAAAATATTTTTCTACTTTCAACACACTATCTGAGCGGTATCTGAGTGTTGTTCTGAGCAACCTATTGGTATTTTATCATATCATGTAAAAGTGTCTGTTTTCATTACTAAACATGTGAATGTTGTATCATTGATGTCAGGGAAAATGTTAATATTTCAAAGAGTTATATCTATTCTAAATAAATAAAAGAAAGTCGGGTTAGTTACACCTTTTATAACTTAAGAACAGCTGGACCGATTTTTATATTTGATTGGTTTGATTTGTCTCAGCCGGAATAGCAGAATAACTATTAAAATAAGGAAAAATTCACGAAAAAAAAGTAATGTTTATAATTTCTTTTTCTCATATAATTTTGTTTGTATTGATTCTGAGGCGGTACAATGTTCGCCGGATCAGCTAGTATCTACGTAAAATCTTTATTACATTTTCTTTTTATTTACATATTAACAAGAATATTTTTATTCTTGACATTCAATTTATTTTTAAACATTCTCATAGAAGGATACTTTAACAGATCATTAAAACATTCATGGGAATTTTTATGATAACATTTCAGTTTCTAAAGAAACAACTTCCTATACGGTCCACAATGGCCGTCCGGTCACCGGTCACCTGTTGTATTATGTTAAAAACTCTCCCATGACTCCCCTTGGCAATGAATTTGGTCCCAAACTCGTTTTCATACAAATCTAGCTTTGTTGTGAGTTCTTGATCGTGATAGTAACAGAACAGAAAGTTCTTCAGACTCACCAACAAAAGGATTCAAGTTTTTAAAACTCGTTTACTGGCGAATTTCTACTCTTACAATTTTGGCGGACATACATAAACTCACGCCGTCTTCCCATATGGGTAGGCAGAATCTAAAACACATTTGGCAGACATGTTAAAATAAAAATGACTGACAAATGCTTCCTGCAAATTCCATTTATTTTTTAATTATCTTCATGTTAGGGAAACAGGGTCAGTAATGTTTACTCCAGGTTTTTAAGTAATAGGAATTTCATATATTAAGAGCTCTACTTATGAGACACATTGTTACCAAACTTAATAAGCTTGCCTAACATACTAGGGGCTAATTGAAGACTCATATTCATACCAAACTTGAGTTGTCTTGTCAAGTCTTGAGATAATATTGAATTCAACAACTCAGTTGAGCAAGCATTTTCGCAAAAAATAAAAAATCACAGTTGCTCAGAAAATTATACTTACCAAGAAATGATTGTCAGAAAAATTACTGGTTGTTTTTTAACAGCGGCTTTATTTCCCTAAGACAACAAAATCCAATAAGATCACAGGATGAGCTTTCATCCTGCTTGCCAGCTTTTTGACAGGAAATGTCAGAAAATAAGTTTTATGTTAATGGTGTGTAGCGAAGCATTATGTTGTGGTATCTGCACCAACAAATTAAAACATATCATTTGGACCACCATCAGACAAGAGCAAAAACATAAACTTTATACACTTTTCTACACGTTTTTCTTTACACACTCTACTACTGCTTATACCTTAGAATGTTCATATAAAACCAAGCTTCCCTATCAACTTTTTTACATAGAATTAAGTGTTAAACAATTGTTTCAATCTCACATAGATTTGAGAGTTATGGCTGTGATAATATAGTTAATTTTACTTTGGCTGAAAATCTTTCTCTTCACAGATGTAAGGCCACTTTACTTTGTTCAGGCAAATATAAGTCTAAATGTTGATAAAATCCTTCTCATTATGAAAGTTTTTCCTGTGTTATGTCTCATTAGCATAAAACAATGGAGGTAATTTATAAAATGGGTAGTATTTTGTTAACAATAATGTTTCTTATTTTCTTGCATACTGTAAAATTCCAAGTATTTATCAAAATTCAGAGTTCATTTTGCTTTATCAACGTATACCTACACTCAGAAATATTTTAGAATAATAAGTCAGTTTTCAATTTTATTATTGCAGCCATACCTCTTAATAATTCCGACGTCTTGATGCTAAACTTCAGAAATACTTTGAGCAAACTTGAAAAAGGATATTTTTGAACAAACATCCATCTATTGACTTCTACCTGGCTGTGGTGCAGGTTTCCAATACCAGTTCTCACAGCCAATGTTGATTAGGATAATTTAAGGTTTAAAATTGTGGCTACGCTAGTCCCAAAACTAGTACAGATTTTTTTTGTGACTGTCAATCCTGATACTTAAAATATCTATTATGGCTTATACCAGGGTACAGTCCTAAAATTAACAAGTTTAAGTTTTTCTGAAGTTTATAGTCAAGACTACTAGTTATAAGTTAGGTTTAGTCCGTTACCGCAGTTCCCGCGCGCAGCCCCCCGCCCGCGCGGGCCCAGTCATGCGCCCCGGCGCACCCAAGAAACCGTTTGCAATGAGCACGGGTTGTGACGACATAATTTTTGTGGTCTGTCGGAGTTTAGTTGAACAAAATGGCATAGAGAAGACTAATTTCGATTTCTTTTGGACACCTTGCAGGTTTCTGTCTGTTCTTGTAGCTGTCATTTACATAAAACGTTACAAAAACGGATGAAAATAGCCTTAAATCTATTCTATAGTGAGCCGTATAAACTACAAAATTCTCCGCACGATTTTATACACTCAAAACTTTTAGAAAATACTTTATACAGCTCACTATACACCCGAAATTGCTGAGCCATTTCCGATGCAACTCTCTCCGACAGATTGAACTATAAGACTGAAGCGAACCGCACTAGTTGTAAGTTATCCTCACGGCGCACCTCTAGTTAGTAGAAGATATATTTATACACACATATACACACCCTCCCCCCAGATTGAACCCCTTATCCTCCACAATGTACAATAGTTAAGATCTTAACGTCAGAATGTTATGTTATTAGTAAAATATAAGGTCAAGGATTTTTTGGCGATGATGACATCTAATACAGTCATTACCGGCTGTATTTCAACATTGATGTCAAATTTTAATTTAGAATAAAATATTGGCAACACCAATTCGTTTTTTTAATTTGTGTTGCCAATTTTTATTTCAATTTAAATTACATTTTGGTCTCCGTATTCCTCAAATCATTTTGGGGAAATTACACAAATTATTATCAACTTTAAAATCTTTCACTGCGTTCTTTTACTAATAATATTGCATTCTGCCGTCCTGGTCTCCGATATACAATAATATACAATGGTTAAATATATTTTTTATGTATATTATTAATGCACGCGCCGTGCGGGTGCGGGTAGCGATCTATCGTCCCCGTTCGCATTGCAAACAGTTTGTCAATACATCTGCCCTTTTGAATGAATCTCCAAAACGTATAAACTCCAAAGCACACTTTCGCACAAATAAAACGAAAAAAATAAATTGTCCATTACTGAAATCAATGCTTGTAAATATGAATATTAATTACTAAGCATTCGTTTTTGTGGAAAATTTGCAGAAAAAAATATTTTATATACTTACTTACTTAAATTGTAAAAATGAAAGTACCGAAAAATCTTACTGTCATGGTACTTTTTGGCGCCAATTTAGACTGTCAGGCGCCATTTGTTTTAACCACAGATAATTTTGTGTTCTTTTTTCAATTACACAGATCAATTTATACTTTACAGGTTGTAAAATGTTCAAACATTTTTGTTATAATCACAAAGGTTTTGAAAAATCATTAATTACATAGAAATGTCATTGTATGACTAAAAAAAAAACATTTTTTCATAATCGTAATTTGTTTTGATTTGTTTACAATAAGATTTATGGCCAAACTCAATTACCTACCTATCACCAGTTTTGGCATACTGGATCTCTGGTTTTAACGTCCCAATAATCTACATCAGTAGCGATCTGTATGATTATATTATACTGGCTACCATCTGTCTTTAACTGAAAATAGGTTTTGGGTTCGGCTGTTAGTAAACCTATGTATGAAAATACAAATTTTTGTCAAAGAAATCTATAACAACATCTATATTATTACTGAAATATTTGCAGTAATGAAAACTGAAAGGAGTCATTCCCAATGTACATACCACGAATTATTTATACTTATTTAAAATAAAAATATGTAACTTTTAAATTAAATTTGACTCTGTTGCAAATCAGCATTGAAATTACTACATAAGTACCACTTTGATCTTTAAAAATTAATTCAGTATTGTGATTTATCAATCCTTAAACCTTATAAGTGCCAAAGAGCGTAAATCTATGATTGATCAATCCAATACCTACCCACTTTTCAGACAAAAAAAAAAGTTTTTTAAAAAATTCCGTTTTTTCTTCAGAAAATCAATATTCAATTGATTTGAAAAATATACTAGTCATTCCTTTTCTATGCTGATTTCGCAAAATGCGAGGTATTGTAATATTTCGGTTTTCAAATTTTAGTTCTATCTAGCATAGTGTGTACTAAATTGTATATCCTTGGTACTTTTTGCGAGTCGATGTCTTCACTAGATACATGTAATAATTCCTGTATACAAGGTCAAATTGAATTAGCTAGCGAAACTCCGCAGACGTGATGGGTTAAAAAATTAATTAATTTGACGATTTTTTTTTGGGGCGACGACCGCAGTTATTGTGGTCACTTTAAATATCAGTTTAAAAACCAATTTTTTATATTAAAGAAAACAGATTTTCTTTACTCATATTTCAAGTAATAACAAAACACAGCAGTCGTTGAACCCCAAAAAATACATCCATTTTTTGTTGTTTTTTTTTTTAATTGTGTTTAGATACAGATACCCATCACGTCTATGGAGTTTCGCTGGCTAATTTAATTTGACCTTATGCACTGAGCTTACATACTCATTGTGTAATCGTCGAATTGATCTTAAAAAGTAAATATTTTGACGTGCTCACAGATTTTGTGTAGTACTGTTAATTCTCTTATACAACCCCGACCTCCGCGCTGTCCGCTCTCGTCATCGACAGCTTAGTACCCCGGGTACTCTTGCGGGTTATAATGTGTAATAATGTATGCCAGTATTGTCATCTTTACTCCTAGGAATTATAATATTTTGGATTTTAATGCTAAAAAAATTCAAAATTATTAAACATGTAGTGTTAGCTATAATATTATGAATATTATATCGGAAATACTTAGTTTATTTAACAAAAAAATGTATATGGTGTCGATGTTTAGGTTAATAAATGTCATATTCTTTTATTTTTGGGTCGACTGTATTGACATTGTATAGTATTTTGTTTTCTGTACATTTTGTGTATAAAAATTGATTTAATTTTTGTTAACCAAGGATTCAAAATGAATAAATCATTTTGGAAATAAACTCCTTATTTTATTTTATTACTGATTCTAATTCTATAAATAAGTACATATTTATTACAGCCGCGAATCATATTTCAATCAACATACCAAGCTGACCTTTAATCAACATACAACTGACCTGCGCATTGCAAAAAACGTAAGAAACATTAATTTCGCGAGCTACCTTGGCGCATTCCCCTTAACAAACAACTATTATTTGTTTTGTATCAATACCCAGAATCCATCTTGAGTCAAGGACCTGCCTTTCAGCCACAGAACAGATAAATTATCTGTTCTGTGCTTTCAGCTGCAGCAGTTGTTAGCGTTTTCTTTGCCTCTCCGCTGGTAGCGACCTCTAGGTATACTTACCGTTGGTACTAAGTATTTTAAGCGCCCCTGGACAGTTTGTTGCGCCACGCCACTTTTTGTTCCGAGCGCCCGCAGCGACGAGAGCTATCTAAAGTACTCGCTTAGCGGGCACAACACTCGCTTGGTACATATGCATACCAGCGAGGCATGGCGCCTCGGCTCTCCCTGACGGTCACTAGCAGGAACATTCTTATTTCCTCACATCAAAAGCTTGTGGGGAGTCTTTATTGGGACGAGAGGAAAGCTACTCGCGCGCGTTTGTACTAGGGCGTCCTGGCGCCCTTTAATTGCGGGTGCGGGTAGCGATCTATCGTCCCCGTTCGCATTGCAAACAGTTTGTCAATACATCTGCCCTTTTGAATGAATCTCCAAAACGTATAAACTCCAAAGCACACTTTCGCACAAATAAAACGAAAAAAATAAATTGTCCATTACTGAAATCAATGCTTGTAAATATGAATATTAATTACTAAGCATTCGTTTTTGTGGAAAATTTGCAGAAAAAAATATTCACATCAAAAGCTTGTGGGGAGTCTTTATTGGGACGAGAGGAAAGCTACTCGCGCGCGTTTGTACTAGGGCGTCCTGGCGCCCTTTAATTATTTTAGGAAGTCGGTTCAACCAATCAACTCAGCCTATCGCAGTCCACTGCTGGACATAGTCCTCTCCCAGACTGCGCCACAACACCCTGTCCTCCGCCTTCCGCATCCAGTCTGTCCCAGACATGTACTTTAGTTCGTCCGTCCATCTAGCTGGGGGGCGTCCCACACTACTCTTACCGATACGCGCCATACGCGGTCTCCACTCTAGGACTCGTCTGCTCCACCGGCCATCGGTCCTTCGACAACACGGCCAGCACACTGCCACTATGAAGTCGGATGCATGATTGCAAATAACAACAAGCGATGTCATAATTTACATTTATTTCTTACTGAACATTACATTTACAACACGAGTTTTGTGATGGAATGTGTCAGGGACAAGCGTTCTGTCATGAAACTCACAATGTTTTACGTAAATATAATATAACATTGAGTATTCTTTATTGGTGACGCCATTAAGTAATTTGCTATCAATTTAACTATGTGATACCAGGGCAACAATAGGCAACATTCTGTCTGCGCTGTACCTAACTAATTTTCTTAAATTCAAGGTGGATGATGTAACCAATATTGTGATTTAAAAGAGTGTCCATGGAATGTCTTGCTCGTTCTCCTCCATAGGAACCTACTACGCTTTGGAATGTGCAGCTAGCTTCATCTTTCTGACTGTTCAAAAGTACCTGCCATTGAAATATATGCTTGCAGTCTTATTACAAAATTAATTATAGCGTAGTATATGCAGGTCATTCAGATAAAACCAGACTTTTTTAAATTCTATTTTAAAATTTCTTTCAAAATCAAAATATTTTATTTCACATAAACCTACATGGGCACTTAGGAAACGACAGAAGCTAGGTGCACGGCTCCAATTCCTCGTTTCCTATGGAGAAGAGCCGGCAAGAAACTCCACGGTTACTCTTTTAAAAATAATTGGCTATTACAATGTTTTCAAATTACAGTAGGTATGGGAGGACAGTGTAGGCCTGTCAACAAGTTCCAGGTTCTTGATAAAATAAAAAATGGTTTACAAAACCAAAGTCTGGCCTACAAAGTCCTTTTACATTTACATTACAAAATATAAAAGAATCTATCAGAAGGATAAATAAAATATTAAAACCAAGTGTACTTTTATTAAGAGTGTACTCACTGTGTTGTATTATGTGTGATGAGATAAGAATTTCGTTACTTGTGTAATATTCTTGTCAAATTAAGATACTCCATAGACAAGTTTAGACGTGATTAAAACCTGGCTACTAAAAATACGTCAATTTACATCAGGCGCTGACTAATTTGACAGGACTAAACTAATATTTATCTTCTGTCTTAATGAAATAGAAAGAAAAAGATGCACTGATTTTAAATTCAGTTTAGTTCGTGAACATGGGAATCGGCGCCACTGTCGTCACTGAACATGTAAACAATAATGTTCTCCCTAACTACAGCATCAAGAACATTGGAACATCACCTATTGTCGCCCGAGCAACACATTACAATCTAGTCTATTTCAAACAGCGATTAGTCTTATAGTTCACTCTTCAATCACAATTACAAAAACATAAAGTTATTTTTAAATAAATTAGAACCGAGATCTTCATACATTTGAAACACTTACAAATAATAATCAATCAATCGTAACCGAATATTTCTTGTGCTTGTGGCTCAGTAATAACAGCCGCACGGGTCGATCGATCAGGTTAAGCTACGCTTGCCGCGGTTTGTCAGTGGATGGGTGACCATCTTTACATGCCAAGACCCTTCCGTGCCTTCGAAAGCACGTTGGTCCCAGCTGTCATTCATGGATCTTTGGCAGTAGTTACGGGTAGTCAGAAGCCCAAAAATCTGACGACCAGTCTAACCAAGAAGTATCGTACTACCCAGTAACTGGGGTGTGGACGCCAGATCGGCAGTCGCTCCATGAAGAGTACTGGTAATCAGCTGCATCCGGTTAGACTGGAAGCCGACCCCAACATAGTTGGGAAAAGGCAGGCAGATGATGAAAAACTTCATACATTTCAAAGACTTACAAATAATAATAATATCAAACATAGTCCACTATTTCACACGAGCACAGCTTCACTTCACTGATGACTTGATCCAGACTAACAGCCTGGATCAAGTTAACAGTGAAGCGTGCTTGTAGAATCAATACAAAAAAAAAAAAAGTTTAATAAATTAAATAAATACATTATTTTAGGAACTTGGAAGCAACTATAGTTTCTTTTTAATATTTTTGTTGTTAAATACTGATATTTATATCATCCATTTAGCCACACGATTCAGAACGTTTCTTTAGCAACACCAACAAGTGGAACCGACTGCCTCGTTGCACTAGTAAAGGCGTCAAGTTATGGTGTTAGCAATTCGAAAGTAAACATAAGCTATCGTAAGGTTCTGAGTCGGAGGCTGATTCTCTTTTACTTAACTTTGAAGAAGGCTTTATATTATTCTCTTAACAAATTATAGAGTCAGGTGCTGCAGTTATGACCACGCGTTGTCAACTTTGCCGTCTTTCTGAATAGTGAACGAAACTGAACCGGTGATACAGAATCGGGAATACTCGGCTCCAGCCGGTCGGTGACGCTGAATCGGGTATACGCGGCTCCAGCCGGTCGGTGACGCTGAATCGGGTATACGCGGCTCCAGTCGGTCGGTGACGCTGAATCGGGTATACTCGGGTCCAGTCGTAAGTGTTCACTTGTACCGTGTGGCCATACGCACCTACCCTCTTTACATTACGTGTGTTTATGTATCCGATATGTATAGCACGATACAGAACATTAATTTCACATTTACATACAAACTTTATTATGTACAATGGTTTTTATTTAATCATTATTACACACTTACTTATTACACAGCGTGTTGTGAGAGATGGGAATTGAAGGCGGATATTAAAACTTGAGAAATAAATAGTATAAATTAAACCCAATTCGTGAAAGTTCGTCAAATATTTTTGTTCTAAATCTATATTTTTATGGAAGTGTACTTGATTTGTGTTTTTATAACATTTACGATTTAGTTTTTATTTTAGTGTGTGTGTAAGCAATTGTCTTTTTCCTATACGAGGTCAAATTAGGTTAGCTAGCGAAACTTCGCGGGCGTGATGGGCATCGATATCTAAACATGAGAATATGAAAAAGCAACTACATTATAGTATTTTTATGTCACGAAGCGACGCGCGCTTTACTCGTGGTAAACAAGTGTACAAAACAGCTGTGAATGTGTACGTGAAGTCGAGTAGCGCCAGCACGTAACACACAGACACACATTTCCGATTTCCCCATTGTCTCGGACGGTACCGAGAGCTCCTGCATACACACACATGTTACCAAGTGTTTGTACACTTGGTAACCACAAGTAAAGTGCGCGTCGCTTCGTGAGATAACATTACTGTACCAGCGTTGGTTGAGATCGGATTTCTTTTTGTTGAGATATCGATACCATAGGACCTGCGGAGTTTCGCTAGCCAATTTAACTTGACCTTGTATTATTTCTTTAGGTTTTATTTTTCATGTGGGAATCGTCATAGAAAATGAAATAAAATCGAAACTCTGGATATTATACGCCCCGAGTCCTCGACACTGCGCGGGAGTTTCGATTCTATACATAAATGAAGTTATTTCATATTCATTTATTTTTTTCGGGAATTGCATCTCGCAGTTCATATGAGGTTGTCGTCTGCTTAACAGGGGTTGCCTGTGGATGCCTCAATAAATTAAGGCCTCCAGCCAGGGCTTAAAAACTAAGCGACTACACGCTAAGGGCACCCCCTGTGGGGTGTCCGAGGGACCTCGGCTTAGTGTCGCTGGGAGAGGGCAGCAAGGGCCAGACTGGGTCGGAATTAATTTCATTTTCAATGGTATATAGATTCTTTAAATACTGTTTTATATACCTTATAAATATACCTGTGTGTGGTAATCATACCGCAGCCACTATTAGCGGTAAAACTATTACTTGAACCTCTTAATTACAATATTACAGTATACAGGATTAAATTAAATTAGCTAGAGAAACTCCGCAGATATGATGGGTGTTCAGTTCATATCTAAACAAGATAAAATTAAAAAGATTTAGAGTTTTTTTTAGGGGTCAACGACGAACTTAACTATGGAGGCGGTCCTTTTTCTTATTATGGTGTAAAAATCGTCTGTGCGCGCCTCCGCAATCATTGTGGACGCACTACAACGCCACGCACGACAGCCCCAAAAGATCCTAAACGCGCTATTATATTGGACAAGCAGATCGCGCTGTATGCCCTCTGCGTAAAACGTGTTAAGATTTCGATACCAATAAGCTCTGAAAAGTTTACACAAAAAAAAACAACTTATATTTAAGTTAATACAAAAACCGCGGTCGATGACCCCACAAAAAAAAAAATTGCCAAAATAATTCCTTTTTTGTTTCATCAAACTCAAACTCAAATCATTTATCATGTTTAGATATCGATACCCCATCACGTCTGCGGAGTTTCGCTAGCTAATTTCATTCGACCCTGTGCACCTGGACACTGGTGAACATACCGCTGCTAAAGTTAACTTGTGACTAGCACACCGCTATCAATGTATACTTCGACATTACACTTCTAGCGTCATATACCTCTTATATATATCTTACAGACAGTACTTAAGCCTGAACATGTCACACCGAGCGTTAGAGAGAGTCAGTCACACAGGTGTGAGAGAGACGGCGCTCTACAAGACCAACTTTTGACGTGAAAACTCCTACAGACGAACAGTGGACGACGCTGAACCACGTATACTTATACCCCAGTATAAGTATACGTGGTTCAGCGTCGTCCACTGTGAAAAAGAGTGGAAGTGAAAACTTACGACTGGATCCAAATCCAGTCGTAAGTTTTCACTTCCCCTCTTTTTATCTCGTATAACTCTACGCGACATATTCACGGCCAGCTAGAGTCCTCTAAACTAAACTTGCGCGCCCTCTACATTTAGAGTTCTTTGTCAATACACCAAATTAGTACCATTTGAAATTATTTTACAATTCCATATTACTATGTAGTCTGACTGAGGGACCAATGATAGCAACCCATCTGTGTGTATTGCGTACAAACAAAGAATACTTTAAATGTGTGTGTAAGTGATTTTTAGAGTCGCTCCATGTAACATACTGGTATTTAACTGCATCGGTTAGATTAGAAGCTGACCCCTATACAGGTGGATTTTTATAACATTAGCAGTAAGAGCAGGTACCTTAACCGTTGTAGCTATAGTATTTTTATCTCGCGCTTTACTTGTGGTAACCTAGTGTCCAAACACGCTGTGAATGTGTGCGTGAAGACGAGTAGCGTCAGCACACACGCACACAAACACTTCCGACTTTAAAAAATAAATAAAATAAAAATTATTTATTTTATTTTAATAAAAATTATTTATTTTATTATACTTCCGACTTTGGCATTGTCTCTGACGGCACCAAAAGCCTCCTGCGCTCACACACACATTCACAGCATGTATGCACACTTGTCTACCACAAGTAAAGCGCGTGAGATAAAAAATACTGTACAGGAAATCGTTCTTAAGACTCTCCTTAACTTTTTGAGTAATTGCGAACCGCATTCTGATGTCAGAACTGCTTCAGAAATCCAGCCTGTACCCGGAGGCGCCCCGCTCCGCTGCGCTAGGCGTGTGCTGTGTCTAGAAGGGCGCGGCGTCGTCGAGCGTGTGCAGCCAGTTGAAGATCATCATGTTGCGCTCGTACTTGGACAGCGGCCGGCCGCGCTCGCGCTCCAGGTCCGCGGCCGTGAGCGCCAGGTGCGCGGCCTCTGCAACAGTAGTCGGCTCATCACAAGACGAGGTTCGGGACCACTTCCACCACAAATCACGAATAGTATATTATTCACCGAGGGGATAAAGCATTGTCTTCTGTCACGGGCCCTACATTGAATCTCGAGCGCGGTGAGGGCGTTCAGAGTCAACTACTGAACGAAACGGGTAAAAGAGAATGAAAAATAGGTTTATTTGTCACAGAAACGCATGCATACTAAAAGATAATTATAATAATAAGGAAAAATAAAAACAAAATAGATCTACAATCACGAGCACAAAGCAGAAATAGTCGACGGCTGCACGTCATGACTGTGACAAGAAGGCTTCCGCTCAGCATGGTGCTGTGCTGTAGGGAGTTGAGACTAGAATCTTCAGAAAAGTGCGGGATTCCAGCCTAACTAGGAAGACGACAACTTTATCCCCGAGGAGAATTTTCTAATTTCCACATCTGCTGTGAGGTAATAAAATACAATTTGACGTAAGATTTTTTCCATACGAATTTTTAGTTGAGGTCCGTATTCAAACCACGTTATTGGCTCTTCACCACCCTTGGTTGAGTAGTAGAGTATGTCTAAGGGCTTGCGTTCACTGGCGTCCTCTTTTGTAACGTATGTGAAAAACTGAAGATTGCGCGCATGCGGTGGCGTACCTTGTCGCGCTTGTTGTCTAGAATGTTGACCGCTGTCCTACAGTTTGACCAAAACCGCTGCGCCGCGCTTTCGGTATGTGCGTTCACGGGGGGGCAGTGCAGGCCGCTCATTCGTCACCGCTCACGGCGTCCCGCCCCCCCCTCGCCGCGCATTCCTAAGGCGCGGTACAGCAGTTTCGGTCAAACTATAATTCGTCGTATCTACGTTGAGTAAACAAAAGCAGTACATACCGGGATGCACGGCGCGCGCGGGCGGGCGCGGCGGCACGGCCAGCGTGCTGGGGCCGGGCGCGCGCGACGCGGCGCTCGCCGCCGCCGCCTGCACGCACACGCGTTATTTATTTATATATCTATTGCTTGCTGCACTTACAGTAACACACCAAAGCGCGCAACAAGCCAACAACATAACATTTAACTAAAAACTTCACACAGACATTAAACATAGATTTACTGCTAAACATAAATATGTCAACTTCCGGCTCCTGAGCAATCAGAGTGTTCAGCAGACTGATCGCCTGAGTTGTGGGAGCATAACGAGCAGTGTGTGGGTATGCACTGGCGGCTTAAGAAACCATTCGCATTTTTTTAACAAACGCGACATAGCAACAAAATAGCGGCCAGAGCAAACCGGCTTCCGAACAGATCGGGGAAATCCCGCGAGAAAGAGATAGAATGATAATCAAATCTGTGCGTTAGAGCAGGTACACCCTGTCCATTAGGTAAACCGTTTTTTGACAGATGGAACTAGTGATTGCAGCAACACACAATACATTGATTGATACACGTACGGTATTATAATGTCTGTAAGAAGGCATAAGTAAGATAATTCAATAGGATAAGGCAGTTTATATATTTATGTTATTACGCAATTTAAAGTTTTACCTAATTTGGAATATTTACGTTCAGACAGCTGTCAAAAAACGGTTAACCTCATTAGGTTAACCGTTTTTTGGACAGACAGGGTATTTCGCTTGTCGAACAACGGACAAGTGATGGCGGAACTAATGCGATTTCGCTGCTATGGTTTCGCGGCGGAGATGTGATACCCGTCTAAAAGAAGGCATTCTTTCTTTTTGCATATTGTTTTTTTTTTCCTATACTTTGGCATAACTGAGAATGCTAAGAGGTATATGTGGTGTTACCCGAACGGATGGAATAAGAAATGAGTACATGAGAGGAAGTCTGAAACTGGCAACGGTAACTGAAAAGTTGTGTGGACATCGGTTGTCAAGGTATGGGCATGTGATGCGGAGAAATGAGAAAAATGTCGCGAGGGGAGTTTTGAGTATGAATGTCGATGGTTATAAGAGTAGGGGAAGACCAAAGAAACGATGGATGGACTGTGTGAATGATGATATGGTTAGAAAGGGGGTGACTACCGAGATGACGACTGATAGAGAAGTATGGAAGAAAAAGACATGTGACGACCACGAATAAATTGGGATAAGGACGGGCGAATGATGATGATACTTTGGTATAATTGGTTTTGGCATGCAGTTTATGTTGACATAATTATCTTGTTGGCTAATTGGTTTTGGCATAATTTTAATTCGCATAATGTTACTAGGTGTAATGACTATTATTATAATAGTATAAAGGCATAAAAATTTATGGGAATAATTAACAATTTATGTGATGTAGTGTGTCAAAAATCATGGACATGTGCATCCTTCCCATTCTGACCTATGGATCCCAGACTTGATCTTTAACAAACATTCAAAAGTCCAAAATCAAGGTTTGCGAACGTGCAATGGAGCGCAGTATTCTAGGCGTCAAATTGACAGACCATATTCGCAACACCACACTGCGCTCCACAACACAGATTACTGACGTTGCTCAAAAAGCCGCTAAGCTGAAGTGGTACTGGGCTGGCCACCAAGCGTTTTGCCTCGTCGTTTATACCGCGTACATCGAAGGACTGGAACAATTTGCCTGCAGCGGTCTTCCCGTCCGATTATAATTTGGGTGTTTTCAAGGCTAGAGTGAATAGGCTCATAACGAATTAGTGCGCTTTACCATCAACTCTGCTTTCCATCAGGCGAGATCGCAGTCAAGCAGTCGTTTATAAGATTTAAAAAAAACGAAATTACTGAACCCATTTTGATGAGATTTCTATGGGACCAATCTGAAAGTATATCCATTCGAATAAAAAAATAATTTTGCAAATCGGCTTATAAATAACAGAGTTCTGAGGTAACAAAGATTAAAAAAAAACAACCGAATTGGTAACCTCCTCCTTTTTTTTTTGAAGTCGGTTAAAAAGTACCTGACAGTTCGGTAGCATCTCGTCTTACCTCTAGCCTGTCGAGGTTGAAGTCTGACTGCGACATTCTCTCCAGCGCTCTGTACGTGGTGAGCAGTCGACGCTTGATGTAGCTCTGTCTGACCTGCGAACAGTGGCAGAGGAATTAAAACATTTGGTACTGGTTTGTTACTATATTATTATTTATTTTATTTATTAATTTATTTCCAAATTTCGTAAACAACACCTTAACAGCTATAACGCCAACGCGAGGTTACTACCCAAAAATTCAATAAAAAAAAAAAAAAAAAATAATTAGAAGAATTACATTGAAACAATTAAAAATACAATCAAAATTACAATAAAAAAAAAAACAACAAAAAAATACAATTACATATACCGTACCATTAAATTCATTGAAATACTCGTACAATTAATGCACTTCTCAACATTTTATTTTTAATTATATGATATACATATTACATAAATATCATCATCTCATCTGCCAAGCCTTTTTCCAACTATATCTTACCGGATGCCGCTGAATACCAGTATTTTATATAGAGCGACTGCCTATCTGACCTCCACAACCCAGTTACTGGGTAATACAATACCCCTTGGTAATACTGGTTGTCAGATTTTCGGGCTTCTGACGATCCGTAACGACTGTCAAAGATCCACGAATAACAGCCAAGACCAACCGCTTAACGTGCTTTCAGAGACACGGAGGTGTCTCGGTATGTAAAGATGGTCACCCATCCATAGACCAACCCCGGCAAGCGTAGCTTAACCTGATCGATCGACCTGTGCGGCTGTTATTACTTAGCCCCAGGGCCCATATACTTAATAACGGATGTAAAAAGACATTTAACGAAGCCAAGAGTACCTTGTACTGCCCGTCACTGTAATCATTTTTTTGTACTGCACTATACCTGGGAACCTTCTGGTTACGGAGATATTGAAGATCAAAATTTCTGACGTTATTTTACGAAAACCAATTTTTAGTATTATAACATAACTTTAAATCCTCACGACCGCTGTACCGTTGCATGCACCATAAGGACAATGTTGTGCGTGTGTTACATTGCGCAAACAGCAAATTTTCACACGAAAAATAAAAGTAGTTTCCCAGCAATTGTTTTTATGCAATATTACTAATGCGTAGTTGACGGCTAAGTGATGTGTCTTTTTACAGCCTGTATACTCGTATATTGTTCGACGTTATAACAAACTTTTAACCCTCAAATTCAATTATTGTTTTTGTTCATGTTTACTACCCATCTTACTTCCTTCAGTCTGTTTTAGTTTAGCTTAATGTACTTTTCAAGGCAGCAAGATATATAATCAGTGCTATGTACGCCGTAATTGTCATGTACATTAGTCTTTAGTTATTAAGATTATTCTAGCATAAGTTCAATGTACGTGATGTGGCTGTGATTTTCTTAAATAAATAAATAGTTAAATGAAGTACTGTATACGATACATACCTTCTTATTGTCGGTGGGTAGCGGTCTTTGCGTCGGCTGTGCGGGGTGCGAGCGCTGCGGAGACGGCAGCTGAGACCCGCCCACTGCGATAATGTATAGTGGGTAGAGCTTCAGTAGTTACTTTTATCTCTTTCATTTCAGCCGAAAGACGTCCACTGCTGGACATAGGCCTCCCCCAAGCACCTCCACTTCGACCGGTTCTGTGCTTCTCGCATCCAACGGGTTCCTGCGGCCTTCACAAGGTCGTCGGTCCACCTTGTGGGAGGCCTTCCAACGCTACGTCTTCCGGTACGCGGTCGCCACTCCAGAACCTTTCGGCTCCATCGACCATCTGTTCTGCGAGCAATGTGCCCTGCCCACTGCCACTTAAGTTTGGCAATTCTTTGGGCTTTTTCGGTTACCTTGGTTCTCCTACGGATCTCTTCGATCACGCAGGGAAACTGTCCAGTTGGATAGGTCCAACTTCGAGATAGAGGTCAATCGTCGAATCAGACTCGACTGGGCAGCGTTCCGGAAGCTATGCGATATATCTTCTCGTCCTACATACCGTAGTGTCCCAAGACGTCTTTGACCAGTGCGTATGGTACTAAAACGTGCTCGCTCACAATGGGCCTTATTAGAATGCTTAAAGTCACCCAAAGGGCAATGGACACTTTCGGTATATAAAGAAAATTTCAAGCTTCTAGAGCCAGCGGTTTAGACTGTACGCGGTCTGTCAGTGAATCTAAGATTCTTATTAAGTATATACAATAAACAATTCAATAATAGAGGAGTAACCGTGCGGCAATTCTATAGTAGCACTTGAAATAGGAAAAGCGCCTTTCCCGGTCACGGTTCCAACTCAGCCTAACCCGCTTGGTCGGGGTGGGGTAGCTGAGTTACTGCGACCATCATCATCATCATCATCTGCTTGTCTTTTCCCAACTATGTTGGGGTCGGCTTCCAGTCTAACCGGATGCAGCTGGATTCCAGTATTTTACATGGAGCGACTGCCAATCTGACCTCCACAACAGTAACGACTGTCAAAGATCTACGAATTACAGCTGAGACCAACGGCTTAATGTGCTTTCCGAGGCACGGAGGGGTCCTGGTATGTAAAGGGGGTCACCCATCCACGGACCAACCGCGGCAAGCGTAGCTTAACCTGCGCCCTAATTGCGTAACACACGATCAATTGGAATCTGAATCATTTTGAAGCAAATTGCTAATCCATTGCTTCATAAGTTCGAAAAATTTGTCTGCTCAACACGTAAATAACGCAATGAATGTTGTTGAACCGTCAAAATGAAACTGATTCCGATAGATCGTGTGTTACGCAATTAGGGTGCCGATCGATTGAATAAATAAATAAATTATTATTAAGACTTTCATCCCTTATACCCCTTTAGGTTAATTTATTGGATTACCTAATTATTTTAAAAAGTGTGCATCATTAGAGGCGCAGTTCAATATTTCTCATTGATAATGGCGAAGATAAGATGACGTATTCCACTTACCAGCCACCCAAGTGCTGCAGGATCGCGAAGCTGCGCTCAGAGTCAGGGCTTCTAAAGCCGCGCATAAACCAACTTCCGAAGTCGCACTGAAATTAATTACATCAAGTTAATTATGAATATAGTTTCATGTTTGTAAGCTGGAGTTATCAATGTTAGTCTCAATACTTATTCATTTATTGAATTCCACATTGTGTATTTAGGTGGGTGGGTGGTTGGGTATTTATATCTCAGAAAAGACGCGCGCTTTACTTGTGGTTACCAAGTGTACAAACACGCTGTGAATGTGTGTGTATGCAGGAGCTCTCGGTACCGTCCGAGACAATGGTGAAGTCGGAAGTGTGTGTGTGTTTGTGTGTGGGGGTGTGTGTGTGTGTGTGCTGACGCTACTTGTCTCCACGAACACATTCACAACGTGTTTGTACACTTGGTTACTATTGGAAAATAGTAAGCAGTGGTGTGATAGTTACTATATTCATTCGAGGACAATATTTTACACACAGATGACAATATGCAGAACATAAACAAAACCGTAAATATGCTTATTTTAAACTAGCTGCGCCCCGCGGTTTCACCCGCGTAAGTTTCGATCCCGTGGGAATATCGGGATAAAAAGTATCCTATATGTTAAATCCTGGTTATAAACCACCTGTGTGCCAAATTTCATCCAAATCCGTTCAGTAGTTTTTGCGTGAAAGAGTAACACACATCCATCCATACAAACTTTCACGTTTATAATATTAGTAGGATAGGTGACAGACATGTATTAGGGCTGGTTTTTCAATCGACAGATAATTTTTATAGGTGGAATAAAATTGACGTCTGACAGTTTAGGTATAGAAGAACTGTCAAAAATATTCCTCGGATAAAATTATCTGGCGATGTAAAAATCAGGCCTAAATAAGATTATTCACACAGGCCCAATAGTTACCACAAGTAAAGCACGCGTCGCAACGTGAGATAAAAATACTGTATTTTAAGAAAATATGACGAGCTGCAGCCAAACAAGCAAGCTTTGTTGTACCAATATCACGCTCACGAATAATATTTTGTTCAACATATAACGTGACACACCTGCAAATTGCAAAAAACGTAAGAAAATATGTATTACGCAGGACTACGCCAGGACTGCCGCGCAGCCCGCCAGCAGCTCGCGACAGTCGTGACGACTGCAGAGTGCACACACATAGCTACGTACCTCCGCAGCGGCTGGCACGAGTCGCGACAGTGCGCCACGTCGGCCGCGCTGAAGGAGCGGCGCAGGCCCAGCTGCGCGCACAGCGCCGCGCAGCCCGCCAGCAGCTCGCGCAGTAGTGACGACTGCAGAGTGCACACACATAGCTACGTACCTCCGCAGCGGCTGGCACGAGTCGCGACAGTGCGCCACGTCGGCCGCGCTGAAGGAGCGGCGCAGGCCCAGCTGCGCGCACAGCGCCGCGCAGCCCGCCAGCAGCTCGCGCAGTAGTGACGACTGCAGAGTGCACACACATAGCTACGTACCTCCGCAGCGGCTGGCACGAGTCGCGACAGTGCGCCACGTCGGCCGCGCTGAAGGAGCGGCGCAGGCCCAGCTGCGCGCACAGCGCCGCGCAGCCCGCCAGCAGCTCGCGCAGTAGTGACGACTGCAGAGTGCACACACATAGCTACGTACCTCCGCAGCGGCTGGCACGAGTCGCGACAGTGCGCCACGTCGGCCGCGCTGAAGGAGCGGCGCAGGCCCAGCTGCGCGCACAGCGCCGCGCAGCCCGCCAGCAGCTCGCGCAGTAGTGACGACTGCAGAGTGCACACACATAGCTACGTACCTCCGCAGCGGCTGGCACGAGTCGCGACAGTGCGCCACGTCGGCCGCGCTGAAGGAGCGGCGCAGGCCCAGCTGCGCGCACAGCGCCGCGCAGCCCGCCAGCAGCTCGCGCAGTAGTGACGACTGCAGAGTGCACACACATAGCTACGTACCTCCGCAGCGGCTGGCACGAGTCGCGACAGTGCGCCACGTCGGCCGCGCTGAAGGAGCGGCGCAGGCCCAGCTGCGCGCACAGCGCCGCGCAGCCCGCCAGCAGCTCGCGCAGTAGTGACGACTGCAGAGTGCACACACATAGCTACGTACCTCCGCAGCGGCTGGCACGAGTCGCGACAGTGCGCCACGTCGGCCGCGCTGAAGGAGCGGCGCAGGCCCAGCTGCGCGCACAGCGCCGCGCAGCCCGCCAGCAGCTCGCGCAGTAGTGACGACTGCAGAGTGCACACACATAGCTACGTACCTCCGCAGCGGCTGGCACGAGTCGCGACAGTGCGCCACGTCGGCCGCGCTGAAGGAGCGGCGCAGGCCCAGCTGCGCGCACAGCGCCGCGCAGCCCGCCAGCAGCTCGCGCAGTAGTGACGACTGCAGAGTGCACACACATAGCTACGTACCTCCGCAGCGGCTGGCACGAGTCGCGACAGTGCGCCACGTCGGCCGCGCTGAAGGAGCGGCGCAGGCCCAGCTGCGCGCACAGCGCCGCGCAGCCCGCCAGCAGCTCGCGCAGTAGTGACGACTGCAGAGTGCACACACATAGCTACGTACCTCCGCAGCGGCTGGCACGAGTCGCGACAGTGCGCCACGTCGGCCGCGCTGAAGGAGCGGCGCAGGCCCAGCTGCGCGCACAGCGCCGCGCAGCCCGCCAGCAGCTCGCGCAGTAGTGACGACTGCAGAGTGCACACACATAGCTACGTACCTCCGCAGCGGCTGGCACGAGTCGCGACAGTGCGCCACGTCGGCCGCGCTGAAGGAGCGGCGCAGGCCCAGCTGCGCGCACAGCGCCGCGCAGCCCGCCAGCAGCTCGCGCAGTAGTGACGACTGCAGAGTGCACACACATAGCTACGTACCTCCGCAGCGGCTGGCACGAGTCGCGACAGTGCGCCACGTCGGCCGCGCTGAAGGAGCGGCGCAGGCCCAGCTGCGCGCACAGCGCCGCGCAGCCCGCCAGCAGCTCGCGCAGTAGTGACGACTGCAGAGTGCACACACATAGCTACGTACCTCCGCAGCGGCTGGCACGAGTCGCGACAGTGCGCCACGTCGGCCGCGCTGAAGGAGCGGCGCAGGCCCAGCTGCGCGCACAGCGCCGCGCAGCCCGCCAGCAGCTCGCGCAGTAGTGACGACTGCAGAGTGCACACACATAGCTACGTACCTCCGCAGCGGCTGGCACGAGTCGCGACAGTGCGCCACGTCGGCCGCGCTGAAGGAGCGGCGCAGGCCCAGCTGCGCGCACAGCGCCGCGCAGCCCGCCAGCAGCTCGCGCAGTAGTGACGACTGCAGAGTGCACACACATAGCTACGTACCTCCGCAGCGGCTGGCACGAGTCGCGACAGTGCGCCACGTCGGCCGCGCTGAAGGAGCGGCGCAGGCCCAGCTGCGCGCACAGCGCCGCGCAGCCCGCCAGCAGCTCGCGCAGTAGTGACGACTGCAGAGTGCACACACATAGCTACGTACCTCCGCAGCGGCTGGCACGAGTCGCGACAGTGCGCCACGTCGGCCGCGCTGAAGGAGCGGCGCAGGCCCAGCTGCGCGCACAGCGCCGCGCAGCCCGCCAGCAGCTCGCGCAGTAGTGACGACTGCAGAGTGCACACACATAGCTACGTACCTCCGCAGCGGCTGGCACGAGTCGCGACAGTGCGCCACGTCGGCCGCGCTGAAGGAGCGGCGCAGGCCCAGCTGCGCGCACAGCGCCGCGCAGCCCGCCAGCAGCTCGCGCAGTAGTGACGACTGCAGAGTGCACACACATAGCTACGTACCTCCGCAGCGGCTGGCACGAGTCGCGACAGTGCGCCACGTCGGCCGCGCTGAAGGAGCGGCGCAGGCCCAGCTGCGCGCACAGCGCCGCGCAGCCCGCCAGCAGCTCGCGCAGTAGTGACGACTGCAGAGTGCACACACATAGCTACGTACCTCCGCAGCGGCTGGCACGAGTCGCGACAGTGCGCCACGTCGGCCGCGCTGAAGGAGCGGCGCAGGCCCAGCTGCGCGCACAGCGCCGCGCAGCCCGCCAGCAGCTCGCGCAGTAGTGACGACTGCAGAGTGCACACACATAGCTACGTACCTCCGCAGCGGCTGGCACGAGTCGCGACAGTGCGCCACGTCGGCCGCGCTGAAGGAGCGGCGCAGGCCCAGCTGCGCGCACAGCGCCGCGCAGCCCGCCAGCAGCTCGCGCAGTAGTGACGACTGCAGAGTGCACACACATAGCTACGTACCTCCGCAGCGGCTGGCACGAGTCGCGACAGTGCGCCACGTCGGCCGCGCTGAAGGAGCGGCGCAGGCCCAGCTGCGCGCACAGCGCCGCGCAGCCCGCCAGCAGCTCGCGCAGTAGTGACGACTGCAGAGTGCACACACATAGCTACGTACCTCCGCAGCGGCTGGCACGAGTCGCGACAGTGCGCCACGTCGGCCGCGCTGAAGGAGCGGCGCAGGCCCAGCTGCGCGCACAGCGCCGCGCAGCCCGCCAGCAGCTCGCGCAGTAGTGACGACTGCAGAGTGCACACACATAGCTACGTACCTCCGCAGCGGCTGGCACGAGTCGCGACAGTGCGCCACGTCGGCCGCGCTGAAGGAGCGGCGCAGGCCCAGCTGCGCGCACAGCGCCGCGCAGCCCGCCAGCAGCTCGCGCAGTAGTGACGACTGCAGAGTGCACACACATAGCTACGTACCTCCGCAGCGGCTGGCACGAGTCGCGACAGTGCGCCACGTCGGCCGCGCTGAAGGAGCGGCGCAGGCCCAGCTGCGCGCACAGCGCCGCGCAGCCCGCCAGCAGCTCGCGCAGTAGTGACGACTGCAGAGTGCACACACATAGCTACGTACCTCCGCAGCGGCTGGCACGAGTCGCGACAGTGCGCCACGTCGGCCGCGCTGAAGGAGCGGCGCAGGCCCAGCTGCGCGCACAGCGCCGCGCAGCCCGCCAGCAGCTCGCGCAGTAGTGACGACTGCAGAGTGCACACACATAGCTACGTACCTCCGCAGCGGCTGGCACGAGTCGCGACAGTGCGCCACGTCGGCCGCGCTGAAGGAGCGGCGCAGGCCCAGCTGCGCGCACAGCGCCGCGCAGCCCGCCAGCAGCTCGCGCAGTAGTGACGACTGCAGAGTGCACACACATAGCTACGTACCTCCGCAGCGGCTGGCACGAGTCGCGACAGTGCGCCACGTCGGCCGCGCTGAAGGAGCGGCGCAGGCCCAGCTGCGCGCACAGCGCCGCGCAGCCCGCCAGCAGCTCGCGCAGTAGTGACGACTGCAGAGTGCACACACATAGCTACGTACCTCCGCAGCGGCTGGCACGAGTCGCGACAGTGCGCCACGTCGGCCGCGCTGAAGGAGCGGCGCAGGCCCAGCTGCGCGCACAGCGCCGCGCAGCCCGCCAGCAGCTCGCGCAGTAGTGACGACTGCAGAGTGCACACACATAGCTACGTACCTCCGCAGCGGCTGGCACGAGTCGCGACAGTGCGCCACGTCGGCCGCGCTGAAGGAGCGGCGCAGGCCCAGCTGCGCGCACAGCGCCGCGCAGCCCGCCAGCAGCTCGCGCAGTAGTGACGACTGCAGAGTGCACACACATAGCTACGTACCTCCGCAGCGGCTGGCACGAGTCGCGACAGTGCGCCACGTCGGCCGCGCTGAAGGAGCGGCGCAGGCCCAGCTGCGCGCACAGCGCCGCGCAGCCCGCCAGCAGCTCGCGCAGTAGTGACGACTGCAGAGTGCACACACATAGCTACGTACCTCCGCAGCGGCTGGCACGAGTCGCGACAGTGCGCCACGTCGGCCGCGCTGAAGGAGCGGCGCAGGCCCAGCTGCGCGCACAGCGCCGCGCAGCCCGCCAGCAGCTCGCGCAGTAGTGACGACTGCAGAGTGCACACACATAGCTACGTACCTCCGCAGCGGCTGGCACGAGTCGCGACAGTGCGCCACGTCGGCCGCGCTGAAGGAGCGGCGCAGGCCCAGCTGCGCGCACAGCGCCGCGCAGCCCGCCAGCAGCTCGCGCAGTAGTGACGACTGCAGAGTGCACACACATAGCTACGTACCTCCGCAGCGGCTGGCACGAGTCGCGACAGTGCGCCACGTCGGCCGCGCTGAAGGAGCGGCGCAGGCCCAGCTGCGCGCACAGCGCCGCGCAGCCCGCCAGCAGCTCGCGCAGTAGTGACGACTGCAGAGTGCACACACATAGCTACGTACCTCCGCAGCGGCTGGCACGAGTCGCGACAGTGCGCCACGTCGGCCGCGCTGAAGGAGCGGCGCAGGCCCAGCTGCGCGCACAGCGCCGCGCAGCCCGCCAGCAGCTCGCGCAGTAGTGACGACTGCAGAGTGCACACACATAGCTACGTACCTCCGCAGCGGCTGGCACGAGTCGCGACAGTGCGCCACGTCGGCCGCGCTGAAGGAGCGGCGCAGGCCCAGCTGCGCGCACAGCGCCGCGCAGCCCGCCAGCAGCTCGCGCAGTAGTGACGACTGCAGAGTGCACACACATAGCTACGTACCTCCGCAGCGGCTGGCACGAGTCGCGACAGTGCGCCACGTCGGCCGCGCTGAAGGAGCGGCGCAGGCCCAGCTGCGCGCACAGCGCCGCGCAGCCCGCCAGCAGCTCGCGCAGTAGTGACGACTGCAGAGTGCACACACATAGCTACGTACCTCCGCAGCGGCTGGCACGAGTCGCGACAGTGCGCCACGTCGGCCGCGCTGAAGGAGCGGCGCAGGCCCAGCTGCGCGCACAGCGCCGCGCAGCCCGCCAGCAGCTCGCGCAGTAGTGACGACTGCAGAGTGCACACACATAGCTACGTACCTCCGCAGCGGCTGGCACGAGTCGCGACAGTGCGCCACGTCGGCCGCGCTGAAGGAGCGGCGCAGGCCCAGCTGCGCGCACAGCGCCGCGCAGCCCGCCAGCAGCTCGCGCAGTAGTGACGACTGCAGAGTGCACACACATAGCTACGTACCTCCGCAGCGGCTGGCACGAGTCGCGACAGTGCGCCACGTCGGCCGCGCTGAAGGAGCGGCGCAGGCCCAGCTGCGCGCACAGCGCCGCGCAGCCCGCCAGCAGCTCGCGCAGTAGTGACGACTGCAGAGTGCACACACATAGCTACGTACCTCCGCAGCGGCTGGCACGAGTCGCGACAGTGCGCCACGTCGGCCGCGCTGAAGGAGCGGCGCAGGCCCAGCTGCGCGCACAGCGCCGCGCAGCCCGCCAGCAGCTCGCGCAGTAGTGACGACTGCAGAGTGCACACACATAGCTACGTACCTCCGCAGCGGCTGGCACGAGTCGCGACAGTGCGCCACGTCGGCCGCGCTGAAGGAGCGGCGCAGGCCCAGCTGCGCGCACAGCGCCGCGCAGCCCGCCAGCAGCTCGCGCAGTAGTGACGACTGCAGAGTGCACACACATAGCTACGTACCTCCGCAGCGGCTGGCACGAGTCGCGACAGTGCGCCACGTCGGCCGCGCTGAAGGAGCGGCGCAGGCCCAGCTGCGCGCACAGCGCCGCGCAGCCCGCCAGCAGCTCGCGCAGTAGTGACGACTGCAGAGTGCACACACATAGCTACGTACCTCCGCAGCGGCTGGCACGAGTCGCGACAGTGCGCCACGTCGGCCGCGCTGAAGGAGCGGCGCAGGCCCAGCTGCGCGCACAGCGCCGCGCAGCCCGCCAGCAGCTCGCGCAGTAGTGACGACTGCAGAGTGCACACACATAGCTACGTACCTCCGCAGCGGCTGGCACGAGTCGCGACAGTGCGCCACGTCGGCCGCGCTGAAGGAGCGGCGCAGGCCCAGCTGCGCGCACAGCGCCGCGCAGCCCGCCAGCAGCTCGCGCAGTAGTGACGACTGCAGAGTGCACACACATAGCTACGTACCTCCGCAGCGGCTGGCACGAGTCGCGACAGTGCGCCACGTCGGCCGCGCTGAAGGAGCGGCGCAGGCCCAGCTGCGCGCACAGCGCCGCGCAGCCCGCCAGCAGCTCGCGCAGTAGTGACGACTGCAGAGTGCACACACATAGCTACGTACCTCCGCAGCGGCTGGCACGAGTCGCGACAGTGCGCCACGTCGGCCGCGCTGAAGGAGCGGCGCAGGCCCAGCTGCGCGCACAGCGCCGCGCAGCCCGCCAGCAGCTCGCGCAGTAGTGACGACTGCAGAGTGCACACACATAGCTACGTACCTCCGCAGCGGCTGGCACGAGTCGCGACAGTGCGCCACGTCGGCCGCGCTGAAGGAGCGGCGCAGGCCCAGCTGCGCGCACAGCGCCGCGCAGCCCGCCAGCAGCTCGCGCAGTAGTGACGACTGCAGAGTGCACACACATAGCTACGTACCTCCGCAGCGGCTGGCACGAGTCGCGACAGTGCGCCACGTCGGCCGCGCTGAAGGAGCGGCGCAGGCCCAGCTGCGCGCACAGCGCCGCGCAGCCCGCCAGCAGCTCGCGCAGTAGTGACGACTGCAGAGTGCACACACATAGCTACGTACCTCCGCAGCGGCTGGCACGAGTCGCGACAGTGCGCCACGTCGGCCGCGCTGAAGGAGCGGCGCAGGCCCAGCTGCGCGCACAGCGCCGCGCAGCCCGCCAGCAGCTCGCGCAGTAGTGACGACTGCAGAGTGCACACACATAGCTACGTACCTCCGCAGCGGCTGGCACGAGTCGCGACAGTGCGCCACGTCGGCCGCGCTGAAGGAGCGGCGCAGGCCCAGCTGCGCGCACAGCGCCGCGCAGCCCGCCAGCAGCTCGCGCAGTAGTGACGACTGCAGAGTGCACACACATAGCTACGTACCTCCGCAGCGGCTGGCACGAGTCGCGACAGTGCGCCACGTCGGCCGCGCTGAAGGAGCGGCGCAGGCCCAGCTGCGCGCACAGCGCCGCGCAGCCCGCCAGCAGCTCGCGCAGTAGTGACGACTGCAGAGTGCACACACATAGCTACGTACCTCCGCAGCGGCTGGCACGAGTCGCGACAGTGCGCCACGTCGGCCGCGCTGAAGGAGCGGCGCAGGCCCAGCTGCGCGCACAGCGCCGCGCAGCCCGCCAGCAGCTCGCGCAGTAGTGACGACTGCAGAGTGCACACACATAGCTACGTACCTCCGCAGCGGCTGGCACGAGTCGCGACAGTGCGCCACGTCGGCCGCGCTGAAGGAGCGGCGCAGGCCCAGCTGCGCGCACAGCGCCGCGCAGCCCGCCAGCAGCTCGCGCAGTAGTGACGACTGCAGAGTGCACACACATAGCTACGTACCTCCGCAGCGGCTGGCACGAGTCGCGACAGTGCGCCACGTCGGCCGCGCTGAAGGAGCGGCGCAGGCCCAGCTGCGCGCACAGCGCCGCGCAGCCCGCCAGCAGCTCGCGCAGTAGTGACGACTGCAGAGTGCACACACATAGCTACGTACCTCCGCAGCGGCTGGCACGAGTCGCGACAGTGCGCCACGTCGGCCGCGCTGAAGGAGCGGCGCAGGCCCAGCTGCGCGCACAGCGCCGCGCAGCCCGCCAGCAGCTCGCGCAGTAGTGACGACTGCAGAGTGCACACACATAGCTACGTACCTCCGCAGCGGCTGGCACGAGTCGCGACAGTGCGCCACGTCGGCCGCGCTGAAGGAGCGGCGCAGGCCCAGCTGCGCGCACAGCGCCGCGCAGCCCGCCAGCAGCTCGCGCAGTAGTGACGACTGCAGAGTGCACACACATAGCTACGTACCTCCGCAGCGGCTGGCACGAGTCGCGACAGTGCGCCACGTCGGCCGCGCTGAAGGAGCGGCGCAGGCCCAGCTGCGCGCACAGCGCCGCGCAGCCCGCCAGCAGCTCGCGCAGTAGTGACGACTGCAGAGTGCACACACATAGCTACGTACCTCCGCAGCGGCTGGCACGAGTCGCGACAGTGCGCCACGTCGGCCGCGCTGAAGGAGCGGCGCAGGCCCAGCTGCGCGCACAGCGCCGCGCAGCCCGCCAGCAGCTCGCGCAGTAGTGACGACTGCAGAGTGCACACACATAGCTACGTACCTCCGCAGCGGCTGGCACGAGTCGCGACAGTGCGCCACGTCGGCCGCGCTGAAGGAGCGGCGCAGGCCCAGCTGCGCGCACAGCGCCGCGCAGCCCGCCAGCAGCTCGCGCAGTAGTGACGACTGCAGAGTGCACACACATAGCTACGTACCTCCGCAGCGGCTGGCACGAGTCGCGACAGTGCGCCACGTCGGCCGCGCTGAAGGAGCGGCGCAGGCCCAGCTGCGCGCACAGCGCCGCGCAGCCCGCCAGCAGCTCGCGCAGTAGTGACGACTGCAGAGTGCACACACATAGCTACGTACCTCCGCAGCGGCTGGCACGAGTCGCGACAGTGCGCCACGTCGGCCGCGCTGAAGGAGCGGCGCAGGCCCAGCTGCGCGCACAGCGCCGCGCAGCCCGCCAGCAGCTCGCGCAGTAGTGACGACTGCAGAGTGCACACACATAGCTACGTACCTCCGCAGCGGCTGGCACGAGTCGCGACAGTGCGCCACGTCGGCCGCGCTGAAGGAGCGGCGCAGGCCCAGCTGCGCGCACAGCGCCGCGCAGCCCGCCAGCAGCTCGCGCAGTAGTGACGACTGCAGAGTGCACACACATAGCTACGTACCTCCGCAGCGGCTGGCACGAGTCGCGACAGTGCGCCACGTCGGCCGCGCTGAAGGAGCGGCGCAGGCCCAGCTGCGCGCACAGCGCCGCGCAGCCCGCCAGCAGCTCGCGCAGTAGTGACGACTGCAGAGTGCACACACATAGCTACGTACCTCCGCAGCGGCTGGCACGAGTCGCGACAGTGCGCCACGTCGGCCGCGCTGAAGGAGCGGCGCAGGCCCAGCTGCGCGCACAGCGCCGCGCAGCCCGCCAGCAGCTCGCGCAGTAGTGACGACTGCAGAGTGCACACACATAGCTACGTACCTCCGCAGCGGCTGGCACGAGTCGCGACAGTGCGCCACGTCGGCCGCGCTGAAGGAGCGGCGCAGGCCCAGCTGCGCGCACAGCGCCGCGCAGCCCGCCAGCAGCTCGCGCAGTAGTGACGACTGCAGAGTGCACACACATAGCTACGTACCTCCGCAGCGGCTGGCACGAGTCGCGACAGTGCGCCACGTCGGCCGCGCTGAAGGAGCGGCGCAGGCCCAGCTGCGCGCACAGCGCCGCGCAGCCCGCCAGCAGCTCGCGCAGTAGTGACGACTGCAGAGTGCACACACATAGCTACGTACCTCCGCAGCGGCTGGCACGAGTCGCGACAGTGCGCCACGTCGGCCGCGCTGAAGGAGCGGCGCAGGCCCAGCTGCGCGCACAGCGCCGCGCAGCCCGCCAGCAGCTCGCGCAGTAGTGACGACTGCAGAGTGCACACACATAGCTACGTACCTCCGCAGCGGCTGGCACGAGTCGCGACAGTGCGCCACGTCGGCCGCGCTGAAGGAGCGGCGCAGGCCCAGCTGCGCGCACAGCGCCGCGCAGCCCGCCAGCAGCTCGCGCAGTAGTGACGACTGCAGAGTGCACACACATAGCTACGTACCTCCGCAGCGGCTGGCACGAGTCGCGACAGTGCGCCACGTCGGCCGCGCTGAAGGAGCGGCGCAGGCCCAGCTGCGCGCACAGCGCCGCGCAGCCCGCCAGCAGCTCGCGCAGTAGTGACGACTGCAGAGTGCACACACATAGCTACGTACCTCCGCAGCGGCTGGCACGAGTCGCGACAGTGCGCCACGTCGGCCGCGCTGAAGGAGCGGCGCAGGCCCAGCTGCGCGCACAGCGCCGCGCAGCCCGCCAGCAGCTCGCGCAGTAGTGACGACTGCAGAGTGCACACACATAGCTACGTACCTCCGCAGCGGCTGGCACGAGTCGCGACAGTGCGCCACGTCGGCCGCGCTGAAGGAGCGGCGCAGGCCCAGCTGCGCGCACAGCGCCGCGCAGCCCGCCAGCAGCTCGCGCAGTAGTGACGACTGCAGAGTGCACACACATAGCTACGTACCTCCGCAGCGGCTGGCACGAGTCGCGACAGTGCGCCACGTCGGCCGCGCTGAAGGAGCGGCGCAGGCCCAGCTGCGCGCACAGCGCCGCGCAGCCCGCCAGCAGCTCGCGCAGTAGTGACGACTGCAGAGTGCACACACATAGCTACGTACCTCCGCAGCGGCTGGCACGAGTCGCGACAGTGCGCCACGTCGGCCGCGCTGAAGGAGCGGCGCAGGCCCAGCTGCGCGCACAGCGCCGCGCAGCCCGCCAGCAGCTCGCGCAGTAGTGACGACTGCAGAGTGCACACACATAGCTACGTACCTCCGCAGCGGCTGGCACGAGTCGCGACAGTGCGCCACGTCGGCCGCGCTGAAGGAGCGGCGCAGGCCCAGCTGCGCGCACAGCGCCGCGCAGCCCGCCAGCAGCTCGCGCAGTAGTGACGACTGCAGAGTGCACACACATAGCTACGTACCTCCGCAGCGGCTGGCACGAGTCGCGACAGTGCGCCACGTCGGCCGCGCTGAAGGAGCGGCGCAGGCCCAGCTGCGCGCACAGCGCCGCGCAGCCCGCCAGCAGCTCGCGCAGTAGTGACGACTGCAGAGTGCACACACATAGCTACGTACCTCCGCAGCGGCTGGCACGAGTCGCGACAGTGCGCCACGTCGGCCGCGCTGAAGGAGCGGCGCAGGCCCAGCTGCGCGCACAGCGCCGCGCAGCCCGCCAGCAGCTCGCGCAGTAGTGACGACTGCAGAGTGCACACACATAGCTACGTACCTCCGCAGCGGCTGGCACGAGTCGCGACAGTGCGCCACGTCGGCCGCGCTGAAGGAGCGGCGCAGGCCCAGCTGCGCGCACAGCGCCGCGCAGCCCGCCAGCAGCTCGCGGCAGTTATCCGTCGCCTGCAGCGGCAGCGAGGAGGATGGTCTTCTGTAACCACACGTACGGGTAAGGCTCTGACTGAGGACGAGCTCGGCAAGTAGTGTCCCAAGTGCCGAGAGAACGCAAGAGAAGGCGTGAAACCGCCCGCGGCTGAGCGCGGCCGCGATCTCGCGCTATGCTGCGGGACAATTACCGTTCTATGAAGGAGGCGAGGCCACCAGCGTCGATGCGTGCAGTCGCACGCCGCCGCTGCATGTGGTCGCTCGGCCGCACGCCCCCTTCGGGTCTCTCAAGTCAACTCAGCCTATCGCAGTCCACTGCTGGACATAGGCCTCTCCCAGGCTGCGCCACAACACCCTGTCTTCCAACTTCCGCACCTAGCCGCCTTCCACATCTAGCCTGTCCCAGATTCTTAAAGTCGTGGGTCTATCTAACTGGGGGACGTCCCAAGGGGTCTCTCAAGTGATACTATGTAGTTCAGTAATGAAAATTAAGTTTAATAAAATTATTAAAAATAAAAAAAATAAAAATAAATAAATAGAAATAGATTTTATTTTTATTTAATTTTTTATAAAATTATTTAACCCTAAAATCTACAGCAAAGTGCTAGTCATCCTATAACTAACAATTGGGGTTTCCTTAGAATGTTTTTCTATATCATTTTCTATACTAATATTATAAAGAGGAAAACTTTGTTTGTTTGTTTGTTTGTTTGTAATGAATAGGCTCAAAAGCTACTAAACCGATTTAAAAAATTCTTTCACCATTCGAAAGCTACATTATCCACGAGTAACATAAGCTAAATTTTATTTCTATACTAATAATAATATTATAAAGAGGAAAACTTTGTTTGTTTGTTTGTAATGAATAGGCTCAAAAGCTACTAAACCGATTTAAAAAATTCTTTCACCATTCGAAAGCTACATTATCCACGAGTAACATAAGCTAAATTTTATTTTGGAAAAAAATAGGGTTCCGTAAGATATTTGGGTTTTTCGGACACAAGGTGTAAAAAATCAACCAGAAAAGTTACTTATTTTTCGTACGCTGCCTAACCTATAAAAGATAGAACCATAAAATGTTCAAATTAATTGTAGATCTTATAAATATCTACAAAAAAGTCCGCGACACACTATACCTATCTATGTCGAGTGAGGCACAACAACCATTTTTTAATTTAAAAATCTTGAATTTTTTTTGGACTACATTTAAACGCATTTATTTTACTCATGCTATTAATCCTTATCAAAATAAATTATTTCATCAGTAAGTACCATTTATGTAGATAATATTTGGTCTTTGAATGATTAGAATTGGACGTTTGGTTTTGAAGTTATGGCGAAATTAAAATATTACGATTTCTGCTGCACGGCCCGCAGTGCAGTCGGCCCGTCTTATCTTTCATTCGTCTATTCAAGGTCAACGGGGCGGGGCTAGAGAGCGCTTCTATTTTTTGAGTGCAAGCAAAAATGAACTTAGTGGTGATCAGGCGGAAGTGTCCATGATAGTACGTAGTGACCGTAGGTTATTTTATAATACTGTTAGGTAGGATAGTCATTCGTATAGATATTAGTTTTTAGAGATTTTGCTTATTTATTGAGTTTAGATTGAGGGGCCCGTGGCTAAATAACAACAGCGGCACAGGTCGATCGGTCAGGTTAAGCTACGCTTGCCGCGGTCGGTCTGTGGATGGGTGACCATCTTTACATACCGAGACACCTCCGTGCCTCGGAAAGCACGTTAAGCCGTTGGTCCCGGCTGTCATTCGTGGATCTTTGACAGTCGTTACGGGTAGTCAGAAGCCCGAAAGTCTGACAACCAGTCGTACCAAGGGTATCGTATTACCCAATAACTGGGTTGTGGAGGTCAGATAGGCAGTCGCTCCATGTAAAATACTGGTATTCAGCTGCATCCGGTTAGACTGGAAGCCAGCCCTGAACATAGTTGGGAAAAGGCTAGGCAGATGATGATTGAGTTTAGTTAGATTAGTTATCGTCATAAATAGGTTTATTTAGGTAGGTAGGTATTTTATTTTCTGTTATTGAGTTTATTTATTTATTTAATTAGGTAGGTACTTAGGTAAAGATATCATATAGGTACCCTTTTAATCACCATTAATGAGACAGAATTGGTTTTCTATTGTAATTAGCCACAAAGGGCCCGCAAGATAGATGGCATCCTGGTGCACATACATTTTATCCTAATAGCACGTTCCCGTGGGATAATTTCCGACATCCACGCGGGCGAAGCCGTAAATAAATAAAACACTTACTTTAACGCTTTGCTGTCTGGGTTGGGACTGGCTACTCGCAGCGATGGGTCGGGCCCCTGTCCTGCCTGGAAACCAACCAACAGATGCATCAGGCGCGCTCCCGAACTCATTCATAAGCATGTATGATTTATTTATATGAACCTTAAAACTTCGTGAGCCACGGGCGTATACAAAACCTTGAGAAGTTAAAAGGTTTAAAAAATATATATATATAATTAATTATAATACTACTTAATAGCCAAGAGCCTCGACCAACACCTGAGGAGGCTCTCGTTGGGCAGCTGGATCAAGGGTTTGTTTCATAAAGCGGTACTTCTGGACACGGCTCGCATTGTCAGAAGGTTCCTCTCTCTGGAGCCCTGACCGCCGCCGCCGGTAGCTTGGACCCTGTTCCCGATACCGGTGGGCTACTATTTTTTATATTTTTTTTATCTTTTTGATTATAAAAATATTGAAAAATGCAATTTATAAGTAATTTGACGAAATAAAGATAATTAATAATACAAAACAAAAACAAATAAAGTTTCATATTACTTAGGTGCTGTAAAACGAGCAACTGTATCTACAGGGTGAGAGGGACATCGGTGCGCAGCCAGTTACCATGGATTCGCCCCTGCATTGAAATATTCCGTTGGTTATTTTTTATTTTTTTAATCCTGTTCTATACATTTTGACCGCGTAGGTATTGCACTTTTCTATAAAACAGCTGTTTTGGTAACCGACGAAAAATAAGGGGTCTAGAATCATGTGCTGAATTCATGGTTTCAGTTTGTGCGTCAATGTCCCTGCCACCCTGTATAAATATGTCGCAACGAACCGGTTAAATTAGCCGTTTAGTCAACCGCCTGGCCTTTGGAAGTAGTGCTCGCCTCTCTTCGCTCTCTCGGCTCGCACGCGGTTGATCACAGTTCTAACCTAACCCATGGTCGGGGTGCCCTGGCTGTTACTGCGACCAATTCGGCTCGCACGTGATTGGTTACAGTTCCAACCTAAACTATAATTTATTGAATAACATTCAGGCCATTAGTTGAACGGCCGCCGTTTAATTAAATGGCTAGGCAGTTAACTAAACGGCTAATTAACCCATTGGCTGCGACATATATACACTATTTCTGTATACCTTGCAAGCCAGCAGCCTTAGCACCCTGGCGTCGGAGGCGGCTGACGACACGCTGAACAGCGACAGGTCAGTCGTGACCGACTCGTGTGACGGCGAGCGCGCCACCCCGCCGCGCCACGCCTCCGGCGTGCACATGTCCACTGGAAGAGAAAACACGAATCATTGTCAATTTATTATATTTTTTTCTTAACAATTGAACCACCGATAAAGATAAAGATATATTTATTGCATGTATAAACATTACATTTTAGTTTCAACAGTCTACCCAAGTCGGGCATGCAATAGTATTTTAAGACATTAATTAGGTACATACAAATATTATTTTTTATCCAAAAACTAGTAAGTTTCGTATCGTTTTTTTAAAAAAAAAACGTTGCCCCACACTAGGAATTACTCCTGTATCGTGAGTGCGTTTACAAACATTTAAACTCACATACACAAACCAGACCCGGAACAACTACCTATAGGCAATATAAATATTTGCTCCGTGCGGGAATCGAACCCGCGACATGCAGCGCAGCAGTCGATCGCTCAGCTACTGCGCCAACCGTGTCGTCAAGATTATAAAATACACAAACAATTAACATTTTTTTCAAATTTTTTTTCTTGTATTCTGTTATTTGATTAAATAAATGTTTGATTTAAATAAATCAAACATTTATTTTAAACATATATTTTCATTTAATTGCTTAATTGCTGGCGATAACAGAGTGGGTCTCATTAAACGTCGACGACGGTAGCAGGCCAAAACGAAGATGATGGGACGAGCTTAACTCCTACCAAAAGGACTGGCCGGGACTAGCAAATTTATTTATTTACTAGCTTCTGCCCGCGGCTTCGCCCGCGTGGATGTCGGAAATTATCCCACGGGAACGTGCTATTAGGATAAAATGTATGTGCACCAGGATGCCATCTATCTTGCGGGCCCTTTGTGGCTAATTACAATAGAAAACCAATTCTGTCTCATTAATGGTGATTAAAAGGGTACCTATATGATATCTTTACCTAAGTACCTACCTAATTAAATAAATAAATAAACTCAATAACAGAAAATAAAATACCTACCTACCTAAATAAACCTATTTATGACGATAACTAATCTAACTAAACTCAATCATCATCTGCCTAGCCTTTTCCCAACTATGTTCAGGGCTGGCTTCCAGTCTAACCGGATGCAGCTGAATACCAGTATTTTACATGGAGCGACTGCCTATCTGACCTCCACAACCCAGTTATTGGGTAATACGATACCCTTGGTACGACTGGTTGTCAGACTTTCGGGCTTCTGACTACCCGTAACGACTGTCAAAGATCCACGAATGACAGCCGGGACCAACGGCTTAACGTGCTTTCCGAGGCACGGAGGTGTCTCGGTATGTAAAGATGGTCACCCATCCACAGACCGACCGCGGCAAGCGTAGCTTAACCTGACCGATCGACCTGTGCCGCTGTTGTTATTTAGCCACGGGCCCCTCAATCTAAACTCAATAAATAAGCAAAATCTCTAAAAACTAATATCTATACGAATGACTATCCTACCTAACAGTATTATAAAATAACCTACGGTCACTACGTACTATCATGGACACTTCCGCCTGATCACCACTAAGTTCATTTTTGCTTGCACTCAAAAAATAGAAGCGCTCTCTAGCCCCGCCCCGTTGACCTTGAATAGACGAATGAAAGATAAGACGGGCCGACTGCACTGCGGGCCGTGCAGCAGAAATCGTAATATTTTAATTTCGCCATAACTTCAAAACCAAACGTCCAATTCTAATCATTCAAAGACCAAATATTATCTACATAAATGGTACTTACTGATGAAATAATTTATTTTGATAAGGATTAATAGCATGAGTAAAATAAATGCGTTTAAATGTAGTCCAAAAAAAATTCAAGATTTTTAAATTAAAAAATGGTTGTTGTGCCTCACTCGACATAGATAGGTATAGTGTGTCGCGGACTTTTTTGTAGATATTTATAAGATCTACAATTAATTTGAACATTTTATGGTTCTATCTTTTATAGGTTAGGCAGCGTACGAAAAATAAGTAACTTTTCTGGTTGATTTTTTACACCTTGTGTCCGAAAAACCCAAATATCTTACGGAACCCTATTTTTTTCCAAAATAAAATTTAGCTTATGTTACTCGTGGATAATGTAGCTTTCGAATGGTGAAAGAATTTTTTAAATCGGTTTAGTAGCTTTTGAGCCTATTCATTACAAACAAACAAACAAACAAACAAAGTTTTCCTCTTTATAATATTAGTATAGATAGTATAGAAGTATAGATATAGAAGTATAGATTATTAAGTCACATCAACAACACAAACATTTACAAATAACGGAGAACAAAGACACGGACTAGTGTTTACGTCAATTACAGACGTGCAGAGCATTCACAACAAAAGAGAAGAAAAACACAGCATGCACTATAAAAAAAATAAAAGAAAACAAAAATAACAAAAGAACAAAAACTTTGGCTAAAGTCTCGCTTGTTAGGTCGATGAGGGTATTCTCTCTAAGAATACCCTCATCGACTTAACAAATGACAGAATTCTTTAAAAATAGGAGAGAGGGGGAGTTAGGCCTTTATCCTGTGAACCTGCTTGTTCCCCGGACCCACTCTGTTGCGTCGCATCTCCTGCCCGCGCTATTACCACAGACTACAATATAATATAGGGTTTGTTTACATTTGGCGTCCTTCTGACTTTTTTACTCTTTGCTCAGCTTCTAAGGGCCTTAGGGTGATGTTAGGTAACATACAGCCTGCCTCAAGAGTTGAGCTATATTTGATAGAAAGAATTTTTCAAATCCGACTGGTAGTTCCAGAGATTAGCGCGCTAAAACAAGCAAACTAACTCTCCAGCTTCATTATTAGTATAGATATCAATAGATTTATAATTTATTTTATACCCTTAATGCCAGGCGCGGTCGCAGCTCAAGATTTTGGGGGGGTCACCATGGGTGCCGAGGAATATTAAGGGAGGTACATCTCTTCGTTGGTCTAGTGGTCGCCAGTGTTACTGCTGAACATGAGGTCTTGGGTTCAATTCCTAGGTTGTGTAAAGTATTATTAGGTTTTCCATCAGAAATTTCTCAGAAGCAGCCTGGAGTTTGGATTTGTACCCAGATGGTGGCAGGAGGCTCACCCCCTACAAAATGGGACTTAAACATAACTGGTGAAATGGGGGGTGTAAGTACTATATGAAGGTACACCCGTGGGAAGAGCGAGCGAAGCAACCTCGAAAATTTTAACAACCCGCCTCAGTGTGCTTAGGTTTTGTTTTATATTTTCAGCAGAAATTGGACTTACATTGTCGACATATGCAGGCAAGCCCAAGTAGCTATGAGAGTGTAGAATGCAGTTTAAGTTTTGGAATCTGGCCTTAACCTAAGCCTTTCAAACTCGCTCGCTCTTGCATCCTAGATTTTATATTTTATAACAGGATTTTTAAAGTAAAAACTTTATTAGGCGCGTTAAAAAACCAACTGTTGGACCGTAACTCCCAACAGTGAAAATGTTATGCTGATGTTGTGTCTTGGGATGTTATCTTGAATGTTATATTGAGTGAGTAAACAACCAATTGGTAATATGGTTTTATTGCTACTTTATATTGAAAAACAAACTGCAACATTTCATTCTAAGTAGGACGAGTTAGTTATGGTCAATGTTCAGCGTAGCTCGTACACCGACAGTGGGTTTTTTAACACACTTGTAAACTTTTTTATATAATTCCATAGTTTTAAGTTTTTACTCCTGTCGCAGGTCCCCATGTCAGCCTATGTTCTTAATGTTTTTGTATATACCCATCGGGGTCTCCGTGGCTCAAATACAGTTTTAAGTTATTAAGTCAAGTAAATCATTCAGACTCGGGTAGCGGGATTGTCCGAAAGGGTTACCGCTGCCCTGGAACATAAAGGGCTAAGGAAGGAACACGGGTGGGTTTTAGTCAGTAAGAGTCTGACACTCCCTCCTGCTCCACCCAGAGCGGGAGAAGTCATTTGATGATTTCCCATCCTCAAAAAAAAAAAAAATCATTCAGACTCGACAGTTAGAATGATTTTGGGAAGGGACATGCCCCCCCCTCCCCCTCGGACCGCGCCTGGTAGTACCTACATATATTTCTTTTATTATTGTTTTCTTAAAATTTAAAAATTTATTTCATAACTTTTCATTTTGGTCCTTCTAATACTGAATTGACAGGATCGTAAATAGTGTTTTAGAAGTCCTTATAAAGTCTGTTTACGAATAATTTATATATTTTTATTGTGATGTAACATGTGGGCTAAACAGATGCAGAGTAAGAAAGTTCTAAAGTTCTCATTCTTGTACCGGTAAATATTTACAAAGACATATAGTTTTCTAAGCAAAATAATATACTTATGATCAATGTACAATCAATAAAATAATATTGTATAGTGCGAAAAAGAAAACATTTTTCGCTCGGCATACGCAAGTTGCGCATTTGATAATAATACGCCGAAAAATCTTCCCAGACCTATTAAAACTTGCAATAAATATTAATTCACTGTAAAAATACGTTTTCCATGTTTGTATTGAGAAAAATACAAATTAAGCGACGAGTTTTCGGAAAAATCGGTAATCACAACAATAACAAACAATTAGACTCACCGCTTATGTGAGGCTCCACGGTGGCGGCGTACTAGACAACTATGTAAACACACGCGCAAATGTATTACCTATCTATCACTAGCACTACAGTATTCAATTATTCTTTAGTTTTATTGCAAAAATATTTCTGCAACTTCAGATTTCAATAATGGCCGGATGAGTTTGACAAATTACAATTAGGCCGTTGGGTTGTGTTCTAAAGACTGACTAAACACAGGGAAGGTAAATGGCTTATCACGTTAAATGTGCACAGAATAAAATGAAAGATGAAGATTAATATAACTTATTAGATTAGTCTATTGATCATGACGTGTTTTCTGCGAAAGCTTTATTTTATTTTATAGTAAATGAAGACCCGCACGTAAAAAAATAAATAAGCAATAAGGTTTCAGAACGCACTAGGGCTTTTGAATTTAGTAGGATTATATTTTGGAAAATAAGGTTTTTTTGAATTTATTTATTTTGAACCACGAAACTTCAAAATATTTAGGAAATTTGAATCAATCATCTATATTACAATCCTATGACACTACAAACACATAGTCCTATAATTGAAAGATTATAGAAGATTTACATGAAATTGAGATTGAGACATCGTAAGTTGGTCACATAATAGTGTTTACATCCTCGTAGCGACATCTAGCCGCAAAGTAGTTTAAACGATTGTAACTAGTTTAACCAGCTGTACCATAGATGGCAGTATAGACAACAAGTAAGAGATTTCATCAAGTTGTTATTCGATTTATTTTTTCGTTCGGCCTGTTTTTTGGTAATTTGCTTACATAGGAAGAACCTTGACCTCAGAGCAAGATAAACTGAACCACGACGCCACCCAGCTGCTAGTGTTAGTTTTTTTATGCGATTGCATTTTTATTACGAAGCTTCCTCATTCATTTGAATAAATGATAAGAATATCATCAAATAGGTATCCGATTCGTTGTAATAGTATAGCATTTTCCTCCTAACTATTACCTTTACCTAACCAAACTACTTTTTTGTATTTCCCAAAAACTGTTCCCTATCTATCGGTAGGTAGTGTAGGTACCTACTAACTATGATATAAATATATATGATATAAATTCTAATAAAATAACCAGCAAATTAAAGGAACGCGTGTTTCGGTACCCAGTTTTTATTGATTTGGTACAAATTCCTGGAAGCCGACCATCAAATGTTGACAAACTCGGATATCGCTCGCTTAGGAGCGGCTTACATGGCGGCCAGGGAGTAAAAAGTGTTTTTATTTTGAAAAGAAAATATTATTTATTTAGACTTAGGTAAGTACCTGCTTTGTTATTGAACTTTCAAAATGGATCATTGGCCAGAACTATGTTGGGGTCGGCTTCCAATCTAATCGGATGCAGCTGAATACCAGTATTTTACATGGAGCGACTGCCTATCTGACCTCCACAACCCAGTTACTGGGTAATTCTATACCCCTTGGTAAGACTGGCTGTCAGTATCGGGCATCTGACTACCCGTAACGATTGTCAAAGACCTACAAATGACAGCCGGGACCAACGGTTTAACGTGCTTTTCGAGGCACGGAGGCGTTTCGGCATGTAATGGATGGTCACCCATCCACGAACCGACCTCGGCAAGCGTAGCTTAACCTTCGATCGACACATACGACACTTGAAGACGATTATTCAAATGATTGGTCAAAAACGATTGTTAACCAAGTATGTACAATAAATAGTACTTAAATCGATTGGTTTCCCTTCATGTGAGTCGATGTCAAAGGTAATACCAACATACAAGTGTAAATAGTGTTGGTTGTGAATGCTTTATCAGCAGAATAGATGTTATGTTTTGTGAGGTTGCCGATGTACATCGGAAACCAGACTTGTTGGTGATTAACTGGGATAATTATTTATAACTCGCAATAATAAAAAAATTAAGATCAGTTGTTTCTCAGTGATAACGACAACGAGTTGTAGGTCATGGGTTCGAACCCAGGCAGGCGCTTTACTTTGTGTAAATTATTTAATTATTAATTACTCATCACCACTTAAATTATTTCATCGCCACTGCTCTCAAAATGGTGAAGGAAAACATCGTGAGGATTCGAAGACGTGTGACACCTACCAACCCGCACAGGGCCCGCGTGGTGGATTACAGCCCACTCCCTCTCGAAGAGTGGAGGTCTGTGTCCCAGCAGTGGGAACATTATAGGCTGATTATGTAATGCAGTAAAAATATTAAAGACAGTCAGAGTTATAAGCCAACATTTTGTAACATCATCATGAAATAGGTAATATTTATACATAGGTAATTAATAAGTTTTATAATTCTTAGTCTCTTGTGGCATCAAGGGTTGTACGTAGCAGAATTCCTTCAATGATTGACGATTCTTAAGTTAATACAGATCATAATCCGAAACGTCGAGATTACAGAACTGTCTGCCGCCGCAACTATACATAAAACATGATATACCTACGTATAATTCCACCTCCACACTGGTACAAAATCTATCTAGACCTCCATACATATACAAGTTTATTCTCATCGCTATTAATACAAACAGATTGTGTTGTCCGTCCGTCTGTCTGTTATAATAGAATTCAAAGTACATTCAAGTGTTGAACATTTTATACCCAAAAATTTAAGTCAGAAAAAAAAGTACTATTTCTTACGGGAAATGACATTTTGAGCAATTTTTCTTTGGTTCTTGAAATTGAAAATGCCAAAAATCATGGTACCTATTTTTGGTTTTGACACTATTTGAAGCTCGCTTGATAGTAGTGACGTCAACAGTCAAACTCAAAAGACATACTTAGTCAAAAGTCAAAGCTAAAAGTCAAAGTCAGAAATCAAAGTAGTTTATATTATGCCAGAAACGCGATACGTAGGATTAGAATGTTTCACTATTAACTGCCACCGTGGACATCAGCAATATCGGAGACCAAGCTGAAATATCTGATGTGCCTGTAATTACACGAGCACCCATACCCTTCAAATCAGAACACAGCAACGCTGCATGAATGACGTTGACAGGGGGGCGGTGTTGGCAAACGTCTGTGGTTAAAAAAAAAGTGAAATGGGGATAAAAACTGCCACTTGCTCACTTCAGATGTCGCTACTGTCCGCTGTCCAAGAATTTGACAGCTGTCAAACTATCAATATGAAAGCCATTGCTACTGTCTTATGTAATTATCCCTCTGGTTGGAGTAACATCTTCCTAATGTGTCCGGAGACGGTTCAGGGACTTCCAAGTGCACCACGACAAGTTACACCCTGCAGGGAGGTACTCCTTTGGTGGTAGGTAGTAAGTAGGAGAGGGAAGAGTACCCCGAGTTCCTCATATGAGTTGTTCTGATACAACGTGAATTTGACAAAATACTCGATGATTATGTGCGTATATGTAATATTTATCGTGATGGATTTCATGAGAGCATGGAAAGAATAGAAGAACCATACTCATAAAAAAAAAAACAGTAACATGCAATTTTTTGTTTGGAACTATGTTGGTTCTTCGACGCTTGCTTTAGGAGTAAACTGGTCCGGTTATGTTCCTTCATGCGACTTTTTGTTATTATGTAAAAAAAAGAGACACACACACAGAGAGAGAGAAATGGTGTTCATGGTTTTCGAGGGCGCTGAAGCCAATAGTGAGTTTAAAATGGCGTCTAAATTTTTGTTCGTCATTTTCACATTTTCGCAGCCGCCATCTTGGATTTTCATTTTGAACTTCATTCCTGTCCCCACAATTTTTCCCCTGTCGCCACACTTTTTTTTATTACTTAGCCTTCACTGTCCCACAGCTGAACAAAGGCCTCCCCCAAATCAAGGTATCGTTTTCTAGAGCCACCTCGACCCAACCCTTGGGTACGCGTCTGGGTCGCCTCGCCACTGGGGAAACCCAGCGTAGTTCGTGAAATTCAAATCTACGTTTTTTTGCAATTTGTATGTCAGTGTCACGTTGATTAAAAAATGATTCGCAATCGTAACAAATATGGCTTTACAGAATTCATCATTATCATCACCATTTCAGTCGAAAGACGTCCACTGCTGGACATAGGCCTCCCCAAACACCTCCACTTCGACCGGTTCTGTGCTTCTCGCATTCAACGGGTTCCTGCGGCCTTCACAAGGTCGTCGGTCCACCTTTTACAGAATTATAATCATTAAAATCATCAATACAACCCTCTAAGTTTATATATATAATCCTATTGAATGTACACAATCGTACATACAAAATGATACTGACCTTCATATTGCAAAAAAACGCAAGAAAATTTGAGTTTCGCGGGCTACCTACCGCATCCCCCTTAATAATCTACTTTGTACCCGACTGCTTCAAAAACTTTTTGTTTTACCAGAATGAGATTCGAACTCCCATCATATCAATCGCCAGCCAAACGCCTAACAACTCCACTGTCTCATCAATAACCAAAAATAAACAAACAAATGATGACTCCATTCATTTTTATAACAACTCGGCTACTTAACGTACAGTACGATTTTAAAATTAAAAACTTTAATGGAAGTGTGTGTGTGAGTGGGGTTGTGTGTGTGCGTAATGCTTACATAATATATAAGCTGTCAGTTTATGTGGGGGTGTGTTTGTGTGCGAAGGTGTGGTTGTGTGTGTTAGGGAAAGAATGTTGTGGATGAGGTGGTGAAAATGTGGATTTGTTTTAAAATTGTTTAGTTTTATTGTTGGTATGTTAGTTAGATAAATCGGGAGTATATATCGTTACTCAATAAGAAGTATTTTTAGACAAAAAATTGCAAGATTTATCTTCTGTAAATTATAGTTAAATTAAACTGGACATTATTTTCCTGGGTTTGATTTCTTCGTCGGGCAAAGTGTTATTGGGTATTTCCATCAGGAATTTCTTTGGATTGTTAGGTTTGGGCAATCATACACCCAAATTCCTGGATCTGTCCGGTTGATGGCAATAGGCTCGCCCCCTATTACATGGAACTTACACCTATATGGCGAAATGTGGGTGTACTATAGGTACACTTCTGCCTTACCCTTCGGAGATTACAGACGTGATGTTATGTTATTGATATTGTTTTATGCTTATCTCTCAGTCTACAACTAGGATTTGTTGGTGACCACTATTCAGTCAGATTTTTTGATATGACTATTAGGTACTTGCTTCAACTCTAACCAATGCTTATTTGTACCGGAAACCTGATTTTTCTACCCGAAAATTAATAATTACGTAACAATTTAACATCCTTTGTAAAACCAATCTTTGTTGCTTAGAATGAATCGGGGACAAAACAGTATGCACAACTGCAACTAAGCAAATATTAAAATATTTTTACCAGAGCGGTAATTCTCGTAATTTTAAGAACGTTCACACTCAGTCTCAATCTGACAAAAATACCTCTGATTTCCCTCCATTTATGACAAGTTTTTGACATTGATTGTCGCCAAGATAGGACTAGATTTTGAACGTTTTTAATTACGCTAATTGGTCTTCTGAAATACTAGTAACTATGTATATTCTTAAGAAAAGTGATGATAAATATATATTCACGACTAAGGGCTGATTTTCCAATCGACATATATTTTTTTCGTGGAATAAAATTGACGTCTTTGGTTTTGTATGGAAGAACTGTCAAAAATTCAAAATTATTCCTCGGATAAAGTTATCTGGTGTTGGAAAAATCAGTCCTAAAATCACTTTTACTAAATCTAGATATTATCATGCCTACCTATTTTAATCTTAAAAGATAATTAATAATTACACCTGTAAAATAAAACATGCGAAATGTGAAGGGTCCGTCCACCTTGCGCTAGCGCCTGCTCGGGTATTGTACTTGATTGTAGCGCGAGTGTCGGCGAGCGGAATGCAAACTAAACTGTTCAGGGTTGCCAACAAATGTTATTATTATTATTATCTAGCATTTGTTGCGGATTTTGAAAGTTTTTTGGGAAACAGGGTTTTAAAACTATACAGTTCAGCCGATCGATTCTGTAAAAATCTCACCGTGAAAAGTTAGGTGAAGTGAGCTTAGAGTGAGCTGTCAATAGTGTCGGTCCCTAGTATTAGTTGGAATGACAGCTCACTCCACGCTCACTTCACCTAAGTTTTCACGGTGAGATGATTACAGAATCGCACTGCAGGTCATGGAGGCTTGTATGGTGTGTTATAGAAAATTAATAATGTAATAATAAATGTATTTGTTTAGTTTTATTAAGTGAATTGTATATGATTTTATGTATTTTTTTCTGCCTCCCTTACTCTTTCACACGCTGTCTACATCTCTCTATCTATTGTCCTATCGCAGGTATGCTGGAAGAGATTTCTTATAAAATAATTATCGCCTTTGTACCTATTTTTCTGTTCTGTTTTTTTCTTGTCTTTTTATGTGAGAACATAAACGGTAACAAAAAATAATGGAGACATTATCATCTAATACGTATGTTAAAAAAAAAAACTAAGAAGTGTTTTGTTAAATTTGAATAAAGCATCATAGTAATATTATAAACGTGAAAGTTTGTATGGATGGAAGTTTGTTACTCTTTCACGCATAAACTACTGAACGGATTTAGATGAAATTTGACACACAGGTGGTTTATAACCAGGATTAACATATAGGATACTTTTTATCCCGATATTCTCATGAGATCGAAGCTTATGCGGGTGATACCGCGGGACGCAGGTAGTAAATGAATATTATTACATTCAGAATGTAAAACATCTGCATAAATGGTGTACCCATATTTACAAATAAATGATTTTGAATTTAGGTAAAATCTTGTGCTTTTGTTTAAGTTTAAGTGGCATTTAAAAATTGAAATGTTAAGTTTTTGTCGGCGAAAATGATTGAACTTATTTTTTTTTTAATTAAAACATTGTACAGACGCCAGCAGGTCAAGCTACCCGAAACTGTCAAATTTTCCCAATCAACCTTGAACCGTAATGCTTTAGTGATAAAGTTGAAAATCTATTAATGAAATTTGACAGATTGTAGTAGCTTGATGTGCTGGCGTCTGTACTTACAGTATTTACTTTACTTGGGCAAAAAAAATACTGTGCAAATGACTTAATGCCTGAGGCATTTTCTACCAGTCAACATACAGGATTAGATGGGAATGATTATAAAATACAAGATTAGTACTAATACATAGATACATATACATACATATTTAATAAATATGTGGCATACCTATATATAAACATGTTAAATGTAACAAATTTAACACATTAATTTGTTAAAAAACATTTCTAATAACATTTTTAGGGTTTTGTATCTATTTGAACACTTAAGAACAATAGATATATATAAAGTAATATCATTAAATCTCAGTATCATATCTTCAAATATTTTCAATTTAGAATCCGGCAAATCAGCGCTGGGATGTTTCGAGCTTGCCACCAGTACCGAGCCCGGAGCCAAAAGACGTTTTCACGTCAAAAATAAACTGAAACCGTACTAAGCAATGAAATACATACTTAAACCTACCTAAACTAAACACTAACTCTGCACCCTAGTAACTTGCGCTCAAAATAATATATTGTTCCGCAGAGCAACCCTACGGTTATATTAGTGCGCACACACGCAGGGCGGCGTCCGCACGCACGCACACACGCCCCGCAACGTCCGGACACACACACACACACCCACACCACACGAATTAGGGTCGTTGTGTTTCGGTGTGCTGAGAAAGTTGGATAAGTGAATTTTTGAGAATTTTATTTTTTTTAAATACTGCGTCATTGTGCTAGTAGTGGTCGCGAGCGCTACTGCTGAGCATGAGGTCCTGGGCTCAATTCCCAGGTCGGGCAAAGTGTTATTGGGTTTTTCTATTACTTAAGAATTTCTCAGTAGCCGCCCGGAGTCTGAATTAGTGCCCGGTTAATGGCAATAGGCTCGCCCCCTTTTAATATGGGACTTAAACATAACTGACAAAATGTGGGTGTACTGTAGGTACTCCTCTGCCATACCCTTTGGAGATTACAGACATGATGTTATGTTTATTTAAAAAAAAAACTATAATTGGTTGAAATTTTTTAAATCACATCTTGTATCTACTTAGACGCTGTTCATTTATTACGTAAGACAATTTTGAGCATTTTCTGATCGCCCCTCCCCCGACGTAAGAAAAAATTGGTTAATATACCATATATACGCACTAAGCGCTTCTCATCATCTTTTCTTATGCGCACAGCTAAGGAGTGGAATCGTCTGCCTGCGTCTGCATTCCCGAGTTCATACAACCCCAATCTCTTCAAGGCGAGAGTGAATAGGCTTCTTCTGGGCAAGCTCGTTCCACCGTAGATCTCATCCCTGCCTGATGAACGATGAAAGAGGGTGGTAGGCCCCCTGGGCTGGATTGAGGTCAAGAGTGAGCACATTGTCAATAAAAAAAAAAATTAAAAAAAAATAAGACTTGGAAGAACCCACTCCGCCCTTTTCAATCTTACGTAAGATCAGTAGGTATCTACCAAAATTGCAAAGAAAAAGTAGCAAACAAATTAAAAAGTTATTATTTTTTGCTTACTTTTGTGTTCTTACGTAAGAACAATCTAGACCCCTCCCACCCCTACGTAAGAAAAAATAAGACTCGTTAGGACCCCCTCCCCCTCACATCGTCTTACGTAATAAATGAACAGCCCCTTAGTAGAGAGAATCTTGTTCAAGTTATTTAATTATTTATTTTAAAATGCCTTTTACTTTCGCTTTTATAACCGCATAATGTTTGTAACTGATAAACCTCTAAATATTTATTTTTAAAAAAAGACAATTAACTCATTATTCTATTTAATGCAAGCAAATCATAATATTTACAAATCAGTCATCATAATGCTTTTAAATATGTTCAACACATTTGCTTAATTATTAGGTTAATTATTATATGTATTTTAAATAATGTAGGCATTTAATCAAACTTGTTTATCGTTGAAAATTTTAATGATACTAAAACCTAGAATTTTAATATTTCATACTTACACCAATTTCCCAGCCAACCGTAGCCCGTTTTTTATTACGCTAGCTAGATGTCCTTACATATACTACATTGTTTAGATTATTATATTTTTTGTACGAATTTTACCAAAAAAATCTTCGTATAAACACTTCACCTTATTCATAAATATGTGTGTTTGTTGATCTTTTGCAAAAGAAAAAACATAGATAGGCGTCAGTATTATGTTTTGAACATCTTTAGATTACAATTGTAAAAAACGCGGATAAAGTCACGTGGGATTAAATTTTGAGGTTATAATTTTTTTTATAAATTTCGAGTGTATTTACATAATTTAAAAAGCTAACAGTCTTACGGCTGATTTTTCCAACGCCAGATAACTTTATTGGAGGAATAATTTTGATTGTTTGATAGTTTTTCCATACAAAAACTGTCAGACGTCAATTTTATTCTTCGAATCAAAATTTACTGAAAAATCAGCCCTTAAAATAATAAGTATATAAAATCAGCATCGCTGTCAATAGAAAAAAGGGCCCAAACGGCTGGCAGCATTGCCACGTTGTATGGCAATATTGCTGATTCCTTGGCCAAAAAATATTTAAATTTAAAAAAGAAGGTTATTTCTCTGTTATTTTGTGGGACTTGGCAGCACATTGATGCGGACAGCAAAAATCTCCAGTCCTTATTAATTTATTTTGTACTAGACTAGCTATGCCCGCCATCGTTCGCGTGCGTGGCGGTATGCCAGTGACAGTCTCGTCAAATCCGTCCAACCGTTTCCGAGATTAGCCGGAACAAACAGACAGAAAACCAAAAACTAAATTTTTTTTTTTAAATAATATTTTCATATGCATTTAGTAAAAAGCTGATATTTTGACATTACAAACAGACACTTATATTTATGTGTATTTGTATAGATTTGATAAAAAAAAGTTTATTGATCTAATTCTCACTTCCGGAGTCCTTGGCAGAGAAAGGGCCACCCTCTATCCTAAAAGGGGTGTGTCGTGGAAGGTGACTCAGGGAGTTTGTCAAGAGCATGTATAGTATATTGATTAGGTAAATAGACTCATTATGCTGGCATATAAATCTACTTACAGGATAATATTCTGTATTAACTATATCTATATATAAAAATAAGGGTTAATTTCTCAATCAACTTATAATTATTATTGTTTTTCGTGGAATAAAATTGACGTCTGACAGTTTTTGTATAGAAGAACCGTCAAAAATTCAAAATTATTGCTTCGATAAAATTATCTGGGGTTGGAAAAATCAGCCCTAAATAAAATTGAAGTGTCTCTTTGTAATATCAAAATAACAGCTTTTTACTAAATGCATAGGAAAGTATATACGACACATATAAAAAAAAACAATTATAATTTTTTTTTTGTCAGTCTCTCTGTTTGTTCCGGCTCATCTCCGAAACGGCTGGACCGATTTTGACGGGACTTTCACTGGCAGATAGATGATGATATAAGGGGTCACTTAACTTTATTTTATTTTCGAAAATTATTTACGGGTCCGCGCAAAAAACATTACATTACCAATGTTTCCGACATCCACGCGGGCGAAACCTATCGGATTGCCGCCATGCCGTCCCATCGGACTATGAGAGTGAGGGAAGAGAGAGTGCACCTGTGTGTGCGCACACACGCCTGCACTATAATATCGCGCTAATGGCTAGTCTCCGCTGAGATTGGTCACCATGGCCGAAATTAGGTCTGAAGGACTTTATATAACATTTTAAAAAATGGCAACCTGTGACAAACAGCATTTTATATCATCCTAACATACACTTGAACTATTGCAAGACAAAACTCAGCGTATATTGAAAATTTGTCACTAAACCATAAAAATTATCGCTTTTCATTGATGTGTGTGTATGTGTGGGGGGTGTATGTGTGTTTGTCGCTACGCAACGCCCACACACACAAAGGTAATTTGTTGGTCTTAAAACTCAGGGTTGTCGTGATAACTAGGTTTTTATATTTTATTTATGTTGTTGATAGATTCCTTTATATTTTGTAAATGTGAGGACTTTGTACCTCTTGTAGACTTTAGATCAGTAGAACATTTTGTATTTTATCAAGTTGACAGGCCTACCTACTGTAATTTGAAAACATTGTAAAAGCCAATTATATTTCTTTGCGTTATTTACGTTGCTCAGCAGTCAAATCGTTCGAACATATGAAGCAATGGATTAGCAATATCCTTCAAAATGATTCAGATTGTGGTTGATAGTGTTACGCTATTACGGTGCGGATTGAAACTAAGCAACATATATTGATGGTGACAGCTCCTGAGTATACTCTGCTCTTAGCCTAAAAAAAAATACAAAAGAAAAAAGAAAGAAAAATTGTTTATTCTGCACAAACACAACGAACATTACAAAAAAAGGTCTAACATAAACACATAAGTACAAAGTAGCCAAACGCGTCGTACTCAAACAATAAAAGGTTGACAATTTGGTCCATTGCTAGATGTCAGGTACAGACGCCAGCAGGTCAAGCTACCCGAAACTGTCAAAATTTTCCAATCAACCTTGAACCTTAATGTTCGAAGATAAAGTTGAAAATCTATTAAAGAAATTTGACAGATTGTAGTAGCTTGATGTGCTGGCGTCTGTACAAGACAAGACACAATCATCATCGTAGGTACAGACGCCAGCACATCAAGCTACCCGAAACTGTCAGATTTTCCCAATCGACCTTGGACCTAATGATTTAGCGATAAAGTTGAAAATCTATTAAAGAAATTTCACAGATTGTAATAGCTTGATGTGCTGGCGTCTGTACCTAATTGTTATATTAATATTACAATTTAAGTTTTGACCTATCTCGGGACCCTGAGGTCCCGGACCTTTGGAAGGCGCACCAGAGGCCTAAGCCAACTCGCAGAGGCCTCTTAGACCATTTTAAATGGTGAGGTGATACCAACCGACGATTCTCCCTGTATGCACTATGTAAGTGCACCCAAGGACAACCCCCGGTTGGTGTAGGACTATTGTAGGATATGAAAACAGAATATATTCGGCTATGGGTTTGGGAGGCTAAAGTGGGCTGGTTACCAAGAACTATGGCTCCTGCCTGATCAATGTTTTATAATATAGGTACACGGATGAAATGGCCGAGGGTGACTAGTACACTCAGTAATGGGCAGTAATTTAGCTGTGCCCGACAGGGTCCATATTGATCTTTTATTTTGTTAAACCATCTATGTAGCACATTGTATATGGAATGCACTAAAGATTTGTGTTGAGTATTATTGTTTGTTTTTGTTCTATAGGTACTTACGTACCCCAATTTGGTAAAATATTTCAATAGGTGCAAAAACAAATCAAACGAACATCCTCGCCAAAACAAATAAATACTAATCTTGAACAATAAAACACGTTCAGCTAAGCATCACTAATCATGGCACAGAAGTTATTAACATTCATTATTATAATCCGCAGCCCTGAAGCACACACACATCCCCTGTGTGCACACACACACAGCACGGACATATGAAACCGAATGCTTGTCAAACTAAATGGATACGGTGAATAGGGCTGTGCGGGTGAAGTTAAATATCGATATAGGATTATTTTTGACTTTTTTTCCTTTAACCTAAATATTGTCTTGCCGGGCCAAGGTCTCCTTCATATTTTTCAACTTTTCATTGTCAAAATCAAAATATTTTATTTCACATAAACCTACATGGGCACTTATAAAACGTCAGAAGCTAGGTGCACGGTTCCAATTGGTCGTTACCTATAGAGAAGAGCCGGCAAGAAACTCCACGGTTACTCTTTTAAAAATGTCCTGTGACATCTCCGTCCAATCTGTTAGGAACGAGACCAAATCGTCATGCCAGCGTTTCTTAGGCCTGCCTCGGTGACGACGCTCGTCTTCAGGCGGTTCTGAGTGACGACTTTGGCCAATCTGTCTAGATGCATCGTATAGGCGCGATCCGCCCAGTTCCGCTTCAACATCGGTAATAACTGTCTTGGATTTTTGAGTAGCTCTTTTTATTATTAAATTCGCTAAGAATGTGCGCTATATGGATGAAGTATTGGAACTACGGAATTTACGCTGTGTGAGCGCGCGTGCTCCGTCGCCGCCGCCGGTTCGATGTCCATACTGCAAAGGATGAATGCAGCACATGAAGTAGTTTTTTGCTCCGCTGGTGTAATTGCTGCATGGCGTTCCAGTAGGAGGATCAATAAATTATTCTTAACACACACTCCGAGAACCAAAACTACGATAACGTGCCACATCCGCCAACCCGCACTGTGCCCGCGTGTTAGTTACCCACCCCCTCTCACAAGGAGGAGGCCTGTGTCCCGGCAGTGCGAACGTCATAAGCACTTAGCTAGCGTTTACTTCCGCCCTATATTCTCTATCCCGAGAGAAATCCGGCCTTATTCCTTGTCGTCATCATAAAAGAACCTCTGTGCAAAATTTCAACTTTCTAGGTCCAAGGGTTGAGCTGAATACCAGCTGGTATTCAGCTGCATCATGAAGCGACTGTCTAGCTGTAGTGCAATTGCTTAACACACTATCAATCACAATCTGAATCATTTTGAAGCATATTGCTAATCTATTACTTCATATGTTCGAAAAATTTGTCTGATCAACAACGTAAATAACGCAATGAATGTGGTTAAACTGTCAAAATGAAAGCCATTCCTACGGTTAGTGTGTTACGCAATTACCTCGCTGACTTCCACAATAAAACAATTAATTTTTTAATATAATTATATCGATAGTTTCGCGAAAACATCGACAAGTCCCCAGCGCAGGCACTTCACTCGGAGAGCTTGCGCTAGTATTATTATTAGCGGCGATAAGGCGCGTACACACGGATGACTATTTTGAAATATTATGAGTGTAATCTCTGTAATAGGCTAGGCTACCTGTCAGTTTATTGAGGACTTAGGTACTCTATCCTATTAATATCTTACTAATATTATAAACGCGAAAGTTTGTGAGGATAGATGGATGGATTTTTGTTACTCTTTCACGCAAAAACTAATGAACGGGTTTTGATGAAACTTTACAGTAATATAGATACATCAGAATAACACATAGGATACTTTATATCCTGATATTCCAACGAGATCGGTACTTATGTGGGTGAAACCGCGGAGCGCAGCTAGTTAATAATAATATTATATTCTTTATTTCGCACATACAAACAACAAGTGTACTAGTACGAGTGGTTTAAAAGGAGTATTCATCAATAAGCCCCATTTTGTAATATACGGTGACAGATATTAAGAAATCTGGTTCTTATTTTTAGAATTAAAATAACATGTGTCACAATGAATACCGAATTAATTAATAAAAATAACAAAATAACGATTCATAAACAAAATATGGCGTCAAACAACTCATTCGAATCGCTGTCGACTGGTAATGTACCCAAGAGACTGGCGGTATTGCCACGTTGTATGGCAATGCTTAGACTGGACACTAAATAAAAAACAAAAATATACATTTAACGTACGCTTCAAAATAATTATCATTAATTTAGGAAGTTATTAAACACACTGTACTTAACATTACACACACTGGAAAATGATTTTTGCAGCATTTATTTAAAAACGGTACTTATAACAGAACACATTTTTTTTTTGTCTGTCTGTTGTTCCAGGTAATCTCCGAAACAGCTGGACCGATTGTGACGGATCTTTCACGTGCAGATATAACTGATGTTATAACGAGTAACTTAGCCTTCTTTTCTTTTAGAAAAAAAAATTGAGCCCCACGCAAAAAAATAAAAAAATAGAAATAATAATAAAGCGATATCTGGTATGGCTCTTAAATCCTTTCCTATTCTAAGGGCACGTGTTCCCTACCATTACGGGGCGCCCCCGGTCTACTCCTGGATATGCAATGGCCTCTGTAACATCATGAAACATGAGGCTACAGGGACTAGTGCGAATCTTGGGGTTCATTCGATTAATCGAGTCTGATCAAACCACGCTGGGATCGGTGCATTTCATTCATTCACCGACATGCACGCGAACGAAGTCGCGGACAACAGCTAGTGACAAAAAAAATATAGATATTCCATTTTATTCAATAAGTAATAAAACCATATAAATTTAAGGTTGAAAAAAAATTGAACAGCATTTATTGAACCCTTTCCTCATAGTTTCAAACACAATGCACATCTCTCAGCTATGTGTCCACGCCCTTACCATGTGTCATTGCGATGTTGCTAAACTCCGGTACCAAGGTCTTATTAAATTAATATTTCGCCCAGCGATGGGCAAACTGGGGTAAACATGTGTTTAGTAAACGATTCGTTTGATAACAACGGATTTAAAGCAGGTTTTTATTTGAATTTTAGGAGAGTGACACTAGGGCTTGTTTTTATTTAATTTTATAGACTTGCGTTGCAGCGTAGATCAGCGAGCTTTGGAACGAGCTATGCTTGGAGTCTCTCTGAAGGATAGACTGTTGACATAGCTCACAGAATAAGCAAGATGAAGTGGCAATGGGCCGGCCATATTAGCCGTAGAACCGATGACCGTTGGGGTAGAAGTAATATGGGACGCCCACAGACTAGGACCTGGAGCAGGACCGGAGCTATGATCTTCACAGGATGGCTGATAGCAGCTGGATGAGAGTTGCCGAGAATCGAGCTGAATGGCGTGCAATAGGAGAGGCCTATGTCCAGCAGTGGGCTGCTGTAGACTGAAGATGATGTTAGACCAGCGGGGTCATTGTGTAGCACACTAACAGTAGCAATGGCTTTCATTTTGATAGTTCAACAACATTCATTGCGTTATTTACGTTGTTGAGCAGACTTTTGCAGCAATGGATTAGCAATATCCTTCAAAATGATACAGATTGTAATTGATAGTGTGTTGTGTACGCAAAATAATTAGGATGCAGAACTAACCTGCGATCTCTTTTGTAAAAATGTCACCGTAAAAACTTATTTGAAGTGAGATTCAAGTGAGCAGCCGAATGATTCTGAAAAATCTCACCGTGAAAAGTTAGGTGAAGTGAGTTTAGAGTGAGCTGTCAATAGTGTCAATCCCTAGCATTAGTTGGAATGACAGCTCACTCCACGCTCACTTCACCTAAGTTTTTACGGTGAGATGGTTACAACATACAGTGTGATTCTGTTACCATCTCACCGTGAAAACTTAGGATTTTTACAGAAGGGAAACAACTGGTGGTAAGAATCAAAATAAACATAATGATTACCTAACTTAAAACAACTTTAAAACACATATATCCAGTCTAATGGACTCATCAAAACAAATCATATGAGCCCAAACTCGATGTATACTAGTAGCCATTGAAGACCACCCACCTCCTGGCTCCATCATCAGATTAGCTTCAAGATACCTATTTATAGTTTTGTCATCCAAACTACATATACACATAAAGTTTCATTTCGATACGACAGTTACAAGTAGGTTTAAATTAACTTCTAAGATTTTATTGCATTGTTTGTTAGTTAGTTACAAGTGACGCTAATAAAAGCATGTTAAAATCAAAAGTCATTCATTCAAAACTAGGCTGAGAATCAACACTTTTCGAACGTCAAACTGACATAAGACAGCACCTAATTGCGTAACACACGATCAATCGTAATCTGAATCATTTTGAAGCATATTGCTAATCCATTGATTCATAAGTTCGAAAAATTTTACTGTTCAATACGTAAATAACGCATTTCAATGTTGTTGAAATGTCAAAATGAAACCGATTCCGATTGATTGTGTGTTACGCAATTAGGGATTAGGGAGCAGTTCCCGGCACGCCCGCCCTTCACCACTTCCTAGTGCTGCAGCTGGGAAGAAGTGGCGCAACAAACTGCCCAGCAGCAGCAGCACAGCTGTCTGTTCAGTTAGAAGAACTTGATTCTATAGAAGATAGATTCTATACAAAGTAATTAACATTACGAGACACAGAACATTAAATTAAATTGTTTGCCACATGTCAGCTAGCCACGCCAACTTGTACCAACTACCGACAAATAGGTACAATGAAAACTATACGCGAGCAAAAAATACTAACAAAATTCAAAATAATGACCTCGCTAGCGTATGGTAATCCCAGGGTTGTCGAGGTCAGATGGTCAGTCGCTTCATGTAGAATGTTTGAAATTCAGTAGCAGATTAGAATGAAAACCGACCACAGCATGATTGGAAAACCCTGGAAAAACCGGCGCACAAGGTTAAGCTACGGTTGCCGCGGTCAGTCCGTGGATAGGTGACCGAGACTCCTCCATCATCATCATCATTCTACTGTCCTTATCCCAATGTATTTGGTGGTCGGCGCAACGTCTTTTTCTTCCATATTTCTCTACCAGCTGCGCCCCGCGGTTTCACCCGCATAAGTTTCGTTCCCGCGGGACCATTCAAGATAAAAAGTATCCTATATGTTAATCCTGGTTACAAACCATCTGTATGCCTAATTTCATCCAAATCGGTTCAGTAGTTTTTGCGTGAAAGAGTTACAAACATCCATCGATCCATCCATCCATCCATACAAACTTTCACGTTGATAATGTTAGTAGGAAGAAAGACAGTAGGATTAGTCGCCATCTCGGTAGTCCCCCCCTTTCTAACCATATCATCATTCACACAGTCCATCCATCGTTTCTTTGGTCTCATCTGAATCCTCCGTGCTTCGGAAATAACGTTAAGCCGTTTGTCCCGGCTGTCATTATTTATTTTATTTTTTTTAATTTGTTTTATTTGTCATTCATAGATCTTTGACAATCGTAACGGGTAGTCAGAAGCCCAAAAGTCTGACAACCAGCGGCGTAATTGCGAAACACACTAACAGTACCACGACACGGTTGGCGCAGTGGTTACGCGATTGACTGCTGCGCTGCGTATCGCGGGTTCGATTCCTGCACGGAACAAAAATTTGTATGACCTACAAGTACTTAGTTGTTTCGGGTCTGGCTGTTTGTGTATGTGAGTTTAAATGTTTGTAAATGCACCCACGATACAGGAGTAATTCCTACTGTGGGGCAACGTTTTTTAAATGAAAAGAAAAAATAGCAATGGCTTTCATTTTGACAGTTCAACAACATTCATTTTTTTATATATATATTTTTTTTTCATTACGTTGTTTACGTTGTTGTGCAGACAAATTTTTTGTACATTTATGAAGCAATGGATTAGCAATATCCTTCAAAATGATTGAAATTGAGATTGATACTGTGTTACGCAATTAGGATGTTGTACAGAGGCCAGCACATCAAGCTACTACAATCTGTCAAATTTCTTTAATTTTCAACTTTATTGCTAAAGCATTAAGGTTCAAGGTTGATTGGGAAAATTTGACAATTTCGGGTAGCTTGACCTGCTGGCATCTGTACCTTTATATTATGGTTTGTTTGGAATATCTGCACGTATCGTATCCATATGTTTCTTGCCTTATCCCTGAAGACCTTCGATATTCTATATTTTTACTACGGAGGTTATGTAGGTTGTAGATTATGATATTTTTCAAGTTATGCGTAATAATAATCGGCTACCGATCGATTTCGGTCACGGTAGCCAATCTCAACGGAGGTACGCAGGGGACATTATAGTACACAAGTGTGTGCGCAAACACAGGTGGACTCTCTGTTCCTGTACTCTCATAGTCCGATGGGACGGCAATCCGACACGACCGGAGAGAGATCAGGCACAGGACCAACGGCTTTACGCGCTTTCCGAGGCACGGCAGGATTAAACCGCCAACTTCCATACTCCGGGCTGTTACTACCAAATTCCTAAGGGGCTGTTCATTTATTACATAAGACAATTTGAGGGGGGAGAGGGTCCAAACAAGTGTTATTTTTTCTTACGTGGGGGTGGGAGGGGTCTAGACTGTTTTTACGTAAGATCATAAAAGTAAACAAAAATTACAAGTGTTTAATTTTTTTGCTACTTTTTGTTTGCAATTTTTGTAGATACTGATCTTACGTAAGATTAAAAAGGGGGCAGTCAAAGTTATGCACAGAATGACTTAATACAAGGTTCTGCCGCGACTTCGTCCACATGATATTTCTTGTTCCCCCGACGCACCCCCTCGCATCGCTGCGCATGCCCACGGTAATACTTTGTTTTCGTTAAGGGGTTTTTCAGGTACTTTTTTCTTTTTTCGGCTACCAAGTGTCACAGCGTGATGGTCATCTTAAATATAGGTAATATTAGCTGTGCCCGCGACTTCCTTCGATTGCAGGTCGGAAAAAAATTGGACTTTATGGATTTAATTTTTTTGAGCGGAACCCTAATTATGTTTCTAAAATAGAAGTAGCCCAAGTTACTTCCTTAGAACATCAGCTGCCCAGTAAAAGCCCTGTCAAAATCGGCCCAACCGTTTCGGAGATTAACCGGAACAAACAGACAGACAGACAAAAATATTAAAAATTGTTTTTTTTTATTATAAATAACGTATAATTAAAAAAAAAATCATATGCATTTAGTAAAAAGCTGTTATTATGACATTACAAACAGACACTTCAATTTTATTTATTTGTATGTATTACATATGTATGTATGTATGCACAGATGTATAAATACAGAATGCCACGTCATACCACGTGTCGTACATCTTATCCAACATGACTCGACTAACGAGAGCGTCGCTTGCAAAAATAAGCGCTATCGATAACAATCGTTACGGTACATCACACCTGCTTCCACCAAAGGGATAGGCAGACATTTTGGCACCTTAACCCAGATGTCAATTGGAAGTCTAAATCAAAAAATTAAAATCAAAAGTCACTTATTCAAATTAGGCTGAGAATCAGCACTTTTCGAACGTCAAAATTACAAAAGACAGTCCCCCAAAAACACCCGCCCTTCACCACTTCCTAGTGCTTTCGCTGGGAAGAAGTGACGCAACAAATTCCCCAGCAGCACAGCTGTCTGAAACGTCTCCGGACACAAGTGGAAAGATGTAAGTGCAACCTAGTAAGTGGGCTACCATGATGGAACTGCAGTTGGGTGTGATTGTGGAGCTAATAGCAGAAAACAAAGTTATCAACATAGCTCACAGAATAAGCAAGCTGAAGTGGCAATGGGCCGGCCATATTAGCCGTAGAACCGAAGACCGTTGTGGTAGGCGTGTTCTGGAGTGTATGTACGCGCATTACTTCCTATCGACTGCACCAAATTAATAATACTTAAATAATAATAATAAATCGTTTATTTATAAAAAGGGAATACGTTTACATTTAATACCTTAACAATAAATTAAAAATAACGCACAGTTGCTAATTTGCCTGAACTAGGTTGAACCTGTGCTTCAGGCTAGAAAGTGCATAAATACTTACTTAATGAAATAAATTTAACTAAATTAAAAACTTAGGTAAATAAAAGTGAAATAGCATGTTAGTAGTTTTATTTGCAAACAATGAGAAGGTCATTTGTAGATTTTTTTTTTTTGTTTGTTATTGTCAGGACAAGGTATGTATACACAATTGGACCCGGTAGGTGGCGCTGCTTTTTCGGGCAGGACGAAGTCTGCCGGGTCCGGTAGTATTAACTAATAATGATACTATTAAGTAAGTAACCTAATAACTATGATTATTGTTATTCTGCGCACGCGGTTATCGTCCAATACGAGTCGCCGTCGTCGGTCGTATCGAATTATCGCATTTTTAACATTGAGAACACTGTTACAAGTCCTATGAGTGCGAATAGAGATATTCATCTCATAGAGCTTCCAGAACAACTTCATCGTACAGACGCCAGCAGGTCAAGCTACCCGAAACTGTCAAATTTCCCCAATCAACCTTGAACCTAATGCTTTAGCAATAAAGTTGAAAATCTATTAAAGAAATTTGACAGATTGTAGTAGGTTGATGTGCTGGCGTCTGTACATACCACCCCAATGCGTTAAAATTTTACGTGGTTATTAAAAAACAAAGTATTGCACTTTTCTACAAAGAAAGAACTGTTTTTTTTTTTGGACTACTCTCTGTGAGAGCGTATGGGCCGGCCGTAACCTACCACGCAGGCCTAGTGCGGGTTGGTAGATGTCACATGTACGAGATTTTTTGGTTTTGATCGACTTAAATCTATGCTTCAATGAAAGTAATGAAACTCATCATCTGCCTGCCTTTTCCCAACTATGTTAGGGTCAGCTTCCAGTCTAACCGGATGCAGCTGAATACCAGTATTTTACACGGAGCGACTGCCTATCTGACCTCCACAACCTAGTTACTGGGTAATGTGATACTTCTTGGTAAGACTGGTTGTCAGACTTTCAGGCTTCTAACGACTCATAACGACTGTCAAAGATCCACGAATGACAGCCGGGACCAACGGCTTAACGTGCTTTCCAAGACACGGACCCCTCCGTGTCTTGGAAAGCACGTTAAGCCGTTGGTCTCTCGGTAATTCGGAATGTAAAAATGGTCACCCATCCACGGACCAACCGCGGCATGCGTAGCTTAACCTGATCGATTGACCCGTGCGGGTGTTTTTAATTAGCCACAAGCCCCTCCAGTGAAAGTAATGAAATGAATTACCTAAAACAACGATGACATGCTTTAAATATAAAAAAAATTTCGTCGTATCCATAGTGGTTATCTTAAAATAGTCTATGTATCACTGCAGAGTATAATAAAAACATTTCCCAAAATATACCTGTGCAAGTGTGCAATCTATACTATTAATAACTCTACGTTCAATTCCGTGAGTCTAACACACATAGTACACACCCTCACATGCGAGGGTGTTTGTGTGTGTTTGTCAACATGCTATGTTTTCGTTCGTAGTATGTGGATGGTAGAAATTAAATAATTTTATAATTATGATAAATCATCATCATCATCTGCCTGCCTTTTCCTGGGTCGGCTTCCAGTCTAACCGGATGCCAGTATTTTACATGGAGCGCGTGCCAATCTGACCTCCACAACCCAGTAACTGGGTAATACGACACCTCTTGATAAGACTTGTTGTCAGACTTTCGGGTTTCTGACGACCCGTAACGACTGTCAAAGATCTAAGAATGACAGGCGGGACTAACGGCTTAACGTGCTTTCCGAGGCACGGAGAGGTCTTGGTATGTAAAAGTGGTCACCCATCCACGGACCGACCGCGGCAAGCATAGCTTAACCTGATTGATCGACGTGTACGGCTGTTATTACTTAGCCACGTAAATAATTTAAAACATAATTATTTCAGTGTGTCTTGAATTTTGAGTATAATTGTGTTCGTAACAAAACCTGAAATTCGTTTAAATATTCAGTAGGTAGGTACAGACCCGCAGGTCAAGCTACCCGAAACTGTAAAATTTTCCCAATCAACCTTGAACCTTAATGTTTTAGCGATGAAGTTGAAAATCTATTAAAGGATTGTCTAGGTACCAGCTAGGTACTTCATTTAATATTTGAAGTGAATAAATAGGAAATAGTTTATTTTGTATCATTTTGAATAAAATACAATGAGAATTAACAATTTAAAACTAAGACAAAAATCAAACAAATTGTATAATTTAACAATATTTCCTTGAATCAGTTTCTGCTTATATTAAAAACTTGTCCATCACGACCTAACACAATAAAAATAATGTTATAAAAAAAAATTGAAAAAAAAAACGTCGTATCCACACTATGCTAACAAAATGGGAAGACATTCCGGTTTTCACGCAAACACACACACCCTAACACACACAAAAACAAAATTGAATGTGTTACAGTCTTGGCAAATGTTTTTGCTGTTGATAAAATAGTTTTCATACGATTTTGAATTTTATAGTAACGAGATAGAGGTTATGTAGTTTTTTTGTGACAGTAAAATAAGGTTGAGTGCACATATCTCGCGTATTAAAGTCAGTTTCAACCATAAAGGTTAAAAATTGGTGAAATTAGTTGAGAATTAAGGAATAGTTAAAATATTGTGATGTTTAGATAGATTTTCAATTTTATTTTATTGTTACCATCTTGTGAGTTGCCAAAGTCGGAAGCTAGTGTTCTTATTTTTTTGTAATTAAAAAAAAAAATATCCTGTTTCATATTTAAAGTATCTGTTTTTCTGTAACTAATTTCTATAAAAAGTTTTTTTTTTTACATATTTATCTTATCTTATCTATCTAACGCATTAGAAAAATAAATCCATCAACAAAAATACAAAAGCTACCTAAATACTACATTGAAACACGCTATTTATCTAATCTACCCACCCCAAACATAGTAGCAAAAAATAACACAGAAAAAAAGGCGAACCCACACGACAAAACTAGTCTATGATATGTTTTTGTATGCAAAATGAACGAACAGGATAGACTGAGAGCGAGCGAGAGGGACGGCGATAGTCAGACAAAGGTGTGCGAGCGGGACGGATATATAATTAAAAGTTTTGTCGCAGCGGCTTTCCGAGGGTACGCTCGAGTAGGACAAAGATAACTATGGAGAGGCATAATTTTTTTCTGTAGTTATTTTTATCATTATGTTAATACAATTTTTAATAACAGATGTTTATTTTATTTCTGAAACTAAACATTTACTAAATTAAACATGGATAAAATATCTTTTTTTCCCTTATCACATACACCATACTTATTTGTTATGAAAGAAACGATGGATGGATGAATGTCGTGAGGAAAGTTTGGGTATGAATGTGGATGGCTATAACAGTAGGGGAAGACCAAAGCAACGATGAATGGACTGTGTGAATGATGATATGGCTATAAAGGGGGTGACTACTGACATAACGACTATTAAAGAAGTATGGAAGGAAAAGATATGTTGCGCCGACCCTAAATAAATTGGAGAAAAATAATGATACTATTAAAATAATCTGTGTAAGACCGAGGCTATTGTGGTACTTAATATAATTATACATAGAAGCTGTTGGTACCTTTATAAATAAAATCAGTCACGGAAAATACATGTTTGACTTAATAACATACATTTTTGGAACAATGAAAGACAGGCCTTGCTTTTAACTGCTATCTAACTTGATGATAAGTTATAATAAAAGATAATTGATTTAATGTAATTATTATTATTGTTGTAGTTATTTCATGCTGAACGAGTTAGGAGTTAGTCCTGCACCTTAATTACATAACATACAATCAATCACAATCTGAATTATTTTGAAAGATATTGCAAATCCATTGCTTCATATGTTCAAAAAAATTGTCTGCACAACAACCTAAATGACGCAATGAATGTTGTTGAACTGTCAAAATGGAAATTTTATTTAATAGGTACAGCGGGCTGGTGTCCGCAACTCCACGACCATGCGCGTATTTTGCGTACGGATTTTTTTTATTTAATTTTATTTTAGTGTGTTACGCAATTACCTTGCAGTACTTCGAGAGGTAACCTCTTACAAACAAATAATTTCACCTCTTTATAATACGAGTATTAGTTTAGATAGATCCGTTAGTTAACTTTCAATTTTACGGGACAAAAACAAAAAATGTTAGAAAAAAAACTACAACCTCTCCACTCCACAGATTCCCCTGTCCAGTTTTTACAGAATATATTCCGATGAGTTCCGTTTATACCCTCCTTAACCGACTGCGAACTGCGAGGTGTTGTGTTTGTTTGTTATTTCCTGTTAATTTACTTAGCTGTCAATTAACTCGTAACAGATATCCAAACACAAGATTTCAATATAGCTTTGTTTATTGTGTAATGTAATATTTTGAACCAATATTTTGATTTAAAAGAGTGTCCGTGGAGTTTCTTGCCCGTTCTTCTCCATAGGTACCTACTACGCTTTGGTATGGGCAACTAGCTTCATCTTTCTGACTGACCGACCCCTTGACAGTTCAAAAGTGCCTGTAATTGGTTTTATTGTTCAAGTTTACATTATTTTTTCGGATATTTTTATTTTTCTACTAGCTGCTGCCGACAACTTCGTCTGCGATCCAGGATGAAAAGTAGCTTATAACCTAATCCAGGTCATGGTCTACCCATGTGCCAAATTTCATCCAAATCCGTTCAGCCGTTTTAACGTGAAAGCGTAACAAACATACAAAAAAATCAAATCTTTTCTCTTTCTAATATTACAAGCAGCACTCCGCGGTTTTACTTGCATAAGTGTCGATCCCGTGGGAATATCGGGATAAAGAGTATTTTATGTGTTATTCTAATATATAAGCTATATTACTGTAAAGTTTCATCAAAATTCGTTCAGTAGTTTTTGCGTGAAAGAGTAACAAACATCCATCCATCTATCCTCACAAACTTTCGCGTTTATAATATTATTATTAGGATTAATTTAGATATTTTTATTTCTCTCTGTGTATTCAAAGCCTTGGTTTTTAAAAAGCTGTGTCCGTGTACCTGACAGTCATTAGTGTACGTCACAGCATACACGGTGAACGATTGGCTAAAAAACGAAAACAAATATGACTCTCAGCAAAGAATGCTAGAACCGGCGCGGCGGGCTCATTGCGTAACACACTATCAGCATTGCATTGGCTTTCATTTTGACAGTTCAACAACATTCATTGCGTTATTTACGTTGTTGAGCAGACAATTTTTTCGAACATATGAAGCAATGGACTAATACATTGCTTTATATGTTCTAAAAAATTGCAACCACAATCTAAATAATTTTGAAAGATATTGCTAACAATATCCTTCAAAATGATTCGGATTGTGATGATTGCTATGAGGGTGCTGTTGGAATCGAATCGATATATAGGAATAGAAAGGGTTAGATAATACAAATGGAAGAATATTACAAAGCAAAGGGATTTTGTATGAAAATACTTAATTTTAACGTTTTCTTCCTACTAATAATATTATAAATTAATTATATTATTATTACAGTTTGTATGTTTGTTACTCAATCACGTAAAAACTACTGAACGGATTTGAGTGAAATTTGACACACAGATAGTTTATAACCGGGATTAACACATAGGATATGCCCATCCATAGGATGTACCCAGGATTTTGTAATAATATCTTGATTAAAAAATTAAATTAAAAATTTAAAAAACCCCCGACTACGAGAAACCCTATAAAAAGAAAAAAATAACCTTGAAATTATGACCCTACGTAAGTACGTATGAAATTTTTTGATTAAATGTTGTCCTGTCGGGGGACCGCTCTAATTAGCTAGCTAGCTAGCGTAACGTTCTGTTAAAGTTTAAAATAGTAGCGGTCCCCCGACAGGACAATATTTAATCAAAAAATTTCATACGTACTTACGGTAGGGTCATAATTTCAAGGTTATTTTTTTCTTTTTATAGGGTTTCTCGTAGTCGGGGGTTTTTTAAATTTTTAATTTAATTTTTTATTTCATGCTTTTTGTAGGGACTCCTTATTATTTCTTTTCTTTTATTTTCTTGCGTTTTAAGATTCAGGTAAGTAATCTGGTATTTAATCAGGTTTTTTGTAATTCGCCATTTTGTGGTGGTGGCCACCTTGGATTTGAAATTTGTCATAGTGTATAGTATTCTACTAGTCAAGCCCTTTCGTTTGATACCCATATTGAGGGAGTTGTGAAAAAAAAATGTAATTTGCCATTTTGTGGTGGCGGCCATCTTGGATTTGAAATTTGTCATAGTGTATAGTATTCTACTAGTCAAGCCCTTTCATTTGATACCCATATTGAGGGAGTTGTGAAAAAAAAAATGTAATTCGCCATTTTGTGGTGGCGGCCATCTTGGATTTGAAATTTATCATAGTGTATAGTATTCTACTAGTCAAGCCCTTTCATTTGATACCCATATTGAGGGAGTTGTGAAAAAATATGTAATCCGCCATTTTGTAGCGGCGGCCATCTTGGACCGATTTTCATCAAACATGGCTAAGAACACTCCCGACAAATTCACCTTTCAAACAAAAAAAACAAAATTAAAATCGGTTCATCCGTTCGGGAGCTACGATGCCACAGACAGACATACACACACACACACACACACACACACACACACACACACACACACACCCCTGTTTGTACAGACACCCTTACGAGGACCTTGTTAGTCCTAGAACGTACCGAGGACCCTCCAAAAAACTGGTTTAAACACCTCGTTGGCTTTTTAGAATAAGATAGAAAGAGACAGGTGAATAAATCTATAGTGATGAGCTTATTGGGATAATGCTATCTCAACATTTTTCTGTATGAATTTCGGCTATCATACTGAGGACCTGAAATACACAGCAAAATGTGACCAGCGATGCACATACGAGGACTTTGTGTAAGCCAACCGAGGACCTCTTACGTAAGCCCTGCGACGTCCTTCCGAGGACGTATTTTTACACAAAATTTCTTATAGCTTGTACAAAGTGCGGACGTTGTGTTAGACTTTATATCACTAAACCGAGGACGGTTTTTCGCGTAGAATTTGTACAAACCGAGGACCTGGAAAATCTACCTACCTACAATATTCTACGTGTAAGATAATAATTATATCAATATAAGTAAAATGTTCCGACTTCTTTCTTACACACTTTTTCTAAAATGAAGTACCAAGCGAGGACGAGTCGATGTTTTTACGTTTGCCGTTGATGTGGACCGCGAATAAGAAGGGTGTAATCACTGTGGAGGAAAGGTAATTTAATTTTATATAAACAACTTTAAAATGAGTTTATTATATATTATAGTATTAGATGTTGCAGCCAGGGTCGGCTGACGGTGACGGTACTCCTTAGCACTTGATAGCATCGTCTTCAAAATTGGCATACGCATTAGGTTTATCTAGTAACACTAAAATGATTACCAGTTTGTGCTGATGCTGCAGCCAGGGTCGTCTCTTCATGACGGTACTCCTTAGCACTTGATAGCATCGTCTTCAAAATTGGCATACGCATTAGGTTTATCTAGTAACACTAAAATGATTACCAGTTTGTGCTGATGCTGCAGCCAGGGTCGTCTATTCATGACGGTACTCCTTAGCACTTGATAGCATCGTCTTCAAAATTGGCATACGCATTAGGTTTATCTAGTAACACTAAAATAATTACCAGCTTGTGCTGATGCTGCAGCCAGGGTCGTCTCTTCGTGACGGTACTTGTTACCACTTGATAGCATCGTCTTCAAAACTGGCATATGCGTCAGGTTTATGTAGTAAAACTAAAATAATTACCAGTTTGTGCTGATGCTGCAGCCAGGGTTGTTTCTTCATAAGGGAACTCCTCAATAATTGATAGCATCATCTTCAAATTTGGCATACGCGTTATGTTTATCTAGTAATATCAAAACAATTACCAGTTTGTGCTGATGCTGCAGCCAGGGTCATTTCTTCATGAGAGAACTCCACAACAGTTGATAGCATCGTCTTGAAATTTAGCATACGCGTTAGGTTTAAGTCGTAAAAGTAAAATAAATACCAGTTTGTGCTGATGCTGCAGCCAGGGTCGTTTCTTTATGGGGGAATTCCTCAATAGTTGGTGGCATCGTCTTCAAATTTAGCTTACGAAAATAAAGTAAAACTAGAATTCAGATTTAAAATGAGTAGATAAACCAGAATTCAGAAACTTCAGTTTTATGATATTCAATACAATATCAAGTTATTATTTCGTTTCTTTCAGATAAGCCGGGATAAAGAAGAAAAAACTGAAGTCTGAATTCTAGATCACAAAGATGCTGGTATTGATTATAGGCTTCTTCTGCAGTATGTGCTAAGTACCTAGGCCTGCTTAGATTATACAACATTATGATTTGCACCATAAAATATTGTATTGGCATGAGCTAAATACGTGTGCTCTTCATAAAGAACCTAATAGAGTAAGATCCCAGGGCCACCAGACATCACGTATTTTCTGACGAACGAAATGTGGACGACTGAGTAGTGTTAGTATGTACATACTAAGAACGCATGCCTACCTGCTAGCTTGCTGAGACGGTCAATTCTCAGGTATCAGGTAATCAAGGTACATAAAAACATTACTTACCTCACGTAAATTCTCCAAGCTGATTTTCACGTATATTTTAGGCAATATCCTTAAAAATAAGTCGCCAATACTCCCAGACACTTTCCATCGGCCGTATTGCTTTGCAGACGCTTTAAAACACCCAAAATAATTAGGTACTTAACTTCACGTAAATTCTGATGCTCCATTTTTATATATGTCTACCAGACAACTATTTTAAAACCCTTTACAAGAAGCCAGACCGATCCAAAGGGCCAATCATCCCCTAAACTCAATTATAATGCCTCTGTGGGTAGGAGCGCGAGGGCATATCAATTTCAATGACAATGATAATGAAGATAAGAGGCACTACTCAGAAATGTTGAGAGATTAATATTTTTCTACTTTGTTTTTTTATGATTAATTCCCAATAAATAAATAATTTAAAAAAAAATTGAAGTTTATTCGAATTTATCAAAACAGCTTGCAGGATAAAATTCTAGAATTATTGTGGTCAAATGAGCATTTTTTACAAGTCAATCTTTAATTATTTACCTGTTTTTTTTAATTTTTGGCTGATTTTTTAAAAATATTTATAATTAATTGATATGAGTAAACTGTAAGAGCGTGTGAGAGAGAGAGAAGTCAATATATCCTAATACATGTCTCACTCAGTCTCATGCGCGTGGATAATCCCAACGCGCTCCTACCCACAGAGGCATTAAAATTGAGTTTAGGGGATGATTGGCCCTTGGATCGGTCTGTCTTATTGTAAAAGGTTTTAAAATAGTTGTCTGGTGGACATATATAAAAATGGAGCATCAGAATTTACGTGAAGTACCTACCTAATTATTTTGGGAGCTTTAAAGCGTCTGCAAAGCAATACGGCCGACGGAAAGTGTCTGGGAGTATTGGCGACTTATTTTTAAAGATATTGCCTACAATATACGTGATAATCAGCTTGGAGAATTTACGTGAGGTAAGTAATGTTTTTTGTACCTTGATTACCTGATACCTGAGAATTAGTCGTCTCAGCAAGCTAGCAGGTGCCTACCTGCTAGCTTGCTGAGACGACTAATTCACATGCGCTCTTAGTACATACTAACACTACTCAATCATCCACATTTCGTTCGTTAGAAAATACGTGACGTCTGGTGGCCCTGGGATCTTACTCTATTAGGTTCTTTACGAAGCGCACACGTATTCAGCTCATGCCAATACAATGTTGTATGGTGCAAATCATAATGTTGCATAATCTAAGCAGGCCTAGGTACTTAGTACACACTGCAGAAGAAGCCTGATTATTCCTCGTGCACCTATTAGCTACTAACGATTTGTTTAAGGATTCAGTCTACCTTCGCTTTTCTCCTTCATAATTTTATTTAAATGATAGCACATAACTGGTCTTCTACACACGAGGAAAACTGTTAAAACGAGGACTAGAATACACACTGTTCGGAAAATCTAGCAAACCGAGGTCTTAAATACACATTGTCTGGAAAAGCTACCTAACCGAGGTCTTTTGTGTTAAAGTTAACACATAGGTCCTCGGATAATACAACAAACGTGAAATGAGTGTAAAGAGCCTGTGTATGAGGCGAGAGTGGCACCATCTGGTGGATACACAATATTTGTGTAAGATTATGAATTTTCTTGATCAAACCGAGGTTCAGACAACTTTTTCGTAATAAGTATATAGAAAGACTCAAAATCGCTTGCAGAATACGAATCTTTGGTCAAGTCAAACCGAGGACCCTCGAAAAGGTCCTCGCTTTGAAAAGGTCCTCGGTCGTGCCTTGTGTATTCATACGCACGTCCTCGGATGGTACTTAAAACAAACACACACAGACACGTCAAACTTATAACACCCCGTCGTTTTTGCGTCGGGGGTTAAAAAGAGTGTCCGTGGAGTTTCTTGCCCGTTCTTCTCCACAGAGATCTACGTTTTGGAGTGGGCAACTAGCTTCAACTTTCTGACTAACTGACCGACAATTTAATTTTGACAATTCAAAAGTGCCTGAAATGGTTTAATTGAAATAAATCATTTGAGTTTGAGTTTGATACTTTTCTAAAGTCCACGTAGACGATGTCGCGGGCTGAAGCTAGTTTCACATAATTATTGTTTATATTAAAACATTGCTTAGGGGTTAATTTCAGATATTTTTGGCGGTAAATTGGACTGTAAATTAAAATAATTATTTTTCTAACTCCTGGCTTTGCTTTTTTTTGGGACCCTTAACAGGTAGATAGCAAAAAAAAACTTGAAATATAAATAAAAACAATCATATGCGAAAAACAAAGCATATTTAGGCATATTTCTGTCTTTAGTTAATTAATCGACATAAATACACTTCCCTTCGACCTCTATTACATGCGTCTTAAACATAACTGGTGAAATGTGGGCGTACTATAGTTACAGCTCTGCTTAACCCTTCGGGGAAACACAGGCGTGATGTTGTGTTAAGTATATAAAGAAAAATATGAAAATCCTAAGTTTTCTATAATTAATCATAAAAGTAAATAAAATATTTATACAAATGTAAGTAACGTGCACTGTACCATGACTAAACAGCAATTTCAACCAAATGGATACGACACGCGGTGCGAACACACTACGCGAAATATTGTCGATGATAACGTAATTATTATTATTACTTTGTTCAACTTTTGTTTCGGCTATAATTTTATATTAACTTATATTTTTTCGTGTTTTTAGTTGAAATTATTCAAAGGTACGACTGTTGAATTGTGAGCGTATGTTTTTTTCTGACAAGTTTTGAAGAAAATGGGCAAAAATTAACGAGTTTGATTTTCGGTCAAAAATCTTATGACACTTCATCTGTTAGGTTTGTATGCTTTGAACTAAGCTACATTTACACGTTTAAATAAAACAACTGGCTCCTAAACAAAAGAATACACACCTTTTAGACCTTACATTCATAAAACAAATATATTTATTTTCAAATTCGAAAAATCTTCCAAAAGTACACCTAGCCAAAGACATTACACACAAAATTTAACAAAAATACCAACTTTAGTGTGAAATATTAAATGAAATATAACATTAAGATATAAAAACAAGGTGAAGTTTTCCCCCCGTGCGAATACACTGACCCGTACGCCGCTTGCTTCAGCAAATGAATGTGTACAGACATCGTACACACTGCGTACGCTTTTGTTGTACAATTTAAATATTATTTTTGACAAAAATATCTAATAATTTTTATAGTTAAGATTTTTACGATACGATTATTTAGTTAGTTATATTACTTCATAATTCGATTATTTAATTTTAGTTTAATTATACGGCAGTTCTTTTGTGGGATAAAAACATAATTTTATTACGAAAACATAAGTAGGTACCTATAATATGATCGTGGACGAATTAAAAGAAGTACATACACAAAGAATCGTAGCACGTGACGTTTTCCTGCTTACCCCCTTGGGAATAAGATTTTTTTAATAGCTTTTTTTTAACTAACTTGAAAAATCGAGAAGGTCATGCATTCGACCATTTTTGAAGTGAAACTTGGACAAGAATTGAGAGTGAAATTTCAAGCAAACGTCACGTTTAGGCATATTTCGTTACATGAGAGAGAAGAAAGATATGACTCTCTCTGTCTCTCACACTAAATCTTCCTTATTCTTTATTTTTTAAGAAGTATTATTTCTATCACTTGTACGAAGCTGCAAGCATTTTTTTTACCCGACTTAATATATGGAGAGGGTTATTTATTCGACGAGTTTTTATTAATCTAGAATAATTGTAGAATCACGTGCAAGTTCTAAGTATTTTTATTACTATAGGTAAACAGGTTTAGCCAATTATCTATTTACAGGTACAACTTGCCTTCAAGACATTTTCCTTGCCACTTTATCTTAATTAATGACTTATAATGAAAAATGACATTTTGTTTCTTTATCCGTTGCCATGGCAACATACCTTACTTTTTATTAAAAATATATATGTGGACAAATTTTAATACAACTCTTGGGCCGTTTCATAGAACGATTTTAAGTTTGACGTGGCCCAAAATTTTACAGCCCAACCTGAAATATCGTCCAAAAGAAGCCATGGCTTTCATTTGCATAAAAACCTTGATTTAAATCTAGTTCCATTCAGTGACAGCCATGAAATAATTGGCGCCAGCATTTTGACAGCTGTCACTGTCAACATTTTTTTTTTGTATCTTATTATATGCAGGTAGGTATAGGAGATTCAGCCAATGATAACTTATTACAATAATATAATTGAACATAATAAATTGAATTGTTGTATGTAACGTAGGTGGTATTATATTTTTCCTTCCAAAGGTCGACATGTTATAAGTATTTATTGCTGCATCTGAGTAAACATGTGCGTTGTACAAATTATTAATGTGTTAAGTTTTAAACATACATGTATTTATTTATTTTTGTATTTTTTTAGTAGGTACTTAGCCGAAAAGATCTATCGATAACATTTTTCATTGCTGTGCTGTCGAGAGTCGAAACTCGAAACCATAGACAGAAGAAGTTAAAAAAAAATTAGAAGTCAAGTTAGACCGGTAATTAAAAATGAAAATAGAGATTACTAGCAGCGCCCCGCAGTTTTACCCGCATAAGTTTCGATCCCGTGGGAATATCGGGATAAAAATTGGCCTATGTATTAATCCTGGTTATAAACTATCTGTGTGTCAAATTTCATTAAAATCCGTTCTGTAGTTTTTACGTGAAAGAGTAACAGACATCCATCCTCACAAACTTTCGCGTTTATAATATTAGTAGGAGAGGATAGTAGGATTTACAGGATAAAACTTTAAAAATAGTCTAAAAATAATTTAGTCAAAATGTTAATGAGTTTACTTTTGAACTTTCCCTATTTCATCACGCTGTGTTCCCCGCAGGGTTAGGCAGAGGTGTGCCCACATGTCGCCAGTTATGTTTAAGTCCCATGTAATGCTGGACAGTTTGTTGCGCCACTTCTTCTTCCCAGCGATAGCACTAGGAAGTGGTGAAGGGCGGGCGTTTTTGGGGGACTGTCTTTTGTAATTTTGACGTTCGAAAAGTGCTGATTCTCAGCCTAATTTGAATAAATGACTTTTGATTTTGAGGCGGATTATGGGGCGAGCCTATTGCCATCAACCGGGCAGAAATCCAGACTCCAGCCTGAGAAATTTCCCTATTCCCCCATAAACTTACTTATTTAGTTCGCGACCACGCCCATTTAAAAATATTCCATGTAATTCTTCGTCCTATTTCATCTGCCCTACTTACCTCCCTTCCAAATGAGTCGTACAGACCATCGGATATGTAGGTAGGTATTGTTTAACCGAGATTGTTTACATTTTTTCACAAACAAGCGAGCAGACAGGCAGATATTTTGTTATTTAACACATCACCATCACTTGACTCATGCAATGATATAAGTTATGCAGTCGACTTTACTCTTGCCTTCTATTACATTGGACTTACACATAACTGGCAAAATGACTAGGTACATCTCTGCCTTACCCTTCGGGGGAACAAGGCGTGATGTTTTGTTATACTGAATCATTTTGAAGGATATAGATAATCCATTGCTTCTTATGTTCAAAAAATTTGTCTGCTCAACTACGGAAATAACGCTTTGAATGTTGTTGAACCGTCCAAATGAAACCTAATGCTACTGTTAGTTTGTTACGCAATTACCCCGCTGGGTTTTTATTACATGTTCTTTGTAGTTTCATTGATTACAGATGCAGAATTTTTAAGTTTGAGGCCAAATTTCCGTAAACCTTCGACAAACTCGGTTAGATTCGGCAAATAACTCGTAAAAAAATTAATCTTGTTTAAAAAGAACTACATTCACGTTAAAAACACGATTAAGTAACTAACTTGACTTGATTTTGGCATTTTTGAACCGATAACCTTCAATTAATATTAAATCAAAGACATAATATTCGAGCGACCGAACATTCAAATTCGTCAGCCATTTTGGATTTTTAAATCAAAGTGCCAAACTTACTTCAAAATTAACTTAGTGATGGAATCGATTCCAATCTCTAACGAGTATCGATAGTAAATCGATTAGAAATCGTAACTCGTGTGCATTTCAATAGCATTTTGCGGAAACCCATAGGCTAAGCTAAAAATAAATTAACTAAAATACCGGACAGTCTATAATATGAGAACGTAGTATATGCTCGACTTGCAGAACCTTTTTGAAGTTTAGTTTCTTGAATTAAAACGTTTGATTTCCAAAATTATGTTGTTGGAGATAAGTAAAATACACGAAATAGTCCTTATGATATAGAAAAGTATGGACAAGCATCTGAAATCTCTACCGATGGACTCATTTGGCGTAAAAGTGAGCTAAAAAGTTTAAATATACGAATCTATTCGGTTAATTCGCCAGTAAGACGTCTGCTTTCTTCCCAATATGCAAACTACTAATATTGCCTGTAACGCACGATTAATCACATTCTGAATCATTTTGAAGGATATTTTTAATCCATTGCATCGTATGTTCGAAAAATTTGTCTGTTCAACAACGTGTTTAGCGCAATGAGTGTTGTTGAACTGTCAAAATTGAAGCTATTGCTCTAATGATAGTGTGTTACGCAATTGCTCTGCTGATGATATGTATTTAACGCACATTCCTATATACTTAGACCACACAACCACCTCAATATATGATAAGTGTAACATTGATTGAACTTTAATTTATATACCTACAGAAAGAAAAGAAAGAAATTACGGATTATTGGCGCAAAAACTGTCACCATGAATTCAGCACAGATTCTAGACCCCCTAGAGTAGATATTTTTATAGACAAGTGCAATACCTGCGCGGTCAAAATGTATAGCAGAGCATATATTTTTTTTAAATAACCGTCAAAAAGTTTCGACACAGGGGCGTTCAGAATCATGCACTGAATTCATGGTCTCAGTTTGTGCACTGGTTCAAAATTTATCCTATAGAGAAGAACGGGCAAGAAAATCTTACTGATAATCGCAATCAAAAATGTTTTTATTTAAATACTAGCTGACCGACCTTCGTACCGCCACAGAATCAATAAGCCATACAAATTAAAAAGATCTAAGCCTTAATAAATTCAAATCATTCATTAAACGTAAGTTGTGCCAGAAAGCTTTTTATACCGTTAAGGCTTATATCGAGCACAAAAAGGCTTGGGATTAAGCTGCTTCCAATTTTTACATATTGAATGCTTTTATTTTTTTGTTTTGTTGTTTTTTTTATATACACTTTGACATTAATGAATTTGATAATTATATACTATGACATATGCTTACTTTGTAAAGTATTCTATTATTTTAATTATTGTGAATGTGAAGACTATGTGGGTCATTTTATTTTTTATACTCTGTTCTGTTAGTTTTTGTCATGGTCTGGCAGTTTGCTTTCTTTGGTATTGTTCGTCGAATCGTTGAGCTCCTTAAGTTTTGAGTTGAGCTGCACGAATTCTGACATATGCGTGCACTGACTGGACAGGTCCTCTCAATCTGTGTGGTTCTTTCCTCAAAAGACCATCTCAGACATCGACCTACATGGTCTTCATATGATCTGACTAAGATTATGTCTAGACTTTAAAAGAGACTGTGACGTCTGAGTTTGTTTCGGCCTTTCTTCTCAGACTAGTCAGATAGGAAACGCCGACCTCATCTAGTTTTAAAATATGATTGACAAGTGTTTGTACAAACCTACTTACAAAATAAAATCATTTATCATTTATCAATTGTATGAGAAAATGAGTTATCTTCTTTATTACTTTTTCGTGAATTTTTTACATGTTTTAATTTTACTATTCAGGGCGGAGACAAAACCAAAAAATCAATATCAAAAGTCATTTATTCAAATTAGATTATGATTACATTTAGCACTTTTCGAACGTCAAAATTACAAAAGACAGTTCCCAAAAACGCCCGCCCTTCACCACTTCCTAGTGCTTTCGCTGGGAAGAAGAAGTGGCGCAACAAACTCCCCAGCAGCACAGCTGTGCTGCTGGGGAGTTTGTTGCGCCACTTCTTCTTCGTATTTTTGAACTGAACAGACAGCTGTCTGTTCAGTTCAAAAATACTTGATTGTACCTATACAATAGACAAAAATCGGTCCAATCCTTCTTGAGTTGTAAATGGTGTAACTAACCCGATTTCGTTTTATTTATAATAGATTTAAGGATTTATTCTGATTTTTCCATCGCCAGATAACTTTTATTTGAGGAACTAGCTTCTGCCCGCGGCTTCGCCCGCGTGGATGTCGGAAATTATCCCACGGGAACGTGCTAACAGGATAAAATGTACCTATGTGCTTCCCCAGAATGCCATCTATCTCGCGGGCCCTTTGTGGCTAATTACAATAGAAAACCAATTGTGTCTCATTAGTGGTGATTAAGACACCTATATGATATCTTTACCTAAGTACCTACCTAATTAAAAAAAAAACTCAATAACAGAAAATTAAATACCTACCTACCTAAATAAACCTATTTCTGATGATAACTAATCTAAACTCAATAAATAAGCAAAATCCCTAAAAACTAATATCTATACGAATGACTAATCCTACCTAACAGTATTATAAAATAACCTACGGTCACTAGTCACTACGTACACTATCAAATATACTACCTATACTTTAAAATTAAAATCTATACCTATGACTTATTTAAAAATAAACCTAAATAACTCTAAAATCTAAAAGGAATAAAATGAACTCCATTGCGGGTGACTTAACCTACGACAAACTTATTATTTGCGGTTGGTGCAGTAATCTGGTCTAGGGATCAAACCGCAAAATTAAGTTTGTTTTTTATTGTATATACTTTTTCGGGATAAAAAGTACCCAGTGTGGTGCCCAGGATATTAAAGAATAATTATACCAAGTTTCATCGTAATCGAACCGGTAGTTTTTGCGTGATGCCTGAACAAACAGACAGACAGACAGGCAGACAGACAGACAGACAGACAAAAAATTTTTTAATCACATTTTTGGGTTCGGTGTCGGTCTAGTAACACCCCCTGCCATTTATTTTTTTGATATTTTCAATGTACAGAATTTTCACTTCTACAGATTTATTATAAGTATAGATAAAATTGACGTTTGACAGTTTTTGTATGAAATAACTGTAAAAAATTTAAATTTATTCCTCGAATAAAGTTATCAGACGATTGAAAAATTAGCCCTTAGTAAAAAAAACAAAGAAAGGAACCTAACTTTTTTTTCTTAAAAGTTAAAAGAAAAATACCAAAAAGGATTATTAGTTACATCTCTTTCTTTTCCGTGTACTACGACAATCTTTATTTACGTAAAAAATATGTATAGAAACCGTTTCGTTTGTGTGCGTGCAAATCTTTGTGTGAGTGTCAGGGCTGTCACGCGCGTATTGGCGTAATTTTAATTTTTTATATTTATTATTAGTTTTATATTTTTCTTGATTTAAAAAATGATTTGTCGTTTGATTGGTTTTATTTAATCGTATTTAGTTTGGTTGACTTTGCTTGAGGTCAGTTGAGCAATTATTTTGTTCGTGAATGATTAAAAATGTCTAAAGTTCACGTAGTAAAGGATTATTTAAATATACGTTTAAGTATCGAAAGACGTATAATTAACAATTAAAGAATAATATTACGCGTTGGAAGACAACGTAGCTACATTATAAAAGAGGATAATGGAGAATTTTATATTTTTATTTCGTTCAAGGGTTAAAATTTACGACACAATGCAACTCTTATGTAAATGAAATCTTCACCATAGCTTGGCAATTAAAAAACAATTTAAAAAAAACTGTCCTCTTTTAAAACAAACATTCAGCACACAACTAGTTATCTTTTAAACTAAAAACGGTAGTAATTTAGCATTTGTAGCCAAAATAGTAAAAAAAAATTCAAAATTAAATTCAAAATCAAAAAGCAGCCCTGCCAAGTCAGCGTGTGAGCGGGTAAGAGAATACGAAACCAACACAGATACGGACTGGCCGCGTGCCGATATGGCCGCGCGCGTTTCCAACATAGCGCGCTCTCGTGTTTTCCCTCATATCTGTCGAAATACGCCATATTGTTTTATTGTACACTATTATTTATAATAACCAAAACAGTTTACAAATATTCAAATTGATTTTCACGTTAAAATACCAAGTAAACGGATTATGTCAAACGTTAATGTCATCATTACTTTATTGATAATTGTAATATTTATCTCGTTTTATCACGATCGGCGATTCGTTACGGACGTGTGTAATTTAAAAATCGGAAATTATGTTTTATAATTAAATATAGGTATACGTGTGCGTGAGTGTTGTTTCTAAAAATATTACGTGAAGAATAACTGTTTTGTACTCTGTGTTGTGTTAATTTTAGTGCAATGTCTACGGTGAACGTTAAATTAAGAATGCATTTATTGTTGCCATTGTTTTAAAATTGTTATTTAGCAAAAATGGATGTGTTTGTGCAGTGATATGGATTATCCTTTGTGTTTCGGATTGTAAAAATGGATAAACCCTCATTCAAGGTATGGCATTATGATTTTTTTTTTACCTTTTCCTCAAATAATCATCTAGGATTAATTTATTCAACAAGAGTGGTCAATACAAGTACTTTTATTTACATAATTTGATTAGGTATTTAATCAATTATGTATAATTTGTTAATAGATCGATATAAATTTATGAATGAGTGGTTAATTAAATCAGTTTATGATTATAACGATCTGCTTATTATAGTGGTCAGATAATTATTGGCAGTCAAAATACTTGAGTCAAACGAGTGACGTCACCCATTGTCTCTAGTTCTTAGGACGACTTCTCAATGCGCGGATTTCTTCCATTTATTGTTTTGAAACAAAAAATTAACACTGAACTAATTTTTATTACTATTTTTTAAATATTACTTGTTTATTTTGATAATTGCCGGTTGATTATCGGTTTTAGACTTTTAAAAGTTAAGAAAATGTTATTATTGTTAGTCCCCTACCCTGCCTCTGTCCGCCATATCAGCAAGCACTAGTGTTGTGGCGCAATAATAAAATAATCGATATCGATGTTTCGAAACTTCAATTAAGTTTCAACATTTTTATGATTTTTATTCACTTTGTGTTCGAGTTTGTGGGTTTTGTATAGTCGATTAGTCATTGGATGATTTACCGACGTCTGTTATGGTTGGCACTTCCTTTTTTTGGGACATTGGCCGAATTCAATTAAGAAATCCGGTATTATTTGGTAGATTTTTTAATCGAAAGTGATATTTTTTAAACGCGATCAATTTTGATTAACAGCTATTTAAATAATCAAGATCGACATTCATTTCAATATTTTAATAAGACACGATAAATTTTAAAATGTAAATGAGTATTTCCACATTATGTTATTAACTAATTAACGACAGCAGGTTTGTCCGTAGATGACACACTTTACCTAATTACAAGGTATTATTTTATTTTTTATAATTCTACTAAAGGTTATTTTTGAACGGACGACGCGAATATATTTTTGTACGGCGACGCTTGAGTAGGTCATCTCGGTACTAAATATTTAAATCGTTGTCTAAATAAAGTTAAAGCGACACAGTTTTCGACTTCCATTTTGGTAAACGGTTTTAACTTTATCTTTCCCACTGGTGGGCAAAGGTCCCTTAGTCACCCAATCTCTGTTGCATTTTATTTTTTGCATGTACACATTTACAGACTATGACTAGGCGAAAACTTGAGTACATGACCTTGTGTGTGTGTCTGTGTGTGTGATTTGATTATTCTTAAATCTGTCATTGCTCAACATGCAAAAATAAAAATTAAGAAAATTCATAAGAATTTTTAAACGTTTCATCCTTGACTTTGTTTCCCCGAATCAAAATCAAAAGTATTGGCTGTCCAGCAACATTTTTGTCCATTTTGAAAGCATCCGCCAACGCAGCGCGTGAACACTTCGGGTAATCGACGACCCATAAACTCTAAATTAGAACATCTATTTATAAAATGCAGCGTGTCTCACTCTAGGACTGGTTTATTGCCGTTTAGTTTAATTTATTGAGCTATTGTTTAGTTAGTTTAAATAAACCGCTGAGTGTAGAAACCATTTTGTTCTTATTTAATTGTGGCCATGTGGCAGTTTTGATGATTCTCTTTCTTTTACTGCTTGGCATAATTAAAGTATGTAATTTGTCATTACTATTCGTCTTTGTTATCTTTATAGAAATCTTATCAGCATTAAAGTGTAATATTAATGTGATTTTATTTGATTAAATTGATAACTGTCATTTCGTGGTACGCGTGACGACATATCAAGCTATACTTTCCCAGTTTTAGCTGACCTCGCATTGTATAGGCTTTTCGTACAATCAGAAGTCAGCATATACTGGATATGTATAGTTTGATATTTCGTAGTGTGTACTACGCGAACTTATTATGTTAAGTAAAAATAGATATATGACAGCATAATCATATAAACTGTGTCCTAATTACTCATCGAATGATTTGTAAAGAAAAAATATAGAGCAGTGCAGGTGAACCCGCGTCGCAGTAACAGTTAAATTTAACCTTAACAACAAAATAGAAACTGTTCTATCTGTTTATTTACGTAACGACTCACGACTCGAATCGTGACAATCTAATGTGATCTTTAACTGTAGACCAATAAAGATGAAAATATATTGACGCATCACTTATCAGTTTAACTTAAGTAGGTTCTTAATGGCGGAAATCATTTTAATGTAAAAAAACACAATACCTCAATAAATAATTTTGGAAGTAAGCTAATGATTATTTTTGTTTGATATTTTACATAAAATAATCTGCAAGAAATAATTGTATATTCAAATACATACCTCTGCCTTTTTTCTTTTACAATAACTTCATGATTTTATTACAAACATAAGTAATTGCGATAATGATGTTTAATTTATTTTGTAATTAAGCTAATTACCTACTAATGCATTGCATAATTATGGGTAAAATTTAACATTTCAATCTCGTCTGTTATCTGTTAACTACTTACATCATCATTCCCATATGCCAATTTATTTAGGGTCGGCGCGACATGTCTTCTTCCATACTTCTGTATTAGTCGTCATCTCAGTAGGCACCCCCTTTCTAGCCATATCATCTTTCACACAGTCCATTCATCGTTTCTTTGGTCTTCCCCTACTGTTATAGCCATCCACATTCATAAACTCGAAACTTTCCTCACGACATTTGCCTCATTCCTCCGCACTAAATAATTGATTTTTAAAGTTGGCAGCAACAGCTTAGGTCTTTATTGTATGTATATGTCGTAGCCAACTGGTTTAATTAGCCGTTTAGTTAACCACTAACTATTTACACTAGATACTACATTAAATGCCTAACTATACAAATAAATACAAAACAAAAGGACACAGGCGTAGAAGTACCCGTCGGCATCGCTGTCATCCGGAAACGTGGCCAGAAGACTGGCACATTGCCTTGCCATTTCTCAAATAAATACGCTTTCCCCAACTATCGACATTGACTATATCGATATATTTTACGCCACAGCGCACTATCTCGGGGCCATCCTTTGGCATTAAGAGCCATTTTATTCCATTTTTTTTTCGCAATAGCGAAGACGGTTCTGCGTATTCCGCCGATAATGGTGACGAATTTTACGTGAAAAAAAAAATGAGTTTGTATAGGGCGCAAAAAATTTGGTGCCATTGGTTTTTTTACAAAAGCAAATGATCAGAAAAAGAAGATAATTTTGTTACAATACTGTATGTTATTGTAAAAGGGATTCGTAGTTAGATGATAACAGCCACATGGGGTGCCCGAAGTTTAAGCTACGCTTGCCGCGGTCGGTTTGTGGATGGGTGAACATTCATTACATACCAAGACCCTACTGTGCCTTGGAAAGCACGTTAAGCCGTTGGTCCCGGCTGTCAAATTGTAACCATGGATTCAGTACATGAGTTTAGTTTACATAGAGTCGAAATTTTTCATCGATTATCAAAAAAAAAAAAAAATGTTCTGGTTCATAGAAAAGTGCAATACTTGCGCGGTCAAAATGTATGGAACAGCAATTTTTTTTTTTAATAACCGACGTCAAGCCTTAGTCCCGGCTGTCATTCTTGAATCTTTGACAGCCGTTACGGGTAGTCAGACGTCCGAAAGTCTAACAACCAGTCTTACCAAGGGGTATCGTGTTACCCAGTAACAGGCTTATGGAGGTCAGATAGGCAGTTGCTTCATGTAAAATACTGGTATTCAGCTGCATCCGGTTAGACTGGAAGCTGACCACAACATAGTTGGGAAAAAGGCAGGCAGATGAACGCTATGCTATGCAGCTCAACTCAGAACCTCAGGAGCTCAACGATTCGACGAATTTACCAAAGTTCGTCTGCGAGTCCGACTCGTACTTGTCCGTTTTTCATTTCTTCATATTTTCCTTCAAAGGAAGGAAGCTAACATTCTCAAGGACAATTTACCTAGATATTATATAATCAATATGCTGGCGGCGTACAGGGATAAATACATAACTAGGTACTGCATATTGTATGCTTGATAGTTGATACAGTGAGCAATTATATCGAACCAGCTGTGCCCGCGACTTCGTCCGCGTGGAATAGTGCCTTTCGGCAGCATTTTTGATTTTTTAGGCTAATTATTTACATATATTAATTTCAATTTTGTAATAGTTCACATTTTGTAATAACTCCGTAATTCTCTGTATTTTCTTCTATATTTTATTTTCTCCGCCGTAAGCTTTTTTGCCGACGTCATCACACAAAAACACACTTTCATCCCCTATTCTTACCCCCTTTAGGGTAAAATTTTACAAACTTTGAATGTCGTATTTATTTATATCTAATCAAAAGCCTAAAAATAAGTTTCAAGCTTCTAGCTTTAAAAATGACGTAATTTCCATACAAACATTAATCCCCTATTTCAACCCCTTACAGCCCTTTTTTAGAAAGAAAGAAAAAACGTTTATTTGCGGTTAACATGACGCAAAAAAGAACATAAAAACAAAACAAAGAAAAAAAACAATAAGAAATGGTTGACATGCGTCACATCCACGCAAAACGGCTTTTGCTCAGCATTATGCTGTGACCCTATGCAAGACAGACAGATTTTTCGCATTAAAAAGTAGCCTATGTCCTTTCTCAAGCTCTAGACTATCTCTATACCAAAAATTTAAATCGGTTCAGTAGTTTAGGCGTAATTGCGTAACACACAGACAGAGTTACTTTCGCATTTATTATTGTTTTTTCGAATTTATTGTATTAGCATGGATTAAATAAAACAACCTCGTTAAAAAATATACATAATGTGTTAAATTTCATGTAACCCTGTCCATTATGTTAACCGTTTTGTACAGCTGTCTTAGAATTTACATATTCCAGATCACGTAAAAGTTAACTTTAAAATGCGTAATAAGATAAAATGTATATGAACTGCCTTATCTTATTGAATTATCTTATTTATGGCTTCTTACAGGCATTATATTATAACACCGTACGTGTACCAATCAATGTGTTGTGTGTTGCTGCAATCACTAGTTCCATCTGTCAAGAAACGGTTTACCTAATGTCAGGGTTATAGTTGGGTATTTACTTATTATTTTTTTAATGGGTTCCGTGTAATTTAGGGATATATTGACCATTTATTATTATCATTGTAATTGACATCTGAGCTTGAGGTCCTGGGTTCGATTCCCAGGTCGGGCAAAGTGACATTAGGTTTATCTCTATGGGATTTGACTATATGTACAGACGCCAGCAGGTCAAGCTACCCGACACTGTCAAATTTTCCCAATCCACCTTGAACCTTAATGCTTTAGCGATAAAGTTGAAAATCTATTAAAGAAATTTGACAGATTGAAGTAGCTTGATGTGCTGGCGTCTGTACATAAGCATAGCATAAAGCATAATCTGCCTGTATGTCAAGAACTTCAAGTCGTTCGTGGTGCGTGTTCCGACACATCATCTTGAGAAGTTCCTCAAGGAAGAGTTCTGGCCGAAGGGTGTTGTGTACCGCCGGTTTCGTGGCCGGCTACATGACACCAGTCAGCGAAACACGACGCAGACACTTCGTGTGCGTTAGTTAGTTTTTAGTGTAATTATAATGTTGTATGTATTTATTTATAGTATTTTTAAGTTATATTAATATTGTATTGTATGTGTTTATATGGGCCTTGATGCCTGACATAAATGGATAAATGAATAAATAAATATAATATGTTCACACTGCAGGACAAATGCCTCTCCCGATGACTACCAGCTCTTTCGATCCAGGGTTAAAGTGAACCACAAGTCGTTTGTTATCTCCAGATCGTCCCGCCATCTTTAAAAAAAAAAGATAGTTAAAAATGATTTTTTGCAAACTTTGAGTGCCAGTGCCTCGAGATCCCAAGCGTCATTATTTTGTACACAAATGAAACGTTCAGGGGTCGGCAGAGTTGCTCAATCTGTGAACTAAGCTTTAAAGCTAATAACATTTTTCAGTCTACGTATACAAACAAATAAAATTGAAGTGTCTGTTTGTAATCTCTAAAAGAGCTGTTTACTAAATGCATCTGAAAGTATAATATACGGTAATTATATATGTAACTAAAACAACAATTTTTTAAATCTTTGTCCGTATTTCTGTATGTTCCGGCTAATCTCCGAAACGGCTGGACCGTTTTTGACGGGAATTTCACTGGCAGATAGATAAAGGCCAATTCTCGTAATTTAAAACGTTCAAAATCTAGTCGCAGTCTCATCTCGGCGACAAACAAATGTCAAAAACTTGGCAAATATGTAGGGAAACTAGAGGTATTTTTGACAGATTGACACTGAGATCAGACTGTGAACGTTCTTAAAATTACGAGAATTGCCGCTCTGATATAAGGTAAACTTAAGGTATATGTATAAATATATATTTAGAAAAAGAAAATGGATTCCGCGCAAAATGTTTTAATCCATGAAATCACAAACGGGAACATCATAACCAGTCCCACAGTGACTGCTGTTATTTGTTATAATATTGTTCCCACTGCTGGGACACAGGCCTCACCTCTCGGTGAGAGGGAGTGGGCCGTCATCCACTACGCGGGCCCAGTGCGGGTTGGTAGATGTCAATGTCTTCGAATTTTTGGTTTTAGGACATGCCGGTTTCCTCACGATGTTTTCCTTCACCGTTTTGAGAGCAGAGGTGATGAAATAATTTACACAAAGTAAAGCGCCTGTCTGAGTTCGAAGCTACGACCTACAACTCGTAAGTCGCGGTGGTTACCACTGGGCCACCACACAGGCCCAGCTAGTCTATATTTATATTTATTAATAATAAAGCTGAAGAGTTTGTTTGTTTGAACGCGCTAAACTCTGGAACTACCAGTCGGATTTGAAACAATCGTTTTGCATTTGTAGCCCAATTTCTTGAGGAAGGTTATAGTCTATTTAACATCACGCTAGGACCCTGAGGAGCGAGCAAAATCAAACAATTCAGTGTCTGTCTGGTCAAACCTCCTGCAACTCGGTAAGTCCACGGCACATAAATCAAAGCCTTGTTTATACTTTTAGGAAAGTTTGAGAATCGCTGGCAAGTGATCCCTAAACCAATATACGGGTGTTACATTAGAGAATAGGGTTCCGCGGTAGGGCTGCCACGTCAGGAGTACTTAAGAATTACTTATGCAGTAGAAAAAAAAAGTAAAATATAGTCATCATCATCATCTGCCTAGCCTTTTCTCAACTTTGTTGGGGTCGGCTTCCAGTCTAACCGGATGCAGCTGAATACCAGTATTTTACATGGAGCGACTGCCTATCTGACCTTTACAACCCAGTTACTGGGTAATACGATGCCCCTTGGTAAGACTGGTTGTCAAACTTTCGGGCTTCTGACTACCCGTAACGACTGTCAAAGATCCACAAATGACAGCCGGGACCAATGGCTTAACGTGCTTTCCGAGGCAAAAAATAAAAAAAGCAAAAAAAAAAAGTAAAATATAGTAAACAATAAAATAGTCGTCTAATATTATAGTCCACTCGCCGCGGTTGGTCTGTGGATAGGTGACCATCTTCATATACCAAGACCCCTCCGTGCCTTGGAAAGCACGTTAAACCGTTGGTCCCGGCTGTCATTGGCGGATCTTTGACAATCGGTACGGGTCGTCAGAAGCCCGAAAGTCTGACAACCAGTCTTACCAAGGGGTTTCGTATTACCCAATAACTTGCTTGTGGAGGTCAGATAGGCAGTCGCTCCATGTAATATACTGGTATTCAGCTGCATCCGGTCAGACTGGAAGCTGACCCTAACATAGTTGGGAAAAGGCTAGGTAGATGATGAATATTATATATATAGTCCTCTAGACCGCATTTTGGCCCTGGCGGCCAACCTAAACGGAGATCATCCTTCGGTGCGGGAGATATTATAGTGCACAAGTGTGTGCGCAGACTAAGGTGCACTCTCTTTTCCCTCACCTTTCTCTTCTCTCTTCTTCTTTTGGAAACTCGCGGTGTGGTCTCCCGTGCCTCGGAAAGCGCGTAAAGCCGTTGGTCCTGTGCCTGATTTCTCTCCGGTCTTGTCGGATTGCCGTCCTATCTATGAAAGAAAATACGTTTATTTGCGGTAAACATGACGCAAAAAAGAACATAAAAACAAGAAAAGAAAAAAAACACAATAAGAACTGGTTTACACGCGTCACATCCACGCAAAACGGCTATCGCTCAGCATTATGCTGCGACCCTGTGCAAGACAGAGCCCCAGCGCTGCGCTATGAGAGTGAGGGAAGAGAGAGTGCACCTGTGTCTGTGGGGTAGTTGCGTAACACACTACCAGTAGCAACGGCTTTTATTTTGACAGTTCAACAACATACATTGCGTTATTTACGTTGTTGAGCAGACGAATTTTTCGAACATACGAAGCAATGGATTTGCAATATCCTTCAAAATTATTGAGATTGTGGTTGATAGTGTTTTACACAATTAGTGTGCTGCGCGGGAGATATAGTGGACTATATCTCCCGCGTCGATGGCTAGTCTCCGTTGATATTGCTAGATAGATACGATCAATGAAACGTCCTGGATATGACAAGAGTAGGCACTTACAAACCTTCTAAAAATGTTCAATCCTAACAAATAACTACATCAAACAACACAACACACCTTTAATCTCCCGCAGTCGGTTAAATCCTTGACAGCCCTGAACCAGACTGTAGTTCACGGTCGTACACTGTGAGAGCGCTACGAGCGACAGAGAGGACACATCCTCCGTCCCCCTCACACTTTACCTAGCTTTGTATATGCCAGAGGTTACCGAAAATAGGTTTTAAATAAAAAACTTTTTTGAGAGTAATATATTTTTTTAGGTAAGATTAGGAATTGGGGCTTATACAGGGTGGCAGGTACTCAACCACGAACGACTCCAACATACAGGCTGGCAGGGATGTCGGCGCGCAAACTGTGACCATGATTTCAGCACATGATTCTAGACCCGCTGGCGTAGAAATGATCCGTCGGGGATTAAAAAAAAAACGGCTTTTTCATAGAAAAGTGCAATACCTACGCGGTCTGTTTCACAGATACATTTCATCATAAAATGTAAGGAACAGCTATTTTTTAACCGACTTCAACAAAAAGGTTTCTGTATTCGAATCCCATTTAAAACCTAAATAAGCACGACATATTTACAATAGCAACACTCTAATTTACATAAATAATACTTCGGAGTTAGGATATAAGTGTAGTCGGGATTTGACGACAACTTCACAAAAAATATATAGCATAACATAACCAGTCTACAACGTTCCCACTGCTGGGACACAGGCCTCCTCTTTGTGAGGGGAGTGGGTTGAAATTGGGTTGAAGTTGAAAAGAAAACCCGGGCACAGTGCCGGTTGGTAGATGTCACATGTCTTCGAATTTTTGGTTCTAGGACATGTCGATTTCCTTACGAGGTTTGCCTTCACCGTTTTGAGAGCAGCGGTGATGAAATAATTTACACAAAGTAAAGTGCCTGCTTGGGTTCGAACCCGCGACCTACAACTCGTAAGTCGCGGCCGTTACCCCTAGGCCACCTCAGCTCTTTAAAAATATATAATAGGTATTATTTGGGTTTTGTAATTGGATCCTAAAATATTGAGTAAAGTGAAGTTAATTAAATATTATTTTTCTCTTTTGAGTTTGTGTTTTTTGAACGCGATTATTTTTTCTTTAAAAATATTTATTTTTAATAAGTTTGAGTAAATCTGTTAAGATCAGTATTGTTTATTTCCTTTTTAAACCGACTACAAAAAAGTAGGAGGTTCTCAATTCGACTGTATTTTTTTATATGTTTGTTACATCAGAACTCCGTTATTTATAAAAGCCGATTTGCAAAATTCTATTTTTATTTGTAAGGATGTACTTTCAGATTGGTCCCACAGAAATTTCATCAAAAACGATCCAGTATTTTGGTTTTTAAACCAAAATTACTGGTAAAAATGACAACTGAAAAGTGAAAAATAAAAACTTTTTTGCAAAAAAAAAAAACAACCGAATTCCATAAAAGACCCTAGTTAACTGGACTAAATTTGTTGCTAATGACCTCTAGTATAACGCCTTTCAAAGAATACATCGAGTTTCCCTGTCACTCTGTATACACCGGCTGTTGATAAAGCCACTAAAGGATTAAAAACCATATGCATCAGCGTTGTCCTGAACTCCTGACTGCTACTATCATCACTTTCCTTCTGCCTCTATCCTAATTTATTTTGGCGGAACTTTTTCTTCCATACTTCTCTATTAGTCGTCATCTCGGTAGTCCGAAAAAAAACAACCGTATTCCAAAAAAGACACTACAGTGTTTTTTTTTTGCAAAAAAGTTTTTATATCATTTGTTTTTTTTTTAAATTTAATAACCAACCGAGAGATACTCTACAGCTTCCATCTTGGCCCTTGATCTATCAATTAAGACAATCATTGAAGAAACCGCTCGCTGTGCTCCCAGTTCAGTGTAGTAGTAATAGGTATAATACGTAGTATAGATTTCCTTTATTTATGGGACAAGCCTGCCTCACTAAGAATGAATGTAAATCATCACATTTGAGTAAGAAATAGTCGGCTTCCAGTCTAACCTGATGCAGCTAAATAGTATTTTACATGGAGCGATTGCCTCCGCAGTCTGACCTCCGCACTCGATCTGACCTCCACAACCTAGTTACTGGGTAACACGATACAAAACTGATTGTCAGACTTACGGCCTTATGACTACCTTTAACGACTGTCAAAGATCTATGAATTACAGCCGGGACCAACAGCTTTCCGAGCCACGCAGGGGCCTCGTTCTGTAATGGATGGTCACCCATCCATGGACCGACCTCGGCAAGCGTAGCTTTACCTTCGATCGACCCGAGCGGAAGTTCTAAATCTTCAGAGGAATATAATATAAATAAGTTATAGGTACATTACTTATTTAGTTTTTATCCCCGAAAAGCAGGAATGAGCCTGTCCCGCGCGGGACATTTCATTTCGGAATAAAACCCGGAACGTTTTACGCTGAATAGCTCCCAAAAAATAATGCGACAAATCTGCTGATTCTCCAACATACGTGACACTAATATGCTGACGTTACCTGAAAGGCCATATTCGGCAATAGACTTACCATATTTTATCATAACCATCGCTCAACTAACAAACAAGGCGGAACCGAGACACGTGTACCTGTCTCTCTCACTCATACCTCGCCGTCTCCCTCTAACCAGGCTGCCACAATTTTATACTTATTGATTCAGAGTTGAAACTCTTTGAAAGTACCGTTAGCATGTTAAGTGTTGTTTTTTTTCGGTTTTGGTATTTTATGTTTTTTTTTATGGCAGCTCGTTTTTTTTTTGTTGCAATTTAGTTGTGGTTGTTAAAAATGAGGGGGTTTGAGTGTTTTTATTTTGTATTTTAGTAACTACTTTAACTTAAAGTTGTGATTTTAATTTGTTATTAGCCGACTGGAGATTTTGAAGAATCCTGCGGGCTAATTGCAAAACACACTAAAAGTAGCAATGGCTTTCATTTTGACAGTTCAATAGATTCATTGTGTTATTTACATTGTTGAGCATTTTTTTTTTCGAACATATGAAGCCATGGATTAGCAGTATCCTTTAAAATGGTTCGGCTTGTGGTTGATAGTGTGTTACGAAATTAGCGTGCAGTACTGGTTTTAACATCAGAGATGTGTAAAGAACGTATAATTTTTTATTTCTATGATCATTGCTATTTATTACTGTGATTCGCAAAAAAGATGAAGAAAGACAGGATAGATGGACTGTGTGAATGATGATATGGTTAGAAAGGGGGTGACTACCGAGATGACGACTGATAGAGAAGTATGGAAGAAAAAGAAAGACATGTTGCGCCAAAATAAATTAGGATAAAGGCAGAAGGAAAGTGATGATATTAGCAGTCAGGACAACGCTGATGCATATGGTTTATAATCCTTTAGTGGCTTTATCGACCGCCGGTGTATACAGAGTGACAGGGAAACTCGATGTATTCTTTGAAAGGCGTTATACTAGAGGTCATTAGCAACAAATTTAGTCCAGTTAACTAGGGTTGAAAACTGGATGGTTACCGAGCCGTGTCGGTTTTTTTTTTTAATTTTCTGACTTTTTACCAAAAACAATTAATTAAGTATGAGAAAAAACTACTACAAAATATGAGTGATCATTTTTTAAAAAATGCTTGTAAAACTTACATCATCTCAGAAATAAAAGGTTTCTAATAGCAAAACTTTTATTTTTTAAACATCCAGTTTTGACTCCTAGTTCACTGGGCTTAATTTGTTGCTAATGACCTCTAGTATAACCCCTTTCAAGGAAAACGTCGAGTTTCCCTGTCACCCTGCAGAGAAAAATTTTTGGGGCAAGTCTCGATACCCTTCACTTCTGCAGAGTTTCGCTAGCTAAGTTCATTTGACCCTGTATAAGTGCATAACCACTTATTTAATGAATTAATTACAACCAGCAAGTGATTCTTAATACTGAATCTATAGGCATAAATAGGTATTAGATCATCAGATTCCCACAGTACGGTTGATTCATTGTTACACTTACAAGGTAAACAGTACGTTGCAAGTACCTTCCTGTGGGCATTTCTTAAACAAGGTTTTTTGCTACGGTTTTGCCTGGTCCTCCTCTGCCTCCCGGAGGAGTTCGGCAGAGGTGTAGGTAACTGTAGTACCCCACATTTTGCCAGTTATTTTTAAGGTCAATGTCATAGGGGCGAGTCTATTGTCATGGAACGGCCACAAATGTAGAGTTCTGGCTGCTACTAGGAAATTCCTGATGAAAAACCCAAATCAAAATCAAAAATCCTTTATTCAACTTAGGCTGGGAATCAGCAGTTTTCGAACGTCAAAATTACAAAAGACAGTCCCCCAAAACGCCCGCCCTTCACCACTTCCTAGTGCTTTCGCTGGGAACAAGAAGTGGCGCAACAAACTCCCCAGCAGCACAGCTGTCTGTTCGGTTAGAAGCCCATAAATAGCCTCCCGACCGATTTCGGTCCCGGTGGACAATCTCAAAGGAGATTAGCCAAGTACGCAGGAGATATTATAGGGCACAAGTGTGTGCGCAAACACAGGTGCACTCTCTGTTCTTTTACTCTCATAGTCCGATGGGATGGCAATCCGACACGACCGGAGAGAGATCAGGCGCAGGACCAACGGCTTTACGTGCAATCCGAGCTGTGGCGTGCATTGGTTTTCAGAATAAGTAGGCAGGAATTTAATTTCATCGTATTAACTTGAATGAGTAAAGACCAATGACAATGTGCGAATAGTACGGGAGCCGAGCAGGCCGTCTGGCGACTGCCTACTGCCGCGCGAGTTTGTATGAAGATTTTGTTTTTTGTTAGGAATGATAATTTAGTGAGTTTCTTTTATTGTGAGGCACACACACTAAAATGTAATTGAAAGGCTTATGGTGGCCCCTGGCACAGGCAACTGAAGGAATACGGGTGGGTTTTAGTCAGTAAAAGTCTGACACGCCCTTCTGCTCAGCCCAGAGCGAGAGAGATCATTTGATGATTTCTCCCAACGAAAAAAAAAGGCGTATGGTGATTTATCGAGGTAGGCACTGCTTATATGCCTTTATACAATGCACGCCACTGTTTCCGAGGCACAGGGGCCGACCGCCAACTTCCAAACTCCGGGCTGTTGTAAGACATTCCTAATGGAAAACCCGAAACACTTTGCCCGACCTGGGAATCAAACCCTCATGGACCTCGCTCCCAATCTTCCAGCCACGTCTGCGAATGATAGCGATGATAGACAGATAGGTAGATAAAGCATTTATTTGGCGCACACAAAAAAAGACAGCACAACACACAAAAGTACACTATTAGATGATAACCAAACTACCCACATGATCATAATAAAAACAAGTTGCCGATAAAAAAAACAAAATGAAAAAACACACAAATATCGAAATAAAAGTGACACTATGACGAATAAAATTAATAACGAAACATGCACACTGCGGTGTGCGTCTCAAGGTTGCACCAAATGGGAGTCCAGCTCAGCATGTGTCAGGCAAATGTACCTGACGCTGATACTCTGCTGGATCCCTGCTGTTCGATGCGGACTTTGACGCCTGAGTCACGGCAATGTTATGTAATTACCGTGCCTAAGTGACCTTTTGTTTTTGTATTTATTTGTATAGTTAGGAGGGGCCCGTGGCTAAATAATAACAGCCGCACAAGTCGATCGATCAGGTTAAGCTACGCTTGCCGCGGTCGGTCTGTGGATGGGTGACCATCTTTACATACCGAGACTCCTCCGTGCCTCGGAAAGCAGTCGGTGGTCCCGGCTGTCATTCGTGGATCTTTGACAGTCGTTACGGGTAGTCAGGAAGAAGTAACTGGGTTGTGGAGGTCAGATAGGCAGTCGCTCCATATAAAATGCTGGTATTCAGCTGTATCCGGTTAGATTGGAAGGCGACCCCAACATAGTTGGGAAAAAGCAGGCAGATGATGAGTTAGTTATTAAAGATGAGGTCGGAATGTTGTAGAATTCATACATCTATAGACTTAGTTATTTTATTGATTAATCTATACTTTAATACTAATAATGAAGAGTTTATTTGTTTGTTTGAACGCGCTAATCTCTGGAACTAGCCGTCAGATTACAAAAAATCTTTTTGCATTTCATAGCCCTATTCTTAAGGAAGACTATAGGCTACTTAATATTACGAGAGGACCCTTAGGAGCAGAGCAGAAGGAAGAAGAAGAACAAAAAGGCGATGTGACGCGACGGGGTGAGTCGGGGACCAAGAAATTCATTTCACACGGATGAAGTCGCAGCCCAAGATCATCATCATCATCAGCCTACAGCAGTCCACTGCTGGACATAGGCCTCTCCTATTGCACGCCACTCCAGAACACGTCTACCCCAACGGTCAACGGCTCTACGGCTAATATGGCCGGCCCATTGCCACTTCGCTTGCTTCTCCTGTGAGCTATGTCGACAACTTTGATCGGTAGAAGATAGGAAATAATAATAAATACTTAAACAAAAGAAAAATAAAGGCCACTTTTTAATTACACATTTTGATGCCAACGGTGCTTTGTCAAACGAATCTCCGTTGGAGGTTATCGTTGTCCACGATTTTACACGCAGTTCTTGTAAGGTTTTTGACTTCATTTTGCCTCCAGTACACATAACCTATTAGTCTAGCCTTTTCCCAATTATGTTTCGACTGCCTTTCTGACCCTACACAACCCACGTACTGGGTAACATGATACCCCTTGGTTAGACTGGCTTCTGACTACCCGTAACGACTGTCAAAGATCTACGAATGACAGTTGGGCGTACTTTCCGAGGCACGGAGGGTTTTTGGTATCTCAAGTTGGTCACCCATCCACGAATCGGCCGCGGAAGGTTAGCTTAGCCATCGATTGACCCGTCTGGCTGTTAAAATAAAACCAAAATGATTTAAAATACGTAGTAGATCTGAAGGCCAATTCTCGTAACTTAAAACGTTTAAAATCTAGTCGCAGTCTCATCTCGGCGACAAACAAGTGTCAAAAACTTGTCAAAATGTAGGGAAACTAGAGGTATTTCTGACAGATTGACACTGAGATCAGACTGTGAACGTTCGTAAAATTACGAGAATTGCCTCTCAGATAAATTATAAAATATGAATTCAATTAAATTAAACGGTGTTGTACAAGAGAACAGTGGTGGCCCAGTAAAAACGACCGCGAGTTGTAGGTCGGAGGTTCGTACCCAGTTAGGCACTTTCATCATCATTTCAGTCAGAAGACGTCCACTGTTGGACATAGGCGTCCCGCGAGCACCGCCACTTCGACCGGTTCTGTGTTTTACCGGCACCACCTTGTGGGAGGCCTTCTAACGCTACGTGTTCCGGTACGCGGTCACCACTCCGGAACCTTTCGGCCCCATCGGCCGCCTGATCCGCGAGCAATGTGAGCAAATCCTGCTGGTTCTCAATCAATCCGACAGATTCGTGTTGAGTTAGTGCCAAACTGTTTTTATGTTTTGATGCAAAATAAAGCTCTATTGCAATTGAAATTACTATTAATATAATATAATTAGGAAATATAGACTAGCTGAGCCCGTGTGCTGGCCCAAGAGCAGAGGTGGCCCAGTGGTAACGGCCGCGACTTGCGAGTTGTAGGTCTTAGCTTCGAACCCAGACAGGCAGACTTAGAGTAAATTAATTCATCACCACTGCTCTCAAAACGGTGAAGGAAAACATCGTGAGGAAACTGGCATGTCCTAGAACCGAAAAATCGAAGACATGTGACTTCTACCAACCCGCACTGGGCAAGCGTGGTGGATTACGGCCTACTCCCTCACCGAGAGAGGCTTGTGTCCCAGCAGTGGGAACATTATAGACTGATTATGCTGCAAGTGAACCACCAATTAGTACTTATCTTGTACTTGCATGGCTTTTCTCCCATTTTTAACCGACTTCAATAAGAGGAGGAGGTTCTCAATTCGGTTGTTTTTTTATGTTTGTTACCTCAGAACTTCGTTATTTATAAGCCGATTTGCAAAAATATTTTTTTAATAAATACATAATTTATTTTGAACCAAATACTTGTACACATTTCATAAACCTCACGTGACAGTGACGATGTGACAGTTTAAATGGATAAGGTATGGCTCAGCGGTGGTCCAAAATAAATTTTATTAACTTTTTGTAGTTTTTGATAATAAGATTTTTTTCCACTTAGTTTTAAATATTGATGATGTTTTAATAACTTCCTGTCATTGATATTTACATAGCCAGTAGTTTTAAACGAATTTGTGTGGGGTAGGTACACCTAAAATCGAAAAATAAAAACCTTCGATTCGATTCATCGCAGAGTTCAAAACATGAAGCAGGCTGGCAACGCGTTGAACTTAGTAGCGGTATTTACGTAATTTCGGAAGTTTCAAAATACGAAAATGCGGAACCACCGACACCAAATCGATTACTTGTCGAGCGCAGCGCTAAAATTGATACTTTAATTTGTTTTGATAATTCAGAAAAAAAAACCGGCCAGGTGCGAGTCGGACTCGCGCACGAAGGGTTCCGTACCAATACCTATCTATAAAAATCACGTCTGTTGTATTAGAGCCCCCTTAAATATTTATTTAATTTAATTATTTATTTTTTAAAGTGAATATACAACTAAATATTCTGTGAATATTTCAAGCGTCTACCTGTTGCCGTTATTAATATCGAGCAAAAAACGGTAAAAAAATCACGTTTGTTGTATGGGAGCCCCACTTTAAAATATTTATTTTATTTGTTGTTATAGCGGCGACAGAAATACATCCTCTGTGAAAATTTCAACTGTCTAGCTATCATGATTCATGAGATATACCCTGGTGACAGGCAGACGGACAGTGGAGTTTTAGTAATTGGGTCCCGTTTTTACCCTTTTTTTTTCGTTTTTTCCCTTTGGGTACGGAACCCTAAAGAATGAAACTACTATAATTCGCGTCTACTTGAAGGCAATAACTCAGTTTGCACTATCTAAGACGATAATTACATGACTTTTTTCAAGAATTTAGATTTGGGTAATGACAATTTATAATGATTATGTAAGAGTTACCTGCACCCCTTATTTTGATATGGCGCAAGTTTTCAATTTCACCCTGTATAACGAAGTTGTTTCAAACTCGGGAATATGTTGCGACATTTCGCTGAATTTCGGGAAGCCCAACAAGTATCAATTGTTCAGAGTTTCAGGAATCAGTGGGCTTCAACAAGTTCCTATACCTTGTTCCAAAAGTATCTGATGGGAGGGTAAACAAACCCTGTTCAGGTTATAAGTCAATGTACAGGTTTGACTTTGGAACTATTTTATTATACACTAGCTGCGCCCCGCGGTTTCACCTGCGTTTCGATCCCGTGGGAATATCGGGATAAAAAGTATCCTATGTGTTAATCCTGGTTATAAACCACCTGTGTGCCAAATTTCATCCAAATCCGTTCAGTAGTTTTTGCGTGAAAGAGTAACAAACATACATCCATCCATCCATCCATACAAACTTTCACGTCTATAATATTAGTGGGATATACTAGCTTTTGCCAGCGACTTCAACCGCGTGAAATGTCGGCCGATCGCTCGCCCATGCTACTACTTCGTATTTGCTTAGTGTTCTTTCTGACTTTTTTCATTTTGCTCTGTTCCTAAGGGTCACAGCGTGATGTCAGATAGCCTATAACCTTCCTCAAGACTTGGGCTATCAAATGCAATAAGATTTTTGAAGTGAAAACTTCTTTAGCGGCGTTGTGCACTTTTGTTGTGATGGGTAATAATTGTTAAACTCGCGTCAGGACACGTGACCTGATCGAAAATTCGTAAGACGAAGCTCGCGTCAGGACACGTGACCTGATCGAAAATTCGTAAGACGAAGCTCGCGTCAGGATACGTGACCTGATCGAAAGTTCGTAAGACGGAGGGAGAGTAGACCGCATTCCAAAATATAAAAAATGCACAACTTTAATATTCATTTTTTCACTTCTGCCGGCACTCCCGGAGTGCAACCCGTTGATTTTTCAAATCTGATTGTTTGTTCCGGAGATTACCCCCTACATACATACATACAAACAAACAAATTTTACCTCTTTATAATATTAGTATAGATGTCATCATCAGCCTGCCTTTTCCTAACTATGTTGGGGTCGGATGTAGCTGTGTACCAGTATTTTACATGGAGCGACTGCCTATCTGATCTCCACAACCCAGTTACTGGGTAATATGATACCCTTGATAAGACTGGTTGTCAGACTTTCGGGCTTCTGACTACCCGTAACGACTGTCAAAGATCCACAAATGACAACCGGGCACGGAGCGGTCTCGGTAAGTAAAGATGGTCACCCATCCACGGACCAAACGCGGCAAGCGTTGCTTAACATCATCGATCGAACCGTGCGGCTGTTATTACTTAGCCACAAACCCCTCCTGTTCAGGTTAAATAATTTAATGTACAGTTTTTACTTCGTTAGTATTTTATTATACATATACGTATGTATTAACTATTATACAGGGTCATATTAAATTAGCTAGCAAAACTCTGCAGACGTGATGGGTATCGATATCTAAACATGATAAAACAAAAAATAAATTAATTTGATGTTTTATTTTGTGGGGTCATCGACCGCTGAACACCCACCAAACAGTTCACATGAGGTTTAAAAACATATTAAGACAACAAGAACAACAACATAACATAACATATTAACATATTATTATTAACATATTATTAAGTAATACTAGTTTTTTTACGTTTTTTAACCCCCGACGTAAAAACGACGGGGTGTTATAAGTTTGACGTGTCTGTGTGTGTGTGTGTGTGTGTGTGTGTGTGTGTTTGTTTTAAGTACCATCCGAGGACGTGCGTATGAATACACAAGGCACGACCGAGGACCTTTTCAAAGCGAGGACCTTTTCGAGGGTCCTCGGTTTGACTTGACCAAAGATTCGTATTCTGCAAGCGATTTTGAGTCTTTCTATATACTTATTACGAAAAAGTTGTCTGAACCTCGGTTTGATCAAAAATATTCATAAGCATACACAAACATTGTGTATCCACCAGATGGTGCCACTCTCGCCTCATACACAGGCTCTTTACACTCATTTCACGTTTGTTGTATTATCCGAGGACCTATGTGTTAACTTTAACACAAAAGACCTCGGTTAGGTAGCTTTTCCAGACAATGTGTATTTAAGACCTCGGTTGGCTAAATTTTCCGAACAGTGTGTATTCTAGTCCTCGTTTCGATAGTTTTCCTCGTGTGTAGAAGACGAGTTATGTGCTATCATTTAAATAAAATTATGAAGGAGAAAAGCGAAGGTAGACTGAATCCTTAAACAAATCGTTAGTAGCTACTAGGTGCACGAGGAATAATCAGGCTTCTTCTGTAGTATGTGCTAAGTACCTAGGCCTGCTAAGATTATACAATATTATGATTTGTACCACAAAATATTATATTGGCAGGAGCTGAATATGTGTGCTCTTCATAAAGAACCTAAAGTAAATGTCTTCCGAGCCGAAATGTCAGCAGCCTGATTTGAAGCAAACAAAAAGTACAAAGAAATAAAGAATATGAACGTACTAAAGAAAACAACATAAACTTTACTGAAATAGAATCTATTCTATTCATTTTAAAGTTTATTTTAAAATGAATAGAATAGATCTTTATTTGCACAGAAAGTAGGTATAAGTTACAGATATTAAGTTTAAAATGATCCTTATACAACAGTTTTAGCTAAAAATGATCGGACACATACATTAAATACTTTTCTTTAATAGGGCGGTATCAGAACCACTAACAATCGGCAAATTTTTATATTGTCTCCTGATTGGCCGGTATAAAGTATTCCCATCACTTTATTAATAATTTTAGGGACTTAAATACGTACGCAGCTATCTACAATTTAATACACAATTACGTACAATTTAGTACAATTTAATAGTAACCTATTAAATTGTACACACAGCGTTAGGTTAAAAAGTACATACGCATCTACACTAAGTTTTTTGCATACTTCTTCTGCTTGTGGTTTCTAAGTTAATTGGCTATCTATCATAATGCCAAGGAATTTGGCAACTAGTACTTGGTCAACTTTTTGTCCATTATAGTTTAAATGTAAGACTTCTGGTGGAATCCATTGATAAAAATGCATTACATTAGTCTTTGGTATATTAATCATTAAATTATTTTGGTCAAGCCAGCGTATAATGTTTATTAACGTTACATTTATGTCATGTTTGTGTGTTTTTTTGTAAATACATTTAATTAAGGCACTACTATCGTCAGCGAATAAGACCATAGGATGTTCAATGTGGCGAGGTAAATCATTAATATATAGCAAAAATAATAAAGGGCCAAAGACACTGCCCTGTGGTGCCCCATACCTAATAATTCTTGCCTTAGATAAATATTTTTCTTCGTGCTTACTTTTTAGACATATTCTAGATATTTCTGTGTGCTGCTTACGATTATCAAGGTATGATTTTAAGAGATTAAGTACATTTCCTCTGATGCCTATGATGTCTAGCTTTTTTGTAATAATTTCATGATCAGCACAACCAAATGCCCTCGTCATGACCGTGAAAATTACGCAAACTGGTACTTTTTTTATATTTTGCAATATGACATTTATTAAATCGTAAACCGCTGTATTTATACCATTATTTTTTCTGAAACCCTTTTGTTCCGCACTTAAAACATTATATTTGGACAGGAAATTAGAGTTATAAATTATTTTTTCTATAACCTTAGAAAAAATGGGTATTAAAGTAATTGGTCTATAATTTGCTAGATCTTCTTTAAAAAAAGTCTAAAGTGGCTTCATTATCATCTGCCTAGCCTTTTCCCAACTATGTTGGGGTCGGCTTCCAGTCTAACCGGATGCAGCTGAATACCAGTATGTTACATGGAGCGACTGCCTATCTGACCTCCACAACCCAGTTACTGGGTAATAATATAATAAATAAAGTGGCTTCATTAATTTTTTAAACTATCCGGAAATACTCCAGTACTGATACATAAGTTAAGACACAGATGCAAGGCGATGTCGCCTGGTACGAATTTTACAGCCTTTGTTGATATTCAGTGCTACTTTAATTTTTTAATGATTGTATCGCTCTCATAATATCTTGCGGTACTACTGGATGCATTAACATTGAGTTAGGTTTACTTGTCAAATTCGTAGTGTCCGGTGATTTCATCATGTTATTTTGTGTCTGGTCAATAAAATAGTTATTAAAAGCGTTTGCAACGTCTGTCGGATTATTAATGGTACTATTTTGAATTTTATATGAAACAAATTATTTAACAAACTTTTACCAACCTATAGAAATAATCATCAAGTTGCAACAATACCTTTGAGAAGCATGATTACAAAACTTACATAACAGTTATTAGAAAATGAGTCAAACAAAACGACAGAAACCATAATTATAAGAGATCAACATAATTTGGGCTAAAAACTTAACATAATATTACTTAACACAATGCTTAGTTAGAAAAGAACATAGAAATATTATCAAGTGAGATCAAAATAATTTGGGAAGCATGAAAACTTAATAACAAGCTATAAAATTATTAAAGATAAATCATTCATGTCAACGGCCTGTGAAATTCAAAAGTTATTGTTTTTTTCGCTAAATAACACAATGCGGGATCATGGAAACTGATAATAAAAAGGATTCATTGTTGTATCATCAGTTTTGATCAACGTATTTATTAGTTGTAAGTAGCGAAAACGCAAGAAAAGAAAAAAGGCAGGTGAGCTGACATGTGACATGTACCTTAAAGAAATAATGATCTTTGGTAATATAATCAACACTATTAGTTACATCACGTTTAATAAAACAAAATAGCAAACATTCTTTGGAATAATCTAGACCAGCATCTTTGAGATCTAGAATTTAAACTTCAGTTGTCTCTTCTTTAACCCGGCTTATCTGAAAGAAACGAAATACCTAATAACTTGATATTGTATTGAATACCTATCATGAAACTGAAGTTTCTGAATTCTGATTTATCTACTCATTTTAAACCTGAATTCTAGTTTTACTTTATTTTCGTAAGCTAAATTTGAAGACGATGCTACCAACTATTAAGGAGTTCCCCAATAAAGAAACGACCCTGGCTGCAGCATCAGCACAAACTGGTAATTATTTTAGTTTTACAACTTAAACCTAACGCGTATGCTAAATTTGAAGACGCTGCTATCAACTGTTGAGGAGTTCTCATGACGAAATGACCCTGGCTGCAGCATCAGCACCATGAAGTCATGATCAGCACAAACTGGTAATTATTTTGGTGTTACTAGATAAACTTGAGGAGTTCCCTTATGAAGAAACAACCTTGGTTGCAGCATCAGCACAAACTGGTAATTATTTTAGTTTTACTACATAAACCTACCGCGTATTCCAGATTTGAATACAATGCTATTAACTGTTAAGGAGTTCCCTCATGAAGAAACGACCCTAGCTGCAGCATCAGCACAAACTGGTAATTATTTTAGTGTTACTAGATAAACCTAATGCGTATGCCAATTTTGAAGACGATGCTATCAAGTGCTGAGGAGTATCGTCATGTAGAGACGACACTGGCTGCAGCATGATCCTATAATAATATATTCATTTTGAAGTTGTTTATATAAAATTAATAACTTACCTTTCCTCCACAGTGATTATACCCATCTTATTCGCGGTCCGCATCAACGACAAACGTAAAGACATCGACTCGTCCTCGCTTGGTACTTCGTTTTAGAAAAACTGTGTAAGAAATAAATCGGAACATTCTACTAACATTGATATAATTATTATCTTACACGTAAAATGTTTTAGGTAGGTAGATTTTCCAGGTCCTCGGTTTGTACAAGTTATACGCGAAAAACTGTCCTCGGTTTAGTGATATAAAGTCTAACACAACGTCCGCACTTTGTACAAGCTATAAGAAATATTGTGTAAAAATACGTCCTCGGAAGGGCGTCGCAGGGCATACGTCAGAGGTCCTCGGTTGGCTTACACAAAGTCCTCGTATGTGCATCGCTGGTCACATTTAGCAGTGTATTTCAGGTCCTCAGTATGATAGCCGAAATTCATACAGAAAAATGTTGAGATAGCATTATCCCAATAAGCTCATCACTATAGATTTACTCACCTGTCTCTTTCTATCTTACTCTAAAAGGCCAACGAGGTATTTAAACCAGTTTTTTGGAGGGTCCTCGGTTCGTCCTAGTACTAACAAGGTCCTCGTAAGGGTGTCTGTACAAACAGGGGTGTGTGTGTGTGTGTGTGTGTATATGTCTGTCTGTGGCATCGTAGCTCCCAAACGGATGAACCGATTTTAATTTTGTTTTTTTTGTTTGAAAGGTAAATTTGTCGGGAGTGTTCTTAGCTATGTTTGATGAAAATCGATCCAAGATGGCCGCCGCTACAAAATGGCGGATTACGTATTTTTTCACAACTCCCTCAATATGGGTATCAAATGAAAGGGCTTGACTAGTAGAATACTATACACTATGATAAATTTCAAATCCAAGATGGCCGCCACCACAAAATGGCAAAAAGCATTATTTTTTTTCACAACTCCCTCAATATGGGTATCAAATGAAAGGGCTTGACTAGCAGAATACTTTACTATGACAAATTTCAAATCCAAGATGGCCACCACCACAAAATGGCGAATTACAAAAAACCTGATTAAATACCAAATTACCTGAATCTTAAAACGCAAGAAAATAAAAGAAAAGAAATAATAAGGAGTCCCTACAAAAAGCATGAAATAAAAAATTAAATTAAAAATTTAAAAAACCCCCGACTACGTGAAACCCTTTAAAAAGAAAAAAATAACCTTGAAATTATGACCCTACGTAAGTATGTATGAAATTTTTTGATTAAATATTGTCCTGTCGGGGGACCGCTACTATTTTAAACTTTAACAGAACGTTAGGCTAATAATCAGAGCGGTCCCCCGACGGGACAGCATTTAATCAAAAAAATTCATACGTACTTACGTAGGGTCATAATTTCAAGGTTATTTTTTTCTTTTTAAAGGGTTTCACGTAGTCGGGGGTTTTTTAAATTTTTCATAGTTTTAACTTGTGTATGTTAATTTTAAGACCCGCGCTATCGCATTAGGATTACCTGTAATGATAGTAATTGGAGATTTTTAATAAATAAATATTGTATTGAGCGGCCCAATTCCTCAGAAATTGGGGTGAGAAACGAAACTCAGAAAATTTCCATTTGTGGCGACCGAATGGAAATTTTCCGAGTTTCGCTATTATATCGAACTTTTTCACTTTGGCGAAATGTAGGTGTGGTGTATTGTGTGAAGAGCAGTGGTGACTCAGTGGTAACGGCCGCCACTTACGAGTTGTAGGTCGTAGGTTCGAACCTCGCCAGGCGCTTTACTTTGTGTAAATAATTTCATCACCACTGCTCTCAAAACGGTGAAGGAAGACATCGTGAGGAAACCGGCATGTCCTAGAACCAAACATTCGAAGACATGTGACATCTACCAAGCTAGTGGTGGATTATGTATGGCCTACTTCCTCTCACTGAGAGCTGGCCCGTTTCCCAGCAGTGGGAACATTATAGGTTGATTATGTATGTATTGTGACTCTGTCTACCTCTTCGGGGAAAAAGGGCGTGATGGTATGCCACAAGTTAATAAAACAGACTCAGTCTACGTCGTTGGTGTAGTGGTCACAAGCGCTACTGCTAAGCACGAGGACCTGCAGGGTAATTACGTAATACACTAATAGTAGCAATGGCTTTCAGTTTTACAGTTCAACAACATTCATTGCGTTATTTGTTTTTAGGGTTCCGTAGCCAAATGGCAACGGAACCCTTATGGATTCGTCATGTCTGTCTGTCTGTCTGTCTGTCTGTCCGTCCGTATGTCACAGCCGCTTTTTTCCGAAACTATAAGAGCTATACTGTTGAAACTTGGTAAGTAGATGTATTCTGTGAACCGCATTAAGATTTTCACACAAAAATAGAAAGAAAACAATAAATTTTGGGGGTCCCCATACTTAGAACTGAAACTCAAAATTTTTTTTTTCATCAAACCCATACGTGTGGGGTATCTATGGATAGGTCTTCAAAAATGATATTGAGGTTTCTAATATAATTTTTTTCTAAACTGAATAGTTTGCGCGAGAGACACTTCCAAAGTGGTAAAATGTGTGTCCCCCCCCCCCGTAACTTCTAAAATAAGAGAATGATAAAACTAAAAAAAATATATGATGTACATTACCATATATACTTCCACCGAAAATTGGTTTGAACGAGATCTAGTGAGTAGTTTTTTTTTAATACGTCATAAATCGTAACGTAACGGAACCCTTCATGGGCGAGTCCGACTCGCACTTGGCCGGTTTTTTATAGACTACATTTATCATATTAACTCCTAAAAAAATTATTTTTGCAAACAAAACCCGTATTTCGGAGATTTAAAAAGAAATCGAAATAACCTGAAAACTAGCTACTTCATTTTGTTTGACATTTTGTTAACCTATTGTTAGTGAAAAATGAATTAAAACAAAAGTGACATCACAATTAAAAAACAATTAATTAATTTGGCCCATGTGCATCTGAACGCACATGTCTCCCAGCCCAGTGCCTAATAAACGGCCCATCTATTTTGTCCGCCAGTGTACCCAAAATATATCCTTCAAAACGATTTAGATTGTGATTTATAGCGTGTTACGCAATTCGGGTGCTGGGTTCGATTCCCGAGTCGGCCATAGTGTTATTGAGTTTTTCCATCTGGAATTTCTCAGTCGCAGCCCACACCCTAATTGCGTAACACACGATCAATCGGAATCGGTTTCATTTTGACAGTTCAACAACATTCATTGCGTTATTTACGTTGTTCAGTAGTCAAATTTTTCGAACTTATGAAGCAATGGATTAGCAATTTGCTTCAAAATGATTCTGATTCCGATTGATCGTTTCGCAATTAGGGTGCTGGAGTCTGTATTTGTGCCCCGTTGGGACTAGAACATAACTGACGACATATGAGAAGACATACTATAGGAGTACATTTTTTTTTTCTTTATATTTTTTTTTCATTGTGTATTGGGGGACTATCTTTTGAAATTTTTACGTTCGAAACGTGCTGATTTTTAGCCTAATTTGAATAAATTGTTTTATTATTATATGGGTATTTATAACTTTAACAATAAACATAATATTTAGAAACTTCTAATACAATTAAAATATAATATTTGAATAAAAGACCTTTGATTTTGATTATTTATGCTGATCCATGTAACTGTAGAATCCTCGACCGCTGTCATACAGGATGTCCTAGTTCAGGGGTCGAGCGAGACCTCACTGATGTAACGAGTACCTACTGTAGTTTTGGAAATAAATTACTATTAGAAAGAAAGTAAGGAAAATAGGTTTATTTATCACAGAAACACGTGCATACAAATAGATACTTAATTAGTTCTAATAATAAGGAAAAATAACATCTAATGGCAAGAGCCTCGACCATCACCTGATGAGGCTCTCATTGGGCAGCTGGATCAAGGGCTTGGTTCAGAAAGCGGTGCTTCTGGACACGGCTCGCATTGTTAGGAGGTTCCTCTCTCTGGAACCCTGACCACCAGTAGCTTGGACCCAGTTCCCGATACCGGTAGGCTACTATTTGTTATATTTTTAAATGTTTTTATACTTTTTGTGTTCTTATATTTAAAAATATAATTTAAATATATAATAATGTGTTTATATTCAAATAAAGGAAAAAAACCGGCCAAGTGCGAGTCGGACTCGCCCATGAAGGGTTCCGTTACGTTACGATTTATGACGTATTAAAAAAAAACTACTCACTAGATCTCGTTCAAACCAATTTTCGGTGGAAGTTTATATGGTAATGTACATCATATATTTTTTTTAGTTTTATCATTCTCTTATTTTAGAAGTTACAGGGGGGGGACACACATTTTACCACTTTGGAAGTGTCTCTCGCGCAAACTATTCAGTTTAGAAAAAAATGATATTAGAAACCTCAATATCATTTTTGAAGACCTATCCATAAATACCCCACACGTGGGTTTGATGAAAAAAAAAAAATTGAGTTTCAGTTCTAAGTATGGGGACCCCCAAAATTTATTGTTTTTTTTCTATTTTTGTGTGAAAATCTTAATGCGGTTCACAGAATACATCTACTTACCAAGTTTCAACAGTATAGCTCTTATAGTTTCGGAAAAAAGCGGCTGTGACATACGGACGGACAGACAGACAGACAGACAGACAGACAGACATGACGAATCCATAAGGGTTCCGTTGCCATTTGGCTACGGAACCCTAAAAATGATCTACACATACACAATCATGAGCACAAAGCAGAAATAGTCGACGGCTGCACGTCATGATTGTGACAAGAAGGCTTCCACCCAGCATGATGCTGTGCTATGGGGACCCTCAGCACAGCGCTGGTTTTCAGTGGTTACCTCTGCCTACCCTTCGAAGTATACAGGTGTGCTGTTATTTGTGTGCGCATGTCTCATGTTGACTTTACATGTTATATTTAGATAGATCGTGAATTATTACGATGATAAATGACAATCATTCTTGTTGATTTCTTGGATGAACGCCAGCATTCGCTATATTTGGTAGCTATAACCAGCGGTTGTCATTCCCAGATATTTGACAGTCGTTACGGGTAGGGAAGGCAAGTGATCGCGCGGTCGTTCACCAACGCGGTGGACTGATCAGTGAAGGAATCATCGTCCTCTAAATTCTACACGGTGGTAAGGGATGCGCAAGTCTCACAACCAGTCTTACCAAGGGGTATCGTATTACCCAGTAACTGGGTTGTGGAGGTCAGATAGGCAGTCGCTCCATGTAAAATATTGGTATTCAGCTGCATCCGGTTAGACTGGAAGCCGACCCCAACATAGTTGGGAAAAGGTTAGGCAGATGATGGTAAGGGATGCGCCGGACAGAAACCGGTGGAGGCGGATCATCCACTCCACATAATAATAATAATAATAGAGATGCAACTCCGAAGCTGACCACATCCTCAGACATGAGGGACCGACTACAGAGAGACGGGTTGTCAGAAACCCCGAACTCTAACTCAAAGTATATATTTCAAATAATCAATTTAAAAATTGTTTTTATTACTTATTAAATTACCGTATATTCTTTCAACTAATCCTACTAATAATTATTATATTGTAAATGTGAAAGTTTTGATGGATGGATGGATGGATGTTTGTTACTCTTTCACCCAAAAACTACTAAACGGATTTGGATGAAATTTGGCACACAGATTGTTTATAACCAGGATTAACATATGAGGATACTTTTTATCCCGATATTCCCACAGGATCGAAACTTATGCGGGTGACACCGCGGGGCGCAGCTAGTTCTTTCATATGCATAAATTAGTAAAAATCTGTAAAGCTGTTGTAATTTCAAAATAACATTACAAACAGACACTTTCTTTTTTAGGGTTCCGTACCCAAAAAAGCGTACGCTTATTATAAAATCACTTCGTTGTCCGTCTGTCAAGAACTCAGATACTCAGGGCTGCAATCCTTTGAAGCAGTGAAAAAATCAAACTTCTAAGCCGACGCAATCAAATATGTTCTATGTTCCGTTTATGCCGCATATTTTGACGCTCGCAAGGGAATCAAAACCTGTAAGGTACTTCCCGTTGACCTAGAATCATGAAATTTGGCAAGAAGCAATGTCATGTAGCACAAGTGAATAAAAATCAGTAAACCGTAAATTTGTAGTTAATACCTACCTAACCCTCTCGGTGCGAGAGTCCGACCCGGTTTTTTTTTGTTGATAATAGACTAAAATGTATAGCGTAGAACTATCAAAAACCCGAAACTGTCAAATTTTCCCAATCAACCTTGAACCTTAATGATCTAGCGATAGAGTTGAAAATCTATTAAAGAAATTTGACAGATTGTAGTAGCTTGATGTGCTGGCGTCTGTACGATCTATGTCCATACCTACAGCTGAAGAGTTTGCTTTTTTGTACGCGCTAATCTCTGGAACTTCAAGTCGGATTTGAGAAAATCTTTTTGCATTTGATAGCCCAATTCTTGAGAAAGGCTATAGGCTATTTAACATCACGCTGCAACGCTTCGGAGCCGAGCAAAAGGAAAAAGAGTCTGAAATAACGCTTAACTAATAGCGCGGGCAGGCGATGCGATGCAACAGGGTGGCTTGGGGGCTTGGGCAAAACGATTTACGCGGACGAAGTCGTTGTCAGAGGATATTCTATACTGCACTGGGCCCGCGTGTTGGATTATGGCCCACTCTTACAAAGAGGAAGCTTGTGCCCCAGCAGCGGGACATTGTAGCTGAAAATGATGAAACAGGGGTTTAAATGGAGCGACTGCCTATCTGACCTTAAAATCCATTGTAGGCTCTCTACAGGTTTAAAAGGCAATTTTAACGGCAATGTAAATTCAAGGAATAATTATGTAAGCCAGTAAGGGATGATTTTTCCAGCGCCAGATACAATAAATATCCGTATAGCGATATATGTGGCCAGATAACTTTATCCGAGGAATAATTTTGAATTTTTACATATAGTTTTCATTATATTTGTTGGTATATTGGCGTGGCTAGCTGACATATGGCAAAAAAATTAATGTTCTGTGTCTTGTAATGTGAATGACTTTACATACTTAGTATTGTATACAATACTGTGTGTGTCTTTTGTAATTTGGACGTTCGAAAAGTACTGATTCTCAGCCTAATTTGAATAAATGACTTTTGATTTTGGTCTTGATTTTTCATTTTGACAGTTCACTTCTTCCAAATAAAAACTGCCAGACGTCAATTTTGTTCCACGAATAAAAATTATCTGTTGATTGAAAAATCAACCTTAAGTTGAGGATAATTTAATTAAGTGCATGAAGCACACAGACCATTAAGGACGTGTGAGTCGTTGCCCGGAATGTTACCATTTTATTAATATTATGTTTATAAAAATTTTGTTTATACTATAAGGAGGGGCTTGTGGCTAAGTAATAACAGCTGCACGGGTCGATCCATCAGGTGAAGCTACGCTTGCCGCGGTTGGTCCGTCGATGGGTGACCATCTTCACATACCAAGCTCGTTAAGCCGTTGGTCCTGGCTGTCATTCGTGGATCTTTGACAGTCGTTACGGGTCGTCAGAAGCCCGAAAGTCTGACAACCAGTCTTACCAAGGGGTATCGTATTATCCAGTAACTGGGTTGTGGAGGCAGTATCTTCATGTGAAATACTGGTATTCAGCTGCATCCGGTTAAACTGGAAGCTGACCCAACTTCGTTTGGAAAAGGCAGATGATATGTTTTTAGTTTGACTGAAACACAAAAACTAACATTTTTTTTTTATTAGACCATGTCTCCAACCTACTTATCCTTGTTACAGCTGGTGGGCGCCCCCTGCGGCCAGCATGGCCAGTACACCTTCTACAAGGCCCTGCGGCTCACAGGACCTTCAGAGAAGATCATAGCCATCGGGGACTTCTTCTTCGTCAAGGTCTGGCAGGATTCCGAGCTGGTGTCCATAGGTAAGACTGTGAAACTAGCATCAGTGATGTTCATCGCGGGTAAGATGTATGGTGAACTTTCCATTGGTTTATCTTTGCTGAGAAGCAGTGGTGGCCGACTGGTAGAGCAGTGGTGGTCCAGTAGTATCGGCCGCGCCTTACGAGCTGTAGGTCGTGGGTTCGAACCCAGGCAGGCGCTTTACTTAGTGTTAATAATTACATCACCACTGCTCTCAAACCGCTGAAGGAAAACATCGTGAGGAAACCGGCATGTCCTAGAACCAACAATTCGAAGGTATGTGACGTCCACCAATCGCACTGGGCCCGCGTGGTGGGTTACGGTTACGGCCCACTCCCTCTCACAAAGAGGAAGAAAGCCTGTGTCCCAGCAGTGGTAACATTATAGGTTGAAATTATAACCAAAAATTCGAAGTCTGACATCCACCAAAGATGTCACATGACTTCACTTCGAATTTTTGGTTCTACATAGGACATGCCGGTTTCCTCACGATGTTTTCTTTCACCGTTTTGAGGCAGTAGTGATGAAATAATTCACACAAAGTAAAGTGCCTGCTTGGACAGCATATATTTGCGAAATAAATGTCTATTCTATTCTCGTGGAAGCTGGTTCCTTAGCAAAATTGTGTTGTCAACAGGAGAACTCCAATTGCTATGGACAGACCGGGTGTCAGACCAGACCCTGGTCAGTCTCCGTCTGTATTTCCTGCCAGAAAACACGCCAGAGGGGAGGAACCAGCATGGGGAGGTGAGTCTTAGACCCTAATATAAGACCAGGAAGTTATAGACACGAGACTGTTGTTGAACACTCTTCAGAAAGGTTTTATGTGGTATTATGTATATCAAGTGATTGGAAGTCATTTATCTTTTGTCCTTTTCTAAATGATATAGAAAGAAAAAGATGCACTGAACTTTATGTTATAGCGGCAATAGTTACCTTTACACGCTGTGAAATTTTCTACTGTTTACCTATTACGGTTCCTGAGAGCCTGCTGATAGACGGACGGATAGCCGTCGGAGGCTTAACAATAGGGTTCAGTTGGCACTCTTTGGGATAACCCTAAAAATGCGTGTACAGTTGGTTCTAGACAATGATTTAGGTGTTTCGAAAGTCGTAAAATTGTGTGACACAAAAAATTTCAATTTGAATAAACCTAAAAAATTACAACAAAAAAAAATGTGCGAGCAAATGACACCCCCGATCCCTCAAAAAATTGTGTCGATTTTTCTACGCACAGTTCTACCAAACAGCCTGTATAAACTCCAGTTAAGACAAATCAGAAACCAGTAAATCCTACTATCGCACTAATATTCTAAAGGCGAAAGTTTGTGAGTGTGTGTGTTTGTATGTTTGATACTTATTCATGCCCAAACGGCTGGACCAATTTGAAATTTGGCACACAGATAGTTTATAACCAGAATTAAGACATAGGATACTTTTTATCCCGATATTCCCACGGGATCGAAACTTATGCGAACGAGTAATTGATCGCTACCGTGGGGCGCAAATCGTAATTGATCAATCCGAAACCCAGACTATAATAGAAATAGACACGACCCAATCGATTCTCCAATCCTGGGCCAAGCAGGCAGAGGCAGATGACCCACTCCTGCCGCTGGGCGCTGGGTCAGATGCATACATATACGAATTTAATCAATACCTAGGTTATCGTCCGTCAACGGCCACTGAAAATGTAGTTCACAGAAGGCCCATTTTAAGCTAGCCTAAAATATAAAAAAAATCTAAGATGTGTTTTAAAAATTATTGGCATTTCAAAAAAAAACTAGAAAATCTGTACCCTGTGACAGTATTTTCACTACACATCGTACAAACCTAAACTTAAAAAAAAAATGTTATAGGATCCAGAATAATGTTTCTGTACAGTCTTGCCTAAAATTTAAAGCCAGCTGCTTCAGCTTGGAAAAAAATGTCACTTTTTGCCCAACCAAACATTCAAAATTGACTGACTGTACTGAAAAAAAAATGTACAGACGCCAGCAGGTCAAGCTACCCGAAACTGTCAAATTGTCTCAATCAACCTTGAACCTTAATGCTTTAGCTATAATTTAGAAAATCTATTAAAAAATAATTGATAGTTTGTAGTAGATGGATGTGCTGGCGTCTGTACACAACTTAGATTTAAAGAAATATTTTTCTGATAACTATTATGACATTTATGACTTGGCCGATTACCCGATTCCGGCTGCTTGACGTCGACTTCTGGGACCCTGTATAATAAAGACGTAAAATTGGTTTGTTTGTAAGTTTGTATGTAAAAATATTCTTGCGTTTGATAGTCCAATTCTCGAGAAAGACGTTTATGTACTAATAACATCATGCTAGGACACTTAGAAGCCGAGCAAAATAAAAGTCAGAAAGAACGCCGAACGAAAACGAATTAATCAAACTCAAACTCAAAATATTTATTTCAATTAAACCATTACAGGCACTTTTGAATTGTCAAGGGGTCGGTCAGTCAGAAAAATGAAGCTAGTTGCCCATTCCAAAGCGTAGGTACCTATGGAGAAGAACGGGCAAGAAACTCCATGGACACTAATAGCGCGCGATGCGTCGGGTAGGATCGGGCCCACTCCCTTTCACACAGAGAAGGTGAGTCCCAGCAGTGGGAACATTTATAGGTTCGTGATGAAATTATTTACACAAACTAATGCACCTGCCTGGGTAACCCATGACCTACAACTCAGTATGTCGCGGCCGTTACTGCTCTCAAAAATAACCTAATTATCAACTACGGAACCCTTGACAAAAGCACCACTAACCCTAAAAGATTCGTTTAAAATAAGCGAAGCTCAGAAATCGAGAGAGCGCTGCAAACGCGGCTATGCGCTATCTCCCTCGCTCGCCTACGTTGCCATAGTGCTGTCTCGCTCTAATCCCTATTTGGTAACACCAACTATTTCATGGATGAAATTACTGTTCGTGTGTGGTGTTGGTCAAGAGAGGTAGCGAGAGCGATTTGTGTTGTTAGAAGAATGGGTTTGTGAAGAAAAAAAGAGAATATGGAAACTGTTTTTAGCGTTTTGACATTCAGCTGCATCCGGTTAGACTGGAAGCCGACCCCAACACAGTTGGGAAAAGTTAGGTAGATTGATGGAACTGAGGGATTTTTTTAATCTATGGCAATGGATTAGAAAATAATGAATAGAATTTGTTTTTTTGCATAGAGTGTAGGTTTACAGGTAAAACAATATTTGCCTCCGAGTACGGCCATAAAGCGCTCTCCTTGCTCAAAAATGGCGGCCGTGTGTCACCTTTCCGAACTGTCAAGTTCATTCCAAATGTTGGCAATACGTAGTCAGTAAAATGATGCATGTAAAAATGTCCTTAATGTGCCCTTATTATTTTTATTCCCTTACTAGCTGCGCTCCGCGGTTTCACCCGCGTAAGTTTCGATCCCGTGGGAACAGTGGGATAAAAAGTAGCCTATGTGTAAATCCAGGGTGTCAGCTACGTCCATACCAAATTTCATCAAAATTGGTCCAGCCGTGTGAGCGTGAAGAAGTAACAAACACACACACACACTCACTCACAAACTTTCGCCATTATAATATTAGTGTGATTGTACTGTAAATTTTACCATTTGGCATGTAAAAAATTGTACATAGGTAACAACAAAAAAGCAGCGTCGATGTGACGGGGTGGGTTGAGGGGGGAGGGGGGGACAACAAATTTCACGCTGACGAACTGCGGGCAGAAGCTAGTCATTAATTTATAATCAACAAAACGGGAATCGACGTAGGCGGTTTATTTCTACAAAAAATTGAATCAAAGAAAAATAAGTGGCTTCAAGTTGGGGAACTTAAAACCACTTATTTTTCTTTGAGTCAATTTTTTCATCATCAAAATATAAACATCAAAAGGTTATTTTAACAAGATTTTTATTATTCTAAACTATGTCTTCGATTTGTTTCGTTGTTTTACACAGTTATAATCACGAACTGCTAAACATTTTTCCTCAATCCTACTATACGTACACACGGTGACACATCAAGCTATACATTTCCAGTTTTAGCTGACCTCGCATTGTGTAGGTTTTTCGTACAATCAGAAGTCAGCTTATACTGGTTTTGAATAGCTTGATGTGTAGTCGTGCGTAAACATAAAAAGCAGTTTCGTGTACGTTAATTAAAAAAAAAAAATTGGTAAAAATTTTGGTAAGTATGAGGTTTTCAACCAAAAAATCTTGAACAAAATAAAATCAATTGGTTATCTATGCTATTTAATTTAAACGCTTAATTTGAACAGAGAGCTGAAGGCCAGTTCTCGTAATTAAAAACGTTCAAAATCTAGTCTCAATGTCATAAATGTAGGGAAATTAGAAGTTTTTTGACAGATCTAAGATCTGAGAGATCAGACTGTGAACGTTCTTATAATTACGAGAACTGCCCCTCTGATGAAACGTTATTCTATGCAAGGTGTAATTTGTCTTAGCTAAGGGACCAAGGACCAACCCTGTATTCACGAAAAAACTGCTGTTCCATACTATTTTGTTGAACTATGTGACTATTAATATAAGTATGGAAAAGCTGTTTTTTTTTTCATAAATAATATTAAAAAGAAAAATACATTTTACTTATTTATTTATTTGCTAACATGTAAAACACTGGTTAGTAGGCATGCATTAAAATTTCATGACGCAGTACTAAGTCATCCACCCTGTGAGGGCACTGCAAATTTTATATATCAAATTATTAAATCCTATCCTATTAATATTATAAACGCGAAAGTTTGTGAGGATGGATGGATGTTTGTTCCTTTTTCACGCAAAAACTACTAAATGGATTTTGATGAAACTACAGTAATATAGCTTATACATCAGAATAACACTTGGATACTTTTTATCCCGATATTCCCACGGGATCAGAACTTATGCGGGTGAAACCGCGGGGCGCCGCTAGTATATAATATAATAATAATTAATTAAGTCAACTCTTATCAGTCATGCCTAACGAGCGTGTTATCAATAGTGCCAATACGTACTATTGATATACATAATTATGATTAAAAAGTCCCGAGGATTTGCCAAAAGATGAAATTGTAAACTATGATTTTGGTATAAAATTTGACCTTTGGAATCATTTTGACTATTACAGTTGGAATTGTTTCAATTTTGTCAGTTGAACAACACACATTGCGTTACTTACGTTGTTGAGCAGACACATTTTTCGAACATATGAAGAAAATTTTGACGTTCAAAAGTGCCTTGTGCCTATTTGTAATAAATGATTTGACTTTGACAAATTCAAGGGTGTGGAAAAAATCAACAAAAAAAAAAATCAAATACAAATTCAACACATATATCCGCCAACTTTTATGTTTATGTTTTATGATTACGGGCTACGGCCCACTCCCTCTCACAGAGAGGAGGCCTGTGTCCCAGCAGTGGGAAAATTTAATAGGCTGATTATTTGATTTATTTTATTTTATCAAACTGAACAACTTTCTCCATGGGACCAACCTCGTAACTGCGAAAAAATAATCAGCCGTCCCATACATTTGTGTCGAGTATGTATTGAAGTTTTGTATGGGATAGCTGATATTTTTTCCGCGATTACGAGGTTGGAGAAAGAACGAAAAAAAAATTATGAGAGAAAGAGAAGGAGGAAGGAAGGAGAAAGTTGTTCATTTTGATTGTTTTCCACACTGTTTTAATAGGTGCTGTCATCATCATTATAATAAGAAAGAAAAGAAAGAAAGAAAAAGTATTTATTGCGACTCGTACAGGATCATAAACTAAACTAAACACAGTTATAAATAAAAATAAAACAAATTGTATAAAAAAGTAACAAAAGGAAAAAAAAAATGAAACAAAGTCCTATACGAGGCCAAAAGGCTCCTATCTCAGCATGATGCTTCGACATTTAAAAAATAAATGTCGTAGCGCTGGTATTCTGATAGGGCCCGCTGTGATGTCACGGGCAATCACAGTAATAAATAAATAATAAAATAGATATAGTATAATGTAAAATATTAGCAATAAAATAAATATTATTTATTTTTAATTCGCGCTAGACGTAACCTTATTACTTGTCTATGCCCTGAGTGTCAGAAGCACTCTGTGGCATTGTTGTGACAAGTGAAGGGTCGCATGCGCCGAAAATAAAAAACCGGCGAAAATCAATAAATAATACGTTACCTATACATTACGGCTGTGTAGTGGCACAGTATTACAGTGAATATACAATAAAAGTAGAAAGTGGCAGTTAATTAACGGCATGGATGAAATGGAGAAATAGAAATAAACTAATGATAGCGAGTTATAACTTTTAGAAACAAATAACAGACAACGAAACAAAACATTGTGTAGGCCGGCAATAACAATTCGTCTAACGATGCTGCCAGTAAAAGCATGAATAAAGAAGAACATTTTACTTATAAATTATCGAACATTAACATAACGAACACAAAAACAAGATGCGAAACAACTGCTGTGCCTGTTCAGTGAACAATCGCTGCCAAACGCTCGGACCACCAATGCTACCTGCGTGCACATCAAGGGTAGGTTCAGAGTTTGGTATCTTTTTGAAGCTGCAGTAAATACTGTTTGAATTTTAATCTAAACGCACCAACTGTCTTCATAGCACGAAAAGGAGGTGGCAAGTCGTTCCAGCAGCGGGAGGCAGCGAATTTGAAACTACCACGGAATGCAGCAGTTCTATGCGATGAGGCTAGCATGAGGTACGAAGATGCTCTTGTTTTAATTTTGTTAACATCGCGTGACCAAGACAGTTTTTTATACAAATATTCTGGTTGCTTAGTGAGAATTGTGCCAAAGAGTAGGGTAGCCAGGTGAAGCTTTCTCCGTGCTGACATTCTCATCAAATTACCCTTATTTAAAAAAGGAGTGATGTGGGAACGTGGTGGTACTTTGTAGCAGAATCTTGCACACGCATTCTGCACCCGCTGAATCAGTCTTTCGCTTCTACCGAGAATGCACGCCCCATACACAGTGTCAGCGTAATTCAGCTTGGATAAAACAAGTGACTCGCACAGCATGACACGCATATCCACACTAATGTAGGGACGGATACGATACAACACCTTCAGTCGGTAGAAGCAGTTGCGCACAGCCTCCAATATGTGTGCTTCAAAATGCAGCTGCCCGTCAAATATCACACCCAGATTACGAGCCTCCAGAACTCTTTCCACACCACAACCATCAATCCTGAGGTCCAGGTTGCAAGAAAGCATTTTATTAAGGAAATCCCTGGATCCCATCACAATATACTTGGACTTACTAGGATTCAGGACGAGGGAGTTTCTTGTGGACCAAGCTGAGATCCTTTCCAAATCATCATTCACCCTGTTTACTGTTTCAGCTATATCCTGGGACCGGAAGGAGAGGTACAACTGCAGATCGTCAGCATAAAGGTGGAACTTAGTATTGATCAGACAGTTGGTGATGTCAGCACTGTACAGGATGAAGAGAAGCGGGCCCAGGATCGATCCCTGAGGTACGCCCCTTTCCACGCGCTTCGGAGCCGATGACATGGAATCTCCGCTATCACTTGTCACCTGGACAAACTGCGATCTATTTTTGAGGTAACTCTCAAACCATTTAACGGTTTCGACTTCACACCCATAGTAAGACAGCTTGGAGAGTAGAAGTGACGTGTTAATTGAATCGAAAGCACGCGAAAAGTCCAGCAGGACGAGCAGGGTTCCCATACCCTGGTCCCTAGCCTCAAGAATGTTACCGACAACATCCAGGAGCGCCGTCGCTGTGCTGTGGGCCTTGCGAAAACCGGATTGAGCCTGCGGCAAAATACTGTGGTGCTCAAGATATGCCCTAAGTTGGTCAGAGACAACCCTCTCTAAAATCTTGGACAGACATGGAAGTAGGCTTATCGGACGGAGGTCTTTCACACTAGTGGGGTTAGGTACTTTTGGGATCGGTCTAACAATTGCCATTTTCCACAGATCAGGGAAAGAAGAGTTGACTATGGATCTGTTGACGATAGCTGTGATCACTGCAAGAGTTCTAGGAAGTGTCAACATCAGCATCTCCAGAGAAATTTGGTCAGAGCCCTGCGCATTGGACTTAAGACTGCGCAAGATCCTCAACACCGCGTCCTGCCGGACTGGCTCAAGCCGGAAATGACTATTACCGTGTCTATGGTTGTCAAAATATGTTAAGTCTGCAGTAGTGACCTTCCCACTGCCTGGTACATCCAAAAAGTCAATCAGCCTATAACGTTCTCACTGCTGGGACACATGCCTCCTCTCTAGAGGTGAGAGAGAGTGGGCCGTAATCCACCACATGGGCTTAGAGTGGGTTGGCGGATATGTGCTGAATTTGTATGAAATTATGTAGTGAAGTGTTGATTGATGTAGGCATGTGTGACATTTAGATACATAACATAATGCCACGCCTTGTTCCCCCAAGGATTAGGCAGAGGTGTACCTAGCACACCCACATTTCGCTAGTTATGTTTAAGTTTCATGTAATAGGGGGCGAGCCTTACGCCATCAACCGGGCGCAAAACCGAACTGCTACTGAGGAATCCCATATAAGAAAACCAATAACACCGATGCCGATGCATTCCACCAGTTTCTTTGACAAATCTTTTACTGTTCAAGCAGTACGGTTATGGAATGACTTGCCCGTGTCGGTAAGGCGTGCTCAATCTTTGTCCGCTTTCAAAATCATGATAAAAAAGCACTTCCTCTCTCCTTAAACATCATCATTATTATTTATTATTATTATTTTCTTTGCTCTTGTTTCATGTTTAATATTATATGTATATATTTATTTAGGTGAGTAAAATTAAAAAAATAAATACTTTATGTATTATATTAATAGTATAGTGTAAATGGTACACCACAGACTACCTACTATATTTGTCTCTCCTTAATTTTAATCCATCCAAAGGTTGTCTTTAAAAGATAGCTCTTCGCGATAAGACCGCCCATTGTGTCACCCTCTATAAAATCTTATACGTATATTTATATTCTGTAATTTGTATGGAGTACAATAAAGAGTATTCTATTCTATTCTAACACTGTCCGACCTGGGAATCGAACCCAGGACCTCATGCTCAACAGTAGCGCTTGCGACTACTAGACCCACGAGGCATCATCATCATTCTCGAGGCATCATCATGATTTTTTGATTTTGATTTTCTCCTGCCCTTATTCCAATTTATTCATGCTCGGCGCGACATGTCTTTTCCTTCCATATCATCATTCACATAGTCCATCCATCGTTTCAGCGACATTCTAAATGGCAATCGCAATGATAATAAAAAATAATAAAACTGGCCATCATCAATATAATATATATCCCTAAAGGATACGGAACCCATTAAAAAAAATAATAAGTCAATTCGTAGCTGAGCATGAAACTTAAAAAAGACAAAGAAAAAAATACCTATATATTTGTTTTCGCTTGTACCACACAGCCATACCTATTGCCGGACATACGCAAGCGATATTCGCTCTTATGTTCAGGCTTTAACCGCGAGATTCCCTTGTATGGGCGTGGAGTAATTTTGTAGTACGTTATGGGGATTTTGTACTAGGATCAAATAGTTTTGGTCTTGGTTGTAATTTTTTGTCTAAATAAAGGTTGTTTGCTGTTTGTGCTGTAATTAATTATATTTTATGAGTGTAATAAAATTCTTTTTAAACGTTGCTTGACATGAAATTTTTGTAATTCAGGCTAAATGGGCTGTCTAGAAAAATGCTGTGCTTTTTAAATATTTATCAGGTTTTAACAAAGTTGCTAGAGTTATGTAGTATTCTAAATAAAATAAAAAGGTTTTCAATGTAATAACATTTTACAACTAACTATTAACACTAGGTACTTACCTCTTTAATTATTTTTTACGAACTATACAATTTTTATTCCGTTATAAAAGTTTTTGTGAAAATTAAGAATCTTCAAGCAAAATAAAAGGCAAGCATTCTACCCTTTCTTAAATTCAAAAGGTTTTTTTTTTCAGAAAAAATTTAATTAGTCCATTAATTTACATTTACTAACAAATAATTATAACTTTTACATGCACTATAGTCATCGTTTATTAAGTTCTTATTAAAATTATAGTAGGTAGTAATTAAATTAACATTGCAAAACATAAAATAAACTGTACAAATAATGTAATTAACTGTGTTTCATTTTACAATATTGGCAATTTAAGGAAGTAACTACGTTAAAGACAAAACGTTTAACAACTGCTATGTATCGTTGATACTAATCGAAAATATTATTTTTTAAACGAAATCAAACAGTTTATGTATGTAGTGAAAATAATAAAAAAAAACTTTTTTATCCGACTGCAGCGAAGCTTATCAGAAAGGTTATGTTTTTGTTTTTTAATTATTATTATCCGTTAACGTCCCACTGCTGGGTAAAGGTCTCTCTACTCTCCTTCCACCTCTCTCTGTCCAGAGCTGCCAAGGACCAATCTTTATTAAAGAAGTCCAGCTCATCCCGCCATCTCCGTCTGGGCCTGCCACGATGTGGTTTTTTGTTTAATATTATTATATTTTATAACAAGAGTAAACAAATAGTCCTAGCGTTTAATAACATATAACATTCTCCATAATACATGATATAAGATGACCTATTAAAATTAAAAATTAAGTAACAAAACATACAAACATACATTATGTCATACCATTGCCCCTTTATTCTCCTTAGTGAAAGGCAGAGATATATTGCTCACCACTATACTGCCAGTTATGTTAAAAGTGCCATTTAATAGACGGCAAGCCTATTACCATCAACCAGACAGATATCTAGATTACTAAGAAATTCCAAATGAAAAGTGGAGTAATAATAATAATAACTGCAAATATCAAGAGTGGTCGGTGCAGTACACAATACACTAGAACTGCGACGCGCCATGTGACGACTTTAGAGCTAGAGACACGGTGGAGTCGAAATGGTACTAAAAATATTTTGTTTTTTTTTTATGCTAATCCTTTTCTCTTGTAAAATAGATTAAATGGAAAATAAAGTAGGTAATGTTAAAGGTTACAAATATGGGAAAAACCACTGAATATTTTCTTTAGTTATTCGTGAATCGTGATGTAAAGAGAAAAATGTAAGGAGTAGTTACGTTTATAAATTAGGTGTTGTGTACTTGTGTGTTATAATCGTACATTTTTATCATTATAAGTCGACGTTGTTTGATGAGATTCAAGATTAGTGTGACTACTATACCTACTTATATTTGCTTTTCATTCATGATAATTTGTAAAGCTAGAGGGCTATTATCCTATTAAATATTTTCAATTATTAATAGAATTTAAGATAAAGATTGGTCCTTGGCAGCTCTGGCCAGAGATAGGTGGAAGGAGACTAGGGAGGCCTTTGCCCAACAGTGGGACAATTAATCATTTAAAATTTATAAATATCAGTGTCGATTACAGCGTAACGTGGCGTTAATATTCATTTTAATTTACAGAAAGAAAGAAAGAATTGGGACACGCACATATATACAAACAGTAAAAAAGGAACATTTAAAAGTAACAAAATAAACATTGCATAAATTTTTGAGTTGACAAAACAAAAATAAAAGACCTGTGCGACGAACTTCATAAATAAACATTAGAACAGTAATCAGCAGCATTTTTCTTTTTCTTTCTTTCTTTCTTTAATCTGTTAAATTAACCTTTTTAATTAATTAGGTTTTTAAATGTCATATTGTCACGTACGAAAACAAAAGTGAAAGTTACAATTTACTGTTGTGCACGAAGCTAAGCTAATCCATTGGACGGTTATCCGAAGCGCAACTCTGTACGTATGAACCTTGCTTTTGTGTCCTTGCATGAAAATACACCAACATTACACATTTTCAAATAAATATAATTGAAGTGTCTGTTTGTAATGACTAACAGCTTTTTACTAAATGCATATAAAAGTATCGGTGCTTATAACAAAAAAAAAACATTTTTAATATTTTTGTCTGTCTGCTTCTTCCGGCTAATCTCTGAAACGGCTGGACCAATTTTGACGGGACTTTCACAGGCAGGTAGCTGATGTTTTAGGGTGTAACTTAGGCTCGCTTTTATTAGAAAAAGAATTGGGGTGCCATGCCACGCATAATTAAAATCCATGAAATCCAACTTGTTTTTCGACATGCACGCGAACGAAGTCGCAAGAGTTATGCATATGTACGTTTTGAGTTTTAAATTATCCCTATCATGTTTATATTAACAGAAAGTGTACAGGAAAATGATTACGAATAGTTAAATTATGTAGCTTAAAAACGTGGTCAATGTTGTTAGCACTTATTATTTTCCCTAAAAGCAAAACATACACAATTTAAATGGTTGATAAAATAGTATTAGGATATGTAGGTAACTAGGTATTGTATTCAAATATCTAATGAGAAAGTGTTTGTAATTTAAAATAACTTTACGTCTGAGCATGACGTTCTGGGTTCGATTCCCGGGTCGGGCAGTGTTATTAGGTTTTTCCATCTGGAATTTCTCAGTAGCAGTCCTGAGGGATTTGTGCCCGGTTGATGGCAATAGGCACGCCCCCATTACATGGGTCTTAAACCTGACTGGCGAAATGTGGGTGTACTATAGACACGCCTCTGCTAAAACCTTCAGGGAATACAGGCGTCATCTTAGTTTCATCATCATCATTTCAGCCGAAAGACGTCCACTGCTGGACATAAGCCTCCCCAAGCACCGCTACTTCGACCGGTTCTGTGCTTCCCGCATCCAGCGGATTCATTTAAAAGGATTTAAAAATAATCCAAGAATGTACAGTTTGGTGATAATCGCGAGTTTCGAGTGTCCCTAGGTATAATGTTTATCTTATCTTTGAGTTCATACGCTGTGTAAATAACTGATAACACTGGCCGTTAGGTACAGACGAGTGATTAAGTGGGAACATATTTCATTCTTTTGTGCCTATTTGTTTTTGGCGTTTCGTGGCTAACTTCGTGTGAGTCGCCTATAGACAAAATTATATTATTTAAAAGTGACGATTCGCACTTTTCGGGCGAGTAAATTCGTCGACTAAATCGGTAAAAACGGAAAAGTGTGGTATCATCTGGGTCGTCAATCTGTCACTTAAGGGCGATTGATATTTCATGGAAATAGTTATTTAATAGGATCATATTATGAACTTAGAAAAAAAATACATATTTTTTACGGTCGCGAATCATATTTGTTTAACATACAACCTGATACTGATCTGCAAATTACAAAAAACGTAAGAAAATTAGAATTTCGCGGGCTACCCTGGCGCTTAAGCAATATTTTCAGTTTTTTAATTATTTTGTGAATTGTGACTTTGTGAGCCTGAAATTAATTGTATTATCATTAATTTATTAACACAATAGGAGTTTTAAGGATTTATCCAAAAGTTGGACAGTACAGGGAAAAATATTATGTTATATTTTATTATAAAACTACAGTAAAGAAAGAAGGAAAATACGTTCATTTGCGGTAAACATGACGCAGCGAAAGAATACAGACACAAAAAGAAAAAGTTAGAGAAAAATACATGCCACATCCATAAAAGCTAGCTAGCAAAAAGTGGCTAGAAAAAAATAAAATATATCATCATCATCATCATCAGTATACAGCAGTCCACTGCTGGACATAGGCCTCTCCTATTGCACGCCATTCAACTCGATTTTCGGCAACTCTCATCCAGTTTCTACCAGCCATCCCGCGAAATAAAATAAAATAAATAGATGATCGAAAAAACATTAATCTTCATTCGTATATTACTAGTAGAATTTTCAATTTGATTTGATCTTATTTTTAGATCTATAACATTTTGACCGCGTAGCATGTATGTTAGATTTCTAGAATAATCTAGTTAGATTATTCTAGAAATCTAAATTATCTATAGTATTGTTTATCACCTATATATATCACTTTTAGCTGATAAACAATATTATAGGTAAGGTAAGATTATTCTATTTAGACATCTTTTACCATTCGGCTGTACTTGGGACGGCCATATCAAGCTAACATTTCCAGTATAAGCTGACTTCTCACTGTACGAAAAGCCTATACAATGCGTGGTCAGTGGGGTAATTGCGTAACACACTAAAAGTAGGAATGGCTTTCATTTTGACAGTACAACAACAATCATTGCTTTATTTACGTTGTTGAGCAGACAAATTCTTCGAGCAATGGATTAGCAATATCCTTCAAAATGATTCAGATTGTGATTGATAGTCTATTACGCAATTAGGGTGGTTAAACTGGAAATGAAAATAGCGTTATATGTCGTCGTATGTACAAGTAATAATTGCGTTGATAAGTTTTATATGTTGTTGAAACCTGAAATAACTTTTTTGTGACAAGATAACTAAAGTAAACGGTTCTCAAAGTTTCTTTTGTAGGTCAATTTGAACGTTTGTTTTCATTCTACATGACCTATTACTGAGTAGCGTAACAAATAAGCGTCAGCTGTTGTTTTATACCGTTTATAGACTTTTTATCGTTTATAATTACCTAGTTTTGGAACGAAGTGCCTTATTGCACGTTGTACTCTGAACACTTGGTGAATGAGAGCTAAACCGAAAAAAGTTTAACATTTTGACCTTCATGACACTTTTCCAACCATTTTGATAGAATCGTCACTGCGAAAAACCCATATTCGACGACACCTCTTAACTGTTTTCTTTTTTCATTTTTAAGTATGCCTTGCCTCGTTTATTTGGAAAATATAAATAAATACTTTAAACATGGTCAAAATATCACTAATAAGCAGGGATTCTTATTTATTTCTGGGCTCGCAACGACATTTAATCAGTTTATTATTATTCTACTGTCGTCATTTTCTTAATTAGTGCATCTAGATTCTCTCTCTTCAGATTACAGAATTGAAAGCACTAAGATTAACATGGCTCTCGTTTTATGGCCTGAGCGCCTGACTCAGATAACGCACTTTTACAAAAAAAAAATTATACCTGCAAGTTACTCGTACTTATATCTTTGTCACTGCATACACGCCGATGTTTGTCGCTCTTTCATAAATACTCAGCTTAGACAGGAGACTTATTTTGTGTCCGGTTAGCAGCAACAGGGTACCCTTTATTACATAGTCTCCATTATTTGCCTAGCCTTTACCGATGTTTGTGTCACCCTTTGCAAAAATTCTATATTTATATCTGTAATTTATATGGTGTACATAAGAAAGAGTATTCTATTCTATTCGGGTCGGCAGTCTAACCAAATGCAGCTGGACACATTACATGGTATTTATAACATTACTGTAGTTGAAAATCTATTAAAGAAATTTGACAGACTGTAGTAGCTTGATGTGCTGGCGTCTGTACTAAGCAGTTTTTATTCCTGATAGGGTAGGCACCCTATCAGGAATAAAAACGTGATATTAGTTGACATACTTATCCATATTGGTCCACACTAGCTTACGACGATTACGACTGAGGGGAGCCGGGAGGAGAATGGGAGGCCTTTGTCCTGCCCGGCTAAAAATAAATAGTAAATTAATAATCCACAATTAAACAAAATAAAAACTCATTTATTCAAACTAGGCTGAGAAACAGCACTTTTTGAACGTCTAAATTACATAAGACTGTCCCCCAAAACGTTCTTCACCATTTCCTAGTTCTATACCTGGGAAGAAGTGGCACAACAAACTCCTCAGCAGCACAGCTGTCTGTTTAGTTAAAAGAACTTGATTCTATACTATACGTAGGTATGCAAAGTAATTAACATTACACAATATTTTTATGGCCTTATGAAGGCCGCAGGAATCCGCTGGATGACCTTGTGAAGGCCACAGGAATCCGCTGCATGCGGAAAGCACAGAACTGATCGAAGTGGCGATGCTTGGAGGAGGCATATGTCCAGTAGTGGACGTTTTTCACCTAAAATAATAATATTCAGCCTCCATTCCTTTTTCCACTTAACTCGATCCTGAGCCAATATAGACCAAGCTCTCGTATACCTACGCATCAAGTTCGTCCCGCCATCTACGCCTGGGTCTTCCGCGATGCCGTTGGACGTGATAAATAAATATGTTGCACAAACGAGAACCTAATAATAAAAATCCTTTGTTACATCCAAATATCTTTAGCCGGCACTCCTCTCCATAGATTCTCAGTTAAGCAATTATTTACCAGTGACGCGGCGCTCGGGCAGGGCTGCCAACCTACAGATTATATTTTTTAATGATGCCAACATTTGAATTTTGAAAAGTAGTATGTGCCACGTTACCCAGGTCCACTTGCTTCCTTGAAAGTCTTGCACTTGCTAACAATCCTCTCTTGTATTGATAGAAAACGAAGTATAGGTGTATATTATTTCATCACCACTGCTCTCAAAACGGTGAAGGAAAACATCGTGAGGAAACCGGCATGTCCTAGAACCAAAAATTCGAAGACATGTGACATCCACCAACCCGCACTGGGCCGCGTGGTGAGTCACTGAGAGGAGGCCTTTGTCCCAGCAGTGGGAACGTCATAGGCTGATTATGTATACATGTATCTTTGATCTTTTGGCGCGTGGCTAAAATTAGAACTAACGACGCCATCTTGTTTTTTCAGTAGGTACGATTTTGCAAAACCATTTCATAAAATGTTACAACGCCCCTCTGTCAATCTTATCGCGCCCAAAATTCTAACGTGTACTGTAGAATAGAGTTCTTTATTTTTAACCGAATTGCAAACAAAAAGAGGTTATGAATTTGATGATTTAAAAAAAAATGTTTACGATTTTACTTATGTAGATACTAGTTTTATGGGGTTTGTCAAACTAGTTTTGATCTCATAACTCGAAACCAAATAAAAACAGTTTTTTTTTGTTGTAATCTGCTATGTTGTGCTTATGGTCGCCTTCTAGTCTAACCGGATGCAGCTGAATCCCAGTATTTTACATGGAGTGACTGCCTTTCTGAAAACGATACCTCTTGGTCAGACTGGTGTTCAGACTTTCGGGCTTCTGAAGACCCGTAACGACAGACTGTCAAAAATCTATACATGACAACCGGGACCAACAGCTTAACGTGCTTTCCGAGGCAGGGAGGGATCTCGGTATGTAATGGTCACCCATCCACGAACCGACCGCGGCAAGTGTAGCTTAACTTCGAGCGATTTTTTTTAAGGCATAAGAGAAAGTGTTTCTTTGTTTCAAAGCGTTTTTACTATAAAACGGCTGCTTCCGATACCGATGCTGTTACATAGAACTTTCATACGTTACCTTCACGCTTCACTGGTGGAGGGGTAGGCAGGGCAGCAGCACTCGCTGCAGAAATGCTACATTATCTAATGAATGACGAGGGGTTTCAGTTGGGTGAAGTTTTTAATTGTTCCATGAAAAAAGTAAGTGTACCCTGTCCATTTTTATTAGGTAAACCGTTTTTTGACATATGGAACACACAATACATTGACACGTACGGTATTATAATGTCTGTAAGAAGCCATAGATAAGATATTTGAATAAGATAAGGCAGTTTATTTTATTAGCATATTTATTTTATTACGCATTTTAAAGTTAACTTTTACGTAATCTGGAATATGTACTCGTACGTTCTATGACAGCTGTCAAAAAAGGTTAACTTATGAGCAGGGTATAGGCCGTATAGGTATTTTACGAACAGGTACTTCGGTACCAACCAAGGTTGGCTTTGTGTCAAAAATCATGAAAATCGATTGAGTTGTTAAGCTGTGATTATCGTTATTAACAAAAAACTAGGATATTTTGCTTATTATTATTCACTTTAAGAGCAGTTGTGGCCCAGTGGTACCGGCTGCGACTTACGAGTTGTAGGTCGTAGGTTCGAACCCAGACCGACGCTTTACTTTGTGTAAATTATTTCATCACCACTGCTCTCAAAACGGTGAAGGAAAACATCGTGAAGAAACCGGCATGTCCTAGAACCGAAAATCGAAGATATATGACATTCACCAACCCACAGAACAGATAATATCTGTTCTGTGCACCAACCCACACCGCGTGGTGGATTACAGCCGACTCCCTCTCACCGAGAGGAGGCCTGTGTCCCAGCAGTGGGAATATTATAAGCTGATTATGTATACATAAAGAAGCCTATTCGATACTTGCTGAGTCAAATGCCGTGGTTCATAAATAGTTCGGTACCTCAGGCCTGTTACAGTAGTACAGACCCCAGCAGGTCTAGCTACCCGAAACTGTCAAATTTTCCCAATCAACCTTGAACCTTAATACTTTAGCGATAAAGTTGAAGATCTATTAAATAAATTTGACAGATTGTAGTAGCTCGATGTGCTGGCGTCTGTATAATTGTCAGTAATTCGGTATTTTCCAAAGGGTAATTATTAATTATGGGTTTTTCCAATAAAATGGGCAGAGGCGTCCTCCTGTCTGCTAACTACGTGTAACATACTTCAAACCGATCTGTCTGCCAAATGATTTTGGCAGTATTCTTCAATTACTCTCTGTAGTTATATTCCCAACGTGTGGAGGCATCTTTCTTTTTTATTATTTACAAACAACGTTGCCCCACACTAGGAATTACTCCTGTATCGTGAGTGCGTTTACAAACATTTTAACTCGCATAAACAAACAGCCAGACCCGGAACCTGTAGGCAATACAAATATTTTTTCCGTGCTGGAATCGAACCCGCGACACGCAGCAGCGCAGCAGTCGATTGCTCAGCCACTGCGCCAACCGTGTCGTCAACCTACATCGCCACATGCGAACTACGCGTCACACTGACGTCATGCAAAATCCTGCATCGCGCAAGCAGAGTTTACCGCGCGACTAGCATATACAGGATGACAGGTATACAATGTCCTGACATCATGGGTAGTTAGCCCACCAGACAACACCCATCTCGCTAACCAGGAACCTCTCTTTTCTATTGAGAATTAATGGGCTTTTTGATACCTTGTTCCTCGTGCTATGCAATACACGTTCAGTCCTCTCCAGTGTTAGCACGAGTTTCTCAAGAACAACTAATGCCCATAGCATCAGAACTGTTGAGCGTGATGGACTGATGGTGTCCACATGTACGTTGTGCGAGTCAATACCTACTCCCTAATTGCGTTACATATTATCAACCTTAATCTGAATCATTTTGAAGGATATTGCTAATCCATTATGTTCGAAAAAAAAATCTGCTCAACAACGTAAATAACGCAATGAATGTTGTTGAACTGTCAAAGTGAAACTCATTGCTACTGTTAGTCTATTACGCTGTTACCCCGCTGGCCGGAGGAGCGTCACGAACTGTGCAAGTACCCCATCGCCTCAGCCAAAAGGATTAATTAACACTCATTTATTAAATTTTCAGCTTAGTTACAGTCATTTTTCAATGAAGTACGTCAATTTACCAAAATCAAAAGTCATTTATTCAAATTAGGCTGAGAATCAGCACTTTTCGAACGCCAAAATTACATAAGACAGTCCCCCAAAACGCCCGCCCTTCACCACTTCCTAGTGTGAACAAGTGGCGCAACAAATTCCCCAGCAGCACAGCTGTCTGTTCAGTTAGAAAATACTTGATTGTATACAATACTAGATATGTAACGTGTAATGCATATTATAACCATAGCATACAATTGTCAAAGAATGGTTGTGTTGTCACATGACAATTTATGTAGTCAGTGTGATAACGATTGATTCCCCCGACTTTACAAATCAACATCATCTGCTTCGCCTTTTCCCAACTATGTCGGGGTTGGCTACCAGTCTATTCAGTATTTTAAATGGAGCGACTGCCTATCTGATCTCCACAACCCAGTTACTGGTCAAAGTCAAATCATTTATTTCAAATAGGCATAATAAAGACACTTGAACGTCAAAAATTACATTAAAATAGAATTGATTCTACTCGTAGTCGTACTGGGTAATACGATACCCCTTGATAAGACTGGTTGTCAGACTTTCGGGCTTCTGACTAACCGTAACGACTCAAAGATCCGCGAATAATAACCGGGACCAACCGGTCTCGGTATGTAAAGATGGTCACCCATCCACAGACCAGCTGCGGCAAGCGTAGCTTAACCTGATCAATCGACCTGTGCGGCTGTTTTTATTTAGCCACGGACTTTACAAATGTAGAACATAATAATTAAAAATATTTCGTAGAACATCGCTGGCAAGGACGATACCAAGTTTTTTATTATTTGCGTCCGTGCGCCATCCGAATCGAAGTCAGCTGTATTCGTAGCTGTACTGACGGCAAAAAAGTTTTGAAAATAATCTTTCTCTCGTTTTTTGTCTCTTGCTTTTTTTTCTTTTCAACCAGCAGCGCTGGGGCTCTGTCTCGTATAGGGTCTTAGCATTATGCTGAGCGATGGCCGTTTTGCGTGGATGTGTTCTTTAGTGTTCTTTTTTATGCGTCATGTTTGCCGCAAATAAATCTATTTTCTTTATTTTGTTTTTTTTTATTCAAATTTGGTTTGATATGCCAGCTTAAGACCTCCTTGCCATTTCTTAAGTGCCTGTAATTGGTTTATTTGAAATAAATGCTTTGAGTTTGAGTTTCACCACAAAACACTGAATACATAACATAACATCGCGCCTGTAGCCCTGGAAGAGTTAGGCAGATTTGAAGCTAATAGTACACCCACATTCCGCCAGGGTTGTATAAGTCCCATGAAATAGGGGACGAGCTTATTGGTGTTGTAAAATTACACATGCTTTAAAATCGTTCATCGCCAACAGACTGTCTTCTTGACATCTCTTTTATTTTTTTATAAAAACCGTGCGATATATAAAGTCTATTCAAAGTAATGTTTCAAATTGATGTAATTTCAAGTTAAACAAATATCAACTTTATTTTAATGGTATCTAAGTTGATTTCAGTGACTAGCACTATTGAAAAATTTATAATTTTTTTTGAAGTTGTAGCGTAAACTGAACTTTATTGTGTAGGAATTAAAGTTAGTTTTCCATAAACTCATATTTGTTTACATTTTTGGCAAATAAATCGCGAATGCAGATTGTATGTAACTTGTCTTCATTTTCAAGTTGACCTCAAAAATTTCACACACCATTATATTTCTGTCGCATGTTTTTTCTATCGCTACCAGTTTCCTCCGCTAGGTACATCAGAATAACTTTGCTGACTCAAACTATACACTCGATCACAAAAGTGTTTAGTATAATACATTTGAAATTAACATAAAATCACGCCTCTTCACCGATAAGGTTGCCAGAGGTGTCAGTAGGTACCTACTATACAGGATGCGTTTTACCGGTTGCTATAATAAGTTCTAATAATCCTACTAATATTATAAACGCGACAGTTTGTGAGGATGGATGGATGTTTGTTACTCTTTCACGCAGAAACTACTGAACGGATTTTGATGAAATTTGGCACACAGATAGTTTATAACCAGGATTAACAGATAGAATACTTTTTATCTTGATATTCCCACGGTATCAAAACTTACGCGGGTGAAACCGCGGGGCGCAGTTAGTACTAAATATACCCAGTTAATGCAGTACTGACAGCTTATACATATATACACCTATAGCTTATACATCAGAACAACACATAGGATACTTTTTATCCCAATATTCCTACGTGATCGACACTTATGCGGGTGAAACCGTGGGGTGCTGCTAGTTCATAGATATTTGACAGCCGTTACGTCCAGATAATCTGGAAGCCGACCTCAACGTAGTTGGGAAAAGGTAAGACAGATAATCGGCAAAGGACCTTTTCAAATTCGGTGACTCCTTTTTTTTTTGGCGGGAAATTTCGAAAGGCACTCGACCTCGGTGGAGGGAGGTCGGGGAGTGTGGGATTTTTACCTCGCTAAAACCACCCCGGTGATCACCATCAGCACTGGGGGGCGTCCCGGTTCCTCTTAAAAGACCAATTCCGGGACCCTCCCTGTGCAACGCCTGTAAGGCACATCCCTGGGTCGGTAAGACTCCTACCTACCAAGAACGTTGCAGTCATACAGACAAACAAACAATAACACACGAATATGTCAATAAGTTCAACTCAGCGACATGTAATACATAAATACATAATGTATTGGTGTCAAGGTCCTGATGCGCTGCCGACTGTACGGTAATGTCCGCTGACTAATGAGACGAGGTTTGATATTATTATAATATAGCATCATCAGCCTATAATGTTCCCACTGCTGGGACACAGGCCTCGACTCTGTGAGAGGGAGTGGGCCACACCACCACCCGGGCCCAGTGCGGGTAGGTGGATGTCTTACACCATTATTACACTCAGGAACATTAATATAAGGAACACCTCTACCGGACCCTTCGGGGATTACAACCGTGATGTTATGTTATGAAATTCACACCTGACGTCAATTTATTGTGTTGTAGCCTTCGATCAATAATAGGTTGTAGCCATTTATTTATTTATTTTATTTAATATACTTGTAGCGGTATCTATAACGCCACATGCGAACAACGCGTAACTGGACTGGTGGCGTCTGTAGACGCCACCGGTCACCAGATCTGGTTACCAGTTTAGTGGTATGAGGAACAGGGTGTAAAGTCCACTCATCCTCTACAGAAACGGGAGGATCCTCCGACCAGACGGGTGTTGGGTCTGGCGGGCAACTGCCCCACGACTAATGTCGGGAAGTTTCTATGTATGCTAATTAAATAAATAAACGCGCGGTAAACTCTGCTTGCGAGATGCAGGATTTGCGTGACGTCAGTATGACGCGTTGTTCGCATGTGGCGTTGTAGATACCGCTACATCTTGACAATTTAAGTTTTTTTGATTTTGCTCCATGTAAAATACTGCTATTCAGCTGCAACTGGTTAGGCTGGAAGCAGACTCTAACATGGTTGGGAGAAGGTGAGGTAGAAGAGTCAAATTGCTTTTTTTTTTGTTTAGCCTGTACTGTCCCACTGCTGGGCATAGCCCCCCCAATTCCTCCCAGGAACTCTTTTCCTGCGCCACCTTGAACCAGCCCTCGCGGTACGCGTCGAAGTCATCTCTCCACCGCTTTCTGGGTCGACCTCGGTGGCGATTTGCATTTTGTTCAAAAATTTACCTGATTTTATTAACGGCCGAACCCAATATCCTATTCGATCGCTACTGATGGTAGCCAGTAGAATTATAACTGACAGTATAATATAATCATAGAATCGCTACTGATGTAGATTATTGAGACGTTAAACTTAAAACCAGAGATTAGGTTATAACCGACTTCAAAAAAAGAAGGTTCTCAATTCGGATGTTTATATTTTTTCGTCCTCCAGTATGCCAAAACTGGTGATAGATAGGGAATTGGGTTCGGCCGTTAGTCCATGCCATGCCGAATACCGCCCATAAATGAAGGGTGAAAAATTATAACTAAGTACCTACTATATTTCGACTTTTAATAATTGTATTCAGTAACTTGACAGTTCAAAGAAAAATAATGTTACCATACTAAAACTAATAGTGTTGGGGTAGTGAATAATTTTTTGTGAAGAACGAATAATAAAAATGGTTTAATTTAAATAAAACTTTGTTTCATAATATTTTCGTAATTCGGCGAAAATTCGCAAAATTTAAACAATTCCCAAGATGTCCTGGAAGAAAAAAGACATTCAAGAATGGCTGAATGATAATATTAATCCATACATTCTAACTTAGTTGTACTACTGAGAAACGAAATATATATACAAAATTCTACAATTTTTAATAGTGTATTTCGTGTTTTAATACAAGTTATAAAAAAAAATGAAAAGTTTGCAGTTCATTTAATTTCGTTCATTCGTGCACCACCTTTTATCAGCAGCACCATCTTTTATTTGGTAAAATCTGGTAACTCTTCAAATGTCAAGTTACTGAATACAATTAAAATTTTAAGTATAGGTCGAAATATCAGTGATAACCACGTTATAAGAAAAACAGTTTAACAAAGGCAATAATCACTTATTAATAAGAAAATGTACTAAAAATAAACAAAAAGAAAAACGACGTCCCAAAGATGGTAATTGACTACTTGCGTCAAACTTTATCTCTGCACGCGATTTTCAACCTTAACGCCAAAGCCATAAAATTCAGAATAAATAATACAGGTGTTTCAGTAATGTAAATTCTACTGTATGCTCATAGGGATAAAGTTGAATTTCCAATAAATATGTAATGTTGATTCGGATCATGGTTTGACTGTTTTTATCATTGGCAAAGGGGGATACCATAAGTTTTTAGATTGTCGGGAATGTTTTCTTTTGCAAAATAAGTAGATACTTTATTTTTTTTTTTTGATCTGTTGGTAAAAAAACATGCGGCCTGCCAGCACACTAATGGCGTAACACATTTTCAATTATAATCTGAATCATTTTGAAGAATATTGCCAATCCATCGCCTCATATGTTCGAAAAATGTATCCGCTCAAAAATCGTCTAGCTAGCCTTTTCCCAACTTTGTTGGATAACGCGAAACCTCTTGGTAAGACTTGTTGTCAGATTTTCGGGCTTCTGACTACCCGTAACGACTGTCAAAGATCTATGAATGACAGCCGGGAGCGACGGCTTAATGTGCTTTCAGAGGCATGGAGAGGTCTTGATATGCAATGGATGGTCACGAATCTACAGAGGTAAGCTTTGTTTAATCTTGAAAATTGACCCGTGTGGCTGTTATTATTGCTCCGCTGATATTAATGTTAAATTATTATATTGTGGGCATAGAAAGAAAGAAGAGAAAGAAAAATCGAGAGCAGTGATGGCCCAGTATAACGGCCGCGACTTATGAGTGATAGGTCGTAGGTTCGAACCCAGACAGGCGTTTTACTTTGTGTAAATTATTTCATCACCAATGCTCTCAAAACGGTGAAGGAAAACATCATGAGGAATCCGGCATGTCCTAGAACCAAAAATCCGAAGATATGTGACATCTACCAACTCGCACTGGGCCTGTGGTGGATTACGGCCCACTCCCTCTCACAGAGAGGAGGTCTGTATCCCAGCAGTGGGAATATTATAGGCTGTTTATGAACTGTGACCAACGGCTTAACTAACTGAGGCACGGAGAGCTCTCACCCATCTACAAATGATTACCACAATAAATAAACAAAGTAATACATACTAAACTCAGTATATATAATTAAACAGCCCAGTACATAGTTAATTCCTATGAGCTTATTAAGCTGAACATGTTTATGTTACAAATTACATTCCGCGCGCCATGCTCATCTGATCGTGTAGGATTTCAACTGATTATGATTTGATAACGAAATTATTAGGAGTTCAATGTCCTCTGAATAACTTTAGTAGGTGGTCTAGATATTATCAATATAGGTCCTTATTGAAGAACAAAGTCGGTTGGTTTGCTGTTGGTCCCGGCTTTCATTTGTAGATCTTTGGCAGTCGAAACGGGTAGTCAGCGCAAAGTCGGTTTTGTTACAGGCACATGAGATATTTCAGACGGGTAGTTGCGTAACACACTATCAGTATAGCAATAGCTTACATTTTGACAGTTCAACAAGATTCATTGCTTTGTTTACGTAGTTGAGCAAACAAATTTTTCGAATATATGAAGCAATGGATTAGGAAAATCCTTCAAAATGATTCAGATTATGATTGATAGTGTGTTACGCAATTAGGGTGCAGCTTTGTCTCTTAAGTCATTTGATACGTAAGGGATAATAAATATACCTAGTTTATGTAGGTCTGTAGGTATATTTACAAAACCAGGTTGTCAGAAGCCAATAACTCTGATAACTAGGCTTATTAAGGGGTATCGTGTTAGGGCCGGCGCCAACTCGTGGCACGGCACCGCAAAGGATTCGTATGCGACAAATAAAAAATATAATTTAAAAGTATTACATTAAAATTGAAATTTCAACGGCAACGATGCTGCGGTATCCTTAGGCATGCTGCGAGTCTGCGACGTCCTTTGGCATCATCATTGAAATTTCAATTTTATAGTTATACACATTTAAATTATATTTCTATTCGTCGCATAAAAATCCATAGCCGTGCCATGCCGCCAGTGGGCCCTTACAGTTACAGTCGCGCCATGTAAAATACTGGTATCCAGCTGCATCCGGTTAAACTGGAAGCCGACCCCAACATAGTAGGGAAGAAAAGTTCTCAACTTTTCTTCAATCAATCCGCCTTTCCGTTTCTTGCCGTTACTTACTTCTGCAGTTTGTTTCAATACTTCTTCCCAAACACTCGGAAGTTTGACGTTGGGGAGTCCCCGAACGTCATACTTCCGAATTTAAGCTGGTAATGATACTTTTGAAGGTCAAAAGTTACAAAAGACGACTGTCTTTTGTAACTTTTGACCTTCAAAAGTATCATTTTCAGCTTTGATTTTGGTCTTCGACTAAGAGCAGCAGTGGCCCAGTGAAGGGCGGGCGTTTTTGGGGGACTGTCTATTGTAATTTTGACGTTCGAAAAGTGCTGATTCTCAGCCTAATTTGAATAAATGACTTGATTTGATTCGATTTGAAGTGGAGTTGTAGGTCGTAGGTTCGAACCCAGACAGGCGCTGTACTTTGTGTAAATTATTTCATCACCACTGACAGATCCTACAGAAAATGAACTGTTTCATTTAGCTCCTACAAAACATCGCCCACCAATATTGTATGTCGGCTGCGAACGCTTTAATGGTTTACAAGTGAAAACTGACAGACGGACACACTTTTTACAATTAAATGTGATAAAAAAATCATCCATATTATTAATATGGATGATTTTTTTATCATTGTTATGTATGTAAGGACGACCTATACGACCCGTTTCAAGGCTAAATGTAATCGTATGTTAATCCTATACTTTATTTAGTTGGTATCTACTTTTAATCGAAATGAATTTACTGATTTATCAGTTTTATCAATCATCATAGCTTTATTAATGAAGAAAAATCCTTTCATTTGAGTACTTAGGTAAATAGTTAGCTACCAACCCGCACTGTGCTGTGCTTGCGTGATGGACTACGGGCCGCTGAGAGGAGGCCTGTGTCCCAGCAGTGGGAACATTGTAGGCTGATTATTATCCACACATTCAATAAATATAGTAATGTAATCTTATCCTATTTCCTACTAATATTACTCGTATAAACGTGAAAGTTTGTATGGATGGATGGATGGATGGATGTTTGTTACTCTTTCACGAAAAAACTACTGAACGGATTTGTATGAAATTTGGCACACAGATGGTTTATGGCCAGGATTAACATATAGGATACTTTTTATCCCGATATTCCCACGGGATCAAAACTTATGCGGGTGAAACCGCGGGGCGCAGCTAGTTAATATAATATAACTGAATCTCTTGAACTAACAGTCGGATTTGAACAAATATTTTTTCATTCTCTAGCCCAAGTCTTGAGGAACATTATAGGCTATTTAACATCACCCTAAGAACCTTAGAAGTCGAGCAAAACGAAAAAAAAGTCAGAAAGATCGCTAAGCGAAAACGAAAAGCATAGGTGGGCGATGCTATGCGTTGCGAGTTGCGGCGCAGTGACTGGTGTTTGAAAATTTTGTGTATCCATACGATTTAAATGCGAAGGTAGTCACGGGCACAAGCTAGTATTTAATTAAACTAGTATTTTTTAGGCCAAACATTCATTGTACATGACGTATCGACTACCAAGTACATAATCAATTATACCATGGCGCATTGTACAGACGCCGGCGCACATCAAGCTACTACAATCTGTCAAATTTCTTTAATAGATTTTCAACTTTATCGCTAACTACCCGTAACAAATGTCAAATATCTACGAATAACAGCAGTTTAAAGTGCTTTCCGAGTCATGGAGAGGTTTCGATATGAAACGGATGGTCACCCATCCACAAACAAACCGCTGCATGCGTAACTTAACCTCCGATTGACCTGCTCTCTATTTACCAGCAAAAAACGTTTTATAAAACTCGAACATAATAAATTTTCAAAAAAATCCACCAAAATCTGAACTTGTGTCGTCCCTACTCGCCGTATTGAAAGCATTATGACGTAACATACTCACCATCCAGCGCAATATCAACCTTCCTGCTGGGGAAAAAGGTTGATAATCATGTGTAGGTGTCGTCGATGTAGTTGTGACCGTAAAATTATCTGGCCATGTGTGTGTATATTAAACATGGCAAGCTGAGCGGAATAGGATTGCAACTCGGTTTGTAATTTGGTAATGGCTTTGTTTATTCAATAATTCATCGTTTTTTATTTGTGTTTATTTATTTATATATACTTTATCATAACTTTATAAGTATTAGTAAAGAATTAAGTACTTACGCGATTATTCTGGCCGTGCAATAATCCTAAACAAACGACCAGTGGTCAACTTTAGCCCTGGGTCGAAAGAGCTGTTAGTGATGGAGAGGCGTTTTTCCAGCAGTGTGATGATTTATTTATTTATTATGGCACTCCAAAGATTAATATTCACTTAAACATTAACAGAGAACTTAGTCTTATTATACATATAAAATACAGTGAACGTATCACTTAAAGGTGTACACAGCGCTTACATAGTTTGCCTAATTGATTTACTAGGCAATTAAAGGCTGATGTGGGCTAACAGTAAGTAATAATACTAGAAAACTGATTTGATAGTGAATGACGGGTGCTATTATTGACTTAATAACATACTTAATTGCTGTATAACTATGTTTCAGTTGTATTGTTTCTCATCAAATACAAACTAGCTTTATGCTAGAGATAAAATTCTATCTATCTAACTAGCCTGTATTGTCCCACTGCAAGGCAGCGGCCTCCCTCTCCCTTTTCCACACAATTCTGTCTTTTGGCAGTCCTTACGGCGAGAGTCAATCTCGTCCAGCCATTTTTGTCCTGGCCTGCCGCGATGGCGTCGTACGTTTAGATAAAATTACTTGTTACTTAGTTTTAGGTACTCTGCTGCATAAACCGCAGTAGAGAAGAAAGTAACAAATTAAGAATACAAATAAAATTAAATATACAATTCATATTAGACCAAAGAAACGATGGATGGACTGTGAGAAAGATGATATGGCTAGAAAAACGGTGACTACCGAGATGACGAATAATAGATAAGTATGGAAGAAAAAAATAATCAAAATCGGTTCAGCCGTTTGGGAATTAAGATGGCGCAGACAGACACACAGATACACACGTTGAAATTATAACACTGTTTTTGTCGGGGATTAAAAATTACATCTTGAACTGACCCCAAATAAATTGGGATAAGGGCATTAGAATGATTATCATGATGATTCTCGTAAATGATTATATAATCCTTAGTCTTAATAACTATGGACACAATAGATTGTGTAAATACAGCAGGAATTCCACTTAATTGTATTCCGCAAGGGCATAATGATCTACATACATATGTATATGGCTCTGTGACTCAAAAGGTATTTATAAACAATTAACTAACTGATTTACATTGTTATTTATGTTATGTGCTTATTATTTTATTTAAGGAGATCTATAAATAGTTATAGTTTAGCTTGCCCCCTGTTATATAAAGTCCTCCAGACCGTATTTCAGCCATGGCGGACAATCTCTGCAGAGACTCTGTATCTATTGTCCTATCTCAGGTATGCTGGAAGAGATTTCTTATGAAATAAGCATCACCTCTGTACCTATTGTTTCTGTTCTGTTTTTCATTGTCTGTGTATATAATTATGTGTGTACATAAATGGTAAAATAAAATAAAATAAATAAATGATCGTTTCCTATGGAGAAGAGCCGGCAAAAAACTCCACGGTTACTATTTTTCAGCAGTATCTAAACACAACATTATCACAAAGAATAAAAACAATACCAGCCTCATCATCTGCCTGCCTTTTCCCAACTATGTTGGGGTCCGCTTCTAGTCTAAGTTATACGATACCCTCTGGTAAGACTGGTTGTCACACTTTCGGGCTACTGACGACCCGTAACGACTGTCAAAGATCCACGAATGACGGCCAGAATCAACGGCTTAACGTGCTTTCCGAGACACGGAGGGGTCTTGGTATGTATAGATGGTTACCCATCCACGGACCAACCGCGGCAAGCGTAGCTTAACCTCATCGATCGACCCGTGCCGCTGTTATTACTTAGCCACAAGCTCCTCTATCTAAACAACATTATCACAGAGAAAAAAACAGTATCGTCGACACTATTATTATCTATCTTTCGCTATCAGAGTTACAACGCTTGGTCGCTCAGCCGCATAAATATCAATGTACAATCGAGGTAATTTCTCTGCTCTGCTATATGTTCAGACGCAGGGTTCGCCCGCGGTTTAAATATTAAATGGTTTATTTGAATAGTACCTATATTATTTTTTGGTTAATTGTGAACTGTTGTTTTAATGAATTGGAGACAAGATTTTTTAATAGTTACGACTATTAAAAATCTTGTCTCCAATTATAAACATAATGTTTAAAAAACGGTGAAGGAAAACATCGTGAGAAAACCGGCATGACCTAGAACCACCACCAGCACCACCACCAACCACTTCTTTTTTTTTTTCTTTCTTTCAACAAAAAAATCGAAGACGTGACATCTACCAACCCGCACTGGGCCCGCGTGGTTGATTATAATAAACCCACTCCTCTCACAGAGAGGAGGCCTGTGTCCCAGCAGTGGGAACATTATAGGCTGATTATGAATTATCATTATTCAAGTTGAGTTTAATTCCAGGGCAAATCTACTGCCAACTTTGCGTTAAAATGCCAACATTGCCAACACGTGGCGATATTAGATTAAACTCATAACTCTCCCTTTGGTTTTGCCGCTGTCGGGGAAAAATAGGGTGCAACCGGCACCCTAATTGCATAACAAACGTGTGACTGGTTTCAATTCCTAGCATCAGGTGGTCACAGCTCACTTCAAGGTCGCTCACCCAGGTTTTGAAGATGAGGAGAATATTTTGTTTTCTTTAGCCTATTTTGTGTCCCTCTGTTGGGCAAAGGCCTCCCCTGTTTCTTTCCAAACCTCTGTTCATGTTGACCCTGCAAACCTCGTCAGATCGTCACACCACCTTCGCCGAGGTCTACCTCGACAGCGATGTCCTCCTTCAAGCGTCCAGTGAGTGACGATCTTTGCCCATCTCTCCGGGTGCGTTCGAGCGACGTCCAGCTCACTTCCACTTCAGCCTGGCTGTTTTTTTCTCCAACATCCGCACTAATTTTGTAAAATAACTAATAATATTAAGTCGTAGAAATAAATAGATGATTCATACTTTAAAATTGGTCTGTTTTTATTAAACATACGTTGATTGATGAAATGAAAGACAGAAGAAAATACACAAGCACAGACTAAAAGACACACAATACACCAGATACATACAGCAGATAAAAATAAAATAAACATCAAATAAAAAGTGTAAAGTCCGATGTTGGAAAATATCAGGAAAGTGTGCCTCACGCTGCACCAAAAAGGTCCAGTTCAGCAAAAATGCCAGACAACTCGTGCCTGACGCTGGTTTTCAACTGGACCATCTGCCTAACCCCTCGGGGAATACTAGCGTGATGTTATGTATGTTAATCATGTGCTATTTCTCGTCGGAACCATTAGTATTTTATCAAGTAAAGGAGGTCGCCTCAGCGAGAGATCCTTTTCTAAATATAGCCTATCCCCTCTTCTCCGCGTTGTCATGGCAACGACTAATACCTACACAGACGAACCGTCCTACTTACCACTCACCATTGGTAACACCTCGCCTGTAACCCGCGAAGGGTTCGGCAGAGGTGATCGTATAGGGCAGTGGTATTGCCCTCTACTTACGAGTTGTATGGTCGTGGCCATGTATTAAATTTAATCACCACTCCTCTCAAAATGGTGAAGGGAAACATCGTGGGGAAACCGGCCGGTCCTTTTTTTTTATTGAGGAAACCTTCAAAAGGCACCCGACCTCCGGAGACGAAGATCGGGAAGTGTGGGATTTTTACCTCACTAAAACCACCCCGGTGATCACCATCAGCACATAGAGGTGGTCTCGGTTCCTCTTAAAAGACCAATTCCGAAAACTCCCCTGCGCAACGCTTGTAAGCACATCCCTGGGGAGACTGTAAACTGTCCTAGAAACAAAACTTCGAAGGCATGTGACATCCACCAACCCGCACTGGGCCCGCGTGGTAGATTACGGCCCACTCCCTCACACAAGAGGAGGCCTGTGTCCCAGCACTGGGAACAGTATAGGCTGAATATGATGTAACGCCTCGTAACCTCCACCATTCAAGATACGTTTATCGTTGCAGTGCAATGCAAAACTTTCCATCCGTTAAGAACCTGCCACTACTTAAATATAACCTTTTAAGACTTTCCGATTACCAGCACGTAACAATTACCAATGTATCTGCCGTCGGTCCAGTGGTCGCAAGGTCCTGGGTTCAATTCCCAGGTCGGACAAAGTTTTATTGGGTTCTCCAACAGGAATTTCTCAGAAGCAGCCCGCATGATGTCAATGGGCATCCACTGCTGGACATAGGCCTCCCCCAAGCACCAAGTATTTAATATTTTATCCACGTCTGAAAGTATTGGCGATTTTCAAGCGGTCAGTAGTTACCTAAATACCTACATATCTGCTAACCCTCTGTCTAAAGTCGTGAACATTTGTATTATGATGATTGAAACTGCCTCTAGAGGTATGTTAGTATGTTTCATAGTTAGAACAACCATACTTGTGGCACACGACAAGCTAAAATATCACGAGATATAATCTACCGTGGAGGTCAGATAGGCAGTCGCTCCATGTACAGACGCCAGCACATCAAGCTACTCGAAACTCTCAAATTTTCCCAATCAACCTTGAACCTAATGCTTTAGCGATAAAGTTGAAAATCTAAACAGGTTGTAGTAGCTTGATGTGCTGCATCTGTACAATACTGGTATTCAGCTGCATCCGGTTAGACCGGAAGCCGGCCTCAACATACATAGTTGGGAAAGGCTAAGCTGGTGATGATATAATCTAGCTATTCCCCGCGGTTTCACTCGCATCCCATAGAAACAGCTACATGAACCCGGATATAAAATATCCTATATGTTGACTCCAACGTGGTCAGTGCGTGATCCTTTGTGCAACTTCAGCGTGGCGTCGTCATCATCACGTCGAGGTCACCAGCATAGAAGTAAATGAGGAACAGGTTGTAAAGTTTCTATTCATCCATAGAAAAGGGGGGATCCTCTAACCAGACAGGCAGTAGCCCACTAGATACAAGACCCGTCTGATCGGAGAATGGGGTATCCTCCTGTTCAATGGAGACTGAGGAACTGTCCATCCTGTTCCTCATAGAGGTATGAATGATGTATGTTGTTAGTCCTTATAGAGCTGTATATATCTATATATTAGGCAAAATTTGCACTTGTACACTAAAAACAGTGATATTCACAGTGTTAACACTAGAAATAAGGACAAACTACGTGCCCCCTTTCACCGGCTTCATAAGGTTCATAACTCATTTGTTGGGCTTGGTATAACCTTTTATAACAAAATACCCTCTTCTTTGCTAGATTTGCCTTTTAATGCGTTTAAAGCTCAAGTAAAATCCAACCTTTGTTCAAAGGCTTACTATTCCATCAACGACTACTTACACGATAAGAATAGTTGGTCGCCCTAATTAACTCAAGACAATGTTCATGTTCTTTCTCCAGAATTAGCTTAGGTACTGACAGGTTACTGTTATTAGTATTAACTCACTTATTTATTTCACATCGATGGTCCTAGTTCATCATCTGTGACTGCAAGTGACAGCTAGGTGACGAACCCAGCAATGCATAAATGTGTAAGCTGTCACGCCCTTTATGCCTGGAGGCTTTTATTTAGGTAGTGAGTTTTTATTTTTATTTTAATTAATTATTTTTTAGCTTGAGTACGTATAGTTTTTATTATATTTGTTGGTATATTGGCGTGGCTAGCTGACATAATATGGCAAATAATTTAAGCTTCTTGTAATGTTCATTACTGAACATAGGTTCCTAGTATTGTATACATGCAACTAACTATATTCTAACTGAACAGACAGCTGTGCTGCTGGGGAGTTTGTTGCGCCACTTCTTCTTCCCAGCGATAGCACTAGGAAGTGGCGAAGGGCGGGCGTTTTTGGGGGACTGTCTTTTGTAATTTTGACGTTCGAAAAGTGCTGATTCTCAGCCTAATTTGAATAAATGACTTTTGATTTTTGATTTTTTGATTTTGTAGGGGCTAACAACATGGCTGGCGATATGCAGGCTGATATCCCGACCAGTCGCACTCAGCGCTTCTCCTCCACATTTATTATGCGCACAGTCAAAGTGTGGAACTCTGCCAGCGTCTGAGTTTACTTCCTCATTTAACCCGTCAGCTTTCAAAGCAAAAGTGAACAGGCATCTTCTAGGAACGCTCGTTCCATCATAGATCTCATCCATCGCTTTCCATCAGGCGTGATCTAGGTCAAGAGCAGGCCCATTCAAAACTCTAAATCATTTATTTCAATCAAACCATTTACAGGCAATTTTGAATTGTCAAAATTAAATAGTCGGTCAGTTAGTCAGAAAGTTGAAACTAGTTCATTCAGCAATAAAAATCATAGCATGCATATCAGGGACATTGAGGGGCTTGTGGCTAAGTAATAACAGCCGCACAGGTCGATTGATCAGGTTAAGCTACGTTTGCCGCGGTTGGACCGTGGATGGGTGACCATCTTTACATACCAAGACCACTCCGTGCCTCGGAAAGCACGTTAAGCCCGTTGGTCACGGCTGCCATTCGTGGATCTTTGAAAGTCATTACGGGTCGTCAGAAGCCCGAAAGTCTTGACAACCAGTCTTACCAAGGGGTATCGTATTACCCAGTAACTGAGTTGTGGAGGTCAGATAGATAGTCGCTTCATGTAAAATACTGGTAGTCATCTGCATCCGGTTACACTACACGACCCCAACATAGTTGGGAAAAGGCTAGGCAGATCATGTATGTAGTATGCATATCAGATTTCAAAGCACATTTAAGTGTGATGTTATGACAAAATAAGACTTCTACAAGGGTCACAGAAACCTTAAACTTTGGACTCAGTGAAGGGCTTAACGTATACGACAAATTAACAGTTTTGCAAGCGAAAATCTCGTAAAATATTATAAGTTACGACATTTTGTAATCATTATGTAGAATTCCGCAGTTCTATTAACCACTGTCGAAAAGAATAACTGTGCAACAGTATACACTATTAAAGAATATTCGCCAAAAATGTAAAAAAATATGAGTTTATGGATAAAGCTTTAATCTACTATATAAAAATAAGTCGGGTTTTCCTTCCTGACGCTATAACTCCAGAACGCACGAACCGATTTCCACGGTTTTGCATTCGTTGGAAAGGTCTCGGGCTCCGTGAGGTTTATAGCAAAGAAAATTCAGGAAAAATTTCAACAGAAAAGCGGGAAAATCATAGTGTAGGAGTAGGTTAGGAATAGGGTAGGAGAAGGGTAGGAGTAAGTTAGGAGTTGTGTAGGAGTAGGTCAGGAGTGGGGTAGAAGTAGGGTAGGAGTAGGGTAGAATTAGGGTAGGAGTAGGATAGGAGTAGGGTAGGAGTAGTGTAGGAGTAGGGTAGGAGGTAGGACACCACGCGATCGTAGTAGCGCCGGGCAGCTAGAAATAATTTATATGGCAAAACAACGTTTGCCGGGGTCAGCTAGTACACAATAAAATTCAGTTTACGCTACAACTTCAAACATTTTTGTGAGTTTTTCAATAGTGCTAGTCACTCTGAAATCAACTTAATTGCCATTAAAATATAGTTAATATTTGTTTAACTTGAAATAATATCAATTTGAAACAAATAAAATTTGAATATATTTGGATATATCCCAAAGCTACATGACGCTCTCTCTGCGCCACACACCTCTTGTACCACATACGACTCGCTAGCCTCATTGATAAGGTTTTATATTCGAGCGCTGATAACGCGCGGCTCGTACTCATTGTCTCAAACTACGTGGCCATTGTTCTATGTTTCTTAAGGTTTGCTGGACGTTCATCCATCAGCATAGCCTTTCTCCAACTATATTGGGGTCGGCTACCAGTCAGCTCCTTCCCAGCGAGAGCACTAGGAAGTGGTGAAAGGCGGGTGTGCTGGGGGATTGTCTTATGTTATTTTGACATTCGATCAGTGCTGATTCTCAGCCTAGTTTGACCTCGATAACTTTGATGAAGCGAGCTTCAAGGGAGCTGGCATTCCATCTGATACTAGGGACAGCTCATGTCACCTAAATTGCTCGATGAGATTTATACAGAATAGGTCGGCATTATTTTACATGGAGCGACTGCCTATCTGACCTCTACAAACTAATTACTGGATACACGATACCCATTGGTGTGACTGGTTTTGAGACTTTCGGGTTTCTGAGTTTCTGACTACCCGTAACAACTGTTAAAGATCTATGAATGACAGCCGGTTCCAAGTAACCAGTGTAACCTGATTCAGATAACCTAATCTCAGGCTGGTAGCAGCTGTATAAGAAATCCCCAGGAGCTAATAGAATGCCGTACTTTTAGAGAGATCTCCAGCAGCATTTTCAGCCCATAATGTTTCCACAGCTTTTTTTTTTTTGGTTGGGAAACCATCAAATGTCCCCTCCCGCTCTGGGCGGAGCGGAAGGGAGTGTCAGGCTTTTACTGACTAAAACCCACCCGTGTTCCTTCAGTTGCCTGTGCCAAGGGCCACGGTATCTCTTTCGAACAACCCGCAGCCCTGGCGGCATGTTTCCACAGCTGGGACACAGGTCTCCTCTCACTCCTCTCAGTGAGAGGGAATGGGCCGTATTTCACCACGCGGGCACAGTGCGGGTTGGTAGATGTAACATGTTTTCAAATTTTAAGTTCTAAGACAGGTTTCCTCACGATGTTTTTCGTCACTGTTTTGAGAGCAGTGGTGATGAATAATTTACAGATTTTTTTTTTCGGAAAGCACGTTAAGCCTTTGATCCCAGCTGTTATTCGTTCAGATCTTTGGACAGTCGGTACGGGTAGTCAGAAGCCCGAAAATCTCACAACCGGTCCCGAAGGGATATTGTATTACCCAGTTACCGGGTTATCGAGGTCAGATAGGCAGTCGCTCCATGTAACAAACTGGTATCCAGCTGCATCCAGTTAGACTGAAAGGCGAACTCAACATAGTTGGAAACGGCGAAGAATATGAAGATGACGATTCTTGAAAGAAAACCCTCTCCAGCAAGAATTGCAGTGCAACCATGCATATTACATTATGTGTTTCCTGGTTTCCTCTAACTAAATAATGTTTGAATATATAAACATAACTTTATTTGTGACAGCTCGTTGCAATTCTATCCGCGTTTATGAGGGTTCATTGCTGTGTCGTTTGGGGACAAGCAGAGACGCAGCTGTGGCTGTGTTTTGTTAAACTTATCGATGACTGATTTTTTCAACGCCTCGTAAGTCTAGTGGACTCGGGCATGAGGTCCTGGTTTCGATTCCCAGGTCAGGCACAATGTTACCCTGCCAGGGTAGCGGGATCGTCCGAAAGGGTTACCGCTGCCCTGGAACATAAAGGGCTAAGGAAGGAACACGGGTGGGTTTTAGTCAGTAAGAGTCTGACACTCCCTCCTGCTCCACCCAGAGCGGGAGGAGTCATTTGATGATTTCCCATCCTAAAAAAAAAAAAAAAAGAAGGCACAATGTTATTGGGTTTTTTAGCAGCACTAGCAGCCCGGAGTCTAGTTTTGTGCCTGGTTGGTTGCACTAGGCTCACACACTATTACGTGGGACTTATATACAGGATGACAGGGAAACTCGACGTATTTCTTGAAAGGCGTTATACTAGAGGTCATTAGCAACAAATTAAGTCCAGTCAACTAGGGGTTTGAAACTGGATGGTTACCGAGCTGTGTCGGTTCTTCGATTTTACAGACATTTTCTGACTTTTTACCATCCAGTTTTGACCCCTAGTTGACTGGACTAAATTTGATGATAATGACCTCTAGTATAACGCCTTTCAAGGAATACGTCGAGTTACCTTGTCACCCTGTATATACAACATAACAGTGTCAAACAGTCCTATCATTAGGTGGAATGACACTTTGGTGAAGTGAGCACTTCAAGCTCACTCACACATAGACCGGCTGGTTCATTCATTTCAACCGAAAGACGTCCACTGCTGGACATATCCCTCCCCCAATCACCTCCACTTCAACCGGTTCTGTGCTTACAGCATCCAGCAGATTTCTGCGTCCTTCACAAGGTAAAAGGTCCACTTGTGGGTAGCCTTCCAACGCTACGTTTTTCCGCCAGAACGCGATCACCACTCCAGAACCTTTCGGACCTATCTGCCATCTGTTCTGCGAGCAATATGCCTTGCCCAGTGCCACTTAAGTTTGGCAATTCTTCGGGCTATATCGATTACATTGGTTCTCCTGCGGATCTCTTCGTTCCTGATTCGATCACGATGAGCAACTCCAAGCATAGTCAGTCTTCTTCATTACCCTTTGGGTGACCACTGACCTGGTATTCAGCTGCACCCGGTTAGACTGAGGCAGATTCAAGGATACTAAATCAATCAACCTGCCTAGCCTTTTCCCAACTATGTTGGGGTCAACTTCCAGTCCAACCGAGTGCAGATTGATACCAGTATTTTACATGGAGCGACTGTCTATCTGAACTCCACAACCCAGTTACTGGGTAATACGATACCCCTTGTTAGGACTGATTGTCAGACTTTCGGGCTTCTGACGACCCGTAACCCGTAAGGATCCTACTAATTTTATAAACGTGAAAGTTTGTATGGATGGATGGATGTTTGTTACTCTTTCACGCAAAAACCACTGAACGGATTTGGTTGAAATTTGGCACACAGATGGTTTATAACTAGGATTAACATATAGGATACTTTTTATCACGATATTCCCTGGGGATCGAAACTTACGCGGATGAAACCGCGGGACGCAGCTAGTAGTAAATATACACAGTTAATGTAGTATCTATAGGGACATTTACAAAAACCCCCCATATTCGAAATAATCGATGACGCGCCCACAAAAAGCACCAATTGACATTTATCAAATAATAAAACAAATAAAAATAAAATACTCTACAGTCAGCTACTTACATAAACGCTACTTTAAACCCTTCGCGAGTGTGCGAGCGAGATGTAAGATGTTCCGCTGAAGGAGTGGAGACGACGGATCTTTGTTACTTGTTGATTAAATTTTTTGTGAAAGTGATTTTTGTTCATGTTTGAATAAGTTATGGTTGTTTAGAATTATTTTATTCTTAAATATGACGTTAATTCAGGTGCGTTAAATGAATGGCGCTTAAAATAAAAATCTTGAAAACATTTGTCAAAATATGAAAGTCATGTAATTTACAATCTACGTATACCACCTACATTTGATTAAATACAAACCAGTACGACGGAAAATCATTTGTAATGGCCAAAAAAAAAATTTAATTACTCAAATACTACATGTATAATTTTTCTCACCATTTGTTTCAGTTCGACTTAAAATAACCAAGTTAATTAATAGTAATGAAGCTCTTATGAATATTGAAGGTATATCACCTCCATGTAACTAACACTGGCTAGATAGAAAACTGTCTCCATATAGTTTTTGTACGATACACCATTTTTCCACATTGTTCTTAGATAAACCTTTATACCTTCCTAATAAACGCTTATAACAGTATTTCCTGTGTCGAAAACACAGCACCTCCGCAGACTTCCCCAACAATAAACACCTATAATATTAATTATTAGTTTTAATTAAAAACTTAATATTCACAAACATTGAACAAAAAATATTAAAAAAGAAAACAGTACTAAGTCGACTCCATTGGGCATTTGTTCTAGCAGTGAAAAAATATCGGGCGCATACTTGCTGCGGCTTCAGGGGTGTCGCGCCGAAGTTATTATTATTATTACTTTCAATTTTAAGTATTTTTAGGTCACATTTCTTTGAGGGGCTTGTGGTTAATTAATAACAGCTGCACGGGTCGATCGATCAGGGTAAGCTACGATTGCCGCGATTGGTACGTGGATGGGTGACCATCTTTACATACAAAGACCCCTCCGTGCGTCCCGGCTATCATTCGTCGTGGATCTTTGACAGTCGTTACGGGTAGTCAGAAGCCCGAAAGTCTGACAACCAGTCTTAACTTAACCAAGAGGTATCGTTTTACCTAGTAACTGAGGTGTGGAGGTCAGATAGGCAGTCGCTCCTTGTCAAATACTGGTATCCAGCTGCATCCGGTTAGATTGAAAGCCAACCCCGAACTGGTAGGTTAATAGCTAGGCTGATGATGACTTCTCTATTAGTCGTCATCTCGGTAGTCACCCCCTTTCTAACCATATCATCATTCACACAGTCCATCCTTCGTATCTTTGGTCTTCCCCTACTCTTATAGCCATCGACATTCATACTATCTGAAGCTTACGTCATGAATAAATGAACGAGTGATAACTGATAAGGTCGTCGTATCATAACGACGCGCCACGATAACAATGATAACCACAATAAATTATGCTTATTAACCGATGTTTTACCGAAAATGACAGTAATTTTTAGGGTGTCTGGGAAAGAAATAAAGAAAGAAAATACGTTTATTAAACATGACGCAGAAAAATCGAAATCTGATCAGCCGTTTGGGAGCTACGCTGGCGCTGTCTACGCCAGATACACACGTTAAATTTATTACACCCCTCTGTTTTTGTCGGGGGTTAAAAAGCACACAAACACAAAAAAATAACTAGTGGGGGAAAATATGCGTTACATCCACGCGAAACGGCCATCGCTCAGTATAAGGCTAAGATCTTATGCGAGACAGAGCCCCAGCGCTGGTTGGACGCTGTCCTTGGAGGAACCGTATTTAACTACAATGCTGAGAATCAGCACTTTTTGAACGTCAAAATGACATAAGACAGCCCCCGGCACGCCCGCCCTTCATCACTTCCTAGTGCTGTAGCTGGGCAGAAGTGGCGCCACAAACTGTCGGAGTCTGTATTTGTGCCCGGTTGATGGCAATAGGCTCGCCCCCTGTTACATGGAACTTAAACATAACTGACACAATATGGGTGTATACCTCTGCCTAATCCTTCGAGGAAAAACATGCATGATGATGTTATTTGTAAAAAATAAAAATCGTCAAATGCATAACCTTTTCCTTTTTTGAAGTAGGTTAAAAATAGATAAATTATTATCTTTTTTAAGTTCTGACAGCCCTACGTCCTCAAATGTTCGCTTGCTAGTGAGCGCTGTAGCCGCAAAAGTGCGCTAATGCATATTTGTGTTACGTTAATTTTTACAGCTTTTTGTTCATTTTATCTTTTTGTAGCATTTGAAGTTTTAAGTTAGCAAGAGTAATTGTGAACCTGTTTTTTTAACGTAATTAATTGATTGAACACTGGCGCATTCATGTAGTACACACGGGTACACATCAAACTATGCATTTCCAGTTTTAGCTGACCTCGCATTGTATAGGCTTTTCGTACAATCAGAAATCAGCTTATAATAGTTAAGTATAGCTTGATATGTAGCCTTGCGAACGATGAAGCGTTGAGTCACAGATTCTGACAAATATTCTTTTGTCGATAAATACTTGACAGATTCAGTGACACACCTTTTGTACTGTTTGATGGTTAGAAAAAAAGTCAGGTAACTTAACTAGTGTGTGAGAACTTCTGCAAATACACTTCAAATTATTTTATACCTTCATACCTTCAAAACGGTGAAAGAAAACATGGTGATGAAACCAGCCTGTCCTAGAACCAAAAATTCTAAGACCTGTGACATCTACCAACCCGCACTGGGCCCGCGAGGGAAATTACGGCCCACTTCCTCTCACAGAGAGGAGACCTGTGTCCCAGCAGTGGGAACATTATAGGCTGATTAAAATATCTTCATTAAACAAACTGTACATTTATAAATAAAAGTCGCTTTTCGTGTCTGACTGTGTGACCTGCGTTATTCTTCTTAAACTACGCAAAATTTTGAAGCGGTTTTCACCGTAATTTACACAATTTATTCTGGAAGGTTTATGTATAAAAATATGATTAAATCTACATCCTATCCTACAAATATTATAAATGTGAAAGTTTGTATGGATGGATGGATGTTTGTTACTCTTACGCAATAACTACTGAACGGATTTGGATGAAATTCGGCACACAGATCGTTTATAACCAGGATTAACATACAGGCTACTTTCTATCGCAATATTCCCACGGGATCGAAACTTATGCGGTAACCGCGGGGCGCAGCTAGTAAAATAAATAAATCTCGATGTTTTGTCATGATGTCAAAACCGTGCGAAAAAGGGGCGGGTCGCTAGTAATATTATAAAACACCAAGTAACACGGCGACAGCTTCAAACGTATACCTCACAGGCCACATCATAGTTAAACTGAGTACAGTATAAAATAGTTGTACCTCGATATAAATTTTGCCGTTACGCTGTTCCTCACTTCCGCTGCAAACGTTTCGTAAGCTGCGCGACGTCACATTCCGGCGTGTACTGCAACTGTTCTTGATACTTGCTTTATTTTTACACGAAACTTACTACTATGACAAATATATTACACAGGATGAAATTGAATAGGTGCGGCAAATTAAAATATCTAATTTAACGTGTTATAAAGTAAATTTAGAGCATGTCTTTAAGGAAAGGAGAGACAGGAACACCGACGCTCAAACTATAACCATGAATTCAGCACATGATTCCAGACCCCGTAACGTAGAAATTTTTCATCGGTTATCAAAATAAAAATCAGCTGTTCCATAGAATAGTGCAATACGCGGTTAAAATGGATGTTACCGCAACTTTTTTTTATAACACGAGAAATTTCAGGTTCAGAATCATGTACTGACTGAATCCAAGGTAACAGGTTGCCCGTCGATGTCCCTGCCACCCTGTATGTATCTTATTACTACGTAACTTCTAATACGTGTAATTGATCGACAAACATACATAAACTCGCACCTTCTTCCCATAGCGGTATGCAGAAACTACAGAGCGCACCTGCTACGATCATTCATTACATACTCCTTTTTTTGACAATTCAAAGCAACCTTGACAATTCAAAAGTGCCTGTAATTGGTTTATTTGAAATAAATGCTTTGAGTTTGAGTTTTTTCATATCCGTCATTGATTTAGTTACAGTTTTTTGCACAAAATGAATGCCATGTTTTATCAAACATGATTCATATACTTTTTGCATAATAATTGTGTAAAGGAAGTATCTTATTACAAAAATTGATTCCGATCCCGTAATATGCATATTGATACTAAAACCACAGCTTCATTTATCTCTACTCAATTTTTTATTTTTGTAATATTAAACAATACTCATAAATCATAATTTTAGTCTTAAGCTGTTTAAAACTTCTACTTACGAACGATAACCTAAAATGAACTCCCGCTCCCTCTCTCCCAGAGGAGGCCTGTGTCCCAGCAGTGGGGTCATGTGGGCTGATTATGAAGCTCACTGAATCAATAAAGCACCCAAATTCCAAATCTAGTCATAATGAAGAAGCAAAAATAGTAAATGATACCAAAATTTCATTACACACTAAAATATTTCTTACACGAATAATTCTCGATCCCGTAGAAATATCGGGACAAATATCCTGATTGTGGTCTACCCATGTGCAAAATTTCATCCAAATCCGTTCAGCCGTTTTAGCGTGAGCGCCTAACAAATAAATATCAAATGATTATCCTTTATAATATTAGTTAAGATACATGTAAAACACAAAACACAGCAATTTATTTAGCACATAAAAATGTGCAGTTACGTCCTTCGCCGCAACCTCGACACGACATTACATCAAGTGTACTGCGACCGCTCAGTCTTGATACTTTGGTTTATTTACTGTTTAATCATTACCGGGTGTCTGTCTGCGAAGAGAAGTGTCTCTTTATGTGAGAATACTAGCTGAGGTAAGCTAGTTACATTTTTTTGGAATAAGAACTTTAAAACTTTGTCGGCAAAAAGGTCAAAATTAAAAATGCCCCGATGGTTTGAACCTGGATCTAAAGAAAAACCTTGTTTCGTTTTTTTTATTTTTATAATGTGGCATTCAAAATACATACAATCCAAAATTTCACCCTTATACGATCAACCTCTGTTTTTTAATCGCGATTTTTATATTATTTTGTTCCATCCACAGATCCGCAAGATGGCAATCGAATATTAATTCATGTATAGTTCTATCAATCAATCAGCGTTTTACTTATAGGAGTAGGGTAGGAATAGTGTAGGAGTAGGGTAGGAGTAAGGTAGGAATAGTGTAGGAGTAGGTTAGGAGTAGGGTAGGAGTAGCGTAGGAGTAGGTTAGGAGTAGGGTAGGAGTAGTGTAGGAGTAGGGTATAGGAGTAGGGTAGGAGTAGGGTAGGGGGTAGGACACCACGCGAACGAAGTAGCGCCGGGCAGCTAGAAATAATTTATATGGCAAAACAACGTTTGCCGGGTCAGCTAGTATACATACTCGTATGTATATATTTCCATCAACACGCTACGAGAAAGAGTCTGCCGATCGATTCTGTAAAAATCTCACAGTGAAAACTTAGGTGAAGTGAACGTGGAGTTAGCTGTCATTCCAACTAATACTAGGGATTGATACTATTGACAGCTCACTCTAAGCTCACTTCATCTAACTTTTCACGGTGAGATGGTTACAGAATCGCACTGCTGATATAGTTCGCCAGTACGAGAACAGCCCAACACAGTCTCCACAGTGTTAATGAGTGTGTTCTGATTTAACCCACTTACTGTGAATGTCTTAGAGCATAGCCACGTCATAATTAAAGGAAATTGACCATTTGAGGACTGTGTGGGATGTGGGCTAGTTCACTCTTCATATTATACAATTGGTTTATATCGTCAAATAAATATCCCACCTGATGGTAAGGGTCTTTGATTACACATAACTTACAGAGGGTTAGGTAGTGGTGGCCTCGTGGTATCAGCCCCGACTTACGACTTGTAGTATTTCATCACCACTGCTCTCAAAACGGTGAAGGAAAACATCGAGAGGAAACCGGCATGTCCTAGAACCAAAAATTTTAAGACATGTGACATCCATCAACCGCGATTACGGCCCAGTCGTGTGGCGGATTATGGCCCAGTCCCTCTCACAGAGAGGAGGCCAAGGGCCCTAAAAAGGCCACTTTGGCAGAATCTTAATAGGATGATAATATGAATCATATTAGAAATCGAAAAATTGACACAAACTGATAATTCATAATATGATCTGTGTGCAATTCATATCACAATGAAATAACATTTAAACTGTAGAAATAAAAAATAAAAAACCAATTTGATTAATAAAAACTGTAATGAAAAATTGCCATGAATTACCGATAAAATTACGGTTTTTAGGGTTCCGTAGCCAAATGGCAACGGAACCCTTATGGATTCGTCATGTTCGCTGTCTGTCTGTCTGTCCGTCCGTATGTCACAGCCGCTTTTTTCCGAAACTATAAGAGCTATACTGTTGAAACTTGGTAAGTAGATGTATTCTGTGAACCGCATTAAGATTTTCACACAAAAATAGAAAAAAAAACAATAAATTTTGGGGGTCCCCATACTTAGAACTGAAACTCAAAATTTTTTTTTTCATCAAACCCATACGTGTGGGGTATCTATGGATAGGTCTTCAAAAATGATATTGAGGTTTCTAATATCATTTTTTTCTAAACTGAATAGTTTGCGCGAGAGACACTTCCAAAGTGGTAAAATGTGTGTCCCCCCCCCTGTAACTTCTAAAATAAGAGAATGATAAAACTAAAAAAAATATATGATGTACATTACCATATAAACTTCCACCGAAAATTGGTTTGAACGAGATCTAGTGAGTAGTTTTTTTTTAATACGTCATAAATCGTAACGTAACGGAACCCTTCATGGGCGAGTCCGACTCGCACTTGGCCGGTTTTTATTTTTTCCATGCGGCAATGTTTACACCAAATATGAAATAAAATTTTACGAAAATTAGAGGAATGGCTAATGATCTGCTGGGAATTCAGGAAATGAATAGCTTTTAGAGGTATTGCTTAAAGTGGCCTTTTTAGGCCCTCTGTATCACGGTTAGATAAAGCTCAGGTGGAGATAGATGACTCCGTCTTGATCTGCCAGCCTTGTCCCAACTATGTTGTGGTCGGCTTCCAGTCTAACCGGATGCAGCTGTATACCAGTACATGGAGCGACTGCCTATCTGACCTCCACAGCCCAGTTACTTGGTGACACGATACCCCTTGGCAGGATTTGTTGTCACCGTTTCGGCTTCTGACAAGATTTCGACTTCTTTAAAACATTTAAAAAAAGTAACGGTGGAGTTTCTTGCCCATTCTTCTCCATGCAACTTCCTTTTGGAAGGGGCGACTAGAATCAATAAGATTTTTTTTTAATTTTGTCGTTTAAAAGTGCTTTTTCCGTGCCTATTTGAAATAAATGATGTAACTTTGACTATCCGTAGCGACTGTCAAAGATCTACGAATGACAGCCCCCTATACCCCCTGTCCATCAGGTAAACAGTTTTTTGACAGATGGAACTAGTACGGTATTATAATGTCTGTAAGAAGCCATAAATAAGATACTTAATTTCCCATCTTCCTAGCACGGTGGGCTGTGCTGGAGCGGCTGCTGCTGGTGCAGAAAACCTCAAACGGCGAAAATATTCCAGCCTGACTGGGAGTTATATCTTCGAGCCGTTTGGGGTTGAAACACTAGGGCCATGGGGTCCGAGTGCCCACTTGGTGTTTCGAGATATCGCCAAGCGGTTAGTCGACTCTTCACGTGACCAGAGGGCTGGCCTGTTTCTTGGCCAAATAATTAGCATCGCCATACAACGTGGCAATGCTGCCAGCCTTTTGGGCACTGTTCCTGTTGATAGCGATGCGGACGAATTTTTTGATGCCCTATGATTCTTTTTTTTCACTTGTACATATGTATTATTATTTTAGACTTAATTTGAATTAAAATGTATTAATTAATTGTGTTACTAATAAAAATCATTTAATAGGATAAGCCAGTTTATATATTTATATTATTACGCATTTTAAAGTTAACTTTTACGCAATTTGGAGTACGTTTTAAGACAGCTGTCAAAAAACGGTGGAATGTACAGGGTATAGTCATTTACATAACAATCTAGCGATGACGAGTTGTTTCTATCCAAAGGTTTAATAATATTGCTAAATTAGCACAAAGCGCTGACTCTACGAGTAGGTACTCCTAATTAGTCATTACACAGTATAATATTACCTCCCAACTCCCCCTCCCCCCACTTCACCACGGGTGGGCTCTGTCGACTGTTTCCCACTGATCCCGGTATGATAAATTCCACGAAGTTCACAGACAAGCTTTTTACCGGCTCTGTTGCTGGGTGAAAGGACTGTGGCGACATCTACATCGCCACATGCGAACTACGCGTTATACTGACATCACGCAAAATCCTGCATCGCGCAAGCAGTGTTTACCGCGCAACTAGCATATTCGTCGGGCAGTAGCCCACCAGACACAACCGTCTGGTCGGAGGATCCTCCCTGCATTATGGAGGATGAGTGAACTTTACACACTGATCCTAACTCCTCTACAGGACAAAACGAGCTTAAAGGCCCTACTACCTACTAATATTATAAAGGTGAAAGTTTGTGAGGATGTATGTTTGTTACTCTTTCACGCAAAAACTACTGAACGAATTTTGATGAAACTTTATAGTAATATAGCTTATACATTAGAATAAGACATAGGATACTTTTTATCCCGATATTCCCACGAGATTGAGACCTATGCGGGCGGAACCGCGGGGCGCTGCTAGTTAAATCATAAAAATAATTGATAATTAACAACGACTGTGTAACTTTAGAGGAAATTGCGAAAAGGCAGGTGTTTTCTTTGAATTTCAACAAAATATTTTTTTGTTGTGTTACATTATCGATCTGTGCAATAATACAGGATGTTGCTTTTTTTGTTGTTTCGAAATCGTAGTCTGACTTTTGTAAAATTAAGCTATTTTAAACGAAAATACAGCACTAATTGCGTAACACACTTTCTTTCCTAATCGATTGCTTCGTATGTTTAGAAAACTCGTCGGGTTATTGACTGTTATCTACCACGCGGGCCCAGTGCGGGTTGGTAGATGTCACATGTCTCCGAATGTTTGGTCCGAATGTCCAGGGATATTATCATATTATTATATAGTAACCTTGTGTGGCTTGCAGAGTAAGCAATCTGTGTGTGGGCTGGCCATATTTGTCGAAGGACCGATGGCTGCTGCAGCAGACGAATCCTGGAGTGGAGACCGCGTATCGGCAAGCGTGGTGTGAGACACCTATAAAGAAGGTGTCTGGGACGGACTGGATGCGGAAGGCGGAGGACAGAGTGTTGTGGCGCAGCCCGGGAGAGGCCTATGTCCAGCAGTGGACTGCGGTAGGCTGAGTTGATTGGTTGAATGATCTTATTAGTGATGTTCTTCAGGAAAGGTCGTGCGTGTATGACGAGTCGAAAGTAAGGATCCTAGCAGGTTCTGGATCCTGCCTACCCCCATGGGAAGAAAGCGCGAGTCTTTATCAGAGTAGCAATTCTCGTAAATTTAAGAACGTTCACAGTCTGATCTCCGTTTCAATCTGTCAAAAATACCTCTACTTCCCTACATTTTTGACATTTATTTGTCGCCGAGATGAGATTCTGACTAGATTTTGAACGTTTTAAATTACGAGAATTTGTCTTTATTTATTATCCCTCTGTAATCCTATTGTACCCACCATTTATGGAACCTAGTTCAAGATACAAGATCCATATATTATTCATTCCCTCACTTGTACGTCAGTCGTAACAGCCAGTTATAATCTAGAAAGTTCTATTATAATCGGAAGCCCATTTATTTTTCTAGTTATACAATTCGCTCGTGGCTAATTAATAATTACAGCCGCAAAGGTCGATTATCAAGGTTAAGCAACGCTCGCCGAGGTCGGTCCGTGGATGGGTGACCATCCGTTTCATGTCTCGGAAAGAGAGTTGTTACGGGTAGTCGAAAAAACGGAAAGCCACGGGTCGATTTTTGTTTGGGGCGTGGATGGGTGACCATCCTTTACATATCGAGACCCCTCCGTACCGTGAAAGGTCATTAAGCCGTTGGTCCCGGCTGTCGTGTGTAGATCTTTGGCAGTCGTTACGGCAACCAGTCTCCAAAGTATCGTGTTACCCAGTAAGTGGGTTGTGGACGTCAGAAAGGCAGCCGCTCCATGTGAAATACTGGTATTCAGCTCCTCTGTTTAGCCTGGAAGCCGACACCAACATAGTTGGAAAAAGGCGGTTTACGTTGTTGAGCTGACAAATTTTTCGAACATATGAAGCAATGATTTAGCAATATCCTTCAAAATGATTCAGATTGAGATTGGTCGTGTGTTACGCAATTCGGGTGCTAGCAATAGAGAAGCCAGCTCTTAATTAACATAAAATTAAGCCATTATCCCCTAAAGGGCAATCCATATCACATCAAAAACAGTTTCAAAGTCAAAGTGTAAACACACAACCCATCTCTGGGAAGTCGGTTAGCCAACCGTGCGGTACACAAGTACGTACTGTCACATTTAAACTCTGTATATCGATTGGGTCACTAATAATAGAACTGCTAGTCGGGTGGTGCCGGGCAGGAGCGGAAGCGATTTCATACACATTAAAAAAAAAAAAATGTTTTAGGGCAGAAGTTCTCATAACTTACCGTGTTGCTGGGGAGTACTCGCGACTTCCTTTGCGCGTATTTTGTATTTTATCATTTTTTTTTATAAAAGTAACTAGTATCGTCGTCATCATCATCTTTTCAACCCGGAATCAGCTATGAGGAACAGATTGTAAAGTTCACTCATCCTCCATAGAAAAGGGAGGATCCTCAGAACAGATGGGTGTCGTATCTGGCGGTCAACTGCCCAATGATTCATCTCGGGCCGTTGTATATATGCTAGTTGCGCGGTAAACTCTGCTTGCGAGATGCAGGATTATGTGTGACGTCAGTATGACGCGTAGTTCGCATGGGGCGTTGTAGATACAGCTACACACCCACTTCCGGGTATAGGCCCTTTTTCTGCCATCCTTCCCGGTTCCGTGCGTCTCTCATCCAGGTGTCCCGCGACTTTGACGAAATCGTCAATCCAGCGCGCTATTGGATGGCCCTGGTTGCTTTGGCATAACCTTAGCCACCATTACATACTTACCATCCATGATGATAACTATGAATGTCGACGGCTTTAAGAGTAGGGGAAGACCAAAGAAACGATGGATGGACTGTGTGAGTGATGATATGGTTAGAAAGGGGGTGACTACCGAGATGATGACTAATAGAGAAGTGTGGAAGTCGGACATGTTGCGCCGACCACGAATAAATCTATCTGTCCACTTCATCATAGTTGTGTATGTATTTATTATTTTGAGTATGATATAATTATTATCATTCTAGTAATATTTATTTTAGAAGTATTTATGTATGTTTATTTGTATGTATGTTAGTATATTCTCGTAATTTTTGTTTAGTTTTTATGTGAATTGTTTTTTGATTCTGTGTATTATTTTTTGTCTCCTTTGCTCTATCGCACGCTGCCTACATCTCTGTATCTATTGTCCTATCTCAGGTATGCTGGAAGAGATTTCTTATGAAATAAGCATCGCCTCTGTACCTATTTTTTCTGTTCTGTTTTTCATTGTCTGTTTATATACGTGTGCACTTAAATGGTAAAATACTCGTAAATAAATAAATTGGGATAAGGGTAGAAATACATAAACCCACGCCTTCTTCCCATGGCGGTAGGCAGAACCTACTCCTTTCACCTCGTTTACGTTCATACACCTGGTCATACACGCACGCCGGTGGGGAGTACTACGCACCTGACCTTTCTGAAGAACATCACCAACAAGGTCACTACATGGCTGGCTGATTTTCAGTTCCAATTTGAAAGGATTTTTTTATGTCCCCCTGTTGGGCAAGGGTCTCCCTCCCTTTCCCACACACGTTTGTCCACTGTCATGCTCTATCCTACCAAAAACACGGTTCGGTAGGAGTCGAGGTCGTTCCTCTACCTTCGTCTTAGTATACCGCGATGTCGTCTAGAAAAAATAAAATCATTTAAGGGCTAATTTTTCCAACGCCAGATAATTTTATCGGAGGAACAGTTTTGAATTTTTGACAGTTCTTCCATACAAAAATTGTCAGACGTCAATTTTATTCCACGAATAAAGATGATCTGTAGATTGAAAAATCAGTCCTAAAACGAATTTATGAATGCATGTCGAACCCAGATAAAGACCAATTTTTTTACAAGAAATAGATACTTAACGCATGGAAGAATCGATCATTTTATCTATTACAGTTAACTACAATCGTAAAGGGTAACATGGTGAGGAACCCTGCGGGGTAATTGCGTAACAAAATATCAGTACTAATGGCTTTAATTTTGACAGTTCAACAACATTCATTGCATTGTTTACGTTGTAGAGCAGACACATTTTCCGAACATGTGAAGCAATGGATTAATTAGCAATATCCTTCAAAATGATTCAGATTATGACAGTGTGTTACGCAATTAGAGTGCTGGCTCTAAAGTCAAACACAAAGCATTTAATTCTAATAAACAAATTACAGGCACTTTTGAATTGTCAAGGGGTCGGTCAGTCAGAGAGATGAAGCTAGTATTAGGTTCCTATGGAGAAGAACGGGCAAGAAACTCGACGGACACTGTTTTCAACACGCAGTACGCAAGCGTGGTGATCAATGGTCGTGTCTCTCTGTACAAGAGGAGGTCTTTGTCCTTCAGAACGACAATAACAGGTACCAAATATTATTCCAAAAATGGGGACATTATTTGCGAACACAAACTATAAGAACCTAACTCAATACAAATTTCAGAAAAAAAAACGGAACAAAAAATACGTTTCCCTAATCTATGTAAGCTAGGTTTTATTAATAAGTTAAACAAACAACTTCAGTAATTAAGACCTTGTCGTCCCTAAGTTAGGGTTCAAAATCAATTGGCAATTAGTGCAGTATTCGGTACATACGCCATTTTGAGAGTAGCGATTGAAACTTCGTGAGCAGTTGTTTACTGAGCTCGGGGAGTTTTGATACTTTTATTTTTATTATGAAAAAAATGGGGAAAAATATTTGTATTAGGTATTTGGATGTATTTTCTTGATTCTTTTAAGGATATGCGCGTTTTTTTAAGTAAATTTTGATTTAATTTGATTCTGGATGTGGTCGTACGTAAAAAAATATGTTTTTATTTTAATTACTTTTGTAAGTCATGGGAAGAATGCCTTTTCCCAGCAGTGGGATGATGCAGGCTAACAGTAAAAGTTACTTTTGCGAGATTGTGAAGCTCACTTATTTATTTATTATGAATTTTAATAACGAAATCTTATTATTAGTTACATAAAAGTTAAAGAAAAGCATAACTATGTCTATTTTTGTCTTAAAATAATAATCAGGTTTAAAATAGACGTTGACTTTTAAATACATCCTTGAAAAATTTAACAAAAAGCATATTTTTATTCAAATGAATTATCTTCGCGTGTTAAGACTGCTAAGCATAAATAATTGTTAATTTCTTTATTATCTCTGTGGATGAATACGTTATTTTAAGTAGGTTAAATACTAACTACACATTTCAATATTCATTTTATTCGAACCATGAACTGCCTTGAAAAATTAAACAAAAACTATAAACTTACTGACTGTGCCCCACGGTTTTACCCGCATAAGTTTTGATCCCGTGGGAATATCGGGATAAAAGTATCCTATATGTTAATCCTGATTATAAACCATCTGTGTGCCAAATTTCATCCAAATCCGTTCAGAAGTTTTTGCGTGAAAGTGTAACAAACATCCATCCATCCATCCACACAAACTTTCGCGTTTATAATATTAGTAGGATTTTTTTTCTTTGGCAAGCGCTACTGCTGAGGGTGACGTCCTGGGTTCCCAGGACGTCATAATCATGTTTAGTAGTACCCTGATTCTTGGGTAGGGTAAAGTGTTATTGAGGTTTTCCATCAGGAATATCTTAGTAGTAACCCGGAGTCTGTATGTGCCCGGTTGATGGCAATAGGCTCGCCACAAACAAAACTGGCGAAGTATCGGTGTACCTACTACGTAGACCTCTGCCTAACCTTTCGGGGAAACAAGGCGTGATATTATGTTATATAGAACCATAAAATTATTTAAGGTTTATATTATTATTTTATTAGAACAACGTTAAGGAAATTTCTGACTGGTTTTACCATATTTTGTGTCATTATTATATTTTATAAACGGTTAGGTAGTAATAAATTATGTCATATAATTTTATCAAGGGGTGTTTCTCTTACTGAAGTAGTTATGTAATTCATAATTTAGGTATCAAGTACTATTGAAAAAACCATAAGTGTATTAAATTTTATCAGTCAGTTTACGAGTTGATTACATGGTTCACTCATTACATTGTAGGCTGTGGTTATTTCGAAACTAACCAGAGGGGCAATTCTCGTAATTTTAAGAACGTTCAGTCTGATCTCATTCTCAGTCTTTCAAAAATACCTCTAATTTCCCTACATTTTTTCACGTTTTTGACATTTGTTTGTCGCCGAGATAAGACTGCGACTAGATTTTGAACGTTTCAAATTACGAGAATTGACCTTCAATTGACTACACAATCCATAATATTATACTATTCAGTTCAGGCATTAACGGATAAACGGATTAGGATGAAATTGAAAACAGACGGATAAACCATGACATAGCACATACTTTTTATGACGATGGTACCTCAAAGATAGATATGGCCACGGATAAGACCATGACCAGCAGGGTAATTGCGTAACATACTATCAGTAGCAATGGGTTTTCTTTTGACAGTTCAACAACATTCATTGCGTTATTTACGTTGTTGAGCAGACTAATTTTTCGACCATATGAAGGAATGGATTAGCAATATCCTTCAAATTGACTCAGATTGATATTGGTTGTGACGCAAATGGGTGCTTAGGAACTTAAGAGATATTATACTGGTACTCCGTTCCCGTGGGATAAGTTCCAACGCAGATGAAGCCAGGGGCAGAAGTTAATACAATATTAATTACACAAAAGTTATATTAAACCAACACAAATGATTGCCATTTCAACGTATCTTTGAATTGTAATCTCCTTTCGCACGGCGATGCTCACAAATGAAAGAGTTACGTAATAGACGCAAGTATCAAGAGTGTCGCGGCGCAGTCTGCGACCCGACTCTCATCTTTCACTGCTTTCCTTCGGGGACGGACTTGGGCGAGCGGTTTATATTGTTTTTTTGTTAGGATTTTAGAATACGTTGCGAAAATTGGAGTTTGGTATTGATTTTGGTATATGTCGCAGTCAACTGGTTAAATTAGCCGTTAAGTCAACCGCCTGGCCTTTGGAAGTAGTGCTCGCCTCGCTTCGCTCTCTCGGCTCGTACGCGGTTGATCACAGTTCTAACCTAACCCATTTGGTCGGGGTGCCCTGGCTTAGTTACTGTGACCACCAGTGCGATTCTGTAACCATCTCACCGTGAAAACTTAGGTGAAGTGAGCGTGGAGTGAGCTGTCATTCCAAGTAATGCTAGGAATTGACAGCTCACGCTAAGCTCACTTCACCTAATTTTTCACGGTGAGATTTTAACAGAATCGATCGGCCGTTCGGCTCGCACGTGATTGGTTACAGTTCCAACCTAGACTATGATTTATTGAATATCATTCAGGCCGTTAGTTGAACGGGTGCCGTTTAGTTAAAAGGCTAAGCGGTTAACTAAACGGCTAATTAAACCAGCTGGCTGCGACCTGCGACATTTATATGACGTTGCCAAAAATCGAGTTGAATAGCGTGCAATAGGAGAGGCCTATGTCCAGCAGTGGACATAGGCCTCTCCTATAGAGGAGTGGATAGGCTGATGATGATGATTTATGACCTGGATTTTTTAAATTAAATACGGAAGTTGTTTTTACAATTTTGGAATTGACTAGCTGGGCCCGCGATTTCGTTCGGGTGGATGTTGGAAAACAATAATGTGTCTCTTTACTAATAATTTTCAAAAATTAATGTAAGTAAGCCTAAGTTACTCCTAATAACATAAGCTATCTGTCAGTGAAAGTCCTGTCAAAATCGGTCCAGCCGTTTCGGAAATTAGCCGGGAAAAACAGACAGAAAAAACTTAAAAAAAAAATTGTTATAAGTACCGTAATAAATAAAATACTTATTATATAAAAAAGTACCGTAAGTACCTATATGCTTTCATAAGCATTGAGTAAAAAGCTGTTATTTTGATGTTACAAACAGACACTTCGATTTTATTTATTTGTATATATGTATTTATATAGATTGAAGTTATAAAAATAACGATTAATTATTCAATTCAATTGTATTTATTTGTACAGTTAGTTAATCTGTCATTTAATTTAGTACCTATTGTACTAAATAATTAGTTGTGTTAAATTTAACCTATATTGTATTTAAGATTTGTCATTATTCAATTAATAATCAATATTACAACAATTAAAGAATAACCACTCTGTATATTGTACTAATAAAACTATATTCAAATGTTATTTATGTTTAAAATTGACGTTATTTCAAGTTAAACAAATATAAATTTTATTTTAATTGTAATTAAGTTGATTTTTTTTGTAATGAAGTTGTAGCGTAAACTGAACTTTATTGTGTAAGAATTAAAGTTATTTTTCTATAAACTCATATTTGTTTACACTTTTGGCGAATATGTCGCGAATGCAGATTAGGTATTTTAATTTAGTGTTAAATTCTTGATAAATCAGGTTTGGATTAAAAAAAAAATGCAAATACCTACGCATTCCAAATCTTGTTTAATATGCGAGATAAGTAATGCATAATCGAGAATTCTAGACATTATTAGTTTAGCAATTTTTTTATAATTACACATACATAGGTATACACACACATAACTGCCGAAATGTGGGTGTACTATACAAGCTGTTGTTTTGCATCCTCGTCAAATTTCAGGAGACTGTTATGAAAGACACAAATAATCAAATAAAATTACGATCCCTGGTAAATAATGAATACATACTTGTATTCTTAATTATTTAAGTTTGACAGTAGTATTTCAGAATAAACCACTTTCAAAGAATCACGTTATGGTATCCTATAAGCGGCCGCGTTTGTATGTGTGTGTAAAAGGGCAGTTACAGTGCGGTCTTACACACGCCGCGTTTTAAAATGCGTGGCCCAAACATGCCGATTTCCGAAAATTAGAATACTTATTTTATTATTGATTCGTGTCGAGAATCACTAGCATAGTTGCCTCCTTGAATTTGACGAGGATGCAAAACGACACCTCGTGTAGTTCACCCACATTTAGTCAGTTATGTTTAAGCCTATGTAATAGGGAGCGAGCCTATTGCCAAAACCAGACCTCTCTGCTGCTACTGAGAAACAACAACATAAAACTGTGTGTTTAACATATTTTTTTAGGAAACTAGATTTACATACCACAAAACATGTTTCACATATTTTTTTTTAGTAAACTCTATTTTTTATTTTTGGGACTAATAAACTTAAATGTATGCAGTACTTATGCATGTGGTCAATTGGTTAGGAACACAATACATACATATACTAGTTGAACTGTTTCACTGTTATAATTAAAAATCAAAACCAAGATAACGGACGTTACCCAGAAAGCAGCTAAACTTAATTGGGACTGGGCCGGATATGTTTGCCGCATGTCAGATGACAATATTGGTCTAAAAGAACCACCGATTGGGTCCCACTAAACGCACGACATCATCGCGGCAGGCCGAGAAGATGGCGGGACGAGCTTGACTCCTACCGTAGGGACTGGCCGGCACTCGCAAAAGACAGAATTGTGTGGGAAAGGGAGAGGGAGGCCTTATCCCCCGCCGTGCGACAATACAGGCTGGTTAGATTAGATATTTTTATTCTGACATTGTTTTGACTTGTTTTTTTTTTACAAAAAACTTTTTTGCAAAAAAACAACCGACTTCCAAAAACGACACTACAAAGTGAAAAATAACTTTAATTTCGGAAGTCGGTGTCGTTGGGTTCGCATTTTCGTTGTTTGCCACCGACTTCCGAAATTAAAGTTATTTTTCACTTTGTAGTGTCGTTTTTGGAAGTCGGTTGTTTTTTTTTTGCAAAAAAGTTTTTATTTTTCACTGTTAAGTTGTAATTTTTACCAGTAGTTTTGGTTTAAAAAACAAACTACTTACTGAACCGTTTTTAATGAAATTTCTATGGGACCACTTCAGAAGTATCTCCTTTCGAACAAAAAAAGAATTTTGAAAATCGGTCCACAATTGGCGGAGTAATCGCGTAACAAACAAAAAAACATACCGTCGAATTGAGAACCTCCTCCTTTTTTGAAGTCGGTTAAAAATGGTAAATAAGTTAAAAATAAGTCGCAAATTGTTACATACATAACCTTCCAATTTATATTCAGAGAACATTATTTTTTTTAAAATTAAAATGCAAATAACATTCGTAACATTGATAAAAATATTATTTCTTGTTTCCATGCGACTGCAGACTTATTTGTGAAAACTTAAATTGATCTACATATTTTGACAAACTGCTTCTCTACGTCACTAATTAAATACATAATCGTTCGATTGATAGGTACTGGATTGAACGTATTTTTGTAGTTAAAAATAATCTATAGACTAATAATACAGCTGAAGAGTTCGTTTGTTTAAACAGGCCAATACCTGGAACGTACAGACTGGTTAAAAAAAAATGCATTTCACAGCTCAATTCTTGAGGAAGGCTTAGCTTAGGCTTAGCAGCCGGGCAAAAAGAAAAATACTCAGAAAGAACACTAAGTTAAAAATTAAAAAAAATATTGCTGTTCCATACATTTTGACCGCGTAGGTATTGCACTTTTTTATGAAGTAAAAGATTTTTTTTTTTGATAACCGACGTATAATTTCGACACTATGGGGTCTAGTAGTATCATGTGTTGAATCCATGGTTACAGTTTGCGCGTCGATGCCCCTGCCAGCCTGTATTTTAAAAACTAGATGAGGTCGGCATTTCCTATCTGACTATTTTGAGTAGAAAGGCCGAAACAAACTCAGAGGCCAGTGAAAGTCCCGTCAAAATCGGCCCAGCAGTTTCGGATATTACCCGGAACAAACAAACAGACAGACAAAACTAATAAAATAGTTTTTTCTTTTAAGTACCTATCGTACATATACATTGTATAAAGCTGTTATTTTGAGATTACAAACAGACACTTCAATTTTATTTATTTTTATAGATGCGTAGATTTTATTAGTTTTGGAACACTTATAGCTAGGCATATGTGTGTGTCAACTAATCTGTTGATAAAAGCGAATGACACCGATGTATTGATCACACACAGTCCTTTGTTTGACCTTGAAGAAACCTGTTTAAGTATATGCATAATGTATGAATTTATGACAGAATTTATCTATAAGATATTGTGAACTAAGAATTTGTTGTTCAAATATAAAAACACACCTGTTTCAATTAAATATTTGTGTTCATCATCATTATTCTCAGCCCGACTTCTCCCACTGCTGGCTATACCCAGCAGTGGGTATAGCCAGCAGGCCTCTCTTTTCTAGTGCCTATCACCACGCTCCAGCGCCAGTCTCTTCCAATATGGGCCTATTTGGCGCAGTCGTAAGGCACACGTTACTTTTTTTCTTTCTCTCTTTTTGTTTTTGTTTTCGTGTGAATATTGTGAGCCTTAGTTAACCTGGGTCAAATAAACTTATTTTCTGTCTCTCAATATGTGTACTAAACATAATTTATAATTTACTACCTACTCTATTCCTATCCTACTCCTACTAATATTGGAAACGTGAAAGTTTGTATGGATGGATGGATGTTTCTTACTCTTTCACGCAAAAACGATTGAACGGATTTGAGTGAAATTTGACACACAGTTTATAACCAGGATTAACACTCAGGATACTTTTTATCCCGATATTCCCACGGAATCGAAACTTATGCGGGTGGAACCGCGGGGCGCTGCTAGTACTTACTTAAAATATACTAAAATATTTCAAGGAATCGATTTTAATCAAATCAAATCATTTATTCAAATAAGGTTGAGAATCAGTACTTTTCGAACGGCAAAATTACGGTAATTGTTTAACAATGCTGGACATTTTATATCCCTATATAACGCTTTATATTCAAGGAAAATTCTATTTTTAACCATCCCAGTCAATTCCTAGGTACTTAGCTTTATTGTGTAGCATCAGCTGAATTTAGGTATCGTAATATTTTTCCTTGATACCTACAAACGATAAAAAACAGTTTTATTTCTGCAATTTCCTCAGTCAAGTTCCATAAAAAGAATTAATTCTGTCAATTTTATAAAAAAAAAAACTTATAAGAAACTAAAAATATTATAGCATGAAAAAAATATTCAACCGAATTGAGAACCTCCTACTTTTTTTGAAGTCGGTTAAAAACAAACAAGCTACTTAGAAAAAATAGCAATTTAACTTACCTGCAACAATAATTCCAACAATATCTCAGAAAACTCAATAAAAATACTAAATAAAGAAAATAAATAACTAACTGAATTTTATATACTACAAGTATATAAAGTTCAGTTATAGTTAAAGAAAGAAAGAAAGAAAGAAAGAGGTCCACTCAATCTGTGTGGTTCCACCAATCTACATGGTCTTGACTGTGACCTCTGAGTTTGTTTCGGCCTTTCTTCTCAGAGTAGTCAGATAGGAAAAGCCGAACCCATCTAGTTTAAAAAAAAATGTGATTGACGTGTAAAAGTGTTTGTACAAACCTACTTACAAAAATAAATCTGTTATCATTTATATTTAATAAATAAATATGTAAACAATAAATATTTTTATTTATATATAAATAATTGTTAAACTAAATTTTAAATCCATCAATTTAACTAACCTACAACAATGATATCAAACAAAATCTAATAATAACAACTATAAATAAGAAAATATTACAATGGCTACTTAAATAATAAAACTGGTACGTGCGGAGTGCGGCCCTGTGTCCCCCCCGCCCCGCGCCCCGCGCCGCCATTTCGTGTTATTGAGAATTTATGTCGCTTAGGACGCTTGCACACTGCCGATGTTAAGCCTTAAACATTAATTTAACTAATAATTATAATTAGAAAATATCGTTTAATATTTTATCTGGATTTATTGTTAAAGTTATGAATATTAGTTGTGTTGACAGTAACAAATATAAATTCATTATAATACATGGATTGCTGTCTTTTTTTTAAATTCATTGACATAAAATATAAAAGACCTGCATCCTAATTGCGTAACAGTGTGTTACGCAATTAGGATGCAAGTCTTCTCATCTCTCATCAATCTGAATCTGACTCATTTTAAAGGATATTGCTAACCCATTGCTTCATATGTTCGAAAAATTTGTCTGTCTGCTCAACAACGTAAATAATGCAATGCATGTTGTTGAACTTTCAAAATGAAAGCCATTGCTACCATTAGTGTGTTACGCCGTTACCCCGCACCACAGGACCAGGACAAAAACGTTAGTAATAAATGTTAATACTGTAAAAATAATTGAACACTATTATGAGGATCTAAATAAAGAAACAATGCAAGTTATGGAAAAAAATATGTCAATCTGCCTAGCTTTTCCCAACTTTGTTGGGTTCGGCTTCCAGTGCCACCAGATACAGCTGAATACCAGTATTTAGAAGCGACTGCCTATCTGATCTCCACAACATGAAAATAATTATGTATACCGCTTTCATTGTAAAAAAATACTTTATTTTAAACAAAATCCTACTAATATTATAAACGTGATCGTATGGAAGGATGTTTGGATGATTGTTACTCTTTCACGCAAAAACTACTGAACTGATTTGGATGAAATTTTGGTACACAAATAGTTCATAACCAGCACCAACATGTTTTAATCACATAGGATACTTTTTATCCCGATATTCCCACGGGATCGAAACTCATGCGGGTGAAACCGCGGGGCGCAGCTAGTTCTTAACAAAAATGCGAGTTTGGTAATATTTCATAACTAGCTTTAGACCCCGGTATTTATTTTAATCAGTGTGACCTTATAAACTAGTTTTTTTAAACTGAGAATTGGTATTTTATTTATGTAGATTTTTGAAGAACAGGAAATATTTAGTGTGGTATTAGGCTTACTTCATTTGTAGAATAAAAACTGGAGTAAAAATAAAGTCACGCAAAATTACATTTATATTTTTGAATAATTCGCACACAATGATAATATTATTTATTATTATTATTGATTTTATTATTTTAATAATAATAAAATTTATTTCCTTAAGTAGATATTCAGGTTTAAATCCCGTTAACAAATGTTCACATTTAACACGTTAGTATTTTTTTTTTACTTACAGAAAAAACAGTTTATTTTTTAATTGTGTCTCATTTTTGCCTCAAAAAATACTGTTGTCTTAACATACAAATCTTTGATAAATCCAATTTTCAAATGCTTACACATACTTAGCACATATATTTTTTATAAATGTAGAAAATGTCGTGGGTTTACTCACTCTGTAGCTAAAATTTTGTGTAAGACTGTAATGTTTTCCCAAATACATAAAATAAAATATTTCTTTTTATATTTGATGAAAACACTGTTTATTTTTTATGCTATATCATATTTTGTCTTGAAGAAGCTGTTTTCTATACATATAAATCTACTATAAATGATAATTTATCGCTTACAAAAATAACGTATTTAGCATAATTTGCAAAAAAAAAGTTCGTCGGCGCGTGTGAACGCACCCTAAGGCCGGGGCGTTGCACCGAATAGATCCGACGAACGCTATCAATTGTACATGTGGTTGTGTGCGTTTGTATGTGTGTGTCACATGTGCTGTGTACAGCGTGATGCTTTTTTCAAGGATTTTATTTAGGTTTTTATTTTTTGAGAGAAAGAAAAACGGGTGACTGTGAATTTGGTTTTATATGGTAGTGTATGATTTTTATTTAATAAAATCAAGTGAAAATATTTATTTGTAACAATAATTATACTTACATTTAAAACATAAAAATAATTGAAATCTAATTCACTAAAATCTTAAATAATAATAGTCATAACAACACGTCAAACAACTAGTCAACAATCCGCCCCTGTTCCCGGCGCAAAGGTGCCCATAACGCTTGCTGCATTGCCACGCTGGATGGCAATGGCTAACCTCTGCACCAAGAACGAGCCGGAGCGGGAGTCACCCGTTTTGTCATGGAGCTCGTACCATTTCTCACTAATGAGCTTCTTGGTCTCAGTGCCCCAACTACCCATGGTCTCAACGGCAATGGGCACCAATAAATAAAAATAATTGTTAATCGGCTGAAGGACGCTGAACGGGACACTGAAGTTTTATTGTTTATACGTGTGAGGGCGTTTAGTGTCCCGAAACGTGTTAAAATATGTCTGCGATTTTTTCTTTGTCTTAATAATAGTATGTAATGGTCTTTTCTGTAGCTAAGTTGAATTCAATAAATGGTCAATAATAGTCAAATGTCTGATTGTAGACCTTTTTAATAACAGCTCATTTATTCAAAATATATTAAACCGATGAAGAATTTAGTGTATCTTAGCAAGTACTCAATATTCAATATTTATTTGCATTCCACAATTTGAACTTGGTGGTAGGTAGTACAAAAATATGATCATTGTGGATCCTATCGGACACAGCAGATGAGAAAGGAAGAGGCCTTTAATCTGTTGAATTAGTTGGTCCCTAAATATTTTAGTTTAAGTATTTCTTAAATTTAATTTAAAATTTGTCATTTTGATTTTCATTAATAACGTGGGATGTTCTTGTAGATACCATTTTAGAAAGAATAGTGATAAGAAAATTTTGTAGAGGAATAATGTTATGTTAGTGTAAAAATATTGTGTGATAACTTATTAATTACACACACAAATAATTTTATTATCTTCTAGAACTAAAACAACCTGCACACACCCTCCTACTACCGACAACTTAAATAAAACAAACAGCCAGAAAAGGAGCAACCTGTATAAGTTCACCTTGTTTTCACACACGCATAATCTTTGTATTATATACTTACGTACCTACGTGTTCATGTATATGTACAATATCGAGTCGTAGTTTAGTCCAAAATATTGGATTTTAGAGTGCAATGTTATTTATTTTACGTTAACGTTTAGTTTTGGGGAACTTCGGAATTTGTGTGTTTAGAATTGTCAAAATATGTTTTGTAGTCGTTTTGTTTTGTCAAACTCAATGCATTTATTTCAAATAAACCAATTACAGGCACTTTTGAATTGTCAAAGGGTCGGTCAGTCAGAGAGATGAAGCTAGTTGCCCATTCCAAAGCGTTCCACGGACACTCTTTTAAATGATAAAATTGTTAGAAAATATTTGATTACATCATTCATGTCATTTGGAGTGTATCCCCTAAATAAATTGGGATAAGGGCAGGAGAACTATATGGCGTCCCACTGCTGGGCAAACGGCTCCCCTTTTTCCTTCCAAACCTTCCTGTCTAGTGCGTTCTCTGGCCATATTGACCCTGCAAACCTTATGATTAATATTTTTAACATAACATCACGCCTGTGTACCGATGTATTTGGCATGTACGATGGGTTTGGCAGGGGTGTATATATAAAATACCAAACCCACATTTCGCAAGCTACGTTTTCAAGTTCTACGTAATAGGGGGCGAGCCTATACGCCCTTACGTGTTGATCGTTTTAATCCTTAAAAGGGGTCATTGTACTCATCATTATCATATGAAAAAAAAATATCAGTTGATCCATAGATTTATGTTCGCACTATGGATCAACTGATTTTTTTTTTCACGATTTCAGGGTTGGTCCCGTAGTAATAATGATGAGTACAATGACCCCTTTTAAGGATTAAAACGATCAAAATTTAACGGTGTATACTTATTAATATACTTGTTATTTATTTATTTTATTGTGAAGGCTAGTGTAATCTGTGTAATTAAATGGAAGTTAGTTATTTAATATTTAGGATTCGAATACAATTTTTTCATGTTTTTTTTAAATTTCATACTTATTTATTCTTCATCATTGTTCCTCTCAACCAAAGCACCTGCCATCTAATCTCTTCACCACTCTTGGTTGACTCACAGAGAATGCCTAAGGCATTAGTCCGCCTTTGTACTTTTTTGTGCGAAAAGTTTAAATAAATAAATAATTTCTGCCCAGACCAAACACGGGTCAGATAAAAAAAAACCGGCCAAGTGCGAGTCGGACTCGCCCATGAAGGGTTCCGTTACGTTACGATTTATGACGTATTAAAAAAAAACTACTCACTAGATCTCGTTCAAACCAATTTTCGGTGGAAGTTTATATGGTAATGTGCATCATATATTTTTTTTAGTTTTATCATTCTCTTATTTTAGAAGTTACAGGGGGGGGGACACACATTTTACCACTTTGGAAGTCTCTCGCGCAAACTATTCAGTTTAGAAAAAAATGATATTAGAAACCTCAATATCATTTTTGAAGACCTATCCATAGATACCCCACACGTATGGGTTTGATGAAAAAAAAAAATTTTGAGTTTCAGTTCTAAGTATGGGGACCCCCAAAATTTATTGTTTTTTTTCTATTTTTGTGTGAAAATCTTAATGCGGTTCACAGAATACATCTACTTACCAAGTTTCAACAGTATAGCTCTTATAGTTTCGGAAAAAAGCGGCTGTGACATACGGACGGACAGACAGACAGACAGACAGACATGACGAATCCATAAGGGTTCCGTTGCCATTTGGCTACGGAACCCTAAAAACAATCCTTCCTTTTCCCAATAATCAGACTTTATAGACGTCTGACTACCCGTAACGACTGTCAAAGATCTACGAAAACAGCCAGTACCAACGGCTTAACGTGCTTTCCGAGGCACATCCACGCACCGACCGCAGCAAGCGTAGCGTAACCTGCGACCCGTGTGGCTGTTATTATTTAGCCACGAGCCCCTTAAACTTGTGTCAACTAATGAATGGTTAAAAGAAGAAAAAAAAACATATTATCAGAATTGCCAGACGGATGAAGTGATCGCAGTAGATAGATATGTTGGTATTTGTAGATATGAGTTTGTGATAAGAGATTACACTGATATCGTACAGCCGCCAGCAAGTCAAGCTACCCGAAACTGTCAAATTTTTCCAATCAACCTTGAACCTTAATGCTTTAGCGATAAAGTTGAAAATCTATTAAAGAAATTTGACAGATTGTAGTAGGTTGATGTGCTGGCGTCTGTACATGACATTGACATTTTTTATTTACCAATCGTCATCTACTCACCATCCTAGATATTTCTCTACTGCTTTGTGATCAGAAGGCCAATTCTCATAATTTAAAACGTTCAAAATCTAGTCGCAGTCTCATCTCAGCGACAAACAAATGTCAAAAACTTGTCAAAATGTAGGGAAATTAGAGGTATTTTTTGACAGATTGAGACTGAGATCAGACTGTGAACGGTCTTAAAATTACAAGAATTGCCTCTCTGGTTTCATCACCATCTGCCTAGCTTTTTTCCAACTACGTTGGTAACGGCTTCTAGTTTAGCCGGAACTAGTTTTTTACATGGTGCGCTGCCTATCTGACCTCCACAACCTACTGGGTAACACGATACCCCTTGGCAAGACTGGTTGTCAGACTTTCGGGCTTCTTGACTACCCGTAAAGACTATCAAAGATCTACGAATGACAGCCGGGACCATCGGTTCAACATACTTTCCGACTTTTCCGAGGCACGGAAGAGGGTTCGGTATGTAATGGGTGGTCACCCATCCGCGGACCGACCTTTCGACCCGTGGCTTTCGGGCCTTTTGACTCGTAACAACTGTTAAAAATCAACGAATGGCAGCCGGGACCAAAGTGCTTTTCGAAGCATCCACAACCCAATTACTGGGTTACCAAATACCCTGTGGTCAACTTCTAGTCTTAACAAGTGAATTATGTAACTCCTTTTGTCTTTAAAAATATAAAATTAAATTATGAAAATATTGTAATATTGGAAAAGTATCAAGTAGTGGCCTTCGATCTATTATTAGAGTTGTCAACTGCTTACTGAATTTGAACCTTAGTTCAATGGAAAATGATTGTATTTCCATTGAAAGGGGTTGAGTTATGACTTTTGTCAGTACAAGACGTCTTTTGCGTTTCGATGGATTTTTTTTATGGTTGAGTAGTTTGTGAGAGGTGATCATCGGTAATGGTATGGTGACAAAATGTTTGTCATTTGTAGTTTAGGTGTGCTTTGCCCGCGTGGAGTTCGGAAACTATCCCACGGGAACGAATTACCGGGATAAAAACTATCCCATGTCCTAAACCAGGTCATAGTCTATTCGTGTGCCTTTCATCCAAATTTATTCCCTCACTGGGCCCGCGTGGTGGATTGCAGCCCACTCCCTCTTACTGTGCGTGTGTCCCAGCAGTGGGGACATTACAGGCTGATTAATAATAATATCCTATCCTACAAATATTATAAATGTGAAAGTTTGTATGGATGGATGGATGGATGTTTGTTACTCTTTCACGCAAAAACTACTGAACGGTTTTATATGTATGAAATTTAGTGCACAGATGTTTTATAACCAGGATTAACATATAGGATACTTTTTATCCCGATATTCCCAAGGGATCGAATCTTATACGGGTGAAACCGCAGGGCGCAGCTAGTTAATACATAAAATTACATGTTCTTCCCTTGAGAGGAGGCAGAACCTACAGAACGCCACCCTGCTATCATCCTTACATACTCCTTTATTAAAAAACAAATTAATATCCTAAAAACAACAACCTGTACACACACCCACAGACACAGGGACTGTATTTACAACACAAACACAACACACACACGGGTATGTTAAATTTAATTGTACAGACGCCAGCAGGTCAAGCTACCCGAAACTGTCAAATTTTCCCAATCAACCTTGAACCTTAAAACTTTACAGATAAAGTTGAAAATCTATTACAGAAATTTGACAGGTTGTAGTAGCTTGATGTGCTGGCGTCCGTACCTAAATGTACACCGCGTTCTGTTCTCGTGTAGAATTGGGTTCTGTAGACATATTGTAGACGAAGATTAGGGTTCCGCGTATAAGGATTTTTTTTATTACTTGAAAACACACCTGTGTTCCTCAAAGGGGCAGGCAGAGTGGTTCGTACACCCGCATTTCGTCGGCTATGTTTAAGTTTAATGTCATAAGGGCCTTTAACAGGAACAGAGCTAGACTTTAGGCTGCTATTGAGGAATTCCTAATGAAAAACTGACCGAGCTTAGAATCAAACCCTCCCCGTTCAGCAGTCGAGCTAGAGCCTAACGGGGTAGTCAGAAACAAAATATTTACCAATAAATATATTTATTTGCACTAAACAATAAACATGACTCAGTCATTACTCATTAAGAAAAATGCAATCATAAAAAAAAAAAACAAATCGGATAAAAGTGTTCCGTACCACAAGGCAAGAAACGCCGAAAATAAACGCTTCTTGCATGGAGACCCCATTTAAATTAATTTTTATCATTTGTTTTTATAGTGGCAATAGAAATACACACGCAGTAAAAAAATCAACTGTCTACCTACGAGTATGTATTACGGTTCATGAGATACAGTGCGCTGACCGAGAGACGGACGGACGGACAGCGGAGGCTTAGTAACTGTTGGCAGCTTTTCGGGACGGAACGCTAAAAACAAGTTGGGGGGGGGGGGGGATATGAAATTAAATGATCTTATATCATCAGATTCATCAGTCTCTTCTCCTCATCCCAATTGATTAGTGATCGGAGCAGCATGTCTTCTTCATCCAAACTTCTCTATCAGCCATCTTCTCAGTAGCCACCCCCTTTCTAACCATATCCATACATACACACACAGCCACACCACTCACATTACACCACACAACTCTCAACTTACACCCCCTACCCCTCCTACTTCATATGCGAACACACGTAGTATAAATATCTTTTGTAAATGTCATATATAGTTTTCATAACATCTTTAGTCTCCCTAAGAAAGAGCGGCGTCTTCTAACACAGGCATTATCTGCTTAAAAGGAGGCGCCATTCACCAACAAAATGTAAACAAGTAATAGTTATGAAATAAACATTTTTTTTTTCTTCTAAATCATCTTTCGGGGCAATCATTTGGGCAGGTGATGTGCAGGGTAGGTCAAAGTGACAGTTAACAGTTGCTACCAAATCACATAACACTTCACTTTTCATCTAAAAATGACGTACTATAAGGGGCTCGTGGCTAATTATTAAACAGAGCAACGTTTGCCGAGGTCGGTCCCTGGATGGCTGACGGTCCATTACGTACCGAGACCTCTCCGTGCCTCGGAAATCACGTTAAACCGCTAGTCCCTAAAGCCGTTGGTCCTGGCTGTCATTCGTAGATCTTTGACAGTCGTTACAGGTCGTCAGAAGCCCGAAAGTCTGACAACCAGTGTTACCAAGGGGTATCGTGTTACCCAGTAACTGTGTTTTGGAGGTCAGATAGGCGACTGCCCCATGGGATTCGGCTGCATCTGGTTAGACTGGAAGCCGGCACTAACATAGTTGAGAAAACACTAAGTAGATGATAATGGTTGACCTGCTATAAGTGTGTATGGTATGACAGCGTACCTCCCTGACCTCGATATAAAATTTTAAATCTGTACAAGCAAAGCCGCAGGAAAGAAGGTTATTAACTAAATTGCGAATTACTACGAAACATTCTTATGAAGGGGATAAAATAATTCGAGGGCTTATTCTGGAAGGATGAATTTAATTCACAGATTTAAAGTGGCTTGGTTCTAGAAAGTTCTAAGGAAGATTTGTCTTACGTAGCATCAAAGGAGTACAATCTATCTGCCTAGCCTTTTCGACTTCCAGCCTAACCAGATGCAGCAGCTGAATACCAGCCCATCGATTCTGTAAAATCTCACCGTGAAAAGTTAGGTGAAGTGAGCTTACAATGAGCTGTCAATAGTGTCAATCCTTAGTATTAGTTGGAATGACACCTCACTCCACGCTCAATTCACCTAAGTTTGCACGGTGAGATGGTTACAGAATCGCACTGCAGTTTTTACATGGACCTGACCTCCACAACCCAGTTACTAACACGATACCCCTTAGTAACACTTTCAGGCTTCTGACTACCCTAACGACAGTCAAAAATCTACGAATGACAGCCGGGACCAACGGCTTATTATTATTGAGCTGTCCGAGACACAGAAGAGTCTCGGTATGTAATAATATAATAATAATAATAATATCCCTGGACATTTCACACAGCGCCATCTAGTCCCAAGCTAAGCAACCGAAGGCTTGTGTTATGGTAACAAGATGGCTGATAAACTACTTATATACATTTTTTTTTTTTTTTTTTTTTTTTTTTTTTTTTAAATACATACATATTATAGATAGAAAAACACCCAGACTCGGAACAAATACATGTAGGTCATACAAATATTTGTTCCGTGCGGGAATCGAACCCACGACACGCAGCGCAGCAGTCAATCGCTTAACCACTGCGCCAACCGTGCCGTCAATGTAATGGATGGTCATCCATCCACGAAGCGACCGCGGAGTTAATTTTATTTAATAGATTTCTAGAATTTTATTTACTTAGTAGAAAAAAAAAGTCAGAAAGTACGCTAGGCGAAAACGAAGTGATAGCACGGTCAGGTGATGCGATGCGACGCGGTGGGGGGGATGGGAACAAGACATTTCACGCGGAAGATGTCGCGGGCAGAGGCTAGTCCTACTAATATTATAAACGTGAAAGTTTGGATGGATGGATGTTTGTTACTCTTTCACGCAAAAACTACTGAACGGATTTGGATGAAATTTGGCACACAGGTGGCTTATAACCAGGATTAACATATAGGATGTTTTTTATCCCGATATTCCTACGGGATCGAAAGTTATGCGGGTGAAACCGCGGGGCGCAGCTAGTTTGAAATAAATGCTTTGAGTTGAAGCATATCTCCAAATGGCCTCTGTAGCACCATGAAACATGAGACTACAGGGGCTAGTGCGAATCTTGGGGTTCATTCGATTGATCGAGTCTGGTCAAACCACGCTGGGGTCGGAGTAATTCCTTAATTCATTCACGAGTTGAAGCATATCTCCATCCCGTTCTAAACCAGCGGACTGTCAAAATCAGCTGTCCCATATACAGCGTGATACCGTTTCGGTATCGAAGCGAGATCGCTCACCCCTCTCTAAATATCTGGGGGCCGGTTACTTATTCGAAAGCAATTTTAGTTCAACCCCCACCCACCTTCATTTAGAATGGCGCGGGGACGGATTTGGGAAAGGGTTTTTGAGTTTTGATAATAAAATTATGTAACATTTTTTATTTATATATTTATCATTCTTACAACTATCATTACATAACAGGCCATACCCTAATGTGACAGTGTAGTTATCAACTTAAAAAACGTAATCCTCTCTCCTAATTTAGCTGTGCCCGACAGGGTCCATATTGATCTTTTACTTTGTTATACCATCTATGTTCGTCGTTGTCGTTGTTACGAGTCGCCAGCAGAAGACCGAAAGCCGGACAACCAGTCTTACCAAGGGGTATCGTATTATCCAGTAACTGGGTTGTGGAGGTCAGATAGGCAGTCGTTCCATGTAAAATACTGGTATTCAGCTGCATCTTGTTAGACTGGAAGCCGACCAGAAGCGGGCCGGGTAGAAGCTAGTAATATTATAAAGAGAAAAGATTATATCTTTTGTTTTTTTAACAAACATACAAAAAATCAGATTTTTTCTAAAAACGGCTGAACGTATTTGGATGAAATTTGGCACATGGGTAGAACATGACCTGGATTAGGACATAGGATACCTTTTATCCCGATATTCCCGCGGGACCGAGTCTTATGCGGGTAAAAGCGCGGGGCGCAGCTAGTATTTAAATAAATCTCACCCCTCCTAAGTCCGTTCCCTGGCCACCTCCCCCACCGCCTGTATCTCGGGGAGCTGCCCCCCCTCCGATTTATTTGTGCCTGCTTTAATTATGTACACATACTGTGGTAGCGTCAGCATTCTAGTAGCCAAGTGGCGTCAGCAACGATACTAACTTTATGGGGTAAGCAGATCTTTTCGTGGCTAAATATTAACAGTTGCACTTTTTCTTCGTGTCGCTCTGGCACGACTGAATTTTATATCTTGTTGGCTCAAAACTTTGCCACTTTAACGGCGTCGTCAGTGGCAGCGCAAAGGTTACTTTGACTGCATGTTTGCACTTATTGGTCGAAGGCTAAGTGGTTGGCTGTAGATGGGTGACCATCCACTACATACCGAGACCCCTCCGTGCCCCGGAAAGCACGTGAAGCCGTTGGTCCCGGCTGCTTTTTGCAGATCTTTGGCAGTCGTTACTGGCAGTCCGGAGCGCCACAGTCCGACGACCAGTCTTATCAAAGTATCGTGTTATCAAGTAACGATGTTGTGGAGGTCAGATAGGCTTTGTCAAAATCAGCCTATAATGTTTCTAATGCTGGGACACAGGCCTCCTCTCTGTGAGAGGGAGTGGGCTGTGAACCACAACGCGGGCCCAGAGCGGGTTGGTAGATGTCACATGTCTTCGAATTTTTGTCTCTAGGACTTGGCTCGGTTTTCCTTCACTGTTTTGAGAGCAGTGGTAGTGTATGATCACCTGACCGCTATTAAATAGAGATAAGAACGACCACACTGTCACCTTCGACTCTCAGTTTATTGCACTTAACTATGTATCGTCAGGAGACATCTTTAGTTTGACTTTAACCAGATAACATGACGTAATCCTTTGATTGCATATAGTAATTACGTTTTTATTAACTTATTTCGCAATAGATTGACCTTGTCTTATGACCAGTCAGTTTTTTAACTCTTACTAAAACTTTATGATTTTAATTGCAATTAAGACCCTTTTTTACTATAGCTCAATTAAATTTCATTAAGTAAATGATATTACAAATATCTTTGTAACGAAGCCTTTTTCCTTTGTTGGATTTGATTTGTAAAAGCTATAGAATCGTTTGCTAAAGTCGATCGAATCGATCACAGGATCGAGTCTTATGCGGGTTTTCACCCGCATAAGACTCGATCCTGTGATTCTATTCGATTCGACCGCGGGGCGCAGCTGGATAATATTATAAACGCAAAAGTTTCTGGGAATGGATAGATGGATGGATGGATGTTTATTACTCTTTCACGCAAAAACTACTGAACGGATTTTGATGAAACTTTACAGTAATATAACTTATACATCAAAATAACACATAGGGTACTTTTTATCTCGATAACACTTACATACAATGTAATAAATCTGAAAAGTTTGTTTGTTTGAACGCTTTAATCCCTGGAACTAACAGTCGGAAATAAATATATATTTTTGCATTTGATAGCTCTATTCTTGAGGAAGGCTATGTTACATCATGCTACGACCCGCTAGCTTTAAAACGAAGTAATAGTGCGGGGGGCGATGCGATGCGACGCGGTAGGTTAATAGAACAAGAAAAACGCGGACGAAATCGCAGGCAAAAGCTAAGTTTTAAAATAACTCGCTAACTAGCAGTTTATTCTGTAAACGTTTGAGAACGGATATTAAAACATTAGCCAGAATAACGGTCTTTAGAAATATATTTTATGATTGTCATCTCCGGAAGGATTGAAAGGGCTTTACTCAATGGTTTTTATATTGTGGAAAAATGGTAGATAGTCAGTTTGCCTGAACCTGAGTAAGGTAAGGTAATCATTTATTGGCTTAAACACGAGTACAAACATCTAACTAGCCTTTTCCCAACCATGTTAGGGTCGGCTTCCAGTCTAACCGGATGCAGCTGAATACCAGTATTTTACATGGAGCGACTGCCTATCTGACCTCTACAACCCAGTAACTGGGTAATACGATAAGACTTGGTAAGACTGGTTGTCAGACTTTCCGCCTTCTGACTACCTGTAACGATTATCAAAGATCCACGAATGACAGCCGGAACCAACGGCTTAACGTACTTTCCGACACACGGAGGGATCTTGGTATGGAAAGATGGTCACCCATCCACGGACCAACCGTGGCAAGCGTAGCTTAGCCTGATCGATCGACCTGTACGGCTGTTATTATTTAGCCACGGGCCCCTCCAGTCTCAATCTGTCATAAGTACCTCCCTACATTTATGACATGTTTTTGAAATTGTTTGTCGCCGAGATGAGATTGCGACTAGATTTTGAACGTTTTTAATAGACGGGAATTGGGCTTCTGATCCTCACGCTATACCTGCGGTATTTTTTTATCTGTCTAAATTTATAGGTACTAATATTAAAGCTAAAGAGTTTTTTTTAACCGACTTCTAAAAAAGAAGGAGGTTCTCAATTCGACGGTATGTTTTTTTTTTTTTTTTTATGTGTTTGTTACGCGATTTCTCCGCCAATTGTGGACCGATTTTCAAAATTCTTTTTTTGTTCGAAAGGAGATACTTCTGAAGTGGTCCCATAGAAATTTCATCAAAAACGGTTCATTACTGGTAAAATTACAACTTAAAAGTGAAAAATAAAAACTTTTTTGCAAAAAAAAACAACCGACTTCCAAAAACGACACTACAAAGTGAAAAATAACTTTAATTTCGGAAGTCGGTGGCAAACAACGAAAATGCGAACCCGACGACACCGACTTCCGAAATTAAAGTTATTTTTCACTTTGTAGTGTCGGTTTTGGAAGTCGGTTGTTTTTTTATTTTTTTGTTTGTTTTGTTTGAACGCGCTCCTGGAACTACCAGTCGGATTTGAAAAAATCTTGTTGCAGTTGATAGCCTAATTCTCGATAAAAGCTAGGGTATTTAACATCACGCTAGGACACTTAGGAACTGAATAGGTGGCGGTGCTTGGAGGAGGCCTATGTCCAGCAGTGGACGTCTTTCGGCTGAATAGATGATGATGATAGGACCCTTAAGCCAGAAAGAACGCTAAGCGATAACGAATTTAAAGTGCGGGCAGGCGATGCGATACGGTACGATATGGATAAAGTCGCGGGCGGAACCTAGCTATATGTATATATTTTATTTAGTTCGTCGCCCCACTTTTTTTGTTTGAGATTTTCAACTTTATCGCCAAATCATTAGGTTTGAAGTTGATTGGGAAAAGGAGTTGGCTAAATTGAAGTATGGACGAATTTTCAGCAATGTATAGACATGGTACCTAGCAATATGTAATGCTGAATAGCTGAATATTAGTATTTCATATAAAAAAAGTTTCAGGAACTTTTTATATCTTTATAATCCTGAAAATGAAATCGTGTAACTCCTACGTCAATAGGCATAAAAAAACTGCAAATAAATTACATTGCTATGAACTTTTACCTAGGCGTTACCCAAACAACATTAGATTTTTGTCCAAAACCAAATCCCTATAGTAAATGTACTCGAGATGTGGGTTCTGGACGCTGAATGGGGCGCTGAACGCGCGCAAGAAAACACTCAGGCGGCAGGACTTTTCTGACTTGATTTACATTGGTCAATACAACCTACACGAATGTTTAGCTAAGCCTTCCGGAAGTGACAACCCCATCAAAATCTGTTTGTTGATACATCAGACAGTCTGACAGACAAACGCGCCAGGGGGACTTAGTTTAATTAGTATGTGGTGATTGTTAAATCCTGCCTAAACTAGATAACAAATATACTGAGTGACCAAGGACATATAAGATATTGAAATAAAACAACAAAAATTCGATTTATTTATTTATTCGGTGAATCTTATAAGAACATTATCTAAATAAGAAGCCGGAGCTGATAATGTGTTCTGGTGTCTCGCCCACCCCAGATCCCAGATCACTGTCATGATATGACAGCAACAGCCCAGAGTTCTGTTCCCCACTATACAGCTGCAGTAATATGACAGTATGTCGTCTAAAGCGTCGTCGTGATGAGACGAGATGAGTCTTTCTGATTAATTGCCATTGAGTTCATTATGTATTTTGAAAACACGGTAAACAACTTGAAGTCACATTTGTTCGATGTTTCTTATATTTATTAGTTCTGGAATGATTCTAGTTGTTGACTTACTTCAATTGTTAACCGTCGTGCCAAAATAGTGAGTAGAACAGCGGGCAATGAAGAGGTGAAATGCCGCCGCAGTCTTTGCGTGGCTACACCGCAGTTAATGCATCGCATGATGAATTTATTGCAAATCAAGTACGTGTCGAGTAGCAAGAGGTCAGTAGGTAGGCGAGCACACACAATAAGTCCAATAAACAAGCGAGGGTCAATGATAATCCAAAATGAAAAAGCACAAGGAACAAACACAACAGCCACAGGAGCAAACGGCAGAGCGTTCAAACGATGTCTAACATCTGACGTTTGTTTTGTCATAGAAATGGGATTGAACGTCAAGTGTAACAGAATCAATAAAATAATCGATAGGGATGAAAGATAAAAATATAATTAGCTTTTGTCGACCACTCTTCAGTTAATATTTTTCCACACAAAATAGGTAGTAAGATTAAACGAAGAAGCTCATTCCGAAGCTTTCAGTTATTTTTATTTGATTTTGATACGAAAAGAGTGAAATTGAATAGAGTCCATTGTCACTTTAAAACAACTCCATTTTCCGAATCAAATCCCTGTGAAAACACAATAACAAGCAACTAAACAGGACACCGAACGGAACGCCATTGATTCCCGCCAAAAACTCTCGATTGCCACTTCTTAGTTTCAGAAAATAAATCGTTTTGATACGTTATCAACAATCGATATAAGTACAGTTTCAATTTGACATTCTGGAAAAGCGATATGACCCCTCACTAGTTTGCAGTACTGTATTATATCCCCTTGAAGTTGTCATGTCAATCAAAAAAGCAACTAAGATACTTTTTTTATGTTTAACTGTTTACGAAAGTTCTAGGAAATTATTGAACGCTTGATAATTCATGAATGAATATTTAAATATTTCCAGTTAAGGTGAGGTTACTATTCATGCTTGGGGCAGTCATTTAGCCATGTCTTTTGACAGTTTCGGGTAGCTTGATGTGTTAGCGTCTGTATTACCAGAAAAAAACACTGCTGATCAAATATTTTACCTGACTGTAAATGACTCCTCCAGTTACGGCAGTGAGACACATTTTAAATCATATCTTTCTCTCTTTCCAGGACGAAGTACTAGCCATCAACGACAAGGTGGTCCTCCGCGCAGACGACCTGCTCTCCTGGATGTGCGTGGGCACCGAGTGGCGTTGGGGGCTGCGGGCTGTGTGGCGCGGCGCCTGCGCACCTCCCGCCGACCTGCCACGCCATGCACCGCTCACGCACACCAAGCTGGATTTCAGTGACGTTGATACAGAGAAGAGTGCTATCGGTAAGTGGGAGATGTTCAGCCAAACTCATCATCTGCCTGCCTTTTCCCAACTATGTTGGGGTCGGCTTCCAGTCTAACCAGATGCAGCTGAATACCAGTGGTTTACACGGAGCGACTGCCTATCTGACCTTCACAACCCAGTTACTGAGTAATACGATACCCCTTGATTAGCCAAACTATTCTGTAAAAATCTCACCGTGAAAACTTCAGTGAAGTGAGCTGTCACTGTCAGTGTGTCCGTGATTTTTAGAAGGCAGTGGTGGCCAAATGGTAGCGGCCGCGACTAACGAGTTGTTGTTATTATTACATCGCCAGTCCCCTCAACACGGTGAAGGAAAACATCGAGGAAACCGGCATGTACCAACCCACACTGAGCCCGCGTGGTGGATTATGGCCCACTCCGTCTCACTGAGAGAAGGCCTGTGACCCAGCAGTGGGGATCATAGACTGATTGTTATGTGTGATTATTACTATACACCTCTGCCTCTGTCCATCTTTTCTGGAATACAGTCGTTATATTATATTACTGATGTACCTTCCATCTCTTACAGTGGTGGATGAAGATGCTCCAGGCGTGGTAGTCTTCTCCTACCCAAGGTACTGCCGCTACCGGGCCCTGATAGCCAGGCTCGAAGGCATCCAGGCCTCATGGCTGCGAGACTCGTTGGTGGCAGCTCTGGGAGGGTACGCGGCACCGACTAGCAACACCAGGATACTGTACTGCAAGGTGAGGAGTTGTTCTGATGATGTAGAGCATAGCTCGAAAGCATACCAGTCTCATGGCTGCAACACTCCTCCGTGGCAGCTCAGGGAATGTATGTCGTCCCCACTCGTAACATCGGGATACGGTATACGAATATGTTAGTCCCGGAGTATAACTTGTTTACAATGGGAGTCATTGTAGTCATCATTATGAACATTTTTCAGAGTTTCAGTTAAGATTTCCACTACACCTTTGAAACAGATATTTCATAACATCATTCATCATCAATTGCCACCGTCCCCAGGACACGTTCGAGTACCCCGAGCTGGAGGGGCACGAGTTCGTGTGCAACCACCTGGCGCCGCGCCTCAAAGGCCGGCCGCGCGGGCGCCGGCGCCGCGCGCACACGCCCGAGCGCGCGCACGCCGACGAGCGCGGCTCCGACCGCTCCGACTCGGAAGAGCCGCCGGCCAGCGGGCCCGCCCACACCACTGACCCGCCGGTGACCTACTCATTCGTATTTAAATCGGTTTTAGCGGTAGCCGGGGCCAACGGCGTAGCGTGCTTTCCGAGGCAACGACCTCGGAAAGCGCGTCAAGCCCTTGGTCCCGTCTGTTAATCGTGGATCTCTGACAGTCGTTATGGGTCGTCAAAAGCCCAAAAGTTTGACTACCAGGATGTGGAGGGAAAATACATGTTGCGCCGATCGCAAATAAATTAGGATAAAGACAAGTGAATGATTATGATGTGATGGTACCCTTCTGGAGTCCTGATCCAAGGGATGATTGGGAAGGCAATTTCTAGCAGTGGACGGCTGTATAGAGCTGTGTAGATAAATGATAAATGATTTTATTTTGTAAGTAGGTTTGTACAAACACTTTTACACGTCAATCATATTTTAAAACTAGATGAGGTCGGCGTTTCCTGTCTGGCTAGTCTGAGAAGAAAGGCCGAAACAGACTCAGACGTTACAGTCTCTTTTAAAGTCCTGATATAATCTTGGTCAGATCATATGAAGACCATGTAGGTCGATGTCTGAGATGGTCTTTTGAGGAAAGAATCACACAGATTGAGAGGACCTGTCCAGTCAGTGCACGCATATGTCAGAAATCGTGCAGCTCAACTCAAAACTTAAGGAGCTCAACTATTCGACGAACAATACCAAAGAAAGGACATTTGGGTAGGCTACATTAATTACTCAAACTGCCAGACCATGACAAAAACTAACAGAACAGAGAGAAAAATAAAATGACCCACATAGTCTTCACATTCACAATAATTAAAATAATAGAATACTTTACAAAGTAAGCAAATGTCATAGATCAAATTCATTAATGTCAAAGTGTATATACAGGATAATTTTTTATTCAGTGCGTAAATTTTTACAGGGTGTTCTACCCATGAATATGAACAACATTCACTATGGGACCATCTCTGAAATCACGAAAAAAAAATCAGCAGATTCATACATTTTGGTCGAGTAGGTATTGAACTTTTATAAGAAACAGCTGATTTTTTTTTTGTGATTTCGGAGATGGTCCCATAGTGAAAGTTGTTCATATTCATGGGTAGAACACCCTGTGAAAATTTACGCACTGAATAAAAAATTATCCTGTATATATAAAAAAAAACCACAACAAAAAACAATAAAAACATTCAATATGTAAAAATTGGAAGCAGCTTAATCCCAAGCCTTTTTGTCCTCGATATTTGCCTTAACGGTATAAAAGGCTTTCTGGCACGAGGTTTTACTCACGCTTTTTACTGACCTGCAAAATGTAAAAAACGTAAAAGAAATTGAATTAATAATAATAATAACGTTTATTTATTCAAATGGTGCAGATTTACAATAACTTATCTTAAAAATTATAGATGACACAGTTTCTCATTTGCCTGAACTAGGTGGAGACCTGTGTTTCAGGCTAGAAAGGTGCTTAGAATTTTAAAATATATAATTAACAAATGAGAAGACTAATTAAAACTAATATTACCTTAAAAAACTAACATGATTTATTTACAGACAACGAGTAAATCCTCTCTTTCACTGTATGATAATTATGCTAAGTAAAATTTGCAGAATAACCTTTTTACAATCGTAATTATTTAATTTATAGACAATTAATTTCGCGGGTTACCCTGAAACTGTCACCTTAAATTACTAATGTCCACCAGGGACATTAGTTTAGGGCGAAAGTTTCAGGGTAAACCGCGATTTTTTTTTTTCTCTAGCCGGCCTATGTTAAAGTAATACAAATAATGAACATGTTCTTCATCCTCTCTCCCCAGACCCGCCGCCGCCTGTCCCTCCGCAACGGCGCCCCCCCTCCCAGCGACGATGACGAGGAGGAGTACAAGAGGATAGAACAGACCCCCGAGGACAGAGCCTTCCTCCAGGCTCTGAAGATGTTCTACAAGAGCCGGAGCGAGCCCTTCAAGAGTGGACACACTCTGAAGCACTGTGAGTACATAGATACGTCATAGCACAAGCGGATAGAATAGACTCTCGACACACAGACACACCCACACTTCCCCCACACACACCCACACCGACAAACACACCCTCCCACACCCACACACACACACACACACGCAGACAGAGCCTTAAAGCCAGAGTTGAGCTACATGATTACTGACAAATGATGAACGAGAAGAAAGGCCGAAACAAATTCAGAGGTCACAGTCTCTTAAAGTCCAGACATAATTTTAGTCAGATCATGTGAAGACCATGTAGATTGTCTAAAATAGTCTTTTGAGGAAAGAACCACACAGACTGAATGGACCTGTCCAGTCAGTGCACGCATTTGTCAGTAATCGTGCAGCTCAACTCAGAACTTAAAGAGCTCAACGATTCGACGAACAATACCAAAGAAGGGACATTTGGGTAGGCCGCACAAATTACTCAAACTGGCAGATCATGACTAAAACTAATCAAGAAGGAAAAAGAGAAAACAGGAATAAGCAATAACCCACATAGTCTTCACATTCACAATAATTAAAATAATATAAAACTTTACGAAGTAAAAATTGATGTGATTGTATATAACATGAGTGTTTCGTTCCGCCCAGTGTCGCTCCGCGCGCTGTACGTGTCGGTGGCGTCGCGCGGCGGCTACGAGGCGGTGTGCCGACACAAGCTGTGGCGCGCGCTGGCTCGCGACCAGCCCGCCAGGACCCGCAGGCACTATGAGAGGTATGTCATCATTCATCATTCCTCGACCTTATCCCAATTTATTTGGGGTCGGCGCAACATGCCTTTTTCTTCCATGAGAGGTATAAAACGGGTGTAAAAATACCCTGAACGAACCCGAGGGAAACTTGTTCTTCCCGTTGTTAGGATCATTTTACTGTACCGGACCATACCTGGGAACCTTCTGGTTACGGAGATATTGAAGCTTAAAGATCCAACTTCTTTTTAGCGTGTCGATGGGGTCTAGTTGTCCTGAAAGTACACTATCCCAGGGTCGAATTATCGTGTCAACCCTTGAAAAGCCATGAAAATGTCACCTATGATTAAAAAAATACAACGGTTTTTATGAACAGACTTGTTATTGTTCACTAGCTTTTGCCCGCGACTTCTTCCGCGTGAAGCAACTTTCTTATTTTTTTTTCCGTAAGAACCTTCTACAAAGTATTAGAAAACTTTTAAAAAAAGATGTATGAAATCAGTAAAGTCGTTCTCAAGTTATGACGTGACCAAGGGAAATAGGGATTCATTTTTATATATATATATACATAGATTACTAAGATGCAAAAATAAGAATAAACTTCATGGCAAAAAAAAAACCTAAAAATTGCAATTCCACTAGTTAAAAAACAAGTGTCTCATTCCAGATTCCTCCTCCCCTTCGAGAACCACGAGCGACGCAACGGCTCCTCGCTGAAGCTGAACGGCAAGCTGGACGCGGAGCCGCGCACCATCGCCACCATCGACGTCACCGACTCGCCGCGCAGGGACTCGCCCTCGCCCGCGCGCCTAAGGGACCAGCTCGGCGTCGACTGCGAGACGGGAGAGGTCACCACCAAAGATGAAATTGTAGCCAAAAACGCTGAGGAGCTGAATAGAGAATTCTTAGACTCTCTCCCGAAGGAGGAGAAGACGGTTAAGATCTCGGTGAAGCCGGTCGAGAGTCTGATCGAACCGGCCAAGGTTTTTGAGGGCTTGGATGTGTCCAAGTTAGAGGGACCGAAGGAGGAGGGGAGGGATTTTAGTCAGAATTATTTGAGTGATATGCAGAAATTTAATATGGGTGAGTTTTGTGTTTATTTTAATAGTTCAGCATCTACTTTTTCCCATGTTGGGGTCTGCTTCCAGTCTAGAATGCAGCTGAATAATAATATTTTACATGGAGCGACTGCCTATCTGACCTCCACAACCCAGTTACTGGGTAATACAATACCTCTTGGCAAGACTAGTTGTTAGAGTTTCAGGCTACTGACGACCCGTAACGACTGTCAGATCCACGAATGACAGCCGGGACCAACGGCTTAATGTACTTTCCGAGGCACGGAGGGGTCTTGGTATGTGAAGATGGTCACCCATCCACGGACTAACCGCGGCAAGCGTAGCGCAATAATTTAGAGTCGATTATTACGGAACTGCAGAATTATTTATCGTTTAAGCTTTAGTAACAGATGGAATTTTTAAATTAATTATTATAATTTCAGGCGCGGAGTCCCTCTCGTCTCGTGCGACGCCTCTCAACGGTCACGCTGCGCCCGCGCCCACCGACCTTGTGAGTTTTATAGCTCTAGTATCACTTCTTCTTCGTACTGTATCCATGGCATTGTCAAACTTAAGTGGCAGTGGGCAGGGCACATTGCTCGCAGAACAGATGGTCGATGGGGCCGAAAGGTTCTGGAGTGGTGACCGCGTACCGGAAGACGTAGCGTTGGAATGCCACAAGGTGGACCGACGACCTTGTGAAGGTCGCAGGAACTCGTTGGATGCGAGAAGCACAGAACCGGTCGAAGTGGAGGTGCTTGGGGTAGGCCGGTGTGCAGCAGTGGACGTCTTTCGGCTGAAATGATGATGAATTCCGCTCATTGACATAGTCACTTTAACATTACAATAATATGCCCGCGAAATAGACTTCAGCTATCGCCACTAGGCGAAGTCGAGGTCAACAGCTGGCTCATTTCGCAATAAAAAAAAAGCAACTATTTCTCTTTCGTTAAAAATTGAGCAATAATAGATAAATTAATTATGTTGATAGATGATTGCAATAGTAGACGAAATTTTTAAAATTTAAAAAAAAATTGACCAACTGCGAGTCAGACACGAAGGGTTCCGTACCGCAGGGTGAAAACCGTCGCAAAAAAGAACGTTTCTTGTATAAAGTTACAAAGGGCTTAGAAATAGGGTCCCGTCGGTTGGCACCCTTGGGGTACGGAACACTAAAAATGAGACTGTGAGATAAGTTAATCATAGAACGCAAAGCGAAAGTCCCCCCGTGTGTGTAACAGTCCCGTTGTGGTTGCAGAAGCTGCCGCGCGCGGGCCGCAGCTCGCTGCGCGCCGTGCGCGTGAAGCCGGCGCGCCCGCACGCGCTCAGCACGCGTGAGTGTGGCGCTTGTTGTTATAATACACCTTCACAACCTTGCAACCTTCTTTTCAGTGTCAGCACCCTGAAAACTTTCTTTGGTATTGTTCGTCGCATCGTTGAGCTCCTTAAGTTTTAAGTTGAGCTGCACGATTTCTGATAAATGCGTGCACTGACTGGACATGTCCACTCAATCTGTGTGGTTCTTTCCTCAAAAGACCATTTTACACATTCTACATGATCTGACGAAGATTATGTCTGAACTTTAAAAGAGACTGTGAACTCTGAGTTTATTTCGACTTTTCTTCTCAGAGTAGTCAGATAGGAAACGCTGACCTCTTCTAGTTTTTAAAATATGATTGATGTGACGAAATAAAATCATTTATCATTAAAGCCGTACTATATAAGGTTGTTTTTATAATGCATGTAATAAATGATGCCTACCCCACATTTGCAATATACCTGTTGTGCTGCAGCCCCGCAGCCGCTGCGGCCGGAGTCGGTGCCGGCGTCGCCGCCCGTCACGAACTTCGGCATCCACCACCCGCCGCACGCGCCGCACGACGACGACATCGTGGAGGTGAGCACACACACTACAGTTAGGCAGAGCTGTATCTATGATACACCCACACTCCGGACTCCTACTGAGAAATTCCTAATAAAACACAGTAACACTTTACCCGACCTGAATCCAGGACCTCCTATGCAGCAGTAGTGCTTGCGACCAACGAAAATATGTACTAATTAAAATCTTTCTCCCTCACAGGTCCCCTACAAACCGAAAACCCCAGAAATTATCGACTTGGACGAGTACCCAGAGAGTCCCCAAGCAGTCAAAAAGAAGAAACTGGACATCCTCAAGGAGCGAGGCCTCGAAGTGACCGCCCTGCCGGCCCCGTGGCAGGGCGTGGGCCCCCACATCATGGGCCCCCCCATGCTCCTCAACCCAGCAGTACAGCACCAGATCATGACGCAAGCACAGCTCTTCCAAATGTACAACATCATCCCACAGAACTATGCCAACGGGATACAGCCTCCGAAAGTCATCCAAGCGTCTTCTATCTTCGGTAACACAGGACCTGAGAAGACTGTCTATGGCAACCCTAAGGATCCCTTCATGCCGCCTCCTCATGTTCTTCTCGGAGTGCCAGTCAAGCCTTTGAAGACTGCCCCACCTCCTACCATTCCTCAGGATATACTAGACCTGACCTGCAAGTCTTCAAGCCCCCCTCCGCAGAAACCAGCCGTCGAAATAGTAAGAGTACCCCCCTCCCCCTCCCCAACGGCACAGAATTTAACAAAGAATTACACTTTAGTCGACGGGAAAGCAGTCGTCGGGTCGAATTTAGAAATTACTTTAGTCAATAAAACTATGAGTCCTGGCAAGAACCGGCCTCCGCAGAAGAGGTCCAGCAACGGGAAGTTCATGTCCGCAAAAACCCCTACCCCGCCTAAGGAACCCTACCCCAAGTACACTTCTCCAACCGCCACAGCCCAGAAAAAACCACCCATTAACATCCCCAACTACCAAATCAGAGAAGACTCCTCTCCTACCCAAAGCCAGATTCTGCAGAACGCAATGAAAAATCAGAACCTAGCTCAAATAATGGATTTGCAGAAGAACTCAGTTCCTATGACGTCTTTCATGGACCCTTACGTAGCTCTGTACAGCAGTCTGGCCGGCCAAATGGACCAGAGGCAGCTGGCTATGTACCGGGACTTAATGACGAACCAATTCCGATACCCAGGACTTCTAAACCTCGGCGTAGGGACACCGACAACGAAAAATTAGTTTCTAGTCTTTGGTTATTTGTGATATACAGTTTAATGGTGGCTTTGAGTTCTTGGAAGGTCAAAAAATCACTTTAAATGGAGGAAATCGTTAAAATTGACGAAAATACTGTCTCTTTGAATTATTTTTTTGACTCGTGTAATAAATTTTGTATACGACTGTTATATTTTTGAATTGTGATTGTGATCTTTGGCTATAAGAGACTAAGGATTATTAGTGAGTTCAAGAGGATTAATTAATATTGTCAAAGATACTGACGCGTATGTTGTCTCTTAAGAAATAGGCCTACAACCCTAGGAGCCTCTACGAAAGACAAAAATGGTTCTAGGATATTCTATAACAGATCTGGGAGACTTGGATGGTTGTAGGGGACTCTACTTGAATCTAGAGCAGTCTAAAATTGATCTAGACTCTAGACGACTCGTGAATGCGTCGAAAGGTACCTAGGCGAGTCTACAATGGTCCTAGGAGAGTCTAAATGGTTCTACGCGACTCTAAATTGGTTATAGGAGAGTCAGAATGGTTCTAGGAGACTCTAAAACGGTTCTAGGCTACTCTAAAATGGTCCTAGGAGAGTCTAAATGGTTCTACGCGACTCTAAATTGGTTATAGGAGAGTCAGAATGGTTCTAGGAGACTCTAAAACGGTTCTAGGCTACTCTAAAATGGTTCTAGGAGAGTCTAAATGGTTCTAGGCGACTCTAAATGTTTCTAGGAAACTTCAAAGACCTCTAGTTTAACAAAAAGAACTACAGAAGCCACCAAAATGATCTCCGGGGAATGATTTATTATAATTATATTGAAAAAAATTATGGGAACAATTAAAATATTGTTTCTAAATGAAAAATGATAAAGTTTTGTAAATATTTGTTTGTAAGTAATTAATAATGAATAATTGTCAATAGCTATTATTAATATTGCAAAGTTTTTATTTGAATGGGTAGTGAGTTTATGTTGTTTCTCTGTTTGTGTGTGTTTATCTACGAAACTTCGACTTCGACTCTTACAGGCACTGGCTTCGGTTTTTTTATAGTTGTTTTTTTTTTAATATTCAATGTTGATTTTGTTGATAATGTTTATAACAGTTGGTGTTAGTACACAAATACATATGAATTTGTTGTTATTGAAAAAAAAACTAATTATTTTCTTAAATTTTTTTTTATCAAAATCTGTCAAGCAGTTTCTGAGATGAACACAACATTCGATGTAACATTACGACACACTTGTAACTGTAAAATAATTTGTGTTATAACTATTAGCTGAATTTGTAGTTTAAATACATTCTTCTTGTTAAACTTCTAACTGACCTCAGGATTCAAGGTTTGGATAACGATGGGTGTGCAATAACACATTATGAAACCAAATTTTTCTTTAGTAGTAAAATTAAAACTAAACGGGGATTGGAATATATTTATATGGAACCTGGCATACTTGGCTATCCGCCATTTTGTTTTTTTTTTTCAAAATCGCGGCCACGCATGAAACCTATATAAAAAAATATGGATGTCACATGATCAACTTTGAACGTTAATACCTCGGAAACATGACGCTTTACGAGGTTCGGTCTTATTATGTTTTCTGTTTGTATTGATGTCATCTATCGATTTATATACTAACGCGAAAAAGCAGCAATCTGTTGTCAAACACAGTCCTGAAGTAACTTAGATGTGGTTGAAACAACTTTTTGATAACAAAACCACTTCAAATCGGTGACATTATAATTTATCTCCCCTTATACAGGGTCAAATTAAATTAGCTAGCGAAACTCCTCAAATGTGTGTGGCTATCGTTATGGAATGATGCCAAAACGAAAACAAAAGATTTTGTAAACTCGTATTTTGTATTAGCTACATTATTTATTTTATTTTACAGTTTAAGAGTAACAAAAATAAGGGCAATTACAAGTTTTCACAAATACAAGAAAATATTTGTGAAGGTAGACAGCGTTTTGAGTAAATACATTATCATAAGTACAAATGCGTTTCAAACAGCGTAAATTGCCCTTGACCGCGTAATCAGCTGTAGTTTTTTTTAATTAGGAAGTTAGTTTTTTTTTTGTTTTATCATCATTACAATTTCGATACCGATCACGTCTGCGGAGTTTTACATATAAAATAGAGTTTCGCTAGCTAATTTAATTTGACCCGGTAGTATTCAATACCAAAGCATATATGTATTCTACGAGGGGTAGGGTAAGGTAGTACGGTCAGCGCTCTGCATTTTTGACGCCTCTTAAAGAGAAGTGGAGGGGAAGAGGGGTCGGGGTGTGCAGGTCACTGACTGTCCTGACAGTCCCATGTACTAAGGAGCGAACCTATCCGAACTGTTACTGAGAATGATAAACCGGAACTGTTACTCCTTAATAGCTATGTCATAGCCTAGCAAGGAGAGAAACCCGCTTGATTGTCAGAGATTTAATACTACCCACTTTGTTAAAACTGTTACATGTACTACAATCTGTTTTTTTTTTAAATATAAATAAAGATTATTATTATTAATGATAAACCCAATAACACTTTGGAAACCAATGGAAGTGGTTTTAATAATCTAAAAGTTGTTTCACAATACATGGTTCCCGTTAGAATAATGATTGTCTTCGCAATTTGTAAATATAGAATAATATTGCAATGTTTGTACGAATGCCGTACAAAATAAAATTATTAAAATTTTCTACTTGAGTATCTATTTTACCCGATCAGACACTGAAATCGTTTCGTGTACTGCGTATCTCGTCTCCATAACCCAGTAACTGGGTTATGGAGACGAGATACGCAGTCGCTCCATGTAAATACTGCTACAGTATTTTTTACTCTCGAAGCGACGCACGCTTTGCTTGTGGTTACCAAGTGTACAAACACGCTGTGAATGTGTGTGTGTGGCGGTATTTACATCGCCACATGCGAACTAAGCATCACACTGACGTCACGCAAAATCCTGCATCGCGTAAAGTTTACCGAGCGACTAGCATAATATACAACGTCCCGACATCAATCGTCGGGCAGTAGCCCACCAGACACAACACCCGCCTGGTCGGAGCGTCCTTCCTGCACAATGGAGGATGAGTGAACTTTACACGCTGTTCCTCATACTGTATACGCTCGCCCCCTGTTAATGGGACTCTTTAATAAAATCACAAAAATATTTCCAAATGACTTTATTCCTTACAATTCCTTATCGATAAATATATCATCACAGTCTAGGCGAGGTCGGGCGCCCACAGCTTGAACGTCCTGTCGTACGAGCACGTCGCGATGAACTTGTTGTCGAATGAAATGTCCGCGCTCATTACCTGGAAAATATTTAAAAAAATAATTGTTGGTCTCGGCTGTCATTCGTGGATCTTTGACACTCGCTACGGGTAGTCAGACGCCCGAAACTCTGACAATTATTAGTCTTACCCTCTTGGTAAACCTGAAGAAGGTTCATTCTACTCATCATTATGAACAACTTTTACCATGAGACCAAGTCTGAAATCGCGAAAAAATATCTGCATTACATTTTTGGTGAATTACACGAACATAAAAAATGTACTGATATCATTGTTCGTTCTATAGCAAAAAAGTTGTTATTAGTGATTGTGAAAAATGGCCCCTTGGTATTTTAGAAAAAAAAAAAAAAAATTCTTTAATGCGCTGTCTCTTCGCCAAGATTTGGACGATGCGCACACGGAAGCGACTTGCAACGCTACTTTTTTGTTTTTGTTAAATTTTCGCTTGAGCAGTAACTGGCCAGCCGGCAACTTTTTAGTCGCCGTGCGCGCACTTGCATTGCAACCAATTGGCGGGCGACAACCCGCGGACAAAAAAGTCTTCCAGCTGTCGCGTCGCTACATGCGCTCACTTTCATACAAATCCGTAGAATTGATGTGAGAGACAAATTAGCTGCGGAGACAAGTCGCTCGTGGGCGCCTCTTTTATAGCAATTACACCTTTTACAAAGAAGACGGTAAATACATTTATTTAGTTGCATCCAGTTAGAGTTGGAAGCCGACTCCATACATAGTTGTGCTCTGGGCAGTTGATAAAGATGATATAGAAGCTGGTTACCTTGTTGTCGTGTCCGGAGAGCGTGCGCAGCGGGTGCCAGGCGGGGTTGGACCACAGCTTGGCGGTCTTGTCGTACGATGACGTCAGCAGGAAGTGGCCGTGACTCTTCTGGTAGCGCACGTCTGCAGCATTGCGTTTTAAGATTCACGTAAACATATCAGAGGAACGGGAGGAGATCAATGAAAATATTAGATCAATACTGTTTCAAAAGGTATACTACTATTTTAAAGTTCATAAGAAACTACTCGTTTAACCAAACGTAACATAACGCCTGTAACCCTGAAGGGTTGGGCAGAGGTACACCCGTAGTACACCCAGACTTCGTCAGTTATGTTGCCCCATGTAACAGGGGGCGAGCCTATTGACATCAACCACGCACAAATACAGACTCCGGGCCAAAAGATGAACCCAATAACACTTTGCCCGTCCTGGGACTCGAACCCAAGACCTCATGCTCAGCAGTAGCGCTCGCGTCCACTAGACCCACGACTCCACGAGGCAGTAGATACTGGCCCTGATTCCCTTGTTCACAAACTAAAGTAAATTTAAGTTCAGTGCATCTTTTTCTCTCTATTTCATTAAGAAAAGGACAGAAGATAAAATATTAGTTTACTCCTGTCAAATTAAGGTACTCCATAGACAGATTAGACGTGATTAAAAACATGGCTGCTAAAAATACGTCAATTTACGTCAGGCGCTGACTAGTTTGACAGGACTAAACTAATATTTATATTCTGTCCTTTTCTAAATTAAATAGAAAGAAAAAGATGCATTGGACTTAAATTTAGTTTAGTTTGTGAACAAGGGAATCGGCGCCACTAACTAACTAGACTTACCACTTAATAGATGTGTGTGTGAGGGTATTGTGTACAACGCTGAGCGTCTTCTCAGGTCCCATATTTTAGTCTGTAAGTAAACAAACAAAAAACATTTAACTTATTAATAAACACAGGAAAACTTCGTCAGGAAACTGAACAGCCTCCGCCCGAGCGACTTCGGTCGCGTGGAAGTCATAAAAAACCGGACAAGTGCGAGTCGGACTCGCGCACGAAGGGTTCCGGGTGTTGTATGGGAATTATCAAATATTTATTTGATTTTAATTGTTTATTTTTAAAGTAAATGAATATACAACTAAATATTCTGTGAATATTTCAAGCGTTTTTGCTTGATATTAATAACGGCAACAGGTAGAGTTGCCGTTATTAATATCAAGCAAAAACGTTTGTTGCATGGGAGCCCCACCTAAATATTTATTTTATTCTGTTTTTAGTATTTTTTGTTATAGCGGCAACAGAAATACATCATCTGTGAAAATTTCAACTATCTAGGTATCACGGTTCATGAGAGACAGCCTGGCGACAGACAGACAGACGGACAGTGGAGTCTTAGTAATAGGGTCCGTTTTTACCCTTTGGGGAACCCTAAAAAGCAATAACTATTCCATACATTTAGGCTGAGAATCAGCACTTTTCGAACGTCAAAATTACAAAAGACAGTCCCCCAAAAACGCCCGCCCTTCACCACTTCCTAGTGCTATCGCTGGGAAGAAGAAGTGGCGCAACAAACTGTCCAGCAGCACAGCTGTCTGTTCAGTTAGAAAATGCTTGATACTTGATTGTATACAATACTAGTTGATCAGAATTAATTTCATTTTTTCATGGAATTACAATATTTTGTCGTCTTTATAATAAAGTAAATTAAATATAGAAATAGATGCTAAAGGCACACACATTGCAACCAAAACAATAATTTAACTTTTTTCGAATCCATTTTTTTTTTTCGAAATAATAGGTCTTTACCTATGTAATTAGAGATTTTATAACCAGCATTTTCAGATTTAATTATCTGTGGATTGGCGCGCAATTCGAAATTCAAATAAATTTTATTCGAAAGACGAGTTAATTTAACTTCAAATTCAGTCATTTGTTTTTAGATAGTTTTTTGTTTTTGTGACATTGTGGTAGTTTTTGGCGCCATGGATAAACTGAAAATTCGTACAATTTTCGAATATGAGTTCCTATGTGGAAATACCAATGTGCAAACAACACGAAACATTAACGACGTGTACGGGCCTAACACTGCTTGCATGAACACGGTCCATTATTGGTTCAATCGTTTTAAATCTGGAAATTTTGAGTTGAAGAACGAGCCTCGCGGTCAGTCGGTAACCATTGTCGACAACGACGAATTGAAGGCGACAGTGGAAGCGGATCCAACTCAATCCACGGCTGAGCTTGCTGCGGGCCTTGGAGTTAGTGTCAAAACAACATTGAAGCACTTGCGTCAAATCGGAAAGATAAAAAAGCGAGATAAGTGGGTGCCACACGAACTAAGCAAACAACAGCGAGAATTACGCGTCGAAACATGCATAGCACTACTGAATCGGCATAGAAACGAGGGAATTCTTAATCGAATTGTTACCTGCGATGAAAAGTAAATCCTGTACGACAACCGTAAGCATTCGTCTCAGTGGGTGGCGGTGGACCCGCATACAGCACCTAATCAGTGCGCTAAAAAAAAAGGTTACTCATAGGAAGATGATGGTGACTGTCTGGTGGACCAATGCCGGACTTGTAGATCACAGCTTCTTACCGAACGGCACAACAGTGACGGCAAATGTCTATTGCCAAGAATTGCAAACAATGATGGAGAAGCTCGCAATTCAACAACCAAGACTAGTCAATCGCTCTTCCCCATTGCTTCTCACGACAACGCGCGAGCTCACACTTCACGATTCACGACAGACCATCGCAAAGCTACAAGAGTTCCAGCTGGAAGCTCTCCATCACCCACCGTACTCACAGGACCTTGCCCCAACAGATGTCTACTTTTTTCAAAATTTAGACAATTTTTTAAGTGGGAAAAAATGCAACACCCGAGAGGCAGTACAAAACGCTTTCGCTGACTTCATCGCCTCCCGTCCGGCAGACTTCTACAGTAAAGGGATAAACAAACTGTCATCAAAATGGCAAAATTGTATAGATAATTTGGGCCAGCACTTTGATTAGCTGAAATAAAAAAATTACCAAAATTTTTATAAGTATTTTGAAATTTTATACAAATCTCCAATTTCATAGGTAAAGACAAAGTATAAATTAACTATATTTTTCTGCAACACAATTTTATATTTCCATAAGGTAAATAAAAAAAAACATGTGTCCGTTTCAGAGTTGTTGCTTCGCTCGATAGATGGCGTTGGGATCGAATTAGATCTCGCTATGGTTTCGTTACCCGCGTTCGTATAAGTAGTGTCCGAACTGAGGTTTCTGTGGGAGGATATTCTTCTTTCATCTGCAAACCTACACGGTTTGAAAATATTTTTGAAAAGATCTCGGAGTACGCGAGTGCTGAGGTCTTAATATTCTTATTATTTATTTATTGGCTACATGTAAAACACTAGTTAGTAGGCATGCATTAAAATTTCATGACAGTGTTAAAACATGTACCTTGTAAGGGCACTGCAAATTGTACATAATACTTATTATAATATTGATTCTATTCACATTTACGTCAAGCATATTATTACAAGTTCGATCGATTCACAATTTGTCAGCTTTAAATTCTTCAACGGTATAGTAGCCTCTCTTTATTAGCAAAGATTTCAACTGTTTCGAGAAAATCGAGTCATTTGGTAGGGATTTTAAACTTTCCGGTAGCTTATGAAATATATAAGCCAGTCTAGAGTATGGGCTTTTCCCGATAACTTTTATGTTTGTGAGGGGTAGTATTAACCTATTCTTGTTTCGTCGGTCGGAAGTGGTGAAGGGCGGGCGTTTTTGTGGGACTGTCTTTTGTAATTTTGACGTTCGAAAAGTGCTGATTCTCAGCCTAATTTGAATAAAATTTATTTATTTATTTATTTAAACTTTTCGCACAAAAAGGTACAATGACTTTTGGTAAAAAATGACTTTTGATTTTGGTTATAGTTTTCATTTAGCTCGATATTTGATTTGAAGAGGTGCCTATGTTTTCTAACGAATACACAACTTTGTACTATATATTATATTGCTGGTAGTGTAAGAATTTTCTGCCCCAGCAGTCTCGACATTGATAGCGATCGCTTTACGACCGAATTCGGTCGCAAAGTCCTGTCACTCCATACATTACACCTGTCAATCCGGGACTTGAATCGGACTTGACTTGGATCGCTATGAATGTCGAGACTGCAGCCCCTGGTTAATAAAGTGTGGCCTACAACTCCCTCGTTCATCTATGTTCATAATTAATATTCTGACACACATCTCTTGCTGAATGAAGAGAACAGACACAGAATGATACCATAATTCAGCCAGGAGTAGTCGTTCACATAACAGGCAGATAAAGCGGTTTTAAAGTCTGTGTTACATTTCAGTATGCTTTGCTTAGCGCATAAATAAATTGCGACACTTTTGCTCTTGTACTTTCAATATGTTTCTTCCAATTTAGGTTTGAGTCTAATGTTAGGCCTAAAAGTGTAAATTCGTTTACCTCTTCCAATTTTATTTTTTGCGTTAATGTATTTAGATTTATTGGAGTTCTTTGGTAAGTTCTGAATTGGCATATTTTAGTTTTAGATAAGTTTATTTCTAAGTTATGATCGTTTAACCATTGTTCAGTTTTTGTGAATTCTTTTGAAATAGCTAAATAGTCGGCATTCGCGGGCGTTTAGAATAATAAAGAGACATCGTCAGCGAACAAAATATACGACGAACTTATCTTTTTTGGCAAGTCATTTACGTTTATTATAAATAAGGTATGTACCTTATTTATAATAAACGTAAATGACTAATTCAATACCACAAGGAAGTGTTTTAAGATGTCTTAAAACACTTCCTTGTGGTATTGAATTATTAATAGTAGCCATGTCTGATCTTATGGTGTACATTTCCTGGTCGCTGTACATTACTAGCTGCGCCCCGCGGTTTCACCCGCATAACTTTCGATCCCGTGGGAATATCGGGATGAAAAGTATTATATATGTTAATCTGGGTTATAAACCATCTGTGTGCCAAATTTCATCCAAATCCGTTCAGTAGTTTTTGCGTGAAAGTGTAACAAACATCCATCCATCCATACAAACATTCACATTTATAATATTAGTGGTGTAGCGGTAGCTACAACGCCACATGCGAACAACGCGTCATACTGACGTCACGTAAATCCTGCATCTCGCAAGCAGAGTTTACCGGGCAATTAGCATATATACAAACTTCCCGACTCATCCTCCCTTTTCTATGGAGGATGAGTGAACTTTACACCCTGTTCCTCACACCTCTATAGTAGGATAACAGGAAGGAATAAATTTTCAAAATGGTTAAACAGACGAGACAAAATAAATGACATACAACTGCAGCTCCTCGAAGTACGATTGCTTAGGAAACTGACGTTTGTTGGCATATATGTTACATTTGTACGTGAAATGTAATTTTTAACCGACTTCAAAAAAAGGAGGTTCTCAATTTGGATTTTTATATTTTTTATTTATGTATTTGTACGGATAAAGTTACTGGGTATACAATATCCCTTAGTAAGGCTGTTCGTCAGCCAGTAAGAGTAAGAGTCTGACACTCCCTCCTGAGGAGTCATTTGATGATTTCCCATCCTCAAAAAAAAAAAAAAAAAGGCTGTTCGTCAGATTTTCGAGTTTCTGACTACCGTAACGACTAATCGATTCGATCAACCCGTGCGTCCGTTGTTATTTAGCCACGAGTGCCTTCTCGCCTCATTGTGGAGCTTCTTTATTTATTTTACCATTTATGTACACACATATATAAACAGGCAAGAAAAAAACTGAACAGAAAAATAGGTACAGAGGTGATGCTTATTTTAAAAGTTTTCGCATCAAAAGCTTTCCAGCTGTGCGCAGTCCTGTGCTCACCTGATGGTCTGCGGCCGCGGTGGCGAGCTGGTGTCCGGCGGGCGCCCAGTCGGCCCCCAGCACGGGCCCCAGGTGCCCCTCCAGGAACATCACGCAGCGGCCCGTGCGCAGGTCCCACACGCGCCCGAACGCGTCCATGCCGCTGGAGATACAACAGCAAAATGGTGACCAGAGACTAAGGGCGAACTTCACCAATGAAATTGAACATTGATCAGTTCAGCACATGTAAACCAGCGCTGCGGTATTTATTTTTTAAATATCGCAGCATTATGCTGAGATAGAAGCCTTTTTGACCTCGCACAGGTCAGCCAATAATATTCCCACTGCTGGGACACAGGCCTCCTCTCTGTGAGAGGGAGTGGGCTGTAATCCACCACGCGGCCCAGTGCGGGTTGGTAGATGTCACATTTTTTCGATTTTTTCTCTAGGACATGTCGGTTTCCTCACGATGTTATCCTTCATCTTCTTGAAAGCAGTGGTGATGTAGTATTTCCTTTACTTTTACAAAAAAAAAAGACCATTTCCGGTCGGAATCTTCTGCTTACCCGGTGACGGCGAGCGAGCCGTCTCCCTGGAAGGCGACGCTGTACACCGGCTTGGCGTGACCCTCCTGATGTAACACCTCCGATGCTGTAACACAACCATTGTATCATAAAAATCATATGAGACAAGCCCCCGTGACTCCATCTGCGTGTATTTTTAGGGTTCCGTAGCCAAATAGCAAAAGTGGAAACCTTATTATTATTTATTTATTTAATGATATTTTAATACCGTGGTGTTACTTAATTAATATAATAACAGACAGACAGACTTTCAGGCTTCTGACTACCCGTAACGACTGTCAAAGATCCACGAATGACACCCCGGACCAACGGCTTAACGTGCTTTCCGAGGCACGGAGGGGTTCTGGTATGTGAAGATGGTCACACATCCACGGACCAACACACACATATCACACAATGCCTGCAGAGGTTTGAAGTTTATTTGGTTAGGAGAGAGGTTTTACTTTCTTGGGAAAAAGCACAACATACCTGTTTCCAGATCCCAGAGTCGCCAGGAGTGGTCGAAGACTGTGGTGGCGAGGAAGCGGCCCGACGGGTGGAACTCCACGCGGGACACGCGCGAGGGACTGTGGCCCTCCAGCGACGCCATGGGTGCCTCGCTACAGACAATATCAAAACTCATTTATTCAAACAAGGCTACGAATGAGATTTTTAGACTGATTTTTGACTTTTCAAAAATAAGATTACTCATTGTTTAAGTTATGCTGTAAACGAACATTTTGAAGTTTGTTATTAAATTCAATGATATCTATAAAAATAAATATATTGTAAAGTTAAATCGGGCCGCCGTGGCCCAAGAAGGTACTGCGAGGGCTGGTTCGAGGTGGCGCGGGGAAAGAGTTCCTGAAGGATTTGGGGGAGGCCTTTGCTGGGGAGTTTGTTGCGCCACTTCTTCTTCCCAGCGATAGCACTAGGAGTGGTGAAGGGCGGGCGTTTTTGGGGGACTGTCTTTTGTAATTTTGACGTTCGAAAAGTGCTGATTCTCAGCCTAATTTGAATAAATGACTTTTGATTGATTTTGATTTTGCCCAGCAGTGGGACAGTAAACGTTAACAAAAAAAATACGCGCTGCGCGGCTGGGATATCGACGCGCAAACTTTAACCATGGATTCAGCACATGAGTTTAGACCCCATAGCGTCGATATTTGTCGTCGGTAATCACATGCCAATGATTTTTTTTATTTTATTTTTATGTTGTATACGGCATTGAATGTTATGACAATTTTTCTTTATTATTGTTTTGGAATAATTATTCATTGTATGTAGAAGTTCTAATTTCAATAATTTATAAATATGTTATGTGAAGCCGTTTTCTGTGCATGTGGTGTTAACCTGTAATTAATTGTTGCACTTGTAAATGTTACTCTAGTCATTAAAACAGAAATGTATATAGTGTAAACAATTGTTGGTTAACCTAAATAAATAAATAAAATAAATGGTTACAGTTTGCGCGTCGATGTCCCGGATGCCATCCTGTATATTGAAAATCAAAAATCTTTTATTTTTTTAATCATTACAATATTTGTAAAGTTAGATGGCAGGACGAACTTGACGGATTGCTCCATATTGGCTCAGGATCGAGTCGTTTGCCATGGAGTGTGACAATACGGGCCATTTTAAAAAAAATTCTTTTACGTTCTTTAGTATCGAAAGACAGAAAGAAAATACATTCATTTGCGGCAAAGATGACGCATAAGAAAAAAAAAGTTGGGGGTAAACATGCGTCACATCCATACAAAACGGCCATCGCTCAGCATAATGCTAAGACCGACGAAACAGAGCCCCAGCGCTGGTTTTCAGCGGCATCCGGCGTTGACGTCATGAGTTCAACCAGTGCAACAAAATTAGCGATAGATATTGTTTTTATTTATATCTATCGGTCATTTTGTTTCACCTCACTACAATTTTTAGTCGATAACAGAAAAAAATATCACTGATACATCTCTATCAGTCGTCATCTCAGTAGTCACCCCCTTTCTAGCCACATCATCTATTTTCGCACAAACCTGCTGAAGTTCCACAGATGCACAGACCCGTCGTACGCACACGTAGCCATGGTGACCGCTTCTGAGCCTTCTGTGCCTTCTGACGTGTCCATGGGCGCCAGGGCGTCCTCAGGACTCGCGTCTTCTTTCTCTTTTTTCAGCTGAAAATTTACGGCGAGAATATAATTTGGATGAAGAAGTGAACAATGTATATTATAAGTAAAAAAAGTTTTCAACAAAATCTTAAACTGACGAAAAAAGAAAATCAAAACCAAAAGTCATTTATTCAAATTAGGCTGAGAATCAGCACTTTTTGAACGTCAAAATTACAAAAGACAGTCCCCCAAAAACGCCCGCCCTTCACCACTTCCTAGTGCTATCGCTGGGAAGAAGAAGTGGCGCAACAAACTGTCCAGAAGCACAGCTGTCTGTTCAGTTAGAAAATACTTGATTGTATACAATACTAGGTATGTAAAGTAATTAGCATTACAAGACACAGAATATTAAATTAAATTATTTGCCATATGTCAGTCAGCCACGCCAATATACCAACAAATACAATAAAAACTATATGTACTCAATCAAAAAAAAAAAAAATTAATTAAAATTATAAATGTAAATAAATACTTACTACCTAAATAAAAGCCTGCAGGCGTAAAGGGCTTGACAGCCAGCATATTGAAAATGAAAAGCGAAAAAAAAAGACAGTCTAACTAAGCTCCTAAACTTACCCCTAAGTAATTCCTAGCGCCATTTTGTTTATTTGGCGCCGACTCAATAAGGGACGTCGCACAAGATGCTTGATTCTTTTCGCTTCCGATTAGGGAATGCAATCTCGATTCGAGATTGGCAATGTGTACTAAGTCTGGTGTCGAGATTGGCCATTCGAGATCTCGCTAAAGAGCATTTGTACCTGTTCCTCATACCTATAACTTACCTTCTTGACGAAGTGGTCAGGCATGGCGGCCTTCGGGTGGAAGGCGGCCCCGCTGACGTTGCACTTGTGACCCTTCAGCACCTGCAGCTCCCGGCACTCCGGCACCGACCACACCTTGGACAGACCTGACCTGGAATTGAAACGATACTCTTATCATAAACAAGCTTCCACACAGATTTCCATCCCTTATTTAACCCCTTTAGGGGATGGGTTTTCAGAAACCCTTCTTTTCCCTTCCAGTTTCGTTGTCAAAAGTAACTCTTGTGCAAAATTATGGCCCAATGGTAACGTCCCCGACTTACGAGTAGGTCGTAGGTTCGAACCCGAACAGGCGCTTTACTTTGAGTAAATTATTTCATCACCACTGCTCTCAAAACGGTGAAGGAAAACATCGTGAGGAAACCGGCATGTTCTGAACCAAAACATCGAAGACATGTAACTCCCAGTTTACATGTGACATTTACAAGCCTGCACAGGTGCAGGCTGGTAGATGTCACATGTCTTCGATGTTAGACCACTACACGGCTCCTGGGCCGTGGAGTGGATTTCGGTCCTCTCTCTCGAAGAGAGGAGGCCTGTGTCCCAGCAGTGGGAACATTATACACTGATTATGCGGTCTTAGAGACAGACACGAAACGCGACTTCAATTTATAATCTGTAGATATAGAAGGTATTATATAAGACAAGGTCATTGAACTCACCAGCTCGCGGTAATTAACATCTTGCTGTCACTACTAAACCTGCAGAAGCTGATGGGACGCGTGTCGCCGATCTGGAAGTCAAAAACGTAGCTTTTATACAAGGTCCTCTGTGTCCCAAAACATGCAGTCAATGTGACCTCTGCGCTGCCAATGACGACGCCGTGGAAGTGAAGTTTTGGGCCAACAAGCTATAAAATTCATTTTTATAGTCATTGGCACCGATTCCCTTGTTCACAAACTAAACTAAATTTAAGTTTAGTGCATCTTTTTCTTTCTTTTCAAATAAGATACTCCATAGACAGTTTAGACGTGATTAAAAACATGGCTACTAAAACTCAGGCGCTGACTAATTTGACAGGACTAAACTAATATTTATCTTCTGTACTTTTCTTAATGAAATAGAAAGTAAAAGATGTACTGAACTTAAATTTAGTTTGGTTTGTGAACTAGGCAATCGGCACCATTTCCTAGCTATTTACCCCGTATGTTGCACATGCCATGTTTTGTCTCTACATCACCCTAAGGTTGACTGGTATAAAATGCCTCAGGCATTAAGTCCGCCTTTGTTAAGTATTTTTTTTACTTGTGCAGAAAGTTTTAATAAATGCTACTAATATTATAAAAGCGAAAGTTTGTATGGATGGATGATGGATGGATGTTTGTTACTCTTTCACGCCAAAACTACTGAATGGATTTGGATGGGCACACAGATAGTTTATAACCAGGATAGGTACATAGGATACCTTTTATCGTGATATTCCCACGGGATCGTAACTTATGCGGGTGAAACCGCGGGGCACAGCTATTAAATAAATAAAATTTAGTCGTGCCAGCGACACGAAGAAGAAAATACAAGGTCCAAGTAAATTAGCTAGCAAAACTCCATAGATGGGTATCGATATCTAAACACGATAAAACAAAAACTCCTCGACTGTCGCGTTGGTCTAGTGGTAGCAGGCGCTACTGCTGATCATGAGATCCTGGGTTCGATTCCCCGGTCGACCAGTGTTATTGGGTTATTTCATTTCTTAGTAGCAGCCCCGAGTTTGAATTTGTGTCTGGTTGATGGCAATAGAAATGTGGGTGTCTTAAAGGTACACCTCTGCCTCATAGCTCAATTAAATTTAATTAAATGAAATTACAAATATCTTTGTAACGAAGCCTTTCTAAGTACTACTTGTTAGATTTGATTTGTTAAAGCTATAGAAGCATTTGCCAAAGTTTATGGATAACGTGAAGTACATGGTGTATATTAGTTTACATGTTTGGAACCGAATTCGCGAACGCAGTATAGAGAGTGCCTTACCTGACTGCAGTATATGGACATGGCAGAAGCCTTCCTCTGCGACTCCTGCTTAGCGGCAGCACGCACGCTGCCAGCTAGCTTCAAATCCTCGCGCGCCTTGTTCAACCTGCGAGCACAAACAACATCACTGTGGGGACATCTACGGGGTCAGATTAAATTAGCTAGCGAGACTCCACAGACTTGGCTATTTAGTATTTTTAGGAAATCAAATTGCGAATTATTTGGAGTCTCTTAAATATATGCCTAAGAATAAGATTCACATTCGTATGCTACTTAGGCATATTCAATTCAAAATGCGGTCTGTGAAACTTGTCCTAAGCCTGGTCTCACCTCAACATCAACTCAGCCTATCGCAGTCCACAGCTGGACATAGGCCTCTCCCAGGCTGCGCCACAACACCCTGTCCTCCGTCTTCCGCATCCAATCCGTCAAAGCAACCTTCTTAAGGTCATCCATCCAGATGGATGGATGACTGAGGGGACCTCATCATCTGCCTAGAATTTTCTCAACTATTTTGTGGTCGGTTTCCAGTGTAACTGGATGCAACTAATCAGTATTTTACATGGAGCGACTGCCTATCTAACCTCCACAACCCAGTTACTGGGTAATACGATACCACTCGATAAGTCAGATTTTCAGAGTTTCAGGCTTCTGACTACCCGTGACGACTATCTAATATCTACGAATGACAGCCGGGACCAACGGCTTAACGTGCTTTCCGAGGCACGGAAGGGTCTCGGTCTCGGTATGTAATGAATGGTCATCCATCCACGGACCGGCCTCGTCAAGCGTAGCTTAACCTTGCTTTTTTTCATCTTTGCGCGCTGCTGTTGCTGAGCATGGGCCAATAACAGATGTGGCGTGTAAGCCTGCTCTCACCTGAGCTTCGCCTTCGGTAGCGAGTATCGCGCGATCCACAGCCTCGCCTCCCTCAGGTCGGGTGGTCCTTCGTGATACCACGTGCCCTCCCGTCCTCTGTCTCTCTCTATCCTAGCTTCCTCTTCTTCTAGCTTCTTGTGAATCGCGTCTTCTCCTAGACTGGAATCAAAATTCGAATTTAAATGTGGTTCTATCTAAAGTTTTCTGATTCATTTGTTCATATTTTCATCAAATATTTTTAGAACAGAACACTTAATACTTACTAGCTAAGTAGATCTCTGAGTCGCACCCTCCTCTCTGCCGGGCCCTCCCCGAACAGACACACGGGCTCGCCCAGCTGACGAAGACTCCTGCGGACCTGTGGATGATGTTACAAGTCGTTGAGACAAATTGTTCTGGATGGATGGATGGATCTTTGTTACTCTTTCACACAAAAACTACTGAACGGATTTGGATGAAATTTGGCACACAGATGGTTTATAACCAGGATTAACATATAGGATACTTTTTATCCCGATATTCCCATGGGATCGAAACTTATGCGGGTGAAACCGCGGGGCGCTAGTTAGCTAGTTAATTTATATTATTTTAACATTTAATGTAAGGAATGCAATCTCGATTCGACATTGCGCGAGATCTCGAGTCATTTATAGAGATTCAATCTCGTGCAAAAGACAATTTCGTTCGAAATCTTGACTGTTTTGGTCGAGATTACGAATGAGATTTCGAAACTGATCATGCGCGATTTAGCACACTACAGTTCTTGAGAAGCCATTTTCATAATAATAATTAATGTATTTATAGTACAGGGAAGATGCGTGTATGCAGATGATTATTATGTCGAATAGAGATTGCTTTCCTTAGATGCAATGTGAAAATAATATAAATGAATAGTTTGTGGCAATATATTAAATCTTTATTGTTAGAGTAAAAACTCTTTTTAGATCAATGTGACACCTTGTAAAAAGAAGAAAAGTGTTGTGTCATGTTGATATACCTTTTGACTTAGAAAAAGAATTCTGTTACTAATAAAATTAAAATATTGTTTGTGTTTCTAAGAATATATATTTGTACGATAATATTAGTTCTGCTTATTTCTGCCTTAACTGGTTATGGGCCCAGACCCAGAAGTTTGTGAAATGGAACTTTCGAAAATTCAAATTGTGAAACTTGACGGCCACAATTGGATATCATGGAAGTACCGGATGGTAGCCTTACTGAGAGGTATGGATGGACTCATGGATATCGTGGACGGTAAAACACAAAGGCCAGCTAGACCCGTAGATGGAAGCGGTGATGCTGTAATAGAATCGTACAATAAAAATTTACGTAATTTTGTGAAGTTAGAGAGTACAGCCTTGCTCTTGATAACTAATAATGTGACAGATGAGACACTTGGCAAAGTAATTAGATTGTCCACACCGAAAGAAGTTTGGGACGAACTCCATAGATTATATGAGGGACCTAATGAGGGCCGACTCTATGATATATGTTTGGATTTCTTCAAGCTTAGGAGGGATCCGTCAGATGACATGTCGACTCATGTATCGAAATTGAAAAACCTGTGGCACAGTTTGAAGGAAGAGTTATTAAAAAAAGAGAAGGTAGAGTTACCTGAAGTTCTCTTGATTTGTAAGATCCTTGATACGCTACCGGAAGTCTATTTCTCGTTCAAGTCGAGTTGGCTGTTAATGTCAAAGAAGGAAAGGACTGTAGAAAACATTACAAGCCAATTGTGTTCACATGAAAAAGCGCTTAATGCTAAGATGGCTGATGCTGAATCAAGTGAGACAGCGCTTTATGTGAAGGTAAATAAAAAGGTTGCTAAGGGATATGACTATAGAGACCAAGGAACACTGAAAAAGTACAAATGCTTTATTTGCAAGGAACGGGGTCATCTCAAAAAGGATTGCCCAAGAGTTGGGATAAAGGAGAAGGAAAACAAAGCTCAAGGTTCTAACATGATGTTGCTGACGGTGAATTCAACAGATTCTAACAATGATCGTGATGATTGGTATGTGGATAACGGGGCCACTCACCATGTCACTATGCGAGGAGATCTGTTTCAAAATTTTGAACGTTTTGGTGAAGCTCACACGGTAACGACGGCGGATGGGAATGTTATTCAGGCTGTTGGAAATGGCACAGTCCATCTAGAAGCCAATGTTAAAGGACGAATTGAGAACCTCTATTTGCGAGATGTTTGGTATGTTCCCCAGATTAGCAAGAATCTTTTCTCTGTGCTTAGTTCACAGGACAAAAACCCAACGAGCGTATTTGAGTCTCGGGTTACAAATTGTTCCATGAAGATCAATGGTAGGATTGTTGTAACAGGAACAAGGCAAAGATGTGGCGGTCTGTACAAGATAGATTGCAAAGTCGTACGCCCTGCTGTTTCAGTAAACTTAATTGAGCATGGAGATATGCTGCAACTATATCATGAACGTATGGGACATCAAGATAAGAAACATGTCAAACGATTGATAAAGAAGGAGCTAGGAATAGAGACGCCAAATAGTGGAGAACTATGCGAAGGTTGTATCTTTGGGAAAGCGCACAGACAACCATTTGGTGTTCGCGAAAAAGCTACGAAACCTGGTGAGCGCATACACTCTGACGTCTGTGGTCCCTTCCCTTCAAGTATCTCAGGATATCGATATTTCGTACTCTTTAAGGATGAATTCACTCGGTATCGTTACGTCTATTGCATGAAACAGAAATCAGAAGTCCCTGAGAAGATGAGTCAAATGTTAGCTGAAGCGAAGTCAGCTGGACATACCATCAAAGAGATTTTAAGTGATAACGGAGGCGAGTTTGATAACGAGAAAGTCAGAAAAGAGTTGAAGAAATATGGTACTCAACAGCGATTAATTATGCCTTACACGCCTGAACAGAATGGGTGTAGTGAAAGGGATAACCGGACAATCGTTGAGATGGCCAGAGCAATGATGCATGCTCATCAGGAGCTTCCTCAAGTGCTGTGGGCAGAGTTGGTAAATACAGCTACTTATATTTTAAATAGAACGGGACCAACTACTGTTGACCTCAGATCGCCGTTTGAGTTGTGGTTTGGGAAGAAACCACAAATTAAGCATTTAAGGATAATAGGCTCAACTTGCTACGTGCATGTTCCTAAACAGAGAAGGAAAAAGATGCAGAAGAAGGCAAATAAGTGCATATTGATAGGCTATGACAACGATGATGGGTATAGGTTTTGGCATAAAGAATCAAATTCTCTAATGAGGTCCAGAGATATCACTTTTGATGAAAGACCACTGGACTCTAGTTTAGAAGATGAAGGCACAATCAAAGAGGTACAAGAACTAGAAGTACCTTTGTATGTGAGAAAGACATTTAAGGAGACACATACTACGCCTGTCACTGAAACACACGAGGAGTCACTTTTAGACAGAAGTCAAGATGTTATAAATACTCCTTTTGTAAATAGTAGTGATGATGCCGAGTTTGAAGATGCGCGGCTAGACCTGTCTGACCAAGAATCTGTTGAATTAGGGGGGGAGAATGAGGAAAATGAGAGTGAGGTCGTAGAAGAGTTGGCAAGAAGTGCCATGCAACTCAGAGATCGATCACTCCTCAAACGCCCGGTAAAATTCAACGATTATGTAACTCATGTCGATACAAGCGTTGACTGTCACACAGAACCAGTGACTTATAAGGACGCAGTTTCTTGCTCTGATAAGGATTTGTGGCGCAAAGCTATGAATAAGGAGATAAAATCTCTGGAAGAAAATGGAACGTGGGTTCTTGAGAAATTGCCCAAACATCGCAAAGCCATTCCGTGTAAATGGGTCTATAAGGTGAAGTTAAACCCTGACGGGACAGTAGACAAGTTTAAGGCTCGTCTAGTGGCAAAGGGCTTTCGCCAGAAGAAGGGTCAGGACTATGATCAGACCTTTAGTCCTGTAGCCAGAATGACAACGGTTCGAGCTGTACTCAGTGTAGCAGCTAGTGAAGGCATGAAGTTGAGTCAGTTTGATGTATCAACAGCTTTCTTGTATGGGTCTTTATCTGATGAAGAAATTTATTTGAGACAGCCAGAGGGCTATGATGACGGAACAGATCGAGTATGTCTTTTAAAGAAAAGTCTATACGGCTTAAAACAAGCTCCTCGCTGTTGGAACAAATGCATTTTGGATTTTTTCAAGAATATAGGCTTTAAGGTTAGTGATGCAGACCCATGTCTGTTCACTAGAGAGAAGTCAACGGGAAAACTTGTAATAGCCTTGTATGTGGATGATGGGCTCTTGGCTGGGACAAATCAGGAGCTTATTGATGAGTTTATCAATGAATTAAAAGGAAGGTTTGAAATAACAACCAAGCCAATCTCCTATTATTTGGGTTTGGAGATTAATGTCAGAGAAGGCGACATAAGAGTACATCAGACCTCATATGTGCAGAAAATCTTAAGGAGATTTGGAATGCAGGATTGCAGACCTGTAAGTACGCCGGTTGTGAAGGAAAGTTTTGGATCTGAGAAAGCTGAAAACAACGACGATTACTTCCTGAGTAACTACCGACAAGTAGTCGGAGCACTTGCATATCTGATGGTCGGTACCCGACCTGATATCGCGTACGCAGTGAGTGTAGTATCAAGAAGCTTAGAGAATCCAACTCTAACTGATTGCGTGCGATTGAAGCGCATACTTAGGTACTTACAATATACACCAGATATGAGCATCATATATAAAAGAAGCTACAAAAAAGGAATTTTGGAGTGCTACAGTGATGCGGACCATGGTGGGGATGTAGCAACAGGAAGGTCAACGACGGGAGTTTTATGTCTGTATGCTGGAGGTGCTGTATCATGGCTAAGCAAGAGACAGCAAAGCGTAGCTATTTCAACAACAGAAGCTGAAATTGTTGCAGCCAGCGAGGCAGCGAGAGAGAGTATTTGGCTTGCTCGTCTTCTACGGGATATAACAAATTTGAGCGATTTGCCTGTGCTAAACGTAGACAACGAAGCAGCTGTAAGACTGGCAGAAAACCCCGAGTTCCATCGCAGAACTAAACACATTAGGACCAGGCACTTCTTTGTGAGAGAACTTGTTACGAATGGAGAGCTACAGATAAATAGAATCTGCAGTGAGCTTCAGCTGGCAGATCTACTAACTAAACCGATGGCTAGGCCAAGATTGGTGAAGCTTGCAAAATTACAAGGTCTTCACATTGAGAGAAGGTGTTAGAGTAAAAACTCTTTTTAGATCAATGTGACACCTTGTAAAAAGAAGAAAAGTGTTGTGTCATGTTGATATACCTTTTGACTTAGAAAAAGAATTCTGTTACTAATAAAATTAAAATATTGTTTGTGTTTCTAAGAATATATATTTGTACGATAATATTAGTTCTGCTTATTTCTGCCTTAACTTTTATTATGTACACCATATAAATTACAGATACATAATTTTACATAGTGAAACTATGGCCATACCTCATCATCATCAGTCGACACATTCAGCTGGCGAGCCTTCCGTCTCCTCTCAAACTCCTCAAGCAGAGCCTTCTTGTCTCTGGACATTTCTTCTTCGAGTTCCATGTATTCTGCACACAGAGGGGAATGGTTGATTAGTTAGAAAGTATATAGGAATCTACTACACTTTGGAATGGGCAACTAGCTCCATCTTGTTGACTGACCATCTCCTTGACAGTTAAAAGGTGCCTGTAAATAGTTTAATTGAATTAATGCTTTGAGTTGGAGCTCATTGGGCATCAAAAAATCTGCCCGCATCACTGTCAATGGGATAAGTGCCCAAAAAGCTGGCAGCATTACCACAATTGATGACATTGCTGGTTCTTTGGGCTAATAGGCCAGCCCTCTGGTCACCAATACAGGTCTCAAGTCGTCTCAAGTTCATATTAACCTATTGAATGTCTATTTCATGAACTTATGACATTTGAGGCCAATTCTAACTCGAGGAATTTGAGTAATGATTATAATTCTGTAGAGCCATATTTTAATCAACAAACAACTTGACACTGACCTGCAAATTGCAAAATATTAAGACTTTTGATTTTTTAGAATTTCCTAAATATACTTTAGGAAATTCGCAGTGAAGAAAACTCAGTTAGAGGGTCATCTTAGGGGCCCACCAAATGGAATTTTAATACCACTGCAAACTGAATTGGAAGAATCCTTACCGCTGGAGATTTGTATGTCCCCCAATTCTTTACCGCCAAGTTCGTCGGCGCCTTCCTTGGCAGCAGCGGCCAGGGCTGCCAGCCGGGCCTTCTCCTGCTCTTCCAAAGACCCATAGTGGACATTTTTGGGCTTCTTCACCAGAATAACATCATCATCGTCCGACATTTTGAGGTTATGTTTATTTTCTAGTTTGATACCACTTGCTTAGTACTTTAAATTAATTGGTTTCGGGAAGATTTAACTTGACTTAATTATATATCTTCAACACTTCATTAGTGGCTTTTGTGGAGTTTAAATAAACTTATGTAAACACAAACAATAACCAAAAACGTTGTTGTTGTCAATGTCAATTTCTGACAGGAGTGATCACAGGTAACTATAAACTAGTCAGAGGAAGTGACACACACAGAAGTAATCATTTTTAAAAGCTTTTATTTAACTAATTATTCCGAGACGATCATCATATAAAAATTTACTCTGTGACGGTCACGATACTGTTTGACACGAAGAGACTTTGGCCGCCCGCCGGTGACTCACTAGCATAGAGAATAGCAATATAAATTATATACTCTGTGAATCTGCAGAATCTGTACTCTATGCTATCTAGTCGTTGTTTACGTCAGTGCTGAATAGAAATACAACTACAAAATATTCCAACAAATTCCAATTAAAATGTAAAATTAAATGACGAATATAATTACAACATTAATCATTTACGTTAGTCTTTAGTTTTCGTGTTAAAACTCATAATTGTGTATACTTTAGTGACATAACCTATAAAAGTGCGTAATAATTGCGTGAATTTCTGTAAACTATGGCTCTGCAGTTGTCAAGGCGGGAGGTAGAGGACCTGAGGTCTTCCCTCGACCGTGCAATTTACAGAACTATTGGAAAATCGGATAGTTCCTTGCTATCCACGGTTTCAGCCTGCCTTTCTAGTGGGTAAGTGAATTGGCACAAAAAACAATGTTTATTAACTGTTCACAAACATTACAAGACCCTACAGTGCCCCGCGGTTTCACCTGCTGTTTAATTTATAAAAAATCGGATTATTTATAAATTATTTAGTTTTTGCTCGGCTCCTAAGGATCGTAACGTGATGTTTAATAGCTTATAGACTTCCCCAAGAGTTGGGATATCAAATGATGTCATATTTTTCAAAACCGACTGGTAGTTCCAGAGAACTCTTCAACTTTATTATATTCGTATAGATAAATAACTGTTGACCTATGGACCCCAGACTTGGTCTCCAACAAACATTCAAAAGTCCAAATTCAAGGTTTTCCAACGTGCAATGCAGCGTAGATGTTCTATGTTATGGGCTTGGTTTCCGCAGTTAGTCCTTCAAGTACACCATTGTACGTGGGCCATGGCGGCCATCAGTAGTTATTTCAACTTCACTGCAGAAGTTAATCAAGTCTCCTGGCCTGTTGAGAACATCTGTGTAAGATCTGGGTGTCCCGAGGGTTTCTGACCTAAATAATAGCAGCGGCACAGATTGATTGATCAGGTTAAGCTACGCTTGCTGCGGTTGGTCTGTGGATGGGTAACCATCTTTACAAGAGTTAGGTGAGGTTGAGGCCCTGGGTTCGATTCCTATGTTGGGCAAAGTGTTATTGGACTTTTCCAACTGGAATTTCTCAGTAACAGACTGAAATCTGGATTCGTGCCCTGTCGTAAATAGTGGCCGAGCCTTTTGCCTTCAGGCAATAGGCTCACCCTCTGTTACATGGGATTTAAACATAACTGGTGAACTGTGAGTGAACTAAAGATGGGTACATCTTTGCCTAACCCTTTGAGCATTACAGGAGTGATATTATGTTATTTTTCAACCAAACTAACAAAATATATTATAAACTTTCCAGCTATGAACGCAGAAAAATAATAGACAAGATTTCGGCCCACATTGACTCGAAGAAAGCAAGCAAGCTCGCAGACAAAGTGATAGCATTGGCTCAGGAATTGATCTCCAGCTCAAAGTCACAGAAACGGAAGCACGAGTCCAGTGACCGAGATAAGGAGGTCAAGCGTTCCCGACATGAAGAGGTTTGTAATATTTAATTATTGATTTACCAACAACAAGGAAGGAACACAAAGCTGCACACAGAAAGCCGCTAAACTTAAGTGGGACTGGGCCGAACGTCGCCGCACGTCAGATGACAATTGGGCTAAGAGAACCACTGATTGGGTTCCACTAAACGCACGACGCCATCGCGGAAGGCCGAGACGAAGATGGCGGGACGAGCTTGACTCCTACCGTAGGGATTGAGCTTTTTACAAAACATAATACATTTACCAAAAATAAACCTTTAAGATTTCGTTGTTCTATCTAACCCCCGCTCCCCTCCGCTGAATTTTGTACTAGACACGACAGTTTGTTTACCTAACTAGCGCTTTCTTTTACTTCGCGTAGAGTTCGTAACAGAAAATATTTGATTTTCTGTTACGAATTCTAACTCCAGTTCAATTGATTGAAAATTGTTTTTTTTTAAATTTTCGTATAAATTGATTTATTTATTTATTTATTAACTCACCATCACTATCATTACAGGAATTTCCTAATTCAATAGTGCGGCCATAATTTTATTACTTACAATAACATATTCTGTACATCGTGTTTTTTGTGAACTCACTCAGAGAACAAATAAAAAGATCTATACTGTCCGCCATGAATTGCCGCGATGAATTAATATGTAGAAGTCATAGAACAAAAGTTGTTGTTTATGATGTTAGTAATATAGTCCTGAGATGTTGTTAATGTTTTACCAATCATCTTGTATGAGAAAAGCAAGTTTTGTGCAGTTTTTCAAATTTTGTGCTTTTACCAGCCCGCACAGCTGGGCCCGCATTGTGGATTATCCCACTCCGTCTCACAGAGAGGAGGCTTGTGTCCCAGCAGTGGGAACAGTTTAGGCTGATTATGCTATGTATTATAATAATGATGGATTTTCTGTTAAAAAATGAATGAAAACTAAAATAGATATTGCTGCCGAAAATCGCCTTAAATCGAAATCAAAGGTAAATTCGGTAGGATTCTAATACTGACATGCTATAGGTCTGAAAGCCTGTAAATGAAAGGTTTTTCATTTTTATTATTAATGCAAGACAGCCTATAATATTCCCACAGCTGGGACACAGGCCTCCTCTCTGTGAGAGGGAGTGGGCTGTAATCCACCACGCGCGCCCAGTGCGGGTTGGTGGATGTCACATGTCTTCGAATCGTTCTAGGACATTTTCCCTCACGATGTTTTCCTTCACAGTTGTGAGAGCAGTGGTGATGAAATTCATTATTACTAGCTGCGCCCCGCGGTTTCACCCGCATAAGTTTCGATCCCGTGGGAATATCGGGATAAAAAGTATCCTATGTGTTAATCCTGGTTATAAACCATCTGTATGCCAAATTTCATCCAAATCCGTTCAGTAGTATTTGCGTGAAAGAGTAACAAACATTCATCCATCCATACAAACTTTCACGTTTATAATGTTCGTAGGATTAATAATATTTTTTTATTTTAGGTCAAAGAGGAAAAAGAGGGAAGAGAGGATAGAAAAGAAGAGAAAAAGAATGGAGTAGAGTTGCCCACGGTGTTGCCGGAGGGAGAGACGGTTGGATCCAAGATGGCGGTGCTAAGTGCCGACAGGATTAAGGTACCTACTTATTTTTCTTTTAAAACTTTAAGGTAATAAAAGGTTCAGTAAATGGATTATCAAGTTCTATTGTCCATATATTCAAATCACAACGTCATTCTTTGACAGCTAAAATAGCATTGAAATGGCTACAACATGGAAAGTTTATGACTGTGAACTTATGAAACCAGCCGCAGTTGAGTAAAAGATAATGGTTCGAACATTTTTCTATGAAAGCTGTGCGTCGTTGCGTGACGTCGTACGACATGTCCAGCGGCATCGAAAACCGTGTCGCCAGATGTCTAGCGTCGTTGGTCGACTTCGCACGAAATCTCTAGCGACACATGTCGCAGGTCTAGGGATTTCATTTCGTACGAGGGACATTTGTCATTGAATACGACGCTTTATTTTCGGCACATTTAAAGCTATGCTCACATTTTCACCTGCTATTCACAACCATCTGACAGGCTATCGTATCGAATATAACACATTTCGATAACCTGATTTGCCTTACCTCGGACAGCAAACAGCTGTCGGAAGAAATGAAGAATAGCGGTTGTTTATTTGTCATAAACTGACAGCATTTTCGGGTTTTGGACTTGTGAACAGCGTTTAGAGGACTCCTACGATAACATTGATTGATGTCCCATACGGAACGAAAGCGTATCGAGTGGTTGTACATATTGGGAAAAACAACTTTAAACCCACAAAAACAAAGTTCAATTTGCGCTAGATACACATGAACTTTTAATAGTATTCATTCTAAAATCAACTTAATTTATGCTACATAATGTTGATATTCTTTAAAATCAATTGAAACAAAGAATTTGAATAGGCTTTAACCTTTCCAGCTGATGATGGCAAACGCTCAAAAAGAGATTGAAGAACGGAAGCGCGCCCTGTTAGCTATGAAGGGCGAGTCCAAGAGTGGAGTCAGTGCAGCCGCCGCGGCCGCGCAGCATCTCAAGATGCAGGTGCAGCAGACCAGCTCCATAGCGCCGCCCAGCGTCATCAAACCTGTCCTGTATTCTAAACCTGGTAAGTTATATCAACTCAGCCTATCGCAGTTCACTGCTGGATATCAGCCTCTCCCAGGCTGCGCCACAAAACCCTGTCCTCCGCCTTCCGCATCTGGTCTGTCCCAGCCAGGTGGCCAAAAAGGTGTTTGAGGTTGTCGGTCCATCGTCTCTGGGAATCGTTCCACACTACGATTGCCGATACGCGGTCTCCACTCCAGGACTTCAGCCATCGGTCCTTCGACAAACATCGCCGACCACTGCCTCTTCAGCTTGCTTACTCTGCAAGCTATGTCTGTAAGTTATAGTTTGGTCAGTAACAATCAACCTGCCTAGCCATTTCCCAACTATGTTGGGGTCGGCTTCCAGTCTAACCGGAAGCAGCTGCATACCAATTTTTTTTTACATGGAGCGACTGTCTATCTGACTTCCACAACCAAGTTACTGGACGATACCTCTTGGTAAGACTGAATGCCAAACTTTTGTTCAAAGATCTACGAATGATAGCCCAGACCACTGCCTAAGGTGCTTTTCGAGGTGCCATTAGTGCCCGGTTGATGGCAATAGGCTCGCCCCATGTTACATGGATCTTGAACATAACTGGTGACATGTGGGTGTGCTGTAGGTCACCTTACTCTTGGATGAAAACAGGCGTCGTATTATGTTTTGGAGGAAATAGATGAACATTGGCGCCGATTCCCTTGTTCACAAACTAAACTAAATTTAAGTTTAGTGCATCTTTTTCTTTCTATGTCATTAAGAAAAGGACAGAAGATAAATATTACTTTAGCCCTGTCAAATTAAGATACTCCTTAGACAGTTTAGACGTGATTAAAAACATGGCGGCTAAAAATACGTCAATCGCTGATTAATTTGACAGGACTAAACAAATATTTATCTTCTGTTCTTTTCTTAATGAAATAGAAAGAAAAAGATGCACTGAACTTAAATTTAGTTTAGTTTGTGAACAAGGGAATCGGCGCCAATATCAAGAATAGTAAAGGCTTTAAAATTTTAAAATTTTTTTGCTCTACAGTTGGCGCCAGTGCCATGTCCCAGGAAGAGTTGGAGAAGCAGCGAAAGATAGCGGAACTGCAAGCCAGGATCCAGAGGAAACTAGCCGGTAAGTTCTATTCGACTAAATACATACTAATCCATACAAATGTATGTACACAGAAATTGCGAAAACATAATCTGTTGCTCTGTACATTCATGTTCGCAACACTAAAATGTATGGAACCGCTGATTTTTCTCTAAGTTAGGATTGACTTCAAATCTCATTATATCATGAAATAGTCATTCAATATGATAGATTAGAGAATTAAATTTCATTCATCAATAATATTTTTGTACACTCATATATCATTTATATCTCCATACACTACTATTAATTTTACAAATGAATCAAAACAGGTAAATATTTCAAAGACGAAGTTGCCAACTTTTAGAATACACGATCTTGTTAGTTGATAACTACACTGTTGCATTAGGGTAAGGCGGGATAGTTGTAAGGATAATAAATAAATAAAAAAATCTTAATGCTGGTCCTCTGAATCCTCAGGTGGAGCCTTAACGAGTACAGCGGGCAGTGGGCCTGCGCCCCTGATCTTGGATAGAGAAGGTCGCACGGTGGATACAAGCGGCAAGCGAGTGCAGCTGACACATGTCGCTCCAACTCTTAAGGTAAGGACAGAACATCATCATCATCATCTCCCGAGCATGTTGGGGTCGGCTTCCAGTCTAAGCGAATGCAGCTGAATACCAGAGGGGCAATTCTCGTAATCACAGTCTGATCTCAGTCTCAATCTGTCAAAAATACCTCAAATTTACCTACAGTTATGTCAAGTTTTTGACATTGATTGTCGCTGAGGCGAGATCGCGACTAGATTTTGAACGTTTTTTATTACGAGAATAAATTGGCCTTCTGTTCTCTACGTGGTCGTATATCAAAAGTGCTGTGTCGTCTGCGTAGGTAAAAATGTTACAATGAATGATCATTCCTCCTCATTCAATTGACAGAGGTCATTTATACTGTCTGGAATAGGTTCCCAGGTACCGAAATGGCAGGAATTGCTATGTACCGATACAGTACATGTACTGATGGTACCGGTTCCAAGCCCTGATGAGGGCAGGTACCTACTCTTACTGCCCCGTCTCAAAAATCCACCCTGTACAAAATTTGAAATAGTGTGGGCCCCAAAACACTTCCTAGAAGTATACCGTAGCTGATTAACTCTTCGACATTAAAAACGGTGTCAATTTTAACACACTAGCTACGCCAGTTGAGGTAATCTTTAGGGCCACATCACGTGTTCCTAAATATTACAAAGATTTACTAAATATTACTCGTATTTCGGCTAAAAGTCTGGGAACAGAAACTGTATCAAAGGCCTTCGTTGAATCTAAGAAAACACCATAGTATTTGAGGCGCTTGTACAGTTTGACGTCAGAGTATTGCTGAAATCAGAGACGTTTTACGGCTATTGTATAGAATCAAGTTCTTACTGAACAGACAGCTGTGCTGCTGGACATTTTGTGGCACCACTTCCTGTTCCCAGCTACAGCACTAGGAAGTGGTGACGGACGTGCCGGGGGGCTGTCTTATGTCATTTTGACGTTCAGAAATGGTTGATTATTAGCCTATTTTGAATAAATGACTTTTGATTTAGATTGTTTATTTCCTGATTTCCAGTTGTTATATTTTGGCGTTATTTTCCCAGGCCAACATCCGCGCGAAGCGGCGCGAGGAGTTCCGCCTGCAGCTGTCGGGCACGACGTCGGCCGAGCCGCTGGCCGCGCCGTGGCACGACGCGCGCGTGGCGGCGCGCCCGGCCGCGCGCGCGCGCCGCCCGCTGCGCTTCCACGAGCCCGGCAAGTTCACGCAGATGGGCGACCGCCTGCGCATGAAGGTAGGCCTCGAGCTGCACTGTGTCCCTGCTTCCAAACAAAACCTATTCGGAAATACGAACGCGCGACGATGGGGTCTAATATAGAGTTGTTACAACCATAAAAGTACTTACCTATTTTGTATTCATTAATAATAATATTTTTTTTTTTAAAGTAACAAGGCTCATAGTGTTAGTAACAGTATGTATGTGTGTGTGTGTGTGTGTGTGCGTGCGTGCGTGCGTGAGTGCGTGCGTGCGTGCGTGCGTGCGTGCGTGTGTGTATGTATGTGTTTCATTGTATTGCTGTTTACAAAATTATAAATTAACAACTCTATACTATTCCAAAAAGCTTTAAAAACTTGTGAGTGACAATACCTTTTGTGATCCTCTTTGTTGCCAATTTGAGTCATTTTCAGACGATAATTTGTTTATTTTAAAACTAATAATTAATATAAACATTCCAATTTTTAAGAAAGTATTGTAACTTCGTGACTAAAATTCTCCATTGGTTTCCAGGCACAACTGGAAAAGCTACAGAACGAGATATCACAGATCGCGCGCAAGACTGGCATCTCGTCGGCCACCAAGCTAGCGCTGTTGGCCGCAGACACACCAGACTCCGACAGAGTGCCCGATATTGAGTGGTAAGCATATTGTACAGAGCTGAAGGCCAATTCTCGTAGTTAAAAACGTTCAAAATCTAGTCGCAATCTTAGCTCAGCAACAAACAATATCAAATACTTGTCAAAAATGGAGAGAAATTGGAGGTATTTTTTAACCGACTTCTAAAAAAGGAGGAGGTTCTCAATTCGGATGTTTGTACTTTTTTTTGTTATGTTTGTTCGCGCGTAACTCCGTCGCTTGCCAACCGATTTGAAAGTTTCTTTTTTTGTTGGAAAGGGTATACTTCCCAAAAGGTCCTATTGAAATTTCGACAAGATCTGATGATGAGTTTCGGAGACAGACAACGGAACTCTTCAGTAAACGCCAGCAAATCAACGGCTATTGCTGCTATCGCTTATGTATGTATTGTTTATGCAATCAGACAACATAACGTCACGCCTGTACCCTCTAAAGGGGTACGCAGATGTGTTCAGTATACCACGGTACACCCTCATTTCTGCCAAAGCTGTTATTGGGGTACCTCTAATCCTGTAAGTATATATGAATTTGTGTTGGGGTAGGTACAACTAAAAAGAGAAGAATAAAAACTTTTTTACAAAAAAAAACAACCGACTTCCAAAAAAAAACCGCTACAAAGAGAAAAATAACTTTAATTTCGGAAGTCGGTGTCAAAAAACGAAAATGCGGAACCAGCGACACCGACTTCCGAAATTAAAGTTATTTACTTACCGCAGTTGGTCCGTGGATGGATGACCATCCTTACATACCAAGACCCCTCCGTGCTTTGGAAAGTACGGGTCGTCAAAAGCCCGAAAGTCTGACAACCAGTCTTACCATGGAGTGTCGTATTACCCAGTACAGTTACTGGGTAATACGACATACCTTGGTAAGATTGGACAACCCAGTAGTTGTGAAGGTCAGATAGGCAGTCGCTCCATGTAAAATATTGGTATTTAATTAAAGGCTCGGCTGATGATGATACTTTATTACAGGCGTGGTTGAATGAATGAATGCTTTATTCACTTAAAAATTCCTTAACGGTGGGTACATTGCCCCACAAAACTGCTTACGCAGTTAAACTGTGAGATTGTTGAGTCTCTCTTACAGTAAAATTAATATCATGTACATCTATAACCTATATCATCATCTGCCTAGCCTTTTCCCAACTATGTTGGGGTCGGCTCCCAGTCTAACCGGATGCAGCTGAATACCAGTATTTTACATGGAGCGACTGCCTATCTGACCTCCACAACCCATTTACTGGGTAATACGATACCCCTTGGTAAGACTGGTTGTCAGACTATCGGGCTTCTGACTACCCGTAACGACTGTCAAAGATCCACGAATGACAGCCGGGACTAACGGCTTAACGTGCTTTCCGAGGCACGGGGGGTCTCGGTATGTAAAGATGGTCACCCATCCACAGACCAACCGCGGCAAGCGTAGCTTAACCTGACCGATTGACCTGTGCGGCTGTTATTATTTAGCCACGGGCCCCTACCTACAGGTTTACATTTACAGTTTGAATTATTATTATACATACAATCATAGCTATGGGTAAAAATGGAAGGGCATGTTTCAGTCAGATAAGGGGAATGCATCATCAACACCTTAGTTTTGTCACCATTAAGAACGATACTGTTGTCGTGACACAAGTTCACCATTGCGTCTACGTCCCGTTGTACGAGTCGACAGATGCTAAGCCGCGAATGTGTGGCCGAGCAGTGGCGCAGGACGCCACACAGGCCCGCATACGGAACCCTGCGGCACCCCGCACCCCACCTGCCTCTCGTCGCTGTACTCATCACCTACTTTTACTCGGTAGGAGCGTGATGTGAGATAGTCGCGGAACCATTTGTTCAGCGGCTCACCCACTCCAAACTGCCCCATGGCGTTCAGTAAGGTCTCAGTTTCAAGGGTATCGAAGGCTTTTTTATAATCAAAGAATACCGCAACTACAAATCTTTTCTTAAATAAGTAAGTTATATAATATTAGTATAAATTTCCAGGTGGGACAGTGTAATCCTGATGACGGCCGAGGAGCGCGGGTGCGCGCGGCCGGGCGGCGCGGCCGGCGCGCCCGACGCGCGCTCGCACGCGCAGCGCGTGGACGCGTGCCACGTGGGCGACGACGACATCGTCGACAACCTCAACGAGGCCGCCATCACCAACCTGGTCGAGCATCCCCAGCAGCTGAGGCCGCCAAGTGAGTCATCTATACTACTAATAAAACCGAGTGTTTGTCACTCTGTCCTCCCATACCTGCTGTAATTTGGATCATTCGGTTCCCTACGAAATGGTTGAGCTGGGTGGTGCTGATCCACGCGTCATGTTCGTGAACGGGCGCCGTCGGTTGAGACTGGTGATCTCTTAACTGCCAGGGCTTATTTTTAATTTTATATTTTAAATTGTTTATTTTTATTATATTGTTCTCACATATAGAAGCAATAAGAATAATGTACCCAGGATTTTGTAATAATATCTTGATTTAAAAGAGTGTCCGTGGAGTTTCTTGCCCGTTCTTCTCCAAAGAGATCTACGTTTTGGAATGGGCAACTAGCTTCAACTTTCTGACTAACTGACCGACAATTTAATTTTGACAATTCAAAAATGCCTGAAATGGTTTAAGGACGCTTTTACATTTTTCTACAAATAACAGTGCTTTTCAGGTACCATTTTAACGTATAAGCAATCACAAATGTTAACATATCATAGTCTTAATTTAAAGGTAATATATTCATCTCCACATTGGCATCACAAAAATTGTATGACGTCATACAAAATTTTCGCACAAATACGTTTTTCCCTACTCAATAATCGCAGAAAATTTAAAAAATAGCTGTCCGAATAGGTACCTATTTAGGTAAATTTACAGCATATTTTATCTTCAAAATTATAATAAATTGCGGTATATATAGTCCTTTATAGATTTAGCTAATTGTTTTGTATATAAATCAATATATTTTTCAATTATTAGCTAAATTAAAAACACTTGCAGACTTCTTCATACATTTTGCACTCACGGTTCATCATTCCGCGCTCAGAAGCGCTCATGGAAGGACGGGTATATCGCTCTCTCGCAAAAAATAAATACGATAAAAGTAATAGAAAAAGATTGTTGTGTGAGTACCGTCGTTGGTTATCGTGATCGGAAGGAGTTGATACTTTTGGACTGAAATAAAAGTAAGTACGAGTTTCATACTTAAATTATTTTTATTTTGTAAGTATAAAAAAATATTATTATGTTGTGTAAGATCGGGATTTGGATGGGTGGGGTTAAGCAGCTGTGGACAAGGTTGAGAAATGGATGGGTTTAAGGAGCTCTTAGTAAGGTTAGGATTTGGATGGCTAAGGTCAACCTGTCGGCGGTGAGGTATGGAAGTGGATGGGCGGGAGGAGAGTTATGATTTTAACCGGTTTGTATGTAGTTATGTATGTATGACCAATGTGCGGTCAAAACCAAGACTATGACAAAAAGTGGTCATTTCATGGTTTTTGGGGTTGCTAATATCGAAAATGGGGTCAAAACCAAAATCAAGATGGCGCCGATAAAAATTTTACAACTTTTCGTCATGGGTCTCATTTTTATGGTTTTTGGGGTCGCTAATAACGGATATAGGATCAAAACCAAAATCCAAAATGGCGCCGACGAAAATTTGACATTTTTTCGTCATGGGTGTCATTTTCACGGTTTTTTGGTTAGCTAATAACGAATATGGGGTCAAAACCAAAATCCAAGATGGCGCCTACGACAATTAGACATCTTTTCGTCTAGGTGTCATTTTCATGGTTTTTGGGGTAGCTAATAACGAATATGGGGTCAAAACCAAAATCCAAGATGGCACCGACAAAAACTTGGCCACTTTTCGTCATGGGTGTCAATTTCATAAATATGGCATGGTAGATGTCACAAATAGCATTTGACAAAAAAGACAGGCCTTGGCAGCGGAACTTTGTAATTTGTACTTTGTAAGCTCTGCCACCAAGTGTAGCATTTAGTTTTTATGTAGGTTATTTTGTTAATATATTTATCTTTATTTTTTAGATGCCCCGTATTCGGAAATTGGGATAAAGACCAAAAAAATCTACAAACGTAGCAATAAGTTGGTGTACTTTTGTAACATGCCTTTATTAAATATATTATAGATTTTTACTACTTCCGTATGTTTTAATTTTCATCAAAAATGCTGAGCCTACACCACAGTCACAAAGAAGATCATTCGGGAGTGGAGATTTATTTTACCAAAATTTTTAACTAAATGCCCAGGCAGTATGTCATAACTCATTAGCTCACTATGTAATACTCGTAAAATTTTAGATAATAATATTTTATATGTTCCATGTAATAGCAATATCGATGGTCGTTTTTAATCCTTATGAACGGAAATTGTTTTATTTTAAGTACCTACTTATTTCACATAGCGTGCTTTACAAAATGAAAATAAATTTTCTTTTCGGAAGTCGGTGTCGGTATCTATTGTTTTTTGTTTTTCGACACAGGACAGTTTTTTTCCTTTTAGTTTTGGTTGGTACTCCATATTGGGTGTTGACATCTGTTTTCCTGCTAAAACCGAAACAGTGATAAAAACTTTCTCACAAAAAATAAAACAGACTTCCAAAAAAAAAAAATCACCACAAAGTGAAAAATAACTTTGATTTCGGAAGTCGGTGTCTTTGGTTTTGTATTTTCGTTTTCTTGATGACGATACTAATAGTAACAGTTACCAAATGCATTTTCAAAGATCCAAGTAATCTTCTGGAATCAATTTCAATAAAATAAAAAAATAATATCAAGGACCAAGATTATATGTGATGTATACAATCGAGGACTCAATGTGTGCGTACGTGTGATGTTGCTGTGTGCGACTTTAGATACCTAAATTTGAGTTCGTCGAAAATGTAACAGCGTCCTTAATTGAAATAAATGATTTGAGTTGAGTTTGAAAACATTTCATACAAATCCTATTAAAAGCATAATACTAATTATTGAAATATTATCGTGAATTCATGCAAGCCTAGTACTTTTTGTTAGAGTACAGCTTCGAAAGACACGTAGCGCCTTCTAATGTAAAACAATTGTGACCGTCGAAAATTATTGTTGTTTTCCTCGGGAACAGTATTTTTTTTTTCTAGATTAAACCTACCTTATGTCCTTTTTAACCGACTTCAAAAAAGGACGAGGTTCTCAATTCGACTGTATTTTTTTTTTATGTTTGTTACCTCAGAACTCCGTTATTTATAAGCCGATTTGCAAAATTCTTTTTTTATTTGTGTTAAAAAAAGACACTTCAAAGTGCCAGCAGTCGTATTTTCGTTGTTTGCCACCGACTTCCGAAATTAAAGTTGTTTTTCACTTTGTAGTGTCTTTTTTGGAAGTCGGTTGTTTTTTTTTTTTTTGCATAAAATTTTTTTATACCCCTGATAACGTATATGCAAAATTTCATGATGATCGGTTCAGTAGATTAGGCGTGAAAAGGTAACAAACAAACTTAATTTCGCATTTATAATAATTAGTTAGGATTTTTTATAGTATTCTTTCACCCATCCATGAACCGACAGCGGCAAGTGTAGCTTAACTATCTGTATCATTTACGGCCGAACCCAATAACCTATTTTCAGTTAAATACAGGTCGCTACTGATGGTAGCCAGGGGCTGCAGTCTCGACATTCATAGCGATCGCTTTACGACCGAATTCAGTCGCAGTCCCGGATTGACAGGTGTAATGTATGGAGTGACAGGACTGTACAGGACTATGTATAATAATTATAATCATACAGATCGCTATTGATATATAATTATGTAGATTATTGGGTCGCGACGTTAACGAGAGAGAGATTGGTTTTTTCCTCCAGTAAGTCAAAACTGGTGATAGATATGGAATTGGGTTCGACCGTTAGCCACGAGTCCCTCAACTTGTTGTATTTTTTTTTTTGTGTTTGTGTTCTTTCTCTGCGCTATGTTTAACGGGTTTGCCCGTTAGTAGCCACGAGCCCCCCCAACTTGTTGTTTTTTGTGTTCTTTTCACCCGTTAGTAGCCACGAGCTCCCCAACTTGTTCTTTTTTTGTGTTTGTGTTCTTTCTCTGCGCCATGTTTACCGGGTTCGGCCGTTAGTAGCCACGAGCCCCCCAACTTGTTCTTTTTTTTTGTGTTTAGCGCAAATCTTCACCTTTTTTTTTTTCTCCAGATATTAATAGCAATATTTTAGACAAATACAGGCTATAGGCGCTGTCGCACCCGGAAACCTTTTCAAAAATATGGATTAGTGATCGCAGTATGATCTTTGTTATCAACTTGCAATTCTGAAGTGCGCCTACTTATACGAACGCAGGTAACGAAACCATAGCGAGATCTAATTCGATCCCAACGCCATCTATCGAGCGCAGCGACAACTCGCGGAAAATTTTGGAGTTCATTTTTTGGGTGTTTTTTTGGTGAATTTGTATGTCATTTTGATTGTTATTTATGGTGGTTTTGTGGGGTATTTTTTTTTTTGTTGGGATTTTGGTGTTTTTGAAGGATTTTTTTTGTGCTGAAAAATGGCAGAAATTAATCCTATGTGTTAATCCAGGGTGTCAGCTACGTCCATGTCAAATTTCATCAAAATTGGTCCAGTCGTTTGAGCGTGAAGAAGTAACAAACACACACACTCTCTCACAAACTTTCGCCATTATAATATTAGTGTGATTAGTAGGATTAAGTAACTACTATATACTTTATAGGTAGAAGATTATCTATAACATCTATATCTATGGTAACACAAATTCCCTTCTTGTGTCTGCCTGTGTGACCGCTTCGTCATCATCATGATCAACCTACAGCAGTCCACTGCTGGACATAGGCCTCTCCGATTGCACGCCATTTGTGACTGCGTAGTTCTTCTGAACTACCCAATGATTTTGATGAGTTTTTTTATCGCGGAAGGTTTTTGTGTTAAAGTCACACCCTCTCCCCATGGGGGAGGCTTATTAAACGACAAAACCACACCTGCTACGATCCTTACATACTCATTTTGATTCGTTTACGATCATTCAAAATCTATTCGCAGTCTCATCTCGGCGACAAAAACTTGTCAAAATGTAGGGAAATTAGAGGTATTTTTGACAGATTGAGACTGAGATCAGACTGTGAACGTTCATAAAATTACGAGAATCACCTCACGCTTACGTGATCGTATCAGAAATTAAGAGATCCGCAGGAGAACCAAGGACATAGCCCGAAGAATTGCCAATATAAAATATGATAAGTGAAATGAAATATGCCACAATTATATATTATATTAATTTATTTACATTAAACGCAATTGCTTAATTAATATCTTACATATTTCCTTGAAACGAAGATAAAACGAATAAAATTATAATTAAAACATATTTATTCGACAAACAGGAAACTATTTTAGTTAGTAACAGTCAAATGATATTATTGTTTTATTAAAACATGACCAGTATTCCTGATAATTATGAGAATTTAGAGTTTTACAGCACCTACGTTATTTTTATCTCACGGAGCGAGGCGCGTTTTACTTGTGGTGTTCAAGTGTACAAACACACAGGGAGTGTGTACGTGAAGACGAGTAGCGTCAGCACATATCACACACACACACACACCCCCACACACACTTCAGACTACGCCATTGTCTCGAACGGTACCGAGACACACACATACACACACATTCACAGCGTTTTGTACACACATAAGGTTGGGTATAGGTATACCTACAGTACACCCACATTTCCACATTATAAGACTCGATTGTGCCAAATTTCATCAACATTGGTCCAGCCGTTTGAGCGTGAAGAAGTAACAAACATACAAACACACACACATAAACTTTGGCCTTGCTAATATTAGTGTGAAGTGTGATAATATATTAATGTGCACCCCTGCCTTACCCTTCGGGGAATGCGAGCGTGATGTTTTGTTATGTTACATTAATATTCAATTTAAATATAGCACAGACATCTTAATGTTATTTATTTATATATACTTTATTGTACACCACAAATAATACACGACTAAAAAAATTGCTCGAACACTAAAAATATACAATGGGCGGCCTTATCGCTTAATTTTTTGACATTGGTATGATCTGAAAAGCAGATGAACATTAATTCCCATGTAATTTGGTTGGCGTTGTGGGACAATTCCCGGACTTTTAAGAGCGTTGCTTATCTCAGTCTGAACCTGTAAAAAATACAACAAATTTTCTGTCTGTCAGTCTGCGGGACAGCCTCACGCGGATGCGCACATTTCTGACTCCCTTTGACCAAAAGAATTGGTTTCGGCGAGTTCCACACGAACATCGGGAGTTCCCATTTATTTCTCTGCGAATTTACGGATTTCCTCGATGGCACGTGGAGCGCGTTTCTTGAATCTTACTCCACGAAGCCGTTTGTGTAAATTAACCGTGTATTCACGAGTTACAGCTTCGTTGATGGCAGATTTGCCTTTCCTCTCTCCATTAGGTTTTGCCAGTATGATCTTGGAGCTTCGTGCACCGAATAAAAAAAGCAAATTTTGGCAATGGTTGTCACTGAGATGGGTTTACAACTAGATTTTGAACGTTTTTAATAACGATACTTTGCATTCAGCTACTCATCATAGTCAGGTATACAGAACCTGCCGAATCTCCTCATGAATTGCGGGCAAGGGATATTACAAATGACACAACCAGTAAGTATGGTAATTTTCTCCGTCGTTGTTTCCGTCGTGTTTAAATTACTAGGAGTAACATAAGTGTTGTTGACAGGAGAATATGGCACAAAAGTGTTGTTGGGCGTGGCAGATCCGTTGTTAAAGTTAGGAGCATATGGATATAAATTGTCTTTGTTAAAAGGTGTTGGTGTATTGTTGTATACTCCGTTGGCTGGTGCGTAAGGCAAGTTGTGGATTCCTGAGTTGTTGTTGGCAAAAGGAAAATTGTTGTTGGTTGTTGTTGGTAGTGGATTTTGAGTGTAGTTAGGAGGATATGGCGCTAAAGGGTTAGTCCAATTGTTGTTGATACCAACGTTGTTGGGTCTAGGAGTATACCCAGGAGCATACGGTACGGGAATGTTGCCATATCCGGGCGTAAAGTTGTTGGATCCGGGTGTATTTTCAGTATGTTCGATATATCCGGCAAAGTTTTGTCCGTCCGGATTTTGGTAGTTGTAATAATATGGTGTGTTATTGTTATTTTGATTTCTATATCCGGGTGTAGTGGGTATTCCGTTACTGACGGTTGCTGTAATGATTTTTGGTCCATACCCAGGAGGATATCCGTATGGATAAGATCTTATTATTGGTCTATTATTATTATAAAAAATACCGTTGTTTACTCCAGAATTATTGCTGTTATTTCTCGTCGTGTTAAATAGGAAATTCCAATTCGGATTGAATATATCATAGGGGCTGCCATTCCGATTTTGGCTTCCATTGTTTTTATTATCTTGAGTATTATTAAATCTATATAAATCGTTGTTAGTGATTCTAGTTTTTTTGTAATAAGCGTTGCGTTTTTTCCTTTTAACGTCAGTTTTTAAATTATTATGCTGTATGTTAAAATCTTGTAGGTTTGCAGTATCTTCTACATTTCTCCGTACTTTTATAGCATTCAAAACATCTGTTTTTAAATAATTTTTTACATTGTTATTTGTACTAAAAACTAGTGGTTTCACAGTATCTTCCACACTTCTTCGGACCCTTAAATCAAAGTTGGGATCTTCAATTTTGATTCCATAGTTGTGGTGTTGAGAGAATATGTTGATTAGACCAACTATGAAATAGATGGGTAGCATTTTTGATTTGTTAAGGTACCCAGTTGGATGGGTTGGCGATCTTTAAAATATGGCTGGAACAGTCTGGATCAGTTAGATAATCTTTTGTACTGTTTTGGTAGTATATTCTTCGTGCTTATTAACTTACGGTTCCAACCAAATGGATGGTAAGGCCTGAATAGAAAGGTACTTGAAATAGTTTCAAAACAGTGTTGCTGTTCTTTGGTCACTTAATGTCGTGTCCAACGTGTCCTGTTGTCTGCACGCTACCGAAGGTGCCAATCTTGTTGCCAAATTCTGGACTGGATGCATTTATATATGGTTATAGTTTATTCTTAACACGTAAAGGGAGTTTTTTCACTATATTCACTGATTACTTTGATTATTTATTATGATTATTCACTGTAATAGTCATATTTGTTCACAAAATCGCAGAGTTAAAGTCCACAATTTTTTTTTAAATTTTAGCTTACTATAGTTTTTTGACACTGTTAAACTCTTTTCGTATGTTTTATAATTCTTAATTGTTTTCATTTGGTTCATAGATATTTAACGTTTTTACTTCACTTTGATAAAAGTCACAGAATTAATGTCCACAGTTTTTTTTACACACTATTAAACTCTTTTCATATGTTTTCTACACATTTATTATTCCTTTCGATTGATTCAATGATTTTTTGTTCAGTAAATAAGTTACCCACGTATTAAAAAAATCTTAAGACATTATTTTTAAATGCCCCTTTAACATTTTATCACTATCGACACAATTATAAACAATTTTTAACTTACACAAAATGTTTTGTTTAAAAATTCACCTTATATTGACCTCATAAAAGACTATATTTCATTTAGCACTATTTTATTTTAAACTTTGTCCGAACACCTAAGTATTTCTCGTTAAAAGTTCTGTTACAGAGACAAATCTATGCCGTACTACTAATATTAAATATATAGCTACAGTATATAATAACAATGATTGGTATTTTAACGAGATGAATACGAATGCCTATATATATTTGATGAGGGACCAGTCTTATCAATAAACTGAATATGACGTAAGCCTGTTTAATTAATTCTGAGTAATTGTTAAGATATAAATTGTTTGTTTGTCATTGTGTTCAATGGCATGCTTTATCTATTTATTTATTTATGGCTTCTGCCTGCGTATTCATCATCATCACCGGCCTACAGCAGTCCTATGCCTATGTCCAGCAGTGGACTGCTGTAGCACAGTACAGTAGTATATTTAGTCCAGCGTACTTGTATTTGCTTAGAAATGCAAATGAGCCTAAATGGCATAAACCTAAACCCTAAATGTAGACTATTTTTTGGCAACAGATGCTTTCTTTATATCATCATCTGCCTAGCCTTTTCCCAACTATGTTGGGGTCGGCTCCCAGTCTAACCGGATGCAGCTGAATACCAGTATTTTACATGGAGCGACTGCCTATCTGACCTCCACAACCCAGTTACTGGGTAATACGATACCTCTTGGTGAGACTGGTTGTCAGACTTTCGGGCTTCAGACTACCCTTAACGACTGTCAAAGATCCACGAATGACATTTCTTTATATGGTACCATTTATTTATAGTAAGCTCAATAGTGAAATCACCTCTCGAAATTGATGGCAGGAATGGACTATGAAAGCACGGAGAAGTTCCTTTATTTTTTATTTTTTTGGGTGGGATATTATCAAATGACCTCTCCCGCTCTGGGCTGCAGCGGAAGGCCGTGTCAGACTTTTACTGATTAAAACCCACCCGTGTTCCTTCAGTTGCCTGTGCCAGGGGCCACGGTATCTCTTTCGAACAACCCGCAGCCCTGGCGGACGGAGAAGTACCTTAACTCATGAACGCAACATACACATTCATCACACAAATACATAAAGGTCTTTCCATACCTACAGAAATGATAGGGATGGCAGGGGGAGTACTCTTACCCTTGCTCTGGCTCGGTCTTTGATGAGTCTAAACCCACCTTAAATCACTCATTCATCACACATCGACACCACACACGTATACAACACACTACACAAGTTTAAATTTAATACACCTATAAGTTAACTACATACTTATATTTAATGAATTTATTTGTTTGGAAAAACAGCCGATTATTGTCGCCTCAGAAATCATACCGACCGATGCTGTGTGAAGCCTACCTACCATGTACCTAATAATCTTGTAAGACGAAGAAGACTGGTCTCCACGACAAAGGGAATCCTAGTGTGGAGGCTAGTGCTATTCAAATATTGTAATGTTTTTTCTGAACAATAAAGTATAATATAGGTCAGTGTTATGGAGTCCTAGGATGATGCAGTTTGTCTTTTATATGTGTGAGAGGTACGATTTTTTTTCTAAGCTTGCTCCGTCATGTCGTGGAGAGAATAGGAGAGCCACGACACGACATTCAACTCGATTTTCGGCAACTCTCATCCAGCGACTTCGACCGCGTGTAATTCCTTGCTCCCCCGACCCCACCCAGTCGCATCGCGTCGCATCGCATCGCCTGCCCGCGCTATTACTTCGTTTACGCTTAACGTTCTTTCTGACTTTTTTATTTTTGTTCAGCTCCTTATGGTCCTGGCGTGAAGAATTGGGCTATTAAATGCAAAACTAATTTTTCGTTTTTTTTTTAAATACGACAGGTAGTTTCGGAGATTACCGCGTTCAAACAAACAAACTCTTCAGCTTTATTATTTAATATAGAAGATATGTATTAGGATAAAGGAGGGGCTTGTGGCTAAGTAATAACATTCGCACGGGTCGATCAATCAGGTTAAGCTACGCTTGCCGCGGTTGGTCCTTTGATGGGCCACCATGTTTACTTACCGTGCCTCGGAAAAAACACGTTAAGCCGTTGCTCCCGGCTGTCATTCGTGGATCTTTGACAGTCGTTACGAGTAGAAGCCCAAAAGCCTGACAACCAGTCTTAGCAAGGGGTATCGTGTTACCCAGTAACTGGGTTGTGGAGGTCAGATAGGCAGTCGCTAGATGTAAAATACTGGTACTCAGCTGCATCTGGTTAGACTGGAAGTCGACCCCCACATAGTTAGGAAAAGGCAGGGAGTTTGATTGTCGCTGACCGAGGAATTGAGAAGGTTAGGCAGATCATCATCATTATCATTTCAGCCGAAAGACGTCCACTGCTGGACATAGGCCTTCCCCAAGCACCTCCACTTCGACCGGTTCTGTGCTCCTCGCATCCAACGGGTTCCTGCGGCCTTCACAAGGTCGTCGGTCCACCTTGTGGGAGGTCTTCCAACGCTACGTCTTCCGGTACACGGTCGCCACTCCAGAACCTTTTGGCCCCATCGACCATCTGTTCTACGAGCAATGTGCCCTGCCCACTGCCACTTAAGTGAGGCAATTCTTCGGGCTATGTTGGTTACCTTGATTCTCCTGTGGATCTCTTCATTTCTGATTAGGTCACGCAAATGATGATCAGTAATTTATTTATTACTGTAATTGCCCGTGACGTCACAGCGGGCCTTATCAGAATACCAGCGCGGTGACATTTATTTTTTAAATGTCGCAGCATCATTCTGAGATGAGCCTTTTGGCCTCGTACAGAACTTTGTTTCATTTTTCTTTTTGTTACTTAATTCTTTTTTTTATATAATTTGATTTTGTTACCTACTTTTTTTTAATATAATTTTTTTTGTTTTTTTTTTTTAATATAATTTGGGTTTTTTTTATTTTTGATTGTGTTTAGGTTAGTTTAGTTTTATGATCTTCCTGTGCGCGTCGCAATAAATACTTTTTCTTTTCTTAATTTAAGTAAATGAAATGACGATATTATTTAACAAACAGATCCACAGTAACATTGTTATTTGTTGAGTAAAATTCTCAGTAACGGAAGTTTAAAGTCTGCTTCTATAACTAAAAATAATATTATTATTGCGACTTCAAGGAATTAATGTATCATTGAACAGTTAAAAGTAGAAATAAAACAATGGAATTAATTTTATAGTTCTTTACTCATACCGCGTGGTTGTTAAAAATAAGCTATTACAGTCATGCTCACTATCGAGGGCTAAACAAGGTGAGGCTTAGCCTAATGCAGAAGAAACAAAACCGAACAAATAAATCAAATAAAATAAAAACACATTTACCTAATCTAATATCGCGACATTTTCGTCAAAAATATAAACAAATATGAGTTTATGGAAAAATAACTTTAATTCTTACACAATAAAGTTCAGTTTACGCTACAAGTTCAAACATTTTTATAACTTTTTCAATAGTGCTAGTCACTCTGAAATCAACTTAATTGCTATTGAAAAGTTGATATTTGTTTAACTTGAAATAACATCATCAATTTGAAACATTAGTTTGAATAGACTTTATGTCAGTTATCAAGCCACGCAAAGTCGTAAAATAAAACTATATCACACTTATCTGAAACTTGGGTTATCTCCGAGGTGTGACTACAATAATAACTTAAATTCCACAGAATATTATTATTGTTATAAATTGCTTGGAACGCAATATTTATTCTTAGACTAGCTGCGCCTCGCGGTTTCACCCGCATAAGTTTCGATCCTATGGGAATGTCGGGATAAAAGTATCCTATGTATTAATCCTGGTTATAAACCATCTGTGTGCCAAATTTCATCCAAATCCGTTCAGTAGTTTTTGCGTGAAAGAGTAACAAACATCCATCCATCCATCCAAACAAACTTTCACGTTTTTAATATTAGTAGGATAGGATTAAATTTCTTGGAATAAGAGAACATCACCCCTGTATTCTCCGGAGAGGGAGGCAGAGGTTGTGTGTTGACGACACGGTTGGCGCAGTGGTTAAGCGATTGACTGCTGTGCTGCATGTCGCGGGTTCGATTCCCGCACGGAACAAATATTTGTATGACCTACAAGTAGCTTTGTTCCGGGTCTGGCTGTTTGTGTATGTGAGTTTAAATGTTTGTAAACCCACCCACGATACAGGAGTAATTCATAGCGTGGGGCAACGTTTTTAAAAAATTGAAGAAAAAAAAGAGAGGTGTATTGTATGCGTTCATAATCAATCTAAAATGTTCCCATTGCTGGGACACAGGCCTCCTCTCTTCTAGAAGAAGTGGGCTCTACCACGCGGGCCCAGTGCGGGTTGGTAGATGGCACATGTCCTCGAATTTTTGGTTCTAGGACATGACAGTATCGGAAATAAGGGGCGAGGCTATTGCCACCAACCGGACACAAATTCAGACTTCAGACAACTCACTCCCTGTCCCAGGCATTGAACCCAGGACCGTAAACTCAGCAGTAGCGCTTGCGATCACTAGACCAACGATTCAGTATTAAAATAATACTAGTGACGCGCCCTTGCTTCGCACGGGTGCAATTTACTAATGTGGCAACATATAAAAAAAAGATTTCTGTGCTTTATCTAAGTTAAATGATAAATACATGTATAACCTTCATCATCTGCCTGCCTTTTCCCAACTATGTCAGGGTCGGCTTCCAGTCTGACCGGATGCAGCTGAATACCAGTATTTTACATGGAGCGATAGCCTATCTGACCTGAGCCCAGTTACCGGGTATCACGATACCGCTTGGTAAGACTGGTTGTCAGACTTTCGGGCTTCTGACGACCCGTAACGATAGATTCGAGAATGCCAGCCGGGACCATCGTCTGTACGTCCTTTCTGAGGCACGGAGGGGTCTTGGTATGTAAAGACGGTCACGCATCCATGGACCAACCGCGGCAAGCGTAGCTTAACCGGTTAGTGCGGTTGTTATTATTTAGCCACGAGTCCTTCCATCCATCCCTCCTCCTCCTGAATAATAGTCTATTATACTTTCCGGAATAAAGAATCTTAATGACGATGAAAACCGCGTCAAAATCCCAGAAGATCTAAGCGGTCACACGGACAGACACGGAAAGCGACTTTGTTTTAAAGACCCCCAATATTACTTTACCCAACCTGGAGATCGAACCCAGGACCCCTTGCAATAAGGCAGTCAACAAAGATGGACTCGGATAATAAATAAAACAAAAACATTACACAAATACGCATTTATTGTACAATACATTTTAGTTTTATTAATTACTAAAAATACAGAATTCATTAGAGTTTTAATGGAAAAAGTTAAAAATAATTAAAAGTTAACATTAACTAAACAATGGCGCCGATTCCCTTGTTCACAAATCAAACTAAATTTAAGTTCAGTGCATCTTTTTCTTTCTATTTCATTAAGAAAAGAACAGATGATAAATATTAGTTTAATCCTGTCAAATTAGTCAGCGCCTGACGTAAATTGACGTATTTTTACTAGCCAATTTTTTAATCACGTCTAAACTTGTCTATGGAGTATCTTAATTTGACAGGACTAAACTAATATTTATCTTCTGTCCTTTTCACGTGAACGTGACATTGCGGGGTCTTATTATGTTTTCTGTTTGCATTGATTTTAGCTATCGATTTATATAGGTCTCATGCGTGGCCTCCATTTTCAAAATGGCGGGACAGTAGTATGCCAGGCTTCATATACAAATCTTCAAACCCCCTTTCTATCGGTTAGGAAATAAAGGGCAGAAGAAATTGCTGGCAGGATTACTCTTCATCATAATCCAAATCTCTGACGCATATACCGAATCTCGACATCTTCATACCCGCTGGACAATTATTACAGGTGATCATACAAGCGTCCATACTCCTCTCTTCCTTTGTTATTGTGGAATCTGCCCTAGGAAGCTTACATTTACAATTCTCCAAACTTGCTGTGTTATTAAAATAACCGCTGGGAGCTGGGTACCCGGTATTCGGTGCTGGGTACCCGGTATTCGGCGCTGGGTACATGGAATTTGCTGCTGGGTTCACGGTATTTGGTGGTGGGTACCAGGTATTCGGTGCTGGGTACCCGGTACTCGGTGCTGGGTACACAGAATTCGGTGGTGGGTACCAGGTCGTCGGGGCTGGGTACATGGTATTCGGTGCTGGATATCGCGTGTTAGGTGCTAGATTACTCGTGTTAAATGCAGGATAGCCGGTGTTTGGTACTGGGTAATTGGTAGGCCTATTGCCGGGTGTAACAGGGTTGACCGGCTGAATGTTGTACCCAGAAGGGTTGCTATTACTAAAATTATTTTTATTTGCGGGTATTACGTTAATGTTGTTGTAATTAGGGTAAACGGGCCTGGCCACGCTAGTGTTGTAGTTCTGTCCCGGGTTGATGTTTGTTGCTGGGTAACTGGTAGTCGGTGCTGGATACCACGTATTCGGCGCTGGGTAACCGGTACTCGACGCTGGGTACCCGGTATTCGGTAGTGGGTACCCGGTATTCGGTACTGGATACCCGGTATTCGGTACTGGGTACCCGGTGTTCGGTGCTGGATAACCGGTATTTGGTGCTGGATAAACGGCATTTGGTGCTGGGTAACTGGTAGGCCCGGGTGCGACAGGGTTGACCGGAACAATATATCCAGAAGCGTTAAACGTATTCTTACCATTGTTGTTATATCCGGGTTTTACTGTAATGGAGTTAGGGTTAACGGGCCAAATCGCATTTGTATTGTTTTTCTGCCCCAAATCGAAGTATTTCCCTGTTACATCTGTCATATTTCCATATGGTCCGAGTTTGGCAAGAGTATTTCCGGTGGGATTTTTTAACGGTTCCACATATCCGGGTTGTCCTGGATAAATACGAGTACCATTATTTAAAAAACTTCGTTCAAAATTTCTCCTGTTATTCGATGGTCCAGTAAATGTTGTATGATTTCTTGTGATATCTAAATTACCCCATGTTGGTTTGTTAGTGACGTTTTGGGGTGCAAAATACCCCGTGACAAACCTCTTTTCTCGTCGATGGTTTATAATCGCGTCCTTGTCTATTTCTCGAACTGTTTTATCGAAATTTTGTGCCCGGAACGATACTCCATAGTCACTGTGTGCTGTTGTCATACCGAGTCCTAGTAGAAAATAAATTATTAACATTTTGAATGAAGATCTTTTTTTTATTGAAATGTTTTACGAAATAACAGTTTTATTTTAATTTTTGTTTGATTTTTCTAAGCTCAATATTTTTGAGGTTATTAAAAATCTTTTTGTTGGAAAAATCACTGCGTATTTTTTTGCTTTTTTTTTGACGTAAGGTTATATCGGTAGTATTTTTGACGTCCTTCGTTTTTTTCACAATTTTCACTTGAACACTGTTTTATTTTTATGATAGTATGTCGACTGTAATCGTTGTTGAGAGACGATTGATGAGTTACTGTGCAATATATAAACGCAGCTTATCTCTGTATGTTGACTTGAGTATTGAATGATAATTATTATTTCTTCGTAGTCGTTATTATAAATGTAGATAAGTTTGTCTGTCACATTTATTTATTTATATATATTTTATTGTACAGACGCCAGCAGGTCAAGCTACCCGAAACTGTCAAATTTTCCCAATCAATCTTGAACCTTAATGCTTTAGCGATAAAGTTGAAAATCTATTAAAGAAATTTGACAGATTGTAGTAGCTTGATGTGCTGGCGTCTGTACACCACAAAAATACATAGCATAAAAAATACATGACACGCTACAAAATATACAATGCGGCCTTATCGCAATACTTGTCTGTTCACAGTCCACTGGCACGTCTGCCACTATCCTACTAATATTGTAAACGTGAAAGTTTGTATGGATGGATGGATGGATGTTTGTTACTCTTTCACGCAAAAACTACTGAACGGATTTGGATGAAATTTGGCACACAGATGGTTTATAACCAGGATTAACATTTAGGATACTTTTTATCCCGATATCTCCACGGGATCGAAACTTATGCGGGTGAAACCGCGGGGCGCAGCTAGTAGCATTATAACTACAGGCCTGGCCTAGGTTAGGGGACATGGTTGAACCTATTGTACATATCTACCTAATGCTAAATTAAGAACTTTAATCTGTAGACAGTGCAATGTACAGACGCCAGCACATGAAGCTACTACAATCTGTCAAATTTCTTTAATAGATTTTCTACTTTATCGCTAAAGCATTAAGGGTCAAGGTTGATTGGGAAAATTTGACAGTTTCGAGTAGCATGACCTGCTGGCGTTTGTACGGAACAACGATTTTTTTTTTAATAACCGACGAAAAATTCAAGATGCTCGTCATCATGGTTTAATGTTTTGCGTCGATGATGTCTTCCTGTATGTTCAGTAAATTTTATAAAATGAAAAGTGAGGAGAAGTGGAATGAAAACCTAGTCTGATTCTGACTAAATTTGTTATATACTGAGGTTATCAGTATGCAGAGCAGCTATCTTTCTGAAGCGAATTCATAATAATAAGTTGACTAATTATTCATTACCGTACCATTTTGTCAAATAAGATTTTAGTTTATACAAAAAAAAACTTTAATACAAAAATTACAACCGATTTCAAAAAAAAAAAAAAAAACAATATTTTAAAGTGAAAAATAACTTTAATTTCGGAAGTCTGTGGCATAAAGCGAAAATGCGAAACCAGCGACACCGACTTCCGGATTTTTTTTTTTTAAATCGGTTTATCAATGACAGAGTTCTGAGGTCATCATCATCTGCCTAGCCTTTTCCCAATTTCTATGTTGGGGTCAGCTTCCAGTCTAACCGGATGCAGCTGAGTACCAGTATTGTACACGGAGCGAATGCCTATCTGACCTCCACAACCCAGCTACTGTGTAATACGAAACCCCTTCAGAGTTCTGAGGTAACAAACATAAATAAATATACAACCGAATTGAGAACTCCTTTTTTTGAAGTCGGTAATAAAACTAATTGATGATACTAATGAATGCGTCATAATTACTCATAATTAGCCTGTACTGTTCCCACTGCTGGGACACAGGCCTCCTCTCTGTGAGAGGGAGTGGGCCGTAATCCACCACGCGGGCCCAGTGCGGGTTGATGGATGTCACATGCCTTCGAATTTTTGGTTCTAGAACATGCCGGTTTCCTTACGAGGTTTTCCTTCACCGTTTTGAGAGTAGTGGTGATGAAATTATTTACACAAAGTAAAGCGCCTGTCTGGGCTCGAACCCACGACCTACACTCGTAAGTCAGGGCTATTGCCACTCGGCCACCACTGCTCACAATGAGTGCGTATTTTCATTTAAAAATCAAAATAAATCAATAAGTTGTCAAATACCTTTGAAATGAGCTGATAAAATACAGGTTATAATGATGAACTAGCTAAGCCTAGCCGTGGGCTTATTTTTGAACTAAAAGCTAGCGAGGTATCATATCTTCTTTATTTCGACGACACGGTTGGCGCAGAGGCTGAGCGATCGACTGCTGCGCTGCGTGTCGCAGGTTCGATTCCCGCACGGAACAAACATTTGTATCGCCTAGAGGTAGTTGTTCCGGGTCTGGCTGTTTGTGTGAGTTCAAATGTTTGTGCACTGAAATGTAATTTCTAGTGAAGGGCAATGTTAAAAAAAAAAAAAATTTGCTGCCCCCGGCTGTCACCTGCATAAATCTCGATCCCGTAAAGAATATCGGGATAAAACGTATCCCATGTCCGTGTTATACCTAATAGATAAAAATGACACAGAGTAATTAATAACACAAACACACATTCTAGTAATATTTATTTTAGAAGTATTTATGTATGTTTATTTGTATGTATGTTAGTATATTCTCGTAATTTTTGTTTAGTTTTTATGTGAATTGTTTTTTGATTCTGTGTATTATTTTTTGTCTCCTTTGCTCTATCGCACGCTGTCTACATCTCTGTATCTATTGTCCTATCTCAGGTATGCTGGAAGAGATTTCTTAAGAAATAAGCATCACCTCTGTACCTATTTTTTCTGTTCTGTTTTTCAATGTCTGTTTATATATGTGTGTACATAAATGGTAAATAAATAAATAAACACAAAAAAGAACAAGTTTGGGGAATGCGTCACATCCACGCAAAACGGCCATCGCTCAGCATAATGCTAAGACCCTATGCGAGACAGAGCCCCAGCAAACATGTCCGTTAGCCTAATTCCCTCTCTGTTTGTCCTCAGCCGAGCCCCTGAAGCCGACATACATGCCAGTGTTCCTCACGAAGAAGGAGAGGAAGAAGCTACGCCGTCAGAGTCGCAGGGAGGCGTGGAAGGAAGAACAGGAGAAAGTGAGACTCGGGCTGGAAGCGCCGCCAGAACCCAAGCTCAGGTAACTCACATCTACCAAGCCTTCTCCCAATTATGTTGGGGATGGCTTCCAGTCTTAACTGGATGCAGCTGAATACCAGTATTTTACATACAGCGATTGCGTAACTGACCTCCTCAACCCAGTTTGACCTTGTAGACATCACACGTCTACACACTCAAATTAATTTATCTAGTGTAACTTCACGCCCTGGCTGGATGCCGGAATTTGTTAAGGCATCCATAGGATAGCCCCGTTAAGCAGCCGACAACCTCGTTTATTTTTTATTCCGGCGTTGAAAAGAGAGATCTGTCAGACTCATCATCATCTGCCTAGCCTTTTCCCAACTATGTTGGGGTCGGCTTCCAGTCTAACCGGATGCAGCTGAATACCAGTATTTTACATGGAGCGACTGCCTATCTGACCTCCACAACCCAGTCACTGGGTAATACGATACCCCTTGGTAAGACTGGTTGTCAGACTTTGGGGCTTCTGACTACCCGTAACGACTGTCAAAGATCCACGAATGACAGCCGGGACCAACGGCTTAACGTGCTTTCCGAGGCACGGAGGGGTCTCGGTCTCGGTATGTAAAGATGGTCACACATCCACAGACCAACCACGGCAAGCGTAGCTTAACCTGACCGATCGACCTGTGCGGCTGTTATTATTTAGCCACGGGCCCCTCCAGAGAGCCTCCTGGCAGAGGTCTGTCAGACTCTTACTAACTAAAAACCATCCCAGTGTTCCCTTCCTACGCTTGGACCGAGGATTTTGTGAATTTGTCCGCCTTCCACGACCCCCGGCTGGTGCCGCGCCAGCCCGCGGGGGAGGGAGGTATAAAACTCGCCCGCGACGTGCGACGACCTCCTAGCTTGACGTGCGAGATGCCACTCACAAAAAAGACCTGCATATCTATTCACAACCATCCGACAGGCTTTCGTATCGAAAATGACATATTTCGATAGCCTGGGTTTTTTTTATGAATGGCATCTCGTAGTTGACCTTGAGAGGTCGTGACTACTTAACCGGACTATCCTGTGGTTGCCTTAAGTAGAAAACTTAAAGCCTCCAGCCAGGGCTTGAAACTAACTAAAACTAGGCGACTGCACGCTAAGAGCACCCCCTGTGGGGTACGAACCTCGGCTTAGGGCGTCGCTGGGAGAGGGCAGCAAAGGGACAGGTTGGATCGAATTGAAATAGCCTGGGGCTGCAGTCTCGACATTCATAGCGATCGCTTTACGACCGAATTCAGTCGCAAAGTCCCGGATTGACAGGTGTAATGTTTGGAGTGACTGGACTTTGCGACCGAATTCGGTCGTAAAGCGATTGCTATAAATGTCGAGACTGCAGCCCCTGGTTGCCCTGCCCCCGACAGCAAACAGCTGTCGGAAGAATAGCGGTAAGCGGTCGTCTTTTTGTCATAAACTGACAACACATTATCGGGTTTTGGACTTGTGAACAGCGTTTAGAGGACTCCTATGATAACATTGATTGATGTCCGATACGGTACGGAAGCGTATCGAGTGCTATGCTGATGCGAATAGATATCTAATGACGATAAAACAATAAGAAAACAGATTTTCTAAACCGATCTCGTGACATACTCTAACTACTTACTTCCTCCCAGGATATCAAACCTGATGCGAGCTCTCGGCACGGAGGCTGTCCAGGACCCCACCGCCATTGAAGCCAAGGTTCGCGAGCAGATCGCCAAGCGACAGAAGACGCATCTTGAAGCCAACAAGGCGCGCGCCCTCACCAAGGACCAGAAGAGAGAGAAGGTGAGTATCACCTTTAAAATACCTCCTCGTCATCCACAGCCCGACTTCAGCCACTGCTGGGCATAGGGCATCTCTTTTCTTGTGCCAATCCCCACGCTCCAGTGCCAGCCTCATCCAGGTGTTCCCAGCTATGGCAACAATGTCGTCTGGCCATCTCGCATTAAAATGCATACATAATAGAATTTGGGCCGCAATTTTTTACGTTTTTTTTGCAAAGTAGTAAATGATAAATGTTTTTATTTTGTAAGTGGGTTTGTACAAACACTTTTACACGTCAATCATATTTTAAAACTCTGGCTAGTCTGAGAAGAAAGGCCGAAACAAACTCAGACGTCACAGTCTCTTTTAAAGTCCAGACATAATCTTGGTCAGATCATATAAAGACCATGTAGGTCGATGTCTGAGATGGTTTGAGGAAAGAACCACACAGATTGAGAGGACCTGTCCAGTCAGTGCACGCATTTGTCAGAAATCGTGCAGCTCAACTCAAAATGTAAGGAGCTCAACGATCCGACCAACAATACTAAAGAAAGGACATTTGGGTAGACCACATAAATTACTCAAACTGCCAGACCATGACAAAAACTAACAGAACAGAGAGAAAAAAATGACCCACATAGTCTTATTTCTCTCTCTTCACATTCACAATAATTAAAATAATAGAATACTTTACAAAGTAAGCAAATGTCATTGTATATATAAAATGATTAAATATTATCGTTTATCATGGTTTAATTTCAGGTGGACAGAAAAATCAGAGAAGATACGACTATGGGTGTTCACGTTGCAGTTTACAGGTAAAATATTATCTACCATAAATTCGTCCATATCGATATAAATCTTTGGTATTTGTTCAATGAATAGCGTATCCAGCTATCAACCGGTTTCACTGGCAGCTGAATGATTACAAATATTCGGTTAAAAGTTACTGTTAGCCTGCATCATCCCACAGCTGGACATAGGCCTCTCCCAGACTGCGCCACAACACCCTGTCCTCCGCCTTCCGCATCCAGTCCGTCCCAGACACCTTCTTTAGGTCGTCTGTCCATCTAGCTGGGGGGCGTCTCACACTACGCTTGCCGATACGCGGTCTCCACTCCAGGATTCGTCTGCTGCAGCAGCCATCGGTCCTTCGACAAACATGGCCAGCCCACTGCCAATTTAAAGTGATTTTTCGCATATACAGGCACAAAAATATTTTTTGACACTTTAATTATTCTTTTGTAGAGTAAAAGACCTCTTCGAGTGTGCCTCAGCCAAGTTCAAGGTCGAAGCGAACGCCCAACAACTCCACATGACAGGCAGCGTCGTGCTGCACAGAGGATGCTGCATCGTGGTCGTGGAGGGGGGGCCGAAACAACATGCTAAGTACAAGAGGTAAGTCATCATCATATTCTTCCAGTCTCACAGCTTAATCATAATCACCGTATATCGTTCCCACTGCTGGGACGCAGGCCTCCTCTCTGTGAGAGGAAGTGGGCTGTATCCACCACGCGTGCCCAGTGCGGGTAGCTAGATGTCACATGTCTTCAAATTTTTGGTTCTAGGACATGTCGGTTTCCTCACGATGTTTTCCTTCACCGTTTTGAAAGCAGTGGTGATGAAATAATTTACACAAAGTGCCCGCCTGGGTACTTCTTCACTCGTAAGTATTTACGCAGCTGTTGGTTCAGTTAATCGGAGAACCGATTTCGTGAGGCGGCCATCAATTATGAACCCTCCATAGTATGTATTATCATCATCATTTCAGCCGCAAGACGTCCACTGCTGGACATAGGCCTCCCCCAAGCACCTCCACTTCGACCGGTTCTGTGCTTCTCGCATCCAACGGGTTCCTGCGGCCTTCACAAGGTCGTCGGTCCACCTTGTGGGAGCCATAGTTGGCATAACCCTAATAAACATGTTTATCTTTACAGGCTAATGCTGCACCGCATCAAATGGGAAGAAGACACAATCAAAGACACGGACGGCAACGAGGTGCCCAACACCTGCAGCCTGGTGTGGGAGGGGACGGTTAAGCAGCGAGCCTTCGGAGAGATCAAGTTCAAGGTAGCGGAGCATCACGATTGTTGGGACGGTCCTTGACGCGATAGGAGTTGATAATGAATTGCCTGGTAGAACCCGTCACATTAGGAATAAAAGCTTGTAAAAAGGGTTAGAATAGAATATTTATCTGCCAGAAACATGGTGTTTACAAAGGTGTTCATCACATTGCATCATCATCATCTGCCTAGCCTTTTCCCAACTATGTTGGCGTCGGCTTCCAGTCTAACCGGATGCAGCTGAATACCAGTATTTTACATGGAGCGACTGCCTATCTGACCTCCACAACCCAGTTACTGGGTAATACGATACCCCTTGGTGAGACTGGTTGTCAGACTTTCGGGCTTCAGACTACCCGTAACGACTGTCAAAGATCCACGAATGACAGCCGGGACCAACGGCTTAACGTGCTTTCCGAGGCACGGAGGGGTCTCGGTATGTAAAGATAGTCACCCATCCACAGACCAACCGCGGCAAGCGTAGCTTAACCTGACCGATCGACCTGTGCGGCTGTTATTATTTAGCCACGGGCCCCTCCCACACACACACACACCCCCACACACAACACACACACAGACACTTATCACATTGCATAATATATATATACTAGCGGACCCGGCAGACGTCGTCCTGCCCGGTTCAGTCATCATATACCGACAGCAGCGCCACCTACCGGGTCTAATTGTGTCTTCAAACCATCCAGGAACCTATTGAAATATACACACAAAATTTCACCCAATTTGGTGCAGTCGATCGGAAGTTATGCGCGTACATACATTTCAGTGATTCATTTTTATTTATATAGATAGATATAGAGAATTTCTTTATTCAAGCTACTAAGACTCAACAAGATTGTTAGTAAAACTTACGACTATGTTAGTAAGCACAGACGATAAGCAAAAAAAATATATATATAACGGTTGGTCACCGTTGCGACATCCCACGAGAGACGGCACAACAGTGACCCACGTACACAGTCTAAGCGACTCGCGATCATGCTTAAGACACTGTTGGAGCCGCCCCACACCCTGCGCACCAGGGAAGCGCACCTGTTACGCATTGTTGTGTAAAAGCAATCTACATGCGCATCTGCGGACATCCCTGACGCACTAATAGTGAAAGAAAAAAAAAAATAATACACCAGATACATACATCAGAATAAAAAAAATAAAAGGTCAAATAAAAAATGTAAAATCCAATGTAAGAAATTAGCAGGAAAGTGTGCCTTACGGCTGCGCCAAAAAGGTGCTCCATGTCGCACCGTTTTAACGGTACGGTTACTTGCGACTTTCTCCCTCTCTCTGTCTCTTAAATGAAAAATGATTTTATTTTTAACCGACTTCTAAAAAAGGAGGAGGTTCTCAATTCGGATGTTTGTATTTTTTTTTTTTTTTATGTTTGTTCGCGCATAACTCCGTCGCTTGCCAACCGATTTGAAAAATTCTTTTTTTGTTGGAAAGGGTATACTTCCCAAATGGTCCCATAGAAATTTCATCAAAAACGGTTTAGTAGTTTGGTTTTTAAACCAAAATTACTGGTAAAAATTACAACTAAAAAGTGAAAAATAGAAACTTTTTTGCAAAAAAAAAACAACCGACTTCCAAAAACGACACTACAAAGTGAAAAATAACTTAAATTTCGGAAGTCGGTGGCAAACAACGAAAATGCGAACCCAACGACACCGACTTCCGAAATTTAAGTTATTTTTCACTTTGTAGTGTCGTTTTTGGAAGTCGGTTGTTTTTTTTTTGCAAAAAAGTTTTTTGTAAGTAGGTTTATACAAACACTTTTACACGTCAATCATATTTTAAAACTAGATGAGGTCGGCGTTTCCTATCTGACTAGTCTGAGAAGAAAGGCCGAAACAAACTCAGAGGTCACAGTCTTTAACGCCTAGTATTGTATACAATCAAGTGATTTCTAACTGAACAGACAGCTGTGCTGCTGGGGAGTTTGTTGCGCCACTTCTTCTTCCCAGCGATAGCACTAGGAAGTGGTGAAGGGCGGGCGTTTTTGGGGACTGTCTTTTGTAATTTTGACATTCGAAAAGTGCTGATTCTCAGCATAATTTGAATAAATGACTTTTGATTTTGATTATATTATATACGAGTGTGCGCGTGCGAGTATCGCGTAAGGGACGAGTTCATGACGGGGGTCCCCGACCGTACTCGTGCTTTTTTTTTTCCTCCGAGGGGTAGGTAGAAGTGGATAGTATATAAATAACGTTTCAGTGACGTCATTCATCGCTAAATTACGGACGATAAGTGATTGGTCAGTGGTCAGTTCCGATCAGGTTAAGCTATGCTTGTTGCGGTTGGTCCGTGGATGAGTAACCATCTTTACATACCAAGACCCTCCGTGGTTCGGAAAGCACGTTAAGTCGTTAGTCACGGCTGTCATAGGTCGTCAGAAGCCCGAAAGTCTGACAACCAGTACCAAGGGGTATCGTATTACCCAGTAACTGGGTTGTGGAGGTCAGATAGGCAGTCGCTCCATGTAAAAAACTGGTATTCAGCTGCATCCGGTTAGACTGGAAGCCGACCCCAACATAGTTGGGAAAAGGCAGGCAGATGATGAGTCTCCAGTAGTCGTAGTTTAACAGCTCCGAAATTTGCCACGTATGTATATCCTGGAAGAAGGTGCAGGTGGAAATGTGGTCAAGTCGAAACTTATGCTTTTTTTTTCTTTCATCAGGTGATGCCAACTGAGAAGCAGGCTCGGGAACACTTCCAGAAGCATCGCGTGGAACACTACTGGGACCTTGCGTATAGCGGCGCCGTGCTAGCGCCCTCAGACGAGCCCTAGAGCCCTGGAGCCCTAGGGCTTCACTACCTAATAAATACGATATGTACACAATATATATAATGCGTTTTATTTATGTTAATCTAGCTGTTGGTGTTAAATATTTTCACGAAACTTGGTATTGGCGCCGATTCCCTTGTCCACTAACTAAACTAAATTTAAGTTCAGTACGTCTTTTTCTTACTATTTATTTATTTTTAGGAAAACTTACAGCTTAACAGATACGGTAAGTAATAGATTATACAAAAATAAGGCCAATTTCATTAAGAAAAGGACAGAAGATAAATATTAGTTTAGTCCTGTCAAATTAGTGAGCGACTGACGTAAATTGACGTATTTTTAGTAGGCAAGTTTTTAATCATGTCTAAACTTGTCTATGGAATATCTTAATTTGACAGGACTAAAGTAATATTTATCTTTTTACAATCTATCAAATATATTTAATAAAGAAAAAGAAGAAAGAAAGAAAATGCATTTATTTGCGACAAACATGACGCATAAAAAAGGACACCAACACAAAAAATAACAAGTTGGGGGTAAACATGCGTCACATCCACGCAAAACGGCCATCGCTCAGCATAATGCTAAGCCCCTATACGAAACAGAGCCCCAGCGCTGGCTTTCAGCGGCAGCCGGCGCTGACGTGATGACGTTAACCAGTGCAGCATGCAATTATACATAAATAAATAAAAACAATCAAAACAAGAAATAAATAGTTTCAACTTTATCGCCAGAGCATTAAGGTTCAAGGTTGATTGGGAAAATATGACAGTTTCGGGTAGCTTGACCTGCTGAAGCTGGCATCTGTACCTTTTGCCCATCAAATTACAATTTAATAAAACAGCGTTTTTTTTTTTTATTCATTTTGTTTATTACACTCGTTAACTCTCTAAATACAACATTTATATGAGATCAGAAGGCCAATTTTTCGTATAACGTTCAAAATCTAGTCGCAATCTCATCTCGGCGACAAACAAATGTCAAAACCTTGTCAAAATGTAGTGAGGTATTTTTGACAGATTGAGACTGAGATCAGACTGTGAACGTTCTTACAATTACGAGAATTGCTCCTCAGATTCTTAATTGTAGTTGAAATGTGGCAGTAAATTCACAGTTAAATGATTTTATTTTGTAAGTAGGTTTGTACAAACACTGGCTCTCAGACACAGCAATGCTTGTCAATATGTATGGTGGTATGTACTTCCCAGGACGTACCGTTTAACGAGGAGTTATTGTTGAAGTTAGTCGCTTTTATCACAGCTTCTAGTAAGGAAAAAAAAATAAAATTAATGTAGTAAGTCTTAGAAGTGAGTGGCTTAATTAAATGAAGGGATGGTGTTTTTCTGGAGCAACGGTGGCCAAGTGGAAACGGCCGCGTCTTACGAGTTTTAGGTCGTAGGTTCGAACCCAGACAGGCGTTTTAAATTGTGTAAATTATTTCATCACCACTGCTCTCAAAACGGTGAAGGAAAACATCGTGAGGAAACCGGCATGTCCTAGAACCAAAAATTCGTAGACGTGTGACATCTACCAACCCGCACCGGGCCAGCGTGGTGGATTACGATCCACTTCATCCACCACCTCACCGAGAGGAGGCTTGTGTCCCAGCAGTGGGAACATTCCCTGGCTGATTATGCTTATGATGGCGTTTGGCAATACCACAGACATCATTTCGTTTTGTGTCTGTTTGAATTTAAAATTCGCCTCAATTTTTTTAAGTAAAAACTTCATTAGGCGATCTCTGCGCTCTTTCTGAACGGTGAACAAAAACTGAATCGGGTATACTCGACTCCAGTCGTAAGTTTTCACTTGTGTCGTGTGATCATAAATAAAAATAACATAACATCAGCCTATAACGTTTCCACAACAAGGACACAGGCCAAAAAAAAAACCATAGATATTTTTTTTACATAAATGTTATCGTCAAAATAATTTATTTTATATTATAATATAGCAACAATATTTACACGTCTATAAAAAAAAAACTATAAAACTGAAAACAAAGATTACAATGCCAAAAGGGCATTAGCTCAGCATAATGGACAACACAAGTGTATCACCTGACGCTTTTAATATCGAGCATTAGGAGACGACGCTCTACAAAGCCACAAACGAAGCCGGACTTTTTAGAAAACTCGAAGTGCCAAATTAACTGTAAACAAATATTTTTCTTATTTCCCATTTACCTTCTCCTAGTTTTAATACATTTGATGGGTAGCTGTTGATTTCTGGGCACTCCGTGTATGTTCAGCAGATGTTTCTTCACTGAGGCTGGACGCTTGTACCTGGAATCATAGACTGAATATAACATCACGCTTGCATCCCTCGAGGGGTTGGGCAGGGGTATACCTATAGCACCCACACATTTCGCCAGTTATGTCTAAGTTCCATGTAACAGGGGGCGAACCTATTGCCGTCAACCGGGAACAGATACAGACTCCGGGCTGCAGCTGAGAAGTTACAGATGGAATAACCCACTAACACTTCGCCCGACCTGGGAATCGTACCCAGGACCTCATGGTCAGCAGTAGCGCTTGCGGGCACTACTCCAACGAGGTAGTTATATTTTTTATCTCATTAATTAAAACCAGAACCAGAACCAGGTGTAGAAACACTAGTTCTACACCCTTTTTTATAGTCACAGTAACTAGAATGCGAATTCATTGCCACCTGTAAGAGCGGAATTCACAGACCGCACTTTCACACAACTAAGGGCTGATTGTTCCATCGCCAGATAACTTTTATTCGAGGAATAGTTTTTGTATGAAATAAATGTCAAAATTTCAAAAAAAAAACTTGGATATTAACGTTGTGCATTTTTGATATTTTGGAATGCGGTCTACTCTCCCTCCGTCTTACGAATTTTCGATCAGGTCATGTGTCCTGACGCGAGCTCCGTCTTAAGAATTTTCGATCAGGTCACGTGTCCTGACGCGAGCTCCGTCTTACGAATTTTCGATCAGGTCACGTGTCCTGGCGCGAGTTTAACATTTTTTACCCATCACAACAAAACTGCACAACGCCGCTAAAGAAGTTTTCACTTCAATTATTCCTCGGTTAAAGTTATCAGATGATTGAAAAATCAGCCCAAGTCAAATAACCGTTCCATATGAAAATTAACCTAATTTCATGATCATGATTTTAGCCCGGAATCATCTACTGCTGGTTATACGGTACCCCTTTCTTCCGCCGTACTTCCTGCCGATCGAATCAGTAAAAATCTCACTGTGAAAAGTTAGGTAAAGTGAGCTTAGAGTGAGCTGTCAATAGTGTCAATCCCTAACATTAGTTTGAATGACAGCTCACTCCACGCTCACTTCACCTAAGTTTTCACGGTGAGATGGTTACAGAATCGCACTGCTGGTTCCGTGCCTCCAGTGTGTCCCGCGACATTGACGATATCGTCAACCCAGCGCGCTTTTGGGTAACCCTGGTTTCTTTGGCCTAACCTTGGTAACCATTCGGTCACAGCTTTAACCTAATTTTATGCCAAAAATGTTCATATTCTTATAAGCGAATGTGAGCAAGCGTTTCATTCAAATATAAACATGAATGCTATACAAATAATACAAAATAGCAAAGTCGACGGGCGGTCTGTGAATATTGCCCTAAGGGTTAAATCTAATCTACAGCAGTCTTCTGTAGTATTATTATATACTTACGTCTCAGGACATAGATAACACAGGTAGGTGTATATAAGGAAATGTACTCTGTTCTGATGACCAGTGAGCTCCGAACGGCTGCGGAACATGGCGGGACAGCGCTCGCACTGCAAGAAAATTTTTTATGAAATTCAGAATCTTAACATGCAACTTCAAACTCAAATGTCACACGTTACAAAGTTCAAATTCCTTTGCGCAATTTAGGACCTTTTCTTGCAAATGGTCACTCAAAAATGAACGTAGTCTACATTACGCTAAAGTAGATAATTATGTAAAGAATGAGGAAGTTGTGAAAAAATATGTAATCGGCCATTTTGTGGCGGCGGCCATCTTTTACCGATTTTCATCAAACATATCTAAGAACACTCCCGACAAATTTACCTTTCAAACAAAAAAAACAAAATCAAAATCGGGTCATCCGTACGGGAGCTACGAGCTACGATACCACAGACAGACACACACACACACACACCCCCAGACACGTTAAACTTATAACACCCCGTCGTTTTTGCGTCGGGGGTTAAAAAGAGAGAGAAAGAAAAATAGGTTTATTTGTTACCTTCTGTGGCAAATAAACCTATTTTTAAGCGACTTCAAAAAAAGGAGGAGGTTCTCATTTCGGTTGAATATATTTTTTTTAACGTTTGTTTTTCTCAGAACTCCGTTATTTATAAGCCTATTTGCAGAATTCTTTTAAGTATTTCAAAGGATATATTTTCCGAGATTGGTCCCATAGAAATTTCATCAAAATCGGTTCAGTAGTTTGGTTTTTAAACCAAAATTACTTGTAAAAATTCAAATCAATTTTTTTTTTAAACGTTGCCTTACACTAGGAATTACTCCTGTATCGTGGGTACAAACGTTTACAAACATTTAAACTCACATACACAAACAACCAGACCCGGAACAAATACTTGTAGGTCATAAAAATATTTGTTTCGTGCGAGAATCGAACCCGCGACGCGCATCGCAGCAGTCAAGCCAACCGTGCCATATGATTGTATGTTACACTATATCTCCGGCAATTTTAAATCGATTTCAAAAATTATTTTTTTAATGTATGGGGTATGCCTCAGGGGTGGTTCCATAATGTCGGTGGCAAACAACGAAAATGTGAACCCAACGACACCGACTTCCGAAATGAAAGTTATTTTTACAAGCTTTTAGTTAACTTGCACTGTTCGTAATGTATGTTTATAAGTTGTCCGTCTAAACAACTATATGTATTTGGAAAAATAACTTTAATACCGACACATAAGGTTCAATTTGAGCTACATCTTCAACAAATATAACTTTTTCAATAGCAATAGTCATTCTAAAATCATCTTGATTGACACTAGCATAAAGTTGATATTGGTTTAAGTGCAAATAACATCAATTCGGAACAAGGATAAGAATGAACTTTAGAGGATTTTTTTCCATTTTATTGAAGTGAAAACTTCTTTAGCGGCGTTGTGCACTTTTGTTGTGATGAATTCAGGACACGTGACTTAATCGAAAATAAGACGGAGCTCGCGTCAGGACACGTGACCTGATCGAAAATTCGTAAGACGGAGGGAGAGTAGACCGCATTCCAAAATATCAAAAATGCAGAACGTTAATATTCAAGTTTTCACTTCTGCCGGCACTCCCGGGAGTGCAACCCGTTTATTTTTTTCTTGTTTTCCGTACCTACGCCATTGCGCGACTGCCCCGTTGATCTCGTGGTCGCAAGCGCGACTGCTATGCATGGGGTCTTGGGTTCACTCCCATGTCGAGATAAATGATAAATGATTTTATTTTGTAAGTAGGTTTGTACAAACACTTTTACACGTCAATCATATTTTAAAACTAGATGAGGTCGGCGTTTCCTATCTGACTAGTCTGAGAAGAAAGGCCGAAACAAACTCAGACGTCACAGTCTCTTTTAAAGTCCAGACATAATCTTGGTCAGATCATATAAAGACCATGTAGGTCGATGTCTGAGATGGTCGAGCAAAGTGTTATTGGATTTTTCCATTAGGAATTTCTTAGTAACAGCCCCGAGTTTGGAAGTTGACGGTGTGATACCCCCGTGCCTCGGTGCGCACGCACAGCCATTGGTTCTGCGCCTGATCTCTCTCCGGTCGTGTCGGGTCGCCTCCCCATCGGACGGAGAGTGCGCCTGTGTACTATAATATTTCCTGCGAACCTTGCTAATCTTCGTTGAAATCGGTCGGGGGATTTTTTTTATTTTTATTACCTATTTATGCCATTAACAATAGGTTTAAATCGAATTAAACCGAAAATTTTATTAACAATATCCGTGCATAATCCTGTATGATACGACCTTCTGATTATTAATAGGTATAGTTAATCAAATTAAAACAATGAACTCATTATACGTTGTTTCTTACCTACTGTATAATCTATTCTAATATTATAAAGAGGTAAAATTTGTTTGTTTGTATGTATGTAGGAGGTAATCTCCGGAACCACCAGACAGATTTAAAAAAATCTTATTGCAGTTGATAGCCTAGTTTTTGAGGAAGGTTTTTAATAGACTATCTAGCATCACGCTACGATCCATAGGAGCCGAGCAAAATGAATAAAATCAGAAATAACACTAAGCGCAAACTAAGTAGTAAGCACGGGAGAGCGATGGATGGGACGCGACACGATGGGTCGGGGGCCGAAATTCACACGGACAAAGTCGCGGACAGAAGCTAGTTTAGAATAAAAAGAAAATTGACAAATTAAAAACCGTAAACTATGTTAATTTTATATGGATTCGAAGCTAGATCAAAATAAAAAGAAAATTGCACAAATTAAAAACCGTAAACTATGTTAATTTTATATGGATTCGTATTATATGAAACCAAATGCAGTTTTAGTGACATCGAATTTACAGATGAAAGGCACTTCTCCATAGGCAACGTCCAATTGGAACCGCGCACCTAGCTTCTGACGTTTCATAAGTGCCCATGTAGGTTTATGTGAAATAAAATATTTTGATTTTGAAAGACTTTCCAATCATTTTATTATAACAAAAATATGTTAGTATACATCAGGTATTCCTAGTAGAAATCCCATATTTGAACTCAGAATATCAGATAAAATTAACAAGTTTTGGGAACTCAAATTCAATGGCACACGTGACAAAGTTCAAATTCCATTGCAGCTGATTTTTTCGACAAACGGTCAATCAAAAATCAACTTAGGTACAAAGCACTAAAGTAAATAATAGATTAAATGGCAATATATGTAAATGATCTAATATTGGGTATTCAAGTATACAAGTTCAAACGAATTTAGCTAGCGAAACTCCAAAGAAGTGATGCGGTATCCAAACACGACAAAAATAGTGATCATTTGATGTTTTTTTTTGGGTCTACAAGCGCATTTAATTGATGAGTGAATGAATGATGTGAATGAATGAGTTTAGAAAATCAGTTTTTTTTGTGTTAACTTCACAGATGTGATGTGTACTCGCTATATAAACACGAAACAACAAAAAAGAACTGATTATTTATATTGATACTAGCTGCGCCCCGCGGTTTCACCCGCATAAGTTTCGATCCCGTGGGAATATCGGGATAAAAAGTATCCTATATGTTAATCCTGGTTATAAACAATCTGTGTGCCAAATTTCATCCAAATCCGTTCAGTAGTTTTTGCGTGAAAAAGTAACAAACATCCATCCATAGATCCATACAAACTTTCACATTTTATAATACACTGCCGAGCAATGAAAAAGTTCCACCCACAAACACCTTAATATCTCCTAAGACATATAATTTAAAATTTGAACACAATATTTACGTTTTTAGTTGGTAATATTCTGATGCGCTGTTAAATGTACCTACTTCAATATTGCAGACGGCGTCATTAAGCTAGCCTTTCCCGTTTAGTAGTAATTTGGTGCTATGTCACTGGAACTTTTTCATTGCTCGCGAGTGTATTAGTAGGATTTCAAATAAATAAATTAAATCAATTCTTCTTTTTGTTTCATCATGTTTAGGTATCAATACCCATCACGTCTGCGGAGTTTCGCTAGCTAATTTAATTTGATCCTGTAGATCTATGCCAGACTGTAGTATTGAATGGTCAGTACCTGCAAGTTTCTAACACCGAAGTGCTTCCGCATGTGCTGCGCTATATTGGCTCTCATTCTGAACGTGTCCCCGCACACGTCACACGTGTATGGTCTCTCTCCTGTATGCTCTGCGCGCTCGTGGTTCTGGTATAAAACAAATATTAAATGAAGCAACTAATTTAAAATGTCCGAAAGACAAGACCAGCGGGTGACAAAGTATCTAAAGGAAAGCCCTTTGAAAGGCGTACCAGGGGCCGAAGCCAACTCGCAGAGGCCCTTTAGACAATTTTGAATGATGAGGAGGCACCAAACGACGATTATCACTGTATGCACCCTGCAAGTGCACCCAAGGACAACCCCCGGTTGGTGCAGGACTATTGCAGAACATGGAAATAAAATATACTGGGCGATGGGTGTAGGTGGCTACAGTGGATCGGTTACCTTGAACTATGGAAGGTCTATGTCCCCTGCCTGGCCAATGATAATATAATTCACAGATGAAATGGCAGGGGGTGACTTGCGCACTCAATATGGGACCCCAAAAAAGGTCGCTAGCACATAGTGACGTAGCGACAAGGGGCAACATGACCTGAGGTGCTTACGAGGAGTGGAGAGGTATTCCACGGCTATCAGGACAATCCCGGAAGTACGCTCAGGATCCCTACCAGCATGTTACTGGAATACTTCCTTCCTCCGAGCACGATTGCTCTTGTGAATCTCCACTCAAGCTGGCCAGTAAAAGCAAGAATGAGGTGGGAGCTCTGTTCCTCGTCAGTGTTCACTCCAGCCGGCCAGAGGTGAGGAACAAGACTTCTCCCGGGAGATAGGGTCCGTGGGGTCGCTAGTACTGCCCAACAGCTCGCCACATGCTGCCCTGCGGGTGTCTGGCTCCTCAAATATTATTATTATCAGCCTGTCATGCCCACTGCTGGGCAAAGTTCTCCCTACTCTCTTTCTACTTCTCTCTGTTCAAAGCTGCTAAGGACCAGTTCTTGTTGAAGAGTCCAGCTCATCCCGCCATCTCCGTCTGGGCCTGCCACGATGTCGCTTGCCATTAAGAGGGAGCCATTGGGTCGTAAGTTTGGCCCATTGGTCGTCTGATATTTTATTTTATTAATTAAGGAATATTAAACAACTACAACATAATATATAATACATAGGGTTAACAAATCTTTAAGTACATAGTAATGTTGCAGTCCACTGCATTATGCGCAGATAAAACATGTTAAAAGATCAGTAGTTGCCACTACCACTAGACGAGCATTACCAAAATTAACAAATAATTTGAAATTAATAAATAAGTTACTATAAGGCTAGCTATAGTAACATAACCAAATCATCAGAAACAAGTTCATTTACTTAAATTATGCAATAAATAAATAATAATAATAAGATTACAATTAAGATAAATTTTTTATAATATTAGATTTAAATGAATTTTTTGAGCATGCCATGACCATGGATTCAGCACATGATTCTGAACACCCTCACGTCGATAGATTTTATCGACTATAAAAAAAAGTTGACTGTTCCATACATTTCCGGCACGGTTGGCGCAGTGGTTAAGCGATTGACTGCTGCGCTGCGTGTCGCGGGTTCGATTCCCGCACGGAACAAATATTGTATGACCTACATGTATTTGTTCCGAGTCTGGGTGTTTTTCTATCTATAATATGTATGTATTTACAAAAAAAAATGTATATAAGTAGTTTATCAGCCATCTTGTTACCATAACACAAGCATTAGGTTGCTTAGCTTGGGACTAGATGGCGCTGTGTGAAATGTCCAGGGATATTATTATTATTATTTTGACCGCGTAGGTATTGCATTTTCCTATGAAACAGCAGATTTTTTTTTTTGTTAACCGACAGAGAATTTCTACACTAAGGGGTCTAAAATTATGTGCTTAATTTATGGTTACAGGTCACGCGTCGATGTCCCTGCCACCCTGTAGGTATATCAATATCAATGAAATTTGAATTATAGGATTCCAACATTCTATGAATAGGGCAGCGTAAGCCAGAGTTCGGACGACAAGAATTTAGCGCAAACCGAGTACGTGCACGAACCTGACGCACTTGAACAGTTCGGGGGACAGAATAACACAGCTTACCTACTCGTTAGATCAATGGCATCAAAATTATTGTGACATGCGGCAGATGTGTCCAGCCCAATCACACATCTTTACAAATAAATAAAATTGAAGTGTTTGTTTGTAATGTCAAGAAAGAAGAATTAATTCTAGTTGCTTATCCTTCTAAAAATTAAACAATCAGAAAAACGACTGGCGACTTTACAAAATAAAGTAAGCGTTTCAAAAGAATATGATATGTCTTTCTCATGACAATAAAGTTCACTATCGTATAAGCGAATGTGGACAGGCGTTACATACGAATATGAACTTTATCAAAGTGCAGATTGTGTTCATATTCATAAGAAACAGTTTCTTTACTTAGCAAAGTCGAAAGTGCGGTCTGAAAATGTTTGCACATAGTTTACCTGTAACTGTAACGGGTCTACAGCCCTGTAGGAACACTTGCTGCACGCCAGTCGTTTCCTGCGACCATGCACACGTTGCTGATGGTATCGCATATGGCTAGGATTCACAAACTTTTTGCCGCATTCCTGAAAAATTATAGCGCTTCAAGAGACCAGTACTTGCTTTCAGTCATCTAATGAAGAATAAATTATTAATTCAGTTAATAAAATTTTTAATTGAAATTCTTTCGATTACAATAGGTATAAAACTATGGTTAGCTCCACAAATTTCTGAACATTGACCATAAAAAATACCAGGTTGATTGATAAAAAAATTAGTTTGATTGGGTCGTCCTGGATTAGCATCTATTTTTACCCCTAAAAATGGAATAGTTCAAGAGTGAATTACATCTGTGGCTGTCACTATAACTCGAATTTGATTATTTATAGGTAAAATAATTCGATTATCTACATCTAATAAACGAAAATTATTTGGGGATATTTCATTAGAGGGGATTATATAAGAATCAAATTCAATATTATGATAATCTGAATATTCGTAACTTCAATATCATTGATGTTCAATAGATTTTAAAGTAATTAATGGATTGTTTAATTCATCTAATAGATATAGTAAACGTAAAGAAGGTAAGGCAATAAAAATTAAAGTGGCACCAGGCGTGTTTATACTCGTACAAACACGCCTGGTGAGCGGTTTGTGCAACAGTGTGTTGCGCAGCGGTCCGGTAGTTCATACAAAATGTACTAAAGTGATGGAGGAGAATCTTTGCAAAGGGTTGCGTTGCGGTGCGGCGCGCTCTTATCTGCGCTAGCCTTAACAGCTCGATTTTAAACGCGTTGTTAACGTTAATTTCACGTTTATTATACATAATGGGTAATAATAAAAGTCCTCCAGACCGAATTGCTGCCATAGTGGCCAATCTCAACGGAGACTTGCCGCGGAAGATATTAGCACAACACAGGTGCACTCTCTCTTCCCTCACTCTCATAGTCCAATGGGACGGCAATCCGACACGACCGGACATGCTTTTCGAAGCACAGGGGTCTCACATTACCAACTGCCAAACTCCGGGCTGTTAATAAGAAATTCCTAATGGAAAAAATCAATACCACTTTGCCCGACCCGGGAATCGAACCTAAGACCCCACGCTCAGCAGTCGCGCTTGCGACCACGAGACCAAAACAGGCAGTCAAAATGTACTAAAGTGATGAAGGATGATTTTTGGAATGAGTTGCATTCTGGTGCGGCGCGTCCTAATCTGCGCTAGCCTTTATGCCTTTGGCAATCCATGGGTGTATAACCCTAAATCATCAAACTTACTTCACAAGCATTCTGAGGTTCGAAATGTGTCTTAGCATGGCACTTGAAGTTCTGCATGTTCCTCAACTCCTTGTTACACAATGTACATCTTACTGGTCCCTCGCTGTCATACGGCATCGCGGCTAATGATAACAGCTTGGCATCTTGCTCCTGAAAAATATACAGAAGTTGGTATAGCTAGCTGTTGTACCGTGGATGGGCTCGTGGCAATATCAAAAGTCATTTATTCAAACTAGGCTGAGAATCAGCACTTTTTGAACGTCAAAATGAAGAGAGAAAAGAATTCGAATTTTTTGTTCTAGGACATGCCCGTTTTCCTCACGATGTTTTCCTTCACCGTTTTGAAAGCAGTGGTTATGAAATAATTTACACAAAGTAAAGCGTCGGTCTGGGTTCGAACCCACGACGTACAACTCGTAAGTCGTGGCCGTTACCACTGGACCACGACGGCCCAGTCTATAATGTGTCCACTGCTGGGACACAGAGAAAGTAATGGTATACCTATTGGTAACTCAGAGGATAGGCTCTGAGTTACCAATATAATCTTAAAAAACCGACCAAGTGAGAGTTGGACTCGCGCACGAAGGGTTCCGTACCATTATCTATAAAATCACGTCTGTTGTATGAGAGCCCCCCTGGAATATTTATTTAATTTTAATTTTATTATTAAAGTAAAAATGCAACTGAGTATTTTGTGAATATTTCAAGTGCCTACCTGTTGCCATTGTTGATATCAAGCAAAAAAGGGCAAAAAAAATCTCGTTTGTTGTATGGGAGCCCCCTTAAATATTTATTTTATTTTGTTTTTTCAACTGTCTAGTTATCGAGGTTCTTAAATTGAAATACAGCCTGGTGACAGACAGAAGGACAGACAGCGAAGTTTTAGTAATAGGGTCCCGTTTTTACCCTTTGGGTACGGAACCCTAATAATGTAAAAAAAAAACTACCTTACACAGAAGTTTCCTTCTCTCTCTCTCCAATAACTCCTTCTCTTTCAAATCCCAGTTAATTTGATTAAAATCTTTAGATTCATTTTTAATCATATTCTTAAAATCCTGGTCCAGACTGTCGCTGGATTCCAAGTCCTCTATACAAATATTTGTACCATTATCACTGTTAATGGAATCTAAATCATTAATTAAGAAGTTATTCATGAAATCAGAATCATTGCTTGATTCATAATCTTCAATTCTGACTGAGAATTCATTTTTAATTTCATTGCTATCTTTTTTGATATCAAAACTCTTTTTTTTAAGAACTTGTTTTGGTTTACACTTAATTGTTTTTAGTTCTCTATTTAAAATTTGCCTTTGTTTTTTATTTTTCCGTTTGTTAATATCATTTTGAACAGTTGTAATTTCTGATTGATTCGATATTTGACTATCATTGTGGTCAGATTCGATTTTTATTGTTTTGAATGATTTTTTGAGTATCTCTTCTGATTTTGAACTTGATTCTCTTAGTTTCAAAGCTCCATTGACTAAATTTAGACATGATTTGCATATTAGCTGTGTTAGACCATCATCAGACTCTATCTGAAAAGGAAAAAGAATATGACACATCATCACACCTGTAATTCCCGAAGGATTCAGCAATGGTGTACCTAATAGCACACTTCGCCAGTTAAGTTTTGAAGTTCCATCCATGTAATAGTAGGGGAACCTATGGGCACAAATCCAGACTCCTGGCTGCTACTGAGAAATCCCAGATGGAAAAACCAAGATCTTTGCCCGACCTGGGAATCGAACCTAGGACTTTATGCTTAATAGTGGCGCCAGCGACCACTGGACCACCATAGCACTAATTTATATGAAACCAGCCCGCGGTTTCACCCGCATAAGTCTCGATCTCGTGAGAATATCGGGATAAAAATCCAGGTCATGGTTACATGACCTGGATTAGGACATAGTATACTTTTTATACCCATGTGTCAGATCTCAACCAAATTCGTTAAGCCGCTATAGCGTGAAAGCGTAACAAACATACAAAAAATTAAATAATTTATTTTTACAATATTTAATTTAATGATTTCTTTTAAAAATACACGGACTAGCAAATGGTACATTAATAAACTCAAAATTAAGCGACCATCCCTTTAACTATTCCTTTCTGTATTTCCTCGTAGATAAAATCGATAATTTGAAATGTTTTTTTTATCACTGTAAAAATAAATAAGTGTTTACCTTGATTCCACAAACCAAATAGAGCTGTTTGCTGCGAAAACTTACAAGATTCTTATCAGGAAATATTTGTTTTAGATCCTTTTTAGATAAACACGTTCTACACATTGTCATTTCTATTCCATTTAGTAAAAAAATAACGATAAAATCTACAAAAAGTGAATTCGTGCATATATCGTAAATAAATTATCGTTTAAAAGATCGCTATCAGTACAGTACCCTAATATCAGAGAGTTGTTAATTAAAATTATCTTTAGCCAACTTGTTGAGATTTTATCTTTGCATTTAATGTAGCTTAGAAATTATGTTATATCAATAAATATTTGATCGTGGATAATTTGCTTGTTGTATTCTTAAAAGTTTAGCAGTTTTCAAAGGGGATCGTTATTATTGCTGTCTTTGTAAACAAATCTGCATTTTTATTTTGACGTTTAAGGGTTGCTAACAGGGTAAAAAACATTTCCTCACAGGGAAAAAATGATTAAGGATCCCAGACTCCCGGTACCTAGCAAATTTGAAAACATCATTGTGAATCGTCGCTTCGAAAATAATGTGAAAGATATTGATTCGAGATCAAATATTCGATTAATTGATAGCAAATTAAATTATTGTAATCCACCTTATCAATAAAATAATTACAAGTTTTAAGTTGGTGAGAATTTTACACATTTTCCTTCAGATAGGGGGAGAATTGTTTGGAGGACTTTCAACACTGAGTAATTTCACTAGTGTTGTGCGTCGTATGTGACTTTAATCTAGAAAACCAGTTAACAAAATAAAATATTGTACTCCAATACACAATAATAAAATAATCTTTAAAAATTGTATGTAATATATGGCAGCATGTTTGTTAACTTTTCTACTCTTTTCATTTATTCTGTCTGATGTAAGATTATTGTCACTTTATTAAGGGGAAGACACTAACACCTGCAACACAGTTTTTACTAGCACCTGCGCTAGGGAATCCTATAATCCAAAATGTATTCATTATGTCAATAAAGAATTATTATTATTATAATATACCTAAGTCCATACACAGTTAGACCATTAGGAACTGATACAGATCTCACAGTCATTGTCAATGATATTGTCATTGTACTCAAAGTAATGCATCGACTTTGAACATTGCTTTATAAGTGCAATTTGGCCTGTAGCAAGAGCTAAGTAAACTCTGATTTATATATTTATATGCTAGACTAAAATGACAGCTGTGATTGACCTTTTTTTGTAAGATGTATTTTTTTTTGCAAACCATCAAACTTTTAAGTACAGCCCGATTCAAACTTTATGGCGGCTTAGAACATGAGGCAAATCGCTGCGCAGTAACGAATGCATGTGTCAGTGAGAGGTCAGTATATTATGATGTATTCTGTAGTCTGTGTGTGTGCGCAGCGAGTAGCGCACTTCAGACCCTTCATAAAGTTTATATTGGACTGTATAGTTTACAAGATTCTCTAAGTTACCTTAGTGAAAGAGAACATCTTCTTAAAATTAATTAGTGGTCATTTCTGATTTATTTCATTTAGTTACAGTCATGAGTCGGCCAAAAGCTAAGTGATGAATTGACGATGCTGATATTGATAAGGATTAGCTTTGTGAGCTTTTATGATAGCCCGCAGGTTTCCAAATGTTCCAAATCAGTCCAGCCAACCGTTTTGTCCTTGGGAGAGTAATTTGTTCCTTTGAGGCTCAATTTACTTACACGTGTAGCTGTAGGTGAATCAAACCCAAAAATCAAACGAGCTTTCCGCGCCTAATAGTTACCCACGAAAAACCATGATAGTCGTACTTATTAGTTCTCTGATCTAGTGTCATATAATCACACAATTTTATCTAAGTTCCTATAGGTACTTAATAATGTTTATTACAATATGCTTAACCCAATATAAACTATCAAATCGTCGCAGTTTTATTTTACTGCCGTAATAACTGTTCAATGAACCTTTATTACTACTCGTAAAACGCGATAAGTCCGCCATTTCAACCGTGGGAATGCAAATTATTTCTACTACAATCATTACATGCAATTTTTCAACTTGCCCTATTCCATCACTGATACCCCCCAAGTCTCTCCAAAATTTTCTGTTTCGTGCTGCTTTCTAAAATAATATAAACTATAAAGCTATCTCCGCTAAAGAAAATAATCTTGACGACTTCATAATTTATCGATTGTAAATTCCACGAATATTTTTGCACATCAATTCGGTCAGACGGCATTCCCATCCCTAGACCGAAATGTCATTGACACCATAGTCGGGCTCGATTGCGACTGTGAGGGCCGCTCGCCGTGCAATAAAAAGCTTGTGTACGCGGCGCAAGCGATAATTACAGTTCATCCTTCAAAACATTTGGTCGCCACATGTGTTAGTTAAAATATTATCACTAAAACGCGACACAGATCAATTAAAAACGCCGCTGTACGATAAAAATCGTCGATCAAATCTCATTTCGTGATTAATATATGCTTGTTAAACATAAATATAACGTGTTTTATATTGTTGTGTGAAGTTTTACTTCCGTGGTGTCTCGCGTGTGCATTTGCGAGTGTATTGTTGGATCAAGAAGATGGTTATTGAGAAGATTTGCTGTTTGGGAGCTGGATATGTTGGAGGGCCGACATGTAGTGTTATAGCCCTGAAATGCCCTAATATACAGGTAACAGTCTGCGACAAGAGTGAGGAGAGAATAAACCAGTGGAATTCTGATAAATTACCGATCTATGAGCCAGGTTTAGACGAGGTAGTGCAGCAATGTCGCGGTAGAAACTTGTTTTTTTCGACAGACATCGCGAAAAGTATTCAGGAAGCCGATTTAATATTTATATCTGTAAATACGCCGACCAAGACGTTTGGTAACGGTAAGGGACGGGCCGCAGACTTGAAGTATGTGGAGAGTGCAGCCCGCATGATCGCAGACCTGGCTACGAGCAACAAGATTGTGGTTGAAAAGAGTACTGTTCCCGTCAAGGCTGCAGAAATTATCATGAAGATATTGAGAGCTAACACTAAGCCTGGTGTCGAGTATCAGATTCTGTCTAACCCTGAATTTTTGGCTGAAGGGACGGCCATTGTTGACTTAGTTGAGTCCGAGAGAGTGTTAATTGGTGGTGAAGACACGCCTGAAGGTCAGAAAGCAATTCAAGACCTGTGTTGGGTGTACGAGCACTGGATACCAGCAAAAAACATCCTTACAACAAATACATGGAGTTCAGAACTGTCTAAATTGGCAGCAAACGCATTCCTGGCACAACGTATCTCAAGTATCAACTCCCTCTCAGCGGTATGTGAAGCTACAGGTGCCGACGTGTCAGAAGTAGCCAGAGCTGTGGGCAGGGACTCTCGTATTGGACCAAAGTTCCTTGAAGCGTCAATAGGGTTTGGAGGCAGCTGCTTCCAAAAAGACATTCTCAACCTCATCTACTTGTGTGAATGCCTAAATTTGCCAGAAGTGGCAGCTTACTGGCAGCAAGTATTGAACTTAAACGATTATCAAAAGACAAGATTCACGAGACAAGTCATAGAAGCATTATTCAACACTGTCTCGGACAAGAAAATAGCTATACTAGGATTTTCGTTCAAAAAGAATACTGGAGACACTCGGGAATCTCCATCCATTCATGTATGTAAAACGCTGCTCGACGAAGGAGCAAAACTTCACATATATGACCCAAAAGTTGAACAGGACCAGATATTCTACGAGCTAACAAATCCGTACTTAACGTCGGAGCCAGAAATTGTCAAGAGTAACGTGGAAATCCATGACACAGCGGTCTCAGCATGTACAGGGGCCCATGCTTTAGTTCTATGTACGGAATGGGACGAGTTTAAGTCTCTAGACTTTAAGAAGATCTACGAAGTGATGATGAAACCAGCGTATATATTTGATGGGAGGAAGATCTTGAACCACGAGGCGCTGCAGAACATTGGGTTTCATGTCCAGACGATTGGCAAGCGGCTGTGCAGGGTTGGCAGTATAAGAGCTCAAGGGAGTCAAACAATGCCTTAATGTGAGTATTTTTAATTACTTCAATTTTTTTATTTCTACTTCTTTGTGTTACTGGCCCAACTGTATTTTAAATCTTGTTTTCCCAAAACTTGGAAAAGCTTATTTAACAAACCTGGTAAAGTTACCTACCTTGGGCTACCTTGACGGAACGGCTGTAGGGTGTGATTGTGGAGCTATGTCGCAAACCATGCTCCACCTCCTATCCTGCCCTCTGTGTCCCAAAACATGCAGTCAAACTGACCTCTGCGCTGCCACTGACGACGCCGTGGAAGTGGCAAAGTTTTGTGAATTTTTTGGCTAAAACCTGAGGGACCAATTTACTTATTCTTAAAATCATTTGTTCACATTCTAATTTGTCAAAAATACCTCTAGTTTACCAACATTTATGTGTTTTTTTTTTGACATTGATTGTTGTTGAGATGAGATTGCAAATACATTTTGAAGGTTTTTAAACACGGAAATTGGCCGTCAGTTTCACGTCAATAATGCATAGTTTTTAGTTTTTTTTTTTGATGAACGGTGTAAGTAATTTTGAGCCTTAACACGTAGGATTAACGGTTTAAATCTAACAAATACATAAATTCATTTCACTTTAGTTAAGTTCTGAAAAAAACGTCATACCATTTTTGCGTGATATACAATATTATAATAAGAAATAATAATAATAAAGCTATCAATCAAGTCAACTCAGCCTATCGCAGTCCACAGCTGGACATAGGCCTCTCCCAGGCTGCGCCACAACACCCTGTCCTCCGCCTTCCGCATCCAGTCTACCCCAGCCACCTTCGTTAGGCGAAACGAAGGCGTCCCACACTATGCTTGCCGATATGCGGTCTCCACTCCAGGACTCGTCTGCTCCACCGGCCATCGGTCCTTCGACAAACATGGCCAGCCCACTGCCACTGCCACATCATAAAGTTATCGACGCGCTAATCTCTGGAGTGCCGGTCAGATTTGAAAAATTATTTTTGCATTAGATAGCCTAATTCTTGAGGAAGGCAATAGGCTACTTAACATCACGCTAGGACCCTGAGGAGCCGAGCAAAGTAAGAAAGAACTTTAAGCGAAAACGAAGTAATCTATCTATAAAAATGAATCCCTATTTCCCTTGGTCACGCCATAACTTGAGAACGACTCTACCGATTTCATCCATCTTTTTTTTTTACAAGTTTTCTAATAATTTGTAGAAGGCTCTTACGGGAAAAAAAAGTTGCGCAGAAAATTTGAAAAATTTAAGAATTACGTTTTTACGCTAAAACAGCTGAACGGATTTAGATGTGACACACGGGTAGACTGGACTGGAGAAGGACGTAGGCTACTTTTCATTCAGGGGCTGCAGTCTCAGCGATCATAGCGATCGCTTTACGACCGAATTCGGTCGCAAAGTCAAACTCAAACTATTGCACATCCACCACCACCATACATCCCTCCCTCATACATTACACCTGTCAATCCGGGAGTTTGCGACCGAATTTGGTCGTAAAGCGATCGCTATGAATGTTGAGACTGCAGCCCCTGGATCCCAGACGAAGTCGCGGGCAACAGTTAGTTCTATACAATTTAAGCAAAAATTTCATAGAAAACTGCAATACTGCTATTGAAAAATTCTGCCCGACCCGGGAATGGAACCCAGGGCTGATGCTCAGCAGTAGCGTTTGCGACCACTAGACCCACGAAGCAGAAAGGAAGTTTCGAAAAAACTAATACTGATTCGTCGGTCGAGAGATCAGTCTGAAATAAACAACCGAATCTGCGCCAGATCGTCTGGCCGGATGCGTGTGCACAATACATAATAATAATATCACGGCAGCCAATCTCAACGGAGATTAGCCAGGTACGCGGGAGATATTATAGTGCACAAGTGTGTGCGCAAACACAGCTGCACTCTCTGTTCCTTTACTCTCATAGTCCGATGGGACGGCAATCCGACACGACCGGGGAGAGATCAGCACCCGAATTGCGTAACACACTATCAACCATAATCAGAATAATTTTGAAGGATATTGCTAATCCATTGCTTCATATGTTCGAAAAAATTGTCCGCTCAACAATGAATGTTGTTGAATGCTGCTACTCGGCACCATGCTGACCGGAAGCCTTCTTGTCACAGTCATGACGTGCAGCCGTCCACTATTTCGGTTTTGTGCTCGTGATTATAGATCTAAGTATTTTTCTGTATTATTAGAATTAATTTTTATATTTTTGCTAACACGTGTTTCTGTGACAAATAGATCTATTTTTAACCGACTTCAAAAAGGAGGTGGTTCTCAATTCGACTGTTTTTTTTTATGTTTGTTACCTCAGAACTCCGTTATTTATAAGCCGATTTTCAAAATACTTTTTGTATTTGTAAGGATATACTTTCAGATTGGTCCCATAGAAATTTCATCAAAAACGGTTCATTAGTTTGGGTCTTAAACCAAAATTACTTCTAAAAAAAAATTTTTGCAAAAAAAAAACAACCGACTTCCAAAAAAGACACTACAAAGTGAAAAATAACTTGAATTTCGGAAGTCGGTGGCAAACAACGAAAATGCGTACCCAACGACACCGACTTCCGAAATTAAAGTTAGGTATTTTTCACTTTGTAGTGTCTATTTTGGAAGTCAGTTGTTTTTCTTTATTTGAACTGTCAAAATGAAAGCTATTGCTATTAGCTTTTGATAGTGTGTTACGCAATTACCTATATTTATGAAATTAATTTATGAAAATTGATTAATTATATGAAATGCATGGTTTCCGACCTCGGCAAGCGTAGCTTAACCTAGTTCGATCGGACGGTGCGGCTGTAAGCCTGTAGCCTTTATTCTATGGCTAATTACCCAGGCAAACCCAGTTTGGCTAACCGTAATACATACGCTTATCAATAAAGTTCTGATAACAATTTTCACAAAATTAATTTCCATACAAAATTATCAATGACCCCATTCCATAATTCATTCGCATACAAATAAATAAAAAAATGGCCAAGTGCGAGTCCGACTCACACACGAAGGGTCCGTACATTTTTTTTTAAACGCCGCATAGCGCCTTTTTTGTGTGGCGACGTCCTTCAACTTTTTACTTAATTTTATTTTTTCTTGTTATAGCGATCATAGTAGTAATAATAATAATAATTTATTGAAACACGAAGAGTAGTAAATTGACAAGTAGTAGATATACATAACCCTTCTGTGAAAATGTCAAGTGCCTAGGTGTCTACTATTCAAGAGATACAGCCACAGGGCTGTATCTCGTCTGTCACAGGACACACGGACGGTCACTCAATTAACGACTGTCCAAATACAGAGCGTTTTTTGACACTTTATTGTCAAATACTGGTGTAAATGACAGATTTTCATGACAGCCTTTACAAAATGACGGAAGGAACCGCTTTCCTATGAAACCAAAGCACCATCTATGAAACTGTACAACATTTTAAAGTACAGACGCCAGCACATCAAGCTACCGCATCTATCTTTCTTTAATATATTTTCAACTGTATCGCTAAAGCATTAAGGTTCAAGGTTGATTGGGACAATTTGACAGTTTCGGGTAGCTTGACCTGCTGGCGCCTGTACAAAACCTTGTAAAACATTTTAAAAGAGTAACGGTGGAGTTTCTTGTCCATTTTTCTCCATACGAAACTACCTTTTGGAAGGGATGACTAGTATCAATTCAATGTTTTGTAAATATGTGCCTATTTGAAATAAATGATTTGAATTTGATTTTGTACCGTAAGTAATTAGAGTTCCGTTGCCACTTTTTGGGTACGGAACCCTAAAAATGTTGATATCTCTGTGTTGTTGTTTACAACACAATAAAAACAACGTTAGGCCATCTTTTCTTTGTTGTTATTGGTATCTATAGATTACCATAAACAATGTTAGGTCATCCTATCTTGTTGTTATCTATAGATAAACATATTAACCAAAATCCTACTAATATTATAAACGCGAAAGTTTGTGAGGATGGATGGATGTTTGTTACTCTTTCACGCAAAAACTACTGAACGGATTTGGGTGAAATTTGGCACAAAGATAGTTTATAACCAGGATTAGCACATAGGATACTTTTGATCCCGATATTCTCACGGGGTCGAAACTTATGCGGGTGAAACCGCAGGGCGCTGCTAGTATTATACAGGATAATTTTTTATTCAGTGCGTAAATTTTCACAGGGTGTTCTACCCATGAATATGAACAACTTTCACTATGGGACCATCTCTGAAATCACAAAAAAAAATCAGCTGTTTCTTATAAAAGTTCAATACCTACTCGACCAAAATGTATGAATCTGCTGATTTTTTTTTCGTGATTTCAGAGATGGTCCCATAGTGAATGTTGTTCATATTCATGGGTAGAACACCCTGTAAAAATTTACGCACTGAATAAAAAATTATCCTGTATACAACGTGTTTTTTTTTATATCCCATAACTCTAGAGGGTCATTATACTCATCATTATTAACAACTTTTACTATGGGACCAAACCCGAAATCGCGAAACAAAAATCTGGTGTTCCCTACATTTTGACGAGTTATACGAACATAAATGTAGGGAACAGCCGATTTTTTTTTTCGCACTTTCAGGTTTGGTCCCATAGTAAAAGTTGTTCATAATGATGAGTACAATGACCCCCTAGAGTTATGGGATATAAAAAAACATGTTGTATAACAAACCGTCTCGTTCTACAAATATATGCCTGTAGGTTAATAGACCAAAGAAGATTACATTTTTATTTTAATACTAGCTCATGCCCGCGACTTCATCCGCGTAAACATACCCGTCGCATCGCATCGCCTGCTGTCACTTCGTTTTCGCATAGCGACCTTTCTGACTTTTATTCTCATTGCTCAGCTCCTAAGGGTCATAGCGTGATGTTAAATAGCTTATAGCCTTCCTCAAGAATTGGGCCATCAAATGAAAAAATAATTTTTCAAATCCGACCGGTAGTTCCAGAGATTAGCGCGTTCAAACAAACAAACTCTTCAGCTTTATTATTAGTATAGCTATAGATAGATATACATAAATTTGGCAGACAAACGGGCGACTTACCTGAATACCATATCAATACTTCCATCATTGTGTGCATCACAAACTCAGAGGTCACAGTCTCTTTTAAAGTCCAGACATAATCTTGGTCAGATCATGTGAAGGCCATGTAGATCGATGTCTGAGAAGGTATTTTGAGAAAAGAAACACACAGATTGAGAGGACACGTTGTTACGCAATTACCCCGCCTGTTAGTCTGGAAGCTGACCCCAAACTAGTTGGGAAAAGGCTGGGCAGATTGATCTTATTTTTAATCTTATATTTTGAATTGTTTCTTCATTTGTTTAATACATTGTTCTCACATATAGAAGCCATAAGATTAATATACCCAGGATTTTGTAATATCTTGATTAAAAGAGTGTCCTTGGAGTTTCTTGCCAGTTCTTCTCCATAGAGATCTACGTTTTGGAATGGGCAACTAGCTTCAACTTTCTGACTAACTGACCGACTATTTAATTTTGACAATTCAAAAGTGCCTGTAAATGGTTTAATTGAAATAAATGCTTTTGAGTTTGAGATCTTTTAGCTCCTCGGGTATATCAAATTAAATCGTCTTATTTGGCACGTCAGTTTAAACTTGTTATTTCCGCAGTATTTTGTATTTAATCAGCTGTAATTAATAAAAAAATTAATTATGGTAACGAAATTTTAACAGTAACAATATTAGTACAAGTGCTTATTACGCGTGTCATGCTTACGTCCATGGTATAAATAATATTTTGGTAAAGAAGTTGTAATTATTACTACTATTTCAGGATCATTTGTCAGAAGCCTAAAAGTCTGACAATCAGTCTTACCAAGGGGTATCGTGTTATCCAGTCACTGGGTTGTGTAGCCTGTGTAGGTCAGATATTGCAAATTCAATTGTTTTCTAGGGTTCCGTACTCAAAGGGTAAAAACGGGACCCTATTACTAAGACTTCGCTGTCTGTCCGTCCGTCTGTCTGTCACCAGGCTGTATCTCAAGAACCGCGATAGCTAGACAGTTGAAATTTTTACAAATTATGTATTTCTGTTGCTGCTATAACAACAAATACTAAAAACAAAATAAAATAAATATTTAAGGGGGGCTCCCATATAACGAACGCGATTTTTTTGTCCTTTTTTGCTCGATATCAATAATGGCAACAGGTAGGCACTTGAAATATTCACAAAATACTCAGTTCTATTTTTAATTTCATAATCTATACTTATAATAAATCTGTAGAAGTGAAAATTCTGTACATTGAAAATATCAAAAAAATAAATGGCAGGGGGTGTTACTAGACCGACACCGAACCCAAAAATGTGATTAAAAAATTTTTTGTCTGTTTGTCTGTCTGTCGGTCTGTCTGTCTGTCTGTCTGTCTGTCTGTCTGTCTGTTTGTTCAGGCATCACGCAAAAACTACCGGTTCGATTACGATGAAACTTGGTATAATTATTCTTTAATATCCTGGGCACCACACTGGGTACTTTTTATCCCGGAAAAGTATATACAATAAAAAACAAACTTAATTTTGCGGTTCGATCCCTAGATCCGATTACTGTACCAACCGCAAATAATAAGTTTGTCGTAGGTTAGGTCACACGCAGTGGAGTTCATTTTTATTCCTTTTACTTTTTAGAGTTATTTAGGTTTATTTTTATATAAGTCGTAGGTATAGATTTTAATTTTAAAGTATAGGTAGTATATTTGATAGTGTACGTAGTGACCGTAGGTTATTTTATAATACTGTTAGGTAGGATAGTCATTCGTATAGATATTAGTTTTTAGAGATTTTGCTTATTTATTGAGTTTAGATTGAGGGGCCTGTGGCTAAATAATAACAGCCGCACAGGTCGATCGGTCAGGTTAAGCTACGCTTGCCGCGGTCGGTCTGTGGATGGGTGACCATCTTTACATACCGAGACACCTCCGTGCCTCGGAAAGCACGTTAAGCCGTTGGTCCCGGCTGTCATTCGTGGATCTTTGACAGTCGTTACGGGTAGTCCGAAGCCCGAAAGTCTGACAACCAGTCGTACCAAGGGTATCGTATTACCCAATAACTGGGTTGTGGAGGTCAGATAGGCAGTCGCTCCATGTAAAATACTGGTATTCAGCTGCATCCGGTTAGACTGGAAGCCGGCCCTGAACATAGTTGGGAAAAGGCTAGGCAGATGATGATTGAGTTTAGATTAGTTATCGTCATAAATAGGTTTATTTAGGTAGGTAGGTATTTTATTTTCTGTTATTGAGTTTATTTATTTTTTTAATTAGGTAGGTACAGTCAACAGCAAAAGTAGATGATCAAAATCAGAAATTCAATACTAATGAACGGAGTTCGCGTCAGAACTGTGTGGCATCGAAGTGATTCAAAAGTATTTGATTGTAAATTATACCAAACATTTACTACTAATACAGCTGCCATATAGCTGCGAACTCCGATCATTAGTATTGAATTTCTGATTTTGATCATCTGCTTTTGCTGTTGACTGTACTTAGGTAAAGATATCATATAGGTACCCTCTTAATCACCATTAATGAGACACAATTGGTTTTCTATTGTAATTACCCACAAAGGGCCCGCGAGATAGATGGCATCCTGGTGCACATACATTTTATCCTGTTAGCACGTTCCCGTGGGATAATTTCCGACATCCACGCGGGCGAAGCCGCGGGCAGAAGCTAGTAAATAATAAAATTAAAATAAAACAAATATTTGGGGCTCCCTTACAACAGACGTGATTTTATAGATAATGGTACGGAACCCTTCGTGCGCGAGTCCGACTCGCACATGGCCGGTTTTTTAAGATATGGGAATTTACACGGCATAATATTATGAGTCGACATTTCTTATCTGATTACCTCCGAGAAGAAATGGCGAAACTAACTCGCGGGTCTCCATGTGAAATACTGGTATTCAGCTGGCTAGTTAGACCAGAAATCGACCCCAAAAAAGCTAGGAAAAGGCTTGGCAGATGATGATGATTTGGTGAATCATAGGCTCATAGCCCAGCACTCCACTCTCCGCGCTGCTACGGAGAACTCCCAAAGGGAAAACCTGATGACTCTTAACTGATTACTTAGCAGAATAAAAATAATACTTATCGTATACAAGGTCAAATTAAATTAGCTAGCGAAACTCCGCCGAGTTGATGATAAGTAAACTTATGATAACAAAAAATAAATTAATTTGGTACATTTTTTAACGGCAATGGCGGGATGAGCTGGACTCTTGATAAAGATGGGTCCTTGGCAGCTCTGGACAGGGAGGTGGAAAGAGAGTAGCGAGGCCTTTGCCCAGAAGTGGGACATTAACGGCTAAAAATAAATTAAAAAAAAATGTGGGTTCATCGACCAGCGTACCGGAAGACGTAGCGTTGGAAGGCCTCCCACAAGGTGGGCCGACGACCTTGAGAAGGCCGCAGGAACCCGTTTGATGCGAGATGTGGACGCCATCATGCGCGTGAGAGCCCTCACGACGGGGGACGCGGTGTCACGGGGTGGGGTGGTCGTGGCGGTGTCACTCGACATCGCCAACGCGTTCAACACCCTGCCCTGGAGCTGCATTGGGGAGGCACTCCGGTATCACCGGGTGCCGACCTACCTCCGTCGAGTAGTCGGGGCGTATCTGACGGATAGAGCCGTCATCTACCCCGGTCGCGACGGGAACTGGAACCGGCGAGAGATGTCGTGCGGTGTCCCACAGGGATCGGTTCTGGGGCCGCTCCTGTGGGACATCGGTTACGACTGGGTGCTGCGGGCCGACCTCCCTGAAGGCGTCAGCGTAGTTTGCTACGCTGACGACACGCTGGTCCTGGCGCAGGGGAGGTCGCATCAGGCGGCGGCCGACGCGATGACACGCGGGGTTGCGATAGTCGTGGAAAGGATCCGGCGGTTGGGTCTCGAGGTGGCATTGCACAAGTCCGAGGCCATGTCCTTTCATGGGCCTCGGTACGGGCCACCTCCAGGATCCCAACTAGTGGTAGGAGGGGTTCACATCGGCGTCGAGACCACGATGAGGTACCTGGGTCTTGTCCTCGACAGCCGATGGAACTTCGTCGAGCACTTCCGACGTTTGGCCCCCAAACTGGAACGGGCCGGGGCCGCCCTAAAGCGGCTCTTGCCCAACCTGAGGGGGCCAAACGCCTCCTGCCGGAGGCTTTACGCGGGGGTCGTGCGGTCCATGGCCCTATATGGGGCCCCGGTATGGGCGCGTTCACTGCGGCTGCGAGCCGCACACTACCTGAACGCGCCCCAAAAGGTGGTAGCCATAAGGCTAATCCGGGGCTACCGCACGATCTCGGGCGAGGCAGCAAGCCTCCTTGCCGGACTGCCGCCATGGGATCTGGAGGCGATAGTGCTCGCGCGCCTGTATGATTGGCGCGCGGAGGCACTACGCCGGGGGGAAACTCCGCATCCGCGGCAAACCGCGGCGGAGCGGACGAACCTCCGGCGCGATCTCATGGCGGCATGGAAGGAGCGACTATCGCAACCCAGCGCAGGGCACGCCACGATAGCGGCGGTAAGACCCCTCTTTGAGGAGTGGCTAGAGAGACGTCACGGCGTTCTCACCTACCGCCTGACGCAGGTCCTCTCCGGACACGGATGTTTCGGGAGGTTCCTGCACATAATCAGGCGGGAAGAGACGCCCGGGTGTCACCACTGTCAGGATCGCCCAGAGGACACGGTGGAGCACACGGTGGAGGTCTGCCCTGCTTGGGCAGAGCACCGCCGTGCCCTCGTAGAGGCGATCGGCAGCGGCGGCGACCTCTCGCGTCCGGCCCTGGTTCAAGCCATGGTCCGGGGCGAGAGGGAGTGGGAGGCAGTCACCTCCTTCTGCGAAGCAGTCATGCTAGCGAAGGAGGTGGCGGGGTGGGCGAGAGAACGCGCCTTGCGCACCTCACGCCTCAGCCGCCGCGGGAGACGCTCCGGGCGTCGGGAGCCGCGTGACGACTCCCGGCCACCGTAGGCGCGGGCCTGCGGGCGGTGAGTAATGGGTAACTCACCGTCCGATCAGGACCAGGCCCGTGCCGGACGGCGTGTTGTGTTCCACGCGCGCCTCAAAGAGATGTCAGCATGAGTGACGGGGCCCCATAGGGCCGTAGCCTGCCAGGGTAGCGGGATTGTCCGAAAGGGTTACCGCTGCCCTGGAACATAAAGGGCTAAGGAAGGAACACGGGTGGGTTTTAGTCAGTAAGAGTCTGACACTCCCTCCTGCTCCACCCAGAGCGGGAGGAGTCATTTGATGATTTCCCATCCTCAAAAAAAAGGTGGGCCGACGACCTTGTGAAGGCCGCAGGAACTCGTTGGATGCGAGGAGCACAGAACCGGTCGAAGTGGAGGTGCTTGGGGACAGTGTACGAGTATGTCCAGCAGTGAACGTCTTGCGGCTGAACTGATGATGGTGATGATGGGTTCATCGACCGCCCTTAGAGTAGTCACTTGAAATATCAGTTTAAAAAATCAATTTTCTTTTGTGTAAACTTCACAGACGTGATGGGTTTCGATATCTAAATACAATAACTCAAACTTCAAGTAACGAAACTACAAGCGGTTGTTGACCCCAAAAAAACCGTAATTTTTTTTTTCGTGTTCAGATATCGATACCGATCAAGTCGCTGAGTTTCACTAGCTAATTTAATTTGACCCTGAATACAAAAAGAAGGTTATTTCGCAGACGCTCACATATTATAATAATGACGGTAGTCAGTGATTAAGTTTCCAAGAAACGTGCGTTTAATACAGACATACGCACGATTTTGGCATAACTTTGGAGTTCGGTAACCGACAGGAAAGGAACGGGTTACGTGTTTACAGCAGCGAGGAGGTGCTCATGGCTAAATAGCGGTCGAATGCATCAATTTATAAGTAAGGTTAGATTGTCCGGTTTTTTTATTTGTCCGTGGATTTTCTTGTCCATTCTTCTCCATAGGAACCTACTACGCTTTGGAATGGGCAACAAAACACACGGACAATGACGACACGGTTTGCGCAGTGGCTGAGCGATCGGCTGCGTGTCGTGGATTCGATTTCAGCACGGAACAAATATTTTTATTGCCTACAGGTTCCGGGTATGCCTGTTTGTGTATGTGAGTTTAAATGTTTGTAAACGCACCCACGATACAGGAGTAATTCCTAGTGTAGGGCAACGTTTGATAAAAAGAAAAAAAATGAAAGCCATTGCTACTGTTTGTATGTATATTACGCAATAACTCCGCTGTCTAAAAAATATTCTGAAAAAGAAAGAAATAACATTTATTTGCGGCAATATATGACGTATAAAAAATAATAAGTTGGGGGTAAACATGCGTCACATCCACGCAAAACGGCCATCGCTCAGCATAATGCTAAGACCCTATACGAGACAGATCACAGAGCCCCAGCGCTGGTGTTCAGTGACAGCCGGCGTTGACGTGATGACGTCAACCAGTTCAAAAGAAAGTTTCGATTAAAGTCTCTCTCTCTCTCTCTCTCTCAAGAATCTCTTTTTTTATTACCATGTAGAATTCTTCAAAGCTTCATTTATTTGCCGCATGCCAGGCAATTTTAAATACGATAAAAATGTTTATACAATTGTTACTCCAAATATACAACTTGTGGTGCCATCTACATCGCCACATGCGAACTACGGAGCACACTGACGTCACGCAAAATTCTGCATCGCGCAAGCAAAGTTTACCGCGCAACTAGAATATACTATACAACGTCCCGACATCAATCGTCCACCAGACACAACACCCATCTGGTCGTAAGATCCTCTCTTTTCCATGGAGATTGAGTGAACTTTATACACTGTTCCTCATAAGTCTCTAAACTAAACTTTACTTTGCATTATGAATATAGGACCACGAAAAAAAAAACGTTGATGTCCAAATCATCATCAGCCTATCCAAATACGCTGGCGACGGCTTCCAGTTTAACTGGATGCAGCGGAATGCCAGTATTTTATATGGAGCGACTGCCTATCTGACCTCCACAACCCAGTTACTGGGTACAACACGATACCCCTTGGTAAGACTGGGTGTCACATTTTCGGCCTTCAAATACTATTTTGAATTGATTTGATACAAGTATTTCCTTCTTTCACTACAGATAAGAAAACAATATTGATTACCCATGTAGTGATTTATCTATAAGTACCACTCTAATAATTATTTTAGGGACTTTCCGTGCTATCTACGTGTGTAAAATGCTTGTCAGAAAAGAAAATATCGTGAAAAAACAGGCATGTCCTAAAACCAAAAATTCGTAGACGTGTGACATTACCCACCCGCACTGGGCCCGCGTGGTGGATTACGACCCACTTCCCTTTCGCAGAGAGGAGGCCTGTGTCCACAATGACAATGACATCAAAACACAAATAACACACAAATGGCATCACAATGACATCAAAATAATAACCAGAAGTGTCACTTAAAAGTAACATTTCTAGTTATTATTTTGATGCCATTATCTACATGTGAAACAGTTCCTTCAAAGATTGACATCACATACTACAAAGCCCTGAAGATGTTATTTGAAAGATACAGCGCAGTAGGCACGTCAGACACTTTGGCCTTGGATTGCCCTAGCGTACTCAATCAACAGTCCCCAGCTGGACATGGCCTCTCCCAGGCAGCGTTACAACAACCCTGTCCTCCGCCTTTCGCATTCAGTCTGTCCCAGCCACTTTCTTAAGGGCATCATCGGTCCATCTAGCTGGGCTGCGTCACGAATTTCGCTTGCCTATACGCGGGTTCTGCTCCAGGATCTCGTATGCTCGGCCGGTGATTGGTCCTTCGGCAAGCTTAACTAAAGCACACACAGCAGCAGCAGCGGCAGCTTACTAGCACTTTCTTGTTATCGTAGCCTGAAAACCTGATCTCGTGTTATGTTAAGCCCGGGCATATAGGGTTGTAAGTTACTATGGGAACGCAGTCGCGACAATAGCTAGTAATTATTAGACAATGTCAAAAGATAATAATAATTACATCATTGACTGCCGAGCCAAAATCTCATTTTATTTTAGTGCACCTGTTCGTCGAATTGCATTGGTACATAATCTAGATCAAATCTAGAATATCTGTTAACTAATACAGACTCGAGTCGTGCAAGGGAAGAAATACGATGTACCGACTTTTACGCGCGGAACGTTTTTACGCTTAATTTAGGTAAAACTCGACGTAATTTTGGCTTGATACCTACTTACAGTTTTGCATTTAATTTTAGGCGTAAGCGCGCTGAATTTCGGCCTGTGAGTGTAGTGTGTCGATCCTCTAACACCCAACCTCATTACTTAGCAATGCAGACACATGAAGCATGTATTAGCATTAGTTCAGTTAAATATAAATATTTATATACTGTAGAAACTGAGCGGTGTATTAACATCCAGTTCACATCCCACGGCCTAATGTAGATTAGATATTACACATAACATAGCATAACATCACCCCTGCACTATCCGAAGGGTTCGGCAGAGGTGTACAGACGCCAGCACATCAAGCTACTAGAATCTGTCAAAAGACAATGACCAAAAGCCGTACCAAAAAGTCTCATGCATCAAGATCAAAAAATATTATCGTAATTATTTTCATATTCGACATTACGCGTCCGGGGTTTGATTTTTGAACAGGGAATTTAATTTAAAGTAAAAAAGTGTTGATATTGTTTTATTCCCTTTACATGACGTTCCGTTTCAAATGATATTATTAATATAACCTTGAACGTCTTTCAAAAAACATGTAAAAGAATTCTCTTTGCCGATTCTACATTAATTTAAAAAATAAAAAACAAAAAAAGCCGACAAAAAAAAAAAACTACTGAAAAATAAAAGACAACTTCTGAAACATTTTTTTCCCATCACAAAGAGTGGGTCTGTCCTGACGGTACACATGAGTCAGTTGTTTTATTGCTTATTTTCAATTTCGGGAGCTCAACGACCCGACGCCCATTACACATTGCGTTCGTTTCATTAACCGCGTCGTTGATCCTGTGGTCGCAAGCGTGACTGCTGAGCAGCGGGGTCCTGAGTTCGATCCTTAGGTTAGGCAGTATTATTGGTTTCGCCAGTAGAAGTTTCTCCGAAGCAGCGATCTGAAATTCCGCCCGTTTTTGCTAAAAGGCTACATACCGTGAAACGAGGCGAATGAGATGCAAGGGTGAATCGGAACGAAACTTTAAATGGAATTTTAACATTGAAATAATATAGTTTGTTGCCAAAAAGGATTCTAATGTGTTTATTGTATTATAATAAACGAGGAAGTGTCCTTGTGCCTGTAGACTTCAAGAATTGAGCTACCAAATGCAAAAATAATTTTAATAATATTTTTTCAAATCCGACTTGTAGTTCCAGATTCGTAGATCGTTGAAAGTCGTTACGGGTAGTCAGAAGCCCGAAACTCTTAACAACCAGTCATACTTAGGTATCGTGTTAATAACTGGGTTGTGGAGGTCAGATAGGCAGTCGCTCCATGTAAAATACTGGTATTCAGCTGCATCCGGGTAGACTAGAAGCTGATCCAAACATAGTTAGGAAATGGCAGATGATGATGATTTGAACCTCAATTGTTTCATTTTGTAAGGTCCGATATGATATATGCATGATGCAAAGTAAACTTTAGTATAAACGTATGAGGAACAGGGTGCAAAGTTCACTCATCCTCCATAGAAAAGGGAGGATCCTCCGACCAGACGGGTGTTGTGTCTGGTGGGCTACTGCCCGACGATTGATGTCGGGACGTTGCATATATGCTAGTTGCACGGTAAACTCGTTAGGCAGATATAGAAAGAAAATACATTTATTTAGTACATATTTAAAGACACAATACACCAGATAGATACATCAGATAGCAACTAATAAAAATGAAATATTAAGTATAAAGTCCGATGTAAGAAAATAACAGGTAAGTGTGCCTCACGGCTGCACCAAAAAGGCCTAGTTCAGCAAAAATGTCAGACAACTAGTGCCTGACGCTGGTTTTCAACTGGACCTGATGTGTGAGGTGACGGATGTAAATCAGTTTTACACTGCAACGTGACGTGTGTATGCATACTTAAATAAAATAAATATGTGTCCGATAAAAAATAGTAACGAATATGTACATAAATAGTGTGAGCTGAGTAATATTGCAAAAATAAACCAAAAAATACTGACAAATATGGTAGACATGTGACATCTACCAATCCGCACTGGGCCCGCGTGGTAGATTACAGCCCACTCCCCCTCACAGAGAGGAGGCCAGTGTCCCATCAGTGGGAACATTATATGCTGATTATGCTGACACGATGATGCTAACGACCCGGAACTTTTTAATTCATATAAAACCATAGTCGGTTTAAAATTCATTCACGTTCAGCCTTGCCAATTAACCGAGGCTAATTCGTGATCAATTATAGTCCCAACAACCAATTACTTCGCTCTTCACATACTTTGATGTGTGTAGACAAATAAAATATCTAGGTCATGGGTCATGCGTTTGGCTGACGACGAGTTTCCTCTTCAAAAGGAAAGTTGATACCATTTTTATTTCCTCCTTTATACTTTGGGAGTTAGTAGTAGCGCAGAACCAGTAGAAGGTATATGTATATTATTTTAACCGCGTCGCATCGCATTGCCCGCCCGCGCTTTTACTTCTTTGTCTTCCTCAAGAATTGGGGTATCAAATGCAGAATGAATTTTCCGACGCGTAGTTCAAACAAACAAACCCTTCAGTTTTATTATAAAACTAGCGATTTCGTCCGCTTGAAATTTCTTGTTCTGCCGACCCACCCCGTCACAAAACATCGCATGCCGTAAGCCCGAAAGTCTGACAACCAGTCTTAACAAGGGTATATTGTTACCCAGTTACTGGGTTGTAGAGGTCAGATAGCAGTTGCTTCATGTAAATTAGTTCACAAGATCTTATCGCGACCGCTGTCAATTCGAAATCATAGATACAATTTCCTAACATCAATCGTTGGGCAATTGCCCGCCAGACACAACACCCGTCTGGTCGGAGGATTCTCCCTTTTCTATGGAGGATGAGTGAACTTTATACCCTGTTCCTCGTACCTCTATACTGGTATTTGGCTGCATCCGGTTAGACTGGAAACCTAGTTAGAAGAATAGTTAGAAAAAAGCTAAGTAGACTGATTCGGTTGTGTCTAAACGAGTACATACTTGCACTTCCGTGAATCGTCTGTGTATGTAGGCCAATAGTTTTTGAAACTGTTATTACAACACACATCCACAGTATAAATACACATCCGTGAGAGTGTTTATGTGTGTTACGTTTGAGGTATTATGTTCGGAGCGTAAACTGAGGTACGAATACCTGCTATTACGTAAGAAACGTCAGAAAAGACTCACTTTGCGTAAAGTATCGCTCAAAATATGTCGAGAGAATGATTTTTGAATTTCTGTCGAAGTCATCATCTGCTAGCCTTTTCCCTGTCTAACCGGATTCAGCTGAATATCAGTATTTTACATGGAACGACTGCCTATCTGACCTCCACAACCCAGTTACTTAATACGATATACCCCTTGGTAAGACTTGTTGTCACACTTTCGGGCTTCTGACTAACCGTAACCACTGTCAAAGATCTGCGAATGACAGCCGGGACCAACGGCTTAACGTGCTTTCCGAGCACGATTTTGTGAAAAAAAAAGAATTTTTGTACTAGCGAGCGCTTATTATGCGCACGGCCAAAGTGTCGAACTCTACCAGCGTCTGTGTTTCCTTCAACGTATAACCCGTCTGCCTTCAAAGCAAGAGTGAACACTGATAGGAAAATGATTATTTTATGTGTGCAAGAATATTCCATAACAATGAAAATTGCAAAAAAGAACGTGCAAAAGCCTTGTTTTAAAGATTTTTCGAAGCGTTTCCCATAAAATTTTGTAGAAGTTAAAAAAAAAATGATAACTCCTCAACTATCAAGAATCGCGGAACATACATGGGGTATTTTCCGATACCCCTGGCATGAGAAATCATTTTTTTTTTAAAGACTGCGTGACTGTTTGTACCACCCTGTATATTATATTGTGATGAAATATATTATTTACCTTTATACATATTCAGCCTGTAATGTCGACACTCTGCTGACGATTCCCACTGGTGGGACATAGGCATCCTCTCTGTGAGAAGGGAGTCAATCAATCAGTCAATCAATCATGGGCCATCATGGGCTGTATCTACCACGTGGGCCCAGTGCGGGTTGGTGGATGTCACATGTCTTCGAATTTTTGGTTCTAGGACATGCCGGTTTCCCACAATGATAAATGATTTTATTTTGTAAGTAGGTTTGTACAAACACTTTTACACGTCAATCATATTTTAAAACTAGATGAGGTCGGCGTTTCCTATCTGACTAGTCTGAGAAGAAAGGCCGAAACAAACTCAGACGTCACAGTCTTTTTTAAAGTCCAGACATAATCTTGGTCAGATCATATGAAGACCATGTAGGTCGATGTCTGAGATGGTCTTTTGAGGAAAGAACCACACAGATTGAGAGGACCTGTCCAGTCAGTGCACGCATATGTCAGAAATCGTGCAGCTCAACTCAAAACTTAAGGAGCTCAACAATCTTTTCCTTCACCGTTTTGAGAGCAGTGGTGATGTAATATGTTGCACAAAGTAAAGTGCATGCCAGGTTTTGAACCAACGACCTTCAACTTGTAGTCGGGTCCGTCGCCGCGCCGCGTCGCACTTGAATGTAGTTCAAATCATTTTATCTTGTAACTAATATTTAGTAATATCCTGTAATATTGATAATACATTGTTTGATGTTGAATAGGTTGTTTAGCGCTGAACTATTTTTTTATCAGTAATAAATATTGGTACATCTCCTAAATTTTTTGGCGCAGCTGTGAGGCACACTTTCCTGCGAATTTCTTACATCGGACTTCACACTTTTTATTTAATCTTTTATTGTTTTTTATTGTTTGTTTTGTCTGATGTATGTATCTGGTGTATTGTTGTATTGTCTTTTAGTTTGTGCCAAATAAATGTATTTTCTTTCTTTCTTTCTTCTAAATATTATTTAAAAGGGGACTGGAGAGTTTTTCGCGCCACTTCTTCTTCCCAGCGAAACCACTAGGAAGTGGTGAAGGGCGGGCGTGCCGGGGACTGTCTTGTGTAATTTTGACGTTCGAAAAGTGCTGATTCTCAGCATAATTTTAATAAATGACTTTTGATTTTGAATGCTAGCTGTGCCCGCGACTTCGTTTGCGTGCATGTCTTAAAACAAATTGGATTTCATGGGTTTTTTTTTGTGGAACCCTAATTCTTTTCCTAAAATAAACAAAATAATAAACATTTTTTGTGCGGGATTATTTTCCTAAAATGAAGTACCAGTTATAACTCCTTATAACATCAGCCATCTACCAGTAAAAGTCTCGTCAAAATCGGTCCAGTCGTTTCAGAGATTAGCCGGAACGTACAGACAGACAACATTTAAAAAAATGTTTTTATTTTGTTATAAATACCGTATAAATACTTTCATATATGCATTAAGTAAAAATCTGTTATTTTTACATTACAAACAGACACCTCAGGTTTATTTATTTGTATAGATGTACAGACGCACATTAAGCACATTAAGCTACTACAATCTGTCAAACTTTTATTGATTTCCAACTTTATCGCTGAAGCGTTAAGGTTCAAGGTTGATTGGGAAAATTTGACAGTTTCGGGTAGCTTGACATGCTGGCGTCTGTACTTAAACTTAGAAGTGCGAAAAAAAAATAAAAAAAAAATTATAGATAAATTATGGATTTCTTTTCGACCCAAATGTACCTACATAATGTCCGCGATTTTGTCGAAAACTGCCTAGCCTTCTTAACTATGTTGAGTTCGGCTTCCACCAGTATTTTACAATGCTAAATACCAGTATTTTGGTGCGACCGCCTATCTGACCTCCACAACCCAAGTCCTGGGTTTCATGATACCCCGTAGTAACTGCTTGTCAGACTTTCGGGCTCCTGACTAAACGTGACGACGATTTTCTCAAAAACTACAGACCCAATTTTAATTTTTTTTTTTCATCAAATATACTAATTTATGTTTTCTTTTATATTTTCAGGTACTGAATCGAAATTAAGAAGAAAATTACCTGGAAACGCGGTAGAGGCGAGCCAAGATCTAATGCTATGGAATTTATTAATTATATCCTTATTTTAAGATAGATAAATACTATTGATAATGTGGGTGTACTGCAGGTACAGCTCTGCCTAACCCTTCGAGGGTTACAGCCGTGAAGATGTATTATGTTGTAATGTATGCAGTGCTGCCGAGAACTTCTTGCGAGATTAATTTATTTTGGACAAAACATATTAATTTTATATTACAGTATTTTTATCTCACGAACCGACGCGCACTTTACTTGTGGTCACCAAGTGTACACAATCAGCCTATAATGTTCGGGACCACTGCTGGGACACAGGCCTCCTCTCTGTGAGAGGGAGTGGCTGATTTGTAAGACTAACTCGTAAGTGGTAGCGTTAAGTGTACAACGCTGTGTTAAACTAACTTAACTGGTTAACTGGTTTTATTCCTGTAAGAAGGTTTGCACAGACACTTTTACACGTCAATCATATTTTTAAAACTAGATGAGGTTGGCGTTTCCTATCAGGCTAGGTAGTCTGAGAAGAAAGGCCGAAACAAACTCAGAGGTCACAGTCTCTTTTAAAGTCCAGACATAATCTTGGTCAGATCATGGGAAGATCATGTAGATTGTTGTCTGAGGAGACGGTCTTTTGAGGTACTGTCCAAAACAATGTCGAAGTCGGAAGTGTGTGTTTTATGTGCTGACGCTACTCGTGTTCACGCACACATTCACAGCGTGTTTGTACACTTGGTTATCGCAAGTAATGTGCGCGACGCTTCGTGAGATAAAAATGATGTAATCAAAAACGGCTCGTGTCTTTTTAACATCATTTTAAAAAACTTTTTAAATATAAAATATTAGGTTAAGTAAAGTACATAACTTTTTATAGAAATAGATATTAATTATGTCTTTTTCTCTTTGAAGTGACTGAAAACCTTGAAAATTTGTCAATTGTTTTGAGTTCTCGGCATCATATCGTCGACCGTAGGTTCAATTGAGGTAAGGGACAAAATACCCAAAATGAGTTAAGTATACAGTTTTGTTCAGAATTTTTCGCTCTATCGAATGGTGTATATGAAAAAATTCTAGCTTAAGAAAAATGAAATGTCCCTTACCCTAATGATTTTTGGATCCAAATTTCGAATCAGCCCCATAATAACAATGTATCTGAAAAACTATGCAATATAGGAACTTGAAATGATGTAATTATTGCCGCCAATCCACTTGAAATAAGGTAAGGGTCTTCCCAATCAACGAATTACCATTAAATTGAATCCAACGCAGAGGTCAATTTAATGTAAGGGACGAGACTACAAGATACTTGGTCAGTAAGGGACATTACTAACAAAATACGTTGTTGTAAGGGACATCTATTTTCTTAAATAGCTAATTTATTTAAATAAATGTTACACGTGTAGATAGAGCACTAAAATACAAGATTATGTGTGAAATCAGACCCGAAAAAGGTTAATAAGAAAAAAAGTTATAGGCGATTTAGTCCGAAAAAAAAACTTTGTCGGCCTCTCCTGAAAAATCGTATTTTGTCCCTTACCTCAATTGAACCTACGGTCGACGATATATAACCTGATTATTTGAGGAACTATACTTTTGAAGGAACCCAGTGAAACGTCTCAAAAAAACATCAATGTTTTCATGGTCGGCGCAGCATGTCTTTTTCTTCCATACTTCTCTATCAGTCGTCATCTCGACAGTCACCCCCTTTCTAACCATATCATCATTCACACAGTCCATCCATCGTTTCTTTGGTCATCCCCGACTCTTATAGCCATCCACATTTTACATATTTGAAAAATCAAGTACCTTGTCTTTATGGAAATAGCTTTCATCATCATCACCACGAGCCTATATAATGTTTCCACTGCTGAGACACAGGCCTCCTCTCTTCAAGAGGGACTGGGCTGTAATCCACCACGCGTGCCCAGTCCGGGTTGGTAGATGTCACATGTCTTAAAATTTTTGGTTCTAGGACATGCCAGTTTTCTCACGATGTTTTCCTTCACTGTTTTGAGAGCAGCGGTGATGAAATTATTTACACAAAGTAAAGCGCCTATCTGGGTTCGAACCTACGACCTACATCTCGTAAGTCGCAGCAGTCATGATTTAGAAAATCCTTCCTACATAATATTATAAACGTGAAAGTTTGTATGGATGGATAGATGTTTGTTACTCTTTCACGCAAAAACTACTGAACGGATTTGGTTAAAATTTGGCACACAGATGGGTTATATACATACCTTTTATTCCGATATTTCCACGGCGTCGAAACTTATGCGAGTGAAACCGCGGGGCGCAGGTAGTAGGAAATATTGCAATTTCACTTTAAAGTGCCAATTAGTACGATTTTCGCTCTGCTATTCGATAAAACTCGGTTATTTTTTATCTCGGCTATTTATCTAATTAAAATTGGTTCCTATACATTTTATTTGAGCGTAAATTATTATAGATTAGGCACTGTAACGTGCATTTAGATAACATAAATTTAAATGCCTCAAGTGGGTCGTTGCAGAGTTGAATTTGATTCACCAATCATCTGTTAGCCTTTCTCCAACTGTTGGGGTCGGCTTCCAGTCTAACCGGATGCAGCTGAATACCAGTATTTTACACGGAGCGACTGCCTATCTGACCTCCACAACCCAGTTACTGGGTGACACGATACCCCTTGGTAAGACTGATTGTCAGACTTTCGGGCTTCTGACTACCAGTAAGGAGATGAATTTAATACAAATTGTCGAAAAAGGGTCCCTTTAGGGTTAATTCCCTAAAATTATTAGTTCTTCAAATAATCAGAGATATGTTGTAGTGCTTAAAGAATAACTTAACACACTAACCGTAGGAATGGCTTTCATTTTGACAGTTTAACCACATTCATTGCGTGATTTACGTTGCTGAGCAGACACATTTGCGAATACATAAAGCAATGGATAAGCAATATCCTTCAAAATGATTCAGATTGAAATTGTTAGTGTGTTACGCTATTAGGATGCTGACATACATACAGACGCCAGCAGGTCAAGCTACCCGAAACTGTCAAATTTTCCCAATCAATCTTGTACCTTAACATTTCAGCTATAAAGTTGAAAATCTATTAAAGAAATTTGACAGATTGTAGTAACTTGATGTGCTGGCGTGTGTACAATGAATAACATTGACTTATAGAAAGACATTCTTTCTAAAAAAACATGGGCAAAGGAATCGAACAAGAAGAGTATGCTTAGCTGGTTTGGTCATGTTGAGAGGAGGAATGAAAGTCGACTAACAAAAGGTATTTACAAGGCAGATGTAAATGGAAACGATGGGAACCGTGAACACTTGGCGAAGTGAGCTGTCAATAGTGTCAAATCCTAGCATCAACCGGTCTGTTCTGCTACGAACTTACCGTGGAAACTTAGGTGAACTGAGCTGGTATTCCACCTAACGCAAGGGATTGACAGTTCACTTCACCTAAGCTTCCACGGTGAGTTTGTATCAGAATAGACCGCCAGTTGGATTGACAGCTCACTTCACCTACGGTGAGATTTTTGCAGAAAAGATCGGTTGGTTTGTTTGCAAGATTTTGTGGGTAGACAAACATTTGTACCTCACACCCGCTACAGACCATATAACCTAAAGACCCCGCTTAGCCAAATTTTTACTTACAAACAAAGCTGCCAAACTTGCGGAGCGCGGGGGACGTCTAGTGCGCTGTGATTGGTGCATTCAAGGCCGCGCGTAACAAGTGCCGTGCGGGCGTGGCTCAAATATAGAGTGAATTCACCGTATGAGAGGCAGAGGGGTTTGCTCGACGATGCGACGTCTTTAGGATATATGGTCTGTGACACCCGCTGACAGGTGAATTTGTTATTGCGCAGCGACTCGCCTCGTGTTCCGAGTCGTCATAAAGTTTGAATCGAGCTGTGGAGTAATTGCGTAACACAATATCAGTAGTCATCATGGATAGGAGCCTTTTGGCCTCATGTAGGACTTTCTGTTTCATTTTTCTTTTTGTTACTTTTTTTTTTAATATAATTTGTTTTATTTTTAACTGTTTAGTTTAGTTTATGATCCTGTACGAGTTGCAATAAATACTTTTTTTTTCTTTCTTTCTAGTAATGGCTTTCATTTTTACAGTTCAACAACATTTATTGCGTTGTTTACGTTGTTGAGCAGACATTTTTTTCTAACATATAAAGTAATGGATTAGCAATATCCTTCAAAATGATTCAGACTGTGATTGAGTGTGTTACGCAATTAGGGGGCTGTTCCTACGTTTTGGAATTCGAATGTAAAACCGTTTTATACATAGTACATTGTTAGCAATAATTCCATTCTTAATTTGTAACCATTATGTTATTTTTAAGCTGTATTACTTACTGCCATTTTATGTAAAATACCTAGTCTATTTGAGGCTAAAGGCTAGGCTAAAAAAATTGCCGGAAAATTCAAAATGTGTGTCAAAAAAAACTTTTATTTTATAAATATTTTTGTACCCTGTTATTACATCAAGCTCCCATTTAAACGCTTACCAGAAAATTACCTACCATACTACCAAAAAGCATTCATGATCACGAAAAAAAAGGTAATCTAATTTATTCACTGTCATTTTTTTTTTTTTTGTAAGTCATAATTGATATTTTGGTGAGCGTTGAATTTGTAGCAAAACAATGTGGAGACGAAAATATGACATTAAATGAAAACACTGACCATACTACACACTGTCCATTAGGTAAACCGTTTTTAACAAATTGAACTAATGATTGTAGCAGCACACAATACATAGATTGATACACGTACGGTATTATAATGTATGTAAGAAGCCACAAATAAGATAATTCAATAAGATAAGGCAGTTTATATATTTATTTTATTACGCATTTTGAAGTTAACTTTTACGTAATCTGGAATATGTACGTTCTACGACAGCTGTCAAAAAACGGTTAACTAATGCAGAAGAGTATTTTGAAATTATCAAATAAATCCTAACATAGAAATTAAAACAGTGATTTTTTAAAACAAACTAAATAGTAGTGATGTGGCGACGATGGGTTTTGCCGATCTTTGACTAGCTGTAGTGAATAAACTTTTGGGTATATTTGATTGAATTATCGTATGCTGACTGAGAACGTCATTAGATATAATATGCAGTTTAATTTATTGTCGTGATGTCGTCTCCATCTTGTATAAAAATGATGAACAGGAATGTTAAAATTCGCTAATGGAGGCATCAAATTCTCACTATTTAGTCCTTAATTTTGATTTAAACTTGTGTAGATTAACAAAAATACTAACATCTTTATTATATTATTTCTTAGGTGACGATTCTTGACCGGTTTTTCATAATAACTGTTTGGTAAAAATACATAATAGCCTATACGTACCCACTGCTGGGACACAGGCCTCCTCTCCGTGAGTGAGAGGGCCGTAATCCACCACGCGGGCCCAGTGCGGGTTGTTGGATACCATGTCTTCGAATTTTTTGGTTCTAGGACATGCTGGTTTCCTCACGATGTTTTCCTTCGCCGTTTTGAGAGCAGTGGTGATGAATCGGGGACGCTGAATCGCGTATACTTGGGTCCAGTCGGTCGGTAACGCTGAATCGGGTATACTCGGGTCCAGTCGGTCGGTGACTCTAAATTGGGTAGTCGGTCAGTGACTCTAAATTGGGTATACACGGCTCCAGTCGTAAGTTTTTGTTTTCCTTACTAAACAGCCTCTGAGTTAGAAAAGACACACTATAGGTATTTTCGGCAACATTCGGCTGTCGGAGATACGAAAAAATCCCTTTCTAACCGAGTTTTAGAATTCATTGTTCGACACACATAGTCGGTTATCGCAAAACAAATAAAGTGCTTGTAAAATACCTAACAACGTAATTTTATGTGTACAACATCGTAAAAAAAACCTCAATTGTCAGGTTTACTGCGAAAATAAAAAATAATAATAAGACTTTTAAATTATAAATTGTGCAATAAAATGAAATTGCATCATTTGTTTTGAAAATTAACAAAACACTTATGCAATATGATAATGACAGACGATGCATCTGGTCAGCCATTTTGCATATTTCGTAACTGTCACACGGGCAGAGTGAAATGTCAAAATAATAAAATGAAGCCATTTATGTCATCTATGTATACTAATAATAAAGCTGAAGAGTTTGTTTGTTAATCTCTGGAACTAGCAGTCGGATTAAAAAAAAAAATTTTATATTCGATAGCCCAATTCTTGAGGAAGGTTATAGGCTGTTTAACATCACGCTATGAATCTTTGGAGCCGACCAAAAAAAAAAAAGTCAGAAAGAATGCTAAGCAAAAACGAACTGATAGCGTGGGCGGGTGATGCGATTACTAATTAAATAAACAAGAAATGTAAAATTCAACAGTTGTTATCAAAAACTGGTCGACCTTTTAATTAAACTAGCAAAATTTTTTATTAATACAAGAATATATTTTATCATTTTAATTAGCATTTATTTTTATTTTCGTATTAATATATCGAATTGCAATTTATATTAAGTTCAAATCCTTTTATAAGAGTATTAAAACTAATTTAAATGATTTAATATTATTGTTTTATGCTGAGGATTCGGCGGTTGCACAGCTGTGCAGCTTATAATTATTTTCCTAAAATATATTACTCCCCATTATTTTTAATAAATAAATAAATATTTTATTATAGTACATTTGGTTTTATTCTTCCTCGCTGACTGAACATATATGATCCTGACAATCTACCTAGGCTTTCCCAACTTTGTTGGCGTCTGCTTCCAGTGTAACCGGATGCAGCTGAATACCAGTATTTTACATGGAGCGACTGAGATAAGGAGGGATTTAATGTCTTTGGTTGTGCCAAAGACATTAAATCCCTCCCTATCTTAAATCTCTTTGTCCACAACCCAGTTACTGGGTAACAAGATACCCCTTGGCAACACTGGTTGTCAGAATTTTGGGCTTCTGACGACCCGTAACGTCTGTCAAAAATCCAGATTAGACTGGAAGCCGACCCCAACATAGTTGGAAAAAGGCAGGCAGATAACCTTTTAGACTGCCTCGTTGCTTTCGTGGTCGCAAGCGCTACTGCTGACCATGAGGTCCTGGGTTCGATTCCCAGGTTGGGCAGTGTTGTTGGTTTTTAGGGTTCCGCACCTCGAAAGAATAAAACGGAACCCTTATAGGATCACTATGTTGTCCGTCCGTCTGTATGTCAAGACCCTTTTTCTCAGGAACGCGTGGAGGTCTCAAGCTGGAATTTATATCAAATACTCAGGTCTACTGACCCTTGGAGCTGTGAAAAAATCACTTCTAAGCCAACGCAATCAAAACATACAGCCGTTTATGCCGCAAATTTTCGACACTCGCGAGGGAATCAAAACCTACAGGGTACTTCCCGTGGACTCAGAATCTTGAAATTTGGTACGAAGCAACGTCTTATAGCACAGATAAAGGAAAAATTGTGCGAAAACCGAAATTTTTAGTTACATCATATAATAAAAATATTTTTAATAATTTTAAACTTACTACCTACAGGTTTGTACGGAAACCTCGGTGCGCGAGACCGACTCGCACTTTTTTCCATCTGGAATTTCTCAGTATCCACCCTGAGTATAGATTTGTGCCCGGTTGATGGCAGTAGGCTGACCCCTTTTACATGGGACTTACATATAACTGGCGAATTGTGGGTGTAATATAGGTGCACCCCTGCCTAACCCTTCGGGGGGTACAGGCGTGATGTTATATATTTTTTTTAACTTAAACATTATTTAAGAACTCAAGAACCCAACTTTTTACAAAAAAATAAAATAAAGCTGGCAACTGGAAAAAGGCTCGTCGCCATGGCAACGTAACAAACAACAAAAGACTGTTTATAAACAACCGTGAAGTTTTAGAAAAACTTCTTTTAACTTAATTGTTTTTAGAAATAATAGAAAAATGTCTGGCCTAAGTGGATTCGACGGGGAAGCCGTCGGTTTCGACTCCGTTAAGATGAATAAAAGCGAGGGAACCGAATCTTCAACTCAGACAACAGAATTCCGTGAAACTGGAGTCTCATCCCAAACCAATGTCCTGAAAGAAACAGGCTCTTTAGCTACTGCAGAAGACTTGAACGCTCAGGATGACATATTAAAAGAATATCCACCTCCAGGGCTAAACGAATTTTTGAAAAGAGTCGTACCTTCGATGATGGAACAGCTTGATCACAGCGACAGAGAACTGCTGTACAACTCCTCAGATTCCGATGAAGAGGAGGTATTAGATGCAAAACTATTTCAAGAAATCAGGCTGACTGACTTGCCAGGCTTGGGGGCGGGTGACGACTCGCGCTGTGTTCTCGACATGTCTTGGAGCAGCGCTGGGAACTCCCTAGCCGTCGCTTTAGGCAAGAATCAGCACAAAACTTGGTGCGTGGACGATGGATTAATCAGGATTTTTACCCTCAAACGAACTGCAGGAGATACATTTGTAAGAAGCTTGGATTTGGCTGAAAAAAGCTGCGTTACAAAAGTGAAGTACCATCCTTCAGTGTCAGCCCTCTTAGCTTACGGGACAGCTTCAGGAGAAGTAGTTTTGTGCAACCTAAGGAATCTAGATGCTATACTGCTGACCTCTCCAGCTGGAGCGCACGGATCCAGGCGTGTCAGTAACCTGCAATGGGCGGACGCAGCGCTTGCCAACACGTTCTTAACCATGCAAATAATGAACACAGGCACAAGACGCGGCGCTGCTGACCACATACTCATATCATCTGGCTTCGACGGAACTTTGAACGTATGGCGCGTCAACGCGGCCCAAAAAATATTCGAAAACGTGATCTCCTATTCGATCAACGGCTCCAGGAACATGAATACTGTTATCATCTCTTGTTTTGACTTCATAAAGTCCTATCCTCTTCGTCCGAGCGATCAGAAAGTTCCAGACGACATATTTGTCGTTGGTTCACGAACGGGTTCCATATATCTCTGTAAAACGAAGACTTTTAAGTCTATAGTGAACAGCAAGAAGGTCGACCCCGTGTATGAAGTGTTACAGGCACATATTGGGTATATCCTGGATATTGCGTTCAGTTTCCAGAAGCCTGGAATCTTTGTGTCGGCTTCTCTTGATTCTGAGCTGAGGGTCTATGATATTAATCAACCAAGTCCTTTGAAGGTATGTTGTGTTTATGTTAATATCCCCTTTTATTGTATTTTGTGGTGGAAAATACCTACTGATATTCAGCTGCATCCAGTTAAGACTGGAAGCTGACCCTAACATAGTTGGGAACAGGCAGGCAGATGGCGATGTATTTTGTGGTGACAGTAAAGCCTGCATGAATAAAACTAAGGTTTCCCAGAAGAGCGGTGACATGCGGCCGTAATGTCCAAATGCAGAGCGTTGACACCTTAAAATGTCAAATACTGGTGAAGATTACAGATTTTCTGGACGTCGTTATAAATATGACGGATACGTTCTTCTAAGAAACCGTAGCTTTAGTTACCACTCATGCATTCAAATACTTTCGAGAAGGACTGAAGGGAACTGAGCCGGACTCGAACCTTAGTCGAGAAAAGAGAACTATTATTCATTTTTGATCTGCCATTGTCTTGATTGTACCATGTTAGGATAATTAAATGCCGAAGATGCGTCACTGCGATACCTCGTGATCGAAGTACTCCTTCGGCATGTGCGTGGGTTTATTAGCATGCATTTGTTATACACGGAGGTGACACCGAGGTAGCGAGCTAAATCGCGATCGCGAGGTATCGCAGTGACGCATCTTCGGCATTTAATTACCCTTATTTGTGGGCGGTGTTAAATGTTTTCTTCTTTTCATAACCTATCAGCCCGCATACAATCCACCCATCTTTTCTTTGGTCTCCTGCTCCCCTCTACTTCCACCAAAATTAATATTCATGGCCCTGTTGACTAAACGAGCGAATGCAAATTCCATCCCCATACTACCAAACTCTTTTGGTATGTTAAACATACTGAGCTTGACGCATACAGATAGGGTTATGTAGTCCACATTAGCTCTAGACAAAGAAACAGGAAAGGATAAGGGGAGGTCTTGACGCTGCAGTGGCCCAGTAACGACTGTCAAAGATCCACAAATGACAGCCGGGACCAACGGCTTAATTTCCGTGGCATGGAAGGGTCTTGGTATGTAAAGATGTTCACCCATCCACAGACCAACCGCGGCAAGCGTGTCTTAATCTGATCGATCGACCTGTACGGCTGTTATTATTTGGCCAAGGTTATATTTAAATGTTTAATATTATATAGTCGTAAGATAGGCTAAATAATTTTCTCTGTCTTCTACTTCACGACTTCCAGGGGGGCACCCCTGAAAGTCTCAATCGACCACGAGGCGGCGTTATCCTTGAGAACCTATGGCCTAAACACATCTACAGACGCCAGCACAAGCTACTACAATTTGTCAAATTTCTTTAATAGATTTTCAACTTTATCGCTAAAGCATTAGGTTCAAGGTTGATTGTGAAAATTTGACAGTTTCGGGTAGCTTGATGTGCTGGCGTCTGTACATTTCATCCCTCCTCAAGGCGCGCTAATAACATTGGGGAATATAGTTTTGTGTCGTTGATTTTTAGGTAATAAGCCTAGACTTATCCATATCCTGCATGGCGTGGCTGCCAAACAACCCGTGCGTCGCAATCCTGGGGATGATGAAGCCTGAGGGGCAGCTGGTGCAGGTGTTCAACATGAACAGCGGCCGTCGGGTACCCGTGGAGGGGCTCACTGGAGTCGGGGGCTGTGTTACTTGCATCACGGTGAACCATAGCGGGTTGGTATTGTCAAATAATATAAATAATCTAATATTTATGAAGAACCGGAGTTACCGACATAGCTTGCAGAGTAAACAAACTGAAGTGGCAGTGGGCTGGCCATGTTTGTCGAAGGACCGATGGCCGGTGGAGCAGACGAGTCCTGGAGTGGAGACCGCGTATCGGCAAGCGTAGTGTGGGACGCCCCCCAGCTAGATGGACGAAGGACCTAAAGAAGGTGGCTGGGACAAACTGGATGCGGAAGGCGGAGAACAGGGTGTTGTAGAACATGTCCTAGAACCAAATTCGAAGACATGTGACATCTACCAATTCGCACTGAGCCCGCGTGGTGGATTATAGCCCATTCCCTCTCGAAGAGGGGAGGCCTGTGTCCCAGCAGTGGGAACATTCTAGGTAGATTATGATGACAGGCAGATAGTTACATTAAAATAAGGATTCTGTATTAAAATTTCTCTTATTTCGTTTGTAGCGTATGTCGAATCGCAGCTGGAGACGCTGACAGCAATCTGCACATTTGGGAGCTCCCGACACGTCGCATCAAGCTCACTCAGGAAGAACTAGACTTCTAGATATCCTAGATGTTAATAGCACTATCCTAGAATTCCGAATCGCAGATGTCTGGCGAAATGTGTGTGTACAGACGCCAGCACAACAAGCTACTACAATCTGTCAAGTTTTTTTTAATAGATTTTCAATTTTATCGCTAAAGCATTAAGGTTCAAGGTCGATTGGGAAGATTTGACAGTTTTGGGTAGCTTGACCTCTGCCCAATCCTTCGGGAATTGCAGGCGTGATGTTATGTTATGTAAAAGTACTATATTTTGATCCGTAGACAAATGGACTTTTATTTATTATGTGTTTTGTAGTAATTATGTTTGTTTTATTATTAATTATTATTTGAAGTGTGAACGAGGGCGTTTTAAGTCATGGAATTATTGTTTTAAATGAAATATCCATATATTTTAACCAAATATTGGATGAAGATACTTGTTTTAGTTAGTATAATATTATGATTTACATTTAGTTGTTTTTTTTTTAAAATAAATAAAACATGGTATTTAACTTGTTTTTTATTTTATACTAGCGGCCCGTCCCGGCTTAGCACGGGTGGACATAAGATTTTTTAAATATTTTTACAATAAATAAAGCCTATGTCACTCAGGGTGAATGTAGCTTTCCAATGGTGAAAGAATTTTTGAAATCGGCACAGTAGTTTTTGAGTTTATTCATTACAAACATACACAAAAATACAAATCTTTCCTCTTTATAATATTAGTATAGAAAAAAATAGCGACCCAGCAGGGCTGGGTCGCTATTTTTTTCTACACGAGTGCAAAGTAGGGGATGTTGCGACGTGGCATAATGTTGAGTTTTCTGAGCTTTAATATTATTTATAATTTTTTGCCTATGTTGTCCTACTGCGGTGCAAAGGCCTCCCTTAGCCTATTTTGGCCACTGCGGGGCAAAGGCCTCTCTTAGCCTATTTTGGCCATTGCGGAGCAAAGGCCTTCCTTAGCGTATTTTGGGCACTGCAGGGCAAAAGCCTCCCTTAGCCTATTTTGGCCACTGCGGGGCAAAGGCCTCCCTTAGCCTATTTTGGCCACTGCGGGGCAAAGGCCTCCCTTAGCCTATTTTGGCCATTGCGGAGCAAAGGCCTTCCTTAGCGTATTTTGGCCACTGCGGGGCAAAGGCCTCCCTTAGCCTATTTTGGCCACTGCGGGGCAAAGGCCTCCCTTAGCCTATTTTGGCCATTGCGAAGCAAAGGCCTTCCTTAGCGTATTTTGGCCACTGCAGGGCAAAAGCCTCCCTTAGCCTATTTTGGCCACTGCGGGGCAAAGGCCTCGCTTAGCCTATTTTGGCTACTGCGGAGCATAGGCCTCCTTGTCTGTTTCTACTCCTCGATGTCTTGAGCTGGTGTAAAGCGATCCTGTCTGTAGGCATCAAGCTCGTTCCGCCATCATCTGAGTCTACCTTGATGTCGCCGGACGTTATCTGGGACCTACATGGTGGTAGATTTAGCCAATGACTCTTTCGACATGCGGCTAACGTGTCCGGCACAGTCCCACTTAAGCTTGGATTTTTCTATTCATGTTTGGAGCGTATTTATTCATCGGCGAATGTATACAAAATATTGTAAAACATTTAAAAAAAGTAACGGTGTAGTTTCTTGCCCATTCTTCTCCATACGAAACTACCTTTTGGAAGGGGCGAATAGAATCAATTCTATTGTAATTTTGACGTTCAAACGTTCGACTTTTATTTGCCTATTTGAAATAAATGCTTTGACTTTGAGCAAAAATAAAGTGAAATATAAATCTTCCATAATCAAATATATCTAAATGATGGCAAAAACTACCAAAAATATTATGTCTGGACTTTAAAAGAGACTGTGACCTCTGAGTTTGTTACTGAGACTATTCAGATAGGAAACGCCGACCTCATCTAGTTTTAAAATATGATTGACGTGTAAAAGTGAAAAAAAATCTACTTACAAAATAACTAACTGTTCGCCAGCTTTTCATTTGCCTACAATGCCGACAACACTAACAAGAGACGGAATGATCTGGTATGCATGTCTAATGCAGCCTCAAAACATGTCTTTGTAGAAAGATTTTTAACATTCTTAGGTCCTTTCCTGTACAGACGCCAGCAGGTCAAGCTACCCGAAACTGTCAAATTTTCCCAATCAACCTTGAACCTTAATGCCTTACTATTATTATTTGATGACATTGTATTTATTTTTATGTTGTAATTATTTTTATGTATCTCGTTCTCGTGTTTCGTAACTTGTGTTTTGATTTTAATATGGGAGAACCTGAAATAAATTGATTTTATTTTATTTTAATGCTTTATTGATAAAGTTGAAAATCTATTAAAGAAATTTGACAGATTGTAGTAGCTTGATGTGCTGGCGTCTGTACAATAGATTAAATAGAAAACTAAGTATCTATAAACTAAATTACTAGAGCTGTAAAAAAATTATACTTAATTATTTACTAACCATCGATTATGCACAGACAGAAGACCTACTTATTGTCTGCAAATAAAACTACTAACATGCTATTTTACTTTTATTTACCTAAGTTTTTAATTAAGGTATTAAATGTAAATGTATACCCTTTTTTATAAATAAACGATTATTATTATTATTAATAACAATCATTTAACATTTATCCGGTTAGACTGGCAGCCGATCCCTTTAGAAGTAGCGGGAAGATGGTAGTAGATAAATAAAACGAATAAATTGACTTAATTTTTTATGTCATTTCATTTAAAAATTACAATATCTAAGGAATCATTTTGACTAACTCAAAATATACATTTTGTAGTTTCTCTTCTCTTGTTATTGCATGCTTTGAGTTCTTCTTGTTTTGGTTAACGGCTTCTGGGAAAGAGAAGAAATATAATTAAGATTACCATCTGTTCGCGGACAAATGGACGAAGATTTTGCATGTCAGAAGTACCTACTGTGAGAGGGATCTATGAAAGTGTTGTTTTACTTGATGATTTTATCTTTTATTTTTTGTGTATCTTTTATTTTATCTGGTGTTTCGTGTATATGCAAATTGTGTCTTTAATTTCTGTAATTGGTTTCAAACCGTTTAAAAAAAAACAGTCATGCGGACTACCGACAAAAATAAAACCTTAAATCTATAAAATAACAGCGGTATTTTTTAATTTTCATATGAATGGTAGAGTATTTTTATCCCACGAAGTTACGCGCGCTTTACTTGTGGTTACCAAGTGTACAAACACGCTGTGAATGTAAGTGTATGCAAGAGCTGTTGGTACCGTCTGAGACAGTGACGAAGTTGGAAGCGTGTGTGTGTGTGTTATGTGCTAACGCTACTTGTCTTCACACATGGTGTAACAATTTGTTAGTACAAGTAAAGCGCGCGTCGCTTCGTGAGTTAAACTACGGCCTGTGTACCTGTCACTGCTTCGCTCTCCGCGACGGCTCGGTCGCTGTGGGGGGCGGAGGAGGTCCCTTCTTCTCCAGCTCCTCGAGGTAGCTAGTCAGGATCTGCTGTCTCTCTTCTGGGATGTGGTCCAGTGCTGCATACCTGGTTGCGGAGAATTATTATGTTTGTCAATTTTTTCAAATATATGCATAAGACACTGCAAGGCATAAAGGAGGAAACTTCATCATCTGCCTAGCCTTTTCCCAACTATGTTGGGGTTGGCTTCCAGTCTAACCGGATGCAGCTGAATACCATAAATTTGAATGTTAAAGGTTGATTATTTATTTAGATTTTTTGCACATAAAGGTACAAAGGCGGACTTAATGCCATTTAGGCATTCTCTACCAGTCAACCAAGGGTGGTGAAGAGATTTGATTATTATGAATATGCTTATGTCTTGCAAGAAAAATTTAGCACCCGTGAAATTAGACACAGCTTTATCCACTAATGGCGCCGATTCCCTTGTTCACAAACTAAACTAAATTTAAGTTCAGTGCATCTTTTTCTTTCTATTTCATTAAGAAAAGGACAAAAGATAAATTTTAGTTTAGTCCTGTCAAATTAAGACGCTCCATAGACAGTTTAGACGTGATTAAAAACATGGCTACTAAAAATACGTCAATTTACGTCTGTCGCTGACTAATTTGACAGGACTAAACTAATATTTTATATTCTGTCCTTTTCTTAATGAAATAGAAAGAATAAGATGCACTGAACATAAATTTAGTTTAGTTTGTGAACAAGGGAATCGGCGCCATTGAATAATCGAATATCCCTGCCGGCCTCACCTGGCGTCGTGCCGGAGCGCGTCCAGCACGTGCTGCAGCGCGGCGGGGTTGTCCTTGACGGCGGCGAGGCTCTTGTGCGTGATGCTGCGCGTCTCCTGCAGCAGCTGCCGCATCGCTGTCTTGGCGCACGACTGCTTGTCGCGCTGGTAGTCGCGGAATTCACGTTCCATCTAGAAGGAAAATAATATAAGGGTAAATAAATCCCACTTACTGACTGACTTGCCAACGCCCAGCCCAAACCCTTGGACCTTGCGACTAATCGCACTAATCGCGACTAATCGCAGACTTCAAGACCACTAATTCCAGCGACAAGACTAACGAAAACACAAAGCAAACCACGACAAAAAAAAACTGCGACTGATCGCACTAATTAATCGCATCTTCCTTACCTGTGAAGCACTATTATACACGGGCGCAGTGGGTTCCTCAGCCAGAATGGCGCGCACCTCCCTCCAATGCGCCGTACACGATATGCCTCGGTCGTTCAGTAGCGCGCGCAGTTTGTCGCGGCGTTTTGTCGCAAGTGCGCTCGTATGTTGCATGAATAACCGCTCCTGAAAAACAAACAATAATATAATATTCTGAAATAAATAACACAAATGACAGTCGCACAGGTGAGTGATAAAGACGACACTACGCTCTTCTCTTTCTGAATAGTGAACGAAACTGAACCGTCACGCTCGGGTTGGTGACGTTGAATCAGCACCCTAATTGCGTAACACACAATCAATAGTAATCTGAATCATTTTGAAGCAAATTGCTAATCCATTGCTTCACAAGTTCGAAAAATTTGTCTGCTCAACACGTAAATAACGCAATGAATGTTGTTGAACTGTCAAAATGAAACCGATTCCGATTAATTGTGTGTTACGCAATTAGGGTGCGGGTATACTCTGATTCGTGTATACTCGACGCTGAGTCGCGTAAACTCTTACCAAAAGCGGTACCAAACAAATATTTCCTTAAGTTAGAGTGAGAAAACAGATATAGTAAGTAAAAAGGATAGTCAATGGGCATTAGTAAAATAACTTGGAATTTGGTGCATACTTGTACTACTAGTTTTTTAAGTTATTGATAGTTTTAAATTGTAAGTTAAGTTAATTTTAAGACCACGCTATCGCATTAGGTATACACCTGTAATGATAGTGGTAGGGAGATTTTAATAAATAAATAAATAATAAAAATAAACTTCAAGATACAAATACGAGATTTGTGGTACGCAGCGGGTACCTGAATTTGGTACCGGTACTTGTTAGGTGGAGTACTACCCGTCTGGAACCGGTACCCATCTGGAACCGGTAGTCTATCGTTATTACCTTATCATCCTTGGTCAGTAACTCAGCTAGGCTGTATCTGTGGTCCTTTTTGAGCTGTTTCTTCGCGTCTCGCCACGACAAGTCAGGGTTCCTCACTAAGTCTGCGAGTAATGCGTTGAAATGCTGCAAAAAACATGTTATTTTAGTTTAGGTTGATTTTTTAACACACTTTTACTAGCTTCACTTGTAATAACTAACTAACAAACAATGTAACAAAATCTTAGAAGTCAATTTTAACTTATTTCTAATTGTCGTATCGAAATGAAACTTTGTATGTATATGTAGTTCGGATGACAAAATTATAATTTGGTATCTTGGAGCTGGTCTGATCATGGAGCCAGGAGGTGGACTGTGGAACTCTTCAGTGGCTACTAGTAAACCCGGCGAGTTTGGGCTCATATGATTTGTTCTGACGAGTCCAATAGATTGGATAAGAGTGGTTTGTACTATTTTTAAACTATATATGTATTTGAATTAAAATAGCGGTTTGACAGCTTTTTTTATCAAATCCGCCATATTCACTGTTATATCGAAGGTTAAGCTACGCTTGTCGAGCTCGGTCCGTGGATGGATGACCATCCACTACATACCGAGCCCCCTTCGTGCTTCGGAAAGCAGGTTAAGCCGTTGGCCGCGGCTGTCATTGTTAGATCTTTGACAGTCGTTACAGGCCGTCAGAAGCCCGAAAGTCTGACAACTAGTCTTACCAAGGGGTATCGTATTACCCAGTGACTTGGTTTTGGAGGTCAGATAGGCAGTCGCTCCATGCAAAATACTGGTATTCAGCTGCATCCGGTTAGACTGGAATCCGACCCCAACATAGTTGGGAAAAGGCTAGGTAGATTAATTGATTGCTTACCTGAACAGCCTCATCCCTCTTATGATACTCCCTTTCCTTGTCCCTGTCTCTGAGACTGGTCGCCAGTGCCCTCTGTACCTCCCGCTCCCTCTCCTTGATAGAAGCCTGTGCCCGCGCTTCCTTCTCCCTGGCAGCTGTCTCTCCGTCGCTGGCCGCTTCTGGTTCCTCTTGTTCCACTTCCTCTGTCTCTTCTGGTGGCGGTTCCTGGTGGGAAGGGTGGTGGGTTTTGAGATGTGTGGTGGGGGATTAATAATAATAATAATTCATTGAAACCCAAACTCAGTTTACAGAAACTCTGTGTTCGATAACAACTGCATTAGTATAATACTGTGTCGCAATCATTAACGCCCTTGTTCACAAACTAAACTAAATTTAAGTTCAGTGCATCTTTTTCTTTCTATTTCATTAAGAAAAGGACAAAAGATAAATTTTAGTTTAGTCTTGTCAAATTAAGACGCTCCATAGACAGTTTAGACGTGATTAAAAACATGGCTACTAAAAATACGTCAATTTACGTCTGTCGCTGACTAATTTGACAGGACTAAACTAATATTTTATCTTCTGTCCTTTTCTTAATGAAATAGAAAGAAAAAGATGCACTGAACTTAAATTTAGTTTAGTTTGTGAACAAGGGAATCGGCGCCAATATCAAATTATTTTATTGCACTCTGGATTTGAGTATAAATACAGAGTACCAGTACTGAGGTCTCTGAGAGGTTTGCTAGGAATTTTATCTTGAGAGAACTCGCCCTTGTACACTCAAATCAAATTAATTGCTATGCAGAATGACATGTATGTCAATTTGTCTTGCTATACCCATTTTATTCGAATGTCAAAGAATGAGTAAGGTACCGTTGCGATTTGAATTTACAGACAATTCCCCAATCCCTCCCAATTCCCAATTCCTCTGTACCTATTTTTTCTGTTCTGTCTTTCAATGTCTGTTTATATATGTGTGTACATAAATGGTTAAATAAATAAATAAATAAATACAATTCACGTTGGTAGTACTCTTTGAAACTTTAGCGGTACTAGCGTGATTCAAACGCTTACGCGTGAGTAGTACACGGTGGCAGGGACATCGACGAACCTGCTTCCAAGGATTCCGTACATGATTCTGAACTAGAATTTTTCGTCTCTATATTTTTAGGGTTCCGTACCTCGAAAGGAAAAAAACGGAACCCTTATAGGATCACTTTGTTGTCCGTCCGTCCGTCTGTCTGTCTGTCATGACCCTTTTTCTCAGGAATGCGTGGAGGTATCAAGCTGGAATTTATATCAAATACTCAGGTCTACTGACCCTTGCGAGCTGTGAAAAAATCAAACTTCTAAGCCAAAGAAATCAAAAGATACAGCAGTTTATGCCACAAATTTCCGCAAATTTTCGACACTCGCAAGAGAATCAAAACCTTCAGGGTACTTCCCGTGAACTCAGAATCTTAAAATTTGGTACGAAGCAACGTCTTGTAGCGCAGATAAAGGAAAAATTGCGAAAACCGCAAATGTTTAGTTACATCATGTAATAAAAATATTTTTAATAATTTTAAATTGTACGAAACCCTCGGTGCGCGAGTCCGACTCGCACTTGGCCGGTTTTTTTTTTTAAATTAGCCTTTCCCTACATTTTGACCGCGTAAGTATTGCACTTTTTTACTGGGTTTTTTTTTTATGACCGATGAAAAATGTCGACGCTAGAATCGTGTGTTGAATTCATGGTTCCAGGTTGCGCATCGATGTGCCTGTTGCCCCGAATATTTATTACCTGACTGCTATTAAGCCCAGCCAAGAAAAGTGGGTACTTAAATAAAAATCTATTCACGTTTGCAGGGTGTTATAAAATAAAATGAACAACATACACAATTATCAATTTATTCACAATCATTATTTCTAAAGTTTCAATCATAATTAGTAATTATAAACCCTATGTACAAGTTACATACTTATAAAACGGAGACGGTACATATGTACTTATCATAAAAAGATGCTTTTTAGTCAAAAAGTCGGGTTGTCGAGGGTCGAAATTAGGTACTTTTCTCTGGAAACTAATAAGACATGTAAACAAGGCGTTTTTACCTAAGTTTTTATATTTTCCCTTTTATTTGTATACGTAGTTTATTCAAATTTATCTTTTAAATAGATGTTATTTCAAGTTAAACAGATATCAACTTTATTTTAATTGTGATTAAGTTGATTTCAGAGTGACTAGCACTATTGAAAAAGTTATAAAAATGTTTGCGGTTGTAGCGTAAACTGAACTTTATTTTGTATGCGTTAACGTTATTCTTCCATAAATTTATGTTTAATTTGTTTGTAAATAAATGACGAATGCAGATTAGATACGAACTGTCTTTAAATTTTGTAATAGGTTTTATACCGCTTTAATTAAAGAAAGAAAGAAATAAATGTAAGACATTAATAGATTATTTTGTGATATCTTTACAAATAATAACCATTTGTGTCTGTTTGTAATGTCAAAATATGTACAGACGCGAGCACATTTACAATACTACTAGATTTTCAACTTTATCGCTAAATTTTAAGGTTTAAGGTTGATTGAGATAATTTGACAGTTTCGGGTAGCTTGACCTGCTGCCGTCTGTACTGTTAACATACTTCTATAGCTGACTGAACCAACCACATTTTGTTGAAAATGTATAAATTTCAATTTTGTTTTTAATAAAAGTTTTTTTTTTTTTTTGTAAAATAATCCATTCATATCAAGGCTACATTTAAAGGTATCTATAATAATTGCACCTGTCTTATTAGTCTCCAAGATTATAAAACAGATCATAAAGTAAGGGGGATTCATAGCTTTTTAACAAAAAATTTCGGTAAGTCAGATCCAAGTCAAATAATAATAAATCCTGAATAACCCACAGTAGAGAAACCATAGTGTCATTTCACAGTAATTTGATCTCAGACAGCAGCAACGCAAAAGCAACCTTATTGTAATCAAAATAAAGATCACTTTGATTTTGACAGACTTGTTAGTAGTACCAAGTCAACAGCAACCTTATTTTAACGAAAATAAAGATCACTTTCATTTTGACAGCGATGCAAAATCAGAAATAAAAATAACTGGGTGACAGGACCATGTAAATAGTGTTGCCAAATGTAAACGTTTCTTTCAATTTTATATTCCATATGTTATAGAGTTGCCATATACATTAAAGGTATAAAAAAAAAATGGTAAAAAAACAGTCATAAGGTCACAGAAGTCAGTTAAACAAATCATTACAGTACTTGGGTGTAAATATGACACATCGAGCTTTAGAAAGAGACAGTGAGACATGTGTGAAAGACAGAGACGACGCTCTACAAGAACGATCTTTTCTTTTAACTCGATTTGTCAGATTTACAAGCGGGTTCTGTATGTCAGTTTCGTCAGTCAGAAACTAAACTGTAAAAATGAATTAAAATCGTCTGCCTAAAATTGTTTTAAAATGTTGTATTTTTATTTCACGGAGCGACGCGCGCTGTACTTTTGGTTATCAAGTGTACAAACAGGCTGTGAATGTGTGTGCAAGCGCAGGAGCTCTCGGTACCGTTTCAGGCCATGGCGAAGGTAGAACTGCGTGTAGACGCTGGTCGTCCTTACTCACTCATTCACAGCGTGTTTGTACACTTGGTTACTACAAGTAAAGCGCGCGTCACTCCGTGAGAACACAATACTGTACCTATTGTAATTATAATCAGCTAACAGTCAATAAAAATACATCAATAACTTATTAAATCGTTGACAAAAGCAGTTGGGTTTTGGGGGTCTTAGGTAATTTTGACGACAGAAAAAACTAGAAAGTGGTGATGTAGTTTTGGGGAAAATTCTTGGGTAATTTTGACATTCTAAAAGTGCTGATTCTCAGCCTAATATAAATGAGTTGAGTTTGAAATCGATAACCCATTCAACATTTATCGGTCACTTTTTTGAAAATATTTATAAAACGTACTTTTTGGGACTATTCTTATTTTTTTTTAACAGTCACAGAAACCATGAATAGCACATTTAGTCTACGAGCGTACTGACAGGTGGCTTGTTTAGCGCCAAGAGCCTAAAGACTTATCATCCTTCGATAAACGTTAGGCGACTAACGAAGGCGCCAAGCGCGCAGTGCGACCGGTTACAAATTCTAGAGCGTTTCATTTCGTTACTCGTAAGGTGACTCGCTAAGCTCCAGGCGTTTAGCAAGCCATCTATCAGTGCGTCCATAGCCTCTAAAAAAATCTGCCTAAAACACTGCCAAAGCATGAACAGTTTGTAGGGTAGTCAGAAAAGTCAGTTACGTCAAAGAAGTCGACAAAGTCAAGTCATAAACGGAGGTTCTAATTGGGACATTCACGGGTAGCTTAATTCTACAAACATTTGTGGTTTAAAAATATTAAAAAGCATAGGCGTAGTACACACTGAACGAAATTTTGTATCATTATATAAACATCTATATTAATATTAAAATGTCATAAGAAATAAACACACACAAGACATCCAATTCCGGGTACAAATATTGCTATATGCATTTGTCCCGACGCGGGAATCGAACCCGGACACAGGGGCTTGGAAGCCCGACAATACTACTAGGGAAATAAAACAGCTCCAAATATGTAATCAATACAAAATCTGTATTGATTTTCAGTGTGTATTACATCTAATACAAAAATTAGTACAATACCACTTAATATAACACATCGAGTATTAGAAAGAGACGGTATGAGTGACAGAGACACAAAGTATAATATCTCCGAAGTGTTAGGCAGTGGTGTACAGACGCCAGCAGGTCAAGCTACCCGAAACTGTCAAATTTTCCCAATCAACCTTGAACCTTAATGCTTCAGCAATAAAGTTGAAAATCTATTAAAAAAATTTGACAGATTGTAGTAGCTTGATGTGCTGGCGTCAGTACCTACAGGGTGGCAGGACATCGACGCGCAACTCTTACCATGGATTCAGTACATGATTCTGACGGCGTTGAAGGTTTTCGTCGGTTCCCTCCTTCTTCGCCTGGCCCTTTCCCATTTTAAAAGTAAGAAGAAGTTGAGTTGAAGTTTTTCGTCGGTTAAAAAAGAAAAATGCTATTCCATACATTTTGCACTGTTTTATGAAACAGCAGATTTTTTGTGATAACCGATGAAAAAGGTCTACGGTACGCGGTCTAGAATCATGTTCTGGATTCATGATTACCCTGTATAGGACATACAGACTTCGCCATGTATGTTTCAAGTCCCATGTAATCAATTCCAGATGAAAAAACCCACTGCCCAACCTGGAATGTCCCCACTGCCCAACCTGGAATGTCACCCAGGACCTTATGCTTAGCAGTAGCGCTTGTGACCACTAGACAACAAAATTATCTAAGATTCGATGTGTTATATTTACGAGCGGGTACTGTAGTTAAATACATATGTATTGATCTTGCTTCACTTACAGTGGCAAGGCTATATAAAACATTTAATAACTTAGATATTATAAAATATGTACAATTGCATTTTTGATACTAATCTTACAGAATGCGAATGTTGAACGACGAACATATTTAAGAATTTTCGTTTCTAATATGTAAAATACGCACCTAGTCATCTGCTTTTTCTCCAAGGTCGGCTGCTAGTCTAACCGAATGCAGCTGAATACCAGTATTTTACATGGAGCGATTGCCTATCTGACCTCCACAACACAACTACTGGATATAACTCTCTAGTTAATTACTTATCCAACGAATTATTCGCATTACTGTCTGTTCTAACCCAAATTTATGTAAAAAAAAATCATTCAGATTCACACAAGACATATTTTTTAATGTTACATAACATAACGCCTCTATGCCCCGAAGAGTTAGGCAGAGAGGAGTATCTACAGTACACCCAAATTTCGCTAGTTATGTTTAAAATCCCATGGAGGTGAGGCTATTGCCATCAGCCGGGCACGAAAGCGCCCGATAACCCCGACTTCCTTAGTTTGTCCGTCGTTCAATCAGTCATACTATATATTTTTTTGTATCAATATAAAACGCTGTAACACCGACACAAAGCATTGTACTCCTTGTACTCAAATACACAATATTATTGTCTTCGACAAATTTTGTATCGGAAGGTTAATGCGTCAAGGTAGCCTGCGAAATTAAATCATTCTTACGTTTTTAAACCGACTGTGCGGCTGCAAAGACATGGTGATAACAATTTGTAGCTCAGTACCAGGCTGTATGTTGTTCAAAATATGATTCGCGAAAGTAATTAAAATGTATTTATAGAATAATAATCATTAAAATAACAAATTTGAGAGATAAATCGTCATGTGACGAAGAATAATGCAACTCCCTAAGTCGTAATTGCTCAAAAACATGAAATAGTTATATTTTCGGCCAAATACAGGACTGCAAAGTGCTAAGCGGTATCGTGTTACCGAATAACTGGGTTGTGGAGGTCAGATAGTAAGTCGCTCCATGTAAAATACTGGTATTCAGCTGGATCCGGTTAGACTGGAAGCCGATTCCAACTTAGGTAGGAAAAGGCAGATGATAACTGAGTTACAAATTGCAGACAATGTTGAATTTCGCGGGTTACCTTAGCACATTCCCCTTAGCAGCGTTTCCACAACTCATTGTGTTACGTTAGCGTCTTCTACTTAGTTAATCCAATATTTGAATTACTAAAAAACTCTTGCATCTGAGCGCGGTGCTAAAACATTATTTTAATGTCCTAGGGTACACAAAAATACCCCTAAACCTTGCTAACTCAATCCTATTAAACCAAATGGCGATTTTAACGCCATCTGTTGATTACAATCACGAATAAGATTCACTGAATCTCATTTTTTTCTGACATTGTATCTTCAATGAGTATGCTAGAGTACCCAAGCGTTAATATGACGCATCGAGCTTTAGACAGAGACAGTCACTCCGGTTTAATGACAGAGCGCGCTTTACAAAACCGAAAATTAAAAAAAAAACTCGATTTTTCATATTAACGACAGTGTACTCTATTTCAAACCTGTAAGAATGACATGCAGCATACTTTCAAGTCATTTTATGACAATCCGTGTTGAAATATCGATATTATATTTTATTTATCGATAGTTTTATCGATAATTTAGTCATTTAGCTTCGTTATGACTATTGTACTGTATACAGAGTGATTTGAATCGCATGTATGCTGTATAATGCCATTTGAATCACCTTCGTTAAAACTACTTAAAATTATAAATTTAATCTAAACTTATGAGATAATTAAAAATTTACATGTTTTTTTTTCAATATTTACAGTGTCCAAAAGGTTTAGTTTTAAACATAAAATAGGAATAGCAGACTGGTGGACTTTGAATCTATTTTTGCATATGAATTAAAAGTGAATATTAATTTTCTTTTATCCGGCTGCAAAGAAGCGTTGTTTGTATGTATGTATGTATGTATTCTACGTGTTTTTTTCGATATCCCATAACTCTAGGGGGTCATTGTACTCATCATTATGAACAACTTTTACTATGGGACCAAACCCGAAATCGCGAAACAAAAATCTGGTGTTCCCTACATTTTGACGAGTTATACGAACATAAATGTAGGGAACACCAGATTTTTGTTTCGCGATTTCGGGTTTGGTCCCATAGTAAAAGTTGTTCATAATGATGAGTACAATGACCCCATAGAGTTATGGGATATAAAAAAAAACACGTTGTATAGTCCCTAGTAGCTCTATCTTCTTATCTAAGAGTGTCCTTGGAGTTTCTTGCCCGTTCTTCTCCAAAGAGATCTATGTTTTGGAATGGGCAACTAGCTTCACTAACTGACCGACTATTTAAAATGTTGACAATTCAAAAGTGCCTGAAATGGTTTAATTGAAATAAATGATTTGAGTTTATCAGAAAAATATGAAAAGATATTTTATTTACCTACTAAAGGGTAAGAAATACCTTGCAAAATTAAGAAATATCGGTTGAAATAAATAACTGTACAATGAGGAGACGGCAATAGATCAAAACTAGCAATACAAGCATAGAAGAGTATTTTGAAAGGATCAAATATATTCTAACATTAAATTCAAAACCGCCGACACTCACAAAAGACAGAATTGTGTGGGAAAGGGGGAGGGACGTCTGCCCTGCAGTGCGACAATACAGGCTATATTCAAATTTTATTGTTTCAAGTTGAACAAATATCAACTTTATTTTAATAGCTATTAAGTTAATTTCAGAATGACTAGCACTATTGAAAAAGTTAGAAAAATGTTTGAAGTTGTAGCATAAACTGAACTTTATTGTGTAGAAATTAAAGTTATTTTTCCATAAACTCATATTATTGTTTTCATTGTTTGCGAATATAGTTAGATTAAAAATTATTATTTTTAGTATGCGCACTTGATTTTTCCAATACGCTTTGGATATTGGCAGAATGGGCGATATGGAATAGAACACTTTTGTCGGCAAATAATCGTAACATTTGACGTATTCACAAATTAGGGCCGGTTGTTTCAAACGGTTGGTTAACGTAGCATACGTACGTAAAATAATAACGAGTATGTAATCGTAATTATTTGACGTACGTCAAGGCCATAATTTTGTAATTGTAATTTGAAACAACGCTTCTTTTTGGTTTAACGATAGTTAGCGCCATTTTTGACGTACACGCGTGCGTTAAGTGGATGTGTAACAACCTGCCCTTTATAAATACTAGCCAATCAGTCTGCTACTCCATACAATACACAGAGAATATTAGATGCTATTGTAATAATCACACTGAAAGAGTCAATAGTTTTGATGTGTGGGTAGTATTTTAAAAATATCCCTGCTTGCTGTCTGTCAGTCGCATGTTTTTTTTTTTAATCGGACGGTATTTCTATAACCAATATGATCTTGATATCAATTTCACTTATATTTAGGCAAGTTTTAAGACATTTAGTTGGTGGACTGAAACAAAACTTTAACGTGTACTTTTAGACATAAGCTCTTATTACAAAACAAAATCGAACTTTAGTTCTAGCCTAAACCTTTGGGCCAGTAGCGCCGATTCCCTTGTCCACCAACTAAACTAAATTTAAGTTCAGTGCATCTTTTTCTTTCTATCAAATTAAGATACTCCATAGACAAATTAGACGTGATTAAAAACATGGCTACTAAAAATACGTCAATTTACGTCAGGCGCTGGCTACTTGGACAGGACTTAACTAATATTTATCTTCTGTCCTTTTCTTAATGAAATAGAAAGAAAAAGACGCACTGAACTTAAATTTAGTTTAGTTTGTGAACAAGGGAATCGGCGCCAATATCTGTATTTCGATTTAGACAAAGTTCTTAATATTAAAATGACAACTTAGCATCGAACTAAGCTGTCATTTTGGTATAAAGAACTCGCATTTATATAACAGTTAGGTTATGAATTCAATACCTGGCTCGGGTCTTCAAACCTGCACCATAATCGCGTAACACACTCAATCAGAATCATTTTAAAGGATATTGCTGATCCATTGCTTCATATGTTCGAAAAATGTGTCTGCTCGACAACTTGAATAACGCAATGGATGTTGTTGATCTGTCAAAATGAAAGCCATTGATAGTACGCAATTACCCCGCTGATCTAAAGAAAAACCTTGTTGTGTAATAAGGGGTATGTCTACATCTTAACGCTATAATGGCAGATTCCTATATTTTCGAACCCTTATTGGTTATTAATTAACTCTTGTCTCTTTATCAATAATGAAGCAAAGACCTCATAGCTTTGCATACTAGACCCTCCCATACGGAAGTAGCTATCACAGGTAAAAATGCTCACGAATCTGCCCAGTTTGGCAATAAAAAACGCTACGTAAGCAAAGTGATTCGTTTTTGGTTATAGGAACCGAGCATCAATGATTTTTAATTATCAATAGCTCTTCGACTTTCCCTTTTTAAAGCTTTTCATTTGTTTCAAATAAAAAATTAAATCGCGAAACATTTTTCTATCATCGTTTTGACTTAAGGGCCGGTTTTTTTATCCGTAGTTAATTCAACCAATTGTTAAAAATAGTAACTAATTGTTAAATTTTTGCAAAATGTGTTTTTTTAATGAATTGTTAGTTTATCTAATGGTGACTAATAGTTATTTTTTTAACTACTAGTTAATTATTTGACCATTAGCAATGATATTAAATCATTAGATAAACTAAGAAAACTGGATAGGTTCCAACAAAACTGGAAGGAAGAATGGAAGGAGTGGGGGGAAGCCTTTGCCCAGGAGTGGAACCGAGTAGGCTATTAAAAAAAAAAAATTGATCAAAAAATACATTTCAAACAAAAATTTAACCATTGGTTACTATTTTGAACAATTTGTTGAGTTTATCTACGGATCAAAAAACCGGTCCTTAATTTACATGAGGTGGTGATCTCAACATGATATTAAATGAAACCACGATTTTGACATTACAATTTTAGCCCGTTTGTATAGTCGGGGAAATTAATTGTTTATCAAATTGACAGACTATGTTAATTTGTCATTTCACACAACTGTAAAATAATGACAATTGTGATTGGCATATACTGTTAATTTTAGTTGGTAGTCCATTTGATAGACAATTAATTTCACTGACTTAATACAGAACAGTTTAATTTTAACGACTTAATTATAGTATTGAGTTGACCTTGAGGCCTTACCATCCACACCTGGTATGGATTTCCAGGAGTTGAACCGTTGGTAGGAACTTAACATGTAGCTTCTACAAATCAGTTTTAAGCATGAACTATAATATATATATTTTGCGACATTCCTAGTCAAATTTCTTTGCGAAATATGCTTCGATAACCTAGAAAAACCACAATTTCATTTAACATCATATTGCCACACAAACCATAGACCAATTTAAATTACAAACTCAACCAGCAACGGCCAGACACTTTCCACGAAAAAAAATAAAAATAAACGCACAAAACATCAAACTACCCACACATCAGGGGGAGGCATGAACCAAAGTCTAGCACTAGGTGCGCAAAGCACGGTGCCCGCCGAAAAAGACGTACATCAAACACTATTCCTTCTCAGACTTCTTCCGCTTCCTCTTCTCTGTCTTCTCTACCTTTTTCTTCTCAACTTTCTTTGGAACTCCCTCTACTTCTGGCTGGACCTCCTCATGTTTCCGCTTTTTGGGAGGTGGTTTTATCGGTGACTTTTCATTTTTTTCTGGCGTTTGTGCTACATCTTTTTTCGAGGATCGGAGCTGCTTCGGCGAGGGTTGGTCTTCTTCTGACGTGGATTTGGATTTGTCTGGGTTTCGGCGCGTTGGTTTGGCCGGTTTCTTAGGGTCATCCTCTCCTGGGATGCCCAGGATCTCTGCCCATTGATCGGGGGGTGGAGTCGGCTGTTTTCGCTCCTCTTCGGTTTCAGTCGGTTTCTGGGGGACAAACGGAGAAAGTGAGGTTGTTGATCATGTCGTGATGTTTATATCCACAATATTTTGTAACTGTATTAAAGAGAAGTTTCATTTGATCATAGACTTCAGTATTGCTGTATTCAAGGACACACGTTTCGTAGAAGTTGAAAACATGAGAATCTTTATCTAAATATCTTTGAAAAAAAAAGCAATGATCTAAATTGATTATACATGGAATCAAATATAATGTATCCCTATCTTTCAGAACACATTTTTATCAAAACGGCTCATTAAAATTACAAGTAACTAGCCGCTTATGAAAAACTGCGACAAATCTCCGCTCAGCACAATATAAAGGTACAGAAACACGATTCAACAAAATATTGTGGATATAACTCATCAGTATACATTTAGAAGCGACTCTGCATCGGACATCAATTTACTGACTGACACGGCCTTAGATTAAAAAAATAAACTCAAAATTAAAAGAAAAAACTTATTTTAAATAAAGATTAAAGTAGAATTTTTAAATTAAATTAATTTTATCGTAAACGAGGATAATCTGCAGCTCTGCATCAGTTCAAAACAAATAAGAAAACAGACAAATGAACAACGCATCGCAGAACAGACAACCATAAGTCACACTGCAGACATTATTTCGAAACTGCAGAGTTTTTCGACACTGCAGAGATTAACGTCATTATGTTATTTTTCACTTGACATTTTTGTAGAAGCAAGTCGACGTTCGAAGCCACATTGCAGAGTTGCAGATCAGGTGTCCCTAAGGCCGTGTGTCATAAACTGCGGGCGTTTACTACCGATAGCTACTGAGCGTGTAAGGTCACATTTTAGTTAAAAATAAAAAAATAATGGAAATTATTCTAAACTGCCGAGTTGAGTCTGCAGTTTTTTGTGGATTATTGTTTTCGTCGAAATTATGTTTCCAAAACGAAATTTTAGCTTGGACGGTGGATATTCCAGAAGTAGATTAGCACAGTAAAGACAATATCATGTTTGGACATGAGCACAAAGCTGCTTTCCTGCGTTGGGATTAGCCCACGATGTTGTGCGGGTAAAACGCATAGGTCAGTCTGTTTCTGCGAGCTATTTGAGCTGGGAAGAGTAAGATTTTTATTTTCAGACACCTGTGTTACATCTCCATACGACTATTCAAATATTCTCATCATCATCATTGTGGCCATTCTAGAACCCCCATTTATAAATTATATTGTTGTTATCAGATTCAGATTCATTTATTTGCATAAAGATTCATTTTTTTTGCATTTGTCTTTTTTTTTGTCATTTATTTGCATAAAGACTCATTTTTTTTGCATTTGTCTTTTTTTTTGTCATTTATTTGCATCAAGATTCTTTTTTTTTTTTTTTGCATTTGTCTTTTTTTGCGTTATTACCACTGCAGCGCAAAGGCCTCCATTTCAACTTCAAGTTTTCTCTCTCTTTTGAAATTGGAGCCCAATTCTTTAGGTTTCGATTTATAAAGTATTTACCATTTATAAGTGCTGTAGTTTCTTGACATTTTCACGTCATTGAAGAGAAAGGATAAATATAATTACACCTATTAGCATAACATAATCAGCCAATAACGTTCCCACTGCTGGGACACAGGCCTCGTCTCTGTGAGAGGGTGTGGGCTGTAATCCACCACGCGGGCCCTGTGCGGATTGGTAGATGTCACATGTCTTTGATTTTTTTTATTCTAGGACATGCCGGTTTACTCACGATTACACCACACCTATTCACGACTATGAAAAATATGTCTTAAACGTCTTCCTGGTTTCAAACGTAGATAACGCAGGATGGCCAGTTCGACTATGGACATTTTTTTTATACCGATTGGCTTGCTCTACTTTTGGAAACAGGCTTCCCCGTACTATTTAAATGTTTACAGAGCACAGGTTTTTAAATAATTCTTCACTAGGTGTCATAACAAAAACTTCAAAAACCCTATTTCAAACTATCTTTGAATAAACCAATGATTATTTATGACAACATCTATTAGAATTTCTCGATCGCTGTATATTACCTACATTTGCTTTATTTTTTATATAAGCTCATTATTAAGTGAACTGTATTGTTCTTTTTGAGTAAATAAATTCGTTAACCCGATTATTAATGGATGTTCACGCTGGTATGACGATGATGAGATGCTTTATCCTCCTACTACACTAAACCATCCCCATTTAATTTAAAATACCAAAATTTTACGAAAAAGACAACCATCCACAAAAAATAAAGGTACTGTCACACGAAAAAAACTCAACATCGACAGAGATATGGGAAATCTAAGCCGCTGCAGAGTAGGCTCGTGTGTCGGTCTTAATGAATAAAATGTGACCCTAGAAACAAAATATTGGATACGCCCCTGTGACTGAGAATGCACTGTAAGTGGAGTAGCTGTAAATTATATTTTTTTACGTTTAATGGAAAACATCGACACTCCCTACGTACTGTATGTGTTAAATTTTACATATTTAAAATCTCAATTTACTTTATTAATTAATTTTGTAAAAATTAACTTGTTTTTTTTTTAAACCGAAAGTCAAAGGAACAACAAAACGAATCGAGAACCTCCTCCGTTCTTTGAACTCTGCTAAAAATATGATTCTTTTTAGTGTGAGTATTTTTGCGTGGCTGTTTTAAAAAACCATTAATATTTTCAAGGAATTGTTCGATTCATATGTAAAAAGGGAGTATTGAGGTATCAACCACTTTGAAAATAACCAAATGCTACATCGTAGCCCACAGTGCACCCTCAGCCTGTCCGATGCAAATCGCCGCAACCACCGCACCTCGCTCCGTTTGTCCGCGCCATTCTCAAAAACTATGCAATTCTGCAACCAACACTTAACTGCATTAAGGCACTGCACTTGGATTGAACCTCCTTCGTATTGGATAGCTAATCGCCACCCGCAGGTTATGACAGTCGGCATAAAACAACACAAATTTCCGTAAATTGCCTTTGGTTCGTGATTTCGTGATCAGGCGCGTTGAAAATTCACTGTATTCACTGTTGAATACGCTGTTAAACCCGTTTTCTTGATAAATCCGATTGTAGCCAACGGACCAAACTTGACGACACATACTAGTGGCTGTCGACTACTTTTCAACCTTAATACTTCTGCTGAACATGAGTTCCTGGGTTCGATAATGATATTATGTTTTCCATCTGGAATTTCTCAGTCGCAACCCGCATCTAGATCCGCCCCAGCAGTCTCGACATTCATAGCGATCGCTTTACGACCGAATTCGGTCGCAAAGTCCTGTCACTCCATACATTTCACCTGTCAATTCGGGACTTTGCGACCGAATTCAGTCGTAAAGCGATCGCTATGAATGTCGAGACTGCTGGGGCTGCACCCTGATTGTGTAACACACTTCCAATGACAATCTGAATCATTTTGAATCTTCATACGTTCGTAAAAGTCTACTCAACAACGTAAATAACGCAATGAATGCTGTTGTACTGTCAAAATAAAGCCATTGTTACTGTTAGTGTGTTACGCAGCTACCCGGTTGATGGCAACAAGCTCGCGGGTGGCGCATGGAACTTCCAACATTACTGGCCATAACATCACACAGCTGTATTCCCCGAAGGGCTGACCTGTCAGTGAATACAGGTAGTACTAAGGGAGAAAAGTGGCCCACGTTTTTAACAGATGGACACTTGATGTGCTCAACTTGCATATCAATTTAGATTATCGGGCGTCAAGTTAGGTCGTCAGTAGTTTATGCGAGGCCGAGAAAAGCCGGGTAAACTTCAATTAAAGTTAAATAACGGTTAACCAAAAATACTGACGTTCAAAATAATTTTTAAATAATCTAAAATTTCTCGTTCAAAGACATAAGGAGGGTATTTCAAAGGAAAATTTGGCTGTAAAAGTAAATGAGAAGTACTTAACATAAAGTAATTATAATTCTGATTAAAAACTATGTACGTACCCGGGGATCATTGAAGACGACGACATTATAAAAATCTTCCTTATAATTTAAAGGTATGGGAAAAATAAAACAAGTTTCTTTACAATTTTATTAACACACCCTAGAATCAAGTACAGACGCCAGCACATCAGGCTACTACACTATGTCAAATATCTTTAATAGATTTTCAACTTTATCGCTAAAGCATAAGGTTCAAGGTTGATTGGAAAAATTTGACAGTTTCGGGTAGCTTAATGTACTGGACACAATAAAATTACTTATTTTATAGATATCGTTCTTTTATTAATGATTTATTTTATCATTGTAATACAGTTTTGATGGACGCTAGAATAATATCAAAAAGTACAATTTTGAAAACAAAGTTATTGGAGCAAATATCTACAAAATAAATAAATAATAACACGTAGAAAACATCACGAACGCAAAATTATAAAAAATACAAAATCTTTCCTAAAACTAAATCGACCGTCAATTGAATTTCAAAGTAATATTTTAAAATGTCCGACGCAGTTTCACTTTAGTTCTAGCCACACATCAGGGCCGTGCCCGGGTCGTTGACGGACCGTGCTCCGTCCAGGGCTAAAAAAATAACACACACACACATCATACATACATACATACAACACACACACACACACACATATGTACATATGTACATTTCATATGAACTCGGTCACACACACCTGTGTACGGGGGCCTACTCTCTAAGGACGGGTTGTTTCACGTCCACATGACGCACGCGTATACGTCAAAAAAAAAAGCGCTAACTATCGCCAAACCAAAAATGCGTTGTTTCAAATTACATTTACAAAATTATGACTTTGACTTACGTCAAATAATTACGATTACGTAATCGTTATTATTTGACGTACGTATGTTATGTTAACCAACCATTTGAAACAAGCGGCCCTAATTCCGTCAACGAAGTTACGGGCCCATCCGAAAGCATTTCGAAACTTCGGACCGTACCCTACACCCGATAAATAAATATTTCGGACTGGTGTGAAAACGCAGCGAGAGTAGGGACAACTGTCAAATCGTGTAGTCATTCTCAGGCGCGATACGATGGGGGGGGGGGGGGGGTCACCACAAAATCATTCAAGATGTCAAGAGTCTGCATGATTTCCTTGCCTTATTAACTTAAGTTACTACTTGGTGATCCCCCCCCAAATCTTGGGCTGCGACCGCGCCTGGTCATTCTTAAGTTAACCCCCAAACTAATCCACCCGTAACTTCAGCCGAAACTACGGAGCTCGTGATTAGGGAGTAGACCTCTCGGGACGACGACGGAGCTTCAGTGCCTGCTGTGTGTGCCAGGACCCTGTCACGTCCCGGACAGTCCTAATGTGTGGTAACCTTAGAATATAAAAAACTATCGCACTGCAGTCTGTCAAAATATGTCATTTATCTTTTAGTTTCATACTCACGACGCTTCTGTCATAATATTTGCGACAAATAGTCGGAATGATATTATAGCGTAATCCTAGAAAAATAAAACTTTACATTAGAATTACTTTTGTTCAAACGGTCCTTAAGAGTTTTTAAAACTAATGGGAAGTCTTTGGCATACTCTCTTATTAATTTTTGGGTCTGAAAATCTAGTACGAATACAATTGTTCAACAAAATGTTTCCCTTTAAGCTAAGTTTTCTCCTAAACTATAAATAATCGCTGATCATACATGGAGATAGTCTTCTAAAAAGTCGTTTTGGACCTCTTAAAAAAACGGGTCAGTATAAAATCATAATTGTTAAAATGCCAGAAAGAGATGCAGCTATACAGGGTAGATAGTGCCATTCCTTTTTCTCAGCCGAATTTAACCGGCGTTGGCGTCGTGAGCAAATTATAAGAAGAAAATAAAATTAATCTAGTTACAAAGTTTCAACAGTGCACAATTCGTATGAAATTGAAAACGTGTGAGTTAAACATTAGTTAGGGTAACTACATGTCGAAGATGCCTCACAGCGATACATTGCGGTCGTGGTTTAGCTCGCTACCTCGATGTCACCTCGATGTAAAACAAATGCACGCTAATAGACACGCAGGCACATGCCGAAGGATACCTTACTGCGATACATCGCGGGCTGCTTAAAGGTTTACTTCGAAGCCTGGCAAGTGCGTGCGTGTTTATTCCCGAAGCGCACACTTTTACTGGAACATCTATATCTCACTCTTAAACCTATCAAACTATACGAGCTGTTGTTCTGCATCCTCGTCAAATTTCAGGAGGCTGTTATGAAAGACATACATAATCAAATAAAATTACGATCCCTGGTATTATATTATGGTTATTTAAGTTTGACAGTATTTCAGAATACACCACTTTCAAAGAACAGAATCGCGTTATGGTATCGTATAAGCGGCCGCGTTTTTATGTGTGTAAAAGGGCAGTTACAGTACGGTCTCATACAGGACGCGTTTTAAAACACGTGTCCGAAAATTAAAAAAAAGGCCTCCTTATTTTATTATTGATTCGTCTCGAGAATCAGTAGCATAGCTCCTTGAATTTGACGAGGATGCAAAACGACACCTTGTATTAAATTTTTCAGCGGTACAATATACAGTAACAAGTTCAGCAAATCCTGTAAAAAAAAACTGTGCACCGTTCAACCATAAACAGGGTTAAGTACTTACATCTCCCTTCTCCTTCTTCTTGTCTTTCTTCACTTCCTTCTCTCCTTTCTCCTTGTCCTTGTCTCGCTCCTTCTCTCGCTTCTCCTTCTTGCCGCTGGTGCGTTCTCGCTCTGTAATAATATAGAGTTGTGTGATACTCTTCAATGAAAACTATATTAGACTGCCGATGGAGAGAAGATAAATTACGTCTATGAAAACTTAAAAAAAATAATGGTTGAATGAATGGGCACTTTTTGGAAGTCCACCAAGAAAATATAGTACGCATCCGTTCAGCATTACGGATGCGTACGCATTCCATAAAAGGGAGTGCGCAAACGAGCAATTTTTGTCTCCGCAACTAATTTGTCTCTCACATCAAGTCTACGGGTTTGTATGAAAGTGCGCGCATGTAGCGACGCGACAGCAGGGCGACATTTTTGTCCGCGGGTTTGGACGCAACTGTCGCTCGTCTATTTGTTGCAACGCAAATGCACGCACAGACGGCACGCCGACAAAGAAAATTACCACCTATAGTCCATTTACAATAGCATTAGAAAGAAGTTAAAAAAGGTTATTTTTAATGCACACTTTGTAACAAAAATACAATAAACATTGTTACATTATGATAGACGCCGAATTTATTATGATCTATTTTTACAGCAGCTGTCACACTTAATTGTAACCATTTTAACTATTTATCTTATGAAATTATGTGGCTTTCATTTATTTATATTATATAACTCCAATTTAAATTACAGTGTCAATGCTAAAAACCTAAAAGAAGCAGGGACGAACAATACTTGGACCGTTATTCGTTTCAATATAATTCTACCGAATTTTATTTTAATTAAGGTGGATGCGCTGCAGTAGCCCGCGAAATCTGACGAATTCGGAGCAATTCTAATTTAAAGGGATGTATTGATGATTTTTAAGGTTAAAATTGTATTATTGCCTACATATTTCTTATTGTTGCGCATCATATTATTTTTATTAAGATACAACCTTACACTGACCTGCAAATTGCAAAAAACGCAAGAAAATTAGAATTTAAGCATCTCCCTTAAAATTGTTTTATCATAACTTTGAAATAAAATGTTTTGCATTTCTGCTTCTACGAGCCTCTTTTTTCTAATGCTATTATAAATGGACTATAGCTAGTTGCTGCTCAACCAAAAATGTAACAAAAAGTAGCGTTGCTGTCGCTCCCGTGTGCGCATCGTCCAAACCACGCGACGAGACAGCGACAGAGACATTGCTGTGCAACATAGTTGCACGTGAGCGCCCTCCCTAATTAAAATATACAACATGTCCCGGAATTAACACACACCACCAAACACCCCATTTAAAATATTATGTTACAATCATAATACATACACTGAATTTTTACTATTATGTATAAAACATTGTTTATTTATTAAATTAGTCATACTGACTGCGTGAGAAATTTGTGATCACATTACAAATCTACGCACGTGTACGAACGACGATCTAGCGTAGTAGGTACTTCGACCAATTTGTTTTGACTGTACAGCGGAAGTGTGACTGTTATTTACGTAGTTTTCATTATTTTTGGGATAAAAAATTACCTATATTCAAAATTACAGAAATAGATTCAGTAAACGATTTTCAATAAATTACTTTCATGATGTGCATTATTTCAGTTGGACATTGTATAAATATTTTCATATGTACAGATGCCAGCACATCAAGCTACTACAATCTATCAAATTTCTTTAATAGATTTTCAACTTTATCGCTAATGCATTAAGGTTTAAGGTTGATTGGGAAAATTTGACAGTTTCGGGTAGCTTGACCTGCTGGCGTCTGTACTATCGCAAAAACCTATATCTGACCATTTTGAAAACAAAATCCCGTGCACATGATGACCACAGCTGCGTTCGTAAGTAAAACAAAAGAGGATCCCTTTTAGGTCAACTAATAATATGCGCGGCAAGCAGGAATAGTCCTTACGGTAGTCAGATATAGATTTTGGCGTACAAAATATTTGCAATCTAACAATGTAGAAGTGGCCTTATGGCTGAAATGCAACTGAATTTTAACTTTTTAAGTCACAATAATTAAGTCAGTTATTTGACTTAAGAACGTCTAAAAGTAAAACGATGTAAGTATAAAATATTGTTTTATTTAGCTTTCAATCTTTCCGCCCGCTGAACAAAATAAGTTGAAAAATAAAAGTGTTCATTACAATATTTTTTTTTTTAAATCGTCATAGTTTCAATCACAGGTCTATTTTTGCCGGTTTCTGAGATATTCTAACTTAGATAACATTACATACTAATAATTATCTGCCAAGCCTATTCTCAACTTTGTTAGGGTCGGCTTCCAGTCTATCTGATGCAGCTGAATACCAGCATCTAACATGGAGCGACTGCCTATCTGACCTCCATAAACCAGTTACCGGGTAATACGATACCCCTTGGTAAGACTGGTTGTCAGACTTTCGGCCTGTGACATTACATACTAAGCACCCTAATTTGTTTGCTGAACTTTCAACTGCTTTGACAACGCTTTGAGCATTGTCAATTGCGTTTTTTTTAGTTGTGAAACGCAATTGACGAGATTTTGGATAAGATTAGCACGCTATCCTTCCAATTTAAGTAACTAAAGTTCAAATACTCAAAATTGAAGGAAACTTAAATCAAACATTTAGATAGGAGTATGGCGAGTTACCAACTTAAAATTATTCTTAATTCAGAAACCGACTGTTAGTCAAATTACTATTGAGAGTTAATCGAAACACCTCAGGAACTGGGCATCCCGTGTATCAGTATCAGCACCTTAGGGGCCATTCATAAATTACGTCACGCGAATTTCATGATGTTTCGTTACCTGGGTGTATGACATCTATTTTCTAATTTAAGATTTGGAAATTATTCAATTAAAATGATATTTCATGATTTTTTTAAACATTACTATTCAAAACCTTTTTTCAAAGTCAAAGCATTTATTTCAAATAGGCACATGAAAGGCTCTTGAACGTCTAAAATTACACTTAAATAGAATTGATTCTAGTCGCCCCTTCCAAATGGTAGTTTTCGTGTGGAGAAGAATGGGCAAGAAACTACAACGTTACTCTTACGTTGTTACCGTTATGTTTCATAAAATGAACAATAAATGTTAGTTTTACGAGTAATACTTTAGATTCATACATGTGATGTCACACTTCAGTGACCTTGTCCCACCTTAACGCGTGACGTAATTTATAGATGGCCCCTTATCAATATATTAAAAAAAAAGCTACTCACTCTTCTCCTTCCCATCTTTCTCCTTCTTCCGTTCTTCTTTCACAATCTTACAATATTCCTTGAAATAATCTTCCCTCAGGTTGCTGCTCTCCACAGCCTTGTACCTTGCGTCCGCGTCAATCTTCTTCTTGGCGTCGATCCAGCGCGCATGCCTGTCCACGCCCTTCTCTTTAAGCAGCGCTATGAACTCGGTTTTCACCTATAATGAGATATTCGACCGTTATTTGAGGAGATGGTTTTTCGATTTTTAAAAGTGGGTTTTTCACGATTGGTTTTTAGGAATTGTTGGGTTTTTAAATTTGGTGTGGGCTGTGGTTGGCGAAGAAAAGGAGATTACATGACATCAAGCCAGTATTCCCTGAAGGGGAAGGCAGAGATAAAAGGTCGTATGCATATAGCTTTTAAAATAAATATTAGGCTAACAAGTAATGTAAAAAGAAAAAGGGTCACCGTGTATACGATTTAGACACGACCATAACTTTTATAAATCCATTATAGGATGTTATCAAAAATGGTCCCCATGATAATTACTTTAAATGCGTGTTTGTGCATGGCAATTCATGGAATATTTATAAAGTGAATATTTTTGCCACGATCTGTAATAGGTCAAAAATCAAGGACTCTAGGTCAGTGTGTCAGGGGAATGGAATTTCGACCTTACAAATTCAATTTTACAGGAACAAAAACAGCCAAACATCAGCCCGGAAAATTACAAAAAAACAATTCGCTGAGCATACTCCTGAAAACCAGTCGTCCATCTACCCAGCACGCACAGAGCTCGCCGACAAAAAGCTGAAAGAAATAATTTTATGATTAGAAGCTGAAAAGTTTAAAAGTTTTCATTAGAAACCTGAGGAGTGAAAAAATTATTAAGTTCTGAAAGAGAAGTTTGATTAGTATTATTTGGGTTTTTTTGGTAGACGGAAGTATGTTTTGTTTGTTTAAAATTAAACATGTTTTTTTATTATTATTAGTAGTATATCATTTCATTGCATAATTTGAAACTCGTATCAAAAATCTTTCAGCAGTTACCCTCAAAACTTTGTGAATACATAGCATAATCAGCCTATACTGTTCCCACTGCTGGGACACAGGACTCCACTCTGTGAGAGGGAGTGGGCCGTAATCCACCACGCAGGCGGCGCGGGTTGTGAATACATGTTTGCCATGATTTAAAACTGCGTAAGTACTTTAAAATTACACTTCTGAGTATAACTATGGAAATATATTAAAATAAAAATTATTATTGCACATTATTAAAACTAGAATCATTTTGAATTTACAATTAAAACATTGTTGGGAGTTCAATTGCCTAACACAGACAATTTTATTTATCATATTGAGGTTTATAAGTGCGCCTTCATTTTCCAAAGAAATGGGCAGTAGTATACTTTTTTACACCGTTTATAAAATCATCAGTATTTAATTCAGTCTCCTTTTTTTAAAAGGCAAGTTTATGCTATTTATGGGAAACGACAAACTCTATAATTTTGCACGACTTGGGAGTCGAACCCAGGGTACCTATCTTAGGCTCGTAATTGGCTCAAACACCGTAATCACAAGATGCTATTATGTAGGTTGACACTTTTAACTATTAACTTTTTTTGACAAGCTAGGCATCGAACCTAGATAACCACGGAGGCCATATTGGTTTAACAAATAATTTCCACATAGGAATGCGCATAAAAATGTATAATAAGCACGGGAATTGAACCCGGTCCCTTGCTCTTTAGTATTTACAAATATAAAAATTGAACACACTCCAACTCCCGGGTTTCGAACCCAGATATCTGCATAGTCCAAACATTTTATTCTAACCATTTTTCCTATGGTCTATATGTATCCATGTTTATTTGTTTTAAGGATAATGTATCATTTTAACCACACTGCAATCACCAACCCGTCTGCTAAAAATTTTGATTGTAATTGATTAAAAAATTTCATCGTCAATTCTGACAGGCATATCGCGAATCGCATTTTTTTTGAGGATTTGCGATCACCAAACCCCTTTTTGTGTTAAAACTGCTATATTGTTATTTTAGTACCTGTCACTATTTTTCTAATCAGAAATTATTTTGGTTTGTTTCAACTCAAGAGTTCCTATTACAAACAAAAAAATTGATGAAAAATAAATTTTTACTCGACGCAGGAGTCGAACCTGCGCTTGTGGGGTTTTTGGGTATTTTTATATTAAAATAGAGCAAGTAAAGCCGCGGTTCAAACATAGTGTTATAAGAGAAAATCTTCCGTTTACCAAAAATGTATAGTATTCCTAACTCTGATCTTTAATATACTCAGACTCATTTTAAAATTGAACCAATGTTACGGGTGCAAGTCGCAGATGAACTTTTCTACTGCTTTTAATTACCATAATATACCAAATAACACTTTCGAGCGATCTAGGAATTGAACCCAGGACTCTACGTTTAGCAATCGCGCTTTGAACCACTAGACCAAGGCTGATAGTGCTGGTTTTTTTGTGATATTATTTTGCATGTCCTATCGTGGGTTCACCAAAAAAAAAAAAATAACTTAAAAAATATGTAAGTCGAAAAATTTAAGTCGACAAATTGACTTAAAAATTTAAGTAAAAAAATTTTGACTACTTACGTAAATTAAAAAAAAAAAAAACTACATTATTTGAACAATAAAATGTTTAAAGATTTGGGCCAGCATCTGAACTCCTATGGAAAAACCCAATAGTATTAGCCCGGCCTGGGCATCGAACCCTGGACCCCACGCTCAGCATTCGCACTGGTTATTTAACTGTCGACATCGGACATCCGGTCACCCTTTTGACCGAGTTATAAATAAGGCCATTTAACAGCTGAATTTTAATTTGCCTGAGTGATTTCACCCATAAAATTGATTCAATTTCATTCCTTCAAAATTCTCTCTTTAATATTATTATTCATTACAATTATAGTTTACTTAAAACAATTAACTTTCTAATCTTTACAACAATTAAATATTTACTTCAAAACTTTAATAGTTTAATGCTAAAATGTATTATAGGAATTATCATCCATAAAGAAGTGAAAATAAACTAAAAACGACCCAGTTTTTGTGAAAAAAAAAAAAATCAAAATGGACGCTCAGAGTAAAAATAAAACAGAAAAAAATGCTGAAAAGAAATGATTAGTATTCCTATCATTTTTTTTGCTATGTTCCATTATTTATTTACATATAGTGACGTTTTTTGGACCCATCACCAATACTTAAGGCTGGCAGCACAGTTAGGCGTCTGTGTTGCCAGCGCACTAAATTATTTTCGTCCACTTTAAGCGTGGCAACACTGCCTGTATTTAGCATCGCATGCATGATATCTGGAAGCTCGTTGTGGGGGAAATATTTTTCTCTATATAATAATAAAAGAAGATATTCAAGACAATGCTGAGAAAAGTGACAGTTTAAAAAAATAAAAGCAACATCCTTTAATATTTTGAATATACAGGTGTGAACTTTTCAAAGTTTTAAAACTTTTTTTCATTATTTTTTAAAAATAATTTTCTCTTTAGTTAACGGTTCTCAATCTTTCAACCGCCAATGTTCCCAACATTGAAGGCAGTGTTTCCAAACATAGTTTGATATCTATTTGATTGTTAATTGTACTGTAATCATGACTGATTGATTGAGCTGCTTAAAATATGTCTAACCTTTAAAGTTTTCGGTCGACGCGGCGTGGCCGATTGACGATTTTATTTTAATTTCTATTCTTTCACAAATTTATTCACCCATAATCAGAATATAATTTTTCTACTGTTGGGTTACGGGCCTCCTCTCGGTGAGAGGGAGTGGGCCGTAATCCACCACGGGGGCCCAGTGCGGGTTGGTAAAATTATTTATGCTCACGGTATTTTGAAAACCTGACAATAGGAGCATGCCAATTAATCCTGTAATTGAAATAAACATCGTATGATTTAAATTAAATTAACTATTTAAAGAAAATTAAAACATATATTAAGAAAACTTTCTTAAGTGGAAAGAAATTCGTTAACCCACCGTCCAGTTTTAAGTTTTATTGCTCCTTAAAAACGGCATTTCTTTAGGCAGCAGTTTTTTTAGGCAAAATGCCTCATTTTCAAGTGTTGTTATGACATTGCCCATGTTTTAGCCAAAAAGTCTCGTTTTCAAATGTATTTTACGGCACAAAACGTCAATAGGCCACGACCGCGGCCGCCGTGCGAAGTCCGCTCCGCTCGCTCGCTCCGCTCCACTGCCGCCGCTCCGCTACCCACAAACAACGGTGCTACTTTTTGCCTTTTAAAGCTAAAGGGGGGACCGCGGTCGTGTTGTCGTGAGGAGCCTTTTGTTTTGATAATATTTGTAATATAAACTATTAACTTTTCAATTATTTAAGTTTCAATGTTTTAAAAAATGTTTTAAATTTTTGAACAACCGAATTTTTTACTTTTTCCAATTTTTAACAGACAAAAATAGTTTAAAATTATAATATATTATCATATTTGAAGGCTTACGTCAAGAAACACAACCGTCATTAAGAAAAAAATGTTTTAAAGATAATAAAGTCATCACTTTATCAAATTATTATTAAATATTTTTCAAAAAATATAGATCTCTTCAATATGCTTTATCAAAAATACACACGTCTTTGATATTGTTTCAGAAATATAAAAATTTAGTCATAATACATTTATTTATTCAATCAAGTTTTATGTCCCTGATCAGAAAAAAACATATTTGTTTTTGTTTGACCCATAAAATACTTAAAATGGTTTAAATTAACTGACATATAAATATTGTTTTTCTGCGCAGGTAAATAAAAAACTTCATTTTTTAAGTAAACAAAACAATATCAGAGACCTAATAAAGTTCAAAGAAAAAAAGCTAAAAATTCATTGCAATTAAAATTCAATTTAAATTGTTTATAAAAATTCGCACAGCAGATTTTTAGTTTTAAAATATCAATATCTCACTGTCATGGGAATCGAACCCAGATTCTGAATACTAAAAAAAACACATACATATTAAGCAGGACTCGAACCTGTTATAATCTCGCAGACAAAAAGCTAGAAATTAAAGAAAATATAAAAAAAAATTCGCCAAAAAAAAAAAACAATATTCGGGAATTGAACCCAAATATGACTGTAAGTATCTGTAAAAATAATAAAAATCTGCTAATACGATTCTGATTGTCATATTTAAATTAATAAAAAAAACTGTACACACATAATATTACGATTAAAATTGAAATACACATAGAAAGAAATATAAATTGGAAATCATCTTGGTTTGTAATAACTAATAAGCAATCTTGGAAACTAATGAATTTATGAAACCTATGAAAAAATAGCCACGCAATTTTGCTTAGTATTAAAAAAATCTAACGTTTTTATGCCCACAGTATACCCCAATGCTGGACATAGACCTCCTTTTAAAAACACTTATGCACTTGTAGCTTTTCGTTTTGGCCTTTCAGAGTAATCAGATAGGAAACGCCACCCTCATATCTAGTCTAGTTATTAAATTATGAATGTGTTTGTACAAACCTACTTTCAGTCAGTCAATCATCACACTAATATTATAAAGGCGAGGGTTTGTGAGTGTGTGTCTGTGTGTTTGTATGTCTGTTACTTCTTCACGATCAAACGGCTGGACCAATTTTGATAAAATTTGGTATAGACGTAGCTGACACCCTGAATTTACACTTAGGCTACTTTTTATCCCGACATTCCCACGGGATCGAAACTTATGCGGGTGAAACCCCGGGGCGCAGCTAGTTCATCACATAAACCTACATGGGCACTTGCAGTTATGAAACGTCAGAAGCTAGGGGCATTAGCATAAAGGATACTTTTTATCCGAAAGTCTGAAATCAACACTCATAGCCAGTTCTTATAATTTATGGATTAAAATTAAGTTTTGTATCCATACCAATAATGAAGCAAAGACCTCATAACTTTGCATAGTGGACCCTCCCATATGGAAGTAGCTAACACAGGTAAAATTGCCTCACGAATCTATTTATATGCCCAGTTTAGTAATAAAAAATGCTATCATTGGTAAGAAAAACGATTCGTTTTTGTTTATAGGAACCGAGCATCAGCGAGCAAACACGATCAATGCTCGTTCCTTCTCTCTATGAGACGAGGCATTCGAACTGCAATGTAACAAACTTAGAAGCTGCAAGTTTCATGCAAAATAATTGCACAAAACTTTAGAAAATGACGTGGAAATTCTTGCTGCTTAATACAAGGAAGAGAAAGTGACGCCAACTAGTTTGATGGTGTTTATAGAAACAAAAACATAACATCAGGCTTTTTCCTCGAAAGCTTAGGACTGAGGTGGAAAGGTGACCCACTTCCCGCTAGTTAGGCTGTGGTGTAAAGTACACCCACTTCCCGCTAGTTAGGCTGTGGTGTAAAGTACACCCACTTTCCGCTAGTTAGGCTGCGGTGTAAAGTACACCCACTTTCCGCTAGTTAGGCTGTGGTGTAAAGTACACCCACTTCCCGCTAGTTAGGCTGTGGTGTAAAGTACACCCACTTTCCGCTAGTTAGGCTGTGATGTAAGGTACACCCACTTTCCGCTAGTTAGGCTGAAGGAGAAAGGACACCCACTTCCCGCTAGTTAGGCTGTGGTGTAAAGTACACCCACTTTCCGCTAGTTAGGCTGTGGTGTAAAGTAAACCCACTTTCCGCTAGTTAGGCTGAAGTAGAAAGGACACCCACTGCCCGCTATTTAGGCTGTGGTGTAAAGTACACCCACTTTCCGCTAGTTAGGCTGAGGTGGAAACGACACCCATTTTCCGCTAGTTAGGCTGTGGTGTAAAGTACATCCACTTCCCGCTAGTTACGTTTAAATCCCATGTTACAGGGGACGAATCTATTGCTAAAGCCTGGGTACAAATCTAAACCTTCCGGTTGCTACTAAAAAATATTTAATGGAAAAACCTAGTAATTATTTGCTCGACCTGGGAGTCGGTTTATGCGAAGAAGGATTTGCCCCACAGTGGGACTGATCACCTGTTTCTGGGAAGCCCTGGATTGAGGTCACAATGCACTCAATATTTGACAGAAATTGAAGAATCTTGAATGCGTTTTTAAAACATATTATCGTCATCTGCCTAGCATTTTCTCCGCTATGCCGGGGTCGGCTTCTAGTCTAAGGTCGGCTTGCTATCTGACCTCCTCAATGCAGTTATTTAACCGCTGTTTTTAAGTGTGTCGCAACTATTACTGTCAAATTGACCTGCCTTGTATGGGGAGAGCCTTGGGGCCAAATTGTCAAGAGTAGCATTTTCTCCGCTATGCCGGGGTCGGCTTCCAGTCTAAGGTCGGCTTGCTATCTGACCTCCACAATGCAGTTATTTAACCACTGTTTTTAAGTGTGTCGCAACTATTACTGTCAAATTGACCTGCCTTGTGTGGGGAGAGCCTTGGGGCCAAATTGTCAAAAGTAGGGTGGCATGCATCAAGCAATTTTGAACCTTGTGCGGTACAACTGTCACATTGACCTGCCCTGTGCTATGGGGTAAGGACCCTGGTGTTTGTGACAAAGTTTGACAGAGTTCCGGAGTAGACTTCTTTCGACTGAATTTATTATGATTCATTTTCATTCTACCTAAACTTTTCCCAACTATGTTAGGGTCGGCATAATAATCAGCCTATAATGTTCCCACTGCTGGGACACAGGCCTCCTCTCGGTGAGAGGGAGTGGGCTGTAATCCACCACGCGGGCCCAGTGCGGGTTGGTAGATGTCACATATCTTCGAATTTTTTGGTTCTCGGACATACGGGTTTCCTCACAATGTTTTCCATCGCCGTTTTGAGAGCAGTGGTGATGAAATAATTTACACAAAGTAAAGCGCCTGTCTGGGTTCGAACCTACGACCTACAACTCGAAGTCGCGGCCGTTACTACTGGGCCACCAATACTCTCTGCTCTCTCGGCTGAATCATTATTATGAATAGAATCAAATCTGTGTTAGTCTTCGACTCTTTAGGCGCCAGAGCATAAAAAAAAGTCTGCCCTTGTAATTCTTACAAAGCTGAAAATATATACTTAATGCAGTGTGCAAGCTTGGTGACATTTGTTAGGATTTTCTCAGTCCTCTCTTTAATTTATTGATATTAATTTGACTGAGAAATTCTTAGCATTGCGCATGTATTTTATAGTCTATAGATTTATTAAAATCGCCAACTCGCAGAGAGCAAGCGTAGTGATCAATCCATCTCATTTTAGTCCTTCTAAGGTTACCTAATCTGAACTAATATTATAAAAAGATTTAATTTCTTGTATGTTCGTTTGTTACGCTTTCACGCCAAAACGGCTGAACGGATTTGGATGAAATTTCGCACATGGGTAGACCATGACCTGGAGTAGGACATAGGACACTTTTTATCCCGATATTCTCACGGGATCGAGACTTATGAGGGTGAAACCGCGGGCGCAGCTAGTAATCTATAAATTTACTAAAAATGGCCAACTGGCAGTGATTAAATCATCATTTTCTTCACTATAAGTTTTCCTAATTTTCAATGGCCATGTTTTTAAGCTTCCCAGTCATCCTTTTTACTTATTATTATTAATTTGACTAAGAAATTCAATTGCGCGTGAAATTTACTAAAATCGCCAACACGCTTAGAGCAAGCGCGACCATTACTCCTTCCCTATAAAACCTTACTAAGCCATATAAAAAATGTAGCCGTCTCCCTCGCACCCTCGCAGGACTCACCTGTTCTCTGGCCTTGTCTTTCTCTTCCTTCTCTTTCTTCCGCAACTCCGCCAGGTACTCGTTGAAGAACGTCTCTCTCTCGCGAGCCTTGTCTATACCTTTGTAGCGATCGTCGCGGCCGTGTTTGGAAGTGAAATCGTTGAATGATGACCTGAGGAGAGATTTAAAGATATATAAAATCATGTCTCTATTTCTCGGATGACTAGGGGAGGTGTAAGTACACCTTTCGCTAGTTATGTTAGAGGGGCGACCAAACTAATGTTTCAAATTAATGTTATTTCAAGTTAAACAAATATCAACTTTATTTTAATGTTAATTAAGTTGATTTTAGAGTGACAAGCACTAATGAAAAACTTATAAAAATCTTTGAAGTTGTAGCGTAAACTGAACTTTATTGTGTAGATATTAAAGTTATTTTTTCATAAACTGATATTTGTTTTGGAAAATAAATCGCGAATGCAGATTACACAAAGTGCGGTAGTACAAAACTAAGAAGCTTTGCCAATGTGTGGTGGGGGTTATTCTGTAGCACGACAGTCGTGCTAATATGGAAACACGAAGTTTATCGAAGCGCATACGTCTTCTGGTTTAACTGTATGTTGGTTCCTTACTTGGAGTGCAGCTTAGCCTCATCCATGAGGGCTCTGAAGGCTACCTTCTTCTGCTGCAGCCTGTTTTTCTTCTCCTTGCGCTCTTCCTCGGCGCGGTCTCGGACGTACTGGTCGAATACCTGTTGAATAAAATGAAAGTGTTAGCGCCGTTGAAAATTAGACTCAACTGCCGACGGCCCTTAACGACTGCCCAAAGATCTACGAATGACAGCCGGGACCAACGGCTTAACGTGCTTTCCGAGCCACGGAGGGGTGAAGATCACCCATACACGGACCAACTGCAGCAAGCGCAGCTTAACTTGATCGATCGATCCGTGCGGCTGTTATTACTTAGCTACAAGCATTTGAGTAAAGTAAATGAATATTGGACTGGAAGACGAAGGGTCGGTCGTTTGACAGCGAGATGGGCGGAAGACATTGTTACCATCGCGGGTAGAACCAGGATGGGGCTGGCACAGGGGCGTGGGAAATGGCACTTGAAAAGACAGGCCGATGCTCAGCAGTGGGCAAAGTCGGGCTGTGGATGATGATGAAGTGAATATTGTTGCGCGCCACAATTAATGCCCGGTACATGGTGAGATTAGTTACCACTAGCGCCATCTAGAATCGAGTAGCAGAACTAATAGAGTCAAATCCTTCTAGAAATTTCGATGCTAGAACTTTCTAGAACTATCGACATCTGGTCAGTCGGGGCCGGTATGTACTCGAACCTTCTAGATGTTTCTATAATAGAACTATCTGTGGCACTATATAAGGCCGGGATTAGCCACGGCCGGGTTAGAGTTGGATGAGCGATACAAGCGAATACATCGAAAGCGATCTTCAAGCGGGACTTAAAGTGCAATTGTGTTTTATAATTAGTGTGTTCGTGTTGTTATTAGTGTTGTTCAATTAAAGTGTAATTTTTGGTAATTTATATCGTCAGTTTTTATTGTCACCCGAAAACTCGTAACAATATCAATGGAGTTTACCTGTCTACGCTCCTTCGAGTTAAGCATCAGATATCTGGGATCGAACACGATCTTGTGCAGCTCCTTCTCCCAGGTGGAGAAGGCGGACACGTCCTTCTCCTGCAGCATGTGCAGGAAGGCGGCGAGGCGCTGCGGGTGCGGCAGCGCGCCGCGCTCGCGGGCGGCGCGCACCTCGGCCTCCACGGCCGCCGCCGCGCCCACGAGGATCGTGCCGCCGCCCGACAGGCTGGATTGGTGGACTGGGTTGCTTTTCTTCTCTGTTACAAACAAAATATATTTATTTTCGGTAAACATAACGCAAGGAAAAAACATCAAAAGTGGGGGGGGGATATGAGTTACATCCACGCAAACTGGCCATCGCTCAGCATTGTGCTGTGAGACTATTTGAGACAGAGTCACAGCGCTAATTTTCACCGAAAGCCGACGTTGACCGCGATGACGTCAGCCGGTGCAGCATAAAATGAGATACAGAAACCAAACTAAGAAACATACAACAAATGCACTTAATATACATGGAAAAAAATAATATAAGTACTGATAACACGGAGTGAACTCAATATCAATAAGGCTAACCTAGCCCAATGGCCAACGCTGACCAGGAAGCTGAAGTGACAATGGGCCGGCCATATTAGTCGTAGAACCGAGGCCCGTTGACTAAGACGTGTTCTTGTGTGGAGACCGCGAATCGGTAAACGTAAGGTGGGACGCCCTCAGGCTAGGTGGAGCGACGATCTTCGCAGGATGGCTGGTAGCAGCTGGATGAGAGTTGCCGAAAATCGAGTTGAATGGCGTGCAATAGGAGAGGCCTATGGCCAGCAGTGGACTGTTATAGGCTGATGATGACCAGGAAGTGTCCTTAAGTTGTCGAAAACGACGTCAAACTCCTTATTGCGTTGCCGAACTCTAATCCTGCTTCAAGAGATTCTCCATCCTTAACAAAAACAGCAATTATTAAACTATCATAAAAAAATTCACAAACCTTCTTCCGCCTTCGTCTTTTTGGCAGCTTCCACGCCCGCGTCATCAGTGCTGGAGTCAGCGGCTCTCTTCAGCTCCCCGTTAGCCGATTTGCTGCTCGAAGCGATCGCTGCGTCCTTACGCTACGACAAAATGATGACCATTACAACCTTATTCCTTGAAGAGGTTATTTACATACACACTTCGCTGTATTCATTACCGTCGCTGCTTCGTTGGTATAGTGATCGCAAGTGTTACTGCTGAACTTGAGGTCCTGAGTTCGATTCCCATGTCAGGCAGAGTGTGTTATTAGGTTTTTTCCGTCAGAAAGTTCTCAGTGGCAGACCGTAGCTTAGATCTGTGCCCGGTTGTTGGCAATAGGTTCGCCCCCAATCACAGGGGACTTAAACATAACTGGTGAAATCCGGGTGTGCTATAGGTTCACCTCTGCCAAACCTTTACAAGGATACAGGCGTGGTGTTATGTTATATTTAAGCCACAGGTAATTTTGGGCGATTTTTCCGTGCCTCGGAAAGCACGTTAAGCCGTTGGTCCCGGCTGTCAGTCGTGGATCTTTGACAGTCGTTACGGGCATTACGACGCATATTGACTAATTCGCATTATGACCAATGATGGTTACCGTCATAAATACGCGCAATGACCAACACTGTTGGACAATAGAATTGATATAGCCCGAAAATCTGACAACCAGTCTTACCAAGGGGTATCGTATTACACAGTAACTGGGTTGTGGAGGTCAGATAGGCAGTCACTGCATGTAAAATACTGGTATTCAGCTGCATCCGGTTAAAGAAAGAAAAAGTAAGAAAGAAAAAGAAAAAAGAAAGAAAGAAAAAGAAAGAAAGAAAAAGAAAGAAAGAAAGAAAAAGAAAGAAAGAAAAAGAAAGAAAGAAAAAGAAAGAAAGAAAAAGAAAGAAAGAAAAAGAAAGAAAGAAAAAGAATCTATTGCGACTCAATAAAAAAAAACAAATAGACTGGAAGCCGACCCCAACATAGTTGGGAAAAAGCTAAGTAGATGATGTTGATGATGAGGTAATATTGGGCGACCCTACTGCCATCAACCGGACACGAATTACTCCGAGTTGCCACGGAGAAATTCCTGATGAAATAACCCAACAACACTTTGTCCCGCCTGGGGATCAAACCCAAGACCCCAGCAGCAGTTTGGTCCTAACTGCTAGTTGATTAGTACATTATTAATGTTATATTTGTTGTGTGTGTTATGTTTAGTCGACCGGACGTCAGGGGTAGCAGAATATAAGCTGGCCTATTGAAGCTCCTTAGGGTCAATTTACATTGCCGCGGAACGGAGCGGAACCGAGTTTTCGTACATAGCAAAACGAACTTTATGTCAATGTTCTAAAGTACAAACTAGATACGAGCTTATTACTGCCGGAATTCCCGAGAATGTGCGATATTTCTCCAGAAGATGCGCGACCTGAGCGTATGTGTGTATTGTTTTGACATAAAGTTCATTATGATTTGTGCAGAAACAAATCGCTTCCATGCCGTTCCACGGAAATATAAATTGAGCCTTAGTGCTCACACACACGAGCGACACACTTCGACGACAGCGGCAGCTGCATCTGTAGACACCAGTCGACGGCAGCCGTCGACAACGTGCCGCTCGTGTATTGAAATACACGAGCGGCATCTTGTCGACGGCTGGAGTTCCTCTGTCGTAGACGCGTGTCGCTCGTTTGTATGTACAGACGCCAACACATCAAGTTACTACAATCTGTCAAATTTCTTTAATAGATTTTCAACTTTATCGCTAAGGCATTAGGTTCAAGTTTGATTGAGAAAATTTGACAGTTTCGGGTAGCTTGACCTGCTGGCGTCTGTACACTGACGCTTAGCCAGCTCAAGCTCAGTGTTACTGCTGACGTAAAGTCGACTGTATGTACATTGTAGCGGATGCAGTACTTACAGCAATGAACGCATTTTTATACAATTGAAATATCGACGTTAATTCTTTTGTTGGTTTGATCAGTGGCGAAGGGATCTAAGCGTTGCATTGTAAAAGCCAAAAGTACAATAAAAAAGTAATAATACCTATAGTCTGTTCTAAAAGTAACTGATGAAAGTGTAAACAAACCCTATTTCAGCACTCTAATTGCGTAACACACTATAAATCATAATCTGAATTATTTTGAAGGATCGTGCTAATCCATTGCTTCACGTGTTCGAAAAACGTGTCTGCTCAACAACGTAAATAATGCAATGAATGTTGTTGAACTGTCAAAATGAAAGCCATTGCTACTTATAGTGTGTTATGCAATTACCCCGCGGGTTAAATTCTTACGCAATTTCTCACTTAAAGGAATGAATAGCACATTCATTCATTTTTGTATTTAGTTTCAACTTTATATCTTGTCACTTTTCCCAAAAAATATTAAATTTGAGAGCATTTAATAGACATTTACGTAGCTATGCCGTTAATGAGGTGCCAGGGAAGCCACATGTGCAGAAGGAATTATTGCCAAACTACCTTGTCTTCAACGTAGTCTCGTTTGATCAGGGTTTTGTGCTTTCCATCGCTAAGTTCTGTAACCGGCTTTGGCAACTTGTTATAAAAGCGGATGCTATTTATAAGAAATGACTTGCTAGTTTTAGTTAATCGAAATTTAGGTGTCACAGTTTCATTATTACTACGTGTATTTTAAATTGTGAAAATCGCTTCTTATTTTGAAAAGTCCTAAGTTTTTGCGAACATACAAAATACTTTCTAAAATGTAAAGAGAAGGCAGAGTTAGTATATCAATTTCTTTGAATTTATTTCTAAGAGACTCGCAAGGACCCATTTTAGATAGAAAATTAAATCCAATTGACCAAAACCAAACACCGTTATAAAATTTCACCCTTCGCCATTGACAAATTCCCTATACAAATAATGCAGCTAAAATACTAAATCTTTACAAAAAAATATTGTACGCAGCAAAGTACTTGGGTGTAAACATGTCACATCGAGCGTTAGAAAGAGACAGTCACACAGGTGTGTGACAGAGACAACGCTCTACAAAGACGATGTGCTATATTTACGGACTAGTAACTACGGTCGCAAGTCGCAAGGCTATTTTCTGTACACTTCAGGTTAATCGAGAGCTTCCGAATATTGTTGCAATTTATTATGTAAAATTTTGTAATGTTACCTGATAACATAATTGAACAAGAGAGTCAGCGCAGACGAAGTAGCAAAATGTTCGAGAAAGTTTTTTTTTATTGCTTTTCGCAGGTCAACCTAGGTTGTCGGCTGCTTAACCGGGCTTGCCTGTGGGTGCCAGGGGTTAAAAACCAAGCGACTACACACTAAGATACAGGGGGCTTACCAGTAGCTCTTATAGCAGGACAAAAGTTGAACTGCACTGATTTTTTTGTTCTGTGACTAAGTACAAGAAAGCAGTGCAGTTCAACTTCTGCACTGCTATAAGAGCTGGTGGTAAGCCCCCTGGTTCTCAGCGTGGGCGACAACGCCCCCGGGGCAGTAGAAGACCCAGAGAAAATTATATACTCTATCTTACGACTATACACCTTCTTCACGTTATCGCCCCATGTAAAATACTGGTACTCAGCTGCATCCGGTTACACTGGAAGCCGACCCCAACATAGTTGGGAAAAGGCAGGCAGATGATGATCAATTGATGTAAAACTGCTCGTGCATTTTGCTTTCTGCGCTGACTCTAAGTTGCCAACGGTGTCAAATGGTTCATATTTACTCATACAGAAACGAAACAAATACAAAAACTATCGCTTCAAAAAGTAATTTGAATCCGTAGAGCATTGTTATAAACATATTACCAATATACGCCATATTGGTAATATTGTTTTTTATGAATATCAGCATAGTACAATTTTTTTAATAACATTTTCGAACAATAATTGTTGGCAAAAGTGATAAGATATAAAGTCGAAACCTTCTACATAAATACATATGAAAGTGTCACTAATCCCCTTTAGTAAGTGATTGCGTAAGAATGTAACATGTACATGGTTGTTTACACTTTCATCAGATAGATTTGGAACAGACATTAGTTTGTTTATAATTTTAACAGATACTTTTGGAACAGACATAAGAACATTTTTAATTCGAATAAAACTCTGATTCGGATGCGATGCAAAATGCGCTCGCACACGTATGATCTGACTATATGTGTGCGTGCGCCTATTTTCGCTCGAAAAGCTCAGAATGCAGATGCCTGTAACTTGCACAAAAGTATGCAAGTAGCTTGCATACCGTGTGTGCCAACTTGTGATTGGTGAATACTATAATGGCCTACAAGCTACTTGCATACTCTTATGCAAGTAAACCGAATGCACATATCTGTAACTTGCAAAAAAGTAGCTTGCTTTCCATAATGGTATTCACCAATATAAATTTGTTATGGCACACGACATGCAAGCTACTCAAATACTTTTATGCAAGCTACTTGCATACATTTATGCAAGCTACTTGCATACTTATATGCAAGCTACTTGCAGCCTTTATGCAAGCTACTTGCATACTCTTATGCAAGCCACTTGCATACTTTTATGCAAGTGGCACGCTTTACAGGCACGTGTATTCCAGGCGTTATATAGGTCCAACGATCTACTCTATCCTATACCCAAGGCTTTGCAGACTCGTTACCATCCCAAAAGTCTCACTGCCTGTAACTTTTGGACATTCATGCATTCACAGGTTACCTGAGAGGCAGGTACCAGGGTTGTACGTGGCGTGCAGAGCCCAGCATCAGATGGATTGGAGAGGACCACCAGGCGTCCCTCAGAGTCCCAAGTGCTGAGAGTAACTCTCGCTCGGTGAGGGAAATCATTCTAAATGTGCAATAGACAAGATGTTTTTAAATGACGTCACTAACTACTGGTTTAAACCGGTTCCTATATACAAAAACGGGTCGTTTTTGTTTACCGGTGACAGTATTTTTGTACTGTTTTCGAATGCCAATTGGTCCCTAAGGTTTTTTATTCGAAAATTATGGTTTTGTGGAGTCTAAAATTTTGACAAATTGTGCTCGGTTGATATAGGAACCAGTAAATATATATAATATATATATTATTAGCTCATAATGCCTTCTTATTGTAATTTATCAGCTTAATTTTGAAAAAAAGCGTATTGGTTTATTAAATTTTAAAATAAATTTAAATAAAAACCTGTATGTAAATAAAAATAATAAAAGATATTTAAATTAATTCATAATATTTTTCTATAGTTTGTCATAAAAAGTAAAATTGCTCTGAATATTTGCGTAATCATTCGAGAGAAAATAACAATTTTCTTTTTTAGCTAAACCCTTATTTGTGAAAACTTAAACCTACATACTGCATGCCATGACCATGCAGTATTTTTATGTCACGAAGCGACGCGCGCTTTACTTGTGGCTACCAAGTGTAAAAACACGCTGATACCATCCCAGACAATGGTAAAGTCGGAAGTGTATCTGGTATGTGTCACAACTTGTTTGTACACTTGGTTACCACAAGTAAAGAGCGCCTCGCTTCGTGAGATAAAAATACTGTGACAAAAACCTCTCATATAAGTTGACATGAGATTCGACGTCACATTAAAAATTACTTAAAGGACCTAGTGGTTTACCATACTTTTTTGTGTATCTGGCATGTCATGCCAAGCTAGCGGGCATGTCGATGCCGTATTTTCAAATAAAGGTTATATTTTAGTGGTCTTAAAAACATTGTCTGCTGAATATGAGCAATCGATTGTTTTATTTTTGTACCTACATTCATAGCAAATAAATATGGGATAGAAGCAAGCGAAGCGATATCGAATATGTAAGCCACATTTTATTTAATTTTCTTAATTTTGTAACTTTTAATTTATAATTCCATAATTCGAAAAGTAACTTCTATATCAGTATGAATGATCAATAGTAAATCTACTTTAATAGGTGCGATAAATTTTGAGCTCGCTTCGCTCGATCTTACACCCTGAATTATTTTAATCGTGAACATTTTCTGCATAAGCCGACAAATTAACTACTATTTCTGTATGAGTGGTCAGAAGAAAAGTTTACCAATCTGAGGTGCAAACATTTTTCGAGTTCGCTTCGCTCGCTCTTGCATATATAATTGTTTTATTATATTTTTTTAGTCTCCTTTAATCAGTACCGTTATTTTTCCTTTTATTTCGCTAATTTACGGGGTGGAAAACCGCTTTGGCCAGGGGCACCTAATCTTCAAATACGCCACTAAAAAACCGACGCCGCCTAATACATTTAGTTCACCCATCAAGTATTCATCCCTTACGCACGCGTTCTGAGCTGGAATTCCACTTATACACGAAGTACTTAACGCCATCTTATCATCATAATTTTATCACTGTTCCTCTCAACTAAAGCACCTGCCATCTAATCTCTTCACCACCCTTGGTTGACTGGTAGAGAATGCCTAGGCCATCAAGTCCGCCTTTGTAAATTTTTGTGCGAAAATTTTAAATAAATAAATAAACGCCGATAATTGAAATAAATCCCGTAAACGTCCACTGGTGAAACTGATCCGCTACAATATCCAGAAGGTGAGGAAAATTGACAAAACAGTGACAGGAGAAATAAAGCCTGGAGTACCAATACATCTGCCTAAAGTACGCGACGAAGAACTGGCGTGGTCACCTGCAATGCTTTTTAAATGACATAATTTGCCTTATGAGGCCGAAATTACGTCGCGTAATTTTCATGGAAAACAAGCTAGCGTAATTTTCGGAAGGTGTATCGCTACGCTGAATAAAATAAAGAGAAACATGCTACGAGTAGGTACAGACGCCAGCACATCAAGCTACTACAATCTGTCAAATCTCTTTAATAGATTTTCAACTTTATCGCTAAAGCATTAAGGTTCAAGGTGGATTGGGAAAATTTGACAGTTTCGGGTAGCTTGACCTGCTGGCGTCTGTACTACGAAAATAAATCGCAATGCATAAAAAAAAAAAAAATTTCGCTTTTTGCTCGCTCAGCTAAAGCGCACAAGCAGCTTTCGTTATATGTACCATTTCCACAAAATCTCTATTCACCCCCGATAAAGTATAAATATCAAATATCTTTGTCCACTTTTGAACTATTCACCCCCGATAAAGTATAAATATCAAATATCTTTGTCCACTTTTGAAATTATGTTAAAAAAGCATTCCTCTCTCCTTAAAAATCATCATTATATTTTCATTGCTCTTGTTTCATGTTTATTTTCAAACTCAAATCATTTATTTCAATTAAACCACAGGCACTTTTGAATTGTTAAAATTAAATAGTCGGTCAGTTAGTCAGAAAGTTGAAGCTAGTAGTAGTAATTATTATATGTATAATTATATCTATTTAGATTATAGTTTGACCAAAACCGCTGTACCGCGCCTTCGGTATGTGCGCGGCGAGACGGGGGGGCAGTGCAGGCCGCTCATTCGTCATCGCTCACGGCGTCCCGCCCCCCGCCTCGCCGTGCATTCCTCCCGCCTCGCCGCGCATTCCTAAGGCGCGGTACAGTAGTATGTATTTATTGTATTACTAGCTTCTGCCCGCGACTTCGTCCGCATAAAGCAACTTTCTTTTTTTTTCCGTAAGAACGTTCTACAAAGTATTAAAAAACTTAAAAAAAAAATGGATAAAATCGGTAAAGTCGTTCTCAAGTTATGGCGTGACCAAGGGAAATAGGGATTCATTTTTATATATATAGCGACCTGACTTAAAGAATTGTAGCGCAGGGGTCATTTGCCGGGGTCACGGATCATAACATCGCATCAATGTAATTAAAACAATTATCGTGCAAAGAGAAGGCGAGAAAAGAGAGAGAGCCCTATGTCGGCGAGCGGCGCAGGTGGAAGTTTTCAAGTTACGATTTTTTTTTTATGTTGTTATAATTTTTATGATTACTGGCCACTAGCCCTACCCGTGTGTTGAATTAATGTCGCCATTGTAGCGCCACGTTGTATATGTATATGTAAGTGGGCGTCCGGTGCAGCAACCAATTATTAGGACGCTGTACCGGCACAGCGTACTTAAAAGAAAAATAATATAAATAAATTTAAATGTGAAAGAATATACTAAACAGGAATATAAAAAAGGAAATATACAAGCTATGAGAATATCATCCTCAATAAACGTTCTACGCTTTATGTAGTGGCAACATTTCGAAACGTCCTATTTGACGTACACGCTTTCAACATGCACCAAAAAAATTATGACGTGACGAATTTTCGAAACTATACAAGTTGGCAGGGGTATCGATGCGCAATCTGTTACTGGATTCAGTACATGATTCTGAACGCTACAGAGTTGAATTTTTTCGTCGGTGATTAAAAAAAAACATTAGCTGTTAAGTTCATTTCGCGTAGGTATTTTCGTCAAATGGAGTTAGGCAGGACATCTGGCCAGGCTCAGTGATGACAGGTGGAGTAAAGCTATGGCAGAGTGGCGTCGAAGAACTGGAAGACGAGATGTCGGTGATCCGGCGGCGAGATGGGCAGACGACATTGTTGCCATCACGGACAAAACCTGGATGAGGCTGGCACAGGAGCGTGGGGATTGGGCACAAGAAAAGAGAGGACTATGCCCAGCTGTGGGTGAAGTCGGGCTGTGGATGATGAGGAGGTATTGCACTTTCTTTTTTGATAACAGCAGATATCTTTTAGGGTTCCGTACCCAAAGGGTAAAAACGGGTCCCTATTACTAAGACTTTGCTGTCTGTCCGTCCGTCTGTCTGTCACCAGACTGTATCTCAAGAACCGCGATAGCTAGACAGTTGAAATTTTCACAAATTATGTATAACCGCCGCCGCGATGTGTTGCCGCTATAACAACAAATACTAAAAACAAAGAAAATAAATATTTAAGGGGGCCCCCATACAACAGACGTGATTTTTATAGATAATGATAGGGAACTCTTCGTGCGCGATTCCGACACGCACTTGGCCGGTTTTGATAACCGACGAACAATTTCTACGAGAGGGTCTAGAATCATGTACTGAATCCGTGGTTACAGTTTGCGCGTCGCTGTCCCTGCCAACCTGTATAATAGATTGTATAATGACAAAATTGAACGGCTAGTTTAACATTTTATTGCTATTTTTGGACCTGTCCCTCAGAATGAATTAAGCAAGCAATAAAATAAAATTGCCAACACAATATTCTTAAAGCATTGCAAGGAAAAATGCTTGATTGTTAGTATGAGCCTCAGGGGCTTGTGGCTAGGGTTGCCAGGTCGCCAAACCTAATAGCCGGACAGACCAGCCGGTTTGGCCGGACATTTGGGTAGAAAGACCGGACACCCTACATTATTGAGGATTTTGTGTCTCAGTATTAATAGGTAAGACAAAAAAATTGTATGTAAAATTAAGCTTTTTTGATTATTGTCATAATCAGTCATCGGCGCTCGCTCGTTTGCGAAATGTAAAAAGCCTAACAAAAGCCGGACAAGCCAGACACCGTTTATTTTGGCCGGACACGCAATCAAAAAGCCTACCTATGTCCGGCTTTATCCGGACGCCTGGCAACGCTACTTGTGGCTAAGTAATAACAGCCACACGGGTCGATCGATCAGGGTAATTTACGCTTGCCCGCTTGCGTCCGTGGATGGTTGACCATCTTCACATACCAAGACCCCTCCGTGCCTCGGAAAGCACTTTAAGCCCTTGGTCCCGGCTGTAACTGGTGAATCTTTGACAGTCGTTACGGGTCGTCAGAAGTCCGAAAGTCTGACAACCAGTCTCACCAAGGGGTATTGTATTATCCAGTAACTAGGTTGTGGAGATCTGAAGGCTAATTCTCGTAAATTAAAACGTTCAAAATCTAGTCGCAGTCTCATCTCGGCGACAAACAAATATCAAAAACTTGTCAAAATGTAGGGAAATTAGAGGTATTTTTGGCAGATTGAGACTGAGATCAGACTGTGAACGCTCTTAAAATTACGAGAATTGCCCCTCAGATAGGCAGTCGCTCCATGTAAAATACTGTATTCAGCTGCATCCGGTTAGACTGGAAGCCGACCCCAACATAGTTGGGAAAAGGCAGGCAGATAATGATATTAGTATGAGCCTATATCCAAGCCACACGTGCAATATACAGTTAGCAAAAAAGTGATGAATGATAGGAATTGTAATAAGAACAATACATGTTAATAAAACTAATAAAGGAGAAGCGTTAGGGTAGCCCGCGAATTTCAAAGGACATAACTCATTCATATTCATTTGAGAAAAATATTAATCTTTATTATTTTAGTTTTATTAATTATTTTTAAAAGACAATGGCCAAAAGTCGTACTAAAAAGTTTCATGCATCAAGATCAAAATATTATAGTAATTATTTTCATAATTTTTAACGACATCACGCGTCGGGGATTTGATTTTTGAACAAAGAATTTAATTTAAAGTAAAAAAGACAAACATGACGTTCCGTTTCAAATGATATGATTAATATAACCTTGAATTTTGAAAGTGTCATGATCATGTCTTTCAAAAAACATGTAAAAAAAATATACTTTGCCGGTTCTACATTAATAAAAATAAGAACTGGAATAAAATACAATAGAATTTTAATTTAAACGATTATCATTTTTTTAGAGTAATAATGGACGTTCGCACTGCCTACCTCGGACTAACGTAGCGTCATGCATGATGTTATGTTTTAAAACATAGTTATTTGTTAGTAATTGAACAAGTATACGCCGTTAATAAGACCACTTTTCAAGTCGGTTAGCATTTAGCGATGATGTTATTCATTATATTATTAACAATTTTTAACTGTATGGCAAGCCCCCAGTTTCTTTCCTAACTAAACTAAAATTACTTGTACATACCAACGCTTGTGGTAGCCGCGGTCATAAAAGATGGGAATGAGACGGCACGAGACTCCGTTCTACTCGCACGTACTATGACCGCGACTACCAGTATAAGCTAACGTTTGTTGAAGCCGCGGTCATAAAAAGTGCGAGCGAGACAGCACGAGACTCCGTCCTACTCGCACGCATTATGACCGCGACTGCCACATATCGTAAGGTGTAAATTAATCGCAATTTTGTATTAGTTACGTTATTAAATTAATTAATTATTATCGATTAAGGCTATAGGCTAATTTCTCTAAAACTAAACTTGCTTATTTCTGCTATGAATATGCGCATAAATATAAAATTTGTACTATGCGATCAAAATAATAACAGCTGTAGAATCTAGTTGATTCCGTATTTAAGTTGATTTTATCACTCCCTGGCTCACTGAATTCCGATCCAGTCTGGCCCTTGCTGCCCTCTCCCAGCGACACTAAGCCGAGGTCCCTCGGACACCCCACAGGGGGTGCCCTTAGCATGTAGTCGCTTAGTTTTTAAGTTTTTTAAGCCCTGGCTGGAGGCCTTAATTTATTGAGGCATCCACAGGCAAGGCCGGTTAAGCAGACGACAACCTACCAGGTTGAACTGCGAGAACCATCCCAAAAAAAAAAACAGTGGCTCACTATTGAACCAAGCCGCTCGTGCAGGCAGGGCTTCCTCACTTTTTCAAAAATGTATATAAGTAGTTTATCAGCCATCTTGTTACCATAACACAAGCATTAGGTTGCTTAGCTTGGGGCTAGATGGCGCTGTGTGAAATGTCCAGGAATATTATTATTATTATTTTTCCCGCCATTGTTAATTATTGACAGATGACATTAATGACAGTAGTTATCTCACTAATTGTGCGAATGAGACAGTGGCGCCGAAAAAATTTTGAGTATCTATGATATTGAGTTCACCGTCAGCACTGCCTCACCAGGCTACCTTGATAAACTCCAGAGAGACAATTCTCGTGATTTTATGAACGTTCAGTCTGATCTCAGTCTCAATCTGTCAAAAATACGTCTAATTTCCTTACATTTTTGACTGACCGTCGCTTAGATGAGATTGCGATTAGATTTTGAACGTTTTTAATTACGGGAATTAACCTTCAGGTTTCCTGGAGGAGCTTGTGGCTAAGTAATAAAAGCCGCACGGGCCGATCAATCAGGTTAAGCTGACCTTGGCGCGGTTGGTTCGTGGATGGGTGACCATCTTTACATACCAAGACCCCTCCGTGCCTTGGAAAGCACGTTAAGCCGTTGGTCCCGGCTGTCATTCGTGGATCTTTCACAGTCGTTACAGGTCGTCAAAAGCCCAAAAATCTAACAACCAGTCTTACCAAGGGGTATCGTATTATCCAGTAATTGAGTTTACCCAGTAATTGGGCTGTGGAGGTCAGACAGGCAGTCGCTCCATGTAAAATACTGGTATTCAACTGCATCAGGTTAGACTGGAAGCCGACCCCATAGTGGAGAAAAGGCAGGCAGATGATTTTGAGGTAGTAACGTCCGCTCGAGATTTATTTGATTATGTTTTATTTTCTAGCAGTTCGAGGGCTTGTCGCTGAGCAGTGAGCTAGTTTAATCATATACAAGGTACTATTTTTATTTTGATAGCACAGTAGTAACCCATATAACCATTAGTGATTAAATTTTTTTTTAGTGATCTAACAAATGACGGGGGCCAATCACAAACCGCGTATATGCATGAAAATGTCAGAATGAGATGGAGCTATGTGACAGCTAAGTGTTAGAAAGAGCAAACGTTACCAACACGTGTTTGTTAGGCAAAAAAATACTTTGTAAGACCACTAAAAAGTGCTATTCATTACTAACGCAAGTAAAGTGCTTATAAACTTGATTTAAAAATCATTTATTAAAAAGTGAATTTATTTTTTCGAGTTATCGCCTAGCGGTTAGTCGACTCTTCACGTGACCAGCGATTGGCCTATTTCTTGGCCAAAGAAAAAGAATCGCCATACAACGTGGCAATGCTGCCAGCCTTTTGGGCTCTGTTCCTGTTGACAGCGATGCGGACGAATTTTTTGATGCCCCATGATTCTTTTGTTTCTTTTTTCATAATCATCACAATATACATGTACATATTATTATTTTAAATGTTAGCTTTTATTATGTAAATATTATCTTGATTGATAAAAATAGATTTTTGACTTTTATTCAAAAATTGTTCAAATGATTGGTCCTTGGCAGCTCTCGACAGAGAGTCGGAAAGAGAGGTCTTGAGTAGGAAGGCGTTTGCCCAGCAGCGGGACATTAATGGGTAATAAAAAAAATATATTGTTAAAAAAACATTTCATTTGAATCTAAACTAATATTATTATAAAGAGTTTTTGTATGTTTGTTTGTTACGCTTTCACGCTAAAACGGCTGAACGGATTTGTATGAAATTTGGCACTTGGGTATACCATGACTTGGAAAAGGACATAGGCTACTTTTCATCCTGGATCGCAGACAAAGACGCGGGCAACAATTAGTATTATTATAAAGACTGGCCGTTTCTGGTCTGACTGTTTGTGTATGTGATTTTAAATGTTTGTAAACGCATCCATGATACAGGAGCAATTCCTAGTGTGGGGCAACGTTTTTTTTTTAAAAAAAACATTTGTAGTGATATTTGTAAGATATTTAAAATCAAGTCTATAATCACTATTAAAAATATGAGAACAAATATTAACTTACAAATTAATTTCGCGGTTGGCAGAGTATTTTTTACGAACTGAATCATCAATCATGAACTACAGCACCCGGACGTAAATATCACCCATCGAGCTTTAGAAGAAAACTGTCTCAGAGGAATGCAGAACAGGGTGTAGAGTTCACTCATCTTCCATAGAAAAGGGAGGACCCTCCAACCAGACGGGTGTTGTGTCTGGCGGGCAACTGCCCGATGATTCATGTCGGGCCGTTGTGTACAGAAATTTTTAGCCAGTGCGCAAAATGTATCCATGAATTCATCATCATATGTTTCTAAACTGACTGGATAAGCGAAGAAAAATTTCTACGCTGAATGTCTGGAATCATATGCTGAATTCAGGGTTACAGTCTGCATTCTGGTTAAAAAATTATCCTGTATATGCTAGTTGCGCGGTAAACTTTACTTGCGCCATGCAGGATGTTGCGTGACGTTAGTACGATGCGTAGTTCACATGTGGCGATATAGATGTCGCCACAGGTATGAGTGACAGACGCTCTACAATTACGATTTTTTGATAAAACTCGTTGTCATATTTACGACTGGGTCCTGTAATTTACTGTATACCACTGTCAACGACAAAAATATACTTACCCTCAGAAAAGCGATTTTCTCGGAGTTTCAGCTCAATTATTTAAAGTTAAACATATTGTAAAAGCATGTGTACATCTACCCTCAATGAATCCTTTAGGACAAAATCGTTATGGAAATTCTCCAACTGTAGGTATGCATATTTTTGCCCATAACTGTATGAACTGCAAGTGTTAGCGTGAAGTCTCCTATAAACTTCACCGGTATTGTTTTACCTAGTAACTACATAATAATATGTTGTGGGGTCAGATAGGCAGTCGCTCCATGTAAAATACTGGTATTCTGCTGCAGCCGGTTAGACTGGAAGCGGACCCCAGTATAGTTGGGGAAAAGGCTAGGTAGACGATGATGCTATGAAACTAGCTCCAAAAGTGACCAACAGCGTTTCATAGAAGACTTCACCCTCACGTTTAGGTGTGCAGGAGAAATAGCGAGCTTATTAGCCTAAAAATCATCAAAGGACGGCACAATTCCCGTATTTTTAAGAACGTTCATATTTCAATCCCAGTCTCAATCTGTCAAAATTATACATATACAGGATGAAATTGAATAGGTGCGACAAATTAAAATATCTTATTTCTGACAAATGCGTGCACTGACTGGACAGGTCCTCCCTCTGTGTGGTTCTTTCCTCAAAAGACCATCTCAGACATCGACCTACATGGTCTTCATATGATCTGACCAAGATTATGTCTGGACTTTAAAAGAGACTGTGACGGCTGAGTTTGTTTCGGCCTTTCTTCTCAGACTAGTCAGATAGGAAACGCCGACCTCATCTAGTTTTAAAATATTAAAAGTGTTTGTACAAACCTACTTACAAAATAAAATCATTTATAATTCAGTGTTATAAAGTAAATTTAGGGCATGTTATTCATGTCGTCGCGCGCTCTTTTTTCATAGGAATGGTCAAAATTAGGTAAATACCGCTAGTTCAACGGGTTGCCAACTGGCTCCATGTTGTGAATGGATTGCTTATCGGGTGCGTCCTAAATCTATTTGTATTGAAAATTTTGAAAAAAAAAACTGAACCGACCATAATTACATGATTTTATTCAAGAATTTAGATTTCGAAATAATTATGTAACAGTTACTGCACCTCATATTTCGATTTGTCGCAAGTTTTCAATTTCATCTTATATAATTATCTTGACCGTTTCGTAAATAACAAATCCTATTCTAGAGAGCTGGGTGATCTGTAAATCAGAACCCATCAACCGCAGACAGTTGTTGAAATAAATAAAGCTTTATTATTTCTGACATTGATTGTCGCCGAGATGAGACTGCGACTAGATTTAGAAACGTCTTAAACGACGGGAATAGTCGACAAGCGGGCACTAGTGGAGCGTATCGCACCTGCAGCTCCAGCAGCGCGGCGGGCGGCTGGCTGACGGCCTTGTCCACGTCGGCGCGGCCCAGCAGCAGCGCGGGCCGCTCCCACACGGACGAGTGCGCCGCCGAGTTGTAGAAGAACACCGAGCCGTCGCCCGTCCACACCACGCACCTGCGGAGATGACGGGGTTTCATTAAAAGGTGGAAAATCTATACGTGTTTTTTTTGATATCCCATAACTCTAGGAGGTCATTGCATGGTCAGCAACAAGTCAGTTAACACTTTAGTTGTTTAAATCTTAATTATTGAGCAAAATATTCCTTATATGTATGTTTTGTGGTGTTAAATGTATTTTCTGGTGTACAATAAAATATATACAACGTGTTTTTTTGATATCCCATAACTCTACGGGGTCGTTGTACTCATCATTATGAACAACTTTTACTATGGGACCAAACCCAAAATCGCGAAACAAAAATCTGTTATTCCCTACATTTTGACGAGTTATACGAACATAAATGTAGGGAACAGCCGATTTTTTTTCGCGCTTTCAGGTTTGGTCCCATAGTAAAAGTTGTTCATAATGATGAGTACAATGACCCCCTAGAGTTATGGGATATAAAAAAAACACGTTGTACACATAATAAAAACAGCAATGAAGAATTTTTGTTCGTTTGTCTGGATGTATGTTCCGGATTGGCGCGAAAACGGCTGAACATACTTGGCTGAAGTTTGGCACACAGATAGTTTATAACTTGGTTTAACAAATAGGGCATTTTTAATCTTAGTCTAGCAATATTCACTCCATGGCATTGTTAGCACTACACAATATTAGTGATGAGGAAAAAACTAAACTGCTATAATATTGCTTGAACCAGTTGGGAATATTACCTACATGCCAATTTCACTCACATGACAATACGAGCTGCGCCCCGCGGTTTCACCCGCATAAGTTTCGATCCCGTGGGAATGTGGGGATAAAAAGTATCCTATGTGTTAATCGTGGTTATAAACCACCTGTGTGCCAAATTTCATCTGAATCCGTTCAGTAGTTTTTGCGTGAAAGAGTAACAAACATCCATCCACCCATCCATACAAACTTTCACGTTTATAATATTAATAGGATAGTAAGATTATTAGTAGGAAGGATTACCCTTCTGGCAATATTTTCTGAGTGGCTAAATAAACAAATATCATTCTCCTGTCTTTGTCCCATATTCAAAATCAAAATCAAAAGTCATTTATTCAAATTAGGCTGAGAATCAGCACTTTTCGAACATCAAAATTACAAAAGACAGTCCCCCAAAAACGCCCGCCCTTCACCACTTCCTAGTGCTATCGCTGGGAAGAAGAAGTGGCGCAACAAACTCCCCAAACTATTACTTGGAGTCGGCACAAATGGAAGAAAAGAGTTTGTTGTTTTCATCTGCCATACCCAGTAATATTACCCCCTTGGAAGAAATATCTTACCATGGCGTCCCCAATATCGGCGTGCTAGATATCGGCCGACTCCTATCTTGCTTGGCTTTATCCTTTTCCTTCTCCTTGTCTCCCTTATCCTTCTCTGCTCTCTCTCGCTCGGCCGCCTGGCGCTCCTGGTCCGCTTGCATCTCCTGCCTCTCTCTCTCTTCGGCGGCGCGTCTTTCGGCTTGCAGGAGTTTTTCGGCTTCGGCTGCGGCTTTCGCTTCGGCGTGGGCTTCTACGTCGATCACTGTATATGAAAAATGTTTCGGTTAGAATGTGGGTTAGAGCATTTTTATTGTCCAACGTTTGTGATGCCTTTGATCAAGATTATCTATCTATGTATTTAGACAGTAATGTCGTAAAGCGCGAAAAAAAAAAAAAATCAGCTGTTCCCTACATTTATGTTCGTATAACTCGTCAAAATGTAGGGAACACCAGATTTTTGTTTCGCGATTTCGGGTTTGGTCCCATAGTAAAAGTTGTTCATAATGATGAGTACAATGACCCCCTAGAGTTATGGGATATAAAAAAAAACACGTTGTATATATTTTATTGTACAGCAGAAAATACATTTAACACCACAAAACATACACATATGTACATGGGTGGCCTCACTCTTCCTACGATCTCTTCCAGGTAACCAGGAATGGACAGCGATTACGAGGACATAAAACTGTGGTTGTTGGGGTTTACGTATTTATAAGAACTCACCTTCAATTTTACCATCGTCAACGTCCATTTTCTTGTCATTTTTCTTGTCGACCGGTTCGCCTTTCTCTAAAGCGATCTTCGCTCTCAAATCTGTATGGGACAAAAAAAAAAATAGAATATATTTTTTTATATATAATGTCAGTTAAATACAGTTAGGTATACAACGAGTAGGTCTCCGCTCCGACCCTTGCTCGAGCCAACCCGCGCCGCTGAGCCCGTAGCTTTGAATTCCCGTCTTAAAATAATCCGATCCAGCTTGTCGCTTTCCGCCCTGCCGCGACGCTCTAAGCCCAGCAGTGCGATTCAGTAAACATCTCACCGTGAAAACTGAGGCGTAGTGAGCGTGGAGTGAGCAGTCATTCCAACTAATGCTAGGGGTTGACACTATTGAGAGCTCACTCTAAGCTCACTTGACCTAAGTATTCACGGTGAGATTGTTACAGAATAGAATGGCAGGTCCGTACCCCACGGGGGTGCACTTTAGCTTTTAGTCACCTCGTTTTTTAAGTTTTTAACCCCTGGCTGGAGACCTTAATTTATTGAGGCATCCACAGGCTAGCTCGGTTAAGCAAACGACAACCTCATAGATTAAATTGCGAGATGACACACATAAAAAAAAACGTGTCGTCAGAAGCCTGAAAGTCTAACAACCAGTCTCACCAAGGAGTATAGTATTACCGAGTAACCAGTTACTGGGTATTCGGCTGCATCCGCCCGGTTAAGCAGACGAAAACCTCGTAGATTAACTTGCGAGATGACACACATATAAAAAAACGTGTCGTCAGAAGCCTGAAAGTCTGACAACCAGTCTCACCAAGGAGTATAGTACTACCCAGTAACCAGTTACTGGGTATTCGGCTGCATCCGCCCGGTTAAGCAGACGAAAACCTCATAGATTAACTTGCGAGATGACACACATAAAAAGAAAACGTGTCGTTAGAAGCCTTAAAGTCTGACAACCAGTCTCACCAAGGAGTATACCCAGTAACCAGTTACTGGGTATTCTGCTGTATCCGCTTAAGACTGGAAGTCGGCCAGAAGAGTCGGACAGAGGCACGCATGCCAATCCCAAAAAAAAACATGATGAGGAGCAGGTCATACCTTCGAGTTCCTTCATGGGCTTAGGTTTCTCCCACACACTCTCCTGCTTGGCAGCGTTGTAGTAGTAAGGGCGTCCGTCTGGCGCGCGGTGCGTCGTCCATTCGCCTGCCGCAGCTATCAGTTCCGGGGTTATCACCTGAGGGAGAGATTATTTTTTTTTAAACTATTTATAGACACGGACCACCTTAATTGGCTCGCGTCAGGACACGTGACCTGATCGAAAATTCGTAAAACGGAGGGAGGTTTTTGTGATGGGTAAAAAATGTTAAACTTGCGTCAGGACACGTGACCTGATCGAAAATTCGTAAGACGGAGCTCGCGTCAGGACACGTGACCTGATCGACAATTCGTAAGACGGAGGGAGTTTTTTGTGATGAGTAAAAAATGTAAAACTCGTGTCAGGACACGTGACCTGATCGAAAATTCGTATGAGGGAGGGAGAGTAGAGTAGCACTCGCGGAGTGCAACCCGTTTTTTTTTTAATAGCCGACGAAAAATGTCAACTTCAGAATTATGTACTGAACCCATAGTAAAAGGTTGCGCATCGATGTTCCTGCCACTTTGTATAGAATCCAAGTGTACGGTAAGAAAAATTTTAAAGTTTCAAGGAAACTTTTCAAATCCGAGAAGAAATGAACGTCCTTCTTGTATGGGAATTTTGTATGAACTATTGAAATTCGGACAGGACAACGTCGGTCGGGTCAACAAGTTACACTAATATTATAAAGGCGAAAGTTTGTGAGTAAGTGTGACTGCGTGTTTGTCAAAATCAAAAATCAAATCAAAAGTCATTTATTCAAATTAGGCTGAGAATCAGCACTTTTCGAACGTCAAAATTACAAAAGACAGTCCCCCAAAAACGCCCGCCCTTCGCCCTTCCCTTCTTCTTTGTTACTTCTTCACGCCAAAACTACTGAACGGATTTGGATGAAATTTGGCACACAGATAGTTTATAACCAGGTTTACGCATAGGATAATTTTTATCCCGATATTCCCAGGGGATTGAAACTTACGCGGGTGTGGGCAATAAATAAAAGTAATACTCACAGTTTCGTCCTTGGCGGGCCTTTCAGCCGGCGTGGGCGAGTCGCAGATGAGGGTCGGCTCCGAGGCCGGGCTGGCGGGCCCCGCCCCGCGCGCGCCCGCACCGCCTGGGGCCACGCCCGCACCCGCGGGGGGAAACAAACACAATCTATTTATTTGACCCAGGATAAGACACAGGATACATGCAGGGGTCTATTTTATAAACGCACGCATTTTTGTGTCCTTTATTGAATCGAAGTTCCCTAATCCAGTCAAGAGGGCCTAAAAAGACCACTTTAGCAATACCTTTAAAAGCTATTCATTCATTCATTCATTGCCGCATGAAAAAAATAAAAACCGTCATTTTATCGGTAAATTTTTCATTACAGTTTTTATTAATCAAATTGGTTTTTATTTTTTATTTCTACAGTTTAAATGTTATTTCATTGTGATATGAATTGCACACAGATCATATTATGAATTGTCAGTTTGTGATCATTTTACGATTTTTAATATGATTCATATTGTTATCCTATTATGATTCTGCCAAAGTGGCCTTTATAGCCCCCCCCTGGCCCATAAACCACATATAATAATAATAATATTCTTTATTTCGGACTACACATACAAGTACATGTCGGAGTCATTCGTTTGACTATTCGGAACGCTAGCGCCATCTCGTGGCACTAGACAGAGTCTAGCCTGAGTTCGTGGAGGTGGACGAGAGCGACAGCTACAAGAACGGTGAGTCAAAGTCATAACGTTTATTGCAAACTAAGTGTACAATGTTGGTGTTATGTTATGTTAGTAGATACTTATGACTTTACAAGCATTGCAATTTTATCATTCGCCTGCCCTTATCATCATAAATTAGCATGCATTAACATTATTATTAATTAATTATTATCTTTTATATTAGTACAATTAAATTGAGAAATTACTTATGTCAAAATTAAATGTCAATAATAATTAATTTAATACAATGAGAGCAGAGCTCTCAGGCTCATCGAAACATTGGACATCGTACGAACAACATGTGCTTAGAAACTGTCTGCGTTCCGTATCGTTGAGTTGAGTACCTACAGTGTGTGATTCGCTAGTGTGACTAACTTGTTCGTAAATTGTAATCTGATTTGAACTGCAAACCGTTTTCTATTGTGCTATAACCAACACTACCCATAGTACGCCCACAGTAATTATAATATGCCTGATGTTAACGAGAGACAGACATACCTTCTCCGACATACACATAATCCATATAATGTTGTTAATAAACTTTTACAAACTATACAATAGTAATATTGGATCAGGACCGCACTACTCGTACATGGAGTTTTGTGCAATGCTCCATGAATGAGCAATCCACATCCCTGCAATAAGCTGCAGGAAGCTGTTGGGGCTGCCCCGTATGCGGCATATATGGTTCAAGTTGATTATTTTAACTATTGTGTCTATTTTGTTGCGCCGACCCCAAATTAATTGGGATAAGATCAGAAGAATGGTGTTGATACGTCTACTTTGTGGACATTGAAAGCGTTAATGCGGATAACGATAGGAATTGATTGGTAGAAATCGTCACCGGAAGAAAAGCGTTATTTATTTAAACTTTTCACACAAAAAGGTACAAGGGCGGACTTAATGCCTTAAGCATTCTCTACCAGTCAACCAAGAGTGGTGAAGAGATTAGATGGCAGGTGCTTTGGTTGAGAAGGACAATTATAAAACCGACGACGATATGCTCCCTCCATAAGACTTTCTCTCTGTGTCACTTTCTATTATTAACGTGTGTGTGTGCGTGCGGAACTTCGATCCTGACCGGGTCACCCAAGTGCACACTTTTTTAGAGTTCCGTACCGAAAGGGTAAAAACGGGACCCTATTACTAAGACTTCGCTGTCTGTCCGTCCGTCTGTCTGTCACCAGGCTGTATCTCAAGAACCGCGATAGCTAGACAGTAGAAATTTTCACAAATTATGTATTTCTGTTGCCGCTGTATACTAAAAACAAAATATTTAAGGCGGGCACCCATACAACAGACGTGATTTTTATAGATAATGTCACGGAACCCTTTGTGCGCGAGTCCGACTCGCACTTGGCCGGTTTTTGAATTACATTTATTAGTACGGGTCGATGGTAAGTGCCAAAAGGGGCTAAAAATACATGTAATCAGCATTCGCGATTTATTTGCCAACAATGTAAACGAATGTGTGAAAGTTCAGTTTACGCTACAACTTCAAATGTTTTTATAACTTTTTCTATAGTGCTAGTCATTCTGAAATCAACCTAATTACCATTAAAATACAGTTCATACTTGTTCAACTTGAAATAACATCAATTTGAAACATAAGTTTGAATAGACTTTACATTAATTAGTACGGGTCTATGGTAAGTGACAAAAGGGACTAAAAAATACATGTAGCCGTGTATAATACTCACTAGATTCGGGCACGGCCGCGTTGGCCATGTTGGGCGGCGGCTGCGCCACTAGCGGAGGCGGCCAGCTGGACCAGGCGGGCCAGCCGCCCGCGGGCCCCGGGTACGAGCCGCCGTAGCCGTAGCCGCCGGGGAACATGTTGCCTGGAGGAGAGGAAGTTATGTGGACTAAAAGAAAGATTGTGTACCACGAAAGAGAAGGTAGAGTTGTTATAGTAACTTCCACATTTCAACAGTTATGTGCGAGACTATTGCGATTAACCCGACACAAATCCAGACTGTAGAGTCCAATCAGACGGGTATTGTTATTGTTGCGCGCCACAATTAATGCCTGGTAGATGGTGACATTAATTACCACTAGCACCATCTAGTTTCGAGTAGCAGAACTAATAGTGTCACTAGCGCCATCTACTATCGAATAACAGAACTAATAGAGTCACTAGCGCCATCTATTGACGAGTAGAAATGTCGAAGCTTGAACTTACTAGAACTATCGACATCTGGTGAGTCGGGGCCGGTATGTACTCGAACATTCTAGATGTTTCTACAATAGAAGGTTCTGGGGACCAACGGCTTAACGTGCTTTCCGAGACACGGAGGGGTCTCGGTATGTAAAGATGGTCACCCATCCAAAGACCAACCGCGGCAAGCGTAGCTTAACCTAACCGATCGACCTGTGCGGCTATTATTATTTAGCCACGGGCCCCTCTCGTAACAGAAAAACTAATATTTCATTTCTTTGAACTGAGATATTTTTATTTTTGTATGAAACTCGGATGAATTAAAATCTGATGAATTAATAAGTCATAGAACAAAAGTTGTTGTTTATGATGTTATTACTGTAGTCCTAAGAGGTTGTTAGTGTCTTACCAACAACCCTGTATTATAGTTTGACCAAAACCGCTGTACCGCGCCTTCGGTATGTGCGCGGCGAGACGGGGGGTCATCGCTCACGGCGTCCCACCGCCTCGCCGCTTATTCCTCCCGCCTCACCGCGCATTCCTAAGGCGCGGTACAGCAGTTTCGGTCAAACTATAGTATTGTTCACAGATTGGCGATAATTTGGCTTAGTGTACTACGTTGGTTACGTAACTGTGGTGCTATAGCTGCTGAATAAAACAATATTATATTATATTACCATTGGCTGGTTGTGCGATCGGCGCGCTCTCTCCGGGCGGCGCGTCATCATTATCCGTGGGGCTATCTCCCTCCTTATTATCCTTTGAACCTGACGAAGCAACAATTAACTATAGATATAACAACATCAAGCCTGTAATCCCCGAAGGGTTAGGCAGGGGTGTTCTGTAGTACACCCACATTTTGCCATTCCGCTTCAATTTCAGTACCTAGGGGTACTGAAATTGAAGCGGTTTAATTTCAGTACCCCTAACAAATTACTTCATAATCTAGCTGCAGTACAGTATTTCTATCTCACGAAGCGACGTGCGCTTTACTTGTGGTTGCCAAGTGTACAAGCATGCTGTTAATGTGTGCGTGAAGACAAGTAGCGTTAGCAAATAATACACACACACACACACACTTCCGACTTCATTGTCTCGGATGGTACCGACAGCTCCTGTGCTTACACACACATTCACAGCGTGTTTGTACACTTGGTAGCCACAAGTAAAGCGCGCGTCGCTACGTGAAAAAAATCTTACCTCCTTCCTTTACCCATGGAGGTGGTTGTGTCATGAACGGCGGAACATTCCCAGTGGGGGGCGCGTTGTGGACCCCGGGGGGCATCACGTTGGACATGATGCCGTTGGGCATCATGCCCATAGGCCCGGACATCGGCCCGCCCATGGGACCGTTCATAGGCACGGTCTGGGGCATTGGGCCACCTGTAATAAAACACACATTTAGGTTCACGTTAGGTCATACACCTAAAGGGGTCGGACAGAGGTATTTAGCAACCACGAGTTCTGTGAGGTATGTTTAAATCCAAAGGAATGGGGGGGCAGCCTGTTACCAATAGGCCTGGCTAGATGACATACAGCAAATAATTTAATTTAATGGTCTGTGTCTCGTAATGTTAATTAGTAATTAATTACTTTGCTTTGTATAGAAGCAAGTTTTTTTAACTGAACAGACAGCTGTGCTGCTGCGGAATTTGTTGCGCCATTTCTTCTTCCCAGAGAAAGCACTAGGAAGTGGTGAAGGGCGGGCGTTTTGGGGCCTGTCTTATGTAATTTTGACGTTCGAAAAGTGCTCATTCTCAGCCTAATTTGAATAAATGACATTTGATTTGACATAAACATAACAACACGCTTTTTCCCCAAGGGTGAGGCAGAGTGATCAGATCATTTTGGCCCAAGCCTTCGCTTCTACGTCGTCGGTGGCAGTGCAGGGTCACTTTGACTGCATGTTTTAGGACACAGAGAGCAGGATAAGTTAAGGTGCGAGGGTCCAGCTAGTCCAGCCCTCAGTAACGCCTCCACAATATGTAATCTATGGCGGGAGCTGTATAAACCCCCTGACAATTTTATCGAACCAACCAACCAACCCATCTAAAACCCTTCCGCCTGGGCACGCGTTACCGTGGCCGACTTGGAAATCTCTAAATAGACTTCGAACCCAAGTCGGCTGGAGCAAAGACAATCTCCACAGATGAGGGTGCACGGACGGCTCCGATCTCAAGTGCGTATGCGGCACCTCCCCACAGACAATGGCCCACCTTCCATGCTGCCCCGCATATGTCCTGTCACCTGTGCACTTGATAATCTTATTACTGCATAAGTGAGCGGAGTTCGCGCAGCTGAATTTTGGGCCAAATATATTTGAACTTTTTGCCAAAGATACGCTAAGAAGGAAATGGAGCCTACTGCTGACGAAGATAACGAATCGTCTGTAAGAAAATAGTCGTACCTGATGTAACCATGGCTTCCATGTCAGACTGTGATATGACCTTGCAGGTGGGTGACTCCTGGGGCCTGGTCCAGGTGGTCTCCCTGGTCCTGGAGTGGTAGTAGTACGGTTTGCCTTCGTCGGACTTGGTCTCCACCCAGAGTTCGGGCGCCGGCTGTTGAAGGAACACAAGGTTTAGTGTCATTGATAGAATAGAATGGAATAGAATAATCTTTATTGTACACCATACAAATTACAGAACATTATAAGATTTTACAGAGGGTCACACAATGGGCGGTCTTATAGCTAAGAGCTTTGATTACACCAATGAGCCTACTATGCTTTGGAATGGGCAACTAGCTTCAACTTTCTGACTGACTTGACCACGGAAAAGTGCCTGTAATTGGTTGAATTGAAATAAATGCTTTGAATTTGAGTTTATTCAGGAAAGCAGAAAACTAGAGATCATGTAGAGTGTAGCTTTTGCGAAATGTTATGAATTAATTTATTTTGTATTTTGGCTATTAACCACTTTACAAGGGTAGGCGTTTAGTGTTACCTACCTATCTGACCTCCACAACCCAGTTACTGAGTAATACCCCTTGGTACTGGTTGTCAGACTTTCGGTACCCCTTGGTACTGGTTGTCAGACTTTCGGACTTGTGACGACTCGTAACGATAACGACTGTCAAAGACCCGCGAATGACAGCCGAGACCAACGACTTAACGTGCTTTCCGAGGCACGGCGGGTCTCGGTATGATCGGTGATGATGGTCACCCATCCACAGACCAACCACGGCAAGCGTAGCTTAACCTGATCGATCAACCTGTGCGGCTGTTATTATTTAGCCACGGGCCCCTCATGATCTATATTTTTTTTTATTATTAATGTCTAATGATGTTATATGAGTGCTTTTTAAAATTATAGTAGTTTACTAATACAGAACAAACAGGTAACCAATCAATTATTGTAGAGAGTAAAATGCATTTAGGGCTGATTTTTCAATCGACGGTTAATTCTTATTCATGAAATAAAATTAACATCTGACAGATTCTGTATGTCAGATAAAAATTCAAAATTATTCCTTTGATAAAATTATGTAGCGTTGCTCAATCAAATATTTTTTATTTGAAATATAAAAGTATCCCATAAAAATAAAACACATAAAAAGGCACTTACCATATTTGGCGGCGGCATACCAGGAGGTCCACCAAACGGCGGAGGCTGTCCCATCATATTTGGTGGAGGGCCCATGGGTCCACCCGGAGGCATCATGCCAGGCGGAGGCCCAAACGGTGGAGGACCACCCATCATGCCAGGTGGAGGCCCGCCCATCATCCCCGGGGGCGGAGGACCCATAGGTCCCCAGTTATTGTCAAAGTTCGGACCATTGTTAGGCCCAAAGCCGCGTGGGCCGCCGCGACCGCGGAAGAAGCCTCGACCTCTCATCGGGGGACCGCCTGGACCGTAGCCACGACCTCTGAACCTCATAGGAGGCCCATTCATCCAGCCCGGCGGAGGCCCGCGGCCTCTACTTCTGTTCGAAATTTCATTCGTGTTAGAATTATTGAGAGCTCAGCAGTAAATCACAAAAATGATGATAAAAATTATAGTTTTTAATTAACTATAATTTTTATCATAATTTTTTTGATTTTGAACAATGAAAGATAAATAATGTAACATTAAAAGAAAAAATCTATTTAAATAGTTTTTTTTTTTATTGACAATGGGCTCACTCTCGACCTCAATCCAGCCCAGAGGCAGGGATGAGATCTACGGTGGAACGAGCTTGCCCAGAAGAAGCTTATTCACTCTCGCCTTGAAGAGATTGGGGTTGTATGAACTCGGGAATGCAGACGCAGGCAGACGATTCCACTCCTTAGCTGTGCGCATTAGAAAAGACGATGAGAAGCGCTTAGTGCGTATATATGGTATATTAACCAAATAGGGGTGGTATCCCGCAGTGCGTCTGGACTCCCGATGGTAGAAAGGTGAAGGCGGGATGAGCTCATGTAGCTCTTGAGCACACTCCCCGAAGTACAGTCTGTAGAAGACGGACAGACAGGCAACACTTTGCCGGTGAGCCAAACTGTGAAGCTAGCTATTTTATGAGAATGATGCAAATTATGGAGTTTAAAGTGACATGCAAAAGCATAGTGAAGCCCTTTTTCCACTAAACTAAGGTGTCCTAGGGGGTGGGTACAAAACTATTGTTTTTTATAGACAAGACAATAGTTTTTATACACATAGGAGCAAGCATTACAAATATCTATCAAATAAAATTAACCTGTTGTAAACTACAGTATTTTTATCTCACGAAGCGACGCAAGCTTTACTTGTGGGAACCAAGCGTACAAACACTCAGTGAATGTTTGACACAAAAGTACCTAGATACCTCACAATGTACGAAACAGATTTTTTTTTTTTAAATAACCTGTAAAACATTTCTACTCATGGGGGTACACATCACATTACGTGAATCTATGGAAACAGTTTGCGCGTCGTTGCTTCTGCTACCCTGTATACTAATTTCACACATCCCTCAAAGCATTCTCATCCCAGCTGCATGCAATTGCCTTTCATTAAAATCACAGTCACATCGTCTTCAATCAAACATTGTACTGAGTTACCATATGTTAAATTGCACATTATTGAGACGGTCAATTGACTGACAATGAAGCAATCAAGATTGGCAACATTATTCTGTTTACTTTAACAGCATTTTAAACTGTGAAAGGATATCAGGCCACTTTTCTTCGCCATAAGGGTAAACTCATATTTTAATTGCATAATGCTTGCTTGGCGTCTCGGTTGGCGCAGTGGCTGAGCGAACGACTGCTGCGCTGCGTGTCGCGGGTCGATACTCGCACGGAACAAAGGTAGTTGTTCTGGGTCTGGCCGTTTGTGTATGTGAGTTTAAATTTTTTGTAAACGCACCCGCGATACAGGAGTAATCCCTAGTGCGGGGCAACGTTTTTTTAAAAAGAAAGAAAAGAAAGAATGCATCATCAGCCTATATGTTCCCACTGCCGGGGCACAGGCCTCCTCTCCTGAGAGGGAATGGGCTGTAATCTACCACACAGGCCCAGTGCGGGTTGGTAGATATCACATGTCTTCGAATTTTTGGTTCTAGGACATGCCGGTTTCCTCACAACGTTCTCCTTCACCATAATAATTGTCATTGTGCAACACACCATCAGTAGCAGTGGCTTTTATTTTGACAGTTCAACAACATTCATTGCATTGTTCACGTTGTTGTTTTTCGAACATATGAAGCAATGGATTAGCAATATCTTTCAAAATGATTCGGATTGATATTGATATTGTATTTAGGGTGCTGATCAAACAGGAGGTAAAGATGTATGTTAATAATATTGCTGGCAAAGGATAGTAGACAGGATAGCAGGTTTCAAACAAAGCTGAAGCAGTGCACACACAATTATAGCTAAAAAAAATTAACAACAGTACAGATGGTGAGCTAGATGATGTAAACTAATATTATAAAGAGAAAAGATTTGAGTTTTTGTATGTTTGTTTTTTAAGCTTTCACACTGAAACGGTTGAAATTTGGCACATGGGGAGATCATGACCTGGATTAGGATATAGGGTACTTTTAATCCAGATATTCTCACGGGATTGAGAATTATGAGGATGAGCCCATATGGCCCAGTTAGTACAGACGCCAGCAGGTCAAGCTACCCGAAACTGTCAAATTTTCCCAATCAACCTTGAACCTTATTGCTTTAGAGATAAAGTTGAAAATCTATTAAAGAAATTTGACAGATTGTAGTAGCTTGATGTGCTGGCGTCTGTACATTGATCAAATTAAATAAATCAATGCTTCTATATATGAGAAGAGGTTTTTGCTCTGCAGTGGTACAGTTATTTTGTTTTAAACGCACTGTTGTTGTGCAACAGATAACCCAACAAAATAAAAAAAATATACTTGAAACAACAATAAATATAATCATGAAAACCGATGAGCGCTTACATGCAAACGGCTTCTAATAGGCGATCATTTGACGGATTAATCTGTTTTTCTGGGAGTACATAACTACAATTGTTATTATCTAGAAAGAAAGAAAATGCATCTATTCATTTTTTTGCATTTTTTTTGTCTCTTCAACTAAAGTCATAATGCTTGTGATAACACTGGATTTTTGCCAATAGGACTACAGCATAGTTATTCACAATTATTCGACTAGCCATCGTATCGAAAATGTCACATTTCAATATACTGATTTTCTTTAGCCCCTACAGCAAACAGCTGTCAGAAAAATAACGGCTGTCTATTTGATTTAAATTAATGAACCAACCAACCCCAGCATGGTATGACCAGACTCGATAAATCAAATAAACCCCACGATTCGCACTAGTCTCAGCAGCCTCATGTTTCACAGTGCTACTAATGGTCGTCAATTTGATTGAAACTGACAAAATTTTCGGGTCATGGACTTGTTAATTTTCATATGGGTGGGAAAATAAATTATTCGATCCACCCGAGCTCCTCCAGGAAGGCCAGCAATGCCTTGATATTACTGAGAATCTCACAGCGGGTACCTGGGTGGCACATGTGAAGATCAATATTGTTAGAGTAAAAACTCTTTTTAGATCAATGTGACACCTTGTAAAAAGAAGAAAAGTGTTGTGTCATGTTGATATACCTTTTGACTTAGAAAAAGAATTCTGTTACTAATAAAATTAAAATATTGTTTGTGTTTCTAAGAATATATATTTGTACGATAATATTAGTTCTGCTTATTTCTGTCTTAACTGGTTATGGGCCCAGACCCAGAAGTTTGTGAAATGGAGCTTTCGAAAATTCAAATTGTGAAACTTGACGGCCACAATTGGATATCATGGAAGTACCGGATGGTAGCCTTACTGAGAGGTATGGATGGACTCATGGATATCGTGGACGGTAAAACACAAAGGCCAGCTAGACCCGTAGATGGAAGCGGTGATGCTGTAATAGAATCGTACAATAAAAATTTACGTAATTTTGTGAAGTTAGAGAGTACAGCCTTGCTCTTGATAACTAATAATGTGACAGATGAGACACTTGGCAAAGTAATTAGATTGTCCACACCGAAAGAAGTTTGGGACGAACTCCATAGATTATATGAGGGACCTAATGAGGGCCGACTCTATGATATATGTTTGGATTTCTTCAAGCTTAGGAGGGATCCGTCAGATGACATGTCGACTCATGTATCGAAATTGAAAAACCTGTGGCACAGTTTGAAGGAAGAGTTATTAAAAAAAGAGAAGGTAGAGTTACCTGAAGTTCTCTTGATTTGTAAGATCCTTGATACGCTACCGGAAGTCTATTTCTCGTTCAAGTCGAGTTGGCTGTTAATGTCAAAGAAGGAAAGGACTGTAGAAAACATTACAAGCCAATTGTGTTCACATGAAAAAGCGCTTAATGCTAAGATGGCTGATGCTGAATCAAGTGAGACAGCGCTTTATGTGAAGGTAAATAAAAAGGTTGCTAAGGGATATGACTATAGAGACCAAGGAACACTGAAAAAGTACAAATGCTTTATTTGCAAGGAACGGGGTCATCTCAAAAAGGATTGCCCAAGAGTTGGGATAAAGGAGAAGGAAAACAAAGCTCAAGGTTCTAACATGATGTTGCTGACGGTGAATTCAACAGATTCTAACAATGATCGTGATGATTGGTATGTGGATAACGGGGCCACTCACCATGTCACTATGCGAGGAGATCTGTTTCAAAATTTTGAACGTTTTGGTGAAGCTCACACGGTAACGACGGCGGATGGGAATGTTATTCAGGCTGTTGGAAATGGCACAGTCCATCTAGAAGCCAATGTTAAAGGACGAATTGAGAACCTCTATTTGCGAGATGTTTGGTATGTTCCCCAGATTAGCAAGAATCTTTTCTCTGTGCTTAGTTCACAGGACAAAAACCCAACGAGCGTATTTGAGTCTCGGGTTACAAATTGTTCCATGAAGATCAATGGTAGGATTGTTGTAACAGGAACAAGGCAAAGATGTGGCGGTCTGTACAAGATAGATTGCAAAGTCGTACGCCCTGCTGTTTCAGTAAACTTAATTGAGCATGGAGATATGCTGCAACTATATCATGAACGTATGGGACATCAAGATAAGAAACATGTCAAACGATTGATAAAGAAGGAGCTAGGAATAGAGACGCCAAATAGTGGAGAACTATGCGAAGGTTGTATCTTTGGGAAAGCGCACAGACAACCATTTGGTGTTCGCGAAAAAGCTACGAAACCTGGTGAGCGCATACACTCTGACGTCTGTGGTCCCTTCCCTTCAAGTATCTCAGGATATCGATATTTCGTACTCTTTAAGGATGAATTCACTCGGTATCGTTACGTCTATTGCATGAAACAGAAATCAGAAGTCCCTGAGAAGATGAGTCAAATGTTAGCTGAAGCGAAGTCAGCTGGACATACCATCAAAGAGATTTTAAGTGATAACGGAGGCGAGTTTGATAACGAGAAAGTCAGAAAAGAGTTGAAGAAATATGGTACTCAACAGCGATTAATTATGCCTTACACGCCTGAACAGAATGGGTGTAGTGAAAGGGATAACCGGACAATCGTTGAGATGGCCAGAGCAATGATGCATGCTCATCAGGAGCTTCCTCAAGTGCTGTGGGCAGAGTTGGTAAATACAGCTACTTATATTTTAAATAGAACGGGACCAACTACTGTTGACCTCAAATCGCCGTTTGAGTTGTGGTTTGGGAAGAAACCACAAATTAAGCATTTAAGGATAATAGGCTCAACTTGCTACGTGCATGTTCCTAAACAGAGAAGGAAAAAGATGCAGAAGAAGGCAAATAAGTGCATATTGATAGGCTATGACAACGATGATGGGTATAGGTTTTGGCATAAAGAATCAAATTCTCTAATGAGGTCCAGAGATATCACTTTTGATGAAAGACCACTGGACTCTAGTTTAGAAGATGAAGGCACAATCAAAGAGGTACAAGAACTAGAAGTACCTTTGTATGTGAGAAAGACATTTAAGGAGACACATACTACGCCTGTCACTGAAACACACGAGGAGTCACTTTTAGACAGAAGTCAAGATGTTATAAATACTCCTTTTGTAAATAGTAGTGATGATGCCGAGTTTGAAGATGCGCGGCTAGACCTGTCTGACCAAGAATCTGTTGAATTAGGGGGGGAGAATGAGGAAAATGAGAGTGAGGTCGTAGAAGAGTTGGCAAGAAGTGCCATGCAACTCAGAGATCGATCACTCCTCAAACGCCCGGTAAAATTCAACGATTATGTAACTCATGTCGATACAAGCGTTGACTGTCACACAGAACCAGTGACTTATAAGGACGCAGTTTCTTGCTCTGATAAGGATTTGTGGCGCAAAGCTATGAATAAGGAGATAAAATCTCTGGAAGAAAATGGAACGTGGGTTCTTGAGAAATTGCCCAAACATCGCAAAGCCATTCCGTGTAAATGGGTCTATAAGGTGAAGTTAAACCCTGACGGGACAGTAGACAAGTTTAAGGCTCGTCTAGTGGCAAAGGGCTTTCGCCAGAAGAAGGGTCAGGACTATGATCAGACCTTTAGTCCTGTAGCCAGAATGACAACGGTTCGAGCTGTACTCAGTGTAGCAGCTAGTGAAGGCATGAAGTTGAGTCAGTTTGATGTATCAACAGCTTTCTTGTATGGGTCTTTATCTGATGAAGAAATTTATTTGAGACAGCCAGAGGGCTATGATGACGGAACAGATCGAGTATGTCTTTTAAAGAAAAGTCTATACGGCTTAAAACAAGCTCCTCGCTGTTGGAACAAATGCATTTTGGATTTTTTCAAGAATATAGGCTTTAAGGTTAGTGATGCAGACCCATGTCTGTTCACTAGAGAGAAGTCAACGGGAAAACTTGTAATAGCCTTGTATGTGGATGATGGGCTCTTGGCTGGGACAAATCAGGAGCTTATTGATGAGTTTATCAATGAATTAAAAGGAAGGTTTGAAATAACAACCAAGCCAATCTCCTATTATTTGGGTTTGGAGATTAATGTCAGAGAAGGCGACATAAGAGTACATCAGACCTCATATGTGCAGAAAATCTTAAGGAGATTTGGAATGCAGGATTGCAGACCTGTAAGTACGCCGGTTGTGAAGGAAAGTTTTGGATCTGAGAAAGCTGAAAACAACGACGATTACTTCCTGAGTAACTACCGACAAGTAGTCGGAGCACTTGCATATCTGATGGTCGGTACCCGACCTGATATCGCGTACGCAGTGAGTGTAGTATCAAGAAGCTTAGAGAATCCAACTCTAACTGATTGCGTGCGATTGAAGCGCATACTTAGGTACTTACAATATACACCAGATATGAGCATCATATATAAAAGAAGCTACAAAAAAGGAATTTTGGAGTGCTACAGTGATGCGGACCATGGTGGGGATGTAGCAACAGGAAGGTCAACGACGGGAGTTTTATGTCTGTATGCTGGAGGTGCTGTATCATGGCTAAGCAAGAGACAGCAAAGCGTAGCTATTTCAACAACAGAAGCTGAAATTGTTGCAGCCAGCGAGGCAGCGAGAGAGAGTATTTGGCTTGCTCGTCTTCTACGGGATATAACAAATTTGAGCGATTTGCCTGTGCTAAACGTAGACAACGAAGCAGCTGTAAGACTGGCAGAAAACCCCGAGTTCCATCGCAGAACTAAACACATTAGGACCAGGCACTTCTTTGTGAGAGAACTTGTTACGAATGGAGAGCTACAGATAAATAGAATCTGCAGTGAGCTTCAGCTGGCAGATCTACTAACTAAACCGATGGCTAGGCCAAGATTGGTGAAGCTTGCAAAATTACAAGGTCTTCACATTGAGAGAAGGTGTTAGAGTAAAAACTCTTTTTAGATCAATGTGACACCTTGTAAAAAGAAGAAAAGTGTTGTGTCATGTTGATATACCTTTTGACTTAGAAAAAGAATTCTGTTACTAATAAAATTAAAATATTGTTTGTGTTTCTAAGAATATATATTTGTACGATAATATTAGTTCTGCTTATTTCTGCCTTAACTAATATTACAATTTTTTACTCACCAATTGGTGCATTAATAATTGGGATATTATTTATAATTTGTAAATATTTTTCTTTATTTTCCTCGGCAGATCTGTGAATGGTGCTATTGTGGTGCATGGTGTTCACCACCATATGGTGTGATAGGTCTAGATTATTTTAAATCAGATGAACAATGCAAGCAGATAAGCAAACACACAAAATATACAACTCGGAAATAATTGCAGGAAAATCAAAATCATTCTGTTTCCATTGCCAGTTACGGGATCAAATATACATGTAACAGCTATGGCATGCAAGTGCTGGGCAGCAATGCGTAGATCTTTTATACTCTAGGGAACAAAGACGCTAAAATTTTATCATTCTTGGATTTTGCAGACTATGGCAGTAAAAAATCTATGTCCAGAGGTTATACAGAAAACATTACTAAGATCTACAAATATTGATTCAAAATGACCCCGCTGGGGTCGCTACGCATAAATTAACGCAATTTACGCCAGCAGACTAACTTATAACTAGCAAAGTTTATCTGTAAGCACACCCAAGGTCTTAGTGTATAAAACAGATGAATTTAGGCATACAGTGCTTTGAAACTTTAGGGAAACGCTTCTAATGGCCGCAAACCACCGCGAATGGTTGTTTAGATCACAAATTACAATAAGATACTCGGGAAATGCAGCCAATTGCAAAATTATTGATATGGAACGTGTAATTTTTTTGTGAAGCATAGATAGATAATTTACCTGAAGTTCCCGCGGCCGCGACCTCCTCGGAAGCTGTTACCACCTTCGTCGTCTTCGTAATTCTCGTCGAACCCTACAGGCACTACATCGCTGAAATCTTTGCTGTCCACCAAATTTTCACTCACTTCACTATTAGGCCGATTAACCACTTCAGTTACAGCTGAGTCCTGAGAGTCAATGTATTCCTCTTCCATTTTATGTATTATTACTACTAAATCAACAAAAACTTAAGTCCTCATGCTAAATCAGTTTATATTGTTGAAAATGTTGAAATGGAAACACATTTCATTTGATATGGTAATCAACAATGTCGACCTAAGATGGCGGCCGGCGGCTTGCCTACTAGTGCTTGACACAACTGTAGTTATGTATTTGTTGAGTCGATATTATCGATTATGTTTGAAGCAGCGATATTTTTAGAATTCATGCAATGCGTTGGACTATGGAATTGTAGAATTATTTAAATGTTTGGTTGCAAATGCTGTCGCATTCATTTGTGTGAATAAAAATCTAAATATGCGTTATTTCATAGGGTTGCGAACTGCTGCACGGGCTAACACGTGGTCATCGAAGCCATGTACTATTGGCGCCAATTTTTTAGTCACGGCGTTATGCTACTATGAATTGTCGACTTGACTTGAATTAAAATTGTGAATATTGAGGTGGCTATTTTATACCAAAGTAACCGGTTCACAAATAACCCTCTTTCTTACGCAGTCAGGTAAAAAAGGTGTATCTTATAGAGATGTGCTTGTTTGCTAAAAGCCATTAGTAGTCATGCTACTTTTAACATCGACACACGTTTGAGAGCGAATTTCACCAATGAAACTAAACGCGATCAGCAAATCTACACCGCGTATAGGAGCTGTCCGTGTCAATATTCCATTTTGGCGACACGCATCAAAGAGTATAATAATAACACGCATCGTTTGAATGTTGTATCGAGCTTAGTTACTATACTCTATGTCGAGCGAGCTTTCGAAAAGTTAAAAGAGAAAAAGTTGCTTATCGCCAATGCTAAAAGTTGCATGGCTGCAATGGTTTTAAGTTAATAAATGCTCGCGTTGAGACATTCGCGGCAGCAGCGATAGATAGATAAATAAATAAGAATATAAATTAATAAGAAAATTCTACTCGTTACCTCAACCAACATTATATGTAGAGAAAGACCTGTTCAAAATAAATTATTAAAAACAACTTTGTCCAAAAAAGAAGCATGTACAACCCTAATAGCGTAACACACTTTCAATCACAATCTGAATCATTTTGAAGGATATTGCTAATCCATTGCTTCATATGTTCGAACAATTTGTCTGCTCAACAACGTAAATAATGCAATGAATGTTGTTGAACTGTCAAAATGAAAGCAATTGCTACTGTTAGTGTGCTACACAGTTACCCCGCAGGGCTTGCAATGGTCGGGACTAGTCGGGAGCACAGAGCACGGAAATCGCCACGCCAGCAGTGTCTAAAGACGGCAAGTATTAATAAAATTCGTGGCACTAACTAAAAGCGAGTTGTGCACAGAACTTTTGTCGCGGACGCCATTTAAATCAGTAAAACATCGTTCTGCGAGTGAACGGTGACACGCTTGGTTTTAATAGAAAGTATTGACAATGCCGCCTTTAGCAGCGGCCGTCGAGACGTCTCCGTGCTCCGTGGTCTCTCCGAAAAGTGTGAAGCACTTCCGCTTCACACCTTTGGAGAGCGCCACGAAAGAAGTCGTGCAGCCATTTCATTTAATTTAGTCCATATGAAGTTCTTAGTGGTTTTAGAAACGCCACTATACGACAAAGAGTCACGAATTGTTAACAAAAAGCGTTGCAGTAACATATTATTATTGCTCGAAACATGTTGCATCAACTCAGCCTATCGCAGTCCACAGCTGGACATAGGCCTCTCCCAGGCTGCGCCACAACACCCTGTCCTCCGCCTTCCGCATCCAGTTAGTCCCAGCCACCTTCTTTAGGTCGTTGGTCAATCTAGCTGGGGGCCGTCCCCCACCACGCTTGCACTGGACTGGAGACTACGGTATTGCGTGGTCTCCACTCCAGGACATGTTGGCCATGTTGCATATCTCACTGCAAATACATGTTTCCAGCAACAACCATGTTGCTGCAACAACGCTACGCAACTTTCCTTTGCCAGGAATGTACAGACGCCAGCAGGTCAAGCTACCCGAAACTGTCAAATTTTCCCAATCAACCTTGAACCTTCATTCTTTATTGATAAAATTGAAAATCTATTAAAGAAATTTGACAGATTGTAGTAGCTTGATGTGCTGGCGTCCGTACTTATCTTTTTTCGATTATTGCAGATTTTATGCGCGGGAGGAAACCATGGGTTTAAACTTAAATCGTTCCCCGTATGCGGATCACACAGGTTAGAATAACTAGAGTAATAACATCTAATTAAAACCCTATCATATTTTCACGAGCGTCGTGTTCGACACGCCCGCCGTAACCAAAAATCAATCACGGGGTCCAATTCAATAGAAAATTGACATGCAATGATAAACGTAACGCGCACACTAACAATAACAACAAAAGTTTATGTACAAAACAGAATATTATGTACCTTTTTAAGAGTGGTCGTTGTCTGCTGAAACTCTGAGACTTGATCACAATGTTATATATTGTATTTTTATATGATAAGCACTGGCGCTTGGCGTCGAGAGGATTCAGGTATGGTGTGCCTATATAGATGACCTTATGCACTACCTATTGCAGGGCGCGGCGCGCAGGCGCGTTGATGTTATGAGCTATTTCGCTTGCACTTCACGGTACACAAATGAGAGGGGCATATTTGGTCACTAATTTCGTATCTGGATTGATCGTATCGGGCCCTCTATTCAATGATGCACCATCAACGCGAGGCGTGTCCACAGCGCGAGCCTCGCGTTAAATTAATGGAACTTGTTGGCTTTTTAGGGTTCCGTAGCCAAATGGCAACGGAACCCTTATGGATTCGTCATGTCTGTCTGTCTGTCTGTCTGTCTGTCTGTCTGTCTGTCTGTCTGTCTGTCTGTCCGTCCGTATGTCACAGCCGCTTTTTTCCGAAACTGTAAGAGCTATACTGTTGAAACTTGGTAAGTAGATGTATTCTGTGAACCGCATTAAGATTTTCACACAAAAATAGAAAAAAAATAATAAATTTTGGGGGTCCCCATACTTAGAACTGAAACTCAAAATTTTTTTTTTCATCAAACCCATACGTGTGGGGTATCTATGGATAGGTCTTCAAAAATGATATTGAGGTTTCTAATATCATTTTTTTCTAAACTGAATAGTTTGCGCGAGAGACACTTCCAAAGTGGTAAAATGTGTCCCCCCCCCCCCCTGTAACTTCTAAAATAAGAGAATGATAAAACTAAAAAAATATATGATGTACATTACCATATAAACTTCCACCGAAAATTGGTTTGAACGAGATCTAGTGAGTAGTTTTTTTTTAATACGTCATAAATCGTAACGTAACGGAACCCTTCATGGGCGAGTCCGACTCGCACTTGGCCGGTTTTTTACCCGATTGCAGCAAAGTCAAGGGGAGGGTAATGTTTTTTACAATTGGGATTTCACGTTTTTGTCGTGTAGTTTACTGATTTTAAGCGACGAAACAAAAGATGAGGTTCTCAAGGTGACGATAATAAAGCCGAAGTTTGTTTTTTTGAACGCACTAATCTCTACGAAAGTCGAATTTGAAAAATATTTTAGCATTTCATACCCCAATTCTTGAGGTAGGCGGAAGAAAATAAGAAAGAACGCTTTAAGCGAAAACAGGCGATGCGATGGGGTGTCGGGGGAAGAAGAAACTTCACGCAAAGCCGCGGGAGAAGCTAGTTAACTTAGGGCTGATTTTTCCAACGCCAGATAATTTTGGTATGGTAAATAAATAATTTTATCCGAGGAATCATTTTGAATTTTTGACAGTTCTTCCATACAAAATCAATCAGGCGTCAATTTTATTCCACGAATAAAAATTATCTGTCCATTGAAAAACCAGCCCTTAATTGAATACTGACGTCAGAATAAAATAATGACGTGAACATAGCTAAAACATAACCCTCTTTTTGGGCTTAACCGCAATCGGGTAAAAAAGGTTCCTGTCACTTCTTGTTAGGCTAGGTACAGGCAGTATATTGACATTGGCACTTGGGAAGGCGCAGTTATGACAGGAGGAGTAAGGCAGTGACCGACTGGCATCCCGGGACAGCGGGGTAATTGCGTAACTATCAATGGGTTTAATTTTGACAGTTCAACAGCATTCATTGCGTTATTTACGTTGTTGAGGAGACACATTTTTCCAACATATGAAGCAATGGATGAGCAATATCCTTCAAAATGATTCAAACTGAGTTTATAGTGAGTTACGCAATTGGGGTGTTGGACGAAGAAGTATCAGTGGCCCGGCACGCGGCCGCGAGATCTGGGGACGAAATTGTTACCATCGCGAATAGAACCTGGATGAGGCTGACAATACGACCGTGGGCATAGGCACACGAAAAGAGGCCTTTGCTCTGCTGTGGGTGAAGTCTTGCTGTGGATTATGATAGTGAAAAGCTTTTTTAAAACCCAGTTACAGAAATAAACATTATTTGTCATTAGGATTTGTCACAAGGATGCATAATATGGTATGGCATGCCAGAGGGCGTACGCCATCTGGCATACCACGCATCCTTATCGCCCTCTGGCATAACATAGCGCACTCTTTATTATATTATAGCACTTGCGAGGACATTATCAAGTTATACATTTCCAATATAAGCCGACTTCTCATTTGTACAGACGCCAGCAGGTCAAGCTATCCGAAACTGTCAAATTTTCCCAATCAACCTTGAACCTATGCTTCAGTGATAGTGTGAGTGAGTGAGTTGAAAATCTATTCCAGAAATTTGACAGATTGTATTAGTTTGATGTGCTGGCGTTTAAGCCTATACAATACGAGGTTAATTAAAGCTGGAAATGTCTGTACAAATTAGCTCTTGATAGGAGGTAGTGTTAAATAAATAATAAATGACTTGAAAAGGACATATCCTATGAAAGTCGGCATTTGTCTTAACTCCAAGCAGCTCTATCTGCATGACATTAAGTTAACTACACTAATAAATACTTTGACTTTCGACTTTAACCGACTACAAAACAGAAACAAGTTATGATATTTAAAAAACTGGACTGCTGCAGTCGGTTAAAATTTAAACAGGAGGCTAGGATGGATTGTGGTGCTACAACATTTTATCCATCAACTAGTTACAAACACGCTTTTTTCCCTCATTCGTCCTGCCGCACTTAACCTGGCTGACAACTCAGGAGCACCACTCGGGAGCCTCATTCATTGTGCTGAGACAGTTGCTTCGATGTGTACCTGACAGGATTAGCGAAGTTTGCATCTGCTGGCAGTAGTGTGACCAAAAATTCGAAGACATGTGACATCTTTCAACCTACACTGTGCCGCGGGGTGGATTACGGCCCACTCCCTCTCACCGAGGGGAGGCGTGACCCAGCAGTCTGAACATTATAGGTTGATTATGTACGCGGTATTGTGCGTTGTATTGTGGACTTGTGGTGAACTTGGCAGAGGGCCTGGGCCCAGCGTGTTAAGACTGCGTTCAGATGTTGTGCCGACAAAGGAATTGATCATGAACTTCCTTCCACACGCTCACGCACATACACGAGGGACAGGCGTCGACGACAGAGGCAACTGCAACCGACGACGACTCGTCGTCGACGGCAGATTCGACGACGGTTGCAGTTGCCTGTCACCGAAGCGTATAGGTAGTGTGTACTTAACAATCAGTGAGGGTGGGTGAGTGGGTGGGTCGAAGAGAGTGTGAGTGAGTGAGTGAACTCACTCACTGAGTGTTTGTGTGTGTGTGTCAGTGGGTGGGCAAGGGTGGATGGTGTGCGTGTGCGTGTGTGTGTGGGTGTGGGGGTGTGTGTGGGTGTGTGAACAAAACTACGAAAATGAAAAATCAAATGGGTTTGTAATGTTACGATTTTTATTTCATTTTTAACAATAATTTTTACAACAATTAAGGAATCACAAGTCCGTGCTTTCGAAAGCACGTTACGCAGTTTGTCGTTTCGGGTCGTCAGAAGCCCAGTCAGACAACCAATCTTACCAAGGGCTATTAGGTTACCCAGTAACGGGGTCGTGGAGGTCAGATAGACCATCGCTCGCCGTGAATTACTGGTATTCAGTTGCAGCCGGCGAGACTGGATGCCGACCCCGACACAGTTTGGTAGAAGCGACAGATTGAATTTAGTAATCACAGTTGAAAGTTAAAAAAACAAGCTTGTGGTCAGAAAAATATATAGCACTAACTGTCACAAGGGATAGGCCATGGCCTTCGCAGGCCGCATTTGCCTCTATCTGGATTACTCAGCTTTTAAACCATTGGCCTTGGACGCGCACCGCGGATGAGCGTTCAAGTGGGTGAAGCAATTTGGAAATTTTGGCATTTCTCTCTCTACATCAGTCGGAACGTACCTTGGCTTGTCATAAGTCGATATGAACCTCGGCTTGTCATAGGCCAGTATGGAACTCTGCTTATTATAAGTAGGAAAGGGCTCATCGTGAGAAGCGCGGACGTTTTGCGTTTTAAGGTCCTGGACAGACTGTTGTATACTGTCATTATCAGCGGCTTTGATAACTCGTAGGCTTGTAATGCCGGACAACGTAGACTGGTAACAAGTGAGAATGGTGTTGACCAGGGGCTTCGGTCGATCAGTTAACTGCTTCGTCTCATTGTAACCTGGGTGTTTGTGGAACACCGTTAGGTTACTACCTGGCCGGTTAGGGGGTTGCATAGTGTTAACGGGTTTCTTAGGCGGTACCGGAATCAACGTTTCTTCTTCTTCTTCAGAGCTAGCAGTAGTGCTCGTGCAAGTGGGGCAGGCACTAAGCTCTTCGACGTCAACTTTGTCAGTGGCCAAAGCAAGACAGCATTGGGTAAAAGGGCCGGGGCCCGCGGGTGATCCAAGGGTTTTCTCATTGACAGGGATAGGACGCGTACATTTGCAATTAACGCATGGGCCGGACCACTGTCCGGTGGTGCTCGGCGTGGGGGGCGGTGGGCTGATGGGTTGGCACATTCCAGTAGAGCTTGGGCATGGGCATGAGCATGGCGCGACTCCACAGCAGGCACCACATCCGAAGGGAAGGCACGCGCCGCAGCCGCAGGGCCCGCAGCCGCATGCACCACAGCCACAAGGGCCGGTAAGAGGGCCGCAGGGCCCGCAACAAGGGCCGCAGCCGCAACCACAAGGGCCGCAAGGGCCGCAGGGGCCGCAAGGGCCACAAAAAGGCCCGCAAGGGCCGCAAGGGCCACAATTGCCACAATAAGGCCCACAAGGGCCACAGGGGCCAACACACATACCACCGCAACAACAGTTACCACAGCACCCCGGGCCTACGCAACACTGACTGGAAGGACCGCAGCAACCGAACCCGCCGGCACCACAACCAACACCGGGGAAGCAAGGACCACACGGTCCAAACGGGCCTTGAGGGCCACACGGACCACAGGGCCCTTTGCCGCCGCAGCAAGGGACACACCCAGGACCACACGGTCCGCAACATGGGCCACACGGGCCGCATACGCCACACGGACCACACGGACCACCTGGCAAAGGACCGATAGTACGCCCTCCCCCCTTAGCGGACGCATAAAGGGGGAGACAGCTCATAGGCAAAGATCTCATATTAAATGGTAATTTAAGTTTAGTCACATCCAACATGTTCATGGCTTGCTCACTAGGCATAAGGTTGATCGTACTACTCTGGTTGTCAGAAGTTGGCATTACTGCAAGACTGTTAAGCACTCCGCAGACACATCCTGGGTTAGAGGGACCACATGGACCGCCAGGGTTAGGAGGACATGGGCCGCAGGGGCCACCCGGGGCCACGGGGCCGCCGGGGACGCAGGTACCCGTCACATGGTATGGTCCACAGAACCAGAAGCCGTAAGGGTAGTAGTAATAACCTGTCATGTATTGGATGCACCGCGGGGGCGTGTTGCAGGGCGCGGGGAGGGCGCTGCAGCAGGGCCCGCACCGCGCGGGGCAAGGACAACAAGGAGCGCACACGTTGCTAATGTGTTGCAACATCGACGATCTACCGTTGTCTGAAGACATCAACGGCTCACTACGGTAGTACGGCCGACAGTTGTTAGAAACCTTTTGCGGTGTTTTTAAGCAGAGTGGGTGACGATAGTGGTCTTGATGTAAGATAGCAGACTGAGTCTTCGGCAGGTATAGGCACGGAATCGGAAGAGCCTGTAGGGGCCCACTCGCTCCGATGCACGGACAGGATGCGGACCGGTGCAGAGGCCAGGCGGTCTTCGGCTTCTCAGGGGCCGCTTGCCTCTGCATCCCATGCATTCCGGCCACCGGAATATCCCGACTCACACATAGTTGCTCCATCGCATTCTTCATCGACGTGAGATTCGCTGAAAGGACGATTGTTTTACTGTAATCACAATCCTATCTAATAAAATGTATACAAGAGGGTGTAGTGCAAAATTAAACGGCGATTTATCAAGAGATGTTTATTGAATTTCTTGTTTGTTACAAATTGGTGTTATTTCAATAGATTTAAGTGGGAATCATCAGCTTTTGTTCCAAGAACGTCTTTTCGACGTAATACTTTGGTCTAGTTTTCCTTGTATTCGGTGGCTTTTGGGGGCTGAGGGGGGTATGGCTTTCGATAATTCGGGATGTTGGTGTACTGGAACGCCCCAGGAAATGTAGCAGGTCTGTCGCGTTGTTCCCTAGTCATTAGGCTTCTGGGGCTTTCTAAAATGGGGCCTAATTCGCAACTTATTCTTCTGGACCGCCTATGATGTATGGGACTCCTGTGTTCTGTACGCTTTTCGAACAAATTAGACAAGGGGTAGCGCAGCCGGGAGCTGAAACTGGGCTTAATGTAGGGAGTGCAGTAAACTGGGTGCTGCTGTTCATGCAATGCGTGAGGACGCTGGGGACAAGTCTGAGGCTGGGTACTGTAGGGGCATACATTCACAGACGAGTGAGGCATGTGATGACGCGGTGGCGCAAATGCAGGGATGGCGTTAAAGGGGAAAAACTTTGCTATGCCTCCTTTGGTGCGGGGTTGTGGAACTCTTTCAGGTTTGGTTTGGTCTTCATTTGGTAGTGGATAATTGATGATTTGCTGATGGGGTCTTGATGGGGGTGGGTGATGGGCCGGCGCTGGGGGTGGGTGATGGGCCGGCACACTCTGGCAACGAGGTTCTGGGTCACCGCCTACCACGGCCGATGCGACTGGGTTCATACAGGCACAGCATTTCGGACAAAGACAGCATTTCGGGCAAGGGCATGAGGGAGGTGGTGGGCCACAAGGTGGGCAAGGGGTGCTGCAGCAGGGGCCGCAAGGGCCACCGGGACAGCAGGGGCCACAGGGAGTGCATGTGCCCGAGACATGGTACGGCCCGCAGAACCAAAAGCCGTAGGGATAGTAGTAGTAGCCAGTCATATACTGGATGCACTTTGGAGGCGTGTTACACGGTGGGGGTAAGCTACTACAGCAACTCGGGCAGCATGCTGGACATGGTCCGCATTTGCATGGAGGGGGAGGGCATTTGTTGCCAGCAGAATGCGATGTATGAAAACTACTGCAGGGCACCATGTTGGGCATCGAGCCTGTCCGGTGCGTCATTAACGACTCGAGAGAGTGAAGAATGGAGCACGTAGGACCGCATTTTATTGGTGAATCGCTGTTAGTCGTTCGAGACGCAGGCACGATGTATGGGCAAGACGCGCAGAATCGCAAACGTGTGGTCTCGCTCCCACCACGACACTCGATGGCCGATGGCAGCGGCTTCGTCTTTTCAGTCTTCACGGTCCTCACGCGCAGAGGTCGGGCCTTATTCTTGAAGTTTCTGTGGCTTAGGACCGCCGTCGCTGCAAGGGAATTTTATGCTATTCACCTTCATTAAAAGATCCGAGACTGTCGGTGGAAGTTCAAATATTCAAACAGGTCAAGTTGCTCGCAAAGATTACTCCTTATGAGAAAGCTTCGCTTCATTAAGAGTAATCTGTGCGGGCTGTCAAATGAAACTATCAAATTATATGGAGGATTTATTGTAAACGTTGAAATCTCATGTAAAATACAAAATATAAAATATTTTTAAGTCAATTTATAAAGCGAATGTTTTATTTCAGGCTTAAGTAATTAATCAGGAAAGTTAGCACGGTGCCTGCTTGTTGAAACTTCCGGCCATCCTAGCTGGCATCTTTTTATCCTCCTTCTTGGTGTCATCCATTTTGCATGGTCCAGCCTTCGCTAAGCATTGCGGGCATATAGGGCTTGCTACGCACTTTTTCGGACATGGTTTAGGGCAAGGTGGGCAACATGGGCCACATGGACCACAGGGGCATGGGCAGCAGGGTCCACAAGGTCCGCAGGGGCCACAAGGACCGCAGGGGCCACAAGGACCGCAGGGGCCACATGGGCCGCAAGGGCACGGGCAGCGACAGGGGCCGCAAGGGCCACATGGGCCGCAGGGCCCGCAGGGCCCACATGGTCCGCACGGACCGCACGGCCCGCACGGGCCGCAGGGTCCACATGGGCCGCAGGGACATGGTCCGCACGGGCCACAGGGACATGGTCCGCACGGGCCGCAAGAGGCGCAGGCGGGGCCACAAGGCGGACACGCCGAGCAGGTGCAGCAAGGTGCACAGGGTCCACACGGGGGTTCGCATGGGCCGCACGACCTACAGCCGCAGTAGGGGCAGCCGCATGTTGGACAACCCTTTTTCTCGTCCTTTTTATCGGTAGCATAACCTCTTGTCAAGCCGCGCTGATCTCCACAACACAGAAGCTTCGTTCGACCACAGAACCGGGGCCCGAAGAACGCCACATTGTAGGCGCGAACTGCTGGAAAGGACATCCAAGCATATAATACTAGGCGAGAAAGCCGCTGGTTGGAAGCTCATGCTATTCGGAAGAACGAAGGCTCACGCGCACTCGCCGAGTATTATAAGCATGGAGGTCCTGTGACGGCGGCCACCGTTCTCCAAAATAACAGAACCGCACCAGCGGCACGTAAGCCGGAAGGCCAATTTTACACCAAGCAATATAATTTTTGGTCAATTCAATGAATTAAACCTCAAACTGTTATTGTTTCAACTTATTTGTGTGCGTTCATTGTACAATTACATTGCTTCGTGTATGGTGCATTTTTGAGTTCAGAAAGCAGCCATAAATGTCAGTGACAAATGTCAAACTGACAGCTTTCGCGCGATTGTCTTTCTTTATTTTAAAATATTTTTAGTAATATTTTGAGTTTCAATGCTTATTATTACCTACTACTATTTTTACTTAAATACTACCTGTACGCTACACCATGCTACCACTTACCTGTCCGTTAGAACTACGATGAACACAAAGATGATATTAACAATGAAAGGTACCCCCGAATTTAAATTACTAGATCGTTTTCCATAATCGAGATGCATACGTTGGGTTACACACAAAAACTATTGGATTTAGTTACAATGGCATTCAATCAATGGATTATACTCACATAATACTCCATTATTCCTTTTATTAGCCGCAGTGGCTAATGGTCGCCCTTTGAAGTATTTAAGCAACGACACGTTTTTGGGCAAAATCGCCTTCCTGAATACTAGGGACATGTTTCGCGATTTTCTTATCCTTTTTTAATATGTACTAAAATTTTTGTTGCCTGATTATTACTTGAGAATTTATCGAGATAAGTGTATATATTTTACTTGAAAATTTAGGCCATGGTAGGAGCGTGACCTTAGAGCTTGTCTCGTTAGAACAAAAGCTGCGTGACTGAAATTTGGACGTTCGATTTTCTTTCAATATTCTTTTTCAAATTCTTTTTCTGGCTGTTATTTCTTTCTTTTTGTTTCGTGGTGTATTTTGCTTGAAATACTTTTTCGTCGAATGTATTAAAGACTTTTTTACCGAAGGTCATAACATCGTCATGCTCAAAGTGGCTCCGGTCCGGTGTCCTATTTTGGTCAAATATGACCCTAATCGAAAGTCTACGAAGTCGGGGACAGGGCGATGCGCCTCAAGTGGAGTTAGGCAGGACCTATATTTCCAGGCTTTTATATCATCCCAACTGTTCTCAAAACGGCGACGGAAAACATTGTGAGGAAACCGGCATGTCCTAGAACCAAAATTTGGAGACATGTGACCTCTACCAACCCGCACTGTGCCCGCCTGGTGGATTACGGCCCACTCCCTCTCACCGTGGAAAGGCCGGTGTCCCAGCAATGGGAACATTATTGGCTGATTACGATGATCTTACAGTAACAATGGCGTTACGTTAGTACCTAACGTTTTAAGCTAAGTCCAGACTTGTATCATTTTAGTAATTCGATCTCTGTTGCGTAGCATCGACGTGTATCACTGTCGCTAGTTTGGACGCAAAATGATACGCGATCATACCACGCGCCGTAGCTGAAACATATCTGATACGTTCCGTATCGGATACGTGTATCGTGATCGGCAGTATGTGCGTAGTATGGACGCATTTCGATACTGTGTCACAAACACGATATGACTATGTCATTTGATACATGATATACCGCGACCCGCATTCCGTCTTGAGGCAGTATTGTACCGATCATCAAATACGCAATACCGCTACACGATCTATCGATTTGTATGCGTCCACAAAACACGACACGCGTTACTGACACGCTGACAAGATACAGTATACAGTATCGTTTAGAATGGACGTAGTTTTTGGCCCAATCGACGAGCAATAAGATAGTGATACGATGCAGTCGAAATGAGCGTCCATACTTAGGATACAAATAGGTACTCGATACGATACGCTTAATTTCGAACTTCAAGATGATACAAGTGTGGATCCAGCTTTACGGGATCCTTCAAACAGTCAAAGGAATGCTCAGCCTCTTTACTCCACGTGATCATGTTTTTAATTTTCTAAATAAACTAATGTCTGTTCCAAAAGTATCCCACAAAAGTGTAAACAAACCCTATTCAGATTAATTTCTTCCGCTATCACTCACGAAAGGAAACTAGTACTTTTCTATGTCAATGAAACTAGTCACATATTCATCTGTATTAAGAAGGTTACAACCATAGATATACGATAGATACAACTTTATACATTAGAATCTCAGACTAAGGAAAAGAAAGGACTCGGCATAACGAACAGTAGTTATAGGAATGTGATGTATTTCGACGGCATAGTTACTGACATATCGGCATCTCTTTTTAACTTATGAGGGTAATCATATTTAAAAAAGGACAACAGTAGTTTTATCATTACCAAAAACGGCAACATTATCTACAAAATATCTCACTGCGGCCGGTCGCCATGTTTTGTCACAGCCAACAAGTTCAACAACAAGTACATCAGTTGTCACCGCGACTTGTTTGTTTCAGTGTTTTGAAGAAAATTTTGTGTTATTAGGCGAAAATTTTGCTTGTTTATAGTGTTCGAATTTGCATAAGACTGCATTTATTATGGGTAGGTGCAGTGTGTTAGGCTGCAGCATGCCGCAAGCCGCCATCTTTGTGCCAGACTCACATTTTAGGTATGCACGTTTTTTTCGTAGGTATGTCATGTCTATTTTCATGAGGTCCTGGGTTCGATTCCCAGGTGGGGCAGTTTTATTAAATAAAAAAATGTTTATTTCACCAACTCTACATGAGTTGGTGAAATAAACATTTTTTTAATAACATTGTTAAGTTTGGAGTGACCTTTTAAGGTGGATGCTCCAAGGTAGCCCGCAAAATTCTAATTTTCTTACGTTCTTTGCAATTTGCTGGTGGTGGTGGGCTAAGCTGTACGTTGATTAAAATATGATTCGCGGCCGTAACAAATATGTATTTACAGAATTATAATCATTAGAATCAGTAATACAATCTACTAAAATGTCAAGATTTCATGAAATAGTCATTCAGTTGGATTACTTGATCTTAGGGAGTAGTCATAACAGACGTCCGAGGCGCGCGCTCAGAACGCCACGTTTCGGGTGCACGCCCTACAGACGGTAGCGCTAGTTATAATTCGTTGCATAAAAATTCATAAAATTTTATAGAGCGTCCGAAACGCAGCGTTCTGAGCGCGCGCCTCGGACTTCTGTATGACTACTCCCTTAGAGAGTTGTGTTGATAACTTTGACAATTTACCAATGCGTTTTCTGTTTCTTTTGTATACTTTTTCGTTAGATACTTTTGGAATAGACCATATGAAACTTACTCGGAATGACAATCCTGTATACATTCTTATTACGACTACTTTGTCGTGATAAGGAGAACTACACTTCGCGCGCTCTCTCTTGCATCGTTATCTGGTTTTTTCAATACATTACCTAAGCACAGCGCCACCCTGACAAAGTCTCTCAAGCGGCAATAGATCCTTGTAGCACTGTAGCAGTAGGCTAGGCAGGCTTTGTGGTTTATGGTAAGGCAAAGACAGATGAAAAAAAACCGGTCAAGAGCGAGTCGGTATCGCGCACCGAGGGTTCCGTACTATCATAATATATAAATAACCTGCGAGTACCTAGAAAGAAAGAAAGAAAGAAAACACTACCTACTATTTTTCTTTCTATAACACTGCCCGACCTGGGAATCGAACCCAGGACCTCGTGCTCAGCAGTAGTGCTTGCGACCACGAGATCAACGAGGCATTCTAATGTATAAACTTGTAACCTTCTTATTACAGATGAATGTGTGACTAATTTCCTTTCTTGAGTAATAGAGTAAGAAATTAATCTGAATAAGGTTTGTTTACACTTTTGTGAACATTTCACTCACGAACAATAGGAAAGAGTACATCATAGTTGTGAAACATCAAATGTTTTTAAATTTTCATCGGCGCGATGCCTATTATATATTATTATTCGTCAGAGAATTTTAACAATGCGGTGTAGAATGTTGCAGTTTTAGGTCAGCGCCATCTCTTGACCAATAGTGGAACTAATGTAATTTTTGTTGATGATTTCTGAAAAAGAGTGCGGTTTAGAGACATCCTTTTATTTTTCTTGTAATCATTACATACACTTCTAACAAAGAATAATTTCAGATTTTTCTCTATGCAAACTTCGGAGATAAGGTGGTGGGGGAACGGTATTTCTTTTTACATTTTTCATCAAAAGTCGAAAACTATGCGGCCTAAAAAAAGAAAAAAAAAATTGAGAATGTGCAAACAGCGCTCTTTCATAATTATGATACCCCACATGTCCTAGTAGCCCCACTTAGAATTTTTAAGTCTGTTTTCAGTCCCCGTTGCAAAAAAAAAAAAACTTTTATTTCTTTCATATTTGCAAAATAGTTGGGCAACATCATCTAAAACTATTCCAAATTTCAAGTTGACAGCATTAGTAGTTCTTGAGATATCCAGTGACAGACGGACAGACAGACAGACTGAGTCGCACCATATGGGTTCCTTTTTACCATTTTGGTACGGAACCCTAAAAAACCCGTTTTACAAGCCGGTGTCTGTCTGTAATCAAATCTTGCAAGTTAATTTTGACTCACTTCCCGGTTTCCGAAAAAGCTGAAATTTTGCATGCATATGTAAATTTAATGACAATGCAATATTATTATGACATGGAGCTGATCTGATGATGAAGCCGGAAGGTCTATAATAAATCGACGCAACCTCATCTAGTTTGGGCTCGTAACTTTACAACATAAGTAGATAGGGATATAAATATCAACACGGACGGCGGCGCACGGTGTCATGGTTATGGCTGCTCCGCTTTGGTATTCCTGGGTTCGATTCCCGGGTCGAGCAAAGGGGCCAACTAAAGGATTTCATTTCAGGAAATTCTCAGTAGCAGCCGAATCTGGAATAGCGCCCTTTTACATGCAACATTCTCGCTGCCATGGTGCAATGTGTGTACTATACAACTTTGCTTACCCCTTCGAGAAATATCTGCGTACTGTTTTATAGATGGCACCACCGCTAAGGTACATCTCCGCCTTGGTGGAGTCCCGAACTCCTCCAAAGCTGATGTTGAACATGTGCATAATTCCCTTCCTCATATGTGATAGAGTAAATTCTACCTATGCCAATATTTAAGCTGCAATCAAGTCCCCAGTCTTAATTTAGCTGCCACAAAAACCTCGTTAAATATAAGTCGTTTAGTGTGTGTTAGCTGGAGTGACGTCACCCCAGCTTCCTCATTTAATACAGGCTAACCAGTGAGGTCAGGGTTTTGAACTATAGTCAGAAAAATAAGGCATTGGCGCTGATTCCCTTGTTCACAAACTAAACTAAATTTAAGTTCTGTGCATCTTTTTCTTTCTATTTCATTAAGAAAAGGACAAAAGATAAAATATTAGTTTAGTCCTGTCAAATTAAGATACTCCATAAACAGATTAGACGTGATTAAAAACATGGCTACTAAAAATATTGTACGTCTTTTTACGTCTGGCGCTGACTAATTTGACAGGACTAAACTAATATGTATCTTCTGTCCTTTTCTAAATTAAATAGAAAGAAAAGGATGCATTGAACTTAAATTTAGTTTAGTTTGTGAACAAGAGCATCAGCGCCGTACCTGCAGAAGGAAGGAAAGAACTGAACGTTAATACTTACAACAGCTAGGGTGTATCTACTGGCTGTGTGGGGTTGAACAACGTGCCGCGGGCGTGGCGAGTGGGGTGTGCGACGTGGGGGAACTAGCGGTGCCTCTCGCTGCTCGCCGCCGTCTCGCGTCGCCAGCTTGCGAGTTAGAGCTCACGTCAGTTTTGTTCGCGCTAACCAAATATGAGACATCTCCTCTCCTCACCTCGTCGGCGGTAGGACAGGTTCCAAAAGCAGGGTAGAAAAAATACACTAAAAATTATATTAACTTCTTTATTTATAATAATAAAGTAAAACAAAAACATATTTACAATATTAAAGTGATTTTTTTGAATAAATTAAAAACATTTGTTTAAACCTAAATTCGTTAATTTACTAAAAATCATATTCATAAATATTGCTTGGGTTGTGAGCAATGGCGAGGTGTATTTACCTACTGATTTTGTAGCGTCCAGCACTTTCGATACATAATTAGCCAATAATGTTCCCACTGCTGGGACACATGCGTCCTCTCTTCGAGAGGGAGTGGGCTGTAATCACCACGCGGCAACCTTCCGGAATTTATTCTCTAAATGATGATAAGAATCGCATCAAAATCCGTTTTGTAGTTTAGAAGAACATCGCGGTCACACAGACAGACATGAAAAGCGACTTTAATTTATAAAATTTAAAGATATAGAAAGTGTAATTAATATAACTGAAGATATAATATATCTTCAGTTATATTAGTTACACAATTAGAATTTTTTAGGAAACTAGCCTATTATATTATAATAGGCTAGTTTCCTAAAAAATTCTAATTAGTCCGTCAGTTAGATTATCAAAAAATATTGGACCCGTAGTTTTTCTTTTGTTAATTATATAAAAAACGATGAAGATATCGTCCGTTAAAGTTCCGCGTGACGTCACTTGCCTGTCTTGCTTTGCTACACTTTTTAGCATGGCGTGACGTCACGACACCCCACTCCCAAATTTTGACGCGCTTTATCTTTGTCATTTTTTGTTTGGTTGACAAAAGAAAAAATACGTGTCCACAATTTTTCGATAATCTAACTGACGGACTAAATATAATAATTATTTTTTTATCCAGGAAACTACCCTATTGCGAAACACACTAAAGGATTATTTCCAACGGCTCGCATCGCAACGGATCCGAACGGATTTTACAATCTTTAAACGATATTGAATCGTGTACACAATATTTAAAGTCTATATTACCAAGCCGCGCACAGCAGCTTGACCGCGGGCGTCTTCCGCGACACGCGATCGTAGCCGAAAGTATGCTGCGTCACGCGATCGGCTCCGTTCACCTGTCGTCGTATACGATCGAATCCTTTCGGCATTAGAAATTAGAATACGTCAACACGGTAGGAATGAAACTATTTGACTAGACGCAGAAACGGATACGTTCGCAAGCGACGGTACGGAGCCGACCGTATGCGTCGACATCCTGCCGGACGCGATCGGCTGTCGCCGCATCCGTTGCTATCCTTTCCGATCCGAGCCGTTTGGTGGAAAATCATCCTTAACAGTAGCAATGGCTTTCATTCTGACAGTTCAACAACATTCATTGCGTTATTTACGTTGTTGAGCAGACAAACTTTTCGAACATATGAAGCAATGGATTAGCAATATCCTTCAAAATTATTCAGATTGTGGTTGTGTGTTTACGCAATTAGGGTGCCGTTCGAAGTGATGCTTGGGGGAGGCTTATGCACAGCAGTGGACGCCTTCGGCTGAAATGATGATGAAGATGACAAATGCTTTACAGAATCAGTAGATACACGTCTTGGACAAACACAGCATTTGGTACATAGGATAATATTTAATTTTATTCTACAATTTTTTGAAAAAAAAAAAATACAAAACCCTTTACCCTTTTTTTGAACTTTGAATTTGAAATTATCTGACGTCTGTTGTGTTTGAAGGGTGTTGGTGACTTTGCATTATTCTTTGATGCCGTATTTCTTAACAGATTGAATGTCGTAATTACAGAAACAATTGAAAAGCCATTGTGTGTCGCGTGGATCCACGTTCGCCGAAACGCGGATCCACGTGAGACACAATGGTTAACAAAGTACGACTCAGCATTGATTACAAGATAATTTCAAATATGGAGTGGAATTTTTATAAAGGTTTTATCTTCTAGATAAAATACAGTAATTTGCCAAAAAAAAGCTTATTTCCAAAACTAGTAGAAATCAAATTCGTTTGTTACATTAACTATTACTAGCTGTGACCAATGATAAAGATTTTATTATTTAGGTAAGAGAAGCACCCTATGTCCTCTAGATATCAAGTTATAGTTTGGCAAATATCATCAAAATGTGTTCAGTAGAATCCGGTCGTATTCTCAAACGGTACTCAACTTTAAATCGCCGTTAATATTCAAACTGTCTCTTTTACAGCACAACCATCCTGTAATGTTCCCACTGCTGGGACACAGGCCTCCTCTCTGTGAGAGGGAGTGGGTGTTTAATCCACAACGCGGTCCAGTGCGGGTTGGTAGATGTCACATGTCTTCGAATTTTCGGTTCTAGGACATGCCGGTTCCCTCACGATGTTATCCTTCAGCATTAAAAAATGTATTTTGCAGGCTACGTAAGCACATCTTCCTTAGTGTCGTTTGAGAATTCGACATTTTCGCATTTTTTTATAATAATAATAAAAATGCACGTTATTTCTTCATTCTGTCAACGGGAATCAAAATATTAAATACTTTCTTAAATTGGTCAATTTTTGTGAAAGTGCATAAATGTCAAGCACGGGATCCCGTTTCTAAATATCCGGGATCCGCCAACTATTACCTAATAGCCCTGGATCAGTGACCAAAAATCCCGGGAAACCTTAGATACATCCCGGGAATTTCTTTGTGAAAAACGAAAAATCCCGGAACCAGTACAAAATCTATATCCCGGGATCGTACAGTCAAATCCCGGGATAGACTAAGAAACATCCCGGGATCAAGTCTGAAAAGACAAAAATCCCGGGATTATTATTTAAAATGCAACATTCCCGGGGTATATATAAAATAATAATACTCATATCTAGTGCCTAGTCACTACTTTACAAGTGTACAAATTCGATAAGCAAAGATTTAGGAACTTATTATTTCACTGGGGAGTTTGCTGCGCCAATTCTTCCCAGTGAAAACACTAGGAAGTGGTGAAGGGCGGGAGTGTCGAGGGACGTGTGTGAAGTGTTTGACGTTCGAAAAGTGCTGATTTTCAGTCTAATTTGAATAAATAACTTTTGATTTGATTAAAAAAAAAAAAAAAAAAAACAATGTCAATCTTTGAAAGAGGTACAGGTTGTTTTACAATATAATTTAAAGGAATGGCCGTGGAGTTTCTTGCCCGTTTTTCTCCATAGGTATACAAATTAGTCAGCGCCTGACGTAAATAAAATTGACATATTTTTAGTAGCCATGTTTTTAATCACGTCTAAACTGTCTATGGAGTATCTTAATTTGACAGGACTGAAGTAATATTTTTATCTTCTGTCCTTTTCCTAATGAAATAGAAAGAAAAAGATGCACTGAACTTAAATTTAGTTTAGTTTGTGAACAAGGGAATCGGCGCCATTTACAGAGGACCCAACTATTTAAAATTTACCACAAACTTATTTATTTTAATAACTGCTTAATAATTTAATTTCAATAAAAGAAATTTAAATTCTGGTAATATTAAATAATTAGGTTTTGTACGCGGTTTTGGTCGCGTTGAGCTCGGAAATCTATCCCACGGGAATGTACGACCGGGATAAAAAGTATTCTATACCCTAACCCAGGTCATAGGCAAAGTTTTAGGAAAACAAGATTTAAAATACAGTCGTGCAAGTGACACGAAGATGAAGAAGACCTAGGGGCCTACTCCAAAGTGCGAATGTTCGGATCGGACCGACACATGGCCGAACCGAATATTATTGAAAAAATGCGAAAAAAGTTCGGATCGGCTCCAGTTGGGTCGGGACCATAGTCAATATTCGAAAGAGTGTAGTAGTGTAGGATCGGAACCGATCGAACCAAAAACTTCGTAGCAGGAAACGGCCGAACATTCCGCCGATACTACTTCGGAGTAGATCCCCAGGTCCTGGTCTATCCGTGCGCCAAGCATTGAGATCCGCTCAGCCGTTAAGATGTGAAAAGAAGAGAGACAGAGTTAGTGCGGTTTCGCACTACCTCCGATTTCAATCCGAATCGGGAATATTCTGAATTCGGATGGACTAAGTTCGGATGTAGTGCGCAACCCCTCATACGAATAGTACTATGGCTACTTTGGACCGTAATTTCTTGGATTCGGATCGGATGCAGTGCAGAACCGTGCTCATAATTTAATATTTATAGCAATTACAGGGTGGCAAGAATATCGACGTAGAAAACTGTTGCCTTGTATTCAGTACAAGATTCTGAAACCGCCCTACGTTGGAACTTCGCGTCTTCAGTACCGCGTAGAGACACCACTTTTTCATTAAAAGGGAGTTTTTTTTTTGATAGCATAAGCAGTATAAGCCTATAATGTTCCCACTGCTGGGACACAGGCCTCCTCACTGTGAGGAGTGGGCTGTAATCCACCACGCGGGCCCAGTGCGGGTTGGTAGATGACACTTGTCTTCGAATTTTTGGTTCCTAGACATACCGGTTTCGCCAAGTTTTCCTTCACCATTTTGAGAGCAGTGGTGATGAAATGAAGTAAAGCGCCTGTCTAGGTTCGAACCTACGAGTCTTAAGTCGCGACTGTAACCACTGAGCCACTACTGGTCTCCCTCCATTCTAGACAACACGGTTAGCGCAGTGGCTGAGCGATCGGACTGCTGCGCTGCGTGTCGCGGGTCCGATTCCCGCACAGAACAAATATTTGTAAGTCCTACATGTATTTGTTCCGAGTCTGGGTGTTTTTCTATCTATAATATGTATGTATTTACAAAAAAAAAATGTATATAAGTAGTTTATCAGCCATCTTGTTACCATAACACAAGCATTAGGTTGCTTAGCTTGGGACTAGATGGCGCTGTGTGAAATGTCCAGGGATATTATTATTCTACACTAGGGGATCTAGAATCGTGTGCTAAATTCAAGGTTTCAGTTTGCGTATAGATGTCCTTGCTACCCAGTAGATAAGTGCTTGAAATATACTGTTTCAATAAATGAGCTTTAAATTGTGGTAATAAAAATGATATTAATATTTCATTGTAATGATCATGAGGAAATCTACATCTAGCAGAGGATTTTAACAGGTTAATATTTACAGCGCCTTTATTTTCATAGTAATAAGGGCGATTTTCATATTTCAAATGTCACTGTTGATGGCAGTGGACTGTACATAGGACAACTAGTTTGTATAATATCATAATTATACATATTGCACTAATATGTCGAAAGCATATTTTAACAGCCTGTTTTCTTACCTCCAGATAAGTTCCGGTTAACTTCTCTGGCAGATATCTACATTAAACTTATGTTTTATTTAGAATTTATATGATGGGAGTGGATTTAGGAACAGGCTGTAGGTATTTTAATAAAATTTATATATTTTTCACTAACGACAACCCTGAGAAAGTTGACAGTTTAAAGTCAGAGTTGCCACATAAAAAATCTGAGGAACAATTCCCGTATGTTTAAAAACGTTTGCATTCTAATCTCAATATGTCAGAAATACCTCTATGTTCCCTGTATTTTTGACAAGTTTTTGACATACGCTGACATGAGATTGCGACTAGATTTTGAACGTTTTTAATTACGGGAAAAGTCCCTGCTAATCAAATAAAGTATATAGCAGATTATAACACTGTAATAATAATAAACATAGCATGGTGATTGGCAACATTACCCCCTTACAGGAATTTTATCTCACAAAGCGAAGCGCGTTTTACTTGTGGCAACACTAGCGTACAAACACGCAGTGAATGTGTGCGTGGAGACGAGGAACGTCAGCACACAACACAGACACACACGCACACAACACAGACACACACGCATACAACACAGACACACACACGCACACAACACAGACACACACGCACACAACACAGACACATACGTACACAACACAGACACACACGCACACAACACAGACACACACGCACACGTATTAAAATATTTTCAGATTAGTGTCAACTATTTACAAGACAATATAACCTCAAAACCTATGTCAGTTGGAATTAAGCTTTCAAAATGCTAAATGCTAGACGTGCGCGATGCGCGTGGCGGTAAAATGAAACAAACCCTTCCCCTCTTCACCCGCGCGGGGAATATTCTCTATGCAACTCGGAAAACAAAAACATCGTGCTTTCATACACAAATGTGTGTGGCCACGCCTCTCTTGTTTTGATGTTTATATGTAACTAGCTGCGCCCCGCGGTTTCACCCGCATAAGTTTCGATCCCGTGGGAATATCGGGATAAAAAGTATCCTATGTGTTATTCCTGGTAATAAGCTATCTGTGTGTCAAATTTCAACCAAATCCGTTCAGTACTTTTTGCGTGAAAGAGGAACAAATGTCCATCCATCCATACGAACTTTCGCGTATATAATATTTGTAGGATGTTTAAAAAAAACACAGCTTTACATACACATTCGCAGCGTGTTTGTACACTTGGTTAGCACAAGTAAAGCGCGCGTCGTTTCGTGACATAACAATACTTTACGACGAACGTGTGGGTACCAATCCAACCGTCCACCAGCTGGTAAGTGGTCAACGCAGCCTATACCAGCGGCTTCGCAGTCGCCATACCAGAATCTTAACAGGACCTGGGGGTTTACCACCAGCTCTTACAGCGGGGCAGAAGTTGAACTGCCCTGCTTTCTTGTACTTAGTCATAGAACAAAAAAGCAGTGCAGTTCAACTTCTGCCCTGCCATAAGAGCTGGTGGTAAGCCCCGTAGCCGTTAATATGACAACATCGAGCTTTAGAAAGAAACGGTCACATGCCTGTGTGACAGAGACGACGCTCTACAAAGCTGAACAGAACATTACGCCTCTTAGGTTTGGGCAGTTATACACCCACATTCCTGGATCTGTGTCCGGTTGATGGCAATAGCCTCGCCCTCTTTTACGTGGAACTTAAATATAACTGGTGAAGTATTGGTGTGCTACAGGTGCACCAATAATAGCCTATAATGTTCCCACTGCTGGGACACAGGCCTCCTCTTTGTAAGAGGGAGTGGGTTGAAAACCACCACGCGGCCCCAGTGCGGGTTGGCAGATGTCACATGTCTTCGTTTGGTTCTAGGACATGTCGGTTTGCTCACGATGTTTCCCTTCACCGTTTTTGAGAGCAGTGGTGATGAAAATATTTAGGTACACAAAGTAAAGCGCCTGTCTGGGTTCGAACCTACGACCTACAGCTCGTAAGTCGCGGCCGTTACCACTCGGCCACCACTGCTCTCGGAAGGTAGGTATAATCTGCACTCGCAAAATATTCGCCAAAAATGTAAACAAATACGAATTTATTGAAAAATAACTTTAATTCCTACACAATAAACTTCAGTTTACGCTACAACTTCAAACATTTTTATAACTTTTTCAATAGTGCTAGTCACTCTGGAATCCACTTAATTACCGTTAAAATAAAGTTGATATTTGTTTAACTTGAAATAACGTTATTTGAAACATAAATAAAATTTGAATACAGGTACACCACTGCCTCACCCTTCGGAGATAACAGGCTTGATGTTATATTACGTTGTTATTTCATCCGTTATGTTTAAACCCCATGTGATAGGGGCGAACCTATTGTCATCAACCGGGCACAAATTCAGACTCCAGGGTACTACTGAGAAATTTCTGATGGAAAAACTTCAGGACCTCATGCTCAGTAGTACCGTTAGCAAACACTACACCAACGAGGCAGCTGAACTTTTCCTTAAACCCGATGTGCCATATCAAAAGCTGAGGATTATGGATACATTCGTACTAGAGGACTTATCAGGGGTAAAAAATGATTATTTTATATATTGGCGCCGATTCAATTGTTTACAAACTAAACTAAATTTAAGTTCAGTGCATCTTTTTCTTTCTATTTCATTAAGAAAAGGACAGAAGATAAATATTAGTTCACTCCTGTCAAATTAGTCAGCGCCTGACGTAAATTGACGTATTTTTAGAAGCCATGTTTTTAATCACGTCTAATATGTCTATGGAATATCTTAATTTGACAGAGCTAAACTAATATTTTATCTTCTGTCCTTTTCTTAATGAAATAGAAAAAATAAGATGCACTGAACTTAAATTTAGTTTAGTTTGTGAAAAAGGGAATCGGCGCAAATGTCCAACAATAATAGTTTAAAATATTTTAAAGAGATATTACGCACAAATATAAACCAATTTTACCAGAAGACCAACTCTGAAATCTAAAAAAAAAAACAGCTGTTTTACAATTTTCATACATTTTGGTTAGATTTTTGTATAAAACGGTTTTTTTATGTATTTACGATTTGTTCCGTTTATATTCGTAAGTATTTTGACTTTAAAATATTTGTCCTTATTATTGTTAAAGGCTCCGGAAACAAGGCCAGTTTGCAAGTCAGTTCAGCGAAGCCATTCAATACATACATGTCTTCAAATGTACAGTCAACAGCAAAAGTAGATGATGAAGATCAGAAATTTAACACTAATGAACGGAGTTCGCAGCTATATGACAGCTGTACTAGTAGTAAATGTTTGGTATAATTTACAATCACATACTTTTGAATCACTTCGACGCCACACAGTTCTGACGCCAACTCCGTTCATTAGTATTGAATTTCTGATTTTGATCATCTACTTTTGCTGTTGACTGTACAATGTACACACATACATACCGGTCGAATACAGAACCTCCTTTTTTGAAGTCGGTTAAAAAAATGACAGTGTCCGGACAGGGGGCTAAAAATCGAGACATACTCAAACATGATCGGACATTCTTTTTACATAGTTCTCACATGAATTCAACATGAAAGATGTAACCAATATTTTGATTTACAAGAGTGTCCATGGAGTTTCTTGCCCGTTCTTCTCCATAGGAATTTAATAGTTCTACAGACCATGCCGTCATTAGATGGCAAGCTGACCAGACGTTCACTACGCCTGGACAGGAAAGTCTGCTCACTAAACCAACACTTCCACACGATAGGCATAACGGACAGCCCCCTGTGCAGGGCTTGCATGGAGGCTGAGGAAACCGTTGTGCATGTGCTCTTTAAGTCCATAGGCGTCACTCAGATTAGGTCCTTCAAGTGGACCATTGTGCGTGGGCCATGGCGGCCGTCGGTGGTTATCCAACAGTCCACCTCCCTCCGAAGTTGATTAGGTCCACTCTCGGGACACCCAGATCTTACTCAGACGTTCTCAACAGACCAGGAGACCTAATCAACTTCTGGAGGGAGGTGGACTGTTGGATAACCACCGACGGCCGCCATGGCCCACGCACAATGGTCCACTTGAAGGACTAAGTGCGGAAACCAAACCCACAACATAGAACATAGGCCTCCAGACCGTATTTCCGCCACGGGGCGGTCAATCTCAACGGAGACTAGCCTTCGGCGCGGAAGATATTATAGTACACAAGTGTGTGCGAAGGCACAGGTGCACTCCCTCTTCCCTCACTCTCATAGTCCGATGGGACGGCAATCCAACACGACCGGAGAGAGATAAGGAACCTCTTTGGGATGGGCAACTAGCTTCATCTTCCTGACTGACCGACCTCTTGAGAATTCAAAAGTGCCTTTAATTGGTTTATTTGAAATAAATGCTTTGAGGTAACCGTCCTCGCAAACTGGTCTCATATCCAGAGACTTGTGTACATTGTAATATACTAAAAAAATATGTTGATATAACAAAAGGACATACAAACAGATATTAATCACGTAATTACTATCGGTGATACTTCTGTAGCTTCTCACAGCTGGGCGTGCGCAGTTTTTGCGCGTCGGCGTACTGTCGCGAGTCCCCGAAGTTGCGCGCCTTCCACACCATGCTGTCGCGGTAGTTGCGCTCGCGCTGGCAAGCGTGGCGGAGGCCGACTGTGGGGCAAATAGGGGATTTAAAAAGAAAAATAAGTATACACACTAAGAAAAAAAAAATCGTCCTCGTACAGGACTTCTCAAAGTCCTGTACGAGGCCAAAAGGTTCAGCATGATGCTGTAACGTCAGTGTTATGCGTAGTTCGCATGTGGCGATGTAGATGGCGCCACATGTGACAGGGACGCCACTACAAAAGAGGACTTTTCCTCTCGATGTGCTGTATTCAACTCAAACTCAAATTATTTATTTCAATTAAACCATTTCAGGCACTTTTGAATTGTCAAAATTAAATTGTCAACGGCTGGGTACTCAATCTGCCTGCCTTTTCCCAACTATGTTGGGGTCAGCTTCCAGTCTGACCTGTTCAGCTGAAATAGCAGTATTTTACATGGAGCTACTGCCTATCTGACCTCCACAACGCAGTTCTTGGGTAATACGATACCCCTTTAAGACTGGTTAGTGTTAGACTTTCGGGCTTCTGATGACCCGTAACGACTGTCAATCTTTGACAGTCGTTACGGGTCGTCAGAAGCCGGTCGTCAACCGCTGGAAATCAAAAGATGTATCAACGGCTGGGTACTGTTTGATAGTATTAGGATAGTTTTTTTTTGTGTTTGTCATCTCTCAGTTCAACCTATGAGGTTGTCTTCTTTTTAACCGGGCTTGCCTGTGGATGCCTCAATAAATTAAGGTCTCCAGCCAGGGGTTAGAAAACTTAAAAACTAAGCGACTACACGCTAAGGGCACCCCCTGTGGGGTACAGAGTTCGGCTTAGTGTCGCTGGGAGAGGGCAGCAAGGGACAGGCTGGGTCGGAATTATTTAGGGACGGATTTAAAGCTACAGGCTCAGCGGCGTGGGCTGGCTCCAGCAAGGGTCGGGGCAGACATGGTATGAGACGTCGCGACGGGCCTCGGCGGCGAGGACAGAAGGACGGGTGTCGGGTGAGAATAGATTTGTTCAAACATACCTATATATTCCTCCTCTATAGCCATTTCGAGGCGTCGCAGCGATCCTTGGTAGTCAGTGTGGAAGTTTTCTTTAACGTAGTAGGGCACCTGAAGTTACAAAAAGCATAATATTTTAGGACAATGTACAAAATCAACAAACAAAATCTAAAAAAGAAAACTTGTGATGTGTTTTCTATAAGAGAGAGAGAGAGAGACAGACAGAGAAACACGGGCACGCCGGCGGCTTACAACTATAGCAACGCGCGATAAGGAACTTCGTTCCAAAAATGTTCCGTCCGTCCGTCACACACACACACACACACATACTTACACAAAGTGCACATGTTGCACAAGGTTGTCTTTAAAAGATCGCTCTTAGCGATAAGACCGCCCATTGTGTCACCCTTTGTAAAATTTCTATATTTACTCGTATGTTCTGTAATTTATAATGGTGTACATAAATAAAGAGTATTCCATTCTATTCTATTGTAGCCAAAATAATTCGTTAGCCTACGTTATTGTTTTAATTTTTTATTTTTTTATTTGGAACGAAGTTCATTAACGGAGCTTGCGGTTGGAGTACTTGGTGAAATCGTCACGTAACGAAAAAGCGTTATGAGTCGAGCAGAAACAAGCAAAAACGAAGTAATATCGCGGACAGGCGATGTGATGTGACGGGGTGGAACGGGGGACAAGAAATTTCACGCGGACAAAGTCGCGGGCAGAAGTTAGTCATCATCTGTCTGCCTATTCCCAACTATGTCGGGGTCGGCTTCCAGTCTAACCGGATGCAGCTGAATTCCGGAGCGACTGCCTATCTGACTTCAACAACCCAGTTACTGGGTAATATGATACCCCTTGGTAAGACTGGTTGTCACATTTTCGGGCTTCTGACGACCCGTAACGACTGTCAAAGATTCACAAATGACAGCCGAGACTAACGGCTTAACGTGCTTTCCGAGGCACGGAGGGGTCTTGGTATGTGAAGGTGGTCAACCATCCACGGACCTACCGCGGCAAGCGTAGCTTAACCTGATATATTGCATTAAGTCCGCCTTTGTACCTTTTTGTGCGAAAAGTTTAAATAAATAAATAAATAAATAAATAAATATATCGATCTTTGCAGCTGTTATTACTTAGTCACAAGCCCCTCGGCCAGAAGTTAGTAAATAAATAAATTAGAGCGCTACGCCTCTAACGCGTAATGTCCACAGAAGAGTTAATATCCTAGCACAAACCTTCAAATTGACCGTCTCCCTCGGCACAGGATACTTGGAGTTCGGCGCGAGGCTGTAGACCGGCTCGCTGATAAAGTAGCCGGACATCATGGACAGCAGCACGAGGACCAGCACGGGCAGGAGCTGCACCAGGCCGGCGTGGGCGTCGCGCTGTTCCGGCTCGCGAGCACGTCGCCGGGCGTAGACTGTGGGGCCGCCGCCGGGGAAGGCTGCTAGATGGGACATATTTTGTATGATAAATAAACATAATCAGAACATGTTGAGAGTAGTACTGATGATGTTTTGTTGGTACATGTGTCTGAGGCACGTGTCTGTGTGTCTGAGGGGCGTATGTATGTCTGTGGGGCATGTGTATATGTGTCTGTGTCTGAGGGGCACGTGTATGTGTGTCTGAGGCACGTGTCTCTTACCGGTAGCTCCGAAGAACATGTTGAACAGTTCCTCAGCCGTGAGATCCGACTCGAATCCTCTTGAGTAGTACTGATGCTGTGTTGCCGGGGCGTGTGAAGATTCCTCGCCTCGCAGGTCATATTGTTTGCGTTTCTCGGCGTCCGTTAGAATGGCTGCCGCGTTGCCTATCGCCTGTAATGAGAGGAAATTAGCTGTAGCGTAACGCATGGATAACCAGCCTATAATGTACGACGACACGGTTGGCGCAGTGGTTAAGCGATTGACTGCTGCGCTGCGTGTCGCGGGTTCGATTCCCGCACAGAACAAATATTTGTAAGTCCTACATGTATTTGTTCCGAGTCTGGGTGTTTTTCTATCTATAATATGTATGTATTTACAAAAAAAAAAATGTATATAAGTAGTTTATCAGCCATCTTGTTACCATAACACAAGCATTAGGTTGCTTAGCTTGGGACTAGATGGCGCTGTGTGAAATGTCCAGGGATATTATTATTATTATTAATGTTCCCACTGCTGGGACACAGGCCTCCTTTCAGTGAAAGAGAGAGTAGATCTGCTGTGAACTGCTGTGTGCTACTGCTGTGGAAGAGCGGAGTCTCCTAACACAGGCATTACTTGCTTAACAGGAGGCTCCAATCACCAACTAATGTAAAACTCTTTGGTTCAGAAATAAATTTGATTTTGATTGATTTGAGATCGTAATCCACCACGCGGGCCAAATGCGGGTTGGTAATGTCACATGTCTTCGAATTTTTAGTTCTAGGATATGGCTAGGTTTCCACACGATGTTAACCTTCACCGTTTTGAGAGCAGTGGTGATGAATAATTTACACAAAGTAAAGCGCTTGTCAGGGTTCGAACCTACGAGCTACAACTCGGTAAGTCGGGGCCGTTATTATTGGGCCAGCACTACTCAAATATTTATGTAAATCATTTTCATGACAGCCACTGCAGCCTTTATGTGCTGTCTCCGCTTTTTAACCGACTTCTAAAAAAGGAGGAGGTTCTCAATTCGGATGTTTGTATTTTATTTATTTTTGTTCGCAAGTTACTCCGTCGCTTGCCAACCGATTTGAAAAATTATTTTTTTGTTGGAAAGGGTATACTTCCCAAATGGTCCCATAGAAATTTTATCAAAAACGGTTCAGTAGTTTGGTTTTTAAACCAAAATTACTGGTAAAAATGACAACTTAAAAGTGAAAAATAAAAACTTTTTTGCAAAAAAAAAAAAACAACCGACTTCCAAAAACGACACTACAAAGTGAAAAATAACTTTAATTCCGGAAGTCGGTGGCAAACAACGAAAATGCGAACCCAACGACACCGACTTCCGAAATTAAAGTTATTTTTCACTTTGTAGTGTCGTTTTTGGAAGTCGGTTGTTTTTTTTTTTAGGGACCTGTAACTTAAGCGGGATGTCGCTGCTCAGGTGAGGCCATGCTGACTCCGTGCAGTGCTTATACGAACGTGGACCCTAAAAAAGTTACATACCTACTACTAGTTACTTTATGTATGTATTTATTGTATTATGTAAATGGTACACCACAGACTACAGTATTTGTCTCTCCTTCCCCTTTCTAATCCACCCAAAGGTTGTCTTAAAAAGATCGCTCTTAGCGATAAGACCGCCCATTGTGTCACCCTTTGTAAAATTTCTATATTTATGTGTGTAATTTATATGGTGTACATAATAAAGGATATTCTATTCTACCTTGAAAGCTTCCGCGGCTCCTGGCGCGTGGTTCTTATCAGGATGCAGCTGCAGAGCGAGTTTCTTGTAAGCTTTCTTTACGTCGGAGTCTGTCGCTTCCTTTGATACTCCTGGAAAGTAACATTATACCATTTTTAGATACCACGTGGAAATCGGTTTTATTACGGAGGAATGAGGAGAATGTCGTGAGGAAAGTTTTGTGTATAAATGTCGAAGGCTATAAGAGTAGGGGATGATTTAGATACCTCGTGGTTAAATAACAACAACCGCACAGGTCGATCTTAAAGTGCTGGCATCGCTTGCCGAAGTCGCTCCGTGGATGAGAGATCATTCATTACATAACGAGACTCCGCCGTGCCTCGGAAAGCATGTTAAGCTGGCGGTCCCGGCTGTCATTCGTTAAATCTTTGACAGTCGTTACTGGTAGTCAAGAGCCCGAAAGTCTCAACAACAGTCTTGCCAAGAAATATAGTGTTACCCAGTAACTGAGTTGTGGAGCTCAGATAGGCAGTCGCTCCATGTAAAATACTGGTATTCAGTAGCATCCGATTAGACCTTTTTTTTTTTTTTTAATGTTATAAACTAGCGCTTGACTGCGATCCCGCCTGATGGAAAGCAGAGATGCAATCGTTGATGGTAAGCGCACTAATTTATTATGAGCCTATTCACTCTAGCCTTGAAAACACCCAAATTATAATCGGACGGGAAGACCGCTGCAGGCAAATTGTTCCAGTCCTTCGATGTGCGCGGCGGTGTCAACAACGTAAGGGTGGATACTCGCCGTACGACGGGTTGTCCGATGATAGAACGGTGACGGCGGAATTAAATCATGTAATTCCCGCGCACACTCTCCAGAATGCATCCTGTAGAATACCGAAAGGCTGGCTACCTTACGCCTGTGCTCCAGGCTTACTAGACTAGTAGCCGATCCCGACATAGTGTGCATACATTCGAGGGACACACGTCTATGACAGTTATGACAAAGGCAACTGCAACCTTCGACACGTGTCGGCGAGAATATACCGCTCATGTATTTGAGCACCGTTCGCACGAGCGACACGTTGTCAGCAGTTGCCTTTGTCGTCGACGCGTGACGTTCGTGTGTATGTACACTTAGGAAACGGCAATCCGGTGATGGCGATAATGTCTATGTCACCAGAACACGTCAGACATGACTTTTTAGTCACGTCACGTTAGACCGGGTGAATTGAATATTAAATAAACTTGCGTCATACATATCGCGACGCTTGAAGACAGGAAAAATTGTGCAACTATACTCTGCGTACCAATTGGGCCAATTTATAACCGACTTCAAAATGGGAGGAGGTTGTCAAGTCAACGGTATGTTTTTTTTTTGGTTCTAGGAAATGCCGGTTTCCTCACGATGTTTTCTTTCACGGTTTTGAGAGCAGTGCTGATGAAATAATTTGCACAAAGTAAAGCGCCGCCACGAGTCTTATTAGTAGCATAAACCTTGACCAGCAGAAATTCAAGGAAATTCATTATTTCCTTTGTTGCACAGTTTTTTACTGGACAATATGCACTACCTACTTAATATTATTATCATTTTTAACTAATATTGCTCTAATTGGGGCCCGTGGCTAAATAATAACAGCCGCACAGGTCGATGGGTCAGGTTAAGCTACGCTTGCCGCGGTTGGTCTGTGGATGGGTGACCATCTTTACATACCGAGACCCCTCCGTGCCTCGGAAAGCACGTTAAGCCGTTGGTCCCGGCTGTCATTCGTGGATCTTTGACAGTCGTTACGGATAGTCAGAATTCCAAAACTCTGACAACCAGTTTTTTTTTTTTTTTAATAAAATCTGGATTTTGCTGGCTGCCTTAAACCATTATTTGTGAGTTTTTTTATTCATAAATAAACCAGTTCTATCTTTATTAATTTCTAATGTTATCAACACAACAAGCAGGAAAACAGTTCTTGCGACCCTGAAATCAACTTTGTGTACTGGTTTATAAAGTAGACATTCCGATACTCATGAATAATTGCTTAAGAAATACAAAAAGGTTGAGCAATGATATTAAATATTTAAGTAAAAGAATCAATAATAAGCCACAAGTTGTATTGATTTTTACCTTCACATAGTACATCTCTGAATGAGTATGAATGTGGATGGCTATAAGAGTAGGGGAAGACCAAAGAAACGATGGATGGAATGTGTGAATGATGATATGGTTAGAAAGGGGGTGACCACCGAGATGACGACTAATAGAGAAGTATAGAAGAAAAAGATATGTTGCGCAGACCCCAAATAAATTGGGGTGCGCAGGAGAATGATAATGGTAAATCCATACTAATATTATAAATTTGTAAGTAACCCTGCCTGTATGTATATTTTGATGCCAAAACCACTGAACAGATTTCGATAAAATTTGGCAAGGAGATAGATGGTATTCTGGGGTACATAGGTTACTTTTTGGCCCAGTAACATGTGCCTGTGGGATAATTTCCCACATACACGTGGGAGAAGCCGCAGATAGTAGCTAGTTATAAACGCGAAAGTTTGTAAAACGTGAAAGGATGGATAGATGGTACTTAAACTGTAACTGTCGCACTATGTATAACTGCACCTTATCATTTTGTATCAATAAACATATCAATTAGACACTCGCCACAGAAGTTTGTGTTATTTATCATCTATAGGCAATCTTCCTGCCTATATCAACGAGAAGCAGTCATCTATCATTTATCATCTAAGTGTAGGCGTGAATCAAAACCCCTACAGTTACTCTTTCATGGAAAAACTACTGAATGGATTCTGATGAAACTTTAAAGTAATATAGCTTATACATCAGAATAACTTAAAGGATACTTTTTATTCTGATAATAACACGGAATTGAAACTTATGCGGGTGAAACTGCAGGGTGCTGCTAGTATAATATTATAAATGTGAAAGTTAGTATGTTTGTTACTCAATTACACAAAAAGGGCTAAACAGATTTGGACGAAATTTGGCATACAGGACATAGACAATGACTTGAATATGTATAAACCGTTAGGACACATTTTTTCCTCAGCAGTACGTTTCCATGGGATCAATTTCAACTTTTTTTTTTATTATCTCAATTTATTTACGGGGTTTTTTGTTAACAGAATATGTCACTTAACATAAATACATATAGTATACTAGTCTACCTGCAACCTTATAGCCAAAGTAATAATATGATAAAGCGTTCCAGCCTCAACTGATAATGGTGAGGCCAACTTTCAATTTTCATGAGGGCAATGCCGCCGTCAAAAGCTAATGAATAACTAATTCTCTAATCAAAGGACCCTGGACCAGACCCTTACTAAGCTTTGTAACTAGAAGCAACTAGAAGTCAGTAAGGAATAAAAACATTAGTTATGTAAGCTTCAAACATCTGACCAAGATTATATCTTGATTTTAAAAGAGACTGTGACCTCTGAGTTTGTTTCACCCTTTCTTCTCAGAGTAATCGGATAGGAAACACCGACTTTATTTTGTTTTAAAAATATGATTGATGTGTAAAAGTGTACAAACCTACTTGCAGAAATAAAATCATTTATCATTTAACAGTTGTTCTAAAGCCTCTGTTATCGTGAAAGAGAATGTAATAGCATAAACCATAGACCAAAAGAATTGCAGCTACTTTCTAAAGATGCTCAATACAGTTTTCACTAGTCAACCACATAGTCAACTTCCCTATCACAGACAATAATAATTGTCATTGATAACAGTATGACATTATCATAATACTATTGTAGAGTATTTTGGAGACTTTTGACGTATAAAAAGTAAGTAAAAGCACCTTTGAACCCGAATTCATCAAGACTGAATTACTAATTAATTAATTGGCTAACTTACCCAATATTTCATAGAAATCCTTGCATTTATTGACACGGCGGACCGCCTCCTGCTGATCTGGAGTATATTCCCTCTGTGGAACATGATGTGCTGTAGGCTTTCGCCTCCTCACCTCCTCAGTACTAGGACTTGAAGGAGGGGTCCGTTTAGGGGCTGCTGTCGACGGCCCCGCAGCCCTAACCCGCGTCAAGAGCTCCTTAGCAAGCGTAGTAGGGTACAGGCGTTCAGCTTTAAGCAGAAACTTCTCAGCTTTTTCCATATTCCCTCCTGTAAAAGCATTTTGCGCTATTGCTATACATTTTTCTGCTTCGTCCTTGTTCCCTTCAAGCGTCATTTTTCGGTGTTTAGACGCCCGTTGTAGGTGTAAATTGTTTTTGATACCCTAAGGACACGTCACAGAATGATTTGGAGATCGCGACGCGCAAATTTAATTAGCGCAAATAGAATTTAATTGCGTTGAATTCACTACATTTAGATGCATTAATGGAATATGAATGTAGGTAACTAGGTAGGTATTGCGTCAATCAAAATACTGCGGGGCTGCCAACATAATAAATTGATTTATGGTTTCCTTGTTTCCGCATTCGGGCAAAGGTATTATGGAAATAAATTTAGTAGAATGGTAGTTTTTTTTTTTATTGGCAATAGTCTCACTCTTGACCTCAATGCAGCCCAGAGGTAGGGACTAGATTTGTGGACTAGCTGTTGCCCGCGACTTCGTCTGCGATCCAGGATAAAAAGCAGCCTATGTCCTTTTCCAGTGGGGATTTGCGTAACACCCTATCAGTAGCAATGGGTTTCATTTTGACAGATTAACAACATTCATTGCGTTATTTACGTTGCTTAGCAGACAATTTTTTCGAACATGAAGCAATGGATATGAAATATCCTTCAAATTGATTCAAATTGAGATCGTTAGTGTGTTACGCAATAAGGCTGCAGATCATGGTCTACCCATGTGTCAAATTACGTTTAAATCCGTTCAGCTGTAAGCGCTGTTGTAGCGCTGTTGTAGTGCTGCTGTAGCGTAAAAGCGTAATTCTTTTTTTTTAATTTTCTGCGCAACTTTCTTAATTTTTTTCCGTAATAAACTTCTACAAAGTATTAGAAAACTTAAAAAAAAAGATGCATGAAATCGGTTAAGTCGTTCTCAAGTTATGGCGTGATTAAGGGAAATAGGGATTCATTTTTATATAATTATATTATGTATAGAAGATGTGTTTCCGAGTTTAGTCGCCAGTACGCTATCAAAAATCAAAACTAAAGTCCTTTCACAGTTATTTTACCTCTAAGTTCTCTGATAACAACGAGAATAAAGATCACTGTGATTTTGATAGTGATGCAAAATCAGAGTTAGAAAATAACTGTGAAGTTCATAGTTTGAATCAAAAATCATCATGTGGTTAAATGCTCTAAGTGTGGTTTGCATTGTTTTGGCCTGCCAAAACAATGGCCACACATAGGGTTTTGTTATTTGGTATAAAATTAATAATTATTACTTTTTATGCGTCATAATCACTAAAGGCCCAAGGGCCAAAACCATGAAAATGAAATTTGAACTTCGAACACGTTTGACGTTTTTAATCAAGCGTTCCATTTACTGAAAACATTTGGAACATTAGCTTTTATTTGACGCTATCTCACTTGTTCTCCAAACATTTACGCTCTCTACCTCGCTCGCACAGCAGAACCAATACACATCACGCGAAGGATTAATCATCCACCGTCATATGACGTATGACGCATTAAAAGAATTGATTCAATTGAATTGTGAAATATTATTGCGCTAGGCGTATCCGGCGCTTAGTATTTAAGTGTAAATCGTCAAAAAACGTTGTGTAAGCTTTTTAAAATCAGTTTTTGGACTAACCGCCGCGAAAAACATCCAAGAAAAAATGGCTGCTCCGCCAATCTACAACCCTGTAAGTCTTTTTACATTCCTCTATGTTGTTGCGAAAGATGCCATCTTATGCGGCATTTTACTTGTTTTCAAGGGCATTTAGAACAATTTGGTACGATTAGTTACATTACGCGATATGTAAATACTGTGTTCTGTTAGAACGAAGTTATCATGATCCTTTTACGGTAATATGAATTGGTATTCGTTGGTATTTCGTCGTGCCCAAGGTCTCACATAGTACGGATACGGAGAAGGTAATTCACGATGTCCGCGTAAATTAACGGTTTTTCCTCAATTCTCAATGTACATTCTTGGAAATGTTGCTTGTTTTTGCAGTAAATACTCTTAAGATACTCTTAAGTAATCGGCTTCTGCAAATTAGGTACATATTTAAGTTGTCTAATAATTTGCACATTTATATTCCTAACCTGTCAGTGTCTACTCCAAAAGCATGACCAAAATCCAGTAGAAACTAAGATTCCAATGTTCAGAATGTAGGTAATAGTATTATAATAGATTTGCAGCCACTTATTATTGTGATTTAAAAGAGTGTCCATGGAGTTTCTTGCCCGTTCTTCTCCATAAGTACCTACTACGCTTTGGAATGTGCAACTAGCTTCATCTTTTCGACTGACTGACCCATGACAATATTCAAAAGTGCCTGTAATTGGTTTAGTTGAAATAAATAGTTTGAGTTTGAGTTGAGCAGCTATCTCTAAAATACTACACTTGTTAAGTACCTACCTACACAGATTAATACACTACGGGTCAAAGACCGCATAAGGTAATAAGGTACAGCGGGCTGGTATCCGCAACTCCACGACAATGCGCGTATTTTGCGTACGGCCCCGCATTAAAATGGACACAGTGATTCCTACATGCTTTATTCACATAAGGAAAATGTCTTGAATTTTGCAAGATTAGAAGAGCTAGATTCTTTACATACTATTTTGTATTGTTTTTGTGACACAGAAACTAGTTGTTATATTATAACGGCCTTCAGGAAAATCTGTCATTTTCACCAAAATTTGACATTAACCCAGATGTTACTGAAATGTTTCCAGGAAAGCCAGGAAAACGTGGCTTTTTGATAGGTCCTTCGTAACATAGGGGTTGTATGCATTTTGGATTTTTTAGAAGGTCCGTTGCAGTATCTCTGTTTATCATGATCATCATCTGCCTAGCCTTTCCCCCAACTATGTTCGGGTCAGATTCAACAACTATCACTCCGAAAACGGCTATAAATAAATGAAAAAAATTGTATTACCCAGTAACTGGTTTTTGAGGGTCAGATAGGCAGTCGCTCTATTTCAAATGCTGATATTCAGCTGCATCCGGTTAGACTGGAAGCCAACCCCAACATAGTCGGGATAAGGCTGGAGAAATTGATGATCTTGTGTTTTTGTTGCCTTCCTGATTACACAGTGATTGCTTCTTTCTATCTTCCGTGTCCCCATCATACTCCATTAAGTAACACAATACCTTGTGTATATTATCTGACTGGTATATTATCTTTTGTCAAAATAATATCTTGCGTGATTGATTGATTGATTGGCCAAGGTTATTATGTTTGCAATCACAGTAGCAAACAATAATATTTCTTTATGTTGGGGCTTAGGTTAATAGGTAATGAGGGCTGGTGTCCGCAACTCCACATCCATGAGCGTATTTTGGGGAAAATCGATTATTCGATCCACTCCAGCTCCTCAAGGAAGGCCAGCAATGCCTTGATGTTACTGACATCTCATGGAGGGTACCTGGGTTACCGAAGTACTTTGCCCAGTACGTGGCGACCACCGGGCAGTCAATCAGTTATTTTACTGCTGACTGTACATCAATATCGAAACCTCAGTGATCTTTGTAATCCTTACAAAATGGTTGCTGTTGGGTAATTGGGTTGCTGCCACAGACAAGTTTGTCAAAATCACAGTGATTTTTATTTTCATTACTTACATGCAACATTTTTTCCGTATCCTATCGGTAAAGTTCGACCGACGCATGCGGCTCACGCATGACGTCATCAAATTCGGCGTGAGCGAACCGCGTCATGACGATGCTACTCAAATTAATTTGTGACGAAATTCGCATTATTATTCGCAAATTACATTGTTGATTGTCACTCCTATATTTACTGAAGGTACCTTCAGTAAATGACAATCAACAATGGAATTTCGAATCGGAAATGAAGAGATCCGCAGGAGAACCAAGGTAACCGACATAGCCCGGGGAATTGTCAAACTTAAGGGGAGGGCACATTGCTCGCAGAACATATAGGAGACCGACGACCTTGTGAAGGCCGCAGGAACCCGTTGGATGCGAGAAGCACAGAACTGGTCGAAGTGGAGGTGCTTGGGGGGGCCTATGTACACTAGTGGACATCTTTCTGAAATTGTGATGATGATGATCAACAATGGCAATTTTTTAGCACGGCATGAGCTAGTTCTCGCTCTTTCCGAGAGATCTCGTGCGATCCCATAGTCTGTTCCAAAAGTAACTGAAGAAAGTGTAAACAAAACCTGTTCAGGTTAAATTCTTACGCAATCAATCACTAACGGGAATGAGCAACATCAGTATTTAGAAGATTTCAATCAACTGTATATCTCATCACTTCTTTCAACAAGCATTGTTTGAATATGTTATTAAATGGATCTAATAAAACTCGAATGTGTCGAATTAAAATCACCTTAAAGGTGATTAATTTTGGGTTTAAGTATTCAAATAATCAAAATCAAAGCAATTAGTAACTGACACAAAAAATTGGCATCCACAGTTACATACTTCGTTCTGATCCTTTTATTTACATTTTCATCACATATTTTGGAACAGATCATACAGATTGCGGCGGCTTGTTCTCAGTCGCGCTGTGTACACAAGCCTTTATTTACGTCTAGACTACACGTAGTATTTAAATAATGACGTATTTAATAGTAGACACGGCTACACATCAAGCTATGCAAAACCAGTATTAGCTGACCGTTCATTGTGAGAAAATATCATACAAAGTGAGGCCAAGACAAACTGGTTTTGTTGACGTGTAGCCGTGTGTACATACATTAATTGTACTGTGCGTACTAAACTAGAAAATGAATGGTTTCATCATCTGCCTAGCCTTTTCCCAACTACGTTGGGGTCGGCTTCTAGTCTAACCGGATGCAGGTGAATACCAGTATTTTACATGGAGCGACTGCCTATCTGATCTCCACAATCCAGTTACTGGGTAATACGATACGTAAAGCACTTGTCTAGGTTCGGACCTATGACCTGCAACTCTCAAGCCGCGGCCGCAACCACTGGGCCACCATGGCTCTCAATTTATTTATGACTCAGATTATTATTCTATTCTAATTTTAGATCTGACTGCGACCGAGATAAATGATAGCAGCTGGATTCAAAGACTCAAATCTATATACCTATATATAAAAATCAATTGCTGTTCGTTTGTCTCGCTAAAACTCGAGAACGGCTGGGCCGATTTAGCTGATTTTGGTTTTGAAATATTTGTCGTAGTCCAGGGAAGGTTTAAACGGTGAGAAAATATGGAAATTACTTATAGGAGTAGGGTAGGAGTAGTGTAGGAGTAAGTTAGGAGTAGGGTGGGAGTAGTGTAGGAGTAGGTTAGGAGTAGGGTAGGGGGTAGGACACCACGCGAAAGAAGTAGCGCCGGGCAGCTAGAAATAATTTATATGGCAAAACAACGTTTGCCGGGTCAGCTAGAAAAAAAAAACAATTTGATTAATAAAAATTGTAATGAAAAATTTACCGATAAAATTATAATTTTTATTTTTTTCATGCGGCAATGTTTACACCAAATATGAAATTAAATTTTACGAAAATTAGTGGAATAGCTAATGATCTGCTGGGAGTTCAGGAAATGAATAGCTTTTAGAGGTATTGCTTAAAATGGCCTTTTTAGGACCCCAGGTTGGTAGATGGCACACGTCTTCAAATTTTTGGTTCCAGGACATGTCGGTTTGTTCACGATGTTTCCCTTCACCGTTTTTGAGAGCAGTGGTGATGAAATGGTAGCGGGATCGTCCGAAAGGGTTACCGCTGCCCTGGAACATAAAGGGCTAAGGAAGGAACACGGGTGGATTTTAGTCAGTAAGAGCCTGACACTCCCTTCTGCTCCACCCAGAGCGGGAGGGGTCATTTGATGGTTTCCCATCCTGAAAAAAAAAAAAAAAAGATGAAATAATTTGCACAAAGTATAGCGTCTGTCTGGGTTCGGACCCACGACCCACAACTCGTAAGTCGGGACCGCAGTTGACTGCTCCTTAAAACCGTAGCCCCAGTCCTGATCGGTACGACCTAACCTTGTACTCTCATTAATGATCGTCCTATGACCTTGTACCAGCGCAGTACGTTATGACGTCGGTTGTATTATTGATCGTGTCTTCCTGTTATCCGACATCAGGGCTTCACAGACTTGTATTAGGTATCACAGTTAACATAACATAAAAACATTTTATTTCACATAAACCTACATGGGCACTTATGAAACTTCAGAAGCTAGGTGCACGGTTTCAATTGGCCGTTTTGTATGGAGAAGCGCCGCCAAGAAACTCCACCTATGCTACCACTTTGCCAAGGTCGGTAATTGGTATGTGGATGAGTCCATCTTTACATACTAAGAACCCTCCGAGCCTAGGAAAGCTCGTGAAGCCGTTGGTCCCGGCTGTCATACCTAGGTCTTTGACAGTCGTTACGAGTCCTAAGAAGATCGAAAGTCTGACTACCAGTCTTACCAAGGGGTATCGTGTTACTCACCATGTAAAGTACTGGTATTCAACTGCATCCGGTTAGACTGGAAGCCGACCCCAAAATAGTTGAGAAACGGCAAGGGAGACAAAGACATCTCTATTAGATTAACCGTCATCTCAGTGCTGACTTCCGCCCTTCAGCTTTGACTGACGTGTCCGTAGCTTGGTGTTGTGTCATAGGTTTTGTTTTACAACTCCCCCCATCCTACCATCGCCCTTTTCCCACCAGACAACCAGACGTACTGCAGCGTACTATCCACATTTATTTGAAAACCTGACCTGTCGTACTCAGCGCTTCTCCTCCACGTTTATTATGCGCACAGCCAAAGTGTGGAACTCTACGATTTGTGTTCTCGCCCACATTTAACCCGTCAGCCTTCAAAGCAAGAGTGAACAGGCATCTTCTGGGCACGCTCGTTCCATCATAGACCTCATCCATCGCTTTCCATCAGGCGTGATCGCGGCCAAGAGTAGGCCCATTTAGTAATAAAAAAAAAAATATCTTGTTGTGCCAGCGACTGTTCGCGTGCGTGTCGGAAAACAAATTGGATTCAAAGGACTTTTTTGCACGAGAGAGAGAGAGAGAGAGAGTCCCGTTACTCCTTATAACACACAGTCCCATCAAAATCGGTCCAGCCGTTTCGGAGATTAGCGGGAAAAAAAGTGCAAAAAAATAAAAATAAAATAAAAAAGATTCTTCGTTTTCAATGGAGGTGTACGTACCTACACAATATTCTCTGACTGCCGAACCCAATTACATATCTATCATCAGTTTTGGCATTATCTCTGGTTTTGACGTCCCAATAATCTATATCAGTAGGAATTTGTATGATTATATTATACTGGCCGTTATAATTATATTATATGCAATTAAACTGTCCAGTAAACTAATTATGCTTTAGGTATTCCCAAATTGATGGGGAAAAGTATATGTGAACGCAAGCAGGAAAGTGGGTACGTCCAACTTTCCTGTTTCTCCGTTCGTCATATAGAATTTCCCGTGTAATCTCGATGGCTATAAGAGTAGGGGAAGACCAAAGAAACGATGGATGGAATGTGTGAATGATGATATGGTTAGAAAGGGGGTGACTACCGAGATGACGACTGATAGAGATAAGAGAAGTATGGAAGACAGACATGTCAAAATCTAATTAGTCCGTCAGTTAGATTATCAAGAAATATTGAACCCGTATTTTTTCAAATGCAAATAAAAACAACCGACTTCTAAAAACGACACTACAAAGTGAAAAATAACTTGGAATTTTGGAAGTCGGTGTCGTTGGGTTCGCATTTTTTTTTATTTTTCACTTTGTAGTGTCGTTTTTGGAAGTCAGTTGTTTTTTTTTTCAAAAAAGTTTTTATTTTTCACTTTTAAGTTGTAATTTTTACTAGTAATTTTGGTTTAAAAACCAAACTACTGAACCGTTTTTGATGAAATTTTTATGGGACCATTTGGGAAGTATACCCTTTCCAACAAAAAAAGAATTTTTCAAATCGGTTGGCAAGCGACGGAGTCATGCGCGAACAAACGTAAAAAAAAAATACAAAAATCCGAATTGAGAACCTCCTCCTTTTTTAGAAGTCGGTTAAAAATGATGAAGATATCGCCCCTTAAAGTTCCGCGTGACGTCACTTGTTTGCGACACTTTTGCAAGCAATTGATGTCACGACCCCCCCACTCCCAAATTTTGACGCGCTTTATCTTTGTCATTTTTTGTTTGATTGATAATAGAAAAAATACGTATCCATTATTTTTCGACAATCTAACTGACGGACTAAATATAATAATATTTTTTTTACCTAGGTAACTACCCTATTGTGCATGCGCGAACTTCCCCCACTACAAAATCTCTTGCCAACTTACTTGCCAGTAACTCCCACACGCTTTACTTTGTGTCAATTATTTCATCACCACCGCTCTCAAAACGGTGAAGGAAAACATCGTGAGGGAACCGGCATGTCCTAGAACCGAAAATCGAAGACATGTGACATCTACCAACCCGCACTGGGCCGCGTGGTGATTACAGCCCACTCCCTCTAGAAGAAAGGAGGCCTGTGTCCCAACAGTGGGAACATTATAGGCAGGTTATGATTTTGCACGCGTTATTTAACGCGACTCAAGCACTCGCGCGCGACTGTCAAGTCACCTGTATTAAACCTTAGTTGATAAGCGAGTCATTGACCTGCTTATCAACTATTGAATGTTAGGTATACAACACTTATCTGGCTATTATTTATATATTAAATAACTGCCCGACCCTTAGATAAATTCTTACATCGATTAGGTGTCAGCGTATATCTGACGTCGAAACGTCTTAACGAAGTACGTTCACTGCTGAACATAGGCCTCCCCTAAGCAACGCTATCGCCACTCCGATCGATTTTGTGCTTCTCGCATCCAGCTAATTCCTGCGGACTTCACCAGAAGGCCAATTCTCGTAATTTAAAACGTTCAAAGTCTAGTCGCACTGTCATCTCGGCGACAAACAAATGTCAAAAACTTGTCAAAATGTAGGGAAATTTAAAGTATTTTTGACAGATTGAGACTGAGATCAGACTGAACCTTCCAACGCTACGTCTTCCGGTATGCGGTCGCTACTCCAGAGGGGCAATTCTCGTAATTTTAAGAACGTTCAGTCTGATCTCTCTAAAAATACCTCTAATTACCCTACACTTTTGACAAGTTTTTTTGACGTTTGTTTGTTACCGAGATGAGACTGCGACTAGATTTTGAACGTTTTAAATTACGCGAATTGGCCTTCAGAACTTTTCGGCCCCATCGGCTGTCTGTTCTGCAAGCAATGTGTCCTGCCCACTGCCACTTAAGTTTGGCAATTCTTCGGGCTATGTCGGTTACCTTGGTTCTCCTACGAATCTCTTCATTTCTGATTCGATCACGTAAGGAAACTTCAAGCATAGCCCTCTCCATTGCCCTTTGGGTGACTTTCAGCCTTCTAATAAGGCCCAATGTGAGCGCACGTATCAGTGCCATAGGTTATCACTGGCAACACGCACTGGTCAAAGACTTTCGTCTTGAGACACTGCCTGCGGTATGTGGAACGAGAAGATATAGGGTAGCTTCGTGAACGCTGCCCAGCCGAGTCGGATTCGACGATTGACCTCTTTCTCGAAGTTGGAGCTACCTAACTGGACAGTTGCTCCTAGGTGAACATAATCGTCCACAAATTCGAGTGTAGAGCATCTTCATGAGGGTGGGTGTTACATGGGCATTTGACATGTTCCACCTTCGTTTTGTCCATGTTCATTTTAAGACCCACGTTTTTTCCATCCTAAAACAGCAACCCTTGGGTGGATACTCGAAATTCTTGTCTGATTGTTATTCCGACTTTTCACCCCAAGTATAGCCATTATCAACGGTAAACAGTAAATATATTAGATCATCAGTAAACAGTAAATATATAAGATCATCAACACTATGTCGACTGCACAGTTGGCGCAGTCAAGTGGTTAAGCGATTGACTGCTGCGCTGCGTGTCGCAGGTTCGATTTTCGCACGGAACAAATATTTGTATGGCCTACAAGTAGTTGTTTCGGGTCTGGCTGTTTGTGTATTTTGTGCGTGTACAAACATTTAAACTCACGTTTAATGTTTGTAAACGCACCCACGACACAGGAGAAATTCCTAGTGTGGGGCACCGTTTTTTATGAAAAAAAAAAATGCATTGTAATAAATTACGGGTCGTCAGAAGCCCGAAAGTCTTACCAAGGAAAGAAAGAAAGAAAATACATTTATAAGGGGTTTAGTATTATCTAGTAACTGGGTTGTTGAGGTCAGATAGGCAGTCGCTCCATATAAAATACTGGTACTCAGCTGCATCCGGTTAGACTAGAAGCCGACCCCAACATAATTGGAAAAGGTTAGGTAGATGTTGATGACACTTTAATTTTATTACGTAATTATTTATATAACCACAAATTAAAACAGACATTGTTACGTATTGTATTTAAATTAAGACAAGTGAAACTTCCTCGTTTTAAATTATACTAATATGTAATTTATTAATTCTGCAATCTGTTCAGGAAATGACCAACTGTCATTTCAATATTAAATAGATGTAATTGTGTATCACACTAATATAATAAAGGCGAAAGTTTGTGTGTGTGTGTGTGTTTGTATGTTTGTTACTTCTCCACGCTCAAACGGCTGGACCAATTTTGATGAAATTTGGTATGGACGTAGCTGACACCCTGGATTAACACATAGGATACTTTTTCTCCCGATATTCCCACGGGATCGAAACTTATGCGGGTGAAACCACGGGGCGCAACTAGTCCTGGATAAATTCGTCTCTTTTAATGTACATTTGTAATCGGTTTCTAAAAGACATCATTCATGTGTCGAAAATTTCATATCCAAAAACAAAAGGGCCTAATAATTTTTTTGTATTTTTTCAGGTAATACCATGTGTGCACCCGATCCCCGCTGGCATGTACCCTGGTCGTATGATCAGGGTGCAGGGTAGCTGCCCCCCTGGCGCTCAGAGGTAAGTCTTCATCACCACGACGGCTCAAGACGGGTTGGCGATATCAGACTGTATATTAATTATAAGTCACGGTTTTCTCACGATGTTTTCCTTCACCGATTTCAGTACTGTCCAAGATAAACTCAAAAGGTACATATTTAATTGAAGAAATCGCATTGATACTTTTGAACCCACAACTTCGTGTATGAAAGGCCTGTTGGCGCATCATATCCTTCTCTTAGCCTTTTGGCCTCCTAAAGGACTTTCTGTTTCATTTTTCCTTTTGTTACTTTTTTTTTTCTTTTTATATAATAATTTGTTTTATTTTTATTTTTAACAGTGTTTAGTTTTGTTTATGATCCTGTACGAGTCGCAATAAATACTGTTTCTTTCTTTCTTTCATATACACCGTTAAATTTTCAGCGTTTTAATCCTTAAAAGGGGTCACTCTGGTGATGGTGTTGGTCAAAAAAAAAAATCAGTTGATCCATAGATTTATGTTCGCATAACTGGACATAATGTATGGATCAACTGACTTTTTTTCACGATTTCAGGGTTGGTCCAGTAGTAAAAGTTGTTCATTATGATGAGTACAATGACCCCTTTTAAGGATTAAAACGATCAAAATTTAACGGTGTATGTGCGTGATTGACCGAGGGTAAAAGTCTCGATTGAGCCCAATCAATAATCCGGGTCGAAAGACCATTGCATAATCATCCTATAATGTTCCCACTGCTGGGACACAGGCCTCCTCTTTGTGAGAGGGAGTGGGCCATAATCCACCTCGCGGGCCCATTCGAAAGACCATTGGTTGGGCTCAATCGGGACTTTATAATAAAAAAAGTAGTGGAATTTATTAAAATAGATGTGATATTGTAATTTACAATATTAACGTAGAAAATATAACAATGAAATGCCCGTAGTGGAACACGTCTGTGAGCTGAGTGGAGTCGAGGGCGCGGAGCGGCCGTCTCGTACTGGGTTCGAGACCCCGACGCCACTCGCCTTCCCTTCGGTCCATCACGCGCATATGTGATGCGCTTACAGGCCTTAACCACTGGGACATCACGAAATACAAATCGTCAGAGAAATGCAGGTCTAATATTGTCTTCGTATTTTTCACCAGATTCGCCATCAACCTCCAATGCGGTCCCAACACGGACCCTCGCGACGACATCGCCTTACACTTGAACTTCCGCTTCACGGAGATGTGTGTCGTACGGAACCATCTGACGGCTATGAACTGGGGGGTTGAGGAGACCAACGGTGGCATGCCTCTGAACAGGGGGGACCAGTTCGAGGCCTTGGTTCTGTGTGAGCCTCATGCATTGAAGGTGAGAAACAATTTTGTTGTTTTAGCATGTTCGTACGGAAAAGTATCGCGGCGGGATTTCACCTATCGGTCGATTTTCAACTATCGGTGTTGAGTTGAGCGTTTAAAATCCAACAGAGCGCATTCCAGCGCGACAAAAAGAAAACACAAAGTTGGGTTTTCAACTCTCGGCGCTCGGCAGAGCGTTGCAAATCCAGTGCGTGAAATAAAATCGCAGCGGGGAAATGTGCGAACCTAGGCTTATATTTTTTTTTTTTAGAAATGTAGAATTCGTATAAGTAAAAACTGCTTACGTTGGTCTAGTGCTGACCACGCGGTCCTGGGTTCGATCCCCGGGTCGGGCAGTGTTGTTGGGTTTTTTCTTCAGAAATTTCTCAGCCCGGTGTTTCGATTTGTGCCCGGTTGATCGCAATAGCCCCCCCCCCCCTCCCCCTCCCTCCCTATTACATGGGACTTATTGGCGAAATGTGGGTACGTGACTACATGTACAATAGGTGTAGAGTCACGAGCACCGATTTTTTCGTGAAATAACGAATGCAACGTTGAAATACGACACATTACATAAACCTATGGGTTCGAAAATACTATGTTTGTAACAACATAAAATTTCATTAAAAAATAAAGGAGGGCATCGCTTTTGAATAAAGCCGAGTGTATACATACTTTTGCTCGTGACTGTACGTGTACTAAAGGTGTACCTCTGCCTAACACTACGGGGAATAAAAGCGTAATGTTATGAAAATACAGAATTATTTGTGACCACCAGGTAGCACTAAACGGCGCCCATTTCTGCGAGTTCCCTCACCGGATCCCGTTCCAGAGGATCTCGCACCTGACCGTGGATGGCGACGTCATGATACAGCTCATCAGCTTCGAGGGAGCCCAGCCACCGCCGCAGCAGATGTATATGGTGCGTATACGTTCTTGTGTGTATTTGACTGGGTTTTTTAAAATGAGATTTTCGAAACCTAGAAAAAAAATACGCCACAATAAAATAAAATTTAAAATATAAAAAAAAAAACTGGCGTAGTTGTATGCGTTTTAAAGTGTAGATGTTAAAAAGCCGTTAGTTTATTTAATGCTTGTGGCGGCATCTACATTGTCACATGCGAACTACGTATCACACGTACATCACTCAAACATCCTGCATCACGCAAGCAGAGTTTACCGCGCAACTAGCACAAATACAACGTCCCGACGCCAATCGTTGGGCAGTAGCCCACCTGACAGAACACCTGTTTGCTCGGCTCCTAAGGGTCGCAGCGTGATGTTAGATAGCCTATAACCTTCCTCAAGAATTGGACTATCAAATGCAATAAGATTTTTTTTTTATCTATCTGGTTGTTCCGGAGATTACCCCCTACATACATACAAACAAACAAATTTCACCTCTATAATATTAGTATGGATTTGTTTCGACGGGAAATTCAATCGGGCACACAGCTTTTATCTTTGTAGTCATTTTATTGTAGATAGTATTATCGCCAAATCCTACATCTGACCATTTTGAAAACAAAACCCCGTGCACATGATGACCACAGCTGCGTCCGTAATTATAACAAAAGAGGATCCTTTTCAGGTCGACTAATAATATGCGCTGCAAGCAGGAATAGTCCTTACGGTGGTCAGATGTAGATTTTGGCGATAGTATAGACGCCAGCAGGTCAACCTACCCGAAACTGTCATATTTTCTCAATCAACCTTGAACCTATACTTTAGGAATAAAGTTGAAAATCTATTAAAGAAATTTGACAGATTGTAGTAGCTTGATGTGCTGGAGTCTGTACATCGTCATCACGTTTATTATTTATTCATGTGTATAAAATATTATAAAAGAGTAACGGTGGAGTTTCTTGCCCATTCTTCTCCATACGAAACTAACTTTTGGAAGGGCCGACTAGAATCCATTCTATTTTCTTTTAATTTTGATGTTCAAAAGTGCCTTTTTATTAAAAACTAGCTTTTGCCTGCGACTTCGTCCGCATGAAGCAACTTTCTTAATTTATTTTCCGTAAGAACCTTCTACAAAGTATTAGAAAATTTAAAAAAAAAGTTGGATGAAATCGGTAAAGTCGTTCTCTAGTTATTACGTGACCAAGGGAAATAGGGATTCATTTTTAACCGACTTCTAAAAAAGGAGGAGGTTCTCAAATCGGATGTTAGTATTTTTTTTTATGTTTGTTTGTTCGCGCATAACTCCGTCGCTTGAAATGCGAACCCAACGACACCGACTTCCGAAATTAAAGTTATTTTTCACTTTGGAGTGTCGTTTTTGGAAGTCGGTTGTTTTTGTTTTTTCAAAAAAGTTTTTTATATATATATAGATAAATGATTTGACTTTGATTTTTGTTTTGTTAGCCTGTACCTGTACTAAGATTGGTCGTCTGACATGCGGCAGATGTGTCCAGCCCAATCCATTTTAGCGTGGCAGCTTTCCAAATGACATCATTTATCTTTGTGATGTAACGGATGGTCGTATTCCTAACCCGGTCGACTTTGAATTATAAAAATAAAATGATAACATCAAAACCTATTTTATTCCAGTCGGAACCCCCCGCATATGGCGCGTACGGACAAGGGCCTCCGCCCCCGGCCTACGGAGCACCCGGTGGCTACGGTCAACCAGGTAGGAACACTTTGTTATGTACACCTTGGGTGATGATGGGTTAATATGGGAACTATGGTTAGTATGAGAACTACGGGTTATCATGGAAACTACGGCTTAATATTTAAACTATGGGTTAATGTGGGAACCAGGGTTTAATATGGGGCGGTGGGTTATTATGAGAACTACGGGTTAATACCGGACTTATGGGTTAATATGGGAACTTATGGGCTACCGGCAACCAAATACTACTAGACGCACTCATCATTTGCCTAGCCTTTTACCAACTAAGTAAGTTGTGGTCGGCTTCCAGTCTAACCGGATGCAGCTAAATACTAGAAGGACAATTCCCGCAACTAAAAACGTTAAAAATCTAGTCGCAATCTCATCTCAGCGACAGTCAAAGTCAAAAACTTGGCAAAAATCAAAGAAAATTTGAGGTATTTTTACAGATTGAGAATGAGATTAGACTGCGAAAAAATAAAGGAATTGCCCCTCAGTATTTTATATGGAGTGATTGTCTATCTGTCCTCGAAAATCCAATTACTGGGTAACACGATACCCCGCGGTAAAGACTGGTTGTCAGACTTTACCCCGCAATTATCCCGCTGTATTCAGCGTAGAGTTGCTTCAGTTTGGGCAGAGTTTTCAACCAAAATTTTGCGTTGAAATTAGGTAGTTTTATATTTAAAAATTGTTTTCTTCTGCATGTAAAAAAGTCATTTAGCTCCTAAACTTTAAATAATTTGCTAAACATACAGCGCCTGAACGGGCCTATGCGAGTTGGCTTCGGCCCCACGTACGCCTTCCAAAGGTTTCCCTATGGTACAGACGCCAGCACATCGAGCTACTAAAATCTGTCAAATTTATTCAATAGATTTTCAACTTTATCTTAAAAGAATTAAGATTCAAGGTTGATTGGGAAAATTTTACAATTTTGAGTAGCTTGACCTGCTGGCGTCTGTACCAAGATATAGCTTCGTCTATAGTACGTACGTAGTAATATTTGGTTGTTTTTCAATTACAGTAAATTTTGAGTACAGCCCGATTCTAAACTTTATGGCGGCTCTGAAGTGCGCCACTCGCAGCGCAATACCTCACCCCTCACCCCCGCTGACACGTGAATTTGTTACTGCGCAGCGACTCGCCTCGAGTTCAGAGCCGTCATAAAGTTTGAATCGGGCTGTAGTCGGCTGTACTATAGGTTTATGTAGGAAATTGTGTATTTGGGATGTCTTTCATACTTGCCTCTTAAAATGTCTTCTGTGGTTCTTATATATAATATACTAACATTTTTATTAAAATAAGGTTTCGACTCTACTTCAAGATGTAGTGAAGCGAATGTAAAGCTATGGATGATAAAACAAATACAGGGTGGCCGGGACATCGACGCGCAAACGTGCGTTGAAATTTTTCGTCGGTTAAAAAAAAAAAAAAAAATAACAAAGCATTGTCAAATGTTTGGAACAGCTATTTATTTTAATAACCGCGACAACTTTCAGCGCAGAGTCAAGAATCATGTACGGAAACCATGAGAACTGGGGACCTACTCCGAAGTGCAAAGTGCGATTGTTCGGATCGGACCGACACATGGCTGAACCGAATATTATTTAAAAATACGAAAAAAGTTCGGATCGGCTCAGTTGGGTTGGGACCGTAGTCAATATTCGAAAGAGTGTAGGAGTGTAGGATCGGAACCGACCGAACCAAATAGTAAATTCGTAGCAGGAAACGGCCGAACATTCGGCCGATACTACTTCGGAGTAGACCCCAGGTTGCGCGTGGATTCCCTGCCATCCTGGATATTGGAACACTATTTTGATTTAAAAGTTTTTTTGTCTACTCAAAAAGGGCTTGATTAGTTTGACCAAAATTTGATAAATTATATTAAATTTCTGGTACCAGTCACTTTTTTACGTGAAAAATAAATCTTCTTTTAAAACTAGATCGGCCTTATTACAAAACAAGGTTCATCTTTAGACACAGGTTTAAACCATCGAGCCATTTTAAAATTTCGAACTATAATCCGACAAAGTTAAAAGTCCTTATTACAAAAACTGACGTTAACCCGAGTTCGAGTTGTCAAATTTGCATTAAGATCTTTGCGTTTGTATAGGCTAGGTTTGGCTCGAAAGTCTAGATAAGATGGGCCTGAGTTCCGTGTTACCTATCCGTGATAAGAAAGACTGAAGTAAACTCTGAGAAGATGTAATAGCATTCGCTTCGCTACTGCCCATGGAACCTTAGGCTTATGTGTTAAGCATGCTTATTCTGCATGATTTTATTTTATATTATTAAATGTAGCTGTACCTATTAGCTTATAAGCTTTATTATTTAATATATTAATATATAAAAGTGCATATCATAGGATTTCCAACTCCAAATCATTTATTTGCGATTTATAAATAATATAAAATTAAAAGTTAGTTCTTCAAGTTGAAAACTAAAATATTAACTGTTTTTATAATTAATATTGATAATGCTTTGACCGGTATTAAAATAATATTTATACATTATGTAGATTTTTTAAATATATTTTAAATAATTTATTTTTTCTCGTTTTCATAATAGAAAATGAATATTCTTTTTGTAATATACTGTAAGCTTTGATGGAATTTAAATTCAGCCGGTCTTTTATATTAAAATATTGAATATAAATTAAGTAATTATTAATTTTTTTTTTATAATTTCTCTTTTTACTTTTTCGTAAGTAATAGAACTTTAAAATTAATTTTCATTTTATATACTTCATTTTTGATGGACATTTAATTATCAACTCCGCCCGGTCAAAGTGAATTTTGGTTAGCATTTTATTAACATTGCCCGTTTAACAAAAAAGAAAACGCGAGTGTTTTTGTACAATATACTAAAAAGGTAAGTATGCCTTTTTTGTAAATAATGAATATATTTTTTTATTATTTTTATTGATATCGTGATGTCTTTGAATGAAACGTGTTTGTCCTGTGTATCGAATGTGGGTGTGGGATCGCTTTGTTCGTATGGGAAGTCAGGGAAATTGATTGTTAAACAAATTGACTACCAACACTTTGAGGGACACAAATCTGCATTCGCGATTTATTTGCCAAAAATATAAACAAACATGAGTTTATGGAATAATGGCTTGAATTCCTACACAATAAAGTTCAGTTTACGTTACAACTTCAAACATTTTTATAACTTTTTCAATAGTGCTAGTCACTCTGAAATCAACTTAATTACAATAATAATAAAGTTGATATTTGTTTAACTTGAAATAACATCAATTTGAAACACAAGTTTGAATATGCGTAGTATTAATAAATTTAAATTTTGAAAGAAAGATGCGTTTATTGGCATTACAGCAAAATAAATACACCTTGAAAACTATAAAAACAGAAAACAGATTATAATGCTTAAAGGATCTCAGCTCAGCATAATGTCAGATGACAACACAAGGTATACCACCTGACGCTGATTTTCAGCTGCAACCCACGAGTGCCGTACACTGGAATAACAAAGACATGTGTGTGACGTCTGAGTTTGTTTCGACGTTTCTTCTCAGACTAGTCAGATAGGAAACGCCGACCTCATCTAGTTTTAAAATAATATGATTGTCGTGTAAAAGTGTTTGTAAATAAAATCATTTATCACTCATCATTTATTATTTACATACACACGTTCAGTGTCTTTAAACCTTCAAATCACAACTGTCATTTTTGACAGCTGTATGAAATGACTCAACATCATCTGCCTAGCCTGTACCCAACTATGTTGGGGCCGGCTTCCAGTCTAACCTAACCTAGCTGAATACCAGTATTAAATGCCGTATGCAGCATTAACTATTTCAAATGACTATAATACGTCAAGTTGACGTAGGCTGTCAATTTGCTTAACAATTAATTTCCCAGACTGTATTAATACAGGTTTTTGCAGCGTTAAAAGACCGTATTGTATGCATGGTTCTAAACTGTCTCGCTTCAAACGGGTCGCAGTTTCTGTATGTTAACTAATAATTATATATTTTCTATTCTGACTACATTATTAATATTAACAACATTAACACTTTTCAAATTTTTAATTGGATTTCTTCCTAAATATACAGCGTTAGGTTTAACGAGGGAGAATATACTTTATGGGAGTGTACAGCTCATGAAAATGAGACCAGAGGGGCATCTCTCGTGATTTTAAGAACGTTCACAGTCTGATCTCGGTCTCAATCTGGGAAAAATACCTTTAATTTCTCTACTGCCGCCGCGCCGGCGCCGGCCGTCACTGAAAACCAGCGCTCTCTGTCTTGCGTAGAGTCGCAGCATAATGCTGAGCGATAGCCGTTTCACGTGGATGTGACGCATGTTAACCACAACCCTTTCTTATTTTTTTGTGTTTTATGTTCTTTTTTGCGTCATGTTTACCGCAAATAAACGCATTTTCTTTCAATACTCAATACATTTATTTGCATTCCACAATGTGAACTTAGGTGGTAGGTACATTATAAACTATACATAATTTTAGATCATTGTGGACCCTGTCGGGCACAGCAAGGTAGGTTAGAGGAAGAGGTACATTTATTTCTTACATTTTTAACATTGATTGTCGCTGAGATGAGATTGCGGCTTGATTTTGAACGTTTTTAATTACGGGAAGTTGCCTTTAGGTGTAATTAAAATAATTAAAAACCTAAGGAGATGTGCTAATTGCGCATATTGATTGATATTTCATGAAACAGTCATTCAATAGGATTTAAAAAGACTTAGAGGGTTGTATTGGTGATTTTAATTATTATAATTCTGTATATACATACTTGTTACGGTCGCGAATCATATTTTGTTCAACATACAACCCGACACTGACCTGCATATTGCAAAACACGGTAAGAAAATTGAATTCGCGGGATACCCTGGCTCTGCCCCCGTAGGGTGATTCCTTCAAAGTGGCCCGCGACATTCGCAATTTGACGAAAAAAAAAATTGACATTTGTGGGCTCGCACCCTTAAGTAGTAAACCCAAAGTTCAGTTTCACAACTTTTCAAATTCAAATTCTCAACTCTCAACTACCTAATCTGCGTTCGCGACTTAATTGCCAATAATGTAAACAAATATGAGTTTATGGAAAAATGACTTTCATTAAAAGTAATAAAGTTCAGTTTACGCTACAACTTAAAACATTTTTATAACTTTTTCATTAGTGCTAGTCACTGAAAGCAACTTAATTAACATTAAAATAAAGTTGATATTTGTTTATCTTGAAATAACGTCTATTGGTAACAAAGAATATCTGTGTGTATGTATATCAGTCAAAATTCATAACGATCGGGGTTCAGTGGTTTAGGCTAGAAGGTAACGGACAGACAGGCAGAGTTACTGTCATATTATTTATAAAATTAGTATGGATTCTATTGGCCTCAAACAACGAAGCCATTTGATCTAGAAAATATTGCCTTTCTTAAATAGCGCCAGACTGGGTATTTGACTCTAGTCTAGCTAACGAGGCCAAGGTTCACTTCGATCTACCCTTTGAAGTGACCGCAACCAGATGTTATAGTATTATTGATTACAAGGTTAATGTTAAAACGTGTATACTGGTGTACAAAGTGGCGATTAGGTTATCACATTGGCTGCTTTCGCCAACGCCAGATAATTTTATCCGAGGAATAATTTTGAATTTTTGACAGTTCTTCTATACAAAATCTGTCAGACGTCAAATTTATTCCACGAATCAAAAATTATCTGTCGATTGAAAAATCAGCCCTAAATAATATAGCGGTTATTAAAAATGAACCAATCTATTAAAAAAAAAAAACCAAAAAAAAAAACACCGACTTCAAAAAAAAAAAAAACTACAAAGTGAAAAATAACTGTAATTTCGGAAGTCTGTTTCGTTGGTTCCGCATTTTCGTTTTTAGGGTCTTGTACTCAAAGGGTAAAAACGGGACCCTATTACCAAGACTCCACTGTCCGTTTGTCTGTCTGTCTGTCACCAGGCTGTATCTCATGAACCGTGACAGCTAGACCGTTGAAATTTTCGCAGATGATGTATTTCTGTTGCCGCTATAACAACAAATACTAAGAACAGAATAAAATAAATATTTAAGTGGGGCAACCATACAACAGACGTGATTTTTGTAGATAATGGTACAGAACCCTTTATGCGCGAGTCCGACTCGCACTTGGCCGGTTTTTTCACATCGACTTCCTAAATTAAAGTTATTTTTCACTTTGAATTGTGTTTTTGTCGGAGATATTATAGTGCAGGCGTGTGCGCACAAACACAGGTGCACTCCCTCTTCCCTCACTCTCATATTCCGATGGTACGGCAATCCGTCACGACCAGAGAGAGACTACACTTTTACTGTGCTATTGAAATGTACATAAATGTGAAATATTCGAACATTTTTTTTTTAACAGAACCCTTGGAATCTCTTTAGCACATTTTTAAAGACACTCCACTATCAAATGTTTTGATTTTTTTATTTCACTTTAAAACACAGTTGACATTTTTTCAAAATTATTCCAAAACATAAGTTTATGCAAAATTATTAAATATATGTCGTTGCTGTAATATGCTTTTAGTACGAATTTTGAATTGGTGTTCTTGTCAAAATTGCGATATTTATTATTATTTTTTTTTTTGTTGCCAATGCTAAATTTTATTTATTTTTTGTAATATTTCCTTTGCTCCAGGCTACTACTGACATGCTTTCGATAGCGGAGAGAAAAAATACAGGTATTATAATCAGTTTATTTAGTTTTTTTTTTTTTTAATTTAGTTATGGTCCATATTTTAAAACGATGTGCATGCATAATTTTCTCATCAAATCTGACAGATTTCATCGATTTACATGGAGTGTATGCCAATCTGACCTCCATATCCCAAGACACACGATACTCCTTTATAAGACTGGTTGTCTGACTTTCTTCCTTCACTACTCGTCACTGTTAAAGATTTACAAACGACAACCGGGACCAACGGCTTAACGTGCCTTCCGAGGCACAGAAGGGTCTTGGTAAGTGAAGATGGTCACCTGCACTGACCAACCGCGGCAAGTGTAGCTTGACCTTTGATCGACTCGTGCGGCTGTTGTTACTTGGCCACTAGCCCCTCCAAATCACTAAATAAAATTAGTGCTAAACATATATAAAACATCATTCTGTCTCCGTGTATTTCAAATGATGTGACTATTAAATCTGTCAGATTTCATCTAGTTAAATTGAAGTTATGTGAGATCTTTTTAGAATATGGACCAGGGGGCCTACTCCGAAGTGCAAAGTGCGAATGTTCGGTTCGGACCGACACATGCCCGAACCGAATATTATTGAAAAATGCGAAAAAAGTTCGGATCGGCTCCGTTGGGTCGGGACCATAGTCAATATTCGAAAGAGTGTTGGAGTGTAGGATCGGAACCGACCGAACCAAATAGTAACTTCGTAGCAGGAAACGGCCGAATATTCGGCTGATACTACTTCGGAGTAGACCCCCTGGCTATATATGTACAGTCAACTGCATATAAGTGGGAACACTTACGCTACAAAAATCGGCCTTACTGCTACGACATAAGGACACTGTGTGCGGTTGACTGTACAACATAGTTTTTTGAATTAACTTAAAATAGTGTAAACCATTACAGTATTAATTCGTAAAATAATTCCTTAGTAATACTGCAATTAGATTTTAGGGTAAGCTTCTATAGAGTTATAGCCATACCTCACCGCGGGACGTCATAGCGACGTCGCTAGGTTGCGTTGTCAACTAAATGTATACAGCTATACCGGGTTAAATTAATATAGTATTAGCTAGCGAAACTCCGCAGAGGTGATGGGTATCGATATCTAAATATAATAAAAAAATGTTTTTTTTGTGGGGCCATCGACTGTTTTTAGTGTATTTACTTGAAAAATCTGTAATAAGTCCGTTTTTTTTTTGTAAACTTTACAGACGTAATTGGTATCGATATTTAAAAACGATAAAACACATTTTATCTACTCACAATGCAAGTAACAACACTACGGTCTTTGATCCCTAAGAAAAATACATAAACTCTTTCTTATTTTTTTATTGCAGTTTCGCTAGCTAATTTAATTTGATTCTGTATGGGTGGGTGGCTCACCTGGCGTCCACTTGGTTACGCAGCCCACCATACATTTTGTTGGCGACAACAAACAATTACCACTATAACCGGGCCACCCTGTAAGAATATGACATTCTCCCGCGATCAATCAAATCGTGTTTTTACAGACGCCAGCACATCAAGGTACAGTCAACAGCAAAAGTAGATGATCAAAATCAGAAATTTAATACTAATGAACGGAGTTCGTAGCTATATGGCAGCTGTACTAGTAGTAAATGTTTGGTATAATTTACAATCACATACTTTTGAATCACTTCAACGCCACACAGTTCTGACGAGAACTCCGTGCATTAGTATTGAATTTCTGATTTTGATCATCTACTTTTGCTGTTGACTGTACTACAATCTGTCAAATTTCTTTAATAGATTTTCAACTTTATCGCTAAAGCATTAAGGTTCAAGGTTGATTAGGAAAATTTGACAGTTTCGGGTAGCTAGACCTGCTGGCGTCTGTACGTCATCATTCATGTAAACGGTCGCGTAATCGCATATTCGCGCGACTTACGCTTTCAGTTACGATGCAGGGGATAGCTCTGATCCTGATGTGTGTTAATAAACAACGAAGTGGTTTTGTTTCAAGAAAGAATTAATGAAAGCATGATTATTGAAAAGAATTAGGCTATGTACGCACTGACAGATGGATTGTTTAGCGCCTAGAGCCTAGCGAGTTACCATGCGAGTAGCGAAGTGATACGAACGCTCTAGAATCTTCGCAACCGGCCACACTGCGGGCCTGGCGCCTTCACTAGTCACCTAGCGTGTGTCGAAGGATGTAAAATCACTAGGCTCTAGGTTCTCAACGTGGGCGATAACGCCCGACTCCACCTCTATCTTTATAGAGAACTCGGCAGAGTTGGTTGGTAGGCTGACGGGGCTGTAGATGGACGAATAGCTAGTATAGTACATCTACAGTATAAGTTCTCAACGTAGGCGATAACGCCCCCTCGTGGGCGTTTGAGACTTTCAGGGGGGCAGTAGAAGACCCAGAGAAAATTATATAATATCCTATTTTACGACTATATGTTGCACGTTTAAATATAATCGCAGGCAATAGCTGTATCAAATTCACGACAGATGTTAAGTAAAGAAAAAGTCGAAAATCATGCGGCCAAAAAAAAAAATAATATTTGAGACATTCTCAAACAGCGCTCTTTCATATGATACCCCACATGCCCTAGTAGCCCCACTTCGATTTTTTAAGACACCCTTTCAGTCCGTTGCAAAAAAAAACTCTTATTTGTAAAATAGTTGGGCAAACGTCACGTTTGTTTTTTTTTAGTTTATTTATTTATCATTTATAAAAAAGAATACAGGATTATTCATAAAAAATAGCAACCAAAAACCACTAAGGTTTAAACTTGTACTATCACGAGTCTATCTCAATATCAAAGTATACAATGAAGCATTTTATAAGTATGCGTCATTGTCCATACAATTAATAACATCTTTAGGTCTTTAAATACTCACAGTTACAATCATTCCTACATAATACTTAAGTAATATTGCTTAAGTTTACATTTGATATTTTTATGTGTAATACTAAAAAAATGTAAAACTATTCCAAATTTCAAGTTGATAGCGTTTGTAGTTCTTGAGATATCCAGCTGTGACAGACGGACAGACAGACTGAGTCACACTATAAGGGTTCCTTTTTACCATTTTGGTACGGAACCCCAAAAATTATGAGCTCTAGAAAAAAAAAAATCTCAAAGTGGGGGGCGGTGGGCAAAATAAGGTTGAGAGCCTATGCTCTAGGCGCTAATTAATCCACCTGTCAGTACGTACAGACGCCAGCAGGTCAAGCTACCCGAAACTGTCAAATTTTCCCAATCAAACCTGAACCTTAATGCTTTAGCAATAAAGTTGAAAACCTATCAAAGAAATCTGACAGATTGTAGTAGCTTGATGTGCTGGCGTCTGTACCTAGCCTAAGTTTATCTAAAAATATTTTATTAAACAATGTTTTTTTTTTTATTTCAGGTGCCTTGTAAAATAAGAAGAAACTGATGGAAAACTTACTATTCAAATTATAACAAAAAAACTTTTAAGATTCAAGATGGCACTAAATGTTTAAAAATCACAACTTATTTATGATTTCTTAAATCATGAACCGAATTTAAAGGAAAAGTTTTATTGTGACACGAATCTCCTACATGTATATTGCTTATCTTCAGCGTGTATCAGAAAGCTGTGGTCGTATTCAAGGGGTGTACAGACTGTCAAACTGAACAACTTTCTCCATGGGACCAACATCGTAATCCCGACAAAATAATCAGCCGTCCCATACATTTGGGTCGAGTAGGTGTTGAAGCAGCAGTCGTAACGACGTGACTTACGAGTTGTAGGTCATGGGTTCGAACCCAGACAACCGCTTTACTTTTTGTAAATTATTTCATCACCACTGCTCTCAAAACGATGAAGGAAAACATCGTGAGGAAATTTTTATTAAAAACTAACTTTTATTTATTGCTTGTGGCGACATCTACATCGCCACATGCGAACTACGTATCACATGTACGTCACGCAAAAATCCTGCATCGCGGAAGCCAGAGTTTACCTCGGAACTAGCATGTGTACAACGGCCCGACGTGTATTATCGGGTAGTTGCCCACCAGACACATCACCCGTCTAGTCGGAGGATCCTCCCTTTTCTATGGAGGATGAGTGAACTTTACACCCTGTTCCTCATACCTCTATAGTCCCATGGGGGAATTTGTTCAGTTTGTCGGTCTGTTCCACACCCTTAAATTTGATGTCACCTTTCTGATGGATGCTGTATAGTCATTATCAACTTAGCCTGTGTTGATAACATTGCCCGGGCAATGTGAATAGCGATACAAAAAACGCTTAGTTTGTACAGAATTATTGTGGAAGTGTTTTTTTATCTAATAATCATTTTTATTTTAGCGTTTTTTTTTAAATATTTTCCTTTAAAATCGGTTTTTTTTTCTGCAATTTCTTATAATATAGCTTGTCGTGTCGTAATGTTTTAATTTAACTCTCTTTTACAAACAATCACTGTTTTTTGTAAATTATTCTTTTTTTTGTAATCAGGAAACGGTATTTTAAATACTTTTGTTTTGTTGTTTTTGAAAATCAATTGCATTTTATACTTGTAGCTATTCTTTGCTGTCTGTCTGTCTATGCACAATTGTACCTTATATTTCAAATAAAACCATAGTTATGCCTAATGCGATGCGATACAATGCGATAAAATTAGGATGATTCAAACTAAAAAAATGAAAGAAATAAGCTGTGTTATTGTACTCTTCTATCTTTCTGTTTATTGTTTGTTCATAAATAAATAAATAAATTATTACTTACAATATGAAGCAATAACCTAAAATTGGAAAAAGCACGGTTTCCATAATTTTTATTTAGATACTAGCTGCGCCCCGCGGTTTCACCCGAATAAGTTTCGATCCCGTGGGAATATCGAGATACAAAGTATCCTATGTGTTAATCCTGGTTATAAACTATCCGTGTGCCAAATTTCATCCAAATTAGATCAGTCGTTTTTGCGTGAAAGAGTAACAAACATCCATCCATCCAAACAAACTTTTGCGTTTATAATATTAGTAGGATCGATACCGACCACGTCTGTGAGGTTTTGCTAGCTAATTTAATTTGACCTTATTGCATTGTGTCGATTTAGGCTATCGTTTTTTTTTTTATTTTCATCAGATTTTTCTTATACACATTTAACGCTTTTAATCACTTAAAAAAAATATATATAATAATGTTAAAAGTTCCTTAAGCTAGATCGGACAGTACAGGCAGCATTTCGTTAAAAATCATACTTACTAGTGTTAAGTCAAAATGTCCACTGAAGCCAAAAATTTCTTTATCTTGGAGGTGTTTTATTGGTTTTTGTGAAAATAATCTCAACAAATAAACAATAATAATATGTACAGACGCCAGCCGCAGGTCAAGCTACCCGAAAGTGTCAAATTTTCTCAATCAACCTTGAACGTAATGCTTTAGCGATAAAGTTGAAAGTAGCTTGATGTGCTGACGTCTGTACTATCGCAAAAACCTATATCTGACCATTTTGAAAACAAAATCCCGTGCACATGATGACCACAGCTGCGTCCGTAAGTAAAACAAAAGAGGATCCTTTTTAGGTCGACTAATAATATGCGCTGCAAGCAGGAATAGTCCTTACGGTGGTCTGATATAGATTTTGGCGATAGTACATGTATTTAAAAGAAGGAGGATAAAAGAATCATAGGGCATCAAAAAATTCATCTGCATCGCTGTCAACAGGAAAAGTGCCCAAAATGCTGGCAGCGTTCTTTGGCCTAAATAAAAGTTTTAGATAAACTCGGACAAATACTTTCATGATATTTAAAAGAAATAAAAAAATATATTTTGTTTAGGATAAATAAAAACAATAAAAAGAAAATTAAAGATTGATTTTTCAATCAACAGATAATTTTTATTCATTGTGATGTCTGACAGTTTTTGTATGGAACCGTACACCTAGCTTCTGACGTTTCACAAGTGCCCATGTAGGTTTATGTAAAATAAAATATTTTGGTTTTGAAGAAGAATTGTCAATAATTCAAAAATTATTCCTTTAATTAAATTATCTGGTGTTGGAAAAATCGGCCCTAGTCACAAAATCATGAAAAAAATAAAATAAAAATAGAACGAAAAACGTTAGATCAATGAAACACCTCTACACCTTTTTGGATTTTAGGATATTATGTTTTTTATTCTGATAATCTATAATTATTGTTATTATTTCGTACATAAATTATGTAAAAAAATAAGTTGAAAGAAAAAAGGATAAAAATTTATTGTTAGTAGTAACGTGTATTCCTGTTGACGCATTTATTATTATGCTTCGCATTTAATAATAAAAAACAAATTGGGAATTTTTTTTTTCTATATTTTCCTTTTTTTTTTGACTGATTAGCTTGATTTTGGACGCAAAATTTAAGAAATAGGGTGTTTGACGAGTTAAAAAAAGCCTATTTTCAATTAAATTAATATGCTAGTGTGCTGTGTGTAGTCGCCGCTCGACCGCAGCAGCACGCGGCAGTGTCGCCATCTACAAACCTGTTTTAATAGCGTTACGTAGAAGACAGTAGTGTCGCTGCGGTCTGTCATTACGGTTGGCTTTGTCGTTTCAGTTTGCGGGCGGAATTGTACCTTTAGCGCAGTTTAACACGAGAGATTTTATATTGCGCAATGGACTTTCAGTGTTGAGCCGAGCATTGTGATTTGTGAAACCAACAAAGTGCATTTCAGGGGGTTCAAAAAATTTCATAGTTGGATTTTCAACTCTCGGCGCTAAGCAGTGCGCGATAAAACAAGATTGCAATACAGCGCATCAAAACAATTACAGCTGAATTTTCAACTTTCAGCGCTAAACAGTCCGTTAAAAATCAAGTGCGCGATGAAACTGTGCAATTCAGCACGTCAAAGAAATCCACAGCTGGATTTCCAACTCTCTGCCCCAAGCTGCGCGTTGAAAATCCAGTGCGGAGTAATCGCCGCCTTATGCGATCAAGTAACTTTGTCTGTACAATTTTAAAGTCGAACTACCCTCAATAAAATAATATTTTTAATTACAAGTTTATGTACGAGGTCACGTAGTCTCACAATGTTTGTAGTTGCATTTAAAATGTAATAATGAAACTGTTGTATTACTTTTTGTATGTATTTTTGCATTATTTAATATTTTAAAGTTAATAAAAAATATTAAATTAATTTTTTGTGGTGTTTTTTTTTGCAATTTCCTAATGCGTGTAAAATGTGGTGATTACTAGCGTAAAATAAATATTGTGTAGATTTAACAATATTATGATTCTTATTTAAACTTTAATTTATAATTTGCTAGACCAAAATGACAGCTAATGTATACTAACTAAATAATGGCGCCGATTCCCTTGTTCACAAACTAAACTAATTTTAAGTTCAGTGCATCTTTTTCTTTCTATTTCATTACGAAAAGCACAGAAGATAAATATTAGTTCCGAGTCCTGTCAAATTAGCGCGTGACGTAAATTGACGTATTTTTAGTAGCCAATTTTTTAATCACGTCTAATCTGATAAATAATAATAAAAACTTGTCTATGGAGTATCTTAATTTGACAAGACTAAACTAATATTTATCTCCTGTCCTTTTCTTAATGAAATAGAAAGAAAAAGATGCACTGAACTTAAATTTAGTTTAGTTGGTAAACAAGGGAATCGGCGCCATTGTCATGTTGACAAAAAAGGACGATCGTAGCTGTCAATTTAAGTTGCGGTTCTTTATTTATTTATTTATTAATAACCAACTTATATTAACAGTTTGCACCACACAGAGAAGTTATTAGTCAATATATTAATGTAGTTCTGAAGTGCGCTACTCGCTGCGCAGTACCTCACCCCTCGCCCCCGCCGACACGTGAATTTGTTACTGCGCAGCGACTCGCCTCGAGTTCTGAGCCGCCATAAAGTTTGAATCGGGCTGTAACAAGAATAAAGATCAATGGTTTTGACAGACTTGTTAGTGGCAGCAAGCCAACAGGAACCTTATTGTATTGAAAATAAAGATCACTTTGATATTGACAGACTTCTCAGTGGCAGCGACTCAACAGTAGGGAATGCAAATCCGTTCTGTTTTAAAATCCGGTTTTTGAGAACGGATTTTAGGTCCAATCCGGATTTTACGGATTTTTCATGAAAATAAACAAATCTACCCATATTAGTTTGTTAATATGATGTTTCTTGTATTTCTGTGAAGCACATGAAATTTCGATTCGACCGGAAACCACAGGCACTATCGACGAGAAAGCTGACGAGGTGGTCAAAATACTACGTGACGTGTCCCGTTGACTTTTCACGTCGCAGCGAAAAAGTAAGGTGTACAAACTTTCCTCGGAGACTCTCGGAGAGCTCTCTTATCACACGAAGACGACTGCATAGATATGCAGCCGTCTTCGTCAGATAAGAGGGCCATAATCCTAAAAACACCCGCGACATTAAGGTCGCGATTGAGCAGAACCGAGGGTCGAAAGTGTTCTCCCAGCAATTAGGAGGACCCATCTGACAAAACTAAGAACTAAGAACTGCGGATGGCAGAATCGTGACTTCGAAGTCCAAGATACTCGGGGAAATCGAGGATTTTTACGGGCACCTATACTTAACCCGGGCGGTGAAACCAGCCGAACATAGTGCAGATGACAATCGAGCCGAACTAACGCGCCACTACACGGAGGACATCCCGGATATCGACCATTGCGAGATGAGATTAGGCCCTAGAGCAGCTAAAGAACTGCAAGGCACCTGGGGATGACGGAATAACGACAGAGCTCCTTAAAGCGGGTGGGGCTCCAGTCCTGAGAGCTAGCGAGTCTCTTTAACTCCGTCATCCAAGAGGGAACAACGCCCGAGGCGTGGAGCAGAGGTGTGGTGGTTCTGTTCGTCAAAAAAAATGACAAATCCTTACTGAAGAACTATACACCCATCTCACTTCTGAGCCACGTATACAAGCTGTTCTCGAGGGTCGTCACGAACCGTCTCGCCAGGAGACTTGACGAGTTCCAGCCGCCAGAACAAGCCGGTTTTCGAAAAGGCTTCAGCACCGTAGACCACATTCGTACTGTTCGGCAAAATGTATATAAGACCGTGGAGTACAATCAGCCGCTGTGTGTGTTTGTGGACTACGAGAAAGCTTTCGACGCCATCGAAATATGGGCAGTTCACCAGGCACCTCTCTGCAACGATGTCAAATTGACTGACGCTACATCGAAATGTTGAGATGTTTGTATGACGCTGCCACGATGACTGTCCAGATCCAGGACCAGAAAACCATCCCCATCTGGACCATTCCAAAGCCGGTTTTAATTTTCAAATCCGGATTTGGAAGTCTAGTTAAAATGTGCGGATATCCGGATTTTTCGGATTACGGATAGTCCGGATTGCATTCCCTAGTCAACAGCGACCATATTGTAACAAGAAAAAAGGTCACTGATATTGACAGACTCGTCAGTGGTATCAAGCCAACAGCAACTGTATCGTATGGAAAATAAAGATCACGATTTTGACAGACTTGTCAGTGGCATCAAGCCAACAGCAACTGTATCGTATCGAAAATAAAGATCACGATTTTGACAGACTTGTCAGTGGCATCAAGCCAACAGCAACTGTATCGTATCGAAAATAAAGATCACGATTTTGACAAACTTGTCAGTGGCATCAAGCCAACAGCAACTGTATCGTATCGAAAACAAAGATCACGATTTTGACAGACTTGTCAGTGGCAGCAACCTTGTTGTAACAAGAATAAAGAACACTGTGATTTTGGCAGGCTTGTCTCATGCGTGGCCGTCATTTTCAAAATGGCGCGACAGTAGATATGCCACGAATCTTCAAAGCCCTTCATTTGTGGTTGTTTTTTAACTAAGTACCTACTTAAGTGGTTTTAATTCTTAAAATTATATAAGTAATCGATGATTTTGGTGCACGGTAAAAAGGTAATAACTTTATGATGGCACCTACTTAGTACCTATAAAATGTTTGTGTACTGATCATCTGCCTAACCTTTTCCCAACTATGTTGGGGTCGGCTTCAAGTCTTAACCGGATGCAGCTGAATACCAGTACTTTACATGGAGCGACTGCCTATGTCAAAATCAAAAATCATTTATTCAAATTAGGCTGAGAATCAGCACTTTTCGAACGTCAAAATTACAAAAGGCAGTTCCCAAAAACGCTCGCCCTTTACCAGTTCCGAGTGCTATCGCTGGGAAGAAGTGGCGCAACAAATTCCCCAGCAGCACAGCTGTCTGACCTCCAGAACCCAGTTACTGGATAATACGATAATATACCCCTTGGTAAGACTGATTGTCAGACTTTCGGGCTTCTGACTTCCCGTAACGACTGTCAAAGATCCCCGAAATGACAGCTGTGACCAACGCCTTAGCGTGCTTTCCGAGGCACGGAGGGGTCTCGGTATGTAAAGATGGTCACCCATCCATAGACCAACCGCGGGAAGCGTAGCTTAACCTGATCGACCGATCTGCGCCACGGCCCCCGTGTGTACTACTGAATAAATAAATGTTTTTCTTAAGATAAGCAAATGCATGGAGTTTTTTACATAGTAGTGATTTTATCAAAATTTCAAAAACAACGTTGGAGCACGAATTGGCAAGGTAGATTTTTCACTGTTTTATAATTATTGCTGTTTAAAATAAGTATTTATAGTTTAACAAACATTATAATAGTGCGCTAAACAAGATTGGGAAAATAATACAGACGCCAGCACATCAAGCTACTATATCTGTCAAATTTCTTTAATATATTTTCAACTTTATTTTTTTACATTAGGTTCAAGGATGATTGGGAAAATTTGCCAGTTTCGGGTAGCTTGATGTGTTGGCGTCTGTACATTATGATACGTGTGACCTAAGTAGTCCATTTATTTTTATATTTATTAGGGAAAACAAACAGTAATACATTACATTTTGTAGGTTGAAATACAAAAAGTTACGGCCAAATGTGTAAGCAAAAATATTTTCCATTATAAAAAACAATAGTCTTTACAAACCATGCTACCTATTTAGGACTGATTTTTCAATCGACAGATAATTTTTATATTTGTTGAATAAAATTGACGTCCGACAGATTTTGCATGGAACTGTCAAAAATTCAAAATTATTCCTCGGATAAAATTAGAAAACATTTCACATCAGTAAAACAAAATTATTATAATTATTGCACGGCGTTAAATTAGACTACTTAAGTCACACGTATCGTATACTATTTTATTGCCCATGTGACCTAAACCCGCACTTAGGTCACGCTGTTCTGTGTAAAAATGGACGACTTATTTGGCCACCCGTGGGCATGGTACAGACGCCAGCAAGTCAAGCTACCCGAAACTGTCAAATTTTCCCAATCAACCTTGAACCTTAATGCATTAGGATAAAGTTGAAAATTCATTAAAGAAATTTGACAGATTGTAGTAGCTTCATGTGCTGGCGCCTGTACTCAAATACACGAGCGGCACGTTGTCAACGGCAGCCATCAGCAGTTGATGCTCACCCAATTAACCACACTGCTGTTCAGTCACGAGTATAAATACCTTACAGGCTTATACTTGCGCAAAATTCATAAGCAATTTTCTCGTGAAATATCGATTACGACTTCGAATAAAGGTTCAATGGTCAAGGTACCCTTAGAGCGTTTGTCCACCACAGTCGTCACTGGCGGGGTAATTGCGTAAAACACTAACAGTAGCAATGGCTTTCATTTTGACAGTTCAACAACATTCATCGCGCTGTTTACGTTGTTGAGCAGACAAATTGTTCGAACATATGAAGCAATGGATTAGCAATATCCTTCAGAATGATTCAGATTCTGATTTATAGCGTGTTACGCAATTAGGGTGCTGAATCATAATAGAATGATTTTGGCAAGACTATGTTCGAAACACCATAAAATTTCTATCAATAGTTTAGGAGAAAATCGCTTTTGAATCTTGCATATTCACATAAGTTTTTTTTTTGTTAGTCTGTACTGTCTCACTGCTGGGCAAAAGCCTCCCTCTAATCCTGCCAGGTACCCTTTTCTTTTCTCTCCGTGCTACCTCGAACGAGCTCTCCCGGTATCCGTCCAGGTCATCTCGCCATCTCTTCCAAGGCCGACCTCGCCGGCGCCATCTATATTTAGGCATAGTGTGGAGACTTTTGCTCAGCGGTCATCGCGCATGCGGCTGATGTGACCCGCTCAATCCCATTTGAGCCTGGCAACCTTCTTTCACGTTTATAATATTAGTAGGATGGTAGTTGCGAGGTAAACTTTCCTTGCGCGATGCAGGATTTTATACAGTTTCATTGGTGAAATTCACCCTAAATATATTACGCGTGGTGGATTATGACCCTCTCCCTCTCACAGAGGCCTGTGTCCCCCAGCAGTAGGAACGTTATAGGCTGATATATGCTATGCTGGGCTGGCTAGGCTGATATATGTTACGCAATTACCCCGCTGGTTTTCAGTAATATCAATTATAGTTATAATTTTGTTTTAATATATTGTTACATATTTATCTAATTGTTACAGTGCAGCGTGTACAACCACCGGGTTACGGTGGACCCCCACAACAAGGCTATGGGCCCCAACAACCTGTAAGTTACTTCATATTTTGTATCTAGTCTTTATTTTAGCATCATCACTGTAATCTCCACAGGGTCAGTTAGACGTGTACCCATAGATATCCGTGGGTGTACAATCACGAGCAAAAGTATGTATACACTCGGCTTCATTCAAAAGCGGTTTACTCCTTTATTTTTTAATGGAATTTTATGTTGTTACGAATATAGCTTTTTCAAACCCATAGGTTTATGTAACGTGTCGTATTTCAACGTTACATTCGTTATTTCACGAAAAAATCGCAATTGTAAGTTGCCAAGTGTTGACATATTGGTGCTCGTGACTGTACCACCCATATACCCTTCGTCCATTAGGTAAACCGATTTTGACAGATGGAACTAGTGATTGCAGCAACACACAATACATTGATTGATACACGTACGGTATATCTGTAAGAAGCCATAAATAAGATGAGGCAGTTTATATGTATATTTATTTTATGTCTCATTTTAAAGTTAACTTTTACGTAATCTGGAATAGTTCTTTCTAAGACAGCTGTCAAAAAACGGTTAACCTATGGGTATAGTATACTCACATTTCGCTAGTTATGTTTAACGTCTCCTGTAATAGGGGGATGGTCTTTTGCTATCAGCCGGGGTAGACTCCAGGCTGCTATTGAGAAATTCCAAATTCCTGATGGAAAAACCGTTTCATCTTTTGTTCATTGTCGCCTTTCATTCGGCATCTTTCGCTGGAAGTCTTTTTCTTAGCGTGTTGATGGCAATCTAAATAGATGCTGCCCAGAATTTGGGTACGAGTTTGACAACTTCAGCAGCGGCCTTTAATTCATGAAGAATAGAAAAGAATAGAATCGAAGAAGAATCGTGAATCGAATGAAGCGTGCATATAACAGGACACGCTGGACACGATATAAAGTGCCCTATTGTTTGTGAGACAGCACCAAAAGTTACACTCCAGGGCGGAGTTATCTGTGAATCTCCACCTGAGCAGGTTGTCTTTGCATCGGCCTACCTGAGTCCGGAGTCTATTTGAAGATTTCCAGGTAAGCCAAGGCAAATGTCCAGGTGACAGATTTTCAGCAGGCTGGACGACTAAAAGGGAAAGGTTTTAAACCCAAGGAACTTCTGCCACTCGGAGGCGACCTGCAGTGGTCTATATGGAAAGCACTCAATTGATTGCGCCCCCAGTAGGCCGCTGCAAGGACATTTTGCCAGATCCAAAATGAGGGGTTATAGGACCATCCGACACTCAGTGCGAGTGTGGTGCTCCTGAACAGATGATGGTCACTTGTTGAAGAGTTCAGTGTCACTAATCCTGCATAATTAAGGACGTAAAGAAGCCGAAGGCCTTGATTCTGGAAGCCGTGATCGACGTGGCCACATCAACATCATCTGCCTGCCTTTTTCCCAACCATGTTGGGGTCGGCTTCCAGTCTAACCGGAGACAGCTGAATACTAGTATTTTACATGGAGAAACTGCCTATCTGACCTCCACAACCCAGTCACTGGGTACATGATACCCGTTTTTAAGACTAAGGTGATCAGGCTTTCAGGCTTCTAACTACTCGTAACGACGACTGTCAAAGATTAACAAATGACAGCCAGGACCAATGGCTTAATAGGCTCCCTTAGACACGGAGGGTCTTGATATGTAATGAATGGTCACCCATACACGGACCAACCGTGGCATGCGTAGCTTAACTTTCGGACGAGCCGTGCGGCTGTTATTACTTAACCACGAGCCCCTCAACGTGGCCACCTACTGGGCTAAAGTCATCGTTACTTTGTTGAATGCTGTATCATCAATTCGATATGAAGAGACGTTAGGACTCAATCAACTCCTGTTAAATACAAACATGACATTTGGAAGATGCTCTTTACTGTAACGCCATCCCTTTAGAAGATAAAGAGATAATAATAATAATAATATCCCTGGACATTTCACACAGCGCCATCTAGTCCCAAGCTAAGCAACCTAATGCTTGTGTTATGGTAACAAGATGGCTGATAAACTACTTATATACATTTTTTTTTTGTAAATATATACATATTATAGATAGAAAAACACCCAGACTCGGAACAAATACATGTAAGACTTACAAATATTTGTTCTGTGCGGGTATCGAACCCGCGACACGCAGCGCAGTCCGATCGCTCAGCCACTGCGCTAACTGTGTTGAGGGGATGAGCTGGAATCCTTCTTTAAGGATTGGCCCAGAATCGCAGCAGCCCGGGTAAAGTGGAAAGAGCGAAGGTGGCCTACCTTCGCTCTTTCCACTTTACCCGGGCTGCAGTGCCCTGCAGTGTGACAACACAGGCTTATTAAAGCGTCTAATGGGCCTCTGTGAGTTGGCTTCGGCCCTTGTACGCCTTCCAAAGGTCCGGGACCCTCGGGTCCCGAGATATGTCAAAGACAATAAATAAATAATATAAACGACATTTGAAAGATGCTCTTTACTGTAACCTTGTGAAGTTGTATGTAACATCACACGGAACACGGATTAGGCGTGGCTTTAATCCCCGGAGTGGGTTAATCAGAGGTGTACCTATAGTATAGACGCCAGCAGGTCAAGCTACCCAAAACTTTCAAATTTTCCCAATCAACCTTGAACCTTAATGCTTTACCCATAAAGTTGAAAATCTATTAAGGAAATTTGACAGATTGTAGTAGCTTGATGTGCTGGCGTATGTACATTGTTCAAAAAGTACTGATTCTCAGCCTAGTTTGAACAAATGACTGGACTGATTGCCAGTTATGTTTAAGTCCCATGTAATCGGGGGCGAGCTTATTACCACCAGGACAAGGCTAGACTCCGGGCTGTTACTGAGAGATCACTGAGGAAAACACCCAATAACACTGCCCGAACCCAGGACCTCACGCTCAGCAGTAGCGCTTGCGACAACTAGAAAGAAAGAAAAAACATTTATTTAGCACAGACCAAAAGACACACATACACCAGATACATACATCAGATAGCAACTAATAAAAAAACAAATAGAAAGTGTAAAGACCGATGCAAGGAATTAGCAGGTAAGTGTGCCTCACGGCTGCACCAAAAAGGCCCAGTTCAGCAAAAATGCCAGACGATAGTGCCTGACGCTGGTTTTCAACTGAACCTGATGTGTGAGGTGACGGATGTAAATCAGTTTTAAACTGCAACATGACGTGTGTAGACCAACGAGGCACTCAAGTGTAACATTGTAGAGAGGACTTCCTTTTCTCCTTCGTGTCGCTGGCGTGCACGACTGTATTTCAGATCTTGGTGGCCCAAAAGTGGCCAAACTGGTTGACCCAAACTGGCAGAGGGGTATAAGGAGGAGCACACAACAACCGGACTCCCTGCAACTGACAGACGAGACGCTGGCGAACGACCGATGGCGGTATAACCATCCCACAAGCCAACATAAATTCTCTAGAACGATGACGGGCAGCAGCGTCATCGTTGCGAAAGGATTGGCTTTTCGGTCACCAACCCGTATGCCCAGCGTGGTGACTATGGGCATTAAACCTCCACACATGACCAAAGTGCCAAAACAACGGCCCTCACTTCCACGATGTCGTCGATGGCAGCGCAGAGGGGATTTAAAAAGATTCTTTGAACGAATGGCCGATAGAGCCGAAAATTTCTGGACTGGCAGTTAGGTCTCGAAAGTATGGGTTTTTCAATAAAACACTATATCACTTCTTCCCAACTTAGCACTAGGCAGTGGTGAAGGACGGGCGTTTTGGGGGACTGTTTATGTAATTTTGACTTGAAAAAACACTTCCTCTCTCCTTAAACATCATCGTTAGGCATACGGGGTGCTTAATTGTTGCAAATGGATCACACTATCATGTCATAAAAGTAATACGTCAAATTGCAAATCACCCTGTATAGTTCTGTTATTTCACGATTATTATTGTATATACAGGCTGGAATTACTAAAGTGGCCAGTGATGTGACGTGCGGTTGTTCACCGGAGACGTCACCGTCACCGTCACCGGCACAGGGACCGGTACGTCACCTAGAACAAGATGGCGGCGCCGAAGTAGCGATAAATATAGTTACTATGGCTGCATGTCCACCGCATGTCCGTCACCCGAGCGCCGTCATCCCGGCCGTCGAAATTTCGAATAGTTCGGCACGACCGCTAAAACTCGGCCCGAGATTATGACAGGTCTATGTGCAATATAAAACACTGCAGAGGGACAATTCTCGCAATTTTAAGAACGTACACAGTCTGATCTCAGCCTTAATCTGTCAAAAATACCTCTAATTTCCCTACATTTTTGACACGTTTTTGACATTTGTTTGTCGCCGAGATGAGGCTGCGACTAGATTTTGAACGTTTTAAATTATGAGAATTGACCTTCTGAACTTTTTCGTCACACCGGTGCCGATCGCCCGACTTTTGTTTTGTCTATCATAACATACTGAACCGCCGAGTTCGGTCGCGGTGGACAAACGGAACGACGTCACCGAGACGTCACGGTTCGAATAATTTCGTTTCTCGGTGACGTCCCGCACCCTAAATACGTAACACACTCAATCAGAATCTGAATCATTTTGAAGGATATTGCCGATCCATTGCTTCGAAAAATTTGTCCGGTCAGCAACGTAAATAACGCAATGAATCTTGTTGAACTGTCAAAATGAAAGCCATTGCTACTAATAGTGTGTTACGCAATTACTCCGCCGGTGACGGCTGCGGTGGACAAACGCCTTAAGGGTAGGTACCTTGACCGTTGTAGCTACAGGAAAACGGTCTTAGGAGACTGTCCTTAATTTTGAGAAATTTTGATCAGCCTTCCCAGATTTTGTAAAAATTCTAGTCAGCAAGAAAATGACCAATTTTCACAAAAACTTTTATGAATGGCAATCCATCCTGTTTCTTATGAGGATCATAAAACTCTGTTAGACCAACTGACTACCCAGAAATTTCTGGCTTTTCTGGGCGGATAACAGATGTGGTCATCGTGGGCACGTGATTTTGTTTTCAAACTGGTTAGATGTGAGTTTCCCCGAAATTATTTTTTTAAAAATGGCCGAAAATGAATGGAAGATGGCGAAGTGACTGATGACAAGGTGGTTGCATCCCGATATGTATATATTAAAAAATCGTTATTTTTGAGGTCGTAAATAACATAAGAAATGTCTCTACAAGAAGCCAGAAAAAAATAGTCACTTATTTATTTATTTTTAAAAATTTTTTGATCCTTCTTAGAGACAGGATCGAAAAGCATCAATAAAAGTTTTTGTTTTAATTGTCCATTTTATTGCTGACTTAAGTGCTTACAATTTTTTTAACTCAAATTCATACTCAAAGCATTTATTTCAAATAAACCAATTACAGGCACTTTTGAATTTTCAAGGAGCCGGTCAGTCAGATATGAAGCTTGTTGCCCATTCCAAAGTCGTAAGTTAGGTTCCTATGGAGAAGAACGGGCAAGTAACGAAAAGAAAATAAATTAGACATGTGAAACGATGTCGAAAGACGTGCACGTTAAAAAAGTCAAAAAAAAAAAATTTTTTTTGCTAATGTACATGTTTTCATATATATATTGACAAGGTACTGTCATGATGTTAAAACCTTTAAACGGTTCCCTTAGAGAGTCGCGCCTGCTGAGGCTATAAAATATGGCTCAGCTGCAGCTGCAAAATAAAAATAGACTCGATGTCGGCAGCCCATCCTTAAACTCAAATACGGTATTTGAGTTGACGTGATATTATGATTGTAACTGAAATAGACTAGCCTCGCGATATCTAATCATAAATTCACGATGTTTTTCTCTCGGCTCTCGACGGCTGAATTCAGCAGAACTCAGCCGTCCTGCAAGAGATGTTAAATGAGGACCCGATTATAGTCTTGAGTGGAGCGTGATTTCCAGTAAAATGATTTTATCAAATTCTAGTTTCTCTTTTCTCAAAACTAGTTTTAACATTCGGTAAAGCAAATCTTATGCATTTCATTTTTTTTCCTATTTAATACTAAAAAGCAGTTGAGCAATCTTAAAAATTAAGGAAGTATCGTGAGCTAATAACACCACTTGTGATTGGTTTTATAAAAAATGGGGTAGATCATTAATATACTCTAAAAAATAAGAGGAAAGATCCAAATATTGAGCCTTGTGGAACACCAATTTTTATTTTTAAGCCCCGAGAATTTACGCCATTTATTTGAACTTGCTGCTGTCTACTATATAAACAAGATTTCAATTAACTGAGCGCAAATTTATGTAGTTCGTAATGCTCAAGTTTCAAGAGTAAAGTTTCGTGATGTACGCAGTCAAATGCCTTGGAAAGGTCTCAAAAGTGTGCCACCTTGGGCCTCTTACGAAGCTGTAATTATATGTTTTAATAAGGTGACACCGGCGTCAGACGTACGTCCTTTATTGAAACCATGCTGTTGATCGTATAAAATTTTGTTGAACATGATAGATTATTAACTCTTCAAACACTTTCTTGAAAACTGGCAACACGATGGCAGATAATTTAGTATGGCTTTATCGAAATCACAATCGCATAAGACACTATCGATACAAGTATCAGAAGTTGGAGTTACAAAAAAAAGTCGGTTCAGTAAAAACATTAGATAATCTGAACGATTTAAAAAGGCTTAATAATCTACTGCTATTTGAATTTAATTTCAAGGCATTCTGCCGATTTCCTTTTTGATAACTAGTTATTTTTGTCTTTTTGTTGGTAAGTATAAGACTATTCTTAGTAGTACCTTCAGTTGTCTTAAAATCTGTGAATGCAGATCAAAATTTCTCAAAAAGTTAAGGACAATCTCCTAAGACTGTTTTTCTATAGCTATAACGGTAAGGGCACCCCCCATGGGGTACGGAGTTCGGCTTAGGGCGTCTCTAGGGGAGGGAGCAAGGGACTGGATCGGGTTAAAGTGTCACTCTACGTTACTACATTTATATCATGTACTATGTGTATGGTATGTATGGTATACATACAGAGTATTTTGTTATATTTCCCGACTCCTCTCCATATAAAACGATCCCAAGCTTCTGACGTTTCATAAGTGCCCATGTAGGTTTATGAGAAATAAAACATTTGAAATGAAATGTTTTTTTTTTTGTTCTGTAGACAGTATATCGGAATCACTTTTACAAGTCATATTATTATACAATAAAATAAAATAGTTAGCTAGATCATCATTAATCATTCACCTGCCCATATCCCAATTTATTAGTGGTCGACGCAACATGTCTTTTTCTTCCATACCTACTTCTCTATTATTCGTCATCTCGGTAGACATTTCCGATCTGTGTACCTCTGAGAAGAAATGGCGAAACAAACTCAGAGGTCACAGCCTCTTTTACAGTCCAGACATAATCTTGGTCAGACCATGTGACGACAACTTAGATTAGTGAAATGGTCTCTTGAGGAAAGAAGCACATAAAGGGGTTTGAAGATTTTTATATGGAGCCTGGCAATCCTACTTTCGCGCCATTTTGAAAATGGCGGCCACGCATGTGACCTATATAAAGATATTGGCGCCGATTCCCTTGTTCACAAACTAAACTAAATTTAAGTTCAGTGCATTTTTTTCTTTCTATTTCATTAAAAAAAGGACAGAAGATAAATATTAGTTTAGTCCTGTCAAATTACAGCGCCTGACGTAAATTGACGTATTTTTAGTAGCCATGTTTTTAATCACGTCTAAACTATTAATTTGACAGGCCTAAACTAATATTTATCTTCTGTCCTTTTCTTAATGAAATAGAAAGAAAAAGATGCACTGAATTTAAGTTTAGTTTAGTTTGTGAAGTGTGAACAAGGGAATCGGCGCCATTAACGTTCAAAGTCGATCACGTGACTCAATCATCAACTTTGAACGTTAATTTTTCCGAAACGTGACACTACGGGGTTTGGTCTTATTATGTTTTCTGTTTGTATTGATGTCAGATATCGATTTATATAGGTTTCATGCGTGGCCGCCATTTTCAAAATTCCGCGACAGTAGGTATGCCACGGATCTTCAATGCCTATTTGAATAAATTACTTTTGGTTTTGTGATCATCATACTTTTTTTCAGCAATACGGTCAACAACCTCAAATGGTGCAACAAGGTCCGATGCAGCAGGGTCAGCGCCGAGGTATGGGTGCGGGCGCCGCCCTGGGCGTTGGCGCAGCCGGCATGGCTGCAGGCGGGCTCGCCGGCTACGCGATGGGCGGCGGCTTCAATCGAGACAGCCCAAATGAGGTAAGATAGAGAGATCGAATAATGATATTCCTGTTCCCGATCCCAGTTTTTGTTTTTTTTTAATGGTTTTGTCTGACATAACATAACATACACAACACACAAAATAAAATAAAAACATAAAATAACTAATATACTATACGTATACACAAACCTAATAATATACATATATGTATATACATACATAATTATACACCCAATTAAGCACATCTAATAATATTTAATTGTTTGAATTGCCACTTAGCTCTCTTCCTCTCCTAATTTAATTTAAATTTTGCTGTGCCTGACAGGGTCCATATTGATCTTTTACCTTGTAAATACCATCTATGTAACACACATGGAATGCAATAAAGATTTGAGTATTGAAATGCCTATAATCCTCTAAGCTCGTGTTCATACGGTCGATTTTTAATCGCACAATGGATTTTCAACTCTCGGTGTTGAGCCGAACATCGAGAATTCAACAGAGTGCGTCCAAAAGCGTAAAAAAACACCCTGTTACGCCGCTAGGCTGAGCGTTGAAAATCCAGTGCGCGAAAAAAAAATCGCCGCGGGAATGAAATCGCCGATACGTACTCAAAAAATTCCTCTGATCTGAAACTCCTCCTAGCAGGCCTAAGAGGAGTTTAATACAAACTCTCTCGAGCACTGACCTACGATAAACAAGTACGCTGGACTTCATACTATCGATGTCAAAATGAAGACATTTGATTTTCGCCATTTTGGCGCTGGCGCTGATAGCAACGTGAGCGTCCGTGGAACTAATATTTTTGATAGCGAGTTTTACAAGATGCGCATTCTCTCATGATGAAAATGTTATAAATATGTAGTAAACATAAAATACACAAAATTTCTTATTCCATGATTTAGACCGAAATCGTCAGAGACGTACCAATACAAAACGACGGCCAATTGCGGCAATGTGTCAATTTTAGTTCCTGAGACACTCGAGAGGCGCATTAAATCGGCACAAAAAAAACTTTCATTTCATATAATATATTTAGTCTAGCGTAATTAGACGTCAGTAATAATAGACGTCAGTAATCTCAAGGCTCAAGCATTAATTAAAACTAGTTTTAAAGCTGTACATTCTGAAAATTGGAAACGGCGCAAATTCGCTCTTAGGGGATGCGCTAAGGGGTAGCGGGATCGTCCGAAAGGGTTACCGCTGCCCTGGAACATAAAGGGCTAAGGAAGGAACACGGGTGGGTTTTAGTCAGTAAGAGTCTGACACTCCCTCCGCTCCACCCAGAGCGGGAGGGGACATTTGATGATTTCCCATCCTCAAAAAAAAAAAAAGAGATGCGCTAAAGTCATTTGATGATTTCCCAACCACAAAAAAAAAAAAAAAGAGATGCGCTAAATAAATATTTAAGGGGGGCTTCCATACAACAGACGTGATTTTTATAGATAATGGTACGGAACCCTTCGTGCGCGAGTCCGACTAGCACTTGGCTGGTTTTTTTGAAAGACTGTGCATAGCATTCATGGTTACTAATACTTTACCCTACTTCTTTTTAACTATCCAATAAAGGAGGAGCCCGATGAGGTACGTCAGATTTATACGTTACTAGCTGTAGCGAGCGTCTTCGTCTGTGTGTATTTTGTATTTCATCAGTTTTTATACACGGTGTCCCAGAAGTCGACGTCAAGCCGGAATCGGGTAATAGGACAACTCATAAACGTTCTCAGAAAAAAATATTCACAACTACTTACTTGCCAAACTCGCATAGTACAGACGCCAGCACATCAAGCTACTACTAGTACAATCTGTCAAATTTCATTAATAGATTTACAACTTTATCGCCAAATCATTAGGTTCAAAGTTGATTGGGAAAAATTAACAGTTTCGGGTAGCTTGATGTGCTGGCGTCTGTAAATTTTTTTTTTTAGTCAAAGTTGGGCGAAGTATTATTTTTGAATATTTGGTTGGGCAAACTGACATTTTCTTCCAAGCTGGAGCAGTTGGATTTAGATTTTAGGCAAGAGTTTACAGAAACATGTTCAGGATCCCATCACAATTTTTTGTTTTTAAATGCCAATCATTTTTAAATTACACAACTTTTTTTTTCGTATAACTATTATGACGTCCTATTACCCGATTCCGGCTTGACGTCGACTTATGGGACATCCTGTATAAATCATCATCATCTACATAGCCTTTTCCCAACTATGTTTGAGACGCCTACCAGTCTAACAGGCACCAGTTTCCTAAAAAAATCTAATTAGTCTGTCAGTTAGATTATCAAAAAATATTGGACCCGTGTTTTTTTCTTTTGTCAATTATATAAAAAATGATGAAGATATCGCCCGTTAAAGTTTCACGTGACGGCACGCCTTGCTACACTTTAGCATGGCGTGACGTCACGACCCCCCACACCCAAATTTTGACGCGCTTTATCTTTGTAATTTTTTGTTTGATTGACAAAAGAAAAAATACATGTCCATTATTTTTCGATAATTAACTGACGGACTAATTATAATAATTATTTTTTTACCCATGAAACTACCCTATTGCCCCTATCATCGCAATAAATACTTTTTCTTTCTTTTTATTGCGTAACACACTATCAATCTCAATCATTTTGAAGGATATTGCTAAGCCATTGCTTCATATGTTCGAAAAATGTGTCTGCTCAACAACGTAGATAACGCAATGAATGTTGTTGAACTGTCAAAATGAAAGCCATTGTTACTGTGTTTTACGCTATTACCTCGCGAAATGGAAGATGAAGAAAGATTCAGGTGAACACCAGTATTTACATGGAGCGACTATTTTACGAGCAAGCCTTTTTTAACTTAATATTTTTTTAACTCACCAAATAGCGGTGACCTGCCACAAATCCCGCGTGGTGGCTGGCCCACTCCCTCTCACTGAAAGAAGGCCTGTGTCCCAGCAGTGGGGACATTGAAGGCTGACTATATATACTTGTAAAGTTTTGGCCATTGGATTCCCAACTGGCGACCAAAGCGGAAATAAACTTTCCAACAGGGAGGACAGTCTCCAGGTGAAATGCCTCCACAAGACGTAGGCGTGCCGCCTTCCGCGGTTGAGCCCCCGCCTGTGTTTGAACCGGAGCCCCCGCCGCCGCCGCCCCCGCCCCCTGAACCAAATTATAATTACGACTACGATGAGGACTTTGATTTTGGCATAGTTTAGCAGTTCGGGTGCGTTTCCACTGAGGCGGACACGAGCGGAGTGGAGAAGTGCTGGTTTTTTTTTTTGTTTTTGGCGGTACAAATATATAAAAAGACGAAAATAAAAACAGAAGAGAAAAATAGGATCACTTCGTTGTCCGTCCGTCTGTGTGTCTGTCTGTCAAGTCCCTTTCTCTCAGGACCGCGTAGAGGTATAGCAAAAAATTTGGACTTTGCCCTTTAATATTTCCATAATTAGAAGGGTTCCAGGTACGGTCCATTTAAAAAAAAAATCACTGGCGGGGAGTAAAAGTGACGCAGCTTCATTGAAAGTATTTTTACACCCGTCTATAGCTTTTTTTCTATATTGTGTATGTATGTGAGGCCTTGTGGACTTGTAGCGGCATCTACATCGCCACATGCGAACTACGCGTCATACTGACGTCACGCAAAATCCTGCATCGCGCAAGCAGAGTTTACCGCGCGACTATCATGGATACAACGTCCTGATATCAATCGTCGGGCAGTAGCCCACCAGACACAACACCCGTCTAGCCGGAGGATCCTCCCTTTTCTGTGGAGGATGAGTGAAGTTTACACCCTGTTCCTCGTACCTCTATAAACTCATACATATACGGTTTAATTTCTTGACAATTTTTCACGTGTTTGTTAACTGTCCACTTGATACTTGTTGACAGGCCTACACTGTCCTCTTAAAAGAGTAATCGTGGCGTTTCTTGCCGACTCTTTTCCATGTTCCATGTTCTATGTTGTGGGTTTGGTTTCCGCACTTAGTCCTTCAAGTGGATGGCGGCCGTCGGTGGTTATTCCAACCAGTCTATCTCCCTCCAGACGTTGATTAGGTCTCCTGTTCTGTTGAGAACGTCTGAGTAAGATCTGTGTCAAAGAGCACATGCGCAACGGTTCCATCAGCCTCCATGCAAGCCTCTCAGGCTCTTCTCCATAGGGAACGACCAATTGGAACCGTGCACCTAGCTTCTGACGTTTCATAAGTGCCCATGTAGGTTTAGATGGGTTTTTTTATCGACAAATCGCTTTGGATGAAATCCACATCGCGTCTCTGATCTTATCTGTGATTGGCCAATTCCTGTACCTCTCCGCTTCGTTTGACTCCGCTTCAGTGGAAATGCACCCCTATTTTAATGTAGCTTAGGAGTCGGTTTAGAGTAGCTAAAGAAAAGCGAAGCTTTTATGCAAAACATACGACGTATAACGTATACCCTGTCCATTTGGTTAACCGTTTTTTGACAGCTGTCTTAGAACGTACATATTCCAGATTACGTAAAAGTTAACTTTAAAATGCGTAATAAAATAAATATATAAACTGCCTTATCTTATTGAATTATCTTACTTATGGCTTCTTACATACATTATAATACCGTACGTGTATCAATCTATGTATTGTGTGTTGCTGCAATCACTAGTTCCATCTGTCAAAAAACGGTTTATCTATTGGATAGGGTATAGGTTGAACATAACATCACGCCTGTATATCTCGAAGGGTTAGGCAAAGGTGTTATGTTTAAATACCATGTGATAGGGTCGGGCAACCAAGCACATATCTTAGGTCTGCAGATCTGCAGGTGTAGTGTAGTTTAGAAGTCAGTTCAGTGTAGCTTAAGAATGATTTAGTGTAGTTTAAGATAGGTTCTGCTATTAGGCGGTTATTCCGTTTATCGACCCTAAAAAATCCGCCCTAAGATGGATACGCGGAAACGCATGACAGAGAATCCACCTATGCCTAATTCTAAGCCTATGAATTCATCATCATCAGCCTACAGCAGTCCACTGCTGGACATAGGCCTCTCATATTGCACGCCATTCAACTCGATTTTCGGCAAGTCTCATCCAGCTGCTACCAACCATCCTGCGAAGATTGTCGCTCCACCTACCCTGAGGGCGTCCCAACTTACGTTTACCGATTCGCGGTCTCCACTCAAGAACACGTCTACCCCAACGGTCATCGGTTCTACGGCTAATATGGCCGGCCCTATGAATCACGTTTATCCAACTAGGCCTAGGGTGGATTCTCGGACGTGCATGTCCTCGTATCCACCTTAGGTTGGATTTTTGGGGTGGATAAATGGAATAACCCCCATTACGGGGGGCTCCGTCAATTTAGCCCGGGAAATTCGAAATTTTGTGCACATTACCAGTCGTCGGCAATGCGGAGGAATTTTTCGATGCCATTTGTTTTGTTGTAAGGTTTAGCGCTGATTTTATCAGCCCCACATAATTTTATCGGAGAAATAATTTTGAATTTTTGACAGTTCTTTTACACAAAAACTGTTAGACGTCAATTTTATTCCGCGAATAAAAATTATCTGTCGATTGAAAAATCAGCCCTTAGTTTAGTTAAGATATTTTATTGGTAATTATTTTATTTTGTGTGTATAGTTAGTTAATAAAAAGACATATTTTTCAATACTTAGATAACTTTTATCTGAAGAATAAATTTGACAGTTTGACATAATTTCAGCTGTCAAACGGCTTTATTTACTCTTCATTTAAGAGATATCTGCCTATTGGAAAATCAGCCCTAAAGTGTACGCTGTTATTTACTGAATAACTAATGTCTGTTCCAAAAGTATCTAATGAAAGTGTAAACAAACCCTATTGAGGTTAAATTCTTATGCAATCACTCACTAAAATAACACAGGGTGGCAGGGACTTAACCTAACCTGTTACCATGGATTCAGTACATGATTCTAAACCCTGCGGTGGAATTTTTAGTACTTTTTTTTGAAAACCCTACGAAATTTACTACTTCGGTCTAGAATCATGTGCTTAATTCATGGTTACAATTTACACGTCGATGTCTCTGCCACCTTGCACACATTCATAATGTATTTTATTTTATTTTCCTTTTTTTTAGAAGGTTTATAATAACTTTATATCTCTCTCGTTAAATTGTAATTGAAAAGCCATCGACGAAATTTTAGGTTATAAAATTAACCTCAATTGTTTTTAACCTCAATTAGAATTTCGTTTAATTATTTAAATAATCAAATAAAAGCCCTCAATTTGTAAATGCCACCACAAATTGGCATCCACAGCTACGTTTTCTGATCCATTTGTTTACATTTCCATGAGAGACTTTTTGAACAGATCATATTGTGAAATTTTGAGTTTAAACTTTAAAGTCCAACTTCGGGTTTCCAGGCACCAGCATCGTTCTCCGAGTCCGTCGACTTCGGTGGCGACGACTGGATGGAATGAAGGCACCTGAATCTCAACCTGGCATTCACTAGTGCCATCATTGTGCTGGTTATCAAACTGGCACAAATTACTGTTGGCCATATCTTTTATAATACGACTTTGTGACTTGTTGTAACATCGTTGAAAAGTCGGCCGAGATTCATAAACTTTATAGCATGTACTTTACTAAAGCTCTGGTTTTCTAGAAGAGCTTTACCATTATATTTATAACGGATGTCATCAAAATCTGACATTTTCACCAGTATTTGACAATCATATGTCAAAAGAACGCTCTGTCTTTGGACAGCAGTTATTGTGTGACCGTTCACCGCTTTTTTAGGAAACCAAAGCATCACGGTAAGAATCCAAGATCGCATTTTGAATTTACTATACTAAGTAATCATCGTATACGAATTTGAATGTTATGCGTGAAATATTAATGTTCATATTTGAGTGAAACGCTTGCTGTGAGCAAACGTTTCGTCCGTTCGTTTCGACGTTCATTCGAATCGCTTATAAATGCTCATGAACCTTATTATTTGATTTGTAAGGCTCGTGTTCGTATGCACGCTTGTTCACATTCGCTTACACGAATATGAACTAGAAATGGACGTAGTTTAGCAGAAAGGACTCAACCCACAAAATGTAATTTTTAAGTTATCGAGGTTTTAAGCTTAGGTGTGTATTGCTGCAATGATATAGTATATGGAATATGTTAAAAATTGTCACTTATGGGCAAATATACCAATATTTTTATGAGTCAAGTCGTATTACATATGTTGACGACAGAGTAGCGGTCCGCCCGTCCTTTTCAATTTGTTGATATGTTGTCTTTTTAAATTTATTAATAGGTTAAGTACGTTTTCTATCTAAGTCTGTTTTCTAGAACATTTGTGTTTTGTTTTTAAAATAAAAATCGAAGACCATCAAGAACGGACTGCGCACGGGCGCCCTCATTGGTCGATTCGCGACACCCTCACCCCGCCTACCGCTGCGGCCGCCATTGCAAAAAATCAAACGTTAGTGTGTCGAAAAACCGTCGCGAAGACGCTACGCGTCCTAAACGCGCACTCCCGCGCATTCCGTCCTAGTGGTCTATTATACCAAAAAGTTGTGTATTTCAATTCTCACCACCAACCACTACCTAGCAGCTACAACATAGACTAACGCAATTTTTGAGTTACTGGGAAGAATGTGGGTTGAGTCCTTTTTGCTAAACTACGTCCAAATAAGGTTCATATTCGTATAAAAGTCAAAAAGCGATCATTGAATCTCACCCTCAGATGTGGTTCCCGTCTCTATCTTGTACTTGCACTTGTATAGTTTGACCGAAACTGCTGTACCGCGCCTTAGGAATGCGCGGCGAGGCGGGGTCGCGACGCCGTGAGCGATGACGAATGAGCGGCCTGCACTGCCCCCCGTCTCGCCGCGCACATACCGAAGGCGCGGTACAGCGGTTTTGGTCAAACTATAGTTTGACAGTTATGCGACAGTGACAGGAATAATGCTAATTCAAAGTACCTGCAAGGTAAGTTAACGTTTATTATTCTCGGCCTTTGTGTTGTGATATATTATAATATGTAACGGAAAGGGTGAAAACACGATATTTGTTTACATTCTAGAAACTAAATTGTGAATGCAGGATAGCTAGGACTAAAAGACACAACACACATCAGATAAAAACAAAAAAAATAAAAAGTGTGAAGTCCGATGTAAGAAATTAGCAGTAAGTGTGCCTCACGGCTGCACCAAGAAGGCCCAGTTCAGCAAAAATGACAGACAACTAGTGCCTGACGCTGGTTTTCAACTGGGTCTGATGTGTGGGGTGACGGATGTACCTAAATCAGATAGGTAAAAGCTTACCGTTACATATCGTGATTATGTAAAATGGCCGCCAGTACCACTATGTAATGGCACTAATTTTATGCAATGAAAAACCTAACTAATATAAAAAATCGGCTTTAATAATTGCGTGTAAATAAAAATAGGCACTGTTTGTTTTTTCATGATTCACGGCCGTAACAAATATGTCGTTACAAAATTATAATCATTATAATCTTAATACAACTAAAGTTAGAATTGACCTAAAAACACCTCCGGCAACTATGTCATTTGGTTTTAATAGGTAGATGTTTATATATATATTTTTTTATCCTTCTGATAGATTATTTTATTTATATTTTATACATGTGAGGACTTTGTACGCTGCTATGTCTTCGCGGCGGAGATATGACACCCGCTTCAAAGTCAATCAATTGCAAAAAAGTAGGAACATTTAATTTTCGCTTAATTTGAATTTGTTTTTAATAGTTTAACATTCTTTGCCAACAATTTTACTAAATTATGAAACCATCAGTATTATTATACAGTATTTTGATTGTGATTGTGAACAATTATTGTCTAAAATTAAATGTAAGGTCAGAGAAATTAATTGTTAAGCAAATTGACTACAAACGTAAATGGTTCATATATTTAAATCACAACTGTCATTCTTTAACAGTTCTTTGTCAGTCTTTGTCATTCTTTTCACAGTTGTATACAATGGCTATAATACAGCAAATTGATTGCTGCATAGCACTTTGCATAACAGTTAACCCTGGCATCACCTATATTTTGATTGTGGATATAATTAACTGTCAAAAATTAAATGACAGTTTTGACACATGTCATTAAATAAACTGTCAGAAATGCCAAGAGTTATAAAGGGCGATTCAAATCAATCCACGCTTTGTTTATAGTTTATTATATTAATATCTAACAATAAAAATAAAACTATATAAAAGAGTATTTATAACTAGATTTATGAAAATATTTAAAAGCATATCTTCCTCTCAGTCGCCCAGGCGTATATCAATCGTGCCCATCATCTGCCTGCCTTTTCCCAACTAAGTATGTTGGGGTCGGCTTCCAGTCTAACCGGATGCAGCTGAATACCAGTATTTTACATGGAGCGACTGCCTATCTGACCTCCACAATCCAATTACTGGGTAACACGATGCCCCTCGGTAAGACTGTTTTTCAGACCTTTGTGCTTCTGATTACCCGTAACGACGGTCAAAGATACCGTACGACTGATGCCTAGATGCATCGGTAGATGCCAGATGTATAATTTAATATAATATAATAATATTATTTACATTACTATGTTAATGTTAAATTAAAATATAAATTTTATGAAGCACTCTTAGCTGAAAGATCTTTAATAAGTGAAGTCGGGTTAAAAGGGTTAGTCTTCTGCTTAGCGCTCCTGGCTGCCGCTTTTTCATTTCAGTATGCAACCGCTTGTGATCATACGCTCTTAACAGCTACAATATTTCAACCGCGGAAGTTGAATGGAGGGCATATAAAATAATCTATATACAGAGTGGCAGGGACATCGACGCGAAAACTGTAACCATGGATTTAGCACATGAGTTTAGACCCCATAGCGTAGGAATTTTTCGTCGGTTATTAAAAAAAAAATTGCTGTTCCATACATTTTGACCGCGTAGGTATTGCACTTTTCTATGAAACAGGTGATTTTTTTTTTTTGATAACCGACAAAAAATTACGACGCTATGGGGTCTAAACTCATGTGCCGAATCCATGGTTACAGTTTGTGCGTCGATGTCCCTGCCACCCTGTATAAATATAATATTCCTTATATAATTACTAAATTATTATTAAAAGCCTGTGATATCCCACTTCGGGGCAAAGCCCTCGTTATTCTCCTTCCACTTCTCTCTGTTTAAAGCTTCTGAGGACCAGTTTTTGTTGAAGGAGTCCAGCTCATTCCGCCATTTCCGTCTGGGCCTGCCGCGATGTCGCTTGCCATTAAGAGGGACTTGGTTCGTAAGTTTGGCCCATTGGTCGTCTGACATGCGACAGATGTGTCCAGCCCAGTTCCATTTTAGCGTGGCAGCTTTCCAAGTGACATCAGTTATCCTTGTAATGGAACGGAGGTTCGTATTCGTTAGTTTGATACCCAGAACACTCCGTTCCATAGTCCTCTAGATATAAAATAATCTGAGTTTTAAAACGGGCTCGAAAACTTTTTAACTCGATTTCATAGTAAATGTTGCCTTAAGTAGACTTAGGTTATATCACTCGCTGTACAAAATAAGATAAATTAGGACAATATTTTAGCTAAATTTAACGTTTTCACGTCACGCTAAATTTAGTGCATCTTTTAATACTGTTGTAAGCTATACGTACTACCGAAATTTCGTATTTCATCATCATTCTCCTGCCCTCATCCCAATTTATTCATGGTCGGCGCAACATGTCTTTTTCTTCCATACATCTCTATAAGTCGTCATCTCGGTAGTCACCCCCTGTCTAGTCATATCATTTTACACAAAGTCCATACTACCTTTCAACGAAATTTCGAATTTAGCACTCGATATTTGGCTTAGTGCACTAAATTTAGTACTACGTCAAGCTCAATCTTTAGTTGTCAATTCTTGAAAGCATTATTTATTATTATTATACGTAGTAATTAACAAAATATAGGTAATTATGTTGTAATACCTGTATTATTTTAAAGTATAAATTATGTTAAAATTAAAACTGTTAATTTCGATTGAGCTATACCTTGCAAAAACGAATGAAACTAAATATAATATTTACTATTAATCTTCTGAGTTAAGTCCCTAACCTAAACTAAATTATGAGAACAAATTTTATTTCAGTAAAAAAAATTAGTTCCACCGATAATTTAGTCCAAACAATGGCGAAGTCAGAAGTGTGTGTGTTTGTATTATGTGCTGACGCTAATCTTCACGCATACATTCACAGCGTGTTTGTACACTTGGATAACACAAGTAAAGCGCACGCATCGCTTCGTGAGATAATAATACCGTAGTAGTGTAAAATTACGGAATTCATTTCTGTTTTTGTTGATTATAATAATACTTGAAAAAAAAAATCTGCCATATTTACGTCCATTTACAATAGCATTAGAAAGAAGTTAAAAAAGGTTATTTTTAATGCACACTTTGTAACAAAAATACAATAAACATTGTTACATTATGATAGACGCCGAATTTATTATGATCTATTTTTACAGCAGCTGTCACACTTAATTGTAACCATTTTAACTATTTATCTTATGAAATTATGTGGCTTTCATTTATTTATATTATATAACTCCAATTTAAACTCCAGTGTCAATGCTAAAAACCTAAAAGAAGCAGGGATGAACAATACTTGGAACGTTATTCGTTTCACTATAATTCTACCGAATTTTATTTTAATTAAGGTGGATGCGCTGCAGTAGCCCGCGAAATCAGACGAATTCGGAGCAATTCTAATTTAAAGGGATGTATTGATGATTTTTAAGGTTAAAATTGTATTATTGCCTACATATTTCTTATTGTTGCGCATCATATTATTTTTATTAAGATACAACCTTACACTGACCTGCAAATTGCAAAAAACGCAAGAAAATTAGAATTTAAGCATCTCCCTTAACATTGTTTTATCATAACATTGAAATAAAATGTTTTGCACTCCTGCTTCTACGAGCCTCTTTTTTCTAATGCTATTATAAATGAAGTATAGTTAGCTTGAAAAAAAAAAACAAAAATTTTATTGTTTCTTAATTATATAAATGTAAATTAAATTATTTATTTCTTTATTTTAAATAATAGTGTGTAATAAATATATCAGAAATAATATATCATATTTTATCTGATTATACGACTTACCCCGGGTTTTTTAAAGCAGCCACACTGAGATGAATCACGCGCAGGATGCGGGACGCGAAAGTTTCAATGATTTGGAAGTCACAAGTTAGTTGGATCAATCGGCGCTAGTGAATTTCAATTTCAAATTCTAGTCAATCTGCCTAGCCTTTTTCCAACTATGTATGTTGGGGTCAGCCAGCTTCTAGTCTAACCGGATGCAGCAGAGAATTTCATTCTCGCATTCCGCGCGGGATCCAATTCAGTTTGGTCAGAGCTTAAACGAATCTGCTGTTGAATTTCATAGTTAGCTGCCGCGATCAGTATAATCAACCAGTAATGTTCCCACTGCTGGGACACAGGCCTCCTCTCTGTGAGAGGATGTGGCCATCCACCACCCACTGCGGGTTGGTAGATGTCAGATGTCTTTGAATTCACGATGTTTTCTCCATATAAGTTGACGTGAGATTCGACAGCAGATTACAGATATCCCAAGAAATGTATGCGCTTCGAGAATCATCTGCTATCTTCGGAAATACGACCGCGTGATGCGATATAAAGCTTTTGTTCCCCTTTCTTCTGTATGGCGGAAGAAAGGGGAGGGTTATACCCAGCGACCCAGCAGTGGGTGATTCCGGGTTGAAATGATGATGTTGATAGAGCAGCTATTACAACCATGGAAATACCAATTATTTTGTAATAGCAGTGCCCCGCGGTTTCACCCGCGTAAGTGCAAATCCCGTGGTAATATCGAGATAAAAAGTATCCTATGTGTTATTATAATGTATAGGCTATATAACTGTAAAGTTTCGTCAAAATCCGTTCAGTAGTTTTTGCGTGAATGAATAACAAACTTCCTCACAAACTTTCGCGTTTATAATATTAAAAACTATGCAATTCCGACTGAGAGAAAATTGCATCATCATCATCAGCGTACAGCAGTCCACTGTTGGACATAGGCCTCTCCTACGCGCCACGCCATTCAACTCAATTTTCGGCATCTCTCATCCAGCTGCTAAAAACTTCATATAAACGCGCAATATAGGTTTTCTACTACAAAGCGCGGTTGTGTAAAACTTACAAGCACGCCGAACAATTTGGAAACACGATGATTCCTGAAGCGCACACCTTTTCTAGTTTAACTGTATAGACGCCAGCACACCAAGCTACTACAATCTATCTTTCTTTAATATATTTTCAACTTTATCGCTAAAGCATTAATGTTCAAGGTTGATTGGAAAAATTTGACAGTTTCGGGTAGCTTGATGTGCTGGCGTCTGTACACTGACTTACCTTTCAGAAACCGGTGGTAAGTTTATATTATATTTACAGTATGCGGCCGTAAATATGGCACGTATCGTGTTTCAGGAAAAGTTTGTCTTAGGACCGATTGTTCAATCGCCAGATAATTTTTATTCGAGGAATAAAATTGACGTTTGACAGTTTAAGTATGAAATAACTGTCAAAATTTCAAAATTATTCTTCGAATAAAGTTATCATGTGATTGGAAAAGCAGCCCTTAGTAGAGCGTCGTCTCTGTCACCCATACCTGTGTGGCAGTGTCTTTCTAAAGCTCGATGTGACATGTAAACGCCCTCGGGTACTGTTTATTATTAATATAAGAGTTTATGTAAAGATTGCAGCACTTGTGTGGCTTAAACACTGTAATATGTATAGATTTGTTATATGTACAATAAATGATGTGTAAATATGACAGTTTTTTATTATTTTAGAAAGAAATACGTTTCGTTTTCTGTCTAGCTTCAAAATCAAAATCGTTTATTTGTGATACATGGGTTACAATTATTACATGCAGGTGTTCATTACATTAATTAAAAACTTATAAAGTTCATACCACGATCAGCCACTAGGGCATACAAATGATTAAATAATTTAATACATTCTTCCCAACTATGTTGGGGTCCCCTGTCAGTCTAACCGGATGCAGGTGAATACCAGTATTTTACATGGAGCGACTGTCTATCTGACTTCCACAACCCAATTATTAGGTAATACGATACCCTTTGAGTAAGACTGGTTGTCAGACTTTCGGGCTACTGACGAGCCGTAACGACTACGTTAAGAAAATACGTTTATTTGCAGTAAACATGACACAGAACACAAACACAAAAAACTACTCTGTTACAGTCGATGGGCCTTCAGCATTACAGTTTTTCAAAATATTTGTTGTTGCCGCACTCACAGACGTCCCTTAAAAACAATCAATCATTGATATTAATAATAGAATGTTATTTCTAAAGATAGAGGTAAATTTTGTTTGATACCCTCGTATCTTTGGGAAATAAATGTACACCGGGGTTATTACATCCTGGTACAGCATACAGAGACATTTTACGAGAAAATTAAAATTAACAGAATGACAGGTTATAAAATGTATTGACAGCTTTCAATGGCCATGCCGTCGATGCGCCACCTATTGTGATAAAATGGCAGTAAAGATCCTCATTGATCCGTCAAAACACCTGTCAAATTACAAACTCGGAATGCCTAGCTGTCAACACTGGATTAAAAACCTTCACTCCGAACGCTTATAAACTATTATGGTAAATCTCCAAGCAGCCTGTGGTGTATCGCAGTGAGGCATCTTCGGCGTGTAATTACCCTAATAAAGGGGTGGTCCATTTAATCAACATCGGTACAAAACTTGACCGCATGCGGTATCGTATGCTTATGTGTGCGGTAACGGTGGCGAGACAACTGCCGCGCCGACTTGAATGATTGAGGACACTGCTCACACTGGAACAACATAAAAACCTTGGTTATCTATCATGGCAACCCAAGAAGTCTAATCTGGTAAAGTGGGGTTACCTTGATGGAACGGCAGTTAAGTGTGATGGAGCTATGTCACAAACCATGCTCCACCTTCTATCCTGCCCTCTGTCCCAAAACATGCAGTCAAAGTGACCTCTGCGCTGCCACCGACAACGCCGTGGAAGTGGCAAAGTTTTGGGAAAACAGCATTTAAAATACAGTCGTGCCAGCCATGAAGAAGAATTCAAAGTAGCGCAAAGAAACAGCACCCTAATTGCGTGACACAATCGGAATCGGTTTCATTTTGACAGTTCAACAACATTCATTGCGTTATTTACGTGTTGAGCAGACAAATTTTTCGAGCTTATGAAGCAATGGATTAGCAATTTGCTTCAAAATGATTCAGATTCCGATTGATCGTGTGTTACGCAATTAGGGTGCGGTGAATGGGCTTTGTGATAGATGATACGGCTAGAAGGGGGATGGCTATTGAGATGACGACCGACAAAGATGGAAGAAGACATGCTGCGCCGACCAAATATTCTGTGATAAGGACAGGAGTACCCGCAAACGGGGTGAATCGGGAGGAAACTTTAAAATGGATTTTAACGTTGAAATAATATATGTTACTACCAACGAGGACGCTTAATCGTAAATTATTATCATACAGTAAACACATAATTTCATCACCACTGCTCTAAAAACGGTGAAGGAAAACATCGTGAGGAAACCGGCATATCCTAGAACCAAAAAGTCGAAGACATGTGACATCTACCAACCCCCCGCGCTGGGCCCGCGTGGTAGATTAAAGCCCACTCCCTCTCGATGAGAGTAGGCCTGTGTCCCAGCAGCGGGAGAGTGTATTTAAGCAACGTACCTACTCAAATACACGAGCGCCATGTTGTCGACGGCGGCCGCCGACGCGTCGACGGTTGCAGTTGTCAGTGTTCGACGCGTGGCGCTCGTGTGTATGAACACTAATTTGGATAGGTAAATATATTTTGATTTTGATGGCGATGAAGTCGGTTACCTGCACAGCAGCAACAGTACGATGACTTTCAATATGCTGAACCAGGCATCGGCGACTGTAGTACGACGCACCACAGTCATCACAGCCAAACGGGCGCTCGAACGTGTGCATGCGACGCTCGTGGAGCTGAAAGGGAAGGCGATAGGTTTAGGAGGTGGTAGATGGTTGACGTATTCGTTGGTTTCGTGCAAAATGTTCCAACCAGTCATCGTCATCATAAATTATTAGCCTGTTCCCATCTTGTCGGCACACAGGCCTCCCCTCGGTGAGCGGGAGTGGGCCATTCCTCACGATGTTTTCCTTCACCGTTTTGCGAGTAGTGGTGATGAATTAATTTACACAAAATACAGCATTTATCGCAACACTGTGTTGAAATCGTGAATGTTTAAAAATACATTTATCTCTTTCTCTCACCTTGAGTTGAGCATTGTCCAGAGCGAGATAGCTGCAGTGTTGGCATCGTAGTTCTCTACTCATGCCGTGGTAGGATCTGCAGTGACGCTTCAGTTGTGTGGTAGAAATGAAACTTTTGCCGCAGAACTGAAACATTACAATCGAATTTAGTTTGATTTAGATCTAATTTAGATAGATTAGGAAATTGTGAACCTCACTGTGACTACTGTTAAGTTCAAAAAGGACAACTAAGTACCTATTACTCGAGTTTTAAATCATTTTTTGTTATTCAAAATGGTCGAATAGTTTAAACCCTTTGTTCTCATATTATTACATTCGCAAAATATTATATTCTCGAATTAATAGATTATCAAAATAAACCGTAAAGTCAATCAAACCCCGCTGCCATTATTTCCATGACAGCCGTCACTACGGCCGTTATGTGGCGGCCACAGAGCACTTTATAATACGGGTATAGCTTAGCCATAGCTCTTCTTGGATACTTAGGTATACTGAGAGAATGATGATCAGCAGGCTAATTGTGTAACACACTAAAAGTAGCAATGTTAGACAAATTTTTCGAACATATGAAGCATGGAAAACGGACGGACGGACGGACATTATTATACGCATGGACTACCTACGTATAATAATAATAAATAATGCTTTCAAGAATTGACAACTAAAGATTGAGCTTGACGTAGTACTAAATTTAGTGCACTAAGCTAAATGATAGTGCTAAATTAGAAATTTCGTTGAAACTGTGGATGGACTGTGTCACATGATATGGCTAGACAGGGGGTGAGATGACGACTAACAGAGAAGTATAGAAGAAGACATTGTAGCGTCGACCGCAAATGAGGTCATGAGAGCCACAGTGGCCTAACTGTCATTTTTTCAATACTGACTTTATTTGAAAAACCGGCCAAGTGCGAGTCGGACTCGCCCATGAAGGGTTCCGTTACGTTACGATTTATGACGTATTAAAAAAAACTACTCACTAGATCTCGTTCAAACCAATTTTCGGTGGAAGTTTATATGGTAATGTACATCATATATTTTTTTTAGTTTTATCATTCTCTTATTTTAGAAGTTACAGGGGGGGGGGGGACACACATTTTACCACTTTGGAAGTGTCTCTCGCGCAAACTATTCAGTTTAGAAAAAAATGATATTAGAAACCTCAATATCATTTTTGAAGACCTATCCATAGATACCCCACACGTATGGGTTTGATGAAAAAAAAAATTTTGAGTTTCAGTTCTAAGTATGGGGACCCCCAAAATTTATTGTTTTTTTTCTATTTTTGTGTGAAAATCTTAATGCGGTTCACAGAATACATCTACTTACCAAGTTTCAACAGTATAGCTCTTATAGTTTCGGAAAAAAGCGGCTGTGACATACGGACGGACAGACAGACAGACAGACAGACAGACAGACAGACATGGCGAATCCATAAGGGTTCCGTTGCCATTTGGCTACGGAACCCTAAAAACTGCTCTAAACTGTAAAAGTCATAGCGCCAGAGTGGCCTAAAAATTAGTTCAATTTTTTTCAGTTAGGCCACTGTGGCTCTCATGGCCTCAATTGGAATGAGGCTATTTATTTATTTTATTTAAGGATTTTACCAACGAGGGTAGGAGGATGATGAATGGTCTAACGTCTAACCATAATATTTAAGGGGCTTTAATTAATGTTAGTGTTTGATACTCACTTCGCATACAAAATTAAATCTCAAATGCAGTTTCGCATGACTGATGAAGCATTTCCAATTGCTGACTGACTTTTGACATATTTTACATTTCACTGGCCCTTCCGGATCGAATTTGCCAGCTACCATGTCCAAATACTGCTGCCGTTTTTCCTTTCTCGATAACTTCTTGACAGTTTCGTTTGGCGACCATTTTGTTTCGCCGCCATCTTGGTCTAGTCTGTCAAATTCTATTTCTACTTTCAGTTCGGGAAATCCGCCGATACTTTCGAAATCCTCTTCGATTTCGTTGCTTGTATTATGGTTTTCAGTTATTTGATTTATAATTTCATCAGTTTTATAGATATGTTCGTCATAATCAACTGTGTTTCCGCAGTTTCTTTGGAAGCCAAGTTCTATTAATTTCTGTTCGGTTTCTTGGCTCCTATTTCGAAGATGTAAAGCAGATTGAACGGCGTCTTTGCATTTCACGCAAATGTTTTGAGGAAAACCATCGTTTGGTTCAATCTAAGAAAAATATAAAAGACATCGACACAAATTGGAATCTTAATCGTGAATTCGTGATTTCGCGACAGGTCCTTTAAAACCTGCACTGTAATTGCGCAACAGACTTTAAATCACAATCGGAATCATTTTGAAGGATATTGCTAATCCATTGCTTCATATGTTCAAAAAATTTGTCTGCTCTACAACGTAAATAACGCAATGATTGTTGTTGAACTGTCAAAATGAAAGCTACTGTGTTTGTAACGCAATTACCCCGCCGATCACCATTATCTCATCAGTTTCTAATACATACTTCATTGCTGGACATGGCCTTTCTAATCACGCGCTATTATCAAAATCAAAAGTCAAAATCAAAATTAGGCCCCCTGGCTGTTATTTGAGTTTGAAAGTACCAAGAATCATATTCACTTTAGACTTTAGTTGTAACAGTAAATGCTCAAGATGTTATTTCCTACTAGAAAATAGTAGGTACTTTTATTGCGTATAAAAGTTTCGACACTTGAATGATGTCCTTTATCTAATTAAACATTATTATAACCTTAAATCTAGAAATCTAGGTGAATAGGTTTCAATAATTAAACAAAAAATAACATGCGAGGTATACTAAATTGTTATTCATTTGTATCTTTATGCCATGAATAATGAAAAAGTCGATGAACTTTAAAACTTACTTTCAAACCAGTTATTAGATACAAAATATGGCTAAAATTAACGTTTTCATTATTTGTGAATAATGAAATTAAATTCACTTTAGATAAACACAATCTACACAATTCGCCACACATTTTAAGAAGGAAAACTTGTTTTGGTTAATTTCGTCAGTCGAGTATAGCCGGTTTTTGACAGCTGCGGGTGACCAGACGTGGATTAAAATTACCCTTGCATTGTACGCAATATATCAGGGTTGTTAGACCTAATATTTTATTTTTTATGGGAAAATAGGAGGCTTTAGGTAAAGGAGAATTAAAACTTGCGTAATATATAAAATAATCAAATATTATAACATTTGGGTTGTTAAATAAAACGAAGAAAGTTATTTTAAATATTTATTTAAAAATAATGACCAAAATCTTAACATCAAGCGCATATAGCGCAACACTTTAGAAAGTAACAATTGATATTAAAATTATGATTTGACATACATTATCTTAAATAGTGATGGATTAATAATTTAATTACCATGTAATTCATGCAAAATTACATAATATAATGGCCCTACTTCCAAATTTAAAGAAAGCGTGAGTTTATATTTACGGGGTCAAATTAAATTAGCTGGCGAAACTTTGCAGACGTGACAGTTATCAATATCAGAAAAAAAAAACGGTCAAGAGTGAGTCTCCCTTTTCTTTCATATCATTACTTACTCAATCCATCCATCCTTTCCTTCTGTTTATAATTAAAACAAACTCTGTTTCGATGAAACTACTTTTAATAATAAATTGTTAAACTTTACAGCCTTGATGGTTTGTACGAAGATTATTTGTAAGATTATTTTGGACGTGCTATCTAAAACGGTCGTCGTCGCGGAGTGGCGCGCTCGCGCCGCTGCCGGCGCCCGCGTCCCTCGCTCTTCGCCCCCCGCCCCTCGTCCGTCCTAATAGTGATGCGCGCGTACATCCTCCCGGGCCTTGAAAGTGTGGCTTTCAAACTTAAGCTTTGTCTGTACTAGCGCCAAGATCGTCATTCTTCGTGCCGTCTTCCTTTGCGTCATTAGAGGCCGGTGGTAGCATGCACATCTTGTTAATAGCCCTCCTTAGTGTGCCCTTTGACGTTAATACATCGGCAACTCTGCTGATTCCATCTTTCCCAGGGTATAATTTGGTGATACGGCCAAGTTTCCATTGTAGTGGGGGAAGATTTTCTTCTTTGAGGATCACCAGATCGCCCACACGAAGCTCGTATTGCCTCGTTCTCCACTTGGTCCGTTCTTGAAGTTCGGCAACGTACTCCCGGCGCCATCTCTCCCAAAATTGTTGTCTCAGTTGTTCAATGTATTGGTATCTGTTGGGGTGCTTGCAGGTGATAGGCAACGATGGCACTGAGGTGAGAGGTCGCCCTATAAGAAAGTGCCCTGGGGTCAGAGGGGAGGGATCGGTTGGATCGGTTGAAAGAGGAGTAAGAGGACGTGAATTTAAAATGGCTTCGATTTGTGCAAATAGAGTCGCGAGCTCCTCGAATGTCAGGGAAGCATTGCCGGCTACACGCTTAAAATGGTGCTTTGCTGATTTAACGCCTGCCTCCCATATACCTCCGAAGTGAGGCGAGTATGCGGGGCTAAACACGAATTTAATGCCTTCATTATTGGCATAGTTAATAGCTGACTCACGACTGGACCTGAGTATTCTACATATTTCATTGTTCGCGCCCCTGAAATTGGTACCATTATCGCAATATATAATATTAGGTTTACCTCTTCTAGAGACAAACCTTCGCAAAGACAAAATGAAAGCATCAGTACTCATATCGCTGACCAACTCTAAATGAATCGCTTTGGATGAGAGGCATACAAACAAACATAGGTAGCATTTTGAAATACGATTGCCTTTACCCTTACGGCTAGAGATCATAAACGGGCCAGCAAAATCGACACCGCACGAGTAGAAAGGAAACATAGAAAAGCTTCTTTCGGCAGGTAAGTTTCCCATTAAAGGTTGTAATGTCTTCCCACGTAGGCGAATACAAACTATGCACTGCTTTGTCGTGCTACGTGCTAAGTGTCTGCCACCTATAGGCCAAAATCGTTCTCTTATTGAAGCTAGAAGATGCTGAGGACCAGCGTGAAATAAGCGTTCATGTTCATACCTTGATATTAATATAGTTAAATGATGTTTTGCATCTAAAATAATGGGGTGTTTCTTATCATAGGCAAAATCAAAGTTTTGAATTCGACCCCCAACTCTTAATATGCCATCTGAATCAATAAAGGGATTTAGAGGCAATAATTTAGATTTACAACTAAGAGTTTTATTATTTCTTATCAATTTAATTTCTTCTGCATAACTTTCTATTTGACTTAACCCGACTAACACTAGCAAAGAATCATCTAATTCCTTAGTATCTAATGGTCCATTAATTTTTGCATTTCTATATTTACAATTATTTAGGAAACGCTGTACATAGGCATATATTCTCTTTAATTTATTCAAATTAGAGTATTTTTCAAATTTAATAATTTTGTTTGTAACTACAACATGACATTCAATGGTGTGCGAGTGTTTAACTTCAGGTAACATGTTAGGGATTTGTGTGTGGTTTTGTGTAGGCCAACAAGTTGGGTCATTAGCGAGGAACGAAGGCCCTTCCCACCAGAGGAGAGAGGACTGCAATTGCTTAGGAGTCGCACCTCTAGACGCAATATCTGCTGGATTTTGATCTGTGGGAACATGACAAAAGGTGAATCCACTTGCAAGTTGATTGATTTCATTTACTCGGTTACACACAAATATTTTAAGATCCCTGGGTGGGGTTTTCACCCATCCTAGCACAACCTGTGAATCAGACCATATAAATTTACGATTGATATTACAATTTAATGACTCTAGCACCTTTGAACATAAACGTGCACCTAACAAGAAGCCACATAACTCTAATCTTGGAATAGTCGTTGGGTTCATTGGTGCAACTCGTGCCTTAGCACATAACAACCTGATTGTAACTTCCTGGTTCTGATTTACAGAACGCAGGTAAATGCAGGCTGCATAGGCTTGTTGAGAGGCATCTACAAAACAGTGTAGTTCTATATTCTCGGGTGTATCACACAGAACTCGCCTTGTAATACGAATATTAGTTAAATTTGAAAATTGCTTTAATAGCTCAGCCCACTTTTTACAAAACTCAACTGGTACTGGATCGTCCCAGTCCAGCTTAGAGGAGCATAATTGTTGAAGTAAAATTTTAGCTACTATCGTGCAGGGACACAATAATCCTATGGGATCAAATACCTTAGAAGTAGTAGAAATAACTGACCTTTTAGTAATATGAGTAGAAGGCTCTAGATCTGTAGAGAATTGCAGTGAATCGGCCTTGGGACACCAGTTGAGACCTAATACACTAGATTCTTTATTGAAATCAATGGGTTTTGAAGAACCACATTCACTGTCAAATAATTGAGGACAGTTTGTTCGAAATTTCCTAAGGGGTAGGCATGCAGAATTGAGTGTATTTACAACTCCATGATATATGTGTTTTAGCCCTTCTATAGATTCTGACCCTGTATTTAGGTCATCTGCATAAAAATCGTTTCTTATTACACAAGCTATAGACTCATCCTCACATTCATTAGCCAGTTGTAAGAGACATCGAGTACTTAAAAATGGTGCAGAGGCAGTTCCATACGTAACTGTATTGAGTTGCAAAACATCTATCGATTGGGACTTATCATCACGCCACAGAATAAGCTGCAGATGGCGCTGCTGTTGCTCGACTTCAATTTGCCTATACAGTTTCTCGATGTCGGCTGTGAGAATGAATTTATGCCTGCGAAATCTTAATAAAATGGATATTAAATCACTCTGCACTACTGGACCAATCATTTGAATTTGGTTCAGTGATTTACCAGAGCTAGTTTTTGAAGAGGCATTGAATACTACGCGGAGCTTAGTAGTTTCGCTCTTTTCACGAATGACTGCGTGATGAGGCATGTAGTACCCAAATACTGGTTTAGCAATTTTAGTTAAATGCCCTAAACTTGCATATTCATCTATGAATGCCTTGTAGTTTGCCTTTAAATCAGGATATTTTATAAATTTTCTTTCTAAACTCTCGAAACATTTTTTAGCTATATAGTATGAGTCCCCAAGAGCCTTTTCAGGCGACTCTTTCAAAGGCATTAACACAGAAAATCTACCATTTGATAAGCGAGACAAGTTTTCTTTGAAATGATCCTCACAAAGTTGCTCTTCGACGGAATATGTTTTTGTGGCTGGTAAGTCATCAATTTTCCAAAATTTTTCTAATGAGTTCTTTATCTCTTGAGTAAAATTACAATAAACCTTTGAAACGGACTGACTGCCATTTATGGGGCCACTTATGAGCCATCCGAGCATAGACTCCTGTAGAACTAGTTTGTTACTAGCTAGCTTAATTAAATTAGAGCCAACTATCTCCCAATACACATCTGCTCCTAAGAGGATGTCGACCTCAGCCGGGGAAAAATAGTCAGGATCAGCTAGAGTAAGATTTTCAGGTAACTTTATATGTTCTGTATTAATTGTAGCATTTGGTAAGATTCCCGTTATTCTAGGTACTTACAAGACACTTAACATTTAATTCGAAAGGCATACATCTAGATTTAATTTTAATATTACAACTTCCAGTAATATTACATGTAGCATTATTTATCCCACAAATGCTCACTGAACTACCGGGGTTGATTGCTAGCCCTATCTTCCCTTTTAATTTGTCTGTAATGAACGATGACTGACTACCTGTGTCCAGCAGCGCACGGGCTGTATGTTTTTTATTATTTATGACAATTTGGACTAGCGCCGTACTTAACAAAACTTGGTCATTAGATGCCACTGACAGTGACACAGGCAATGAGGAAGATGTAGAGGGTTGTTCAGTTTCAGTAGTAGATGTAGGGTTGCTTTTACTTAGATGAATTAATGTGTTGTGTTTCCTCTTGCATTGACGACAAACAGCTTTCAGCTGACATTGAAAGGCATTGTGACCACTGTGCAAGCAATTTTTACATAACTTTAACTTGTTCACTTCATGTAGTCGCTCGTCTACACTCATATTTTTAAATTTCAAACATGTATGCAAATGATGATTTTCATTGCATAAAACACAACTATTCTTGTTTTCTTTGTTATCAACAGATACAATTAGGCTTTTAGATTGGTTGGTTACCTTAGGTTTATAATCCACCTGTTTGTCAGGACGACTATTATTACAATAGGCAGTCTCAAGTATGTCAGCTCGACTACGAAGAAAGGAATAAAATTCACTAAGTGAAGGTAAATCTGCAAGATTGCACTTGTATTCCTCCCACTTTCTACTCGTGTGAATATCTAGTTTTGCTGAGACCGTAAAAATAATAAGAATTTCCCACATATTAGTAGGCTGGGCAAGAGTTGACATAAGAGTGTCAAGAGCCCGCAAGTGTTTTGACACATGGTCAACAACAAACCACAATGATTTAAAAGATTCCCTTTGAATCGACTCAATGTTAAACAATGCTTTTAAATGATTATTTATTAATAAGTTTTTGTTATCATATCTTTGACATAACAGGTCCCACGCAACTTTGTAATTTTTTGAACTAAATTCTATTGATTTGATAACAACAGATGCACTACCTTCAAGTGACGATCTTAGATAATGAAATTTATTGATTGGTGCAATGCTTTGATTGCTGTCAATCACCGACTCAAATGTGTCTTTAAATTCTATCCAGTTAAGGTAATTCCCATCAAATGTAGGAAGTTTGATTGTAGGTAATTTTATGCCATTAAATGAACGGCAGCTACCATTAGATGCATGTTCACTGTTTTCTCCATCACAATTTCCATTTTCAGCCCTTTTTAGCGGTGAATTAGTTAAAGTATCCTGGCTCTTCGCTATTAAGTGAATGAACTGAGTCTCTAAACTATCTCTTTCTTTAATTTGCTCTGTAGTATCAGAATGCAATAAATCGATTTTGCTTTGTATGACCTCAAACTCTTCCATAAGCGATTGAATTTTATTTAATTTTAATTCTAATTCTCTATATTGAATAGAAGAGATTTCTTTTAAACCAATTAAACCATTTAAATAATCAGAAAATCTTGTTACCCGTCCCTTGATAATACCACGCTCCTTGACTAACTTTGTTAATTCTACCTTGAGCTCTGATTCACTCATTTTTATAGACTGAAATTGTACCAAACAATAACACAGGTGAACAAACAATGAAATATGTAACAAATGTGCACTCAAACCCGTTTGAAGAGCCGAGAAGCTCAGATCCAGTCGCTCGCGCTGGTGCTAGCACGACGCGATGCTCAGGGCAGCTCGCGCCGAGCAGACAGCTTAGGCCAGCAGCGCACGTGGCGGCGCACGCGACGGAACCGGACGGGGGGCTGCGATGCCGAGACCGTTGGCGCTCCTCTTCACGGAGGTACGCTGGAAATAGTCGGCGTATGGTATTGAAATAATGATATTTCGATAACGGTAGCGTGGTGCTGGGGTATGTAGGTATTAGATAGGTTATAGACAACCTGGGTGCATGATTTAGAACATAGATCGAGCTGGGTATGCTAGCCGGTTGTAGTTATAGCTGGAATAATTAGGCTTTAACAGAAAGAAACTTCTTGATTTTAGGTTAAATGCGTGCATAAAGCATGGGCGCGTGCTCGTATTTTATAGCGTAAGAATATAGCTAAGAAATATAACGCTGCACGTGCACGTATTTTGCGTAACACCAAGCATAACATAAACCCAACACTCGAGCAGCAAGTCGGCCATTCACACAATGCGAGAACAATAGGATCGCAAGATAGGTACCTAGATTGGTAAGAAAAGGTTAGGAATTTAGGACAGGGCTTATACTCTCCTTGGGCTAGACCTCCGGTTCACGATGTCCCCAATGGCTCCCGAAGCAGCAAGCACGGTCAGTGGGTCGTCTTAGGCGACAACACCAGTTCCTTTTCTTTTCTTCTTTCGATCGGGCTCGCTTGGTCGGTAAGTATGACCAAAATGGCGGCTGCCGCGTTCTCGTACGACGTCCGCAAAACGACCTTTTGTTATTTGAAGATTGCAGTCCTGTCACGGTCGCCACTTTTGTTTATAATTAAAACAAACTCTGTTTCGATGAAACTACTTTTAATAATAAATTGTTAAACTTAACAGCCTTGATGGTTTGTACGAAGATTATTTGTAAGATTATTTTGGACGTGCTATCTAAAACGGTCGTCGTCGCGGAGTGGCGCGCTCGCGCCGCTGCCGGCGCCCGCGTCCCTCGCTCTTCGCCCCCCGCCCCTCGTCCGTCCTAATAGTGATGCGCGCGTACACCTTCCATACCTCATTTTTTGTGCTATAGCTGGCCATGTTAGCTCCGCCATCGCCATCGTCACACCACATTCGCTGCGGTCTGCCTCGACTCGAAAGAAAAATAAAAACGGTCAAGAGTGAGTCGCCCGACTTAATCTTGACTGATTTTTTTTTCTTTTATTTTATTTTATCATTATGTGCTTATAATATAAGTAATAAGTTTTCTACTTAAATAAATAATGAAATTGGAATGTGCATCTTCAATATTCGTCGTGGAATGGGTAGTCTGGGTGGTGGGTACTGAAAATAAAAACGAACAAAATTAGAAAAGTTTTATACGTCATATTAAAAAAAAAAAACTAGATGAAGACGTCAGCGTTTCCTATCTGACTACTCTGAGAAGAGAGGTCGAAACAAACTCAGAGGTCACAGTCTCTTTTAAAGTCCAAATATAATCTTGGTCAGATCATGTGAAGACCATGTAGATTGGTGTCTGAAATGGTCTTTTGAGGAAAGAACCACACTGATTGAGTGGACGTGTCCAGTCACGCATTTGTTAGTAATCTTGCAGCCCAAGTCGGCCCTTGCGATATAATATTGTTACGCGCCACAATTAATAGATACCTGATACATGGTGACATTAGTTACCACTAGCGCCATCTATTGTGGAATGGCAGAACTAATAGTCACTGGCGCCATCTATTATCGAGTAGAGATGACGAAGCTAGAACTTACTAAAACTATCGACATCTGGTCAGTCGGGGCCGGTATGTACTCGAACATTCTAGATGTTTCTACAATAGAAGGTTCTGGAACTATTTGCGGCACTATATAAGGCCGGGATTAGCCGCGAGCAATCAGACTTGGTTCTACGATCGAAGCGAATACATCGAAAGCGATCTTCAAGTGCGACTTAATAGCGATTGTGTTTTATAATTAGTGTGTTTGAGTTGTTATTAGTGTTGTTTAATTAAAGTGTAACTTTTGGTAATTTTTATCGGCAGTTTTTATTGTCACGAACCCGAAGCTCGTAACAATATTACTAGCTGCGCCCCGCGATTACACGCGCATAAGGTTCGATTCCGTGGGAATATCGGGATAAATCCTATACCTATGTTAATTCTGGTTAAGTATAAACCATCTGTGTGCGGGTGCCAAATTTCATCCAAGCCGTTCAGTAGTCTTTGCTTGATAGAATGGCGCCGATTCCCTTGTTCACAAACTAAACTAAATTTAAGTTCGGTGCATCTTTTTCTTCCTATTTCATTAAGAAAAGGACAAATTAAATATTAGTTTAGTTCTGTCAAATTAAGATACTTCATAGACAATTTAAACATGATTAAAAACATGGCTACTAAAAATACGTCAATTTACGTCAGGCGCTCATTAATTTGACAGGACTAAACTAATATTTATCTTCTGTCCTTTTCTTAATGAAATAGAAAGAAAAAGATGCACTTAAATTTAGTTTAGTTTGTGAACAAGGGAATCGGCGCCAATAACAAACATCCATCCGTCCTCAGAAACTTTCGCGCTTATAATATTAGTAGGAGTAAGATTACAAAACATCACGCTTGTGTTCCCCAGAGTGTAAACAGAGCGTAACCTACACTCCAATTTCGCCAGTTATGTTTAAGTTATAGGGAGCCTATTGCACCAACCGGGTACAAATCCATTGCTATTAAAAATTACTGATTAAAAACTGTAGGGGGTACTCCTCATCTTCCTGCCCTTGTCCCATGCTACTCGGGGTCAACGCAAAATTCTGTTACGAGCTTCGGGTTCGTGACAGTAAAAACTGCCGATATAAATTACCAAAAACTACACTTTAATTAAACAACACTAATTTTTTTTTTCTTTCGGACGATCCCGCTACCCGCCCTTGAAGATCGCTTTCGATGTATTCGCTTCTATCGCAGATCCAAGTCTGACTGGTCGCGGCTAGTCCTGGCCTTATAAAGTGCCGCAGATAGTTCTAGAACCTTCTATTGTAGAAACATCTAGAATGTTCGAGTACATACTGGCCCCGACTGACCAGATGTCGATAGTTCTAGTATCGAAATTTCTAGAAGGATTTATTAGTTCTGTTACTCGATACTAGAGCACGCTAGTAGTAAATTAGTTCTACTGCTTCATACTAGATGGCGCTAGTGGTGACTAGTGTCACCATGTACCGGGCATTAATTAATTGTGGCGCGCAAAAATACGTTTTCTTCTTCCACTCTCCCCTGTCAACCGTCACGCTGGCATTCACTCCCTTTTCTTTCATATCATTCCTCACACAATCCATCGATCCTTTCCTTCCATACCCCTCTTTTTGCTCTACAGCTGGCTATGTTAGCTCCGCAAACATAATAAGATCGTCACACCACCTTCGCTGAGGTCTGCCTCGACGGTGATGTCCGCTCTACTTCAATTAATAAGTAATTAGTACTTACTCTCCCATCATGCAGACTCGTCCGTTGCACTCCAGACCAGCGATGGACTTGATATCATCCAAGGTCAGTTGGAAGTCGAACACGTTGAAGTTCTGAATGATGCGGGACTTGGTGACGGACTTGGGGATCACGACGATGCCGCGGTCGATCGCGTATCTGAGGGGGAATAGACTGGTTATAAGTATATTCATCATTCAAAAGAGACTGTGACCTCTGAGTTTGTTTCGGCCTTTCTTCTCAGAGTAGTCAGATAGGAAACGCCGACCTCATCTAGTTTTTTTTTTAATATGATTGACGTGAAAAGGATTTGTACAAACCTACTTACAGAAATATAATCATTTATTTATTAAAACTTTATATACATGCAATTAAACAATATTGTACAAAGGCGGTCTTAATTCCTGATGCATTTTCCACCAGTCAACGTTAGGGTGATGCGGAGAAAAACATGGTAGACCACACAGACAACGAATACTTAATAAATAATAAACATCCAACTGCTATCAGCCATTATGCGAAGATCGTGGCTCCACCTAGCCTGAGGGCGTCCTACGTTACGTTTACCGATTTGCGGTCTCCACTCAAGTACACGTCTTCCCCCAACGGTCATCGGTCTCTTGACCTTGATCACGCCTGATGGAAAGCGATGGATGAGATCTATGATGGAACGAGCGTGCCCAGAAGATGCCTGTTCACTCTTACTTTGAAGGCAGACAACTGTCATCATTACTGACCTGATCAACACCTGAGCTGTGCTCTTGTTGTACTTCTCAGCCACAGCCTTGATCCTGGGATCTTCCAGCAGCTGAGGGTCATCAGGCTTAGCCCAGGGTCTGTCAGGGGAACCGAGCGGGGAGTAGGCGGTGACTGCGATGTCATGCTGCCTGCAGAAGTCGATCAGAGGCTGCTGGTTCAAGTACGGATGGAACTCGATCTGGTGGGAAGTAAAAAGTCCTAAGTACGAAGTAAAATAGCGACGGATAAACTAAGAAAGTCATAAAAGGGGATTGAAGACATTAATGTTTGAGTAATTAATGTGGCCTACCCAAATGTCCTTTCTTTGGTATTGTTCGTCGAATCGTTGAGCTCCTTCAGTTTTGACGTGTGTCACGCAGTTACCGTTGGTTAATTCATCCGCCGATAGTCGAAAGAAGTTCCTATTTAAGTATATAAGTGCTCTTGATCATTGATTAGTCTCCAGCTAAAATGTTGGCGTCCCGGACCCGTTCGTTTTTAAGATAACTCGTATAAAACCTTCTACTGTACTCATATCAGTAGGTAGGTACTATTACAAGGAAACCTTGTTTTATGAATTATTGTAAATAAATAAGCACTGTTTTGACCTGGATGTGATATTTTATCACAAACAAAATGCCTCATCTATATCTTCTACGTATATCGATCTATATTGTCGATTTTCAAGGGGAACCTTTGTTGAGCTACACGATGATAGATAGATAGATAAACCATTCATTTGGCGCACACAAAAGTACATGAGTATAATATAAAAACAAGGTGCCGAGATAAGAACATAAAGAAAAACATACACATCGAAGTAAAAGTGACACTGACGAATACTTAAAATCACATTAATTAAAACACACAGTGCGGTGTGCGTCTCAAGGTCGCGCCAAATGGGAGTCCAGCTCAGCATGTGTCAGGCAAATGTACCTGACGCTGATATTCTGCTGGATCCCTGCAGTGACACACGGACGTTGAGCAGACGAGATAAATTGGTGTTGTGACAGTGTTATGTGCCGAGTGAAGTAATGTAAAGTAAACCTGACACTTTAATTATATATTCTCCAGTAAAGTTTTGCATTGGGAAACATTATTGTTTATGCATGCTGTCGTTTGGGACAGGTCAACTCAAAGCTGGGTCAGTGGGTCATCTTAGGGGCGGAGTTCAAAGCTGCAATGGCTCTTTATTCAACAGCAGTGCGATTCTGTAACCATCTCACCGTGAAAAGTTAGGTGTGAAGTGAGCGTGGAGTGAGCTGTCATTCCAACTAATGCTAGGGATTGACACTATTGCTTTGTTCACTTCACCTAACTTTTCACGGTGAGATTTTTACAGAATCGATCGGCTGGCCCTTCTAGACATAGACCTGCATTGTTAGACTCAGATAAAATCCTAATAATAAGTATAATGTTTGGACTTTCAAAGAGACCAAAACCTCTGAGTTTATTTCTTTATGCCGGCATTTCTTCTCAGAGATCAGTCAGCTAGGAAATGTCGGCGCCATTTTGACGTGTAAAAGTGTCTTAAAAGATCTACCTAAGTACTTACAGAAAATAATATGTACAAGTATAGTATAAAAAGGAAGGGAAATAATCAAAGGGTATCTAAAAATTCGTCCGCATCGCTGTCAATAGGAAACGTGCCCAAAAGGCAGCATTGCCACGTTGTATGGCAAGAAATAAACATTTCATTTCAGCACTAGGTGTTTTAGATGTAAAACCATTACAAACCTGCAACATAGCAGGTTTAATCTTGGCAGCTCCGAGAACCCTCTCAATCTGCCTCTTATTGAAGTTCGAGAGACCGATGCTCTTCGTCAGGCCCTTTTCCACAAGCTTCTCCATAGCCTTGTACGTGTCCACGAAGTCTACCGGAGAGGGGATGAGTTGGCCACTGTCGGAGTCCCTTGGGAACAGCTCTTCGCCTTCCTGAAACAAATGAGCAAGGTAAAATATTTGAGGGCGAATTGCTGTATTTTTTTCAGATCATAAGTACCTACCACACCACACCGCAGCGAAAAAATATGACTAAGCAGTGGTTACATGTGAAGGGTGTAAACTTCAAGCTAGGTGGCCCGCAAAATTCAAATTTTCTAACGTTTTTTCCAATTTGAACAAAATATAAAATCAGTTAGATTGCTGCTGTCAGAGGTAGAGATGGGCAATCCACCGGGTTTAAACCCGGTGCTTTCTTAAACACCCGATAAACACCCGTAAACACCCATAAACACCCAGAAAATTGGGTGTTTACCAAAGCACCCAGGTGGATTGCCCATCTATAGTCAGAGGTAAATAACTGTAAGCGGTGTAGGCTATGAAAGTTAAAAAAATTGAACAAAAGACTGCCTCATCATCAATAAACGTCGTCAAGATACACAGATCGCACTTTAATTTTACTTTTACAAAATGTAAGCGGTTCATACGAATATGGACATTTGTCATTATAAATATGATGACCAGAATTAATATATAGACCAGAAACCCTAATTGCGTAACACACTTTCATTTTGAATACATATTGCTAATCCATTGCTGCATACATATGTTCGAAAAATGTGTCTGCTCAACAACGTAAATAACGCAATGAATGTTGTTGAACTGTCAAAAAGAAAGCCATTATACTGTTATACTCTGTCCACTATGCTAGCCGTTTTTTGACAGATCGAACTAGTGAGCAATTGTATGTTTTTTGTCAAAACTGAAACACGTACGGTATTATAATGTCTGTAAGAAGCCATAAATAAGATAATTCAATAAGATTAGGCAGTTTATATATTTATGTAATTACGCATTGTGAAGTTAACTTTTACGTAATCTGGAATATGTACGTTCTAAGACAGCTATCAAAAAACGTTTCGGACATATTGATATTTGGGAAAATGTATTCAATAATGACAATACATTCAATTGTGTTGAGAACCCTTCTTTAGAGCAAAACACACAAGAACGCATTCTACACAATGCTATTGGTAATATTTCAGAAAATATAAAACAGATCTTTATCGCTGAATATCCTGGGCCAATTTATATTACAAATACTCTAACTAACCATAATATATTTAAAAATAAAAACATGCTGAAGCACCCTATGATTCAAAGATCTTGCGATGGAAAGTGCCGACGACGATGCTTAGAATTGTCATATCAGGATAAACTGGCAATATGGGAACATTGTCGGAACGCGAAATTTCAAACAAGACGTGGATTTTTAAACAAGTTCGTCCAATTTCTCTGAAATAAAAAGACGATAAGTTGACACCAATCAATCGACCGCTAATCCTAGTCATTCCAAAAATGAAACAAGGCATTACTAGGTATCTGCCGGGAAAAGACAAGGATTTAATTGCCGTCTGCAAACGCTTTTTTCTGGATACACTTGGCCTGAGAACTGACGGAGTTTTATCAGAATTATCAAAAGCAGTAAGGAAGGGGCAATTAAGTATTTGCTTCTGTGACAGGTAAAAATAGAGATGGAAAAAGAAAAGAAATAAACAGAAATTTGATCCAGAAACATATACTCGGTTACAATCCTGCTGTTAGTCATTACCGTAGACATAATTCACCGTAAATATTCGGAAAACAAGAAAATATACAGCGACCAATCTCAAATACTAGATGATATAAAGCAAAAATATGCAGTACATAAAGGTAAGTCTGATCAAGCTCTCGAAAACTACAAAAACGATGCCACAAAGAAAAATTCTAAACATGTAAAATATTTTTCAATGGATCTACAAAAGGTGATGGTGTTGACTGTAATGCCCCAAATCAAAGAAGCTGTCTTTTTTAGCAGACTAATTACATTTAACCTAACTTTTGCTCTAATTAATAAACAATCTCCTGATCCAGCTACTTGCATAATTTGGCATGAAGGCCAAGCCGGACGAGAGGCTTCCAACATCGTTGATGCCATTTTAACATTCATATCATAAAGAACAATAGAGATTGCCAACATTTTCATATTTGGGTTGACAATAATTGCACAGCTCAAAATAAGAACTGGACACTATTTACCGCTTTGACTACAATTGTCAATATCGATCTTCCAGTGGAGACTGACTTTGAGTTACCTAACAAAATGACACATGACTGCGGATTCAGCAGCCTAATTGCGTAACACATTTTAGGCAAATGATTGAGATTAATTGGTTTCGTTTCGAACGCTTTTTGTTTCATTTTACGATTTTCGTATTGCGTAACTCCAGTATCATGAGATACAAATAGCTATTGGTTTGAAACGCTAAAGAGTGAACGATAAGTGTATAAAAAGGCTATAATCAGTTCATGGAAACATTCGATTTATCGTGGTCATTCGCAGTGTACAGACGTGCTCGTTAGCAATATTTAATAATCACCTACTTTAAAAATAGTGACCTCCTTTAGTGCATTACCAACGTAATGCTACTGTAATTTTGCTTAGTAAGTAGTTTCAGTGAATAATGGACACGAATTAGGAAAAATTACAAAATGGATAACAGCCCCTCCTCGTCGTCGAAGACGACGTCGCGGAAGCCAGCCCTTGAGTCGGTCACGGCTGATGTTGTTTCAACGCCCGAGATTCAAAAATGGATGTCAGCTATTGAACAGCACTTAAATGAAATTTGCGCTATTGCCGCGGATGGCAAACTCAACTCGGAGCAGAAAATGAAAATTTCTACCCTGTGCCGTAAAGTAGGATCTGGAACCTCACAAATGGCAGTCCTATACCAGTCGCTCAAGCAGAAAGCCATTCACGCGTATAACGCGGTTGATGCTCTTCAGGAAAAGCGCGACCTGACGGAACATATTTCGGAACTCAAGCAGACGATTAAGGACTCTGGATCTGCGGGAAATGCTTCGTTTGCCGATATGGTGAAGAAGGGAGCAAACGATTTCATTCGGCCGAATAATTTAAGCTCTGTAGCTATTTATCCTAATGATAAATTGAAGTCAAGTGACGAAACAAAAGACCTCGTGCAAAAAATCATTCGCCCTGATCAAATGAAGCTGCATGTACGTGGTGTCTGAAAGACCAAAAATGGAGGCGTTATTATTAGTACAGAGACCAAACATGATGCTGACAAACTCAAGCACGCAGTCCAGCTCTCTACATCCGGACTTACCGCCGACGAGCCAAGCAAGCGCAAACCTCGGATCGTGGTTGTAGGTGTGCCGACTACTTTGGCTGAAACTGAAGTTTTCAGGTGCATTTATGAACAGAACGTAGCCGACAAGTTTCCAGCAATGCCTATGGAGTCCTTTTTGAGCGTGGTTAAATTAAGCCACAAATCTGGGAAAAAAGATGCGTCGACCTGTAACTACGTCATAGAAGTTACAGCCAATATACGTAAAGCCCTATTATCCCAATCAAGGCTTTTTATAAATTGGACGTCATGCCCTGTTAGGGACTTCACCCTGGTTACCAGATGCTACAAATGCCAACAATATGGTCATGCAGCAAAAACATGCAGAGAGCTGAAATCTACTTGTGGTCACTGCGGTGAAGAAGGACACCCGATGTCAGAGTGCGCGAAGAAAGTTGACACACCGAAATGTGCGACATGCTCACGTTTCAAAAAGCCCAATAACCACAAAACGGGAGATACTGAGTGCCCTGCTAGGAAAATAGCGGAATACAGGTACATCAACTCTATCGACTACGAGGGCGCCTAGATAGCCAGACTTCCGTGATTAATGCCTGCTGCTGACTCAGCTAAACACTGCACTGGCCTACAAACACTCGATTTTTTTATGTTTAAGCACATTAGTCGAATAAACACATTGACTCGAACGTGATTTCATTTTGTGCAACATTGACTTTAGCCCACTTACCAATTTCTGCTGACGCAGAATCATATCATGTGTGGTATCTATGTAGGTTATAAAGTGCAAGAAACTATTTTACGCAAACTAAATAATTACGTATAAGACTTTTTGTTATTTTGTTCTCTAAGGTAAATAGTATTTAAGTAAACTAGGTATAAAATAACTAATTAATAAATTTTTGTCATTATATCAAGACTTCTAATGTTAAATATTATTAAGAAATTTAGTGTCCTACAATTACTATAAAGTATGCTCATGCCGCCTGTGATACAGGTTTATCCTAGTACAGGCATCTAACTTTATTATACCTTTGTAAGTTATTTCTAAGACTTTATGTAAATATTTTACCAATTTAATACTGAATAAAATATTATTATTATTATATTATTATTATTGAAAGAAAAATTAAAAGACAAGGAGATGTTTTAGACTTCGAAGATTTTATTAAGGAAGTGGTGCTTCAATTAAGGCAAAAGATACAGGTTAGAGAGTTAAATAATTGCAGGAATTGGCCAAAGAAAAAAAAACAGCAAGAAAAAATTATGACGAAGATTTAATGAAATCATTCTTGCTCAACCAAGTTGTTCAAGTTAAATTCGTTGCTGGCTCAAGGAATATTCTTTACAAAACAAGGTATTTATTGAAATACGTTTTGAGTGTTTAAGAATTTATTCGAGTGACTAATGAAAGTTATTATTTTCAGTTTTGATGAACCATTCGCAGAGTTGGATTTTCTGCCTAAAACGTTTAAAGTAACAGAGTTACCCGAAGAAATATCAGGACTTCGAGGCATTCCAACTCGAAAAAAGGACATCATTGTCGCCAAATTGGTACCTCTAATGCCAGCTAAACCAGACGACTGTTTTGGAATTAAATGCCAGTTAATGATCAATCGATTGATCTCCAAACTGAAGGCGATATGCCAGAAGAAACTTGATTTCGCCTATTTCATTATTTGATTAGTAATATTAGGTTTTCAGAATCTATATCTTTTTTATTTATTTCTTTATTTGTATTTTTTTTTTGGTATGTACCTACAGACGCCAGCAGGTCAAGCTACCCGAAACTGTCAAATTTTCCCAATCAACCTTGAACCTAATGCTTTAGCGATAAAGTTGAAAATCTATTAGTTGTAGTAGCTTGATGTGCTGGGGTCTGTACACCTATTGCATTAGGCAGCGGTCTTGCTCGCGTGTTACGTGGAAGTTTCTTTAATAGTAAATTTTTATTATTGGACGTACTTGTGAAAAATCTTGTCCATTAATATTTAAAAAAAAGCTTTTAGTCATTACGATATAATTATTTAGTATTTTATTATACATACTTGCGAGCAAGACAGGCTGACTATGATTTATCTTCGTAAATGAGCGATGATTATTTAATGAATAATTGTGAATAATTACATTATTACTAAACACATAATAAGTTTTTTTTATTATCATTATGCTACCTACTAGGCAAGAGGTCAACATGACAGTCGGCCATTATGGCAATAAAAAAATCAAATTCAAAAGGTTTTTATTGTATGACCTATGACAAAAACTCCTTAGAGAAACCAAATTAAATACCTAGTAATTTACATTGCTAGATTTTTATTTTAGATTTCATGTGATACTTTTATGTTGGATTTCCCAAATCAAACGTAAGTAAGGCACATGACATAAAACTTGTACCTACAATTAGACTTAAATTGAGTTTAACTATAATAGCTTATAATGTAAAGCAACTTGTATTTATCAATATCAAAACGAAAAAAGTATAAAAATGGAGGTTGTGTTCTTAATGGTCAAAGAAAATGTTTCTTTTCCTTCTCCCATAAAATTTGCTCAGATGCTCTTGCTAGATTTTGATTTTGGACAGCCGAGCTATAACACGGTCCATTAGGTTAACCGTGTTCCGCAATTACCCGCCTGGCGTATTATCGGTCGCGATACAAATCTGGCCGTTCGTTATCTTACGATTACAGCGTGCGTAGCCTGGATTTATATAGATAATTTTAGTGTATCAGATATCTCTCGGATATCTATGCATTAGAGATGTTATGGATATAATATTTCGGATCTGGATACGGATAAGGATATAGGAATATAATTAAGTCGGTTTCAGATACGGTTACGGATATGTAATTATTTCGGATTATCCGTTAGTTTCGGTTACGGATATTAGATTGAAGTAAAATATAAACACAAATAGTATGTAACAATTTGGTTTTATTTCTAGGTTTTATCTAGTCTAGATTATCATTTGATATTATGATCAGTCATATAGGCGCTTGAACAGGTAACTGTATCGAACCGCAACACAATGACACTACAATGGATAAAAGGACACAGTGGATCACTAGGTAACGACGCGGCTGACGAGCTGGCCAGAAGGGCATCAAGCACGCCAGTCTACGGACCGGAACCAGTTGTGCCCATCCCCTTCAATCAACTACGCAGGTGGCTACAGAAGCACACCCATACACAAGCACAGAACTGGAGGTCCTCGTCACCGGGCTGCAGGCAGTCCAAGGAAGCCATGCCATCATTAGATGGCAAGCTAACCAAAAGATTACTACGCCAGGACAGGAAAGGCCTGCGCCTAATGACGGGGACCATCACGGGACACTGCTCACTAAACAAACACTTCCACACCATAGGCATAACGGACAGCCTCCTGTGCAGGGCTTGCATGGAGGCTGATGAGACCGTCGCGCATGTGCTCTTTGAGTGCACAGGCGTTACCCAGATTAGGTCAGAAACCCTCGGGACACCCAGATCTTACACAGATGTTCTCAACAGACCAGGAGACTTAATAAGCTTCTGGAGGGAGGTGGGCTGGTTGGAATAACCACAGACGGCCGCCATGGCCCACGCACAATGGTCCACCTGAAGGACTAAGTGCGGAAACCAAACCCGTAACATAGAACATAGGTAAGTAATTATTTAGAGATGTTACAAAAACCTGTCGAAACCAGGGATGTTACGGAGCTCCGATTCCGATTCCGATAAGTCGGAACATCCGATTGTTTTTGAACCTCCGATTCCGATTCCTGTTCCGAAACTTTTCAATCGGAGGTAATCGGAGGTCGATGCCTTGTGGCGGGCGGCCACAAGGCAAGACAGGCAAGGCCAAATTCGTAATATGGAAGGGTTTAATTAACGAATATAGCAGAGAGAAGCGTATTTCTATGAACGAAGATCCCTATTATGGTGGAAAGTAAATACTAAATTTAAACCCCTAAATTTGATTGCCCGCCAGTACTTGTCGTGTCCTCTAAGCTCAGTAGCGAGTGAACAGTTGTTTAGTGGTGCTGGTCTAATCTATGACCCGTTGAGGAATAGATTAGAAGCAGATAAAGCTGCGATGCTTTTATTCATTAAATATAATTTACTACTTTTGGACTGATTAAGTAGGTACAGAATTTTGATTTCATTTTACTATTCTAAATGTTTTTTAACATAAAACTTTTTGATAATTTTATGTTGAATAAAATTCTTTATCATGATTGTGTTTGACACCCAAAAACTAATTTTTAATTTAACAAGTAGCATTTCAAACTACCAGCATATTTACAAGTACAATGCATAATTATTATATTAATAATGTTTTTAATTTTTTCAACTCCTCGTCAGCCGTTCTATTGTTTTTATTTAGTTAGTTATATTATTGAAATTAAAAAGACTGATTAGCAATGTATGTATTATTTTATTAATTAGCCCTATTTTCTCACAAATTCTCTTCTTCAGCATCCGGCTCCGATTCCGATTCCGATTCCGGTTCCGATTCCGATTCCGGTTCCGATTCCGATATATCAAATCTAAAACCTCCGATTCCGATTCCGGTTCCGATATCATCACATCCGTTACATCCCTGGTCGAAACGTATCGTTTTTTAGACTCTGGCCTTATACGAAACTATCCGAAACTTGTGAAACGGATACGGTTACGGATATATTTTTATTTCGGTTATCCGATAGTTTCGGTTACGGTTACGGAGCTCCATAACATCCCTGCTATGCATAGTACACAGTCATGTCCTTGAAACCCATAGATATGCGTGTTGAAACCTAACAAAATTCGTTAGGCAATGTCGAACGATAAAGAATTTCAAATAAAAAAAATATGTTATGTATGAATGAAAAGTTGTAAATATTGTACCTATACAATCAATTATTTTCTAACTGAACAGACAGCTGTGCTGCTGGGGAGTTTGTTCCGCCATTTCTTCTTCCCAGCGATAGCACTAGGAAGTGGTGAAGGGCGGGTGTGCCGGGGCTGTCTTTTGTAAGTTTGACGTTCGAGAAGTGCTGATTCTCAGCCTAATATGAATAAATGATATATTTATATTAGATTTATTATATATATATTGATATAAATAAAACTAACCTAACCTACTTACTTACGCACACAATGTACTTTAATTGTTCGGCTTTAAATCCTATCTTGCTGTGCTCGACAGGGTCCACAATGATCTAAAATTATGTATATTTTGTAATGTACAGACGCCAGCACATCAAGCTACTACAATCTGTCAAAATTACTAACTTTATGGCTAAAGCATTAAGGTTCAAAGTTGATTGGGGAAATTTGACACTTTCGGGTAGCTTGACCTGCTGGCGTCTGTACCTACCACCTAAGTTCACATTGTGGAATGCAAATAAATGTATTGAGTATTAAGTAAGTAATCGATATGTTATATAACTGTGGAGGCTTGTTATTAGCAACTTGATAATGTGTTATTGTTACCTATTATTTGTAATTAGTCTGTAAGCCTTCTTAAAACTAATATAAATAAATATATTTATGATAATTATTATTAAAATCAGTGTATGTGTATCTACAGAATTATAATTACTTTATCACCTGCCTAGCCTTTTCCCAACTATGTTGAGGTCGGCTTCCAGTCTAACCGGATGCAGCTGAATACCAGTATTTTACATGGAGGGACTGCCCATTTGGCCTCCACAAGCCAGTTGCTGGGTAATGCGATACCCCTAGGTAATACTGGTTGTCAGACTTTCGGGCTTCTGACTACCCGTAACGACTGTCAAAGATCCACGAATGACAGCCGGGACCAAGAGCTTAACGTGCTTTCCGAGGCATGGAGGGGTCTTGATATGTAAAGATGGTCACCCATCGACGGACCGACCGCGGCAAGCGTAGCTTAACCTACCTAAACGTGAAAGTTTGTATGGATGGATGGATGGATGGATGATTGTTACTCTTTCACGCAAAAACTCCTGAACAGATTTAGATGAAATTTGGCACACAGATGGTTTCTAACCAGGATTAACATATAGGACACATTTGATCCCGATATTCCCACGGGATCGAAGCCGCGGGGCGTAGCTAGTATTTCATTATCGAATTCGAACCATATTTTGATCAACAAACAACCTAACGCCACGCAACTTGCAAAAAAAAATGTATTTCGCGGCTTTCTCTGGCGTTTTCGTCTTAATGGCTTACCTTAAAGGCTTGAGGCCAATGGATCAGGTACAGATCCAGGTATTCCAGTCCAAGGTTCTCGAGAGTGGTCTTGATAGCTCCCTCAACGAGGTCGGGCCGATGGAAGGTACACCATAGCTTCGAAGTTATGAAGATGTCCTCCCTAAAAATGATGGAGTTTGAGATTAGAGGCAAACCCGAAATAAACGGCAATATAAATGGACATTCGCAAAGCATTATACGAGTGTTTACAAATATTAAGCAAAGAATTCATTATTCTTTATACTAACAAATATTAAGTACAGACGCCAGCACGTCAAGCTACCCGAAACTGTCAAATTTTCCCAATCAACTTTGAACCTTAATAGTTTAGAGATAAAGTTGAAAATCTATTAAAGAAATTTGATAGATTGTAGTAGCTTGATGTGCTGGCGTCTGAACTTAGGTACTGTTGTTACAGGTAATCAGAAGCCTGAAAGTCCAGCCAAGCCAACCAGTCTTACCAAGGGGTATCGTAATACCCAGTAACTGAGCTACGTTAACAAGCGAATTATTATAGTTTATGTAATAGGGAGCGCATTATACAAGACTTGTATAATGCGCAAACCAATCTCGGAGAACGCGTTAATTAAATGAGATTTTTACAACCTTAAGAACATGAAACGACAACAATAGGCCTTTAACACTTCAGCGATAATTTTAATTGCAAACATATCATTGCTTAATACCCCCGCACATCAAGCTACCCGAAACTGTCAAATTTTCCCAATCAACCTTGAACCTAATGATTTAGCGATAAAGTTGAAAATCTATTGAAGAAATTTGACAGATTGTAGTAGCTTGATGTGCTGGCGTCTGTACACACAACGACACATCGACGACCCTCTCAATGCACAGTCAGGGAAATAAATTGTGTATCAAATTGTCACACTAGGCCTATTTGCCCATTGCATAAAACTGTCTCAATGTGGTCACTGACAGTCGAACTGGACCTCGAATTCAAGGTTGCTCAGCGCGTTATGGAGCGGGCTATGCTTGGTGTTTCGTTGAAGGATAAAATCAGAAATGAAGTTATCCGAAAAGGAACCGGCGTTACCGACATAGCTTGCAAAGTAAGCAAACTGAAGTGGCAGTGGGCTGGCCATGTTCGTCGAAGGACCGATGGTCGGTGGAGCAGACGAGTCTTGGAGTGTAGACTGCGTATCGGCAAGCTAGATGGACCGACTACGTTTTAAAAGGTGTCTGGGACAGACTGGATGCCTAGGGCAAAGGACAGGGTGTTACATAATCAGCCTTTAGCGTTCCCACTGCTGGGTCACAGGCCTCCTCTCTGTGAGAGGGAGTGGGCCGTGATCCACCACACGGGCACAGTGCGGTTTGGTAGATATCACATGTCTTCGAATTATTGGTTCTAGGACATACCGGTTTCCTTACGATGATGACGAGAACCCGAAGATGACTAACTCTTTAGACTAGTTGTCGCAAGCGCTACTGCTGAGCATGAGGTCCAGGGTTCGACTCCCGGGTCAGGCAAAGGTATTTTTCATCTAGAATTTCTCAGTAGCAGCCTGGAGTCTGGTTTCATGCCCAATTGATGGCAGTACGATTATTTTTCGTTTCGCAAGAGTTACTGCTGAGTATAAGGTCCTGGGATCGGTTCCTGGGTAAGGCATAGTGTTATTGGGTTTTTATCACTAGGCATTTCTCAATAGGCCTCTATGCCCGGTTGGTGGTAATAGGCACGCCCTCTATGACATGGGACCATAGATATGTAAAAAAACATTCATTCATTCACAAACTTCTTTGCTATATCTATGCATGGGACAATGTGGGTGTATATATAGTTACTCCTCTACGTAACCCTTCGGGGAATACTGCCGTGATGTTATGTTACGATGATGAGGAGCTAAGGTTACCTCTTGATAACTCCCTCGTCGATCTTGGCCTTCAGAGCAGCCCCAACTTCCTTCTCGTTCTGATAGACGTGGGCACAGTCGATGTGTCGGTACCCGGCATCGATGGCATCCTTCACAGCTTCCGTCACTTGGCCAGGCTGGGACTGTGGGTGAACAAATATTTTACTACACAGGAAAGGCAAACATTAAAAAAATTTTTTGAAAAAAAAAAAACAGCCGAATTCCAAAAACGACACTACAAAGTGAAAAATAACCTTAATTTCGGAAGTCGGTGTCGTTGGGTTCGCATTTTCGTTATTTGCCACCGACAGTTTCGGAAATTAAAGTTATTTTTCACTTTGTAGTGTCATTTTTGGAAGTCGGTTGTCTTTTTTTTTTCAAAAAAGTTTTTATTTTTCACTTTTAAGTTGTAATTTTTACCAGTAATTTTGGTTTAAAACCCAAACTACTGAACCGTTTTTGATGAAATTTCTATGGGACCATTTGGGAAGTATACCCTTTCCAACAAAAAAATAATTTTTCAAATCGGTTGGCAAGCGACGGAGCTATGCGCGAACAAACATAAAAAAAAAACAAGCATCGGAATTGAGAACCTCCTCCTTTTTTAGAAGTCGGTTAAAAATAGCCATAGCCATTGAAAGCTTACAGTCGTAATGGAAAGAGTACCACAGTGCGAGGTCAAAAAAGCTCCTAAAAAAACGAATCATGAATTTTGCCCGCGACTTCGCACGGGAATTTACTATGGAGGCATGAGGAACAGGGTGTTAAGTTCACTCATCCTCCATAGAAAAGAAATGATCCTCCGAACAGACGGGTGTGCTGCCTGGGGATTGATGTCGAGATGTTGTATAATATGCTAGTCGCGCCGTAAACTTTGCTTGCGCGATGCAGGATTTTGCATGTTGTCAGAGTGATGCGCAGTTCGCATATGGTGATGTAGATGTCGCCACAGTAATACCGGGATAAAAAGACCTACAGTTGGTATTATTATTCTATTCTAGAATCCTGTCCTTTTTTTTTTTTGTTTCCGGGGTGGAAAATCCTCATGGATGTCCGCCGCCCTGGGGCGGGCGACGGGGTCTGTCAGACTCTTACTGACTAAAAACCACCCCGGTGTTCCATATCACACCTACGTCGGGGGTCACGGGAACGTACGATCCTTCCGCGACCCCCGACTGGACCGGCCCACCGCAGTGGGCCTCCTCGGGTCAGGGGGGGAGGGAGGTGTAAGACTCCCCCCGCGACGTCTAAGAGGGGCGCGCGTGGAACACTACGCGCCGCCACCTCGGGTCCTGATGTGTGGGGGGCAACGGACTTCCCCGAGTCCGTCGCCCCTGGACCCATTTAGGGGGGCTGGAAGAGGGCGTTGTCCGCCCTCCGCCGACGCCCGGTGCGCCTGCTGCGGGCAGGGTGAGTAGACGAGATCTCCCTCTCCCTTTCCGCAACCTCCTTCTGCGAGACGACTGTTTCGCAGAAGGAAACCATCGCGTCCCAGGACTCTTCGCTGCCGACCATCAACTCGACCACGGCCGGCAGCGACAGGCACGGCCGGCAGCGACAGAGAATCCTGTGTCCTAACCTAAGGTCTAACTTTGTGCCAAATATCGAAATCCGTTCCGTAATAGATAGATTCATATTTATAAAGAAGTATCATCCGATAATCAAGTCCGAAAGTTTTTTTTATCTAATAATATTAGTTTTCAATTTATTAGGACGAAAATAATGATTGAAAACTACTGATCTTCATATATGTAAAAAATATGCATAATTATAGCAAACAAATCATCATCTGCCTAGCCTTTTCCCGACTATGTTGGGGTCAGCTTCCAGTCCAACCGGATGCAGCTGAATACCAGTATTTTACATGAAGCGACTGCCTATCGGACCTCCACAACTCAGTGACTGGTTGTCAGACTTACTGACTTCTGACGACCGGTAAAAACTGTCAAAGACCCACGAATGGCAGCCGGGACCAACGGCTTAGCGTGCTTTCTGAGGCACGGAGGGGCCTTGTTATGTAAAGATGGTCACCCATCCACGGATCAACCACGGCAAGCATAGCTTCACCTGATCGATCGAACCGTGCGGCTGTTATTACTTAGCCACGAGCCCCTCCTGTGTGATCCGCCTAAGCAGTGATGAAAATGAGCTTGAGCAATAACGGTTGCTCAAGCAGGTCATAAAATTCTCAGCAAGTTAATTGTATACTTTATTACATATCGCTTCAATTGGTTTCATCAAGTATCATGTACTTCAGTAAAACTCATATCAGTTCTGATAATGTCTACTTGTTTACTATCAAAGTAATTTAAACTGTATACAACCAGCTTTCGTGTTGACCTTGATTTTATTGAAGGCCTCTGATATATCTATATAAAATGTTTTATGATAAGTGGCACAGTTTATGTCCTACATACTTTTGCCGCGGCTTCGCTTGCATGGATGTCGGTAATAATCCCAGAGGAACGTGCTCATCATCTGCCTGCCTTTTCCCAACTATGTTGGGGTCGGCTTCCAGTCTAACCGGATGCAGCTGAATACCAGTATTTTACATGAAGCGACTGCCTATCTGACCTCCACAACTCAGTGACTGGTTGTCAGACTTACTGACTTCTGACGACCCGTAAAAACTGTCAAAGATCCACGAATGGCAGTCGGGACCAACGGCTTAGCGTGCTTTCTGAGGCACGGAGGGGTCTTGTTATGTAAAGATGGTCACCCATCCATGGATCAACCACGGCAAACATAGCTTCACCTGATTGATCGAACCGTGCGGCTGTTATTACTTAGCCACGAGCCTTTCATGTGTGATCCGCCTAAGCAGTGATGTTAAAGGATTAGCAAAATGAGCTTGAGCAATAACGGTTGCTCAAGCAGGTCATAAAATTCTCAGCAAGTTAATTGTATACTTTATTATATTACATATCGCTTCAATTGGTTTCATCAAGTACTCGTATCATGTACTTCAGTAATACTCATATCAGTTCTGATAATGTCTACTTGTTTACTATCAAAGTAATTTAAACTGTATACAACCAGCTTTCGTGTTGACCTTGATTTTATTGAAGGCCTCTGATATATCTATATAAAATGTTTTATGATAAGTGGCACAGTTTATCTCCTACATGCTTTTGCCGCGGCTTCGCTCGCATGGATGTCGGTAATTATCCCACAGAAACGTGCTCATCATCTGCCTGCCTTTTCCCAACTATGTTGGGGTCGGCTTCCAATCTAACCGGATGCAACTGAATACCAGTAGTTACTGGATAATACCCCATGGTAAGACTGTTTGTCAGACTTTCGTGCTTTCCGAGGCACGGAGGAGTCTCGGTATGTAAGATGGTCACCCATCCACATACCAACCGCGGCAAGCGTAGCTTAAACTGATCGATCGACCTGTGCGACTGTTATTATTTAGCCATTTCTCACTCCCACGGGAACGTGCTACCGGGACAAAAATTAGTATGGCGCTGATTCCCTTGTTCACAAACTAAACTAAATTTAAGTTCGGTGCATCTTTTTCTTTCTATTTCAGTAAGAAAAGGACAGAAGATAAATATTAGTTTAGTCCTGTCCAATCCATGGTTACAGTTTGCGCGTCGATGTCCCTGCCACTCTGTACATGTCATCCTATTTGTCATCAGGAATGAAATTATCCGGAAAAGAACCGGTGTTACCGACATAGTTTGCAGAGTAAGCAAACTGAAATGGCAGTGGTGGCCGTGTTTGTCGAAGGACCGATGGCCGGTGGAGCAGACGAGTCCTGGAGTGGAGACCGCGCATCGGCAAGCGTAGTTTGGGGCGCCCTCTGCTAGATGGACGGATGACCTTAAGAAGGTTGCTGAGACGAACTGGATGCGGAAGGCGGAGGACAGGGTGTTGTGGCGCAGTCTGGGAGAGGCCTATGTCCAGCAATGGACTGCGATAGGCCGAGTTGATTGATTGATGTCATCCTATCAAGAAGAAAGGGGAAGCCCATACCAAGCAAGTCAAGTTAGTCCACGTACAGACGCCAAGCACAAGCTACTACAATTTGTCACATTTCTTTAAAAAATTTTCAACTTGTATCGCTAAAGATTAAGGTTCAAGGTTATTTGGGAAAATTTGTCAGTTTCGGGTAGCTTGATGTGCTGGCGTCTGTACCATACCCCAAATAACCGCAATTGATTTTCTATTGTACAAGTAAGTCATTCATTATTCGAAGAAACGAAGGTAAGCCAACACGGGCGACGACGGAAAAATCGTGTAGAATATTTTATTATGGAGTTCCAAGTGGGTGAGCCTTGTGGCCTGATTATTATCTTCCAAGTAGGTCGTGATAAGGCCTATTTTCTTGAACAAACACACCTACCAATCAATTCAACTCTTTGTTGGTAGCCTTTTGTGTCCTGTGTGTGCCTTTTGTGTCTTTGTGTGTGTTGGTATCCTTCAGAAATGAAACGTGAATGTTTTTTTCTTCTGTCTACATCCTACTAAATATCTATCCATCCATATAAACATGAAAGTTTGTATGGATGGATGGATGTTTGTTACTCTTTCACGCAAAAACTACTGAACGGATTTGGATAAAATTTGGCACATAGATGGTTTATAACCACGATTAACATATAGGATAATTTTTATGCCGATATTCCCATGGGGTCAAAACTTATGCGGGTGAAACCGCGGGGTGCAGCTAGTCAATCAATAAATTTTCTGCTCGTAAGTCGCTACCATTGGGTGACCACTACGCTCCAGAATGAATATTATGAAAAAAGTAACCAGCGGTCCAGCCGTGCAGAAGTCGCTATCAACGAACAGCATTTTTATATCTATAGATAGATAAATTTTGCTAGCTCGCTCGAAAGCGTAGGTTCTTTTGTAGAAGATCGGGAAAAAAGATCCAAGGACACTCTTTTAAATCAATATAAACTCACTCTTTTAAATTTATATGTGATCACGCGTTTTCAGTAGGTATAGATGTGGATGGCTATAAGAGTAGAGGAAGACGAAAAAAACGATAGATGGACTGTGTGACGGATGATATGGCTGGAAAGGGGGTGACCAGATACTATTAGAGAAGTATGGAAGAAAAAGACACGTTGCGCCGACTGCCAATAAATGGGATTAGGATAGGAGATGATGATATGTGATCATCTGTTTGACTAGATTATGATAACGGATGATTTGAGATGAAGCAAAAATTAAGAGGACCAAAAACAGTACCTTGTAGGACAACTAAGCTGCTTTTTAGAAAACACAACTAACATCGTACTTAAAACAAAACTTCACACATTGAAATCTGCAGTCTTCTCGCATGGTATCGTGTTACACAGTAACTGGGTTGTAGTGGTCATATGGGTATGGTATGGTGGTATGGGGCTGGGTTGTGGTTTTTTTAACTGGTATTCAAAGCATTCGGTTACACTGGAAGCCGAGCCCGGAAAGATGATGAAGACTTGGTAACAACACTGAACGATGTGGAAAGCTTTTGACAAATCGAAACTAACTAATTGACCTTGAGACGCGTTAAAAATCACAGCTGTGATTCCAGTATGAAACAAATATTACTAAACTAGCTTCTGCCCGCGGCTTCGCCCGCGTGGATGTCGGAAATTATCCCACGGGAACGTGCCAACAGGATAAAATGTACCCATGTGCTTCCCCAGAATGCCATCCATCTCGCGGGCGCTTTGTGGCTAATTACAATAGAAAACCAATTGTGTCTCATTAGTGGTGATTAAGAGGATACCTATATGATACCTTTACCTAAATACCAACCTAATTAAAAAAAAAAAACTCAATAACAGAAAATTAAATACCTACCTACCTAAATAAACCTATTTCTGATGATAACTAATCTAAACTCAATAAATAAGAAAAATCCCTAAAAACTAATATCTATACGAATGAGTAATCCTACCTAACAGTATTATAAAATAACCTACGGTCACTACGTACACTATCAAATATACTACCTATACTTTAAAATTAAAATCTATACCTACCTACGACTTATATATAAAAATAAACCTAAATAACTCTAAAAACTAAAAGGAATAAAAATGAACTCCATTGCGGGTGACTTAACCTACGACAAACTTATTATTTGCGGTTGGTGCAGTAATCGAGTCTAGGGATCGAACCGCAAAATTAAGTTTGTTTTTTATTGTATATACTTTTCCGGGATAAAAAGTACCCAGTGTGGTGCCCAGGATATTAAAGAATAATTATACCAAGTTTCAACGTAATCGAACGGGTAGTTTTTGCGTGATGCCTGAACAAACAGACAGACAGACAGACAGACAGACAGACAGACAGACAGACAGACCGACAGACAGACAGACAGACAGACAAAAATTTTTTTAATCACATTTTTGGGTTCGGTGTCGGTCTAGTAACACCCCCTGCCATTTATTTTTTTGATATTTTCAATGTACAGAATTTTCACTTCTACAGATTTATTATAAGTATAGAATAGATTGTAATTCCTGCTCATAGGTGTGTGGTTGTTTAGGAAACTACGTGAGATTTCTGTTTGTGCCGTGTTACACCAAGGTAGGAGAAGTGGTGATCCAGTGGTAACGGCTGCAACTTACGAGTTGTGGGTCGTAGGTTTGAACCCAGACAGACGCTTTGCTTAGTGCAAATTCATCACCACTAAAAACAACGTGAGGAAACCGGCATGTCCTAGAACCAAAAATTCGAAGACGTGTGACATCTACCAACCCGCACTGGGCACGCGTGGTAGATTACGGCCCACTCCCTCTCACAGAGAGGAGGCCTGTGTCCGAGCAGGGGTACATTATAGGTTGATTATGTACGTATATAGTCCAAATTAGGTTTTTATGCAATTAAAACCTGGATAACTTTTCCAAATGCGATAAACCTGAACGTTCTTTTTTGTATGGGCTTTTTGTCTGTCGGGTCAACTAGTAAATGATTCAGTTGTTAAATATTATTAAAACAGCTGGACAAACGATGGAAAACAATTTAAGTCTCATTGTTAACGGCTATAGCCTTCTAGTGTTTTGGAATTTTGATTAGCAGATAAGAATATACTAGTACCCGTTATTACATAAGTTTCTAGACTACTTTTTACTATCAGCCTACAGCAGTCCACTTCTGCCCATAGGCCTCTCCTATTGCACGCCATTCAACTCGATTTTCGGCAACTCTCATCCAGCTGCTACCAGCCATCCTGCGAAGATCGTCGCTCCACCTAGCCTGAGGGCGTCCCATCTTACGTTTACCGATTCGCGGTCTCCACTCAAGAACACGTCTACCCCAACGGTCATCGGTTCTACGGCTAATATGGGCGGCCCATTGCCACTTCAGCTTGCTGCTTCATTCAGTGATCTATGTCGACAACTTTGGTTCTCAACATAGCTTACAGAATGGACAACAGTGCTCGACAACTTTGGTTCTAGACTACTTTTACCTAAGTGATTATTTTTTTGTCGATGACGTCTCGCAGTCGCATGTTAGCATAGGGGATTGTCGGCTGCTTAACCGGGCTATCCTGTGGGCACCTAAATTAAGGCCTCCAGCCAGGGCATACAACTTATAAACTAAGCGACTACACGCTGCGGGCACCCCCTGTGGGGTACGGACCTTGACATATTTTTATTTTTCTCTATAGATCCTACGATATGAAATTCTGAAACTTGAGAGCCCTGACACCCATAAACACAAGTTCAATCTTAGTTTGGGTGTCAGAGGTTTATAGCTCTGTATAAACCAACAATTTATAAGACTATAAATGGTATGACAAATCAAGTGGTAGTGTAAATTGTTAAACTGAAAATAGAGATTTTATTATTATTACTAGCTTCTGCCCGCGGCTTCGCCCGCGTGGATGTCGGAAATTATCCCACGGGAACGTGCTAACAGGATAAAATGTATGTGCACCAGGATGCCATCTATCTCGCGGGCCCTTTGTGGCTAATTACAAATAGAAAACCAATTGTGTCTCATTAATGGTGATTAAGAGGGTACCTATATGATATCTTTACCTAAGTACCTACCTAATTAAAAAAATAAATAAACTCAATAACAGAAAATAAAATACCTACCTACCTAAATAAACCTATTTATGACGATAACTAATCTAAACTCAATCATCATCTGCCTAGCCTTTTTCCAACTATGTTCAGGGCCGGCTTCCAGTCTAACCGGATGCAGCTGAATACCAGTATTTTACATGGAGCGACTGCCTATCTGACCTCCACAACCCAGTTATTGGGTAATACGATACCCTTGGTACGACTGGTTGTCAGACTTTCGGGCTTCTGACTACCCGTAACGACTGTCAAAGATCCACGAATGACAGCCGGGACCAACGGCTTAACGTGCTTTCCGAGGCACGGAGGTGTCTCGGTATGTAAAGATGGTCACCCATCCACAGACCGACCGCGGCAAGCGTAGCTTAACCTGACCGATCAACTTGTGCGGCTGTTATTATTTAGCCACGGGCCCCTCAATCTAAACTCAATAAATAAGCAAAATCTCTAAAAACTAATATCTATACGAATGACTATCCTACCTAACAGTATTATAAAATAACCTACGGTCACTACGTACACTATCAAAAATATACTACCTATACTTTAAAATTAAAATCTATACCTACGACTTATATAAAAATAAACCTAAATAACTCTAAAAAGTAAAAGGAATAAAAATGAACTCCACTGCGTGTGACCTAACCTACGACAAACTTATTATTTGCGGTTGGTACAGTAATCGGATCTAGGGATCGAACCGCAAAATTAAGTTTGTTTTTTATTGTATATACTTTTCCGGGATAAAAAGTACCTACCCAGTGTGGTGCCCAGGATATTAAAGAATAATTATACCAAGTTTCATCGTAATCGAATCGGTAGTTTTTGCGTGATGCCTGAACAAACAGACAGACAGACAGACAGACAGACAGACAGACAGACCGACAGACAGACAAAAATTTTTTTAATCACATTTTTGGGTTCGGTGTCGGTCTAGTAACACCCCCTGCTATTTATTTTTTTGATATTTTCAATGTACAGAATTTTCACTTCTACAGATTTATTATAAGTATAGATTACGAGTATATTATTATTATTAATTAGGGCGTCGCTGGAAAAGGGCAACAAGGGACAGGCTGGATCGGATTTAGAAGCGCTGATATCGGCAGGTGTGTCACAAGCTTACAGAGAGTAAGCTTGTGACACACCTGCCGATATCAGCGAGTCCAGCCTGTGTCCCAACAGTGGGAACATCATAGGCTGATTATGTTTGTACTAGCTAACAATAGGCTGGATCACACAGGACTTAAACATAACAGGCGAAATGTTGGTGTACTATAAGTACAGCTCTGCCTAACCCTTCGGGGATTAAAGCCGTGATGTTATGTAATGTGTAGCCAAGAGCGGACTAAATGTATAACTTACATATGATACAAATCATTTATTTGCTTCTAATGTGTGGTGTGTGAGGTTTGTAGTTATGTTTATGCACTTGTAACTTATGCTACAGGCACTTTTAAATTGTCAAGGGGTCGGTCAGTTAGGAAGATGAAGCTCGTTGCCCATTCCAAAGTGTAGTAGGAGCCTATGGAGAAGAACGGGCAAGAAACTCCACGGACACTCTTTTAAATCATAATATTACTACACTAGCTTCTGCCCGCGGCTTCGCCCGCGTGGATGTCGGAAATTATGCCACGGGAACGTGCTAACAGGCTAAAATGTATGTGCTTCCCCAGGATGCCATCCATCTCGCGGGCCCTTTGTGGCTAATTACAATAGAAAACCAATTGTGTCTCATTAGTGGTGATTAAGAGGGTACCTATATGATATCTTTACCTAAGTACCTACCTAATTAAAAAAAAATAACCTACCTAAATAAACCTATTTCTGATGATAACTAATCTAAACTCAATAAATAAGCAAAATCCTTAAAAACTAATATCTATACGAATGACTAATCCTACCTAACAGTATTATAAAATAACCTACGGTCACTACGTACATACGGCTACTCGTCAAGCTATACAAAACCAGTTTGTCTTGGCCTCACTTTGTATGATATTTTCTCACAATAAACGGTCAGCCAATACTGGTTTTGCATAGCTTGATGTGTAGCCGTGTGTACACTAACAAATATACTACCTATACTATAAAATTAAAATCTATACCTACGACTTATAAAATTAAATCTAAATAACTCTAAAAACTAAAAGGAATAAAAAGGTCGCACAGATAATACTGCGGGTGACGTAACCTACGACAAACTTATTATTTGCGGTTGGTACAGTAATCGGTCTAGGGATCGAACCGCAAAATTAAGTTTGTTTTTTATTGTATATACTTTTCCGGGATAAAAAGTACCCAGTGTGGTGCCCAGGATATTAAAGAATAATTATACCAAGTTTCATAGTAATCGAACCGGTAGTTTTTGCGTGATGCCTGAACAAACAGACAGACAGACAGACAGACAGACAGACAGACCGACAGACAGACAGACAGACAAAAATTTTTGTAATCACATTTTTGGGTTCGGTGTCGGTCTAGTAACACCCCCTGCCATTTATTTTTTTGATATTTTCAATGTACAGAATTTTCACTTCTACAGATTTATTATAAGTATAGATAGAAGATTATTCACGTTAAAATTATATATCGTCGCTCTAGATGTGATACCTCGTAACTGCAATTATTTGTCAATTTTACATTTTGATGCGAAATTGTCCATCGCGAAATTTTCCATCTTTCTGGTGATACTACAGGAGATTTACTGCAAACAAAAAACTGACTCTTAGTGACATCTCGTAACAAGACGATGCATAAGAGCTATGTTTGGCCTTAAAAATATAGACAGTTGCAAACCATATTATTTAAATATTTGGTGGTATCCATCTACGCAGTAAGCCAGTGTTTGGGGAGCTGGTCTGAATTCCCTGACGTTTCATATACAACACTTCGTCTTCCTATATGTGTTCGTAAACACCCACCAAGAATAATAATAGGTACTTTGTAAAACATCAAATTCTCTCACTTCCTTCCTTGTATATTCTCGAAACGGTAAAGAATCCCCAACTGTTTACAAAGTATTCAGATGGTTTCGAACGAAGTCAACGTGATAATCGCATACTTCGTTTACACAGATCTAAAACAGCTCTTATGGGTAAAAATGTATTCTGCATGGCCCCAAAATTATTCAACAAGCTACCAAAGGCATCAAAGATTTAAATATAAATAGTTTTAATAAAAGCATTAAAAAACTTTTAATAAATAAATGCTATTATAACGTTACCGACTATTTAAATGATAAATTACTTTAGACATACATGCTAATGTTATTAATTATTATTTTGGATTATGTATGATTTTGAACATTCTGACATTATTAACACTCTTGACATTATTTTAAAGCTTATTGACATTTTACTTTTTAACATATTTGCTATTGGACATTAACGAATTTATTATCTGTATTTTAACAACTCTATTTAACTATCAATTGTATCGCTTGTTATGAATTTGTCAATATTGTCTACTTCTTTTTAATACGAATAATTTATTTCGATTGTATTTGTACGCCTTACTAGGCAAAACATGTTGAGACTTCTTTTTCTCTTTTTCCATCTCATTGTAAAACCTACACGTGTTTTTTGACAAATAAATGTTATCTTATCTTATCTAAGACTTTGAAGCACTTCGTAAGGTCACCTTGTAAATTTAATAGACACCAAGCATGCCAAAGTATTTTTTATGTACAGACGCCAGCACATCAAGCTACTACAATCTGTCTTTCTTTAATAGATTTTCAACTTTATGGCTAAAGCATTAAGTTCAAGGTTGATTGGGAAAAATTGACAGCTTCGGGTAGCTTGACCTGCTGCCGTCTGTACATACAAGAAAACATGCGGTATTTTATTTAATATTCAATTAAATAACCAAAAGCATGCAATATGCATAATTTTATCAAAACAGTTTTTTGTCTTTCCTGGAAAATTGACAGGTTCGTATTTACGAGGTGTCACATCTAGAGCGACGATAATGTATGTGAGAACTGTATAGAAGCATCACTTAGCATAGTCAGCCTCTAATGTTCCCAATGTTGGGACACAAACCTTCTCTCTGTAAGAGGGAGCACGAGCAGGCCGTAATCCACCACGCGAGTCCAGTGCGGGTTGGTAGATGTCACATCACCGGTCCCTACGTATAATCCACTAAGTGGTAGATACGAGATTTGTGTTTTTTTGTTCCGTGACATTCAGACAAACCTAAACTATCGTCCAGTTTAATAAAAAAATAATAAAATTGGCAAATTGACCTTTAAATACACACACGACATTTCCCATAACTACGAAATTGACTTAAACTTCCGACGTAGAACAACAATACTGGTAATCCAGTCGTTTTACGTGGGACAATCCAATGTAACCCCGCGCGCCCTCCCCCTCAACTGCCACTTGCGAGACATAAGCGTTAATCCTTAGAAATAAAATGTTAATGGAAATAATTTGTATTTCTTGTGATGAACTGTTGTGTTGAGTGAGTCAAACACTTTCTACTTTTTATAACAGTTTTTGTACCATGATCCCCACGTAAACCTTCCTAAATGGCAATTGTGACTTTGGTTAATTAAAAACCTCCGGCGTAAAACTCAATAAATACCACTTACATTAATTACCACAGGGATGAATCCGCTGTATAAGTAAGTAAGTGACAAATAATACGCTCGAAAGGCCTTTTAAAAGTTGTAGCTATTTTTTTTATAAAAAATATCAAATATGAAACCTGTATCCCGAATTTCATAACTTTCTGTTAAGTAGAACATGAACTACATACATGTGTTTAACTTTAAAGTACTCTCCTGTAAAGTTTATCATTTGTAGTTAAGGGATTGTACGTAGGGACCGTCGACATGTCTTCGAAGTTTTGGTTCTACGACATGCCGGTTTCCTCGCGATAATTATACATATTGATTCATACATTTCATGTTCGATTTATTTATAGCTGTTCGACATAGAACATAGTTTTTATAACCTACCTTTGTACAGTTTTTAGGGTTCCGTACCTCGAAAGGAAAAAACGAAACCCTTATAGGATCACTTTGTTGTCCGTCCGTCTGTCTGTCAAAACCCTTTTTCTCAGGAACGCGCGGAGGTATCAAGCTGGAATTTATATCAAATACTTAGGTCTACTGACCCTTGGAGCTGTGAAAAAATCAAACTTCTAAGCCATTACAATCAAAAGATACAGCCGTTTATGCCGCAAATTTCCGCAAATTTTCGAGACTCGCAAGGGAATCAAAACCTACAGGGTACTTCTCATGAACTCAGAATCTTGAAATTTGGTACGAAGCAACGTCTTATAGCACAGATAAAGGAAAAAATGCGAAAACCGTAAATTTTTAGTTAAGTACATCATATAATAAAAATATTTTTAATAATTTTAAATTGTACGGAACCCTCGGTGCGCGAGTCCGACTCGCACTTGCCCGGTTTATTTTTGTTAATAAATCTTACAAGTAATCTAAATAGATTACTTGTAAGATAAACTAACTGTTTAGTTTATGTCGTGTGACAACAATCGTCGATAAAATAACACTTGAAGTTTATTAGAATGATATAAAACTTATAATTTAGCTCCATTTTATGTATTCCAAAGCGCTGACATTTATAATGTTATTAGTCTGGTGACATTTCAAAGCGAACTTAATGTAGGTGTGATTAACTACGGGCTGCCCGGCGAAAATACCTACAGAATTGGTTTTAGATAAGCGTTCTTTCTTTTTGCTCGGCTCCTCAGGGTGGTAGCGTGATGTTAAATAGCCTATAACCTTCCTCAAGAATTGAGCGATCACATGCAAAAAGATTTTATCAAATCCGAATGGTAGTTCTAGAGAACAAACATTGGCATAACTAGGGATTTTTTCTGGGCTCCTGCTAATCTAATCACAGCCAATTAATGAGAGCCCGCCCAGCTCTACAAACCTTACATCTTGGTCAAAATGTACGACCTATAAAGGTACCGTCTTTTCCTTTTGAGGTACGGAACCCTAATAAAAGACGATACACCGCGCGGCGCGGCGAAGTACTTCAATACTGACGATTTTTTTACGACTTCCCCCCTCGCTACGCCCATGCAAACAAACTCTTCAACTTTATTGTTATTTTAAATATAATATTAGAATAGGTACAGTCAACAGCAAAAGTAGATGATCAAAATCAGAAATTCAATACTATAATGAACGGAGTTTGCAACTATATGGCAGCTGTACTAGTAGTAAATGTTTGGTATAATTTACAATCACATACTTTTGAATCACTTTGACGCCACATAATTCTGACGCGAACTCCGTTCATTAGTATTGAATTTCTGATTTTGATCACCTACTTTTGCTGTTGACTGTACATTCTAGTATATACTAGTATTCTATTAAAGTATAATACATGTATACACTGATGTATTAACTACCAAAGTTAGTTTGAATAGACTTTAAAAATTATAAACTTACCTATTTTTTGTTGCAATTTATTTATTTACGCATATCCATACTTCAATCCATCCATAATAACAAATGCAACAGTAACTCTGTCTGTATGTCTGTTACCCTTTCTCGCCTGAACGGCTGGATAGATTTCGATGAAATTTGTCACACAGGTAGACTATGACCAGCAGTGCGATTCTGTAACCATCTCACCGTGAAAACTTAAGTGAAGTGAGCGTGGAGTGAGCTGTCATTCCAACTAATACTAGGGATTAACACTATTGACAGCTCACTCTAAGCTCACTTCATCTAACTTTTCACGGTGAGATTTTTACAGAATCGATCGGCTGGATAGTTTTATCCCGGTATCACGTTTCCGGGGGGTAATTTCCGCCATCTACGCGGGCCAAAGATAATGCTTCCTAATAAACGTGAAAGTTTGTATGGATGGATAGATGGAGGTTTGTTACTCTTTCACGCAAAAACTACTAAACGGATTTGGATGAAATTTGGCACACCGATGATTTATAACCATGATTAATATATAGGATACTTTTTATCCCGATATTCCCACGGGATCAAAACTTATGCGGGTGAAACCGCGGGGTGCAACTAGTAATTTAAAAAGAAAAAAATAACCTACCTTCCAAGTTCCAAGCCCTAGAACAGGGCAAGTGCGTCCATTGTTCATAATAATAGGAACGTTAGTCGACATCTTGTTAACACGTGTGCACTCAACGAATCGAAGTACGATACTGAAGTCTGAAGCGAGGAGGAGCGACCAGTTTATTTTGTTTACTAGTTCACTACCGGATAAATAAAGGTGCGGTTTTGTTAGCGCGACTACGCGACATAATAGACGTAGGTAGCTAATTAGACTTTCCGTGTAAGTACTTGTGTATATTGTCAACACGTTAATGTAGTAATACATTAAGAAATAGGCAAATATATTCAAGTGGTTCTGAATGTGCTGAACAACAATTTCGTTTTTGTAGGCTGAATATTCTTATTTATGCTACTTTTACAGAGAGCAATTATGGTGGCTTTGTGGTACAGGGAACTATTTACGAGTTGTGTTGTGCTCAGTTCGGACTCTGACAGGCGTTTTACTTTGTGTAAATAATTTCATCACCACTGCTCTTAAAACGGTGAAAGAAAACATCGTGAGGTAGCCGGCATGTCCTAGAACCAAAAATTCGAAGACAGGTGATATCTACCAACCCGCACTGGGCCCGCGTGGTAAATTACAGCCCACTCGGAGTCCCTCTCCAAGAGAGGAGGCCTGTGTCCCAGCAGTGGGAAAATTATAGGCTGATTATGAAGACACGTTCACCAGAAACCGACGAGATTACTTACATATACATACATGCACGTTCATCTGCTCGTTTCATTTTATTTTTTGATCAAGCAGTTATGGTACGCTGCCAAAATCAGGGGGCCTACTCCGAAGTGCAAAGTGCGAATGTTCGGATCGGACCGACACATGGCCGAACCGAATATTATTGAAAAATGCGAAAAAAGTTCGGATCGGCTCCGTTGGGTCGGGACCATAGTCAATATTCGAAAGAGTGTTGGAGTGTAGGATCGGAACCGATCGAAACAATAGTAACTTCGTAGCAGGAAACAACCGAACATTCCGGTAATACCCCATGGTAAGACTGGTTGTCAGACTTTCGGGCTACTGACAACCCGTAACGACTGTCAAAGATTCACGAATGACAGCCGGGACCAACGGCTTAACGTGCTTTCAGCCCCCACGCAGGGGTCTTGGTATATGAAGATGGTCACCCATCCACGGACCAACCGCTGCAAGCGTAGCTTAACCTGATCGATCGACCTGTGCGGCTGTTATTACTTAGCCACAAGCCCCTGAATAAATGCGTCAAATCCGCGCAAAACGGCTATCGCTCAGTGTAATGCTGAGACTCTATGCGAGAAAAAGCGCTAGTTTCCAGAGACACGGCTGATGTTGACGTGATGACGTCAAAACGAATAAAAAGTTAAGTGCTAGGAAGCCAATTCCCGTGATTAAAAACGTTCAAAATCTTCGTTCATCTCAGCGACAATCAATGTCAATAATGTGGGGAAGTTAGAGGTATTTATGACAGATTGAGACTTAGATCAGACTGTGAAGTGTCTCAAAATTACGAGAATTGCCCCTCTGACAGCGGCTTAAAGAAGGCGCGCAGTTTGCAGGCCTTTCGAGGTGACACGAGCACCTACGAAGACCAGGCGGCTGGCCGAAAGCGACAGCAAAAGTGGCAGTGAAACCAAACCTTGTCTAGTTATAAATAGAGTCTATAGTTAGTAAGATACATATTAAAATCTAGACAGAACTATACTTCCGGATAGCACTGTGTTATATATTTGGCCTGTTGCCAGATAAACAAATGCCCAGTTTTAAAATAGGTACAGATGCCAGCAGGTCAAGCTACCCGAAACTGTCAAATTTTCCCAATCAACCTTGAACCTCAATTCTTTAGCGATAAAGTTGAAAATCTATTAACAAAATTTGACAGATTGTAGTAGCTTGATGTGCTGCCGTCTGTACACTGCTTGGAAACTGTAGAATTACTTAGATAATGAAAACATCTTGTTTTTACGTGAGCTAGAATTTTTTTTAAAAGTGATAAAAGAAAAAAACAACCGAATTTCAAAACTATATTCATCATTGCAAAAATAGCAGGGTTACAGGCTCCGCCTGTCGGGGGAGCACCGAATGCTTATGCGAATCCCGCACGGCCATAGGCAGACGTGGATCAGCGCGGTGGTCTTAACTGGTAAGGGTCCGGCATACCCCTCTGTTACCCCGACGATGGAGGAAATCCATGAGGATTTCCACCGTGCAACAACAAAAATGCTAAAGGCGGTGGCAAAAAACGAAAATACTTGCAGAACCAAAGACTGCACCGACTTCCGAAATTTTAGTTATTTTTTACTTTGTAGTTTTTTTTTTTTTTTGGAAAACTGGAGTACCTACTGGTTGCTGGCATATGGGCAGGAGAATGATGATTAAGCTGTCTACGGTTAAACTGGACTGGGTAGACGTTTCAGTTAATGAAAAAAAAAAACGAAACACTTTTTATCTGAAGTACAGACGCCAGCACATCAAGCTACTCCAATCTGTCAAATTTCTGTAAAAGATTTTCAACTTTATCGCTAAACTATTAAGGTTCAAGGTTGATTGGGAAAAGACAGTTTCGGGTAGCTTGACCTGCAGCTGGCGTCTGTACAATCACGAGCACCAATATGTCAACACTTGGCAACTTTCAATTGCGATTTTTTCGTGAAATAACGAATGCATCGTTGAAATACTGTACATTACATAAACCTATGGGTTCGAAAATGCTATGTTCGTAACTATATAAAATTTCATTCGAAAATAAAGGAGTAAATCGCTTTTGAATAAAGCCGAGTGTATACATACTTTTGGTCGTGACTGTATTGAATTTGACCATAATACAGGGTGGTAGGAACATCGACGCGCTAACTGTAGCCTTGAATTCAGCACATGATTCTAGACCTGGGGCTGCAGTCTCGACATTCATAGCGATCGCGTTACGACCGAATTCGGTCGCAAAGTCCTATCACTCCATATATTACACCTGTCAATCCGGGACTTTGCGACCGAATTCGGTCGTAAAGCGATCGCTTTGAATGTCGAGACTACAGCCCCAGCTAGCGTAGATAACTTTCACAGGCTATCAAAAAAAAATCTGCTGTTTCATACAAAAGTGAATCTATTGGTCAGAATTTATGGAAAAGCAAATATTTTTTTTAATAACCGACGAAAAACTTCAACGCAGGGAATCATGGTATCAGAATCATGTACTGAATCCTTGGTAACAGGTTGCGCGTCACCGGTCGCGATGTGGCCACCTCAGAAGTACAGACGCCAGCACATCGAGCTACTACAATCTGTCAAATTTCTTTAATAGATTTCCAACTTTATCTCTAAAGCATTAGGTTCAAAGTTGATTGGGAAAATTTGACAGTTTCGGGTAGCTTGACCTGCTGGCGTCTGTACATAATCAGCCTATAATGTTCCCACTGCTGGGACACAGGCCTCCTCTCTGTGGGCGGGAGTGGGCCGTAATCCCCAGTGCAGATTGGTAGATTACATGTCCTCGAATTTTTGGTTGTAGGACATGTCGGTTTCCTCACAATGTTTTCCTTCGCCGTTTTGAGAGCAGTGGTTATGAAATTATTTAAGTACACAAAGTAAAGCGCCTGTGTTTGAACCTCCGACCTACAACTCGTAAGTAGCGGCCGTTACCACTGGGCCACCACAGAAGTATAACCTTTAAAACAAAAAAAATAAATTTTCAAAATCGTGAACCAATTTTGAAAATTTTTTTTTGTTTTCTTTTTTTTTTTTTAATTTTCAAAATCGTGAACCAATTTTGAAATTTTTTTTTTTTTGTTGTTTATGTAGACCGATATGATGTATTGTTAATAATCTATGATGTATGTTGTTAACCTGTATGCTTTTATTTAGAACTAAGTATAGACGCCAGCAGGTCAACCTACCCGAAACTGTCAAATTTTCCCAATCAACCTTCAACCTTAATGCATTAGCGATAAAGTTGAAAATCTATTAAAGGAATTTGACAGATTATAGTAGCTTGATGTGCTGGCGTCTGTACATAAAAATGTCGGTTAAAAAATCCGCACAAGCGCATCAAAGGAACACCACCTTAAAATGCATTAGTTATCAGCACACGAATTACCTATGGAAAATTAGATTCACCTTGAGTCACATTTACGACTTTATCGGGGTAAGCAGTGATGTCAATTGCAAAATATGGTGTAACAGTTTGTTTTGCTTCGTGTGTGACTGTGTTACAATCAGTGGCGTAGCGTGCCTTGCGGGGGCCCTGTATCAAAATTAGTTGGGGGGCCCAACTGAAAAATTTCAGTTTTAAGTCCTTCTGCACTGCAAGCGGATACTGCTATACACCCCAAAAAGGACTCACAGATTTTTAATTCTTTAGATACATTATCGTCATTTTTTGTTATCGAGATGTATTGAAAAACTACAGAAAGTTGGTCCATTTTTGACAAGTTACGTATGACAGTTTTTTTTATATGGTTTTTTCCCGGGAAGCACTAAATTAAGTGCCAATGGCGCCGATTCCCTTGTTCACAAACTAAACTAAATTTAAGTTCAATGCATCTTTTTCTTTCTATTTAATTTAGAAAAGGACAGAAGATAAATATTAGTTTAGTCTTGTCAAACTAGTCAGCGCCTGGCGTAAATTGACGTATTTTTAGCAGCCATGTTTTTAATCACGTCTAATCTGTCTATGGAGAATCTTAATTTGACAGGTGTAAACTAATATTTTATCTTCTGTCCTTTTCTTAATGAAACAGGAAGAAAAAGATGCACAGAACTTTTTAGTTTAGTTTGTGAACAAGGGAATCGGCGCCATTGTGGATAACTAATTTTTGCTTACACACGTTAGGGGGCCCCTGTAGCCCGGGGGCCCCGTATCATTGATACGGCTGATACGGCGGTAGCTACGCCCCTGGTTACAATGCTGTTTCGGAAAAAAACAGATGTAATTAGGATAAATGAATCTGCCTGCTTTTTCCCAACTATGTTGGGGTCGGCTTCCAGTCTAACCGGATGCAGCTGAGTACCAGTGTTTTAAGGGAGCGACTTCATTAGCAATATTCCCAGTTTCATCCCCTCCGTATATTTTAGTTTTGGTTAATTCGTCTAGCATTGGCCCTGATTCCCTTGTTCACAAACTAAACTAAATTTAAGTTCAGTGCATCTTTTTCTTTCTATTTCATTAAGAAAAGGACAGAAGATAAATATTAGCTTAGTCCTGTCAAATTAGTCAGCGACTGACGTAAATTGACGTATTTTTAATTGAGCCATGTTTTTAATTACGTCTAATTTGTCTATGGAGTATCTTAATTTGACAGAATTAAACTAATATTTATCTTCTGTCCTTTTCTTAATGAAATAGAAAGAACAAGATGCACTGAACTTCAATTTAGTTTAGTTTGTGAACAAGGGAATCGGCGCCAATATCTTCTTAGCCTTTTCCTTGTTGTCGTGTTCCGGTCTGACCGGATGCAGCTGGATACCAGTACTTTACATGGAGCGACTGCCTATCTGACCTCCACAACCCACTGGGTAACACGATACCCCTAGGCAAGACTGGTTGTCAGATTTTCAGGCTTCCGACTACCCGTAACGACTGTCAAAGATCTACGAATGACAGCCGGGATCTACGGCCTAACGTGCTTTCCGAGGCACGGAGCGGTCTCGATATGTAATGGATGGTCACCCATCCACAAACAGACCGCGGCAAGAGTAGGTTAGCCTTGGATCGACCCGTGCGGCTGTTATTATTTAGCCACGAGCCCCATTGAACCGTATCTAATGATGGGAACCTGGGTTGTGCGTCACCGGTCGCGATGTGGCCACCTTGTGTGGGTCCACCTCAGAAGTACATAACCAGCCTATAATGTTCCCACTGCTGGGACACAGGCCACCTCTTTGTGAGAGGGAGTGGGCCGTAATCCACCACGCGAGCCCATTGCGGGGCGGGGTAATTGCGTAACACAATCAGTAGCAATGGCTTTAATTTTGACAGTTCAACAACATTCATTGCGTTATTTACGTTGTTGAGCAAAAAAAAGTTTCGAACATATGAAGCAATGGATAAGCAATATCCTTCAAAATGAATCAGATTGAGATTAATAGTCTGAGGACGCCGAATGGTGAGTGCATTATAAATCCTCGTTTGTAAGTCTGTCAGTGATTCTTAAAATTCCTGCGTAAAATTCGCAGAAAAAAAAAAAAATTACAAGTCCAATCAAAATGTGGCGTGTCAATGTGACCCAGTGTCAATTTCAAGCAAAAAATATTTCGGCTTCAAAAATGGACAATACGAAAATGTTGGACATATCTTAGTTTTAATAACACACATTCACAATTTCTTGTAATACAACATGGAAAGCGCAGTGAGTCACATTCATTACAAGCTCCTCGTCGTCGAAGACGACGTCGCGGAAGCCAGCCCTTGAGTCGGTCACGGCTGATGTTGTTTCAACGCCCGAGATTCAAAAATGGATGTCAGCTATTGAACAGCACTTAAATGAAATTTGCGCTATTGCCGCGGATGGCAAACTCAACTCGGAGCAGAAAATGAAAATTTCTACCCTGTGCCGTAAAGTAGGATCTGGAACCTCACAAATGGCAGTCCTATACCAGTCGCTCAAGCAGAAAGCCATTCACGCGTATAACGCGGTTGATGCCCTTCAGGAAAAGCGCGACCTGACGGAACATATTTCGGAACTCAAGCAGACGATTAAGGACTCTGGATCTGCGGGAAATGCTTCGTTTGCCGATATGGTGAAGAAGGGAGCAAACGATTTCATTCGGCCGAACAATTTAAGCTCTGTAGCTATTTATCCTAATGATAAATTGAAGTCAAGTGACGAAACAAAAGACCTCGTGCAAAAAATCATTCGCCCTGATCAAATGAAGCTGCATGTACGTGCTGTCCGAAAGACCAAAAATGGAGGCGTCATTATTAGTACAGAGACCAAACATGATGCTGACAAACTCAAGCACGCAGTCCAGCTCTCTACATCCGGACTTACCGCCGACGAACCAAGCAAGCGCAAACCTCGGATCGTGGTTGTAGGTGTGCCGACTACTTTGGCTGAAACTGAAGTTTTCAGGTGCATTTATGAACAGAACGTAGCCGACAAGTTTCCAGCAATGCCTATGGAGTCCTTTTTGAGCGTGGTTAAATTAAGCCACAAATCTGGGAAAAAAGATGCGTCGACCTGTAACTACGTCATAGAAGTTACAGCCAATATACGTAAAGCCCTATTATCCCAATCAAGGCTTTTTATAAATTGGACGTCATGCCCTGTTAGGGACTTCACCCTGGTTACCAGATGCTACAAATGCCAACAATATGGTCATGCAGCAAAAACATGCAGAGAGCTGAAATCTACTTGTGGTCACTGCGGTGAAGAAGGACACCCGATGTCAGAATGCGCGAAGAAAGTTGACACACCGAAATGTGCGACATGCTCACGTTTCAAAAAGCCCAATAACCACAAAACGGGAGATACTGAGTGCCCTGCTAGGAAAATAGCGGAATACAGGTACATCAACTCTATCGACTACGAGGGCGCCTAGATAGCCAGACTTCCGTGATTAATGCCTGCTGCTGACTCAGCTAAACACTGCACTGGCCTACAAACACTCGATTTTTTTATGTTTAAGCACATTAGTCGAATAAACACATTGACTCGAACGTGATTTCATTTTGTGCAACATTGACTTTAGCCCACTTACCAATTTCTGCTGACGCAGAATCATATCATGTGTGGTATCTATGTAGGTTATAAAGTGCAAGAAACTATTTTACGCAAACTAAATAATTACGTATAAGACTTTTTGTTATTTTGATCTCTAAGGTAAATAGTATTTAAGTAAACTAGGTATAAAATAACTAATTAATAAATTTTTGTCATTATATCAAGACTTCTAATGTTAAATATTATTAAGAAATTTAGTGTCCTACAATTACTATAAAGTATGCTCATGCCGCCTGTGATACAGGTTTATCCTAGTACAGGCATCTAACTTTATTATACCTTTGTAAGTTATTTCTAAGACTTTATGTAAATATTTTACCAATTTAATACTGAATAAAATATTATTATTATATATTATTATTATTATAATATTATTAAGCTTTGTAACACTAAAAAGTGGTATTTATTTACAATACAATATTTACAATGTACATGTGAAAAAACAAGCAAAATAAAAAGTGGTATTTATTTACAATACAATATTTACAATGTACATGTGAAAAAACAAGCAAAAGAATCATAGGGCATCAAAAAGTTCGTCCGAATCGCTGTCAACAGGAACAGTGCCCAAAAGGCTGACAGCATTGCCACGTTGTATGGCGAACGATATATGTATATTATATATTTGTTTACAAGCTTTTATTTAGTTTCACCTGTCCCGGTGTTTGTCAATAAATGATATGGCTATAGACTGTAAAATTGTAATTCACTATTACAGATGCAGTCATATCTTAAGCACTAAGGCCGGTGTTCACCCAGGATCCCATGATGCAAGAATGCTGCATTCTAAAAGGATTGTTTCAATCCGTATGCCCCTGCTGCTGTCGTAGTGACTTTGACGACTAGAACGAGGACTCTGGAGCATCCATCATCACATCATTTACTGCAACTGGATAAAAGATGTGAAGGTGTAAAGTGGAAGTAAGCAAGTCCGTTTATCTTCTTTAACTTTTAAGGGTCCTTACCCAACGGGTGCCAACGGGACCCTATTCCGTACCCAAGGGTTCCAACGGGACCCCATCCGTACCCGAAAGTTCCAACGGGACCCTATTCCGTACCCAAGGGTTCCAACGGGACCCTATTCCGTAGCCAGGGGTGCCAACGGGACCCTATTCCATACCCAAGAGAGAGAGAAAGTTGATCAGTTTGATCGTCTGCTCCACATCCTTTCTGACCACACCTTTCGTGGCCCAGCAGTAACGGCCGCAACTAAGGGCCTGTCCACATCTCCACGTCACGACGTCGTAAACGTGGAACGGTGCGGTAACGTGGCACGGTACGTTGACGTGACCTGAAAATTTACGTTAAAGTAACGTAAAAATGCACGTCACGAGGCAGCAACGTTGCACGTCGCCGTGCCTTGTAAAATTCTTGTAAATATTGTCTTGTCCCAAAACAATGGACGTTCTTCAACAAGTGAAATCAATAAATCACAGTCAATATTATCCGACATTTTTTATTAACAAATCACAACTAATCGCTAAGACAATGAAGCATTAACTGAGCGAGCGCATCCGAATCGAGCCACGTCGGCTAATGTGACGCGCCGTCCCACGGTGACGTTGCTGTACCATGCACTAGCTAGCACGACGCGGCAACGTAACGTGGCACGTTACCGCACCGTTCCACGTTGACGACGCCGTGACGTGGAGATGTGGACAGGCTCTTACGGGTTGTAGGACGTGGGTGCGTTCGAACCCCCAGGCAGGCGCTCTATGTTCTATGTTACGGGTTTGGTTTCCGCACTTAATCCTTCAGATGGACCATTGTGCGTGGGCCATGGCGGCCGTCGGTGGTTATTCCAACCAGCCCACCTCCCCCCAGAAGCTTATTAAGTCTCCTGGCCTGTTGAGAACATCTGTGTAAGATCTGGGTGTCCCGAGGGTTTCTCACCTAATCTGGGTGATGCCTGTGCACTCAAAGAGCACATGCGCAACGGTTTCATCGACCTCCATGCAAGCCCTGCACAAGGGACTGTCCATTATGCCTATTGTGTGGAAGTGTTTGTTTAGCGAGCAGTGTCCCGTGATGGTTCCCGTCACCAGGCGCAGGCCTTTCCTGTCCAGGCGTAGTAACCGTTTACTTAGCTTGCCATCTAATGATGGCATGGCTTCCTTGGACTGCCAGACAGGTGCTTTACTTTGTGTAAATAATTTCATCACCACTGCTCTCAAAACGGTGAAGGAAAACATCGTGAGGAAACCGGCATGTCCTAGAACCAAACATTCGAAGACATGATGTGACATCTACTAACCCGCACCGGGCCCACGAGGTAGTTTACAGCCCACCTCTCGAAGAGGCCTGTGTCCCAGCTGTGGGAACATTATAGGGTGGGTGATTATGCTTTCTGATACAGATGTCGCAGCCAACTGGTTTAATTACCCGTTTAGTTAACCGCCTAGCTTTTTAAGTAAACGGTGGCCGTTCAACGGCCTGAATGATATTCAATAAATTATAGTTTATGTTGTAATTTTGTATTAGTTAAAAAGAAAAGACGTGTACATTATAGTTTGTTTATAATTGAAGTAACAGGTAACCAGGTTACATAGAATGATTAGAAGAATTTTGAATACATAATGACACTACAAAGACCAGTATTATTATAACACACCCCCTTAATCAAAATTCTCACAAATAAATTACATACAAAAATGAACTCAAAATATACCAATAAAAAAAGGAAAATGTATACTAAGTTCTGAAGTAAACGTGTAAAAATATATTTACACTAAACCTAAGCCTAGTACACATCTACGATGTGCCACACGCTGCAATCGTTTTGTTAAGATGTCAGCGGGCATATCACTTGATTTGGTATATTTCAAGTTAACCGAATTATCACTAATCTTTTCTCTAATAAAGTGAAATCTGGTATCTATATGTTTCGTCCTATGGTGGTGTACCGGATTTAAGGCCAAACTCTGTGCACTCTGACTATCGGTACAAATAGTTACGGTATTAGGTAATAACTTTTGCCTTACCATAGGATCTGAAATTAATTCAGTGATAAACCTCCTTAAATAAATCGCTTCCTTCGTAGCTTCTGTTATTGCCATATACTCGGCTTCCGCTGAGGACAAGGCTACGGTTTGCTGCTTCCGCGAGGCCCATGATACCGGACTGCCTGCTAATTTGAAACAGTAACCCGTATAAGAACGGCGATCTATATTACAGTTTGCCCAATCAGCATCGGAAAATCCTACAAGGGGCATACTTGATTTTTTATAACAAATCGAGTAATCTAAAGTGCCTTTTAGGTATTGTAAGACTCTCTTCGCGGCTAACCAGTGAGTCTTGTTGTACCGAGTATTGAACTGACTCAGGTAACTAGTCGCGTATGCGATGTCTGGACGAGTATTAACACTTAGGAACATGAGGCAACCAATTAATTCTTGATAGGGATACTCTTCTTGATTATGATCACTATCACTACTGGTACCAACCTCCAGTTTTCCAGATAGGGGAGTTGTACAAGTTTTACAATTCTCCATTCCAAACTTTTGTAAAAGATTGTATAAATAATTTTTCTGATGAACTCTTATTTCATCATTTTCTCTGGTGATATTTAAGCCAAGATAACAGCTTAAATAGCCCAAATCTTTTAACGAAAAATATTTTTGCAAGTCATTTTTGACAATGTCAAACGTCTTGTCATCACTGTAAAAAACAATTATGTCATCGACAAAGACTGCAACGATAACCACCTCTTTTCCAAAAAGTTTGGTATAAACGCATGGTTCAGATGGAGTTTTCATAAAACCAAGAGATGATAAAGTTTCATCTAACTTTGTATTCCAGGCACGTGGAGCTTGTTTAAGTCCATACAAGGATTTTTGCAGGAGACATACTTTGTTCTCCATACCTTTTACATTAAAACCTTGAGGTTGCTCCATGTAGACCTTCTCTTGAAGATCTCCATTTAAAAAAGCAGTGTCTACGTCCATGTGACGCATCTTCAAACCCAATTCGGCTGCGAGAGCCAGTAGAGTACGCAAAGAAGAGTGTCGCACGACAGGAGCAAATGTCTCAAAATAATCTACACCTGGCGTCTGGGAAAATCCCTTGGCAACTAATCTTGCTTTGTACTTCAGAACATTTCCTGCTGGATCTGTCTTCAATTTATAAACCCATTTACATGGTATAACTTTCCTGTTTTCTCTGTCAACCAATTTCCATGTCTTCAACTTCATTAATGAATTATATTCATCTGACATTGCCATCTGCCACTTATCAACATCATCAGAAAATGTAGCCTCATTATAAGTTCTAGGCTCACCTGACGCTTTACTAGAAACCTGGTATGAGAAGTAATTAGGAGGTTTCCGGTCTCTTGATGGATATCTACGTTGTCCATCGGTATGACTAGTAGAAACTACTGCTTCCTCAATTGCTTCAAAAAATTGTTCCGTTTCAGCAGTTAGATCTTCAGTGACAATAGTATGGCCTGGAGCTGGTTCATCAGTGACCACTGGAGCATGTTCAAAAGACTCTTTAACTGTACTGGTTTCTTCCTGTATAGGCAGACTATTAGAAAGTACTAAAGGTTCAGTAGACGTCTTATTATTGTTAACATTCCTATTATTTAAAGTAGAAAAACAATCTTCAAAAAACGTAACGTCTCTAGACTTTTGTAAAGTTCTAGGGCAAGATGAATTTCTAAAAAGATAACTATTAGGATCTTCTGTATAGCCTACAAATATAGCTTCTACAGCTTTAAGATCCAATTTCTTACGGTGACAAGAAGGTATATGTATAAGAGCTCTACACCCAAAAACTCTGAGATTACTAAGGTCTGGTTTGCAACCATTCCACAACTCGTAGGGAGTTTTATTATTTAAGGCACGGTGTGGACATCTATTTTTCAGGTACACAGCCGTTCGAGTAGCATCTTCCCAAAAAGCTTTAGATAGATCGCTTTCAGCCATAAGAGAGCGTGCCTTTTCTATAATAGAGCGATTAGTGCGCTCGGCAACTCCATTCTGCTGAGGGCTATATGGTACCGTAGTTTGATGTTGAATACCACAAGATCTAAGGTAACTTGAAAATTCACTATTTACGAATTCCTTCCCATTATCCGTCCTTATTGTTTTAATTTGAGCCCCAGTTTGTCTTTCAACCATAGACTGGAAGTGACAAAACTTAGCCTTCACCTCTGTCTTCGAAGAAATAAAATATACAAAAATAGTTCTGGAAAAATCATCTATAAAAAGTAATAAGTATTTATTACCCTGAAAAGAGTCAACTGACATTGGTCCACATAAGTCAGAGTGGATCAATTCTAATATTGAAGTTGCTCTTTCATAAGAAATCGTCTTAAACGGTTTTCGAGCTTGTTTCGCTTGAACACAAGGAACACATGGATTTTTATCCACATCCTTATAATCAATAACCTCCATATTTTTCAACAGATTCATACCGATGCGACATAAATGACCTAAACGCTTATGCCATACCTGATATCTTGAGATAGAATCAGAGTGCACATCATAGGCTCTAAATTGGGGAGTATTTACCGCACAATCAAGTGTGTACAATCCACCACAGGGCGAGCCATGTAGAACCGCATCACCTGTAAAGGAGAAGGTTTTTGAATTAAATAAATTACAACCGGATTTATCAAACATTACAGTAAACCCTTTTTCTACTGCTGTCTTCACAGATAGAAGATTTGTTTTCAGGTTAGGTACATAAATCACATCACTGATTGTATCGACGGCGTTTTCGGTATTTAAAGATATTTTACCGATGCCTTTAGCGTCAATCTTTGTCCCATTTGCAACTGTTACCTTTATATCCATAGGCTTTAAGTCTACAAACCAATCTCGTCTTGAAGTCATATGTTTGGTAGCGCCTGAATCAACATACCATTTGTCCATATCGTAATCATTTGTTACTCCTAAAGCAGATGAAGAGGTCGAGTCCTTATCAGTGGGATTCTTCCTTTTCATGATCTTCTTTTTCTTTAAAGGACAGTTTGGTCTCTTGTGACCAGGTTCTCCACAACCATAACACACAATTTTCTTTGACTTAGACTCAACAGAGGAGGCAACAACCTTTGACCTCATAGCTGTCTCCAGTGTTATCGAGCTTTCCTTGGACATTTCGTTGAGTAATTTTGACTTTACCAGTTCGGTGGTAACGTTAACGTTACTATTTTCGAGAGCCATAATCAATGGGTCATATCTCGACGTTAGACCTCCCAATAGAATAGCAGCAATAGACGCATCATCTATTACTTTGTCTATATCCGCCAAATCTTGGGCAGTGTAAATAACAGCATTGATATACGACTCAATATTATTATCAAAGTCTTCAAGTCTCAATCTGTATAACTTCCTTTCTACATGTAAACGCCGACCCATGCCTTTGTCCTCATATGCATTTTGTAACGCCTTCCACGCTTCAGCTGCCGTGGTAGCACTTCGAACATACGTAATTGCAGAAGCTTCAAGGGTAAGGCAAATTTTTGTTAGTGCCTTCTGATCGCTCTTCGTCTTTATGACATTCGAAACATTCATCCCTGTTGGGTAGCCATTAATCGCTTCCCACAACTCCTCATGCATAAGGTAGTTACGCATTTTAAATTTCCACGTACTATACCCTTCTCTATTGTGTAGGGTGAACGTTGGAATAGAGGAACTACGCATACCTCGTTCATTTGTGTCTCCATTTGGGTTCGCCATCTCAGAAGAGTACACGGAAAAACTATTTGGTTTCACACCCAAAAAATTCACACAAATATCACTTCCTAATTATTACGAAACAACTATACACGCATTACTTTTCTTGAATACAAATAGGTACTCGAGCTATTCTTCGTGCTGATAACGTTTTGTTGTAATTTTGTATTAGTTAAAAAGAAAAGACGTGTACATTATAGTTTGTTTATAATTGAAGTAACAGGTAACCAGGTTACATAGAATGATTAGAAGAATTTTGAATACATAATGACACTACAAAGACCAGTATTATTATAACAGTTTAACTGTCACCAATCACGTGCGAGCCGAATTGGTCGCAGTAACTAAGCCAGGGCACCCCGACCAAATGGGCTAGGTTAGAACTGTGATCAGCCGTGCGAGCCGAGAGAGCGAAGAGACGCGAGCACTACTTCCAAAGGCCAGGCGGTTGACTAAACGGCTAATTTAACCAGTTGGCTGCGACATATACACAGGGTCAAATTAAATTAGCTAGAGAAACTTAGTGAGAAAATCTGTTTTTTTTTTCTGTTTGTATATAGATACCCATCACGTCTGTTGTGTGTGTAGAAATAAAAACAGATTTTTGAACTAATAACTACGAAGAACTAAACCTCAAAATATTTTTTTTGCGTCAAAAGTCATAACATTTATTTCATACTAGCGTTTGCCCGTGACTTCGTCCACGTGAAATTACTCGGCTCCTCAGGGTCATAGCGTAATGTTGAACAGCCTATAGCCTTCCTCAAGAATTGGGCTATCAAATGCAAAAACAGTTTTTCAAATCTGACTGGTAGTTCCGGAGATTACCCCCTACATACATACAAACAAAAAAAAAAACAAAAACAAACAAACAAACAAATATTACCTCTTTATAATATTAGTACCTATATATATAGATAGGCACATAAAAGGCACTTTTGAACGTCAAAAATTACAGTAAAATAGAATTGATTCTAGTCGCCCCTTCCAAAAGGTAGTTTTCGTATGGAGAAGAATAGGCAAGAAACTCCACCGCATCACGTCTGTTGGGTTTCGCTAGCTAATTTAATTAGACCCTGTATATGCTGTGTGTCTTTAATTCTTCCATTTATGCCCAAAATATCATCTTTTACCCAAGGATATCTTAAGACCTGAAGCGCCGTGCTCAGCCAGGACCCTATGATGCAAGAATGCTGTGTGATGGGCTTCTTCCAATCTCTGTGCCCCAGCTGCTGCTGCTGCAGTGATGATTTTGATGACTAAAACGAAGGCAACCATCTCTTACACAACGATTGGATAAGGGATGTTATAGTAAGTAATTTTATAAATCTTCTTTTATCCTAACAACAGTTAGGTGGAGTTCACACACTACAATGCGCCACGCGACGTAAATAACGCAATAAATGTTGTTGAACTGTCAAAATGGAACCCATTGCTACTTAATGTGTTACGCAATTTCGCAAACCCCGCTGCTTTGTAAATGCAAAGTGAACTGTAATTTAACGTATTCTTTCCAGGACGTGATAGTGTGACCCATTTGCAACAGCGTGTGTTTTAACTACGCGAAAAGTTAACCGTGACCAGCGAGTAGACCGTAAGTCATGTTAAACACTCAACAACCGCTCCGCGACTTGTAACTGGCATAGACCGCTTCCGTGCCGAAAAGAAAGAAAGAAAGAAAAAGTATTTATTGCGACTTGTACCTGGAAGATCACAAACTAAACTAAACACAGTCAAAAACACAAAACCAAATTAAATAAGTAAAAAAAAGTAAAATAAAAAAAATAAAAAAGCTTTATTGACACAAAAATATTTTACAATTTGTTTTTGGTAAACAGAAAGTCCTATACGAGGCCAAAAGGCTCCTATCTCAGCATGATGATGAATAGAACATTAATCAATAGGTTAACAAAAGAATCCTTTTAGTCAAAGTCTAGGCAAATTGTTAATTTAAAATGTGACATTTTCGATTCGGCAACCTGTCGACTGATTGTGAATAGATAGGCTGGTCATGAAGAGCATCTCACAATCTGAATGAACACAATTTGAAGGATATGCTATTAAAAAAAAATTTGTTTTGTTTTATTGTATTTTATAAATGTAATTTTTAATCTTTTAAAGCATGTAAATCTCTTATTATCACGTTATTATTGTTGTTTTTTTTTAAATATATTTATAATTTAATTATGTATTCAGAGCATGTGTACTCGATAATGTGTAAACTGTGGTTACCTGTAATTGAGTGTCCATTACAGGATAATATATTATAATAATACAAGTTAGATAATGGTTAAAGATAATTGTAATGTATCTCGTTGGTAATCCTTAAATAAAATAAAATAAGCTAGGTATTGCTAATCTATTGCTTCATATGTACGAAAAATTTGACTGCTCAACAACGCAAATACCACAATGTATGTTGTTGAACTGTCAAAATGAAATTGCCATTGCTATTGTTATTATTTTGTGTTACGAAATTACCCCGCTGGTTTTCTAACGTGTTATGGATTGCTGGGAAGTTAGAAAGTAGTGGGTTGACATGAACCAGTTAAAACATTTTTTTTAATTTTTCACAAACAAATTCTACCTTTTCCAGCATTATCAACTGTTTCATGGGCATCTCTAAATACCTTTTTAACTTTTCTACCTCGTTAGATAGCTGATTAAATGAAGATGTCTTTCCCGTACCTTGTACCCGAATCCCATGAAATTTCGCCTAGGCTGTATGGAGTGCTTAACTGTTGCAAATGGGTCACACTATCACGTCCTGGAAGGAATACATTAAACGGTTAAATTACAGGTAACCCTGTATACGGAGTTCCTTTCTCTGATGCTACTTGTTCTCGTCTTAGTGATCATCATCATCTATATGCTAGTTTTATTTATCTGTGGCTGGCGCAGCATTATCTTCTTTTTCTATACGTCTGTATCGGCTGTCTTTTCATTATTGAGCCTCTATTTAATGCTTGATGTGGTTTATTTAACATTAACCGGAGTAATTCCATTATAATACTTTTAACCTATTGCACCTTTTCGCAGTCCATAGCAAACACCAAGCTTGTATCTTACGTTCATATTTCAGGGAACACCAAAGGGAAAATCACGGGAATATCCCGATTTTTTTGAGTTAGCAACCCTGAATCTAGGGTTGACTTTCTTCTGTTGATTTTCGCAATACTTTTATCATTTTTAGTATAGCCTGGTTTAAGTTACCTCATCATTAAATGGTCAATCCTATTATGTACAGACGCCAGCACATTAAGCTACCCGAAACTGACAAATTTTCCCAATCAACTTTGAACCTAAGGCTTAAGCGATAAAGTTGAAAATCTGTTATAGAAATTTGACAGATTGTAGTAGCTTGATGTGCTGGCGTCAGTAAGTAACTTGGGGATTGTGAATTATGATAAATCTTCTACAAAAGTCACTATTGAAGAGTTGATGTTTTTTTTAATAAAATTATCCTAAGTCAATCATGTTAAAGTTATTAATAAATTATATTATTAAGAAATCGTACACTGAACTTATTTTTACACATTTCTCAGCCATAGTTTTACAAATGTTCTTTCCTTTGCGTTGGATGTCTGCAAGTCGCGAACAAGGATTTACTTTTAATTTTAAAAGATTATTAAAAACGTAAGTGTTGAGAAAGAGGCGTTTTATAATTGATCATCTTTGAGAAAATATGCCAAAACCCATAAAAGTGCCTCTTTTGACGGCTTCTTAATAGAAACGGACTTATGGTCATCCATTGAGCGATTTTTAATTTTCCAAACGAACAACTTAGCAGTATTCTATCTATTTAATCTAACCAGCCTGTATTGTCGCACTACAGGGCAAAGGCCTCGTTCTCCCTTTTCCACACAATTCTGTCTTCTGCGAGTGCCGGCCAGTCCCTACGGTAGGAGTCAAACTCGTCCCGCCATCTTCGTCTCGGCCTGCCGCGATGGCGTCGTGCGTTTAGTGGGACCCAATCCGTGGTTCTCTTAGCCCAATTGTCATGTGACATGCAGAGACATGTCCAGCCCAGTCCCACATAAGTTTAGCGGCTTTCTGGGTAACGTCCGTTATCTTGGTTTTCGCGCGCAGTATTGTGTTTCTTATACGGTCAGAAATTCGAACGCCCAGGATACTGTGCTCCATGGCTCGCTGGCAAACCTCGAGCTTGGACCTCTGCTGAAGTGTTGGAGACAAGGTCTGAGCACCATATCTGAGAATTAAGAATACACATGTTCATATTTACTTTGGCGATAAAGTTGAAAATCTATCTAAAGAAATTTGACAGATTGTACTAGCTTGATGTGCTGGCGTCTGTATGTACCTATTATTTAAGCTTTCGTTTAGGAAATAAACATGTACGAAATATGTAGTTATTGTTGTTTTATTTTATATGGACTTTTGCCCTCGGTTTCTCCATGCAAAATACAGGATCGGTAAAACTGTGTAAATATAGCTTATCTATTATAAATATTATATGTATGTACCAACATTCATTTTTATATTCATAGAAGACTAGCTGACCCGACAGTAGTTGTCCTGTCCAAACAATAGTTCATACAAAAATCCAATAGACAAAAACACTTCAGTTTTTCCCAGAATCTTTCAACATTCCGGACAACTTTTCTATTCTTCTTTCAATTTTATAAAAACATAAATCGGACTAATAAGAACATTTAAAACCAAAAATTGACAAATCGATCCAGCTGTTCTCAACTGATGCGCTTACCAACGAACAATGTTGTATTTATGTAGGTTCTTTACTGTCTATTAGCTTTAATTTAAAGCAAACTTATTTTACTTTTATTACCGTACATGTTTTACCGAGATGACGACTAATAGAGAAGTGTGGAAGAAAAAGACATGTTGCGCCGACCCCAAATAAATTGGGATAAGGGCAGGAGAATGATGATGACATGTTTTTAAAATAAATACTTAGACCCTCCATATTAGTGTCCAAGGTATGTGTACATACAGGTTTGCCTATTTTGGGGCCAATGTAAAATCTCTGCAATCTTTTGAGCAATAAAGTTTTTATTATTATTTATTTTATTTTATATTCTTGCACTGGCGACACTGCAAGTAACTGTCAACAGTAAATCGCTGTCATTAGTGTCAATTAAATCTGACATATATATTCACGTGTTTACCTCGCTGAAATGCGAAAAAATACTGAAAATAAAAGAAACTAAATAAGATTTAACAATGTTGTTAATAGAAGACAAGGAGATCGACGTATTCGTCGCCAGTAGGATAGGTTCTTTTAAACGTAAGTACAGTTTTTCATATAATACCCATCAATATTTAAGTCGAATTGTTTTGGTTCACGAAAATGATTGTTTATTGAAATGTTCTGTTATGTTAAGGCTTTCTATTTATTTTATATAATGCTTTCCTAGTTTATATGTATAATATTCAGCCCATTAACGGCCTCCGATGAGGAAATTTTTAGAAGAACCTCATAAAAGAGGTTATTCATATGTAAACAGATTCACCACGCCTTGTTACTTAGAAACAGTGTAAACCTCAGTAAACAAACTGATTCCTGATAATAACAAATTCCGGTAGGCTTATGTGGCATAGTTTAATATTATTTACTTAGTTTTATTTAATTATTCCACAATGTTCACACAGTTACAGTCTATAACAGCTTATTTAATGAGTACATGACCATGTTAGGGTGCAGCAGGTTGTATTTTAACTAGGTGGGAACATTATAGGCTGATTATGCTTATTCTAACCATCACCAACACATGCACAGAATGTTGTTTTTTTTTTCTACCCTAAGGGATACCCTTTCTTCTTCTGCACATTATGATTTATCTATATTTCATGCTCACAATTTGTACCTAAGGAAATTTTAATGATTTCTGTCAAATATTTATTACTAGCTTCTGCCCGCGACTACGTCCGCGTGAAGCAACTTTCTTATATTTTTCTTCCCTCAGAACCTTCTACAAAGTATTAGAAAACTTTCAAAAAAAGATGGATGAAATTGGTAAAGTCGTTCTCAACTTATGGCGTGACCAAGGGAAATAGGGATTCGTTTTTATATATATAGATAGATTATATTTTTTATTTGGTTAGACACACTAGCAGCTAATTAGCTGATGCGTGTGCTTCATATAGTTTGGAGATATTTAATCTGTCCAGTTGATTCTTGAAGCAGTTCAGTGCGGGAGCCGTCACTACATTTTCTGGGAGTCTATTCCAGGGATGTTGCGGATGCAGATTTTTTCACATCCGCGGATGCGGATTTTAAGAGGCTCACATCCGCAGATGCGGATGCGGATCTGTACAAATCGAGTAGAGAATATTTTTTACTACATATTTTTACACTGAGATTTATCCCGGTCATTTTCAATAAGTTTGAAATAGGTCCAAATTTCACTTTGCGTAGGTGGTGGCATAGTTCACTTGTCCAATAGGTTAACAATTTGAATTAAAAAAGCAGCACTCATTGTACTTAACGTAATACGTAGTACTTACGTACGTAAACAATACAGTTACATGTATGCGATGATACTTTTTAACAAAAAGCACAATAACAAAGTAATAAACTTGTGATTGACTATTTACGACAAAACACCAAACGTGCGCGTCAGATCTTGTCACAACACAAACAATAGCGAGGCACATCACCGTCACCGATTGACCGAAGTCCAAAACAAATTATTGATTTACTAATTACTTATTGGTTAATCAGTACGCGCGGTCGACACGCGACACTCGCCGTGCTCGCCCCTTTCTTTCTTGTCGCGATGTGCTACACATCCGCATCAGCTCCGCATCGATTTATGCGAATGCGGATTCTAAATCGATGCGGATGTCCCGCATAAGCGGATGCGGATGCGAATATTCGCAACATCGTCTATTCCATGCTGTTACAACTCGGTTAGACAAGAATTGCTTCAAGGGCTTTTTTTTTGACGAATTTTCCCATAGCTTTAGGGAATGTCCACACAAATGTTTGTTCGCATTCAATGTTCAATGTTTGCATTCATTAATTTATTTATTTATTCATCTCCCTTATAACTATCATTATAGGTTTCATTACCTAATGGAATAGTGCAATCTTTTATAATGTATCTAATATTAAAATTATTATGGAACTTGAACCTTTTTAATTTTTTTTTTTTTTTTTTGTTAGCTTACCTTGTGTCCCACAGCTGGGCAAACGCCTCCCCTTTTTCCTTCCAAACCTCTCTGTCTTGTGCGATCTTTGGCCATGTTGGCCGTGCAAACCTTATCAAATTGTCAACCACCTGTAATTAAAAAAAAATATATTTTAGTTGTAGATTATTTTTAGGCACTATAATTGTATGGGAAATTTGCCACTCTTGGATAAATGTACACCTTTTGTAAACGTTTTTATTAAATAAATTATTATTATTAGCTTTGCCACGGTCTACCTCTACGGCAATATCCTCCCAGGCGTCAGTGAGTGACGATGGTTGCCCATCTCTCCAAGAATAATAAAAATTAAATTTTCAGATATAAAATATCACACTGACACCACAAAGAACAATAAAAAGAACATAGAGAACCTCGTGGACATAAAGACATTGGAAAAGGATGAGGGTATCACGAGGCTGGAGTGGGGCAATGAGGAGCAGACAGAGATACTGATTGGCAGGAAGAATCAACAGGTAACACTTGATGTTTTATGTATAAACCTGTGTTTACACCCATATACAAATTGTGACAAACAGGGAGGCAGGACATTGACGTGCAAACTGTATCCTGGAATTCAGGATAGCCAATGTAAAATACTAGGGCATGACATTTTACGTTGGTTATTATTTATCATGAAAAATATCAGCTGTTCCATAGAAAAGTTCAATACCTGCGCTGTCTAAATGTATTATTATTATTTATTTTTATATTTTAACATATCTCCGGACCATGGGGTTCCGGTTCTTTGGAAGGCATACGAGGGGCCGAAGCTAACAAATGGTCTTCACCTGAGCAAGATTATGTCTGGACTTTAATAGTAACCTCTGAGTTTGTTTCGGCCTTTTTTCTAAGAGTATAAGATAAGAAACTTCATCAGATAAGAACAGACAACCTCATCTAGTTTTAAAATATTTATATTTCATAAGTCATTTATCATTTACACTCGCTTATACTTGTTTGGTTTGACAATTCGATAATTCGGGCTAAGCCGAGCGGCTTTTTCGTGAATATATATTTCAAATATTTCGTCGCCCTGCTACGCTTGCCGCGGTTGGTCCGTGGATGGGTGACCATCTTTACATACCAAGACCCCTCCGTGCCTTGGAAAGCGCGTTAAGCATGGGTCGTCATAAGCCTGAAAGTCTGCCAACCAGTCTTTTCTAAGGGGTATCGTATTACCCAGTACCGGGGTTGTGGAGGTCAGATAGGCAGCCGCTCCATGACAAATACTGGTATTCAGATGCTTCCGGTTCGACTTAGAGTCTAGACTATTATCTGCCTTGCCGGATCATGCCGACCCAAACATGGCAGCACCTCGAAAACCCTTGTTTTATATCCACAGATACAAATCTACAACACACTCAGCGGTTTCACAAAGTCCTACACCGCAGACTTCGCCCCCGGTGAGGTGGTGGGCCTCGGGCGCTGCAAGCGGAAGCTCCTGGCTGCCGTGTCCAGCGGCGTGGTGAAGATATGGAGCAAGAAGACCGAGGAGATAGTGAACGTTGGCAAGCTGGACCGGATGAGGGTCTGTGCTGATGATCACACAGTTTTTGGTACAGGTATGTGTTGAGTTGAGTAATAATGGACCTATTACAATAACGGCTGAACCCAAAAACCTACTGACATATCACTGCTGATGGTAGCCAGTACAAATTACAACTGCCAGTATAATATAATCATACAGATCGCTACTGATGTAGATTATTGGGACGTTAAAACCAGAGATAGATAGGTTTTATCTACCTCCAGTATGCCAGAACTGGTGACAGACAGGTCGTGGTAGCGGTGGTAATGAGTACAAGTCTACTAATTAACTTTATAATGGTCACTTCGTTGGAAGTTTTTGACAGATTTGCCATATAAAATCTCTCTGTCTCTCTCCCCCTCTCTCTTCCCCTCTCTCCCCGTCTCTCACCCTCTCTCTCCCTCTCACCTTCTCTCCCTGTCTCACCCTCTCTCTCTCTCTCTTTATCTCTCTCTCTCTCTCTTTGTATCTCTCTCTCGCCCTATCTCTCCCTCTCTCTCTTTATCGGCGGTCGCCGAGTCGACTCCGTGCTCTGTGGGGTATGCCTTATTGTCTTCATTTGACAGCCCATGGTCTCGTGGTCGCAAGCGCGACCGCAGAGCGTCTTAGGTTCTTCTTCCAGGTCGGGTTTTTGTCATTAGGATTTTTTAGTACCCGTCCGGAGTCCGGAACAGCCTAGTTTCCTAAAAAATTCGAATTAGTCCGTCAGTTAGATTATCAGAAAATATTGAACCCGTATTTTTTCTTTTGTCAATTATATAAAAAACTAGCGGACCTGGCAGACGTCGTCCTGCCCGGTTGTCATCATATACCGACAGCAGCGCCACCTACCGGGTCCAATTGTGTCTTCCACCATCCAGGGACCCGTTGAAATATACACACAAAATTTCATCCAAATCGGCCCAGCCGTTCTCGAGTTTTAGCGAGACAAACGAACAGTAATTGATTTTTATAATATATGAAGATATCGCCCGTTAATGTTCCGCGTGACGTCACGCCTTGCTACACTTTTTAGCATGGCGTGACGTCACGACCCCCCACTCCCAAATTTTGACGTGCTTTATATTTGTCATTTTTTGTTTGATTGACAAATGAAAAAATACATGTCCATTATTTTTCGATAATCTAACTGACGGACTAAATATAATCATTATTTTTTACCCAGGAAACTACCCTTTTGTGCCCGATTGATGACAATAGGCTCGCCCCCATGAGACTTAACATACAAACTTTGCCTTATCCTTCGGGGAAACAGGGCATGACGGTATGTTATGTAGAAAGCACAATTAATTTTACAGGAGGCGAAGAAAATGACCTAAAAATATGGCGCATCGGCGAGCCAGCACCGACCTTCGTAGCTAAGAACTTGGCACACGACTGGCTGCAACTGAGGAGGCCCGTGTGGGTGTCAGACCTGGTGTTCTTGAACGGAGAAGGTGGTAGGCTGGCTGCTGTGTGCTCCAGGCATGGCTATGTTAGGTATGTATACTGTTCATCATCATTTTCTTTCGGCATTATACTATACAGGGTGGCAGGGACATCAACGCGCAAACTGTAAGCACGGATTCAGCACATGAGTTTAGACCCCACAGCGTCGAAATTTCTCGTCGGTTATTAAAAAAAAAAAAATTCTGTCATACATTTTGACCGCGTAGGTATTGCACTTTTCTATGAAACAGAAGATTTTTATTTTGATAACCGACGAAAAATTTCGACGTTATGGGGTCTAAACTCATGTGCTGAATCCGTGGTTAGAGTTTGCACGTCGATGTCTCTGCCACCCTGTATATCTTAATGGCCGCTCACAGCGGGTTCGTCTTGACGATTCGTCTTCTGATTGGTGCTCTCTTACCGCAGGTGTGCCTCAGGGTGGCGTTCTCTCTCCTCTTCTCTTTTCTATTTTTATTAACTCTGTCACCAGAGTCATCTCTTCTTACTTCCATCTCTATGCCGACGACCTACAGCTTTACAATAATTTCCTAAGGGAAGATGCGGAAGCTGCTGTTTCAGCCATGAACAGTGACCTGGATTTGATTAGCGAGTGGTCGCGGTCTTTTGGACTGCAAATCAACCCTAGGAAATTCCAGGCCATGATTATCGGCGGCAGGTATATGCTGAATAGGCTCGATATAGCGTCGCTGTCTCCACTTTGTCTGAATGGAGTTCAGATTGAATACGCACAAACGGTTAAAAACCTGGGGGTGACCATGGACTCCTACCTGTCGTGGACTGCTCATGTTGCTCAAGTCAGTCGCAATGTGCACTATACTTTCCATTCCTTGATATATCTCCAGGGCTTCTTGCCCTTGAACACTAAAATTTCTCTTGCTCAAACCCTCATTCAGCCCATTATTGATTACGCCGATGCCTGTTATTTGGATGCCACAGAGGAGCTTTTAAATAAACTTGAGCGTTTGCAAAATATCTGTATTCGTTTTGTTTTTAACCTTAAAAAGTATGATCATGTCTCCAATTTTCGCAAGATACTCAATTGGCTCCCCATTCGACTTCGCAGGAACTTGCGGATATTGTGTGTGTTATTTAAAATTTACTATTCTGTTTCCGTACAGACAAAATTAATAATAAGAAAAAACGATATCATGTTTAACTTTTGATGTACAGACGCCAGCACATCAAGCTACTACAATCTGTCAAATTTCTTTAATAGATTTTCAACATTATTGCTAAAGCATTACGTTCAAGATTGATTGGGAAAATTAGACAGTTTCGGGTAGCTTGACCTGCTGGCGTCTGTACAATGTCAAACAGTGGAGTAATACCCTCCAGAAATTTGTAAAAAATATCGACCAGTGCCACGCAATAGATTTGCATACACTGTTTCGACTCGCAAATTTTTACAACAGTTATGATGTACTTTCCGTCTCATTTTTAAATAAATAATAAGGTACAGACGCCAGCATGTCAAGCTTCTACAATCTGTCAAATTTCTTTAATAGATTTTCAACTTTATCGCTAAAGCATTAAGGTTCAAAGTTGATTGGAAAAATTTGACAGCTTCGGGTAGCTTGACCTGCTGTCGTCTGTACTGTCCGAGCAGATATAGTACGTATAAGTGATTTTTTTTTACTTTTTTTTTTTTGTATGTATAAATTGTGTGTGTTTTTTTGTATGTATAAATACACCTTTTTATTAAACATAATTATTGTTCGCAGGTTATATGACAGCCGCGCCCAAAGGAGGCCAGTCATATCCGTGGATTTCGAGAACATGGCGGCCACCTGCATCTCCAACAGCTTTGACGAACGGTAAGTACACTCAAATCCGTAATATTATTTATTTATCCATTTATTTCAGGCATCAAAGCCCATATAAACACATACAATAAAATATTAATATACCTTAAAAATACTATAAATACATACAACATTATAATTACACTAAAAACTAACTAACGCACACGAAGTGTCTGCGTCGTGTTTCGCTGACTGGTGTCATGTAGCCGGCCACGAAACCGGCGGTACACAACACCCTTCGGCCAGAACTCCTTGAGGAACTTCTCGAGATGATGTGTCGGAACACGCACCACGAACGACTTGAAGGTCGTGTTTTGACGCGACTCCAACTTCTCGACCCTTAGGCTTTATTATTAGCGTATGGATTTATCCTGGTTTTTCTCCATTCCTTTTCAGGCAAGTCCTGGTAGGTTTCGGCAGAGGTCAACTACATCAAGTAGACCTTCGGAAGGGTAAGCCAGACAAAGGCTACAAGGGATGTACTGGCGCTGTGACTGATATAGCCATCGTAAAGGACTCGCGGCTGATCGTCAGTGCCAGCCTGGACAGGCAGCTCAGAGTACATGAGTATGGTAGCAAGGATTTAGTTTATAAGGTATGTTGTCTTTGAATACGGACGTGATGTCAAATGCTAAAGTCTATTCAAAATGTTTCAAATTGATTTTATTTCAAGTTAAACAAATATCAACTTTATTTAAATGGATATTAAGTTGATTTCAGACTGACTAGCACTATTGAAAAATTTATAAAAATGTTTGAAGTTGTAGCGTAAACTGACTTTATTGTGTAGAAATTAAAATAATTTTTCCATAAACTCGTTTGTTTACATTTTAACAAATAGTTCGCGAATGCAGATGACATACTTTGCTAGTGTAAACTGCCCTATTGGTATATATACGTGGTCGCAAGCATAACTGCAAAGCGTGGGGGTCTTGGGTTCGATTCCCGGGTCGGGCAGTGTTTTGAGTTTTACATTAGGAATTTGTTAGTAACAGCCCGGAGTTTGAATGTTGGTGGTGTGATACCCCCGTGTCTCGGAAAGCGCGTAAAGCCGTTGGTCCTGCGCCTGATCTCTCTCCGGTCGTGTCGGATTGCCGTCCCATCGGACTTTGAGAGTGAGGGAAGAGGGAGTGCACCTGTGTCTGCTCACACACTTGTGTGCTATAATATCTCCCGCGCCGAAGGCTGGTCTTCGTTGAGATTGGCCACTGTGGTCGAAAAGCGGCCTGGAGGACTTTATTTATATGTCTTTGCTAGTGTACAGACGCCAGCAGGTCAAGCTACCCGAAAGTGTCAAATTTTCCCAATCAACTTTGAACCTTAATGCTTTAGAGATAAAGTTGAAAATGTATTAAATAAATTTGACAGATTGTAGTAGCTTGATGTGCTGGCGTCTGTACATAAACTGCCTAATTGGTCACGTGGTCGCAAGCATAACTACAAAGCTCTGGTTTTGGGTTGGACTTCTAGGTTGAGCAAACTCGAACACTTTACCTTGTCTGTGCTGTTGGGGAGTTTGTTGCGCCACTTCTTCCCAGCGAAAGCACTAGGAAGTGATGAAGGGCGGACGTGCCAGGGGGCAGTCCTATGTAATTGTGACGTTCGAAAGCAGTTTACCATCGATTTTACGAATTTAACCCACTGAATGAGCTCTTCTGGGAGCAGTGGTTGGTGGCCTAGTGGTGACAGCCGCGACTTACGAGTTAAAAGTCCTACGATCGAACCCAGTCAAGGGCTTTACTTTGTGTAAATAATTTCATCACCACTGCTCTCAAAACGGTGGAGGAAAACATCGTGAGGAAACCGGCATGTCCTAGAACCAACAATTCGAAGATATGTCTCATCTACCAACCTGCACTGGGCTCGCGGGGGAGAATCATGGCCCACTCCCTCTCACAGTGAGGAGGCCTGTGTCCCAGCAGTGGGAACATTATTATGAGCTTTTCTAGACTAACGATATATTTTTTTTTATTTCGTTACAGCAATATCTAACATCGAAGTTGTCCTGCTTACTGGTGCAGACAGAGAGTTCCACCCCACTCACTCGAGTGGACAGCGAGATCAAGGAAGAAGTGGAAGATGCTGTGAAAGTGGAGGAAGAAGAAGATGCTGATGACCTGGATAATCTGTTTGAGAAAATGGAAACTGTTGGGTGAGAAAAAGTTGTAATTTTTTTTTTTTTTTGAGTCTTGTCTTGTGTTTTTTTAATGTAGTCCTGTTAATAGTTAAGTAATGTTTAATGTCACCAGTTTTTGTTAATTACTTGTCCGATAATTATGTGCATTAGAGTGTAATTTATCTTGTAGATGCTAATAACAGCCGCACGGGTCGATCGATCAGGTTAAGCTACGCTTGCCGCGGTTGGCCTGTGGATGGGTGAGCATCTTTACATACCAAGACCCCTCCGTGCCTCGGAAAGCACGTTAAGCTGTTGGTCCCGGCTGTCATTCATAGATCTTTGACAGTCGTTACGGGTCGTCAGAAGCCCGAAAGTCTGACAACCAGTCTTACCAAGGGGTATCGTATTATCCAGTAACTGAGTTGTGGACTTGTGTAAGTCAGGTAGGCAGTCGCTCCATGTAAAAAACTGGTATTCAGCTGCATCCGGTTAGACTGGAAGCCGACACCAACATAGTTGGGAAAAGGCGAGCAGATGATGATGATGCTGCCTACCCTATATCGAGATCGAGATTCATGCCTGAAAGGTAGTGCCAAAATCGGGTCTTAAAAGATATTTTATCGTTACTTTTTAAAATGGTAACACTTCGTGCGTAGAAATGCAAAAAAAAAAACGATAATTTTCCATTATTACAGCAATTTTGCCATGGAGACTCATATTGTACAATGTTACCATTTAAAAATCATGACTATTTTTATTGCAGTGACAAACCCAAAAAGACAAAACTGAAACCGGAACCAGAAGAGTTGCCAGCTAAGAAAATCAAGCCCTCCTCAGAAGGGTCAACCTCCTTACAGGAAATTGAACACGAAGAGGCAGAAGATACTACAGAAGACGCGATCAAGAAGCTTTTGCGAAGCACAGAGAAGTTAAAGAAGAAGCGCGATCAGAAGAAGAGGGAGAAAAAAGCAAAGAGCGTTTTCCATAATGCTTGAAATTAAATATCCTAAAACTGTTATTTTGGCTTTTATTTTATAACGAACAGCATCTCAATTACGAGACATACATCATAATTCGAAGCATTTTGAAGGCGTTTGCTAATCCATTGCATTATAGTTACAACACTGGTTCCAAGTTCATAACTTTACTATCAATTTCGTGCCCATAGCCCAATTTGTCTTCGCAACGTCCTTTTTCTTCCATACTTCTCTATTAGTCGTCATCTCGGTAGTCCCCCCCTTTCTAACCATATCATCATTCACACAGTCCATCCATCGTTTCTTTGGTCTTCCCCTACTCTTATAGCCATCGACATTGTACTACTCAAAACTTTCCTCACGACATCGGTTCAAAGTTATTATAGTTTACAGAAATGTCTTCATATACATTATACAAACTAGGACTAAAACATAATGTTATGTGTAAGTATGGGGAGATCTAAAGTTCTAACACAACTGAAAAAGGTTTATCCATAGGGTTTCCGAAGATCGTAGTAAACCACCATCATACCAGCGATCTACTCTAATCTTCGATTAGTTAGGAAATTCTACCCTCCCAATTACTCGTCCCAAAAACCGCGAAGCCAAACTTGGTAAAAAAAAGTCAGTGTCAATCTAACTATCTGTCAATGTCATATCATTGTACTTTTATTTGTGTTGTGTTTGCAAAATTACGAAATAAAAATTCGTGAATTTCCTATAAGAATCTAATATTTATGCTACTAAGTAACAAATATGGAACATTAGCTCTTAAAACCATACTTGTTATTAATGGATTTTTAATACAGAAAACATGGATTTTTCTGCAACTTGTCGAACTTGCCTCAAGACTTACAACAACATAGGTTTAAACCCAATTTTCTTGTGTGATGATACTCATGAGTGGTTTTCCAATGCTTTCTTCTCATGTACAGGGGTTCAGGTAAATAATAAGCACCTTACAATTATTAAATAAAATAGTTCCTATCAAAATATATCGTACTTTAGTAAGTAAACAAGAAAAATATTTATGGAGGTAGCTATCTACTCATATCTATGTACAGACGCCAGCAGGTCAAGCTACCCGAAACTGTCAAACTATCCCATTCAACCATGAACCTTATTGCCATAGCAATAAAGTTGAAAATCTATTAAAGAAATTTGACAGATTGTAGTAGCTTGATGTGCTGGCGTCTGTACAACTAATTTTTTAGCCTATGTTGTGTACTGACTGATCAAAACTTTGATAGATCGGTCTATATATTTAAAAGTTTGCAATAGTAATGTATACCAATAATCTATAAATGCTAAAGTAAGTTTGTTTGTTTGTTACGCTTTCACGCTAAAACGACTGAACAGATTTAGATGAAATTTGGCACACAGATAGACCATGAGCTAGGTAATGACATAGGCTACTTTTTATCCTGGGTTGCAGACGAAGTCGCAGGCAACAGCTAGTAATATTATAAAAAGATATTAGAAAAAATCTTTTTGGATTGGTAGCCCAATTTTTGAGGAAGGCTATAGGCTATATAACATCAAGCTCCCTTAGGAGCCGAGCAATAAGAAGAAATACTTAAACGAAGTGATAGCATGGGCAGATGATGCCCTGCCGAAGTGGGTTGTTTTATGCTAAAACAAGAAATTTTATGCGGACAAGGAATGGACAGAAGGTAGTTTATAGACAAAAGAATATCTTTAGAAAATAATCATCAGCTGTTCCAGTTCTGTTGTGTTATAAAGAATTCACTTTTCAAAGCAGAAAGAGTCAAAAACGCAAAATCAAAAGTCATTTATTCAAATTAGGCTGTGAATCAGCACTTTTTGGACGTCAAAATTACAAAAGACAGTCCCCCAAAACGCCCGCCCTTCACCACTTCCTAGTGCTTTCGCTAGGAAGAAGAAGTGCCGCAACAAAGTCCCCAGCAGCACAGTTGTCTGTTCAATTAGAAGTAGACCTTTCCTAGCCGTGGGACCTACACTTCCAAAAATTTCTTATAAAGCTCATCTATATATATAAAAATCAATTGCTTTTCGTTTGAGTCACTAAAACTCGAGAACGGCTGGGCCGATTTCGCTGATTTTGGTTTTGAAATGTTTGTCGTAGTCCAGGGAAGGTTTAAACGGTGAGGAAATATGGAAAAATTGCGAGGAAGATAGTAAAAACAACAATTTCATTTTCCCATATAAACTGTGCTACCAACTTTCCTGTCAAACATTTGACGATCGTCCCTTCGGTACGGTAGACTCGGGTCCACTCGAATTGAAGCACATATTAAATTAAGAATTTTGAATAGTGTAGGAGTAGATTAGGAGTAGGGTAGGAGTAGGTTAGGAGTAGGTTAGGAGTAGGGTAGAAGTAGGGTAGGAGTAGTGTAGGAGTAGGGTAGGAGTAGGTTAGAAATAGGGTAGGGGGTAGGACATCACGCGAACGAAGTAGCGCCGGGCAGCTAGAAATAATTTATATGGCAAAACAACGTTTGCCGGGTCAGCTAGTAATTTATAAAAAAAATATTTACAGGTAAAACTCAACGATGGCCTGCCTCAAAATATGTGCACAGCATGTATGAACCAGTTCAACAACACGCTGAAATTCAGAAAACAATGCAAACAGGCTGAAATGCAATTATTGAAGATCAAAACAAAGCTGGAAACTGAAAACTTTGCCCTCGTTACAAATGAGGAACTTTCTATACAAATCACGGAAGAACAACCTTTAGTAAATAAACAAATGATAACGATAAATATATCTGAATTACAAAATTGCTCAAATGTCACGAGAATTAATTCAGAATATAAGAGTATTGATATAAAGAATGAACCTGTAGACATTGATATTGATGAAGACCAACCGTTGAAATATTTGGTTAGCAAAAATATAGAGAGCTCATTGCTGAAAAGTCACGATTTGAAAGTAAATAACGATGATCATGAAATTTTAGAAGATACTATTGATACGGAGTATTTTAATGACGAAACGATGTTATATAAAAATGAAAATAGTTTTAAAACAGATAAAACTCTTTCGCAAAACGATAAAGTAATCAAATGGGACATATATTCACGGAAACCCAAAAAAAACAACGATACAAAGCAAAAAACAACGGAACCCACACTAAGCGATACCGAATCACACATTCCACAAGAATTATCTGACTCAAATATCACGGAAGAAAGAACTATAGAAATTCCATATATTATCACGGATACCGATACCAAAAAAACAATGAGGGTAGTCTGTAAGTTATGTCAAAAGGAGCTGTCAATACGGAGCATAGATTCCCATATGATGCGGAGACATCCTGGGGCTGACGAGAGGAAAGTCAAGTGTGAGTTGTGTGATAAATATGTGCTGCGTGAGAAGCTGAACCGGCATCGAGTTATGATGCATGGAAATATCGGTGTTAAGTGCGGGGTAAGTTAGTTTTACGTCAACCCACACTGGGCTTGCGTGGTGGATTATGGCCCACTGCGTCTCACAGAGCTATGTGTCCCAGCAGTGGGAACGTTATAGACTGATTATGAAGTTAGTTTTAGAGAGTAAACACACTTAAAAGTCACGGAATCGGGTTGAGTCAGTCAGACAGAACTTTATTTCCATGCAATAAATGCGAATAAGTCGTCATTTACGGTTCAAACTACGCGACTCGACACCACGTCGAACTAAGCCCAGCATAACTATTCACAACATCAATCAATGTTATCGTAGGAGTCCTGTATGTTACGGGTTTTGGTTTCCGCACTTAATCCTTCAAGTGGACCATTGACTCGATTGTGCGTGGCGTAGGAGTCTTCTAAAAGCTGTTCACAAGTCCAAAACCACACTGTTGGAGCCCGTGGCTACATAACAACAGCCGCACAGGTCGATCGATCAGGGTAAGCTACGCTGGTATGTAAAGATGGTCACCCATCCACGGATCAACCGCGGCAAGCGTAGCTTAACCTGATGGATCGAAAAAGTGTGGCTGTTATTATGAAACCACAAGCTCCACTGGGACAAAATAGACTGATTTATGATTTTACGGGTTTTTTGCCTGAAATCTTCTACAACTTATTTAATTAATTTTTCGACGCTATTTTTTAGTTTGTAAATAGTTTTAGTTAATTTAGGATATAATTTTGTTATTTTAGTGTTAGGTTGTAAATTGTAATTGGTAGGTACCCTAATAATAAAATACTTTCCCCCTAAACCAATTGGTTTTGAACTTATTTTAATCAGAACGGCCCGTATTCCTGTAATATAAAACGTTCAAAATCTAGTCGCAGTCTCATCTCGGCGACAAACAAATGTCAAAAACTTGTCAAAATTACTCAAAATGTAGGGAAATTAGACGTATTTTTGACAGATTGAGACTGAGATCAGACTGTGACCGTTTTTAAAATTACGAGAATTACCCCGCTGATTTTCTTTTTTCTTTCAGTACTGTAAATCCGAGTTCAACAGTAAAGACGCGCTAGTTGATCATGTAACTACGTGCACTGCTAAGAACAGGAAGCGGAAGGTCAATGACTCTGTGAGTACTCAATCATGTTAGACAATTTTTGCCCTGGGTTTGATACCCGCACGGTTCGGTACAGAGCAGTGGTGAAGTGGTTTTAAAAACGACCACATTCTAATCCTCAACAATTTCCTACGTTTATTGACAATTTTTTGACATTGGCGCCGATTCCCTTGTTCACAAACTAAACTAAATTTAAGTTCAATGCATCTTTTTCTTTCTATTTAATTTAGAAAAGGACAGAAGATAAATATTAGTTTAGTCCTGTCAAACTAGTCAGCGCCTGACGTAAATTGGCGTATTTTTAGCAGCCATGTTTTTAATCACGTCTAATCTGTCTCTGGAGTATCTCAATTTGACAGGACTAAACTAATATTTTATCTTCTGTCCTTTTCTTAATGAAATAGAAAGAAAAAGATGCACAGAACTTAAATTTAGTTTAGTTTGTGAACAAGGTAATCAGGGCCTTGTCGCTGAGTGCGACAAGATTTTTTAATCAAGGGACGTAGCCTTGTCAAAATTTTGTAAAAAAATTCGTGCTCTCCTACAGGGAGTCTACTCCCCAAGCACGTAATGGCTGAAGTTACCGACTTTCGGGCGTTTCCTACCGTGTATCACCTACGGACATAAGGCTGCTTTTCCACCAGAGATGTGCTATGCTACGTTGCTATGGATGCGTTTGTTATCCACCAATCATATTCATTGGTTCACATAGCATAGCACTGGTGGAAACGGATTCAACTAAGCTATGTTTTTATACGGAAGGATGCGTGCTATTCGTGTGTGCGTGTTTATTCCGATATTCCCACGAGATCGAAACTTATGCAGGTAAAACCGCGGGGAGCTGCTAGTATATTGTATTCATTGGTTCACATAGCATAGCACTGATAAAAACGGGTTCAACTGAGCTATATTTTTTTATGGAAGGATGCGTGCTATGGATGCGCGAGTGTTGTAGCTATGTGCAGAGCAGAGTACTCCCCGTGCTTTCTCTACTATCAAAGCATCGCATTGCTCGAGTTGAGCATCTTCCTCGCACAGCTACCTCGCGGCGGGGCCTGTGTAGCGGAGCGAGTAAGATGTGCTATGGAGATGTGCAGCTCCAGCTACGCCATGCATCGACAGTAGGGAAGACAAGTGGAGCGGCTGCGGCGCGGGGAGTATTGTACTGTACTCTGCTCTACACACAGCTACACCACTCACGCATCCATAGCTCCTATCCATAGCACGCATCCTTCCATAAAAAAATATAGCTCAGTTGAACCCGTTTTTATCAGTGAAAGAAAGAAAGAAAGAAAAAAAGTTTATTATACAAAATTAATAAAAATAAATAATAATGTTTCAGACAACAATAGTGTGTGCCTCACACAGTGCAGTGCTATGCTATATGAACCAATGAATACGATATACTAGCAGCTCCCCGCGGTTTTACCTGCATAAGTTTCGATCTCGTGGGAATATCGGGATAAAAAGTATCCTATGTGTTAATCCTGGTTATAAACCATCTGTGTGCCAAATTTCATCCAAATCCGTTCAGTAGTTTTTGCGTGAAAGAGTAACACACATCCATCCATCCATCCATCCATACAAACTTTCACGTTTATAATGTTAGTAGGATGATTGGTGGATATCAAACGCATCCATAGCAACGTAGCTTAGCACGTCTCTGGTGGAAAAGCAGCCTTAGACCAATTCGAAGCCCGAACTAAAAATGAATGACGATACGATACGACGAAAAATGGAATTTTTCACTTGTTTTAACGCAGGGCCGAGTCTTAGCTGAATGTGATATCTGCAAGATGACGATGCAGAGAGCGAGTCTTAACAAGCACAAAGCTGTCAAACATGCTGGACTTAGGCCTGTGTGTGAGGTGAGTCCTAATATCGTGCACTATTAGGGTTGCCATTCGTCCCGATATATCGGGACTGTCACCGTCATTAGGCCTTCTGTCCCGACGTCCCGACAAAACACTATTACGTCCCTCTTTATCGCGCGGTCAAAGCAATTCAAATATGCGCGCCAAATTACTCGGAGCGCGGTTGCGACGTCGCGAGTACCGCGCTGGGGAAGGGAGAAAGTGCTCAAATTATGCCAATATTTGTTTGCGATACCTGGCCACAACGCTACATTAGAAAGAGTATTTTCATTAATGTCGAGCCCGTGGACCGATGAAACAAATCGCCTGCTGCCGGAGACTGTGGAGTCGATATTACAGTGTCAGGTTAATTTCAATATGACTTGCATGGAGTTTTATAAATATGTAAAAGGACAGAAAGAATTACTTAAAAAAGTAAAGTCTTTAGCAAAATATGACCAAGCTACGTCTAGCACTGCTTCCATACAGTAGAATTTGTAATTTTTTTTTAGTAAAAAAATATTCATATTTAATTTCTTTTTTTCTCTTTGCGTCCCGACATCAGCCTTGCCTTTGGCAACCCTATGCACTATTCATTTATTCATATTCGTTTGTTTGCATTCTACAAGGTATACAGATGTTCACAAAAGGCTTATAGCTAAGAGCCGTTGTAGACCCTGTCAGGGCACAGCTAAATTATAGTTTTATTTATTTATTAATATATACTTTATTGTACACCACAAAAATACATAGCATAAAAAATACATGAAACACTACAAAATATACAATGGGCGGCCTTATCGCATCACTGCGATCTCTTCCAGGCAACCTTAGAATGGACAGTGATTTTCCTAGACATAAAATGGGACTGTCGTTGGTGCAAACATTATGTATACAATAAACTAAAATAGATATACAAATATATACATATCCAAAAACAAAATTAGTTTTAAATATTTATTAAAGATCCAAATCGTAGAAACAAAAATCAAAATAAAATTCTACATGAAAACTAAAAAATTACGCTTCACATAAAAAAGTTAATAACAGTAACATAAAAAAAATTATTATAAGGGTAAGTAGGTGCCAGGGTAGCGGGATCGTCCGAAAGGGTTACCGCTGCCCTGGAACATAAAGGGCTAAGGAAGGAACACGGGTGGGTTTTAGTCAGTAAGAGTCTGACACACCCTTCCGCTCCACCCAGAGCGGGATGGGTCATTTGATTTCCCATCCTGAAAAAAAAGGGTAAGTAGGTAGCTATTTTCTTAAAATACTATTTTTACATTTAGATATATTTACAAGTAATATACTTAAATAAGTAACACAATTTAGGCGCGTAAGGGCCTGCACCCACTGGCGTAATAATAAAATTCAGCATACATCGTCTTCACATATAATTTTAATCAATATAATTATAACAAATGTTGTAAAACATTTTAAAAGAGTAACGGTGGAGTTTCTTGCCCTTTCACCTCCATAAGAAACTACCAACCCTATGTATAAACTCCTTCATATATTGACGGATTTATGCCCGAAAATTCTTTTATTCTTCGAAAGGTGTTTATTCCGAAATGATCCCATTTGAGTTTGTAAAGATCTGATGATGAGTTTCGGGGACCGACAACGGAACTCGTCAATAAATGCCAGCAAATCAACCGCGATTGCTGATATCGCTTATGTATGCAATGTTTACGCAATCACACAACATAACATCACGCCTGTACCCTCTAAAGGGGTACGCAGATGTGTTCAGTATACCACGGTACACCCTCATTTGTGTCAAAGTTGTTATTGGGGTACCTCTAATCTTGCAAGTACCTATATATGAATTTGTGTGGGGTAGGTACAACTAAAATGTGAAAAATAGAAAGTACGTTTACAAAAAAAAAAAACTTTAATTTCGGAAATCGGTGTCAAAAAACGAAAATGCGGAACCAACGACACCGACTTCCGAAGTTATTCTTCACTTCGTTTTTTTTTTTGTGTCGTTCCTTTTTTTTTTTGTAAAGAATTTTTATACCCTGATTTTGTCCATACGGTATAGGATTTTTTCTGTTTTCACAGCACTGCGGCAAAAGCTTCGGCAACAAGTTCCGCCTGAACGAGCACTACAGAGCGAAGCATGGCTATGAGAAGTTCCAGTGTCGTTACTGTGACTTTAAGAGCGCTGGGATCATGGCCATGAGGGTATGTAATAATGATACCAGCCTATCACTGTCCCACTGTTGGGCAAAGAAGTCTTCTCATGCAGAGAAGGCACGAGAATTGATCACCACGCTTGCTCAAAAGTCCAGAAGGTCAATTCTCGTAATTTAAAACGTTCAAAATCTAGTCGCAGTCTCATCTCGGCGACAAACAAATGTCAAAATGTAGGGAAATTAGAAGTATTTTTTGACAGATTGAGACTGAGATCAGACTGTGAACGTTCTTAAAATTACGAGAATTGCCTCTCTGGTTTCCTCACGATGTTTTCCATCAACGACGTCAGTAATGTCCGAGATAAACTTAGAAAGTACACACGAATTGGTAAAGTGATATTGGTACCTACTTGCCCAGATTTGACCATCAGTACCAATCGGCAACATAAAAACAGACAAACGGACAAAAATTCTAAAAACTAGGTATATTTTCGTCGTTCCCAGACGTTCCCAGATTGTATGTTACGCTTTTACGCTAAAACAACTGAACAGATTTGTATGAAATTTGCCACACGGGTATACCATGACCTGGATTAAGACATCTGATACTTTTATCCCGATATTCCCACGGGATGCGGATGAAACCGTGGGGCGCTGCTAGTGTATAATGAATATGATATTTTCACAGAATCACGAGCGTCGTCACCGCGGAGAGAAGCCCTACGTCTGCGAGACTTGCGACGCCAAGTTCCACGCGGCGTACTTACTGATGCAGCACAAGCACTCGCACAACACGGAGAAACTTGTTAAGGCGAGCTTCTGTTATTATTAGACGTACACACGCCAGCACATCAAGCTACTACCTGTCAAATTTCCTTAATAGATTTTCAACTTTATCGCTAAAGTATTGAGGTTCAAGGTTGATTGGGAAAATTTGACAGTTTCGGATAGCTTGACCTGCTGGCATCTGTACGACGTGTGGCGCTAAGCGCGTCCCCCGACCCACCCTGACGCATCACATCATCTGCCCGGGCAATTCTTCGTTTTCTCGCTTAGAGACTTTCCGACTCTTTTTCTCTTTACTCAACTCCTAAGGGCTCTAGCGTGATGTTAAATAGCCTTTAGTCTTCCTCAAGAATTGGGCTATCAAATGCATAAAGAATTTGTCAAATCCGACCGACAGTTCCAGAGATTAGCGCGTTCAAACAAACAAATTTTACCTCTTTAATATTGGTACGGGGGTCCTAAAAAGGCCACTTTGGCAGAATCATAATAGGATAACAATATGAATCATATTAAAAGTCGTAAAATGCTCACAAACTGACAATTCTTAATATTATTATGATCTGTGTGCAATTCATGTCACAGTGAAATAACATTTAAACTATAGAAATAAAAAAATAAAAAAAAAACTATTAATAAAAAGTGTAATGAAAAATTTACCGATAAAATTACGGTTTTTATTTTTTTCATGCGGCAATGTTTACACCAAATATGAAGTGAAATTTTACGAAAATTAGAGGAATTGCTAATGATCTGCTGGGAATTCAGGAAATAAATAGCTTTTAGAGGTGTTGCTTAAAGTGGCCTTTTTAGGCCCCCAGTTTAACAACTACAAAAAAATTTTGTATTTTTAAAGTTTTCATTTTTATGTGTGTTGTATAAAATGCTTTGTATTTTTTAAATTTAGATTTTTATGTATTAGGCGTAATTTGATTTTTCATTTTATTTGGTGTGTATTTGCAAACCACTATTGTATTGGGGTCATCCGTGGCTAAATAATAACAGCCGCACAGGTCGAGCGGTCAGGTTAAGCTACGCTTGCCGCGGTTGGTCTGTGGATGGGTGACCATCTTTACATACCGAGACCCCTTCGTGCCTCGGAAAGCACGTTAAGCCGTTGGTCCCGGCTGTCATTCGTGGATCTTTGACAGTCGTTACGGGTAGTCAGAAGCCCGAAAGTCTGACAACCAGTCTTACCAAGGGGTATCGTATTACCCAGTAACTGGGTTGTGGAGGTCAGACAAGCAGTCGCTCCATGTAAAATACTGGTATTCAGCTGCATCCGGTTAGACTGGAAGCCGACCCCAACATAGTTGGGAAAAGGCAGGCAGATGATATTGTATTGGGGTCATCCTGTAATGATAGTGTTTATAAGTTTAATAATGAATAAACTATTTTCTTTTCCACAGTGCGATCTCTGCCCCGCTAGCTTTAAGGCCAACAACAACCTGCACATGCACAAGCTGACGTGTCACAGTAAATCGTACTACAGCTGCACGTTGTGTGCGAGGTCGTACAAGTGTCGCTACTACGCGGTCAAGCATGTGCGTCTCGCGCACAGCGTTAGTGAGGCGCCCGAGGTTATTAAATTAATGACACCATAGCATACGACTACTTAATAAAAACACTAATATAACATATTAAAACGACTTTATTTTATCGCTGACTTTTATCCCAGGCAGTATTTCATCAGCACTGCTCTCAAAACGGTGAAGGATAACATCGTGAGGAAACCGGCATCTCCTAGAACCAAAAATTCGAAGACAGGTGATATCTACCAACCCGCACTGGGCCCGCGTGGTAGATTACAGCCCACTCCCTCTAGAAGAGAGGAGGCCCTATTATTTTGACCTCAGTTTGTAACATTTATCCCAAGTCCGCCTATTATATCATTTACCCCTGTGTAAACTTTACCCCAATCTGATCCACTTACCCCTGTATGTTCTATTTCCTCACACACTTGGAATATTTGCGAAAACCTCGAAAGCGCGTTTTACTTGTGGTTACCAAATGTACAAATACGCTGTGAATGTGTCCATGAAGACTAGTAACGCCAGCACATAACACACACTTCCGATTCCGTCATTCTCTCAGACGGCACCGAGCGTTCCTGAGCTGACACACACATTCACAGTGTGTTTGTAGTGAAGTCGAAGGCGTGGGGGTGATGAAATTCATTACTGTTTTACCCAAGTCCAGTTTTTTGAGATAATTGCGAAAAACTCAAAAAGGGGATTTCATGTTATACAAAAAATACCTGTCAAGTGCGAGTCAGACTCGCGCATCTCAGGGTTCCGTACAAAGTAGGTATGTAATTACAAATTTACGGTTTTCGGATTTTTTCCTTTAGTTTTGCTACATGACATTGCTTCTTGCCAAATTTCATGATTCCCTTGAGAGTGTCAAAATATGCGGCATAAACGGAACATAAACGCCCGTATCCTTTGATTGCGTTTACTTAGAAGATTGATTTTTTCACTGCTTTAAGGGATTGCAATCCTGAGTATTTGATATTAATTTCAACTTGATAACTCAACGCGTTCCTGAGAAAAAGGGTCTTGACTGACGGACAGACAGACGGATAACGCTTGCATGCGTCAGTGAGTGGAGGTCGCGCACCTGATTTTGGGCCAAAAATGTTTGAACTTTTTGCCATCGATACGCTAAGAAGAATGGTACAGATGCCAGCACATCAAGCTACCTACCCGAAACTGTAAAATATTCCCAATCATCCAACCTTAATGCTTTAGGGACAAAGTTGAAAATCTATTAAACTCAAACCATTTAATACAACTAAACCAATTACAGGCACTTTTGAACTGTCAAGGGGTCGGTCAGTCAGAAAGATGAAGCTAGTTGCCGTTGCCCATTCCAAAGCGTAGGTACCTATGGAGAAGAACGGGCAAGAAACTCCACGGACACTCTTTTAAATCATAAAATTGTTACAAAATATTTGATTAAGTACCTCATTCGTGTTGAAATTAACCATGTGAAACGATGTAGAAAGACGTGCACGTTAAAAGCGTCCGTTATAGAAAACATAAAAACATTTCAGTAATTAAAATAAGCCGTGGCAGCTAAGAGATAACCAGTCCCTACTGACGGCGCCCGTTCACGAACATGACGTATGGATCAGCACCATTCAGCTTAAGCATTTTGAAGGGAACTTACCTAATGATCCAATCCAACACACACGCCACCACCAGCGAGACATTAGAGTGAGCATGACATACTCTCAGCCGCCAAGGCGCATTCAAGTCAATGAAAGACGCCCCCAGTAAATGGTAGCTTTATAGAAAGTACATAGTGCTCGCACGTGTGCTATACAATTGTACAAATGCAATTATGCAATTATAAAGAAATTTGACAGATTGTAGTAGCTGGATGTGCTGGCGTCTGTACATTATGGTGGATATAACCAAATAAATAAAAGCATTTAGGCAATAAAACAGCATATCACTTACAAAATGCTATTTGTTTATTGAAAATTACACGGTATAAACATCAAATAGCGCCTCCGTAATAATAATATCAAAAAATAATCATTGCTATAATATAATAATATACACAAAATAATAATAATAGAACGTATAACTTAGGTTAAAACACGCTGCCTGTATCACAACTCAAAAAGAACGGCATACGATTTTTTCGTACACTGGATTATCAACCCGCGGCGCTGAGCAGAGCGTCAAAAATCAAGAGCACGAAAAAAAAAACGGCCGCGATAAAAATTGCCAGTGCGTACTTAGGCCTAAAATAACACATCGAGCTTTAGAAAGAGACACAAGTGTGAGTGACAGAGATGACGCTCTACTAAGACGAACTTTTAAGTGAAAAATTCTTTTGGCGCACTACGCTTTTTCTGAACAGTGAACGAAAGTAAACAGTCACGCTCGGGTCGGCGACGCTGAATCGGGTATACTCGGCTCCAGCCTCACCCTCTTTTGCAAAACTCGATGTATTATTTCGGCGGGTACTACAGTTTGTAAGTAGCTAACAGATCGACTCGTGGCAAAAACATTACTTAGACATATCTAAGTAGAGAAATATTAAACATTGGCCGTCAATGAAAGACAACAGTATTATTTATGTAGCTGCACATTTCCGTTATACCCAACAAAACGGCGTTTCTTGACGAAATAATCAACATTAAATTTCTCTAACAGACTGACAAAATGACTATCTGTGACTGGCTGACTCAAACTTAAAGCATTTATTTCAATTAAACAATTTACAGGCACTTTTGAATTGTCAAAGAGTCTGTCAGTTAGTCAGAAAGTTGACTGAAATGATAGTGTCTCTAATAATATAAAGGAGTAACCGTGGAGTTTCTTGCCGGCTCTTCTCCATAGGAAACGAGTAATTGGAACCGTGCACCTAGCTTCTGACATTTCATAAGTGCCCATGCAAATTAAAAATATTTTATTTCACATAAACCATGTGAAATAAAATATTTTTAATTTAAATTTTAATGTTGATTAAGCCCATCAGATATTGTAACAAATTCTGGGTTATTTTTATAATATTTTTTTATTTAGTTTATATTGTTTCATTGCTAAAATAATAGTATGAATCTGTTGCAACTGATCTCATATTCGTCGAACAAATACACCTATATTGACAATAATTAACTGTCGTTACGGATAGTCATAAACCCGAAAGACTGACAACCCGTCATACCAAGGGGTATTGTGTTACCCAGTAACTGGGTTGTGGACGTCATAGGCAGCCGCTCCAAGTAAAAGACTGGTATTTAGCTGCATCCGGTTAGACTGGAAGCCGACCCCAACATATTTGGGAAAAGGCTAGGATTTATTGATTGATTGTATGCTGTATTATCAATATAGGTATTTACAAAATAAATGCTTTAATTCTGTGAGTATTTTTATACGGTTTATCAAAGTTTGAGGGCTAGAAATAGTAAAAAATAATTGTCCGTGATGGCACTTGTCAAAATTATAAAATAGTTTTTTTACTAAACTTTAGTAAAAACCTGTTTACACATCTCCAGTCTTTACTCGAGTGCTTAGTTTAGTTATTAAGTTACTCGCATCATGTAAATATTCACTGGCACTAAGTAGCTATTAATTTACTTTGTGTAAATTATTTCATCACCACTGCTCTCAACACGTTAAAGGAAAACATTGTGACGAAACCGGTATGTCCTAGAACCAAAAATTCGAAGAAATGACGTGACTTCTACCAAATCAGATTACAGCCCACTCCCTCTCACAGAGAGGTGGCCTGTGTCCCAGCAGTGGGAACATTATAGGGTGATTATGCTAGTTATTAATTTAGTAATTATATGACTAAACACTGGAGACGTGTAAGCGAGTAAAGAGAGCGCTGTAACCGTTTAGTTTTGTGACTAAATTGTAAGTTTATTTACAGCAAAGCAGTTTATAGTCAAATGTTTTTTAAGAGTTTTAACGAAATCACATGCTTGGCTGATATCCTTTATAAAAAAATCAATTTATTATTACACTAACCCTGCGGTTTCACCCGCGTAAGTGTCGATCCCGTGGGAATATCGGGATAAGAAGTATTCTATATCCTAATCCAGGTCATGGTCTATCCATGTCCCAAATTTCATCCAAATCTGTTCAGCCGTTTTAGCGTGAAAGCGTAACAAACAAACATGCTTTTTACAAGCTTTTATTTTGTATGTACGTTTGTTCGGGTGGAATCTTGCAACTCAATTTTGAAGCAGATATCTTCAACCGATTGAGCTGAAATTTTGTATACACGTTCAGTTTGGATGACAATGCATGGTTAACTGTGTGACGTCATTCTAAATCCAACATGGCGGCACACCCAAGTTGGCGGACTAATTATTTTTATACACTCCTACAAAATGGGTATCAAATGAAAGGGCCTGCTAAGAATAACTTGAAAAATAAAGTGACGTCACTCTAAATCCAATATGGCGGACTTCTAAAGCTTGAAACTCAATTTTGAAGCAGATATCTTCAACCGATTGAGTTGAATTTTTTTAGCATTTAGATAAAATGTCTTGTTGATAAAAAAGGGTATGAACTCAAAAAAGAAAAAAATTGAAGTGTCTGTTTGTAATGTCAGAATAACAGCTTTTTGACAGCACTGGCTGATAGCTGATGTTATAAGGAGTAACTTAGACTTGCTTTTGTTTTAGAAATATAATTAAGGTTGCGCGAAAAAAAATTAAAACCTATTAATTTTTTTTTCGGCAGCTAGTTTAGTTAATAACAATACTTACCAAATGCAATTTCGTTAAAACCCCCTTTAAAAAAATCGACATTTTTAAAACGTTCAACGATAAAAATGTTCTATCAAATACATTTTTTGATATGTCCAAATAAATTATATAATTAAATATACAAAATTGTACCTACTAGCTAGTAGGTAACAAAAGCAAGACGATTAAAATTACAAGTTTTTAATACAAAATAGTTGCCAACAATAAAAAAAATCTCTAAATACTGTAAAAAAAGCGTTCCGACGCGACTAGTCGCAGCGATTAATCGCAACGACAAAACGCATCTTATAAATCACCAGCGAACGCAAACGGTACATTTTCCGCCGTCGTAGGCTACAATAATAATATTATTATAATATACGGTCGAATTAAATTATCCAGCGAAACTTCACAGACGAGATGGATATTGGTATCTAATGACGATAAAGTAGAGAATATTATTTTTTAAACAAATAACCACACTGCCAGTAGGCGCCTCAAGTGGAGTTGCGCACGACCTCTCGTTACACGCGGAGATGGCCGATGGATTAAAAACAAAAAAAAGAATGAAAGAAAGAAAAGAAATGGTGGCCAAGGTTAGGCCAAAGACACCAGAGCCGTCCAAAATCGCGTTGGGTTGACAACATCGTCATAATAGCGGGTAACACCTGCATGAGGGACGCACGGAAGCGGGAAATAAGGCAGATGATGATGACACTACCAGCTAATTTATTTAATTTATATATTTAAGTATGCATACACACGTCATGTTGCAGTGTAAAACTGATTTACATCCGTCACCTCACACATCAGGTCCTGTTGAAAACCAGCGTCAGGCACTAGTTGTCTGGCATTTTTGCTGAACTGGGCTTTTTTGGCGCAGCCGTGAGGCACACTTTCCTGCTAATTTCTTACATCGGACTTCACACTTTTTATTTAATCTTTTTTTTTTATTTTATTGTTTGTTTTATCTGATGTGTGTATCTGGTGTATTGTGTGTCTTTTAGTTTGTGCCAAATAAATGTCTTTTCTTTCAATCTTTCTTTGTTTCTATACTTGAAATTAAGATAACATCACGCTAGTATTCCCCGAAGGGTGAGGCAGAGGTATCTATAGTACACCCACATTTCGCCAGTCAAGTTTGGGTCCCATTTAACAGGGGGTAAACCTATTGCCATTAACCGGGCACAAATTCAGATTACGATACTTACTTGAAATTTTATTATGAGCTAAGAAAATAATTTTTTGTTTGGTTTTTCTTCATTAAATATTGATACCCATCCCGCCTGTGAAGTATCGTTCGCTAATTTAATTAGTCCTTGTATATAATTTAGTAAAATCTTCCGATTACACGATTCTTCGATTTTTTTTTTTTTTTAATAAATTACGTACAGTATGTATATACCCTCATATTCATTACATTTAATTTTCTAAAAGACGTTGCTACGTATACAAATGCTTGTTTGTGTGCCCCTAATTACATAATGCTTTGATTTAAATAATGACAATAATTTACAGAATAATTAAAAATCAATTTAACGCCGCGAGCGAAAATCTTTCGAGGATACCATTGTTTTATATTAAATCATAAATGAACACAGCGAGGTCATAACGTAACACACTAACAGTAGGCTTTCGTTTTGACAGTTTGCGTTATTTACATCAGTGTTTTTCAACCTTTTTCATGGCGTGGCCCCCTTAGTACGGAAAATATTTCGCGACCCCCTTCCCTGCGCCGCTTCTAACTTGGAATTCTAGTCTGTCACCTTGGGTACCTTTTAGTTAAACAGAAAAATAGAATTCCCACAATCAACCACTGAAGCTTTGAAGTGTTTGATTCCATTTCTATAATTTTAAAGAAACGGCGGCCCCATTAAAGAGGCTTGGTGACCCCCTAGGGGGTCGCGACCCATACGTTGAAAAACACTGATTTACATTGTTGAGCAGACAAATTCTTCGAACATATGAAGCAATGGATTAGCAATATCCTTCAAAATGATTCACATTGTGATTAATATTGTGTGACGCAATTAGGGTGCATAATTGTGTCACGTTATTTAAAATAAACCCCAAGGTCAGCGTTAGGAGCAGAAAAATGTTCTTAGCAGTCAAGTATTAAGTGAAAAAATACGCGAACACACGCCACAGGGAATCATCTCTTGCAAGTTAATTTGAACTCTGTTTTACCCGGGATTTAGATCATTATCGATATATCACTGAAAAACTGCTCAAATATTTTACTGCTCCATCTGACATCAATCTGTAGTCAAATCTCAATGAACCAATCACAACATGGTCTTCACATAATCTGACCAAGATTATGTCTGGACTTTAAAAGAGACTGTGACCTCTGAGTTTGTTTCGGCCTTTCTTCTCAGAGTAGTCAGATAGGAAACGCCGACCTCATCTAGTTTAAAAACAAACCTGTGGTAGAGATTACGCCGCGGCGGTCGATAAAAAATCAGAATACAATATCATGAAACCATTTTGTTGATACCATTGCAATATATATGTAAACATTAATACTCGAATCTAAAATTTAAAATGTGCTTAACCCAGTTACTGGGTTTTGGAGGTCAGATAGGCAGTCGCTCCATGTACTAATGCCAAAACCTATATCTGACCATTTTGAAAACAAAATCCCGTGCACATGATGACCACAGCTGCGTCCGTAAGTAAAACCAAAGAGGATGTTTTTTAGATCGTCTAATAATATGCGCTGCAAGCAGGAATAGTCCTTACGGTGGGTGTAGATTTTGGCTATAGTAAATACTGGTATTTAACTGCATCCGGTTAGACTGGAACGACCCCAACATAATTTGAAAAAGGCGAGGCTAAAAAGTATTACAGTTTTTTCAATTTACCATAAATATTGCAATGTTACCACAAAAAAAAAAACATTGAATAACGAAACTGTCTAATACAACCTTTATAAGCACATAATAATTTTAAATACATATTACATAAGCTAATTTCTTTGTCGAAATCTCATAAAGCCCTGAAGTCATTGTCCACCAACTAAAATAAAAAAAAATTGCTACCTCTTTCTCGCTAATAGAATGAGAACACACCCACATGTCCCCAGTTACGTTTACCATAGCATAATTAGCCTATAAGGTGCCCACTGCTGGGACACAGGCCTCCTCTCTGTGAGAGGGAGTGGGCTGTAATCCACCACGCGGGCCCAGTGCGGGTTGGCAGATATCACATGTCTTCGAATGTTTGGTTCTAGGACATGCCGGTTTCCCCACGATGTTTTCCTTCGCCGTTTTGTTCAGTTATGTTTAAATCCCGTGTAATAGAGGATCTATTGCCATCAACCGTGCACAGATTTAGACTCCAGGCTGCTACTGAGAAATTCTTTATAGAAAAGCCTGAATTGGGGATCGAACCTTGGATTCCACGTTCAGAAGTCATGCTTGTAACCACTGGGTCAATGAGGCAGATTAAATGGGACTAATAACACAAATGTCGGAATGTAGGTATACTATATTCTGCCAACCCTGTTGGGGAACATAGTCGTTTGTTGCTAAGAACGAATTTTTCGTGAAGCGAATGCTCGCGATTCGTTGCGCGAGCTTCATTCGCGGAACGAACGAAGAAATTCCCGTATTTAAAACGTTCAAAATCTAGCGTCTCATTTTAAATCTGTGTGTAAGAAAAAGATAGCGATACTTTTTTGAAATTAGTTGGTGAACAACAAATTCAGAGCTTATTCGTACCAGCTTTTTATAATAACTGGCACATTTTATATTACCAAGGGCTGATTTTTCAATCGACAGATATATGACGTCGACAGTTTTTGTACGGAGTAACTGTCAAAACTTCGAAATTATTCCTCGGATAAAATTATCTGGCGATGGAAAAGTCAGCCTTGAGTGTAATTTAATTATAGCATTTTATTAATTTATTTGTTTATTTAGTTTCACTTGGGATTTTTACGGCAGGAGCGAAATTTATCTTCAAATTGAAATATTACAGATTTTATGGAAATGTAGCTGGGTTGTTTTTTTATTGTTTTGTTATTTACTAGCTGCGCCCCGCGGTTTCACCCGCATACGTTTCGATCCCGTAGGAATATCGGGATAAAAAGTATCCTATGTGATAATCCTGGTTATAAGCTATCTGTATACCAAATTTCATCCAAATCCGTGTAGTAGTTTTTGCCTGAAAGAGTAACAAACATCCATCCATCCATAAAAACTTTTGCGTTTATAATATTAGTAGGATTTTAATTTAGGGGCTCGTGGCTAAGTAATAACAGCCTCACGGGACGATCGATCAGGCTAAGCGTAGCTTGCCGCGTTTGGTTCGTAGATGGGTGACCATCTTTACATACCAGAACCCCTCTGTGCGTCGGAAAGCACGTTCAGCCGTTGGTCCCGGCTGTCATTCGCGGATCTTTGAAGACCTGACAACCAGTCTTACCAAGGGGTATCGTGTTAACTGAGTTGTGGAGGTCAGATAGGCAGTCGCTCCATGTACAATACTGGTAATCAGCTGCATCCGGTTAGACTGGAAGCCGACCCCACATAGTTAGGAAAAGGCAGGCAGATGATGTATGAACGCACACGAAACAAAAGGAGTATGTAAGTATCGTAGCAGGTGGCGTTCTGCAATGTCTGCCTACCGCCATGGGAAGATGGCATGAGTATAGTATGTTAATACTAGCTGCGCCCCGCGGTTTCACCCGCATCTGTTTCATTCCTGTGAGAATTTCGGGATAAAAAGTACCCTATATGTTAATCCTGGTTATAAATCATCTGTGTGCCAAATTTCATACAAATCCATTCAGAAATTTTTGCGTGAAAGAGTAACAAACATCCATCCATCCATCCATACTAACTTTCACGTTTAATTAGTAGGATTAATATGGTCGATAGATATTTTGTTTTGTGTTTATGCAATACATAGTTACATCACCTGTGAACAAGGTTAGTTTTATTTACCCGATAGATATTTTCATGAAAATTGAGTTCTATTTTCTAATGAATTATTTCGTTTATCCACAACAAAAATTATATCTTTATTATACAGGGCGTATTCGTGGCAAAAGTAGCCCACACACAGGATGTTGATATATTTAATTTTAAATAATTTACTTTCGTTATACAGGGTGTGTTATAAATAGCTGCTACATACAGAATGTTGCTTTAATCTTTTTTTAATCTCGCTCCCGTCTCCAAGTAAATTTTATTTAGTTAACACATAAAGTTATATATAGGGTTTAAAACTAATTATGTACACTTATATTTATAATATACATAAGACTAACATTATATGGCGTTCACTACTGACATGATTAGCTTATAGTAGGTTGCGACTGACGGCTAACGACTTCGAAACATGAAGACCGACTTTGATTTAAAAAAGTCGACTCCGATCAATAAAAAATCTACTTCCATCATGGAACATCGACCTTGATCTATAAAAATCGACTTCGATCTACAAAAATCGACTTCCATCATTAAAAATCGACTTCAACATTAATAAAGTTACGTGCGAAACAGTTACGGAAGTCGGTAACTTGATTTAATTAACAAAAAAATTGGCATTTATTTATTATCGAAATTGATTTTTAAATGCATGACATTATTTTACTAAAAATTTACTCGCTGAACTAATCCTTGATAAAGTATGTTCCTATAATCTCATAAAATAACGTTTATACGTTTCAAATGTTTAGTAGAATGTGTTTTTAACAGTTGAAGTAAAACCTTCATGTCTGTAAATAATTTAACAATATTATAAAACAAGAGCAGTGTGGCCCAGTGGAGACGACCACGACTTACATGTTGTGCGAACCCAGACAGATGCTTTACTTTGTGCAAATTATTTCATCACCACTGCTCTCAAAACGGTGAAGGAAAACATTGTCAGGAAACCGACATGTCCTAGAACCAAACATTCGAAGACATGTGACATCTACCAACCCGCACTGGGCCCGCGTGGTGGATTACAGCCCACTCACAGAGAGGAGGATGTGTCCCAGCAGTGGGAACATTATAGGCCGATTGTTTTTTATTTTTGACTGTGTTTAGTTTGGTTTATGATCTTTCTGTCCGAGTCGCAATAAATACTTTTTCTTTCTTTATAATTCTTCTTAAACACTACAAACACTGGAAACGTATAAACGAACTTGCCAAATCCACAATAATTTTAAAAAAATGTCTAGAATACATTCCCAAAGTCTCATCCCGAGTTGTAATAACTCGGACCCTACTACATATTTCAAATTTAAATTACATTTAATGGCATTATATAACCTTAAGGACTTACCATTACACTAATAGCAGGTCAATATTTAACGAAAACTGAATTGCCAAGCGATTTTGTACCTTTAACGATGCAGCTTTCTCACCAAAGGGTATCGTGTTACCCAGTAACTGGGTTGTGGAGGTCAGATAGGCAGTCGTTCCATGTAACTGGTATTCAGCCGACCCCAACATAGTTGGTAAAGGCTCGGCAGTACGGTGCAACTGTTAACTGTCAAGTTGACCTGCCTTGATAATGATAGTGCCTGGTACCTTAGTGTCTTTGTGGCACTATGTAGTGCCATATAGTGTCAGCCAACAGCCGCAGCCTGTGACGCTCTCGTGCGTCGATATTTGGCAGTTTATAGAGGATCCACCTCAGAGCACGGACCTGGAAGACGGAAGGAACGTGTTAGTCAGTGAAAAAAAGAGTCTGTTCAAGTCCATTTGAACATGTAATTAGTTTATATTTTTTTAGTAACCATAGCCAATATTCGTGTTATTATGTTACTTCTTTAGTTTCATAAACTGGCAACATTATTTTGAGACTTCCTGTATCCCTTTTTACTTAGAAAATTAGTCTGGGTCAAGGCACGTTGGCAAAAAAAAAATCTGTTGATCCATACATTAATTAAGTCGAGTAATGCGAACATAAATCTATGGATCAACTGATTTTTTTTTCACGTTTTAGGGTTGGTCCCGTAGTAAACGTTGTTCATAACGATGAGTACAATGACCCCTTTTAAGGATTAAAACGATTAAAATTTAACTATGTATACTATATGGGAAGCAACTTTTATTATTACTGTCTTCTTAGCGTGTCGATAGCTGTCTAGATAGACTCAGCCCAGAATTCGGCTACTTCTTTAGCGCCATCACCAGCGTCCATCAGTTCCTGGACCGTGCAGCTGACAGGACACGCAGGACACGATATTAATGTCCCATCGTTTGTGAAACAGCACCACATTTACATTCCAAGGCGGAGTCGTCTATGGATCTCCACTAATCAATTATTAAAACTGTGGGCGCTAGAGAGGCGCCCGAGCCGCTAGAGGTGCTCCACTCACCGTTATAGGAAGAGCACTGGTCTATCCTGTGTGCTGTCAGGCTCTAGGTCGCGTCTTTCGGTTCCTGTGGGCGCTAGAGAGGCCCCCGAGCCGCTAGAGGTGCTCTTCCGTTCTGTCTCGCGCGCTGTTTCTTTGGCTGTGAGGCGTTCTGAGCCGCCGCTGGAGCCCCCGCTACCAGAGACTACGCTTTCTTCGCGGTTATAGCTGTAATGAAAAATAAATATTAGTAAGTCAATGTTATTTCTGACTGATGTTTGATATAGTGCAAGTCAAGTTTTGGGAATTGGCACAAGCAAAGATGAAGCTGAAGGAAAGAGTTGGAGTGATGATTATTTCCCACGAATAAACATAATTGAAGGAAAGAAAGAAAATCCATTTATTTAGCACAAACTAAAAGACACACAATACACCAGATACACACATCAGATAAAACAAACAATAAAAAAAAAAAAGATTAAATAAAAAGTGTGAAGAAATTAGCAGTAAGTATGCCACACGGCTGCGCCAAAAAGTCCCACTTCAGCAAAAATGCCAGACAACTAGTGCCTGACGCTGGTAATTAACCGGCTTCAAACAGGAGGAGGTTCTCAATTCGACTGTATTTTTAACTTACCCATATACAGTGTGTTCACTGTTGAGACAGGATGAGTATTTGAACGGTATCGGCTGGTACCCGTACGAGCCGGCGTAGGGCATGTACCCGGGACCCATGATGCTGCAACAATTAATATCATTATGTTAGAAAGAACCATCTAACCAAACATATTAAAACGTATTTTCTAAACCAAATATCAAAGAAACTGTATTTCAAACTCTGTATGTTTTTGGATAAATAAAGATTATTATTATTATCTCCTTTATTTCAATGTAATCATATAAATTATATTTTTAAATATTAGAATATAAAAAGTATAAAAACATTTAAAAATATAAAAAATAGTAGCCCACCGGTATCGGGAACAGGGTCCAAGCTACCGGTGGTCAGGGCTCTAGAGAGAGGAACCTCCTGACAATGCGAGCCGTGTCCAGAAGTAAGTATATCATTATTATCTTCACATACCAAGACCCCCCCTTGCCTCGGAAAGCACGTTAAGCCGTTGGTCCTGGCTGTCATTCCTGGATCTTTGACAGTCGTTACGGGTCGTCAGAAGCCTGATAACCAGTCTTACCAAGGGGTATCGTATTACCTTTAAATAGACTCCGGACTCAGGTGGGCTAAGGAGTATCGTATTACCCAGTAACTGGGTTGTAGAGGTCAGATAGCAGTCGCTCCATATAAAGTACTGGTAATCAGCTGTATAGTATCAAGTATGCTATTAAAATACTATGGCCGCCTGAATGTTGGCGATCCCGACTTGACCTTAAAATATTTCTACCGAGAGAAAAAGACATTATGTCAGATACACAAGATGGAATGAGATAGATGTAGATTGTCAACTCCATGGTCGTGTTTTATTTCGTAGCGCTTTTCGTTGGGCGTACTTGGGTTCAAACTCAAATCATTTATTTCAATTAAACCATTTACAGGCACTTTTGAATTATCAAAATTAAATAGTCGGTCAGTTAGTCAGAAAGTTGAAGCTAGTTGCCCATTCCAAAACGTAGATCTCTATGGAGAAGAACGGGCAAGAAACTCCACGGACACTCTTTTAAATCAAGATATTATTACAAAATCCTGGGTACATTATTCTTATTGCTTCTATATGTGAGAACAATGTAAAAGAGAAACAATTTAAAATATAAAATTAAAAATAAGCTAATAAGGTTAACCAGAAAAGGTTTCCGCTTCGGTAATCTTCGTGTTTCCGAATTAGTACGAATGACGCGTCACAGAGTAACACACGGAGGCAAAGCTTCGTACTGTCGTGTTTTGTATTGTCGTCTATCATTGCGCTTGTGTTTGAAGTTTTTCTCTGTTGGGTTACCAACTCCGGTTGCAGATTTAAAAGATTTTATTTATTTACTAGCTTCTGCCCGCGGCTTCGCCCGCGTGGATGTCGGAAATTATCCCACGGGAACGTGCTAACTGGATAAAATGTACCTATGTGCTTCCCCTGAATGCCATCTATCTCGCGGGCCCTTTGTGGCTAATTACAATAGAAAACCAATTGTGTCTCATTAGTGGTGATTAAGAGGGTACCTATATGATATCCTTACCTAAGTACCTACCTAATTAAAAAAAAAACTCAATAACAGAAAATTAAATACCTACCTACCTAAATAAACCTATTTCTGATGATAACTAATCTAAACTCAATAAATAAGCAAAATCCCTAAAAACTAATATCTATACGAATGACTATCCTACCTAACAGTAAGTATTATAAATAACCTACGGTCACTAAGTACACTATCAAATATACTACCTATACTTTAAAATTAAAATCTATACCTACGACTTATATAAAAATAAACCTAAATAACTCTAAAAACTAAAAGGAATAAATAACCTACGACAAACTTATTATTTGCGGTTGGTACAGTAATCGGGTCTAGGGGTCGAACCGCAAAATTAAGTTTGTTTTTTATTGTATATACTTTTCCGGGATAAAAAGTACCCAGTGTGGTGCCCAGTGACAGACAGACAGACAGACCGACAGACAGACAGACAGACAAACATTTTTTTAATCACATTTTTGGGTTCGGTGTCGGTCTAGTAACACATCCTGCCATTTTTTTTTTAAATATTTTCAATGTACAGAATTTTCACTTCTACAGATTTATTATAAGTATAGATATAGAATAGATTTATTTATTTAACCATTTATGTACACACATATATAAACAGACATTGAAAAACAGAACAATGATTAAATGATGATGATGATTTTGATTTAATATTTTTTTGGAAGTGCATAGAGTTGTTAATCTATCAATCTACAAAATACTCAAGTACTTCGATGGTTGTAACAACTCTATATTAGATCTCATCATCGCGCGTTCGTATTTCCGAAGATAGACGATGGTTCCTGAAGCACAAACTATTTTTGGAATATCTTGATTCCTGTAGTAACATTTTGCAAAAAATCGAGGCAGATGATGTCTGTAACTTACTTGGGATTAGGCAGCGGCGCCAGCGTGTCGCTGACGAGACTGTCGCTGTCCGCACTGCGCAGGCGCAGCGCCGCCAGCTCGGCGCACAGCTCGCCTGCCACGTAGTAACATTGCTCTGAGAATGTTATCTTGTTCACTGTGTGACGTATGAAGCCGGCCTGGGGATGAGAAAAAACGTAAATTAATAAATCACTATCATGGTACAAGGTATTGTTTTTTTGAATTTACGACATTATGTAACGGATTAATTGGATTTTATGAAATTGTATAACTATAACTATACATTTTGCATGCCTGAATTGGTACAGACGCCAGCACATCAAGCTACTACAATCTGTCGAATTTCTTTAATAGATTTTCAACTTTATCGCTAAAGTATTAAGGCTCAAGGTTGATTGGGAAAATTTGACAGTTTCGGGTAACTTGACCTGCTGGCGTCTGTACAATACAGTGGACTTCGCATTCACTTAACATCTGGAAATGTATAAAATGTACTGTGTTTTGCAATAAATATTTTGAATTTGAATTAAAAGTTTTATTGACATAAAATGGTGTTACATTTTAGTTTGAAGCCCTGTCTGTTGAGCTGGGTGGTACCTGCGTTACAGAAGTCAGTGTCTTCACCCGTTTTTGGAACATTAACAATTTATACTATAATATTTAAATAACGTAAAATTAAAGGAATTTAGTGCATGCATGCTCTGAGTGGTTTGTGTATGTGTTTAATTAATGTTTAATTTTAAGACTGCGTTACGCCACTGCTCTCGATACGGCGTCGCATCGCGGCGTGTGACTGACGCTGTTACAAACATGTTTAGATAACTATTTTGTATTGATACAGGGTAAAATCAAATTAGCTAGCGAAACTCCACAGAAGTGATAAGTATCGACATCTAAACTTTATAAACAAACAAAAAAAATGGTTTTTTTGTGGGGTCATTAACCGCTAGGGGCCCGTGGCTAAATAATAACAGCCGCACAGGTCGATCGGTCAGGTTAAGCTACGCTTGCCACGGTTGGTCTGTGGATGGGTGACCATCTTTACATACCGAGACTCCTCCGTGCCTCGGAAAGCACGTTAATCCGCTGGTCCCGGCTGTCATTCGTGGATCTTTGACAGTCGTTACGGGTAGTCAGAAGCCCGAAAGTCTGACAACCAGTCTTACCAAGGGGTATCGTATTACCCAGTAACTGGGTTGTGGAGGTCAGATAGGCAGTCGCTCCATGTAAAATACTGGTATTCAGCTGCATCCGGTTAGACTGGAAGCCGACCCCGACATAGTTGGGAAAAGGTTAGGCAGATGATGATTAACCACACACCGTCAACATCCAAAAAAAAAGATAAAAAAAATAAGATTTTTAAACTGATATTTAATTTTATTACAGACTAGCTGTTGCTCGCGATTTCGTCTGCGATCCAGGATGAAAAGCATAACAAACAAATTTACTTTCACATTTAAAATAAGTATTAGTTAGGGTGACAGATTATTTTACCGCAAAAAGGATCATACACAAACACGATAAAACATATTTTCTCAACTCACACTTCAAGTAACAAAACTAACAGCGGTCGATGATCCTTAAAAAAAATCGTTTCTTTTTTATTTTATCGTGTTTAGATATCGATACGTCTGCAGAGTTTCGCTAGCTAATTTAATTTGATCCTGTATACCTGCCGTTGGTCCCGGCTAGCGTTGCCAGGCGTCCGGATAAAGCCGGACATAGGTAGGCTTTTTGATTGCGTGTCCGGCCAAAATAAACGGTGTCCGGCTTGTCCGGCTTTTGTTAGGGTTTTTACATTTCGCAAACGCACGAGCGCCGATGACTGATTATGACAATAATCTAAAAAGCTTGATTTTACATACAATTTTTTTGTCGTACCTATTAATACTGAGACACAAAATCCTCAATAATGTAGGGTGTCCGGCCTTTCTACCCAAATGTCCGGCCAAACTGGCTGGTCTGTCCGGCTATTAGGTTTGGCGACCTGGCAACCCTAGTCCCGGCTGTCATTCGTGGATCTTTGACAGTCGTTACGGGTAGTCGGAAGCCCGAAAGTCTGACAACCAGTCTTACCAAGGGGTATCGTATTACCCAGTATGTGGAGGTCAGATAGGCAGTCGCTCCATGTAAAATACTGGTATTCAGCTGCATCCGGTTAGACTGGAAGCCGACCCCAACATAGCTGGGAAAAGGCAGGCAGATGATGATACCTCTAGCTTTCCCATATAGCCTTAATACAACGCTTACCTTCAGCATATGCGAGGCGTATTTCCGTGCATCCCGGCGGTCCGTAATGCCGGCCACGTGCTGCAGGATCCAGTCCACGACGTCGGCGCCGATGAACGCGTTCGGTATTGTTATCTTTAACCACATGCGATCGCGGATTTCAAGTCCTGTGAAGTGAGAAATATATTTTAGTGGTATCTACAACGCCACATGCGAACAACGCGTCATACTGACGTCACGCAAATCCTGCATCTCGCAAGCAGAGTTTACCGCGTAACTAGCATATATACAACTTCCAGAGAGGTCGGAGGATCCTCCCTTTTCTATAGAGTATGAGTGAACTTTACACCCTGTTCCTCATACCTCTATAAAATCATGAGAAAAAACTGGTTTAGAGAATTGAGGACATAAATTGAAATTATGGGAAATTGTGAAGTATTCAAAACCAACAAGAAATACAAATTGCAACAAATAACAGTAACTTTTAAAAAGATTTTGGTACGTATCAACAGCAAATACGGTTTCACCTCAAAATGAATAACTGTTGCCAACATTAGGGATCATTTGATTAACATAATTTTAAGTAACATGTTTTGGGTTCCCGATCTCGTCATAAGATTTTCTTAATAAAATGCAGTGTTTTTTAGTATTCATACCTAAAAGACACACCCTTGACAAACATCTTAAATTCTAAGAACCTGTTTCTCTGTGTTTCTAAGTCTTAAATATTTTAAAGAACCTGTTTCAGTTGACAGATAACCATTATCCTACAGATAAACACAGAAAGAAACTGTATGCTGTCCCTCATTTCTGCTGAAAATTTTTACCAGAACCCGCCCAGAGGTTGACAACAGTTAGGCCATAGGATTTCTACAGTTACTCACCCGACTCTGGCCTCAGCATAGCCCTGACCACGAGCGCCATGTCCATGTTAACAGACAGCTGCGGCTCCAACCCTCCCGCGGGCACCGTGCTGGCGTCGCTGGCGCCTCGCTCCGACACTGACGACACGGGGAGCGCGGACAGCGAGGGCGGAGGGGGAGGGTACGCCTCGCGTAGGGCTTGGGTGTGGGCCACCCATGCACCTGACGGGTAGAAGATAATATGTATTAAGTAAAATACTTTATAACAAAAAAAAAAAAAAATTAAACCGCGCGAAAAAACTGAAAGCAAAAAATAATAAACCTTTTTTATTTAACCTTAATAACTAAGTTCTTAAACTAATGTCAGTATACTTTTTTTTAATTTTTTTTTTTCAGGATGGGAAATCATCAAAGGACTCCTCCCGCTCTGGGTGGAGCAGAAGGGAGTGTCAGACTCTTACTGACTAAAACCCACCCGTGTTCCTTCCTTAGCCCTTTATGTTCCAGGGCAGCGGTAACCCTTTCGGACGATCCCGCTACCCATGTCAGTATACTTAAGTAATCTTGAGTCGGCGCCAAACAATCAATAAACAAAGATCACTAAATTGCCTTAAATTTAAACGGCGCCTACTAATTGTTTGCCAAAGGGCAGGCATATGTCGCACTGAGTAGAGTTATAATACACAACTCAGCATTCAAATCTGTGAGTGAACAATACATGACCCCTATTTTCCCACCCTTAGGGTTGGATTTTTTTTTCCAAATTTATATGGGACCAACTTTGGGGTATACCCTTACCAATAAAAAAAGAATTATTAAAAATCGGACTACTCTGTAAAAAGTTATGCAGAAAGTTAAAGAATAATTCATTAATTTAGTTGGGGAGGTTAATTTTCGCCAAACTATCGCCAAAACCTATCATCATCATCAGCCTACAGCAGTCCATTGCTGGACATAGGCCTCTCCTATTGCACGCCATTCAACTCGATTTTCGGCAACTCTCATCCAGCTGCTACCAGCCTTCCTGCGAAGATCGTCGCTCCACCTAGCCTGAGGGCGTCCCACCTTACGTTTACCGATTCGCGGTCTCTACTCAAGAACACGTCTACCCCAACGTTCATCGGTTCTACGGCTAATATGGCCAGCTCAGCCAGTTCAGCTTGCTCATTCTGTGAGCTATGTCGACCACTTTGGTTATCTGCCGGATCGCCTTGTTGCGGATTCGATCCCTCAGCCAAAACCTATATCTAACCATTTTGATTTATTATTATATTATTATAATATGCGCTGCAAGCAGAAATAGTCCTTACGGTGGTCAGATATAGATTTTGGCGATAGTACGCACGGACAATTTTTATCACGCGACGATTTTTTATCTTGCAATGGATTTTGAATTCTCGGTGTTGAACCGAGCATTGAGAATCCAACGGAGTGCTTCCCAGTGCGAAAAAATAGCAGTGCGTTAAAAATCCAGTGCGCGATAAAGGATCGCCGCGTTTGAAAATCGCCCGCCTTAGTGTCCGTTCACACAAACCGGCTCGAAAAGGAGAGTACATTTTTATCGCGTTTAAAAAAGTTTTGGGTCATCGAAACAAAGTTGATTTTTTCATGTCACTGCGCGTTAAGTCGGCTTTTACAAGCATTCTCGTTTAAAAAAGAAGTGACATGAAAAAACCAACCTTATTTCAATGAACCAAATCTGTTTTTTAAACACGATAAAAATGTACTCTCCTCTCCGGCCTGTGTAAACGGACACTTAAGGGGCGAATTTCCAAAAGACCTTCTTTATAACGAAGATATAAGGAACTCTAGTGCATGCTTCATGCTTCCACACCCAGAGGTATAGGCTGTGCGTAGTCTGCCAGTGAATGACTGAATTTAGCATTATTATTAAACAGAAGATTCCTTGAAAAATAGCAGCATGTATTATTTTTTTATTGCTGAATGAGCCTGCTCTTGACCGCGGTCACGCCTGATGAAAAGCGATGGATGAGGACTATGATGGAACGAGCGTGCCCAGAAGATGCTTGTTCACTCTTGCTTAGAAGGCTGACGGGTTAAATGTGGGCGGGAGCACAGATGTCGGCAGAGTTCCACACCTTGTCTTGGCCTTGGCATGTTTTATTGAAACAGTACTTACCAGGATCGATAGGCCTCACGGGCTCAGTCCTGGGGATAGTGAAGTACCCCTTAGGGTTGGGGTCCCAGCACTTGGCGACCACCAACTTGATGGGGCCTGGCTTTTGCACCACCTCCCGTAACACCCTCACTGCCTCATCATTGGTCATGTCTTCGAAGTTTACATCGTTCACCTGGAATTGTTTGTTGATTGTGTTAGATTGGTATCATAAAGGTTTGATGTCGAGGGTTTTTTTACAACTTTGTTGCGTTTTTGACGCCTGAGGACATCTCCGTCGAGGTAGACCATGGTGAAGGTGGTGTGACGATTTTTTTTTTTTTCAGGATGGGCAATCATCAAATGACTCCTCCCGCTCTGGGTGGAGCAGAAGGGAGTGTCAGACTCTTACTGACTAAAACCCACCCGTGGTCCTTCCTTAGCCCTTTATGTTCCAGGGCAGCGGTAACCCTTTCGGACGATCCCGCTACCCTGGGGGCCAACATGGTCAGAGATCGCACAAGACAGGGAGGTTTGGAAGGAAAAAGAGGCCTTTGCCCAGCTGTGGGACACAAGGTAAGCTAACAAAAAAAAAAAACTTTTTGTGATTGGTGTACTATTTGCAATCTTCTTCTTCTATGGACTCGGCCCAGAATTTGGCTGCTTGTTTGGCGCCATCACCAGCGTCCATCAGTTCCTGTAACGTGCAGCTGACAGGACACGCAGGACACGATATTAAGTGTCCCATCATTTGTGGAACAGCACCACATTTACATTCCAAGGCGGAGTCGTCTATGAATCTCGACCGCAACAAGTTTTCCTTGCTTCGGACAGCCTGGGTCCGGAGTCTGGTTAAAGACCTGGGTAACCTGCAAAGGTTACCCAAGATAAGTCATGTCCAGGTTCCCACCTGGACATGACTTATCTTCAGCGGGTGGAACGAATGGTTTGGGTATGATATGATATTTATTAACTGGGTCTACACACGACGATCCAAATTTCGATCGGCGCTCCACAGTCCACGATCATGGAGCGCCGATCGTGGATCGGAGATTTTTTCACACGGTCCGTTTTAGGTGGCCCAGTGGTAACGGCCGCGACTAACGAGTTGTAGGTCGTAGATTCGAAATTTCGAACCCAGTCAGGCGCTTTACTTTGAGTAAATTACTTCATCACCATGTCTTAAAACGGTGAAGGAAAACATCGTGAGGAAACCGGCATGTCCTAGAACCAAACATTCGAAGACATGACATCTACCCACCCGCACTGGGCCGCGTGGTAGATTACAGCCCAATGTCTTACAGAGAGGAGGCCTGTGTCCCAGCAGTGGGAACATCATAGGATTATGCTTATGACACACTTAAAATCTACACCTGTCCTGTAATAAGCAATAGATTCATTCTCAGTTGACATAGCATGATAGACAATGAACATATACCAATAATTACAGCTTTGTTTTAATTGAAACTATCTCATAACAATTTTTATTATCATTCATAGTGTTGTTGTGAGTTATCCTTACAAGTGCATGCATTATCTTGACTAAATCTCAGCTGATTAAGTCAACTTTGATTACGTCAAGATTGTATGATTGATTTTGCTACATCAGTAGCCTAAATGTCTGGCTTGTGCCTAAGTAATAACAGCCGCACGGGTCGATCGATCAGGTTAAGCTACGCTCGCCGCGGTTGGTCCGTGGATGGGTGACCATCTTTACATATCAAGACCCCTCGTAGATCTTTGACAGTAGGTAGAGGTCAGAATCTCGAAAGTCTGACAACCAGTCTTACAAAGGGGTATTGTGTTACCCAGCAACTGGATTGTGGAGGTCAGATAGGCAGTCGCTCCATGTATAATACTGGTATTCAGCTGCATTCAGTTAAAGTAGAAGTCGACCCTAACACAGTTGCGAAAAGGCGAGATAGATTAATTGATTGAGTAGCTTATACATCAGAGAGGCAATTCTCGTAATTTTAAGAATGTTCACAGTCTGATCTCAGTCTCAATCTGTCAAAAATACCTCTAATTTCCCTACTTTTTTGACAAGTTTAGACATTTCGTTTGTCACCGGGTTGAGACTGCGACTAGATTTTGAATGTTTTAAATTACAAGAATTGGCCTTCTGCTAACTTGTGGGATATTGGTAGTTTATATTACAGTTTACTTAGACATGTTGCGACGTCCTTAGGCATTATCATTGATATTTTAATTTCGTTGCCATTCTGTTAGTATAATCTGCCAATAACATTCCCACTGCTGGGACATAGGTCTCCTCTCTGTGACAGGGAGTGGGCCATAATCCAGGCGGGCCCTGTATCGCGCGGGCGGGTATCAGTGTGGGTTGGTAGATGTCACATGTCTTTGAATTTTTAGTTCTAGGAAATGCCGGTTTCCTCTCAATGTTTTCCTTCACTGTTTTGAGAGCAGTGGTGAAGAAATAATTTACATTGTAATTGAAGGAGCATACGTAAAAGAACCTTTTTAGGGTTCCATACCCAAAGGGTAAAAACAGCTCCCTATTACTAAGACTCCACTGTCCATCTGTCTGTTTGTCACCAGGCTGTATCTCATGAACCGTGATAGCTAGACAGTTGAAATTTTCACAGATGATGTATTTCTATTGCTGCTATAACAACAAATACTAAAAACAGAATAAAATAAATATTTAAGTGTGGCTCCCATAACGTGATTTTTTTGCTTGATATTAATAACGGCAACAAGCATCTACCACGCTTGAAATATTCACTGAATATTTAGTTGTATATTCACTTTAAAAATAAATAATTAAATTAAAATAAATATTTAAGGGAGCCTCCTTAAATATTTATTTTATTTTAATTTCATTTAAATAAATATTACAACAAATGTGATTTTTATAGATAATGGTACGGAACCCTTCGTGCGCAAGTCCGACTCGCTCTTGGCCCATTTTTTAATATTGCGATTTACATTTTGCATGCATATCCTTTGTTGGAGATACCAAATAAATAATCTCCCGACAATTGCTTATTGTCCAAAGCCTTCACCTCCAACAAAATCTGCCAGAATCTCTCTTGGTTGAAATGGACTATTCAGCATTAAATTCTTTGGCAAAATTAATTTTAGGAGTTGCTAATGACTTAATTATGACTTAAGTAGCAAAAAATAACCAAACATACCTGTAAAATCATGTCTCCTGGCTCTATCCTGCCGTCCAAAGCCACAGCACCTCCCTTCATAATGCTCCCAACGTAGATACCCCCATCACCACCCTTATTCGATTGCCCAACTATTGAAATACCAAGGAAATTGACCGTATCCATGTTCAGAGTCACCGTTATTATGTGCATGGACATTGTAGAGTCTGTAATTGACGAGTATGAAGAAGTTCGGGACATCACCTGCGGCCTCTTTCGTCGCCTCTGCGGTCTTTTACGGGAACTCACTTGCAGGTGAGAAACACTACTGCATTCTGTTAGGGCTCTGTCCACAGACGCGTTAGTGTGCCGGCCAGTCGTCGTGGTGATTTCGGACTGGCTGTCGAACAGACTGGTGGAGTCTAAGTCAGAACTTAGCACGGAAGCAGTCTCGTATTCCAAGCCATGGTTCCCGTACTTTGAGTGGCCGTTTATCCGTAATCCCCGGTATTTATACTTGTCGCAGGATGCTCGATGGCCAGGCCGCGAGCTGATGGTGCTGTCCGTGTCCGTACAGGTTTCTCGGGTGACAGGCGCCGGAGCACCGTGGGTTTGTTTGCCTTTACCAGCATTGCTATCAGTACACTGCGAAGCGCCATCAGAAGGGTTCGAGCCCTCTGCAGACACTAGCCACGACACAACACGACCGTTAAAACACGGCAAATGAGCGTTATCGTCAACAATTTCCTCTTTAACAACACCAAAGTCATCGTCCATAGATTTGAAGAAAAACTTATAGTTCGGTCGGTTCAACTGGTTTTTGAAGTCCAACAACGTCACTTTCTCCGGTGAGATCGGAATTTTCACTAAATACGGGGTCTCCTCATCGTCTATGTAATAAATAACTTTCGTCTCCTCCATTTTTAATGCATTTATTTATTGAATAATAACACCCTTACGATCTATAAATATCGGTCGCCATCACAAATATGGCGATAAATATAGTGCCGCTATCTGGCACCTCGGGGCGACACTGTCGCTTTCTTTAACAAAACGTTCGGATGCACACGCCAAAGTGCCAAACGTCCATGAAATCGATTGGGAAAACTTTGAGAGCCACTGACTTTTCTACTATTATCTGTTATTTTTACTTCTTCTGTGGCGTGTGCTTATTTATTTTTGAATTCAAAATAGTCGTTGTTTGTGTCGGAAGTTGTATTTCTTGAATTTTATTACAAAATCTAAATAAAAATTACCAAAAATGGGTTCTGAATCGAAAGAACCTTGGTTTTTGGACATAGTGGAAAAACTGGACAACTTTTGCAAACGCGTGGACGGTAATTAACTCTATAAACTAAGTACTGTGCTAACGATAAATTTACAACTTGCAATCAAGACTGTACATAGGATCCACAATAGGTGATTGATCGATTTCTCATATTTTCTTCAAAATAATTACAGAAAAGATCGAAAAAGAACAACAACAAATGAAAGCATGCATGAAGAAGACAGAATTAGAGACGAAACTGGCACAAGAAATGAAATTGAATGTGAGTTTTTATGATAATATTCTACTTACTCTTACAGGCATCGTTACCAATCATAGGCCTAAAAGCAAAGTTTGAATTATGACTAGACTGATCGCTCCACAGGGGAGGGGCCCGTAGCTAACTAATAACAGCCGTACAGGTCGATCGATCAGGAGGCTACGCTAGCCGCGGATGGTCCGTGGATAAGTGACCGTCTTTACATACGAAGACCCCTCCGTGCCTCGGAAAACACGTTAAGCCGTTGGTTCCGGCTGTCATTCGTGGATCTTTGACAGTCGTTATGGGTCGTCAGAAGCCCGAAAGTCTGACAACCAGTCTTACCAAGGGGTATCGTATTACCCAGTAACTGGGTTATTAAGGTCAGGCAGTCGTTCTATGTAAAATACTGGTATTCAGCTGCATCCTGTTAAACTGGAAGCCGATCCCAACATGTTGAGAAAAGGCTAGGTAGATGATGATGGCTCCATAGGTAATAGTCTGATGTCCGCAACTCCACGTCAAAGCACAAAGGTATTTTGTGTATGGGATCGCTCCATAGATCGGGCCCTATCAGAATACCAGCCAGCACAGCAGTATTTATTTTTAAAATATTGATGCATTATGTTGAGATTTTTGGCCTCGCAGTTCTTTTTTTTTTTCGTTCTATGTAATGCAACTTTGTTAGTTTTGAATGCTTCTTTTTTACTTTTTATATTTCCCAGATAAAATACTTTCTTTCCATAGCTGACAGACCTCTCCAACAGAACACCACTTCACTGAGTTCAATCTTCGTCTAGCCTCATCTAGCACTCAATGTTATTCTTATTACTTTTTAAAAATTAACTTTGCTCACTATCTTTATTTCAGAATGAGCTGAACGAGCGCTTAGCGGAGCTGTTGCGCCGTGGCAGCGAGATGGACCGCGTTTGCGCCACCTTCGAGTCGCACCTCACCATCGCAGACAGCGACAGGAACAGACTGGATAATGCTAAGTCAGTATTTTATTTACATACACACATATGCTAAGAAGGATGTGTAGTGTTACACTAATGGATAAAATGCAAAATGAGTACATAGGAGGAAGTCTGAAAGTGGCACCGGTAACTGAAACGTTGTGTGGAAACCGGTTGTCATGGTATGGGCATGTGTTACGGAGGAATGAGGAAAATGTTGTGAGTATGAATGTCGATGGCTATAAGAGTAGGGGAAGACCAAAGAAACGATGGATGGACTGTGTGAATGATGATATGGCTACAAAGAAAGTGACTACAGAGATGACGACTAATAGAGAAGTATGGGAGAAAAGGATATGTTGCGCCGACCATGAATAAATTGAGATAAGACAGGGAAATGATACAGGGTCCAATTAAAATAGATGGACAAATTTTACCACAGCGCTCAGTACGTCTAACCAAAGATATCCAAGCAAAAAAAAACACTAATTAAAATGATTTTACTTTGACCTAAAATAAAAAATACCTGGCACTCTAGAATAAAAACATCCATCCATTATGGGTAGGTACTTGCACTCGCGCCCCGCTGCGCGCATGCTCGCATCACAATTTTAAAGACAATGGAGGGATGTGTTTATGCATTGGGTAACCAACATTTATAAGTGTATTTTTGTTAGCTGATTATTTTAATTGTAAGTATCTAATGCGTTTTTCTTAATATTATATATTTTTTTTACCATTGTCCTTATTTTGGTGGTCTGAATGATTTCTAAAAGTTTGTCTACCTATTTTAATGGGACCTTATATAATATCTCACACCTTCTTCCCGTGGTGGTAGGAAGAAACTTCAGAATACCATCTGCTACTGCGGGCCCTATCACAATGCCAGCCCTGCAACACTCTTTTTTTTAATGTCAAGAAAAGAGAAATTGTACCTTTGTAGATACAGTGTGCCTCAGTGGACGGCACGGTTGGCGCAGTGGTTAAGCGATTGACTGCTGCGCTGCGTGTCGTGGGTTCGACTACCGCACGGAACAAATATTTGTATGGCCTACAAGTAGTTGTTCCGGGTCTGGCTGTTTGTGTATGTGAGTTTAAATGTTTGTAAACGCACCCACGATACAGGAGAAATTCCTAGTGTAGGGCTACGTTTTAAAAAAGAAAAAAAAAATGTAAATGAGTACTCATTACGCTGTCAATGCCATCTCTATGTATACCACATTGTAATATACATTTTAACTGTTCCAGAGAAACATACCAGCTAGCTAAGGAGCTGACCGGCATCAGATGGGACTTCACTGCACCTCCTAATGTGGCTAAAGGATGTATCCTTTTTATAAAGTGTTATACTTGAGCGGTATTTTCCTCCAGCAGCACATTTACCTGCACGTATTAGCATTTTTCTGTATGTAATAGGCATCTTCGGTATGTAATAGGCTATTTTCCTAAAAAAATCTAATAAGTCAGTCAGATTATCAAAAAATATTGAACCCGTATTTTTTCTTTTGTCAATTATATAAAGAAATGATGAAGATATGCCCGTTAAAGTTCCGTGTGACGTCACTTGCTTGCGACACTTGCAAGCAAGTGAAGAAACCATTCAAAGAAATTAAATAAATATCGACTTTATTGGGGTGTAAATTAAGTTGATTTCAGAATGAGTCTTAATTTTTTTTTGAAGTTGTAGCGTAAACTGGACTTTATTGTGTAGGAATTTAAGTTATATTTACAAAAACTCATATGTGGAAAGTGAATCGCGAACGCAGACAACGTGCGGAATACTTTCAAAGTTCTATTATTATTTTTTTGTCATAAAATCCTTAACTCCACAAAACAGACATAAAAAGTGAATCCCGCAAGCTGCTGCAGCCGATAGAACTGGACATGTCTAGCGGGGTCGACAGCGGAGCCCTATGGACGTTACTGCAGTCCACCGCAGCGCCCGGCTGGCCTTTAATTGCGGATAAAGAGACCAGACCTGCAAATGAGGCTGACAAGTTGAAGCAAGATGTCAAATAAATTAGCTAGCAAAACTCCGCAGTCTTAGGGTAAAAAGCTAACTATACCCTGTCTGTTAGGTAACCCGTTTTTTGACAGATGACACTAGTGATTGCAGCAACACACAATACATTCATTGATACACGTACGGTATTATAATGTCTGTTAGAAGCCATAAATAAGATAATTCAATAAGATAAGGCAGTTTATATATTTATTTTATTATGCATTTTAAAGTTCATTTTTACTTAACCTATTGGACTGGGATAAGAAACACAAAGGTAGAAATATCAACGAACCACCTCTATAGATATCTAAACACGTCAAAAAACAAGAGATTGTATGTTTTTTTTTTTTGATTCGTCAACCAATGTAGTGTCAATTGCAAAAATCTTTTTTTATTTTTTTATTGTTTCATCAAAATATTTCACATAAACCTGTATGGGCACTTATGAAACGACAGAAGATAGGTGCACGGTCCCAATTGGTTGTTTCCTATGGAGAAGAGCAGGCAAGAAACTTCACGGTTACTCTTTTAAAAATAATTTGCTTTTACAATGTTTGAATCATCATGTTTAGATATGGATAACATTTAAAATATAATATTTATAGATTGTGAAGTTTACTGATATTGCAAGTAACTACATTACCCAAGGTTTATTCGAATTTACGTTTCGAATTTATGTTATTTCAAGTTAAACAAATATCAACTTTATTACAATCACAATTAAGTTGATTTCAGAGTGACTAGCATTATTAAAAAGTTTTAAAAATGAGTTGTATCGTAAACTGAACTTTATCGTGCAGGAATTAAGGTGCTTTTCCAATAACTTATTTTTGTTTACATGTTTGGCAAGTAAATCGCAAACGCAGATTAAGTTCGTTAACCCAAAAAAATAATAACATTATTTTTTTTTTGTTTATGATGTTTTACCTATCATGTCTGCAGTTTCAGTAGCTAATTTAGGTTGACCTTGTATAATAGACCTGGTGACTGAGTTTTTTTTTAATAATAATAGGTAATGAAATAAGCTATATCTAATTAGCATGATGTAATATTATGTAATTAATTTAAGTACTACTTTTTATAGTAAAATATTAATTATAATACTACAATTGCAGTTTGTTTTTTATTTAAGACCTAAGGTAATGAGGAATGGTGTCCGCAACTCCACGGCAATACGCGTATTTTGAGTACGGGTGGGAAAATCAATCATTCCATCCACCCCGGCTCCTCAAGGATGGCCAGCAATGCCTTGATGTTACTGACCGTCTCACGTAGGGTACCTGGGTTGCCGAAGAACCTAGCCCTGTACGTGGCGACCACCGGGCAGTTTAGAAGCAACAGACCAAACCCCGTGTCACGTTTCCGAGAATGGCGCCGATTCCCTTGTTCACAAACTAAACTAAATTTATGTTCAGTGCATCTTTTTCTTTCTATTTCATTACGAAAAGGACAGAAGATAAAATATTAGTTTAGTCCTGTCAAATTAGTCAGCGACAGACGTAAATTGACGCATTTTTAGTAGCCATGTTTTTAATCACGTCTAAACTGTCTATGGAGCGTCTTAATTTGATAGGACTAAACCAAAATTTATCTTTTGTCCTTTTCTTAATGAAATAGAAAGAAAAAGATGCACTGAACTTAAATTTAGTTTAGTTTGTGAACAAGGGAATCAGCGCCATTAACGGTCAAAGTTGATCACGCGACATCGATATAATCCTGTTGAAAACCGCCCGAAAAAATGTAATAAAACAATGGTTTACAAATAAATGTTTTCATTTATAGAAACGATACTGATTTGTTAAGGCTAAGGTTTTTTATTTGTTTACAAAAAAACTTAACTCAACCGCTTTCTGAGGCAGTCAGGTAAACAAGTACAGACGCCAGCACATCAAGCTATCCGAAACTGTCAAATTCAATCCAATCCAATCAACTTTGAACCTAATGCTTTAGCGATTAAGCTGAAAATCTATTAAAGAAATTTGACAGATTGCAGTAGCTTGATGAGCTGGCTTGTAAATTTTCTCCATTCCATTATTTTCTAGTATTTTATTTTTGTATATCATAAATATGTGGCAAGAGATAGCTAGAAATAAGGAAAGAATATGAAAAGAATAAATACAAAGGTATACAGGATGTCCCAGAAGTCAACGGCAAGCCGGAATCGAGGCAGTCATAATAATTATCAGAAACAAAAAAAATCTAGTCGTGTATTTTAAAAATGATTAACATTTAAAAAAAGAATCGAGAAAATTTTCACCCTGTGACAGTCTCCCAAGTAGCATTGCAAGCTGTATACAAGCTGTATTTAAGTTGGTTTTTATACTAGAAGCTGCATATTCAGGCTGTATATAGGCTGTTTAAGCGCTTAAACAGCCCCTGTAAGTAAAAAAAGGGCCCATATTATACAGCTTTTGTCGTTATTAGAGCTGTATAGTAGCTGTACAAGCAAAAGAGAAGCTGTACAATAGCTGTATTAAAGCTGTTATTCGGTGTACAAAGAAACCATTATACTACAGATATTATCTTATAATTCTTTTGTAACGAAAAGTGTTCTAAATAGGTTTTTGAAACAAAACTATTTTCGATGACATTATGCGTGTAGTAGAAATGGCGACACTATTATTTAATATTTATTACTAGAAGTAAAAGATAACCGTAGATTTGTATATCTGATGTTGTTATTTGGTGAATTGAAAGTGCAAATTAAATTTATTGTGAACCTGTGTATATTTTCCTTCAAAATATTCACGCGCCAGCAAAATAATCGAGCTGACATAAAGAAAAATACTAAATACGGTAAGTAAATGTTTGTTTTTAAGGTTAGAATAAAAAAATAATTTTAAAGTAATAGATATAAGGGCACAGTGATCATTATTCAAGCTGATTATCATGATGCGGCTTAAGATTTTGTAAAAAAATCCTATAATTATACTTTAAATTTTGTTATTAAACATTCGAAAATGGCGACAATTAGCTAAGCAGCCTACATAATATTTGGAGAGTATTATAGTCTGAATAGCTGTACTAAGTAAGTTATGGATTACATTGTACAGCTATTGGCTTTTAATCAGCTGTATAATAGAATATGTTTATTACTTAGGCTGTATATTAGTTCTCTATGCATAACTTATAATGCTCTTTAGAGTTACGCTTAAAGAAATGAAAAACCCTGAGCTCAAAATTACTTTGATCCGTTCCTCACTTTATCAATAATATTTTATTAAAACGCACTTGTGATTTGGCAGTATAGTTCTCCTACACACAAGCCTAATGTTTATTTACTCAGGTAAAAAAGTTGAAAAATTGTTCCAAAAATTGTTAATTTAAACTAAAATATATGTTAACTTGCTATACCACTGTTTGATTTACTCGCAATCGAAGTGAAAAGTAGAGTTTATAACTCGTTCATATAAAATACATTGTTTTGTATGAACATTATTATACCTAAGTAAACTTATTGCAAAGTATTATTAGTGTGTTGTGTATGTTATATCTGTTTTACTTTATTTTCAGGAAAATATGCCGTTTAAAATCATAAAAACGTCTTGAAAAATTCTGTGAAGAAGAAACTCAGTAAGAATGAAAGAGCAACTAAAAGGATGAGAACCAAAAAGATGCGCTTAAAAAAAATATAGCTGAAAATGAATCAGATCAGGGAAATCGAGAGGAATCAAAATAAAATGGATACAGGTGAAAAAGGTAAAATCGACAAAAACGCTACAGGCGAAAAAGAAATTATTGAAGAAGAGGAGGAGGAATCTCTTTGTTAGTTTTACAATAATGAACTTTTATAGGGTGATCTTTTCAAGAGGTTAATTTACTTTTTAAACCTTTCATAGAGAAACACTTAATAATCATGTTAATTTGATTGTCCATTGTCCTTAAGTCACAACGTTTATGTAAATGTTATTTGTTATTAAATTTTGTTTATACGAGCTTGTTAGTATTTAAGAGAAACACGTAATCTCGTGGCTGTGGTTCTCCCGGAGACAAAAAATTCTATTGTTGTTTTTGTAGCCTTCCTAGTCATGAAAGAGGAGAATCTTCCACCTCTGAAGTGGAGACTAGGAAGAGTCATCGCCATACATCCAGGTACTGATGGAATTGTCCGGGTAGCAGATATAAAGACCTCTACTGGAGTCATCCGGAGGGCCTTCAACAGGATATGCCCATTACCAGAATCGAAGTCTGGTTGAAAGCTCGACTTTCAACGCTCGGGGGAATGTTGGAGCGCCTACGACATTGATCATAGCTCTAAGTGTTTCGTCCTACCTAAACTATGTATTATGTTTTTGTTATGTGCTCGTACGCACATCATTCATGTGTCACTTTTACTTGTTATTAAAAACTCATACACGTTACATGTGCCTGTTGCCTTTTTATTTAAATCACACTAATTTTCGCACATAATGAAAAAACTTCATTATCAGGTTCCGAAGGTTGTCCTAAATCTACACATTTGATATAACTGTTATGATCATTATTATCACTGTTTAATGTTTTTGCTACGGAACCTTCTTCGTTGGACGTCGATGGAATTGACGCTTGAGGGTTAGGTTAGGTTAGGTTGTCCGATTTATTAATGATTCTCTTGCTTCCTCAATAAATGATGGTTCACTATCATAACTGTTACTTGGTTGATAATTTGTAATATTCAAATATTCCCTTTCAATCCTCCTCTTGACTGCACCAGATCTTTTTCTTTTTTTCCACATGTTGCATTTCTTCACAGTGAAAACATTAATTTTATTCGTCATGCAATCAAGTGACTGTGTCAGTAATACAGACTAAAGCTGTACTATAGCTGTCATTTATTTTTTTAGTTTTAAAACACCCTCATAGACAGAAGTCATAAAACCACTGTATTTACAATAGTGTACAATTACGCCATAAAAATAAGCTTGAGAACGGAGTTTGCATACACCATTGTACAGAAACAAGTATCAAGTGATACTGTAATAACACTTAGAGTTGTAATAAGTAAGTGATCACATGTAAAATACAGCCTGTATACAGCTTTAACGATGAAACCAGATTGAGGTGTCACAAAATACTTAAAGCTGTATAGTAGAATTTTAATATTCTGTTTAAGCACCCCAAGCTTACGCAGATCCCTCAATAAAGATTTTATACAGTTTGAGCTGTATAATAACTCATAAATCACTCTTATAAAGACAAAAGCATTTTATAACACTCTTGTACGTCTCTAAAAGAACTCTAAGTTCTAAATAGGTTGGTATATTGATGTTGAAAACGCTTGTGTGCTGCTTGGGCTTTTCGGTCCTATTGCTCCAAATCTTAATAAATATATATTTAAAATAAAAAAATGTTATGGGATCCTGGATAACGTTTCTGTAAACTCATGCTGAAAATATAAAGTCAACTGCTCCAGCTTGGACAATTTTAAAAATTTCTGTTTTTGCCCAACCAAATATACAAAATGAATACTTCGCCCCATATCGACTGACTGAACTGAAAAAAAAAAAAATTACTATGCGAGTTTGGCAAGCATTTTTTTTTTTCTTCTTCCTGTTATAACTTGGCCTATCACCAGATTCCGGCTTGACGTCGACTTCTGGGACAACGTCTATAAAATTCAGATCTTCTTGATAAGCGTTAGAATACAAATCTTAATTTTATTTTATTCTATAACAGCTCCTAAATACTACTAGTATCACAATGTTTAATACTTAATTTACATAAAAAAATTAAAACTCTTAAATAATAATAATACTTTACAAACTATTTTTTTTTTTTACAATTCATATTTCAATTGTAAAAATCTTCTATTTATTCGACAAAGCTACTATTGTCTGTTCCAAAAAATGCTGATGAAAATGTAAACAAATGGATCAGAAGACTTACCTGTGGATGACAATTTGTAGTGACACAACATTGTGTCAGTGCCAATTACCTTAAGACCATTTCAGAAACCAATCTACATGGTCTTCACATGATCTGACCAAGATTATGTCTGGACTTTAAAAGAGACTCTGACCTCGGTCGATTTGTTTCGGCCTTTCTTCGAGATAGGAAACACCGAGCTCATGTAGTTTTTAAAATATGATTGACGTGTAAAAAAGTTTGCTCTGTTTACATTTTCAACAGATAGTTTTGGAACAGACATTAGATTCAGAATCTTGAGAATCACACTGGTGTCTATGTGGGCCACCAGTGTCTGCGATGTGCCATTAGTGTCTGTGATGGGGTGTATGTGTCAACGTCAGGCCACTAGTGCCTGTGATATGGGCCACGCGTGTCTGTGACGGTCACTAATTGGTCTATGATGGGCCTCTAGGTCCAGTGATGGGGGTCACTAGTTGGTATCTATGATGCGTCATTGTCGTGTGTGATTGTTCACTACTGTCTGTGATGGGGGTCACTTGTATCTGATGTCACCTAGGGGCGTAGTGTGGGTGTCTAAGCATCATCCTATCTATTGGCCGGCGTGTATCCGCATCAGATGCCGCACCACGTCACACTAATCTATGATTGAGGTCACGTGTCTATGGTGTGGGACTTGTAGTGTCTGTGATGGGGGTCACTTGTATCTGATGTCACCTAGGGGCGTAGTGTGGGTGTCTAAGCATCATCCTATCTATTGGCCGGCGTGTATCCGCATCAGATGCCGCACCACGTCACACTAATCTATGATTGAGGTCACGTGTCTATGGTGTGGGACTTGTAGTGTCTGTGATGGGGGTCACTTGTATCTGATGTCACCTGGGGGTGTAATGTAGATGTCTAAGCTATCTTCATCCTGTCAATATGGTGCGGTGCAGCCTGCACGGCGTGTATCCGCATCAGATGCCGCACCACGTTGCGTCGGCGCACGAACGTGTTCTCACAGACGCGACATTTGAATGAGTATTGCGGGGTTTTGTGTCTGTTCTTGTGTATTCGCATTAGGGTAACGGATTTGAAGCGGGCGGGGCATTGATCGCACTGGAAAAAATTAAAAATATTAGATTACTTACTTAGACTTATTAAATATATTATTTTGATAGTCTTAACTTTTTAAAGTAGTTATTTATTTTTATGGGTGATTTAGGTTTATCAATTAAACTAAATGCTATTAGTATTTATTTAAGAATGTACAGACGCCAGCAGGTCAACCTACCCGAAACTGTCAATCTTTCCCAATCAACCTTGAACCTTAATGCTTTAGTGATAAAGTTGAAAACCTATTAAAGAAATTTGACAGATTGTAGTAGCTTGATGTGCTGGCGTCTGTACTATTTCTTTTTCAAATAAATATGAGCTTTCTCAGCATAATATGCGCACCCGCAGGACCAAATTCGATCGATAGATAAGCCAACTTCAATCGACAGTTTTTATGGATATATTTATTTAATCGATCGACGTCGTTGATCGACGCTAATCGACGTTGATGGAGTGGTTGCTGGACAGTTTGTTGCGCCACTTTTTGTTCCCAGCTACAGCACTAGGAAGTGGTGAAGGGCGGGCGTGTCGGGGGACTATCTTATGTCATTTTGACGTGCAAAAAGTGCTGATTCTCAGCCTAGTTTGAATAAATGACTTTTGATTTTAACTTTTTTGGTATCACCCTTGATAATACTTGGGGTTAATACTGGTAAAATAAATGCTAATTGGTTTTATACCTGTACATTCTTATCAGGCAGATGTATGGCCACATGCTGCAAATAGCTACTCTTGCGATGGAAGCCGGTGCCGCACTCCGAGCAGACGAACGGCTTCTCACCGGTGTGGAGGCGCTCGTGTATCTGTTATAACAATCATGAAAATCAAGATACGTCAAAGTGGGGGGTCGCAACGCCCCCGTAACGGCCTGGCCACGACTTTTGGCTTAGCGGGATGCGGGGGGGCCGTTGTCCATGCAACGTACTGCTCAGTAGGGTTAGCGGCAGCAACCGAGGTGGACGTAATTAGACATTTTTTTTTTTATTGATATAGCGTTATCCAAAGTAGCTCTTCTTTGCCTCGAAAGCAGTTCATATATTAAGCAGGATATTTTCAATATGAGGGAAAGAGTGCACGAAGTAAATAAAAACCGGTTGATAAATGATTGATAAATATGGTGAATTCCGTGACTTTTATTTCTTCCCACAACCATTAATAACATTTTTTAATTTGTGTTGGGGATGGCAGTCGAGTTAAAAATTCCAAAATAAATTCTTCGCAGTTCATTTTCCGCCTAAAACATTGCACGGGCGCAAGAATCGTCTAAAATATTTCATTAGTCCAGCCGTCGCAGAGTCAGCCGCTGCACTGCCGCTGTTCGTACCGCTCGGAGTCGTGGCGAGATGCCACGACTCCGAGCGGTACACAATCACTCGCTCGAGCGTTTGTTCAAGCCGCGCGCCGCTGCCGTGAACCGTTCGGCAAATACCGCTCGCGTTGCCGCTGCGAGCGGTGCTTCGTGGCATGATTCACACATTTTTGTATATTTGTTTTTACCGCTCGCCGCCCCGCGCTAAGCTACCGCTGATAGCGGCAAGGTCGCGACCAGGCCGTAAGGGACCGTGGCTGGTGGTACCAGGGTATAGCCCCTCGGCCGCAGAAGGCTGTACGGTGGCCTATAAATACAGGCCCCTCATTTGGTTTGCTTGCATAATGGTTCAAGATACGTAACAATACATTAGATTATGTATGCTAGTTGCGCGGTAAACTCTGCTTGCGCGATGCAGGATTTTGCGTGACATCAGTGTGATGCGTAGTTCGCATGAGGCGATGTAGATGGCGCCACGTCAATCTTACATAATTAAATGCCCTGAAGGCCGAAACCGTAGGTTAACAGCGCGATTTTGAACGGTTTTTGGTTTGTAGCGAGAGTTTCGCTTCTACGAAGTTCTCTATGACATAACTAAATACATACCTTGACCTGCTCCGCGTTAGAAGCCTTTATAATCACAGAAGGGGCATTTGTCCGTTTTCTCGTACCCGTGCTTGGCTCAGCAGTGCATTAGTAATAGTCTTGGAGCTCGTGGCTACGCAACAACAGCCATACTGGTCGATCGATTAGATTAAGCTACACTTGCCGAGGATGGCCCGTGGGTGGATGACCATCTGTATATACCGAGACCTCTCCGTGCCTCGGAAATCACGTTAAGCCGTTGATCCCGGCTCCCGGCTATCATTCATAGATCTTTGACAGTCCTTACAGGTCTTAAGAAGCCCTAAAGTTTGCGTGGTATAGCGTTACCCAGTTACTGGGTTGTGGAAGTCAGATAGGCAGGCGCTCCATGTAAAATACCGGTATTCAGCTGCAAGCCGGAACCCAACATAGTTGGCGAAAGGCTGGGAATATGTTGATTACGAACTTCACTACATACCTTCACTTGCTCCGCGTTAGAAGCTTTATAATCACAGAAGGAGCACTTGTCTGTCTTCTCGTACCCGTGCTTGGCTCGGCAGTGCATTAGAAGTAGTCTTCTGGTTATGAACTTCTTGCCACAGTGCTGGAAACAGACGTATTTAAAGTTTATTTAAAGGGTTTTGTAGCGGTACCTACAACGCCACATGCGAACTACGCGTCATACTGACGTCACGCAAAATCCTGCATCGCGCAAGCAAAGTTTACTGCGCAATTAGCATACATGCAACAGCCCGATATGATTCATCGGGCAGTTGCCCTCCAGACTACACCCGTCTGGTCGGAGGATCCTCCCTTTTCTATGGAGGATGAGTGAACTTTACACCCTGTTCCTCATGCCTCTATTGTTTTATACTTGTGGATTGCCAAGAAGTTGATGGATTAGTCAAAGAATGAGCTGTCCATTCCAAAAGGTGGAAATCTAAATAAAATGGAGCACACCAGGCAAGTCCACATCTAGTTTTATAAATACAAGGTGGCAGGGACATAGTCGCGCCGCCCTGTAACCATGAATTCAACACATGATTCTTAACACTATAGCGTAGATATTCTCCTCATACAGGGAATAAACAAGCATTGATCACATCACCATCCTCACAACATATCACACAATGGGTGCCTGAAGATGGACGGCACCGCCGAGGCCAGCCTAGAAAGAGCTGAACCCACTGCCTTCCCCATCGACATCGGCAGTGGGTATAAGGGGCCGCTACGAGGAGAGGTGGGTGCATCTGCGCCCCCTTCCGAAGAGCGCGAGATCCCGGCGACCGCACCTCCTGACGGTGGTGAAAAGGGGCCACCAAGGAACCGGCTCTCAGACGGCACAAGGCCACCCAAACGCTCTGAGTAGTCATTACGCTGCAGCTAGCAGCTTCAAACAGGGGAGTGACCTATGTGTCGGTCCTAGCGAAGATGAGGCGAGATAATCTGGACGTGTACCGTGAGGGCCCGTTTGCGGTGGCGCAGAAAAATAGCTCTGGAATGACTTGGGAGAAGACTTTGCCCAACAGTGGGACAGTATAGGCTAAGCCATTTGACTGCCCCATTGGTCTCGTGGTCGCAAGCGGGACTTTTGTGCATGGGGTCCTGGGTTTGATTCCCAGGTTGGGCAAAATGTTAGTGGGTGTTTCCACTAGGAATTCCTTAGTAACAGCCCGGAGTTTGGAAGTTGGTGGTGTGATACCCCCGTACCTCGGAAAGCATGTACAGACGTTGGTCCTGCGCCTGATGTCTCCCCGGTTGCGGCGGATTGCTGTCCCATCTGACTGAGAGTGAAGGAACAGAGAGTGCACCTGAGTTTACGCACACACTTGTGCACTATAATATCTCCTGCGTACCTGGCTAATTTAGGTTGAAATTGGCCACTGTGACCTAAATCGGTCAGGGGGATTATTGTTATAGGTTGAGCAATAAAAAAAAAACAAATTACCTCACAAACAACATCAAATCCCGTATGTATTTTATAATGATTTCTTAAAGACAACTTAGAAGTTAATATCTTATGGCAGTATTCGCACTCAATCTCCTCTTTTAGTCTCACTTTCTTATCTCCACTCTCCTTTTTTCTCCTCAAAGTCCGTTTAACAGGTTTCTCGTTACTCTTTTTACTTTTCTTAGTCTTAAATATTAATTCTACGGGTTTATCGACGAGATCTTGCATTTTTGTTTCAAATTCGGTTTCCTCATTGTCGTTATTTTCAATGGTATCATAATTAAAGCTGCTTATACTGTCCTCATGATTCTTAAAATCGTTGATTAGGTCTGATATGTCTATCGTTATGTTGGTGTTGTTTTCAGTGTTGAATATGTTGGATTCTATTTTTACATTGTATATAGGTTTGTTGTTGAGGCGGTCAAGAAACAATTTTTGGTTATCTTCACATTTTTTTCGGAATTTATAAGAGAAATTGATATAGTTTATACATGACGTGCACATTTTTTGCGGAAATGTGTCGTTACAGTCCACCTGTAATAAATTAAACATTTGGTCACTGGGTTGTCTTAGCGGCGGACATTAAGTAAAAGTAAAAATTTAAACAATTTAAAAAAAAAGGAACGCTTCCGTAATGAAAATTATTTTTCACTTTGTAGTGTTTTATTTTGGGAGTTTGTTGCTATTTTTGTAAAAATGTTTTTATTTTTCACTTTTGTTAGTTGTACCCCACACAAATTCATATGATAATGATAAATGATTTATTTGTAAGTAGGTTTGTACAAACACTTTTACACGTCAATCATATTTTAAAACTAGATGAGGTCGGCGTTTCCTATCTGACTAGTCTAAGAAAGGCCGAAACAAACTCAGACGTCACAGCACTACTACACTACACTACTTGCTATGTAAATATCAGTGATTGGAACTTATTAAAATATCATCAATAAAAGCTAAGTGGAATAAAATCGTATTACTGAAGCTAACTCAAAAACTACCCAAACAAAGTTAATACAATTTATATGGGACCACCCCTGAGGCATACCTTACCTATTAAAAAGAATTTTGCAAATCGTAATACAAAAAAAAACCTTTTTTGAAATCTGTTAAAAACAATTATTTCAAAAAATTTTAAAGTTTTAACTAATTGTTCCCAATTTCTTTCCAGTTAGAATTTTTAAATGAATTATTAACTATAAAATTTCTTAAGAGTCTAACGTGTTTTTAATTATACCTTTAGCCCAGTAGCAGAAAAAATAACTTCGGAATACTTTTCGTGATGTTCTGGGAACTGAAATATAGGATGCAAAGATTCCTCCCCCAGGCATGTTCTGCAGCAGTTCCAAGGGTCCATATCGCTAGTTAATAGAAACGTTATGTCTGTATCGTCAGTTTAGTTATAAATTCGAGTTAAAAAGTGTAATAAAAAAACATTTTATGAAATAAAAACTGATCAACACAAGAGCTCGATTGATGCCAGAAATGACGTTTGCGTTTAGAGACAGACAGAGAGACAACAGAGCACTTTTTATTACCGGTAACAACTGCAACTACTAATAAAGTGCAAACTTTTCCTGCATTCGAAAAAAGAACTACTACAATTCGGCGGATCCGAAACCCTTTTTTTGACGTAAAAACATCTTTTTTTTTCATGAATTTTATTAATCATAACATAATGCATAGAAGAAAAAAGTGTGGAAATGTGTATGTAGCACTAACAAAACGTGAGTGTGTTTATTTTATATACTAACACTTTTCCATCATTCACCCGTTTGACAATATTTGAATAATATATTTTTATCAAACTCAAAATGCATCGCACTTTTATTATCTAGTCGTGCGTAAAGTCGTATGTAAAGTTAAGTGCTGAATGATATTTTATAGGAAATCTTAATAATATTGCGGTTTTCAAAATTTTATTGGCATAAATACTTTTAACATTTTGAACATTACTGCAAATCAGTCAAGTAAAGTCTGTGGTCAATCAAATGTCAAAATATAGAAAATGGCTGCTACCTGCTACTTCATTTGTTTATGTTTATGTTGATCAATATTAATCTAAAATCATAACATAAATGAGTTTTAAACCTTTTAAATACACTTGTTTACTCCATAATCTGATCCATCACCACTAAAACTAGATGTCTCAATTCATAAATGTTTCGTATCGCGTGAACTAATCCAGAAAAGTGAAAAAATGTTGGCGTTACTCCTACTAAACAATATGAGTACAAAGCACAGGGCTGCGAAGCGCAAATTGGCGGCGAAAGCAAATAAACCTGAGGCGAAGACAACAGAAGTGGTTCACTGCAGGACTTGTTTAAATACAGAGGATTTAGTGTCGATATTTTATAACAAAGAAAGTGAGGAGAAACGGACGCAGGATTTGAGGCTCGTCACCGGTTTAGAGGTACATATTGTATAATCTACAATGATATTATGTATACGGAGCAGTGGCGGCCCAGTAGCAACGGCCCCGACTTACGAGTTGCATGCCGTGGGTTCAAACTCAGTCAGACGCGTTACTTTGTGTTTATTTCATCACCACTGTTGTAAAAACGGTGAAGGACCACATCGTGAGGAAACCAGAAATTCGAAGACATGTGATATTCACAAACCCGTACTGGGTGGTAGATTACAGCCCACTCCCTCTTGAAGAGAGGAGGCATGTGTCCCAACAGTGGGCACATTATAAGCTGATTACATATGTAAACAAACAAAAAATGTGTTTGTAAACAGTAAACAAACTTACCTCTGAATTAGCAGTTCTTTCAACCTGCATAATTTTGTATCTCTTTATCTTAGATCCACTTTTAAAGCACTGACATTCTTTGACTCACGTTTGCTATAATTAATCTCAGGTATTGCGGAATATTCACAACATTATTATAATTAGAAATAAACCTGCGTAGACAACCCAACCCACAAAAAGTGTCATTTACCACTCTGGAAACCTGACACTAGCGCCTCTAGCGGGAAATTCATACACGATAGCACTCATTGAAATAAATGTTTTGAGTTTCAGTAGTACGTAAAAGTAAACCAATATTTTTAGATTAAAATGGATGACGGCCTATCACAGAAGATCTGCGCACAATGTATAGAGACTATGAACATGGCACTACAGTTCAGGAGAACCAGTCGGAAAGCTGAGAAGACACTTCTTAACATGATATCAGGTAACTATTAATTTATGGTATCATCAAAAAATTTGTCTTCATTTATCTGCATGGTGCCAAGATATTTATACACCATGTTCTTCACGTTATCCATAAAGTTTGGCAAACGCTTCTATAGCTTTTACAAATCAAATCTAACAAAGAAGTAGTACTTAAAAAGTCTTCGTTACAAAGATATTTGTAATTTCATTTAATGAAATTTAATTGAGCTATGCAGTAAGAAAGGGTCTTAATTTGGCCTATGTTGCCGCTTAGTGCAATTAAAATAATAAATCTATCAAATGCTTCGGATAAAGAGATAAGGAGGCATGCATATCGGGTGATTTACGTCAAGGTATTTAGTCTCTATAAAAACCAAAATTCATTAATGTGTCCATAATGAAAAATGCTTATTTCCATGGTCTGAACATCTGGTGGAAATTTATGAATATCGTCCGGAACACGGTGTATATACCAATAATAAAGCTGAACAGTTTAAATAAACTCTTCAGCTTTTATAAGCATTTGTATAGATTAGTGTGGATTTCTTTTGTTCCAGGCAAACCCAAAAAAAGACACTCAGCACGACTCCAGAAGTCTTTACCAAAGCCAAAAATGAAGAAAGCTAAAGTAGAAAAAGTGGAACTGAATGATTACAGCTACGAGATCTTCGGCGAGGAGTTCCAGAATGAAGACGATGACGTTTACGAGGAGATGGTCCAGACGGAGCCGAGGAGCAAGCTGAGAGCGAGACAGGTATGGGGAATTGTCTATACAAATAAATAAAATTGAAGTAGCATAAGCATCATTAGCCTATAATGTTCCCACCGCTGGGACACAGGCCTCCTCTCTGTGAGAGGGAGTGGGGAATCTACCACGCGGGCCCAGTGTGGGTTGATGGATGTCACATGTCTTCGAATTCTTGGTTCTAGGACATGCCGGTTTCCTCACGATGTTTTTCGTCACCGTTTTGAGAGCAGTGCTGCTGAAAATATTTACACAAAGTAAAGCGCCTGTCTGGGTTGGAACTGACGACCTACAGCTCGTAAGCCGCGGCCGATACCACTGAGCCGCCACAGATGACATGTACAGACGCCAGCAGGTCAAGCTACCCGACACTGTCAAATTTTCCCAATCAACCTTGAACCTTAATGCTTTAGCGATAAAGTTGAAAATCTATTAAATAAATTTGACAGATTGTAGTAGCTTGATGTGCTGGCGTCTGTACATTGGCACTAAGGACTATACCATTAGGTTAACCGTTTTTTGACAGCTGTCTTAGAACGTACAGACGCCAGCAGGTCAAGCTACCCGAAACTCAAATTTTCCCAATCAACTCTTGAACCGTAATGCTTTAGCGATAAAGTTGAAAATCTATTGAAGAAATTAGACAGATTGTAGTAGCTTGATGTGCTGGCGTCTGCACATATTCCAGATAACGTAAAAGTTAACTTTAAAATGTGTAATAAAATAAATATATAAACTGCCTTATTGAATTATTTTATTTATGGCTTCTTACAGACATTATAATACCGTACGTGTATCAATCAATGTATTGTGTGTTGCTGCAATCACTAGTTTCATCTGTCAAAAAACGGTTTACCTAATGGACAGCGTGTAGTATAACGCGCGGGCAAATAGAAAAACATGCCAATACTTAACTTATAAACTTTTTCCATTTTAACACACATCACCTCCCCATCTTTCCAGAAAGCGCCACCAAAAACGAAACGGATGACGATACCTAACCTCGCGTCGTACAAATGCGGCACTTGCAGCAAGGAGTTCCGGATGAAGGCGACTTACAAAGCCCACATGAGGTTCCACACGAACTACTGTGTCTGTGAGGTCAGTGCTGTAATAGTCTAGATGCCAAAAAAAATCTAATTAGTCCATCAGTTAGATTATCAAAAAATATTCGACCCGTAATTTTTCTTTTGTCAATTATATAAAAAATGATGAAGATATCGCCCGTTAAAGTTCCGCGTGACGTCACGCCTTGCTACACTTTTTAGCAAGGCGTGACGTCACGACCCCTTAATCCCAAATTTTGACGCGCTTTATCTTTGTCATTTTTTGTTAGATTGACAAAAAAAAAATACGTGTCCATTATTTTTAGATAATCTAACTGACGGACTAACTATAATAATCATTTTTTTACCCAGGCAACTGCCCTATTTTGTTAGATATGTACCTAAGGATTTGTGTGTAATCTTGCTTGTAACAAAACTTAAGTTTGTTCCTTGAAAGACTTGCATTTATTAGATTAACGTTTTTGTTTTAAAAACTTATCCTAATTCGAAGTTGACCCAGCAAAAGAAAGAACCAGTTTGTTTTTTGTTGTTCTAAATAATGAAGTGGGAACTGTGGTCTAAAATATAAAATAGTCGTCCACTCCACAATCTCAGCGAAGACCAGCTTTCAGCGTGGGAGATATTATAATGCGCAGACACAGGTGCACTCACTCTGAAAGTCCTCAGGAGCTCTATCAGGTGTAGGAGTGAGGGAGACACGGGGGTATCACACCGACAACTTCCAAACTCCAGGCTGCTATTAATTCCGCCATCACCCTTCTATCATCGGACAACCCGTCGTACGGCGAGTGTCCACCCTTTTTTTTTTGTGTGGGAAATCATCAAATGACCTCTCCCGCTTTGAGCTGAGCGAAAGGGCGTGTCAGACTTTTACTGACTAAAACCCACCCGTTGCCTGTGCCAGGGGCCATGGTATCTCTTTCGAACAACCCGCGGCCCTGGCGGCATCGGCCCTAGTGGACCCCGTCAGTTCGTGCTGACATCTCTTTGAGGCGCGCGTGGAACACAATACGCCGTGGACCCGGGCCTGGTCCTTACCGGACGGCGAGCTGCCCATTGCTCGCCGCCCGCAAGCCCGCGCCTTCGGTGGCCGGAAGTCGGCTGTTGACTCCCGTCCAGGGCGTCTCCTGCGGCGACTAGGGGCGTGGTGAGGGCGCAGTGCTTGCCTCTCCCTCACGCGCTCCGCCTCCCTCTTCGCGAGCATTACTGCTTGGCAGAAGGAGGTGATGGCCTGCCATGCACTCTCGCTCCGTACCATGGCCTGGACCAGGGCCGGACGCGAGAGATCGCTGCCGCCGATCGCCGCCACGAGGACACGGCGGTGCCCCGCCCAAGCCGGGCAGACCTCCACCGTATGCTCCACCGTGTCCTCCGGGCGATCCACACAGTGGTGACACCCTGGCGTTTCCTCCCGCCTTATCCTGAACAGGCGAGTGTCCACCCTTACGTTGTTGACACCGCCGCGATCCGGACTAAGCGTTTTGCCTCGTCGTTTATACCGCGTACATCAAAGGACTGGAACAATTTGCCTGCAGCGGTCTTCCCGTCCGATTATAATTTGGGTGTTTTCAAGGCTAGAGTGAATAGGCTCATAATAAATTAGTGCGCTTTACCATCAACGATTACATCACTGCTTTTCATCAGGCGGGATCGCAGTCAAGCACTGGTTTATATCATTAAAAAAAAAAAGATAATTTTTTAATGAAAAACCCAAAAACAGTTTGCTCGACCTGGGAATCAAACCCAGGACCCCACGCTCAGCAGTCACGACCACGAGACCACGAGACTAACGGGGTAGTTCTTTCTCAGTCAGCAAAAGAGGTAGGTACCTAAATAAGAAGATGCTGCCTCACACGTAAGAGTAACAGACGACACTCTAAAAGCCTTTTTTTTCTAAAATCTGCCTTCTTCTGTTCATAATAACAGCCCTGACGAACGCGAATATATTCCCACTGTCTTCAAAATATAGTCATCTCACTCTAACCCACTGCTCTACAGGCATGCGGAAAGAGATGTCGCAACAACAATCAGCTGCAGGAGCACAAGAGAGCCCGCCACGGGCTGTATAAGATACACAAGTGTGCCTACTGCGAGTATAGTTCTGCTACTAAAGAGGCGCTAACGGTGAGTGGTAATTTTTAGGGTTCCGTACCCAAAGGGTAAAAACGGGACCCTATTACTAAGACTTCTCTGTCTGGCAAATAATTTAAGCTTCTTGTAATGTTCATTACTGAACATAGGTTCCTAGTATTGTATACATGCAACTACATATATTCTAACTAAACAGACAGCTGTGCTGCTGGGGAGTTTGTTCCGCCACTTCTTCTTCCCAGCGATAGCACTAGGAAGTGGTGAAGGGCGGGCGTTTTTGGGGCACTGTCTTTTGTAATTTTGACGTTCGAAAAGTGCTGATTCTCAGCCTAATTTGAATAAATGACTTTTGATTTTGATTTTGATTGATTTTGACCGTCTGTCTGTCACCAGGCTGTCTCAAGAACCGCGACAACTAGACAGTTGAAATTTTCACAAATTATGTATTTCTGATGCCGCTATAACAAAAAATACTAAAAACAAAATAAAATAAATATTTAAGCCCTTATAATATTTAAGTAATAAATAGTTGCCCTTTTTTGCTCGATATCAATAATGGCAACAGGTAGGCACTTGAAATATTCACAAAATACTCATTTGTATTTTTACTTTAATAATAAAGTTAAAATAAAATAAATATTTAAGGGGGCTCCCATACAACAGACATGATTTTTATAGATAATGGTACGGAACCCTTCGTGCGCGAGTCCGATTCGCACTTGGCCGGTTTTTATACACCATGACTTTTTAATCGAAAAAATAACTTAATATTTGAAACTAGCGGACCCGGCAGACGTCCAGCCCGGTTGAGTCATCATACATAGCAGCGTCCAATTATGCTTTCAAACTATCCAGGAACCCATTGAAATATACACACAAAATTTCATCCAATTTAGTGCAGTCGATCGGAAGTTATGTGGGCATACATTTCGGTGATTATTTTTTATTTAAATAGATAGTCCACGAAATCAACAAAGAAATATCACACAAACAAATCAATTTCATTGAAATATTCAAACAAAACTAACTTTATTGGCATATGCAAACAAACACCAATTTCATGAAAATGTCACAAAAACGCAATCTATTTTATTGAAATGTCACACAAACAAAACTAACCTTATTGCCTTCCTAGCTGCGCCCCGCGGTTTCACCCGCATAAGTTTCGACCCCGTGGGAATATCGGGATAAAAAGTATCCTATAGGTTAATCTTGGTTATAAACCGTCAGTGTACCAAATTTCATCCAAATCCGTTCAGTAGTTTTTGCGTGAAAGAGTAACAAACATCCATCCATCCATCCATACAAACTTTCACGTTTATAGTATTATTAGGATAGGATGCAAAAAAAATTAATAAAATTTCATAAAAATGTCACACAGCACAGCACGAAATACTTCAAACACAAATAATTTCACATCAGCAATAATAAGTAGAAATAGCAACTTTATGCTAAAAAAGAAAAGAAAAACCTTTTTCAAAACAAGCAAGCAACAACTTTTTTTTTATAAAGTTGCTATTTCTACTTATTATTAATATTTAATGTCTGCGGCCTAGACACCAGGAAGCTGATGTGAAATTATTTGTGTTTGAAGTATTTCGGCGACCCGTTCCATCGGTAAAAGGTGTTGTAGCTGAAGCGAGCATCGATGAACAGTGTTTTCGGCGAATAGTTCTATCGGCGATGGATTTATTCGTGGAACCAACCGTCGACTAAGAGTGATTTCGGCGAACCGTACCATCGGCGAAGAGTGATTCGCTATACCGTTCTGAGCTCGCACAAATTCAATTTAATTGAAATGTCATACTAGCATCACTAACTTACAGATACACGAACGTCGCCACACAGGTGAAAGGCCTTACGTCTGTGACCACTGTGGCGCCACCTTCCATCGAAGATCAAACCTGGTGCAGCATATAGCTATACATCTTCCTGAGAAGAACTTCCAGGTAAGGAGAATCACAGTAAATTAATTTATCTGGTGACTTTGTAAGGAACCATAAATTACATCACACGTTAGGGGGGGGGGGGGTTACCGCTGCCCTGGAACATAAAGGGCTAAGGAAGGAACACGGGTGGGTTTTAGTCAGTAAGAGTCTGACACTCCCTCCTGCTCCATCCAGAGCGGGAGGAGTCATTTGATGATTTCCCATCCTCAAAAAAGAAAAAGGGGGGGGGGGGAGTCAAATAATTTGGACATCGTGTGACAAGAGAGGGGACGGGTCATGAGCTTCGTGACGTCATATGTACAAAATCTAAAGTATTTATTTATTTATTAATAACCAACTTATGTTAACAGTTTGTACCACTTAAACAAGTTATTAGTCAATATTAGTAATTACACATGTCATACAATCAAAAAAATGGATAAATTTTGATGAAATTAAATTAAATGAAACAAAATTGGTCAAAGTATTAAAACTTGCAAACTCTGAGTTATGCCAAATTTAAACCTCGAAAAATGTGTGGTTAAACTGTCGTTAATGCTGGTTTAACTTTACTCCGGATTTATTAATATGCACAGAGACTTCGCGCGGCCGTCCCATAGTTCACCAAGTAGATAACTTTGTGTAAACTACAGGGTGGCGATTAGGTTATCACATTAAATTGTACAGCAGGTATTACAAGTTGTTATCAGTCCGTTAAAATAATAAAATAAATAATTTTACTAAAATTAAGAAAATGCATTTTTCAAACAAAATAAATGGCGTTATAGTTGGTAAAAAATAAATCATCCTTTATAATATTAGTTTACTGACCTGTAAAAGCGGCAACGCCGCAGCGTCGCGCCGGCGGAGCACGCGCCGTACCTACGCGAGGTACGAGTACGAGTACCTACTTGTGGATGTAGGCACGCGCGCGTGGTGCGTGCGACAGTAATTCAACATTTTCACAACATACTTACGATATTGTTTTATGAAATAATCACAAATTAACTTTAAAAATCTCCACTTAAATGCTCAATTATTACGTACCTATTTTAATTTTTACGTTTTCAAAATGTCCACCGTGCTTCTGAACACACAAATGACATCGTCTTACGATATTATTTCGGACTCTTCAGAGTAGCCTGAGTAGGCTTCGCGGCTAAAATTTTTAAATTGTCGAAGGCCCGAATTATTCGAGATTTTAAATCGTCCATAGTCGTCACTTCAGTAGCGTACACCTCATTCTTTAAATGTCCATTGCCCGAACTCCAAATCATATCGGTGTACTCCGGCGCGGCGATGCGAAATTGATTCGAGGCATCTTGTTGGAAACAATAACACAATGAAAATAGCTAACTAACAATAATTATTATTTAAGCGTTTGATTTCGCATAAACTGTCACACACAACACCTTCACTAACCTATCCTATTACTAAAATAAAGTTATTACACAACAATGTCCACAAAATAAAAACAATAACAATACTACGAAGGGCGCGTGCGCCAATCGTCAACTATCCCTCAAGGATTTTAGCGGCGGACTATGTGACTCATTCGTCGCACGCGCCAAAGAAATGCCTACAAGCACACCCCCGTACCCCGTAGCATTTCGCGCATAGAAATTTATACCTTAAGTCGTCAACAGTAAGAATATTTTTGCATATTTTTTTCATACCTCTCATGCGGTCCCTTTTCATCTTTTAATTTTGCGCACAAAAAACGCCTTCAACTATTAGCCGTAAGAAGGCGGTAAGGACATTTTTCGCTTGAATTTTTTACGTTTCTTGTAATAATAGTTTGTAAAATGGTAGTTTAGTAGTGCTTGTAGGTAATTCGGAATGGCAACGTTTAAAGTTTTGAACTATCTTCACCGGCCACGGGTCTTTGACCTACTTTTATTGGTCAGCTGATTATGTTTATGCAATACATGATGTTGTGAAATATTAAAATGAAAAAAAGGGTCCTGCGGCTATAATATTGTTTATTATTAAATTATTTTAATTGAATATGATAAAATACCTAATATAGAGTACGTGGTTTCAATTAATGTGATAACCTAATCGCCACCCTGTATAGTCATTAGTCATATTAAGACATGAGCCACACAGACCGAGCAGCCTCGCGGGATGTGGCATGGCTTCGTGTGAGGCTTCGTGAGGCAGCTTTGGTCGGATAAATTCCGTACGACAGCCTACAGCGTGGCATTAATTAGGGGCATTGAAGAAAAAAAGACAATACATTTATTTAGCACAAACTAAAAGACACAATACACCAGAAGGCCAATTCTCGTAATTTAAAACGGTCAAAATCTAGTCGCAGTCTCATCTCGGCGACAAATAAATGTCAAAACGTAGGGAAATTAGAGAAATTTTTGACAGATTGAGACTGAGATCAGACTGTGAACGTTCTTAAAATTACGAGAATTGCCCCTCTGATATATACTTACATCAGATAAAAACAAATAAATAAGTGTAAAGTCTGATGTAAGAAAATAACAGGATAGTGTGCCTCACGGCTGCACCAAAAAGGCCCAGTTCAGCAAAAATGCCAGAGAACTCGTGCCTGACGCTGGATTGATAAAACATGTTTGCGTCAAATGTGCGCGCGGTAAACGTCCGTTGATATGCCTCGCGAGGCAGCTCTGTTTGTGTGCACTCACATATCTAACCGTCCCTGATTCGTGCCCAACTGACCCCTAAACAGTGCGACATGTGCCCCAAACGGCTCAAGTCGCGCAAGTTCCTGCAGATACACAAACACAACGCGCACACCGGCAAGCGGTACGGCTACCTCTGCGGCATATGCGAGCATCGGTTTGAGAAGCCGAATAAAGTGCGCGCGCATATGCGCCGCGTGCATGGCGTGGCTGATGACCAGCAGGGGCCGATTGTTAGGGTGCAGCTCTAGGGGTGATTGGGGGGTTTTGGGGCCCTTTTGTGCCTCGTGATTGACATTTTTTTAATACTTCGTTTTTTTTTCTAAAGAATATAGTCGTGCATAATAAATAAATATGAAAATGAATCACAACACTAGGTGTTTGGAGCACTGCCCTATTTTATACAAGTACGCTGGACTAAATATAGGTACTATACGAAATGACAGTTGTTTTTTGTGCTGATTCAAAGCGCCCCGCTCGAGCGTCTCAGGAATTAAAACTACTACATTGTTGCAAATGGCCGCCGTTTTGTTTTGGTACGTCCATGATGATTTACTTAGATCTAAATAGTGGAATAAGACTTTATTGTGTATTTTGTGTTTATTACGAGATGTTTAGAACAGTTTTGTCATGAGAGTATGCGCATCTGGTAAAACTCGCTATCAAAAATATTAGTTCCACGGACGCTCACGTTGCTGTCAGCGCCAAAATTGCGAAAATCAAATGTCTTCATTTTGTCATCGACAGTATGAAGTCCAGCGTACTTGTTTATTATAGGTCAGTGGTTTGGAGTCATTGGGGCCTTTTGTGCACCGTGGTTGAATCATTTGTAAATATGAAACTTGCGAGCAAGTTTTTTTAAAGAAAATTATAGGCCCGAAATTAATACAAAAATCAATTATATTATTTTTAAATTATATTCGTTTTGTGATAATCTTCATTTTTATTTACATTTTCATTATCAAATTGTTATTAATCGCAGTATATTTCTTATTTATTTATTTTTTTCTTAAGTTATTTTTGTGATAGTTGCATTTATGTTGACATTTCGAACAAATAATGATGGTTTTTTTATTGATGATCAAAACTAGGGTATTATGAGATGTTTTTACATTTTTTTTTTTTTATGTATAGTTTTTGCAATATTGGAAATAATTTAAAAGTTCTTTTAAAAATGTAATATTACTCAGAAGCCGTAGTTTTTAATAGGATTTATTATAACTAAAATCAAATGTATTTTAAACCGTAGGATTATGTAATGAATTTGTATTATAGCTATTATAGTATCTAAACTAAATAATCAATTATTATTTTGGGGTCATAATAGACCCCTTATACAGGGTTATTGGTAAAACACTAACAACCTTGCAGGACTGGATTACTAACATTATAAACAAGAACTTTTGTTCTATGACATTTTACAAAACATAATACATTCACAAAAACAAACCTTTAAGATTTCGTTGTTCTATCTAACCCCCGCTCCCCGCCGCTGAATTTTGTACAGACGCCAGCAGGTCAAGCTACCCGAACCTGTCAAATTTTCCCAATCAACTTTGAACCTTAATGCCTTAACGATAAAGTTGAAAATCTATTAAAGAAATTTGACAGATTGTAGTAGCTTGATGTGCTGGCGTATGTACCAGACACGGCAGTTTGTTTACCTAACTAGCGCTTTCTTTTGCTTCGCGTACAGTTTGTAACGGAAAATAGGATATTTCAATTCTTTGAATTGAAATATTTTATTTTTGTATGAAAGTCTGATGGATTAATAAAAGTCATTGAACAAAAGTTGTGTTTATGATGTTAGTAATATAGTCCTGGGAGGCTGTTAATGTTTTATAAATAACCCTGTATAGCCCATTTATAGCCATAAAATTATAAAATTGCCAATCTAATAAAAAAATCACTTCCATTTTATAGCCAAGACCCCAAGGGGTATTTTGCCCCAAATATAGGGTCTAATGCCTAGTTAGTTGCCATAGTAAATTCAATTTAATATTTGTATCATAATTACTAATAATAAACAATCATGGATATTATTAAGTAGAGAAGCTAGAGGTTAGATTTTTAAATAAAATAGTGATCTCTTAGAAGTATTATTTTAATGTATTATTATTGTAATAAAATAGTTGAACTTGACTCTGCGAACTATAATTTTTTTTTTTTTATTTTCCCAGAAGAAAATTATAGAATGAATGATATATTTATTTGCAAGAATATATGTAGGTAGCTGACATAACATATGTTCTTAAGATCTATGGGTTCACTATATTCCGCATTTCTGCCGTGCAAATATTTAGATTTTACATCTTGGTTATATATATCGCATGCAGTACACATTAAGTAATTATCAATAACATAAAAATACTAATAATAGAAAATGTAATTGAAATAACTGAAAACTTGAAAAGGTTCATTATACCCACCTGTTCCATATTTGAGGCCATGAGAGCCACAGTGGCCTAACTGAAAAAAATTGAACTAATTTTTAGGCCACTGTGGCGCTATAACTTTTACAGTTTAGAGCAGAGAGCCACAGTGGCCTAACTGAAAAAAATTGAACTAATTTTTAGGCCACTGTGGCGCTATGACTTTTACAGTTTAGAGCAGTTTTTTCAAATAAAGTCAGTATTGAAAAAATGACAGGCCACTGTAGCTCTCATGGCCTCATTTTTATCCAACTACGTATATTACAGCCACACTTACGCTGTACACTCAAGACGAACCAAAATGGACGAAGTACCTGCTAAGTACTAAGCTAGACCCTTAGACGTGTGCGTGCGTAACGAAATACTCATTATAATATTGAAAGGGATACATTTATCTATTTATATCTTTCTTTAATTAAAACGGTTTAAAACCAATTACAGAAATGAAAGACATAGTTTGTATAAACACATAAAAGATAAAATCATGAAGTAAAAAGTTAACAACACTTTCATAGATCCCTCTCACAAAGCTTCTGACATGCCGACAAAATCTTCGTCCATTCGTCCGCAAACAGATCGTTTGTTCGATTAGAAATTGGCGCCGAGTCCCTTGTTCACAATTAAACTAAATTTAAGTTCAGTGCATCTATTTCTTTCTATTTCATTAAGAAAAGTTTTTTTCCTGTCAAGTTAGTCAGCGCCTGACGTAAATTGACGTATTTTTAATCACGTCTAAACTGTCTATGGAGTATCTTAATTTGACAGGACTGCACTAATATTTATCTTCTGTCCTTTTCTTAATGAAATAGAAAGAAAAACATGCACTGAACTTAAATTTAGTTTAGTTTGTGAACAAGGGAATCGGCGCCATTATGTAGTAGGCACCATACAATCGGCCCTATGCTCTCGACGCGGACAAAATCGTAAGGTAAGGGCACATATTGTTTGACTTACAATTTATTATTCGTATTATTTTCTTGCGCACTAGTGGTTGACATAAATGGCTAGGATTTGTTAGTTTTAGCATAAGTATGATGATCAGTGTTACTAAAGGTATAGTGCTACCCAGTCACTGGGTTGTGGAGGTCAGACAGGCAGTCGCTCCATGAAAAATACTGGTGTTTAGCTGCGGTTACACTGGAAGCTGACCTGAACATAGTTGGAAAAAGGCTAAAGCAGTTTTTTTTTTGTTAATTTTAGGAAACTAGAATGAAGGTTTCCATATTTTGATAATCGTTTTTTTTTTTATGAATGTTGGCCAGTAATACAATGTATTGTTAAAAGATGAGAATTTTGTAAGATTTTTTTATTAGTAATGTTTTTGTTTTATTTATTTTTGTCAACTACTAGTGACACGTTTTTAAGTTAAAACAAGTTGTTTTCTACTATTTATGTCAAACACTAGTGCCGTTATCTTATTGTTTTGTGTACAAATGTTGATTTACACCCTGTCTATTAGGTAAACCGTTTTTTGACAGATGGAACTAGTGATTGCAGCGACACACAATACATTGATTGATACACGTACGGTATTATAATGTCTGTAAGAAGCCACAAATAAGATAATTCAATAAGATAAGGCAGTTTATACTATACAACGAGTTTTTTTTTTTTATATCCCATAACTCTAGGGGGTCATTGTACTCATCATTATGAACAACTTTTACTATGGGAACATACCAGAAAGCGCGAAAAAAAATCAGCTGTTCCCTACATTTATGTTCGTATAACTCGTCAAAATGTAGGGAACACCAGATTTTTGTTTCGCGATTTCGAGTTTGGTCCCATAGTAAAAGTTGTTCATAATGATGAGTACAATGACCCCCTAGAGTTATGAGATATAAAAAAAACCACGTTGTATATATTTTATTACGCATTTTAAAGTTAACTTCTACGTAATCTGGAATAGTTCGTTCTAAGACAGCTGTCAAAAAACGGACCTGATGGACAGGCTATAACTGATTTGTGAAATAACTATTAAATACATCAGGGAGGGAGTTTTTATTTATACATCTATTTATTTTAGGGTTGAAGGACTATCAATCGTTTGATAGTCCTTTACGGTTAGCTGCCAAAGTAGCATGCTCCGTTAAAAAACTCGCCTTGTATAAACATTTAATCCTGCAGCGAAAGATGTAAAAGGATATAGTATAAATAAATAATATAAATATCATCATCATCATCATCTGCCTAGCCTTTTCCCAAAGTATGTTGGGGTCGGCTTCCAGTCTAACCGGATGCAGCTGAATACTAGTATTTTACATGGAGCGACTGCCTATCTGACCTCCACAACCCAATTACTGGGTAATACGATACCCCTTGGTAAGACTGGTTAAATAATATAAATATATACATTTTAAATTCTAATTCGTCCCCTTTCCCCCAACAGTGCAGCGTCTGTCAAAAATGGGAGAAGTCGAAGAAACGCCTGCAAGTCCACGAATATAAGGTCCACAGGGAGCACAAATACAGGTACATATGCCCCGTATGTCAGGACACGTTCACCCGGCCGGGCAACGTCAGGCAACACCTGGCCAGGAGCCACGGGGTGCCCAAGGAAGACCAGGGCGTCATCGAGAGATATGAGGTATTTTTTAAACAAAAAAAAAATTTTTTTTGATGGACGGTTTTTGGTGTTTTTACCCTATTTTTTTTTTTTTTCTTTGGTTCGCTGTTTTGAATGGCTTCTCATAATAACTAATCATAAATAAATAAATAACTAAAGTTGATAAATACTTAAAAGAGCTCTAAAGATCCGTGGCATACGTACCGGTCCGCCATTGTGTTTTTGTTTTTTTTTTTTCAAAATGGCGGCCACGCGTGTAACCTACATAAATCGATAGCTGACATCAATGCAAATGGAAAATATAATAGGACCAAACCCATATATTTTCCGTTTGGATTGTCAGCTATCGATTTATGTAGGTTTCAAGCGTGGCCACCATTTTGGAAAATAAAACATAATAACGCGACGCCTACAGGGTCAAATTAAATTAGCTAGCGAAACTATAAAAAAAATATTAAAGGTTTGATGTTTTTTCTTGGGAGTCAACGACCGCTGCTATTTTAGTTACATGAAATATGAGTTAAGAAAATATGTTTTTATCGTGCTTAGATATCGATACTAATCAGTAATCACGTCTGTGAAGTTTATACAAAAAAAAACTAATTCTTAAACTGATATTTCAAGTGAATACACTAACTGCGGTCGATGACCCCACAAAATAAATCATCAAATTAATTTCTATTTTTTTATCAGTTTTAAATATCGATACCATCACGTCTACGGAGTTTCGCTAGCTAATTTAATTTGACCTTGTCCCAGTTTAAGATAAGATGTATTTTTGATAGAATTTCCTTGTAACCATTGGTTTCTATTGGCTCAGGTACATCTGCCCGCGCTGCCCGAAGATCTACAAATGTCCGGACCATGTCAGGAGGCACCTAGTCAACTTCCATGAGGTCCCCAGGTCAGATCAGGGGCCTATACAGAAGTATGTCGTGAACAGTTAAGCCCTTTGTGCAGACGCCAGCACATCAAGGTACCCGAAACTGTCAATTTTTCCCAGTCAACCTTGAACCTAATGCTTTAGCGATAAAGTTGAAAATCTATTAAAGGAATTTGACAGATTGTAGTAGCTTGATGTGCTGGCGTCTGTACAAGGCACGGCATATAAACCGCGCCGTAGAAAAAACGTGCTGTCTGCCTTCAAAGCGAGAGTGAGCAAGCATCTTCTGGGCACGCTCGTTCCATCATAGACCTCATCCATCGCTTTCCGTCAGGCGTGATAGGAGCCAAGAGCAGGCCCAGCAAAAAAAAAAAATCTGCAAGCTTCCATAGTGCTGTGCCCCTGACAGGGTCTACAACGGTTCTTAGCTCAAAGACTTTACATCTTGTTTTACCTTGTGGAACGCAAATAAGTGAACATGAAGTATGTGATCCATACAAAACTGACGACGGTGACTACGGCGAATAAACCATAGTTTTTCACGCAAGGAAAACGTATGTGTACAAAGCTTTATTGGTAATAAAATTGAGAAACATTGGCGCCGATTCCCTTGTTCACAAACTAAACTAAATTTAAGTTCAGTGCATCTTTTTCATTCTATTTCATTAAGAAAAGGACAGAAAATAAAATATTAGTTTAGTCCTGTCAAATTAGTCCGCGCCTGACGTAAATTGACGTATTTTTAGTAGCCATGTTTTTAATCACGTCTAACTTGTCCATGGAGTATCATAATTTGATAGGACTAAACTAATATTTATCTTCTGTCCTTTTCCTAATGAAATAGAAAGAAAAAGATGCACTGAACTTAAATTTAGTTTAGTTTGTGAACAAGGGAATCGGCGCCATTATTTTTCTCTTCTGTTACAAGTAAATGCTATCAATAATATTATATCTATACTCACTTTGGGATTGATTTTGTTGAATTTTGTTACTAATATATAATATAAACGCAGGGATGTTGTCGCACTTATTTTTGCCGCTGGCAATTGTGTAAAACATGAATCGTAACGTCATCAGAGGTTAGGAGGGGCGCGCGAATACGTCGAATTTTCGAAGACTACTGGAAGCGGTGGGCACTTGCTTACCACGCTGGGTCGTCGAAGCAACACCTCTCCGTGATCCTCCATTTTGGTATAAGGGTAATCGGTATTAATTATAAAATAATGTTGGTAAAACATTATTTCTAGGCATTTAATTATTTGTTAAATATTCCATTGTTATTTGATTGTATTTTTTTTCTTAAAAATCAGTTGGTGTACTTGATAAAAAAATTGTAACAGTTGATTATTTAAAAATTATATTAACTATCGATTTAGAAGTAACAGTAATTGACCTATTTTGATTATAGTTACCTACATAACTTTGTAGCTATCCTTCCAATCAATAAACGCTTTTTATGATGTACTGACCGTTATTTCTTTTCTTATATCAGAAGTGGGATACGTACCTACTACGCTCACAAACATGCCACGCAGCCGCAAACGAAGATCAAGAAGGGAGCCATCGACGAGTTCAAGTACGTCGACTTCCAACTCAAGCAGCAGCAGTAGTGCAAATGACCGGAGGCGTAAAAAGCGACGCCGCCGTAAGGATTCGCAAACCGTGAGTCAAAGTGTCATATTATCATCAGTGATTCCCGAATTTGACCCACTTATAGACAATGTAGATATGTGGATTAATGTTGTTGAGGCGAACTCTCGTGCGTTTGGATGGTCCGATAATATGCTTAAGTATCAGGCGCTTCAAAAATTACGTAATACCGCGAAAACTTGGCTAGACGCTTTGCAAAAAAATGAAACCAGGTGGACCACGTGGAAGTGGAAGCAATGGCGCGAAACATTGTCAGATACGTTTCAAGTAAGAAGTGATATGTTCAGATCTCTTAAAGAATTAATTGATACAAAACCTTTAGCAAATCAATCTTTATACGATTTCTTTTTTAAACAAAAGTCTAAAATAGATCGCTTGCAGTTAAGTTTTCGAGAACGAGATATAATATCCATAATAGTAGGTTCAATAGGCGACAAGAACATTAGTATAGCTGCCGAAGCAGGCAATTTTAGGTACTGTGACGATTTAGCCTCATTTCTACACGGCAAAATCCATTTGCCCGCGGTTAATGAAATCCCTTCTAGATACGCGTTGCCACCAAAACATTCTTCTCGACCGTTGCAATCCGGGCATCAAAATGCAACGAGTAAATCTGACACCAAAGTTGAACCTTCAGTCAATAATAATAATGTACTTAATTATACCTGTTACCGATGTGGAGAGGCAGGCCACAGAAGAAATAATTGTACCATCAAAGATGATGTGAGGTGTACCTTCTGTAAAAGGTTAGGGCATTTAGAGGCAGCCTGTCACTCCAAGTCAAAGCTTAAGGTCGAGAAAAATGTTGAGGTGAAGATGATTTCTGATCCAAAACTAAAACAAAAGTTTTACAAACCAGTTTTTATAAACAATGAAGAATGTAATGCATTTTTTGATATGGGTAGTGATTGCTCTTTAATTACATCTGCGTTAGTAAACCAATTTAAATTGCAACTTTTTCCTTTGAATAAACCTATTAACTTAGTGGGATTTACTAATGATTTAACTGCTACAGTAACTTGGTCTGTCTCAGTTAAGTTTAAAGTCGATTCTGTGGAATCAGTTATTACGTTGTACGTTATTGATGCTCTATCTGGCTGTGACATTTTGATAGGGAGGAATTTTACTGAAGACAAAAATATAATGTATATTCGTGTTGGAGAAACTTTAACTTTTCAATCGGCTCAATCATTAAATGTGTGCAGTATTAAGGTTACTAATAATGTACCACGTGAATACCAATTAGAATTAGATAACATACTATTAAAATACCCTCAATCTTTTGCTCAAGATTTATCTAATTTAGGAAAAACTTCTTGTGTAGAATTGGAAATACAACTAACATCTAATAAGCCTATTTACCAACGACCGTATAGGATGTCAGAGTCAGAAAGAACTATCATGCGTGAATTGATAGAAGACCTTTTAAAAAATGGGATTATTCAAAACAGTAATTCTGCGTATGCTAGCCCAGCTCTTTTAGTTGACAAAGCATCTGGGGCTAAAAGGCTATGTGTAGACTACAGGCAGCTAAATAAAATCACTGTTAAGGAAAAATACCCAATGCCCATGATAGAGGACCTCATTGACAGATTACAGGGTTGTAAATTCTATACTTCACTTGACCTAAAAAGTGGTTATCATCAAATAAGCATCAAATCTGAGGATGTGCACAAAACTGCGTTCATAACATGTGATGGCCATTTTGAATTTTTGAGAATGCCTTTTGGAGTATGTAATGGGCCAGCTGTTTTTCAAAGACTAATGAATACAGTTTTGGGCAATCTACGTTTTGGAAGTGTAATTTGTTACATGGACGATATTCTCATAGCTACGAAAACCATAGAAGAGAATATGAGTTGCTTAGAAAAGGTTTTAAATATTTTTGTCGAGAATGGATTGACTATCAATTTAGACAAATGCTTCTTTTTCAAAGACCGAATTACCTTTTTAGGCTATGATATTGCCGAACAAGGCATCAGTCCGAGCTCCCGAAAGCTAGAGGCTATTTCAAAATACCCAATCCCAAAGTCAGTTCATCAATTAAGACAATTTTTAGGTCTGATTAATTATTTTAGGAAATTCATTAAGAATTGTGCGCTGCTCTGTAAGCCATTGACTAGTTTATTGAAAAAGGGCGCAATCTGGCAATGGGGCCAACAACAAGATCAGGCTGTAGCACGGGTGAAAGATGCATTGATTGAGAATGCAGTACTCAGCGTCTTTGACCCTAAATTACCCATAAATTTATACTCAGATGCCAGTCGTGATGGCATAGGATGTATCTTGACACAGCTAACTAAAAACGGCGAAAAACCTGTGCACTTTTATAGTCGTCAGACAAGTAACGATGAAAAGAAATATCATTCCTTCGAATTGGAGCTTTTAGCAATTATCACAGCTTTACAAAAATTTAGGCATTATTTATTAGGGACGAGTTTTAAAATTACAACAGATTGCAATGCAGTACGACACGCATTAAGTAAGAAAGAGATAATTTCACGAATAAGTAGATGGGTATTGTATACACAGGATTTTACGTTTGAAGTAGTTCACAGGGCCGGGTCGCAGATGCAACACGTTGACGCATTAAGTAGGAACCCTATAGTTACTTGCAACAATGTAAATGATAAAGTAGAAAGTGTAAACACAATTACTGAAGGCGATTGGCTGCTAGCGGTCCAGTTGCAAGACCCTAGTATATGTAGTATTAGAGACATATTACAGTCAGGCGAGGCCGAGACGAATAAACATTTATTTAATGTATATGAATTATTGGGAAACAAAGTTTACCGTAGAACTGAATTTGGCAGGCGTTGGTTAGTACCAAAGAAATGTATATGGTATGTAATTCGCGCTAACCATGATGATGTAGGGCATTTCGCAGTAGATAAAACTATTGAAAGGATTAAATCGAAATATTGGTTCCCTCGTTTAAAGAAAACCGTTTCAAAATACATAAAAAACTGCTTGAATTGTATCTACTACAAAAACATTCACGGTAAAAAACCAGGCAAGTTGTACCCAATTCCGAAATTCGCTAGGCCATTCCACACACTTCACGTCGATCACCTTGGTCCATTTGTTAAAACTACACAGCAAAACAGTTACCTGTTAGTTATAGTTGACTCTTTTACCAAATTCGTTTTTATTTCGGCTGTAAAAAACACAAAAAGCAAACTTGTCACGAATGAGTTAAATAAGATATTTAAAGTATTCGGAAATCCAAAACGCCTAGTTTGTGATGCAGGTAGTGCTTTCACATCCAAACTATTTACTACTTATTGCAATAATAAAAATATTAGGCTTCATATCATTGCAACTGCTGTTCCGCGCTCAAATGGCCAAGTCGAGCGCTATAATCAAACAATTTTAGAAGCATTACGTAGTATGAGTGCGGATACTGATAACAATAAGTGGGATCAGCACATAACTAGCATACAACAAGGCATTAATAGCACTATTAATAAAACTACGTCTGCCGTGCCAAGTGAGGTATTTTTTGGGTTCAGAATTCGAATGAATAATGACGCGATTACTGATGATAATAATGAGCATTTCATTGATGTTACTGCGTTGAGGAATACGGTCGACGCGAATATAAGTAGTAGTGCAGAACGACAAAAGGCATCCTTTGACTGTAAAAGAAAAAAGGCCCCTATTTACAAGGTTGGAGACTTAGTGGTACTCAAAATTCCGAGTCACACAAATGATGGTCAAAGCACTAAGCTATTGCCTCTATACAAGGGGCCCTTTCAAGTGACGAACATCTTGGGGCACGATAGATATCAAGTGGCGGACATGAGAGGAGCTGAAAGATCTTCCAAAAAGTACGATGGTATCGCTTGTGTGGAGAATATGAAGCCCTGGATCCGCGTTGCTGAAGTACCAGATGTTGTCAAGGATACATAGGTATACAAAGCATTATGATAATTTTATAATAATAGCATACAGTTTTTGTTTTAACTCCGTCCTTAAGACGACCTACTGACTGAAATTTCTACCTTTATCGGTTATGTGGTCCAATGCATTCGCTTTAAACATGGATGTATATAGGGTGTTCGGTGTTGGAACCAACAGGCATCCTTTGTGAACGCTGTTGTAGTATATGTGGTGATACACAACTAGATCGATACTAAGTGAACATTGATTTAGTTCAAACCACATACGGTTGGAGCATGTTAACCGTCGATGGCACACCATGCTCTAATCTGTCGAACACCTTATCTACAGTCCGGTGTTAAAGCAGTTCACTTGTGTAGAGGTAATACTCAGCATAAACTGATATTGTTCTTTAATGTTTTCCAGCTTCTACATTGGACCAAAACGCTGTTCGAGGACGAACGCGTGAGCAGGATAGCCGGATGTTGTCGCACTTATTTTTGCCGCTGGCAATTGTGTAAAACATGAATCGTAACGTCATCAGAGGTTAGGAGGGGCGCGCGAATACGTCGAATTTTCGAAGACTACTGGAAGCGGTGGGCACTTGCTTACCACGCTGGGTCGTCGAAGCAACACCTCTCCGTGATCCTCCATTTTGGTATAAGGGTAATCGGTATTAATTATAAAATAATGTTGGTAAAACATTATTTCTAGGCATTTAATTATTTGTTAAATATTCCATTGTTATTTGATTGTATTTTTTTTCTTAAAAATCAGTTGGTGTACTTGATAAAAAAATTGTAACAGTTGATTATTTAAAAATTATATTAACTATCGATTTAGAAGTAACAGTAATTGACCTATTTTGATTATAGTTACCTACATAACTTTGTAGCTATCCTTCCAATCAATAAACGCTTTTTATGATGTACTGACCGTTATTTCTTTTCTTATAGGGATTACTTTTAACCAATTAAAAAAAAAGGTTATACAGGGTTATTTGTAAAACACCAACAATCTCTTAAGAGGTCATTGTACTCATCATTATGAACAACTTTTACTATAAGACCAAACCAGAAATCGCGAAAAAAAAATCAGCTGCAATATTTTGACGAGTTATGCGAACACAAATGTAGGGAACAGCTGATTTTTTTTTTGCGATTTCAGTTTTGGTCCCATAGTAAAAGTTGTTCATAATGATGAGTACAAAAACCTCTTAAGAGGTTGCTGGTGTTTTACAAATAACCCTGTATATAAACGCAGGGATTACTTTCAACCAATTAAAAAAAAGGTTATACATAATTGTATAAAGCATTTGTACGGAGAATTTGATTCTCTTTATTATTTTAGAAATGAGTCTTGTAACGTATAATATATTGCAGCACCCTTGAGTAACACACTTTTAATCATAATGTGAATCATTTTGAAGGATATTGCTAATCCATTGCTTCATATGTTCGAAAACATTGTCTACTCAACAACGTAAATGACGACGCAATTATGAATGTTGTTGAAATGAAAGCCATTGTTACTGTTAGTGTTTTACGCAGAAGTTACTCAGGCGTTAAGACGACACATAGCTTTGACATGAGGGACAAACGTGAGCCTTTCCTGTTTTTTTAATATTTATAAGGCATAGATTAAATCTATGCCTTATAGTTAGATTCGCCCTACCGCGTCAAAAGATAGTCCCATGATTCCTGTTCCATTTTGACAACTCTCGCACACGCGCAATGACGCGTGGTGACTTGACTTGATTGCACTGACCTATATTATACAAGTACGCTGGACTAAATATACTATATGAATTGACAGTTGTTTTTTTGTGCCGATTCAAAGCGCCCCGCTCGAGCGTCTCAGGAACTAAAATTGACACATTGCCGCAAATGGCGGTCATATTGTTTTAGTACATCTGTGACGATTTAGGTCTAAACTCAAGTCAAGGGGTCGGTCAGTCAGAAAGATAAAGTTAGTTGCCCATTCCAAAGCGTAGTAGGTACCTATGGAGAAGAACGGGCAAGAAACTCCATGGACAAACCTCTAAATCGTGGAATAAGACTTTTTTCTGTATTTTGCGTTTACTACGAGATATTTAGAACATTTTTATCATGAGAGTATGCGCATCTGGTAAAACTCGCTATTAAAAATATTAGTTCCACGGACGCTCACGTTGCTGTCAGCGCCAAAATGGCGAAAATCAAATGTCTTCATTTTGTCATCGATAGTATGAAGTCCAGCGTACTTGTTTATTTATAGGTCAGTGCTTGATTGTCATGGAAACGTTATTTAATAATGTCTGAGCTTCCTCTTCTCAGTATGGACCCCTTTTCGCGTGACTGAGTACGGTGAGGGCAAATCTGGCGATTTAAATGTGAACTATAAGGTATACAGGATGGCATCCGTCCGCAAAATACGCGCATCGACGCGGAGTTGCGGACACCAGCCTGTTTTATTTATTACACAGCGTGGCAGGGACATCGACGCGCAAACTGTAACCATGAATTCAGCACAAGTAACGCAAAACAAAGCAATCAAAACTCTGTTTAATTACAATTACTTAACACCTACAAAAGAACTTTACACTAAAACTAAGTTATTTAATCTAAAAACATTATATACATACCACACATGCATACTAATAAAGAAAATTCTAACTAACAAAATACACTCTCAAATCACTTTCAAACGCAAAACTTACCACTACTACGCTAGGAATAGGGATAGTATAGAACTGCCTTCGGTTAGAACTTTGTACGGAAATAGAACCATACAGTTTGAGGGAGCGCAGCTTTATAATAAGTTGCCTAAAGAAATAAGAGACTCCTCATTAGTGAACATTTTTAAAAATAGAGTAAAGTTGTATTTGGCCAACCAACAATAACAAAAGACTGCCACTGTATGCACGACAGATCGAACGACAACTATGTTTAATTAATGCAATAATATTTTATTTTCGTTAAGTTTCTCATATTTAAGTGAACTATGTATGTTCTTTTTTGAGAAATAAACTTCTTTAAACCGACATGATACTAGACTACCTAGCTTAGAAATTTTTAGGTTATAAAAAAATATAACTGCTGTTTCATATAAAAGTGTAATATGTACTCTAGTCAAAATGAGATGTACTGAACAGCAATTTTTTTTTTTTTTTTGAATAACCAACGAAAAATTATAACGGGGGCGTTCAGAATTATGTACTGAATCCATCGTACCTACAGTGGGCCCAAAATAAACTATATCCTTTGTTTCAAATTGATGTTATTTCAAGTTAAACAAATATCAACTTTATTTTAATGGTAATTAAGTTTATTGCAGAGTGACTAGCACTATTTTTTTTTTAAGTTGTAGCGTAAACTGAACTTTATTGTTTAAGTATTAAAGTTATTTTTCCATAAACTAACATATTTGTTTACATTTTTGACAAATATTTGCGCGTCGATGTCCCATTGCCACCCAGTATATGTATTTTCTTTCCAATATTTTGGTGTTTACTTTTGATTTAAAAAACTGAAGTGTTTACCAACTTTTGTTGCTGACTGTACGACTCGTCTTATGTGATAAAAATCTATTGTTTAATAATTAGGTTGACAAATCATTAAGTTGTTGGTCCCGGCTGTCATTTGTGGATCTTTGACAGTCGTTACGGGTCGTCAGTAGCCCGAAAGTCTGACAACCAGTCTAATCAAGGGGTATCATATTACCCAGTATAGTTTGACCAAAACCGCTGTACCGCGCCTTCGGTATGTGCGCGGCGAGACGGGGGGGGGCAGTGCAGGCAGCTCATTCGTCATCGCTCACGGCGTCCCGCGCCCCGCCTCGCCGCGCATTCCTAAGGCGCGTTACAGCAGTTTCGGTCAAACTATAACTGGGTTGTGGAGGTCAGATAGGCAGTCGCTCCATAGAAAATACTGGTACTTAGCTGCATCCGGTTAGACTGGAAGCCGACCCCAACATAGTTGGCTAGGCAGATGGATGAGGTTGACAGATCATATTTTTTTTTTTTTGTATTTTTAGTCATTCATCATCATAATGATGGTGATAAAATAACGCATAATTTGTAGTATAGTATAGATAAATACCTAATCATTGTAAATACTAGATGTAAGCAATGTATTTAAAAAAAAACTTTTTTCAATTTATTGTGTTTAATTACTGCTACTGTTAGCCTGCATCATCCCACTACTGGGCAAATACCTCTCCCAAAGACTTCCAGCTCTTTCGATCCAGGGCTAAAGTAGATCACCGCCAAATAGCACCGTCAATGCTTAGGTTAAGTGAGCTGTCATCCATGTTAGGGATTGTCACTATTGACAGTTCACTTCAAACTCACTAACACACACATAAGTCTTCACGGTGAGATTTTACAGAATGAACGACTGATTTACACCCGTAAGACGCCCTCGTAACATACGGTCCAGTTGAAAATCAGTGTCAGGCATTACTTGACATATATGCTGAATTGAGCCCACAATACTATTTTTTAAGTATTTTTTTCTGATTTTAGTTCTTGTATTAATAATGGCGCCGCTTCCCTTGTTTACAAACTAAACTAAATTTAAGTTCAGTGCATCTTTTTCTTTCTATGTCATTTAAAAAAGGGACAGAAGATAAATATTAGTTTAGTCCTGTCAAATTAGTCAGCGCCTGACGTAAATTGACGTATTTTTAGTCGCCATGTTTTTAATCACGTCTAAACTTGTCTATAGAGTATCTTAATTTGACAGGACTAAACTATATAATAATAATATTTTATCTTCTGTCCTTATCTTAATGAAATAGGAAGAAAAAGATTCGCTGAACTTAAATTTAGTTTAGTTTGTGAACAAGGTAATCGGCGCCATTGTGTGTCCTTAACCTGGGTAAAATTATTTATTTTTTCACCTCACTGGTAGTTTGTTTTCTCCAACTCGTCGCGCCTTCTTCTATGGGGCTGCCGTGACGCCTTCTAACAGTCTTAGGGCTCCACGTAGTAGTTATATTGGCCCACGGCTCATTGGGCATACAGCAGACCTGGTTAGCCCAGTCCCACTCAGCTGATACCCCCGTGCCTCGAAAAGCACGTAAAGCCGTTGGTCCTGCGCCTGATCTCTCCCCGGTCGTGTCGGATTGCCGTCCCATCGGACTATGAGAGTAAAGGAATAGAGAGTGCACCTGTGTTTGCGCACACACTTGTGCACTATAATATCTCCCGCGTACCTGGCTAATCTCCGTCGAGATGGGCCACCGTGACCGAAATTGGTCGGGAGGCTATTATTATTTTATCACAAGCAAAGCACGCGTCGTTTCGTGAGATAAAAATCCTACTATAATAAACTCGAAAGTTTGTATGGATGGATGGATGTTTGTTACTCTTTCCGGCAAAAACTTCTGAACGGATTAGTTCATAACCAGGATTAACACATAGGATTTTATCCCGATATTCCCACGGGATCGATACTTACGCGGGTGAAACCGCGGGGCGCAGCTAGTATTGTAATGTGTAGGGAAAAGAAAATAATACAACAACAATTTACACTAGTTAACTTAGTTTATTTAAACCTAATTATTGTGCGTCGTTTGTACAATGTACGGACTAACAAATAAATGCTACATTTGTGCTTTGGCAAGAGTAACTTACAATTAATTAATAATATCTATATCTTTACACACACTACACATGACATAATCAGCAGTGATAGGAATAGGTAGTGCCTATTTGCCTAAACTTTGAAGAACAGAGGCAAGAAACGGAGACTTCCTTAGGACTTCATTTTTTCCGGGACATCTGTCCCGAAATTCGGGACAACACTTTTAAATACATTAAAAAAATATGTTATTTGGAATAAGTAATTCGTCTATATTTACCTAAAGTTTGCGACTAGACATAACATAATAAATAACATTCACAGTCGTTACAACCATAAAATTTTCTGAATTTTTTTTTTGGAGATCTTTTTGTAAATGACTTTTTGATCTTAATAATTAAAAGTGTTGTCCCGAATTTCGGAACAGAAGTCCCGGAAAAAATTTAGTCCTAAGGAAGTCTCCGTTTCTTGTCTCTGTTATTCGAAGTTTAGGCAAATAGGCACTACCTATTCCTATCACTGATAATCAGCCTCTATTGTTCCCAGTGCTGGGACACAGGCCTCCTACCTTCGAGAGGGAGTGGACTGTAATCCACCACGCGGCCCAGTGCGGGTTGGTAATGTCACAAACATGTCTTCGAATTTTTGGTTCTAGGACATGCCGGTTTCCTCACGACGTTTTCCTTCACCGTTTTGAGAGCAGTGGTGATGAAATTATTTACACAAAGTAACGCGCCTGCCTGGTTCGAAAGCACGACCTACGACTCGGTAAGTCGTGGTTTCGAACCTGCCACATATATACCTTATTGGTGATGTTCTTCAGAAAGGTCAGGTGCGCAGTACTCCCAGCCGGCGTGCGTGTATGACCAGATGTTTGATCGTAAACGAAAGGAGTATGTAAGGATCGTAGCAGGTGATGTTTGGTTCCTGCCAACCCCTATGGGGAGAAGGTGTGAGTCTATGTGTGTGTGTGTACCAATATTTTTGTGACAATGAATTTTGAATAATTTTACTAGTAGTATTTACAATTTCAGTTTAAGTATAGGATTGGAGTGTAGCCTTAGGGACGCTATGGTGCGAGGGCTTAGAAAAATTTTCAAATTTATTTTTCTTTTTTTTTCGGAAACTCAATTTTATTCCAGTATCGGGTTGACATTGACCATAGAAACCATTTAGGCTCTGAGACTCCGCCCCTAAGATGACCCACTGACCAAGTATAGCGTTACCCAGTAACTGGGTTGTGGAGGTCCGAAGACCAATCCCAGTGTTCAAATCTTATCTCGGCGACGATCAATATAAAAAACTTGTCAAAAATGTAGGAATTTTTTTAGATAATTTTGACAGACAGACAAATTAGAATGCGAACGTTCTATATACTGGAATTGCCTCTCAGATAGTCGCTCCACGTAAAATATATTTAGTTGCATCCGGTTAGACTGGAAGCCGACCCCAACATAGCAGGCAGATGATGATGATTTCAAATTTCTGTTTGACCTAACGCGGGAATATCATGGTTCACTTTTAGCCTTTCAAGTTGGTTGAATCAACTAAAATGATAATATTTTGTGATATTTTTGGCAAGATGTCGGCGATAAACCAACTCATTGAGATGAAAATCCAGGAACTAATTTTCTAAAATTTCTTCTGTCTTCAAATAAACTTTTTACGAATATTACCTGAAAATAAACAATAAATATATTAGATACTAGCTTCTGCCCGCGGCTTCGCCCGCGTGGATGTCGGAAAGGATAAGAAGTATGTCCTTCCCCAGGATGACTATCTCTTTGGCATCTGCTGCCTCTAAATATTTCGAAGATTTATGTTTACGATCTTTATCATTTATTTATTTAATTCGGTTTAATTTTAAAGTTTACAGCCCAAATGAATAAGATTTTTGAAATAAACCTTGTCGTCCCCTTTTACCACGACATAGGTTTTGTTTTAAAAAAAACGTTTGATATGTTCCCATTATACCCATTTTAGAGTTAATGGAAGCAAGCAGTAAAATCCACCCCTTAAACTTTATCGCCATTTTCCACCCCGGTAAGAGACGATTTTTGAAAAACCCTTAAAACACATACTTTTTGTTTTAAGTATTAGTATCGAGTTTCGAGTTAATTCGTCCGAGCGGTTTAATATTTTTTCTTACCTATTAACTTTTTCACCTCCTGAAGCCTCTGTGAGAATTTTTTTTAAACTAAAAGTGACCATCTGTATTATTAATGAGGCAAATATTGCCAAGTATCAAGTTTACTAACCAAAGGAAAAAGATTTTTCATATTAACTGTATCCCGTCTTTTCACCCCACTGGCGTAAGAAAAAAAAAAAAAAAATATTGGATGTTTCCATAATTTGACACAAAGCTGTTGTATACCAATTTTTAAGTTAATCAAGCCACGTAGTAAAATACGCCCCTTAAAAAAATAATTGCCCCTTTTTGCCTCGTCAGCGGTCGATTATCGAAAGACCCAAAAACTTATCATCGTTACTTTCTTGTCAAAAAACTTTTTTGAAAACAAAAACAACCGACTTCCAAAACCGACACTATAAAGTGAAAAATAACTTTAATTTCGGAAGTCGGTGTCGTTGGGTTCGCATTTTCGTTCTTTGCCACCGACTTTCGAAATTAAAGTTATTTTTCACTTTCTAGTGTCGGTTTTGGAAGTCGGTTGTATTTTTTTTTCAAAAAAGTTTTTATTTTTCACTTTTAAGTTGTAATTTTTACCAATACTTTTGGTTTAAAAACCAAACTACTGAACCGTTTTTGATGAAATTTCTATGGGACCATTTGGAAAGTATACCCTTTCCAACAAAAAAAGAATTTTTCAAATCGGTTGGCAAGCGAAGGCGCGAACAAATATAAAAAAAAAATACAAACATCCGAATTGAAATCCTTCTCCTTTTTTAGAATTCGGTTAAAAAGTATTAATAAATACTGAGTTTCGAGTTAATCGGATCGCGCATTCAAATTCTTCTACACAAACTTTAACACCAATATATCCCCCTTTGGGGGGTAGTTTTGAAAAACTTATAATGATAAACTTTATTACTTACGTAGGCAAGTATTCTTGCCAATTTACAAGTTTATTAACAAATAACAATAAGATTTTTCATATAAACTGTATCCCCACTTTTCCCTCCCCATAGGGGTGGAATTTTGATAAATCGTTTGAGATGTGTTCATAACTTAACACAAAGATTATTTATACCAATTTTCGAGTTAATCAAGCTACGCTGTAAAATCCTCCCCTGTAAAATTGACTGCCCCTTTTCAACCCGTCAGGGGTAGATTTTTGAAAAACCCTGATACACATTATTCTTTACTTTCAATCTTAGGTATAAATACTGAGTTTCGAGTAAATCGGACCGCGACCTAAAATTCTTCCATACAAAATTTGAAACTCCCTAATCCCTTGTTAGAGGGTAGTTTAGAAAAAAAAAGCTGGCAATCTTCATAATTTATTTAGGTAAGTATTCGTGCCAGGTTTCAAGTTTATTAATTCAAGGAATAAGATTTTTCATACAAATGAAATCCCCCCATTTCACCCTCTTAGGGGTGGAATTTCGAAAAATCCTTTCTTAGTCGATGCCTACTCTTCACGAAGAACACACCCTCCAAATTTCATGTATCTAGGACCAGCGGTTTAGGCTGTGCGTTGATATATCAGTCAGTCAGTCAGTCAGTCAGGACTTTGAATTTTATATATACAGGATATTTTTTTATCCAGTGCGTAAATTTTTACAGGGTGTTCTACCCATGAATATGAACAACATTCACTATGGGACCATCTCTGAAATCACGAAAAAAAAATCAGCAGATTCATACATTTTGGTCGAGTAGGTATTGAACTTTTATAAGAAACAGCTGATTTTTTTTTTGTGATATCAGAGATGGTCCCATAGTGAAAGTTGTTCATATTCATGGGTAGAACACCCTGTGAAAATTTACGCACTGAATAAAAAATTATCCTGTATAGATAGATGAAATATGCAAACAGTCAGTATTCAAGTGAATCGCAATAATCGAATGCAACTATTCGCCTTACTCTCCAGGATACGTGCGTTCGCTACGAATAACTGAATCCTTATGGCAGCGGCGCGTTTTTTTTTCTTTTATGAATGGCATCTCGTAGTTGACCTTGAGAGGTCGTGACTATAACATAACCGGACTATCCTGTGATTGCCTTAAGAATTCTTAAAGCCTCCAGCCAGGGCTACATCTAGATTAAAACTAAGCGACTGCACGCTAAGGGCACCCCCTGTGGGGTACGAACCTCGGCTTAGGGCGTCGCTGGGAGAGGGCAGCAAAGGGACAGGCTGGATTGAATTGGTATTATTAATGCTTTGTTGAGCGCGGCGTTTCCTAGGACTATCTCTGAGAAGAAAGGCCGAAACAAACTCAGAGGTCTCAGTCGGGGGATTTAAAGCTACAGGCTCAGCTACGGCGCGGGCTGGCACTTCAGCGGGCAAGGGTCGGAGGGGCAGCGGCGCGGCTCTCAGCGCGCTTTATATAGCCACGGACGCGCAAGCGCGAGGCGTGTACGTACTTTGATAGAATACCTTAACAAATGTTCGCCGTGATTCTTTAAATTGACATAACTTTTTTATTTATGAACCGATTGACATGAAATAAACACTAAATGTTAAGTGAAGCTTACTACAATATATTAGTGAAAACCGCATCTAAATCGAATAAGCCGTTTCTGATATTTCAGATAGGTTCGGCATCGATATAATAACAACCCCTGCTACTTATTTTTTATATATTTTCATTGTACAGACACCACTTTTCTACAATTTTATTATATGTATAGAATAGATAGAAGATAATATATATATACAGTAATAAAAATCTTAAATTCACTGACAGACAACGCACAGCCTTGTGAACCCTGTCCACTGGGTTAACCGTTTTTTGACAGCTGTCTTGCAGGTTTTATAGCAGAAATCAGCGTAAAAATAAAGTATGCACTGGTTTGCCGTATCAATAGGGTTTACTACACATTAAAACACAACGTTATTTATTCATAACATTTTATGAAAGTTTAAAAATCGAAATAAAAAATTAACATGTTGTTTATGGTGGCAAATCCGTATCCTGGCAAATAATTTATATATTTTATTGATATTTGAGTTTTTCTATACTGCAGCCTAATTACGTAACACACAATCAATAGTAATCTGAATCATTTTGAAGCAAATTGCTAATCCATTGCTTCATTAGTTCGAAAAATTTGTCTGTTCATCACGTAAATAACGCAATGAATGTTGTTGAACTGTCAAAATGAAACCGATTCCGATTGATCGTGTGTTACGCAATTAGGGTGCTGATTTACCTGTAATATAAAATTATTACTTTCGATTTATTCATTTAAAGCGAATACATTAGATCCCATCACTCAGTACGACAGAATGTAATTTAATACGCATAACAATTATAATTATTTATTTTGTCAAAACTGATACACGTACGGTATTATGGCTGTAAGAAACCACAAATAAGATAAGGCAGTTTATATATTTATTACGCATTTTAAAGTTAACTTTTACGTAATCTGGAATATGTACGTTCTAAGACAGCTGTCAAAAAACGGTTAACCAAATGGACGGGGTATAGTCAAATGACACTCAAGTTTCGGAATTGGGAAATTGGAAACACAAAATGTCTACGCAAACACAGTGAGATATTTTGAATTCGAGGATGAAGGACAAATTCTCAATTCAGAAACCGGGTGTAAGACAGTAAAGTAAGGCTCACCTGTGTAAATCCAACTAATAACATTAATAGCACATGCCCTATTGACCACGTTAATACTCTGAAACAAAAAGAAAATACATATTAATTACTAGCTGCACTCCGTGGTTTCACCCACATAAGTCTCGATCTTTTGGTAATATCGGGATAAAAAGTATCCTACGTCCTAATGCAGGTCATGGTCTACCCATGTGCCAAATTTCATCCAAATCCGTGCAGCCGTTTTAGCGTGTAAGCGTAACAAACAAACAGAAAAATAAAATCATTTCTCTTTATAAAAATAGTTTAGAAAATGAAAGCTTCAGTAGTAAAGTTGGCAATAGGGTAGTTGCCTGGGTAAAAAACTGATTATTATATTTAGTCCGTCAGTTAGATTATCGAAAAATAATGGACACGTATTTTTTCTTTTGTCAATCAAACAAAAAATGACAAAGATAAAGCGCGTCAAAATTTGGGAGTAGGGGTCGTGACGTAACGCCTTGCTAAAAAGTGTAGCAAGGCGTGACGTCACGCGGAACTTTAACGGGCGATATCTTCATCAGTTTTTATATAATTGACAAAAGAAAAAATACGGGTCCAATATTTTTTGATAATCTAACTGACGGACTAATTAGAATGTTTTAGGTATCTAGCCTATTGACATTATTTTTAAACGTGAAAGAAAGAAGGTGCCTTTGTACTCAAATTATAATTATGTCATATCTCTATGTACTTTACTGTGTGTACATAAATAAAATAAATAAATAAGGTGCATAGTGATAAGAATCTCTGGCCTGTTCCGAAAGTATCCGATAAAAATATAAACAAACCCTGTTCTGTCTAATTTGTTACGAAATCAATTACTAAGCAGGAATGACTCATTTATCTTTAAGTTTCAGCTATAAACCTCACCATTTTTTCAGTGTTTAGTGTAACTACTGCAGTCTGCGCGCGGCGGATATGTTGTCTCCCTCTAACTGTATCTCTCTCTCTCTCTCTCTCTCACCTGTCACACATGTCCTCGGCGAGGTTCCTGTCTCTCGCCTCGTGTGCCGAGTGTAACTCCTGCAGTCTGCGCGCGGTGGATATATTGTCTTTAACTTTGGAGACTGATTCTGATATGTCGCGTACTCTCATCATGTAAGTTTCTGCTGCGTTTCCTGGGGAGACAGATGATTAAGTACCGTGTTATACGAGTGTATTACAAGTAGGGTTACCAGATGGAAAATTGAAAAGTCCTGACAAAAAGCCTGATTTCCATAGCAAAGTCCTGAGATTTTGTCGCATACGAATTCAAAACTTTGTGGAAAAATTAGTAATTGGTTTTGTGCACGTATGTTGATTCTAACTCTAAAGATATGTTGATGTTAATTACGCTGATTTGTGAATATATCCAAAGAAGAAACAATTATATGTTTTTCTATAAGTTGTTTCTTTCTAATTAAAAATCTACTGTATTTTATTGAAAATCGATAAATCCTGAGATTTCCAAAATCCGCCCGCAATCCTGTTAGCAGCCTAAAAATCCTGAAATCTCAGGACAAATCCTGAGATATGGTAACCCTAATTACAAGGCATATGTATACTGCAGGGTCAAACTACTTTTGCAGCGGTCAGTCCAAAGATTTCTTACAAACGAATATGTAGGCCGAATATTACAAAAAATCACTGATTAGGTACGTTTAACGCTTAACGAATTAAAAACATCGTTCTGGCTGAGTCATCTTTAAACGATTCACAGAATCAAAACGATGTTTTAAATACGTTTAACGCCAACCGCACTAAAGCTTTGGCTTCCTTGAAGAGCGGCGGCCGCACTTAACGGCCGTAGTGACGGCTGTCATGAAAATGATGAGAGCGACAAGATTTAAATCGTTAAGGTGCTCCTTCACCAGGGGCTGCAGTCTCGACATTCATAGCGATCGCTTATAGACGGAATTTCGTCGCAAAGTCCTGTCACTCCATACATTACACCTGTCAATCCGGGACTTTACGACCGAATTCGGTTGTTAAGCGATCGCTCTGAATGTCGAGACTGCTGGGGATGGAGCATTCGCGTATTATACGCGAATGCTCCTGGTGAGGGACAACATTACAGAGGGGTAACATTACAGATACGACTTTGAATATTACATTACAATACTACCTCCCTGACTGACAAGCATTCGCATTTAACATTACAGATTTGACTTTGCAAGCATTCACGGCCCGCCGGACACATTTAATTACAAGTGGAGCGCATTGATGTTACAAGTTGTATCAAGGCACTCCACAGCAATTTTAGACGTAATTAAAAACATGGCTACTAAAAATACGTCAATTTACGTCAGGCGCTGACTAATTTGACAGGACTAAACTAATATTTATCTTCTGTCCTTTTCTTAATGAAATAGAAAGAGAAAGATGCACTGAACTTAAATTTAGTTTAGTTTGTGAACAAGGGAATCGGCGCCATTATGTTTTACCGTAGAACTTACCAAGCTCCATTTCCTTATCATCATAATCTTTCTCCTCCTGTTCTTCGCCATCTATTAGCATGTCGAAGAATACCTGTAAAAAAACATGGCATAGGTATTTTTAGTACTTAAAAATATTTGCAACTCAACAAGATGGCGGTGGCACATTATTAAGAGTAACCATTAAAATTTTTCGCCGGTTCTTCTCCATGGCAAATGACCCATTGGAACCGTGCACCTAGCTTCTGATGTTACATAAGTGTCCGTGTATGGCATAATTAGTTTAAAATTTTCCCACTGCTGGGACACAGGCCTCTGTGAGAGGGAGTGGGCCGCAATCCACCACACGAGCCCAGTGCGAGTTGATAAAGAAAGAAAGAAAGAAAAAGTATTTATTGCGACTCGTACAGGAAGATCATAAACTAAACACAGTTAAAAATAAAATAAAAAACAAATTAGGTATGTAAAAAAAAAGTAACGAAAATAAAAATTAAACAGAAAGTCCTATACGAGGCCAAAAGGCTCCTATCTCAGCATGACGCTTAAACCAGCGCTGCGACATTTAAAAAATAAATGTCGCAGCGCTGGTATTCTGATAGGGTCTGTTTTTCTGGTAGATGTCACATGTCTTCGAATTTATGGTTCTAGGTTACGCCGATTTCCAAACGATGTTTTCCTTCACCGTTTACACAGAGGGCGCTGTTGGTAACCATTTGTGCAATTGTTCTGTGAAAAGTATTAATCGTAGTCATTCGTTTGACTATTCGGTACGTTAGCGCCATCTCGTGGCGCTAGACAGAGTCTAGCCTGAGTTCGTGGTGCGACAAGAGCAACAGCTACAAAAGCGGTGTTAGCAGAGCTCTCGGGAGAATTGAAACATTGGACATCGTACGAACAACATGTGCATAGAAACTGTCAATTGCGTTCCGTATCGTTGAGTTGTGCGATTGTGTAATTCGCTAGTGTGACTACTCGTAACTTGTTCGTAAATTATAATCTGATTTGAACTGTAAACCGTTTTTCCATTGTGCTATAACCGACAATACCCATACATAGTACGCCCACAGTAATTAAAATATGCCTGATGTTAACAAGAGACAGACAAACCTTCTCCATCATATTGATAGACAAGATGGCGGCATTAGTTCCGATTTTGGGCACACGTCAAAAGAACCTTGTAGCACTTTATTTTCGGCTCGAATATCATTAGTAATGGCGTCTCTAGTCGCTGCCGGCGCGGGAATTCCGTGCTCTATGGTCGGCCCGTCCATAGATAATCACAATAACAACCTCACCGACAAAAATAAATAAAATACTCACAGTTTTCTGACTAAAAGTACTGAAGCTGTTATCGAAGCAGAACCGGTAATCTCCGTTCAGCGTGGCGGTGTGTCGGTGAGAGTTCTCTGGCTTCTTGTAGTCCGCTACGATGACGCGGCCCACCGGGTCCGTCATTTGGAATGACACGTCTAAGTCGCCGTGTGTTGAGTCTATGACCTGCAACAAATCAGGTTTTTTCACATAATGTCGTCTCATGCATGAGGTTGTGGGTTCAAATGTGACTTTTTCAATTCATATGTAAGTAATTTCAGAGTTTATCTTGAACATTAGTGACATCGGTAAAGGAAAAACATCGCGCGGAAACCGGCATGTCCTAGAACCAATAATTCAAAGACATCTGACATCTACCAGCCCGCACTGGGCCCGCGTGGTAGATTCAAGACAACCCACTCCCTCGAAGAGAGGAGGCCTGTGTCTCTGCGGTGGGAAAATTACAGGCTGATTCTGCTAAAAAATAAAATTATATAGTGAAATTACGACAAAACCAATTAAGGTTGGCTTTTCGAGAGAACCGAGTAACCGAGAGATAAAAAACCGGCCAAGTGCGAGTCGGACTCGCCCATGAAGGGTTCCGTTACGTTACGATTTATGACGTATTAAAAAAAAACTACTCACTAGATCTCGTTCAAACCAATTTTCGGTGGAAGTTTATATGGTAATGTACATCATATATTTTTTTTAGTTTTATCATTCTCTTATTTTAGAAGTTACAGGGGGGGGGGGACACACATTTTACCACTTTGGAAGTGTCTCTCGCGCAAACTATTCAGTTTAGAAAAAAATAATATTAGAAACCTCAATATCATTTTTGAAGACCTATCCATAGATACCCCACACGTATGGGTTATATGAAAAAAAAATTTTTGAGTTTCAGTTCTAAGTATGGGGACCCCCAAAATTTATTGTTTTTTTTTCTATTTTTGTGTGAAAATCTTAATGCGGTTCACAGAATACATCTACTTACCAAGTTTCAACAGTATAGCTCTTATAGTTTCGGAAAAAAGCGGCTGTGACATACGGACGGACAGACAGACAGACAGACAGACAGACATGACGAATCCATAAGGGTTCCGTTGCCATTTGGCTACGGAACCCTAAAAACAATGCACATAAGCGTGTGGACTCTCCTTGGATGGATAATTAAAAACTTTATGAAGTTGTTATGTTGCTAAGTAACTTTGCGATAACTATGATATGCGAACGAAGAACTTCGAATGCCTAAATGCGCACTGTTGGATTTTCAACGCTCGGCTCAGCGCCGTTTGACCACTTTCTGGCCCCCCTCCACCTACGTAAGAATAAAAAAGACTTGGATGAACCCCCTCCCCCCTTTTTAATCTTACGTAAGGTCCAGTATCTACCAACATTGCAAAGAGAAAGTAGCAAAAAATTAAAAACATCATTTTTTTTTTTGTTATCTTACGTAAGAACAGTCTAGACCTCTCCCACCCCCACGTAAGATAAAATAAAACTTGTTTGGACCCCCCGCCCCTGACTGGGAGCTTTTTTTTTTCAGGATGGGAAATCATCAAAATATGACTCCTCCCGCTCTGGGTGGAGCAGAAGGGAGTGTCAGACTCTTACTGACTAAAACCCACCCGTGTTCCTTCCTTAGTCCTTTATGTTCCAGGGCAGCGGTAACCCTTTCGGACGATCCCGCTACCCTGGCAGGCTTCGGCCCTATCGGGCCCCGTCACTTCTGCTGACATCTCTTTGAGGCGCACGTGAAACACATACGCGCCGTCCGGCACGGGCCTGGTCCTGATCGGACGGTGAGTTACCCATTACTCACCGCCCGCAGGCCCGCGCCTACGGTGGCCGGGACTGGGAGCTTTAAGTTTACATAAGGCAAGGAGTCACGACCTCTCAAAGTCAACTACGAGATGCCATATATAAAAACAAAAAAAACCCCTCCCCCCTCAAATCGTCTTACGTAATAAATGAACAGAATCCTAAGTTGTAAATCCAACAGGCAGTATATCCACCGCTTGATTAAAACTATTAACTAGCCATAGACACGTGTGATTAATTTTTAATTGAAAAACATGCATCATCGTGATTATGTGACTTTTATCAAATGTAATCAAATCGAATACAGTCTCACGTCACTGGTAACACTTGCACTATGAAAATCGCCCTTATTGCTACGACTTAAAGGTGCTCATCATCATCATAATTTCAGCCGAAAGACGTCCATTGCTGGACATAGGCCTCCCCTAAGCACCTCCACTTCGACCGGTTCTGTTCTTCTCGCATCCGACGAGTTCCTGCGGCTTTAACAAGGTCGGCGCGGTCCACCTTGTGGGAGGCCTTCCAACGCTACGTCTTCCGGTACGCGGTCGCCACTCCAGAACCTTTCGGCCCCATCGGCCATCTGTTCTGCGAGCAATGTGCCCTGCCCGCTGCCACTTAAGTTTGACAATTCATCAATTAAAGGTGCTGTCAGTGCCAAAATGTTACCGCTGATGTGTGGATACTTTACGTGTTTCCAGTTATCGGTGTTACATAATATCACGCCTTTATTTTTTAATCCTACTAATATTATAAACGTGAAAGTTTGTATGGATGGATGGATGGATGTTTGTTACTCTTTCATGCAAAAACTACTGAACGGATTGGGATGAAATTTGTCACACAGATGGTTTATAACCAGGATTAACATACAGGGTGGCAGAGACATCGACGAGCAAACTGTAACCATGGATTCAGCACATGAGTTTAGACCCCATAGCGTCGAAATTTTTCGTCGGTTATTAAAAAAAATATATTGCTGTTCCAAACATTTTCACCATTTTTTTGATAACCGACGAAAAATTTCTACGCCATGGGGTCTAAACTCATGTGCTGAATCCATGGTTACAGTTTGCGCGTCGATGTCCCTGGCACCCTGTATAGAATACTTTTAATCCCGATATTCCCACGGGATCGAAACTTACGCGGGTAAAACCGCGGGGCGCAGCTGGTCAGTCTATAAAGTTCCCACTGCTGGAACACAGACCTCTTCTCTTCGAGAGGGGGTAGGCTTTACTCCACCACGGGCCCAGTGCGGGTTGGTAGATGTGACATATTGTCTTCGAATGTTTGGTTCTAGGACCGGACCACGGAGGGGCCCGTGGCTAAAAAATAACAGCCGCACAGGTCGATCGGTCAGGTTAAGCTACACTTGCCGCGGTTGGTCTGTGGATGAGTGACCATCTTTACATACCGAGACCCCTCCGTGCCTCGGAAAGCACGTTAAGCCGTTGGTCCCGGCTGTCATTCGTGGATCTTTGACAGTCGTTACGGGTAGTCAGAAGCCCGAAATTCTGACAACCAGTCTTACCAAGGGGTATCGTATTACCCAGTAACTGGGTTGTGGAGGTCAGATAAGCAGTCGCTACATGTAAAATACTGGTATTCAGCTGCATCCGGTTAGACTGGAAGCCGACCCCAACATAGTTGGGAAAAGGCTAGGCAGATGATGTTTGGTTCTAGGACATGCCGGTTTCTCCACGATGTTTTCGTTCACCGTTTTACCAGCTCCGGCAAAGTGTTATTGTGTTTTTCCGTCAGGAATTTCTTAATAACAGCCTGGAGCCTGGAATAATGCCAGGTTGATGGCAATAGGCTCGCCTCCTATGACATGGAACTTAAACATAACTGGCGAAAAGTGGGTGTACTATAGATACACTTCTGCCTAACCCTTCGAGGATATAAAGGCGTGATGTTACGAAAATAAAAGCGGACTTAAAATGTTATCAGTTATGTTTATTCAGTCACGAAATAGCACCATTTCACTATTGGCTAATTTATTTGTGTTATTATTATTTTAATGTTCTGATAAAACTTGTCAAGCAGGTATAGGCAACCTTTTATTTGTATAACATTACATAACGTCTGTATTCAAACTCAAACTCAAAGCATTTATTTCAAATAAACTAATTACAGGCACTTTTGAATTGTCAAGGGGTCGGTCAGTCAGAAAGATGAAGTTAGTTGCCCATTCCAAAGCGTAGTAGGTTCCTATGGAGAAGAACGGGCAAGAAATTCCGTGGACACTCTTTTAAATCAAAATAATATGGTTACAAAGTATTGGTTACATCAGTCATGTTAAAAATTATGCATGTGAGAACGATGCAGAACGTTAAAAGCGTCCGTAATGAAAAAATTAAAAAAAAAACCATTGAAATATTAAATTAAAATAAGCCATGGCAGCCGAAACGTGCTATCTGAGTCACGGGGGCTTCACACCACCAACTTACAAACTCCGAGCTGATAGGGACTAACCACACTTATTCAGCTCTGTTCAGCTTTTGTCCATAGAAAACAACGATTTTGTATGGAATGCGTACGCGGTCGTAAAGCTGAACGGCACCCTAATTGCGTAACACACGATCAATCGGAATCGGTTTCATTTTGACAGTTCAACAACATTCATTGCGTTATTTACGCGTTGAGCAGACAAATTTTTCGAACTTATGAACCAATGGATTAGCAATTTTCTTCAAAATGATTTAGATTCCGTTTAACAGTGTAACAGGGTAATACGATACCCCTTGGTAAGGGTTTCTGACAACCCATAACTGATTATACCAAATAGTCACAAATGTTGTTGGCACGGTTGGCGCAGTGGTTAAGCGATTGACTGCTGCGCTGCGTGTCGCGGGTTCGATTCCCGCACGGAACAAATATTCGTATGGCCTACAAGTAGTTGTTCCGGGTCTGGCTGTTTGTGTATGTGAGTTTAAATGTTTGTAAACGCATCCACGATACAGGAGAAATTTGTAGTGTAGGGCAACGTTTTTTTTTTTTTAAAAAAAAATCAATTAAAAAATATTTTGCATCTCCCCATTGTTGAACACCCCTGTTCTAACATTTACAGCCAAATTAAAACAAATGGCTTTAACTGGGGCTTATCAAACACTATATATGTAATAAAAGTAATTGTCGCTAAGAACTATATACTTCATTCCAAACCACAAATAGCGGACACTGGCCGCACAGCTGCTGGGCTAAAGTGGAACTGGGCTGGCCATATCAGTCCCATGTCGGAGCAGGAATATGCAAAAGCTACCACTCAGTGGATCCCATATGGCAGGAAACGACGTCAAAGCGTGGCAGGTCCGAATAGAGATGGCAGGTTGAGCTGGACTTCTTAAAGGATTGACCCACAATCGCAGTAGACCGGGAAAAGTGGAAGGAGGGAGAGTAGGGGAGGCATTTGTCCTACAGTGGGACACCAGAGGCTCAAAATAATCAGTTGAATGCCGTAATTACAAAAACAATTTAAAAGCCAATGGCCCTGATTCCCGTGTTCACAAACTAAACTAAATTTAAATTCAATGCATCTTTTTCTTTCTATTTAATTTAGAAAAGGACAGAAGACAAATATTAGTTTAGTCCTGTCAAACTAGTCAGCGCCTGACGTAAATTCACGTATTTTTAGCAGCCATGTTTTTAATCACGTCTAATCTGTCTATGGAGTATCTTAATTTGACAGGAGTAAACTAATATTTTATCTTCTGTCCATTTCCTAATGAAATAGAAAGAAAAAGATGCACATAACTTAAATTTAGTTTAGTTTGTGAACAAGGGAATCAGGGCCACTGTGTCTCATGTGAATCCACTTTCCACGTTGTGAAGGGTTGAAAGGTAAAATTTATAAAAAGGAGGTTTACTTTTGACTAGCTTCAGCCCGCGATTTTCCCTGCTTTGTAGTTAACTATACTATAAAATATACCCTATGGCACTCGACAATAGTGTAGTTTTCTACCAGTGAATGTTTTTTGGTATTGGATCAGTACTTCCAGTTAGTAAAATTACTAATTCTACTTTGTCAGTAAGCAGAGTTCGCGCAGCTGAATTTTGGGCCATAGATGTTGGAACTTTTTGCCATCAATATGCTAAGAAGAACTTCCAGAGATTACCTACTCATCATCACCTGCCTGCCTTTTCCCAACTATGTTGGGATCGGCTTCCAGTCTAACTGGATGCAGCTGAATACCAGTATTTTACATGGAGCAACTGCCTATCTGACCTCCACAACCCAGTTACTGGGTAATACGATACCCCTTGGTAAGACTGGTTGTCAGAATTTCGGGCTTCTGACTACACGTAACAACTGATTACCTCCTACATTCAAATTTACAAACTGTAGCCCTTCGTAATACAGGGTGGCAGGGACATTGACGCGCAGCTTGTTACCATAACTTCAGCACATGATTCGAAATTCCCCGTATAAAATAAAATCCTATTTGATACATTGACTGTGTAGTTATCACACTTCTCTATGAAACAGCAGATTTTTTTTTTTGATACACTAGGTGTTCTAGAATGTGTAGATAACCCCTGGGAGTAAGGATCCGATTTAAAAAAAAATCTTGGTATAACAGCAGGAGAATGATGATTATGAATAAGGGAAATAATACTACACTAGTGAATGATGTTTGTTGAGTATATTACTCATGCTTTTTCAGTTCAGCAACTGAGTTGGCGTGTAGCCAAGAAGTGCTTCGTGAAAATCAAGTTTTATTGTAAAACTACAAATGAAAACTCGAAACACCACTAAGATCCATTTTTTAATTCATGTTTTACATAGTCAATAAACTTTAAAAGTTAACAGTTGTAAAAACATGGCTAATTATTAGATATTATTGAAGAGTTTGGCGTTTTATTTTATCTCTAAGCCCTTAAGAAAGAGGTTATCTACCAACGGCGATAAAATATAATTTTACACCTTACCTGATATTCTATGTCGATAATTTCGTTAGGGAGCACTTTATGATAGAAACAGTCCACTTTTCCCGCTTGCACCATTATCGTCATGTCTTTTTCGTAAGCAAAAACTACGCTAAATATAGTAGTTAAAAATATGTAGCGCATTTTTGTGAAAAATAACGTTTTTACTGTTTTATATTACGATTGATGCAGCGAGGGATGCCTGAAAAGTTATTTTTAGTATTTGGGAGCGTTGTTTCTGTATAACAATAAAGCAAAATGACTGAAATGATCGAAATATTTCCCAAACAAATAAACAGTGAAAGAACCGAACCGAACGGATGTTCGTAATCGTTCTGAAATTTTATGACTTTTTTATTGACATAGACATTGACAGTTCGCATCTCTTTCCATTGGTGGCCTGTGCTGCCACCCCTATTGTAAAAAAATTACAACATCATAGTTTTAAGGGTTTCCAAAATAAAAGGTATGTTGTTTTAACAAAAACGTAAAATGTTTGTAATATTACAAAAGTTATGTGCGGTGATTCTTTTGATCATTATTCTTGTTTTTTTTTTGCTACGGAAACATACGTCAACAATACTTCGTTCAGAAACTTAAACAAAATCCTTACACTTGAGCATTATTTTTTTTGTCCTGCTTTCACTCAGCGTTATTTCCATAGGCATCTGTCATCGTTATGCTTCTAATGAGAAGAAATTTGTTTTGAACATCAAAAAAGAAAACAACAAAAAACATGCACAGACTACTAAAATCTACAAATTATATTTTTTGGAACAGAAGCTACTTTTTAGACTAAAACCCTTGCTCAACCTTCCTCATTTTAGTTAAAATGTCAAGTGGTAGCGGACCGGGCGCTCCGCCCCCAGGCGGCGTGGTCCGGAGCAGTGCATTGTCCTTCGTTGCGTCTGCGCAGCCTACGGCAACAGCTGACAGCATTCCCGGGAACTCGCAGGAAATGGATCGGGAACAAATAGAACAAGCAGGTAGAGGAATCATTTTACTCATCCTAGATTTTAGCCAGTATACAAAAAAGCTCGGTTGGCTTTACTTGGGATTTGCCAGCTCTTTAGTTTTGTACCATGCTCTGCTGGTACCAGTTCGCTGACATGTAGTCAGTGTACAGATGTATATAACTCTATAAACACCTGATATGACCCCTGATCCTCTTGTCTTAGATCTGTACATACTAGCTAAACATCCACTACAAAGCATTTATTTCAATTAAACCATTTACAGGCACTTTTGAATTGTCAAAATTAAATAGTGGGTCAGTTAGTCAGAAAGTTCAGCCCATTCCAAAACATAGAACTCTATGGAGAAGAACGGTCAAGAAACTCCAAGGACACTGTTTCCTCACCATAAACATAGCTATTCATATACAAACTGATACTATGAATCAATCTCATAATATAAACTCTTGATAACCACTGTCCCAAATAGATGAAAAGCCAGATTGTGTCGTCCACTCTTCAGTGTTGATGTGCTGGGTATACTTTGGCTTTTCATCTAGGTATTTGTGACCATGGTCAAAAGGTTATGGAACATTCATTCCCACTGTTACTGAAACCCATAGGCAAGTCTATTTCTATCTTAGTAACATCTTCCATAGATCGTCTAGTTCCAGCCGGACTGACAGCATTGTGTGAAACTTGCTCCAGGCTTTACCCAGACCAGCCCAACCCTCTGCAAGTCACTACAAGACTCAAGTATTGGTAAGCTTCTCAACAATATGCACTAGTATTAGTTATATGTATAGATAGGAATGTATTAGTTTCATATTTGTTTTGTCTACTTTCAGGTTAGGCGGACATGATCCCCTGGACTATATCAGCATGTACTGGAACCCTGGGAAGCCTGAGGAACACATACTGCCTCATTGGCATTATGTTAGGTAAGTAATTAATACTCAAAATACAGGGTTATACTAAATTAGCTGGGAAAACTTTACAGTGATCTAATGACGAAAACTATTGTCAACGGCCGCATCCTCCGCATCACTATATACTGGTAATGTACCAAAGAGACTGGCGGCATTGGCAGGTGGTATGGCAATGCTTAGCACAGAGGCTAAGCGAGCCCTAGCAGCATGATTATAATAACACTAGCTGTGCCCCGCGGTTTCACCCGCATAAGTTTCGATCCCGTGGGAATATCGGGATAAAAAGTATCCTATATGTTAATCCTGGTTATAAACCATCTGTGTGCCAAATTTTATCCAAATCCGTTCAGTAGTTTTTGCGAGAAAGAGTAACAAACGTCCATCCATCCATACAAACTTTCATGTTTATAATATTAGTAGGATCATCATCTGCCTAACCTTTTCCCAACTATATTGGGGTCGGCTTCCAGTCTAACCAGGCTAATTATAATAATCTTATCGGTAATTATATTTTCGAGCCGTTTGGGGTTGAAAAGCTCAGGCCATGCCGAGTTTGCTGGGCTGTTTAATGAAATCTCCAAACGTCAGGTTGACACTTTCCGTGACTAAGGGCTGGCTTTTACCTTAGCCAGAGGCTAAGCATTGACATACAACGTGGCAATGCGGCCTCTCTTGGGTACATAACCAGTCGACAGTGAGTCGGAAGAATTTTTCAACGCCAGATTTTAGTTCATTCCTCTTTAATAAAGTTTTGTTTCTTCCACCGGCTTCCAGTTTCGGCCTCTCAGACCTGCACGGCGACGGCCGCGTGCATCCGGCGCCGGATCTGTCCCGGGACGCGCCGTCCGGTTACGGTTTCGAGCTGACCATCCGTTTGTCTGCTGAGGAAGGGTTGACGCAACCGCCGCTGTGGCCGGCTGCTTTGTTGCAAGCGCTCGCTAGATATGTTTTTACTACTGGTATGTAGAGTTACAATTACTATTCATTGCAATAGTTCTAATTTAAATCTCTCTGTTGTAGTGTGCCGAAAAGATTGGCGGCGTTATTTATTTATTTAATACTTTAAGCACACTTTACAAAGGCGGACTTAATGCTTCAGGCATTTTCTACCAGTTAACCTTTGTGTGATGCACAGACAAACAGTGTTAGGTGCTTTAAAGGGACGCAAAAACCTATTGAAACTATAAATTTAATATATATACCTAATTATATATAAATATAAGCACTTATAAATATACATAAATACCCGAATAAACTAAAACAAATAAGAAAAACAATGACATTTGCTTACTTTGTTAAGTATTCTATTATTTTAATTATTGTGAATGTGAAGACTACATGGGCAATTTTATTTATATTATTTTTCTCTTTGTTCTCTTAGTTTTTGTCATGGTCTAGCAGTTTGAGTAATTAATGTGGCCTACCCAAATGTCCTTTCTTTGGTATTGTTCGTCGAATCGTTGAGCTCCTTAAGTTTTGAGTTGAGCTGCACAATTTCTGACATATGCGTGCACTGACTGGACAGGTCTCAATCTGTGTGGTTCTTTCCTCAAAAGACCATCTCAGACGTCGACCTACATGGTCTTCATATGATCTGACCAAGATTATGTCTGGACTTTAAAAGAGACTGTGACGTCTGAGTTTGTTTCGGCCTTTCTTCTCAGACTAGTCAGACAGAAAACGCCGACCTCATCTAGTTTTGAAATATGAATGACGTGTAAAAGTGTTCGTACAAACCTACTTACAAAATAAAATCATTTATTATTTATCAATGAGAAAATATTACTGTTGTGAGTGTGTGTAAATAACTCAAAAAAAAGCAAACATTATTATTTAAGGCGGATGCTCCAGGTAGCCCACAAAATTCAAATTTTCTTACGTTTTTTGCAATTTGCTGGTCAGTACTAAGTTATACGTTGATTAAAATATGATTCGCGGCCGTAACAAATATGTATTTACAGAATTATAATCATTAGAAACAGTAATACGACTTGTTAAGTTAGCATAATCCTAAAATGTCAAGATTTCATGAAATAGTCATTCAGTGGGATTATTTGATGTTAGAAAGTTGTGTTGATGACTTTAATGATTATAATTGTGTAAATACGTATTTGTTACGGCCGCGAATCGTATTTTAATCAACGTACAACTTATTACTGACCAGCAAATTGCAAAAAACGTAAAAAAAAATTGAATTTCGCGGGCTACCTTGGAGCATCCACCTTAAGTAAAATACTCTATTTTTTATCCCCGCGGTATTTGTGTCGTGTCTGTGCCATCGTAGGTCCCAAACGAGTAGGACCAATTTCGATGCAGTTTTCTTTATATTGGATAGCCTTGCATTTGACACGTAACACCGCAGGGGTCGATTTATTAGGTTAAGCTACGCTAGCCGCGGTTGGTCCGTGGATCGGTGACCATCTTTATATACCAAGACCCTCCATGTCTCGGAAAGCATGTTAAGCCGTTGGTCCCGGCTGTCATTCGTGGATCTTTGACAGTCGTTACGGGTGGTCAGAAACGGGGTATCATATTACCCAGTAACTTGATTGTGGAGGTCAGACAGGCAGTCGCTCCATGTAAAATACTGGTATTCAGCTGCATCCAGTTAAACTGGAAGCCGACCCCAACATAGCTGAGAAAAGGCAGGCAGATTTTGATGACCACATCACGACAATCCAAGACTTTCCACATTCTCATTCTGTTTTTGCGATAGCTAAAATACTACTAAAATATCGCGGAAACACTGACATCGGAAAATAGGGTATTTGCCTGGGTAAAAAAATAATAATTATATTTTGTCCGTCTGTTAGATTATCGAAAAATAATGGACACGTATTTTTTCTTTTGTCAATCAAACAAAAAATAACAAAGATAAAGCGCGTCAAAATTTGGGAGTCGGGGGTCGTGACGTCACTTGCTTGCGACACTGCTTGCAAAAGTGTCGCAAGCAAGTGACGTCACGCGGAACTTTAACGGGCGATATCGTCATCATTTTTTATATAATTGACAAAAGAAAAAATACGGGTTCAATATTTTTTGATAATCTAACTGACGGAATAATCAGCCAATTTTAAGACAAAATATTGTCCGTACAGGTAACAAGCTCTGCGCCGGCGACCACATCACCTGGCACCGCGCACTGGACGGCGGCGCCACGCGCTCGCGCCTGCGCCACCTGCTGGTGGCCACAGACCCGCAGCTGCACGCCACGAGCACGCCGCACGGCACTGTCGCCTTCCTCCAGGTTAGCGCACTACTTCAACTTTCTGACTAACTGACCGACTATTTAATTTTGACAATTCAAAAGTGCCTGAAATGGTTTAATTGATATAAATTATTTGAGTTTGAGTTTGCACTGTGAAGTTTATGTCTTCGGGTAGCTATAGTGTGTTCCAAAGTGATGAAAATGTAAATTTCTGAATTGTTTTTATCTTTTTTATTACGGATGTACGGTTTTTGACGTGCTTGTCTTTCTACATCGTTCTCACATGTATAATTCCAACATAATAATAATATAATATACAGGGTTATTTGTAAAACACCAACAACCTCTTAAGAGGTCATTGTACTCATCATTATGAACAACTTTTACTATGGGACCAAAACTAAAATCGCGAAAAAAAAATCAGCTGCTCCCTATATTTTGACGAGTTATGCGAACACAAATGTAGGGAACAGCTGACTTTTTTTTCGCGATTTCAGTTTTGATCCCATAGTAAAAGTTGTTCATAATGATGAGTACAAAAACCTCTTAAGAGGTTGCTGGTGTTTTACTAATAACCCTGTATAATTTAAAATATAATAAATACAATATTTTTTTTTTAATATAATTTCTCACCTGATTGGGAGTTATATCTTCGAGCCGTTTGCGGTTGAAACACTAGGGCCATGGGGTCCGAGTGCCCACTTGGTTTTTCGAGATATCGCCAAGCGGTTAGTCGACTCTTCACGTGACCAGAGGGCTGGCCTGTTTTCTTGGCCAAAGAATTAGCATCGCCATACAACGTGGCAATGCTGCCGCCAGCCTTTTGGGCACTGTTCCTGTTGACAGCGATGCGGACGAATTTTTTGATGCCCTATGATTCTTTTGCTTGTTTTTTCACATGTCCATATGTATTACTATTTTAAATGTTAGCTTATATAATGTAAATAAAACCGAAGTATGAAACATGAAAGAGTGTCCATGGAGTGTCTTGCCCGTTCTTCTCCATAGGTATCTACTACGCTTTGGAATGGGCAACTAGCTTCATCTTTCTGACTGACCGACCCCTTGACAATTCAAAAGTGCCTGTAATTAGTTTATTTGAAATAAATGATTTGAGTTTGAGTTTGTAAGCAAACCATGTTCCGTTTAAATTCTTACACAATCACTCACTAAAGGGAATTAGTAACAGATCTATGTTCTACTAGCTGTGCCCCGCGGTTTCACCCGCATAAGTTTCGATCCCGTGAGAATATCGGGATAAAAAGTACCCTATATGTTAATCCTGGTTATAAACCATCGACTGCTGCGCTGTGTGCCGCGGGTTCAATTCCCGCACGGAACAAATATTTGTATTGCCTACAGGTAGTTGTTCCGGGTCTGGCTGTTTGTGTATGTGAGTTTAAATGTTTGTAAACGCACCCACGATACAGGAGTAATTGCTAGTGTGGGGCAGGGCAGCGATTTAAAAAAAAAAAAGAAAAGAAAATTAACTGTATTTAAAACGTTTCAACTTTAAATGTCATCACTTTTCACAACAATTATTGTTTGAATAACATTATTAAATAGTAATAAAAAAAAATCATCGACGGAAGTTGACGAATAAAAACATCTCTAAGGGGATTTAAAATTATAATTTCGGGTTTAAGTATTCAAATAATTCAATCAAAGCACTTAATTTGTTCGAATCCGCAACGAGGTGATCCGGCAGAGAAACAAAATTGTCGATATAGCTTACAGAATAAGCAAGCTGAAGTGGCAATGGGACGGCCATATTAGCCGTGGAACCGTTGATCGTGGGGCTGACGTGTTCTTGAGTGGAGACCGCGAATCGGTAAACGTAAGGTGGGACGCCCTCAGGCTAGGTGGAGCGACGATCTTCGCAGGATGGCTGGTAGCAGCTGGATGAGAGATGCCGAAAATCGTGTTGAATGGCGTGCAATAGGAATGACTCAATTTGTGAGTGGCACTACGAATTGACATCCACGCGTACTTTTTCTGATCGATTTGTTTACATTTTCATCAGATAGTTTTCGAACAGACTATAGATTTGTATAGTTTGAGGTATGAGAACAGTTTGTATACAAAACTTTCATGAAAAAATATATATGCAACATCATTGTTATAAATTACTAGAGGACCCGGCAGACGTCGTCCGGCCCGCAAAAGCAGCGCCACCTACCGGGTCCAATTGTGTATACAAACCTTGTCCTGACAATAACAAACACAAAAAAAAAGAATGATCCAATTTGGTAGTCGATCGGAAGTTATGCGCGTACATACATTTCGGTGATTCATTTTTATTTATATAGATAGATAGACTAGCTGACCCCGGCAAACGTTGTTTTGCCATATAAATTATTTCTAGCTGCCCGGCGCTACTTCGACCGCGTGGTGTCCTACCTCCTACCCTACTCCTACACTACTCCTACCCTACTCCTACCCTTCACCTACACTACTCCTACCCTACTCCTACCCTAATTCTACCCTACTCCTAACCTACTCCTACCCTACTTCTACCCTACTCCTATACAACTCCTAACCTACTCCTACACTATGATTTTCCCGCTTTTCTGTTGAAATTTTTCCTGAATTTTCTTTGCTATAAACCTCACGGAGCCCGAGACCTTTCCAACGAATGCAAAACAGTGGAAATCGGTTCGTGCGTTCTGGAGTTATAGCGTCAGGAAGGAAAACCCGACTTATTTTTATATAGTATATTTGGCGAAACTTTATAAACGTTTCGTCGTCTGTGAAGTATTGCCAGTTGGTTTAGTATGACCTTTAGTATATTAAGTAATGTTTTTTTTTAGATAGTGGGCTGCACAGGCAGAGAGTTAAAAGCCGCTCAAAGAGGCTCTGGGTTTGAAGTCCTGAAGCTGATCAGTGAAGATCCTAAGTAAGATCTTTTTTATATTAAGTAAAACTGAAATAATGCAGATATAAAGGAAAAGTATGTAAGAATCGAAGTAAGTGGTATTCTGTAGTGTGTGCCTATTCCCGTGGGGAAAAAAGGCTTGAGTTTTTGTACTTATATTTCGGGGTGGCAGGGACATCGACGCTCAACCTGATGCCATAAATTTCGGTCATAAGTCATAAGTAATTTACACATTAAAAACACACATAAACACACACGCACGTAATTTTTTTAATTTTTTTTTAGTACATGACTCGTTGAAATTTTTCATAGGTTATTAAAAAAAACATAGCTTTAACATTCGATTTTTTTTTATGATAAATGAAGAAAAATTTGGGAGTTCCAGAATCATGTGATGAATTTGTAGCGGTATCTACAACGCCACATGCGAACAACGCGTCATACTGACGTCACGCAAATCCTGCATCTCGCAAGCAGAGTTTACCGCGTAATTAGCATACATACAAACTTCCCGACATCAGTCGTAGGGCAGTTGCCCGCCAGACACAACACCCGTCTGGTCGGAGGATCCACCTTTTTCTATGGAGGATGAGTGAACTTTACACCCTGTTCCTCATACCTCTATAAATATACATGGTTGCACAAAATAAATTCATGGTTGCAGTTTGTGCTTCGAATACAAACGAGACCGAACGAACGGACGAACGGTTCGAGTTTGTGATATCGAAGCACAAACTGCAACCATGAATTTATTTTTATTTGTTTGGAGTAACTTGGTCTTCATGGTTGGGTTATCTAATGAAAACATAGCAAAAATAAACATTCCTCAAATCATAATTTTTAGTAAACATCTGAGGGGCAATTCTGGTAATTTTAAAAACTCGCAGTCTGATCTCAGTCTCAAGATAGTCTCCCTTTGACAAGTTTTTGACATTAATTGTCGCAGCGATGAGATTGCGACTAGATTTTGATCGTTTTTAACCACCGACGCAAAAACGACAGGGTATTATAAGTTTGGCGTGTCTCTCTCTTTGTGTGTGAGGGTGCGTGCGTGTGCGTAAGGGTGTGTTTGTGTGTGCGTGCGTGTGTGTGCGTCGTCGTAGCTCCCGAACGGATGAACCGATTTTGTTTTTTGTATGAAAGGTGAATTTGTCGGGAGTGTTCTTAGCTATCGAAAATCGGTCCAAGATGGCCGCCGCGCCGCTACAAAATGGCGGCTTATATATTTTTTTTACTTACGGGAATTGGCCTTCAGATCAACGCTTTTGTGTCACGCGTATTTGCTTGTTTATTTTTGCGTTACCAACGAATTCAAACAGGTCCTATATAATATAAGTATGATGACTGTGACTCCTGCAGCTGTGGCGGCGCATGGCTGGTGACGCGCATGTCGCGGCGCGCGTCGTGCCGGCGCGTGCGGGCGGCGCGCGCTCTCGCCGCGCCCGCGCCGCTTGCAGGCGTGTCCGCTGCACTGCGCTGGCTACCTTGGACACCGGTATGTATCTATCCTGAACCTATCAAACTCCACTGCCGGACATAGGCCTGTCCATAGACAGACTCCACACATCCTCGTAACAGACAGCTGTGCTGCTGCGGGATTTGTTGCCCCAGTTCTTGTTCCCAGCGAAAGCACTAGGAAGTGGTGAAGGGCGCGCGTGTCTGAGGACTGTCTTACGTCATTTTTATGTTCAATGATAATTTTTTTTTTTGTATTATTTACTTTCCAGCAAACCACGGAGGAGCAACCGGCTTCTCCCTCCCCTCTGCCCCCCTCTGTGGAACAGCAGATCAAGGAGACCTTACAGCGGGGACTTACCACCATGAGTGAAAGAACTGGTCCTGAAGGTAGGAACTAAAGGGTTATACGTCTGTCTGTACTCATGTTTGAGCAAATATTTTTTTTTTTTATTATTAAATAAAAAATATTTAATTGTATTGTACTGTTTAATTAATTAACAGACTTTTTAAAATTAATTTATGAAACTTCACAGATGTAATGGATCATCAAATAAAATAATATAAATGAAATAGCAATAAAAATAAAATAAAAGCTTTTATAAAAGTATAATTTAATGTAACAACGCGTGACCCGTCTGTACTCGAAAATTTAACCCGGTTCTGTTTCACTGACCGACTGGGGCCGAGTATACGCGTTTCAGTGTGACCAACCGACTGGGGCCGAGTGTACGCGGTTCAGTGTCACCGACCGACTGGGGCCGAGTATACGCGGTTCAGTGTGACCGACCGACTGGGGCCGACTATACGCGGTTCAGTGTCACCGACCGACTGGGGCCGAGTATACGCGGTTCAGTGTGACCGACCGACTGGGGCCGAGTATACGCGGTTCAGTGTCACCGACCGACTGGGGCCGAGTATACGCGGTTCAGTGTCACCGACCGACTAGAGCCGAGTATACGGGTTCAGCCGTACTTTGCGCTCTTTCTGAACAATGAACGAAATCCACTGTTTAAAAAGAGCGCAATGTACGGCCAAAGAAGTTGTCACTTGAAAAACCAGTACCCTCCTTTTGGGCTGCATCGTGTAAATAGTAGAGATCGAGATACATTATAATATTGCAGTACTCGTAAGAATAAGGATTAACATAATTTTAATTAATTGCAGGGCACATGTCAACAGACAGTTTCGAAATGTCGAGCATGGAGCGGGCGTTACCTCACATACCTGAACTAATGGAGGTAAGATCACCTCACGATGCCTACACGATAACCAGTGATAGGAATAGGTAGTGCTTATTTGCCTAAACTTCGAAGAACAGAGACAAGAAACGGAGACTTCCTTAGGGCTAATTTTTTTCCGGGACATCTGTCCCGAAATTCGGGACAACACTTTTAAATACATTATAAAGATATATTATTTGGAATAAGTAATTCGTCTATATTTACCTAAAGTTTGCGACTAGACATAACATTTATAATTTATAACTCCATAATAATAACTTATCCTCTATGGCCTCTAAAGGAAAAATAAAACACATAGAATATTGTTGTAACAAATATATGTATATTTATATTATTTTTTAAATATGACGTAATTGGAAAGCATGAAACAAAATGTACAGACGGAAAAAACTTAAGTTACAAAATGTTTATCTATCTATGTCATATTTATTTTACTGACGTTGAGGGATGCAATTTTAACTCAAATCAAAGTACAAATTAACCATTGAAGTGTAACATTTAGGACAATCAGTTTTAAAAGTGAACTACTAACTGAAAAAATTTAGTCGTAAGGAAGTCTCCGTTTCTTGTCTCTGTTCTTCGAAGTTTAGGCAAATAGGCACTACCTATTCCTATCACTGGTGATAACAATGACTATGTAATTTCCTTTCTTCTTCCATCCCTTAATCTCATTTCTATCGGGAGTCGGGTCTTCTTGTACAGCAGCATCATCATTTCAGCCGAAAGACGTCCACTGCTGGACATAGACTTTCCCCAAGCACCTACACTTTTTTTTTATTGACAATGGGCTCACTCTCGACCTCAATCCAGCCCAGAGGCAGGGATGAGATCTACGGTGGAACGAGCTTGCCCAGAAGAAGCCTATTCACTCTCGCCTTGAAGAGATTCGGGTTGTATGAACTCGGCAATGCAGACGCAGGCAGACGATTCCACTCCTTAGCTGTGCGCATCAGAAAAGATGATGAGAAGCGCTTAGTGCGTATATATGGTATATTAACCAAATAGGGGTGGTATCCCGCAGTGCGTCTGGACTCTCGATGGTAAAAAGGTGAAGGCGGGATGAGCTCATGTAGCTCTTGAGCACACTCCCCGAAGTACAGTCTGTAGAAGACGGACAGACAGGCAACACCTCGCCGGTGAGCCAAACTGTGAAACTTTGTCTCCACCAGCTTTTTATCACCAATGAGTCTCTTAGCTCTGCGCTCCACTGCGACCGGTTCTGTGCTTCTCGCATCCAACGGGTTCCTGCGGCCTTCACAAGGTCGTCGGTCCACCTTGTGGGAGGCCTTCCAACGCTACGTCTTCCGGTACGCGGTCGCCACTCCAGAACCTTTCGGCTCCATCGGCCATCTGTTCTGCGAGCAAAGTGCCCTGCCCACTGCCACTTAAGTTTACACACAAGTTATACAGCGGCACCAGCACCCTGCGTTACACACAATCAATCTTAATCTGAATCATTTTGAAGGATAGTTTTAATCAAATCTTCATATGTTCGAAAAATGTGTCTGCTCAACAACCAGTTACCCCGCAGGACAATCTGTCTTGGGTTGTCGCAGGAGTTAGGTTCCGCGCTTTCATCTCCCTCTCGATACTGGACCAGCGGTCTTCCTGTAGCGTTTCGTAGGCACACTGCTTGTTTATAACAAATTATTGTAATTTCCAGGGCTCATGGCGCGGTGAAACTAACGTGGAATATTTGGACGGAGTACATATCATGCTGAACGCTGAAGGAGCCAGCTTGCTGCCACTGGCTATCGAGTAAGTGACAGTTATTAGTATTACATACTATTAAAAAGGGACTCGTGGCTAAATAATAACAGCCGCATAGGTCGATCGATCAAGTTAAGCTACGCTTGCCGCGGCTGGTCCGTGGATGAGTGACCATCTTCACATACCTAGACCCCTCCGTCCGGCTGCATTCGTGGATCTTTGACAATCGTTACGGGTCGTCAGGAGCCCGAGTTTTGACAACCACTGACCAAGGGGTTTTTTATTACGCCGTAACTGGGTTGTGGAGGTCAGATAGGCAGTCGCTCCATGTAAAATACTGGTACTCAGCTACATCCGGTTAGACAAAATGATAAATGATTTTATTTTGTAAGTAGGTGTACAAACACTTTTACACGTCAATCATATTTTAAAACTAGATGAGGTCGGCGTTTCCTATCTGTAGTCAGATAGGAAACGCTCTGAGAAGAAAGGCCGAAACAAACTCAGAGGTCACAGTCACTTTTACAGTCCAGACATAATCTTGGACTGGAAGCCGACCCCAACATAGTTGGGAAAATGCAGGCAGATGATGATGACCTGTCTTTTTACCCGCTACGCTTTGCAATTGGCAGCTAGCTTCAAATTCTCTGACTGACCGACTCATTGACAATCCAAAAGTGCCTGTAAATGGTTTAATTGAAATTATTTTTATTATGGTTAACCAACAATTGTTTACATTAGTACATTAGCAGCTTATCTATACTAATATTATAAAGAGGAAAGATTTGTATTTTTGTGTGTGTGTATGTTTGTAATGAATAAACTCAAAAACTACTGTGCCGATTTCAAAAATTCTTTCACCATTAGAAAGCTACATTCACCCTGAGTGACATAGGCTATATTTATTGCTAGAAACGATTAGGGATCCTTACTAAAACTGAAGTAACGTAACCCAAGGTGTAAAAAAAGTGCCCTAAAACGTCTTAAATACACATATCCATGCAGTTTCATCTTTCTAGCACTAACCGTTTGGAAGGTAAGCCGAGGACGGACGGACATGACGAAATAAGGGTTCCGAGACGTGAACTACGGAACCCTAAAAACAGTAAATTGGGTAATATGTAATTCGTATTCAAATATAAGAAATAAGTTTGTCTTTGTTGTGTTATTCTCAGCGGCCGCGTGTGGCACGGTAGTCACTTCACGTGGCGCGGCTGTGGCGCGGCCGTGACCGTGCTGCCGCCCACTGTGGCGGGCGCCGCCGCGACCTGCAGCCGGCCCTACGCGGCCACACAGGCGTGGTTGCAGGTGAGTGACTGAGTGATAAAACTCCCAAGTTTCTTGAGATTTTTTTTTCTAGATCTCACTGTATTCTAAATAAATAAAAATGAAACGCGGTTGTGGCGGCATCTACATCGCCACATGCGAACTACGCATCACAGTGACGTCACACAAATTTCTGCATCGCGCAAGCAGAGTTTACCGCGCGACTAGCAAATACAACATATCCTGAAATTAATGTTATACTCATAATACATAGGTACACTAAATTTTTACTATTATGTATTGTTTATTTATTAAATTAAGGTCTGATTTTTCAATCATCTGATAACTTTGGATTTTTAATGGATCAATGGTTGGCTGAATAAATTTATTATCAATATTATTTATGAAATAATATCTGTGTATATAAAAATGAATCCCTATTTCCCTTGGTCACGTCATAACTTGGGAACGACTTTACCGATGTCATACATTTTTTTTTTTCAGTTTTCTAATAGAAAGAGATATATAGTATAGTCTATAAGAAAGTTGTTTCACGCGGACGAAGTCGCGGGCAAAAGCTAGTTAATAATAAATTTATTCAGCCAACCATCCAAAAACTAGCTTACAATAGAAAAATCAGCCCTAAGTATACTGATTGTGGAAGAAAATTGTGGTCACATTACAAATCTTACACCTACCTGTTTGTCTCTGCTTCAACCAAAGGTTGACTAGTAGAAGATGTCTATGGCTTTAAGTCCGCCTCTATACATTTGTGTGCTCAAAGCATTAAATAAATAATAACTATACCCTGTCCAGTATGTAAACCGTTTTTTGACAGATGGAACTAGTGATTGCAGCAACACACAATACATTGATTGATACACGTACGGTATTATAATGTATGTAAGAAGCCATAAATAAGATAATTCAATTTATATATTTATTTTATTACGCATTTTAAAGTTAACTTTTACGTAATCTGGAATGACAATGTACGTTCTAAGACAGCTGTCAAAAAACGTTTAACGTTATGGACAGGGTATATATGAGGATGAATTTAACCGTTGGATATAACCTAAAATATGAAATCTCTGTCCCACAGGTGGTTATCCCAAAGGACTTGGCCCAGGACATGTCGAAGCAAGTGTCATGTTTCTCAAGACTGGCCGACTCGGACTCCGAACCTGACAGTGACGAGGAGACGCCAGGGTCGGAGCCTCCGACGCTCCCGATCACTCTAGTGTGGCCCAAATATAAGTTGAAAATATCAGTCGTGCATGATAACGAGTTTTTATAAGACTTGGATCTGACGAGAACAGGTGGCCCAGTGGTAACGACCTTGACTTACGAGATAAGGCCCCTCGCCCACGGCGACTTTTTGTAGCGATGCTGTCGCGCCTTTACGAAACGCGCGACAGCATCGCTACTAACGCGCGTTAGTCGCATTTGCAACGCGCTACAGAAGCAGAGAAAAGGACAGAAGATAAATATTAGTTTAGTCCTGTCAAATTTAGATACTCCATAGACAAGTTTAAACGTGAGTCTACTAAAAGAAACTTGAGAGGTGTCAAGGGTGTCCCTTGACACCTCTCAAGTTTTTTTTAGTAGACTGACGGATGGAACGAAGTTCAAAGAGAGAGAGAGAGACAGACAGAGAAAAACGCGCACGCAGCACGGCTTACAACTATAGCAAAAAGTGTCGTTACAACTTTTGGTCTTAGTTTTTTCCGTCTAGCCCCCTTTCGCAACGCGCGGTAAGGAACTTCGTTCCAATACGTCAATTTACGTCAGGCGCTGACTAATTTGACAGGACTTAACTAAAATTTATCTTCTGTCCTGTTCTAAATTAAATAGAAAGAAAAAGATGCATTGAACTTAAATTTAGTTTAGTTTGTGAACACGGGAATCGGCGCCAATGGCCCTGATTCCCTTGTTCACAAACTAAACTAAATTGAAGTTCTGTGCATCTTTTTCTTTCTATTTCATTAAGAAAAGGACAGGAGATAAAATATTAATCTAGTCCTGTCAAATTAGTCAGCGCCTGACGTAAGTTGACGTATTTTAAGTCGCCATGTTTTTAATCATGTCTAGTTTGTCTATGGAGTATCTTAATTTGACAGGACTAAACTAATATTTATCTTCTGTCCTTTTCTTAATGAAATAGAAAGAAAAAGATGCACTGAACTTAAATTTAGTTTAGTTTGTGAACAAGGGAATCGGCGCCATTGTCAACCAAATTCATATAATGTTCATTAATGATTTTAACACACTTATATTATTTCTGAGTCATATATTCATCATCTGCCTGCCTTTTCCCAACTATGTTGAGGTCGGCTTCCAGTTTAACCGGATGCAGCTGAGTACCAGTATTTTACATAGCGACTGCCCAGTTACTGGGTAATACGAAACCCCTTGGTAATACTGGTTGTCAGACTTTCGGGCTACTGACGACCCGTAACGACTGTCAAAGATCCACGAATGACAACCGGGACCAACGGCTTAACGTGCTATCCGAGGCACGGAGGCGTCTTGGTATGTAGAGATGGTCACTCATCGACAGACCAACCGCAGCAAGCGTAGCTTAACCCGTCCCGTGCGGCTGTTATATTTCTGACTAACTGACCGACAAATTAATTTTGACAATTCAAAAGTGCCTGAAATGGTTTAATTGAAATAAATGATTTGAACTTGAGTTTGATTACTTAGCCACAAGAGAATTTTTATAAGACCTGATATCGAAATGACGCCTGAGTTATGTAACGTTATTTGTTTAATGTATTTCTGAATGGAGTATAGGTAAATATTGATAATTTTCTATGTAATGTAGCCATGTATTTGTATATAGGAAGTAGCTATCTATATCAAATAAAATAATAATGAAATGAATAAATTTTTAACCCCAATTACGTGTTTTCTTTGTTGGTAAGCAAGAAAGAAATCTTTAAAAGCCTGTCTTTCGAAAATCCAGCATCCTAAGTGCGTAACACACTATCAATGTCAAACTGAATCATGTTCTATGTTACAGGTTTGGTTTCCGCACTTAGTCCTTCAGGTGGACCATTGTGCGTGGGCCATGGCGGCCGTCGATGGTTATTCCAACCAGCCCACCTCCCTCCAGAAGCTTATTAAGTCTCCTGGTCTGTTGAGAACATCTGTGTAAGATCTGGGTGTCCCGAGGGTTTCTGACCTAATCTGGGTGACGCCTGTGCACTCAAAGAGCACATGCGCGACGGTCTCATCAGCCTCCATGCAAGCTCTGCACAGGGGGCTGTCCGTTATGCCTATCGTGTGGAAGTGATTGTTTAGTGAGCAGTGTCCCGTGATGGTCTCAGTCATCAGGCGCAGGCTTTTCCTGTCCAGGCGTAGTAATCTTTTGGTTAGCTTGCCATCTAATGATGGCATGGCTTCCTTGGACTGCCTGCAGCCCGGTGACGAGGACCACCAGTTCTCTGCTTGTGTGTGGGTGTGCTTCTGTAGCCACCTGCGTAGTTGATTGAAGGGGATGGGCACGACTGGTTCCGGTCCATAGACTGACGTGCTGGATGCCCTTCTGGCCAGCTCGTCAGCCGCGTCGTTACCTAGTGATCCACTGTGTCCTTTTATCCATTGTAGTGTCACCGTGTTGCGGCTCGATACAGTTACCTGTTCAACTGAATCATTGTGAAGGATATTGCTAATCCATTGCTTCGTAAGTTCGAAAAATGTGTCAGCTCCAACAACATAAATAACGCAATGAATGTTGTTGAACTGTCAAAATTAAAGCCGTTGCTACTGACAGTGTGTGACGTAATGACCCCACAGTTCTCAACCAGTCAAACCATACAAAAATGAGGTGTTATGGGACATCCGGTTGGAAAAAAGTTCCTTTCGCTGCAAATGAGGAGTGGAGAAGGGAATATGGACTGGTCTTTCTGAATCTTAACGAGCAAATTAATGCGCTATTTCTGCCTAAATAAACCACTATGATTGCCATAAAATGTAGGTTTATTACCAAATAAAGTATTATGATCCCTTAAGTTATGTCTCCGGCTTACTGCAAACTAGATAGACGAGGTTAATTAAACAAAAAAATGGTTAGGTTAGGTTAAAACCCCCCCCCGGTGGGTTCCCGCATTGTCGAGGCGCGGGGGCTCAGTAGCCGTGGAATGGGGTACCACGGTGAAGCGAAGAGGAACCCCAGCGGGGGCCGCTCGTCAAGCCTATACGGCTAAGCCGACGACGTAGCGGCCAGCGGGTAGGTTGCGGTGCCGCTTGGGCGACATCGCAACCTACCTGGGGCGGGCCGCGATGTCCCCTGTGAGGGAGACATCGCGGCTGAGGATTGGAGGCCGCGGCGGGAGAGGAGTGTCGGTGTGACGTTGCCGCTCTCCCTACCTTCCGCGGCCTTGACGGGGCCGCCACCGTTAGATGGCGGACGCGGTGGGGCCGCAGGGGAAGAGGAGTGTCGGTGTTACGTTGCCGCTCTCCCTATCCTCTGCGGCCGTAGCTCCCCCAACCTGGGGAAATGCGGAGCCCGCCAGCTAGGCGGGCGTGGGGGCCAGCAGGCAACGGGCGCGGGGGCACCGTTACCTGCATCGCACAGGCCTCCACCAGTGTGGGACGGGAATGGCCAAGTGTTCCCGGACATTCCCGTAGCCCCCCAACCTGGGGGGCATGTGGGGCCCGCCATACTATCTAGGCGGGCGTGCGCCGGGAGGGCTGTGGAAGTAAAGGCTATGCCGGTTTCCCATGGTCCTCTCATTACGGCGATGTGGGAACACCGCTGAGTTTTAGGTAGTGGGTATACTGTCATTCCGACAGGGAGTCCCACATACCCCGTCTCGTCCCCCGTGAGGCGGGGATGCATAAAGTATTTCTCAGCGAGAAAAAAAAAAAGGTTAGGTTAAAACTGTGACCTCCTACGCACGAGCCGAGAGAGCGAAGCGAACGGTGCCGCGGCAGCGACTGGCGAGAGCCAGAAACGACTAGAATGTATAGAAAAAAAATATGGAAAAAAAGAGATTATTTTTTGCAGGCTGTCGAGAACCGAACATGATAAATTTGGAGTCATTTTGCTTAAATAGGATAGCGAGATGTTAAAACTTTGGTTATAAGTTTACATTAAATTGCGGATTTAATTTTGGTGATCATTTACTATTTTTGTCTGTTATATGTTTAACTTACCACCAGATATTACTTTACATAAGCCATTTAAAATCCAGTCGTGCCAGCCACACGCAGAAGAAGAAAAACAGTTAATCAATTATGATCATTTTATTATATGGCATTGAAATAAGGCCAATTCTCGTAATTTAAAATGTTCAAAATCTAGTCGCAGTCTCATCTCAGCGACAAATAAATGTCAAAAACTTGTCAAAATGTAGGGAAATTAGAAGTATTTTTTGACAGATTGAGACTGAGATCAGACTGTGAACGGTCTTAAAATTACGAGAATTGCCTCAGTTCATCTAGTTACCAAAAGCCTCGTATTCAGAAATAGAAATTCAACAAACGTCAAAAGTTTTTAGGTTATGAAGAATAACGAAAACGAAACAGCTAGTCGCGACGGGATATAGTTAAAAATAACTGCTAATTATATTATAGTGATAAATAACCGTTAAGTGTGTTTGTGCGTTCGTTAAAAATGCCTAGGAATCAAAATACATCACTGCTATGGAACTATTTTGAAAAGGATCCGGAGAAAAAGCAGGCTACATGTAGATTCTGTAATAATGTGTACTCATATTACTCTACTACTGGTAACTTGAAGTGCCATTTGAAGCGAAGACATCCAGATGTATTTGATCAAGTCAGCTGGGATCGCAGTGTGGAAATATCGGATAACGAAGGTACGTACCTATTTGTTGAAAACACAACACTTGCCAGTAACGCGTCTTGCAGAAGGCTAATATAAAGCCTATTTTATTTTAATGAATAGTTGATTCCCTACTCTACTAAAACATTAATTACAACGTTACAGATGTTTTATTTACACATACGTATACGAACTTTAGTGGCTAAAAATGTTTTATTTACTAGTTACACCTATGCTATGTTAAATCGCTATTTTGATGTTTTTGAACGAATAACATGATAGTGACAGATGTCAATAAGGTCTTTTTTTTACCTATTTCGCGTATGTTCAAGAGTTGGGCCATAAAAATCGTATATTATCTCAAGTAGGGTGACCTGTTCAACAGTTAACCACCTAAATTTCTAACCACGATAGCGCATAATTTTTTGTTCATAATTTACTTTTATCTGCAATTATGAATAGGTAGGTTACTTGGCTACATATTTGTATTTAAATAACGTTTGATTTACTAATAGATTTTAAAGAAACGATTTTTATTTTTTAAATGGGGTTTGGCTAACTGTGTCCACCCCATGGTACACTATTAACCAGGGGGTGGTGCTACAGTTAACCATAGTGTACACATTTAACCATTGAGTATAAAAACTTTAACTTTTTCAAAAAATAATAACTCCAGTTGTTACAAATCAGTCTTTTATTTAATAATGAAGTAAACTTAAATCAAATATAACAAAATAATGGTTTTCCTTATGGTTCTTACAGATAAATCAACAAAAGCAGAACATAACAAATCACAACCTTTAATTTGTACTAATATTTCTTATGAAAATAAGATAACAGCTTTTTTAATAATAACTAAAACACAAAATAATAATAAAACATTAAAGTAGTAGGTAGGAAGGTAGTGTGTACCTACCTACATCACAAACATAACAAATTTGCTGCAGCATAATTAATAATTATAATGAGGAGAGATCAATTTTTAACTAAAGTAGTAGTTACAACTAGGTTTTTAAAATTGGCACAAAAATCAGTCTCAACGTTCCAAATGGAAAATTAGTATGTCTAATAAGTATTCAGTATTTATAATCAAACATCGTCATCAGTTTTTAACGTAAGTTCAACAAAGTCATGTTGAAATGCACGTCAAATGAAAAAGTCGCTTGCCTTCGGCTGCTGCCAGTAATTTTAGGTTTTGGTAATATATATTTAACATCTTTTACCTGTATTCCCGCAGTATCAGGTACAAGAGGCTCACAAAATGTTTGCCGTGTTCTATTTTTTAGCCTAAAAAAACTTACAAAAAAGTTTGAATCTTCGTCGTTGTCGTCTATTATTTCTAATATTTTAGCAACGTAAAAGACAGAAGTTTTCTTAAATGGAAATAATACGATGACGAATTCTTGCTCCTTTGGATCTCGAGTTAGTGGTAAAAAGTTACCATCCAGGATGATGACATCGTCAGCTTCGTTTTCACTCATTAAATCTCCGCCAGACGATGATCCACTGGCTACAAATTCTTCCTCATCAGAATCTGAGGAATCATTATTTTCTGTAATGTAAGCTTTCTTCTTACTCTTCATAGTCCTATTTTTGATTGAATGCTCTTTAAATAGATCTTGCTTTGCTTTCTTAATTGGATTTTTAGTTCCTTTCTTCTTCTTCTCTTCAATAGCATTCTTTTCGGGAGTGTCTGTCGCTATCATGCTTCTTCCTGGAGCTCTATGTCTTTTAGGATTGCGAGGTGTCGCTTTTATTGGTGGCATAAATTCCCTGGGTGAAATAAAGTTTCGGCTTGTGGAAGGAGTCGGTTGGAAATATATATTATTGCGACAGTTATTTTCAGCTGGATTAAATACTGGACATGGAACCGGCAAATTAGTAGCTTCTATCGTTGGTGGCGTAAGATCATTAGATCGGCTTGTGGAAGGATTTGGCTGAAACGGTTCACTTTCGCCTTGAGTATGAACTGATGATTGTGCTGGCGAATGGGGAGTATGTATTATTCGTGGCGATGGCGTGATATTATTATCTCGGTTTGTGAAAGGATTGAGCTGCCAGTTAACATCATGAGGATAATTTTCAGTTGGATTAAGAGCTGGACTTAGAGTAGTTATATAAAATGGACCTTCAGATGCAGGTTCAGTCTGAAGAATAGAGGGTGATGTAGAAGATATCTCTTGTTCATTAATCCTTGTATAGTCCTTATACATTTCTCGTAGATCAGAACTCTCGAGCACAATTGTTTCTTCACCCACTAGGCCATCTTCTGCCTCATTTGAAGGTGCAATAAGCGGCCTATCCGTTACGGTGCTGGGCATGAAATCGGCTTCCGTAAAAACGGAATCATCGAATGGGAATATCCCACATTTTTTGAATGCATTTACAATGTTCACAGGAGTCATCGCTTTCAAATAGGCAAGACCAACACACTCGGCAACATTGTAGATAGTAAGAGGTCGCCCCGGGTTTCTCAGCAGCCATGAATCCACTGCTGCATTGTAATATGTCTTAAATGGGCCATTCAGTCCAACGTCTAGTGGCTGAAGCTTTGCTGTTGTGTGTGGATGGAGGGTTAAAATAGTTACTCCTGATGATTTTGCAAGTTCAAGAGCTTCAATTGACAGATGGCTTTCGTGGTTATCCATTATCAACAGGGCGGGATTTTCTTTGGAGGCTGATACATGCTTGATAAAATGTTTCATGACATCCACGAATATTTCGGCATTCATCCAGCCAGTAGCTGCAGCCAAACCTAATGTACCCGGTGGTGCGCCATGTAACATGTGTGGTTGAAATTTCTTTCTGGGAAATACCATAGCTGGTGGCAAGGCTTGTCCGATCGCACTGATAATGCAACAAGTCGTGACTAAGGTACCCCTCTCGCCACTAGTAACCTTTGCTACATTCGTGCCCTTCCGAGCTAGTACTTTCCCTGGTCGTTGTACTGTGGTGGTAGAAGTTTCATCTAAATTATATAATCTACTGCCATCTGCAAAGCTTGTGTGCCTTTCCATAGCAGATTTCAAATTGCCGTAAAACAACCCAATGTTATGCTTATTAAAAGCTGTTGCTCTGGCCAAGCTGCAGGCCTCAGGTTTCCGCAGAGAAATTGCTTGGTGTCTTTTCCTGAATGACCGTAGCCATTCGAATCCAGCCATTTCTGCATCGACCCATGATCGCGGTACTGTTTTGTTATTTGATTTAGCCATTTGATACGCAACACGTCGGCAGTCTTTTGCGGTGAGACCGTAAAATAGTTGAGCACAATATTCAATATACTCTACTAAGCTTTCCTCTTCCTCTGTTGTGAAAATCTTATTAACTTCGTAGTTCGGTGTTAACCGTAATGTTCCTTCTGCATTTGCTTTGCTTCTCTCCACATATAATCTTACAGTCGGATATTTAAGCTGACACTCCTTACTTGCTTTTCTTATACTCATTCCAGCATTGACCAGCTCAATTGCCTTCCTCATAGAGTCTTCTGTATGTCCTCCCTTTTTTCTAGCTGTCGTTTTAGCTCGCCCCATCTGAAATACAAATAATAATAACAATAAAAGCAACCCATATAACATGTCTCAATTTAATCCAGCATTGGTACACAATTAACCAAGGATTGGTACACAGTTAATCATGGTTAACTGTTGGACAAAGTGATTTGGTTAATTGTAGACCACCCACCTCCCGCAAGAATTCAGTTAATATAACTTTTCAATTACGAACACTACACACACAATACATATGTCTAAAGAAGCTCGTTAAGTATACATAAATAGTCAACATATTACGATTCTTGTAATATTGAACAAACAGATGTAAAACGAAAAAATACTTACGTTTTTTTTTTAAGTTTTGCCACGTGTTTTTACACAATCACCTGTCACTCGACTGTCGTGAGCGCGAGCTTGCCACCAACTGGGGAGCGGGGCGGGTATCCGCTTTGCAGTCTATGTCGCTTGGTGGCACGACTAAGCAACGTCGTATTTATCAATTGTAGGCATGGCTAACTGCGTACGAGTGGTTAACTGTTGGACATGTGACCCTAGATACAATATCGATGTATCAGTATTCATATTTACAAGCGAATACTGGATTTTCCAAAAACTGTGTATTTAGTTAGTTACAAAATATAAAGCTGTAGTGTTGTAAACAAACAATAAAACTTATTGTGTGGGATACAATGGGTACCTATACAATCAGATTTTTAAAATGTCGCAAATTAATTGTAGCGCCACGCCGTTTGGGAATGTTTGTTATAACAAACGGAACCGATAAAAAGCTGATTTTCGTTGAGATGTGAGAGTCGTTACGTTTCTTATAAGAAGCGATACGTTATACGATAAAGGCGTCCGCTGCTGCGTGCCTCTCCCTAAGGTTGTATTCAGTACCTAGGTATTGTAAATATAATTAATAGGTACATAATTTAAGAGTTCGTAATTAGGTTTTCGCTTATAATAAAACTTACCATTCAACAAAATGCAGTTAACTAAAAATGTTCCCTTCTCGGCCGCTAGTTCGCAAGTAAAATTCTAGATGGCGCTAGTAGTATGTCTTTATTCATAAGTACAAAGTTTAGAAAGTATTTTCTTCGCGTGGGGTGATTTTGTATTGAGTCTTTACATTTCGTTTTGAAGATGTTTTTGTTGTTTGTTACCAAATGTAGGCACTTATAATGATGTACATATTTATCAAGTAGGTACCTTTAAGTAAGTGGAGGACCATGTTTTTAGCCTCGTAATTTGAACTCTCATCGATTAATGCTTTTTTTAGACCTTAAATGGAAGAAATTCACAAAACTCTCTAATAAAAAAATAATTTAGCAACAAAAGTTGTCAGCATCGATATGTACAAAACGTGCTTATTACGGTGTCTTGTAACTTTTGAAGGTCAAATTGCATGCTCGTTTGTACACTAAAATGAATAGGTTCTGCCATTTTTTTTATCAACTCGTATTTTGTTGTTCCATTCAACTTACAACCTTAGGCTCGTTACACATGAGCGATTTTTGCAGAACAAATATGTTGTTATTGGAATACTTTAAGGAAAAGAGTTCTCCATTCGAATACTTAGTTCTTATTTCGCCATGAAATATTTTATGGAGTTTTTCTCATTACCTAGTAGTAAAAAAATGCTCAGTCAGGAAGGTGAGGCCTATATTGAATACTTGCCCTCCCACCGCGTTGCATCGCATCGCCCGCTTTCGCTTAGCTTTCATTCCGCCTCTTTTTCTTTTTGCTCGGTGCCTAAGGGTCGTAGCGTGATGTTAAATAGCCAATAACCTTCCTATTGAATAGGAATACGAAATAGGATAGGATTTTTTCAAATCCGACTGGTACAAAGACATTAAATTATTTACTTGAATCTCTTTGGACTGGTACCTAGTTCAAGATTAATTAACGCGTTCAAACAAAGTCTGGCTTTATTATATTCGTAGGTGTAGATTATTGAAACTAGGTACCTCAATATCTCTTCAATATCGAAGTAAAAAATGGCCCAGTCAGCAAGGCAAGGCCTATATCTTTTACTATGCCTATATTTAATATAGGTAATTTTCCGTAATTCCTCTGAGGGGTAATTCCCGTTCGCAATCAAATCTAATATAATCTCAATCTGTCAGAAATGCGATAAAACGACTTGAATTTGAACGTTTTTTAAGTAAGGACGTGAATTCGCTAATAAGAAGTCTTCTCACTACTTTCTGATTGTAAGCAATTGGCAGCATACGAAAATAGAATGAATGGGCCTCAAAGGCATTACCGCTGCCCCCTTCCCCTGAAAGTTATCCACATGACAACAAAAACATTCGCTTCTGAGGGCGACCAGTTAACTTGACATCCGAGGGTGGCGCTGCTTGTAAAGGAAAACATCAAAACTCCCTACATTTAAAGTGTAGTGCCCTTTTTCGCCGCATGGCTAGTTATTCTGGACACCTCGTGCAGAAGTGGGGTAGGACCGGGGCCAGGGGGTAATCAGGTGATCCTTCTCTCCCTCTCCCCTTCCCGCCCCCTTAGCCTTGTGTTTTTGTTTGTGTTTGGGCTAGGACCTTCACGTATTGACCTATTTTGGCGAAACAATAATAGGTACTTAAAAAAAAAAGGTTTTCTTTTGAGTATATTAAAGAAAAATGTTTTTTTTTTATTTCTCCTTTAGTTACCTACTAACTTCTCATTTCCAATAACAAAAATATTATTTTAACAACGCAATTCGATTCTGTCTACAATCTGTTTTTTAACCTTTTTAACTTGCAGCAGTCGGAGCACACTACGTGATTTTCAACACGGTATTAACTCGTATAGCTCGACAACTCAAACAGCCATCTTGCATTTTGAATACACATGAATTTTAACTTTATTTGCAGCGGTTTAAGGTTCAGTTTCATTCGCAGAACTTTTTTGTTTACATCGTATCACCATTCCGAAACGTCAAAACTCCCGCGTTCTGTTTGTGTAGGGAGACTCTTATGCCGTTACAGTAAGAAGTTTTATCGGTTAGCAAACGTAACGGTTTATGTTAACGATTTCCAGAGATTTCTAAAGAGACGGCCGCTTGTTTTCGATGTAAGAGCGGCAACGTCGCCTAGTCATGTTGTTTATATTGATCATTTCTATAAATGGATAGACCGGGCTACCTGGACGCCTGGAGAGTTACGTAAAAGGGGATTTTTTGATATTAATGTCTTTTATGAAGAGTTTAAATCGCGTGAATTTAAAAGTGAAACTGTTTACGTAGTACCTCAGTCCATTGTTTAGTTTTTGAAGGGAAGGGGAGCTTGGCTTGGCAACAAAATGTATAATGGACGCAGTCCGCAGACAAGCCATTCTTTAGTTCGTTGAAATTTGTTTCCCCCTATGCTATATTTGCATGAGAATAACTACTTCTACCATTAATAAATATATTAAAAGGAGGCTTCTTTGGTCCTAAGGTGTCATAATAGAGTCTCACTCGATTTAACGCGAAAACTCCTGTTTGTGAATAATTTTATAAACTTGCTCAGATCATGTGAAGAGCATGTAGATTGGTGTCTGAGATTGTCTTTTGAGTTGTCTTTTGGGTTTAAAACTTGAACATAATCCTATTAACATTATAAACGCGAAAGTTTGTATGGATGGATGTTTGTTACTCTTTCACGCCAAAACTACTGAACGGATTGGGATGAAATTTGGCACACAGACAGTTTATAACCAGGATTAACATATAGGATACTTTTCATCCCGATATTCCCACGGAATCGAAACTTAAGCGGGTGAAACCGCGGGGCGCAGCTAGTATTAATATATTTAATCAATACTTAACCTATTTTTAAAGGGCATCTATATTTCTCTGAGGTTATTGACTTCTTATCGAGTTGACTTTTAGAATCAACACTTAAAAAACCTATTTTTACATGAATGACATATTATATCCGACGTTAATGACTTCTTATCGTTAGGTAACTGTTGTTGCAGCTTGCATTAGTTAGTACAATATACCTACTTTATATTAATTGACAAAGTATATCTACGTGCGTTGGTTCCGTATCCGATTAGCCTCTAGAAGTTATTTACAAAGAAAAACTAATTTCTTCGTAACAGCCGCACGGGTCGATCGATCAGGTTAAGCTACTCTTGCCGCGATTGGTCCGTGGATTGGTGACCATCTTTACATAGTTACCAAGACCCCTCCGTGCCTCGGTCCCGGCTGGCATTCATGGATATTTGACAGTCGTTACGGATAGTCAGAAGCCTGAAAACCTGAAAACCAGTCTTACCAATGGGTGTCGTAATGCCCAGTAACTGGGTTGTGGAGGTCAGATAGGCAGTCGCTCCATGTAAAAGACTGGTATTCAGCTGCATCCGGTTAGACTGGAAGCCGACCCCAACATAGTTGAAAAAGGCCAGGTAGATGATGAGCCAGATCAGAAAGATCTACGAATGACAGCCGGGACCATCGTCTTAACGTGCTTTCCGGGACACCAACCGCAGCAAGCGTAGCCTAACCTGATCGATCGAACCGTGTGGCTGTTATTATGTACTTAGTTTATTTACCATTTACGATTAAAAATAACTCTAAAATGCAGCTGTTCAACATGATCACACAATAACTGTCGTTATTTAAAGATGTGTGCAGAAGTGACGGGGCCCGATAGGGCCGAAGCCTGCCAGGGTAGCGGGATCGTCCGAAAGGGTTACCGCTGCCCTGGAACATAAAGGGCTAAGGAAGAAACACGGGTGGGTTTTAGTCAGTAAGAGTCTGACACTCCCTTCTGCTCCACCCAGAGCGGGAGGAGTTATTTGATGATTTTCCATCCTGAAAAAAAAAAAAAAAAAACTGTCGTTATTTAACCGTTATTTTTCTAATGTATACTACTTAATTATAAAGCGGAAGAGTTTGTTTTTTTGAAAGCGCTAATCTTGCTTCGTTGTCATCTTTTGCTTAGCGTTCTTTTTGCTCGGCTCCTAAGGTTCATAGCGTGAGGTTAAATAGCCTATAGCCTTCCTCAAGAATTGCGCTATTAAATAGGACGGCTACTTCCAGAGATAGTACTAGCTGCTCCCCGCGGTTTCACCCGCATAAGTTTCGTTCCCGTGGGAATATCGGGATAAAAAGTAGCCTATGTGTAAATCCAGGATGTCAGCTACGTCCGTACCAAATTTCATCAAAATTGGTCCAGCCGTTTGAGCGTGAAGAAGTAACAAACATACGAACACACACTCACAAACTTTTGCCTTTATATTATTAATTGGATTAGTGTGATGTAGATAGAAAAGAGTGCCACAAGCTAAAAAGCCTCAAGCTACAGCTGTTTAACTACAGTTTGCATTCGAAAGGCTGCTTTAACCGCTTGCCGCCGTAACCGGTAACCAGCGCCAGCGGCACGGCGCCGCTGTGGCGATGCATTCGTAAACGCATTTGCATATTTCTGGTATAAACGTTAATTAATTATAGTTTTACTGTCTGCACTCCCTCGTGAAGAGTTTAGCGTGGGCTGGGGAAATTGTGGAGCCTTAGAGTGGGTCGTTATGTGTGGGAGGAAACCAGGAAACCATAATCTCTCTGTTTCTGTGAAGACTTATCTTCTTCTATGTAATAAAAAAAGCGGGAGAGTTTATGAGGATGGATGGATGTTTGTTACTCTTTTACGCAAAAACTACTGAACGGATTTTGATGAAACTTTACAGTAATATAGCTTATACATCGGAATAATACATAGGATACTTTTTATCCTGATATTCCCACGGGATCGACACTTATGCGGGTGAAACCGCGGAGCGCAGCTAGTACTAATATATCTTTATTTGCATTCCATAAAGTAATGTTTGCAATACAATGGGTAAAACAAAACACGAAGGGTTCCTTACAAGGCAAGAAATGCCCAAAAAACACCGTTTCTTTTATTATATATATTTTTATTATTTGTTGATGTAGCGGCAATACAAATACACACTGTGAAAATTTCGACTGTCTTCCTATTACGGTTCATGAGATACAGCCCTCTGACAGACAGATGGACGAATAGCGGAGGCTTATAGGGCAGCGAAGTAGTTGCGTAACACACAATCAGTAGCAACAGCTTACATTTTGCCAGTTCAACAACATTCATTGCGTTATTCACGTTGTTGAGCAGACAAATTTTTTGAAAATATAAAGCAATGGATTAGCAATATCCTTCAAAATGATTCAGATTCCGAAAGATATTGTGTTACGGAACTAGGTTGCTGGACCCTCTATGTTATATGTTACGGGTCCGGTTTCCGCACTTAGTCCTTCAGGTGGACCATTGTGCGTGGGCCATGGCGGCCGTCGGTCGTTATAATTGATGGACCCTCAAAATGAAGTTCGATAGAAAGCGCAGCAGCCAAATAAGTACACCTTAAAACTATAAAACAAAAATTATAATGCCAAAAGGGCCTCAGCTCAGCATACTACATTCCACCCATGCGAATGTTAGTATACACGATGATCGTTTATTTAACTAAAATTATTTATGGGTGGCAACATTATCATTTTTAGACATTTTATGCTTTTGAGTTGTGGCTACCCATAGATGACTTTTAAAGAAAAAGTGCGGGAAAAGCGGTCTTGCTTTCTCAGCTGCCCCAGCAGTCTCGTCTCGACATTCATAGCGATCGTTTTCAAAGTACTGTCACTCCATACATTACACCTGTTAATCCGGGACATCGCGACCGAATTCGGTCGTAAAGCGATCGCTTTGAATGTCAAGACTGCAAGGGCTGGATACGTTGAACGTGTTCTTGAGTTACAATTACTATTTTGCTGTGTTGAGTACCAATAAACTGTTTTGTACAGACGCCAGCAGGTCAAGCTACCCGAAACTGTCAAATTTTCCCAATCAAACTTGAACCTTAATACTTTATAAATAAAGTTGAAAATCTATTAAAGAAATTTGACAGATTGTAGTAGCTTGATGTGCTGGCGTCTGTACATACAAGTATTCGAGTGTATAATTCTATCACGAAGCAAGGGCGAGTCACTAGTAAATTTATAAAACAGAATGCGGTCACGCATGCAAGCTCAGGGGAATAGTTAAATTGGGGCGCATTATAAGAGCCTGCGGCGTGTGCACTCAGAGCACTCCCTACCCAATTAGCTGTCCCCATAACCAAGCTGCCTCTACTAAAGAAAGCAACAAAACAAGTTTATTTGAGTATGGCACAATTCAGACAAAAACATTTAAAAAAAAAACAGAAAAAACCGCCACGAAGTTTGAATCGGGCTGTACAACCCGCATTAGGGACCAAGTCTCGCTCCGTTGCACATTGACTTGAACACAATGACGACCAGCCAGCCACGGTTTTTAATTCGCTTCGATCCCACATAAAATAACCATCAGTATTACATAAATAATTTGTCCATGTTTACGAGTAGTTAGTTGGGTTTTAATTTACTGCAATGGTTTAACACAAGACTGGAGAGTAATTGGTTCTGCACGATCTAGAATTTTGTCTCGGGAGAATTAATTAAGTCATGGTAAAAAGATTACCTGATTAGGAAGCAGTGGTGGCCCAGTAGTAACAGCCCCGACTTACGAGTTATGGGTCGTGGGTTCGAACCCAGACAGGCAATTTACTTTGTAATTTAATTACCACTACTCTCAAAACGGCGAAGGAAAACATCGTGAGGAAACCGGCATGTCCTAGAACTAAAAATTCGAAGACTTGTGACATCTACCAACCCACACTGGGCCCGCGTGGTGGATTACAGCCCACTCCCTCTCACTGAGAGGAGGCCTGTGTCCCAGCAGTGGAAACATTATAGGCTGATTATGAAAAAGATAACCCGTCCAATCGTCTCATCGCCATCTGCCTGCCTTTTCCCAACTATGTTGGGGTCGGCTTCCAGTCTAACCGGATGCAGCTGAAAACCAGTATTTAACATGGAGGGACTGCTTATCTAACCTCCACCACCCAGTTACTGGGTAATACGATGCCCCTTACTAAGACAGGTTGTCTGACTTTCGGGCTTCTGACTTGCCGTAACGACTGTCAAAGATCCACGAATGACAGCCGGGACCAACGGCTTAACGTGCTTTCCAAGGCATGGTGTGGTCTCGATATGTAATTAATGGTCACCAATCCACAGACCGACCTCGGCAAGCGTTGCTTAACCTTGAAATTCGATCCGTGCTGCTTTTATTATTTAGCCACGATCCCTATTCAAGTTACCTATACTCTATTTATTTTCACGTCAAACAAAAAGTAACCAAGCCTTCTTCAAGTAGAGTTTCAGGGTTGTGACATCTACCAACCCGCACTAGGTCCGCGTGGTGGATTACGGCCCACTCTCTCTGATAGAGAGGAGGCCTGTGTCCCAGCAGTGGGAACATTATAGACTGATTATGCTTATGCTATTTGGCATAGTAAATCTCTTTTGTCATCCATACTGAATATTATAACAAGCGACCCGTCCCTGACTCGGAGTGACTCGCGCAGTTTTTACGACTTCAAAACTCACACAACTAATAACAACAGTATGCTTAGTGTGAGTTTGACAGCATTGTTCGAATGACTTAACCATCGCGTAAATCGAGTTAACGTCAAACGTATCGAGAACCGAATGCATGCGAGTGTGAGTTACCATCGAATCTAACCATCCGATACGCGTTTGCTCACCGTGAATTGCGAGCATTATTTTTCTTATGTTGGTGTCACGTAAGCGTCCTCCGATAAACCGACCAAATAGAATGACATTTATATTCAGTGTTCCTAATGAAAGCGGCTGTCTATCAAATTTGTGTTGGTTATAAAGACTTTGTTTATGTTTCGTGTTTGTGTGAAGTTATTGTGATTTAGAATAATATTGGATTCTATTAATTAAAAATAAAGAAAAGTTCGACCCAATTATGTTTTGATAGTGACATTTATGGAGCAGTAAGTGGAATTTTAATTATTTGGTGATTAGCGAGCTTATAATCTGTGAACTTTGCAGAAATAAAACTAAGTTTATTTGGTCTTTTATGCATGGAGACCTCAGCAAGCTATCTGCAACAAATATTATTGGTGTCCAAGTCGCTACGGGCTTGGCAGTAGAAGAAGCTAGGTTGTCACAGGTTTAAACTTCTTAAATAACACCAACCGGTAGTACAAAATTATGTTACTTTATTGTGTCTCATAAATTGTATTTTCTTACAGGAGATTCACATTCAGCCCAATTCCACCTGTTACTTGTGCCCAACCTGTGAAGTGTTTTTGATGAAACTTGGAAAAAAGTTAGCCTGAAGTATGGATAAGTTGTGTCGTGGCATCAGCTGAAAAACTTTAAAGTCTGAAGAACATACAATTTTTATGTTCTATGTATCCAACCTAATTGGAATGAGCCAGGGCCATCAAGAGGCATTGCCCCAGCACAGTTGCCACCTACCATGGCTCCTACACCTTTTTCTTTTGTGGAGATAAAGTGGAAGGTAAGAAAGTAAGTTTTTTTAAAAAGCTCTATAAGATGACAACTCACAATATAAATAACTTTTATTATTTTTTCTAGAGACGGGCATGCTCTCCCCAACTAGACCTTCATCTCATGTCCGTGTAGTTCAGCCAGAGCCTGTTACATCTGTGCAAACTACTTACTCCTCATCGTGCAAGAATTCCAAGCATATTCGTTTTGGAGAAATTTTAAAGAACAGCAACATAAAGATTACATGGACTCGAGGAGAGAGCAGAATAGGATTAGAGAAATGGAGGTGCAGGCTCAGAGGGAGTGGCAAGCTGTAGGCCACAGAGGATTGAATCTTTTAGAGAAAATTATTGTGGATACATTTTTTAAAGACTAATTAGATATATTTAGATCATATTAAGTACTACTACTGCCCACCACCTTTTTTGGTATTATTTATGTAAGTTAGTTTTAAGTTAAAAGTTGAAATTTCATAAGAAGTTGTGTGATTTATAATATGTTCCTATTTACTACTTGTTATATTATTATAATATGTAAGACTGGTATCATATTACCCAGTCACTGGGTTGTGGAGGTCAGATAGGCAGTCGCTCGATGTAAAATACTGGTATTCAGCTGCATCCGGTTAGACTGGAAGCCGACCCTAACATAGTTGGGAAAAAGGCTAGGCATATGAGGATGATGATATTATTATATGTAAATAATTTGTAACAATAAAGTTATCTCAAACCTCAAGTAACTAGTTAAGAATTCGAAGAATTGTTATAATATCAAAATAAACTTCCTAGTTTGTGACACAATTTAAGACTGATTAATGATGAATAAAAGTACTGCAACCTTCTTTGTGGTTGGTGTTTCATTACCTCTAATTAAAATTGAATAACTTCTCTTACTATGGTCAGATTCACTACTCAACCTTTCTAATTCTAAACAAATAATTCATAATTATTTTACATGCATATTATACACTTCCTGTCTCGGACACTCACTACACCGAAAGTCAGCATCGTCACTGGAGAAACTGCCTATCTTGTCAGATAGGCAATTGCTCCATGTAGGATCCTACTGGTATTCAGCTAAATCCAGTTGGGACAGAAAGGCGATCCAAATATGGGAAAGGAATAGCAGACGATGACTGCAAAGAATATGCAATTAATAACAATCATAATTGATTATATGATTGTTATTAATTTAGAAAATACTGAAAGTAGGTACCTACTTATTAGATTTGATTAGGAAAAAAGTAAAGATTTTATTACAAGTTTGCTAAAAGAATTTTATTTATTGTAGAACTTTCTTGACATAGGTAGTAACGACTACGTAATTATAATAATATTCTCAAACATCTTCCAAGCAAAATATGAACGTGATGCCATCTTCCAACCAAAATAATATTAGTTATAATGAACCCACACAACGAATTAAAATAAAATAACTTTGAAAATTCACCACGCTCACAAGGCTCTCACTATAAATCCTTCAGTGAAGGATTAACGTATTCGAAAGTGAACGCGTTTCTCAAACGAGCTGTCAAAAATGTCAAAATTGTAACTTACACTCGCGTTATCACAGAGTCACGCTAATTTACGAGCTCACTATCGAGTGGGAATCGATCGTCACCATCGACAAAGTAAAATAAAAAACTCACACTCGCGTTTTTTAGTTCTCACGTATGGCACCAGGTGGCGCTAATTCGGCGCCATACAAATCAGAGTAAACTCTAACGCGATGGTGAAGTTAAAAAAACTCACACTAAGCATACTGGACATAACTCTACCATCGTTGTTTACCACGACTACAACTGCAAAATAAATTCGTTAATCGATGAACAACCTCCCACGATTGCGCGTACGCAGCTAAGCGAGCACGAACGTGATAAACGTCACAATACTCAGAATGTTATTCAACGATCAACGATGTGTAAACCGAGGTTGTTTTTGTCAGTTCTAGCGTTATTTTTGTAGCTGGCTGTTCTGGGAGTATTTTTCATGTAATGGGAACTTGTATCTTGGTAAATACACGGTTTTTGAGATTTTCGGGATGTAATGAACCCTGAATTGTATTTCTAGGGAAGTATTTTTTGTCATGAGTTTTTTCACTTGTTTTTCGACGGAGAAGAAGTGTGAAAATGTCTTTGGAATATATTTATAGTAGATACGATTTTTGGAAATCTCATTTTTTCTGTATGAGATCAAACATCGATACCTCTTGCCCAAAGAATATTGATCCCTCAGCTGTCATCAGTCCATGTTGGATTGAATGACGACGCCCCATACCATGCCCGCCCGACCCTTGCTCGAGCCAGCTCACGCCGCTGAGCCGGTAGTTCCAGCTTGTCCCTTGCTGCCCTCTCCCAGCGACGCCCTAAGCCGAGCTCCGTACCCCACAGGGGGTGCCCTTAGCGAGTAGTCGCTTAGTTTTGAAATTTTTTAAGCCCTGGCTGGAGGCCTTGATTTATTGAGGCATCCACAGGCAGCCCGGTTAAGCAGACGACAACCTCATAGGTTGAACTGCGGAACGACATTGGCAAAAAAAAATCGTCTGCGGCACCTGCCGACGCGTCGTCAGTTCTCGGCGACATGCGTTGACGCGTGTAGCTGCCTCTGTCGTCGACGCGTGTCACACTAAGTGATGTGATACAAGTATGAAAACAAATATATTATTTTCGTACTACGTATTTATTTCAAAACTTCCTGGTCACCTAGAAACCTGGCATCCTCAATACATTTGTGTTTTCTACGGAAAAATACATACTGAATACAAATATTGGGTCACTATGCTGATGTAAGTATAATATGGGTACCTATTCTATTGCTATTGGACCAGATTTCATTACATATTTCTACGGAAACACAACTCAAAATAGGTTTTCTTGCACATACAAAACTGTCTATTGAAATTCAAACCATTCCTGTTCAATTTTCTGCTCCCTAATTGCGTAACACACTACCAAACACAACAGTGCGGTCAATAGTGTGATGATTTGGCATCAGATTACTACTACTACATCACAAAAGATGTCGCCTGCTGGATTCAGACAAATTATACAGGCCTTTACGACACTGGCACACGTATACATAACATAATCAGTCTATAATGTTCCCACTGCTGGGACACAGGCCTCCTCACTGTGTGAGGGAGTGGGCTGTAATTTACCACGCGCGTCCAGTGCGGATTGCTAGATATCAGATGTCGTCTCTGTCTCTCTGTCGAATTTTTGGTTCTAGGACATGCCGGTTTCCCCACGATGTTTTCCTTGACCGTTTTGAGAGCAGTGCTGATGAAATCACTTACACGAAGCAAAGTGCCTGACTGGGTTCACCCTACGTCCTGCAGCTCGTAAGTCGGGGCCACTGGAAGACCACTGCTCTTACATATTATGTCCATATTATTTGTCGGGAACTACAAATTATTCATTGGCGCCAATTCCCTTGTTCACAAACTAAACTAAATTTAACTTCAGTGCATCTTTTTCTTTCTATTTCATTAAGAAAAGGACAGAAGATAAAATATTAGTTTAGTCCTGTCAAATTAGTCAGCGCCTGACGTAAATTGACGTATTTTTAGTAGCCATGTTTTTAATCACGTCTAAACTGTCTATGGAGTATCTTAATTTGACAGGACTAAACTAATATTTTATCTTCTTTCCTTTTCTTAATGAAATAGAAAGAAAAAGATGCACTGATCTTAAATTTAGTTTAGTTTGTGAACAAGGGAATCGGCGCCATTAGCGAAAAACATAAAAGGTTTTCCTTCCTCGTTACTCATTGATTCCTGAAATAATATTATTAGCTCAATAGCACTGTCATCATTGTTACAGTGAACTGGCTTCGGTCCGCGACTTGGTCCGCGGGAAACTTGTTCTACATAAAATATAGGAACGCTCGCTCGCGCTATTACCTACTACGTTTTCGCTGAACGAACTAAGAAATAACAGCCACACGGTTCGATCGATCAGGTTAAGCTACACTTGACGGGGTTGGTCCGTGTATGGGAGACCATCTTTACATACCAAGACTCCTCCGTGCCTCGGAAAGCAGTCATTGGATCTTTGACAGTCGTTACGGGTCGTCAGTAGCCCGAAAGTCTGACAACCAGTCTTACCAAGGGCTGTCATATCACCAAATAACTGTGTTGTGGAGGTCAGATAGGCAGTCGCTCCATGTAAAATACTGGTATTCAGCTGCAACCGGTTAGATTGGAAACCGACCCCAACATAGTTGGGAAAAAGCAGGCAAGTGATGATGACTGAATATAGTAGGCAAGTCAAAATCAAGTCATTTATTCAAATTAGGCTGAGAATCAGCACTTTTTGAACGTCAAAATTACAAAAGACAGTCCCCGGCACGCCCGCCCATCACCACTTCCTAGTGCTATCGCTGGGAAGAAGAAGTGGCGCAACAAACTCCCCAGCAGCACAGCTGTCTGTTCAGTTAGAAAATACTTGATTGTATACAATTCATTCCTAAACTAGTATAGAATTAATTCCTAAACTAATATTTGCTCAATAGCTACGTCATATTCAGGGAATAAGAAAATCGTTTGTTAGCATGAACTCAGGTCCTCTGTTCTTTTTATATTTGCACTTTTGCACATGTGTTTCGTGTTTTACATCAAAACAGGCTTTGTAATCGTGCGGACGTCACGTTGTTATGATGATTACGGCAATCTTTATGTTTAATCGTTTTTATGGGCTGCTGGGATTTCCAGATATCGGCTGTAAGATACTAATCTGATATCAGCATAGTTATTAACCCTACCGGGATCGCGGGTTGTTAGAAAGAGTTACCGTGGCCCCGGGCACAGGTATCTGAAGGAACACGGGTGGGTTTTTAACCGACTTCTAAAAAAGGAGGCGGTTCTCAATTCGGATGTTCGTATTTTTTTTTATGTTTGTTCGCGCATAACTCCGTCGCTTGCCAACCGATTTGAAAAATATTTTTTTGTTGGAAAGGGTGTACTTCCCAAATGGTCCCATATAAATTTCATCAAAAACGGTTCAGTAGTTTGGTTTTTAAACCAAAATTACTGGTAAACATTACAACTTAAAAGAGAAAAATATTTTTTTTTTGCAAAAAAAAACAGGCGACTTCCAAAAACGACACTACAAAGTGAAAAAAAAAGTCAAACAAAAACGTTCCTGCACTAAAAAGTAAAAAATAAAAAATTGAATTCCTGTAAAGAAACTTAATTTAAAGGTAAACTTATTTGACATTAATATTTTGCAAATATTCAAAATTGTTTACTTCTTTTTGGAGTCGGTGCCAGCAGTTGTATCCTGTGCCATTTATTTTTTCAATTCACGATTATAAAATTTTAAAACAGATGCTTACAAACTTAATGCTTCAAAAATTTCAAAGTACTTAAAAAGTGGCAGGGGATTTTTATACGTATGTATAATTATTATTATTTAAAAGAAATTATTGTGAAAATTGTGTCAATTTATTTTAGAGTACAGTCTAGTCTGTATTTGTGTTTTGATTATTCTAGGTATGCAATAGGTATCTTGGTAGTTTTATAGTAAATGTTAGAGGTCGTTTTTCGAGGTATTGTTGCCCATACGTATTTCCTTGCCTTGGCTGGCACCGACTCCAAAAAGAAGTAAACAATTTTGAATATTTGCAAAATATTAATGTCAAATAAGTTTACCTTTAAATTAAGTTTCTTTACAGGAATTCAATTTTTTATTTTTTACTTTTTAGTGCAGGAACGTTTTTGTTTGACTTTTTTTGAAGGCGGTTATTTTTTTTTGTAAAAAGTTTTTTTATTTCTAGCCGTTTAGTGTATTTTTATTATAATACACTCGAGAGCAATGAATCCGGGTCACTTAAAGAATGTTAAAAATCTCGGAAACTAAAAATGATAGGTTAATGCAATAAATTGTATTTAATAGACAATGTAATACTCCTTAAATGAAAGTAAAAAAAATATGAGTCACCATACATTTTATTAACACAAAATTACATAAAGAAAAAAACTGCTGATCTCTCCTTAAAACAAAAATAGGAAACATGAAATTTTTGAACTTTATTACGATTTTTTTGAATTTTAATACTTCGTATTGCCTCCTCGTGCTTCCATTACTGCGTTTACGCGGTTTGGCATGCTGTACACCAAGTTCCTTATACGATTTTGGGGAATATTCTCCCATTCCTCTGTGAGAGCAATTTTGAGCTCACGAAGCGTGATTGGGGGAGGGTTTCGTTGTTTTACGCATCTGCCTAGCTCGTCCCAAGCATGCTCGATCGGGTTGATATCCGAGCTGCGCGCTGGCCACTCCATACGAGTAATGTTCATCTCTTGAAGGTAGTCATTCACAATCCTACCTGTATGAGGTCGGGCATTGTCATGCATAAATATAGCATTCTCACCTAAATTGACCATAAATGGACCAACGTGATCATTGAGGATTTCTTCCACATATCTTACGCTAGTTAAAGAGCCGTTTTCTATGATCACCAGCTCTGTGCGACTTTCAGAAGAAATTCCGGCCCACACAAGTACAGACCCACCACCGTAGGCTACTTTTTCTTCGATGCATGCTTGCTTGAATCTTTCCCCTGGTCTTCGATACACTCTGTGTCTTCCATCGTGCTTGTAGAGTACAAATTTATGCATTATGCATAAATTTTGATTCGTCGGAGAACATAACTTTTGACCAATCTTCAATACTCCAATTTACGTGGCTCTGGGCATATCTTAGTCTTGAAATACGATGCCCACGCTCAGTTTAGGGCCGTTTGCAGGTCTAAGGGGTTTTAAGTTAGATTCAGCAAGCCGACGTCTTACTGTCCATGCACTTGGGTTACTTCCTCCGAGGCGTCGAAACTGATTTGTGAGTTCAGTTCCTGTGAGAAAGCGATTTCGAAGCATGGTGTTCACCAAGTATCGGTCTTCTCGTGCTGTGGTAGGTACACCTGGTTCTGCCCGTTCCTGGTCTGCGTAGGTTAGAACCAGTTTCTTCGTAACGTCGGAGAACTCTTTGTACTGTTGACAGCGACACACCGACAGTCCTGGCTGTATCGCGCTGACTCCGGCCGGTTTCCAGCATTGTAAGTATTCTGGTGCATTCTTCAGGCGTAAGCGACATAATTTCAGCTTGAATAATGAATATAGAGCAGTATCAACATGGTTTATGTACCCACATAAATGACAGATTACAAACAAAAGCAAAACCAAATGCTGTAATTTCGTAGTTCCATCTTCGAAAGTGGCCCTTTTTTTATGATATAACTTTACAATAACTAAGAAGTTTTAATACCTTCATTTAAGGAGTATTACATTGTCTATTAAATACAATTTATTGCATTAACCTAGCATTTTTAGTTTCCGAGATTTTTAGGATTCTTCAAGTGACCCGGATTCGTTGCTCTCGAGTGTATAATAGCAACGTAGTTAATATCTTTTCTACATAGAATATTATTTTGAAGAAGTACCAATATCATACAAGTAGGTACATATTACTGTCTACTTTCTGATCTTTAATTTGATCCCGTAGAGAGATGATAATATGACGCATGAAATACTGTCGATTCTTATGCGTCGTATGCTGCCTCTAATATTGAGCTGGGCGGTAACAGTCCATAAACTACAAGGGACCACCCTCGAGAGAGCTGTGATCGACCTTGGTAAAAAAAACTTTGCAAAAGGACAAATATATGTCGCGCTAAGTCGTGTCAGAAGTTTGGAAGGCATAAGTGTTATCAGATTTAGACGCCAATAAATTATTGAATCGACCACACGATGATCGAGCGATGACAGAGATAACAAGGTTGCGGAATCTGCCATCTGATAATCAAGACAACACATAACGTGCCATGGAATAGGCCTACCGGGGAAACCACATTAAAAAAAACGCGCCCAGCACACTACCTCATAGGTGGCGTGGAAATGTGTGCATACTACCAAGAATACAATTTTATTTTAGTAAATAATAGAAGCGATTTTTTTTTAAACATTGTAAGCAAAATGCCTTTAATATTTCAGAAGTTGTTTTGTGGACACATTGATGATAACATCAAAACTAGATTTTCAATGGCACCTTGTATTCAGAGTGCATCTCATGACAGTTCTAAGCCCAAATACTGCTAGGATACATTGTTTTATTTTGAAGTTCTCATGCCAACCTTCCACCTTCCAGCTCCATCATCAGATCAGTTCGATAGTAACTTATAGCCAAAGTGCATTTCATGACAATTCTAATAAGCCCAAACACGGCTAGAATACGTTGATTAATTACAAAGTTCCGGTACCTGTCTTCCGGCTCCATCATGATCATCAGATCAGTTCAATGATAACATTTTCAATATAACTATTCAGGATTGTATGTTTATTTGTATTGTCATAGTTGCTTAACTATCTTGATTGTGATATCTATGCGAGTGACAAGTTCCGTTAGCCATATCTGATCTTCTTCACCAGTTCCACTTCATCAAATGTTACTTTTTGACTGTAAACGCTTGATTTCTCGATGAAAATATTAAAATTACTATATAGTTGCCTATAATATTTGAGGAGTTCCCTCGATTCCTCATGGATCCCATCATCAGAACTGGATTTTGAAAAAAATGGGACCAATCTGGAAGCATATCCCTTAAAATTAAAAAAAAAATTTGCAAATCGATCCATAAACAACGGAGTTCTGAGGTAACAAACATAAAAAAAAAAAAAAAAAAAAAAAAAAAAAAAAAAAAAAATTAAAAAAAAAAAAAAATACAACCGAATTGAGAACCTCCTCCTTTTTTTGAAGTCGGTTAAAAATAACTTTAATTTCGGAAGTCGGTGTCGTTGGGTTCGCATTTTCGTTGTTTGCCACCGACTTCCGAAAATAAAGTTATTTTTCACTTTGTAGTGCCGTTCTTGGAAGTCAGTTGTATTTTTTTTTTTTCAAAAAAGTTTTTATTTTTCTCTTTTAAGTTGTAATTTTTACCAGTAATTTTGGTTTAAAAAACTACTGAACCGTTTTTGATAAAATTTCTATGGGACCATTTGAGAAGTATACCCTTTCAAACAAAAAAATATTTTTTCAAATCGGTTGGCAAGCGACGGAATTATGCGCGAACAAACAGAAAAAGAAAATCAAATCCGAATTGAGAACCTACTCCTTTTTTAGAAGTCGGTTAAAAATACGTCAATATGCCGCCTTTTCCCAAATATGTTGGGGTCGGCTTCCATTTTGACTGTTCAACAACATTCATTGCGTTATTTGCGTTGTTGACCAGACTAATCCATTCCTTCAAATATTCGAAAAATTTGTCTGCTCAACGACGTAAATAACGCAATGAGTGTTGAACGTTATTGAACTGTCAAAATGAAAGCAATTGCTACTGTTAGTCATTGTTACTGTTTTTAATTACCCCGCTGAAGCATCAGAATTAAAAAAACCGGCCAAGTGCGAGTCGGACTCGCCCATGAAGGGTTCCGTTTTACGATTTATGACGTATTAAAAAAAAAACTACTTACTAGATCTCGTTCAAACCAATTTTCGGTGGAAGTTTACATGGTAATGTACATCATATATTTTTTTTTAGTTTTATCATTCTCTTATTTTAGAAGTTACAGGGGGGGGGGGGACACATTTTACCACTTTGGAAGTCTCTCTCGCGCAAACTATTCAGTTTAGAAAAAAATGATATTAGAAACCTCAATATCATTTTTGAAGACCTATCCATAGATACCCCACACGTATGGGTTTGATGAAAAAAAAAATTTTGAGTTTCAGTTCTAAGTATGGGGACCCCCAAAATTTATTGTTTTTTTTCTATTTTTGTGTGAAAATCTTAATGCGGTTCACAGAATACATCTACTTACCAAGTTTCAACAGTATAGCTCTTATAGTTTCGGAAAAAAGCGGCTGTGACATACGGACGGACAGACAGACAGACAGACAGACAGACATGACGAATCCATAAGGGTTCCGTTGCCATTTGGCTACGGAACCCTAAAAAGTGGTGCTAGCACAATTTGGTTTGCCAACCCCCCCCCCCCCCCCCATCCTTTCATTTCTCTCAGAGATGTAACGCTACAACTTATTCATTTTTAACCCCCGACGCAAAAACGACGGGGTGTTATAAGTTTGACGTGTCGGGGTGTGTGCGTGTGTGTATGTCTGTCTGTGGCATCGTAGCTCCCGAACGGATGAACCGATTTTAATTTTGTGTTTTTTGTTTGAAAGGTGAATTTGTCGGGAGTGTTCTTAGCTATGTTTAATGAAAATCGGTCCAAGATGTCCGCCGCTACAAAATGGCGGATTACATATTTTTTCACAACTCCCTCAATATGGGTATCAAATGAAAGGGCTTGACTAGTAGAATACTATACACTATGACAAATTTCAAATCCAAGATGGCCACCACCACAAAATGGCGAATTACAAAAAACCTGATTAAATACCAAATTACCTGAATCTTAAAACGCAAGAAAATAAAAGAAAATAAATAATAAGAAGTCCCTACAAAAAGCATGAAATAAAAAATTAAATAAAAAATTAAAAAAACCCCCGACTACGTGAAACCCTTTAAAAAGAAAAAAATAACCTTGAAAGTATGACCCTACGTAAGTACCTACGTATGAAATTTTTTGATTAAATATTGTCCTGTCGGGGGACCGCTACTATTTTAAACTTTAACAGAATGTTAGGCTAATAATTAGAGCGGCGACGACGGAACAACATTTAATCAAAAAAATTCATACATACTTACGTAGGGTCATACTTAATTTCAAGGTTATTTTTTTCTTTTTAAAGGGTTTCACGTAGTCGGGGGTTTTTTAAAATTGTAATTTAATTTTTGAGGTAGACTGCTAAGGTATGCGCCATCTTGTCTGCGTTCTGCCTCCGGGGCTCCTATCTTATTGACCTGTGTTCCACTGCTGGGACACAGAACTTTTAGTCGTCTATGACGTTATAGGTTGATTATGCGGCTGTTATTATAGCCACTTAAATTAGCCACGAGCCCCCCATATGTTCGCACATAACGTAACATAATTACAGCATTACCTAAACTGCATTCGTTATTTATTTGCCAACAATGTAAACAAATATGAGTTTATGGAAAAATAACTTTAAATCTTACACTAGAAAGTTCAGTTTACGCTACAACTTCAAACATTTTTATAACTTTTTCATTAATCTAGTCAAATGTTTGTCAGTCTGAAATCAACTTAATTATCATTATGATAAAGTTGATATTTGTTTAACTTGAAATAAAATCAATATGAAACAAGTTTGAATAGACTTGTATTGTCGCACGATCGTAAAAATACGTCAGCTGTTTTGAAAACGATATTTACTTATCATAAAAATGTCTCCATGACGTTTTCCTGATAAAATCGTACGATAGCCTTTTGTTTTTGTCGCGGTGTATTTTAAAATCTACAATCTTTTACATGTTTTGATATCGGTTTGGCAATTCCTTACGGTTTAGCGCGCGTGTAGACACCTTTTCATGGCTAAACAGAAGGCCTGGTGGCCTACCGCGAATTCTTAACGCGATTCAATTTACGCTCAGGGATCGAGATGGCGCTAGACGACTTGTATAGCTCTGTCTCTTTCCAACAGCCTAAACTGGATCGCGTTAAGAGCTCGTGGTAAGGCCTCAGTTCCCGTAGTTAAAAACGTTCAAAATCTAGTCGCATTCTCATCTCAGCGGTAAATGTAGGGAAATTAGAGGTATTTTTGACAGATTGAGACTCAGATCAGTTTTTACAATTAGCCGAACCGATTTTAGTAGTTTTAACGGTACGGTTCGAACAAAAACAAAAAAAAAGGTGTTTTTGTTGTGTTTCGACTGTTTTGTGTACCAAAGGAGTTAACCAGGGGGTCTTCTCCGAAGTAGTATCGGCCGAATGTTCGGCCGTTTCCTGCTACGAAGTTACTATTTGGTTCGGTCGGTTCCGATCCTACAGCGAAGTGCAAAGTGCGAATGTTCGGATCGGACCGACACATGGCCGAACCGAATATTATTGAAAAATGCGACAAAAGTTCGGATCGGCTCAGTTGGGTCGGGACCATAGTCAGTATACGAAAGAGTGTAGGAGTGTAGGATACACTCTTTCTCTTCCCACCATGTTGTGCGTTATATGAGCTATCAATATTTCATGGAATGGTATCATGTGTAGTGTGTACATAGACGATATATTATGCAAACTGATACGTAGTTATCAGGCTAGCTGGGGCGACGCTGCTGTCTCTCCAATTATGTCAATTTAAGCTTTATTGACGGGGTCTGTGCACCAGCGAGGACGAGCGGTGCTGTGTTTAGCTATATGCATGTTTGCTAGTGAAGTACTGACGCTATTGTGGAGGACCAGTCTTTGTTCGGGACTTGTTTATTATCTTTTTCTTCCATACTTCTCTATTCGTCGGTAGTCACCCCCTTTCTAACCATATCATCATTCACACAGTCCATCCATCGTTTCTTTGGTCTTCCCCTACTCTTATAGCCATCGACATTCATACTCAAAACTTTCCTCACGACATTTTCCTCATTCCTCCGTATCACATGCCCATACCATGACAACTGATTTCCAGCCATAAGAACAAGACAGTCTATTTAGGAAATGTCCTAAAAACCAGCACTCATTGTTGGTCTTTAAGGAATTTCAGCATGGAATCGTTGAAAACTCATAATGGGCTATGTGACATTTGTTAGCTTTCATCCTAACGCTGTTTCGGCGGAGTGCCAAATACCACGTTACCATCAGGTGCTAGAATTACATCCTGAATTCCTGGCATGAAATTATGAGGCCGAGACAAACTTGGTTGGAGAGAGAACATAATTAGGTTGTTGCATTCTGACAATGAGGACAACATACTGAGGAAACCTAAACTTATAGTTAACTACCAGCACTCCGCGGTTTCACCCGCATAAGTTTCGATCCCGTTGGAATATCAGGGGCGCAATTCTCGTAATTTTAAGAACGTTCACAGTCTGATCTCAGTTTCAATATGTCAAAAATACCTCTATTTTCCCTACATTTTGACAAGCTTTTGACATTTGTTTGTCGCCGAGATGAGACTGCGACTAGATTTTGAACGTTTTAAATTACGAGAATTGGAATTTCTGGATAAAAAGTATTCTTTATGTTAATCCTGATTATAAACTATCGGTGCGCTAAATTTCATCCAAATCTGTTCAGGAGTTTTTGCGTGAAAGAGTAAACAAACATCCATCCATCTATCCGTTCTTATAAACATTCGCCTTTCGCGTTTATAATATTTGTAGGATTAATAGGAAGCATGATGAGGCATGAGCGTAACTTCAAAGGTGGACGTTGCGTACTCTACTCTAGAAACTTCCTTGCCCTCCCTAGAAAAATAAGCAGTATTGAAGAATTACTTACTGTTTAATCGCTTTTTATTAGAGCCGTATATTTTGACCAAGATGTAAGATCAAAAGTCATTTATTCAAATTAGGCTGAGAATCAGCTCTTTTGGAACGTCAAAATTACAAAAGACAGCCCCACAAAAACGCCCGCCCTTCACCACTTCCTAGTGCTATCGCTGGGAAGAAGTGGCGCAACAAACTCCCCAGCAGCACGGCTGTCTGTTCAGTTAGAAAATACTTGATTGTAGACAATACTACTGGTATGCAAAGTAATTAACATTACAAGACACAGAACATTAAATTAAATTATTTTTCATATATGTCAGCTAGCCACGCCAATATACCAACAAATACAATAAAAACTGTGCGCAATCAAGCAAAAAAAAAAATGTAAACAGAAACTCACTACCTAAATAAAAGCTTCCAGGTATAAAGGACGTGACAGCTTACATATTTATGTCTTGAGTGCGATTCCCAGGTCGTAGGAGTAGTGTTTGGACTAGCGACTGACCTGACCTTCGTTCACTGTTAGTCCTCATGACGTGCTCAAACCAAATCTTTTATTTTCTCAATTGGTTTATGTCCAATCTTATTCAACACATGTATGTCAAGGTGGGTCTTCAAGAGCTTTTGTGTTTATAGCAGAGGTTTTATTTGTTCATGGCGAATAATGGCTGTAATTGGCATATCCGATGAGTGTTCAAGATGCTTGTAGATGCGTCGTAGAATTACCCCGTTCGTCTCATGGTCGCAAGCGCGACTGCTGAGGTTTTCTGGCTTCTGAGGGCTTCGATTCCTGGGTCGGGTAAAGTGTTATTGAGCTTTTCCATTAGGAATTTCTTAGTAACAGCCCGGGGTTTGGAAGTTAGTGGCATGACTGGCATGATACCCCCGTGATGAAAGCACGTTGAGCCGTTGGTCCTGCGCCTGATCTCTCTCCGGTCGTGTCGGATTGCCGTCCCATCGGACTATGAGAGTGAGGGAAGAGGGAGTGCACCTGTGTCTTCGCACACACTTGTGCACTATAATATTTCCAGCGCCGAAGGCTAGTCTCCGTTGAGATTGGTCGCCGTGGTAGAAATACTGTCTGGAGGCCTGTTATTTAGATGCGTCATCATCACCTGCCTAACTCAAACTCAAACTATTTATTTCAAATAAACCAATTACAAGGACTTGTGAATTATCAAGGTCGGTCAGTCAAAAAGATGAAGCTAGTTGCCCATTCCAAAGCGTAGTAGGTACCTATGGGATGGGCCCGTGGCTAAATAATAACAGCCGCACAGGTCGATCGGTCAGGTTAAGCTGCGCTTGCCGCGGTTGGTCTGTGGATGGGTGGCCATCTTTACATACCGAAACCACTCCGTGCTTCGGAAAGCACGTAAAGCCGTTGGTCCCGGCTGTCATTCGTGGATCTTTGACAGTCGTTACAGGTAGTCAGAAGCCCGAAAGTCTGACAACCAGTCTTACCAAGGGGTATCGTATTACCCAGTAACTGGGTTGTGGAGGTCAGATAGGCAGTCGCTCCATGTAAAATACTGGTATTCAGCTGCATCCGGTTAGACTGGAAGCCGACCCCAACATAGTTGGGAAAAGGCTAGGCAGATGATGAGTAGGTACCTATGGAGAAGAACGGGCAAGAAACTTTTCCCAACTATGTCGGGGACCGCTTCCAGTATTTCACAGTGACTGCCTGTTCGATCTCCACGACCAAGTTACTGGGTAACACGGTACCCCTTGGTTGGTTGTCAGACTTTCGAGCTCCTGACAGCGCGTAACGACTGTCAAAGATCGAAGAATGACAACCGGAATTACGGTTTAACGTGTTTTTCGAGGCACGGAGGGGTCTCGGTATGTAAAGATGGTCACCCACCCACGAAAGTACCGCGACTGTTAACAACAGCACACAACAAACACCATTTATTTTTTAAATGGCATAGCATCATGCTGGGATAGGAACTTTTTGGCCTCATATAGGAATTTCTGTTTCATTTTTCTGAAGCAATGTCATGTCTGTAGCACAAGTAAACGAAAAAATCCGACAACCGTAACTTTGTAGTTAGATTACAAAAAAAAATCCCTTGATAAACTACATACAAAATTGTACAGAACCCTCGGTGCGCGAGTCTAACTCGCATTGACCGTTTTTTTTTTAGAAATAGATAATTATAAACTCTATGAAGTCTCTTTACGGTTAGTATAGTTGCTGAAATGTCATTACTAGAGCGAAGTACAGACGCCAGCACATCAAGCTCCTACAATCTGTCAAATTTCTTTAATAAAATTTTAACTTTATCGCTAAAGTATTAGGTTCAAAGTTGATTGGGAAAATTTGACAGTTTCGGGTAGCTTGATGTGCTGGCGTCTGTACCAAAATCGGGGTCTACTGAACAATTTGTACATTTCCGTCCTAACTGTGACCACGGAAATGTCTTACGACGCCATTGTTGCGAATGGTTCGACATTCGACAGTTACTCAATCGTATTTCGTTAGAGTACCTACCATAAAACATGGCTGTGTTTACCTGGCGAAATACTTAGGCCTACTTTTCTTGTTTTTTTGTGTAACGGCGCTCCCGCACACTCAGAATCTGACCCATTTTGAAGGATATTTTTATTTTTTATTGCTAAACTAGCTGCGCCCTGCGGTTTCACCCGCATAAGTTTTGATCCCATTGGAATATCGGGATAAAAAGTATTCTATGTGTTAATCATGGTAATAAACCATTTGTGCGCCAAATTTCATCAAAATTGGTCCAGCTGTTTGAGCGTCAAGAAGTAACAAACATACGAACACGCACACTCACAAACTTTCGTCTTTATAATATTAGTGTGATGGGCCTACTCTTGACCTCGATCACGCCTGATGGAAAGCGATGGTTTAGGTCTATGATGGAACGAGCGTGCCCAGAAGATGCCTGTTCACTCTTGGTTTGAAGGCAGACGGGTTAAATGTGGGAGGTAACACAGATGCTAATCTATTGCTCCATATGTTCGAAAAATGTGTCTGCTCAACAACGTAAATAACGCAATGAATGTTGTTGAACTGTCAAAATGGAAGCCATTGCTACTGACAGTGTGTTACGGAATTACCCCACAGATGTGTAGTTAGTTATGTTGTAAAACCCAAGTTTACCCATGAAATCACGCAAAATTTTAATGTAAGTATTTCCCCTAACACTCAGTGGCGTGCATTGCATAAAGACATTTATGCAGTGCCTACCTCGATAAATCACCATAAGCCTGTCAATTACATTTTATTGTGTGTGCCCCACAATAAAGAAACTCACTAAATTATCATACCTAACAAAAAACAAAATCTTCATACAAACTCGCGCGGCAGGAGGCAGTCGCCAGACGGCCTACTCGGCTCCCGTACTATTCGCACCACAGAAATCTTAATAATAAGGATTTCTGTGATTCGCACATTGTCATTGGTCTTTACTCATTCAAGTGAATACGACGAAATTAAATTCCTATTCTGAAAACCAATGCACGCCAGTCACGCCACTGCTAACTCTGTTTGCATAACGACTTTATTTCGTAATAGCGTCCATGTTTTTTGACCTTGAATTTAGTAATTATGTATAGCGAGCAATATTAGCTATTTCTTTGTGTTTTCTAGACAAACCTGTTCGGGACTGTTTGTAGCATAGTCAGCCTATAATGTTCCCACTGCTGGGACACAGGCGTCTTCTCTGTGAGAGGGAGTGGGTTGTAATATGCCACGCGGACCCAGTGTTGGTTGGTAGATGTCACATGTCTACGAATTTTTGGTTAGCTAGTGCAAATCTTCGCGCTGGGATCGGTGCAATTCATTCATTCATTCATTCTAGGACATGCCGGTTTCCTCACGATGTTTTCCTTCACCGTTTTGAGAGCAGTGGTGATGAAATAACTAGACTGGCTGGTTGGCTAGACTTTCGGGCTTCTACCAGTAACGACTGGCAAAGATCTACAAATGACAGCCGCGACCAAGGCACGGAAAGGTCTCGAATTCTCAATATGTATTTATGTACAGACGCCAGCACATCACGCTACCCGAAACTGTCAAATTTTCCCAATCAAGTTTGAACATAAGTTTGAATGTTGATTGTGAAAATTGCTTTAGTAATAAAGTTGAAAATCTGCTAAAGAAATTTGACAGATTGTAGTAGCTTGATGTGCTGGCGTCTGTACCTACCTAGTTTTAATAGTTATTTTTTTTTTAAATTATTTTTCCTCTCAACCAAAGCACCTGCCATCTAATCTCTTCACCACCCTTGGTTGACTGGTAGAGAATGCCTAAGACATTAAGTCCACCTTTGTACCCTTTGTACCTTTTTGTGCGAAAAGTTTAAATAAATAAATATGCATTTGATGGTCGCCCATCCACGAACCGTCCGCGGCAAGCTTAGTTTAACCTTCAATCGAGGCTGGCGGCTGTTATCATTTAGCCACGAGCCCCCTTTCACCGAACCATAGCAATAACGACGAAATTGCCAAATCCGTTCGTACTACTCTTAAAATATAGCATCAGAAAAAATAATTAGCGGTGAATGCTTATATGCGAATCCCGCACCCCAGGCCATAAGCAGAGGTGGAACACCGCGGTGGTTTTAGCCGGTACCCCCTCGTCCCCTGATACCCGATCGTCACCCCCACGATGACGGAAGTCCATCAGGATGTTCAGCGCGAAATAAAAAAAAATTCAATTCCCGATTACAGCACCCTAATTGGGTAAGTGACTACCAATCAAAATCTGAATCATTTTCAAGGATATTGTTAATCCATTGCTCCATATGTTCGTAAACATCCGAATTGAGAACCGACTCCTTTTAATGAAGTCGGTTAAAAAAATGTGTCTGCTCAACAACGTAAATAACGCAATGAAATGAATGTTGTTAAACTGTCAAAATTAAACCCAGTGTTTTACGCAATTACTTAATTTCCGATTACAATAATCTCATGTTCTATTTTTACACAGCCCCAAGTAAACAAATTACTTAATACATTAAACCTACAGAAAACTGATAACGTTACCGAAAATAAATTTGGTATCGTATACGAGCGAACATCACTATACAACCGCCTGTCCTATGTATTTGACCAGGCACAGAGCGGCAACGTCGCCTTTCTCTTAGCGCAGACATGTTGTTTTTATTATTACTGTGCTGTGACACTTTGGTACATTGCGGTTTCATTTTTATGAGCTGTTTATATGCTGTTTATGGTTTTAAATCGACTAATAAGGGTACAGAGATTAGGTACCGAAACTTATAAGAAAAAAAATCATAAGCATCATCAGCCTGCCTTCTCCCAACTATGTTGGGGTCGGCTTCCAGTCTAACCGGGTGCAGCTGAATACCAGTATTTTACATGGAGCGACTGCCTATCTGACCTCCACAACTCAGTGCCTGGGTAATACGATACCCCTTGGTAAGACTGGTTGTCAGACTTTCGGGCTTCTGATGACCCGTAACGACTGTCAGAAGATCCAAGAATGACAGCCGGCACCAACGGCTTAACGTGCTTTCCGAGACACGGGAGGGGTCTCGGTATGTAAAGACGGTCATACATCCACGGACCAACCGCGGCAAGCGTAGCTTAACCTGCACCCTAATTGCGTAACACACGATCAATCGGAATCGGTTTCATTTTGACAGTTCAACAACATTCATTGCGTTATTACGTGTTGAGCTTTTTTTTTTTTGACAATGGCATGCTACTGACAGTGTGTGCCGCAAATACTCCGCTGTTCTTTGTTTTCAATTTGGTAAGCAGAAACCTCTTGTAAATTTACAATGCATGTTTTGTTCTATGAGCCTTCCGATTCCGACCGACACAAGTGTACCAGCGGCAGCGTCCTCCTGTCTCCTAATGTCAAAACAGTTTATGTAATGTCGAAAAAGGTATGTCTGTCTCTCGTTAACACCAGGCATATTTTAATTACTGTGGGCGTACTATGGGTAGTGTTGGTTATAGCGCAATAGTAAAACGGTTTGCAGTTCAAATCACATTACAATTCACGAACAAGTCAGTCACACTAGAGAATCACACACTGTAGGTACACGACTCAACGACACATTTATGTTGTTCGTATGATGTCCAATGTTTAAATCATCTCCAGAGTTCTGCTCACACCCTTCTTGTAGCTGTCGCTCTCGTCCACCTCCACGAACTCAGGCTAGACTCTGTCTAGCGCCACGAGATGGCGAATAGTCAAACGAATGACTCCGACATAGATATTATGACGGATTTCAAAATGGTTGACTGAAAATGGCCAATTTCTACGTTTGATTTAGGACATTGCCTGGTGGATGAACTGTTGACTATATCTGAATAAGGATCTGATAGATCCATCTGCCTATAATTTTCTCACTGCTGGGACACAGGCCTCTTCTCAGAGAGAGAGGGAGTGGGATCCACCACGCGTGCCCAGTGCGGGTTGGTAGATGTCACATGTCTTCGATTTTTTTGGTTCTAGGACATGCTGGTTTCCTCACGATGTTTTCGTTCACCGTTTTGAGTTCTGATAGCTCTTTGCTCTTTTAATCAAAATCAAAAGGTATTATTGTTCAAACTAGGCTGAGAATCAGCACTTTTTGAACACCAAAAATACCTCAGACAGTCCCCTAAAACGCCCGCCCTTCATCACTTCCTAGTACTTTAGCTGGGAAGAAGTAGCGCAACAAACTGTCCAGCAGCACAGCTGTCTGAGAAGAACTTGATTCTATATAGTAGTATGCAAAGTAATTACCATTACGAAATACAAAACATTAAAGTCCTGCATAAATAGAATGCGTTCCTGACACCTGTCATCTGTCATTGCGACAATTCTAGTAGCGTATATAAGATCAAATTCGTAAAACACGTACCTATTCGTTTATATGAACCTGACAGATGTCAAGATTGCATTCTCTCGTCGGCCTCACTTTAAATTATTTACCATGTCATGTCATGATGTGTAATGCGGGCAAATAAACTGAAAAGTTATACAGTCTCAAATCTAATGTGTGTAGAGGTAGACGATGCAAAGTCAATTATAAGAATTATAAGCCACAGACAAGACACTTGCATCGCGTAAGGCTTTAGACTGATTCTAGAATAGATATTTTTCAGTCAGCATTTAGACTTGGGACTGACTGGATGAGCGGAGGGAATCTTCCGTTTGACAAAGGACTTTCACTTTGACAGTTCAACAACATTCATTGCGTTATTTAACAGACAATTTTTGCGAACATAAACAACAACAACTAGCAACGCAACAACGCGACGGCAACTAGCTGCGCCCTGCGGTTTCACCAGCTTAAGTTTGATCCCGTGGGAATATCGGGAGTGCGCGAGCGAGTTTCCTATATGTTAATACTGCTTATAAACCATCTTTGTGCCAAATTTCATCTAAATCCGTTCAGTAGTTTTTGTGTGAAAGGGTAACAAACATCCATCCATCCATCCATCCATCCATACAAACTTTCGCGTTTATAATATTATAGTAGGATGGATTAACAATGTCCTTCAACAATCAATAGTAATCTGAATCATTTTGAAGCAAATTGCTAATCCATTGCTTCATAAGTTCGAAAAATTTGTCTGCTCAACACGTAAATAACGCAATGAATATTGTTGAACTGTCAAAATGAAACCGATTCCGATTAATTGTGTGTTACGCAATTAGGGTGCAGATTGAGATTGGTAGATTATTACGCAATTACTGGACCCCAATTTCTTTCACAATCCGAAGGATTTGAAATAAATTCTTAATCCATTGCTTCATATGCTTGAACAATTCGTCTGCTCAACAACCTAAATAACGTAATGAATGTTGTTGAACTGTCAAAATGAAAGTCCTTTGTCAAACGGATGATCTTTAGTTAGTTTGTTATGCAATTACCCAGCTGGATTAGAAGATCTTCCGTTTGACAAAGGACCTAATCTTGACGTATCTATGCAATTTATTAGACGCTTGAAGATAAATGATTATGACAATATTTACATAGTATAATAATTTCGAAATAAAACTGATGAGGAAAAACCGTAGAACCGGTCACGGAAGTGAGACCTTCCTTGTTCGTGAGGGCAAACGTTTACTTCCTACAAAATGGCGTCTTGCGACAATTTGCGCGCCAAAATATTAATATAACCTATAAAAAATGTCTGTTTATTTTTAGATCGTGCTTATTAGTTTATTATGCATGAATGTGTAGAAGATACAAATAACGCCTGATATTTTTGTCAAATAAAAACAATCCATTCAATCTGCCGAGCCTTTTCCCCAGCGTCGGCTTCCAGTCTAACTGGATGTAGATTAATATCAGTATTTTACACGGAGCGACTGCCTCCATAACCCAGTTACAAGGCAACACGAATACAGTCACGATACCCGTTGGTAAGACTGCTTGTCAGACTTTTGGGCTTCTGACTACCCGTACCCAGCAATCTCAATCTGAATCATTTTGAAAGTTATTTCTATTCCATTGCTTCATATGTTCGAAAAGTTTGTTTGCTTACCAACGTAAATAACGCGATGAATGATGTTGAACTGTCAAAATGAAATCCATTGCTACTCATAGTGTGTTACGCAACTACCCCACAGGTAACCAATGTCAAAGAACTACGAATGACAGGCGCGACCAGAAGCAGTAGAAGAAACATGCCAGATCATACGAAGTTTTGCAAACAAATGATAAAAAACTGGGCCATCTCGTAGGAATATTTATTGAAACTATGTTGAAATACAGGATAATTTTTTATTCAGTGCGTAAATTTTCACAGGGTGTTCTACCCATGAATATGAACAACTTTCACTATGGGACCATCTCTGAAATCACAAAAAAAAATCAGCTGTTTCTTATAAAAGTTCAATACCTACTCGACCAAAATGTATGAATCTGCTGATTTTTTTTTCGTGATTTCAGAGATGGTCCCATAGTGAATGTTGTTCATATTCATGGGTAGAACACCCTGTAAAAATTTACGCACTGAATAAAAAATTATCCTGTATAAGTCCTCGAAATGCCGATGTGAATCATTGAACTACATATAATGTCTGATAAAATCCGATTAATAATGTATGTCGCAAATATCCAAAGACATTAAATTATTTACTCTATCTTAAATCTCTTTGCAAATATCAAATAGTTTCAAGTGGTTTACGCATTTTGTGAGTCATTTTAGTCACTCATTTACTACGCTTTGTGGCTGGGACACTAGAATTGGCGGGCAGAAGTGCCATTCCACACATACATGGCTGGTCAACGGCAGATATATATTTTATTCGTGAAATTGACTTTACACAATCATGATGAGTACATTGACCCCTTTTAAGGATTAAAACGATCAAAATTTTACGGTGTATAGGTACATTTCTATGTTGAAATCTGTTTAGCCGTTAAAGTATGAAAGGGTGACAAACAGACGAAATTACTTTCGCATTTATAATGTGAAAGCATGCATGATAGTCGATCTCCTTCGCAAAGAGCTCTACCTACTAATACTAAAATATACTGTCAAAATCAAAGCCAGGCTAGTTTTACCTTTTTAAACCGACTTCAAAAAAAGAGGAGATTCTCAAGTCGACTGTATTTTTTAATAATTATGTTTGTTACCTCAGAACTCCCTTATTTATAAGCCGATTTGCAAAATTATTTTTTTATTCGAAAGGATTTACTTTCAATTTCATGAAAAACGGTTCTGCAGTTTGGTTTTTAAACCAAAATTACTGGTAAAAATCACAACTTAAAAAGTGAAAAATAAATACTTTTTTACAAAAAAATAGACACTACAAAGTGAAAAATAACTTTAATTTCGGAAGTCGGTGGCAAACAACGAAAATACGAACCTAACGACACCGACTTCTGAAATTAAAGTTATTTTTCACTTTGTAGTGTCTTTTTTGGAAGTCGGTTGTTTTTTTTTTTTTTGTAGAAAACGTTTATTTATAAGTATCTTCTTCTTTTATTTCTTGTGAAACTTCTGTTCTTTCTCCCCATTGTTGCTCAAGATTGGTTAACAGTCTACACGCGGACCGCCGACGCATTCGGCTCGAGAAACATCCGGAAAACCCCTTTATCTTATTGACGTAACTCCATGTGTCTGACGTATACATAGCTATAAACGTCGTTTAGTTTACAACCTTCAACAATTTCAAGTTAAACAAATATCAACTTTATTTCAATGCAATTAAGTTGATTTTAGAGTGACTAGCACTATTGAAAAACTTATAGAAATGTTAGAAGTTGTAGCGTAAATTGAACTTTATTGTGTAAGAATTAAAGTAATTTTTCCATAAACTCATACTTGTTTACATTTCTGACAAATAAATCGCGAATGCAGATTATGATGTACGATGTTTGAACCCGGCACAACATATGATGACGCTAGGTACTTGAAAAGGGGAGATTTGTCAAATGCATTATGGTTAGGTTTTTTTTTTTGTTTGATAAAATAAGGTCGGCGTTTCCTATCTGACTACTAAAACACAGAGGGCTCTTTTAAAGTCCAGACATAATCTTGTTCAGATCATGTGAAGACCATGTAGATTGGTGTCTGCAATGGTCTTTTGAAGAAAGAACCACACAGATTGAGTGGACCTGTCCAGTCAGTCGTTGCCCCAGAACGTAGCGTTGCAATATCTTATCATCATGACTGAATGCAGTCATAAATTGCCAAGAAGTTAAACGTTTAAACGAAAAGCAATTAAAAAAGTTGTTTTAAATATAAAAAAATATAGTTCTCGTTTAAAACTTTTTGCCGCCAGACTTATTCTTTCAACACTACAATTGAAATGTAACGTTCTAACGTTATTCCTATACTGATAAGACTCAAATTCAAAACATTCAGGTGTTTGAATAACCGGCTAAATAAAGTTTGCGTTTAAACGAAATTGTTTTCGTCGCGTTATGACGTTTAGTTTGTCTTTCGTTGTGAACGAGCGAGTGCGTTTTTTAATTCTCCTGTGTAATTAGGTTTAAATTCTTCCTTCGTTAATGTCGGTCGCGCGTACGGATAGAAATAGTGTTGTTTAAGGCTATAAACTGGATAAAGCAGGGCGGTGCGCGGTGGAAGTGTAGAGGTTGTAGATTTGTATTGAGCGTGTCTCGATGGCAACGACCCTGGCGAGTGACGCACGCCATTTTGCCGCGCCGACCGACACCCCGCTGCGCCCCTCCCCTGCCCGCTGTCATCCAGCCAGTACGCGTCCTAAAAAGCGCCACGCCACAACGTTGATGTTTTCGTTATCGTTGACAATACGTTTTCTAACGTAAATTCAGGGTTCGATGTGTTGTTATGTGCGGTGTTCATCCGGGTAATTGCGTAACAAACTAACAAGTTTTCATTACGACAGTTGAACAACATTCATTGCGTTACATATTTGCTTTGTTGAGTAGACTTTTTTTCGAACATATAAAGCAATGGATTAGCAGTATCCTTCAAAATGATTCAGAGTGATTGAACGTGTTTTACGCAATTAGGCTTCTGGTTTGTAAAGTTTACAGTGAAGTTTATGAACAGAAAAGACTGACAGACTTTTAATAACCTGTGCCTAAAATTTGTGTGTAGAGAAAAAAGTTTTTGTAGATAAAATGCCGAAATTACACAATCCATTACTGTGGAACTTTTTTGTACCGAACCTAGAGGATAAACTCGCAGAATGCAAACAATGTCACAAAAAACTGTCATACAAAACGACTAGTGCTAATTTAAAACAGCATTTGAAGCTAAAACATGTTGAGTCCTTTTACGAGCTGCAGGAACCAGCAGTCCTCTCGAGGCTCTCGGTCAACAAGCCTAGGCCTTCTTCGTTTCCAAAAAGCTGTAATTTATTGATCTGGAACTATTTTGAGCAAAATAAGGAACAAGCCGATAGAAAAATGGCTGACTGTAGACTCTGCAGAAAGAAACTGTCTTATAAAACGACTATAACTAATTTGAAACAGCATTTGAAGTCTAAACATGCTAGTGTTTATAACGAGTTTGTGGAGCTAAGCGAGTTCGTGGTGGCGAATACGTCTGAGGAAGATTGTACAGCATCAGAATCAGGTAATATGGCACATTGTTAACAGATTTTTGGACAGTTCTTTACGGGTTTACGGTAGGAGTAAAGTAAACTGGGAGAAATCGTCATGTAACGAAAAAGCGTAATGCCCCCTCCATGCGAATTTTTCTGTCTCTTCTATTATATAAAGAAAGAGAGAGATAGTTTTCATGGTTTTGGAGGGTGCTAAAGCCGACAATAAGGTCAAAATGAAAATCCAAGATGGCGTCAATTTTACGAGAGCTTCTAAAACCTTATACTAGATGGCTCTGTATTAAAAACGCGTATAAGGCTCCGCTTTTCGTCCGTCTGTTTGACTGTCACAGTGTTATATCTTTTAAAACGTAAAAGGTAGACACTTGACATTTTCAAAGTGTGTACTACTTCTTCTGGCTACTATAACAACAAATAATAAAAATAAAATAAAGTAAAGGGTAAAGCCATGCAAGAAACGTCTTTTTTGGCGATTTTTGCAACAGTTATTTAAAAAATATGTAGTGTGTACGGTACCCTTCGTCTCCGACTAGCTCTTGGCCGCTTATTTTTTTTTTTTATTTATAAACGAAAAGCGTTACTTTATTAACGAGAAGCGTTATTTTATTAACGATAAGCGTTATAAGAGTCGTTGTCAGAAAAAAAACGCGACTTTAACCCTTTATTGGTCACGTTTAAAGAGATACCTACGTAATCGCGTGGGGTTTCAGATACCCCTTTTTTTTTTCAGGATAGGAAATCATCAAATGGCTCCTCCCACTCTGGGTGGAGCAGAAGGGAGTGTCAGACTCTTACTGACTAAAACCCACCCGTGTTCCTTCCTTAGCCCTTTATGTTCCAGGGCAGCGGTAACCCTTTCGGACGATCCCGCTACCCTGGCAGGTTCAGACACCCCTTTGAACATCATTCTATACTACCTACTAATAATAAAGCTGAAGAGTTTATTTCTTTGTTTGTTTGAGCGCGCTTATCTCTGGAACTACCAGTAGGATTTGAAAAAATCTTTTTGTATTTGGTAGCCCAATTCTTGAGGAAGGCTTTAGGCTATTTAACATCACGCTAAGACACTTAGGGTCCGAGCAAAACGAAAAAAAAGTATGAATGAACTCGAAAACGAAGTATTAGCGCGACCAGACGATGCGATTTGACTTTGATGGAGTGGGCACGGGAGAAAAGCCTATAGATCTTAAGAACTTATGTTAGCTACCTATATTCTTGCTAATAAATATATCCATTCATTCATAAAATCAACGGGTTGCACTCCGGGAGTGCCGGCAGAAGTGAAAACATCAATATTAACGTTGTGCATTTTTGATAGTTTGGAATGCGGTCTACTCTCCCTCCGACTTACGAATTTCGGTCAGGTTACGTGTCCTGACGCGATCTCCGTCTTACGAATTTTCGATAAGGCACGTGTCCTGACGCGAGTTTAACATTTTTTACCCATCACAACAAAAGTGCACAACGCCGCTAAAGAAGTTTTCACTTCAACAAGAAATTTCACGCGGGCTGAAGCTGGTTTTGAATAAATTCCGAATGTTAAACATATTTGGAGATTTGGACACAAGCCACACGTGAAATTATTTGTTCCAAACAGTATCGTATTAGTCAGTTTTATTTATAGGATAACGATAAGTGGAGGAGTTAGTGAGAACGTTGACGATGGATACAGAAATAAACTTAGGGAGACAAATAAATAGAAATAGAAAATATCTATTGTCCAGGTAATACAGTGGCGCCCGCCGATTCCCTTGTTCACAAACTAAACTAAATTTAAGTTCAATGCATCTTTTTCTTTCTATTTCATTAAGAAAAGGACAGAAGATAAATATTAGTTTAGTCCTGTCAAATTAGTCCGCGCCTTACGTAAATTGACGTATTTTTAGTAGCCATGTTTTTAATCACGTCTAAATTGTCTATGGAGTATCTTAATTTGACAGAAGTAAACTAATATTTTATCTGCTGTCCTTTTCTTAATGAAATAGAAAGAAAAATATGCACAGAACTTAAATTTAGTTTAGTTTGTGAACAAGGGAATCCTTATGATAACAGATGATATAAAAATCAGTCAATCCTGAAAATACTACCTACAGCTAGGTTACAATATATTATTTGCTAGTGAGCCCCAAACTAGTTAGTCTGTATCTTGGGGTTCGGTGTACGAATTCCAGAGTGGAGACTAGAGAGGTGATTTCAGTTATAGTATGGTGCATGTGTATGTGTGATGTTTGTGTGGTGTGTGTGTGTTAGTTACATTGTGCTTCGTTTGATTTGGTATCAGGTCAGGGTCTTTATATTAATAGTTCCGAGTCAGCATAACCAATGTTATGCAAAATTTCCTTTACTATTTTTAATTAAACTTAAATGAGTACTACCTTTATTTATTTGGGGTTTGGGCTCGTGTTTTGACACAATCTACGGCGTAATTGCGTAACACCCAAGTTGTAGGAATGGCTTTCATTTTGACAGTTCAACAACATTCATTGCGTTATTAACGTTGTTGAGGAGACACATTTTTAAAGGCCGTAGTGAAAATATAATAATAACAGTCCTCCAGACCATATTGCAGTCATGGCAGCCAATCTCAACGGAGACTAACCTTCGGCGCGGGAGATATCATAGTGCAGTATACTCTCTCTCTTCCCTCACTCTCATGACCCGATGGGACGGCACGCAATCCGACACGACCGAGGAGAGATCAAGCGCAGTACCATCGACTTAACGTGCTCTCCGAGGCACGGGGGTGTTACACTTTCGACTTTCAAACTTTGGGCTGTTACTAAGAAATCTGATCACAATCCGAGAGTTTCAGCTCCTCGTCACAGATAATCCCAGCAGTGGGAACAATATTATTATGTTATGGTAGGAGCGGGTCTGCATGGCCAGGGTGCACCCTGCCCCAGCAGTCTCGACATTCATAGAGATCGCTTTACGAACGAATTCGGTCGCAAAGTCCCGAATTGACAGGTGTAAAGCGATCGCTATGAATGTCGAGACTGCTGGGGCTGGGCAGTTTGCGCCGACCGGGCCCCCGTTACCATCATGTAAATTCACTAAGATTTCTATCTATTATACCACTATGATTTCTTCCTTAGTTAGTTTGAGTAGTTGTATGTGGCCTACCCAAATGTCCTTACTTTGGTATTGTTCGTTGATTCGTTGAGCTTCTTAAATTCTGAGTTGAGCTGCACGATTGACTGACTGGACAGGTCCACTCAATCTGTGTGGCTCTTTCCTCAAAAGTCCATTTCAGACACCAATCTACATGGTCTTCACGTGATCTAACCAAGATTATGTCTGGACTGTAAAAGAGACTGTGACTTCTGAGTTTGTTTCGGCCTTTCTTCTCAGAGTAGTCCTAGATAGGTAGGTAGGCAACGTCGACCACATCGAGTTTAAAAAAATATTATTGTTGTGTAAAAGTGTTTGGACAATTCTACTTCAGAAATAAATCATTTTAGTTTTAGGCCCTATTTTGTAAATATTTATGTAAATCCAATACCTATTTCAATAAACAAATTTCAAAATTTCAATTTATCATTAAAAAATACGGAACATGTCAATGTGAACTGTAAATTGTGTTTATTAGCTGTTGACAACGTTCAAAATAGTTGCAATTACCTTTCATATTTTGTACCAGGCACTCTACCACAGACGCGAGACATTTGGCGCGAAAAATTGACAGTTGACAGTTCTTAAAAAAACATGGCGCGCGGAAAATGTTCACAACATTATTTTTGGTCTTCCCACGTAATGTACGGTCTATTTGAATCTATAATTATCTTGTTTATTCCACGCCATTCTGTTGACTCATTGAACTAAATTTGATTTTATATTTAGTGTGTTGATCAAATGGTTTACATTGCGCCCATCTGGCTGGCGGCGGTGACTGTGCCAAGATATGCTGGGCACACTGTACTTTGTTTTCTACAGAAAATTGTCCACCATCTTTGTAATAGGTATTTTCTCAGACAATCTGCCTAGCCTTTTCCCAACTATGTTAGGGTTGGCTTCCAGTCTAACCGGATGCAGCTGAATACCAATATTTTAAATGAAGCGACTGCCTATCTGACCTCCACAACTTTACAGGGTAGCACGATACCCCTTGGTGAACTGGTTGTCAGACTTTTGGACTTTTGACTACCCGTAGCAACTGTCAAAGATCTACAAATGACAGCCGGAACCAACTGCCTTCCGAGGCACGGAAGGAGAATATATGTAGCTGTATCTCTTGTTAGTTATAGGTACTTACTCAAGTCAAAGATGCGCCATCTTTGCCTGCATGATGCAGCTTTTGACCTTTATTCGAGTCTAATCTACATAATATGAATACTAATAATAAAGCTGAAGAGTGTGTTTGTTTGAACGCGCTAATCTCTGGAACTACCGATCGGATTTGAAAAATTATTTTTGCATTTGATAGCCCAATTCTTGAGGAAGGTTATAGGCTGTTTAACATCACGCTAAGATTCTTAGGAACCGAGCAAAAGTAAAAAAGGACTCTAGGCGAAATCGATGTAATAGCGCCGGGGGGCGATGCTATGCGGCCGCGGTGGGTCGGGGTAACAAGAAATATCACGCGGACGATGCCGCGGGCGGAACCTAGTCTTGTATAAAATGAAGGCCGGCTTAGGTTTAGCATTTTTACGAGCCCATAATTAAACCCAATTAAAAACCCATCAACAATCACCATTCATTTATTATTGACTAACAAACAATGCAATCACGAAATGCAACCTCAAACCATAAACAATACAAACGTAACCTTACATTTTCAGCACACGATAATCGGCCTTACGTTGTCAGAATTAATGAAGAAAATCGAATGCATATGTGCTGCGTTTTGTCTGAACAATAGTGATGGTATGACTGCCGTTGTTTGTCATGGGAAAAACACCGTTAAGAAGGAAGCAATAAAGATGATTATCATATAAATAGGTAATACGTTTAGTGTCAACATTGTTTTGCCCTTGTCATAGGTCGTTGACTTCGCACTAGAATTATATGATGTCCTCGGCTCCTCTCATTCGCTTGGCAAGTTTCCAGAAGCTATTTTCTTTGATTAATCTTACTATCTACTTATGCAATGGATTGATTACTGATTAATTTATTCGTCTTTATAAATATAAGACTTCGTTTGCAAACTTGGTCGTTTGCAAACTATTTTCGTTGTTGTTTTGTTTTGTTCCGAAAATTCTTTTTAGAGTTTAGTGCACCGTCTTCTACCTACCTCATCATCATCTGCGCATCCTTTTCCTAACTATGTTGGGATCGGCTTCCGGTCTTACCTGATGCGGCTGAATACCAGTATTTTACACATGGAGCGACTGCCTATCTGAGCTTCACAACCCAGGTACTGGGTAATACGATACCCCTTGTTAAGACTGGTTGTCAGACTTTCAGGCTTGTGTCTACCCGTACGTAACGACTGTCAAAGATTCACGAACCAACGGCTTAACGTCCTTTACCAGACACGGAGGAGAGGTCTCGGTATGTAAAGATCCATCCTCACATCAGCCGCGGCAAGCGTAGCTTAACCTGATCGATCGTCCTGTGCCGCTGTTATCATTTAGCCACGGGCCCCTCAACCCTACGTATGGTTGGCAACCACAGAAATCTTAATAATAAGGCAATTGCCTTATTAAGATTTCTGTGTTGGCAACCCTACGTATGATTGACATTTCTGAGCAGGTCCGTTGCGCAACTGACAAACAGATAGGTACTTTTGTTTTTTTTTTTTAATGAAAAGTGATATATGTCCTTCTTCAGTTACTAAGCTACCTCTCTGCCAAATATCATCTAAATCGGTTTGTAATTCAGCCGTGAAAACGTATGTAATGTAACAAACAAATTACTCACTAACGTATTTTTAATTCAGCATGGATGTGGAATCGTATGGCTATATTAGGTTGGAAAAATACTTCAGTGTGAAATTAGATGCGATTTCTTTCTCCCTAGGTAGGTACATAATCAGTCTATAATGTTCCCACTGCTGGGACACATGCCTCCTCTCTGTGAGAGGGAGTGGGCCGTAATCTGCCACGCGGGCCCAGTGCGTGTTGGTAGATGTCACGTTTTCGAATTTTTGGTTCTACGACATGCTGGTTTCCTCACGATGTTTTCTTTCACTGTTTTGAGAGCAGTGGTGATTAGATAATTTACACAAAGTAAAGCGCCTGTCTGTCTCAACAACTCTTACGTCGCAGCCGTTACCACTGGGCCACTAACCACTGTTCATAGTATTGTCAGGTATTCCCAATACTTAACTTGGAACTGTTAAAAATAACAGTTCCTTATAATGAGCAAGTGCAAAGAGTTGTGCCTATATGTATATATAAAAATGACTCCCTATTTCCCTTGGTCACGCCATAACTTGAGAACGACTTTACCGATTTCATCTATCTTTTTTTATAAGTTTTCTACTACTTTGTAGCAGGTTCTTACGGAAAAAAAAATAAGAAAGTTTCTTCACGCGGACGAAGTCGCGGGCAGAAGCTAGTATGAAATAACTTTTATGTCGTAGGTATGTACAGACGCCAGCAGGTCAAGCTACCCGAAACTGTAAAATTTTCCCAATCAACCCTGAACCTTAATACTTTAGCGATAAAGTTGAAAATCTATTAAAGAAATCTGACATATTGTAGTAGCTTGATGTGCTGGCGTCTGTACAAAGGTAATGCGGTTGCAAATCTATTCAAGATTTAGTTCATCCACGGGAAGATGTGATCTTTAGAAAGAACTGTGGGGTAATTGCATAACACAACTATAGATAGCAATGGGATTCATTTTGACAGTTCAACAACATTCATTGCGTTATTAACGTTGTTGAGCAGACAAATTTTTCGAACATATGAAGCAATGGATTCGCAATATCCTTCAAAATAATTCAGATAGTGTGTTACGCAACTAGGGTGCTACTTAAACCTCCTGATTCCTGATTCCAACATCAGAGAGTCTCCCATCTAGGCACAAGTTACCTTGGCCTACTTAGAAAACCTTAAATAGACTTCGTACCCAAGAAGGCCGCAGTAAGCACAACCTTCACAAATGGGGGTTCATGGACGGCTCAGACCTCCGGTTTGTATGCGCGTCTCTCCATAGACAACGGCTCACATCTTGCTCCACATGCCCTGTCCCCTGCACACGTGAAGACCTAATAACTGCATCAGCTAACGGTATTCACGTTGCTGAGTTTTGGGCCAAACAAATTTGAAAAACGATATCTTGTGTTATTTGTGCCATCGACACGCTAAGAAGAAGATCGAGAAAAGAAATTGTAGCGAAAAGACAATAGTTATACCAATATATTGACAAGAGTCCATTTCACAGCATCTAAATTTTAACTTCATAACTTTCCCAACCCTACATACCTCAAACCTCTCAAATCTTGAAGCTACTAGCCTCTTTGTTCACCTCATTTAGTGAAAAGCGGTATGAAGTTAAATATAACATCAGTATCGTACGATGTCGCGTCGTCGTCGGCGCGTGACGCGAAGTCTACGTCACATGTTTCGTAATAACGGCCTAAACTGCGCCAAGTATTTCGTAGACAGCGACATAGTACCCCTTGTGCTCGTAAATATGACATACTGGCTTTACCCTGCGGCTTCACCCGCGTGGAGGTCGTAAATTATCCCTTGAAAGTCTCCTCTGTCTTAACTCAGCCCCAGCAGTCTCGACATTCATAGCGATCGCTTTACGACCAAATTCGGTCGCAAAGTCCTGTTACTCCATACATTACACCTGTCAATTCGGTACTTTGCGACCGAATTCGGTCGTAAAGCGATCGCTATGAATGTCGAGACTGCTGGGGCAGGTCATGGTCTATTTTTGTGTAAAATTTTATCGAAATTCAACCGTGGAAAAATAACAGGCAGACACTAAGTTACTTCGCATTACTAGCTTTAGGTTTCGTGGCTGAGTAATAACAGCGGCACGGTCGATCGATCAGGTTAAGCTATGCTGGCCGCGGTCCGTGGATGGGTGACCATCTTTACATACCAAGACCCCGCCGTGCCTCGGAAAGCACGTTAAGAGATTGGTCTCTGCGGTCATTCTTGAATCTTTGCCAGTCGTTACGTAAAGTCTGACAACCAGTCTTACCAAGGGGTGTTACCCAGTAACTGGGTTCTGGACGTCAGATAGGCAGTCCCGCCATGTAAAATACTGGTACTCAGCTGTATCCGATTAATCAGAAAGTTTCAATGATGATAGAGCGTTTTGTCTTTATACCTATCAGTATACGAGCGATCTGACCTCTGAATGAAAATCACGAATTTGCCGAGTGATATCTACTGATAACACAAAAAAAAAAAAAAAAAAAAAAAAAAAAAAAAAAAGGTCAGACTACCGTCTTCAGTATAAGATCAGTCATTATATCTGCTAAACATATAATCGAATCGGCGAACCCAAAAGGAGGGTAATACAAGTATTGGTTGGTGAACCAGATAAAATGTTTACTAAGCGACTTCTTATTGTGTCGTCTGGCCTCGGCAACCTTTAAGCATATTATGATATGTTGCAAACTGCTGAATATATTTATGTACAATGAATGGTAGATGCTCATCTGCATGATTTAGCGCAAAACAATACAGCCGGTCTATTCTGTAAAAAAATCACCGTGAGAACTTAGGTGAAGTGAGCTGTTTAAATAACGCCAATTCTTAGCATCATGTGGAATGACAGCTCAGTTTATGCTCACTTCATTTAGGTTTTCAGGGTGAGATTTTTATAGAATGGCACTACAGGAGAGTGGTGACTTTTTTTTTTTGAGGATGGGAAATCATCAAATGACCCCTCCCGCTCTGGGCGGAGCGGAGGGAGTGTCAGACTCTTACTGACTAAAACCCACCCGTGTTCCTTCCTTAGCCCTTTATGTTCCAGGGCAGCGGTAACCCTTTCCGACGATCCCGCTAGAGTGGCGCCTTCCTCACCAGATCGGCGCGTTTTCCTTTCGTTTTTGTATCTGTACCGAATCTGTATAGATTCTTTACCGAGAGCCACTGCATGACTGGCTCGGTTTGCTACTGTTTTTGTCATTTGTTATGGGTCCTACGGGGTACGGCGGGAGTGACGGGACGGGCGAGTCGAATGGTTCGGTAGTACTCGGTACAGAGACCTGCGTACGCGCTCGGTAAAGTAATCTGTACCGAAACTACTCAGGAAGCTCTCATATAATTACATGCACTCGGTAAGGGATGTGTACAGATTCGATACAGAAAAGAAAACGCGACGATCCCGGAGTTTAGGGAGGGTTACGAACTTCGACGGACCAAAACCTCAGCATATGTATAACTTGTTGTAAGATTCAAAGAAATAAGGCTCATATCTCCTTCAATCATTTGGTGCGTTCCTGCTGAAACTTTGTCGTTTTCGTCAATATCTCGAATCGGCGGTATACTTTCAGCAGCATGAAACCACAATTCGCTAATGAATTTCACCCTAATTGCGAAACAGGCTATCAATCTCAAACTGAATCATTTTGAAGGATAGGCTAAGCGTAGGAGGCAGAGCGCGTGAGGGAGAGGCAATCTCTGCGCCCTCACGCCCCTAGCCGCTGCAGGAGACGCCCTGGACGGGAGTCAACAGCAGACTCCCGGCCACCGTAGGCGCGGGCTTGCGGGTGGCGAGCAATGGGCAGCTCGCCGCCCGGGTCGACGGCGCGTTGTGTTCCACGCGCACCTCAAAGAGATGTCAGCACGAACTGAAGGGTCTGCACAGGCAACTGAAGGAACACGGGTGGCTTTTAGTCAGTAAGCCTTTAGTCAGAAAAAAAAGCCATTGCTTCATATGATCGAAAAAAAGCCATTGCTACTGATAGTGTTACCCATTACTAGGGTTGCCAGGTCGCCAAACCTAATAGCCGGACAGACCAGCCAGTTTGGCCGGACATTTCGATAGAAAGGCCGGATACCCTACATTATTGAGGATTTTGTGTCTCAGTATTAATAGGTACGACAAAAAAATTGTATGTAAAATCAAGCTTTTTTGATTATTGTCATAATCAGTCATCGGCGCTCGCTCGTTTGCGAAATGTAAAAAGCCTAACAAAAGCCGGACAAGCCAGACACCGTTTATTTTGGCCGGACACGCAATCAAAAAGCCTACCTATGTCCGGCTTTATCCGGACGCCTGGCAACGCTACCCATTACCCCACTGGCCTTTGGAAGAACGTTAAAAGTTCATTATACCTATCCTAACTAATATTATACATAAGTGCGAAAGTAAGTTTGTTTGTTACCTTTTCACGCCTAATCCACTGTACCGATCATCCTGAAATTTTCCATATACGTTGTCAGGTGTACAGAAACGGACATAGGGTACCTTTCATCCCGAAAAAAAGTGCTGTTCCCGAGGAAAACAACAATAACGTTATTATGATAATAGATGGCGCCACGTGTCTTCCGAACACCACGCGGGCGAACCCGCGGGCAAAATCTAGTTTTCCATAGACACTAAAAGTCAGAATTTAGTTGCACGTTTCCAATTCGTTATTTTTTATCTAGACGAACCGGCAAAAAATATGACGCTAACTCTTGTATTTTATGAAAATCTGTTTAGAATCTAGCTCAGTATACTGTATAACTTCTAACAATCGTGACTATACCCCCACGGCTTTTAAATCATCGTAACGAAACCCCGAAATAGAAGGCAAATCTGGCACAAAGAATAATTTAACTTTCTTAAAAAAACCAGGTCATCACAATTGTTCATATGGAGCTGTTACGAAATACTTTGCATGACGTAAGGAACGCGTCATGAACTGTGACGCGAACTGTTCCGAGTATTAGGTGACGTTTGACGTTTGAAAACGTCATCTGATTGGAACGGGTTTCAGCAAAAAATAATATCCTTGTTACAATGTTACAATAAGGATGTGCATAAATTATGAAAAGGAACCGGTTCATTTTATTTGTTTATTAGATATTATTAATTACAACGGTTACACACCACAGTAACAGCAATTAATTAATTATAATTATATTAAAAAAAAATTGTAAAAATAATGTTGTTGGTGGGTTGGTTGGTGTTGTTGTTGTTGTTGTTGTGTTGTATTGTAATTGTTGTTGTGTTGTTGTTGTATTTAATTGTTATTATTTTATTTTTATTATTTTTTTAATTCCCTTTATGAGCGAGGGGAAAAATCTTTAAGTTCCAACTCTATTTCTAAACTAGCGTTTGCCCGCGGGTTAGTTCTCGTGGAAAAAATACACAATATACTTAACAACAACAAAGAAGTCAGAAAGTACGCTAAGCGAAAACAAGGAATAGCGGAGTTTCAGAAAAATGTGTGTTATAAAACTCCGCGAGTGTCTTGTTTCCGTTTAGCGTTCTTTCGGCCTATTTTAATTTTTTTGCTCGTCTCCTAAGGTTCGTAGCGTGATATTAAATAGCCTTCCTCAAGAGATGGACTATCAAATGCAAAAATATTTTTTCAAATCGGCCTTGCAGCTGTAGAGATGTTCAAACAAACAAAATCTTTGGCTTTATTAAGATAGTTGCAGATTATCGTGACTCTATTCATTTCTTTGTAGTTATTCTTCGAAAAAATGACGACGGCCATCTATAAAAAATATATCTTCGAACATCAAAACGCTTTGTACAGACGCCAGCACGTCAAGCTACTAGGTACAATCTGTCAAATTTCTGTAATCGATTCTCAACTTTATCGCCAAAAAGCATTAAGGTTCTAGTTTGATTGGGAAAACTTGACAGTTTCGGGTAGCTTGAAGTGCTGGCGTCTGTACAACAAAAAGTGTATTTTTTTCCTCTTAGCCGTCATTGTTTTAACCTTGAAGTTATTGGTTGATGTCCGACATTATATTAATTGCGGTCATCGCTGAAGGACTTGCCTAGTTCATTGTTTGTAGGTCCTTTTACAATGATTGCGATATAGATTTCAATGTTATGCCTAAAATAAACAATGATACAAGGTTTGTTGGTGACAGATACATGAATAATGATTTTATTTCTGTATCCACTTTTCTTTTTTTTTACCACTTGCCGTGTATAATAGCACGGTAAGCCGTTGTTCCCGGCTGTCATTCATGGATCTTTGACAGTGGTTACGGGTCGTCAGAAGCCTGAAAGTCTGACAACCAGTCTCACCAAGGTGTTATACCCACAGTGGTTTGTGGAGGCCAGATACGATTGACGACACGGTTGGCGCAGTGACTGAGCGATCGACTGCTGCGCTGTGTGTCGCGGGTTCGATTCCCGCACGGAACAAATATTTGTATTGCCTACAGGTAGTTGTTCCGGGTCTGGCTGTTTGTGTATGTGAGTTTAAATGTTTGTAAACGCACCCACGATACAGGAGTAATTCCTAGTGTGGGGCCAACGTTTTATAAAAAAAATCAAAAGTTAGGCAGTTGCTCCATGTAAAATACTGGTATTCAGCTGCTTCCGGTTAGATTGGAAGCCGACCCCAACATAGTTTAACTTAAACGCAACGCTTAAGGACTTAAAAGCAACTGGTGAACTGTGGGTGTGCCTACTACAAGTACCTCTGCCTATCCCTTCTGGGAATAGTCGTACAGATGCCAGCTGGTCAAACTACCCGAAACTGTCAAATTCTTCCAATCAACCTTGAACCTTAATGATTCAGCGATAAAGTTAAAAATCTATTAAAGAAATTTGACAGATGGTAGTAGCTTGATGTGCTGGCGTCTGTACATCATCATCATCTTCTAAGGCTTTACAGCCGCCTTTCTCCAACGTGACCCGCACCCTAATTGTCTGCCTCACACTATCAACCACAATCTGTATCATTTTGAAGGATATTGCTAATCCATTGCTTCATATGTTCGAACAATTTGTCTGCTCAACAACGTAAATAATGCAATGAATGTTGTTGAACTGTCAAAATGAAAGCCATTGCTACTGTGAGTGTGTTACGCAATTAACCCTCTGTTTCCGGTTTTTAACCGACTTCTAAAAAAGGAGGGCGTTCTCAATTCGGATATTTGTATTTTTTTTTTTGTTTGTTCGCGCATAACTCCGTCGCTTGCCAACCGATTTGAATTTTTTTTTTTTTGGAAAGGGTATACTTCCCAAATGGTCCCATAAAAATTTCATCAAAAACGGTTCAGTAGTTTGGTTTTTAAAACAAAATTACTGGTAAAAATTACAACTTAAAAGTGAAAAATAAAAACTTTTTTGAAAAAAAAAAAAACAACCGACTTTTAAAAACGACACTACAAAGTGAAAAATAACTTTAATTTCGGAAGTCGGTGGCAAACAACGAAAATGCGAACCCAACGACACCGACTTCCGAAATTAAAGTTATTTTTTCACTTTGTAGTGTCGTTTTTGGAAGTCGATTGTTTTTTTTCTCAAAAAAGTTTTTTTCTCTCTCCTATTTCTCACTCCAATAGTTCTTAAATCATCGTCTACGTTGTCAATCTTACTGTCACACTAAAATTAAAAAGGCGAAAGTTTGTGAGAGGGTGTCTGTATGTTTGTTACTTCTCCACGTTCAAACCACAGGACCAATTTTGATGAAATTTGGCATGGCCGTAGCTGACTCCCTGGATTAACACATAGAATACTTTTTATCCCGATATTCGCACGGGATCGAAGCTTATGCGGGTGAAACCGCGGGGCGCAGCTAGTAATATTATAAACGTGAAAGTTTGTATGGATGAATGGATGGATGTTTGATACTCTGTCACGCAAAAACTACTGAACGGATTTGAATGAAATTTGGCACACAGATGGTTTATAACCAGGATTAACATATAGGACACTTTTTATCCCGATATTCCCACGGGATCGAAACGCAGGGTGGGGGAGGACATTTTATTTAAGGTTCTGTGTCTTGTAATGTTAATTACTTAACATACCTAATATTGTATACAATGAAGTATTTTCTAACTGAACAGCCACTTCTTCTTCCCAGCGATAGCACTAGGAAGTGGTGAAGGGCGGGCGTTTTTGGGGGACTGTCTTTTGTAATTTTGACGTTCGAAAAGTGCTGATTCTCAGCCTAATTTGAATAAATGACTTTTGATTTTGGTTTGATTGGCGCAGCTAGTTTAGAAATAAAAACTAGTTACATTCAGAATGTTATTTTTAAATCCATAATCAAATGCGTCGACGTTTCTAGATTCAGTTTCGTTGTTTACTTCGCTGAACCAGTTCTCAAGGTCAGGCATGCCATTGCGTAAGTACGTTTTACAGCGCTATTAAACATTATATTTGCTTTTGGACACATTTCAAGTTGGCTTATCAGTCGATTCGCACGAATTTACTCGCCCAAAGTTAATTTATTTGTAGGCTAGACAACAATACTGCCCTGATAACAAAGAATGCAGTAATCTACATATTTGAGATATTCACTTTTTTCCAGAAATGGCATTCCAAGAGGTTCATGTACAGACGCCAGCAGGTCAACCTACCCGAAACTGTCAAATTTTCCCAATCAACTTTGAACCTAATGCTTTAGCAATAAAGTTGAAAATCTATTAAAGAAATTTGACAGATTGTAGTAGGTTGATGTGCTGGCGTCTGTACATGAAAAAAATATATTTTCATAAAAATATTCACTCGAAGTATGTTTTTTATGTAATGATTTTCGCCGTAGGTACTTGCATAATGCATCTTGCTCAGATGAGTATGAAATATATTTTTTGCGTTTGCTCGTAACCGCCATTTTGCGATTACCGCATTCTTAGTTATGACGGCAGAATACACGTGAACATATTATTAAATTAACCGTCGTTGGTGTATTTGAGAGTCTTTTTAAGTGACGGTATGCCATCCTTGTTCTTTCCCCTACACTTTGTGCAAGTTAGAGCGTTTATGAATACAAAAACGGTCACTACATAAATCACGGGCCGCGACATCTCCAGGAGATATCACGACAGCTCCGGAGTTATTGACCAAAACCTTTTAGTGATTTCGTCACATCGAAGCGGCTATAGAAAAAAAATATTTTAAAGTTACGATTCGCGCGTTTCGGGCGAGTAAATTCGTGCGAATCGCCTTCAAGTTTGAACCAACTAGTGCTTTTTCGTTGGTTGGTTGGTTTAAAGAGCAGTGGTGGCCTACTGCCCCAGCAGTCTCGACATTCATAGCGATCGCTTTACGACCGAATTCGGTCGCAAAGTCCCGAATTGACAGGTGAAATGTATGGAGTGACAGAGCTTTGTGCGACCGAATTCGGTGGTAAAACGATCGCTATGAATGTCGAGACTGCTGGGGCTGGTAACGACTGCGACTTACGAGTTTTAGGTGTAGGTTCGAACCTAGACAGGAGCATTAGAACAGAATAGAAAACTTTTCTTTCAGACAGGAGCTTCTAGTGTTAGTATCCACAGACACAGATATACGAGTACATACAATTATTATTAAAACTCAGCGTGGGGCTGCTTCCACCTCCGCAACATCAGGGAATTTCACCGATCTGCGAACACACTGAGAATACTGTTGGTGCATTACTTTGTGTAAATTATTTCATCACCGCTGCTCTCAAAAAGGTGACGGAAAACATCGTGAGGAAACCGGACCGAACCAAAAATTCGCCGTCTATTCATATATTCCGGGACCGGAATACATTCTTTAAGTTATGGCGAAAATCGCATCTAAATCAGTTACGCAGTAAACTTAAGAAGAACAACACAGTCACACATTTTATCTCAGAAATCAGTCAACTAGGAAATGCCGGGGCCATCTAGTTTTTCAAATATTGGCCAACAAAATATTGACGTGTAAAAGTGTCTTAAAATATCTACTTACATAAATAAACATTTCTCTTAACATACAGCAGCGCCCCGCGGTTTCACTCTAAGTTTCGATCCCGTGAGAATATGTAGATAAAAAGTATCCTGTGTGTTATTCTGATGTATAAGCTATATGACAGTAAAGTTTCATCAAAATCCGTTCAGTAGTTTTCGCGTGAAAGAGTAACAAACATCCATCCATCCATCCTTATAAACATTGCGTTTATAATATTACATAGTAGCACATGCATACATATTAAAACACAAAAAGGTCAAGAAATTCACTTCGAAACATGTTTATTCATACAATGGCGCCGATTCCCTTGTTCACAAACTAAACTAAATTTAAGTTCAGTGCATCTTTTTCATTCTATTTCATTAAGAAAAGGACAGAAGATAAATATTAGTTTAGTCCTGTCAAATTAGTCCGCGCCTGACGTAAATTGACGTATTTTTAGATGCCATGTTTTTAATCACGTCTAACTTGTCTATGGAGTATCATAATTTGACAGGACTAAACTAATATTTATCTTCTGTCCTTTTCTTAATGGAACAGAAAGAAAAAGATGCACTGAACTTAAATTTAGTTTAGTTTGTGAACAAGGGAATCGGCGCCAATATCTATCAATACCTATAAGAGTAGGGGAAGCCCAAAGAAACGATGGATGGACTGTGTGAATGATGATATGGTTAGAAAGGGGGTGACTACCGAGATGACGACTGATAGAGTAGTAATTCTAACTGAACAGACAGCTGTGCTGCTGGACAGTTTATTCCGCCACTTCTTCTTCCCAGTGATAGCACTAGGAAGTGGTGAAGGGCGGCCGTTTTTGGGGCACTGTCTTTTGTAATTTTGACGTTCGAAAAGTGCTGATTCTCAGCCTAATTTGAATAAATGACTTTTGATTTGATTTGATTTGAGTATGGAAGAATAAGACATGTTGCTCCGACCGTGAATAAATGGGGATAAGGGCAGGAGAGTGATGAATATCTTTCTTTCTTTTCTTTTACATTTTTCTTTAAAAAAAAAAAAAAACGTTGCCCCACACTAGGAATTTCTCCTGTATCGTGGGTGCGTTTACAAACATTTAAACTCACATACACAAACAGCCACACCCGGAACGACTACTTGTAGGTCATACAAATAATTGTTCCGTGCGGGAATCGAACCCGCAACACGCAGCGCAGCAGTCAATCGCTTAACCACTGCGCCAACCGTGTCGTCAATAAGCAATGTACCGAACCTAATAAAAAAAAAAAAACGTGTGGGATCGGGGGCCCCCGGCAGATGGCGGCTACAAATATGCGAAAATATCCGCAGTCGCCATCTTGAAATTTTCATTTTACCTCACTATCGGCTTCAGCACCCTCGAAAACCATGAAAACGACACCCATGACGAAAAATTTGAAAATTTTTGCAGCCGCCATCTTGGATGTTTGTTTAGACCTCACTATCGGCTTCAGCACCCTCGAAAACCATGAAAACGACACCCATGACGAAAACTTTTAAAATTTTTTGCAGCCGCCATCTTGGATTTTTGTTTAGACCTCACTATCGGCTTCAGCGCCCTCAAAAACCATGAAAACGACACCTATGATGAAAAATTTGAAAACTTTTGCAGCCGCCATCTTGGATTTTTATTTAGACCTCACTATCGGCTCAGTAGCCTCGATAACTATGAAAAAAAAAATTTTTTTGCAACCGCCATTTTGGATTATCATTTTGACCTCACTATCGGCTTCAGCACCCTGGAAAACCATAAAAACGATACCCGTGATGAAAATTTTTAATTTTTTTGCAGCCGCCATCTTGGCTTTTCATGTTGACCTCCTAATTATGAGACTATGAAAACTATCTCTCTCTGACTGACATGTAATAAAAAGTCGCCTAGCATTTTTTCGAAAATATTATATGTGTCCATTACACCGCTGCTCACCCCTTCTGGTAATACAGTCGTGATACAGGCGCGATCTTAATATGTTGTTCTATGTAACTAGGTATGTAACAGACAGAACTGTTATTTTAGTACTCTGTGACGAAACGTAGTCTGTGAACTCTCCTAAAACGAAAGTGTGTTCACGATTTTAGTTTCTACTACTTTGGTAGAATTGGTGCACAGTTCGGGTAGGACAAGGTGACGGAGAATTTTAACATCCGTATGAAAATGTTTCTTTTGAATTAACTACTTTTAATCAGGGCCCGTATTCCCGTAATTTAAAACGTTCAAAATCTAGTCGCAGTTTCATCTCGGCGACAAACAAATGTCAAAAACTTGTCAAAATGTAGGGAAATTAGACGTATTTTTGACAGATTGAGACTGAGATCAGTTTGTGAACGTTCTTAAAATTACGAGAATTACCCCGCAGATGCGCATTAATAAGTAATAAAAGTTTATTCACCAAAAAAGTATCAATACAATGTTACATATTTTGTGAGCCTTAATCTTGAATCTTGTGGCTCGGATAATTGCCATAAGGTTCAATCAAAACGGGACATAAAATCCGATATAGATCTAAATCACCTTGGCGAAATAAAGATCGATAACCCATATGAATTTTTCTGGATTTGACAGGTGTTTGACATTTACTTTGACGAGCAGTTCCACCATCCACAATCATTTAGCACTGTGTCGTACTGTACCTATGGACACTAATTACAGTCGGATTCAGACAACTAATAATCTTGCACACACATCAAAACCTAAACATAAACAGGTTTGTGTAAAATTCAACCGAACCAAAATACAAATGCATATTTTAGAAGTAAATTAAAAGAGATCTCTGACGCACCTCAGAATATTCAAAAAATAATATTTAAAAATAATAACCTAAATAATATTGCATCATTTAATTGTATGTTTTTTTTTTCAATAAAGTTCTTTCAAAGTTTAAATAAGAAATAAAATTGGTTTATAAATAACAAAAAGCAGCGAGCAAAAAGTGGTACTGGTACAAATTCCGTTTTCGTGTGCTGGCAACCCAAGGCGTTTGACAGAGGCGGCGCTATCAAGATGGATCGGTGAGTATTTTTGTGATATTTATTACAAATAACTGTTATTTTTCACTGTTCTTTTACATTACGCTAACAATACGACTTTTTTAATATAATTATGTGGACGTAGAACTAATTAAATCGCTGCGTTCTCATTGAAACAAGAAAGTAATGTAATCTTTATTCATCATAACATTTTTTGACAGTATTACAGTATAGAGGTTATTTTCTGACAATACGGACGCACACAAAGCCATTCTAATTCGTGTTTACAACCAAATAATGATTTGTATCTATGAATAAGCATCCGTTATATTTATCAGATGATGATTTTACTTAGTTCATTGCAATCATTCATTAGTTTACTGATTTATTCTCCATTTATTGACGACCGTAACTACAATACTGCGCAGTCATTTGTATACATATGTAACGCAATAAAGTAGGTATATTGGCCAAAGTATTGATCGCGGTATGGAGTACTGATAGGTATTGTTATATGCAGATTCCGGTTCTGAGAACTGTTTCTCCTATACTTAGGTATTCTTGAGAGTTGCCCTAGCTATAGTGACGTAGATTCCCCGTCAAAAGCTAGTGTTATACATTTCGTAGTACCTAAATGTCATCACGTGGTTTTTTAGCGTTTGTTATTGTTGTGATTATTTTTACCACGAACAGGACGGGCAACACAACTTTTTATAAACATATAGTTCATGATTGAATAAGGGGTTGGCAGAGGCGAATGTCGAGTTGAATGACGTGCAATAGGAGAGGCCTATGTCCAGCAGTGGACTGCTGTAGGCTGATGATGGCAGAGACTCAAGGAGTACTATCCGTCTGGGGACTATTGGGGAGTTTTTTTTTTTGCCTTTGTTCGGACAAGGCAGCGCTACAGCTTTATTTTGAATCCGTACAGTCCTCCACGCGTGATAATACTTTGACCTTGAGCTGCCTGGGGCAGTACGGAGTTTCAATAGAATTAGGGGTCAGCTTATCCTTCGCCCCAATTGCGTATCTCACTTTTTTTTTATAATCCGATGGATTTTGAAGGACATTCCTAAGCCATTGTTGCAATTTGTTTGAAAAATTCGTCCGCTCGACAGCGTAAATAACGCAATAAATGTTGTCGAATTATTGTCAAAATGAAAGTCATTGCAATATTTATTAGTGTGTTACGCAATTACTAAGTTTATTTTTTTTTATTTGTATTATTTTAGTTTGTAAATAGTTTATTTATAGTTTATTTATATAGTTTATTATTGTAATCTTTTTTTTTAATAACTTCATTAATAATTATATTTTCGAGCCGTTTGGGGTTGAAACCCTCGGCCCGTGGGGTCCAAGTGCGCATGGTCTTTTTAAGGAAATTTCTAAAAGACTGGTTGACACTTGCCATGACCCAAGGGCTGGCTTTTACCTTGGCCAGAGGCTAAGCATTGCCATACAACATGGCAATGCCGCCAGTGTCTTGGATACATTACCAGTCGACAGCGATGGCGATGAATTTTTCGACGCTATATTTTAGTTTGTAAATAGTTTTATTTAATTTAGGATATAATTTTGTTATGTTAGTGTTATCTTGTAAATGAAAATAAATTGTTTTGTTTATGTGTATGTATGTTATGTATCAACATCCGCACCCAAATTGCGTAACACACGATTAATCGGAATCTGAATCATTTTGAAGCAAATTGCTAATTCATTGCTTCATAAGTTAGAAAAATTTGTCTGCTTAACACGTAAATAACGCAATGAATGTTGTTGAACTGTCAAAATGAAACCGATTCCGATTGATCGTGTGTTACGCAATTAGGGTGCCGGACGTCTGCTATCTATCCCGTATGTTATGCCTGCCATGTTTGGTCTCTGCATTACCCTGAAGTATACGTGTGCATAAAGTTGTAATAAATAAATAAACTACTCCGCTTAGGTTAGTAGGAATAGCTTTCATTTTGACAGTTCAACAACATTCATTGTGTTAATTACGTTGTTGAGCAGACACATTTTTCGAACATAATATGGAGCAATACCACACGTATAAATCTTAATCGTTGTTACTACTGGTAAACGGGCTTCGAAGACTGTTCTTAACTTTTTGAAATTATTTTGATCAGAATTTACAGATTTAAAAAAAAATTACAGCCAGCAAGAAAATGGGCCATTTACACATTTTTTTTTTTTAGTTCCAGTCCTCATCTTTTCTTATAAGGATAAAAAAACAACGTCAGAGCAACTGAGATTTGAGTACTGAGTAGTGACAAATAACGGCTCAATAACGACAGTTATTGTGTAATATTGTTGAAATTACTGCACTTAAGTTATAAAAAAAAAACAAAATGGTCAATAGATTACAAACTAAAAAGTTGCGTGGAAATCGGTTGTCATGGTATGGGCATGCGCTACGGAGGAATGAGGAAAATGCTGTGGGGAGAGTTTTGAGTATGAATGTCAATGGCTATAAGAGTAGGGGAAGACCAAAGAAACGATGGATGGACTGTGTGAATGATGATATGGTTAGAAAGGGGGTGACTACCGAGATGACGACTAATAGAGGAGTATGGAAGAAAAAGACATGTTGCGCCGACCGCGAATAAATTGGTATAATGGCAGTAGAATGATGGTCAATAGATTACATTGCTTTGTGTTTATCCTGAAATAACTGAGTTATATTATCCTACTAATATTATAAACGTGAAAGTTTGTATGGATGGATGGATGGATGTTTGTTACTCTTTCACGCAAAAACTACTGAACGGATTTGGATGAAATTTGGCACACTGACGGTTTATAACCAGGATTAACATGTAGGATACTTTTTATCCCGATATTCCCACGGGATCGAAACTCATGCAGGTAAAACCGCGGGGCGCAGCTAGTATCTAAATAACGATAGGGTGATAGCAGTTATTTGTCTAATGTTACAACATAACTCATAATTAATGGAGTATAGAAAAGTTAGAAATCGCAAAAAACCTACTCCTGCTAAAAAACAACATCTACTTAAATAAGTCCCTAATTTTCAGAGAATCATCAATCTGGTCATTTTTCACGAAGAAAGCGACGCCGCCGTTTACAGCAACCTGCAATACCTGTAATCAGGACTATTCGTACCGGGCGGCTACGAGTAACCTGAGAAAACACTGGTATAATAAACATGGGAAACGACATGAAGAGAAGCCGAGTGATCTGTCAGAAAATAGCAATGATAATAGTGATGAGGAACAGTGAGTATTTTTTTTTTAACTTTTTAATAATATGTTCCGATATTGCTGATACTAGTTCTTTTTAGGGTTCCGTATCTCAAAAGGAAAAACTAAAATCGTAAAGGATCACTTCGCTGTCCGTTCGTCCGTCTGTGTGTCAGTCAGTCTGTCAAGATCGTTTTTCTCAGAAACGCGTGTGGTACCTCCACACGCGTTTTCAAGTTAAAATTAATATCAAATACCTGCAGTGCGATTCTGTAACCATCTCACCGTGAAAACTTAGGTGAAGTGAGCTGTCATTCCAACTAATGCTAGGGGTTGACACTATTGACAGCTCACTCTAAGCTCACTTCACCTAACTTTTCACCGTGAGATTTTTACAGAATCGATCGGCCGGTCTACGGTCCCATAGAGTTCTGAAAAAAAAAAAACGAGCATCTAATTTATGCGACATATTTTGATATTCGCAAATAAATCAAAACCTATAGAGAACCCTGTATAGGTTTTGATTTATTTGCGAATAAAATAGGTTCGATTTCCAGATCGAGTTAAGGGGGCGTCCATTAATTACGTGAGGTGTTCTAGGGGGGAGGGGGTCAAGACGAATCTCATCTAATCTTACTTTGGGGAGGAGGGGGGGTCTCGGCGAATATCACGTATTGTTTTCCTCAAGAAACAGTAAAACTGCGAGAAATTTGTTCAGAATAAATCCAACGCATTTAACCTATAAATTCACATTTTGAAAATCTCACGTGTGATTAGGGAGGGGGGTGGAGGTCGAGCTAAATCTCACGACATCTCACCAAGGGGGGGGGGGTTCGGAAAATCGCACAAAATACCTCACGTAATTAATGGACGCCCCCTAAGTGTAATTGGGTTTTGCCATTTAGAATTTCTCAGCAGTAGCCTGGAGTCTGGATTTCTACACGGTTGACGGCAATAGGCTCGCCCCCTATTACATACATGGAACTTAAACATAACTGGTGACATGTGGGTGCACAATAGGTACTATCGCCAAAATCTACGTCTGACCACCGTAAGGACTATTCCTGCTTGCAGCGCATATTATTAGTCGACCTAAAAAGGATCCTCTTTTGTTTTACTTACGGACGCAGCTGTGGTCGTCATGTGCACGGGATTTTGTTTTCAAAATGGTCAGATGTAGGTTTTGGCGATGGTACACCTGTGCCCCACCCTTTGGGGATTGCTGGCGTAATGTTACCTATAAAAAAATATAAAAAATAACAGCAGAAAATGCTATCGTCTGCGTATAACTTTTCCAAAACCTTTCATGTTAGATAACAAGGAAAATGCGTTCTAATTAATGAGTTACGTAGAAATACGGTCGCGTGGCCGAGCCGCGTGATCTTCGAACCCTTAGCGCCCCGTGACCAAGCCCCTGACCGTATATCGTAAAGATCAGCGCTCACTAGAAAAAGGAATAAAGAAAAACAATTTATTTATTAAAACTGTGAAGGAAAACATCGTGAGGACACCGGCATGTCCTAGAACCAAAAATTAGTAGACATGTGACATCTACCAACCCGCACTGGGCCCGCGTGGTGGATTATAGCCTACTACCTCTCGAAGAGACGAGGCCTGTGTCCCAGCTGTGGGAACAATATGGGCTGATTTTGATGAATTTATTTATTTGATGGCGGGATGAGCTTGACTCCTACCGTAGGGACTGACCGGCCCTAGCAAGACAGAGTTGTGTGGAAAAAATTAAACCGGCGAAAAAACTGAAAAGCAAAAAATAATAAACCTTTTTTATTTAACCTTAATTCTTAAAATAATGTAAGTATACCTAAGTAATTTTGAGTCAGCGCCTAACAATCAATAAACAAAGATCACTAAATTGCCTTAAATTTAAACGGCGCCGACTCAAAATTATTTAGGTATACTTACATTAGTTTAAGAACTTAGTTATTAAGATTAAATAAAAAATGTTTATTATTTTTTGCGTTTCAGTTTTTTCGGCGGTTTAATTTTTTTGTAAAAAGTTTTTATTTTATCATTTTTTGTGGCTAAAATATTTGTCCCGGGCTAAGGGTGGATTACGGCCCGCTCCCTCTCAGTAAAAACAAAAAGAAAAACACATAACGGAGTAAAAGTGACACAATGTGGTGTGCGTCTCAAGATTGCGCCAAATGGGAGTCCAACTCAGCATGTGTCAGGCAAATATACCTGACGCTGATATTCTGCTGGATCCCTTCAGTGACACACGGACGTTCAGCAGACGAGATAATATGGTGTTCTGACAGTGTTATGTAAATGCGGCGTCGGGCCGCCCGGTGAGCGCGGACCTTTATGAAAGGTAGAATAGAAAAGGGGTCGCAGAAACGTGCGCGCTGAAAATATCCCTTTCAAACGGGCTTCATTTACCTCCCCTTACACTTTTTGACTTAGGGCTGATTTTTCAATCCACAGTAAATTTTTATTCGTGAAATAAAATTGACGTCTGACAGTTTTTAACGGACTTCTAAAAAAGGAGGAGGTTCTCAATTCGGATGTTTGTATTTTTTTTTAAATGTTTGTTCGCGCATAACTCCGTCGCTTGCCAACCGATTTGAAAAATTCTTTTTTTTGTTGGAAAGGGTATACTTCCCAAATGGTCCCATAAAAATTTCATCAAAAACGGTTCAGTAGTTTGGTTTTTAAACTAAAATTACAACTTAAAAGTGAAAAATAAAAACGTTTTTGGAAAAAAAAAAGCAACCGACTTCCAAAAACGACACTACAAAGTGAAAAATTACTTTAATTTCGGAAGTCGGTGGCAAACAACGAAAATGTGAACCCAACGACACCGACTTCCGAAATTAAAGCTATTTTTCACTTTGTAGTCTCGTTTTTGGAAGTTGGTTGTTTTTTTTATATGGAAGAACTGTCAAAAATTCAAAAATATTCCTGCGATAAAATTATCTGGCATCGGAAAAATTAGCTTTGCCCGAAACTAATGTTTTGTAACGATATTTTTTTGGTGGAGTTTCTTGCCCGTCCTTCTCCATAGGAACCTACTACGCTTTGGAATGGGGAACTAGCTTTATTTTTCTGACTGACTGACTCTTTGGCAATTCAAAAGTGCTGAAAACGGGCTGGTACCGAGAAAATTCCTGAAGGAAAAACCCAATCACGGCTCGCGTACACCAAAACCGATTTTGTCGGCCAATGGCGGACAGAACTACCCGAACGAGTAACTCGGATATGTATGTACTTACACTGCAACAGTACCACTTGTGCTGATATTGGACGTTGCCGGTATTCTGTAGTTACCCCATTTTTTTTAAATGTCTGGAACCGCTATATCCATTTCCGATGCAACTTCAGCCCATAACCGTTTCGAAACATCTCGATTATTGTAATTTTTTTCATGTTTATCCCACAGGGTTGGTCTATTATAAACAAAACTAATTCATTTTTCATTATCCGTAGTCGTTTGGGTAGATAACAACACTGACAGAATCAACAGAATAAAGACATCAATTTGCACTGTAAACACCGGCAGGGTCTTAAATATTGTACAGTGGTATCGAACCATTCGTGTGCGAGTTCGACTCGCACTTAGCCGTTTTTTCCCTGAAAATACTAAATAGAATCCCATTTACAGGGACAAAGCTGTTGCTGCAATCGTCACCAAAAAGAAATCCATGGTGACCTGGAAATACTTTGATCCTTTAGACTTGGACAAGTGTGAGGCCACCTGCAAGATCTGCAATAGAACCATATCTTTCAAGTATATGTTGGACTTGAAGCAACATGTCCAAGACCATGGTCACGAACCGATGGACAGCGATGATGAATTTGTTCCTGAAGTTCAGGAGAATAAGTGAGTTGAGAATCGAGACTTCTATTTTGATAAGACTTTAACAGCGCCCCGCGGTTTCAACCGCATAAGTCTAGATCCCGTGGGAATATCGGGATAAAATGTGCCCTATGTCCTAATCCAGGTCATGGTCTACCAGTGGGCCAAATTTCATCCAAATCCGTTCAGCCGTTTTAAGTTCCGTCAAAAGTGTGACAACCAGTCTTGCCAAGAGATATCGTGTTACCTATAGTTTGACCAAAACCGCTGTACCGCGCCTTCGGTATGTGCGCGGCGAGACGGGGGGGCAGTGCAGGCCGCTCATTCGTCATCGCTCACGGCGCCCCGCCCGCCACCTCGCCGCGTATTCCTCCCGCCTCGCCGCGCATTCCTAAGGCGCGGTACAGCAGTTGCGGTCAAACTATAGTACTGGGTTGTGGAGGTCAAATCATCGTCATCTCTGCTCAGATTGGCCGCCATAACCGTAATCCGGTCTGGAGGACCTGCCGGACATGCCGGTTTCATAAAGATTTTGTATGTTCAATAACAAAAAGTATCGAATCATTTGTAGGTTATTGAAAAGGAGGCAAAGGTCTAAACTCTGGGAGTACTTTCGACGCACTGACGAAAAGATGGCAAAGTGCCTAATGTGCCACAACTTATTGAACTACGGGTCTACCATCACCAACCTTCGACGGCATCTGATGAGGAAGCATGGGGAAACAGCCCTTCCTAGCCAAGATGATGATGTAAGTAGACCAATTTGCATTAAATAGGGATAGTGTGGCTAAGTAATAACAGCTGCACGGGTCGATCGATCAGGTTAAGGTACGCTTGCCGAGGTTGGTCCGTGGATGGGTGACCATCTTCACATACCAAGACCCCTCCGTGCCTAGGAAAGCACCTTAAGCCGTTGGCCCGGCTGTTATTCGTAGATATTTGACTGTCGATACGGGTCGTCAGAAGTCCGAAAGTCTGACAACCAGTCTTACCAAGGGGTATCGTATTACCTAGTTATTGGTTGAATATACATATACATATATATTTTTGTTGTTACCTCAGACTCAGAACTCACTTATTTATAAGCCGATTTGCAAAATTATTTTTTTAATGGATAATGTATGCCTCAGTAGTTCCACTTTATATTGATGATGTTTTGATATCATTCTGTCACTGATAATTATATAACAAGTAGTGTTAAATGAATTTATGTGCGGTAGATACAACTATAATGAAAAAAATAAAATCTTAAAAAAAAAACAGACAAAAAAATGCCATAGTATGAAAGATAACTTTAATTTTGGGAAAGCTTTCAATTTTCACTTTTTAGTTCGTTATACGAACCCTGTCTACCTATTCTGTAAAAATCTCACCGGGAAGACTTAGGTGAAGTGAGCTGTCATTCGACTTTATACTAGGGATTGACAGCTCACTTCATCTAAGTTTCACGGTGAGATGTTTACAGAATAGCACTGCTGTTCTGCACTTTCTGCATCCAGCCTACCCTTGTTTCTCCTAATCATCGTTACTTCCAGATATTTCTTTGTTTCAGCCTAAAAGTATGATAGAGTACGCGGGGTCCTCGTACGAGCTTGTGGAGGATGATGATGAGGTAAGTTCACTGCAGTTCAATCAGTAATCTTCAATATCAACATCATTTCAGCCGAAAGAAAAAGCACGTCCACCTCGACCGGTTCTGTGCTTCCCGCATCTAGCGGGTCCCTGCGGCCTTCACAAGGTCGTCGGTCCACCTTGTGGGAGGTCTTCCAACGCTACGTCTTCCGGTAGATACGCGGTCGCCACTCCAGAACCTTTCGGACCCATCGGCTGTCTGTTCTGCGAGCAATGCGCCCTGCCCACTGCCACTTAAGTTTGGCAATTCTTCGGGCTATACTCCAAGCATAGCTCTCCTCTGCATGGCATTCGGAATCACGAACGTAGCGCCATTTAATAACCCCCCACAGAGACAAAGTTTCTAAAGTCAGGACGTCGAGAGAATGCGTTCCACCGTCAGTGTCATACAGACGTATACGCGTTTTGCGAATTTGATGACAAAAAGTTCAAACATTTTTGGCCCAAAATCCAGCTGCGTGAACTCCGCTCACTGACGCAGTCATAAGATTATCAAGTGCACAGGTGACAGGGCATGCGGCGCAGGATGGAAGGTGGGCCATTGTCTGTGGGTAGTTGCCGCATACGCACTTGAGACCAAAGCCGTTCGTAAAACCCCGTCTGTGGAGATTGTCTTTGCTCCGACCGACTTGGGTTCGAAGTCTATTAGCTACTAGAATTGTGGCACTGACAGGTGTCAGGAATGCCTACTCTGGACGGCCGGACGTTAAGTTTTCTCTCTGTCAGGTTACCTACTCCGGCAACAGATCGTCATTTGTAACTCAAGAGTTATTTGGAATTGCATAGAGTTGTTGATCTATGTATAATTTGTAATCAAAACAGGCCGACACTTTCATGGTTGCAACAGCTCTATATTAGATCTCATCATGGCTCGTTCGTATTTCCGAAGATACACGATGGTGCCCGAAAAGTATACTTTTTTTGAGATATTTGTGTGTATACAATGTGGTTATGTTGAGCGTCGGTCGGTTTAACTAAATAGTAATAGAGCCCTTCGTGAAGGTGTCCGTCCTGGGTAGCGCACTAATATAACTATTACTGCCGCCAAACAATGTTGCTGTGTTTAAGTTTAAAGGGTATGATTGCCGGAGTAATAACAGGCGTATCATAAAAATATATAGATAGTCAATACTGGTCAAAATGACTGCGATCTTTATTCTGGTTATGATAAGGTTGTTGTTGGGTTGCTGCTGTCAAAAGTTATGGTATTTTAATCTCATGAAACGACACGCGTTTTACTTGTGGTAACAAAGTGTACAAACACGCTGTAAATGTGTGCGTAAAGATGACTAGCGTTAACACATCATATACACACGCACACTTTGCCAATGTCTCGGACGTTAGCTCCTGCGCTTACGCACACATTCACAGCATGCTTGTACACTTGGTAAACACAAGTAAAGCGCGCGTCGCTTCATGAGATAAAAATACTATATTTTACCACTGACAGCAGCAATCCAACAGCAATCTTCTTGTAATGAGAATAAAGTTCACACTGATTTTGACAGACTTTTCAAACAAAGTGGCAGCAAACCAACAGAAACCTTATTACATACAATGAAAATAAAAATCAAGGCAAAATTTTGTATTCATAACATGTTTTTTTTCCCACAGCACCAGCTGAAAGACATAGACACTGTATACCTGAACGAAGAACACTTAGAAGACTCATTGGACGATGAAATCAAACCACCAACCCCAAAGAAAAAACTGATAAACATAACCAAAAGAATCCAAAAATTAACAAAAGAACAGGTTCATAGTACTAGAGATACCTGTTCCGAAGAACCGGAACTGCCGAGCAACTCGATACCAACGTATACACCTAAGGCTATGGGAAGCTTAGATTATTTTGGGCAATATGTCATTTCCTTATTAAAAGAATTACCTAAATCAGTTTCGGATCATTTACAAAGTGAAATAATTAAACAGATTCTTACCAGCAAAATGGCTTTGGAATCACCAACGGTGGTCCCTAATTATGAAATTATAAGAAATGGAAAGATTGAGAACGAAACAAATGTACCGATACCGATCAGGTATACTGTTGTGCAGTCAAGTGACATTACCGAAAAGTTGAATGAAATTACTGAGAATACAGTAAAAGAATAACTAGGTTTAAGTTACAAAACACTTGTAATAAATAAACATTTTTAACATATTAAATTACCTACGTTTTATTCTTCAATTCAGCGTCAGTCTGACTTCCAGTCTTGTACAAGTACAAGTGGTACCGTGTTACCCAGTAACTGGGTTGTGGAGGTCAGATAGGCAGTGCTCCATGTAAAATACTGGTACTCAGCTGCATCCGGCTAGACTGAAAATCGACCCCAACATAGTTGGGAAAAGGCAGGCAGATGGTAATGACCTGTTTTTATAATTATAGTTCCTAACCATACAGGGAGGTACAGACGCCAGCAGGTCAAGCTACCCGAAACTGTCAAATTTTTCCAATCAACCTTGAACCTTAATACTTTGGCGATAAAGTTGAAAATCTATTGAAGAAATCTGACAGATTGTAGTGGCTTGATGTGCTGGCGTCTGTACCTACGTATTAGGTTACACATGACGCAGTGAAAAGTACTTTATAAACGTATTATTATACCTACCCGTTGGTCTTGTAGTCCAAGCGCGACTGCTGAGCGTATGGTCCTGCAGTGCGATTCTATAACCATCCCACCATGAAAACTTAGGTGAAGTGAGCGTAGAGTGAGCTGTCATTCCAACCAATGCTAGGGATTGACACTATTGACAGCTCACTTCACCTAACTTTTCACGGTGAGATTTTTACAGAATCGATCGGCTGGTTTCGATTCCCGGATCGGACGAAGTACCTATTATTGAGTTTTTCCATTGGGAATTTCTTAGTAACACAACAGGCAGGAGTTTGGAAGTTGGCGATGTGACACCCCCGTGCATCAAAAATCACGTTAAGCCGTTGGTCCTGCACCCTAATTGCGTAACACGATCAATCGGAATCAGAATTATTTTGAAGCAAATTGCTAATCCATTGCTTCATAAGTTCGAAAAATTTGTCTGCTCAGCACGTAAATAACGCAATGAATGTTGTTGAACTGTCAAAATGAAACCGATTCCGATCGATCGTGTGTTACGCAATTAGGTTGCTGATCTCTCTCCAGTCGTGTCGCATTGCCGTCCCATCGGACTATGAGAGTGAGGGAAGAGGGAGTGCACCTGTGTCCCATAAAACAAACGCGATTTTTTTGGCCTTTTTTGCTCGATATCAATAATGGCTTGGCACTTGAAATATTCACAAAATACTCAGTTGTATTTTTATTTTAATAATAAAATAAAATAAATATTTAAGGGGGGCTCCCATACAACAGACGTGATTTTTATAGATTATGGTACGGAACCCTTCGTGCGCGAGTCCGACTCGCACTTGGCCGGTTTTATTAATATACTTCCTATCGATACAGGGAAGTCAGACGCCAGCAGGTCAAGCTACCCGAAACTGTCAAAATTCCCCAATCAATTTTGAACCTTAATGCTTTAGTGATAAAGTTGAAAATCTATTAAAGAAATTTGACAGATTGTAGTAGCTTGATGTGCTGGCGTCTGTACCTACGTATTAGGTTCCACATGACGCACATAAAGGTATTTTATTTAAACGTATTATTATTTCAAAATGCGTAATAACAATAATGATTACTTGAAATGGCATCTAGCTATGTACTTTGTAAATGAATCAACGGTAACTATGAAATATATTTTTCCTCGTACACTAAATGGTATAATTTGTCACAATTCAATGTACAGTCACCAAAGGAGATAAGTAACCAGGGTCGTCGGATATACTTGAAGTTTATTTTTATTTTATTTATTCGGGAAAACAAACAATTACACATTAAGAATTACAAAAAGATAGGATACAGAAACGATACAAATGTGAAATCAACCACATTCTCAGATACACAATGAGACAATTTAGTAAATTTTAAGACTAGCGTTGTAAACAATAAAAAAGAGGAATATTAATAGAAAAGTATAAAAAAAAAAAACATAAAGCCGCATAATTGGAACAACAGTGTCACATAAACTCAATATGTCAAGTAACATGAGTCTAAACTTACTGTGCGGTAAGCAAACAGAAGGCAAATTCTCGTCGATAAAAACGTTCAAAATCTAGTCGCAGTCTCATCTCGGCGACAAACAGATGTCAAAATATAGGGAAATTAGAGGTATTTTTGACAGATTGAGACAGATCAGACTGTGAACGTTCTTAAAATTACGAGAATTGTCCCTCTGATCAAAACTGCAGAAATTATTATTAAAATTGCTCGTAAGGCGCACGCAAGCCGGCATTTCTACGACGAAGATTCGAAGAAGGAATTAATAGAAAATAAACAGTTCATTTCTCAAATTAAATTTCATTCGAAAACATCCATCGGTTTCTTACTAAACTTCAACTATATCCGACGAGCCTGGTTACTTATCTCCTTTGGTGACTGTACCTACCTACTAACGACTAAGCTGGAAATTGCGTAGCACAGTTACAGTAGGAATGGCTTTAATTTTGACAGTTCAACAAAATTCATTGCGTTATTTACGTTGTTGAGCAGACACATTTTTCGAACATATTTTCTTTTTTTTTCTTTTCTTTTATAAAAACGTTGCCCCACACTAGGAATTGCTCCTGTATCGTGGGTTTACAAACATTTCAACTGACATACACAAACAGCCAGACCCGGAACAACTACCTGTAGGCAATACAAATATTTGTTCCATGCGGGATCCGAAACCGCGACACGCAGCGCAGCAGTCGATCGCTCAGCCACTGTGCCGTGTCGTCAATAATATGAAGCAATGGATTAGCAATATCCTTCAAGGTGATTCAGATTGAAATTGATGGTGTGTTATGCAATTACAATTAGGGTTCTGGTTTATCGCTAATGCATTAGGGTTCAAGATTGATTGAGAAAATGTGACAGTTTCGGGTAGCGTGACCTGCTGGCATCTGTACAATATAAACAAACCTCGCCCTCCTCCGTCTCTTCCCTATTCCTGAATCATGAGTTCTATTGAAAAACTGCAGGGTATAACACACTGACACCACATCTCCGTGCAGCCTACCCGCTTCGATGCTACCGGACACTTTCGGGACATTTAAAAATTTCAGTACTATGCTACTGGCTACTTAGGGGACACTACGTCAAACGGTCGTAGTTATGCCAGTTTAGTCGATATTGTTTTGCTCTGAAGTAGTACTTTCTAGTTCCATGCATTTAGAATGGTTCGTTATTACGTTCCGCACATTTTGATATACGGCAACCCTAGAAGCGACCACTCTATGATTTATGAAAATATTGTTTGTTGTGTTATTTTTTACAATGGCGGCCGAGTGGTTTTTTAGTGTGATAGCGGATAAATAAAGTGTATTTAACGAGAAAGCCAGTTATATAACTATTTGTGTGTGTTATTAATGTGTGCAAGCAATTATTTGCAATAGGAAATATAATACAGGATTCAAGTCGGTGAGTAAAATAATACGTAATTTCTGTATTTTTCTCCAACCGGTTCCCGGGCACCAGCGGCGGTTGAAAATGTTTTGTTTTTTTGGTGTTTTATTAATTAATTACGTTGATTTCTTTTATGATTCCTTCAAATCATCGAACAATTATTATCTAAATGCATATCCTGTCCATTGAATACGAAAACATTACAGATTTACTTCAAAAATTTTAAAAATATGTTCACGCGTCCGCCATAATTCGTTTTTAATATTTTTTTTAGTTTTTAGGTCAACATTATATATTTTTTATCTTTTTCCGATTATGTAATATTTATAAGTGTTATACCTCATTGGAAAGGGTATTTAATGTCATTAATTAATCTCAGTTTATTAATGTTATTTACTTTTTATCAAACCTTAGAACTTTTTTTTAAAACAAATGCCAGTGATATACTTTTTTTAAAACCTTTTTAAACTTGAAACCTTATTTTAATACAGTGTTTGATTCTACTGCCACGATTTTTACAAATATATTGAAGTATTAAATAAGCTAACTGCAGGTACTAATATTTTTAATTTACGTATAAGATATAAGTAGAAAAAAAATATTTTGTCTGGGCGCTAAATGTCCTGTCTGTGAAATTCTTTTTCTCAACTTGGGATGCTTGTAAATACTAATATTGTACTATGTATAGTGGGTTTTTTTTCTTTTTTACGTTAACAATAAACACACCATTCATTTAAAACCTTAAAACATATAGGTCACCGCTTGTTTTTTTTTACTATAGCCATTTACTTGAAATCTAAGATAAAAATTATCTTTGTTCATGTTTACGACCACTTTTGTAAATGAATACAATCATAAATTCAAACGAAATGAACATCACTTCAAAGCCCTATTGTTTACCATTACAAAAAACATCACATGTAAGCACCACTCAAAGAAACTTAAGTCGTAATCTTTTGTTTATAAACATCTGCCGCCCGGCCGGACCACCCATGGCGATGCCGCATTCGCGCGCGGCACTCGATGTCATTTTGCAACTATATAGGAAATCGCTCCAACATCGAAGCGGCTACAGTCAAAGTTAAAAACCGCAGCACCGCACACCGGAGCGGTGCCGGTGCAGTGTGATAACCGCCTTTGGCCGAGGGACCTTATTCTCTATAACACAATGAACGAAACCGAATTGAACGCGAGATTAGCGAGAATAGCTAAGGAATTGATGTGGTTTCGAAGTAAGGAATCGTTAAGTGGTCGTAGTGAATTAGGGCCTCGAATGATGTGACTTGCGACAAGTGACACATAGGATCACATATTCCGGCAAGTCACGTCGTGGTGACTCGTGGCAAGATTTAAACAACTGCTTTTATTTGTTTTCTCAGTAGTCGTTGTCACAAGACGCGTATAGCTGAACACGGGGTGTGTCACACACCAATACGAGAGAAAACCACCTTTTTCCTTACCTATTTAAATCAGCTTTTTAATCTTCTATGTTTTTCGTAGACGATGCGTGCGAGGAGTTGCTGAAAGTCACCGATGTGTGGAGCTACTTCGACACAGACTCCGGGAAGAGGGCTCAGTGCACCGTCTGCCATGTCACTCTAGGCAACGAGTATGATGAACTGAAGGCACATCTGAAGGATAACCATCCGAAGTTGTTGCTGGATCTACTACAGGTAAAAAACGGGTTGCACTCCGGGAGTGCCGGCAGAAGTGAAAACTTGAATATTAACGTTGTGCATTTTTGATATTTTGGAATGCGGTCTACTCTCCCTCCGTCTTACGAATTTTCGGTCAGGTCACGTGTCCTGACGCGAGCTCCTTTTTACGAATTTTCGATCAGTTCACGTGTCCTAACGCGAGTTTAACATTTTTTACCCATCACAAAAAGTGCACAACGCCGCGCCGCTAAAGAAGATTTCACTTCAAAAACTAACTTTTTGAATCACTCCTGGAAACTTCGAAAGAGTCCCCGTTAAATGTAATGAAAATTATAAAGATATTTAAGAAAGTATCTCTTGATGGCCAAACGGGTAAAGGCTTCAGATCCGGGTAAGTATAGCCCGATGCACACTTTATGGTGGCTCTGAACAGGAGGCGAGTTGCTGCGCAGTAACAAATTCATGTGTAACGGGGGTGAGGACTGCGTAGCTTCAGAGCCGCCATCAAGTTTACATCAAGGTGTTCACATATGGCTAGTCAATGTACTATCGCTAAAATCTACATCTGACCACCGTAAGGACTATTCCTGCTTGCAGCGCATATTATTAGTCGACCTAAAAGGATCCTCTTTTGTTTTACTCACGGACGCAGCTGTGGTCTTCATGTGCACGGGATTTTGTTTTCAAAATGGTCAGCTGATATTATTATAGGTTTTGGCGATAGTACTTTCTGAGTTTATCTTGGACATTACTGACATCAGTGTAACAAAAACATCGTGAGGAATCCTGGACTTATAATCAACTAGCTGCGCCTCGCGGTTCCACCCGTATAAGTTTGGATCCCGTGGGAATATCGGGAGAAAAAGTATCCTATATGTTAATCCTGGTTATAAACCATCCTTATGCCAAATTTAATCCAAATCCGTTCAGTAGTTTTTGCGTGAAAGAGTAATAAACATCCGTCCATCCATAAAAAAAAAAAAAATAATACGAAAATCTTTTTCTACAGAACAAGGACCAGGACTCAGACGCAGGCTCCATCTCCATCGGGGACGACGACAATGAAAACACATACACAGAGATAGTGTACCTAGAACAGGAACCAACAGAAAACGTAACAAAACACAAAGAAAAACCTAAATCTTTCCCAAAAACCGCTAAAAAACGCGAACGACTACACAGCCAGTACAGCTCTGACGACACCCCCCTTAAAAAATCGAAAAAAGACGAAGAAAATGATGAGCTAGGCAGTTTTATTAAATACATAACTTGTCTATTAAAAAAACTCCCAGCAGATGTATTTTCGAACGTACAAATTGAAATTATAAACACTATTTTAAAAGCTAAGTCTCAAGCAAATACTAGTCGGAGTACGGAACTAATAAATACCAGTTCCAATATCACAACAGTTGATGGTACAGCGCCGATATCTAGTATTATGCCTGGACATAACCACACAATTATTCTCTCACCGCCAAAAGAAAATGAAACAGAAAATGGCAACTAATGGACATTAAGGAACACACAACATGACATTAACTATATTATTTTATAATTAATATTTTATAAGAATACCTACTAAGTATTACTTACTTTAATTAAAATTTTAAGACGAACCTTGATTTTTTAAATTTTTTACCTAATTATCTCAATCAATCAACTCAGTCTATCGCAGTCCACTGCTGGACATAGGCCTCTCCCAGGCTGCGCCATAACACCCTGTCCTCCACCTTCCGCATCCAGTCTACCCCAGCCACCTTCTTTAGGTCGTCCGTCCATCTAGCTGGAGGACGTCCCACATTACGCTTGCCGATACACGGTCTCCAATCCAGGACTCGTCTGCTCCAGCACCCATCGGTCCTTCGGCAAACATGGCCAGCCCAGTGCCAGTAAGTATCTAATACCTACAAACCATTTATACCCCATTTTGAATTGAAAATTTAATATTCAACCATATGGTGTGGAATATGGTTTTAAAGAATTACACCGTGTGCTTCACGTTATCCATAAACTTTGGCAAACGCTTCTATAGCTTCAAATCTAACAAAGGAAGTAGTACTTAAAAACCGGCCAAGTGCGAGTCGGACTCGCCCATGAAGGGTTCCGTTACGTTACGATTTATTACGTATTAAAAAAAACTACTCACTAGATCTCGTTCAAACCAATTTTCGGTGGAAGTTTATATGGTAATGTACATCATATATTTTTTTAGTTTTATCATTCTCTTATTTTAGAAGTTACAGGGGGGGGGGGGGGACACACACATTTTACCACTTTGGAACTGTCTCTCGCGCAAACTATTCAGTTTAGAAAAAAATGATATTAGAAACCTCAATATCATTTTTGAAGACCTATCCATAGATACCCCAAACGTATGGGTTTGATGAAAAAAAAAATTTTGAGTTTCAGTTCTAAGTATGGGGACCCCCAAAATTTATTGTTTTTTTTCCATTTTTGTGTGAAAATCTTAATGCGGTTCACAAAATACATCTACTTACCAAGTTTCAACAGTATAGCTCTTATAGTTTCGGAAAAAAGCGGCTGTGACATACGGACGGACAGACAGACAGACATGACGAATCCATAAGGGTTCCGTTGCCATTTGGCTACGGAACCCTAAAAGGCTTCGTTACAAAGGTGTTTGCAATCTCATTTAATGAAATTTAATTGAGCTACATGTGCAGTAAGAAAGGGTCTTAATTTGGCCTATGTTGCCGTTTAGTTCAATTAAAATGATAAATATATCAAATGCTTCGGATAAAGAGGTAAAGAGGCATGCATATCGGGTGATATACGTCAAGGTATTTAGTTTGTATGAAAATTAACAAAAAATAAAAAATAAGAATTCATTGTGTCCATAATGAAAAATGTTTATTTCCATGGTCTGACCGTCTGGTCGAAGTTTATGTATATCATCTGGAACTCCTTAAGGGGGAAGCGCTAGGGCACCCAATTTTCTAACGTTTTTTGCAATTTTCCGGTCAGTGTTGTACGTTGAACAAAAGATGATTCGCGACCATAACAAGTATGTATTTACAGAATTTTTATTAATTAAACCCATCAATACAATCCTCTAAGTTATGTATTGCTAAAGTAAACTTTGTCAAGTTCACAATTACAAATTCTCAATTCAAGTTATTTATTTTTTTAACGTTGCCCCACACTAGAAATTTCTCCTGTATCGTGGGTGCGTTTACAAACATTTAAACTCACATACACAAACAGCCAGACCCGGAACAACTACTTGTAGGCCATAAAAATATTTGTTCCGTGCGGGAATCGAACCCGCGACACGCAGCGCAGCAGACAATCGCTTAACAACTGCGCCAACTGTGCCGTGCGTCGTCAGAAATCGGGTATTAATTTTCCACTTCCAAGTATTGTTAAAAAGAGAACAAAAAATGTTGTTCGTGAGAACGTACGTTGAAAAAGCCTCCGTGCGTATCATGCCTAACGGACAAATGTATCAGCAGTTAATATTATCAAAAGACTTAATTATTAGGAACACGACGGACGTGACGTCGGAATATTGTGTACGCACGGCTACACATTGAGCTATACCTATGTAACCTGAGTGTGGGGTCCTGGTTTCGATTCCCGGGTCGGACAGTGTTACTGAATTTTTCATTAGGAATTTCTTAGTAACAGTCCGGAGTTTGGAAGTTGGCGGTTTAATACCCCCGTGCCTCGGAAAGCACGTAAAACCGTTCCCGGTCAAATCAAAATCAAAAGTCATTTATTCAAATTAGGCTGAGAATCAGCACTTTTCGAACGTCAAAATTACAAAAGACAGTCCCCCAAAAACGCCCGCCCTTCACCACTTCCTAGGTCGTGTCGGATTGCCGTCCCATCGGACTATGAGAGTAAAGGAACGGAGAGTGCACCTGTGTGTTGTGTGTTATAAGCTGACTTCTCATTGAACATTTGAAAAACCTATAGGGTACAATGCGAGGTCACCTAAAACTGGAAATGTACAGCTTGATGTGTAGCCGTGTGTATCAAAGGATGGTGCTGATATTTTGTAAGTATTAAGTAAAAACTTTCTTTTTAGGGTTCCGTACCGCAAAAGGAAAAACGGAACCCTTATAAGATCACTTCGTTGTCTGTCTGTCAAGACCCATTTTCTCAGGAACGCGTGAAGTTATCAAGTTACGATGCCACAGACAGACATACACAGACAACACCCCGTCGTTTTTGCGTCGGGGGTTAAAAATCGAATAGGACAGAGTACTTCTGCCTAGCCTTTTCCCAACTATGTTGGGGTCGGTTTCCAGTTCAACCGGATGCAAATTTTTAAATAGGTACCCTATCTATACAAATAAATAAAATTTAAGTGTCTGTTTGTAATATCAAAAAACAGATTTTACAAAATGCGTATGAAATATATACGCTACGGGCTACCTACTTATAAAAAGGAAACATTTTTTAAAATTTTTGTCTTTGTTCCGGCTAATCTTTGCAATGGTGAACCGGTTTTGGCGGGACTTTCACCAGCTGATGTTGTAGAGTAACATAATTATATTTATTTATTTCTTATAACTTTTCGCACACAAAAAAGGTACAAAGGCTGCTTTTAGGCTTTAAAGGCTACTTTTTGTCTCTGCAGCATGTTCTCGTGGGATAATTTCCGATATCCACTCGGGTGAACCCGCTAGTATCATATAAATTATGTAATGACGTTATAAGTTGATAGCAAAAGTTTTAAAGTAAATGTTTATTTTTTTCTTTTTAGCGCATTTATATAAAAGCTGTTTTTTCAAAAAGGTTTTTTACTTTTAATTTATTCTTTTTTGTTTTATCGTTTTAAGATATGGGTACCCATTACGTCTGCGGAGTTTGGCTAGCTAATTTACTGTGACCCTGTATTTTTCTCTTTCCCCTTTTAATGTTATTCAACGAAGTACAGACGCCAGCAGGTTAAGCTACCCGAAACTGACAAATTTTCCCAATCAACCTTGAACCTTAATGCTTCAGTGATAAAGTTGAAAATCTATTAATGAAGAAAGATTGTAGTAGCTTGATGTGCTGGCGTCTGTACATACTTATTATTGATTCTCAACCTGCGCTCGCGCACCACACTCGCTTAAAAATTCAATCTGAATCTGAGTCAAGGTTGGTATCGTTTGATAGCAGTTTTTTAAAACTAAATTCACAAATCACGGGCAGGAGCCAGCGGGGTAGTTGTGTAATACACTGTCAGTAGCAACGGGTTACATTTTGACAGTTCAACAACATTCATTGCGTTATTTACGTTGATGAGCAGACACATTTTTCGAACATACGAAGCAATGGATTAGCAATATCCTTCAAAATTATTCAAATTGTTATTGAAAGTGTATTACGCAACCAGGGTCCAATTTAATACTTGAGGGGTCTTTGTATATGAAGATGGTCAACCATCCACGGACCAACCGCGTCAAGCGTAGCTTAACCTGATCGAAACTGACAAAATTATACCTATAAAAGAAGAAAAGTGAAAGATTACGCATGTTCCAAGCATTTTATCTTATCTGTAGTGAACTGGTGACCCCTCTGACATCAAACTTTATTAGATTACGTAGGTACAGTCAAGAGCACCAATATGTCAACACTTGGCAACTTTCAATTGCGATTTTTTCATGAAATAACGAATGCTACGTCGAAATAAGACACATTACATAAACCTATAGGCTCGAAAATGCAACGTTCGTAACAACAGAAAATTTCATTAAAAAATAAAGGAGTAAATCGCTTTTGAATAAAGACGAGTGGATACATACTTTTGGTCGATACGTACTGTAACTATCATAGAAACGACTATCAGTAAATTCAGTTCAAAACTACCTAAAAGTCATCATTACCTTCCTAGCGTTTTCCCTTACGCCCACTTCTTATTTACAGAAGTTTACTGATACTAGGAAATAGTATTACTTTACTCTACAGTCCACAGCAGGTTTTTTTTTTTTTTTGAATGGCATCTCGTAGTTGACCTTGAGAGGTCGTGACTACTTAACCGGACTATCCTGTGGTTGCCTTACGAATTCTTAAAGCCTCCAGCCAGGGCTTCATCTAGATTAAAACTAAGTGACTGCACGCTGAGGGCACCCCCTGTGGGGTACGAACCTCGGCTTAGGGCGTCGCTGGGAGAGGGCAGGAAAGGGGCAGGCTGGATCGAATTAGTATTATTGCTTTGATGAGCACGGCGTTTCCTAGGACTATCTCTGAGAAGAAAGGCCGAAACAAACTCAGAGGTCACAGTCGGGCTCAGCTACGGCGCGGGCTGGCGCTTCAACGGGCAAGGGTCGGGGGGAGGGGGGGGGATTCAAAGTCAAAGACATCTTTTCATATAGAGAAGGAACGAGTATCCCACCGTGAAAACTTAGGTGAAGTAAACTGTCATTCCAACCTTCCAACCGATACTAGCCGATCTATTCGGTAAACTACTCACCATGAAAACTTTGGTGATGTAAATTTGAATCGCGACATATCCGCCAAAAATGTAAACAGATATGAGTTTATGGAAAAATAACTTTAATTCCTACACAATAAAGTTCAGTTTACGCTACAACTTCAAACATTTTTATAACATTTTTAATAGTGCCAGTCACTCTGGTCGACTTAAACTCTAGTAAAATAAAGTTGATATTTGTTTAACTTGAAATAGTGTCAATTTGAAACAAATAAAATTTGAATTTAGGTAAGTAGTGATGTAGGTAACAACATGTCGGTATTTTTACGTAGGGATAGGTCCCTACATAAAAATAACGACATGTTTAAATAAAAGTCCCCATGGGATTTTATGGAACCACTCACTAACTAATTTATGAGGTTTTATTAGAGTACAAAGTACAGACGTCAGCACATCAAGTTACCCGAAACTGACTTTTCCCAATCTATCTTTAACCTAATGCTTTAGCGATAAATTCGAAAATCTATTAAAGAAATTTGACAGATTGTAGTAGCTTGATATGCTGGCGACTGTACAAAATAAATTTTAATTTTTTCCTTAAATTGTAACCTTAGGTATTTTGATGAGTAATGAGATCCTTGCCCAACTTGTGAAACAAAAAATGTGTGTCATTAACTCATGTCATCATCTGCTCGCGTTTTTCCAACTACATTATGGGGTCGGCTTCCAGTAGTTCCAGTCTAACCGGATGCAGCTGAATACCAAGATTTCATGGAGCGACCTGCCTCCACAACCCAGTTATTGGGTAATACGATACCCCTTGGTAAGACTGGTTGTCAGACTTTCGGGCTCCTGACGACCCGTAACGACTGTCAAAGATCCACGAATGCCAGCCGGGACCGGAGCTTAACGTGCTTTCCGAGGCACGGAGAAGTCTTGATATGTAAAGATGGTCATCCATCCCTAGACCAGCCGCGGCAATCGATCGACCCGTGCAGCTGTTATTACTTAGCCACAAGCCCCCCCAGTGTCATTCAGTGAGGTGTCTAATAATAAGGACATGCGCGTTTTTTTTTATTATCTACTGAATGGGCCAGCTCTTGACATCGATCACGCCTGATCGAAAGAGATGGAAGAGGTCTATGATGGAACGAGCGTGCCCAGAAGATGCCTGTTCACTCTTGCTGTGGAGGTAGACGGGTTAAATGTGGATGGGACACAGACGCTGGCAGAGAGTTCCACACTTTGGTCGCGGGCATAAATGTGGAGAAGAAGCGCTGAGTACGACTGGTCGGAATAACAACCAAGTTTTAAGCTTGCACTACATTACTCGAGAAGTAGATCAAAGTTACGCAAATACGAGAGTGTAGAAGGGCACTTCGGTTTGCTTCGTCCAACCTCGGTTCGCCTCGGGCGACTTCCGATCGTTGTCGGTTTTTGCGCCCGAGTTCAGGGCGCGTTCACATATAACGTCCGTTTTACAGGTCCGTTAAAACGTGTATGTTATTAGCGTATGTAGTTGTATGAGCCAGTTCACACATAATACAGTATTACGGATCCAGTATACTGATCTGATCTCTTAAAATCAGTCTTGTGTGAATACTATCTCCAGTAGCGACGGATCCGTTAAAAAGGATCCTGTAAATGCTGTGTGAATACTATCTCGAGTAGCGACGGATCCGTTAAAAAGGATCCTGTAAAAACGGACTTTATATGTGAACGCGCCCTAAGGACTCGAAGCGTCTCGTAGTTTTTAGCAAGAGTGTGTAGTCACGTACTTCGGACTTTGGTCAATTTCGACCAGTACTTCGTCGAAGAAACTTCACGAGTAGTGTAGTGCAGGTTTTAAATGAAGTCAATTTCAAAGCAGAATTGCAATGGATCAAACATGCGTAACATGAGTTTTATGCTACGGCCACATTATCGCGATAAAGCGAACTAAACTTCGCGCGCTCTCTGTTGTACAGCGAGACATCGAGCGGTGTGCAAGAGAGAACACGCAAAGTGTAGTTCGCCTTATCGCGATAATGTGGCCGTAGCATTAGAGCAGTGGTGGCCCAGTGGTAACGGCCACGACTTACGAGTTGTAAGTCGTGGGTTCGAACCCAGACGGGCACTTTACTTTGTGTAATTTATTTCATCACCACTGCTCTCAAAAACGGTGAAGGAAAACATCGTGAGGAAACCGGCATGTCCTAGAACCGAAAATTCGAAGACATGTGACATCCACCAACCCGCACTGGGCCCGCGTGGTGGATTACGGCCCATTCCATCTCACAGAGAGGAGGCCTGTGTCGTGTCTCAGCAGTGTCCCATGTTATAAGCTGATTATGTATGTTATTTAAACTAAACGACCAAGTGGTAATTTGTAGTGTACAGTACACCACGTGTTGTCACCACACTCACCACGTGGTCGGAAACTACATAATTTGGGCGCCGATTCCCTTGTTCACAAACTATACTTAATTTAAGCTCAGTGCATCTTTTTCTTTCTATTTCATTAAGAAAAGGACAAGATAAATATTAGTTCATTCCGAGATTAGTTTATACCGAGACCCCTCCGTGCCTCGGAAAGCATGTTAAGCCGTTGGTCGCTATCATTCTTGGATCTATGTCAGTCGTTACGGGTCGTCAGAAGCCCGAAAGTCTGACAACCAATCTTACCAAGATGTATGGTATTACTCAGTAACTAGGTTGTGGAAAGCGGATAGGCAGTCTCTCTATGTAAAATACTGGTATTCAGCTGCATCCGGTTAGACTAGAAGCTGACCCCGACATAGTTGGGATAAGGCTAATCAAATTGAATAGTGCCATGAGCCAATTTAAAAATATAAAAAAATAGTACTTATTTAAGCAAAAAAATATGAATAATTAAACACTTGATAACATTAGGTATTAGTGGCAACACTGATAACGAAACAACTTTGACCTAAATAACAGAAAAACAAAGCGATTATGCTAACGAAAGTTTGTGAATTGGGTTCCGTCTGTAGGAAATATAATTATTTTCAGCAGTACTTATGGTCTATTTTCTGTAAGTTGGTTTGAATCAAATCAAATCAAAAGTCATTTATTCAAATTAGGCTGAGAATCAGCAAAATCGAAAAATTTGTCTGCTCAACACGTAAATAACGCAATGAATGTTGTTGAACTGTCAAAATGAAACCGATTCCGATTGATCGTGTGTTACGCAATTAGGGTGCCGATTCCGGCTTGACGTCGACTTCTGGGACAGCTTGTATATTATAGGGAGAACATCTTGAAAGTATTTTTTAATAATTTATTTTGTTGGTTTGTGTACCCGTTGATCTGCACGGAATGGCTAATGAAAATACGTCAATTTACGTCAGGCACTGACTAATTTGACGCATTTCTAGTAACCATGTTTTTAATCACGTCTAATGTGTCTATGGACTATCTTAATTTGACAGGACTAAACTAATTTATCTTCTGTCCTTTTCTTAAAGAAATAGAAAGAAAAAGATGCACTGAACTTAAATTTAGTTTAGTTTGTGAAGGGAATCGGCGCCAGTGCCAGGTGAAGTTTGACATACATAAAACTAACCTCGATGATTTCCACCAAACGGCTCGCATCGCATCGGATCGGAACGGATTTTACAATAATATTTAAACGATATTAAATCGTGTACACAGTATGTAAAGTCTATATTACCAAGCCGCGCACAGCAGCTTGACCGCGGGCGTCTTCCGCGACACGCGATCGTAGCCGAACGTATGCTGCGACGCGCGATCGGCTCCGTTCACCTATCGTCGTATCCGATCGAATCAATTAAACTATTTGACTAGGCGCAGAAACGGATACGTTCGCAAGCGACGGTACGGAGCCGATCGTATGCGTCGACATCCTTCTGGAAGCGATCGGCTGTCGCCGTATCCGTTCGTATCCTCTCTGATCCGATGCGATGCGAGCCGTTTGGTGGAAATCATCCTTTACTTTACGGCCCACTCCCTCTCACCAAGAGAAGGCCTGTATCCCAGCAGTGCAAAAATTTTAGGCTTAAGTATTATGCATCTCATTCGAGGACCCACCAGAGTTTTCGTCTCGTACGTAGACAGACAGACGCCATACTGTTTCAAGCTTCTACGGAACCCTAAAAAGTGAAGTGTGTAACTAGTTCACAGTTTTCTGATAACATTTTAAACTTGTGTGGTAAAGAAAAACATTGTAAATAGTAGTCATATTAACGAAAAGGTCACAACACCTCTGTGACGGAAAATATAATCATCCTGTAATGTTCCCACAGCTGGGACACAGGCCTCCTCTCTGTGAGAGGGAGTGGGTGTTTAATCCACCACGCGGGCCCAGTGCGGGTTGGTAGATGTCACATGTCTTCGAGTTTTTGTTTCTAACACATGCAGGTATGGCAGGACTCACGATGTTTTCCTTCACTGTTTTGAGAGCAGATGTGGCAGTGGTGATGAAATACTTTATTCAAAGTAAAGCGCCTATCAGGGTTCGAACCTACGACCTACAACTCGTAAGTCAAGGCGCGGCCGTTACCTCAGGGCCAACACTGTAAACGTGTAAACGTCAAATTCGTAATGGATTAGCAATATCCTTCAAAATGATTCAGATTGACATTAATAGTTTGTTACGCAATTAGGTCGCAGGTACAGGCCAACTGCCCAAGACTACACAATAACTAATAGTACTAACGTACAGACGTACGTAACGCACCAGCAGGTCAAGCTACCCGAAACTGTCAAATATTCCCAATCAACCTTGAATCTTAAAGTTTTAGCGATAAAGTTGAAATTCTATTAAAGAAATTTGACAGATTGTATTAGCTTGACATGCTGGCGTCTGTACAAGACACGCTAATTTTTACACGTGGTGATTTTTATAATGACGACAAAACTTTGTTGTTTTTTACTCGAAAAAAAAACCCGTCTGGAACTAAAATACAAAGTAGCCGAATCTAGAATCTTAACAGATGAAAACCGGATTCAATATTAATTTAATCAATACAAAGTCAACAAAAAATCTCCAAGTCATTGCTTGAGTCACAGTGACCAGTTATTTCGTTGACTTCGTTATCAGGGGTCGAATTGAAATATTAAATAGTCGTGTTTATGACTTTAGATTTCGTCATAATGCCTAAAGTTTGCATAATGCTTTATAGATTTTGAACAATAGTATTGTGTTCCCGTGGTTTTACCGTAGGTACGTTTTTTCCCGAAAAACTAATGGCTAACAAGATAGCTATAGATTTGCACTCATTTTCAGAAGGACAGCGATGAGGACGATTAATTTGACGCGAAGTGTCTAAAAAGACACTTCGCGTCAAATTAATCGTACTTTAGTCCTGTCAAATTAGTCAGCGCCTGACGTATTGACGTATTTTTAGTCGCCATATTTTTAATCACGTCTAAAATGTCTATGGAGTATCTTAATTTGACAGGACTCAACTAATATAAATCTTCCTCCTTCTACCTTTTCTTAATGAAATAGAAAGAAAAAGATGCACTGAACTTAAATTTTGTTTAGTTTGTGAATAGGGGAATCGGCGCCATTGTTGATTTTTCTAGGGTGGGAAAAGATGTTTCTAGGACCCCCCTAGCTACGCCCATGCCTACCGGCGATATAGGTATCCCTTATTTCCATTTTTGGTTGACTCTCAGCTACGAAACTTATGTAAAGTCATTAATATTACGACTGCATCCAGTGACGGACCTGTCAGGTTGTCAGTCCAACGCCTTCGAGGTCAACAGCCCTTTCCCTTTGTTGGCTGAGGGCTCATACGTTATGCATGACAACTCAACAGTACAATAGAATAACTTGATTCTCGTATTATCGGCTGCAGTGCGACGAATAAGTAATTTTCACGCTGCCAGCTTGGGCAATAGTCAAACGCGATGGTTAAAGCGCATACTGCGGTTGCGACTGCAAGCGGTTTTGAGTTCGAATTCGAAGTCCACCTTTTGCACTATTTCGTGACATAACTGCACACCTGTAATCTCCGAAGGGTTGGGCAGAGGTGTACAGACGCCAGCACATCAAGCTACTACAATCTGTCAAATTTCTTTAATAGATTTTCAACATTATCGCTATAGCATTAGGTTTAAAATTGATTGGGAAAATTTGACAGTTTCGGGTAGCTTGATCTGCTGGCGTCTGTACGTATAGTAAGTAGGGTTTATAAGTCCGATGTCATAGGGGACGAGCTTATTACCATCAACCGAGTGCAAATTCAGACTCCGAGCTGCCATTGAGAAATTATTAACTGATTTTTATAGATATTTATAGTTAAAAAAATCGTTTTGGATCTATGTTATCCCATCCAACCCACCCTGCACCCTAATTGCGTAACACGCTTTCAATCACGGTCATTGCTAATCCATTGCTTCATAAGTTCGAAAAATATGTCTGCTCAACAACATAGATAACGCAATGAATGTTGTTGAACTGTCAAAATGAAACCCATTGCTACTGGGGGCAAAAAAAGGCCACTTTGGCAGAATCCTAATAGGATAACAATATGAATCATATTAAAAATCGTAAAATTGTCACTAAACTGACAATTCATACTAAGATCTGTGTGCAATTCATATCACAATGAAATAACATTTAAACTGTAGAAATAAAAAATAAAAAACCAATTTGATTAATAAAAACTGTAATGAAAAATTTACCGATAAAATTACGGTTTTAATTTTTTTCATGCGGCAATGTTTACACCAAACATGAAATGAAATTTTACGAAAATTACGAGGAATTGCTAATGATCTGCTGGGAATTCAGGAAATGAATAGCTTTTAGAGGTACGGTATTGCTTAGTGGCCTTTTTAGGCCTCCTGCTGATATTGTATTACGCAATTACGCCGCTGATTCGCGTCCACCGTCACGTGCCTGATTGAGTCTGTGCAGATTGACGAGCGAGAGGTTATGAGTTCGAATTCAAACCCCATCTTTTGTAGGTACTTTTGATATGAATTTTATTATGAACTTACTTACACAGGGAGGACAGGAAAGCACGTTAAGCCGTTGGTCCCGGCTGTCATTCGTGCACTTTGACACTCGTTACGGGCCGTCAGAAGCCCGAAAGTCTGACAACCAGTCTTACCAAGGGGTTTCGTATTACTTAGTAACTGCCATGTACAATGCTGGTACTCAGCTGCATCCTGTTAGACTGGAAGCCGTTCCCAACATAGTTTGGAGAAGGCGGGCAGATTATGACGATGACGATGAGACATGGTGTGTTCAAAATGGTTTTAAAACTTTTGGTATTGAAAGCGTGTCGCACGATAAAAAAGGGACGCATGCGAGGCCCCTCAATCAAAGGGTTCGGGTAACAATAAAACTTAGCAAAGGGGTGAACAGGGATCGATATTATTGCAAAAATACGCGAGCGTTAACCAGTATTATTATTTATTACAAACGAGCTCATTCCCGCGACTTCGTCTGCGTGTTTTTTTATATTTTATCATTTTTAGGGTTCCAACAGTCTATTACCAAGCCTTAGCTGTCCATCAGTCCGTCCGTCTGCCTGTCAGCGAGCTGTATTTCATGAATCGTAATAAGTAGACAGCTGAAATGAAATGTCGAAGTCCACATTATTTGTACGGACGCCAGCACATCAAGCTACTACAATCTGTCAAATTACTTTAAGTAATAGATTTTCAACTTTATCGCTAAAGCTAATTACGTTCCATAATAGGTTAGGTTAGGATTGGGAAAATTTGACAGTTTCGGGTAGCTTGACCTGTTGGCGTCTGTACCATACCCGCAACTTTTAGCTTTAATTTCTTTCTTGCGCAAAAATTAAAGCGAAAAATTGCAATACTTTAATTTAAAAAATTACAGTAAGTAAGTAATTTTATCGATATTATTTATCGGCCGTAACATATTATATGAGAAATAAATTACTTTACGCGTGTGTGAGTGCACGTCAAGCGTAGTGTTTGCGCCAAGCCGTGTCTCCTGCGCGTCTTTTTTAGGGTTCCGTAGCCAAATGGCAACGGAACCCTTATGGATTCGTCATGTCTGTCTGTCTGTCTGTCTGTCTGTCTGTCTGTCTGTCTGTCTGTCTGTCTGTCTGTCTGTCCGTCCGTATGTCACAGCCGCTTTTTTCCGAAACTATAAGAGCTATACTGTTGAAACTTGGTAAGTAGGTAGATGTATTCTGTAAACCGCATTAAGGACGCTTTTACATTTTTCTACAAATAACAGTGCTTTTCAGGTACCATTTTAACGTATAAGCAATCACAAATGTTAACATATCATAGTCTTAATTTAAAGGTAATATATTCATCTCCACATTGGCATCACAAAAATTGTATGACGTCATACAAAATTTTCGCACAAATACGTTTTTCCCTACTCAATAATCGCAGAACATTTAAAAAATAGGTGTCCGAATAGGTACCAGTTTAGGTAAATTTACAGCATATTTTATCTTCAAAATTATAATAAATTGCGGTATATATAGTCCTTTATAGATTTAGCTAATTGTTTTGTATGTAAATCAATATATTTTTCAATAATTAGCTAAAATAAAAACACTTGCAGATTTTTCCATACATTTTGCACTCACGATTCATCATTCCGCGCTCAGAAGCGCTCATGGAAGGACGGGTATATCGCTCTCTCGCAAAAAATAAATACGATAAAAGTAATAGAAAAAGATTGTTGTGTGAGTACCGTCGTTGGTTATCGTGATCGGAAGGAGTTGATACTTTTGGACTGAAATAAAAGTAAGTACGAGTTTCATACTTAGATTATTTTTATTTTGTAAGTATAAAAAAATATTATTATGTTGTGTAATATCGGGATTTGGATGGGTGGGGTTAAGCAGCTGTGGACAAGGTTGAGAAATGGATGGGTTTAAGGAGCTCTTAGTAAGGTTAGGATTTGGATGGCTAAGGCCAACCTGTCGGAGGTGAGGTCCGGAAGTGGATGGGCGGGAGGAGATTTATGATTTTAACCGGTTTGTATGTAGTTATGTATGTACGACCAATGTGCGATCAAAACCAAGACTATGACAAAAAGTGGTCATTTCATGGTTTTTGGGGTTGCTAATATCGAAAATGGGGTCAAAACCAAAATCCAACATGGCGCCGATAAAAATTTTACAACTTTTCGTCATGGGTCTCATTTTTATGGTTTTTGGGGTCGCTAATAACGGATATAGGATCAAAACCAAAATCCAAAATGGCGCCGACGAAAATTTGACATTTTTTTGTCATGGGTGTCATTTTCACGGTTTTTTGGTTAGCTAATAACGAATATGGGGTCAAAACCAAAATCCAAGATGGCGCCTACGAAAATTAGACATATTTTCGTCATAGGTGTCATTTTCATGGTTTTTGGGGTAGCTAATAACGAATATGGGGTCAAAACCAAAATCCAAGATGGCACCGACAAAAACTTGGCCACTTTTCGTCATGGGTGTCAATTTCATAAATATGGCATGGTAGATGTCACAAATAGCGTTTGACAAAAAAGACAGGCCTTGGCAGCGGAACTTTGTAATTTGTACTTTGTGAGCTCTGCCACCAAGTGTAGCATTTAGTTTTTATGTAGGTTATTTTGTTAATATATTTATCTTTATTTTTTAGATGCCCCGTATTCGGAAATTTGGATATAGACCAAAAAAATCTACAAATGTAGCAATAAGTTGGTGTACTTTTGTAACATGCCTTTATTAAATATATTATAGATTTTTACTACTTCCGTGTCTTTTAATTTTCATCAAAAATGCTGAGCCTACACCACAGTCACAAAGAAGATCATTCGGGAGTGGAGATTTATTTTACCAAAAATTTTAACTAAATGGCCAGGCTAGTATGTCATAACTCATTAGCTCACTATGTAACACTCGTAAAATTTTAGATAATAATATTTTATATGTTCCATGTAATAGCAATATCGATGGTCGTTTTTAATCCTTATGAACGGAAATTGTTTTATTTTAAGTACCTACTTATTTCACATAGCGTGTTTTACAAAATGAAAATAAATTTTCTTTTCGGAAGTCGGTGTCGGTATCTATTGTTTTTTGTTTTTCGACACAGGACAATTTTTTTCCTTTTAGTTTTGGTTGGTACTCCATATTGGGTGTTGACATCTGTTTTCCCGCTAAAACCGAAACAGTGATAAAAACTTTCTCACAAAAAATAAAACAGACTTCCAAAAAAAAAAAAATCACCACAAAGTGAAAAATAACTTTGATTTCGGAAGTCGGTGTCTTTGGTTTTGTATTTTCGTTTACTTGATGACGATACTAATAGTAACAGTTACCAAATGCATTTTCAAAGATCCAAGTAATCTTCCGGAATCAATTTCAATAAAATAAAAAAATAATATCAAGGACCAAGATTATATGTGATGTATAAAATCGAGGACTCAATGTGTGCGTACGTGTGATGTTGCTGTGTGCGACTTTAGATACCTAAATTTGAGTTCGTCGAAAATGTAACAGCGTCCTTAAGATTTTCACACAAAAATAGAAAAAAAACAATAAATTTTGGGGGTCCCCATACTTAGAACTGAAACTCAAAATTTTTTTTTTCATCAAACCCATACGTGTGGGGTATCTATGGATAGGTCTTCAAAAATGATATTGAGGTTTCTAATATCATTTTTTTCTAAACTGAATAGTTTGCGCGAGAGACACTTCCAAAGTGGTAAAATGTGTGTCCCCCCCCCTGTAACTTCTAAAATAAGAGAATGATAAAACTAAAAAAAATATATGATGTACATTACCATATAAACTTCCACCGAAAATTGGTTTGAACGAGATCTAGTGAGTAGTTTTTTTTTAATATGTCATAAATCGTAACGTAACGGAACCCTTCATGGGCGAGTCCGACTCGCACTTGGCCGGTTTTTTTAAACATTACACAAAAACATCAAAGAGGCGTGGCTATACGCATTTGTGTATGAAAACACGATGTTTTAATTAGGTTTTGGGCTCGGAAAACTAATATAACACACAATATAACCTCAAAACCTGTGGGTTTTGAGGTTATATTGTCTTGGGAACAGTTAACACTAATCTAAGTATATTTTAATAAGCAGGAGACAGCTTGTGTATGAAAACAAATGTTTATGTGTAAGGTTTTGTGCTATGTTTCGAAAAAACATGCGCAGGAGACACGGCTTTATTGTGACAACCAATAGCAAACACGCGATCTAAGTGCATGTGGTTTATTTGTGTGCGTAATGAGCTTACGTATTGAATTGATCTCTTGGTTCCACTACAAGCAAGCAAGAGATGAAAGAGTAAGTCGTGAAAGAGTGGGAGACATGCGGTGACACGAACGTTCTAATACAAATCGGGAACTCCTTTCTAACTTGTTTTATCTGTTCTGTGGGCGTGACGATTTGGATTTCTAACTTCTTTTCTGTGTGCGTGACGATTTGGACTCGTTCCTAAGCGATTGGACGGATGGTAAAGGACACGGAAAGGTGGACAAACATGGGAGAGGCGTTTGTCCAGCAGTGGGACAATATAGGTAAAAAGAAAAAATATATATACAAAGGTCAAAGTGGAGACATACGACAGTAAATAAAAACACTGGCAATACTGGCGTAAGAGTATTTTGGAACTATCAAACAATCGAAATTAAAAAAGTGATTTTTTCAAACAAACTGGGTCGACTCGTATGCAGACTGGGAACGTCATTAGCTATACGCAGTTTAATTTTTTGTTATACTAGCTGCGCCCCGCGGTTGCACCCGCATAAGTTTCGATCCCGTGAGAATATCGGGATGAAAAGTATCCTACGTGTTAATCCTGGTTATAAACTATCTGTGTACCAAATTTTATCCAAATCCGCTCAGTAGTTCCATCCATCCATCCATACAAACTTTCGCATTTAGGTATAATATCAGTAGGATAGGATTGTCGTCTCCACGTTGTATAAATCAAAATATCAATTGGAAACATGAATTTGAATAGACCATATGAACGGACTGCTTTGTGAGGTGCCACTTGCCAGCAAAAGTTACAAAATGCAGTGATTTGGTAATTATTTAAGTGTGAAGCAACTCGCTGAGCGCTAGAACCTCTGGCTGTTAGGAGAGAGAATGCTGACCCTGTGAGAATATTTTTTAACCGACTTTAAAAAAAGGAGGTTCTCAATTTGGATACATACATTCATTACATACATTTATTACATCATACATTTAAAAAAAAAATATGTTCGGGCATAACTCCCGTCATAAATATAGACGGTTTTGCAAAATTCTTTTTTCATGGGTAAGGTATGCCTCAGTGGTGGTCCCTTATACTTTGTTTGGGTAGTTTTTGAGTTGGCTTCTATAATACGATTTATTTTCCACTTAGTTTATATTGGTGATGTTTCAATAACTTCCTGTCACTGATATTTACATAGCTAGTAGTGTTAAATGAATTTGTGTGGGGTAGGTATGTACGACTAAAGTTTGAAAATTATATATTTTTTTATAAAAACAAGCAACAGACTTCCAAAAAAAAAACAATACAAAGTGACCAACGACACCGACTTCCGAAATTAAAGTTACTTTTTCACTTTATAGTGTTTTTTTTTTTTTGGAAATCGGTTGCATTTCTTTTTTTGGACAAAAGTTTTTATTTCAATTGTTTGGTCGCGAAAACTTATTTTAAGAAAATATTTTGGGATTAAGTACAGCAAACATGTTGTGAGACTATAATTATTACAATACCTTTTTAATATTTTAAGTATTTTTATTTTGTAGGTACTAGCTTCTGTCTGCAGCTTAGCCGGCGTGGATCTCGGATATATATTATCCCACGGGAACGTGCTCCCGGGACAAGACGCAGCCTAAGTCAGACTCCAGGATGCCATCCATCTCCTTGCCTTTCATCGAAATCCGTTCAGTAGTTTAGGCGTAAAAAAACTTTTTTGCAAAAAAAAAAAAAACAGTACAAAGAGAAAAATAACTTTAATTTCGGAAGTCGGTGTCGCTGGTTCCGCATTTTCGTTTTTTGATACCGACTTCCGAAATTATTTATTTTTGTCTTTGTAGTGTTTTCTTTTGGAAGTCGGTTGTTTTTTTTTTTGTAAAAAAGTTTTTATTTTTCACTTTTTAGTTGTACCTACCCCACACAAATTCGTATATACTTACAAGATTAGAGGTACCCTAATAACAACTTTGACAGAAATGAGGGTGTACCGTGGTATACTGAACACATCTGCGTACCCCTTTAGAGGGTACAGGCGTGACGTTATGTTGTGTGATTGCGTAAACAATACATACATAAGCGATAGCAGCTATAGCCGTTAATTTGCTGGCAGTTATTGAAGAGTTCCATTGTCTGTTTCCGAAACTCTTCATCAGATCTCGTCGAAATTTCAATGGAACCATTTGGGAAGTATACCCTTTCTAACAAAAAGAGAATTTTTTTCAAATCGGTTGTCAAGCGACAGAGTTATGCGCGAACAAACATAAAAAAAAATACAAACATCCGAATTGAGAACCTCCTCCTTTTTAGAAGTCGGTTAATAAAAAGGTAGAGCTACACAGAGTTACATTCGAATTTATGATATTAGAATCATCGAATCAATCATCAAATCATCTATACTGTATGGTAAAATCATAAAATCACCAAGTTAGAATATTAGTAGAATGTTCACTATATGCACAGTACAGTACGATTTCATTTAGCAACTGAGTTTACTGTACTGCTCACCCTTCCCACTGACATCATAACTGAAATAATAATATATCCCCGCAAATGATAGTCATGTTATCTCATCATCCATCATCTGCCTTGTCTTCCCCTAACTATGTTGGGGTCGGCTTCCAGTCTAACCGTATGCAGCCGAGTACCAGTATTTTATATAAAGCGACTGCCTATCTGACCTCCACAACAGTTACTGGGTAATACGAAACGTCAAAGATCCACGAATGACAGCCGGGATCAACGGCTTAACGTGCTTTTCATGGCACGGAGGGGTCTCGGTATGTAAAGATGGTCACCCATCCACGGACCAACCGCGGCAAGCGTAGCTTAACCTGATTAATCAAATCGCGCAACTGTTCTTACTTAGCCACAAGCCCCTCAGTTATGATACTAAATTAATATTTATTGCAATTGGAGTCAACATTAGTCCAATTGAAAGAATGTAGGTCGTGTTGTTTGTAAACAATACCCCAATCGATAATGCGCCCAGTATATTACATACAATCCATAATGGCGCCACTTGTCCATGAAACTGCCAATTTCAGTACATTTTTTCAATTAGTTTCCATTTTTGCCGCGGGTCAAAGTGTACTGGGCTTTCTGTACGAGTGTGGTGAATTTTGTTACGTAATATTGGCATTATAGCTATTCATTAGTTATGCAATGGTTTGGTATGTAAGTGTAAGGGTGTGTCTACAACGTTACAACTGCTATGACTAACTATATTATGCTTTGTAAACGGCTAGGTTATGTAAGTATGTACTCCTAGACATAACAAACCATTCATTTAAAACAAACACCATTTCCCCATTCATACTTCAATAATATCGTGATTGTAATTAAATTACACATTCCATGCTTTTGTAAACCATTTGAATAGGACCACTTATTTTCAAACATCATGAATGGTTGGTTTCTTTCAAACAGCTGTATTGGAAGGCTGTATGGACTTGCCTTTGCCTCTATTGGAAAATATTTAGAACAACAAACAGCTGTTTTGTTTCTGTCATCCAGACATTGAATGTAAACATTTTGTTACTTCAATGTTGTCATAAAAAGAGTGTCCGTGGAGTTTCTTGCCGGTTAATCTCCATAGGAATCTACTACGCTTTGGAATGCGCAACTAACTTCATCTTTCTGAATAACTGACCCCTTGACAGTTCAAAAGTACAGACGCCAGCAGGTCAAGCTACCCGAAACTGTCAAATTTTCCCAATCAACCTTGAACCTTAAAGCTTTAGTGATAAAGTTGAAAATCTTTTAAAGAAATTTGACAAATTGTAGTAGCTTGATGTGCTGGCGTCTGTACATGTAATTGGTTTAGTTGGAATAAATGCTTTAGAGTTTGAGTTTACTTTAAAACTAATAATATTTACTTTGTTGTTTCTCCAGGCACCAGTCTTGCTAAGGGGTATTGTATTACCCAGTAACTGGGTTGTGGAGGTCAGATAGGCAGTCGCTCCATGTAAAATGCTGGTTTTCAGCTGCATCTGGTTAGACTGGAATCTGACCCAACATGGTTGGGAAAAGGCTAGGCAGATGATGAGATGTTTCTCTGGCAACAGCTGAATGAAAGTTGCTGAGAATTGTACTAAATAGCAAGCGATTGAAGCCTAAAATATCAATACAATAAAACTGGAGTTTGTTTTAACACACTAATCTCTCAAGCTACCAGTCAGATTTGAAAAAATAATTTTGCATTCGATAACCCAATTCTTGAGGAAGGTTATATGCTATTTAATATCACACTTACAACCTTTAGGAGCCAAACAAAAAGAAAAAAATCAAAGAATGATAATTGAAAATCAAGTCATAGCCAGTGCAGGCGATACGATGAGCAGAGATCAAGAAATTTCACGCAAACAAAGTTGCGGGCATAAGCAAGTTGTTGTTAAAATGATATCAATGGCACAGTAATGTTTACAGTTTGTATCTTGTATCATGCTTCAATGAACAATAATAACAAAGTTTGTTGATATGGAATACTGATGATTTGTGCTGATTAATACAAAGGTGTTAGGTAACAATATTATCACTCACCGTTCCAGCCTCTCATCTCCATCTTTCCATTTAGGTACATTATTCTTCCTTTGTATCCTTGCATGCTCTTGATATCCAATTTTATGTCCGTTTTGTCACTTTTTGAAATTGCATCTCCTTACTAGTTTTTACATCCTTTTGTGATGTCACATTTCTCATATCTTCATATTGGAATTGTCTCCAGCTAAAAAATAAGTGTTTGCCCCACTCGTGAAGAGTGAAGAGCACGTTTTTGACCTCTGACAGAAACATTGAACCCTATGGCGGGCTCCTAAGAGCCCTGGGACAGGACAGGAATAAGGGATGGGACAAGGTGGGACAGGATGCTGCGGACAATCTTGCGTAGACGGCCACCGCCCACGCTCAATCTTCACTTAAAGTATTACATTACAAATTAATTATAAAAAACTTGTAAAATTCCAAATATACTCGTTTTTTTTTTTGTACATCACAGAAAGCTCCTAGGCGTTCTGGCCGCATGTGTCCGCAGCTGAGATCAATATACTATACTGTACAAACATATATAATAGACTCCCAATCTTCAACAGTCGGCTTTCACATTTACCGTATTGTTAAATTTTAAAATCTACAACTAGGGTGCACCGGGCCGAGCCTCACACACGTACGTTTAAAGCTTTGGACGGCAGGTCCTCCCGCCACGGCGGGCCCGGCGCGCACAAATAAAATACATCGCTCTCAAGATAAATAAACGATACGACTAGCGGCGCCGCAGCGCGCGCGCTGCGTGCCGGCGGAGCGCCCGACAACATAAAGAGGCCCCCGCCGATCGCGCGCGCAGGCCACGCCGGCTACCCCAGGCCCCAGGGCGCTCCGCAGACGCCCTATCATTTTTTTGTGTTTTTCTTTTGTTTTGGGCCAGGGCGGCGGTGGCAGCGCCCGTGGAGCCGCGGAGCTGCACTTACCTACTAAAATTTTCACAAAATAATACCTAACGCCGGAATTTGGTCGGCAACGGACGCGGCCGCACGCGGCACAGGGTCGCGGACGGCCGTGTCTCGCGCCTCGAAATAAAAAACTTAGCACTGAGCGGCGGACGCAGCCCGACGGCGAGCCGCCGCGCCGCGCCCGCGCCACTTATCACTAGCTTAGAGTCCGTATGGCGGGCGGCGCTCTACGCCGTCACATTTAGGAGCAGCTTCAGCGGTAGTGCGCGGTCGGGCTCCGGTCGGCAGCGGCCCTCGCGCCGCCAGTGCGTGGGCGGTGGCGGCAGCGCGCACGCGGCCGGGGCTGCGCCCCACTTGCTGGCCGCGTACCGTTCGCAGCGCTCGGAGCGCTCGTCGCGCCGCTCGCGCCGCAGCGCCGAGCGGCGTCGGCCGCGGACCTGCGGAGCGCCCACGGCCGTGGGGGGACTGGGCCGGTTCATGTCGCGGGCCCCCGGGTCTTCTTCGTCGGGTTGTTGTTGATGCTCCGGCTCCTTCACTGTTACGTTTTCGAGGACACTTGTACAATATGTCAACGGGCACTATGTTGTTTCAGTCGGGGGGTGCTCCGCTGCGTTGCTTGTGTCCTATAAGCCGGGCGCGACTTCGATGTTTCACAAGATGGTCGCCGCTCGCACGCGAAATTGTGTGTATGTGGCTTTGCTGGATCGCCGCGATCCGCCGGGGTCGGCCTCGAACCGCTGTCGATCTTCTTGGATGACACGTCGAAACACTTAACTGCTTCACTTTCACGACTTGATACGTCGGCGGTCGCGCTGCTAGCTCCTATGATGATGATCGATTAATATGGGAATAAAATATGGACGCCACCTCTCCATTATTCGCACCTTCACCTCTCGATTTCGACTACGTGACGTCGGTGGCGCTCGCGGTATTTATATGGCAATGGCGGCTGCGCGACTCTGGTTGCGCAGTGGGGATATAAAGCGTGCCACTCGTGACGTTACTTTTTTGTTGATGCGATTGTCGTAGCAAATAATAATTTATTTTTGATTTATTTATATATCAATCAATCAATCAATCATTTATTATTATTTATCAATCATTTTTTATTATTTTATATTATTTATATTTTATATATTTATGTACACATATAAGAAGAAAGGAACAGGAAAATACGTACAAAGCTGATGCTTATAATATATTCTCTTAAAAATTGCGACTTACGAGCTTCTATTCTATTTTATTATAGCGTAGTGTGGGACGCCGACCAGCTAGATGGACGGACGACCTTAAGAAGGTGGCTGGGACAGACTGGATTCGGAAGGCGGAGGACAGGGTGTTGTTTCGCAGCCCGGGAGAGGCCTATATCCAGTAGTGGACTGCAATAGGTTAAGTTGATCGAAGTAAAGCCGATGTCGACTATTCTGCCAATGTCAAAAGTGAATTGGAAAAGCAAGTGTGCATTATATTAAAAGATAAAAATCTTCGATGCTACAGTTGAACTTAATGTAGATCCTGTGGGGTTAGTTCTGAACTGAAACAAACGAGAAGATACAATTATATCGTTGCTATCGAATGCCCAAGAAATTGACAGCTAGCTAATAATAATAAATTCTTTATTGCCACAAAAACATGTTACAAAAAAATGCTGTCACTATCCATACCTACATTTTTGTAAATAAGCGGCTTCGCATTATTAATTAACATTCCCCGTTGCGCAGCTATTGACTGCAAAAACACGGGGATTTTCGTCTTTTAATATTTTTGGCAAATACACGGGGTATTTGCCAAAGATGTTAAAAGACGAAAATTGATGGAAAAAGGCGCTTGGCTCTTCCTTAGTTTGTCTTATAATAGTGTTATACTCCAAGTCGCATACATATATATCTAGTTTTCGTTTAATTTGGGATCGACATAAAAGTAAACATGATAAACGTGACTGTACTAAACGTTTATTAAAGTATTAGTTTAAGTGTGGAAAATTCCGTTTCCTTATCTACTATCTATCTACAGGGTGGTAGGGACATCGACGCGCAAACTGTAACCATGGATTAAGCACATGATACTTGACCCCATAGCGTCGAAATTTTGCGTCGGTAATCAAAAAAAAATCTTCTGTTTCATAGAAAAGTGCAATACCTACGCGGTCAAAATGTATGGAGCAGCAACATTTTTTTTTAATAACCGACGAAAAATTTCGGCGCTATGGGGTCTAAACTCATGTGCTGAATCCATGGTTACAATTTGCGCGTCGATGTCCCTGCCACCCTGTATAGTCATTAGCAATACTTAGTATAGTTAGTATAGAATAGTCGGTACTAAGTAGTACTTAATAGATAATAAAATTATGGCTGCAATAGAAACACAATGGAATGTTCAAGAAATTGCAGTGCCTACGTGAGACCATTAATGGATACTTAAGACAATAATCATTCAGTGAATAACAGGATAGGCATTTGAAACGATAGATAGAAAACGATCCTGGTCGAAAGACATCTTGAGGATTTACTATTAATTACCTTATTTTTGTTATAAAGTAGAATTAGTAGATTCTTTGGGTTAATACGTTTAAGTTTGAAGGTTTATTTCAAAAAAAGTATTAAGGTTCTTTTATAGTTACTAACTCTCAGTTTGGCTCTCACCGACGGAAGTCAACTGAGCAAGCTGTGAGTCTGGCATTATCTCCTGAAATATTGACAAAGGCCACCGTTCAGCTGGTGTATTCCTTGACCTTACCAAGGCCTTTGACACAGTCTCAATTCCAACACTGCTAAAAAAACTCGAATTCGTTGGGGCCAGAGGCCTGTCCTTAGATTGATTCAGAAGTTACTTGTCTGGTAGACAAAATGGGGATAGCGTAAGCGGGAGCCTTCCGGTTGTCTTTGGGGTGCCGCAGGGAAATTTTGGGGCCTACCCTATTCATGGACGAGGACTGAGGCTTAGTATGGCACAGCCGGAAGTCATCTGCTACGCTGATTATACTGTTATAATTTAGCGATATGGTCTCGTAACGCGACTATTTTCAGGTAAATTAATATGTGTTACCCGTGAACCAACTCCAAAAAGGAGGAGGTTTTCAATTCATCAGATTTAACCCAATAACCGTTTGTGACTTCAATGTTTTATTTAAAAAGTGCAGGTTTTTCTTAGTCATGAGTAAATATTTAACAAAGACACTTGAAGATATGAGCGTAACACTTCAATATAGATGACGCAATTTACTGGCTATTTTTACAGTCGGATCATTGGATGTATTCACATTTCATGCATAAATAAAAAATTAAATCTTTTTTTTTAAATATAATAGTCTAACTTTTTTAATTTCTTTATTCACTTAGTATGAAAATGCGATTTCTAGAAAAATCTGGAAAAAAATCGCATCCGTTCTACGTGAATAGGCAGCTTTATTTGCCGCCTAGTACCAATATGCTAGCAACGTGAAAAAAAAAAACGACGATGAAAACAAGGAGGTTGAGGGTATAGTACGACCATGTTTAGAAGTACGCTCATACAAAGACTCCCGTAATTGGCCCCTGATTTTTCATTCGTCCGGGTTATTGCAAATGGCCGTTGTGTACTTGTGTTATGTGATTATGTGTTATTCGCATTCGCATTTAGCACATTGGTAGATAAGGTCTTGTTTGTTTTCATTTCAATAAACTGACTTGTTATCAGAGCTAATAATAATATAATTTAGTATCTATACAGCTATATTTACATAGTTCCGTAACAACCTACTATCAAAAAGTACTTTAGCAGTATACAAGGTACTTTGTAGCGATAAAGTTAGTCCTTTAGCGTGGAAAAATGTAAACAATCTATTTTAATAAAGCAATTAGAAGTTATTCGTGGGTCGTTTACACTCTCCTGCGAGGTACTATAAGAGAAAGTTTAGGGAAATGGGCTCGTCATAACATTGGTTAGCGATGGTTCAGTAATTTTGCAAGTATTGCAAAGTTTCGACTAAATACGTCATTGTTGTACGTGACCGCGGGTAACGGCACGAGCACGAGTATTGCGTGGGTTTTTCGCTGTCTGCATCACTGACGGTTGACCTTTGCTAAATAAATCTATCTGTATACAAAAAAAGTCCCTCAATTAATGACCCCCTAGTCACCCGTTTTTTTTTTTTAATTACCTATGTCTGGGAACCTGTAAAGAACTGCAGTGCGATTCTATAACCATCTCACCGTGAAAACTTAGGTGAATTGAGCATGGAGTGAGTTCCTTATAATTCTAACTAATGCTAGGGATTGACACTATTGACAGCTCACTCTAAGCTCACTTCACCTAACTTTGCACGGTGAGACTTTTACAGAATCGATCGGCTGATCTTTATCTTCTGTCCTTATCATAATGAAATAGAAAGAAAAAGATGCACCGAATTTATTTTATGAACAAGGGAATCGGCGCCATTGCTAATATTAATAATTAACAAATTCGTTCACTAATAACATACCTAACAAAAGAAATTAAATAACGAGCCTCGTAAAAAAAAGTCTGCAAGAACCAAATCGCCTCATTAAAAAAACAAAATAAAAATAGTTTAGCATTATTCTTTGTGCGATGTCGATTTCCTAAAGTTTTCCACTTTATCGTATTTTTTTAAGTTATCTTTCGTGGCACTTGAGCGTTGGCAAAAATATCGTTTGATGACTAAAAGGTCATCATTCCTGCTGATCGATTTTGTAAAAATCTCACCGTGAAAAGTTAGGTGAAGTGAGCTTAGAGTGAGCTGTCAATAGTGTCACTCCCTAGCAATAGTTGGAATAACAGCCGATCGATTCTGTAAAAACCTCACCGTGAAAAGTTAGGTGAAGTGAGCTTAGAGTGAGCAGCAGTGCGATTCTGTAACCATCTAACCGTGAAAACTTAGGTGAAGTGAGCGTGGAGTGAGCGGTCATTCCAAATAATGCTAGGGATTGACACTACTGACAACTCACATCAAGCTCACTTCACTTGAGTTTTCACGGTGAGATTTTTACAGAATCGACCGGCAAATAGTGTCAATCCCTAATATTAGTTGGAATGACAGCTCACTCCACGCTCACTTCACCTGAGTTTTCACGGTGAGATGGTTACAGAATCGCACTGCAGTTTAGTCCTGTCAAATTAGTCGGCGCCTGACGTAAATTGATGTATTTTTAGTAGCCAATTTTTTAATCACGTCTAACTTGTCTATGCAGTATCTTAATTTGACAGGACTAAACTAATATTTATCTTCTTTTTTTTTTTTCATAATGAAATAAAAAGTAAAAGATACACTGAACATAAAAAAGAACAAGGGAATCGGCACCATTGCCATCCAACAACGTTTACGTGATGACGCTGCCAGTCTTTTGGGCACTTATCCCATTGACAGAGATGCGGACGAATTTTTTGATGCCCAATGAGCTCCTTCCTTTTTCTTCATTTTTTATTTATTTATTATATACATGTACCTTCTTAATATATATAATTCTACGTGTGTTTGTCACCTAACTCCTCCTAAACGGCCGATTTGGATGAAATTTTGTGTGTATATTTCAATGGGTTCTTGGATGGTTTCAAAACACAATTGGATCCGGTAGCTTGGGATTGGTAACACTGCTTTTCCGCGCAAGACGACGTCTGCCGGGTCCGCTAGTAGTATAAATATATTTTAGTGTTACCTTGTAAAAATAGTAATGAATTAGTGTATGTTAAATAAATACCATAACATATATTACTCTATTTTATTCTAATGACTTCCAGAGCTTGCGATCCAGTGCTAATGTAGATCGTAATGAAGGCCGTTTGTTTTGTTCAGCTCGTCCCGCCATCTTGCACGGGGTCTGCTGCGAAGCCTTCTAGCTATCTCCACAAAGTGGTTATTTTGACACATTGTCACTGTGTAAGTTTATTAAAAATCAAAAGTCATTTATTCAAATTAGGCTGAGAATCAGCATTTTTCGAACGTCAAAATTACAAAAGACAGTCGCCCAAAACGCCCGCCCTTCACCACTTCCTAGTGCTTTCGCTGGGAAGAAGAAGTGGCGCAACAAACTCCCCAGCAGCACAGCTGTCTGTCAGGTTCAGTTAGAAGTATTGACAGACGTTAGGACTTAGAAGATTATGGTGTGAGGTTTAAAAGACTGTTTTTCCGTGTGAAAATCCTCATGGTTGCCTTCCGTCTGGGGACTTCCACTATTCCTTCTAAGCCCTAAGATACATGAACACTCGCCGCACCCCTAACTGGTATCAGCCCGCCATGTCTAGCGGGCTCCGTCATAGGTAGAGATATTAGAAGCAATAGCCAAACTCTCGCGGCTCGAGAAACTGTTAGTGTTTGTCGACAATGCTTTTAAATTAGGCTAGTTATTTGTTTCCCAATTTTGCTTAGTATGGTACCCTAATTGCGTAACACACTATCAAACACGATCTGAATAATTTTGAAACAAAGTCCTCACAGCGCATGTCGCCTAACAAAGACCACACAACTTGCAACTGTCCAAACAAAGTTGTTCAAAATTATTATTAAAATATTATGTGGGTGCTGTTTATGCAGTATAAGGTCAAGCCAGGTCACGAAACAAATTTACATTCGGTCTAATTAATGTTATCAGAAACTGTACAATTTTGTCCAAACAAAATTTTTGAACAGACCGCCAAGAATATCTTGAACTTCAAGGTGGCGCCACTTTCTTTGCGCAAATGTCATAACCAGCACATTTCAAACTCAGTTCCATTTTTTGCCACCGTTCAGGAAACACTGGGTTTTGTTTTGTTTTTTTGATATTGACGCCAATGAATTCGACCTATTTTTCTTTGCTAGCCTTTTGTTTGAATTAAATAAGCTGTTTTCGAGCTGTATTGCCAAAATTAACAGAATTTATTGATGTTGATGAACTAATTAACAATTCGAATCGACGTGTTGTAATTCCTTGTTGGAGAACCGACACCTTAATTGCGTAACACAGGTAGGAATCTGAATCATTTTGAAGGATATTCCTAAATACATTCATAGATCTTCATGTTTGAAAAATTCACCCTCGACTACGTAAATAACGCAATGAATGTTGTTGAACTGTCAAAATGAAAGCCATTCCAACTATAAGTGTGTTACGCGATTACCCCGAAGGTGTTTTGGTGTAATTTGGAAGAGATCTATGTTCAGCTGTGGACTACAATGGGCTGGTGTCTTAGGGCTTCCAGTCTTACCAATTGGTATCTTGTTACCCAGTAACTTGGTTGTGAGGTGAGATAGTCAGTCGCTCCAACAGCTGCAATCCGGTTAGACTAGAAGCTGTCCTATCATAGTTGAGAGTAAGCTAGGCTGATGATGATCATAATAATGATTGATTGAATAATGATCCATTGTGGCGATCCGATGAAAGAAAAATGCATTTAAATATAACAGCAAAAAAAAAATTCATCTTAAAACTATAAAAAAGAGAAAACCCTGGTGTACCTTCCTGACGCTGATTTTCAGCTGCAACCCACACGAGTGTCATACGCTAGAATAACAAACACATGTTCGTTAGAATAAATTAAGAAAATGAATGCGATGCGATGACCGATTTTTGTTCCTCGATATTTGTTTGAACTGAACAGACAGCTGTGCTGCTGGGGAGTTTGTTGCACCACTTCTCCTTCCCAGCGAAAGCACTAGGAAGAGAGGAAGGGCGGACGTTTCGGGGGACTGTCTTAGGTATATAATTTTGACGTTCGAATAGTGCTGATTCTCAGCCAGTGGCGTGCATTGCATAAATTTATATAAGCAGTGCCTACCTCGATTAATCACCATAAGCCTGTCAATTACATTTTAGTGTGTGTGCCCCACAATTATGAAACTCACTAAATTATCATACCTAACCAAAGACAAAATCTTCATACAAACTCGCGCGGCAGGAGGCAGTCGCCAGACGGCCTGCTCGGCTCCCGTACTATTCGCACATTTTCATTGGTCTTTACTCGTTCAAGTTAATACGACGAAATTAAATTCCTGCCTACCTATTCTGAAAACCAATGCACGCCACTGTTCTCAGCCTAATTTGAATAAATGACATTTGATTTTGAATTTTTACAAATCGCAAATCCCTGTTTGGGGGATTAGGGGCGTCATAAAAATTACAACTATGTACCATGATAATGGTAATGAGCAATTAAATTATTATCTAACTATCCATAGTTAGATAATAATTGAATTGCTAATTACCAGTTATCAAAGACAGGGCGTAGTTGTTTTGATGATCTCTTTACCTACTTTGCTAACGGTTGACAAGCGAAGCGCATGTTTTTAAAAGGTACCATTGCCAAAACCTATATTTGACCATTTTGACAACAAAATCCCGTGCACATGATGACCACAGCACAGCTGCGTCCGTTTCCTTAAAATGCTGGTAAATATGTGTTTTATAACAATTTATGATAAAAACGGGACCATTTTATTGCACCCGTAGTTTGTGCCCCATGACGTACTTGGCCCCCTTGTCATAAGGGGTGAATTCCTCAGGAGGGTCCCTCAGTATTAGGGCTGCCATCACCCCGATAAAAACTTCAAAATCCCCGGACATTTGGATGTAATAAAGTTTTTTTGTTGCATCCATTTTTTTACGGGAAAAAGCAATGACAATAAAATAAAAAAACATTGTTGTTTTTTCTTATTTATAGAAAAAATACGAATGAAACGCAATTATACAATATCTATATCTATACTTATAGGTAATAAATCTGTAGAAGTGAAAATTCTGTACATTGAAAATATCAAAAAAATAAATGGCAGGGGGTGTTACTAGACCGACACCGAACCCAAAAATGTGATTAAAAAAATTTTTGTCTGTCTGTCTGTCTGTCTGTTTGTTCAGGCATCACGCAAAAACTACCGGTTCGATTACGATGAAACTTGGTATAATTATTCTTTAATATCCTGGGCACCACACTGGGTACTTTTTATCCCGGAAAAGTATATACAATAAAAAACAAACTTAATTTTGCGGTTCGAACCCTAGATCCGATTACTGTACCAACCGCAAATAATAAGTATGTCGTAGGTTAGGTCACACGCAGTGGAGTTCATTTTTATTCCTTTTACTTTTTAGAGTTATTTAGGTTTATTTTTATATAAGTCGTAGGTATAGATTTTAATTTTAAAGTATAGGTACTATATTTGATAGTGTACATAGTGACCGTAGGTTATTTTATAATACTGTTAGGTAGGATAGTCATTCGTATAGATATTAGTTTTTAGAGATTTTGCTTATTTATTGAGTTTAGATTGAGGGGCCCGTGGCTAAATAATAACAGCCGCACAGGTCGATCGGTCAGGTTAAGCTACGCTTGCCGCGGTCGGTCTGTGGATGGGTGACCATCTTTACATACCGAGACACCTCCGTGCCTCGGAAAGCACGTTAAGCCGTTGGTCCCGGCTGTCATTCGTGGATCTTTGACAGTCGTTACGGGTAGTCAGAAACCCGAAAGTCTGACAACCAGTCGTACCAAGGGTGTCGTATTACCCAATAACTGGGTTGTGGAGGTCAGATAGGCAGTCGCTCCATGTAAAATACTGGTATTCAGCTGCATCCGGTTAGACTGGAAGCCGGCCCTGAACATAGTTGGGAAAAGGCTAGGCAGATGATGATTGAGTTTAGATTAGTTATCGTCATAAATAGGTTTATTTAGGTAGGTAGGTATTTTATTTTCTGTTATTGAGTTTATTTATTTTTTTAATTAGGTAGGTACTTAGGTAAAGATATCATATAGGTACCCTCTTAATCACCATTAATGGGACACAATTGGTTTTCTATTGTAATTAGCCACAAAGGGCCCGCGAGATAGATGGCATCCTGGTGCACATACATTTTATCCTGTTAGCACGTTCCCGTGGGATAATTTCCGACATCCACGCGGGCGAAGCCGCGGGCAGAAGCTAGTTCTCAATGTGAAAGGTATTCAGCGTGGTATTGTGTAACATACTATCAGTAGAAATGGGTTTCATTTTGACAGATCAACAACATTCATAGCCTATATTATACTGTAGAATTATAATCATTAGAATCAGTAATATAACTAGTTAAGTTAGCATAATCCTAAAATTTCAAGATTTCATGAAATAGACATTCAGTAGGATTACTTGATCTTAGAGACTTGTGTTGATGACTTTAATGATTATAATTCTGTATATACATATTTGTTACGGCCGCGAATCATATTTTAATCAACGTATAACTTAGTACTGACCACAGACTTATATAAGTCTGTGGTACTGACCAGCAAATTGCAAAAAACGTAAGAAAATTTGAATTTTGCGGGCTACCTTGGAGCATCCACCTTAACGTTTTAACGATAAAATTGAAAATCTTTTGACAGGTTGTTGTATGTAGCTTGATGTTTATTCCAATAAGGAATAAACGAAAATTTAAAAAAAAAAATCAAAATCAAAAGCAAAAAATTATGAATTGTCGAAACGAGCGCACGAGTATATTTGCCGCGTGGTGAATTTTAACTATGATTTTTATTGCAAATCATTCAAAGTCGGATCTAAATAGTGTGGATATCATTGATATTTATTTATATATCAATGGTAAATATACCTATGACACTATGGGCAGCCCTACTCGGTAGGTACGCACGACGACATATCAAACCATACATTTCTAGTATAAGATGACTTCTCATTCAACGAAAAGCCTACACAATGCGAGGTCAGCTAAAACTGGAAATAGCTTGATATGTCGTCGTGTGTACTTATTTATTTTAGTAACTCTTTATTTTTACCCCACATGGCACTTTAAAATGCTTTAATTTGAACCCGTCTAAAGCTGCATGAAAGAACGGGTGCCCCTATAAAATAACAATAGACCATAGGGGTAAATAATTAGAACAAGGGTCGGTAAATTCAATGGACACAATGTCCTTTGTTGTTCATATTTTCATTTACAGCCCATTATGAAAACTCAATTTAGGTAAATTCCAACATTTAGGGGTTCGTTTCGTCTACATGTTACCAAATATGGTGCCGTAAATTACAGGAAAGACAGCTGATTTTACCTTTTTTAGAAGTGCCCAGAATATCTTGGCATGCGGCTAAAAAAGGAACTAAAATAAATGTATTGAATTTCCGTATACTGCTGTCATGTTCCTTAGCCACCAACGCCATCTCTAAGTGTCAGCATAAACTAGTTTAGTTTGTATATTAAACACGACAACAGCTGTAGAACCTGCCAGGATGTGGGTTACCAGCTGATATATCTTGTTTTGTTGTGTTCTTCTCTTTCTAACACGTAAGTTAAAAAGAGAAGGATGCACTTCGCGTGGGAGCTCGGTCCCGGGTCCCGACAGTTATTTTGATAAAAAACGGGATATGGAATGTTGAACCAGACAGGCCTTGGGGCTTCGAGTCTCTGGTTGTTGTTGTTTTTTTTTTTAATGTAGGCACAGGCTATGATTTTATTGTGCTTGAATATGATTTTTTTTGTGATTCTACGTTGATAAGAAAAAATGTAATCTCTATCGTGTTACTCATAGGTTTTTCCTCGACGTAATTTAATGCTTAAGTACTTAATTATATATTCAAGTTTTTTTATATGTATAAATAAATTGTGTAATTACACTAACTACTTATAGAATAACCATAAAATGCTTTACAAAAGGAAAAAGAAGAAAAATATATTTCATTTTTATAAAAATAATATAGCATCACGCTCAAGTACAAGTTAGCAAAGTTAAAGTAATACCTACGGTTTTTTGTACATACTAAGATCTCCGTTATAGGTAGAAATTATCATTACTTATATTTACGAGGGGACGAAGCCAAATCGCAGAGGCCCGATAAACGTTTTTAATGAAATACGGCACCAATCGACGATTATCCCTGTTTGCACTATTCAAGTGCACCCAAGGACAATCCCCGGTTGGTGAAGAACTATTGCAGGATATGCAGACAAAGATATTGGATTATGGGTTTGGGTGGCTAAAGTGGACTGGTAACCGAGAACTATGGTCCCTGTCTGATCAATGTTTTATATGAGTACACACGGATAAAATGACAGGGGGTGACTTGCACACTCAATAATGGAAACCCGGAAACTGTCGCTAGCACATAGTGACGTAGCAACAAGGGGGCAATATGTCCTGAAGTGCTTATAAGGAGTGGAGAGGTATTCCACGGCTTTCAGAACAATCCCAGAGCCCGGAAGATGGTCAAGATCCCTACGAGCACTTAATGGAATACTTCCTTCCCCCGAGCACGTTTGCTCTTGGGAATCTCCACTCAAGCCGGCCAGTAAATGCAAGAATGAGGTGGGAGCTCTGTTCCTCGTCAGTGTTCACTCCAGCCGGCCAATAAAGGCAAGCTAGAGGTGAGGAACAAGACTTCTCCCGGGAAATAGGGTCCGTGGGGTCGCTACAGTCCAGCAGCCAGCTCGCCACATGCTGCCCTGCGGATTCATTATAACAATAATACTAGCTTCTGCATGCGACCTTGTCCGCGTTTTTATGTTCCCCCGACCCAGCACGTCGCGTCGCATCGCATGTCCGCGCTATTACTGTGTTCTTTATGACTTTTTTTCTTTTTGCTCGACTACTGAGAGTCGTAGCGTGATGGCCTTCTTACCAATCTATCTACCGTCTATTCAAACTAACATTTAAAATTGATGTTATATCAAGCTAAACAAAAAAGTCAGTCAGTCAGTCAGTTTGTGAATGTTAGCGTGACGGTTGACAGAGGAGAATGGAAGAAGAGAACGTGTTGCGCCGACCTCAAGTAACATGGGATAAGGGCAGGGAGATGATGAGATGATGATGTTATATCAAGTTAAACAAATATCAACTGGCAAGAAGGCTGGCCTATTTTTAGCCCAAAGAATCAGCATTGCCATCCAACGTGGTAATGCTGCCAGCCTTTTGGGCACTTATCCCATTGACAGTGATGCGGACGAATTTTTTGATGCCCAATGAGCTCCTGACTTTTTCTATATTTTTTCGTATTATATACTTGTATATAATTGTATATAGTGTATATTAGTGTTAGTTGATATTTGTTTAACTTGAAAAAAAAAAAAAAAAAAAAAATATCAACTTTATTTTAATGATGATTATGTTGGTTTCAGAGTGACCAGCACTATTGAAAACGTTATAAAAATGTTTGAAGTTGTAGCGTAAACTGAACTTTATTGTGTAGGAATTAAAGTAATTTTTTCATAAACTCATATTTGTTTACATTTTTGGCAAATTAATCGCGAATGCAGCCTACTTAGGTAGACCGTACGTAAGCAGAACCCATTTATTAGCCATTAAAGTCCCACAGCTGGGCTAAAGCTTCCCTTTCTCTCCTTTCACCTCTGTCCAGAGCTGCGAAGGACCAATCTTTATTAAACGAGTCGAGCATGAGGTCCTGGGTTCGATTTCTAAGTTGGGCAGCGTTCTTTGTTTATCCATTAGGAATTTCTCAGCAGCCGGGAGTCTGGATTTGCGCCCGGTTGATGCCTGACAGTTCAATCATATGGCAGGGTTTTTGTTGAGAGCAGTGGAGGCCCAATGGCAACGACCCCGCCCGACGAGTAGTAGGTCGTAGGTTCAAATCCAGGCAGGCGCTTTACTTTGTGTAAATTATCTCATCACCACTGCTCTCAAAACGGTGCAGGAAAACATCGTGAGGAAACCGGCATGTCCTAGAATTAAAAACTCAAAGACATGTGACATCTACCACACCGCACTGGGCCCGCGTGGTGGATTAGAGAGCACTTCTTCTCACAGAGAGGAGGCCTGTGTCCCAGCAGTGGGATCGGAACATTAATGGCTGATTATGTGATGTGATGTGATGGCCTAATTGGAGATATGTGGTCTGCCTATCCGTACGAGGATCACAGTCGTCATGTTAAGTAAACACCTATTTCTTGGAAAACGCATCATTGTTTTTTGTAATTATAACGTCAAGACATACAAAGTGAGTCTGTCTTTATTCACTTATCAGTATCACAGATTCATATTTGTTATTTCATAAAATGTTGATAACGACTTATCTTTTTGATAAGCTCATTGATAGTGATAAATATGGCATAGTAATTACTGAGAGTTGTTTTTTTTTGAGTCATTTTGATTTTTTAATTAAATAAATAATGATTTATTGTTCAACTATAATTACATGGCAAAGTAATATAATATAAAGCACAAATATAAAGTTTCTTGATCTAGTTAGTGGGTGCCTTACTGCTCCCCTAGACAGTGGCGCCGATTCCCTTGTTCACAAACTAAACTAAATTTAAGTTCAGTGCATCTTTTTCTTTCTATTTCATTAAGAAAAGGACAGAAGATAAGTACTAGTTTAGCTATGAGAAGACCTTCTATATTTCACATGACACATCAGTTGTTTTTTTAACATTTATATCAACAATTTATTTATGGTCTACATAACAAAGAGTATTCTATTCTTTTCTGTCAGAGGCAGAGGCGTAAGTTTTCATAAAGGAGCCCAGCATTAAAAAAATTGGGGGCCCTTTTCACTTTGTTTTTCCTCATGGACATCCCCCGTCTGGGAAGAACGAAAAGTTATTCAGCTCTGTTCAGCTTATGTCTATAGGAAACAACGATTTCGTATGGAATGCGTACAAAATCGTTGTTTCCTATGGACAAAAGCTAAACAGAGCTTAATAAGTGTGGTTAGTCCCTTAGGTGACCTGGGACAAAAGAGAGGAGATTACCTTTTTACAACCGTCTGAAAAGATTGTCAGATAATCTTCTTTTTTCTGTAACCACATTAAAAAACAAAAGAGGTTGAATTACAAAGGTCTGTTTTTAAATATTTGGTGTCAAAACGAACGATGAAATTACCAGAACAATTTGATAACAAGTATTTTGATAAAATATCTTGTTTTCAGTGTTATGTAAACAATACTATGATACTATCATAAGATTACATACACAAACAGAGCGGCCATGTATGCTTGTTATTAAATTGATATCAAAAATAATCCAAGGCTCCAAATCCGCTTTCCAGTACATATTCATATTATTTGAAAAAATATTTTTATTTGGCAGCTTTTTGACATCTCTTGAACTTTGTATTTCAAGTGATCTAGAATCATTATTATCTGCCAAGCCTTTCTCCCAACTACGTTGGGGTCGGCTCCAAGTCTAACCGGAGGCAGCTAAATACCGGTACATATTTTACATGGAGCGACTGCCAATCTGAACTCCACAGCCCTGTAACTGGGTAACACGATACCCCTTGGTAAGACTGTCAGACTTTTCGGCTTCTGACTACCTACCCGTAAACACTGTCAAAGATCCACGAATGACAGGACCAACGGTTTAACGTGCTTTCAGGGCACGAAAGGGTCCAGACTCTCGATATGTAATGGATGGTCATCCATCCATGGACCGACCTTGGCAAGCGAAGCTTAACCACTTAGCCACGAACCCCGAGGATGAAAATTACTGGTGTTACATAAATTATAGTAATTATTTATGGTTGTTTTAGTTCGATTCGACCTTATAGGTACCTACTGTTCTACAAAAGCTAATTTCGAGCTTAAAAACCGGCTAGTCCCGGATTACTGTATATTAATCTATGGTCCCGGATATTATGGGTGCTTCCGTGCCTATTGCCTACCAGATTTACTGCATCGTATGTTTAATTGTGATAAATAAATGATAATTATATATTTTAATGAAAACTGGTTTCCACTAATGTATGGAATGGAAATTTATCATGAAATAAAATGTTTAATTAAGTGATCTCATTATTCCGTAATTATCGAATTGTAAAGTTGTTTAAGTAGGTTTGTTTACTTCAGTTTCTGATAAAAATAGCGGAAAGAATTTCGCTGACGTTAACGCAACACTCGCAACACATGCACGGCGCCAGCCTGTCTCAATACTATTTTTAGTAAAATATGATTAAACTGTTATGCGTTTTTCTTTATTAATTGGTTAATGTTATGGATTCCTGTATAGTAAAACCAACTATAACAAGCGAGATTTCTTAACAGTTTCTCTAAAGAGTTTGCAAGGCTTATACGAATTTCTGAACGAAAAAACCAAAGTTCATTGACCCCTACTGTCAAACTGACAACTGTCAATCTCAAAAATAGCAAACGTCAATCTGACAGCAAATTTTGCAGAGATTTTCGTAAGAAAAATATTTACGAAAATTAGCGAAATGCGAAGGGAATTTATATTAGTTTTGTTGGGAATTATATGCATATCGACACTGTCGTCTTTGCTATCCGGTTATGTGCAGATAGAAACGGATAAAATACTCTTAGACACCGTAGTAGGTGCAGTCGGTGCTGGTAATTTCTCGTATTGGCAACTAGGACATACTGGGCCTCTCCTGGTGGAGCTGACGTCTTTATCCGGTGATGCTGACCTTTACGTGTCTGATACTGTAAGGTATGTTGGCCGAAATAGGAATTTTCATGTGTTTTCTTTACTTATCCTGTGATCGGCTTTTCTGTTCAAAAGTTGGTTTTAATTGTTAATATGTGCCTTAAATTCACAGTTTTTGTTTGGCAGCGCTTAATAACACTTACGCCAACACCAGTAGGTAGAAGGTATATATCCGACCTTTTTGAAGGACTAAGAATAGTGTATATCCTACCTGGACAGGAAAGGCCTGAGTCTGGTTATGGGGACCATCACGGGACACTGCTCGCTAAACAAACACTTCCACACAATAGGCATAATGGACAGCCGTCTGTGCAGAGTTTGCATGGAGGCTGATGAAACCGTTGCGCATGTGCTCTTTGAGTGCACAGGCATCACACAGATTAGGTTAGAAACCCTCGGGACACCCAGATCTTACACAGATGTTCTCAACAGGCCAGGAGACTTAATCACCTTCTGGAGAGAGGTAGGCTGGTTGGAATAACCATAGACAGCCGCCATGGTCCACGCACAATGGTCCACTTGAAGGACTAAGTGCGGAAATAAAACCCATAACATAGAACATGGATGGTGTATATCCTTTTATCACAGAGCTGGTTGATCTGGCGACACTTAGGGAAGCCTATGTCAAGCAGTGAACGGTGATACACCTACACAGTATTGTATACATTCAAGTATTATATAAGTATCAAGTATTTTCTAACTGAACAGACAGCTGTGCTGCTGGGGAGTTTGTTGCGCCACTTCTTCCCAGCGATAGCACTAGGAAGTGGTGAAGGGCGGGCGTTTTTGAGGGACTGTCTTTTGTAGTTCTTACGTTCGAAAAGTGCTGATTCTCAGCCTAATTGGAATAAATGACTTTTGATTTTGATGAGCATGCCCTTCTAGATTTTAGGGCTTGTACTTACAGCCTTTTGACAGACATTTACATTCTTCATCTTCTTTTCGTATCGATGGTATTCCTATTCGTTTTTTTTTTTATTTGGTTTGTGCTCAGTACGTGGCCACGTTGATTACGGCATCAGTTGCATTCATTGAGTCATCCAAGGTGCAGGTGTACGGGCACTTAGGACACTCCAGCAAGTGGGGCATGGTCTGGTTAGAAGCAATACACTCGCATTGGGTGCCGGACATTTACATTACAAATTCTTAATATTCCTCACTTGTAATCATAATATTTTCAGGCCCAGTTATGAAACAGATAAGAACAACTTTAGCTCCGTGACTTGTGGTCCTGATATGGTCAACATACCCTCTGATTTCCCCAGGCCTATTGGTGAGTTGAACATCAAGCATTTTCAAAAAAATATGTTGCTTGTTCTCTTGTTAAGGGACAAACTACAAAAAGTTTCCTATAACCAGCACTCTTATCACGTCAACGCCGGCTGCCGCTGAAAACCAGCGCTGGAGCTCTGTCTTGTATAGGGTCTTAGCATTATGCTGAGCAGGGTAACGGGATCGTCCGAAAGGGTTACCGCTGCCCTGGAACATAAAGGGCTAAGGAAGGAACACGGGTGGATTTTAGTCAGTAAGAGTCTGACACTCCCTCCTGCTCCACCCAGAGCGGGAGGAGGCATTTGATGATATCCCAACGTCAAAAAAAAAAAAAAACATTATGCTGAGCGATGGCCGTTTTGCGTCAATGTGACGTATGTTTACCCCCAACTTGTTTTTTTTTTTTGTGTGTTTATGTTTTTTATGCGTCATATTTGCCGCAAATAAATGCATTTTCTTTCTTTCAAACACAATTTGAATCATTTTGAAGGACATTGCTACACCCTGTCCATTAGGTAAACCGTTTTTTGACAGATGGAACTAGTGATTGCAGCAACACACAATACATTGATTGATACACGTACGGTATTATAATGTCTGTAAGAAGCCATAACTAAGATAATTCAATAAGATAAGGCAGTTTATATATTTATTTTATTCCGCATTGTAAAGTTAACTTTTACGTAATCTGTAGACAGTATACTATTGTAGTCTTTGATAATCTGGAATAGTTATGTATATTCTAAGACAGCTGTCAAAAAACGGTTAACCTAATGGGCAGGCCATCAGGCCAATCAGGCCATCTTTAGTCCCCGCCTCCGAGATAAGGATTTTTACTGTGTGCTTAGCGAAGCGCACACACGGCGCCGCCTGCGCTACTTTTGTCTAGGGTGATGTGATGACCAGTGATAGGAATAGGTAGTGCCTAATTGCCTAAACTTCGAAGAACAGAGACAAGAAACGGAGACTTCCTTAGGGCTAAATTTTTTCCGGGACATGTGTCCAGAAATTCGGGACAACACTTTTAATAATAATAATTCATTTATTTCAGATAATAATAATCCATACAATACATTAAATTATATTAAAAACAATTGGTACGTAGACCACAGACACTGAAATAGAATTAAAATCAATTTAAACAATACTAACATTACATTAAATTAAATAATTTACAGTAAAATCAAAATCAAAAATTGTGTTATATATGACGTACACAATGTGTTAGTGAGTGAGTGAAAAATTTGGTCCTAAGGAAGTCTCCGTTTCTTGTCTCTGTTCTTCGAAGTTTAGGCAAATAGGCACTACCTATTCCTATCACTGATGATGACGCTCACATTGAGGCCGTTCCTAACGGTGACGTTGTTTACCGGCTAGTATAAATACAATATCCTGTTGAAATATCAACAGGATATTGTATTTGTATTTAGTATTGTATTTTGTTTTTGATTTGTGTTTTCGAGCAAGGGCCGGGCGGAGTCCGTCAATAGACGGACTCCGCCCCGGCCCTTGCTCGAGACAGCCCGCGCCGCTGAGCCTGTAGTTTTAAATCCGTCCCTAAATAATAAATAATTCCGAACCAGCCTGTCCCTTGCTGCCCTCTCCCAGCGACGCCCTAAGCCGAGCTCCGTACCCCACAGGGGGTGCCCTTAGCGTGTAGTCGCTTAGTTTTTAAGCTTTTTAAGCCCTGGCTGGAGACCTTAATTTATTGAGGCATCCACAGGCAAGCCCGGTTAAGCAGACGACACCCTTATAGGTTGAACTGCGAGATGCCCGCCCTATCGAAAAAAAAGGTATTGTGCTCTCCCCAGTCCGATCACTATGTACGGCAAGCCGATCCCTTGGGGGAAGCAAGCTAAGTTGTATAACATGATTTTAAGCATTTTCAATCTCAAATAGCAGCCGGAGGGTTAATGTTAGACTTTCGCTGTAATAGTAAAAAATGCAAATCAAGATGTTATTTCCTGCCTGGAACATAGGGCTAAGGAAGGAACACAGGTGGGTTTTAGTCAGTAAGAGTCTGACACTCCCTCCTGCTCCACCCAGAGCGGGAGGGGTCATTTGATGATTTCCCATCCTCAAAAAAAAAAAAAGATGTTATTTCCCATAAGATTTTTTTTTTTTATCTGTACGCCACTAATTTTTTATATAAAATGTTCGACACTTATGTCCTTTGACAGTCAAAAATTTAAAGCTAGTTGAAAACCGCTAATCTCAGGTTCCCTCACCACATCTTCCAGGTATTGGAGTATTCGGTCACTGGTCCCACTACCTCTCGGAGTACAGCATCCAAGTGTTCCTGGATGCCTCAGCCGTGCTCAGCGAGGAACAGGTGCTGGCTATTGAGAGGGCTCACCGTGGACTTGGCGAGAAATATGGAGGTAACCTCATAACATCTTGAAAAATAAGCGCGCCCACTGATTTTGTGTTTACTACGAGATATTTAGAACATTTTGATCATGAGAATATGCGCATTTTGTAAAACTCGCTATCAAAAATATTAGTTCCACGGACGCTCACGTAGCTATCAGCGCCAAAATGGCGAAAATCAAATGTCTTCGTTTTGTCATCAGAATCTATAGTATGATGTGTAACGGAAAATTTGAAAAATAGTTTTGCATTTACTAGCCCAATTCTTGAGGTAGGCTATTTAACATTTAACATCACTCTAGAAGCTTTAGGAGCCGATCAAAAAGTAAAAAACCGGCCAAGTGCAAGTCGGACTCACGCACGAAGGGTTCCGTACCATTATCTATAAAAATCACGTCTGTTGTATGTAGGGCATCGAGAACCGGCCCTATTTTAGGAACCGGTTCTTTCGGTTCTAAACTCAAGCCGGAACCGAGTACCCGGTTATTTCGGTACTTTCGGGTTTTTTCATAAATTCAAGTTGAAAAGGTATGCTATCTTTATATAGAATTCCTACTATCAAAACGAATAAAGGGAAAGGACCAAAATTTTTTTTTTCGTTTTTTACAAATGCCAGCTCACTATCGGCTAGTATGTGTCATTACCGCGAATACAACTTTTATTACCATACTATCCGAGGCTGAGCTGCAAATTGCGAAACAAATGTCAAAAATTTGAATGTCGCGGGGTATCCTGGAGCATTTACCTTAATGTTGCCTTAATGTTACGATTTTTTAAAGGGATTCCCTTTAAAAAATCGTTAGTTTCTTAAAGATTCATCAATAATATAAAAATAATAACGTTATTTATTAATTTAACAGTGAAATAACAGTATTTATTCTGTTTGGATAATAACTTGATATTTAGCATAAAGAGTATTATAGAGATAATATTATTTCTAAATTTATTTTAAGAGAGAACCGAAAGAACCGAATCGACCGGTTCTCCGTTTTACAGAACCGATTCTTTCAGGGACCCTCGGAACCGAGAATTCCCGGTTCTTTTGGAACCGGGAAAAACCGGTTCCGATGCCCTAGTTGTATGGGAGCCCCCCTTAAATATTTATTTTATTTTGTTTTTAGTATTTGTTGTTATAGCGGCAACAGAAATACATAATTTGTGAAAACTTCAACTGTCTAGCTATCGCGGTTCTTGAGATACAGCCTGGTAACAGACAGACGGACGGACAGACAGCGAAGTCTTAGTAATAGGGTCCCGTTTTTACCCTTTGGGTACGGAACCCTAAAAATGAAAGTTAAGGTGGATGCTCCAAGGTAGCCCGCGAAATTCAATTTTTTTTACGTTTTCTGCAATTTGCTGGTCAGTACTAAGTTTTACGTTGATTAAAATATGATTCGCGGCCGTAACAAATATGTATTTACAGAATTATAATCATTAAAGTCATCAACACAACTCTCTAAGATCAAGTTTAGTAATCCTGCTGAATGACTATTTCATGAAATCTTGGCATTTTAGGATTATGCTAACTTAACAAGTTGTATTACTGATTCTAATGATTATAATTTTTTGTGTTAAATTAAATTTAAATTAATTGCAAAAAACGTAAGAAAATTTGAATTTCGCGGGCTACCTTGGAGCATCCACCTTAAGCTAAAACGCAGTAATAGCGCGGGCGATGCGATGCGGCGAGGTAGGGGGGGTCACGTGTAGAAGCTTGTCTATTATAATACATTCTCCTTTCTCCTGTCTCCTCAGAAATGGACAAGCGTAAGGAGAAACCGGCGACGCGCAAAACTGACGAGGAGCCAAAGCCACGCTTCCTGAAGCTGCTCAGCATTCTCGATATGATCTTCGAGATGTTCGTTTTATAGGTAAGTACCTACATTAGCATTAGGCTGTGGATGGGTGACCATCTTTACATACCGAGACCCCTCCGTGCCTCGGAAAGCACGTTAAGCCGTTGGTCCCGGCTGTCAATCGTGGATCTTTGACAACCAGTCTTATGAAAAGTTATCGTAATTACCCAGTAAGTGGGTTGTGGAGGATAGGCAGTCGCTCCATGTAAAATACTGGTATTCAGCTGCATCCGGTTAGACTGGAAGCCGACCCCAACATAGTTGGGAAAAGGCAGGCAGATGATATTAATTAATTTATATTTTTGTATCTATTTCAGACCTTGTGGTGGCTATTACGCTATTTTGAAAGGGTAACCGAGCGTGATAGGTATTATCACACCAACGCGTTGTAAAGAGGGTAGGTAGCGTTGGTACAAGTTGTTGGAATATAACATGAGGACAGGTAAAACGGAAGTGCTGGGAAACGGTTAGAACTTTACTATTTGTATGGTTTAGTGTTTTTTTTATTTATTTATTTGGTATATTTATAGAGGTATGAGGAACAGGGTATAAAGTTCACTCATCCTCCATAGAAAAGGGAGGATCCTCCGACTAGACGGGTGCTGTGTCTGGTTGGCTACGGCCCGATGATTCATGTCGGGCTGTTGTATTTAAGCTAGTTGCGCGTTAAACTCTGCTTGCGAGATGCAGGATTTTGCGTCAGGTTAGTATGACGCGTACTTCGCATGTGGCGTTGTAGATATCATACGCTAGATATTTGGATCTTCAACAGAGGCTATACAATTTCATGCAAGTTTACAAGAACAGTGACAAATACTAGTGTGCGCTTCCAATTGGAGACCACATCATTCTCTTATAATCTACATACTTAGTGCATTAAGTGTTTTTGTCTCTCCTTCCCCTTTCTAATCCATCCAAAGATTGTCTTTAAAAGATGGCTCTTAGCGATCAGACCGTCCATTGTGTCACCCTTTGTAACATTTATATATTTATGTCTGCAATTTATATGGTGTACATAATAAACAGTATTCTATTCTAAGTTTGACAAAGCGAAAATATAAAGCATCAGCGTAGATAGGATCTTGACTTGGCTCGCGAGGTTGTCGATATGTGGGATGTAGACTCAGCAATCATTGTGCTGATAGTCGTGACAGCCAGTCAGCAGTAATGGGTTGAGGAGGCTCGCGTTGGGCAGCTGGATCAAGGGCTTGATTCAGAAACCGGTACTTCTGGACACGGCCCGCATTGTTAGGAGGTTCCTCTCTCTGGAGCCCTGACCGCCGGTAGTTTGGACCCTGTTCCCGATACCGGTTGGCTATTTATTTTATTTTTTTTTTTATCTTTTTGTTTATAAAAATATTTAAAAAAGTAATTTATAACTATTTAAATTAAATAAAGGAATAATAACGGCTCGCATTATAAATGATTTTATTTCTGTATGTAAGTTTGTACAAACACTTTTACACGTCAATCATTTTTTTAAAACTAGATGAGGTCGGCGTTTCCTGTCTGACTACTCTGAGAAGAAAGGCCGAAACAAACTCAGAGGTCACAGTCTCTTTTAAAGTCCAGACATAATCTTGGTCAGATCACGTGAAGACCATTGTTAGGACATTCCTCTCTCTGGAGCCCTAGCCATTAGTATCTTGCCTAGAACTTCTTATCCGGACATGATCTCTAGCTGACCGTTGTGGTACTCATATAATAGTCAAGCAATTTTATCGCTATTTTACAAATTACTGTTTCAGAAAAAGACAAAGTGCAAAATAAAATACTTAAATATTTTGTGTAGTCTGTATTACAAGCTAAATTAATGTATTATAATGGGCGTTTGTAATAATGGTTTAAACATACTAGGCCACTGACCTTTAATAAACAAGTACGCTGGACTTCCTATAGATGACAAAATGAAGACATTTGATTTTCGCCATTTTGGCGCTGATAGCAACGTGAGCGTCCGTGGAACTAATACTTTTGATAGCAAGTTTTACAAGATGCGCGCACTCTCATGATAAAAATGTTCTAAATATCTCGTAGTACCTAAACACAAAATACATTAAATGTACTAAACTACGATGAAGAAAATTTTGTTTGTATGTCCCTAATAATATCAGTTTTTTAATAATAAAACCACATTGGAAAAGTCTGACCGCCAACACCCTCATCGCGGCCGTAAGACAGACAAAGATGGATGGTTGGCGATCCACGCCGCGGTGTACAGCGATTTAAAGTGGGGGGCAATAACTTCCCGATTGCCACCTGTTGGCAATCCATGTGACCACTGGGAATATTCGGCTTCATGGAAGGCTCTGACCTTCGGTGTGTATGCGGTGTCTCTCCACAGACAATGGCTCCCCTCCCACCTTGCACCGCATGCCCTGTCACCTGCACACATGAGGACCTAATGGCCGCGTCAGCGAATGGAATTTTGGGTCAACTTTAAAAAACTATGTGTATTTTTTCTATTTTTGCCATCGAGACGCTAAGATTACGTGGGACTTAAACATAACTGGTGGGTGTAATAATATAGTATGTAAGTTTGACACGCAAACGTGTATACAATATGGAGACAACAATACAATAATAGAAAATACTAATATATGAGAGTATTTTGGAACTTAGGAACTATCAAATAAATCCTAAAATCGAATTAAAAAAGTGATTTTTTCATACTAAATACTGGTGATGTGCCGACTATAGGTTTTGCCGATCTTTGACTAGCTTATACTGACTAAACTATTGGATATATTTGACTGAATTTTCGTATGCAGACTGGGCAGGGTATTAGATATACGCAGTTTAATTTATTATTGTATTGTCATCTCCACCTTGTATAAATGATAAAGACATTATTCTATAGATTATGTAACTTATTGTAGTGTTTTGTATCTAGTCAATAAATAAATGTAAGTATTTCAAAAGCCTTTTATTTCTCAGTACAACCCGTTCAAAATGGCGGTTCCTCTGAAGTGCGCTACTCGTTGCGCAGTGCCTCACCCCTCACCCCCGCTGACAGGTCAATTGTTTACTGCGCAGCGACTCGCCTCATGTTCAGAGCCGTCATAAAGTTCGAATCTTTTTTTTTTTTTGTTTGGCATCTCGCAGTTCAACCTATGAGGTTGTCGTCTGCTCAACCGGGCTTGCCTGTGGATACTTCAATAAATTAAGGCCTGCAAGCCAGGGCTTAAAAAACTTAAAAACTAAGCGTCTACACACAGTACACGCTCAGGGCATCCCCTGTGGGGTACGGACGTCGGTGCCTCGGCTTAGGGCGTTGCTGGGAGAGGGCAGCAAGGGTCAGGCTTTATCGGAATTAATGATGAAAGGACAGAAGATAAATATTAGTTTAGTCCTGTCAAATTAAGATACTCCATAGACAGTTCAGACGTGATTAAAAACATGGCTACTAAAAATACGTCAATTTACGTCAGGCGCTGACTAATTTACCCTCACACTCAAAGAGATGTCAGCACGAACTGACGGGGTCCGCTAGGGCCGATGCCTGCCAGGGCCGCGGGTTGTTCGAAAGAGATACCGTGGCCCCTGGCACAGGCAATGAAGGAACACGGGTGGGTTTTAGTCAGTAAACGTCTGACACGCCCTTCCGCTCAGCCCAGAGCGGGAGAGGTCATTTGATGATTTCCCACCCAAAAAAAAAAGGCTCTGATCAATTTCGGCGCCATTGTTGCACGAATTCCACAGATTCAAACCACATTTGCCAGGTGACAATTGAAAAAACGATCAAACGGTCTGCTCAACTAAATAACAAAATAACACACAAATTACATAGGTATACACAAAAAGAAGTTATAAATGTAGGAAAACAATAAGGAATTGAATAAAGACACATATGATGACACGGAGGCACTTTTGGAGCAGTATACATTGACAGTACACTGTCATAAACACTCTCTTGTAAACTTTCGCATAGTTTGTGCGATGGGTCGCACAGCGCACTGGATTGAAGCGTGGAAATACGACAGGACACTAGTCATTGTGAAGATGGACGCTGGCAATCCTATCCTACTAATATTGTAAATGCGAAAGTTTGTTTGGACGGATGATTGTTACTCTTTCACGCAAAAACTACTGAACGAATTTGGGTGAAATTTGGCACACAGATAGTTTATAAACAGGATTAACACATCGGATACTTTTTATTCCGATATTCCTACGGGATTGATACTTATGCGGGTGAAAGAGCGGGACGCAGCTAGTAGTTAAAAGAAAATACTATATGCTACTGTTTGACAGTGGAATATAGTATTTTTTGTATCTAGTAGTGTATCGCGAGTACCGAAGACTACTCAGCCTACTGTCTTGTACCAGATCTGAATAGGAACTAACTTTGTTTGGAAGCAAGGTCCTTTTGGAAGCCCCCAGTGGCGTCAGTTCATCCCTAGTATTTCCTAACGGTACTCTCTCCACTATTGTTTATTCAAAGATATTGTAAACACATTTAATGCGGATAACAATGTCAGTCCAAAACTACGAAGGTTACAAATACAAAAGAAATGATTTTTTTTAGGAATGGGCAAATGGTACGGTCAGCAACAAAAGTCGGTTAACACTTTAGTTGTTTAAATCTTAATTATTGAGCAAAATATTCTTAAAAAACATATAGTAATAGAATATTTAGGAATAATTAACTCTTTGCTATTACATGAAATAGAGAAAACCAATGTACCGCATCATTTTGTATCAATTTAGATGATTTGTAAAAGTAACAGTGTTAATTGACTTTTGTTGCTGACTGTACCTGGCTAGCTTTAAATGCCTTGAAGGTTTTCAAAATACTTATTGTGACTATTTGTTAACAAATTTTTGAGCCTAACAAAAGCAAACTAATTGCTTAAATGGATTCTCCCCATTGTAACTAGAATAAGTTATTTAACATGATGAAATAAACGCATTTTTTTTATACTCGAAAAAACAGGTGTCTCGATAAAAACTCATAGTTCAAGCGTGAAATAATTTTATTTACAAACTAATTCAACAATACATAAATACACTGATTTGAACTCATTCAATACTTTGTCAGTACACATTACTTACAATCACTGACGTATAATATTATAAACAAGTACGCTGGACTTCATACTATCGATAACAAAATGGAGCCATTTGATTTTCGCCATTTTGGCGCTGACAACCACGTGAGCGTCCGAGATAGTGAGTTTTACAAGATGCGCATACTCGCAGGATCAAAATGTTCTAAAGATCTCGTAGTAAACACAAAAAAGTCTTATTCCACGATTTAGACCTAAATCATCTCAGACGTACAGACGCCAGCAGGTCAAGCTACCCGAAACTGTCAAATTTTCCCAATCAACTTTGAACCTTAATATTTAGCGGTAAAGTTGAAAATCGATTAAAGAAATTTGACAGATTGTAGTAGCTTGATGTGCTGGCGTCTGTACCAAAACAACACGACGGCCATTTTCGGCAATGTGTCAATTTTAGTTCCTGAGACGCTCGAGCGGGGCGCTTTGAATCGGCACAAAAAACAACTGTCAATTCGTATAGTATATTTAGTCCAGCGTACTTGAATAATAATAATAATGATTTATTTCTCTCAAAAAGGTACAAACTTTGGTTTATGTCATATTATGTCAAATCTTTATAACCTTTGTGAGAGCTGGAGTCTATAGTGGGTTCGGGACCTGTATGACAGATCTCCAGGCTCTCACCCTCTTAAACAATACAGGGCAGTGCTTACAATTAATTTGTGTTAAAGAAATGCAACAATAATAATGATTTATAAAAAATAACAACTAAAAACCGCACTTACCAGGCGCGGTCCGAGGGGTGGGGGGGGATTGTGTGTCGTGGGGTCGTTACCCACCAAAATCATTCAAGCTGTCGAGAGTCAGCATGATTTCCCTCCCTTACTAACTTACTACTTGGTGACCCCCCCCCCCCCCCCCCCAATCTTGGGCTGCGACCGCGCCTGGCACTTACCGCTACGAAACGAAGGCGCTATCAATAACAGGGCGTGCGGTTGAGTGTACTATCGCTAAAACCTATATCTGACCATTTCAAAAACAAAATCCCGTGCACATGATGACCACAGCTGCGTCCGTAAGTAAAACAAAAGAGGATGCTTTTTAGGTCGACTAATAATATGCGCTGCAAGCAGGAATAGTCCTTACGGTAGTCAGATATAGATTTTGGCGATAGTACATAAAAAATCTGGAAAGAATACTGGGCAAACCGTAGACAAGTGTTAAATAATATAGTACTTATACAAAATAGGTGTACAAAAATTTTAAAAATAACATGCAAAAGCTATGATTGACTAATATCACGCTGATATCACGCTGGCGATTTGCGAGCGAGTTCAAAGCGAGGCGAGTGCGCAACGAGCTCTTAGCGAGTTCGCAACGAACACGCCATGAAGACGCGGCGGGCGATTGATCCCATGTAACGGGACGATTTTGAATTTCAGTTATAAAGAACTCGTGTGTCCATTGTATTTGAACCTCTCAACTAATCTGCATTCGCGAAATATGCGCCAAAAATGTAAACAAATGAGTTTATGGAAAAATAACTTTAATTCCTACTACAACCTTCTACCTAAAACCTTTAAATACTGGTATTCAGCTGCATCCGGTTAGACTGGAAGCCGACCCCAACATAGTTGGGAAAAGGCTAGGCAGATGATGAACTTTAATTCCTACACAATAAAGTTCAGTTCACGCTACAAATTCAAACATTTTTGTAACTTTTTCAATAGTTGCTAGTCGCTCTGAAATCAACTTAGTTACCATTAAAACAAAGTTGATATTTGTTTAACTTGACATAAGTCAATTTGAAACATAAATAAAATTTAAATTTACGACCGCTAACACTCCTGTCTTTGTTACAACTGAAGTGGGGTGGGGGCCCCACACACAGCCCGCCCCACCGTGGGGCGGGCTGTTGAACATGAGTGTACAAAATGGCCGCGCGCTCGCAGTGAGCTCGCAGCGCATTCACCTCGCTTTGGACTCGCTTGCAAATCGCCAGTGTGATAAGGCCTTTAGGCTTTTCAGTCAGGAAAATTAATAGTTTATCAAATGAATACGCTACAGGGTCAAATAAAATTAGCTAGCGAAACTCCGCTTTCCCTGACTACATCAGATCTTTATTAAACTTAATATATAAATATTTTGTTACGAACATCACTTAGCTACCTATACATTATTTATTATGTAAATATTTGTAAAATTTGTCGAGATTTTAAACCTGCCTTGGGCAAAGTAAAATGGAGGATTTTTGATTGTCCGATTACTTTTGGTGTCACGTAATGGCTCCATTTGAGTCGGGGTAATTACATAACACACTAAAAGTAGCAATGGCTTTAATTTTGACAGTTCAACAACATTCATTGCGTTATTTACATTGTTGAGCAGACACATTTTTCGAACATATGAAGCAATGGATTACCAATATCCTTCAAAATGATTCACATTGAAATTGATAGTGTGGAAGCCTTAATTTATAGAGGTATCCATAGGCAAGCCCGGTTAAGCAAACGAGGGCCTCATAGGATGAACTTCACGAAGCCATTTATAAAAAAAAAAAAATCGGCAGTTGGTCGTTGGATTCAGTGCGAGTAACATCTCCAGAATAGTTACAAAAAAAATATGGTTATATTTTAGACTAGAAATTAATAAAGTTACAATCATTGTTTGTTTATGTCAATTTTGCACGCCATATATTGACAAAACATAGTGCACATATTTTTAGACAATATACTATCTGTAACCATACCTATGTTTACCAAAATAAAAGATTCGATTGATTGTTTATGTGTGCAGTTAGAAAAGTATTTTACAAAGTTAAAAACCGCACTCCAGAACGGTGTCCGGTGCAGTGTGAAAACCGCCTTAGGGACTAACCACACTTAGCTCTGTTTAGCTTTTGTCCATAGAAAACAATGATTTTTAAAAATTTCGGACGTATTAAAATCTCAAAATCTTGCTACAAAATTGTATGGCAGTTATTATTAATATATTGCTTGCATTGTTTCTGCAACTTGCGTGCAAGACACTTGCAACACAAAGTCAAGAAGAAATCTATGGCATATTTATTAAAAATCTACTACAATCATTTATTAATTGCTACTACGAATCTACTCATCTTTTTTAACAGTCTTAGCGGCTGCGAGTTTCTTTTTACATTCTTGATAGATGCCATCTAAGTCAAATGCTGCTTTCACGTTGTCCTTTGAGAAGAGGAACCTGAAATTAGAGAAGAATTATCATTATTAACAAAGGTCAAATTAAATTGACTTTACAGAAAATTGAAATTATTAACGATGCAACCGCACTGTGCCCGCAATTACGACCCACTCCCTCTCACTAAGAGGAGGCCTGAGTCCCAGCGTTGGGAATGTTATAGGCTATTTGTGATTTGCTTATGAACAGTGATAGGAATAGGTAGTGCCTATTTGCCTAAACTTCGAAGAACAGAGACAAGAAACGGAGACTTCCTTAGGACTTAATTTTTTCCGGGACATCTGTCCGGAAATTCGGGACAACACTTTTAAATACATTAAAAAAATATGTTATTTGGAATAAGTAATTCGTCTATATTTACCTAAAGTTTGCGACTAGACATAACATTTATAATTTATAACTCCATAATAATAACGTTATTATTATGGAGTTATAAATTATAAATGTAAATATAGACGAATTACTTATTCCAAATAACATATTTTTTAATGTATTTAAAAGTGTTGTCCCAAATTTCGGGACAGACGTCCCGGAAAAAATTTAGTCCTGAAGAAGTCTCCGTTTCTTGTCTCTGTTTTTCGAAGTTTAGGCAAATAGGCACTACCTATTCCTATCACTGCTTATGAAATACTTTCCAAGTCGAATCACAGCGACGCTTGGCGATTTCTTGGTATAATAAATTTAAAGGTATGAGGAACAGGGTGTAAAGTTCACTCATCCTCTATAGAAAAGGGAGGATCCTCTGACCAGACGGGTGTTGTATCTGGCGGACAATTGCCCAACGATTGATGTTGGGAAATTGTATCTATCTAGCTAATTGCGCGGTAAACTCTGCTTGCGAGATGCAGGATTTGCGTGACGTCAGTATGACGCGTTGTTCGCGTGGTGGCGTTGTAGATACCGCTACAATAAATATTACTAATAAGATAATTATTGTATTGGTACGTACGTCCCCCAGGGATAATTTCCGACCTCCACGAGGGTAAAACGCCAGTACTATTTATAGAAACTCACTTCTGCAGCTTCCCAGTGTGATCAGCCTGTGGCCGCCGCATCTTCTCCTGTCCATCAGCCAGCACCAGCACTGTGGGTAGCTGCCGACTGGTGGGGCCATCTTGGATCCTGTACTTTGTGGCTGAGTCTGGGTACCTGAGGAGAAAGTGTTAGTTAGTCAGGGTAATAAGGACAATAGTAAAGCAAACGTGAGGGCCGACATACACGGACTACCCGAGCAGTTAGCGATTGCTCAACATAGACGGACCGCTCTTGCAGTCACAGTCAACAGCTTGAAGCTGCCATTGATAACTGCTTTTCAATTTTTAACCGACTTCTAAAAAAGGAGGAGGTTCTCAATTCGGATGTTTTTATGTTTGTTCGCGCATAATTCCGTCGCTTGCCAACCGATTTGAAAATTTCATTTTTTGTTGGTAAGGGTTTACTTCCCAAATGGTCCTATTTAAATTTCGACAAGATCTGATGATGAGTTTCGGAGACAGACAACGGAACTCTTCAATAAATGCCAGCAAATCAACGGCTATTGCTGCTATTGCTTATGTATGTGTTGTTTGCAATCACACAACATAACGTCACGCCTGTACCCTCTAAAGGGGTACGCAGATGTGTTCAGTATACCACGGAACACCCTCTTTTCTGTCAAAGTTGTTATTGGGGTACCTCTAAACTTGTAAGTATATACGAATTTGTGTGGGGTAGGTAGAACTAAAAAGTGAAAAATAAAAACATTTTTACAAAAAAAAAAAAAAAAACATCCGACTTCCAAAAACACCACTACAAAGAGAAAAATAACTTTAATTTCGGAAGTCGGTGACAAAAAACGAAACAGCGGAACCAGCGACACCGACTTCCGAAATTAAAGTTATTTTTCTCTTTGTAGTGTTTGTTTTTGGAAGTCTGTTGTTTTTTTTTTTTTCGTAAAAAAGTTTTTTTATATGTGTCACACAGGCTAATTGGAAAATCGTTTTTCGCGAAAATCATAAGATTTTTTTAAACAGATAAAGATATATTAATTTTGTAAGACATGAGCAAGGAACACAATACTGCGCGCCAAAACCAAGATAACGGACGTTAGCCAGAAAGCTGCTAAACTTAAGTGGGACTAGGTCTGCCACATGTCAGATGACAATTGGGCTAAGAGAACCAGCGATTGGGTCCCACTAAACGCACGACGCCATCGCGGCAGGCCGAGACGAAGATGGCGGGACGAGCTGGACTCCTACCGTAGGGACTGGCCGGCACTCGCAGAAGACAGAATTGTGTGGAAAAGGGAGAGGGGGGCCTTTGGCCTGTAGTGCGACAATACAGGCTAGTTAGATTAGATTAGAAAACACGAGCAACTTCTGTCTCCGCAACTAATTCGACGACACGGTCGGCGCCGTGGCTGAGCGATCGACTGCTGCGTTGCGTGTCGCGACTTCCGCACGATCCCGCACGGAATAAATATTTGTATTGCCTACAGGTAGTTGTTCCGGGTCTGGCTGTTTGTGTATGTGAGTTTAAATGTTTGTAAACGCACCCACGATACAGGAGTAATTCCTAGTGTGGGGCAACGTTTTTAATTTAAAAAAAAAATAATAATAATGATTAGTCTCTCAAATCAAGAATACTCTTTATTGTAAACCATACAAATTACACAACATAAATATATACAGTTTTACAAAGGGTGACACAATGGGCGGTCTTAACCTTTCAAGTCGACGGGTTTATATGAAAGTGCGCGCTAGCGACGTGACAGCTGGGACACTATTTTGTCCACGGGTTTGGAGACAGTCCGGCGACGCAACTGTCGCCCGTATAATGGTTGCACGGCAACAAAATAGTTGCCGGCCAGCCACAAATTTTACGAAAAAGTATCATTTCTGTCGCTCTAGCGTCGTGTCAGCGACAAAAAAGTTGCTGGGCAACTAAGTTGCTCCCTTACAGGCTACAATATTTTTAAAAAAACCCGTACCTTCCAACATCCAGCTTCCCAAACTTGAGATTCTCCAAGCTATAGCTCGCAGACAGCTCAGCGAACACCGGTGCGAACGTCACACAAGCCGGATGCCACGCAGCATAGATACACACAATCCAGGTGGTGTTCGGGTTCTTATTGTATTTCAGCTCGTCTTCCAGGGCTTGTGGGCCTCGGAAGTAGGTGACGTGTTCCGGACCCATGTACGTTGGTTCCGGGAGCAGGAGGGCGGAGAGAATGAGGATTGCGCCGTATGGAAGGCCATAGCTGAAAGGCGATAGAAAGGGAGTTGAGTATTTGTTTATTGTTTTTGTAGAACAGCGGTGGCCCAAGTGGTAACCGCCCCAACTTATAAGTCATGACTGTGTGTAACATAAAAGACATGTGGGTGGGGTGGGTTCGACCCCAGGCAGACGCTTACTTTGCATGGCATGGGGTATTAAACCACCAACTTCCAAACTCTGGGGCTTCGATCAATAATAGTACTAGATTAAGGATCAGGAACAAAAATCAGTCGCTCAAGTGGCCACGTTTGCACACACGTAAACATCTACATTTCTTAGAAAAAAGTTTAATAATATTAACAACTTCAGTTTATTATAAACCTTAATGCTTACACATAAAGTTTGATTACCATTGCAAAATATATTTAAAATGTAGCTTGAAAATAAAATCATTCTATTTTTAAATTTTCAGTCATTTGTTCTAAAATGAAACTTAAAGTCTAAGTAATAAGGTTAAAAACATACTAATTTGAAATAAGACCACAAAATTATTTGTGGTCTTATTTTTCGGGTCGTTTTTGAAACGCTTATCGGGAATCTAGTACTTACTAATTGATCGAAGCTCTGGGGGGTGATCATGTAACACACTAAAGTTGTCAAAGAATAAAAGGCCCGTTTTGACATTTGAGAATGCATTCTTGACACCTGTCAGTTTCATACAAACGAATACGTGTTTTGCGAATTTGATCTTTATTAACTACTAGAAATGTCAATGTCAAAACAGGCCTTTTTTTTTTGACAACTTTAACAATGGCAATGGCTTTCATTTCAACATTTCAACAACTCAAACTCAAACTCAAATCATTTATTTCAATTAAACCATTTACAGGCACTTTTGAATTGTCAAAATTAAATAGTCGGTCAGTTAGTCAGAAAGTTGAAGCTAGTTGCCCATTCCAAAGCGTAGATCTCTATGGAGAAGAACGGGCAAGAAACTCCATGGACACTCTTTTAAATCAAGACATTTTTACAAAATCCTGGTTACATTATTCTTATTACTTCTATATGTGAGAACAATGTAAAAAAACAAATTAAAATATAAAATTAAAAATAAGCCTTGGCAGTTAAGAGATGACCAGTCTCAACTGATGGCGCCCGTTCACGAACATGACGCGTGGATCAGCACCACCCAGCTCAACCATTTCGTAGGGAACCGAATGATCCAACACACGCGCCACCACCAGTGAGACATTTAAGTGAGCATGACATATTCTCAACTGCCATGCTCTTTCAAGTCAACATCAAAATATCATAAAAAACGGATCCATGGTTCTTACATTTACAAAATTTTCAAAAATGCTTCTAAATTATACAAAACTTTAGTTTGCAATATAATTAAGATGAGAGAAAAAAAAATAACTACCAATCATGAAGAGGTATTTAATACTGAAGTATTAAAAGTTAATCCTGATTAAATAAAATAAACACTAAAAAAAAAAAAACAAAAAGGGGAAGCATCTCCTCCAAATATTGAAATTGTGATCAACTTGTAAGCCCAACTGCCTGTGGAGCAGGACCAGCATTAAGCCAAGCATTTTTATCTACTATATACTCGTCCAACTTATAATATGCTTGTCTACATAGTGTGCGTTTAATGCATGTTTTAAATTTCTTCTCATTTAGTTGAAGAATATCGAGTGGTATTTTATTATAACATTTTACACAGTACCCCTTAAAAGAAGTTTTTACTTTAGACAATCTGAAGCGCGGTTGATCTAGTTTGTTCCTATTCCTAGTGTTAAAGTTATGCCTGTCACTTATCTTACTAAAAAAATGTAGATGTTTTCGAACGTACATAATGTTTTCGTATATATATTGACAAGGAACCGTCATGATACCGACATCCGTTGCGTTATTTACATTGTTGAATGGACAAATTTTTCTAACATATGCAGCAATGTATTAAATGATAAATGATTTTATTTTTGTAAGTAGGTTTGTACAAACACTTTTACACGTCAATCATATTTTAAAACTAGATGAAGTCGGCGTTTCCTATCTGACTAGTCTGAGAAGAAAGGCCGAAACAAACTCAGACGTCACAGTCTCTTTTAAAGTCCAGACATAATCTTGGTCAGATCATATGAAGACCATGTAGGTCGATGTCTGAGATGGTCTTTTGAGGAAAGAACCACACAGATTGAGAGGACCTGTCCAGTCAGTGCACGCATATGTCAGAAATCGTGCAGCTCAACTCAAAACTTAAGGAGCTCAACGGTTCAACGAACAATACCAAAGAAAGGACATTTGGGTAGGCCACATTAATTACTCAAACTGCCAGACCATGACAAAACTAACAGAACAGAGCGAAAAATAAAAAATAAAATGACCCACATTAGCAATATCCTTCAAAATGATTCAGTTTGACATATAATGTGTTACGCAATTAGGGTAACCCAATAAAACTTTGTCCAACCTAGGAATCGAACCCAGCTCAGCAGTCGCGCTTGCAACCACAAGAACAATGAGGCAAAAAAGAAAAAAGAAAAGAAAGAAAGAGTTATACAGTATATATTTTTCAAATTGTTAAAAACTCTCAAGGACTCCACGAGACAGGTTCGACCTAGTGTGGAGTCCACAAGTTAAAACATAAAATTATGTTTCCCCTGTAAAAATAATCTGGAGTAGTTTATTTGTACTCAGTTATAAGGAAATGTAAGAACACTATTTGGTCAATAAACGATTTATTATTATTTCAATGTAATCATATAAATTATATTTTTAAATATTAGAATATAAAAAGTATAAAAACATTTAAAAATATAAAAAATAGTACCCCACCGGTATCGGGAACAGGGTCCAAGCTACCGGTGGTCAGGGCTCTAGAGAGAGGAACCTCCTGACAATGCGAGCCGTGTCAAGAAGTACCGCTTTCTGAATCAAGCCCTTGATCCAGCTGCCCAACGAGAGCCTCTTCAGGTGTTGGTCGAGGCTCTTGGCTATTAAGCCATTGGCTGTCACGACTATCGGCACAATGATCGCTGAGTCCACATCCCACATGTCGACAACCTCGCATGCCTTTTTATTATTATTATTACAGTACTCTTCTGTCATTTAAGTCTTTCAATCAGCCACATTATCAACTCAGTGATAATAAGATGCTTAGTGTTTATTTTCATATGAATGCTAAATGCTAACAAACTATGTCAGTTTGCTCGAGGCATTATTGAAAAATGCGTGCACTGACTGGTGAATAATGATGCAGGAGTCTTGATGATGGTACTCTGTAAAATACATTTTTTTCATGTCCTTCAAATTCCCGATCTTTTGCTGTGTACCATAAGCTTCCCAAAATTCAAATCACATTTCCTACTAACTTCCATTCCCTCCTAATTAATTTTTCCCCTAAATTAATCCAAGTCCTATCAAACTTTTTAAATAAAAATGATATAAACATGTAGTTTGGTGTGTAATAATAATTAACTGTAAATATCTGTGTTGTTTTGTGGGAGACAAGCATACAACATCGAGCATAAGCGACTGACCCGCGCAGCGCGCCAACCGGCACTGTCTCATAGAACACTATTACACTGAATGCTACTAGCCCCAGCGGTTGTTCAAATATCATTGCGCTCCTCGTCGGCGCATCTCCATCGGACATACTCACGTGCCGGTTATGTTCAAATTACTAAGCCGCTCCCTTTTTTTTTAACCGACTTCAGAAAAGGAGGAGGTTCTCAATTCGACGGTATTTTTTTTGTTTGTGTGTTTGTTACGCGATTACTCCGCCAATTGTGGACCGATTTTCAAAATTTTTTTGTTCAAAAGGAGATACTTCTGAAGTGGTCCCATAGTCACTAAGACAGGATCTGATGATTGGATCCTGGAGAAATCGAGGGCAGCCCTCAAACCTATTTTACACTTTGTAGTGTCGTTTTTGGAAGTCGGTTGTTTTTTTTTCAAAAAAGTTTTTTTTATTTTATAAATGGCATCTCGTAGTTGACCTAGAGAGGTTGTGACTATTTAACCGGGCTATCCTGTGGTTACCTTAAGTAAACTTAAAGCCTCCAGCCAGGGATTAAAACTAAGCGACTGCACGCTAACCTACAACTGATTAAGAGACTTTAATGACAAAAGAGCACTGTTTATCTGATAGACACAAGTGTTAATGAAGGAGAATATATACATTATGGACGCATTTTGACATATTTTTTTCGGTATTTTAATATTAGGTTTTAAAAATTGAATTCGTGACCATGATTGTTTTTAGAACTTATTGAAGAACTACCTGCTACTACTACTTTTAGTAGAAAATACTGTGTACTTTTGGTATTCAGCTGCATCCGGTTAGACTGGAAGCCGACCCTAAAATAGTTGGAAAAAGGCTATGCAAATTAACTGACTGTGCTTATTAGAACCCACATTTTTTTACATCCTCAACATGAAACCGGTTCAAACAATATAAATAACCACATAGAACGGTCAGTGGGTAGCCTTAGGGGCGGTTAGAATTACGTATAACTAAAAGACTATAAGAAAATTACAAACAAAAAAGGACTTACCGAATATCAGCATAAAACCAAAGAATTAAATTCGCAATCTTCGTGTAGACGAACGAAGACGACAGATAGTTAACCATAGTAACGCTTCCTGCCTTCCTCGTCCTCAACATTACGACTATAATTAGGAAAAATAGAATTTCCGTTTCACGACTGTCCAGTTCACAATCCGCACTGGGAAACAAAAAGTTGCAAATATAACCTGTTCTCTTGCACGTAACAAACGAAAGACTTAATAAAATGTTAAACCAGTAATATGGTTTTAATAGCTGCCTCAAATCAGCTTTGTAAGACATTGTTATTAGTTAAAATTTAATTTAAAACACAATTCTGGGTTCACACCAGCAGTAATTTGTTGTCCGGTTCGGACACAGACCACAGACTATACAGAGATTATTGTGTCCGGCTAATAAACTCCCTGTTACACGCCGCGGTGTGAATTACAAACATAGATTTTTCAAATGACAGCAAGATGGCGATATTAATTTTTTATAAGAGTAACAGAGACAGCATGAGACCATAAAGGAGTTGGTTTCGTGGAAACGGTGGTTTGAGAAGTGTCAGTTCCATGTTTTTTTTTTAAATACAGGGCTCAAGCAAAAGTATGATTTTATATAGTCTGCAGGATTTTTCATTTGACAACTTCAGTAGATGGTAATCTTCGTTTTCTATCAGTTCATTCTTTGCATCGTACGGGTGTAAAGGATGAACTGTTCAAAGTCCATACTGTGGGATCATTATTTGCTAGTGAATACTAGTCACACTGTACAAGTTGGAAAGGAGTGAAAGTTTATTCACAGCCTATCTAGACGGGGTGTTGGGATAGAATAAGATCTCGCTATGGTTTCGTTACCGTGTTTGAATGACCCTCTAGGCCCGACGCTCTGTTATTACAGAGCGTCGTCATCGGCTCTCTTGCTTCCATGTAATTGTGTCCATTACTCTCTCTTCACTACAGAATTTTTTGAATAACCGTAACAGAACCCTGTTACGGTTATTCAAAAAATTCTGTAACCATTTTAGCAGAATGTCCTGACGGAATATTCCTCTGTCAGGCGTCCAATTTGCTTAGTTATCTTTATGTTTTAACGGGCGCCGTCAGTTGGGACTGGTCATCACTTAGCTGCCTCGGATTATTTTTAATTATTTTATTTTTGGATTGTTTTTGTTACTTTAGTCTGGATGTTTACGTTTTTTTTTTACATTTTTCTTATAATTATAAATTCAACAGTAATGATGTACAGACGCTAGCACATCAAGCTACTACAACTGTCAAATTTCTTTAATAGATTTTCAACTTTATCATTAAAGCATTAAGGTTCAAGGTTGATTGGGAAAATTTTCGGATAGCTTGACCTTCTGGCGTCTGAACCTAAAGCTAATGTTTTTGTAACATCATCATCATTCTCCTGCCCTCATTTCAATTTGTTCAAGGTGGCGCAACATGTATTTTTCTTACTATTACTGTCTCGAGGTCGCAAGCGCAACTGCTGAGCGTGGAGTCCGATTCCCGGGCAGTGTTATTGGATTTTTCCATTAGGAGAATTTCTCAGTAACAGCCCAGAGTTTGGAAGTTGGCAGTGTGATACCCGCGTGGCTCGGAAAGCGCGTTAAGCCGTTGGTCCTGCGCCTGATCTCCCTCCGGTCGTGTCGGATTGCCGTCCCATCGGACTATGAGAGTGAGGAAAGAGAGTGCACCTGTATCTGCGCACACACTTTTGCACTAGATATATCTCCAGCGCCGAAGGCTGGTCTCCGCTGAGGTTGGACTGAGGGCTAAATTCGGTCTGGAGACCACCTTATAAAGGTGTCTGGGACAGACTGGATGCGGAAGGCAGATGGCAGGATGTAGTGGCGCAGTTTAGGAGAGGTCCATGTCCAGCAGCGGACTGCGATAGGTCGAGTTGGTTAGTCGATGAAGAATAAATGTATGTTGTTCCGTTTTAGACCTTGTCCAGAAAGGCCGAATTCGCTGCGAACAGGCGCGGTCGCAGCCCAAGATTTTGGAGGGGATCACAAAGTAGTAAGTTAGTAAGGCACGGATAAATCATGCAGACTCGACAGCTTGAATGATTGGGGGAGGGGGGGGGTCATGCCCCCCCACCCCTCTCGGACCGCGCCTGGCTGCGAATCGACGCGCGTTGGCGAGGTACTGATTACCAATACATTGCGCGCGAGTCGAAATATTAGAAACTCCTTGTTGCGTCCAGTTTACACGAAAACTTCAGAGCGAGTGCACGTATCAAGGGAAATGGAGCGGTGAAATTCGTCCACAAATGCTGGGACGCGCGTTGGTACGCTCCTTCTGGACGCATCGTTTGCGCGTAAAACGCGAGATTCGCGCGGCGAATTTGCCTTTTCTGGACAAGTTGTTAGGGAATGAACTGCCAAAAGATTTGATAACAAGAAAAACAGCATAAATTATATCAAAATATTTTAATATTCCAAACTTAAATTATATTAACATCATTATATTCCGTGGAAATTTGACTTTACAGTAACACAATTTTTAATACCCTAAATTCATTATCTAACTTAATCTTAAATGACTGGTCGTGCCATGACTAAACACCTATTTCATAGAGATTACAGAGGAAAAGAGAAGTGATTCTGATTAATATTAACTACCCATTTTATCCAGTAACTGGGTTGTGGGGGCAGACAGGCAGTCGGTCCATGTAAAATACTGGCAATCATCTGCATCCGGTTAGACTGGAAGCCGACCCCAATATAGTTGGGAAAAGGCTAGATTACGATGATTAACGCATTAACTGCTGAATTATTAGCGAACTTTTCGCAAATGCTAAATATATAGCTCACTAACCCCTGTGCGACAAACGTTCATACGCGTTCAAATAATTTTCGTGTGGTGCTATGAACGCGCATGCGCGGTTGAAGAAAGTTTTACCCAGTGCGGCTGGCCGCATTAGTTGACGCTTCTGTGCGTTTGAAAATTTTCGAGTTTGCACAATGGACGCACCCGTGCGTCCATTGTGCATTGCGCCGCACTCGAAGAAAGTTAAGTAAATTGTATGGACGCGCACGCGCGCCGCTAGCACATGGCCAAAGCTTGAAAAACGCGCAGGCGCGTTGGCCGCAGTTAACGTGTTAACTACCCATTTTGATTCGCGAAAACCAGTGAGTCAATTCCAGTATTTTAAAGAACGTTCGCAATCTGTCAAAAAAAAATCTTACGATAGGAGCCGAGTATACACGAGTCAGCGTCTCCGATCGACTGGAGCAGAGTATTGTTATTCAGCGTCATCGATCGACTGGAACCAGAGCATGAAGTTTGTTTCGTTCACTGTTCAGAAAGAGTATACGTGGGTTCAGCGCAGAGTATACGCAATTCAGCGTCACTGATCGACTGGAGCGGAGTATACCCGATTCAGTATCACCAACCCGAGCGTGACGGTTCTGTTTCGTTCACTATTTGGAAAGACCGCAAAGTGCGTCTACAAAAGATCTTCATTTCATAAACTTTTAGTTTACCAACTTTTTAAAGTGAAAACTTCTTTAGCGGCGTTGTGCACTTTTTTTTCGTGATGCGTAAAAAATTTTAAACTCGCTTCAGGTCACGTGACCAGCGGGGTAATTCTCGTAATTTTAAGAACGTTCACAGTTCTGATCTCAATCTGTCAAAAATACGTCTAATTTCCCTACATTTTGACAAGTTTTTGACATTTGTTTGTCGCCGAGATGAGATTGCGACTAGATTTTGAACGTTTTAAATTACGGGAATACGGGCCCAGATCGAAAATTCGTAAGACGGAGCTCCCGTGAGGACACGTGACGTGAGTGAAAATTCGTAAGACGGAGGAAGTTTTTTGTGATGGGTAAAAAATTTTAAACTCGCGTCAGGACACGTGACCTGATCGAAAATTCGTAAGACGGAGAGTAGACCGCATTCTAAAATATCAAAAATGCACAACGTTAATATTAAAGTTTTCACTTCTGCCGGCACTCCCGGAGTGCAACCCGTTTTTTATCTTGTTTTTGGCAGCTGAGATGAGACTGTGACTTTAATTTGAACGTTTTTTAACGTTCAAATTAAAGTAGACCAGAAGGACCCCTTATAAATAAATATAAATTAAATGATTGACGAAAATTTTTACTAAGGTAGGTAGGTATAATCGTTTCCAATCACGAGTCATGTCCTGGACTGGAAGGTTTAAATTGCAATGATTGATCGCTCGTGACATTCAAGTTCAACAGTAGGAATGCCTTTCATTTTGACAGTTCAACAACATTCATTGCGTTATTTACATTGTTGAGTAGATTTTGTTTTCGAACATATGAATCAATAGATTAGCAATATCCTTCAAAATGATTCAAATTGTTACGCAATTAGAGTGCCGGTCTTACTATAGATATTTCAAATTGATGTGTCAGCACATTCACTAAAGTTACGGTTTTCTAAGACTACGGTGAACGCCACATAGCGTCCGTAATTTACCGTTGAGTGACATCACTGAAACCTTAATTATGAAAGAGTTGGTGTGTTGTCCTAGAGAGCGTTTTTTGACACCGTAAAGTCAAAACTTGATGTCATCATTGCAGCTGTCGCTGCGAACATTTTGTGGATACCAACGCTGTCACAAGTAACCAAAGCTTAGGATGAGATGTATGGTCTTTTCAGTTATTTTATCTCTGTGATTTTGATAGCCTTGCCAGCGGCAGCAACCCAACAGCGACCGTATTGTAAAGGGAATAAAGATCACTGTCATTTTGACAGACTTGCCAGTGGCAGCAATCCAACAGCAACCACATAGTAGAGAGAATAAAGATTACTGCTAGATGGACCGTCGACCTTAAAAACGTATGCGGAAGACGGACGACAGGGAGTTGTGGCGCAGCCCGTCTTCAATGGACTGTGATAGACTGAGTTGATAGATTGAATGATGAAAGAGTTTGTTGCGCCACTTCTTCCCAGCTAAAACACTAAGAAGTGGTGAAGGGCAGGTGTGCCAAGGCTGTCTTATGTAATTGCAACGTTCAAAAAGTGCTTATTCTCAGGCGAAACTTACTGACAACCTAGAATGACTTGTTGATTTTATTTGATCAGTGATTCAAAACCAGAGATAAAATAACTGTGGAAGAACCGTGGGTACATACACTCACGCAAAATAGCAGAGACGCGCAACTTTTGACAACTTCCTAAAAAAACATGACAAAATGGCGTCCAAATCAATCGTAATCTTACTTTGATGCAAAGTACAGAGAACAACTAAACATTCGACTGTTAATTAACAATAAAACGGAAGCTCATTGTGGCCAACCCAGAGAATTCTCTGGCCCTTTATGTGCCTTTTCCATATGCTTTTTCAACTCATGTTTCCTAACAAAATTCGCAGGGCATTTCAGACAAGGCAGCCTGTACCCTTTATTATGTCTACGCTTGGCATGCTCTGATCTACGAGAAGCAGAAATAAACTTTTCCCCACAATCTTCACATTCATACGGCCTCTCACCCGTATGCCTTCGTCTATGGTACACGGCGGCCATTTTCGAAACGAGTTTCGCGCCACAAATGTCGCATTCGAAATTTCGAACGCGGGTATGAACCACAGTATGTTCGGCCAGTCGTGCAGGGGTGTAAAACCTTTTTCCGCACCACGTACACTGATGAGGTCGTATATCCATGTGAATCCAGAGGATGTGGTTTTTGAGTTGGGGTCTAGAGTTGTATGTTTTGCCACAATGGTCACAAGTGAAGGTAGCAGGGTCGCGGATATTGGAGCGTCGATTTCTAGGTACATCTTGAGCATTAGGCTTAGCATCTGGTTCACACTGTGACCTATGTTCTCTATAACACCCTCGGTTGGTAAACTGTACACCGCAAGCGCGGCAAGTCCTGACTGCGTGCATTTGTGCATGACACTCAAAGGAAGCGTTTCTAGGGAAGGTCCTGCCACAATCTGTGCAAGTCAACGCCCCAGCTTTGTGGGCCTTTTTGACGTGTTTTTTCAACTGTGTTTCATTTGGGCACAAGATGGGACACTTTTTACATAGGAATACAATCTCATTGTGAACAGAAGACAGATGCTCCTGCATTTCTTTCCCTCTAACAAAGACTGAACCACAAAGGAGGCAGGCCTCCTTATGCCCACTATTTTTTAAATGCATATTTAGGTAGTACGGACTAAGGAAGCCCTTTCCACAATCAGGACAACTGCAAGACGGTCCAGTGCGCGCCCCTCTAGGTTTCCTCTCGACAGGTTTTTTCGTGACTCGATTTTTTAATCGATTTAGGATCGTTTTGGCGTCGCTAGTGTTGTAGTCTTTGAATGTCTGTATCGAGAGGTCAGATGTTTTGATGAATGCACAGACTGATTTGACGGACGGGGCAAATACTGAGTTTGGTAAGGTAGCAATGTTCATGAGAGCTTTCCGCCATAGTTTTTCTGAGTTCCTGACAAAGAGGCGGAATTCTTGTGCGGCAAGGGCTGTGCTGGCGCAGGCAACACACGCACCTACTGGTATTAGGGATTCTTCTTTCATCTGTAAAAAGATAATTAGGAAATAGTAATATTGTTGAAGTATGGGTCCCTAGCTGGTATCCCTAGCCAAGAAACATAAGGAAAACAAAGTTAATAGAATCAAAGATTGAAATCGTTAGGTTGGCCTCCACCGGCAGTGCGGCTGCGCAGTAATAAATTCACGTGTCAGCAGGGGTGAGGGGTGAGGTACTGCACAGCAAGTAAATAAACTTCAGAGCCGCCATAAAGTTTGAATCGGGCTGTAGGTTGCGCAAAAACGTGTCAATACTGAGAAGAGTGAGCTCATACATCCCGCAGGGAGTAATAGATACTATTTTCAGTACGAGTAAGCGAGACAATACTATTCAATGTCATTTTCAGCAAAACAAAAACGTGGCCATAATATATTGACGCGGTCGGGCGACTCTTACGATTTAAATATTTCAATAGAGTAGGAGAGTGGAGAGCTACATCAGAGGGGCAATTCTCGTAATTTTAAGAACGTTCACAATCTGATCTCAGTCTCAATATGTCAAAAAATACTTCTAATTTCCCTACATTTTGACAAGGTTTTGACATTTGTTTGTCGCCGAGATGAGACTGCGAGTAGATTTTGAACGTTTTAAATTACGAGAATTGGCCTTCAGTTGGGGTGATACTAAATTGCCGCAAAATACAGATTTGGTTTATCTAATAGTAGTCAAAACTGGAAAATTAAAACCAGCTGTATCTAATAATTTATACGACGTTCATACCTAGGCACTAATAATCATTTCGTTAGGTCGACTGCACATTTAACAGATTTTGTAATTATTTTTGTCAAGCCTAGTTCTAATATTTTACTTTAGTTCTTCCGACATTTTTGTTAATATCTGAGGAACAATTCTCGTAATTTTAAGAACGTTCACAGTCTGATCTCAGTCTCAATCTGTCAAAAAAGCCTCTAATTTCCCTACACTTTTGAAAAGTTTTTGGCATTGATTGTCGCCGAGTTGAGATTGCGACTAGATTTTGAATGGGATTAAATTACGGGAATTTGCCTTCTGACGAAATAAACGAAAAAAGAACAAGTCCAACTATGATCACATTCACTATAGAAACTTTGTTTTAACTATAACGTAGTAGTAAAAACAACCACTCCAGTATTTCATCAAAATAAAGCAATGCATTCTTAATAAAATCTATATTCTAATCTTAATTTATCAAATATCCGAAAATAGTAAGGCATAACAAGAAACACAACACAAGGACACAACTCATGGAGTCCAATATCACTGTATCACGAGATCAGCAAAACTACAAGATTTTTCAACTCACTTGTCAAAAAACATCTTTATTTTCTTCCTATCTTGAATTATATACTTTCTAATCCTTCTCTATGGTATTCCTAAGTCTTCTGGTCACAGGATTCATCTCTCGTTTTGCGGGCTTCACTTCAACCACAGAGTAATGCACGGATAGATAATGCTTCTTCAATTCACACGGTCTGACAAAGCGAGCGGCACACTGCTCGCAGCCGTGTTTCAAATCCTTTGTCCCTCTGTGACGTCTTTTTATATGATCGAGTCTCCTTGATGACGAGAGGAATCGGTCTCCACAATGCTCACATTTGTAAGGTCGTTCCCCAGTGTGGATTCTCTGGTGTAGCTGGAAGCCTAACTCTGTGGTCAGCTGAGCCCCACAACAGCACTGGAAGACCTTTCGCTCAGTTTTATGCACCTTTTCGTGAGACCGCAAATGAGCTAATGTGGATGTACGTTTTCCGCATGTTTGGCAAACGTAAGGCAGAATGTTGAGATGTTTTTGGATGATATGTATTCTTAGGGACGGTTTCCGGTTGTAAGTCACGCCACAGTGATCGCAAGTAAAGAATTTGAACTCGACTGATGGTCGGTGCAAGTATTCGCATGTTTGCTGATGGTATTTGAAACATTTGACGTTGTCGAAGCTCATATTGCAAGAGCTGCAGTGGAACAGCGAGTGGGAATGCGCGTGAGCTCTAAGGGCTCTTTCGTTAACATAACTATTACCACAGTGACTGCAAGAGTGCATAAGTTTGCCGTGAGCCTCATTGACATGCTGCTTCATGAACTGTTCTTCATCAAACAATTTGTTACAAACATTACATTCAAATACGTGTACGTTATGATTCTTAGACAAATGCTTGGCCAATTTTTTCTTGTGAATGACCATTCGACATCTACGGCAGGCTCGCGTAAGCGTGTTTCTTAGATGGTAGTTCAAATAATCTGGCGTCGAGAATTTCTTGCCACAATCAGGACACTTGCACGATTCTTTAATCAAGCCTTGCGGACGTCTAGGCTTCCGCGTTTTCACTGGTTTAACCCACTTCATATTTAACCTATCCACAGCATCCTTTGTGGTAGGAACTCTGGCGATTTGATCTTTCACTATGGTTTTTTCGTCGTTATAGAGAATGAAGTAGGCTTTGTCATCTTCAGTGGGAGATGGGGGATGGGAGATGTAGTTGGATCCTTCTGCCCAATGGTGTGCCGACAGTGCACAGAGGTTCTTGAAGGTAATGGCTGCGAGGGTGTCGTCGGAACAGCTCCGGCATAAGCCGCAGGGGAGCGCGGGGTCCAACTCCATCTGAAACGACGTTTTCAATCAGTCCGCTCCTCTTGTTTAAGTTGGTGTTGGTGGCCAATCTTTGGATAAATTGAGTGTTTGGCCAATCATTGGATGTGAGTTGGCAATTATAAAGTATGGCTTAAAACTGTTGTAGATTCTGGCTTTATATTAATGGACTAGCAATGCCCGCGACTTCGTTCACGTCCATGTTGGAAAACAATAGTGTGTATAGATAAATGTTGGATTTTAATTTTTTTGCGCGGTAGCCTAATTCTTTTTCTAAAGTAAAAGTAACTTAGGCTAAGTTACTCTTTATAATACCAGCTATCTGCCAGTGAAATTCCCGTCAAAATCGGTCCAGCCGTTTCAGAGATTAGGAGAACAAACAGACAGCGAGACAAAAAATTTAAAAATTGTTTTTTTTTAAAATATTTATGAAAAAAAAAGCGAGGAAAAGTAATATTCAATTACACTATTTCGTGGAATTATAGGTTCGTAAGTCGATAGAAAATAACGATAGTTGGATTGTGTGAATGATGATATGGTTAGAAAGGGGGTGACTACCGAGATGACGACTAATAGAGAAGTATGGAAGAAAAGACATGTTGCGCAGACCCCAAATAAATTGGGATAGGGGCAGGTGAATGATGATGGTGATGAAGTCAGACAGTAAATAATAAAAGCGGTGTGTATCATTTTGTTATCTTTATTGTAAAAATAAATTTATATACAGCTTTATAAGTCTTATTTAAAGTTTTAATATATATACACAACATATTAAGGCATTATTTATCTAGGGGCTTACCACCAGCTCTTATAGCAGGGCAGAAGTTGAACTGCACTGCTTTTTTGTTCTAGAACTAAGTACAAAAAAGCAGTGCAGTTCAACTTCGGCCCTGCTACAAGAACTGGTGGTAAGCCCCTGATCATCATATCATTTCATTATAAATCTGAGGTATCGCTTCGGAAGATAGGTCATTCCTGTACGTCATAGATTCTCAACGTGGGCGATAATGAATGACCCTTAGTGGGCGTTAAACTAAACTGGGCTAAACTTTCAGGGGAGCAGTAGAAGACTTAGAGATTTTAATTATATATCTTACGACTGTATATTACACGTTACAATATAATCTTGGCAATAGCTGTTTCAGATTCGCGACGGATGGTAAGTAAAAAGTATAGAAAAAATATTCTCAAAGTTGGCGGTAAGCAAAATAAGGTTAAGAACCTATCCCTAAATCAAATATTTTTCTCTATCTTAAATTCATTATTATTTCAGTACTTATGTATTTAATAACTAAATACTTTTCAAAACATCTAAAGGAACACGATTTTTGTAACGATTATAATACACAGTGGCAGGGACATCGCCGCAACCCGCTAACATGGATTTGTACAGACGCCAGCACATCAAGCTACTACAATCTGTCAAATTTCTTTAATAAATTTTCAACTTTATCGCTATAGCATTAACGTTCAAGATTGATTGGGAAAATTTGACAGTTTCGGGTAGCTTGACCTGCTGGCGTCTGTACATGATACGATTGCTTTGAAATTTTCAATCAGTTAAAAAAAAATGCTGTTCAGTACATTTTTATCGCGTAGGTTTTCTATGCACTTTATTATAATAGCAGTTTTTTTTAAATTTCTACGCTAGGGGGATTTCTAGAATCATATGCTGAATTTATGGTTACAGTTTTGCGGGTAGATGTTCCTGCCACTCTTTATTTCTAAACAGAAATCATTATGAGTCATTGTGTAGAAGGAGTACAGGGGGTAATTGCCTAACACACTAACAATTGCAATGGCTTGCATTTTGACAATTCGACAATATTCATTGCGTTATTTATGTTGTCGAGCAGGCCAAATTTTCAAACATATGAATCAATGGAGTGAGAGAGAAAGTGTGTTACGCAATTGGGGTGCTGGTATGGTTATCATAAAATTTAATGACAGACAAAAAAAAACATTTAGTTTTCAAGTTACTATCGTACTCCTGCAGCAATCGAGGTATTTGACTTAGATTTCATCTTTCTTTTTGGACCCCTTAGCTTTTTCGCTTCCGTATGCTTTTTCAAATGCCTTTCATAGCCCCTTCTTGAGCTGTACTTTGCACCGCAATAACATACATGCCTATCGGTGATTTTCTCGTGGGTAGTTCCATGTTCAACCAAATGTGCACGACTCGAGAATTTCTTCCCACAAGTGTGACACTGGAAGACCCAACCAACAGTGTGACTTAACTTTATATGCATTTTTAAGCAGTTTTTCTTACCGTATTCTACTTTGCAGTAGTCACAAATGAATTTTAGCTGCATATCTTTGTGTTGGACACAATTTTTTTTGTGTTTAGAGAAACAAACGCGGTTCGGAAGTCTTTTTCCGCACCCGCAGATCATAGGTTTGTGTTTAATGTTCATATGCTTATTCAAATGCCCGGAATTTGCGAACGTTTCATGACACTCGAGGCATTCTTCCAGACCCTTCTCGTGTTTGAGCTTATGTGATGCGAGAGCGGTTTCTTTTTCGAAACTTTCTAAGCAAATCGGGCAAGCAAATAGAGCCAAATTATGCGCCTTTGTACAGTGCTGTGCAAAGGCGGCCATATCTAGTATTTCGTAGCAGAATCTGCAAATTTTTTTTCGGAATTCACGTAAATGCATATTGAATTTGAAGAAGCATTGAAATTGGGCGGCACAATTCGGGCAAGACATTTTGGGTTTTCTTTTGTCTACTAACCCTTGCCCACTCTGACCTATTGATTCAATCTGAACCAATCGACTTCTATAGACCATCTGCCGGCGAAGCCGCAATTTAAAACTCTGTAGAGCCTCTTTTCGTGTTGTAATCTTACTAACGTTACATCTGGAAGTGTCCGTATACGTTTTTATATCATTACCAATTTCTATATAAACATTTTTAGCTTTATTTGAGGGTATTAACATAACTAAAAAGTCTGAGATCTGGTTCCAGCGTTTTGCGGACTCCTTGCAAAGTTTAATGAAGGGTACTATTGTTGTTAGGTCCCGACTGCACCGGAGGCAGAGTTTGTTAGGCAGCGTTGTTGTGTACTCGACCTAAAACAATGAGCTTTTGGTCTTCAATGTGTTCTTTACCTTCAATATTCAATTACACGGTAAGGTATATAAATGCAAAGCCGTTTGTTGCGAATTTCAAACGGATAACTTATCAGTATCTTTAAAGAAATACGAAGTAAGAGATCTATGTTTTGAAGACGATATAAAACGTATATATTGGCTTTTGTAATTGGTAGCATCCTTGCTATTCCAGTGTCCGATACGGGTAAATAGTTGTACAAGTTAGTTATAAAGTAGAATGTAATCAACAATTTGATATTTTTCTGCACTGGGTGATGTGGTCGCTAAGCGGGCCCTTTAAAGAAATAAAAAAAAAAACATTAAGAAGATCTTTAGGAACTTTCTGTAAGTACCTTATTTACGCAATTAAAAATTAGTTTCCGTGCCTTTAAGGCAATAGTTTATTTTTTAACAGGTGATTATTTATAAGACCTACGTTGTGGAACGAACGGATAGCATAATCAGTTTACAACGTTTCCACTGCTGGAAACGAACAGAGGGGCAATTCTCGTTATTATAAATTATAATTGTTTTTTGTACATGCATGTCAATGGTAAATTAAATATTAAAGGGCTGGTAATGTCATATTTTATCATTTAAAAATTCTTCACGGCATGCCTTAGCATAATCAGCCTGTAATGTTCCCACTGCTGGGACACAGGCCTCCTCTCTTCGAGAGGGAGTTGGCTGTAATCTACCACGCGGGCCCAGTGCGGGTTGATAGATGTCACATGTCTTCGAATTTTTGGTTCTAGGCCATGCCGGTTTCCTCACGACGTCTTCCTTCACCGTTTTGAGAGCAGTGGTGATGAGATTATTTTACTCAAATTAAAGCGCCTGTCTGGGTTGGAACCCACGACCTAAAACTCGCAAGTTGGGGCCGCTACCATTCGGTCACCACTCATCTTACGTATGCCTTAAATCACGCATATTATGGCAAAGCCCAAGGCATAGTTAGTCCTAAGTTTTGAGCTGCCGACATATCTCGTCGAATTTCGGATAATATTCTTTCGTCATAAATGAAGAAATTGACTTGTATTGTTGTCATTCTATTGAAAAAGTGCACTTTGTGAAAATAATAGGGGTAAGTGTGCATACAAACGAGAGATACGCGTCAAGGGCAGCAACTGCAGCCGTTGACTAGCGTCGACGGCAAAAAAAAAATTTAACCGCTTTATTCCAAAACTAGTTCTAATTTGGGTCCAAGCTTAAATCTTCGAGCCGATTTTCGTATTTCAAACCGTATTACGAGTTACAGACGTAAAGTTCTTAACACAAAATTGACAAATTAGGCGTTTATCACCCTGCACCGGACACCGCTCCGGTTTTTAACTCCGTCTGTAGAATCTCGTTTTGTATACAAAAACCGCACACAGTTGTGAACCAGAGCGGTGTCAGTATCAGTGTAATAACTACCTTAGACACGTGTTTACAATCAGCTATTGTACTTAAAACTTTAGCTGTATCGGAAGAAAGCTCGTAATTAAAAAATGGATCGATGGTTTAAACCTAAGTCTAAATAAAAACCTTGTTCCTAATAAGGGCGTATTATATTTTGTGTAAAAATACCTAATAACGTTTCATAGGGCTAAGCCTGGGCTATACGACCTCCGTCACTCTCTTAGCAGAAGCACTCTCACACTCCTGATGCTTCCTGCTATGATAAAGCAGCCCCCTGCAACTGCTAAACTTCTGATGACAGTCATTACACTCAAACTGCAACAACGGCTCTTTCCCTTTGCTATGGACCGTATTCACGTGTTTTTTAAGCCTATAAGGCAGTCTAAACCTCGCTGGACAGAACTCGCAAGCGTGTTTCAGAACAATTTCAGACTCTCTATGACATTTTCTGATGTGCTCTGACCGTCTAGAAGACGCAGAGAAGGATTCTCCGCAAAATTTGCAGGGGTAGGGGCGTTCGCCGGTGTGTAGGCGAACGTGTTGCATGTAACCTAACTTCGTTTTCAAAACGATGCCGCAGTGCCCACACTGATACGACTCAGTCGACTCGTGTTTTTTGACGTGGGTGGTCATGTGGGCTGCTGCCAGTAACTTCCCGCAGTATATACAAGGTCGATGAGTATTTTTCATATGCACGATTTGTATGTGCGCAGCAACGAACTTCTTCCCGGCGAATTTCTTCTTGCAGTAGTCACAGATGCATTCAGAGTCCGCGCTTCCTCGCATACCAACCTTTATGCTTTTATTCTTCGTTTTAACGGTTATGGTGGCTTTGTTTTTTGTTTTGTGTATGTCTAAACGTGTTTTGTCGAGATTACAGCAGCGTTTGACGTGGTAGTGGTAACATTTTTGGTTTCTGAACAGTTCGTCACAGCCAGGACATGTTTTTGGGGTGTGGACTGACAGATGGGCGTAGTACGCATGCTGGCTCTGGAAGCTTCGGCCACATTCGCCACAAGTACATGCTCCAGACGCATGGGCCTTCGAAAGATGCATCTTATACTGCATGTAAGTACGGAACATAGCTGGGCATTTCTTACAGTCATACGGCTCTCGGTTATGAAAATCAATCAAATGCAAAATCAACTCCTGTCTCGTCATAATTTTAGCGCAAATGTGGCAAGCATGCTGGTTGTTGGACGACTCCTTCAAATGTTGGCACAGATGTTGGGCATACAAGAACCGCTTACCACAGCCTGGGCACTGACATTTGTGACTTTTAACGTTCTCACACCTACTTTTCTGCTTTGGCAACTTTGACGGTTCAGTGAAAACCGGTTTTGTTGCTTCATTTTCCTGCTTACTAATAGAGATTGAATTCTCAGAGAGTACGGCAATAATTCGGTTATTAAAGGCAGTTTGATCTGGTATGCTGTTCAGGAGTTCCAGTGTGGTCTCCCACTGTGTGGCAGCTGTTCGGCACTGGGTCCTGAAGTCCGCTGCTTGGAGTGCTGACACTGAGCATACGGAGCACAGTCCTAGAGGCAGGTCATCATCCAGCCGCACCTGCAACCACCGTACTAGTCAAACGGCCAATAAGCTGTATTCCTCGTGTTGGTTTTATATCTATTTAGAGCTTATATTGTTGTTGGGTTTTTTCTTGTATATATTTATAGATTAGTATAATATGCTTTATGGTACACCACAGACTACCTACAGTATTCTCACTCCTTCCCATTTTTAATCCATCCGAAAGATTGATATAGCGATACAACCCGTAGTATAGATAGTATCACCCTTTGTAAAATTTCTATTTTAATATCTGTTATTTATATGGTGTATGTAATAAAGAGTATTCTTTTCAGTTTTTGTATCATTAGACCCATTTGGTGGTGTGACAGTAGAGTTCGGCAATAATTAAAGATTGTCAGAAGTTTCCGCTATCTGCTAATAACATGGGACTAAAACGACCAGATATACACCTTAGTTTACCATTGATAGAAATTGTAGTAAAGTAGATATATCCACCATATAAATGGGTTTTGTCAATGGAAGAAGAATAGACAAGACAACAGAATAGACAAAATATCTGTCTAAAATCTGTAATTTTGTATATTCTTCCATCGAAAAAAACCTATTTATACAGGATAATTTTTTATTCAGTGCGTAAATTTTTACAGGGTGTTCTACCCATGAATATGAACAACATTCACTATGGGACCATCTCTGAAATCACGAAAAAAAAATCGGCAGATTCATACATTTTGGTCGAGTAGGTATTGAACTTTTATAAGAAACAGCTGATTTTTTTTTTGTGATTTCAGAGATGGTCCCATAGTGAAAGTTGTTCATATTCATGGGTAGAACACCCTGTGAAAATTTACGCACTGAATAAAAAATTATCCTGTAGAAATGGGTTTTTTCGATGGCAGTAGTATTTTACTGAAAGTTAATTAATTTTGGGCTTAACAAATGGATTATGCAACAAAGAGAATAGGGATGCCTTTGCCCAGCAGTGAGACATCAAAGGCTGTTAATAATAATAATTAAGGATTATGCTTACTATTGGAGTTAAATGAATATTTAAAATTCACTGATTTGAAAATGAGTACATTAACACGTTCAGCGCCATGTATATCTTTTGCGATACACACTGTCTAAACACTTGTGTATCCTTCTTGATACACAAGCACCATTCCAGTCTAAGTGCTGTGTATCGCTAACGCGCACACTTTCCATAGATTTTGTATACAAAAATGTTGCCCTGGCCTAGGGAATTTTCCTGGTGTAGTGGTATTGGCATATGGGGCTTGGCGCTGGGCGTGTTAAATACTCAGTGAGTCTGGACCCTCCCTAGCTTACAAATTTATCATAGACTATCAAAAAAAAAAAAAAAAACAGTGATTTCATAGAAAAGTATGTAGGTTGCACTTTTCTAAGATTTTTGCATCGGCAGTCAAAATGTATGGAACAACTAAATTTCTTTTAAAAACCAATGAAAAACTACTATGCTAGCGGTTCTATAATCGTTATGCTTAATTCATAGTTACAGTTTGTGCATTGGATATTTTTTTTTATGTATAAATGTTTTTATTGGAACAGTTTTTCATACAGTTTGATTATCCGAATAAATCGGTTTTCTGAACACCCGTGTTCTTTAATTAGTTTAGTTAATCGGCACTCTACTGTATTTATAATTTATGTTGTGTGAATTTCTGACAGTTGATAATTTTGTTAGGTACACATTTAATGGATTAAAGTATCTTTAACCGAAATAATAACAATACCGAGTGCATAGAATATTTCCTATCGAGATAAACTAGCAACAATATTCTGAAAATTTCTATTTTGTATATTGCCCAGAAGATGATTGTTAATAATATTTTCATTGAGGTAAGTTAAGTAAGTTGACTGCCAGCATAATGTCTGGCAGATTTCATCAAAAATTTTACAGGACCAACCTTGAAATCGTTAAAAAAAATTCAGTTGATCCATACATTATGTGAGTTATGCGAACCGAAATCTATGGATCAACTGACTTTTTTCACGATTTCAGGGTTGGTCCCGTAGTAAAAGTTGATCATAATGATGAGTACAATGACCCCTTTTAAGGATGAAAACGATCAAAATTTAAAGGTGTATAGGAGGTAGGTATTGCTAACTTGTAGGTATTTAAAACTTGAAAAACTGTTGTTGGTTGAATTTACAAAGTCAGTTATGGCTAAAACTTTTTTTTTTGTATAAAACGTACCGAAAATATTTTTACTTCGTAGCAAATTCGCATAATTTATTTAAATTATTCTGCGTAATAACTTAACATTAGAATGCTGTAAGCTGTATGTAACCTATTGTACTTGCATAACATGACGTCATAGCAGACCCCGTAAACGCCTACATTAGGGAAGGCGAAGAGTAAAAGATTTTAAAGCATATTTTAAAACATTCAGGAAGGTTCGGGATCATTTTTAAAAGTATAAACTAACGATTGAATAATAATCAAACAGCAACATCAAACGACTTGACGGAAAAAATAATAAAAATTTTAATTTTCGTCAAATTCTCATCGCGGCCATCTTGCGACCACCGCGGCGGGAAGACGCCGTTCCGTTTTGCACAGAAAATAAACAAATCGTTTGATGCTGAGCTTGTAGATATGCCAAAAATATCGTACCTCGACTCCTGTGATGACTTCTAGCAGCTCAGCAAGCGTCACAGGCTTGTCCCCGTCCATCATAACCGTATCTTCTAAATGAACTTGTCCTTCTGTGGTATCTCCCATACATATTCGGCATCTATCTGACCCGTCTCCACGCACTATATGGGACACTAACGCCTTTATATCCACTTGGCGGCTCATTTTTAGTATTCTTTACAATAATGAATAGTATTTTCGCAGATTTTTCAATAATTATCCTGAATTCAGTACGTCACATGCACCGCTGTGAATTTTTTTGACGTTTCTAATTAGAGAGGTGCGTGGAAGTTTTACATGTCAACATTTCGATTTAATCGATTAAGTTAGATACAAAATCGATTGTAAATATTTTAAGTCGAGTAGTCATGTTGCCTTTAGTTTAGTGGCTGGTATATTATAAAACGAAAAGCAACTCTTTTAAGAATGATCTTTTAACTCCGCCCCTAAGGTGACCCACTGACCGATCTTTTTTTAAGCTCGCTCATGATAATTATGTATTGCTATTGTGTCATTTGTGTCGTTGTATGTGTGAGTAACTAAACACTGGGATTTGTAATTGTTTCCATCCAAATACCAGTGGTCCATTTTCTTTCCTATTGCCCACACTATTTATCTTCTAACTCTAACTATCAAAGATGCACGGATAAGTTATATACCTATCTTTTGTATCGCCAAAGTTAATGAGCTAAAAATAAAATAGTTTTTATTTAATAATATTTATTTTGTGTACAACCTATTTTATATAGATTTTTTAATTTATTTACAGTAATATATTCAAATATATAATTTATAAATTAATAGTCTATAAGTAGCATCTGACGGACCTCTGCGAGTTGGTTTCTGCCCCTCTCGTATGCCTTCAGACGTGATTTATTTTATAAAATGTGCATTTTGTCTAATTATATTAAAATTAATCGATGCAACACTGACCTAATGATTTAATCGATTTTACTCAGCAGGTTCCTCCTCTAAAAGAAACCGTTCCTTTTCCCTTCAACAGCCAATCAGAACCACGTTTAGTTACTACACCTAAACTTTGTATACCCGTCATCCACTGATTGTAATAAAAATAATATTAACTTATTTGGAATGAATTATTGAATCAAAGTACACGATGTGACGGAATTTATTGTTCCTGTTTAGCAATAAATTCTTATTCATGCTTCGAAATAGATTTGAATAAAAATAAATCTTAATTTTACCCATTTCGAGGTAACAAAACAAAGTATAGCAACCCTGGCAACCCATCTAAAGTCAGCTGTCAAAATGTCAAAGTCATTCATCATTATTTCATTCAGTTTTGTTTGTGGAAATATCTAAGTCAAAATGGTAATTTCATTTCATTTTTCTAGGATAATCCTTGATATTTTCGCATTTTAATTAATACAGGTTAAAAGAGCACGGTGTACATAATACGGCCGCACCGATATTTTGTGTGATTTGTGTGTATTTTCTTGTGAAAAACTGATACAAAAAGTTGAGGGTTAAACTTCGGGAAATATTCATATTTTTGTGGATTCTGACTAATTTTCTCGTGAAAAACAGCCGCTATGGGTATGAAAAAGTGTTCTTATCACTATCGTCACAGCTAATCATATTAAAAAGTGCTATTTTATTGAAAAAATATCCGGCTTTCAGTCGATGTTCAATTGTCATTCATTGTCTATGAAAGTATGATTTCAGAATCGCAAATGTTCATGTGACCCGCGATAAAACCTTTAAATACTTAAATTAAAACTTCTTTGTTAACACATATGGACATAGTAACATGTAATACATCCTCTAAAACTTTAAATTACAATATTTTCTTAGTTATTTTGGAATAAAACCTAAATTCTTTGTTTTCAGTACTTTACATTAAAAATACACACATATTCAGTCTTCAGTCCTTTATTATATATTGTATCCTTTAGATCCTCTGATATCCTTTACACTCTCTGCCATATGCAAAATACGCGCAATAACATGGAGATGCAGACACCAGCCCATATTACCATTGTATGCTCGGAGCAAAAGTTCTACAGTAGATCACTAACTAACCAGCCTGTATTGTCCCACTGCTGGGCAAAGGTTTCCCTGTCCCTTTACCACACAATTCTGTCTTGCTAGTGCTGGCCAGTCCTTTCGGTAGGAGTCAAGCTCGTTGGACTGCCGCAATAGGATTGTGCGTATCGTAGGACGCAACCAGTAGTTCTCTTAGCCCATTTGTCATCTGACATGCGGCAAACATGTCCGGCCCAGTAGACCACTAAACAATAACAAATACACTATCATCACTACTTGTTTGAGCCAGAATATGCATCAAACTTTGCCCCAAACACTCATAACAACGAAAACAGAACTAAAATAGTATTCATGGTTATGTTACAGCAACCACAGATCCTATTGCTGAAGGAGGGGACGGACCAGTCGCAGGGCAAGCCGCAACTCATCTCCAACATCAATGCCTGCCAACTCGTTGTAGATGCTGTGAGTATACGTCATATATTTTGTGTAATAGTACTATAATTTGGTTAGACTGGAAGCCGACCCAATCTTAGTTGGGAAAAGGCTAGGCAAATGGATTGCTACTATTGGAAATATTGTCATGCTGTGAGTGAAGCGGATTGAAAGAAAATTCGTTTATTAGGACTCGCACAGACTGAAATAAAAACTAAATAAATTGTCTATGATATAAACACAGAAAAAAAAAAAACAGTATGAAAAAGCAAGTCCTGTCATCATCTGTTTAGCCTTTTTCCAACTACGTCAGGGTCACCTTCCAGCTGTATACCAATATTTTATATTGGGCGACAGCCTATCTGACCTCCACAACCCAGTGACTGGATAATACGATAACCCTTGCTAAGACTGGTTGTCAAACTTTTGGGCATCTGACGACCCGTAACGACTGTCAAGTATGAGGCAAAATAAAGCCTACTTCTGCATGGTGTTAAATCATATGCCAACATGAAAAGATCACAGTAACTTTTGTGACTATCACTGTCCCTCTGTCAATAAAAAGGTACCAGCTAAGTAATAAGCCAATGATTATAACATACGGATCCAATTTCTGAAGAGCTGTGTGGATCATGATAGTAGAAATGAGGCTTACAATTACAACTACCATAAAATAATTTACCCCTATCCCTTACCAATCTGTCCCTACCCGACTATTATCTATGGTACCTGGAACCAACAAAAAATCATCACTTTTTGAACAACTTAATAAGCTTTTACAAAATATTTATTCACTTTACGCAATTTTTATCAATGTTACCCATACTCCTCATTACCGACTTGACTTAATTTTTATCAACACTACTTCATTATCAATTTTACCCTCATCTAATCAGATGAGGGTAAAATTGATAATGAAGTGGTGTATAATGAATACATAATCATGTATTCTACGCACCTCTGATTGCTAACCTGGTTACCAACTTTACTCTCACCTCATTACCACCCTTACCCGACCTGCGCCCTAATTGCGGAACACACTTATCAGTCTGAATCATTTTGAAGGTTATTGCTAATCCATTGCTTCATATGCTCTAAAAATGTGTCTGCTCAACAACATAAATAACACAATGAATGTTGTTGAACTGTCCAAATGAGACCCATTGCTACTGATAGTGTGTTACATCGCTGATTACCGACTTTACTCTCATCTGATTGTCAATTTTACCCTCCCCTGATTACACATCACACTTTACCCTCAACTGATAACCAATTTTCCCTCGCCGGAATGCCAACTTTACCTACCAATTTACCCTCATCTGGTTACCAACGTTGCCTTCACCTGATTACCAACTATACCCAAACATTACCAATTTTACCCTAACATTACCAATTTTACCCTAACCTAAAAATCTTACCAACTTATTGCACATTTTATCCATATTAGTCCTGTTATAATGGTTTATTTTATAGGGATTCTTACAAGTCCCATCATTAGGATACAAGTAAAGATATATCCTAACCAAAGTATTTGTTTGAAGGTCCGCACCACCCTCGGCCCTCGTGGCATGGACAAACTCATCGTAGACCATAATGGCAAAGCGGTGATCTCTAACGATGGAGCTACTATCATGAAGCTGTTGGACATTGTCCATCCCGCTGCCAAGACACTGGTGGATATCGCCAAGTCACAGGATGCTGAGGTTAGTAAGATTATGACTGGACGTTAAAAGAGACTGTGACCTCGGAGTTTGTTTCGGCCTTTCGTCTCAGTAGTCAGATAGGAAACGCCGTACTCATCTAGTTTTTAAAATATGATTGACGTGTAAAAGTGTTTGTGTAAACCTACTTACAGAAATAAAATCATGTATCATTAACAGTGATTTTGGTTTGTATTGCAAGTTAATATTCTTTATTGTTCTCTTATTATCACAAACAGTACAAAGCCAAGGTAACACTTAATAGAGACTGGTGTCTATTGTAGGTAAAACCTGTATTATAGATCACCAGGCACCAGGAGAGTTGAAAGTGCCCAAACGTTCAAAGAGCGCGGTTTAGCGAGTGAGAGATCAAGAGTTCGAATCCTATCATTTGCCTTAATAATGAGATATTTCCCCTGGTACCAACATCTTTAGCCTTAGTTCAAGGGTTTATTTGCGGTATGGTATTGACAAGGAATCCATTTATTTTGTCGCTTAACAGCGCCGTGTGAGCATACTTGGAACATAAGTAATAAAATTAGTTTGAATTCAAGTATCAAGACTCATATACAAATAGATACATAAAAGGATATACAGACAGTATAAGCACAGACAAAAACGAACACTCACAAAGTAGCAATATGTCTGCTGCAGCATTGCCGGATATAAGGGCAATCCAGTCTGTTGGCAGGACAGAGTTGGCGATGATGGCCAGTGAAAAACATGTAACGGCCGAACCCAATAACCTATTGATAGATAGCTACTGATGGTAGCCAGTATAATTATAACTGTCAGTATAACATAATTATACATATCGCTACTGATACAGATCATTGGGACGTTAAAACCAGAGACAGATAGTATATTTTCTACCTCCAGTATGCCAAAAATGGTGATAGATTGATAATTAGGTTCGGTTGTTAGTAGGTAACAATATTAGCCGATGATTATAATAAACGGATCCAATTTCTGAATGGTGGTGAGGATCATGATAATAGAAATGAGGCTAATCATTAAAAAAACACAAGTAACTTAACACATAACATCACGCCAGAAATCCCCGAAGGGTAAGGCAGCGGTGTACGCACGACAACATATCAAGCTATACATTTCCAGTATAAGCTGACTTTGTACGATAACCCTATAAAATGTAAGGTCAGCTAAAACTGGAAATGTTTGGCTTGATATGTAGTCGTGTGTACAGACACCAGCAGGTCAAGCTACCAGAAACTGTCAAATTTATCCAATCAACCTTGAACCTTAATGCTTTAGCGAGAAAGTTGAAAATCTATGAAATAAATTTTACAGATTCTAGTAGCTTGATGTGCTGGCGACTGTACCTACACAACACAAACCGCAGACACCATAGACAAACAAAAATAATGAAATAAGTATAAAAAATATGTAAAAACACGGATACAAAGGTTTCTCTACTTTCAGGTTGGCGATGGCACCACATCAGTCGTCATATTGGCTGGAGAACTCCTGAAGAGGCTCAAGCCTTTTGTTGAAGAGGGTATGTCAAAGTTTATTCTGAAATTGAAGCTCGGGCTATATATAAGTACTAGCAGAACCCCGCGGTTTCACCCGCATAAGTTTCGATCCCGTGGGAATATCGGGGTAAGAAGTATCCTATGTGTTAATCCTGGTTATGAACTATCAGTGCGGGTGAAACCGCGGGGCACAGCTAGAATCATCATATTATCTCTTCACCACCCTTGGTTGACTGGTAGAGAATGCCTAAGGCATTAAGTCCGCCTTTGTACCTTTTTGTGCGAAAAGTTTAAATAAATAAATGCACTCGTTATAAGGCTGTTCACGAGAGTTGTTAACGAGCGAGATAGCACAGAATTACAAGGGTGTCTTGACCCAGGCTTTTATAGGTTTTTCCTGAATTAATCCATGCCAATGATTATAACAAACGGATCCAATTTCTGACATTTAATGAGGATCATGTTTACAACCAATGAGGCTTTCTCCATACAACAGATATGACATACATACATAATCAGCCTATACTGTTCCCACCGCTGGGACACAGGCCTCCTCTCTGTGAGAGAGAGTGGGCCATAATCCACCACGCGGTCCCAGTCCACTAGACCACCACTACTCTTCATATTATTACATGGGAATATAATAGCTCGCATTATTACATGGAAATGAAACAAACCTAACAAAATGATAAGATACCAAAGATATTTAGAGAACTGCCTATGAATATATTTCAAAAAGGACTCGGAACATGGCTTATTGAAAATTGCTTCTATACTGTTAATGAATTTTTTAATTATACATGAATAGTGTAATTAAATTAATTTTGGCATTTCTGTAATTCAATTAATTTTGACATTTCTGTAATTTAATCAATTTTGACATTCCTGTATTTTTATTAATTTTGACTTGCCTGTATTCTTATTTTGACATTTGGAATTACTTTTTTTTATTGACATTTTCTAACATAATTTTTAATGAATCATGAATCAAAAAAAGCAAACAAAACAATCAATCAATCATGGCACATCCAAAATTTGCATGCTGAATTTAGTAGGCGGAATATGAAGTACTATGAATTGTATTATGACATCTGTAAGCAAAATATTTCAGGCAAATAAACGATTATTATTATTATAACGTGGATATACAAAAGTAGGTATTTTATGTTAGAAGAGCAGTGGTGGAACCCAGACAGGCGCTGTACTTTGTGTAAATTATTTCATCACCACTGCTCTCAAAACGGTGAAGGAAAACATCGTGAGGAAACCGACATGTCCTAGAACCCAAAATTCGAAGACATGTGACACCCACCAACCCGCAATGGGCCCGCGTGGCGGAATACAGCCCACTCCCTTTCACTGAAAGGAGGCCTGTGTCCCAGCTGTGGGGACATTATAGGCAGATTATGTATGTTATCAACCAGGCTCCACTGAAAAGTTCCTAACACGTAACAAAAATCGTATATTTGTTCAGGAGTACACCCCCGCATCATCGTGCGTGCCGTTCGCGTGGCTGCTAAGTTAGCTGTAGACCGCGTCAAGGAGCTGGCTGTCAAAATTGACAACAAATCGCCCGAGGAACTGAGGTATGTCAGTTTTATGAATGTCAAGTCCGTTGATATATTTACGGTAATTATTAACATTTATGTATTAATATAAAATTCGGTTTTAAATGTCAGTTAGAATATTGTAAGCCAATGATTATAACAAACGGATCCAATTTCTGAAGAGCTGTGTGGATCATGATAGTAGAAATGAGGCTTACTATAACTACTTCACCTAGACCATTTACAACTTTTCATCCATTTTAATCTTTACCCCAGATCATTATCAATTTTACCCAAACCCTTATCAACTTTACCCATGCCATTATCAACTTTACCCATGCATTTATCAACGTTACCCATGCCATTATCAACTTTACCTATGCCGTTCTCAACTTTACCCATGCCATTATCAACTTTACTCATACCAACTTTACCCAAGCCATTATCAACTTTACTCGTACCAACTTTATCTGTATACCATTATCAACTTTACCCGGACCAACTTTACCTCTATACCAATATCAGCATTATCCAATGGTTATGGTTTTACACCATCCTTTACCCAGCCAAAGCTTATAATCACTCATCTTTACCAGGGAGCTGCTCACCAAGTGCGCTTCTACGGCCATGTCTTCGAAGCTCATTCACCAGCAGAAGGGACACTTCTCCAAGATGGTGGTTGATGCCGTCTTGTCTCTGGATGCTCCTCTCTTGCCTCTGGATATGATTGGTAAGTGTAATATGTAATACATCATTTGTATATTCCTCAGTATGCAGGGTGGATGACAGGTACTGTATACAGGTTGGAAGGGACTATACAGGGTGGCATGGTTCGGACTGTATACAGGATGGCAGGGACTGTATACAGGATGGCAGGGACTGTATACAGGATGGCAGGGACTGTATACAGGATGGCAGGGACTGTATACAGGATGGCAGGGACTATACAGGATGGCAGGGACTGTATACAGGGTGGCAGGGACTGTATACAGGGTGGCAGGGACTGGATACAGGGTGGCAGGGACTGGATACAGGGTGGCTGGGACTGTATACAGGGTGGCAGGGACTGTATACAGGGTGGCAGGGACTGTATACAGGGTGGCAGGGACTGGATACAGGGTGGCTGGGACTGTATACAGGATAGCAGGGACTGGATACAGGGTGGCAGAGACTATACAGGGTGGCTGGGACTGTACACAGGGTGGCTGGGACTGTACACAGGGTGGCAGGGACTGTACACAGGGTGGCAGGGACTGTATACAGGGTGGCAGGGACTGTATACAGAGTGGCAGGGACTGTATACAGGGTGGCAGGGACTGTATGCAGGACGCGCAAAGTGAAACCATGAATTCAGCACATGATTCTAGAACCCCAGTGTAGAAAATTTTCGTTGGTTATAAAAAAAATCTGCAGTTTCATAGAAAAGTGCAATACTTACGCAGTCAAAATGTATGGAACAGCAAATTTTTTTAAAAATACCCAACATTATCAGCCAATATTGCCACTGCCATAGTGGGCCATAGTCCACCTCGCGGGCACAGTGCAGATTGTTTTTTTTTTTAACATCTTACGAAAAATTTCTACGCAGGGCAGGGGGTGCAGAATCATATACTGAATCCATGGTCACAGGTGGCGCGTTGATGTCCCTGCCACCCTGTGCAGGAGGTTTCAACTTTGTCACACCACATTTTCCAATGAAAAAGTTGTAGGTCGTAGGTTCGAACCCGGACAGGCGCTTTACTTTGCCTAAATTATTTCATCACCACTGCTCTCAAAACTGTGAGGGAAAGCATCGTGAGGAAACCGACATGTCCTAGAACCAAAAATTCTAAGACATGTGATATCTACCAACCCGCACTGGGCCCGCGTGGATTAAGGCCCACTCCCTCTCACAGAGAGGAGGCCTGTGTCCCAGCAGTGGGGACATTATAGGCCGATTATGCACACTTTCCAGCCTTTCTTCAAAGCCCAAGTTTCTCCATCCAACCTAATATGTTCTTCATCATCCAGGAGTCAAGAAGATCTCGGGTGGAGCCCTAGAAGAGTCCTTCTTGGTCGCTGGCGTTGCGTTCAAGAAGACATTCTCCTATGCTGGATTTGAGATGCAGCCTAAGAACTATGAGAACTGCAAGATTGCTCTTCTCAACATTGAGCTTGAGTTGAAGGCAGAAAGGGATAACGCTGAGGTGAGTACCATACATAATGACGAGTGTAAAATAGTAAATTCTTCACCGAGGGGAGAAAGTGATAAATTACTAACGAAGGTGTAGTTTGCCTTAATTAATACACACAAGTTGGAAATCGCACTTTCTTCAAAGTCTAAGCATTTATTTCAAATATGCACATAAAGCCTTTTATGTGCATATTTGAAATAAATGCTTTGACTTTTTTCACGTTTGAATGTCAAAAATTACAGTAAAATAGAATTGATTCTAGTCGCCCCTTCCAAAAGGTAGTTTTCGTATGGAGAAGAATGGCAAGAAACTCCACCGTTATTCTTTTAAAATGTTTTACAATATTTTGCATACATTAATTATATTATATTAATAAGTCCCCGTATCCGATTTTGCCGAATCATGTCGACCCGAACAAGCTTAACATGTTTAAGAACCTACATGATTACCGAATATCACGTTTAAAAAAGAACCGACTTCCAAAAAAACAGTAATAAGTAAAAATAACTGATTTCGGAAGTGTCTTTAGTTTTGTATTTTGTGTCTGGCCAATGATTATAAACAACGGATCCAATTTCTGAATGTTAGTGAGGATCACACGTATTATGAGGCCTTTCACAAGCAACAGTCAATGGCGCGGAACTAACTTCTGCTCGCGGCTTCGCACGCGTGAATGTCGGAAAATTATCCCACGGGAACGTGTTACCAAGACAAAAAGTAGCCTATGTCCTTCTCCAGGATGCCATCTATCTCCTTGCCTGCCTGCTTAATTTTTATCGAAATCCGTTCAGTGGTTTAGGCGTAAAAATATTTCACGAGTTTTATTTTTTTTTGCGCGGAAACCCTAATTCCTTTTCTAAAATAAAAATCAATTTTTGATTTTTTTTTCTGTCTGTTTGTTCCTGCTAATCTACGAAACGGCTGGGCCGATTTTGATGAAATTTCCTACGGGGATACTTTGAATCATGGAGAAGGACATAGGCTTTACTTTTTATCGACATACCACGCGGGCGAGGCAGCGAGCGGAAGATAGTTTATTTATAAAGATACAGACACTAAACATCGTTGATCTCTTCACAGGTGCGGGTGGACAATGTGAAGGAATACCAGAAGGTGGTGGATGCTGAGTGGCAGATCTTGTATGAGAAGCTGGCAGCCCTCCACGCCAGCGGAGCCAACGTGGTGCTGAGCAAGCTGCCCATCGGAGACGTGGCTACACAATACTTTGCTGACCGGTGAGTAGAAAGAATGAACGAAAAAGTATGTACTGCGACTCATAAACTAAACTAAATCAAAAATGAAAAACTAAATAATATAAAGAAAAATGAAAGGGAAAGACCTATACAGGCCAAAAGGCTCTTATCTCAGCATGATGCTGCGATATTTAAAAAATAAATGTCGTCGTCAACTTGTGACAACTATCACCCCTCCCGCACCGCGCAGCTACCTCAGGCAACGTCTCAATTTTACGGTCGCCCTATATCTTGAAAAACTAGCTTTGTGTAAACTGGGCAATCCTATCATTCTACTTATAATATTATAAATTTGAAAGTTTGTATGGATGGATGTTTGTTACTTACTCTTTCACGCAAAAACTACTAAACGGATTTGAATGAAATTTGGTACACAGATTTAGTTTATAACCAGGATTAACATATAGGATAGTTTTTATCCCGATATTCCCACGGGATCGAAAGTAATGCGGGTGAAACCGCGGGGCGCAGCTAGTACAGTCACGAGCACCAATATGTCAACACACGGCAACTTTCAATTCCGATTTTTTCGTGAAATAACGAATGCAACCTTGAAATAAGACACATTACATAAACCTATGGGTTCGAAATTGCTTTGTTCGTAATAACAAAGTTTAATTAAAAAATAAAGGAGCGAAGGAGAGGAGAGGAGAAATTAATCGCTTTTGAATAAAGCCGAGTGTATACATACTTTTGTTCGTGACTGTACTGTAAACAAAGATTTCCACACTATTCAAAAAGGTTATTTGCCCCTTATATCTCAACATTCTTTCATTTATATGAGGGGGGCCCGTGGCTAAATAATAACAGCCGCACAGGTCGATCGGTCAGGTTAAGCTACGCTTGCCGCGGTTGGTCTGTGGATGGGTGACCATCTTTACATACCGAGACCCCTCCGTGCCTGGGAAAGCACGTTAAGCCGTTGGTCCCGGCTGTCATTCGTGGATCTTTGACAGTCGTTACGGGTAGTCAGAAGCCCGAAATTCTGACAAACAGTCTTACCAAGGGGTATCGTATTACCCAGTAACTGGGTTGTGGAGGTCAGATAGGCAGTCGCTCCATGTAAAATACTGGTATTCAGCTGCATCCGGTTAGACTGGAAGCCGACCCCAACATAGTTGGGAAAAGGCTAAGCAGATGATGATTCTTTCATTCATCTCAACATTTCCTTCACAGCGACATGTTCTGCGCGGGCCGCGTGCCCGAGGAGGACTTGCGGCGCACGCAGCGCGCGTGCGGGGGCGCAGTCCTCAGCTCCGTGCGCGACCTGGCGCCCGGCGCGCTGGGCTCGTGCGCCGCCTTCACCGAGAAGCAGGTCGGCGGCGAGCGGTACAACATCTTCACTGGTGAGTGTATAGAAAGAAAGAAAATACATTTATTTGGCACATATTAAAAGACACACAATACACGAAAGAAAGAAAGAAAAAAAAAGTTTATTACGAGTTCGTGAAACACAAAATACAAAATTAATAAAATAAAAAATAACCAGATACATACATCAGATAAAACAAACAATAAAATAAAAAAACGATTAAATAATAAGTGTGAAGTTCGATGTAAGAAATTAGCAAGAAAGTGTGCCTCACAGCTGCGCCAAAAAGGCCCAGTTCAGCAAAAATGCAGACAACTAGTGCCTGGCGCTGGTTTTCAACTGGACCTGGTGTGTGAGGTGACGGATGTAAATCATTACATCATTACGTCATGTACATTTTTCTTTTTGATGCATACTACTACTGGTACTGTTAGTCAAAGTCAAATCATTTATTTCAAATAGGCACATAAAAGGCACTTTGAACGTCAAAAATAAAATTGATTCTAGTCGCTCCTTCCAAAAGGTAGTGTTCGTATGGAGAAGAATGACAAGAAACTCCACCGTTACTCTTTTAAAATGTTTTACAATATTTTGCATACATTCATTCTATAATTATATTTGAAGACGATGCACCTAAAAATAAAATTACTATACCACATTAGGTAAAAGAATTAAAATGAATTAATGAAACCATGACATATAAATTAACTATGTGATAGAACATGGTGCTCACATATTGTCAAACATCCAACTGCTGCCTATAGACTCCCCCCAAGCACATCCATTTCGACCGGTTCTGTGCTTCTCGCATCCAACAGGTTCCTGCGGCCTTCACAAAGTCGTCGGCCCACTTTGTGGGAGGCCTTCCAACGCTACGTCTTCTACGCATTTTAGTAACGTTGCTTAAGGTGGATGCTCCAAGGTATCCCGCGAAATTCAAATTTTCTTACGTTTTTTGCAATTTGCTGGTCAGTACTAAGTTGTACGTTGATTAAAATATGATTCGCGGCCGTAAAGAATATGTATTTACAGAATTATAATCATTAGAATCAGTAATACAACTTGTTAAGTTAGCATAATCCTAAAATGTCAAGATTTCATGAAATAGTCATTCAGTAGGATTACTTGATCTTATAGAGTTGTGTTGATGACTTTAATGATTATAACTCTGTAAATACATATTTGTTACGGCCGCGAATCATATTTTAATCAACTTACAACTTAGTACTGACCAGCAAACCATATCATTTATTCTTGCTCAACACATTAAGGGCGGGTTGATTCACGTCCACTTGACGCACGTATATGTCAAAAATGGCGCTATCGTCAAACAAAAAAAAAAATTGTTGTTTCACAAAATTATGACGTGGACTTACGTCGAATAATAACGTTGACTTACGTCAAATAATAACGAGTACGTAATCGTTAATATTGGACGTACGTATGTAACGTTAACCAACCGTTTGAAACAACCGGCCCTAAGGGCCGAGTTTTTGATCCGTGGTTAACTGAACCAGTTGTTAAAAATAGTAACTAATGGTTAAATTTTTGCAAAATGTGTTTTTTATCCATTGTTAGTTTATCTAGTGGTTATTTTTTAACTAATAGTTCATTATTGGATCATGATATTATATCATTAGATAAATTAACAATGGATAAAAAACACATTTTGCAAAAAAAAAATCCCATTAGTTACTATTTTTAACAATTGGTTGAGTTTAACTACGGATCAAAGAACCTGCCCTAAGCTGTTAATATTAGTTAACAATGAGTAACACTGCTCAGCCGTAAACATGACACATCGATCTTTAGAAAGAAACTTTCATATCAGTATAAATGACAGAGGTGAAGTTCTACAAAGCCGAATTCAAACCCGATGTGCATACACACCATTACATGGAAATGCTTTTGGAAACTGGGCGTTTGCTTGTTTTCTACCATTCGTAAGAACCTTACATTACATGGAAGTGCTCGAGGAAATGCTCCACTGTATACTCACCTTTAGCCGAATTTCATTACCTATCCTTTGTAAACCCTCTCCCTTACGCGGTGTCCTGCGTGAGCGAATACGATGCGACGCGATGCTGCGAACGCGATCAACTCAACGGCATACCCTGTCTGCGGCAAGACGCGACTTAACGCGTACTTATTTTGAAGGCGACCAGACGCGTCACCACGAACTACGAGCAAAATAATACCGTACTTCTCCATGACTCGAGAAGTAATGACCAAAATCGCGTATGACATTTGTCGCGTGTAGCTTCGCGTCGCATTACGTCGCGTCGCGTCGCGTAGTATTCGTCGCTCATGCAGGACACCGCGTTATCCATGTGACTACCTCTATTCATTCCTAGTTCCTAATCCTGTCCTTTTCTACAGGTTATGACAAAGAAGTAGCGCCCGATGGTAAGACATTATTACAAATAAGTTGTATTTTGATTTAGTTGGTGTTTGTAAAGAAAAATTCTTTTCATTGGTGTTAGAGCATAAAAAAGTATACCATCGTAAAACTATAAAAAAGAGAAAATAAAGATTATTGGTCGTTTTATTTAGTAACTAGCACCGCCCCGCGGTTTCATCCGCATGAGTGTTGTTGATCCCGTGGGAATATCGGGATAAAAAGTATTCTATATGTTATTCTGATGTAGTTTCATCAAAATCCGTGCAGTAGTTTTTGCGTAAAAGAGTAACAACATCCATCCATCCATTCATCCATCCGCGTGTTCCATCTTCGCGTATACAATCAAATCAAGTCATTTATTCAAATTAGGCTGAGAATCAGCACTTTTCGAACGCCAAAATTACAAAAGATAACACTTTTCATTGACCATATTTGCCATAATTAATTTCAGGTATTGCAAAATATTCACAGAATTATTCTAATTAGAAATAAACCCGAGTAAGAACACCCACAAACAGTGACATTTCGGAGACCTCACGATACACTAGCGCCTCTAGCGGCGAATTCATATACTAAAGCCCTTATTCATGTCTTCCAACATCTGTCACAGACCGCCATTCAAATATTATACGTTATTATGTCGTAGTTAAAGTAAACCCGCTTGGTTTGTTTAAAAAGTGCTGTTAATACCGTCTCTAGCAGTGGCCACTGAGGCGTCTTCATGCACTGAGGGTATCGTAGCTGTTCATAGTCGGTGCCGACCCCTTTCTTATTACCTTCCTTCATTATTAACAACTTCCTCTTCAACTCCTCAGGCTGTCCCGCGGCCAAGACCTGCACGCTGCTCCTCCGAGGAGGCGCTGAGCAGTTCCTGGAGGAGACGGAGCGCTCCCTGCATGACGCCATCATGATCGTAAGACGCACCATCAAGAATGACGCCGTGGTTGCTGGTGAGTTTATTATATATAACCATTGAACCCGAAAGACATAAAACACAAAATACTTGTATAATCTTTATGATAATATGTAAAAAAACTTTTTTGCAAAAAAATACAACCAACTTCCAAAAAAACACTACAAAGAGAAAAATAACTTTAATTTCGGAAGTCGGTGTCGTTGGCGCATTTTCATTGTTTGCCACCGACTTCCGAAATTAAAGTTATTTTTCACTTTGTAGTGTCGTTTTTGGAAGTCGGTTGTTTTTTTTTTTTTTTGCGAAAAAGTTTTTATTTTTCACTTTTAAGTTGTAATTTTTAGCAGTAATTTTGGTTTAAAAACCAAACTACTGAACCGTTTTTGATGAAATTTCTATGGGACCATTTGGGAAGTATACCCTTTCCAACAAAAAAAGAATATTTCAAATCGGTTGGCAAGCGACGGAGTTATGCGCGAACAACATTAAAAAAAAAAATACAGACATCCGAATTGAGAACCTCCTCCTTTTTTAGAAGTCGGTTAAAAATCGAAACAAAAATAAATCTAGGACTTGGCTCCTACACGCAGCGAAAATAGCTACCTACTTACCAGTAATAGAATTATTTATGTTGTTGTTATTAAGTTTTGATGCTAATGTAATTATTTAATTTTCACGTATAAATTTATTTTGATTTTAGTTTCTATAATTCAGATTTTCAACTTCGTCATCCATGTGTGATGTTCCTCTTCCCCTCTTTTTTGAAGCCATGAAAAGGCGCTTTTCCACGACATGGTCATCTGTTCGTCGAAGTACAGACACCAGCAGGTCAACCGACGCGAAACTGGCAAATTTTCCCATTTAACCTTGAACCGTAATGCTTCAGCGATAAAGTCGTATGTACAGACGCCAGCACATCAAGCTACTACAATCTGTCAAATTTCTTTAATAGATTTTCAACTTTATCGCTAGAGTATTAAGGTTCAAGGTTAATTGGGAAAATTTTACAGTTTCGGGTAGCGTGACCTGCTGGCGTCTGTACATGACCGTTCCATCTCAGTCCGGACTCTTCTACTTTTAGCTATGTATCAAACAATAATTTTGCTGTGCACTGACAGGGCCTACAACGGTTCTTAGCTCTAAGCTGAATATGAGTATGACTTGTATGCACAAAGAGTTCGTGCATAAGACATGGTGCAGTATGCGTCGTGACTAACACATGTAATACCGTTCCGCCGTCTTAGGGTGCTTTTCCACCAGAGATGTCCTATGCTACGTTGCTATGGATGCGTTTGATATCCAACAATCATATAAAAAAAAAAAAAAAAATATAATTGATTAATTATGTAATAATAAAGCATTTAATTGATATTATTTACCTGAACGTGACTTTGTATAGTATAGATTCAGACTTATTACTGAAAAAACTAATATTTATACACCAATTTTATTGGTAGGACATAGAGCTCGACCAAAATGTATACTAATTAAGACCTTATTGTAATACCTGTGTTCACAAATAAATAATGGTTGATTCATTGATTCATTGGTGCACATAGCTTAGCACTGGTGGAAACGGATTAAACTAAGATATCAACTGGGCTGGATTGAGGGTAAGAGTGAGCCCATTGTCAATAAAAAAAAAAAGATGTTTTTTATATGGAAGGATGCGTGCTATGGATCTGTGCTATGGATCTGTGCTATGGATGCGTGCTATGGATGCGTGCTATGGATGCGTGCTATGGATCTGTGCTATGGATGCGTGCTATGGATGCGTGCTATGGATGGTCGCGAGTGGTGTGGCTGTGTGCCGCCCTCGCCGCTTCCCTACTATCGATACATCGCATAGCTCGCGCTGCGCATCTTCCTCGCGCAGCTACTTTGCGGCGCATCTTCATAGCACATCTTACTCGCACCGCTACATAGCTTCGTATCAGTGGAAACGGTCACATAGTTTCACAGCTTAGCTATTACATCCTCGCAGCATAGCTGCATAGCACATCTCTGGTGGAAAAGCAGCCTTAACACACACGCACACCTGCTTGCTTGTACAAGTGCAGTGGTGACGTAGTGGTAACGGCCCCCCTTACTTACGAGTTGCAGGTCTTGGGTTCGAACTTCGAACCCAGGCTGGCACTTTATTTTGTGTAAATAATTTCATCACCATTGCTCTCAAAACGGTGAAAGTTGCAAGCCAATGATTATAAACAACGGATCCAATTTCTGAAGAACCATGAGGATCATGTCAGTAGAAATGAGGCTTACAACTACATACCTATAAAAACTTTTAAACAACTATGTTGGGGTCGGCTTCATTTTACATGGAACGACTGCCTATCAGACCTTCACAACCAACTGTATAACACAATATCCCTTGGTAGGACTGGTTGTTAGACTCTGGCTTCTGACTACCCGCAACGACTGTCAAAGATCTACGAATGACAGTAGGGACCAACGGCTCTATGTACTTTCTGAGGCGAGGAACAGACGGGTGATTGAAATGTTAAAAAACTATGTTTGTTACCTCTGCCGTCCCTCTATACAATGTGATAGGGGTGGGACTTCTAACCCGTTAAGGCTGAGTACTACATCTAATTTTATCGACAAAAAAAATAATATGGGGGGTTGAACCCCCTCCAAAAAAATTCAGAAATGATTTTTCTCACCAAAACATTATCAAACATATGAAAAAAGTAATGAATTAGTTAGCCAAGGTTATTAGCTACCGTTTGTCGTTTTTAGGGTTCCGTAGCCAAATGGCAACGGAACCCTTATGGATTCGCCATGTCTGTCTGTCTGTCCGTCCGTCCGTCCGTCCGTCCGTCCGTATGTCACAGCCGCTTTTTTCCGATTTTCACACAAAAATAGAAAAAAAACATATACTTAGAACTGAAACTCAAAATTTTTTTTTTCATCAAACCCATACGTGTGGGGTATCTATGGATAGGTCTTCAAAAATGATATTGAGGTTTCTAATATCATTTTTTTCTAAACTGAATAGTTTGCGCGAGAGACACTTCCAAAGTGGTAAAATGTGTGTCCCCCCCCCTGTAACTTCTAAAATAAGAGAATGATAAAACTAAAAAAAATATATGATGTACATTACCATATAAACTTCCACCGAAAATTGGTTTGAACGAGATCTAGTGAGTAGTTTTTTTTTAATACGTCATAAATCGTAACGTAACGGAACCCTTCATGGGCGAGTCCGACTCGCACTTGGCCGGTTTTTTTTTTGTTTCTACGACGCATACAACCTTTGATATCACATAAAGTATCAAGCGCGCCGTAGTACATTAAAAAAAATAAAAATAGCCATAATTTTTAGGGGGAGGGGGTTCAACCCCCCATATTTTTTTTTTTGTCGATAAAATTAGATGTAGTACTCAGCCTTAACGGGTTAGAAGTCCCACCCCTATCACATTGTATATTTGAAATATGCATCTTCGTTAATAAAAATAAAGCTTTGTTTATATCAGCTAATGATATTAATCCACGGAGCCGGCGTGATCCACAGAGACTCGTTCTGCATGATCTTCCCAAATTTGCTAAATAATATAATAAAAGCTGCTTATATACTTGTGTTCGTATATATAATAAGATACCGAGTAACATAAAAAACTTAAACTCTACATTATTTAAGGGAAAATTGTTTGATTGGTTGAATTCTAATAATTTCTATAGTCTAGAATAATTATATATAGAATTTCTATAGAATTTATGGAAAAGAAATTCTCATGTTAGTTTTAAGTAAAAATTTGCATGCTAAGTACAATTCTGGCAAAACATGTAAGCTCTTTATTGTAATTATTGAAACACCATGTATACCATGTTTTTTTGCAAATAAATACTTTATTTATTTATTTACAGGTGGCGGTGCCATTGACATGGAGATCTCCAAACATCTTCGCGAGTACGCTAAGGGTGTGGCCGGCAAGGAGCAGCTGTTAGTCGCCGCTGTGGCGCGTGCCTTTGAGGCCATTCCCAGGCAACTGTGCGACAACGCCGGCTTCGACGCCACCAATCTACTCAATAAGCTGAGGAACAAGCATCATAATGGTGAGTTTGGTATTGAGACAGTTTTTCCAGGTTATGGAACTGTTTTTCCAGGTTATGGGACTGTTTTTCCAGGTTATGGGACGGTTTTCCAGGTTATAGGACTGTTTTTCCAGGTTATGGGACTGTTTTTCCAGGTTTGGGCCGGGTTTCAACGGTTTGGGACAGTTTTACTAGGTTTAGGACAAGTTTCCCAACAATGGGGCAGTTTTTGGGAAATCGACTAATTATATTAGTTAAAATCAAGATCGCTTCTCTTGCATCCTAGATTCTCCATCATCCCCCCAGTATCCTGAAGTGCCTGGGCCCTCCAATAGATTAAAAACAGAAAAATTGTTAGTTTGAATCTAGCTTAACAGCTTCCGGAGCGGTAAACGAGAACAATAGACGTTTTATTGTTATGACGGCTATAGCAGTGTAGTGCCCTTGAAAGTGTTAACACTTATTTGATATGTTCCAGGTGAGATCTGGTACGGCATCGACATCCAGAAGGAAGACATCGGAGACAACTACCTGTCGTGCGTGTGGGAGCCTGCCATCGTCAAGATCAACGCCATCACCGCCGCCTGCGAGGCCGCCGCTCAGGTAAACTGCTGTTTTACATACAAATACAGGTAGAGTACATGAATGTAGGCGCTTTACTTTGTGTAAATACTAGCTGCGACCAGCGGTTTCACTCGTATAAGTTTCGATTCCGTGGGAATATCGAGATAAAAAGTATCCTATGTGTTAATCCTGGTTATAAACTAACTATCTGTGTGCCAAATTTCATCCAAATTCGTTCAGTAGTTTTGGCGTGACAGAGTAACAAACATCCATACATCCATCCATCCATCCATCCATGCATCCATGCAAACTTTCGCGTTTATAATATTAGTAGAAATTTCATCACCACTGCTCTCAAAACGGTGAAGGAAAACGTGACCTGCAAATTGCAAAAAAACGTATTTTTGGTTTTATTTATTTCGTTTCTTTGGGTACTATCATTACTAACATACACATTTCTTTTATTTCCAGATCCTCTCCGTAGACGAAACGATAAAGAACGTGAAGGCAGGCGATATGCCGACGGCCGGAGCACCGATGGGACGCGGCATGGGCCGCCCGCGCATGGGTTGATGACGTCACTCACAAATATAACAATAAAAATCACTTATAACGCCTTTCTGACCAATCTACAAAGTCTTAACAGTTCTCTCGAAGCAAGAATCGTTCATCATCTGCATAGCCTTGTCCCAAATATGTTGGGGTCGGCTTCCAGTCTAACCGGATGCAGCTGAATACCAGTGTTTTACATGGAGCGACTGCCTATCTGACCTCCACAACCCAGTTACTGGGTAGCTAGAACAGGTCATGGTCTGTTAAAGATTTTAGCCAGTCGGCGCTTAGCTGGTCTAAGGTAACCCCTGACGTGCATTTAAATATGAAGGCTTAAAGTTCATGCCAATTTGCTATGTTTGCATATGCAGGTGGCAGGGACGCGCAACCTGAAGGCCAATTCTCGTATTTTAAAACGTTCAAAATCTAGTCGCAGTCTCATCTCGGCGACAAACAAATGTCAAAAACGTGTCAAAGTGTAGGGAAATTAGAAGTATTTTTGACAGATTGAGACTGAGATCAGACTGTGAACGGTCTTAAAATGACGAGAATTGCCTCCGTTTCCATGGATTCTGTAACCGTTGGAATTGAAAATTTTTGTTTGTTAAAAAAAAATTGTGTTCCATACATATTGACCGCATAGATATTGCACTTTTCTATGACTTTCAACAATAAGTATGGCTGTTTAAAATAAAAGATTGGTCCTCTTCACGCTTAGTACTAAGTTATTATAGTATTACCTATTAATTATATTAATAATAACTATTAATACCATCATTTTGTTTTATTTATTTTGAACCTATCAAGTTATCATCAGAAAATTGAATAGAAATACTCGTGTCACTCATTCTGACAGGGCCACCATCAGGCGTTTTAATTTTGATAACACTTTTAACATAACTTTTTGATAACATTTTTTTTATAATTATTTACAAATTCCCAGATTCATTCTACAATTGTTTTAAGTCTACTACTAAATCCTAGGATTTTCATTTCGGGAATTCCAAGTGTGGTCCCTCAGTTCACACGCACATAAAAAAATTGTCGCTAATTAGTCGAAATTTATTAGAATTTGTCGGTCACTGGTTCAAAAGATATAAGGGTTTATAGGTGGCCGATCTGGGGAGTCACTCCCCAGCAGGGCTACATGTATATCTCAAACAGACGCCAGCACATCTAGCCACTACAATCTGTTAAATTTCTTTAATAGATTTTCAACTTTATCGCTAACGCAAGGTAGATATGGTAGATTGGGAAAATTTGACAGTTTCGGGTAGCCTGATGTACTGGCGTCTGTACGTTTCTTGAGCAAGAAAATCGTTTATACCTATTCGCTTTCTCCTCGGCGGTGGTGGGACAGGGTGGCTTGTTTGTGGGAGGTAGGTACTAAAACTACAAATCAACATTGACCTTCAAACATGACCTCTGTATGCGAAAGGCAGACCTTTCGCATTCATAGAGAATTACGGTCCTGGATACAGATATCCAGCACGCTAATTGCGTAACACACAATCAATCGTAATCTGGATCATTTTGAAGCAAATTGCTTCATAAGTTCGAAAAATTTGTCTGCTCAATACGTAAATAACGCAATGAATGTTGTTGAACTGTCAAAATGAAACCGATTCCGATTGATTGTGTGTTACGCAATAAGGGTGCTGGACCGTAATTCTCTATGACACAATGAAATCAACGCGAGATTGGTGGGATTAGCTAAGGAATTGACGTAGTTTCGAAGTAAGGAATCGTTGAAGTATTTATATTGAATTAGAGCCCTGCAGTTGGTAATAACGTTCTTTTTAGTGATCGATGGTAATAACAGTATTTTTTTCTCACGAAGCGACACACGCTTTACTTGTGGTTACCATGTGTACAAACGCTGTGAATGTGTGCATGAAGACGAGTAGCGTCAGCACATAACACATACATACGTACTTCTATCTTCGCCATTGTCTCTGACGGTTCTGAGAGCTGCGGTTACACGCATATTCACAGCGTGGTAAACTTTCAATAACAATCCAAAAGGTTTTCTTGTGTTTGTTTTGGTTTGACCTTGGAATTCCACAGTTATTTGATAGTTTTACGTGCTCGTAAAGTACTATTTTCAAATGTTCCCTATGCAACCTCGTATATCTTTACCGCTGGCGCTGCAAAATGAAAATTCGAAAAGAGCATGTCGAAATCAATGTCACCAATTTTGAAAACTCCCGGAAGATTTCCAGGCCATTTTTTGAGCAACAAATGACTAATATTAACCTATTGGCAGTGACCTTCGCCAAAAATTGTTGGATGAATTTTGTCCCCTAACGGCCGAACACAATTAGGTACCAAATCAAATGTCATTTATTCAAATTAGGCTGAGAATCAGCACTTTTCGAACGTCAAAATTACAAAAGACAGTCCCCCAAAAACGCCCGCCTTCACCACTTCCTAGTGCTATCGCTGGGAAGAAGTGGCGCAACAAACTCCTCAGCAGCACAGTTGTCTGTTCAGTTAGAAAATACTTGATACTTGATTGTATACAATACTATAGTCCATTTATAATAGCATTAGAAAAGAGGCTCGTAGAAGCAGGAATGCAAAACATTTTATTTCAAAGTTATGATAAAACAATTTTAAGGGAGATGCTTAAATTCTAATTTTCTTGCGTTTTTTGCAATTTGCAGGTCAGTGTAAGGTTGTATCTTAATAAAAAATAATATGATGCGCAACAATAAGAAATATGTAGGCAATAATAAAATTTTAACCTTAAAAATCATCAATACATCCCTTTAAATTAGAATTGCTCCGAATTCGTCTGATTTCGCGGGCTACTGCAGCGCATCCACCTTAATTAAAATAAAATTCGGTAGAATTATAGTGAAACGAATAACGTTCCAAGTATTGTTCATCCCTGCTTCTTTTAGGTTTTTAGCATTGACACTGTAATTTTAAATTGGAGTTATATAATATAAATAAATTAAAGCCACATAATTTCATAAGATAAATAGTTAAAATGGTTACAATTAAGTGTGACAGCTGCTGTAAAAATAGATCATAATAAATTCGGCGTCTATCATAATGTAACAATGTTTATTGTATTTTTGTTACAAAGTGTGCATTAAAAATAACCTTTTTTAACTTCTTTCTAATGCTATTGTAAATGGACTATAGGTGTTAAGTAATTAACATTACAATGCACAGAACATAAAATTAAATTATTTGCCATATGTCAGCTGGCCACGCCAATATACCAACAAATATAATAAAAACTATACGTATTCAAGCTAAAAAAAAATAATTAATTAAAATAAAAACTTACTACCTACCTAGCTTACATATTTATGCATTGCTGGATGACTGCTTACATATTTATGCGTGAAAACTTAGGTGAAGTGAGCTGTCATTTCAAATAATGCTAGGGATTGACACTACTGACAACTCACATCAAGCTCACTTCACCTGAGTTTTCACGGTGAGATTTTTACAGAATCGACCCGCTGGTCACATCTACTATAGCTGTCACTTGAAGCCTATATCTAAAATATGTATATCACCAGTTTTGGCATACTGGAAGTAGACAGTGTGGTGGTTTGTAACTTGCTGACAAATTGCGACTAATTAGCGACAAAATATGGGAGAAAACACAGATCACTGACCTCTACTAAACAAGTATCGGCACAAAAAACAACTGTCATTTCGTATAGTACGAAATCGATTCAAAGCGCCCGACCATACAAATAGAATAGACACCGATATTAATACATAATAAAACAAAATACAAGCTAACTTCGCTAAATATAAACGGTTACCTTGACCAGTACATCGAAACGTTATTGTAATTAAGTTACCAATTAGAACTAGCTCATTACACTGTTATTAATAATTAATAACAGACTATCGTATAGATGCGTATCGTATTTAAACATAACACCACGGCCATTCCCCAAAGGGTTATGCAGAGGTGTAGGGTACACCCACATTTCATCAGATAGGGGGCGAGTCTATTGCCATCAACCTGGGAATCGAATCTAGACCCACTCAGCAGCTCAGCAGCTGCGATCACGACCACTACACCAACGAGGGATGCAGTCTTCCTATCCGGCGAGGTAATTCCCGAACAGAGTACTGAATGGCTTTTATTTTGACAGTTCAACAACATTCATTGCGTTATTTATGTTATTGAATTAACGAAAGTGTGTTGCACAGATAAGCCTGTCAAATGATCGTGAAAAGCTATGCTGTATTTAATCTACAAGCTCAGGAGTCGACTAACAAAATTATGAATGCTGAAATAAGCTTTCTTGCCTCACTCATGATGTCATCATCACACAAATTCAGATTCCGGGCTGCTATTGAGAATTTCCTGATGGAAAATTCCAAAAGTACTACCTGCTGACCTGGGAATCGAACCTAGGACCTCTTGAAAGAAAGAAAAAGTATTTATTGCAACTCGCACAGGAAGATCATAAAACTAAACTAAACAAAATCAAAGCGATCTTAGCAGGTCGCTCAAAGACCCGCAGCCTAATTGCGTATCACACGATCAATCGGTATCTGAATCATTTTGAAGCAAATTGCTAATCAATTGCTTCATAAGTTCGAAAAATTTGTCTGCACAACACGGAAATAACGCAATGAATGTTGTTGAACTGTCAAAATGAAACCGATTCCGATTGATCGTGGGTTACGCTATTAGGGTACCGGTATAATAAACAAATGCATTGATAAAACTAGTCGAAAACTGTTGAGCATGAGGTCCTGGATTCCTTTGCCAGGTTGGGAGTGTTATTAAGTTTTTCCATGAGGAATTTCTCAGCAGCGGTCCGGATTCTTGATTTGTGCCAGGTTGATTGCAATATAGGCTCGCCCCCTGTTACATGGGAGTTTAAACATTACTGACGAAATAAGGGTGTACTATAGATGCAACTCTGCCTAACCCTTCGGGGATTAAGGAGTGATGTTATGTTATATATATGTTGATCGAATAGCGTGGTGGCCTGAAAGTCTGACAACCAGTCTTACCTATTTATCGGGTATCGTATTAACAAGTAACTGGGTTGTGGGGGTCAGATAGGCAGTCGCTCCATGTAAAATACTGGTATTCAGCTGAATCTGGTTAGACTGGAAGCCGACCTCAACATAGTTGGGAAAAGTGTCGAATAGTGTGGTTTAAGACATTTAGCTAATTCAATGGCGTTTCAACAAGAAGACAATTAGTGCCGAACTTCGAACAATGATAACAAAACTAGCAGTGAAACAGCCCCGACTCATGAATCGATTTTCTACGTGATAAAAAGTTTTCTACTCAGGAGGCAGTACAAAATGCTTTCACGCAGTTTGTCGAATGTAGATCACGAGAGTTCTATCGCAAATGCATAAAATTAAATGACCTTCCTGGGTCATTGTCAAGCTTAGGATTTTTTTTGCGAAAAAATGAAACACGTGATTTATAAACATCAAATATATATTATGACTCTTACTTTACATTACAACAAAAGTGAGTATCATTTTGAGATCAATAATTCGAAAAAGGCGATTTATTAGGAAATAACAATATTTCGGTTCCACCGAAAATACTAATATGTCCACCGAGTGGACTAAAATGTTAATTATTGAAAAAAAAAACAATACAAAAAGTGATTAACATCTTGAACAAAAATAACGTTAATGCTATCTTCACACAATCACAAACTAATCAGTCACTTAAAAGCATTCAAAAAGTAAATAAAAAAATTTTTTGTGTCTGTCTACCGAAAAGATAATTCATTTCGGTGGTCAAAATATGTCTTCGTCTTCAGAAGACCAGAAGCGTTCAATCCGTTCAGCCCTCAGAACATGGTTCAGCCAGAGAAAGGCGGATTGGTAGCTTCTCTGGTTTTGTTGTTGACGTATCTGAGCTGTCAGAATATACGTCTGAAAATTGTATGCGCTTATGGACATTACCTCCAATCAGCAGTGATGGACTGCGCTTCCCTCTTTTCAATGTTGCTGATATGGTTTTGTCTGTCTGACCCATATATTTTTAACCATATATAAGGGAGCCGTTGAGAAATCTGATTTGTTTTTTTTTTTATTTTGCGTGTTATTGTCTCTTTTTGCCAGATTTAAGACGATTTGATTCATCGCTAAGCAAATATTGCTGTATATTATCTCTCAATTCCTTGTGCTTCTTAGAACCTTCATTCCTTTTCTTTTTTTGTGCTTCATTTGCATCCTTTCGTTACTTGTTCCATAATCTGTGTAATCGCATTCTATACTTAGCAAGTTTATATTCTAAATTCATCAACTTCTTTTTCAGTAAATCATTCTCTACTTTCAACCTTCTTCTGTTTCTCACTGCAATACGTGCAACCATTTCAGCCCTTGATGATACTGAAGTTACCGGACTCGAGGGCGGCGTTTCGCGTGCAATGTACTTTTCAGCTTCTTTTTGAATTTTGACTTTTTCTCTGCGTCTTCTTGCATCCTCTCTCCATTTCCTCCTCAAAAGCTTTTTTGCACATCTTGTAAATCTTTTGCAGTTTTTTTTTCCCTTCGGCTTTCTTCCGATAGTAATATTCTCTATCATTTCTTCGCTTTTCTTCCAATGGAAAAACTTAAGCAGGATCCAGAAGGATCCTGCTTAAGTTTTTCACGCGCCTTGCTCATATTCAGTGTTTTTTGCTCACGGCGTCGTATTTTTTTTTCTGGTAATCGGAAAGTTTACTTCTTGTTTTCGCCATCAACTGAAAAATTACAACAAGCAGTGCACACAAATGAAAAGAAAGTAAAGCTGTGCAAAGGAAGATGAGGAGATTTTGTTAGTAAAAAAAATTGCATAGGGGAAACGACCATGCTTATGAAAAAATATTATTTCCCATGCCGATAGAAATGCATTACAGGTACCAATCATTGGTAACTTAAAGTATTTAGCTATGGATAACTACATTAACTCAAGTCGACATGGTGTAGAAAGGTGTGGTGGTTTAAAACATATTTACTCATAAAAATAAAGCGAAAATTAAACGAAAATAGGTCATTAGTCCCTAACTGATAAAAACATCAGTAATAAGAAGCAATTTTATAAGTTATAATAAATAAATTACCCACATTCGAGAAAAAAAATCCTCTCGGTGGACATCTGTCGTTTCGGTGGACAAAAGTTCCACCAAAAAGATGTCCACCGAATGGAGTTTTTTCGCGAAATCATTCACATCTTGCGCCATTTATAGATTATGTCAAAAGCCAAGGTATATTCATAAAGTTTCATTGTTTAACTAGTTATTAAGAATGTTTGATGAATTTTTAGTGATTTACTTACCAAAATACAGCAGTAACCGGAAAGACAACTTAACTTTGACACCACTAAATATTTTTCTTAGTACAACAACAGCGTTTTCTGCGTACAAGTGGCGGCAAAATGGCTTCTGACAGGGATAGTATGATATTGGCTGTGTTCAATTTTACGTTCCGTTCCATCATTTGACATTTACTTCATTTTAGTCAGTATCGAAAGTAATGTCCACCGGAAAGACAAAAAATGTTGTGACAAGATTAAATGATGCAAAAAGTGTGTTTTATTTCTATCATTTTTTAAAATACTTTTAACGTTAAATGGAAAACATACGTAGATTAGGAAAATATATAATTTATGTTAAATAATTAAAAACAAGTATTTATTATAAGCTACATTCTATTGAAAGGTAGAATCCGAACAGTCCACTGAGTCCACCGAAGTGGACAATTCGGTTACATGGTGGTGGTATAAAGTAAAAAATAAATAAATTTATAGCAAATCTGTTACATTATGGTCTAGTACGTTTCGTTTACTTTATTATTATGTAAAATTAAGACGCAATTATTAAAAGTGTCCTAGTGATTCGTATCTAGAACGGTTTTTTTTAGGGTTATGACAATGACCCTCCTATTAGATGGCAGCAATGTATAGATAATAATGGTAATTATTTTGATTAAATAAATATGTTATGTAAAAAAAAAACGAATTTCAATTTTTCAGTAAGTACAAATCGGCAATTTCATAATTTAACCCCTAATATTTTGAATATTGTTTTTAATTAATTATTTAAGAAACGCGCAGGCGGAGTCGTTAGGCGGTCAATAGTCGACGCGAAGGCATTACTCAATTCAGCCTTGAACAATATATGCCGCGGGAAACTTGTAATTACAAGAAAAAATCCCATCCGTTTGTTTCTACACAGTACTTAGCGAAGTGTTCGTGAAAAACCACGTATTTTTGTTATAATCAACATATTTATTTAGTACCTATCCTACAAAAACTATTAAAAAATAAATAATGGTTTTCTGAATCGAAAACTTTTTCTGTAAAAAATAATAAACTGTCAAAAAAAAGGGGCGGGAAAAATGACTTTTCAAAAAAATGCGTTCGTGAATTTTTTTATTTTAACTGTCGCGTTCACGGAGGTTGCTGCTTGGACGATCGATTTACCGGAAGTGAGGAAGTTCTTATTCGAGAAAAATGAAAATTATAAGAAATATAGTAAGAATCAGTATGAAGATTACTTGAATAGCGGCCAGAAGTTTTATAGTAATATTGAGGGTAACAGTAAGCATCATTCTGAGGATTATAAGCATGAACATTACCCCCATGAGAACGAAAAATACGCAGACGAATATGGATACCATAAATCTTATATGGAGAAGAAAGTAAGTATTTAGCATAATAACAGCCGCACGGGTCGATCGATCAGGTTGAGCTACGCTTGCCGCGGTTGGTCCGTGGATGGGTGACCATCTTTACATACCAAGACCCCTCCGTGCCTCGGAAAGCATGTTAAGCTATATCCGGTTAGACTGGAAGCTGACCCCAACATAGTTGTTTTGTAAATAATTTAATGTCTTTGGTTGTTTTAAATTACGAGAATTGGCCTGCTGATCTGTCTCAATCTGTCAAAAAATACTTTTTTTTTTATTCTCCCAATGGGCAGGCGATAGTCTTTCGACCATACCGCCTCGTCTTCAGTGTAGAATTTCTTACGTGGTTCAAAAAATACTTATAATTTCCTTACATTTTGACATTTGTTTGTCGCCGAGATAAGACTGCGACTAGATTTTGAACGTTTTAAATTACAAGAATTAGCCTTCAGTTCTTTTCAATCAAACATTGTATACAGGATGGATTTTTGAGACGAAACAGTATGTTCTGGTATGGTCAGGTACGCCAGCAGGTCAAGCTACCCGAAACTGTCAAGTTTTCCCATTCAACCTCGAACCTTAAATGCTTTCGAGATAAAGTTGAAAATCTATTAAAGAAATTTGACAGATTGTAGTAGCTTGATGTGCTGGCGTCTGTAAAATAACCGTTGTAGTTACAGGAGAACGGTCTGAGAAGACTGGTTGTCCTTGACTTTTTGAGAAATATTGACCTGCACAGATTAAAAAAAAAAATCAGTCAGCAAGAAAACGGGTAATTGTCACAAAAACTTTTCGGAACGAAGTTCCTTCGCGGCTAGCGGTAGGAGTTGACTGGTAGAAATTGTCAAGTAAGGAAAAGACGATATATTATGCTCCCTCCTGGCTTTTCTCTCTCTCTTTATTTCTATTATCTCGCGTAAGGAACTTCGTTTCTGACGGGGGTCCCTCGATCGCGCACGTTTCTCTAAGCCAATCGATCCAGCTTCTTATAGAAATAAAAAAAACTGTATCGGACCAACAGGCTTGGTAGGTACTAGAAAAGTCATAAATCGCAAAAAACTTTGCCCATACATTTCGTAGGAAATGTAGCGGCCTGTCTACCATCATAAAAAGTAAGTTAAGAGTCTAACTTACTTTTTATGATGGTAGACAGGCCGCTGCAAATACCGTCGATAATTTAAATATTGTGCAGTTCTAAATAGGTATTCATCCTCGACACGACAAAATATCGACCAAGTGGGTCGATATTTTTCGATAAGGACACGTTTATACAACTGAATTAAGGACTATCTTCATTATTTTAGGTTCACAATATAGTACGAGATGGAGGCTCCTACTTGGAAGGACTTCGACAATCTCTGGAAGACTACAGTATGTTTCTAGAAACCTGTAACCGGCGGAATTCTACCATGGTGAGCTGTATTTTCTTTATTTATATTATACAAGCAGTGCCCGCAACTTCGTTCGCGTGTATAATAGTTTTCATGTGATTTTTTTGCGCGGAATCCTAATTCTTTTCCTAAAATAAAAGTAGCCCAAGTTACTACCAAGTACCTACAGGACCCAGTGGAAAGCCGTTTCGGAGATTAGCCGTAACAAACAGGCAGATAGACAGACAAAAAAATCGTTTTAATCCTTAAAAGGGGTCATTGTACTCGTCATTATGAACAACTTTTACTACGGGACCAACTCGGAAATCGTGAAAAAAAAAATCAGTTGATCCATACATTATGTCGAGTTAGGCGAACATAAATCTATGGATCAGATGTTTGATGATGTTTGTTACTTTTCCACGCAAAAACTACTGAACGGATGTGCATGAAATTTGGCACACAGATAGTTTATAACCAGGATTAACACATAGGATACTTTTTATTTCGATATTCCCACGTATGCGGGTGAAACCGCGGGATGCAGATAGTATTATAAATACGAAAATAGGTTTGTTTGTTTGTTCCGCTTTCACGCTAAAACGGCTGAACGGATTTGGATGAAATTTGGCACACACATAGACCTTGACCCCGATAAGGATATAGGCTACTTTTTATCCTGGATCGCATACGAAGTCGCACAGCTAGTATTAAATTAGTATAATTTCAACTGAATTTAAAACAACTTAAATGACGCCCACCATTTTAATTTTAGCAGAACTCGACGTCGAGCAACTTTCCAAACAACTCGACAACCTGGCGGCCACAATACGACCCCCCCTCAAACGGCTCCAACTCTTCATCCTTTCCATCTTCCAGTAATTTCACCACACCCATCCTGAATTACCAAAATTATGACAATTTCACCGTTGCTATGAGACCGAAGAACTCTACGGACAGCCGAAGAAGAGGTAATATGAGGAACAGGAATAATCGAAGAATGTCTTGTGAAGAGGCTACAGAGTCGAGGGAACAAGTAAGGAGGTATGCTGATCTAGCCTTCTGGGCGACTGGAAGACTCCAGGACTTGGCTTATGCTAAGAAGTATCAGAAGGTAAGGCATATTATGGTTGTATAATTCCTCAAATGGGTAGACAAACTTATAACATACATATATATCAGAAAGTTGCGGTCATATTTAAGGGTGTGGCCCATCAAACTGAACAACTGTCTTCATGGGAACAACATCATAATCGCGCAAAAATTAATCAGGATTATTGGTAAAAAATTAACAACCTCTCAGGAAAATACCTACCTATCACTAACATTATAAACAAGAACTTTTGTTCTATGACTTTTTATAAAACTTAAACATTTACCAAAAACAAACCTTTAAGATTTCGTTGTTAAAACCCCCGTTCCCCTCCGCTAAATGTTGTACTACACACGGCAGTTTGTTTACCTAACTAGCGCTTTCTTTTGCTTCGTGTAGATTTCGTACAGTAGAAAATCGAATATTTCAAATCGTTGAATTGTAATATTTTTATTTTTGTATAAAAATCTGATGAATTAATTAAGTCATAGAACAAATGTTGTTTGTCATGTTAAATATAGTCCTGAAAGGTTGTTAATGTTTTTCCAATAAACCTGCATATCAGCCATCCGATACAAAACCGCAATACCTGCTCGACCCAGATGTATGAGACTGATTATTTTTTCGATGTAATAATAGTCACATGAAGAAAGTTGTTACACACGTCTTATAGCGTTGTATAGTATGTTTAATTAAGCAAAAATACTAAGAATACCCCCCTTATCCTGACAGACAGACGAGCAGGAGGAGAACGAGCTGATCCTCAAGTTGGCGTGGTTCCTAGACCGCCTGGCGTACCTCAGCGGCTACGAGCCGGACTACAAAGATTATAATTACTATGAGCCGAGGGGAACTCAAAGTAAGGGATCCTTCATAATACTTTTTTGGAACGAAGTTCCATAAGGTGGATGCTCCGAGGTAGCCCGCGAAATTCAAATTTTCTTACGTTTTGTGCAATTTGCTGGTCAGTACTAAGTTGTACGTTAAATTTGAATTTCGCGGGCTACCTTGGAGCATCCACCTAAACGCGGCTTGCGGCAGGAGTTGACTGGTAGAAATCGTCACGAAAAAGCGTTATGCTCCCTCCATGTGACTTTTTAGCTCTTAAAGTATTATGAAACTAGAAAAAGATAGTTCACATGGTTTTCGGAAGTCAATATGAAAATCCAAGATGGCGACACCTTTATGAGAGCTTCTAGAACCTTATTTATTATAGACTAGATTCTGCCCGCGGCTTCGCCCGCGTGGATGTCGGAAATTATCCCACGGGAACGTGCTAACAGGATAAAATGTATGTGCTTCCCCAGGATGCCATCTATCTCTACGCCAAATCAGAAGTTCAGTGGTTTAGGCGTGAAAATGTAACATACAGTTTCAAGTTCAAATCCTCCCCTTAAAAACTGAATTACCCCTTTTTGTCCCGTCAGTGGTAAATTTTCGACAACTTTACATACTTATTATTAATTATTTTCTGTCAAAACTATCAATACTGAGTTTCGAGTTACTCGGACCGTGCATTCAATTTCTTCCACACAAACTTCACACCTCTATATCCCCCTTTGAGGGGTAGTTTTGAAAAACTTATAATGATAAACTTTATTACTTACTTAGGCAAGTATTCTTGCCAAGTTTCAAGTTTATTAACTAAATGAATAAGATTTTTCATATAAACTGTATCCCCCGCTTTTCACCCGCACAGGGGTGGAATTTTGAAAAATCGTTTGGGATTATTCATAACTTGATTCAAAGATTATTTATACCAATTTTCGAGTTAATCAAGCCACGCATTATAATCCTCCCTTGTAAAATTAACAACCCCTTTTCAACACGTTAGGGGTAGATTTTCGAAAAACCCTGAATTATCTTACTTTTTATTTTTGGTCTCAAGTATAAACACTGAGTTTCTAGGTAATCGGACTGCGCATTCAAATTATTCCAAGCAAACTTCAACACCCCTATATCCCCCTTTGAGGGGTAGTTTTGAAAAACTTATAATGATAAACTTTATTACTTACTTAGGCGAGTATTCTTAAAAAGTTTCAAGTTTATTAACCTAATGAAGAAGATTTTTCATATAAACTGTATCCCCGCTTTTCACCCCCACAGGGGTGGAATTAAAAAAAACTCGTTTGAGATGTATTCATAACTTGACTCAAAGATTATTTATACTAATTTTCGAGTTAATCAAGCCATGCAGTAAAATCCTCCCCTGAAAAATTGACTACCCCATTTCAGCCCGTCAGGGGTAGATTTTCAAAAAACACTGATACACATTATTCTTTACTTTCGGTCGTAGGTATAATTAATAGTGAGTTTCGAGATAATCGGACCGCCCGCTAAAATTCTTCCATACAAACTTTGAAACACCCCAATTCCTTTTCAGGGGGTAGTTTAGAAAAACATAAAATGGCAAACTTCATAATTTATTTAGATAAGTATTCATGCCAAGTTTCAAGTTTATTAACTCAAGGAATAAGATTTTTCATACAAACGAATTCCCCCCTTTTCACCCTCTTAGGGGTGGAATTTCGAAAAATCCTTTCTTAGTGGATGCCTACTCTTCACGAAGAACACACCCTCCAAATTTCATGTCTCTAGGACCAGCGGTTTAGGCTGTGCGTTGATATATCAGTCAGTCAGTCAGGACTTTGAATTTTATATGTATAGATGGCTTTGTATTAAAAACGCGTATATGAAGCAATGGATTAGCAGTATCGTTCAAAATTATTCAGATTGCGTTAGTAGATACCTACATTAATAATAATAATAATTTTTATTTTCTCACCACAATATATCCTTATAAAATAATAACAAAAAAAAAAAAACAATATTGTCCAGTCATGGGCTTAAAGAAAAATATTGTGGGAGACTGGTGCCTAAACTAAGCCGAAGCCTGTATTTCAGGCCACCAGGTCTCCGCCCCAATTATACAATTTTATTATGGTTTCCCGTATACTAAAACTAGACAATGTTTTCAATCTTATTTATAGGAAGGAGTTCGTGAGGAGTGTGTGGGTGAGTGAGTGTGTGGGTGAGTGAGTATGAGTGATGAAAAAGTTGGTGCGAGTTAAACTGTTTGATGAATGCCGTAGCAGTATGTGCTTGTGGTAGATAAACATAAACAGAATGCTGTGACTATTTTGGGATAGATAATAGATTTCGGTTGTATCATAGTCAAGAGTCATAAGCCATCCATTAAGTTTTTCTTACACAGGTGTTTTACATTATACGTAATCCACGTCATCTACATTTTGTATTGGCAAATTCAGGTCCTAAATTAGTGACCATGATAACAAAACCTAAATGATGCTCCTCTCTTCAAGGGACCCCGACAACGAGCCCCACAGCTATTACCCTGGTGCCATCATCAGACGAGCTGACCAAGGAGATGATGGACTGCCTCAAGCGGAACTCCTCAGAGCCAGGGACGGAGCGGTGCCGTTACCCCATGGAGATACCTGACCTGATGAGGCAGATGATGGGTGGTAAGATGGCTTATTATCCTATCCTACTAATATTATAAATGTGTTAGTTTGTATGGATGGATGGATGAATGTTTGTTACTCTTTCACGCAAAAACTACTGAACGGATTTGGATGAAATATGGCAAACAGATGGTTTATAACCAGGATTAACAATTGTTGACAATTGTTGTAGAAGTTTGACGACCAGCCTTACCAAGGGGTATCGTGTTACTCAGTAACTGGGTTGTGGAGGTCAGATAGGCAGTCGCTCCATATAAAATACTTGCACTCAGCTGCATCCCGTTAGACTGGTAGCCAACCCCAACATAGTTGGGAAAAAGCTAGGCAGATGATGATCTAGTTCTTAGAAAATTGACGACACGGTTGGCGCAGTGGCTGAGCGATCGACTGCTGCGCTGCGTGTCGCGGGTTCGATTCCCGCACGGAACAAATATTTGTATTGCCTACAGGTAGTTGTTCCGGGTCTGGCTGTTTGTGTATGTGAGTTTAAATGTTTGTAAACGGACCCACGATACACGAGTATTTCCTAGTGGGGCAACGTTTTTATAAACAAAAAAAAAAAAAAATTTCAACCTTAAGCCAACCAACCTTAATAAGTCCGCCTTTGTACCTTTTTGTGCGAAAAGTTTAAATAAATAAATAAACCTTTCATTCACATTCAGCATACCTTAAAATCTATTTTCCGTTACAGGTACCACCGAATCATCTCAGCCAACAGACTCCAACAACGTAGTTCCAATGAATACACGATCAGACAGCGTGTCTGACCAATCATCAGAAATTCTTGTCACAGCTGACAATTCTCCAGCAAATTTCGTACCTACATCTCGAATTGCTAAAAGATCAACGGATTTTACTTACTACTATCCTTCGAAACCGTTACACGAGTTAACATACCCTGTACCTATTGTCAAATTGATCAAACATCGTTTGTCAAATATAAAATCGGTTGTCAAAACTATTGTCGAAAGACGCTTAGCGCATCTTGCTGAAAAGAAAGAAGAAAAACATCACTTTGATAAACGTTCCATAGATGACACTAATGTTCAAACGTCAAATTATATGAATCAGTTGCCAAATAATCCTAAACCAATTGTTAAATCTGTTGAAAAACGACCGCTGGATGTTGGTTCTTCGATAATACATTACCCTGTATCTGATGTTTCTGTTATAAATACGAAATCTTTTAGAAAGCGATCTCTAAATGAACGTAGGGTAACTTCGAATCATGTTAATCGATTGTCGAATTTTAAATCAGTTGTCAAATCTGAGAAAAAAGGTCCTGTAACTAGAAAAAAGTTTGCACACTTTCTGTCATCTACAAAATTGGCGAAATGGTCATCGAAATATCCTGCTTCAGAAATCAAATCAATTAAAAAACGTTTTACAGAAGACCCTCTTTCAAAACTAGCAAACTATTACATAAAATACAAAGTCTGGGACAACTCCAATCCAATTTACCAGAAAAAGAATTTCAATAAAAAATCTGGAGTATTCGATGTTAAAAACGATTTGAACGAACCGAAAAGGATACACAAACGATCATTATTTAAGAAAAAAGTTATACATTTGCATGCACCCAAGCCTTTGCAAGTAGTCCGTACTTACATGCAGGGCCACAGACATAATCATATCCACAGCATTCACAAGCCGAAAATCCTCACTCACTTGCAGAAACTACACGATTTAAAGCATAAAAAGATTGAAAAAGTACACAAAATTACAAAAAGATCTTTACATTACGAACATATGTATTTGCCGCGTGATTCTGCTGACCCTCAACGCGATATAAGTTACTATATCAAGAATAAAGAAGGGACCAACTTCAACCCTGATCTGCTGCAAGCTGGGCAAGTGAGGTTGGGTTTGGAACAAGTCTTCCAGACTGGGAATATAGAGGTGGTGAGGAGATTCGGTGCAAATTATAATCCTTTGAATCCTGCTCCGTTTTATGCTGGTGTATTGGCTAGTATGGCCGATGCATAAGATTTTGTAAGAAAGCGGATAATGCTCACACAATAATGGCTGTCCAAATGCAGTCTTTTGGACACCTTGAGACCTTGTCCAGAAAGGGTGAATTCGTCACGAATCTCTCGCGCGTACTTACGTTGCGTTCAGAAGGCGTAACAACGTGCGAGCATTTGGGGACGAATTTTGCCGCTCCATTTCCCTTGATACGTGCACTCTCTTTGAAGTTTGCGCGTAAACTGGACCATAGACTAATGTACATATATAAAATGAGAACTGCCCCAGCAGTCTTGACATTCATAGCGATCGCTTTACGACCGAATTCGGTCGCAAAGTCCTGTCACTCCATACATTTCACCTGTCAATTCGGGACTTTGCGACCGAATTCGGTCGTAAAGCGATCGCTATGAATGTCGAGACTGCTGGGGCTGGACGCCACAAGGAGTGAAGGAGTCTCTAGTATCTCGACTCGCGCCCATCACGTACGTATCACGTGCGAGTGGAGTTGCGAAGTGCGCGTATTTTAAATTGGCGCGATGCTTGTGAACGCAATGTATCGGGTGACCGGTACCTCGCCAAAGCGCGTATGAATTCGCGCGCAACGATTTGCAGCGACTTCGCGCTTTCTCTACAAGGTCTTATGTCAAATACTGGTAAAAATTACAGCTTTTCATGGCAGTCGTTGTATGTTGCCAGCGCTTTCCTAGGACACCAAAGCTTTAGGGCACTGAGCACATAATTGTTAAATGTGTTTGCTTTTCTCTACTATCTATAGCAGTTAGATTTACAGGGATTTTTAAACTACAACCTGTATACAGGGTTAAATTAAATTAGCCAGCGAAACTTCACAGACGTGATGAGTATCGATATCTAATGACGATAAAACAAAGAAAAGTAACTCATACTTTCAAGTAACTACCGCTCATCATCATCCACAGCCCGACTTAACCCACTGAGCGCACTCTGAGCATAGACCTCGCTTTTCATGTTCCAATCTCCATGCTCCTGTGCCTGTTCAAGTAACTCCCGCTCATAATTTAAATTAACTCCCGCTCATAATTTCAAGAAAATCCCGCTAATAATTTCAAATAACTCCCCCGCTCCTAATTACAAGAAACTCCCGCTCATAATTTAAATTAACTCCCGCTCATAATTTCAAGAAAATCCCGCTAATAATTTCAAATAACTCCCCCGCTCCTAATTTCAAGTAACTCCCGCCCCTAATTTCAATTGACTCCCGCCCCTAATTTCAATTGACTCCCGTTTATAATTTCAAGTAACTCCCGCTCCTAATTTCAAGTAACTCCCGCTCATAATTTCAAGTAACTCCCGCTCCTAATTTCAAGTAACTCCCGCTCATAATTTCAAGTAACTACCGCTCATAATTTCAAGTAACTCCCGCTCCTAATTTCAATTGACTCCCGTTTATAATTTCAAGTAACTCCCGCTCCTAATTTCAAGTAACTCCCGCTCATAATTTCAAGTAACTCCCGCCCCTAATTTCAATTGACTCCCGTTTATAATTTCAAGTAACTCCCGCTCCTAATTTCAAGTAACTCCCGCTCATAATTTCAAGTAACTCCCGCTCCTAATTTCAAGTAACTCCCGCTCATAATTTCAAGTAACTCCCGCTCATAATTTCAAGTAACTCCCGCTCCTAATTTCAAGTAACTCCCGCTCATAATTTCAAGTAACTACCGCTCATAATTTCAAGTAACTCCCGCTCATAATTTCAAGTAACTCCCGCTCATTATTTACTACTATTTACTCACTATTAGTCGTCATCTCGCTAGTCCCCCCTTTCTAACCATATCATCATTCACACAGTCCATCCATCGTTTCTTTGGTCTTCCCCTACTCTTATAGCCATCGACATTCATACTCAAAACTTTCCTCACGACATTTTCCTCATTTCTCCGTAACACATGCCCATACCATCACAACCGATTTCCACACAACTTTTCAGTTACCGGTGCCACTTATTCCTCGGTTGCTATTATTTTATTACTCGTGTCTTATTCTATTCATTCGGTTATACTACGGCGCCCTTTCATCATCATCATCAGCCTACAGCAGTCCACTGCTGGACATAGGCCTCTCCTATTGCACGCCATTCAACTCGATTTTCGGCAACTCTCATCCAGCCGCTACCAGCCATCCTGCGAAGATCGTGGCTCCACCTAGCCTGAGGGCGTTCTAGATTACGTTTACCGATTCGCGGTCTCCACTCAAGAACACGTCTACCTCAACGGTCTTCGGTTCTATGGCTAATATGGCCGGCCCATTGCCACTTCAGCTGGCTTATTCTGTGAGTGTTATATCGACAACTTCGGCGCCCTTTAATATTTTACAATATTGTTAGATACTATTTAAACATGGCATGTATTAAAAAATCAAACCATGTTGCTATACTTGGTATGCTAAAAATATTGTTGAACACTAATATAATGACTCTTTTTGTGAACCTCAAATAATTCCGCTTTTGGAGTCTAAAAATACTAAATATTCAACTGCGACCAACTGGGTCGTGGCGCTCGCCAACCGGCGCCGCGGCACCGCTCGCTTCGCTCGCTCGGCTCACGCGCGGTTGATCACAGTTCTAAACTATTGGTTGCGATACCATAGCTTAGGTAGTGCGAGCGACACGCATCGACGACAGCACCAACTGCATCTCATATCTCAACTCATCAATGTTTAGAGGATAAGTTAAATATTTCCCTTTAGATATAACTTCAATATTTTTACAAACCAACTCGCATCGTCTGCACAACTTAACACCACGACTGTAATGTAATCCCCAAAGGATTAGGCGGAGGTGGTCATACAGGGTCAATTTAAATTAGCTAGCGAAACTCCGGAGACGTTATGGGTATCGATATCAAAACATAATCAAACAAAATAGAAATTAATGTAATTAATAATGTTATGTGATTTATATTTTGTTTGAGTGAGTTTTTTTTGGGGTCGCTGTTGATGACCCAAAAAAAAACTCACTCACTTGAAAAATCAGTTTAAAAAATCTGTTTGATTTGTGTAAACTTCACAGACGTTATATGTATTGATTTCTAAACACCATCAAACAAAAGAAAAAACAGATTATCTGAGCTTCAGTAACAAAACGACCAGCGGTCATTGAAAGAAATCAATCAAGATTTTTTTGTCACGTTTGGAATGTCGATACCCATAACGTCTACGGAGTTTCGCTAGCATATTTAATGTGACCCTGCATAATATATCCACATTTCCCCAGTTATAATAGAGGGCGAGCTTATTACTGCATATGCTTGCATCCTGTCTCCGCTTAGTACATTAATCGAAATAAAACGAATTGTTTTCATATTATACTGATGTTTTATTTATAACTCTGACGGTATAGAACAAAAAAAAAAAATAAGATGTTACATTATGCTATTCATAAACTTTTAACAATATTATGATAAAGATATCCGGTAAAGAAAACTCTAAAAAAGGCTAAACTTGAAAAACGTGCTTTAAAATTACGTAAAAAACTGTAATATATAAAATTTGGTTAATGAATGAAGAAATCATGATTATAGTTCAATTCAATCGCTCTTTTTTGTTTTTTTTTTTAAATGATTTTTGAGTTTCCATTCCCGAATATAATGAATAATAAAATGATTCTTAAAGAAATGTTTCTTACACTAAAAAACTGTAAAATATTATTAAAACGATTGCTTTCAATTTTTAAGTCGTAACTTTAAAATGTAACCTATTTATAAACACAACTTAGTTTTTTATTATTGTCGATATTCCAATTATTTTATCATTTCAAACTCTTTATCTTTTATAAAAGATAAAAAAAGATCCTTGTCCTCTGCTTAGCCCGTAAAAGACATAGCTTAGTTACATTTTAAAATCACAACTAAAACTTTCGACCATGACTTAATTATTTGGTCCCAATTTGTGACGACGTTCCACGATCTTTGACTGCACACCTATCCGATTCGCGGCCGCACAGCGGTTGCTTAACCTCAGTAGAATAACAACTATGACTTTATAAACGTTATTCTTCGAAATGATTAACAAATGCGTTGATAACAAGTTGCATACCGAAACATAGTTTATTTTTTTTTTAATATTACGCAAGACATTTATATAATAATACTTTTATAAATTGGCCACTATACTCTTTATTGTCTGGAGTTAAAACAATATTTTTGAAGTGAAAACTTCTTTAGGCGAACTTGGGTCAGTGATCGGGTAGACTCGGCGCTTCACGCTGAGTCGCGTATACTCGGTTCCAGTCCTAAGTTTCTTTTAACAGTCTAATACGTTTCAACTAAGATCGTGAAATATAAAGGAATGTTTAACAATACATATATATATATATAAAATATAATGAAAATACAAGATACTATGCTACATAAATATGTACTAACAACGAAAATCTCTTACATACAATGATTTGTAACTATGTACGTCATGATATCTACAGCCGCAGTCGTTATGAAACTTCAAAAGAAAAAAGTCGGCCCTTTTAAATTTTACGTTAAAATTCGACAAAACAAGTCATTGTATGAAAGAAAAGAAAAAAATATGTATTTTCACATTAATTTTTCGAAAAAGGCACAATTTTTAATAACTATTCCAATTATACTTAATCCAAAAAATATTATTTATGTATATACTCGCGTTAAACTTATATACAAACTGTCAACTGTCAAATTGGTTGCTGTCAAATTACTAACTTAAATGGACATGTCAATCAAATAAACCGTTATTTTGACAGATTACAATAAACTGCCAAAAATTATAAATGTTAACAATTTTTATTTAAAAAAAAAAACTTGCGTTTTTTCGTGCATTTCTTATAGTACTTATTTTGTTTTTAACACAAATCGATTTTTACCAGTTAACAACTACGTATAAATTGTCTTTCTTATCAATCAATCAATTGGATTTATCAATCAATAATTTGACAGCTGTCAGACAGTGACATTACATATGACTCTGTGGTCGCTTCTTCCTACTGAATAGGCCTCCGAACACGCCTTTTTTATCTTTCTTATCCTTTGTGACGCCGCTCACTGATAGCTCAGACTCGCCTGATGACCTGAGAAATAAAAATAGAATATTAAAATTATGTTTTAACTAGCAGCGCCCTACGATTTCACACGCATAAGTTTCGATCCCGTGGGAATATCGGGATAAAAAATATCCTATGTGTTAATCCTGGTTATAAACTATCTGTGTGCCAAATTTCATCCAAATCCGTGCAGTAGTTTTAGCGTGAAAGAGTAACAAACATCCATCCATACAAACTTTCGCGTTTATAATATTTTAGTAAGATTCATTTTTTTTTTTAATAAATAATACGCCCTTGTCTTAGAACTTAACTGTCTGAAGATAGCTCTTCAACTTCCGAATAGGAAGTTAAACCCCGTCCGTAGAACAACAAAACAGACAATAGTAGTTATATAGGGAATATATGGGGTTCCTTAAAACTCCACCTTTCAGTTTTATAGCGCAGTTTGACGCTCGCAACCTAGTGCCGCACAGGTTCTCTGTGACCGTAAAAATGTGTATTTACAGAATTATAAATATATAAGTAGTTAAAATCATCTATACAGCTCTCGAAGTTAGAATTGGTCTTAAATGATGATTTCATTCAATAGGGGTAAATATGAACCTGCAAATTGCAAAATACCTACGAAAAAAACCTCAACAGTAAATAGGTAAAATATGCAAGGAGTGTGTTACCTAGAAGCGGGTCTCTGGTCTAGCGCGGGTGAGCCTCCACTGCCTGCGACAGATGCTGGCCGAGTGTTGCCTCCACTACTGCCGCCGTACGCTAGGAAATGATGTACAACTTTAGTGTCATGATGACGTATGTTGGTATAGAATGGTACGAGGCAGGTTAAAAGTAAGTAAGTTATATTTTGTTACGATTCATAGATTAATATGCTTGGATATACAGGACGATATATCTACCTACATCTCCAGCATAAGCTGACTTCTGATTGTATGAAAAAACAATGCAAGGTCAGCTTAAACTGGAATTGTATAGCTTGATATGTAGCCGTGTGTACCAGAAAGATGTGGTCATATTTCACCGGCTGAATGTCGCAATGAAAAAGCCGTTGTGTCTCGCGTGGATCCACGGTTTATACGAAGGGTGTGGTACAGACCGTCATACTGAACAACTTTCTCCATATTTCGTAATCGCGAAAAAATTTATCAGCCGTCCCGTACATTTTGGTCGAGTAGGTATTGAAATTTTGTATGGGACAGTTGATCATTTTTTCGCGATTCGCGATGTTGGTCCCTTGGAGGAAGTTGTTCTGTTTGATTGTCTGTACACCCTTAAATATGATCACACCTTTCTGATAATCGTTGTATAAGCAGAGAAATGATGGTGTTTTAATTATGTTTATCCCTAAACATATTAATGAAACAATTTAAAAAGTCGGTCTGTGACAAAAATTCAGGTTTATTATTAATTCTGTGAAACTGCAGGCCGGCCGCTCGCAGCTCAGTGAATCGTCAACTTGTGACAACTATCACCCCTCCCGCACCGCGCTGCTACCTCAGGCAACGTCTCAGTTAAGCGCTTGGTATATAGTAGAAAATGTACTTTTAGTATAACAACAAAATATAACTTTCATTACTGTAATATGTACAGACGCCAGCATATCAAGCTACTACAATCTGTCAAATTTCTTTAATAGATTTTCAACTTTACCGCTAAAGCATTAAGGTTCGAGGTTGGTTGGGAAAATTAGACAGTTTCGGGTAGCTTGATGTGCTGGCGTCTTAAAATAAGAAAACCACCACCAAAAAAAAAAAAACAAAAGCACACAGAAAACAAAACACAATCAATCTAATATAAAAACAAGTGAAAAACCTAAATACTACAAACATAGGAAAGCATATGAGAACAAAATAATTTTCAACTTAAGTACTATGGTAGCAGATTTAATGAAAATTACCCTAAAAATATGAATTAAAATATTTTTAGTTGGAATACAAAGCATATTTAGCATAATTACATACTTAAATTACGATACAATTTATTAATTGCATAGCAAAATAATAAGGCTAGCTGCACGTAATTTTCTATTCTGGACACACTGTCAAAGTCAAAGTATTTATTACTCCATGGTATTCAAAGTCAAAGTATTTATTAGTGGTATTTGTTATTGATTTAATTATTTTATATTCTTTTTAAAACCATTGTAGATCACAAGATTAAAAAAATATGTAGAAATCTATATTTTCTTTGATAACTAGTAACCAAATTTTTTAAATTATGTAATAAATTATGATAAGGTATTTGTGAATTTGTATGTAGGTATGAGGAGGTAATTTTCGGAACGACTGTTCAGATTCTGAAAATTATTTCATCAATGGGAAGATACAGTATTGCCAAGTGTCATCAGGCTATATCTTATAGTATTTCTTGTTAAAACAAAGAAATTTCACGCCGACGAAGTTGCAGGCAGAAGCTAGTGTACAGTTAGTCCAATATAGATAATTATGAATACGATTAAATATAATAGTCATACACTGCACGCGATGCAGTATGTAGAGAAGATGGCTTGCTCCTGATTGCATGTGAGAAATATAAACAATTGTTAGAAAAACGGATAATTTTGTATAAAGCATCGTTTTTGTACTGAAGGACCAATTTATATTAAATGAAAACAGTCGAGAGGTGCCATGGGACACCCGGTTAGAATGAAGTTCCCTTCGCTTTTGCAAACTTGACGAATAAGGGAAAAAGAGAGACCGAAAAAGTGTCACATTTTGATCATATTGTGACACTTTCGTTACGTAATAAAACGCCTAACTAGCGCTCTACTTCGCCAAGTGTGCAAAGTATAACGCGCCATAAGGGACTTTCAAAAATTTGGTCTTGAAACGACCATCAAATTAGGACTATTTATGCACATATTTGTGCCCTCTTAAGTGTTAAACAAGTTGGTACTTCTGCACAGTTTTAATTACAAACTAAATTAGTACCTATTTACATTTAGGTAAAGCTAAGATGCTTAAGCTAACGCCAGTATTTATAGGTATACAAGCTCAAACTACAAGACTAAACCCAGGTAGACACGGGCGATATTTTAACGCGACGATTTGGCACTGGATTTTCAACTCTTGGTGTTGAGTCGAGCATTGAGAACCCAACAGAGAGCATCTCAGCGCGTCTAAAAAACCGTACTGTTGGATTTTCAACTCTCGACGCTAAGTACTCATACACACGAGCGATACGCGATAACGGCAAAGGCAACGCCGTCAACGTCACTTGTGTATTTGAGTGCGGTGCTCAAATATCCAAATGATATGTTGTCAATGGTAGCCGCCAATGCGTCGACGGCGGGCGGCGACGTCGACGGCTGCAGTTGACGCATGTCGCTCGTGTGTATGCACACTAAGCAGTGCGTTGAAATCAAGTGCGCGAAAAAAAAATCCCTTCATAAAAAAATCGCCCGTGTCACGAAGGCTTCAACTTTCTTGCCAAAAAGTACAAAATAAAGAAAATATGAAGAATAAATCTACAGAATTTTGAAAAGAATTATTACAATACGTATAATAAAGACAACAGCCGATAATTTTGTTCAGATTAAGATAGAAAGATTTTCAGAAATTATAGATATAAATTTATATAATTTATATAAAACAGAATTTCGACATATTGTACAGACGCCAGCACATCAAGCTACTACAATCTGTCAAAGTTCTTAAATGGATTTCAACTTTATCGGTAGAGCATTAAGGCTAATTTGACAGTTTCGGGTAGCTTGACCTGCTGGCTTCTGTATAATAGAGAGAAAATACAATAATAATCTAAAAAATAATAATGCACACAGCAGTAGCAACCCAAAGCAATAACAACAGTAATTGCCAGAAAATGTAACAGGCAGAATACAGGAAGACAATACTTAGGAAAACTAAGCAAGGATATAGAAAACTGCTCCTAATAGCTTAAGTTTAGGATAATTACAGAGCCTAGCACGAACTTATGTATCTGCGTAATGCAGGGTGTAGGAATATCGACGCGCAAACTGTTACCATGAATTCAGTACCATAGGAATTTATTTTATAACCACCAGGATTTTTTCAGAATTCAGAACAATGAATAGACATTGCTGAAATCTCGACCGGTCTCGCAAATGGCTACCTTACCACAGATTTGTCAAGATTCTTGGCTAAATTCGCTCAAATGGCGCATTATAAAGATCGTTCTCAGCGATGAGATGAGACCACCCATAGTGTGACCCTTTGTAAAATTTCTATATTTATGTCTGTAATTTATATGGTGTACATAATAAACAGTATTCCATTCTGTTTTCTGTACAAAATCGATGGCGACACGGCATCATCATCTGCCTAGCCTTTTCCCAACTATGTTGGGGTCGGCTTCCAGTCTAACCATATGCAGTTGAATACCAGTATTTTACACGGGGCGACTGCCTATCTGACCTCCACAACCCAGTTACTGGGTAATACGGTAAAATAACTTTACCATTTTGTCTTTGTACATACAAGAGAGATACAAGTTCGTGCAAGAGATACTAAGGTAAGCACGCAGTATATTTTGGCAGTCGGTAAGATGAATAAAAGCACAGTAAATCCATAGGTCTATTTCACCGCGTGCGAAAATATACTAGGCACTGAAAGACTGCTTAATCTGAGGTGAATCCTGCGCGGAACGCTAGACACGACTGTTCGTGTGGATAGTTTTAATGAATAGAAAGTCATGTGACTATTTCATCAGTTCGCGAGCGAATTTCGTCCCACGTCCCACGCGTCGCTCACCTCGGTTTTACCAGAGCTTAAATTATTTAGCGATGGCTCTCATTAAAGATCACAGGTGCTCTTTCAAAAGCTAAGCTTTAATAATTATAGCGAAGACTCAGGCCGTGTCCTAACCCAAGTAATCATCGCGGGATCATAAAACCTTCGCGTTCATTTTGTTCGGCGAACCCGAACATTTCCCGCCGACAGAGGGCACCTTCCGGTTTTACGTTGATATTGAAAGTGAGGATCGCGTAGTCGCGCGACCGATCGCTTTGGTTAGGAAACGGGGTAACACTGTCATTAATCTTCTTCTAAGCGCCATAGCTAAACAATGGCGCCGATTCTCTTGTTCACAAACTAAATTTAAGTTCAGTGCATCTTTTTCTTTCTATTTCTAAAAGGACAGAAGATAAATATTAGTTTAGTCCTGTCAGATTAGTCAGCGCCTGACGTAAAGTGACATATTTTTAGTAGCCATGTTTTTAATCACGTCTAAACTGTCTATGGAGTATCTTAATTTGATAGGACTAAACTAATATTTATCGTCTGTCCTTTTCTTAATGAAATAGAAAGAAAAAGATGCACTGAACATAAATTCAGTTTAGTTTGCGAACAAGGGAATCGGCACCAATATATCAATACAGAGTAAATTCTTGCCTAATTATAGTAAGTTAGGAGCTAAATGTTAGTAGTGTCTACCAAGCTCCACAACCCGGCTGCTTCGGTACTTCAAGGCTGTAGTGGTACTTTTGAAAATTGTGGTCTTTTGGTACTAAGTTTATTGTTTTATTTCTATTGTAACCTTACACATTTCTTTAAAGCTAATTTATGGCGAGATTCAATATTTTGGCACTATCTTTTGCACTGTACAGGAGATTGCTGTTTATTTTATTCTTATTTAAGGCGAAAGCGTCAGAGTAGCGCGAAATGCAAATTGTCTTACTCTTTTTTGCAAATTGCGGGTTTGCAATTCTTGGGATTTTCTCGTCGTTGACGGATACCCCGGTAATCCTTGTAGGTAGCAAGTTCAGTTACACCAAACCTCTGTTAAGTTCAACAGTTTATTTTTGGAAACAGTTTAAAGCGTCCATTTAGTTGTTTGAGCCGCACTTAATGTATTGTTACTATGTAGTTATCGACCCGCACATTAGCGCGTGACGGAGTTTTAGTGACGACTGAATTGAGTGATTTGTAATCAAGGTACACGTAGACGTACGTTTGCTGTATGAGCATTATTGGCTTGTACACGAATCATGTCATAATTAACATACAACCCGAGACTGACTTGCAATTGGTGAAAAACGTAAGAAAATTTCCATTTTGGGGGCTACCTTAGTGCATGCACCTTAACAGACTCTTACAACGAATTGGTTGTTACACTTCTTCTTTTCGAGTCGATGGCAAAAGTAAAAATATTTGATTATGCTATATGTGTTGAGCCCGGTAAGAAATCTTAAACCTGACATATTGTGAGGAGTGCCCAAAGCAAAAAGTTATATTTTCTTTCAAATAAGGGTAAAAGTAAACACCATATAAGGCCCGTTGTACACGGTTCCATTACGGTATGGCGCGCTAGCCGCACTGCAGAATAATCGTATGAGCTTGTATATGACACGGCAAACCACCGAATGACGTATATGGCGACGGCGCCGTGCCGTAGTGCCGCCGTGTCTGTCATCAAACTTCCATAGTGATCCATACAACACTGGCGACCGTGGCTACAAACGGTGAACCAATCGAAGTTTAAAAAAAAACCTGTGTGTACAACAGGCCTACAATAGCCTAAAAATCTTGTACTATTTGACACATGTGATAAAAATAAGCTATTGAAATAGACGTAATAATTCGGTCTTTCAAATAGTACCATCCAACCAAATTTTCAAAGTACCACTCAACCCACGATTCAAACATAACTGACCGGTTTCACTCGCCGAGTAAAAGTGTGACGTAGTTTCAACATTCTGCCAGTTATTGTTCTGTCCAGACGGATATCCTTGCCACGATGTCGTATTCCTGTTCGCGTTGGCATCTCTCCCTTGCCAATTTCCACCAGACATTCGTTGCTGGTAACTATTTACTAAAGCCGAGACCGACTGCTTTTCTCCTTGAGCATTCGTCCTTTCAAGGTTCGGGTTTCGTTCGGGTAAGTTCGGGCCGCGATCAGGTATGATCGGCGCGCGGTCGGTTAAGTTCGGTGCTCGATCAGGCAGTGGTGGACGGTCTGGAGGGCCGGAAAGGGGTAATGGTGGCGCTCCGATGTCCGGGGCTGGTAGGAATTAGTTGTTAAACTCGTGTTGGTGATTTTTACCCTCGTTGTTGGGTAGGGTAAATTTGGTTAATGAAGGGTAAATTTGGTAAATTTTGATGTTAATTTTTATTTAAATTAGGTGTCGTTTTGTGCGAATAAATGGTGCTTTTAGCGTGAATGGGTTATTTGTGTAAACTAGTAATAATTGGTTTGAGTTGTTAACTCATTAAATCAAGTACACATTTTATTTTAAAAATAAAATTGGACAGATACACAACTAAAAGGACAATAACAAAGACAACACAGTGCAAGAACATCACAATAAGAAACACAAAAAGAATCTTTGTACCTAGTCATTTAATCAAAATTACCCTCTTTATAAAAAGCATTTTGCTAGACCCTATTAAGAATTTTATGTAAATAAAAAACTGTGCGTAACATTAATGACTCAAATGTTTTTTTATATCTCCCTTGAACCCCATTTACAGGATGCAAGTTGCTCACTTATGTCATACAATAAAATTGATGCAACCGTGGCGACATCTACATCGCCACATGCGAACTATATCACACTGACGTCACGCAAAACCCTTCATCGCGCAAGCAGAGTTTACCGCGCAACTAGCAATATACAACGTCCCGACATCAATCGTCGGGCAGTTGCCCACCAGACAGAACACCTGTCTGGTCGGAGCAACCTCTCTTTTCTATGGAGGATAAGGGAACTTTACACCTCACGCCTCCATACAACAAATGACTTGCACTGTTTAGACGGAGCAACTTCTATTGTTGCATCAACTTATGGTAAGCCACAGGCAAATAAATCGCACTCTGTAAATCAGCGGAGTGATTACGTAACACACATCATCATAAATCACAATTAGCCTATAATGTTCCCACTGCTGGGACACAGGCCTCCTCTCTGTGAGAGGGAATGGGCCGTAATCCACCACGCGGGCCCAGTGCGGGTTGGTAGATGTTACATGTCTTCGAATTTTTGGTGCTAGGACATGCCGGTTTCCTCAACACATACTTGAAAAATGTATCGCAATGTCGGTCATTTTGACAGCTCAGCAACGTTCATTGCGTTATTTACAGTGGCCTCTAAAAGTTAGTTGACAGTTCAGCAGTGCCACATTATGATTAAAATTTAAAAAACAAAACAACCGACTTCCAAAAACGACACTACAAAGTGAAAAATAACTTTAATTTCGGAAGTCGGTGTCGTTGGGTTCGCATTTTCGTTGTTTGCCACCGACTTCCGAAATTAAAGTTATTTTTCACTTTGTAGTGTCGTTTTTGGAAGTCGGTTGTTTTTTTTGCAAAAACGTTTTTATTTTTCACTTTTAAGTTGTAATTTTTACCAGTAATTTTGGTTTAAAAACCAAACTACTGAACCGTTTTTGATGAATTTTTCAAATCGGTTGGCAAGCGACGGAGTTATGCCCGAACAAACATAAAAAACGCCCGCCCTTCACCACTTCCTAGTGCTATCGCTGGGAAGAAGAAGTGGCGCAACAAACTCCCCAGCAGCACAGCTGTCTGTTCAGTTAGAAAATACTGGATAGGTATGCAATGTGGTGTGTCATAGCTGCAGTGGAAAAATGTCAACTAGTTTTGGAGGCCACTGTGCGTAGTTGAGCAGACAATTTTTTCAAAACTATGAGCAGAAACTAGGTTAGAAATTTCCCTCAAAACCCTTTTTTTTTGTGTGGGAAATCATCAAATGACCTCTCCCACTCTGGGCTGAGCAAAAGGGCGCGTCAGACTTTTACTGATTAAACCCCACCCGTGTTCCTTCAGTTGCCTGTGCCAGGGGCCACGGTATCTCTTTCGAACAACCCGCGGCCCTGGCAGTCCCTCGAAAGCCTCGAATTGTAATTAAAAGTGTGTCACGCAATTAGGGAGCTGGCTCTACTAAAATAATAATTCAATCTTGAACGTCAAACGAGTAAAATTGACTATTTAAACGTTTTTGTAACATTTTCTGTCCTATCGATCATAATTAAATAGCTAAAGGTTTTTTAAAAACTCACCGTTCTGCTGCGACCTTATGAACTCTGAATTGATATCGCGTCCGTTTGAGAACCGCGTTCTTCCCCACGAGCTGGACCCTGAAGACTGTTCCTGACTCCTGTTAAAAAAAAATGGAAAAGGATTTTATAACACAACATGATGTCTGTATTCCTCGAAGGGTGAGGCAGGGGTGGATCATTTGGTTCCCTTCAAAATGGTTGTGCTGAATGGTGCTAATCCATGCGTCATGTTCGTGAACGGGCGCCGTCAGTAGGGACTGGTCATCTCTTTGCTGCCATGGCTTAATTTAATTTATTATTTATTTATTTTATTATTTATGTACACACAGAAAAATAAAAAAAATAATAAAAAAATAAAATAATACTTTATTGCATCATTCTCACATGCATAATTTCTAACATGAATTATGTAACCAATACTTTGTAACCATATTATATTGATTTAAAATAGTATCCATGGAGTTTCTTGCCTGTTCTTCTCCATAGGTACGCTTTGGAATGGGCAACTAGCTTCATTTTCCTGACTGAGCGACCCCTTGACAATTTAAAAGTGTCTGTAATTGGTTTAATTGAAATAAATACTTTGAGTTCGAGTTTTGAGTTTGGTGTACCTATAGAACACACAATTCCGTCTGTTATGTTTAAGCCCCGTGTAGTAAGTGGCAACTATGTATACACATGGTTTTATCAAAAAAAAAAAACAACCGACTTCCAAAAACGACACTACAAAGTGAAAAATAACTTTAATTTCGGAAGTCGGTGTCGTTGGGTTCGCATTTTCGTTGTTTGCCACCGACTTCCGAAATTAAAGTTATTTTTCACTTTGTAGTGTCGTTTTTGGAAGTCGGTTGTTTTTTTTTTGCAAAAAAGTTTTTATTTTTCACTTTTTAGTTGTAATTTTTACCAGTAATTTTGGTTTAAAAACCAAAGTACGAAACTGTTTTTGATGAAATTTCTATGGGACCATTTGGGAAGTATACCCTTTCCAACAAAAAAAGAATTTTTCAAATCGGTTGGCACGCGACGGAGTTATGCGCGAACAAACATAAAAAAAAAAAATACAAACATCCGAATTGAGAACCTCCTCCTTTTTTAGAAGTCGGTTAAAAAGCAATTTACACCTTTATTTTTTAATGAAATTTTATGTTGCTACGAACATAGTATTTTCGAACCCATAGGTTTTTGCAATGTGTCGTATTTCATTGCTGGTTTCGTTAGTTCACGCAAAAATCGCTATTGAAAGTTTCCAAGTGTTGACATATTAGTGCTCGTGACTGTACAGAAGCCAGCACATCAAGCTAGTCGAAACTCAAGTTTTCCCAATCAACCTTGAACCGAATGCTTTAGCGATAAAGTTGAAAATCTATTAAAGAAATTTAGTAGTAGTAGCTTGATGTGCTGGCGTCTGTACTTACGTCATTACGTCGGCACCGGCTGTCGCTGAAAACCAGCGCTGGGGCTCTGTCTTGCATAGGGTCGCAGCATAATGCTGAGCGATAGCCGTTTTGCGTGGATGTGACACGTATTAACCCAACTATTTTTTTTTCTGTTTTATGGTATTTTTTGCGTCATGTTCACCGCAAATAAAATTATTTCCTTACTACTGAGAAATTGAAATTGTTTATTGAAATAATTGATTTACATAAATATTTACAAAATAGGACCTTAATACTATAAGTCCATTTACAATAGCATTAGAAAGAAGTTAAAAAAGGTTATTTTTAATGCACACTTTGTAACAAAAATACAATAAACATTGTTACATTATGATAGACGCCGAATTTATTATGGTCTATTTTTACAGCAGCTGTCACACTTAATTGTAACCATTTTAACTATTTATCTTATGAAATTATGTGGCTTTCATTTATTTATATTATATAACTCCAATTTAAAATTACAGTGTCAATGCTAAAAACCTAAAAGAAGCAGGGATGAACAATACTTGGAACGTTATTCGTTTCACTATAATTCTACCGAATTTTATTTTAATTAAGGTGGATGCGCTGCAGTAGCCCGCGAAATCAAACCAATTCGGAGCAATTCTAATTTAAAGGGATGTATTGATGATTTTTAAGGTTAAAATTGTATTATTGCCTACATATTTCTTATTGTTGCGCATCATATTATTTTTTTATTAAGATACAACCTTACACTGACCTGCAAATTGCAAAAAACGCAAGAAAATTAGAATTTAAGCATCTCCCTTAAAATTGTTTTATCATAACTTTGAAATAAAATGTTTTGCATTCCTGCTTCTACGAGCCTCTTTTTTCTAATGCTATTATAAATGGAGTATAGGTGTAGGTAAAAATATTTGGATTCTACCTGAACTAGGAATAAACCTGTATCTCAGGTATCTCTCTCTTTGAGAAACTCAGAAATTGCCTGTTAAATATTTTATGCATTGTATTTACCTGAGTACAACTTCTGTGGCGTCTTCTTCTTGAAGCGGCTGTCTTGGAGGAAGTGATGGCAGCACTGTTGATTCTGACATTACATACAATTTTATTAAAATTTATTTATTAAAATAAATGTGTTGCGTAACGTATGGCAGCTCTTCCAGGAGCAAACTGAAGATTGTTACTGATGTTAGACGAAAATATTCTGTTGTTTGTGGTTTATCGCGATTGATACTAGTAACGGTGGTATTTAAGATTGACTAATAACAAAAAGTAATGTTGTGTAATTTAAATGTCATGATCATCATCTCCCAGCCTTTTTCCAATTATGTTGGGGTCGGCTTCCAGTCTAACCGGATGCAGATGAATACCAGTATTTAAATATGATAAAAAGTTGAATGAATAAAATTAACGTTTGGTTGTGGAGGTCAGATAGGCAGTCGCTTTGTATAAAACACTGGTATTCAGTTAGTTAGTATTATACATGGAGCGACTGCCTATCTTACCTCCACAACCTAACGTTCATTTTATTCATTCAACATTTTATCATATCATAATGACATTTAAATACTGGTATTCATCTGGTTTACTGGGCAATACGATACCCCTTGGTAAAACTGGTTGTTAAGTTTCGGGCTTCTGACGACCCGTAACGACTGTCAAAGATCTACGAATGACAGCCGGGACCAACGGCTTTACGGGTATCCCGGCACTGAGCGGGTCAATAAGACCCAAAAAGGGGAGAAAAGAGGAAAAAAAGGGTGGGGGAAAAGTTGGTAAAATATCTTACCTATAACTCTTTCTGGAGTAGTGGAGGACACTCGCTGCGACTGCTGACTACTTCTATGTTCCTGTAGGATCTCGGCCTGCGTGCGCGGCCTGCGCTCAGGCTCGGGGGAAGATCCTGCTGATGATGAAGACTCCGCGTTCCTGAGGAGTTAAGGGGTTGAGGCTACGGCTGTGGTAGTGTACTAGGGTTTAGAGATGGTATGTTGTGGTAGAATTGTTGTAGGTGAGTTTTTGTAGAAGAGACTGTTGGAATAGTTGGTGATTGACGAGCTGGATGTAAGGAGCGCTCGCGAAAGATGTAAGGAGAGGAGTGGGACAGCGTAGGCTAGAAAAAAAAACTGTCTATTTCTACTTACTCATGTAATCGTCTTCTGATCTCGGCAGTGGGGGACTCTCCAGGTGGTACAGCGGAGTAGGGGGTTAGTTGTAGTTCTGGTGGTAGCTGGGCGTGGAAGGACAGCTTGGCTACCCATTCCTGTAGGAGAAAGAAAAAAAATATTTAGTATTATTTTATGTAAAACGACTACGAACCCGTGTGAAGCTATGGTTGAGTATAATAACCGTGGTCGCCACATAGTCCGCTATTAACAGGCGTATGACGTCACTCAAACGTGTTTTAGGCGGCATCTACAAATGAGTTGGGTTCCAGAATTTATACATTAAAGTAATTAATTAATACATTTTGATTCAAATTAAGTCTAAAATAATAATACATATGTACAAGTGAAAAAAAGCATCATAAAGCATCAAAAAATTCGTCCGCATCGCTGTCAACAGGAACAGTGCCCAAAAGGCTGGCAGCATTGCCACGTTGTATGGCGATGCTAATTCTTTGGCCAAGAAACAGGCCAACCCTCTGGTCACGTGAAGAGTCGACTAAGCGCTTGGCGATATCTCGACACACCAAGTGGGCACTCGGACCCCATGGCCTGGGGTCGGCAATAAGGCTCGAAGATATAACTCCCAATCAGGCTGGAATATTTTCGCCGTTGGAGTTTTCTGCACCAGCAGCAGCCGCTCCAGCACAGCCCTCCGTGCTAGGCAGATGGGATGGCGCAAGGGTACACATGTTGCATCCCACACCAAAGGTCTGCCTAACTTCCAGGGCATTATGGTCATTCCGTCTGGTCTCTTCCCATCGTCGCGTGCCAGGCCGTTGGGTACTAAAACAGCTGGCACCCCGGCGGTGACAAGAGCACGACGGATGATGTCGTTAATGCTGGCGTGTCGTGCTATCCGACCTGCACTCCTACTGCAGGATAGGCCATGGTGTCCGAGGCAGTCGACAGCTTCACCGCACTGACAGCGATGCGGAGCCCCGCAAGGAGCACCCAAACGCAGACAGGTAGTGAGCCGGAAGGTGGTGTCACCCAGCATAGTGCCTATGTTGGGTGAAGGGAGTGCTTGAAGCCACATTAAAGTGAAATGCTTACCTTCATCAAATCCTTGGAGGAGCAGGCGAACAGGTACTCTGCTCCGTCGGCACCCGCCAGCCGGAACACGTTGGCGCGCTTCGTGTAGTCACCCGCGGGCTCGCAGCGTGCCTGAGGAGGTCATGTGTTTACATCAAGTTGCATAAGCATAATCAGTCTGTAGCGTTCCCTCTGCTGGGACACAGGCCACCTCTCTGTGAGAGGGAGCGGGCCATAATCCACCACGCGGGCCCAGTGCGGATTGGTAGATGTCACATGTCTTCGAATTTTTGGTTCTAGGACCGGCCGGTTTCCTCACGATGTTTTCCTTCACCGTTTTAAGAGTGGTGATGAAATTATTTACACAAAGTAAAAAATTATTTACACACGCCTGTCTGGGTTCGAACCTACGACCTACAATTCGTAAGTCGCGGCCATTAACACTGGGTCACCGGTGGTCTTATATTAAGTTGAATGTGTCAAAATATGGCTGTATTCTCCACAACCGGTGTTAGGTGGCGGTTGGGGGACCGCCCAGGGCGCCAGGCATAATTTGATGTGCGCTGAAGGCACCCCTTCCTTTCGCCTCTGAAAGGGGCAAGTAGCGAGCCTGTCTGCCATGAAATCCCTCCCCCTCCCTTCGTTTCGGGGGATACAGGCGTGGTGTACTTTTTTTTTTTTTTTCAGGATGGGAAATCATCAAATGACCCCTCCCGCTCTGGGCGGAGCAGAAGGGAGTGTCAGACTCTTACTGACTAAAGCCCACCCGTGTTCCTTCCTTAGCCCTTTATGTTCCAGGGCAGCGGTAACCCTTTCGGACGATCCCGCTACCCTGGCAGGCTGGCGTGGTGTACTTACGTTCAGGATAGCCACAGGCGGTGCTGCGGCCTTGGCGCTGGCGAAGTCCAGCTCGTCCCTGAAGAAGCACAGCAGCTGGCCGCACAGCACGGAGTAGTACGCCCTCCACGAGCGGACCGTGGCGCGCTTGCCGCCGCAGCCAGCTTCCTGCTTGCGTTCTAGGTAGCCTGGGGGAGGAAATTAGATTTTAATTTGGCGTAAAATGAAATAACTAATAATAAAAATAACTACTAAGTACTTTTTGTAGTCTTTTAGGCGGCGATTCGATAATTGGACGAGAATTGAAATTTCAAGGTCGCGTCACGTTTAGGCACATTTCGTTACATGAGTGAAAAGAAAGATATCTCTCTCCCTCTGTCTCTTTCTTTTCTCGTTAGTAACTCGATTCTTTCCCAGAACGAATGATATCGATATCAATTTAAAGTAATTAAGCTAATGGCGCCGATTCCCTTGTTCACAAACTAAACTAAATTTAAGTTCAGTGCATCTTTTTCTTTCTATTTCATTAAGAAAAGGACAGAAGATAAATATTAGTTTAGTCCTATCAAATTAAGATACTCCATAGACAAATTAGACGTGATTAAAAACATGGCTACTAAAAATACGTCAATTTACGTCAGGCGCTGACTAATTTGACAGGAGTTTTCTCATAATTAATTGTTTTTGGTCATAAAATTTAAAAAAAACCGACAAAGCTCGGTAACCATCCAGTTTTGAACCCTAGTTAACTGGACCAAATTTGTTGCTTATGACCTCTAGTATAACGCCTTTCAAGGAATACGTTGAGTTTCCCTGTCACCATGTATATCCTTCGAATAAGTCTCTTACCTTCAATCTCGACGGGTGGTAATTCAGCGATGTCACCGCGGCGATGTCTTCTGAAGCTCTGAGTACGTCTGCGGGTCGTGAATGATGGAGTGCGCTTAGGAGTTTTTACCACCTGAGAAACAAACAAATTTGGTTAGTATACACATTTTTGAGGGACACATGGTAGCGGAGAAAATCGAAATAAATAGTACTGATCCTTTCTATACTGTACTTTTGTATATGGTGTACAGTTAGGTAGTCTGAATACTTGTCGTACTTTAGGGAAGTTTCTTTTGCCTATAAATTAGGTTGTAGACGGCCAATAGTAAAGGCCAATTCTCGTAATTCAAAACGTTCAAAATCTAGTCGCAGTCTCATCTCGACGACAAACAAATGTCAAAATGTACGGAAATTAGAGGTATTTTTGACAGATTCGAGACAGAGATCAGACTGTGAACGTTCTTAAAATTACGAGAATTACCCCTCTGAAGGCAAGTTGCCTTCACCGACCTTTGATCGAATTTAAGTTCGTTCGACTTCAAACAATTTAAAATATTTCCTACGCCAGCAGACCCCATAAGGTTGTTCGACAACCTGCACCCTTATTGCGTAACACACAATCAATAGTAATCTGAATCATTTTGAAGCAAATTGCTAATCCATTGCTTCATAAGTTCGAAAAATTTGTCTGCTCAACACGTAAATAACGCAATGAATGTTGTTGAACTGTCAAAATGAAACCGATTCCGATTAATTGTGTGTTACGCAATTAGGGTGCTGGTGAAGAACGCGGGAATCTGCTGGGTTAGAGAAGCACAGGACCAGGCGATGTAGCGATGCGAGTAATAGTAATCCTATGTCCAGCCGTGGACGTCTTGCGGTTGAATGACAATGATGAACCTTGATGATGGGCCTTTTTGGTGCAGCCGTGAGGCACACTTTTCTGCTAATTTCTTACATCTGTCTATAAACTGTTTTCTATATTTTGTTCTTTTATTTGTGTTATCTGATGTAATGTATCTGGTGTATTGTGTGTCTTTTGGTCTGTGCTAAATAAATTTATTTTCTTTCTTTTCTTTCTTTATGAACTGTGTACTCACACTCATACTCTCAGCTCGCTTGACATGCTGCTCGTTCTTGGGCAGTTTGTCGAACTGTGGCGCCGGCGACAGTGTCTCTTCTGAAGACGCGGGCGCCATGGACGTCTGCATGCGTTCCGACTGCAAGATAGAGTTATATTAAGGTGGATGCTCCAAGGTAGCCCGCGAAATTCAAATTTTCTTACGTTTTTTGCAATTTGCTGGTCAGTACTAAGTTGTACGTTGATTAAAATATGATTCGCGGCCGTAACAACAAATATGTATTTACAGAATTATAATCATTAAAGTCATCAACACAACTCACTAAGATCAAGTAATCCTACTGAATGACTATTTCATGAAATCTTGACAATTTAGGATTATGCTAACTTAACAAGTTGTATTAGTGATTCTAATGATTATAATTCTGTAAATACATATTTGTTACGGCCGCGAATCATATTTTAATCAACGCACAACTTAGTACTGACCAGCATATTGCAAAAAACGTAAGAAAATTTGAATTTCTTCCGCCGAAAACCTCTCTGAACATAGGCATGGGCGCGGTCTCGCGTTTCCTCTCCTCAGTGATCCTCTCCACCTCTCTCTTCCTATATTGCTAGTTTTGCCCTAAAAACACCAATTGATTTCCTCCTTACCTCTCTGACCATAGGCACGGGCGCGGTCTCACGTCTCCTCTCCTCGGTGATCCTCTCCATCTCTCTCTTCCTGTACTGCTGCAGTCTCTCTGCCTCCTGTCTCTCTGCTGATATACGGCGAGCTTGCTCCTCTTCATCGCGCTGTGTTTGGAAGGCTTGTTCCACCTGAGGACAATGATTATCATTTATTTAACCATTTATGTACACACATATATAAACAGACATTGAAAAACAGAACAGAAAAAATAGGTACAGAGGTGATGCTTATTTCTTAAGAAATCTCTTCCAGCATACCTGAGATAGGACAATAAATACAGAGATGTAGACAGCGTGTGATAGAGCAAAGGAGACAAACAATAATGCATAGAATCAAAAATAAACAATTCACTTAAAAACTAAACAAATATTACGAGAATATATACATACAAATAAACATACATAAATACTTCTAAAATAAAATAAATACATACACAACTATCATTTTAGTTTTGAATCAAGACATTAACAACAACCTTGTGGTGAGAATAAAGATCACGATGAATTTGACAGACTTGTCAGTGGCAGTAACCCAACAGCAACCTTATCACAATGAGAATAAAGATCAGTGTGGTTTGGACAGTGACGGAAAATTAGAGGTAAAATAATTGTGAAAGGACTATACACCGTTAAATTTTGATCGTTTTAATCCTTAAAAGGGGTCATTGTACTCATCATTATGAACAACTTTTACTACGAGACCAACCCTGAAATCGTGATAAAAAAATATCTGTTGATCCATAGATTATGTCGAGTTATGCGAACATAAATCTATGGATCAACTGGTTATTTTTAATGATTTCAGGGTTTGAGAGCAGTGGTGATGAAATCATTTACACAAAGTAAGGCGCCTGTCTGGGTTCGAACCTAGGACCCACAATTCATAAGTCACGGTCGTCACCACTGCTCTATTGCTTGCATGTTATGTTGCTGCTGATTTCTATTGCTATTGCTCTATTGCTTGCATGTTATGTTGCTGCTGTTGCTGCTTATTATGGCAATCCTGCTTACATTTATTATACACTAGCATTGCCCCGCGGTTTCACCCGCTTAAGTGTCGATCTCGTAGGAATATCGGAATAAAAAGTATCCTATGTGTTATTCTGATGTATAAGCTATATTACTGTAAAGTTTCATTGAAATCCGTTCAGTAGTTTTTGCGTGAAAGAGTAAGAAACATCCGTCCATACAAAGTTTTGCGTTTATAATATTAGTTGGACTTACAAGAGTGATTCTCTTGAGCGCATTGAACTTGTCTCTCTGCGCGTCGATGGTCTCCTCCAGGTCTCGATGGCGGTTGATCAGTTCCTCCACTTGAGCCACGCTTTCACCGTATTTGCCGTCTCGGACGAGTGGCACTCTGGAATAAAGAGATACAGTTTTAGAAACAATGAAAGATGAATATTTGGAACAACATTGCATCACCGCTGAATTCACAGACGGGGCGAACAGTGGTGTATATATTGTTACGAGCTTCGGGTTCGTGATAGTAAAAACTGCCGCTAAAAATTATCAGAAGTTACACTTTAATTAAACAACACTAATAACAACTCAAACACACTAATTATAAAACACAATCGCTCTTAAGTTGCACTTGAAGATCGCTTTCGATGTATTCGCTTCTATCGCAGATCCAAGTCTCATTGGTCGCGGCTAGTCCCGGCCTTATATAGTGCCGCAGATAGTTCCAGAACCTTCTATTGTAGAAACATCTAGAATGTTCGAGTACATACTGGCCCCGACTGACCAGATGTCGATAGTTCTAGTAAGTTCTAGCATCGACATCTCTACTCGATAATAGATGGCGCCAGCGACTCTATCAGTTCCGCCACTCGAAACCAGATGGCGCTAGTGGTAAGTAATGTCACCATGTATCAGGCATTAATTGTGGCGCGTAACAATATGTATAAATATTTTGTCAGTTATGTTTAGTGGTAGATGTCACATGTCTTCGAATTTTTGGCTCTAGGACATGGCAGTTTCCTCACGATGTTTTCCGTCACCGTTTTGAGAGCAGTGGTGATGAAATAATTTACACAAGGTAAAGCACCTGTCAGGCTGTCAGGGTTCAAACCTACGACCTAGAACTCGTAAGTCACGGTCGTTTCCACTGGGCCACAACTGCTGTTAGTTTTTTTTTAAACGTTGCCCCACACTAGGAGTTACTCCTGTATCGTTGGGGCGTTTACAAACATTTAAACTCACATACACAAACAGCCAGACCTGGAACCTGTAGGCAATAAAGTATTTGTTCCGTGCGGGAATCGAACCCACGACACGCAGCGCAGCAGTCGATCGCTCAGCCACTGCGCCAACCGTGTTGTCATCAGTTACTTTGAACTTGCCATTATTTTACATCTGTGTTTCTTTTTTCAGGTTATAAAATAGACGATCGTATACCTGTTAGTAATCCAGTTGTCCAAGGCGTCAGCGTCTCGCTTGAAGACGAGCGCGTCCAGGTGCTGCGTGTAGATGCGCTCGCGGTTGCTCCACGCGGCGTCCAGCTGCGCGCGCCGGCTGCGCAGGATCGACATGCGGTCCTCTATCTCGTTGGACATGAAGTGGCCTTCCTTTACTAGTTTTTCGCCTGTTAAGATGAATTAGGAGAAATTAATAATAAAATTACGTTTGTTAATGATAAGCTAAGTAAAATCGTGCGGGTAGGGTTCCCAACCGGTCCGATTTCTAGTCCCTCGTCCGAACTTTGTCTAAACTTTTGGACTTAGGATACTTTTTAGAAAATAAAAATGGTAATAACAAGTTGTAAGAAAAAAACTTTTTTGAAAAAAAGAAAAAAACACAACCGACTTCCAAAACCAACACTACAAAGTAAAAATTACTTTAATTTCGGTCTGTCTACTTATGTCTTCGGTCCACCTTGTAGGTAGCCTTTCCCATGTTATTCAGATTGGTACTTGCTACTGGTATTCAGCTGCATCCGTTTAGACTGGCAGCCGACCCTAAGGGTGCTTTTCCACCAGGGCTGTGCTATGCTACGTTGCTATGGATGCGTTTGATATCCACCAATCATATTCATTGGTGCACATAGCTTAGCACCGGTGAAAACGGATTCAACTAAGATATGTTTTTTATATGGAAGGATGCGTGCTATGGATGTGTGCTATGGATGTGTGCTATGGATGCGTGCTATGGATGCGTGCTATGGATGTGTGCTATGGATGCGTGCTATGGATGCATGCTATGGATGCGTGCTATGGATGTGTGCTATGGATGCGTGCTATGGATGCGTGCTATGGATGCATGCTATGGATGCGTGCTATGGATGTGTGCTATGGATGTGTGCTATGGATGCGTGCTATGGATGCGTGCTAAGGATGTGTGCTATGGATGTGTGCTATGGATGTGTGCTATGGATACATGCTATGGATGCGTGCTATGGATGTGTGCTATGGATGCGTGCTATGGATGCGTGCTATGGATGCATGCTATGGATGCGTGCTATGGATGTGTGCTATGGATGCGTGCTATGGATGCGTGCTATGGATGCATGCTATGGATGCGTGCTATGGATGCGTGCTATGGATGCGTGCTATGGATGCGTGCTATGGATGTGTGCTATGGATGCGTGCTATGGATGCGTGCTATGGATGCATGCTATGGATGCGTGCTATGGATGCGTGCTATGGATGCGTGCTATGGATGCGTGCTATGGATGCGTGCTATGGATGCGTGCTATGGATGCATGCTATGGATGTGAGCTATGGATGCGTGCTATGCATGCGTGCTATGGATGTGTGCTATGGATGGTCGCGAGTGGTGTAGCTGTGTGCCGTCCTCGCCGCTTCCCTACTATCGATACATCGCATATCTCGAGCTGCGCATCTTCCTCGCGCAGCTACTTTGCGGCGCATCTTCATAGCACATCTTACTCGCACCGCTACATAGCTTCGTATCAGTGGAAACGGTCACATAGTTTCACAGCTTAGCTATTACATTCTCGCAGCATAGCTGCATAGCACATCTCTGTTGGAAAAGCAGCCTAACACTAAGCTATTCAGATGATGACTTACCATCGCTGTAGAGCGTTTGGAAGGCGTCTTCCTTCGCCTCTATCTCCACCTTGATGTCCCTGTGTCTGGCCAGCAGTCGCTCTGCTCCGGACACGTCTTGTGCGAGGTCTGGGGCTGTCACGCGGGCTAGGGTTTCGTTTGTCCAGGCTCTGAGGAGGAAATAATAATAATTAGGGACTATGCATTGGAGAGGGAGAGGGTTGATCCTGCTCGGAGAAGGCGGCGTCGGGGAGGCAACCGCCTTGGCGTCTCATACGCCGAAACCCGCTTACCAATTAAGGTAGGTGGACTTTTGGGGTCGCGAGCGCATAGAGTCGGGACTCTGCCCGCCCACGAAGTGAACCAAGGGGGACACGGTGGCACAGTGGTTACGTGCTGCCGTGCATAGCGAGGCTTAGGGGAGGCCCTTTACAGTCTCCCCAGGGATGCGCTTTACTGGCGTTGCGCAGGGGGGTTCCGGAATTGGTCTTTTAGGACAAACCGGGATCATAGACTATACACTTATAAACTGAGAACTGGGACCACCCCTATGTGCGGATGGCGATCACCGGGGTGGTTTTAGTGAGGTAAAAATCCCACACTCCCCGACCTCACTCCCCGGAGGTCGGGTGCCTTTTGAAGGTTACCCCCCGAAAACAAGAAAAAAAGGTACTATGCATTATTGAAGCTAAAGAAGAGGCTTATGGATAAATAGGAGCATAGCTCTGCTAAATCCACGCTGTGTGAATCCTATGGGAAAACCAGTATTATGATATTGTTTTGTACTGAACCATAGCGGGGAAAATACACCAAAAAGAGTTGGAACTTTAACACATTAACTGCAGACAACTGACACACTAGAAAATCTATTTTTGGCGGTCACCGGTGTCCGCGGTGGCAGTCAATGCCTTAACCTTCAATATCTACGTAACCAGAAGGTTTTCTGGTTACGGAGATATTGAAGGTTAAAGTTCCAACTTTTATTTGGTATTTTTTTACGAAAACAAGTTTTAAATGTTCTAACTTAACTTTAAATACTCCCAAGATCCCTGTGACGTGGAATGCTGGGTGCATTCAAGCACAATGTTTTGCATGCTACCGTAAACAGCGAATTTTCACATCAAATCAAATCAAAATATTTTATTTCACATAAACCTACATGGACACTTATGAAACGTCAGAAGCTAGGTGCACGGCTCCAATTGGTCGTTTCCTATGGAGAAGAACCGACAAGAAACTCCACGGTTACACTTCTTAAAACAATCCACCAAAAATAAAAGTCGTTTCCCAGCAAATATTTTTACACAAAGTTACTTAGTTTGATGTACAGGCGCCAGCAGGTCAAGCTACCCGAAACTGTCAAATTTTCCCCATTAACTTTGAACCTTAATGCTTTAGCGATAAAGTTGAAAATCTATTAAAGAAATTTGACAGATTGTATTAGCTTGATGTGCTGGCGTCTGTACAAATGCGTATATGACTGCTTCATGAAGGGTCTTGCTACAGCTGTATTGTGATGACAATGTTTACTTACAACAACTCCTGGTAGGTATCAAAGTACGCCTGCAGCTGGCCGGCGAGCTCGAGCTGGTGCGTGCACTGGTCGGCGCGCTGCACCAGCGTCTGTAGGGCTTCACTCACGTCCTCCAGCTTCGCGGTCACGTGTTCCTTAGCGTCAGGGAAGGCGGTGCCCAGTCTGTGGAAGAGAGAAAACAGAGAATTAGGAAGATGTTTTTAATTATTCGTATAAGGTTTTGGAACATGGATCCACGCGAGACACAATGGCGCCGATTCCCTTGTTCACAAACTAAACTAAATTTAAGTTCAATGTATATTTTTCTTTCTATTTAATTTAGAAAAGGACAGAAGATAAATATTAGTTTAGTCCTGTCAAACTAGTCAGCGCCTGACGTAAATTGACGTATTTTTAGCAGCCATGTTTTTAATCACGTCTAATCTGTCTATGGAGTATCTTAATTTGACAGGAGTAAACTAATATTTTATCTTGTATCCTTTTCTTAATGAAATAGAAAGAAAAAGATGCACAGAACTTAAATTTAGTTTAGTTTGTGAACAAGGGAATCAGGGCCAATGGCTTTTTAATTGTCTCTGTAATTATGGTATTCAACCGCTTAAAAGTCGATCCAGAAATCCCAAAAAAAGATATTGATGGAGAACCACCAACACCTCCTAGGACCCTCACCCTTCCAGGACCACCACCTAGGACCTCTACAACATTATGAAATGCAAATAAATATAATGAATATGAAATGCTATCTTCTTGGGACTGGGTTAAAAAGTTTACAAAATATTGTTAGCGATATTGGTGGTCATATCAAAAAACCGCTGGCTAACTGGCGTGGTAGCCATCAACGACTACTATTCACCATCATGGACAATCATTGCCCAACACTGGCCATTGTGTACACGTCCATTGCCCAACACTGGCCATTGTGTACACGTCCATTGCCCAACACTGGCCATTGTGTACACGGCCATTGACCAATGGCCACCATCACATACCTCTCAGCCTCCGCCTGCAGCTTGTCGTGCGCAGCCTTAATGGCGTCCAGGTCCGCCCGCAGCGCGTCCAGACTCCTCCTCTGCGCGTGCAGCTCGTGCAGCGAGCGCGGCGGCGCGGCCTCGCTGGCCAGCGCGGTGTCCTTCTCGCCCACCCAGGCCGCCGTCTCCTCCGCCGAGCGGTCGAACTCGTGCACTTGGCGGGCGCCAGCTAGAGCCTTCACAAAAAGACAACTTTTATTTACGACGGCTGACGGCACGGTTGGCGCAGTGGTTAAGCGATTGACTGCTGCGCTGCGTGTCGCGGGTTCGATTCCTGCACGGAACAAATATTTATATGACCTACAAGTAGTTGTTCCGGGTCTGGCTGTTTGTGTATGTGAGTTTAAATGTTTGTAAACGCACCCACGATACAGGAGAAATTCCTGATGTGGGGCAACGTTTTTTAAACGAAAAAATAATAAAAAATAAAATAATTTAGTACTTCATAATAAAATTGGGTCTTACACACTGACCTATGATAAACAAGTACGCTGGACTTCGTACTATCGATGACAAAATGAAGACATTTGATTTTCGCCACTATGGCGCTGACAGCAACGTGAGCGTCCGTGGAACTAATATTTTTGATAGCGAGTTTTACAAGATGCGCGTACTCTCATGATAAAAATGTTCCAAATATCTCGTAATAAACGTTTTCTGCTATTTGGGACCCACTGAGTGGTATGGAACGAAGTATACTAGGTGTCAAACTCACAGACCGCATTAAGAACTCTAAACTTCGTTCCAAAACACAAATGGCGGACGCTGGCCGCACAGCTGCTGCGCTAAAGTGGAACAGGGCTGGCCATCTGTCGCATGTCGGAACAACTATTAATAAAGAGGAATACTCTTTATTAATACTTGTATTCTATTCATCTGCCTAGCCTTTTCCCAACTATGTTGGGGCCGGCTTCCAGTCTAACCGGATGCAGCTGGATGCCAGTATTTTACATGGATCGACTGCCTATCTGACCTCCACAACCCAGTTACTGGGTAATACGATACCCCTTGGTAAGACTGGTTGTCAGACTTTCGGGCTTCTGACTACCCGTAACGACTGTCAAAGATCCACGAATGACAGCCGGGACCAACGGCTTAACGTGCTTTCCGAGGCACGGGGAGGTTTCGGTATGTAAAGATGGTCACCCATCCATAGACCAACCGCGGCAAGTGTAGCTTAACCTGACCGATCGACCTGTGCGGCTGTTATTATTTAGCCACGGGCCCCCAATAGTTTTATTCTATTAATAAAACAATATAGACTGCACTCGCCTCCTGCCTCGCCAACGCCAGCTCCTTCAGATCGTCCCATAGTCCCTTGATGTCATCGATCCTCTGCTTCACTCTGTCAGCTTCTGGCGTGTTCTCTTCTAGAAGCACCGTGCCTGCCTCGCAGACACCTTCGATTCTACCCTCGTTGGCTGTGAAAGGAACATAATTGATTAGTTAAATGACCTATATATCTGCATATCTATACTAATAACAAAGCTAAAGAGTTTGTTTTTGGTTTGACCGCGCTAATTTCTGGAACTACAAGTCAGATTTGATAAATTCTTTTCGCATTTGATAACCCAATTCTTTAGGAAGGTTTTAGGCTATTTAACATCGCGCTACGACCCTTTAGAGTCGAGCAAAAAGAAAAAAAAGTCAGAAAGAACGCTAAGACAGATGTGATACGAAACGCGGTGGGTCGGGGGCCAAAAGCTAGTACGCAAAGAAAAAGAAAAAATGGCTTATGAAACTCCATTCATTTGATCCTTAGCAATTTTAACAAAAATATTGAACGGATCATCCCCACTCTCTTCAACCATATCCCGATTACCACCTAGAAAGTACTATCGCCAAAACCTATATCTGACCATTTTGAAAACAAAATCCCGTGCACATGATGACCACAGCTGCGTCCGTAAGGACTCGTAAAACAAAAGAGGATGCTTTTTAGGTCGACTAATAATATGCGCTGCAAGCAGGAATAGTCCTTACGGTGGTCAGATATAGATTTTGGAGATAGTACCTATGGAGAAGAACGGGCAAGAAACTACACGCACACTCTTTCAAATCAAAATATAACATACATATGACAACGATTTAGAAAGACGTTAAAATAATTAAAATAAGCCGAAACAGCTAAGAGATGATCAGTCCCTACAGACGGCGCCCGTTCACGAACATGACGCATGGATCTGTAGCGGTATCTACAACGTCACATGCGAACTACGCGTCTTACTGACGTCACGCAAAATCCTGCATTTCGCAAGCAGAGTTTACCGCGCAACTAGCATACATACAACGGCCCGACATGAGTCATCGGGCAGTTGCCCGCCGGACACCCGGTCGGAGGATCCTCCCTTTTCTATAGAGGAAGAGTGAACGTTACACCCTGTTCCTCATACCTCTATAGATCAACGCCATTCAGCTCAACCATGTTTACTTACCCTGTAACTGCGCTAAGAAGTTGTCGAAGGCTTGCTGCAGGGTCTCCACATGCTCGACATCCAACCCGTACTCCTCGCTGGCTGCTGTGGTCATCTGTTCGCTGATCCATTCCTGTACTTCCTCGCATTCTTGAACGAACCTGTGGGGTAGATCCGAAATGAGTGGACATGTTAAGACAAGTTAAAAACAAGTGCGAGTCGGACTCGCCCATGAAGGGTTCCGTTACGTTACGATTTATGACGTATTAAAAAAAAACTACTCACTAGATCTCGTTCAAACCAATTTTCGGTGGAAGTTTATATGGTAATGTACATCATATATTTTTTTTAGTTTTATCATTCTCTTATTTTAGAAGTTACAGGGGGGGGACACACATTTTACCACTTTGGAAGTGTCTCTCGCGCAAACTATTCAGTTTAGAAAAAAATGATATTAGAAACCTCAATATCATTTTTGAAGACCTATCCATAGATACCCCACACGTATGGGTTTGATGAAAAAAAAAAATTTTGAGTTTCAGTTCTAAGTACTTAATGCGGTTCACAGAGTACATCTACTTACCAAGTTTCAACAGTATAGCTCTTATAGTTTCGGAAAAAAGCGGCTGTGACATACGGACGGACAGACAGACAGACATGACGAATCCATAAGGGTTCCGTTGCCATTTGGCTACGGAACCCTAAAAAATGACTAGGCTGAAAATTAGCCACTTTTTTGACATCAAAATAACAATAGATATATAACGTGGCGCTACAATGGCGACATTAATTTAACACACGGGTAGGGCTAGTGGCCAGTAATCATAAAAATTATAACAACATAAAAAAATCGTAACTTGAAAACTTCCACCTGCGCCGCGCGCCGACATAGGGCTCTCTCTCTTTCCTTCAATTCGCCTTCTCTTTGCTCGTTAATTGTTTTAATTACATTGATGCGATGTTATGATCCGTGACCCCGGCAAATGACCCCTGCGCTACAGTTCTTTAAGTCAGGTTGCTCTAAGATGCATTTTATAAAATTGTTAATAAATAAATATTAATGTTTCATGCTTTAATAATTATTTTTCACTTTTAAGTTGTAATTTTTACCAGTAATTTTGGTTTAAAAACCAAACTACTGAACCATTTTTGATGAAATTTCTATGGGACCATTTGGGAAGTATACCCTTTCCAACAAAAAATATTTTTTTAAATCGATTAGCAAGCGACGGAGTTATGCGCGAACAAACATAAAAGAAAATACAAACATCCGAATTGAGAACCTCCTCCTTTTTTAGAAGTCGGTTAAAAACTAGATGAACTCGAACTTTTTTTAAAGATGTTTTTTACACTTATTAAAAGGGACACGGCACCTGATGGATAGGAATAAAACGTAATTTTGAAAGCTCCAAATTTGGCGAATGACACGTATTTTTTTTTGCTTTAAGAAACAGTAAAACTGCGAGAAATTTGGGTTAAATGAAGTAAAACATTCTTTCACTAAAATATGGCCAAATCTTACACAATGATAATATAGATTATTGTTTTTTTTTGTTCAGAATAAATCCAACGCATTTACACTATAAATTCACATTTTGAAAATCTCACGTGTGATTAGGGAGGGGGGGAGGGGGTCGAACTGAATCTCACGACATCTCACCAAGGGGGGGGAGGGGTTCGGAAAATCGCACAAAATACCTCACGTAATTAATGGACGCCCCCTAAGGTGGCCCCTGTTTTCTTCCAAACTTCCCCGTCTTGTGCGATCTCTGACCATGTTAGCCCTGCGAACGTTACCAGATCGCCCCACCACCTTCATCGTGGTCTACGGCAATGTCCTCCCTCAGGCGTCCAGTGAGTGATCAGGCCTAGGGGGCCTAAAAAGGCCACTTTAAGCAACACCTCAAAAAGCTATTCATTTCCTGAATTCCCAGCAAATCATTAGCAATTCCTCTAATTTTCGTAAAATTTCATTTCATATTTGGTGTAAACATTGCCGCATGAAAAAAAAATAAAAACCGTAGTTTTATCGGTAAATTTTTCATTACAGTTTTTATTAATTAAATTGGTTTTTAGTTTTTTATTTCTACAGTTTAAATGTTATTTCACTGTGATATGAATTGCACACAGATCATATTATGATTTGTCAGTTTGTGACCATTTTACGATTTTTAATATGATTCATATATTGTTATCCTATTATGGTTCTGCCAAAGTGGCCTTTTTAGGCCCCCAGTTATATTTAAGTTCATAAGTAAAAATAAACCTCAAGTTTCTAAAACTTACTTGAAATACTTCAAGCTCTGCTGCAGCCGCTGTTGTCTCTTAGCGGACAGTAGTTTCATTTCTTCGTAAGTTGTTTTGATTTCGTCTATTCTCTTTTGTAATTGTTCGCCGTCGATTGTGGGACGATCCTGAATAAAAGGTTTTTGTTAAGAACGTAGCGAAATAACGAAGAAAGTGATAGTTAAAATATTATGCCAAAACTATACACAATCAGCCAATAATGTTCCCACTGCTGGGACACAGGCCTCCTCTCTGTGAGAGGGAGTGGGCTGTAATCCACCACGCGGGCCCAGTGCGGGTTGGTAGATGTCACATGTCTTCGAAATTTTGGTTCTAGAACATGCCGGTTTCCTCAGGATATTTTCCTTCATCGTTTTGAGAGCAGTGGAGATGAATTAATTTACACAAAGTGCCTGGCTGGGTTCGAACCTACGACCTCATTAATCGCGGCCGTTATCCCTATATGTATATCCGTATGGATGACTGTCTTCTTTCTCTTAACTAAGCTCATGCGGTTTTCATCAAGTTCACCCTTTGAAAAATATTTTTTTTCTTAACCGTAATTAAACTAAATCTCTACTCACCATCAAGCCAGCCGCAGTCTTCTCCAACTTGCCGATACTGGCATCGAACCCGGTCACCTCTCTTTGCAACGCGTCCAGACGTCTGACCAGCGCGAGCGCAGAGTCCTCGTCGCGACCCACGTCGCCTGATACGAGGACTATGCGACGTTCTAGAAGCCAGGCTTCTGCTTCGGATATTTCGGATATTAGCTGTTGAGGAGATAAGAGAAAAGAGTTAATTAAAAAAAAACAAAAAACTAAATTAAAAATGGACGACCCCCAAAAATTTCTCGTTTTATTTCCTAAAAAATAATAATGAACAATCCAATCAAATCAAAAAGAGGCCCAATCATTATTAATAATGATTGGGCCTCTTTTTGTAGTCCTCAAATAATTCCTATTTTGGTGTCTTAAAAATAGTAAATAGCCAAGTGACTGCGTCAAACTTGGACGTAGTGCCCGCCGGCACTCATAAAAAATACAGGGCCAATATAAATTAGCTAGCGAAACTTCGCAGATGTGATGGTTGTGGATATTTAAACTAAACAAAAAAAAAAAAGAAATGTTAATTTTTTTTGTTCCATTACAGCAGTTATTTAAAAGTAGTAGTTATTTTAAATATTACTTTAAAAATCAGTTTTTTTTACCACGTTTCAGTGCCGCAAGTTATTGCTGGCAACATGCTTTTAAAGATAAATTAGGGCTGATTTCTCAAACGACCGATAATTTTTATTCGTGGAATAAAATTGACGTCTGACAGTTTTTGTATGGAAGAACTGTCAAAAATTTAAAATTATTCTTCCGATCAAGTTGTCTGGCGTTGGAAAAATCAGCCTTAAATATACATACAGTAAATCCTACATTCCTAGTAACATAATACTGGGTACTTTACCAGTCGACAGCGATGGCGATGAATTTTTCGACGCTATATTTTAGTTTGTAAATAGTTTTATTTAATTTAGGATATTATTTTGTTATTTTAGTGTTATCTTGTAAATAATTTTTTTTTTTTTTTTTTTCGGATATTATAGTAACATAATTATACATAAAATCAATAGGGTTCGGGGTGTGGATAAAATTTCGAATATTGTATAAGAGTGAATCATTTTTCGGTGCACGACCCAGTTGACAGCCGTCACACGGCTAATGTCAAAAGAAGGGTGTGCGTCGTTTGTTTTTCACACGGCTACTAGAACATTCTAGCAGCAACGCCCTTATCGGACGAGCAGATTGTGACGGGAGCGGTTCGAAATAGGTCCGCGTTATAGTTACATTGTTGTAGTTTATATAAGACTAGCTGCGCCCCGCGGGTTCACCCACATAAGTTTCGATCCCGTGGGAATATCGGGATAAAAAGTATCCTATATGTTAATCCTGGTTATAAACCATCTGTGTGCCAAATTTCATCCAAATCCGTTCAGTAGTTTTTGCGTGAAAGAGTAACAAGCATCCATCCATTCATCTATGCAAACTGTCACGTTTATAATTAGTAGGAAGGATAAAGTACCGACCTGTAGCAGCGCGCACCTGTCCCGGATGAGCGCGCTCCTGCCGGCGGCGGCGTCCCGCAGCGCGCGGTGCGCGTGCGCCAGCTCCCGCGCGCGCGCCTCCAGCGCCGCGCCCGCGAAGTGCGCGCGCCGCGCCAGCGCGCCCGCGCGCGACACCAGCGCCTTTATTATTGGCTCTCTGCGGGGGAACGGAGTTTATCGTGAACTCATACTTAAGCCCCTCGCCCATGCGACTTTTTGTATCGCGTTTGCATCACGACTGAGAATTGCGGTGTGAGCGAGAGTAAACAGCTAGCGACCGCATCGCGACTGTATCGATGCGAACGCGCAACAGCATCGCTACAAAAAGTCGCCGTGGGCGAGGGGCTTTATAACTGTAGCGACATCTACGTCGCCTCATGCGAACTACGCATCATACCGGCGTCACGCAAAATCCTACATCGCGCAAGCGAAGTTTACCGCGCAACTAGCAAATATACAACATCCCAACATCAAATGTCGGGCAGTAGCCCACCAGACACATCACCCGTCTGGTCGGAGGATCCTGCCTTTATTATAGAAGATGAGTGAGTTTTACACTCTGTTCCTCTTGCCTCTATATAATAATACAAGCATCTAGAATGTGACAAAAATCGAAACTAACGTCACTATATTTTTTTATTATTGACTCTCTGCGCTGTTACTGGTAAAGATCAATGAATCAAGAGTCGTGATTTTATGAAATAGTCATTCAGTAGGATTACTTGATCTTAGTGAGTTGTGTTGATGACTTTAATGATTATAATTCTGTAAATACATATTTGTTACGGCCGCGAATCATATTTTAATCAACGTACAACTTAGTACTGACCAGCAAATTGCAAAAAACGTAAGAAAATTTGAATTTCGCGGGCTACCTTGGAGCATCCACCTTAACGGTAGGATACTGAATGAATTTATAACAATAAATAAAAACATACCTGGCTAATAACTCAGCTTCTAAAGCAAGATGTTTCTTGAGCATCGCTTGTGCCTCAGCCAGCGTCGAACCTGCTTCCTCTTGTCTCACGGCAGCTTCACGTTCACGTAACCTGTATAAAAAGTTAAGATTATATTTATTTATATAACACTATTTGCTGATAAATGATAGTAAACTGCATTCAAAATTTTGTATTTCAATTGTATCAAGAACGCATTCTCTCGTCGCCCGACGAGAGTCGCTTCTACCAGAATTTTATTATTATCTATCGTTAAAGTAGGATATGTGGGAGATCTTTGCCCAGCAGTGGGCAACATAGGTTAATTAAAAAAATAAAAGGTATGGTGGAGGTGGTTAGTACTGACCATCTGAACTCCTCGTCGGCATCTCGGTCCCATCTGTGCAGCAGCGCAGCATCCTCCAAGTTGTCGCGACGGATCTGCATCGGCTCCTGCAGTTGGCGGTATCTGTTGAGGAAAGAACAAAATGAGAGACCCAAAAATCTGTCTGTGATGACATTTTTAAATGACAGAGCACGTTATGAAGTCAGTTCCGACTGTAATTTTTAGATCATTGACAGTCGTTACGGGTAGTCACAAAACCCAAACTCTGACGATCAGTCAATAATTATGACAATGTGTTGGAACGTGGAAGTTAGGCATCGTTTTAAAACCGGCTTATGTTGTTCTGAGTCGTTTAGAAGAATTTGTTTATTTACATACTAACGAAGGTCTATCACGCGGCCGTCTCATTATATTTGTCAGTATTTTTTTAGTTTATTTTTGCAATATTACTCAAAACACACTATTTATGTACATATTCGTTACTATTTTTTATTTGTCACATATTTATCTTATTTAGGTATGCACACACGTCACGTTGATGTTTATTAACTGATTTACATCCGTCACCTCACACATCAGGTCCAGTTGAAAACCAGCGCCAGGCACTAGTTGTCTGGCATTTTTGCTGAACTGGGCCTTTTTGGTGCAGCCGTGAGGCACACTTACCTGCTAAATTCTTACATCGGTCTTTATACTTTCTATTTTTTTTTTTTGTTTTATCTGATTTATGTATCTGGTGTATTGTGTGTCTTTTAGTATGTGCTAAATAAATGTATTTTCTTTCTTTCTTTTAGTCTTTTCACGTGTGCATCTAAGTTGTGGAAGTCAAATAGGCAGTCGCTCCATGTAAAATGCTGGTTTTCAGCTGCATCCTGCTAGACTGAAAGCCGTCCCCAACATAGTTGAAAAAGGCCGAGCAGATGATGATGATGTGTCATATTTATGGCCGGGTACTCTGTAACGGTGGTAGGAAGCTGTCGAAGGCTTGCTGCAGGGCTTCTTGAGGAAAGACTAAGTAGATGACCAAAAAATAAACAAGTTTTTTACCTCTTAACAGCAGCATCAGCCTTACTCAGTATCTCCTCCGCCATGAAGTGGTCGCTATCAGCGAGCTGGCGCGCGTTGTCAGCCAGCTGCGTCGCGAAGTCTGCCTTGCTCGACACTTGTTGTTCGAGCCGCGAGTGGCGCTTGAGGAGGGCAGTTACCGAGGCTAAGTCTTTGCCTGGAGGGGAGGAGAAGGTTATAATATTACAGGTAGAAAAACTTTTTTGCAAAAAAAAAACACAACCGACTTCCAAAAACGACACTACAAAGTGAAAAATAGCTTTATTTTCGGAAGTCGGTGTAAGTGGGTTCGCATTTTCGTTGTTTGCCACCGAAATTAAAGTTAATTTTCAATTTGTAGTGTCGTTTTTGGAAGACGGTTGTTTTTTTTTTTTTGCAAAAAAGTTTTTATTTTTCACTTTTAAGTTGTAATTTTTACCAGTAATTTTGGTTTAAAAACCAAACTACTGAACCGTTTTTGATGAAATTTCTACGGGACCATTTGGGAAGTAAAAAAGAATTTTTCAAATCGGTTGGCAAGCGACGGAGTTATGCACGAACAAACATAAAAAAAAAATACAAACATCCGAATTGAGGACCTCCTCCTTTTTTAGAAGTCGATTAAAAACTAAAAACATAAATCTTTTGGTTAATAAAGATGAGTTCAAAAAGGCGACACTCCAAAAAGGATAGTGGTTATACTAAATATACAAAGTGGAGACGTAGCTTCATCTTTCTCTCTGTCCTAACCCATCCAAATCTAGAACTCACTAGTTACAGAAAATACAGACAGTGGCGCCGATGCCCTTGTTCACAAACTAAACTAAATTTAAGTTCAGTGCATCTTTTTCTTTCTATTTCATTAAGAAAAAGACAAAAGATAAATATTAGTTTAGTCCTTGTCAAATTAGTCAGCGACAGACGTAAATTGACGTATTTTTAGTAGCCATGATTTTAATCACGTTTAAACTGTCTATGGAGCGTCTTAATTTGACAGGACTAAACTAAAATTTATCTTTTGAACAAGGGAATCGGCGCCATTATCAATAGATAAAGCTGCATACAGGCCACATGCTGCATGCAAAGTAGCATCTTTATTTTCTATCTGATTCAGTTTCTCTGTAATCTAGTTTTAGTTCAACCTCAACAAAAGTATACGTACCATGATCTTCGCTGAGGAGCTGTGCCTCTACATCATCAAGCCAGGCTGTGAAGTCGTCAAGACCTCGCAGGTACACTCTCGCCTGGTAAGCTTCCTGGAGACGTTCGCGACGTAGCTTAGCAGCGGCCTGGGAAGAAAGAATTTTCGTTGAAGTACTCGTAGATCGGAATGCGTAATGAAGGTGATGGTGATCCAGGGTAGCGGGATCGTCCGAAAGGGTTACCGCTGCCCTGGAACATAAAGGGCTAAGGAAGGAACACGGGTGGGTTTTAGTCAGTAAGAGTCTGACACTCCCTCGGCTCCGCCCAGAGCAGGAGGGGTCATTTGATGATTTCCCATCCTCAAAAAAAAAGGCTGATGATGAATGAAGGTCCGCGGCATAGCTACTGTCCGCCATTTTGCTTTTTTTTTTAATCAGAATGGCGGCCACACATGTAACCTATATAAATCGATAGCTGACATCAATGCAAACAGAATACGTAGTAAGACCAACCACGTAAAGCATCGCGTTTCGTAGATATTAACGTTCAAAGTTGATCACGTGACATACATAGTAGCCGCCATTTTGAACCAAAAAAACAAAATGGTGGATAGGTAGGTATGCCAGGCTCCATATAATTTTTTTTAATCCCCTTTGAATGTCGCGGGCTGCCTTTGCGCATCCCCCTTAACCAAGACCGAACACCACTTACCAAACTGACAAATTAACTGAACAGACAGCTGTGCTGCTGGGGATCGTTTGTTGCGTCACTTCTTCCCAGCGATAGCACTAGGAAGTGGTGAAGGGTGGGCGTTTTTTGTAATTTTGACGTTCGGAAAGTGCTGATTCTCAGCCTAATTTGAATAAATGCCATTTGTTTTTTTTTTTTTTAACGATAAACAATAATTTTCGCGATAAAACGAGCAGTAAAATAACTAAAAGAGGAATAATATAAACTTTTCTCATACGGAGAAGGAATAAGTATTGACTAAAGTTTACCTGCAATTCTCTCCATTGGTACTCCAGTTCTTCGACATGCTTCGCGATCTCTTGAGCCGCATAGTGTTTGGCCTCTGTAACAAACAATTATTTAATAATTACATACTTTTTAGGGTCCCGCACACAAACGGTGCCAACGGAACCTTATTACCTGTGATAGGAATAGGTAGTGCCTATTTGCCTAAACTTCGAAGAACAGAGACAAGAAACGGAGACTTCCTTAGGACTAATTTTTTCCGGGACATCTGTCCCGAAATTCGGGACAACACTATTAAAAAAATATGTTATTTGGAATAAGTAATTCGTCTATATTTACATTTATAATTTATAACTCCATAATAATAACGTTATTATCACGGAGTTATAAATTATAAATGTTATGTCTAGTCGCAAACTTTAGGTAAATATAGACGAATTACTTATTCCAAATAACATATTTTTTAATGTATTTAAAAGTGTTGTCCCGGATTTCGGGACAGATGTCCCGGAAAAAATTTAGTCCTAAGGAAGTCTCCGTTTCTTGTCTCTGTTCTTCGAAGTTTAGGCAAATAGGCACTACCTATTCCTATCACTGATTATTACTAAGCCTGCGCTATTCGTCCGTCCGACTGTCTGTCAGATGGCTGTATCTCATGAACAGTAATAGATAGACAGTTAAAATTTCCACAAAGTGTGTATTTGTATAAGTGTGTAATGTATTTCAAACTGACACACGCACTAACACACACGTATACGCACACACATACACTTACACACAAACAAGCACACACGCGCGCAAGCATGCACATATTAGCTCATTCACCCACTCACATATCTGCTTACTCACGACGTAGTAATTTAATAGGGGGCCTTGAGTTCTAAAATACAGGCGTAGGCTTCGTTTAGACTCCAGAAAGCCAATTCTCGTAATTTAAAAAGTTCAAAATCTAGCAGTCGCAGTCTCATCTCGGCGACAAACAAATCTCAAAAAGTAGTAAATTTGTCTGTAAGGAATTTAGAGACCCCTCTAAATTCCCTACAGACTGATTGAGACTGAGATCAGACTGTGAACGTTCTTAAAATGACGAGAATTACCCCTCAGATCTCCCACAAATTACACACTTTGCCAAATTTCTGTGTCTGACTGTACGTTGATATGTAATTTGTGGAGATAAATAAAGATTTTTTATTATTTATTATTTTATATTATTATTTCTATTGCCGCCATAACAACAAATAATAAAAATAAAACAAAGTTAATAAAATTAAATGGGGTCTCCATACTAGAAACGTAGGCAAATTCGTCGGCCTCGGCTGTCATTCGTAGATCTTTGACAGTGTTACGGGTCGTCAGAAGCCCGAAAGTCTGACAACCAGTTTTACCAACGGATATCGTGTTACCGGGTAACTGGGTTGTGGAGGTCGGGTAGGCAGTCGCTCCATGTAAATACTGGTATTCAGCTGCATCTGGTTAGACTGGAATCCGACCCCAACATAGTTGGGAAAGGGCAGATGTGAATAGATAGATATAACATACCTATAAGAGTCTCTCCGTGGTTAGCGACGTCGTCGATGCGTCCCTTGTTGGCAGCCAGTTCTGACTCAAACGCCGAATGCTTCTGAATCTTGCTCTGAAGGTTTGATAACTCCCTGGTGATTAAAACAAAGAAACAATTTTAAGAAAACGTGTGTCATAACGTTGGTTTTTTTTAAAGAAAAATCGCTTATAACACAGGTACGGCTTAGTTCCTCTATATATAGAAATCTCACCTATAATTCTGGTCGTTAGCGATCTGCATCTTCAGTGAGATCCATTCTCTCTCATGGTACAGATTCCTGAGGAACTGGTGCAGCTGGCGCGACTGTTCTAATGTTTCGCCGCGCTGCTTGCATGATTCCTGGAGACAAAAAAAATGATAAAATAAAAATACCAGCCTGTTACTGTCACACTTCAGGGAAAAGCTTCTTCTTATGCAAAGAAGGCATGGGTATTGATCAAGCTTGCTCAAGACGGGGACAAAAATATAACCTAGCTGGGTCACCGGACGATCCAAAGTTGGATCGTGGGTGACTGAACTTAATGGCCACTTGAGAGCGCGGCAGGATCGCGGATTTTCTAAAAACGGATTATGCAAAAGGATCTCTGATCAACGATCGGCGCTTCATGATCGTGGATCGTGGAGAGCCGATCCAAATTTAGATCGTCTGGTGGGGACCCAGCTGTCGACTATTAATTAATTACATTAATTACATAGCTATATGCTGATGATGTTTAAGTTACAGTGAAAATACAGACAGGGAAATTCATTGTTGCGCAGATTGACACATTTCGTCAATTTACCGTGTTATAGGCATTTCGTAGACTGACACAGAATGACAGTTTTCCATATTTTTTCATTCAATTTGCAGGCACCCTTATTCTAAACTTAAGATTTTTTAGTCGGATAGTATTCTGCACATTGTTTCAATTCTCATAATTTTTGGATGGGTTGCTCTTGTGGCAGTATCCAGGGGGCCTAAAAAGGCCACTTTGGCAAATCATAATAGCATAACAATATGAATCATATTAAAAATCGTAAAATGGTCACAAATTGACAATTCATAATATGATCTGTGTGCAATTCATATCACAATGAAATAACATTTAAACTGTAGAAATAAAAAGTAAAAAAAAACATTTTGAATACTAAAAACTGTAATGAAAAATTTACCGATAAAATTACGGTTTTTATTTTTTTCATGCGGCAATGTTTACAACAAATATGAAATGAAATTTTACGAAAATTAGAGGAATTATAAATGATCTGCTGGGAATTCAGGAAATGAATAGCTTTTAAAGGTATTGCTTAAAGTGGCCTTTTTAGGCCCCCTGGTTTTCGCTTTAACTGAACTGAGCAGGAAATTGTCGTGATGAATTCCAAGACCTCGGAAGTTTGTTAGCATCTTCTTACCTGCAGCTTATCGCGTCTGTTGAGGATGGTCTTCAGCCTCATCTCCACGTATTCCCGGTCGAAATGCTGTTCCTCCAGCATGCTGCGCGCGAATTTTTGCAGCTCGTCCACGCGGTTCAGTTGACTGTGCAGGAGTTTGGAGAATTCTGCGTGTTTCCGGATTAGGGTTTCCACGGCTAGAAAGGAAGAATATTTAATTAGTTTTGTTTAACATGGCTGTTCAATTGATGTATTTTTAAATGTCAAAGATGTGCTGATTTACTCAAAGGAACAGTTTTTTTTTTATGTTCCTATTATTAATTAAGATACAAGTTGAAAATAAATTAGCTGACTAAATTACGCAGATATCTAATCGATATTTATTGACATTCCGAAAATCTTTCACCATTAATTTTTTTTTTTTTTCAAAATTGCGGCTACGCCTGAATCCTATATAAACCGCTACCTAACTTCAATACAAACAGAAAACATAATAGGACCAAACCCCGTAAAGAGTCAAATTTCCGAGATATTAACGTTCAAAGTTATTAGCATGACATCCATATTTTTTTGAACTTGCGTACTTGTTGCATAGATGTTTGATATATTAATACAAAAAAAAAGAATGATCAAAATCAGACTACTCTGTAAAAAGTTATGCGTGGTCATACATAAACGGATAACGGTGTGAGTTTCACATTTATATAATATGTTTGTTTATGTTATTTGCGCAGATATAATGTGTTACTGTTTGTTTGTCCCAAATAAATAAATTAAAAAAAAAAATATGCGCGTCGACTTGAGAACCTTCTCCGGATTTTTTCGTCGGTTAAAAAAATATCCTACAGATAGGTATGCCAGGCTCCATATAAATCTTTATACAATTCTTACAAACGGAACTCAAAAACAATTCGACGATAAATGCTTTTTTAAATAATCTCAACACTTACCATCCAAGTTCTCTCCAAGATCATCATTGTTCAGGAACGCCTCCTTAGACGCGAGCCAATCCTCTGTCTGTCTCGCTTGCTCCTTCAGGAGTTGTAGTTGATGTGCCTGAGAGAGAAAGATGTAGTTTAGTAAGCAGTTGTCAAAAACTTTAAAAATTTTTTTTAACCCAGAGTGGCTAATTTCTTGACTGTAATCAGTGCGTGTATTATACTTTATATTAAAATTCTGTAAATACATATTTGTTACGGCCGCGAATCATAATTTAATCAACGTACAACTTAGTACTGGCCAGCAAATTGCAAAAACCGTAAGAAAATTTGAATTTCGCGGGCTACCTTGGAGCGTCCACCTTAACGGTGTCATTTGACACATGGATGGATCATGCCCGGGGTTAGGACATAGGAAACTTTTTATTCCGGTAAAACAGTCATGAGCACTAACATGTCAACACTTGGAAACTTTCAATAGCGATTATCAAACTCAAACTTTTTATTGCATTCATGTGTACATTTCGATGTTTCAATATAAGTAAGTTCTAAAATGAAACCCGGCTAAGGCGCGGCAAGATAACAATAATTTGAACATAATCTATCTGTTGACGACAGAGTAGCGGTCCGCCCGTCTTTTTAAATTTATTAATATGTTAAGTACGTCTGTATATCATAAGTCTGTTTTCTATAACATTTGTGTTTTGTTTTTAAATAAAAATCGAAGACCATCAAGAACGGACTGCGCGCGGGCGCCCTCATTGGTTGATTCGCGACACCCTCACCCCGCCTACCGCTGCGGCCGCCATTGCAAAAAAAAAATCAAACGTTTAGTGTTTCGAAAAACCGTCGCGACGACGCTACGCGTCCTAAACGCGCACTCACGCGTATTCCGTTCTAGTGATCTATTTTACCAACAAGTTTGTATTTTCAATTCTCACCACCAACCACTACCTAGCAGCTACACTATCTATTATATATATATAAAAATGAATTGAAGTTTGTTAGTCTCACAAAAAACTCGAGAACGGCTGAACCGATTTGCCTAATTTTGGTTTTGAAATATTTGTTAAAGTACTAGGAAAGTTTACAGTCACGACCACTAATATGTCAACACTTGGAAACTTTCAATAGCGATTTTTGCGTGAAATAGAAAACAACAATGAAATACGACACATTGCAAAAACCTATGTGTTCGAAAATACTATGTTCGTAGCAACATATGATGTGTGTGGCGGTGACGGCGGCCTCAGCTGCTGGCTGTACCTCGTGGCCGCACTAATCTATTGAATGAGGCGCCCCTGACGCGGGCGCTTCGCACTCTTAACCTTGTAGCAGAGGAGATGGACATTTTTGCCCGTGCACTGAGTGAATTCACAAGGATAACATACATTTTATTTCAGAAATAAACGAATAAATCGCTTTTGAATAACACCAAGTGTATACATATTTATGCTCGTGACTGTACGTCCCCGTGGGAGAGTTTCCGAACTCAACGCGGGTCAAGCCGCTAGTATAAACTATAGATGAGCATACCTGTGTAAGATACTGCTTCCTCTTCAGCCAGGCTTGGTCGAGAGTGCTGGAGAGTACTTCCACCCTCTTCACCTTCTCGGGAACCTGTTCCACTTCCTTCTGCAAGGAGCCGATGACCTTCTGACGACCGTCGATTTCAGCCTGTGGGAGAAAATATGGTTAAAATATAAATGAATGGAGTGTAGTGTGGTTTTAGGCCAGAATAGGTCATCATTTATGACTATAGTAAATGCGAAGACCCCTGGGGCTGCGGTCTCGACATTCATAGCGATCGCTTTACGACCGAATTCGGTCGCAAAGTCCTGTCACTCCATACATAACACCTCTCAATCCGGGACTTTGCGACCGAATTCGGTCGTAAAGCGATCGCTATGAATGTCGAGACTGCAGCCCCTAGCAATCATGCTCATAAAGCGTGCGAGCAGGACAGCGAACATTTGGTACGGTATTTATAAATTACTCTGTACTGCATTTAAAGTCTTGTATTTCCATACTAAGCAAATATAAATCTCACAATATTCCAATTTATTTTTTAATTTTCTCTGTAAGGTAAATATTATTTATGATAATGATCATATTTGCGAGCTTTTTCTACTAAGAAGAACACGCGGCTTTTTTGCCACGCTAGTACGTTTAGCAATATCTCCTGTGTATATTTTGAGCTGAAATAAATTACTGTCCGTATTTATTAGACAACCAGAAAACCAATATCGGCATAGGGCATTTTTTGTTATAACTGTAAGCTTTTGCTATTTATTTCGTCTAAAAATATTTAAAATAATTTAATTAACAAGATCTAAATTAATTGTTTTATAAAAATAATATAATAACACTTTTTTGTCGAATAATAGTTTGTGTTTTGACTTCCATCCGAAGCGTACTTTACTGCGGTCGGCCATATTGAAGTGTGCTTAAAATTCGTTGAGTTTGAACCGGTTAAAAAGTGAGAAGATTAGAAGTTAAGAAATTTAGGGTAATACTCATAAAAATGAGTTTGTAAAATGAGTTGTTAACAGCGTATTTTAAGGACGAATAAAATATTTGATTTGATATTGAGTAATAGTTGTTTTATTGGTACACTTCTGACTATCATATACTTATATAACTAAATGTAGGCTCTTGATTTCGATATCGCCTGATGTAAAGTGATACATGTGGTCTACGAACCAAACGTTTTGAAAAAAAAAACTTTTTTGTAAAAAAAAAACAACCGACTTCCAAAAACGATACTACAAAGTGAAAAATAACTTTAATTTCGGAAGTCGGTGTCGTCGGGTTCGCATTTTCGTTGTTTGCCACCGACTTCCGAAATTAAAGTTATTTTTCACTTTGTAGTGTCGTTTTTGGAAGTCGGTTGTGTTTTTTTTTTGCAAAAAAGTTTTTATTTTTCACTTCTACGTTGTAATTTTTACCAGTAATTTTGGTTTAAAAACCAAACTACTGAACCGTTTTTGATGAAATTTCTATGGGACCACTTCAGAAGTATCTCCTTTCGAACAAAAAAAGAATTTTGAAAATCGGTCCACAATTGGCGGAGTAATCGCGTAACAAACACACAAAAAAAACATACCGCCGAATTGAGAACCTCCTCCTTTTTTGAAGTCGGTTAAAAATAAAAAAATAATATAGAACAACTCGCCTTCTTCTCATGATGCAGCTCTAGGAGCGCCTCAGCCTCTGGCACGGTCTCCGGCGCGCCGGTCTCGTCCATCCGCTTGACGGCCTCCGACACCCACAGCTCCAGTTCCTGAAATATGCATGGTCGTTTTAATATTCTTTGGTTCGTTTTTATATATTATATTTCACAGCAGCTGATGAAGTTCACAGGAGTGCAGTGAAGGGCATTGAAAATGTTGAGAAGTGCTATTAATTGTACGTGTATTTTAATTTCAATGGTATTTGGAATTGTATTTTTAATTGTTTTTTTTTATTTTTTTTTTTTTTTTACTTGTTTTAATGTAATTAGTACCTATTGTATTTTTAATTGTAATTATGGGTAGTAACATCGCATTGGCGTTAGCGAGAGGCTGATAGAAGTGAAAAAGACAGCTTACCTTAAGACTGTCATCAAACTTATGTTCAGCAATAGCTTCATCTAACAATGCAGTTCGTTTTGCAGCCAACTCTTGTAACTGTTCCCAGCCTTCGCGCAGGGACTGTAGACTTGTTTCTATCTCTTTCGCACGTTCCGGGTATCTGTGGGGGAGAGGCGGACGGATATAGTTCTGATATGTATGGATGGTCACTTTTGAAAGTTTCTAAGATCTCAATAATTTTACTTCTTTATCACGATGCGACCGATGATTGGCAAGCGAAGGTCGTATGTTAGCCTGTCAACGTGAATCCACGTCTTGTCCAAGCAAAATTTTATTTGCGTTTACCACTTTGCTTTGAGATGACGGGACGAGCTTGACTCCTACCGTAGAGACTGGCCGGCACTCGCAGAAGACAGAATTGTGTGGAAAAGGGAGAGGGAGACCTTTGTCCTACTCTGGGACAATACAGGCTAGTTAGATAGTAACGACTTTAATGTACTTTTTTTACAGATTTTCAAGACTAGTTTCCACCTTGAACAGTCCACCACATGTCAGTAGTTAGTTACATTTGAAACAAAACCCGCCATTAAAGCTACAAAATATCTTCATTCAATCTTTAAAAAGAATAATTGTCAAAGTATATCTTCTATCTCTCTCTACTTACTTCTTCGTCAAAGTCTTGCCCTCTCCCTCTAGCTGCTGTATCTTGTCTCTGATGGCGCCTGCCTCGGCCGCCCTCGCTAGATGCTTGCGCTTCAACTCATGCGCAGCGGTCAGTTCTCGGCCACGTTCCGAACTACTGAAGAGTGTTGACTTCTTTGAGATGCGCTCGGCGGTGTCTTCAACGTCCCTGTTAAGAGAGAAAAAAGGGGTTTAAAATATTGTTTCATATCAAAGTCGTATGAACAATGTAATGAATGAACAATATTGAATTATCTGGAGGTAAAACGAATATTTATTCGTGGTTATACTCGCAACCGGCATGCGGTGCGTGTATGCAGGTGTATGAACGTAAACTGTGGCGTTCTGTAGTGTCTACCTACCCCTAGGGAAGAAGGCGCGAGTTTCTGTATGTACTAGCTGCGCCCCGCGGTTTCACCCGCATAAGTGTCGATCCCATGGGAATATCAGGATAAAAAGTATCCTATGTGTTAATCCTGATTATAAACCATCTGTGTGCCAAATTTCATACAAATCCCTACAGTTTTTGCATGAAGAGTAACAAACATCCATCCATATAAACTTTCACGTTTTTAATATTAGTAGGATGTTACATATAAAAGTAAATAACTATTTTAATATATCATAAACAATTAAAGTTTCCACAGGTAAATTGATCAAAGGTGTTACTTTTACATAGGTAATGTAGCATAACTATTAGTTTATTATTTACAGCTAAACAAATCTTCGCAGGTTTGGCTGTGGCGCCTTAATTTACATACTTATTTTATTTTATTTATTTTTTATTTTATTTTTATTGGTTCACCAACAATTGTTTGCACAGGTTGTACGCTAAAAAGAAACATGCAGAAATGTAAATGCAACAGTGCAACAATCACTTATAGGTAAACTCCGCATGCATAGGAGTTGTACAATTTTATAATATTAATCTAGATTAAAAAACGAAAAATACTAATCTAAAAGACTAAAATACGTTAAAGTACCTAGTTAAGAACAGTGTTATAATCTTTCTATGACTGACCTGTTGAAGGAATGTATCTCTGCGGCGGCGCACAGGTTGTCCCTGTAGGTGCGCAGCGCGCCCGACAGCGCGCGCCACTTGCGCAGGAAGGCGTCGCGCCGCGCCGACACGGCCGCCGCCTGCTGCGTGGGGCCCTGCGGGACCACCATTACACAGGCTCAAATTACATTCATGGGCATCCTTGTACTCATCATTATGAACAACTTTTACTATGAGACCAAACCTGAAATCAAGAAAAAAAAATCTGCTGTTCCCTACATTTACATTCGCATAACTCGTCAAAATGTAGGGAACAGCTGATTTTTTATTTCGCTGCTGGGACACAGGCCTCCTCTCAATGAGAGGGAAGTAGACCATAATCCACCACGCGGACCCAGTGCGAGTTAGTAGATGTCACATGTCTTCGAATTTTTAGTTCTAGAACATGCTGGTTCCTCACGCTTTTTTTCTTCACCGTTTTGAGAGCTGTGGTGATGAAATAATTTACTCAAAGTAAAGCGCCTGTCTGGGTTGGAACCTACGACCAACAACTCGTAAGTCGCGGCTGTCACCACTGCTCTGATGATGATGATGAACAGCATATTATCTTACCTGCTGTAAAAGCTTGTCAGCGAGCGCACAGATGCTCTTCACCCGCTTATCATCCACCTTCATATCGCTGTCCATGTCGTCCAGCTTCCTTAACAGCGCGGAACAGTGCTCGTAATCTCTGCCCAGCTCGTGCGCTTGGACCATCATCTCCTTGTCTCTGATCCAGGCTTCTATTTTGTCCAGGTGCTGGTTGAATTCTAGGATGTCTTGGGCTTCTTCCAGACCGCGTCCTAGGGGGGGAATGGGGGGTAAGTTAGTAATGGTTATAATTAAGTGTTAGAGGTATAGAGAATCATTTTTCTCTAATATAACTTTTTTCTTTTGTCTCTTTTAATTAATATTTATTTTTTACTTTCTCTTCATTTTTTTTTATATTTATTTATTTACATTAGGGAACACGGTGCACGGTTTTGGGGGGATTTCTTTTAAGAGTCTTAGCTCAATGACATCGTGGCTTTTGGAACGAAATTCCTTGTCGTACCGTCATGACATATTTGCAATTTTTTTTTCATTTTGTTACTTTCAAACGTCATTGTTTCCTGTTATAGTATAATACATAATATACAGTGAAAGGAATATCGTGGGAACCGGGTGCCCCACGACACGTCTCGATTTTTTTATTAGTTTCTTTTTTAAATGGCGAACTAGGGAAAGATTAAATTCGAACAGCCATGAATTTAATTTGGAAAAAAAAACCTTTTTTCTGATTACCAAATCATGTTGTAAGTGTTGCTAGCTAGTGTGAAGGAATAGCACAACATCCTATCGATATTTAGGGTTCCGAGGTACCTCAAAAGGAAAAACGGAATCCTTATAAGATCACTTCGTTGTTAGCACTTACATATAATCGGTAAGATTCATTTCCGAACTGATAAAACACTTTTCTTGTTTAATAACATCACTATTGCCATTATTGCTACAAAACAATCTTATTACTATATTTTTTCCTAATAAAAACATGTCTGTTTTATGAAAAAATGGCATTTTATTTCATTCCTCTTACCTCTCTGCTCCGTGGCAGTCTCGAGCCGCTGCCAGTCAGCCTGCAGCTGCTGCAGCTGCTTGTCCACGTCTGCGTCAGGACTGAGCTGCGTGGCTAACTCCTGCACTTCTTGAAGACGAGCTCTGTTGGCTGCCAGCTCGGCGGTGAAGGCCTGGTGCTTTTGGAGCTTCTTGATTTTGTCTTCGAGGTTTGTGACTTCGCCTGGGGAGAGGTGGTGATTATTAATTTAGGCATGCAAAACACATTTGACATTCATCTCTTTACCTCTTCTTTTTAATATAGGATTTAAATAATGTAATAGTGTGTTTGACTACTACGAATTACAATAGTGTTCTAAAGTTTTGTTTTTTCAAATTCAAATTATTTATTTCAGATAAAAATCCATATAATGTTAGTATGCATGTGTGTGTTAATGTTTGTAGCATGTTTTTTTTTATAGTGTATTAATTTTTTTCATTGATTTTCGAGGGGGAACAATAACATTCTGAATTTAGTCAGTTATTTTACTACTAAAGCGCACCAAGGTACAGTGTCTGTTTTAAGCAAAAAATATTTAAAACACGTTTGCTCTTGAAAGCCTCTATTTGTTTGCATAATTATGAAAAAAAAAACAATATGTAAAAATTAAAACTAAGGGTGTGTAATAAACAAAACGCAAGGATCTAAATCGGAGACAGCAAGTCAAAAGCGCTAAAACCGTTTGAATGAGGATTATAATACCTTTTTTTTTTTGAGGATGGGAAATCATCAAATGACCCCTCCCGCTCTGGGTGGAGCAGAAGGGAGTGTCAGACTCTTACTGACTAAAGCCCACCCGTGTTCCTTCCTTAGCTCTTTATGTTCCAGGGCAGCGGTAACCCTTTCGGACGATCCCGCTACCCTGGAGGATTATAATACCTTTCATAATAACAAACTCACCATGTTGATGTTCAGCAGCCAACTTGGCCAGTTTGTCAGCGACCCAGCCTCTAGCTTCCGCGGCGTCGCGAGCGAACTGAGCGCGCGCTCGCGAGCGGACCAGGGCGGTGCGACGAGCGGCCGCTTCCGCGTATAACTAGATGCAAAGAGGAATTGGTATTAGTATACAAGGTTTAACTTTTCCTCTTCGTGTCTCTGACCCGTTTCCGGACACAAGTGGGAAGATAATAATAATAATATCCTTGGACATTTCACACAGCGCCATCTAGTCCCAAGCTAAGCAACCTAATGCTTGTGTTATGGTAACAAGATGGCTGATAAACTACTTATATACATTTTTTTTTTTTGTAAATACATACATATTATAGATAGAAAAACACCCAGACTCGGAACAAATACATGTAGGTCATACAAATATTTGTTCCGTGCGGGAATCAAACCCGCGACACGCAGCGCAGCAGTCAATCGCTTAACCACTGCGCCAACCGTGCCGTCAAAGATGTAAGTCCAACCTGGTAAAGGACCTTGACGGAACGGCAGTAGAGTGTGATTGTGGAGCTATGTCACAAACCATGCTCCACCTCCTATCCTGCCCTCTGTGTCCCAAAACATGCAGTCAAAGTGACCTCCGCGCTGCCATCGACAACGCCGTGGAAGTGGCAAAGTTTTGGGAAAACAAGATTTAAAATACAGTCGTGCCAACGACAGGAAGGTTTAACTGAAAGATTTAGATATGATATAACAATGGCGCCGATTCGCTTGTTCACAAACTAAACTAAATTTAAGTTCAGTGCATCTTTTTCTTTCTATTTCATTAAGAAAAGGACAGATGATAAATATTAGTTTAGTCCTGTCAAACTAGTCAGCGCCTGACGGAAATTGACGTATTTTTAGTAGCCATGTTTTTAATCACGTCTAATTTGTCTATGGAGTATTTTAATTTTTCTGGTTCCGAATACTCAAACGCATGACTCCGACATGTTTTTTTCAAATAAAATGAGTGCCATTTAACATGTATTATATAGAATATAACTTACTAGCTGCGCCCCGCGGTTTCACCCGCGTAAGTTTCGATCCCGTGGGAATATCGGGATAAAAAGTATCCTATATGTTAATCCTGGTTATAAACCATCTGTGCGCCAAATTTCATCCAAATCCGTTCAGTACTTTTTGCGTGAAAGAGTAACAAACATCCATCCATCCATCCATACAAACCTTCACGTTTAGTTTCAATATTTTAGTAGGATTTTTATTACCTTCTTTCGTCTTTCGTTGATATGTTGCAACTCATCAGCGATGCGTTGGCTCTCGACGTGGTTCTGTTGTAGCAGCTTGTCGCCGTGGCTGTTCAGGGTCGCTAGCTTCTCATCCTAGTAGAAAAAATCATAAAAGTTATATATTTTAAAAACACTATTAAGCTTTTTTTAAACAGAATGGTATAATACCAAAAGGGAAAACCAAACCAAAAAGGGGTAAACGGAGCCGGTCGAAACCCAACAAAGTTTTGAAAAGGCAGGGTCCAGAGGACACGTGCGACAAGGATGCTTTCATCAAGGTGGAGAAGAAGAAGAAGCTTCCAGTCTAACCGGATACAGCTGAATACCAGTATTTTACATAGAGCGACTGCCTATCTGACCTCCACAACCCAGTTACTGGGTAATACGATACCCCTTGGTAAGACTGGTTGTCAGACTTTCCGGCTTCTGACTACCCATAACGACTGTCAAATATCCACGAATGAGGCACGGAGGGGTCTCGGTATGTAAAGATGGTCACCCATCCACAGACCAACCGCGGCAAGCGTAGCTTAACCTGACCGAAGGACCTGTACGGCTGTTATTATTTAGCCACGGGCCCCTCAGGAATTCCTAGGTGGATGGTAGTGCCCAATATGTTCCGACTCTGTATTATAATTTTAAATCTTTCTTATCTGTCATCATCATCATCATCAGCCTACAGCAGTCCACTGCTGGACATAGGCCTCTCCTATTGCACGCCATTCAGCTCTATTTTCGGCAACTCTCATCCAGCTGCTACCAGCCATCCTGCGAAGATCGTGGCTCCACCTAGCCTGAGGGCGTCCCACCTTACGTTTACCGATTCGCAGTCTCCACTCAAGAACACGTCTACCCCAACTTTTAATTCTGTAGTGTTGTTATAACGTTATCAACATAACAATTTACCTGTGTAGCGAGCAGTTTCTCGAAGGCCTCATGTTTCTTGAGTGCGTTCTCCACCTCTTCGACGCTGCTCGTCTGAGATATTTCTGTACCTGCACAAAAAAAATACTTGTTAGTTAAGAAATATAGTTAATTACCGCCCACATAAGTTTCGATCCCGTGGGAATATCGGAATAAAAAGTATCCTATGTGTTAATCCTGGTTACAAAAATCATCTGTGTGCCTCATCCAAATTTTTATTTCTTTCTTATTTGCAAAATAGTTAGGCAAACGTCATCTAAAATTGTTCCAAATTTCATGTTGATAGCATTAGTAGTTCTTGATATCCAGCTGTGTGACAGACAGACAGACTGAGTCGCACCATTTTTTTTTAATTTTTTTATTGTAATTTGGATTGTATTTTAAAGGTTCCTTTTTACTATTTTGGTACGGAACCCTAAAAACAACACTGCATGCTCTAAAATAGTGAACTTAGCATACACATTACTACATTGCTGTTATAGGCAAATGATACATGCCACCAGAGGGGTAATTCTCGTAATTTTAAGAACGTTCACAGTCTGATGTCGAGTCTCAATCTGTCAAAAATACCTCTAATTTCCCTACATTTTGACAAGTTTTTATTTATTTATTTAAACTTTTCGCACAAAAAGGTACAAAGGCGGACTTAATGCCTTAGGCGTAGCGGGATTGTCCGAAAGGGTTACCGCTGTCCTGGAACATAAAGGGCTAAGGAAGGAACACGGGTGGGTTTTAGTCAGTAAGAGTCTGACACTCCCTCCGCTCCGCCCAGAGCGGGAGGAGTCATTTGATGATTTCACATCTTCAAAAAAAAAAAAAAAAATGCCTTAGGCATTCTCTACCAGTCAACCAAGGGTGGTGAAGAGATGCGTGCGTGCGTGTGTGGGTGGTGTGTTTTTGACATTTGTTTGTCGTCGAGATGAGACTGCGACTAGATTTTGAACGTTTTAAAATACGAGAATTGGCCTTTTGTCTACAGGCGTCCGCACCTAAATACTTATGGCTGGCTGAACTATTGGCTAGTTTGTCGCGCACAATAAATACACTTGCCACCTATTATGGGATTTCATACATGTGGCTTACGACAAGACTACACCCTAATTATTAATAATAATATCCCTGGACATTTCACACAGCGCCATCTAGTCCCAAGCTAAGCAACCTAATGCTTGTGTTATGGTAACAAGATGGCTGATAAACTACTTATATACATTTTTTTTTTTGTAAATCCATACATATAGATAGAAAAACACCCAGACTCGGAACAAATACATGTAGGACTTACAAATATTGCGTAACACACGATCAATCGGAATCAGAATCATTTTGACAGTTCAACAACATTCATTGCATTATTTAAGTGTTGAGCAGACAATTTTTTTTAACTTATGAAGCAATGGATTAGCAATTTGCTTCAAAATGATTCAGATTCCGATTGATCGTGTGTTACGCAATTAGGGTGCTGGTTAGATTTGTTGACATCTCTGATTATTCTACTTTGTTACGTACTTAGGGCGGCTTCCTGGGCTGCACATAGGTCATGCAGCAGCTTGGCGTCCCTCAAGAAGCAGTGCAGGTCGATGAGTTGGTCGAGTGCCACTTGCCGCGCTGCCCACGCGCCGTGGAGGCGGTTGCGTTCTTCTAATAGAGCTTCGCATTTTTCTTCTACTTCCTGTGTTAGGAAAATGGTTAGGTTAGTTCATTAAACTCCAACTCAAACTCAAATAATTTATTTCAATTAAACCATTTCAGGCACTTTTGAATTGTCAAAATTAAATTGTCGGTCAGTTAGTCAGAAAGTTGAAGCTAATTGCCCATTCCAAAACGTAGATCTCTGTGGAGAAGAACGGGCAAGAAACTCCACGGACACTCTTTTAAATCAAGATATTATAACAAAATCCTGCGTACATTATTCTTATTGCTTCTATATGTGAGAACAATGTAAAAAAAATAAACGATTTAAAATATAAAATTCAAAATTCAAAATAAGCCCTGGCAGTTAAGAGATGACCAGTCTCAACCGACGGCGCCCGGTCACGAACATGACGCGTGGATCAGCACCATCCAGCTCAACCAATTAATTTGATAAAAAGAAGTTGAGTTAGTTTGCCAACTTTTTGGAGGAAACCTTCGAGGTGAGGCTTCTCAAAAAGTCCATGGAGATCTCAATAATATACCAAAATTTAGTATTAAATAAAAACCGTAGTAATTACATCACAGTTTAAACGACACGACTGTTAATATACATGTCTTCATCTGCTTTACAGAATGCTGTTTTGAATCTCTTAAAAACAATAAACAACTAAAACAAAATACACTCACAGCCGCATTAGGATGCTGCGTGGCCAGCTCGCGTCCCATCTGCAGCGCGTCCCTGAAGGACGAGTCTCGCGCGTCCAGCTCGGCGCGCACGGCGTCGTGCTCGGCGCGCGCCGACTGCGCGCTCACCGCGTCGCGCACGCGCAGCGCACGCGACATGGACGTGCGCAGGGCCACCGACCAGGAAGTTAGGTCGCGGACCTGTGGAGGTGGACAATATTAATCAATGTTGTTATGTTAATTCAGCTGGATCCGATTAAACTGGAAGCCGACCCCAACATAGTTGGAAAAACTGGGCAAATAATGATGCTAAGCCAACTTACTTGTGTCAAGAACTGGTGTAGCTGCAGATACTGTTGCAGTGTATGCCTCCTTTCGTCAGAGGCCTGTTTCAACATGGCCCACGCTTCCTCTAGAGCCTTCTGCTGCAGTTCTATCTGCTGCACGTTGCCGCCAGGGTACAACTTCTGGAGACGGTTGCCTTCTTCTTGGAGGACCTGTGGGGAAGAATTGGGTGTTAATAAAAATTAGTTTTTTTTTTGTTGTGATTTTTGGGCTTTCGTGCTTTGCATAAATGTGTAAATGTTTAGGGGGACGCGAGTGGTAGTGATTATATCAAACGTCATAATTTGATAAAGTAATGTAAGTCCAGTCCAGTCCTAGTCCAGTCCAAGTCAAGTCCAAGTCTCAGTCAAGTCCCAGTCAAGTCCAAGTCCAGTCCAAGTCCAGTCCAGTCCAGTCCAAGTCCGTTCCAAGTCCAGTCCAAGTCAAGTCCAAGTCCAGTCCAAGTCCAGTCCAGTCCAAGTCCATTCCACGTCCAGTCCAAGTCAAGTCCAAGTCATGTCCAAGTCAAGTCCAAGGCCTGTCCAAGTCCAGTCCAAGTCCAGTCGAAGTCCAGTCCAAGTTCTGTCCTAGTCCAGTCCTAGTCCAGTCCAAGTCAAGACCAAGTCAAGACCAAGTCAAGTCCAAGTCCAGTCCAAGTCCAGTCCAAGTCCAGTCCAAGTCCAGTCCAAGTCCAGTCCAAGTCCAGTCCAAGTCCAGTCCAAGTCCAGTCCAAGTCCAGTACAAGTCCAGTCCAAGTCCAGTCCAAGTCCAGTCCAAGTCCAGTCCAAGTCCAGTCCAAGTCCAGTCCAAGTCCAGTCCAAGTCCAGTCCAAGTCCAGTCCAGTCCAAGTCCAGTCCAGTCCAAGTCCAGTCCAAGTCCAGTCCAAGTCCAGTCCAAGTCCAGTCCAAGTCCAGTCCAAGTCCAGTCCAAGTCCAGTCCAAGTCCAGTCCAAGTCCAGTCCAAGTCCAGTCCAAGTCCAGTCCAAGTCCAGTCCAAGTCCAGTCCAAGTCCAGTCCAAGTCCAGTCCAAGTCCAGTCCAAGACCAGTCCAAGTCCAGTCCAAGACCAGTCCAGTCCAAGTCCAGTCCAGGTCCAGTACAAGTCCAGTCCAAGTCCAGTCCAGTCCAAGTCCAGTCCAGTCCAAGTCCAGTCCAAGTCCAGTCCAGTCCAGTCGCTTCCGAGCCCCGACTGGACTTATTTTTGTGAAAAACCTTTGGTCCTTTCACTTGTTTGCTTGGACAGCGTTTTTAGCATAATTATGTTCTTTTAGATTTTGAGTCTTACGCAAAACGCATTAAAATTCTATGTTACATTTTTGCCGCTTCGTTGAAATCTCACCTGCATCTGAGCATCGATAGCCAGCAAATCGTTCTGCATGGTGTCATGCGCCCGCAAGGCCGCCGTGGCGGCGCGCAGGTCGCGCGGCGGCGGCGGCGCGTGCAGCGCGGCGCGTGCGTCGTGCGCGCGCGAGGCCAGCTCGCCCACGTCGCGGTGGAAGCGGTGGATCTCGCCGGCCGCGTGCAGGCGGGACGCGCGGGACTCCATCTGCTCTACTAGGCGTTGCCACCATTCACTGTAGGGAGGAAATCATAATTGAGATATTGGTATTTAGATGTACTGTTAGGACGTATGTATCTAGAGATTATTTCAGTCTAGCTAACAGTCTGTTTACACCCAATATCATGACATGTATGGTTTGTTATGACGAATCGTTATTTTATTTTGGACAAATTCTATTTTCAAGTACCAGTTGTTTTTCACGGTTCTTGGCCACGATGACTAAGGGTTAATTTTTCAACGCGAGATAATTTTTTCCGAGGAATAATTTTGAATTTATGACAGTTCTTCCCGGGTTCGATTCCCGCTCGGAACAAATATTTGTATTGCCTACAGGTAGTGGTTCCGGGTTTGGCTGTTTGTGTATGTGAGTTTAAATGTTTGTAAACGCACCCGCGATACAGGAGTAATTCCTAGTGTGGGACAATGTATTAAAAAAAAAAAATTGCTTACCCTAGAGCTTCTTGTCTCTTTTCGATGTCTCCAATGTAAGGACTCTCAGTGGCCAGCAGTTTCTTAGCCAGTTCCTCACATTGGTTGAAACGTTCAGCGCCGCTTTCGACGCGGTGACGTAGCTCGTCGAATTTTGAGCGGAGGATCTGTGTCAAAAGAATAATGGATCAGAATTCAGAATAATTTTACTGATACGAGTCAGTGAAAACAAATTTATAAAGAATATGAAGAGTTCCAGATCCGTCAGTGGCAGTAAGTCGGTTCATACTTCAACATTTCTGGCTTAGAAACGGCAAAGGGCTTTGCAGGTCCGTGGCATACCAATCCGCCATTTTGTTGTTTATTTTTTATAAATCCCCAAAAAAATAAAACACAAAGTGGGCGGGGACTAAATATGGTTGAGTAACTATGTATTAAAACTGTTGACTAATTAGGTAATTACAAAAAAACATATTGTTTCTGATAGTTTGAACATTGAAGAAATCTTTGCTATTTGCGCTGTTTTTTGATAATGATTTAAGAATGTATAAAATAGCTCAGTCCTGGATTTTCTGCTGTATAACTTACCAGTAGATGTTCATAATCCTGTCCGTAGTCTTCGCTGGACGCAGCAGCATACTGTTCCTGAATCCAGCTCTCTAGTTCTGCACTCTCGGCTAGGTATTCATGTCTGTGGGAAGCGTTTGGGTTTGTCATGTTTTAAGAGTGTAAGATCGTAGGAATAAAGTTATCTTTGGTTTGTTTGCTAAAAGATTTAATTTCGACTAAAATTATTTTCGTTAGGGAGAAAATGCCCAAAAATATATACGATAATTATATTCTAGGTAAAGCGATAAATACAATGTTTTTTTTTTTCTTTGCTAATAAAATACGTTTTGCTACTACATAATTTGTCTAGAGTTACAAAATTAACCGTTGTAATGTAATGTTAATGTTAATTAGGTTTAATTCGGGGTGAGAGCCTGGTGATCCGTCACACAGGGTATCCTAGTATGGACGCCAGTCTCTCACAAAGGATTATATTTTTGCATTTTGTCAAAACGCTATATCTCTTGTCCCTGTTTATAGCTATGTGAACCTTTATATAGAGAGAAGAAATAAAGATTATTATTATTCGTTTTTTGGTCTTTCTCGGGCAATATTAACTAAATAAATAAATTTAGTAAATAACGCAATGAATGTTGTTGAGCTGTCAAAATGAAATCCATTGCTACAAATGGTGTGTTACGCCGTCACCCCAGTGGCAGCACTACACACCTGCAGACGCTCTCGACCAGCGCCTTCTGGCGCAGCGCCGCCAGCCGCTGCAGACGCGCCAGGCTGTCGGCCAGCAGCGCGTGGCGCGCCAGCAGCGCCTCGCCCTCGGGGTGCCCGCCGTTGGCCATGGACGTGGCCACGTGGCCCATCTCGGCTATTATGGCCGCGTACGTGTCGAGTTCCAGTTCTACGGCCTGTTGGAAGAAAAGGGTAGTTAGGTAAAGTCCTTTTGATAAACTTAATTGATTATTTTCCAGTTTCTGAAAGGCAAAAATAAAAAAAATAAACCCCCCCCCCTCACCCTCAATCTTTTTAAAATCTCATCACCATTTCATCAACATCATGATTTTCAAATCTGAAGTAAAGACATTCGATTGACTGTTGTATTTTCAGTCAAATAATCACAGCAGTTATCAACAGATTTACCCATCAGAGACTTAATTAAGCTTTAAGAAATCTAACATTTAACTGGTCCGTTGGTCTCGTGGCCGTAAGCGCGACTGGTGAGCCCCACGCTCATCACTCGCGCTTACGACCACGAGTCCTGGGGGCCTACTCGGAAGTGCAAAGTGCGAATGTTCGGATCGGACCGACACATGGCGAACCGAATATTATTGAAAAATGCGATAAAAGTTCGGATCGGCTCAGTTGGGTTGGAGCCATAGTCAATATTCGAAAGAGTGTAGGAGTGTAGGATCGGAACCGACCGAACCAAATAGTAACTTCGTAGCAGGAAACGGCCGAACATTCGGCCGATACTACTTCGGAGTAGACCCGCAGGATTCATTTCTTCCATTGGGATTTTTTTATCAACAGCTCGGAGTTTAGAGTTTGGGATGCGTTTGATTGGGTCAAACGATCTTATTACAGTTAGACTTTTGTAACCACTTTTAAAATCCAAAATTAATAAAAAGACAATAAAAGATAATTCAAATCACCCCTTACCTTATGCCTAGTCAACAAATGCGTAGCCCGATGTCTGTCCTTGGCCAGATCAGCGTGCGCCAGCGCAGCCGCTTTATCATTCAACCAGGCATCGACTTCCAGCGCGTCGTGCATAAACTGCTGCGCTTTAAGCGCTGCCTCCAGCCGCGCGCCGCGGCTTTCAGCGGCTTCCGAGACCGATGTGTAGCCGGCTTCGAGCTCTGCGCATAGGGCTTCGATCTGGGGAATGAGAAGAAAGATTAGTAATTTTTTCTTTGGTATAAATAGGGTAGTTTCCTGAGTAAAAAAATAATTATTATATTTAGTCCGTCAGTTAGATTATCGAAAAATAATGGACACGTATTTTTTCTTTTGTCAATCAAACAAAAAATGACAAAGATAAAGCGCGTCAAAATTTGGAAGTGGCGGTCGTGACGTCACGCTATGCTAAAAAGTGTAGCAAGGCGTGACGTCACGCGGAACTTTAAGGAGCGATAATATCTTCATCATTTTATATACAGGGTTATTTTTCAAAGACCAGCCAAATTTAAGGATGTGGTACAGATCATCAAACTGAACAACTTTCTCCATGGGACAAATAGCGTAATCGCGAAAATTTTATCAACTGTCCCATAGAAAACTTCAATACCTACTCGACCTAAATGTATGGGACGGCTGAATTTTTATTCGCGATTACGATGTTGGTCCCATGGAGAAAGTTGTTCAGGTTGATGGTCTGTACCACATCCTTAAATTTGGCTGGTCAATGAAAAATAACCCTGTATAATTGACAAAAGAAAAAATACGAGTCCAATATTTTTTGATAATCTAACTGACGGACTAATTAGTTTTTTTTTAGAAACTAGCCTATTATTCCTTCTTACAGGATTGGCCCACCATCCCAGTAGGCCGGGAGAGGTGGACAGAGGGAGAGGGCCCCTTCCCTCTTCCCACTTTTCCTTGTAATGAATAAGCCTGTGTTTTTCACACAGGCTTATAATAATAATAAACCATGTTGAGAACTTCGTGAAAACCGAGAAAAAAAAACAAATCAAGTGTCTTGACTTGATCTTACGAGGTTATCGACATGGTGGACGCGGACTGAACGATCATTGAGTCGATAGTCGTGACAGCCAATGGAGTAATAGCCAAGAGCCTCGACCAACACCTGAGGAGACTCTCGTTGGGCAGCTGGATCAAGGGCTTGATTCAGAAAGCGGTACTTCTGGACACGGCTCGCATTGTCAGGAGGTTCCTCTCTCTGGAACCCTGACTGCCGGTAGCTTGGACCCTGTTCCCGATACCGGTGAGCTACTATTTTTTTATATTTTTAAATGCGTTTATATTTTTTATATTCTAATATTTAAAAAAAATATTTATATGTATTTAATGAAATACAGAATAAATCATGTCATTTGTCTATGACGTATTACCAAGAAGTAAATATACCAGGGTTTAACTGTGTTTATCACACTCCTTACCTTCTCCCTCTGAGGATGTCCATCTTCGACCAAAGAGTTTCCATGCGCGATCACTCGTTCAATCAACGGCCTCCTTCCCACTAGTTCAGCCCTGAGCTTGCCATGTTTCTTCTGCGCTGACTGGGCTGCGTGAAGGTCAGTCGGCATGACCTCTGACGCTGCAGCTGCAGCACGTTCGGAGAGCCAGTCGAGCTCGCCAGCTACTTCTGCTGCAAATTTGTGGAGTCTGTAAGAAAAAAAGGGTTCAGAATTATTATATCATTTGTGCTTCCTATTATTCCTTTCATTTTACAATATTGTTATTGACACATTTTATCATATTTAGTAAGTAATTAAAAGTAAGATTGGTGAGTTCGTTTATAATAAGTTATACATGTAATCTGATCTGACCAAGATTGTGTCTGGACTTTAAAAGAGACTGTGACGTCTGAGTTTGTTTCGGCCTTTCTTCTCAGACTAGTCAGATAGGAAACGCCGATCTCATCTAGTTTGAAAAAATATAATTGACGTGTAAGTGTTTGTACAAACTACAAACCTACTTACAAAAAACTTTATTCTCATAAGAATCAAATTAAGTCTAAAATAATAATACATATGTACAAGTGAAAAAAAAAGAATCATAGTGCATCAAAAAATTCGTCCGCATCGCTGTCAACAGGAACAGGAAAAGGCTGGCAGCACTGCATTGGCACTTACAAAAATAAATTTATTTGGTACCAATTACAATTTACAAGCCAACACTAAAATAACAAAATTATATCCTAAATTAACTAAAACTATATAATAATATTTAAAAAAAAATCAATTCATCATCATCTGATGATATTATTATTATTTTTTTTTAATTGACGGCACTGTTGGCGGTTCAGGCAGACGTTGATAAAAAAAAAATAACTTACTGTAGACTGCTCTCCAATGCCTGTCTTCTCTTAGCTGCAGGAGGCTGCAGTGCTCTCACAGCCTGGAGTAACGCTGCAGAGTCTCTCTCAATGGCGGCTGCGTCGAAGTGACCTCCTGAGACTAAGTCAGCTCCCTGGTCTGAGAGGGACGTCGCTTTTGTCTCCCAGAGTGATAGTTCTTGTTCTAATGCCTGGAGGGAGGAGGGAATAAGGTTATTATGTAGTCTATCTGAATTGAAAGGAACTTATAAATGTAAACTTCAAATATTTTTTTTTAAATAGCTTGAGTTTTGTATGGGATGGTTGATAATATTTGCGACTTCGAAGTTGGTCCCATGGAGAAAGTTGTTCAGTTTGATGGTCTGTACCACACCCTTAAATATGACCACATCTTTCTGATACACGCTGTAAACAGAGCGAGTTTTTTGAGACACATTGTCACGAATCCAAACTCACGGGCATATTTTGGAAATATAAAACATTTATTTTTTATTTAATCTGTTTTTAATAAAGAAAGAAGAAAAATATTTTATTCTGCACAAACAAAACACACAATTACAACTAAAAAATAATAATATTAAAAAAAAGACATAAGATACACATAGTCAAAAAACTCGTACTCAGACATAAAAAATGTTGACACTCTTGTCTATTGCTAATCTGAAATAAAACTCGAAGTTTCTGCATAGAGCTTGATTTTCTAGGAGAATGATCAAATCCTTCATGATAACTTTAAGAGCGGTTTCGCACTACATAGCCATAGTACTATTTGTATGAGGGGTAGCGCACTACATCCGAACTCAGTGCGTCCGAATTTAGAACATTCCCGATTCGGATTCGGATCGGACATAATGCGAAATCGCTCTTCATTCGTCTTCCTTTTTTAGTCCATACCTCTACGTTGGCTTAAAAGTTACTAACAATATAAAACGCGCTAAAACATTCCATAAAAAAAAACTGAACGTTTTTACGATTAAAGAGATTACTCTACTACACAAATCTTATAAAGTCGTTAAGGACGCTGTTACATTTTCGACGAACTCAAATTTAGGTATCTAAAGTCGCACACAGCAACATCACACGTACGCACACATTGAGTCCTCGATTTTATACATCACATATAATCTTGGTCCTTGATAGTATTTTTTTATTTTATTGAAATTGATTCCGGAAGATTACTTGGATCTTTGAAAATGCATTTGGTAACTGTTATTATTAGTATCATCATCAAGAAAACGAAAATACAAAACCAAAGACACCGACTTCCGAAATCAAAGTTATTTTTCACTTTGTGGTGTTTTTTTTTTTTGGAAGACTGTTTTATTTTTTGTGAGAAAGTTTTTATCACTGTTTCGGTTTTAGCGGGAAAACAGATGTCAACACCCAATATGGAGTACCAACCAAAACTAAAAGGAAAAAAACTGTCCTGTGTCGAAAAACAAAAAGCAATAGATACCGACACCGACTTCCGAAAAGAAAATTTGTTTTCATTTTGTAAAGCACGCTATGTGAAATAAGTAGGTACTTAAAATAAAACAATTTCCGTTCATAAGGATTAAAAACGACCATCGATATTGCTAATACATGGAACATATAAAATATTATTATCTAAAATTTTACGAGTATTACATAGTGAGCTAATGAGTTATGACATACTAGCCTGGGCATTTAGTTAAAATTTTTGGTAAAATAAACCTCCACTCCCGAATGATCTTCTTTGTGACTGTGGTGTAGGCTCAGCATTTTTGATAAAATTAAAACACACGGAAGTAGTAAAAATCTATAATATATTTAATAAAGGCATGTTACAAAAGTACACCAAACTTATTGCTACGTTTGTAGATTTTTTTGGTCTATATCCAAATTTCCGAATACGGGGCATCTAAAAAATAAAGATAAATATATTAACAAAATAACCTACATAAAAACCAAATGCTACACTTGGTGGCAGAGCTCACAAAGTACAAATTACAAAGTTCCGCTGCCAAGGCCCGTCTTTTTTGTCACACGCTATTTGTGACATCTACCATGCAATATTTATGAAATTGACACCCATGACGAAAAGTGGCCAAGTTTTTGTCGGTGCCATCTTGGATTTTGGTTTTGACCCCATATTCGTTATTAGCTACCCCAAAAACCATGAAAATGACACCTATGACGAAAAGATGTCTAATTTTCGTAGGCGCCATCTTGGATTTTGGTTTTGACCCCATATTCGTTATTAGCTAACCAAAAAACCGTGAAAATGACACCCATGACGAAAAAATGTCAAATTTTCGTCGGCGCCATTTTGGATTTTGGTTTTGATCCTATATCCGTTATTAGCGACCCCAAAAACCATAAAAATGAGACCCATGACGAAAAGTTGTAAAATTTTTAACGGCGCCGTCTTGGATTTTGGTTTTGACCCCATTTGCGATATTAGCAACCCCAAAAACCATGAAATGACCACTTTTTGTCATAGTCTTGGTTTTGACCGCACATTGGTCATACATACATAACTACATACAAACCGGTTAAAATCATAACTCTCCTCCCGCCCATCCACTTCCAGACCTCACCGCCGACAGGTTGACCTTAGCCATCCAAATCCTAACCTTACTAAGAGCTCCTTAAACCCATCCATTTCTCAACCTTGTCCACAGCTGCTTAACCCCACCCATCCAAATACCGATCTTACACAACATAATAATATTTTTTTATACTTACAAAATAAAAATAATTTAAGTATGAAACTCGTACTTACTTTTATTTCAGTCCAAAAGTATCAACTCCTTCCGATCACGATAACCAACGACGGTACTCACACAACAATCTTTTTCTATTACTTTTATCGTATTTATTTTTTGCGAGAGAGCGATATACCCGTCCTTCCATGAGCGCTTCTGAGCGCGGAATGATGAACCGTGAGTGCAAAATGTATGAAAAAGTCTGCAAGTGTTTTTATTTTAGCTAATAATTGAAAAATACATTGATTTATATACAAAACAATTAGCTAAATCTATAAAGGACAATATATACCGCAATTTATTATAATTTTGAAGATAAAATATGCTGTAAATTTACCTAAACTGGTACCTATTCGGACACCTATTTTTTAAATTTTCTGCGATTATTGAGTAGGGAAAAACGTATTTGTGCGAAAATTTTGTATGACGTCATACAATTTTTGTGATGCCAATGTGGAGATGAATATAATATTACCTTTAAATTAAGACTATGATATGTTAACATTTGTGATTGCTTATACGTTAAAATGGTACCTGAAAAGCACTGTTATTTGTAGAAAAATGTAAAAGCGTCCTTAATATAACATACTTTTTTTTTTTTGAGGATGTGAAATCATCAAATGACCCCTCCCGCTCTGGGTGGAGCAGAAGGGAGTGTCAGACTCTTACTGACTAAAACCCACCCGTGTTCCTTCCTTAGCCCTTTATGTTCCAGGGCAGCGGTAACCCTTTCGGACAATCCCGCTGCCCTAATATAACTTACTTGATGTTGATTCAGCAGTCTCTTGCAGCTTCTCAGGTCTGTACCGATCTCTTCACTCTTGAGCTGTCTCTCCAAGTCAATAAGACGCGCCTTTGCGTCTTCAACAGATCTGTGGAGAAAGTACAATGAGTAAGTTATGACAGAGAGAAAGAATTTATGTACGAATTGCGAGTTTGTACCTGTATCATATTATGGGACCACAGATCTAATTCATTGGCATGAAGATAGCAAGGGAAGTATTTCTGCGTCTTATTTAAAACATCGAGCCTGTTTTAGCATTTCGAACCTTATTCCAACTAACGCAAAGTTTTTAATTCAAAATTGGCAACTCGAGTGTTGGTCCCAAAGGCACTTTCTGTATTAAGAACTCTACGTCCGTCAGTCGGAATGAAGTTCAAAATACAAAAAAGGCTTGACAGTCTAAGCTTCGGCTGAAATTAGTAGCAGTCGGGTTTTTTTTTTCTAGATTATTTTGAGACTAAGATCATGAGACAATATCTGGTTCAGGAATGAGACGGTATAGGTTCATGTCAAGTGCAACCACCAGTCTAACTGCGTGGTATCGTGTTACCCAGTAACTGGGTTTGGAGGTCAGTTAGGCAGTCGCTCCATGTAAAATCGACAACACGGTTAGCGCAGTGGCTGAGCGATCGGACTGCTGCGCTGCGTGTCGCGGGTTCGATTCCCGCACAGAACAAATATTTGTAAGTCCTACATGTATTTGTTCCGAGTCTGGGTGTTTATCTATCTATAATATGTATGCATTAACAAAAAAAAATGTATATAAGTAGTTTATCAGCCATCTTGTTACCATAACACAAGCATTAGGTTGCTTAGCTTGGGATTAGATGGCGCTGTGTGAAATGTCCAGGGATATTATTTATTATTATTATAAAATACTGGTATTCAACTGCATCCGGTTAGACTGGAAGCCGACCCCAACATAGTTGAGAAAAGGCTCTAGGTAGATGCTAATGGCTTGATAGGTTACGTTCATCATTTCAGACATCCACTGCTGGAAATAGGCCTCCCCCAAGCACCTCCACTTCGACCGGTTCTGTGCTTCTCGCATCCAACGGGTTCCTGCGGCCTTCACAAGGTCGTCGGTCCACCTTGTGGGAGGCCTTCCAACGCTACGTCTTCCGGTACGCGGTCGCCACTCCAGAACCTTTCGGCCCCATCGACCAGCTGTTCTGCGAGCAATGTGCCCTACCCACTGGCACAAGTTTACGGAACACTTTTGGTTACGTTAATCTACAGGTATATGAGAAGACCATACCTTCTATGTTTCCTCTGCTGAGCAGCCTGTCGTAACTTGCTGCCCTTGTCTCTGGAGGCAGCGACCAGCTCCTCCCAGGCGGTCTGGAGACCTGACAGGTGTTCTGACACCTCAGCCGCACGAGACGGGTCTGACTTCTGGAGGGATTGTCCGATCTGAGGGGAGAAATTGGGAAGTTTGTATTACATGCGACGATTGAACTGTTATTCTTCAAAACTGTGTATAATCAAGGGGTTTAGTTCTGCAAAGTTCTTCTTTTTATAATATTGTAATATATTATGTGGAAGCTTGTAATTAGCAATTGTCAGTTTTTAGTATTTCGTTACCATTTACGTATTACTCTGCAAGCTTTCTTAAAATTGTAAAAATAAAATAAAATAAAAATAAAATAAAAATTAAACACATTACATTACAGATTACAAATTTACCCCCCCGAAGTAGTTAGTGCCATCCAAGTCCAGTCCAAGTCCAGTCCTTGTCCAGTCCTTGTCCAGTCCAAGTCCAAGTCCAGTCCTTGTCCAGTCCTTGTCCAGTCCAAGTCCAGTCCTAATCCAGTCCTTGTCCAGTCCAAGTCCAGTCCAAGTCCATTCCAAGTCCAGTCCAAGCCCAGTCCAAGTCCAGTCTAAGTTCAGTCAAAGTCCAGTCCAAGTCCAGTCCAAGTCCAAGTCCAGTCCAATTCCAAGTCCAAGTCCAAGTCCAGTGCAAGTCAAGTCCAAGTCCAGTCCAAGACCAGTCCAAGTCCAGTCCAAGCCCAGTCCAAGTCCAGTCCAAGTCCAGTCCAAGTCCAGTCCAAGTCCAGTCCAAGTCCAGTCCAAGTCCAGTCCAAGTCCAGTCCAAGTCCATTCCAAGTCCATCCCAAGTCCATTCCAAGTCCATTCCAAGTCCTGTCCAAGTCCAGTCCAAGTCCAGTCCAAGTCCAAGTCCAGTCCAAGTCCAAGTCCCAGTCCAGTCCAAGTCCAGTCCAAGTCCTAGTCCAGTCCAAGTCCAGTACAAGTCCAGTCCAAGTCAATCCAAGTCCAGTCCAAGTCCAGTCCAAGTCCAGTCCAAGTCCAGTCCAAGTCCAGTCCAAGTCCAGTCCAAGTCCAGTCCAAGTCCAGTCCAAGTCCAGTCCAAGTCCAGTCCAAGTCCAGTCCAAGTCCAGTCCAAGTCCAGTCCAAGTCCAGTCCAAGTCCAGTCCAAGTCCAGTCCAAGTCCAGTCCAAGTCCAGTCCAAGTCCAGTCCAAGTCCAGTCCAAGTCCAGTCCAAGTCCAGTCCAAGTCCAGTCCAAGTCCAGTCCAAGTCCAGTCCAAGTCCAGTCCAAGTCCAGTCCAAGTCCAGTCCAAGTCCAGTCCAAGTCCAGTCCAAGTCCAGTCCAAGTCCAGTCCAAGTCCAGTCCAAGTCCAGTCCAAGTCCAGTCCAAGTCCAGTCCAAGTCCAGTCCAAGTCCAGTCCAAGTCCAGTCCAAGTCCAGTCCAAGTCCAGTCCAAGTCCAAGTCCAGTCCAAGTCCAGTCCAAGTCCAGTCCAAGTCCAGTCCAAGTCCAGTCCAAGTCCAGTCCAAGTCCAGTCCAAGTCCAGTCCAAGTCCTGTCCAAGACCAGTCCAAGTCCAGTCCAAGTACACATTAAGTCAAGTTCAGTCCAAGTCCTGTCAAGACAAGTCCAAGATCAGTCCAAGTCAGTCCAAGTACACTTTAAGTCAAGTCCAGTCCAAGTCCAGTCCACGTCCAGCCCAAGTCCAAGTCCAAGTCCAGTCCAAGTTCAGTCCAATAAGACGGTCGGCCGGTCGATCCGACCGGTCAACTACTATGCCCGCCCCAACTAAGAATAAATGACAATACTATTTGAAAGTTGTCCCGATATGCAATTGCCCGTCCGACAAATTTACACTTATTTTAACGGACCAACTACTTTCGGACGGGCCCGTATCTGTGCTGACGGACCCCCAGATACGTTGGTTAGCATCACTAATAACATATAATCTGCATACTTACACTTTCGACGTTTCTCAGTTGTTTCTCGTTAGCTTGCAGCTCTCTTTCGAAAGCTTCATGCTTCTGTAGTTTGCGCTCCAAGTTGGCTAGGTCCCTGTTTAATAGAATTAAGTATAAGCACAGATTACTAAATAGTTACTACGTAACAGATACTTCACTCAGTAGAAAATTTCCAATACCTACTGCTATAATAGCCTACTCCGTCGCGTCAGCAACCGCTGCATGCTAAAATGTGCCTAAATACTCAAGCGTACAGTTGAAAATTGAACAACGTGCGTGCGCTTCGTTTGCGAAACACTGAATTTGGTCCGCAGACGGTCCGAGACCGCTCGGCCGGGCGGTAGGTAATTATACCGCGCAAGGACATGGAGTAACGGAGGCCTGGTATAAGTGCGTAGTAGTAAATAGGTAAGAATGTAATTAAACATTTGTATAAGTATATACAAGTGTATAATAAATTTTTTTTAAAAAAGGCAGGAGCTCATTAGGCATCAAAAAATTCTTCCGCATCACTGTCAATGGGATAAGTGTCCAAAAGGCTGGCAGCATTACCACGTTGGATGGCAATGCCGACTCTTTGGGCTAAAAAGAGGCCAGCCTTCTGATCACCTGATGAGTCGACCTACCGCTTGGATTAATGAAATATTTTTAATAATTGTTGCATCTTGATTTTGAGTAGTATTTGTAATTAAATAAGCATTGAAACTAAAAAAGAAAATGTAATCGGATTACCCGTTTGAGAGATACGATGCCACGGACAGAAAAACGTGCTAAACATAAAACTAGATTCATAAAACCTCCCTTCTTGCGACAGGGTTTAAAATAACTTTAAACTACGATATAAAACTGACCTGTAACTCTGGTCCTTCGCAGTCCTGGTCTTGTCCTGTATCCAGTTCTGCAACTCTTCAGTTGCGGCGACGAACTGAAATAAAAACAGTTTGTCAAAGAAGTTGTCTTCAAACTATTTGAATAGTAAGGTACGAAAAATTTGAGATTTTTACTACTTTGAAGTTAGCCTCAAAGTAACAGGTATTTTATATTCACGAGCACTTTCAACCCTTGAATGGCAATGGCATTTGGCTGTTTACTTCAACTTTTCACAGTAAGGGCTGGTTTTTCGACCATCTGATAACTTTATTCGAGGAATAATTTCGAAATTTTGGCAGTTATTTTATACAAAAACAGTCAAACGTCAAGTTTATTCCTTGAATAAAAGTTATCTGGCGATGGAAGAATCAATCATTAAGAATAATGTAGTTATTAATTACCTGTTGATGTGCTAAACTAGCCAGTAGTGCGCGACGCCTCTCAGCGGCCGCGTGACGCACGCCGTCGCGACGTTGCAGTACTGCCGCGCGACGAGCTGCGATGCTAAGGAAATAATACATTTATTAATAAGTCATATTCAGCATAACATTACGCCTGTATTCGGCTGCTTAAGCAGGGTCAACCAAAACCAAAACTGAAATCGCAAAAAAAAAATCAGCTGTTCCCTACATTTGTGTTCGCATAACTCGTCAAAATGTAGGGAGCAGCTGATTTTTTTTTCGCGATTTCAGGTTTGGTCCTATAGTAAAAGTTGTTCATAATGATGAGTACAATGACCTCTTAAGAGGTTGTTGGTGTTTTACAAATAACCCTGTATATATATATATATACTATTACTATATTATAAGTATATATCATAGTAATAGTATGTATGTGTATATAACCTATTTATGTATTTGTGTACCTAGTTATAAGTTTTTTTTTTATAATTGTCCTTCTCAACCAAGAGGGGCCCGTGGCTAAATAATAACAGCCGCACAGGTCGATCGGTCAGGTTAAGCTACGCTTGCCGCGGTTGGTCTGTGGATGGGTGACCATCTTTACATACCGAGACCCCTCCGTGCCTCGGAAAGCACGTTAAGCCGTTGGTCCCGGCTGTCATTCGTGGATCTTTGACAGTCGTTACGGGTAGTCAGAAGCCCGAAAGTCTGACAACCAGTCTTACCAAGGGGTATCGTATTACCCAGTAACTGGGTTGTGGAGGTCAGATAGGCAGTCGCTCCATGTAAAATACTGGTATTCAGCTGCATCCGGTTAGACTGGAAGCCGACCCCAACATAGTTGGGAAAAGGCAGGCAGATGTTGTCCTTCTCAACTAAACCACCTGCCATCTAATCTCTTCACCACCCTTGGTTGACTGGTAGAGAATGCCTAAGACATTAAGTCCACCTTTGTACCTTTTTGTGCGAAAAGTTTGAATAAATAATACTAACTGTTCGGCAGCATAATGCGGTATCTTCTCCAGCGCCTCGGCTCTCTGCACGAAGGCGGCCAGGCGCTCGTCCTGTGCCGCCAAACGAGCTTCCAACTCCTCGTGACGCTTGACCAGAGCTTCGGCTTCGTCGACTGACGACTGTGGGAAGAATAGTTTCATGTTAATGTTATGCTTATGCCCGCTTGCACCGCAAAACATTAAAAACAAGAACTTAAAATAAATCGTTGTATTTCTGTGAATCGTTTGAAGTTGGTCGTCTAAGCCCAGTCATTTGACAGGACATAAGAAATGTCAAAAATTATGCATAATCAGCCTATAATGTTCCCACTGCTGGGACACAGGCCTGCTCCCAGTGAGAGGGAGTGGGCCGAATTCACCACGCCGGCCCAGTGCGGGTTAGTAGATGTCACATGTCTTCGAATTTTTCGGTTCTAGGACATGCCGGTTTCCTCACGATGTTTTCCTTCACCGTTTTGAGAGCAGTGGTGATGAAATAATTTACACAAAGTAAAGGGCCCGTCTGGGTTCGAACCTACGACCTACAACTCGTAAGTCGCGGCCGCCACTGAGCCACAAATGCTTCAAAAATGATGGCAGGTCCCTGTTTTCCCGCCCGAATCCTTCCGAAAACGGTTGCGTTGGTCAACAGTGGGTCGGTAATATAGAAGCTAGTCTGCTCACCCCAATAACAGTAATACTACATTCGCGATTTACTTGACAAAAATGTAAATAAATATGAGTTTATGGAAAAATAACTTTAATTCCAACACAATAAAGTTCAGTTTACGCTACAACTTCAAACATTTTTATAACTTTTTCAATAGTGCTAGTCACTCTGAAATCAACTTGATTGACATTAAAATAAAGTTGATATTTGTTTAACTTGAAATAACATCAATATAAACAAGTTTGAATACACTTTAACTAGATTGTTCTACTAAACTCACCCCAAATTGCTTGTACTCCAGGTAAGCCTCATGGGCTCCACTGGACGCGTCGATTTGATCACACTCGCGGTTGAAGCTCTGCAGTTGAACCAACTGCTTCAGATAGGCATCCTTGTCTTGCCATTCTGTTGAAAAAATCATGAAACATTAGTATAAAGCATAGGCCTACAGAAGCCCCGAAAACCTAAAAAAAACAGAAACTGGCTTCTTCCAGTAGTCGAAATCCTACTATATAACGTGAAAGTTTGCATGGATGGATGTATGTATAAATGGATGGATGTTTGTTAATCTTTCGCGCAAAAACTACTGAACGGATTTGGATGGAATACAGATGGTTTATAACCAAGGGGTCTACTCCGAAGTAGTATCGGCCGAATGTTCGGCCGTTTCCTGCTACGAAGTTACTATTTGGTTCAGTCGGTTCCGATCCTACACTCCTACACTCTTTCGAATATTGACTATGGTCCCGACCCAACTGAGCCGAACCGAAGTTTTTTCGCATTTTTCAATAATATTCGGTTCGGCCATGTGTCGGTCCGATCCGAACATTCGCACTTTGCACTTCGGAGTTGGCCCCCAGGATTAACAAATAGGATACTTTTTAACCTGATATTACTACGGAATCGAAACTTATGCGCGTGAAACCGCGGGGCGCAGCTAGTATTAGATAATCATAAAAATGTTAACAACAATTTTGAGTAGAAGCGAACCTGCCCGAATCATACAGCTCAACACTGAACTAATAGCGCGATTTTGAGCACGTTCTCAGTGGTGCAGACGCCAGCAGGTCGAGCTACCCGAAACTGTCAAATATTCCCAATCAATCTTGAACCTTAATGCGAATGCGATAAAGTTGAAAAACTATTAAAGAAATTTGGCAGATTGTAGTAGCTTGATGTGCTGGCGTCTGTACTTTTGTTGCTTACTATGAAAATTATTATTTCTTAAATGCAATGTACAGACACCAGCAGGTCAACCTACCCGAAACTGTCAAATTTTCCCAATCAACCTTGAACCATAATACTCTAGCGATGAAGTTGAAAATCTATTAAAGAAATTTGACAGATTGTAGTAGCTTGATGTGCTGGCGTCTGTACTTATAAAAGAAAACAGTTATACTTTTTACAATTAAGGGCGAGGTTTAGAACAATATAAAACGGTGAAGATTTGTAAATCGATCGATCACACTGGGGGCTTGTTGTAATGATAAGGAAGTCATGCGTGTATTTGTTTGTTTTGTTTTTTTTTAAACGTTGCCCCACGCTAGGAATTTCTCCTGTACCGTGGGTGCGTTTACAAACATTTAAACTCACATAAACAAACAGCCAGACCCGGAACAACTACTTGTAGGTCATACAAATATTTGTGCAAGCAGCACCAGCAGTTGTTTTGTTGTAGCAGTAAGGACGCCCTCCATACAACTTGGCACAAACGACGCGAGCGCATTTCGGACGCAGGATTCGGTTAATTTTAGCCAGATCTTTTTTTTTATTGACAATGGGCTCACTCTCGACCTCAATCCAGCCCAGAGGCAGGAATGAGCTCTACGGTGGAACGAGCTTGCCCAGAAGAAGCCTATTCACTCTCGCCTTGAAGAGATTCGGGTTGTATGAACTCGGGAATGCAGACGCAGGCAGACGATTCCACTCCTTAGCTGTGCGCATCAGAAAAGATGACGAGAAGCGCTTAGTGCGTATATAAGGTATATTAACCAAATAGGGGTGGTATCCCGCAGTGCGTCTGGACTCCCGATGGTAGAAAGGTGAAGGCGGGATGAGCTCATGTAGCTCTTGAGCACACTCCCCGAAGTACAGTCTGTAGAAGACGGACAGACAGGCGACACTTCGCCGGTGAGCCAAACTGTGAAGCTTTGCCTCCACCAGCTTTTTATCTCCAATGAGTCTCTCAGCTCTGCACTCAACTGAGTCTAAAGTGGCGAGTGGGTATCTGAATAGTGCACTGTACCTTTAGCGACAGCCTTGTGGTCGTTTTCCAAACTCTTGATCTTATCAGCGACGTCTGTGAGCGAAGGGTTGTTGGCGAGCAGCTGCTTGCCCAGCGCTATGACTTCTTTGTACCTGGGGGCCAGAAAGAATATTGTTACGAGCTTCGGGTTCGTGACAATAAAAACTGCCGCTAAAAATTACCAAATGTTACACTTTAATTACACAACACTAATAACAACTCCAAATACACTCTGCTGGGGAGTTTGTTCCGCCACTTCTTCTTCCCAGCGATAGCACTAGGAAGTGGCGAAGGGCGGGCGTTTTTGGGGGACTGTCTCTTGTAATTTTGACGTTCGAAAAGTGCTGATTCTCAGCCTAATTTGAATAAATGACTTTTGATTTTGATTTTGTTTTTTTTTTTGACTAATTATAAAACACAATCGCTCTTAAGTCGCACTTGAAGATCGCTTTTGATGTATTCGCTTCTATAGCAGAACCAAGTCTGATTGCTCGCGGCTAGTCCCGGCCATAAATAGTGCCGCAGATAGTTCCAGAACCTTCTATTGTAGGAACATCTAGAATTTTCGAGTACATACCGGCCCCGACTGACCAGATGTCGATAGTTCTAGTAAGTTCTAGCTTCGTCATATCTACTCGTCAATAGATGGCGCTAGTGCTTCCACAAGGAATAGTAGGACTAATAGTCACTAGCGCCTACATTTGTGTTCGCATAACTCGTCAAAATTTAAGGAGCAGCTGATTTTTTTTTCGCGATTTCAGGTTTGGTCCTATAGTAAAAGTTGTTCATAATGATGAGTACAATGACCTCTTAAGAGATTGTTGGTGTTTTACAAATAACCCTGTATATAATTTATATTTATATTTTTTTTTATTTTTTTTTTTTTTACCACAGCTAAGAAGAGATGAAAGTCTTTTAACAATATTTAAAGAATCTATATCTAAGATAATAATGTATACATACTCGTCATCATGCGCCTTAATGTCGTCCATCAGCTCTTGGTGCTGTTTGTGTAACGCCTCGGCCGTCGCCACGTCCTTGGCGCTAGCTTCCTGAGCCAGTTGCTCACGGACTTTCTGTTGGTAAGAGATAACACATTAGTAAGGAGTTTAGTAAAATGGGTAGGGAATTTGGTGAAATGGGTAGGGAATCTGGTGAAATAGGTAGGGAATTTGGTAAATTGGGTAAGGAGTTTGGTGAAATGGGGAAGAAATATGGTGCAATGGTTAGGGAATTTAGTGAAATGTGTAGAAAATTTGATTAAATGAGTAGGGAAGTTGGTGAAATGGGTAGGAAGTTTGGTGAAATGCTCTTGATCTAGTTATAGTCGACAGTTTTTGGTAACTAAATCTTCTATTAACTAAGATAACCAAATACAGTATGCTATCAGACATTCTCATTATTTTATGAAGAATCCAGAAATAAATATGGATTGTATTTAGTCTCTCTTAGATTCAGTGAGTAAATCTGGCACCACTTCTGCCAAATATTAACTATGGATTGTTTCGTTTACTGATTCAGTGAGTAAATCTAGCACCCCTTCTGCCAAAGATAACTCATAACTGAAAAAGCATTTATGAAATGCTTTTTATTGAAATAAACCTGTGTTTGACTCTTTCTGGAGTCTTACAGCCGACACTTGCCATCTCTCTCCCTCTAACTTTCTCTCTCTCTCTCTCTCACCTGCATCCAGTGCGTCAGTGTGGTGGAACTCCTGCCAAAGATCTGGTGTCCCACAGCCGACTCCAGCCGACTCCTCCTCTCTGCGGCTTGCGCTTGACATCTCTCCCACATCTGCTGGATCTCCTTCTGGCGACCTTCGACGTTTCCTCGTTCGTTGGGGTATTGGGATTTGACTCTGGGGGAAGATAGTTTAAATATTAATGCTATGACTAATATTATAATTGACATTTTATATTTGTAATTGTATTTATGACTATGTATTTCTTTTTTTATCTGCAAAATTAACTTCTAACTAAATATTATTTTGTTTTAATTTATCAGATTTTTATGTTATTTACTGACATTTAAATATTTGTACGCCACTAAGGCCAAACATGACTGATTTATTAATGTATTGTGATAATAACTTGCATGCTCTGTATGTATACTCATGTTTCCACAAATCAAGAATCTTGAATCTTACAATAGTGAAAAAATTCAACTCAAACTCAATCAAAGTTCTAAGTCGACGCGATCAAAAGATACGGCCTTTTATGTTCCGTTTATGCCGCATATTTTGACACTCGCAAGGGAATCAAAACCTATAGGGTACTTCCCGTTGACCTAGAATCATGAAATTTGGCAAGAAGCAATGTCATGTAGCACAAGTAAAGGAAAAAATCCGAAAACCGTAAATTTGTGGTTACATACATACAAATTTGTACGGAACCCTCGGTGCGCGAGGCCGACTTGCACTTGATCGGTTTTTTTTAGCGAAAAGCCTGTAGTTTTAAAACTACACTACAAAGCTTATCTTAAACATATCAACTATATTCCATTCGGAATAAGATTAGATATTTAAACAAACCTTTTTTACAGTCCGGTCAACCGATTTTGACTTCTATTGCGTTGGTGGCATGACAAATGGGAGCTGCAGTAAACAGTTGGTATTGTAACCACTTTTTTGCTTTTAATGTCATCCTTATGCCTACGGAATTGAAGTTAAAATCGGTTGAACGGACTATAAAAACGTGTCTAATCTTATTCCGAATGAAGTATAGCTATTCTATACCTTATTTATATCAAAGTATTCTTACACTTCATTTTCATATCGTTCGATTAGGCTGCATGTAATGATAAAACAAATGTATTAAGAATCATTTCAAAAGTATTTTTTTGAAATTGATAATTAAATCTTTAGATCGGTAGTCATTTTTTAACCGTGTTCAAAAACAGGAGGAGTTTCTTAATTTGAATGTTTATATATTTTTTTTTAGATATTGACGTGAACAACCAATCGCAAATGAAGCCTGATTAACACGGATCGATTTAATTGTCTTTGGCATACCATAAATCAACAATACAAGTTGCTGCTAGTTTTTATGGTATCTCTCCCACCAGCTAATGGTTCATTAACTGACTAGAACGGATTCTTGTCAATTAGAATAAAAGAATAGAAAGTAAAGAACAGGAGAAGAGAAGAGAGTAAATGTGTAACGAAAGTTAATGGGCCATTAACTGGAGTTAATGAACCATTAATTTTTTTTTTTACTTTAGGATAATGGCATAAAGTAAAGACAAGACTTACGAGTCAGCCAACAAGCTGATAGTGTTGACCTTCTCCCGCACAGGTTCCAGCTCCCTCTCCAACTGGGCGTGTCTCCTCTGCAACGCCCTGACGGTTCGAAGGTCTGAGGCTGGGGCGGAACTGGCCGCTAGCTGGTTCTCTTTCTCAGCCATCCAGTCTAGGGCTTCATCGCAGGTTCGGCTGAAGAGTTCCACACTGTGGGAGAAGAATTGTTTGTTAATTTTACCATTAAAAAAAAACAAATTAAAAAAGGTTGTACAGTCAGTGCCACATTTGCACTACAAAAATCGCCCTTACTGCTACGACATAAGAGCGCTGTCTGTGAATCTTGCCCTAAAAAACACAGCTAAAAAGGTTACAAAGATTTAAATTGAAGTTCTAAGTTAGATAACCCTATGTCAAATTGACACCATGACACAGTAAAATACTACTTACTCAAAATCCATATTCCTACCACTGCCCCATCCTAACAGCTGAATAAAGCACCACTCGACTACTCAAAAATCCAGGGTTATTTACCTCGAAGCACCTTCCAAGCTCTTTTCCTTCTGCTGCTTCAAACGCAGCAGCCTATCCCACTGTTGACGCAATTGTTGCCGCCGGGCAGTTGCCTTAGCAGCCTGGCTGTGCTTAGCAGCCACCAGCTCTTCGGCTGCAGCGTCGATGTGTTCCAGGCGCTTTGAGGCGGCTGATAAGTCGGTGACGAATTTCTGCGGGGAGAAAATCATTGGTAATATATAACACGATTGATAACTCAAACCTATAAAAAAATCTGTATGTGTCGAATAAAAGTACAGACGACAGCAGGTCAAGCTACTCGAAACTGTCAAATTTTCCCAATCAACCTTGAACCTTAATACTTTGGCGATAAAGTTGAAAATCTATTAAAGAAATCTGACAGATTGTAGTAGCTTGATGTGCTGGCGTCTGTACCATAATCAGGCTATAATGTTCCCACTACTGACACGGCGACCATCTCTCTGTGAGAGGGAGTGGGCCGTAATCCACCACGCGGGCCCAGTGCGGGTTGGTAGATGTCACATGTCTTCGAATTTTTGGTTCTAGAACATGCCGGTTTCCTCACGATGTTTTCCTTCACCGTTTCGAGAGCAGTGGTGATGAAATAATTTACACAAAGTAAAGCGCCTGTCTGGGTTCGAACCTACGAGCTACAACTCGTAAGTCGCGGCCGTTACCATTGAGCCACCACTGCTTACCGCCTTACTGATAGAATTAATCTAACACAGTTCGTTCAGATACTAAATAAGAGGTTTATAATAATAATAATATCCCTGGACAGTTCACACAGCGCCATCTAGTCCCAAGCTAAGCAACCTAATGCTTGTGTTATGGTAACAAGATGGCTGATAAACTACTTATATACATTTTTTTTTTTGTAAATACATACATATTATAGATAGAAAAACACCCAGACTCGGAACAAATACATGTAGGACTTACAAATATTTGTTCTGTGCGGGAATCGAACCCGCGACACGCAGCGCAGCAGTCCGATCGCTCAGCCACTGCGCTAACCGTGTTGTCACCGTTTATGAACTTTACCTCATACTTCCTCTTAGCATTCTCAACGCTATCGTCAGCATCATCAGATCGCAGCATCTTCTCCTTATCCTTAATCCACTTGTCGAAGTCATCGCATTCGGCGAAGAAGCTGTACAGTTTGATGGCATCTTCGAGTTGAGCGCGACGCGCAGCCGAGAGGGTTAGGAGTTCATCTGCGTAAAGTTAGGAAAAGGTTTTAAACTTGAATTCAGAATCTTAGATTATTAACAAGTTTTGGAAAAACAAACTCAATTTTAAGCAACATAAAGTTCAAATTCCAATGCAACTCAATATTTTCAGGACCTTCTTGTTACATAGAATCAGTCAAAATGGATGAATTCCATTTAGAATATATTAAAGTTAACTTTATAACATGAAAGCACGTATGGTTTCCCAAAAAATGTGAGAGGTTTATAATACTGCTCGCTCTCCTGGCGGCTGGCTTGTTAATGATTCATTAACCTTTGGGAAATACTGTTAGTTGCCTTTAACGTACCGTATAAGCCTTGATCGTCAGTCAGCTAATGGTCCATTAACTGACTCCTACTAGTGTGACTGTTATCTACTATAACTCGCACGGGTACTAAAGAGATCATCTTGAGAGTGAATGGTCCATTTACTAACACGAATGCCGCCCAACTCCCTAACTTTTACTTATACGCCACAAACAAGCACAGACGCGGATCTTCCATTAGTTAATGGGCCATTAACTAAAGATCCCACGAGTTAATGACCCATTAATTTTTACATTTTCAACACACGCAGAAAAATGTTCAGTACAATTTCAACACTCACGCGTAAAATGTTGCCAGTTATAAAAACAAACTCACCATAATCCTTCTGAATCTCAGACATCCTAGTTTCAACGCTGGCAGTCCTCTGCTGCGGCAGGGTTGTCCGGCTGGCTCTCCTGGCTGCTTGGCTCGGCTTGTTCCGTTTGACGGGGACCACCTGTTTGACGAGGACAGTCTTCTTCACGCGCTGGACTGTACGGACTTTCTCGGGGCGACGGACTTGGACCTGGGAAGGAGAAAGAGTTAATTGAAGACCTCAGAATGATGAAATGAATACAGTGATGCGGACGAATTTTTTGATGCCCTATGATTTTTTTGCATATTTTTTCACGTGTACATATTATTATTTTAAATTTTAGCGTATATAAGGTCCCATTAAAATAGGTGGACAAACTTTTAGAAATCATTCGGACCACCAAAATAAGGACAATGGTAAAAATATATAAGAAAAACGCATTAGATACTTACAATTAAAATAATCAGCAACAAAAATACACTTATAAATGTTGGTTACCCAATGCATAAACACATCCCTCCGTTGTCTTTAAAATTGTGATGCGAGCATGCGCGCAGCGGGCCGCGAGTGCAAGTACCTACCCATAATGGATGGATGTGTTTATTCTAGAGTGCCAGGTGTTTATCATTTTAATCAGTGTTTTTTTTTGCTTGGATATCTTTGGTTAGACGTACTGAGCGCTGTGGTAAAATTTGTCCATCTATTTTAATTGGACCCTGTATAATGTAAATATTATCTTAGACCTCAGAATGATAAAACATAGGTATAAATATTATAAGAAAACTTTTCACCTCAGGACGAATGATTAAAACATCCTCCTTCTGGGGCAGTTGGGTAAAAAAAACAAGAGGTAAACTCTTTAAAACATTGCATTTCTTTTGATGACAGATAGCATTTCTTTATATTGATTTATCCCTACCAGCAACACTATAGCTGGGTAAATAATAGAATACATATTTAGCAAAAAAAAAACATCAAATCCTAATTAAAAATGAAAAGTTGAGCTCATGGTTGCTTTGACCGTTTTACTCTACTGATTATGACCGAAAGGCTAATTCCGTAATTAAAAACTTACAAAATCTAGTAGAAATCTCATCTCGGCGACCGTCAATTTCAAAAACTTGTCAAAAATATAGGGATTTTAGAAGTGTTTTTGACAGATCAGACTGTGAACACACAAGTCCGACTTCGCCATTATCTCAGACAGTACTGAAAGCTCTTGCGCTTACACACATATACACATATACTGGCTCTTTGTGTATTGAGTTTAAATGTTTGTAAACGCACCCACGATACAAGAGTAATTCCTACTGTGGAGCAAAGTTTAAAAAAAATACAGGGTTATTTTTCAAAGACCAGCCAAATTTAAGGATGTGGTACAGACCATCAAACTGAACAACTTTCTCCATGGGACAAATAGCGTAATCGCGAAAATTTTATCAACTGTCCCATAGAAAACTTCAATACCTACTCGACCTAAATGTATGGGACGGCTGAATTTTTATTCGCGATTACGATGTTGGTCCCATGGAGAAAGTTGTTCAGTTTGATGGTCTGTACCACATCCGTAAATTTGGCTGGTCTTTGCAAAATAACCCTGTATATTCACAGCGTGTTTGTACACTTCCCACCATAAGTAAAGCCGTCGCTTCGTTAGATAAAAATACTGTAATAGCGACATTCACGAGGTGTTAAAAGTTCGTGACTCCATCATATTACGAGTTGGCACTCAAGTCGCTCTACCGTACTCTGTCCGTTAGGTAAACCGTTTTTTGACAGATGGAACTAGTGATTGCAGCAACACACAACACATTGATTGATACACGTACGGTATTATAATGTCTGTAAGAAGCCATAAATAAGATAATTCAATAAGATAAGGCAGTTTATATATTTATTTTATTACGCATTTTAAAGTTAATTTTTAAGTAATCTGAAATATGTATGTACGTTCTAAGACAGCTGTCAAAAAACGGTTAAACTAATAGACAAGGTACAGACGCCAGCACATCAAGCTACTATAATCTGTCAAATTTCTTTAATAGATTTTCAACTTTATTGCTAAAGTATTAAGGTTCAAGGTTGATTGGGAAAATTTGTCAGTTTCGGGTAGCTTGACCTGCTGGCGTCTGTACAAACTGATTGTGTTTGAGAATTTTTCCCAAAAGAAATTTTACGTTGTATCGTACTGTAAAAAGCTGGTAAAAAATAATACTCACAGGCACAACTCTAGGCTCAATCTCCCGCACATAGTTAGCGGGAACGAACCCGTCAGTCCTGTCAGCCTTGCGCACTGACCACCAGTCAGGGTTGGTCTTGTTGATCAGGAACATCACCTCGCCCTTCTGCATGGAGATACCCTGGCCGGTGAAGGCGTAGAGAGCTTTTACCTGTAGGGAAAAAGGCGATTTTAGTTTATTTCATGAATTTGGTATGTTTCGAATATTAAAAAAAAAACCGGCCAAGTGCGAGTCGAGTGCCGATAAAAATTACCAAAAGTTACACTTTAATTAAACAACTCTAATAACAACTCAAACACACTAATTATAAAACACAATCGCTCTTAAATCGCACTTGAAGATCGCTTTCGATGTATTCGCTTCTATAGCAGAACCAAGTCTCATTAGTCGCGGCCAGTCCCGGCCTTATTATAGTGCCGCAGATAGTTCCAGAACCTTCCATTGCAGAAACATCCAGAATGTTTGAGCTCATACCGGCCCCGACTGACCAGATGTCGACAGTTCTAGTAAGTTCCAACATCGAAATCTCTACTCGATAATAGATGGCGCCAGTGACTCTATTAGTTCTGCCATTCCACAATAGATGGCGCCAGCGACTCTTATCAGTTCCGCCACTCGAAGCCAGGTGGCGCTAGTGGTAAATAATGTCCCCATGTATCAGGGCATTAATTGTGGCGCGCAACAATATAGTTTCAGTTGTAAATAAATTATTTGTTCCCAGTAGTCGGAGTATAATAGGCTGACTCATTGTCTGCCTGCCTTTTCCCAACTACGTTGAGGTCAGCTTCCAGTCTGACTGGATGTAGCTGAATACCAGTATTTTACATGGAGCGACTGCCTATTTGACCTCCACAACCCAGTTACTGGGTAATACGATACCCCTTGCTATACTTCGGTAACCCAGGTACCCTACGTGAGACGGTCAGTAACATCAAGGCGTTGCTGGCCTTCCTTGAGGAGCTGGGGTGGATCGAATGATAGATTTTCCCACCCTTACGCAAAATACGCGCATTTTCGTGGAGTCGCGGACACCAGCCCATATTACCTATTACCTACCTCTTGCTAAGACTGGTAGTCAGACTTCGGGCTTCTGACGACCCGTAACGACTGTCAAAGATCCACGAATGACAGCCGAGGCTAACTACGATAATTTATTATGGTTAGAAGGCCCACCACAAAGTGGACTTGATAACCAGAAGGCCAATTAAAACGTTCGTTCGTTCGTTAATTTAAAACGTTCAAAATCTAACCGCAGTCTCATCTCAGCGACAAACAAATGTCAAAAACTTGTCAAAATGTAGGGAAATTAGGCATTTTTTTACAGATTGAGACTGAGATCAGACTGTGAATGGACTTACAATTACGAGAATTACCCCTCTGGTAAAAGGCGCGGGAATCAGCTGAATGCGAGAAACACAGTCCTGTGTTTCTCGCATTCAGCTGATTCCCGCGCCTTTGGTCGAAGCAGCGACGCTTTGGGGAAGCCTATGTCCAGCGGTGGACGTTCTTTCTGTTGAAATGATGATGACGATGACGTTCATACTTACTTGTGGCACGCTCCTCTCCTCAGTAACAGTCCTATGCTCCAGTCTCTCCACAGGCTCCTCCTCCCAAACCTCTGTGGGAACCAGTCGGGATTCGTTCACCCATTCTTCTTCTTCGATGGCTGGGGTCGATTCTACTTCGGTTGGGAGCTGGTGGGAGAAATTGGTGAATTAGTTTTGATTCATGGTTATAGTATTATAATGGCGCCGATTCCCTTGTTCACAAACTAAACTAAATTTAAGTTCAGTGCATCTTTTTCTTTCTATTTCATTAAGAAAAGGACAGAAGTTTAGTTTGTGAACAAGCGAATCGGCGCCAACATACGAGATGGATGGTTAATCGAGGGACATATTTTAAGGGAGTGCACTCATGAAAGTTACCAAATTTACTATAGGACGAAACAAAAAAAAAAAAAATCTGCTGGTCCCTAATAAGTGCATTACCTACGTGATCAACATGGAACAGCTGTTTTTTACGCATTTTTTTTTTTTTGTTATACAGGGTGTTAAAGAAATTGCGTGCCATAGCTTAGGGCTAGGTTCAGTATCGATAAAGGAACCCAGGAAAAATAAAAACATTAAAAAATTATTGCAAGATCAACATAATTTAGTACCTACCAACTTAAAAAAAGAAAAATAGTTTATTCTGCACAAACAAAACACAAGTTACAAATAAAAAATAATAATAGTAAAAGAATTAAAAAAAAAACATAAGATACACATGGTTAAAAGACTCATAGTCAAGCATAAAAAAAATAGATAAAAATAATGTTGACACTTTTGTTTATTGCTTGATATCAAGGCCAGGGCCAGATTTTATGGGTTCCTTTATCGATACTGAACTCACCCTGAAGCTATGGCACGCAATTTCTTTAACATCCTGTATATTCATGGGTTTACCTATCGTGGATGTTTCGAAGTCAACCGGATAAGTTTTAATGACCTGTTTTTGTACTGCGGTGATTTTATGGACTTTACCCAAAGTTTTGGTTTAGCTCGAAAGCCATCGGACTCTAGATGAACCATTATTTATTCTTGACACACATGATTCTTTGAGGAACCACGTCAACTTTCGGTGTATCTCGAAAGTTTTCGTAATAAACGGGAGCCCATTTTTTTGACATACCTGTAAGCTCGTAATTCCGGCAGCATGCAGCCTCGCCGCGTGCGCACTCAGGGTGTCCAGCTCGGCGCGGTAGGCGCGCACCTCGCCGTGCGTGGCGCGGTGCCGCGCCAGCAGCGCGCCGGCCGAGGGCGCGTCGCGGCCGCAGTCCTCTGTGGCCACCAGGGGGCGCTTCTCCTTCATCCACGACTCGGATTCGTTTGCGTCGCCGTAGAACTGGTGAAAGAAAGATGGGGTTTAAAACGACGACACGGCACGGCACGGTGGGCGCAGTGGCTGAGCGATCGTCTGCTGCGCTGCGTGTCGTGGGATCGATTCCCGCACGGAACAAATATTTGTATTGCCTACAGGTAGTTGTTCCGGGTCTGGCTGTTTGTGTATGTAAGTTTAAATGTTTGTAAACGCACCCACCATACAGGAAATTCCTAGTGTGGGGCAACGTTTAAAAAAAAAACAAATCGGGTAGAAATATTTTTTTTGGATTTATTACTAAGTCAGTGACCTCTCAGTGTGCATAGCACACGAGAGACACGCTTCGACGACAGAGGCAACTGTAACCGTCGACGCGTGTCGGTGACAGCCACTCGTGTATTTGAACCATACTCAAAGACACGTCACAATACAATAAAGTACAGAACGACCATGAAATTAAGCCCATTCCCCAAGGCAGAGCTCCATATCTACCTGATGAGCTTCAGCAGCATCAGCTAGCTGCTTCTCCCTGGCTGCAGCCAACTCTCTCAGGATCTGCCACTGCTTGTTCAGAGATGTGAGGCGACGCTCGATCTCAGCTGATTTCGGGTGTTTCGCGTCGATTAAGCTGCGAAAGAAGGAACATGTTTTGGCTTATCTTTTTGTATATTTTTAGGGTTCCGTAGCCAAATGGCAGAAAACGGAACCCTTAGGGATTCGTCATGTCTGTCTGTCTATGTGTCTGTCCGTCCGTACGTCACAGTCACTTTTTTGCGAAACTATAAGAGCTATACTGTTGAAACTTGGTAAGTAGATGTATTCTGTGAACCGCATTAAGATTTTCACACAAAAATAGAAAAAAAAAGAATACATTTTGGGGGTTCCCCATACTTAGAACTGAAAATCAAAAACTTTCTTTCATCAAACCCATACGTGTGGGGTGTCTATGGATAGGTCTTCAAAAATGAGGTTTCTAATATCATTTTTTTCTAAACTGAATAGTTTGCGCGAGAGACACGTCCAAAGTGGTAAAATGTGTGTCCCCCCCCCCCTGTAACTTCTAAAATAAGAGAATGATAAAACTAAAAAAGTATATGATATACATTACCATGTAAACTTCTACCGAAAACTGGTTTGAGCGAGATCTAGTAAGTAGTTTGTTTTTAATACGTCATAAATCGTAAACCGCAATTTACCTTTCATTCAATCAACTCAACGGAACCCTTCATGTACGAGTCCGACTCGCACTTAGCGGCTTTTTTTGTTGTACTACAGACTACAGTAGAAAATATATTCGACGGCACGGTTGGCGCAGTGGTTAAGCGATTGACTGCTGCGCTGCGTGTCGCTGGTTCGATTCCCGCACGGAACAAATAATTGTATGACCTACATGTATTTGTTCCGAGTCTGGGTGTTTTTCTATCTATAATATATATATGTATTTACAAAAAAAAAATGTATGTAAGTAGTTTATCAGCCATCTTGTTACCATAACACAAGCATTAGGTTGCTTAGCTTGGGACTAGATGGCGCTGTGTGAAATGTCCAGGGATATTATTATTAATATAGTGTGGGATTTTTCATTAATTTTAGATCGTTTTTAGAAATAATTAAAAATTTAAACTAAAAGAGGAAGCCCTTTGCCCCGCCTAAGGACAGGACGAGCTTGTAGTATAAATGTAAATGTCGTTTCTTATAGCATTTACCAGCCGATCGAGTCTGTAAAAATTTCACCGTGAAAAGTCAGGTGAAGGGAGCTTAGAGTGAGCTGTCAAAGGTATCAATCCCTAGCATTAGTTACAATGACAGCTCACTCCACGCTCACTTCACCTAAGTTTTCACGGTGAGATGGTTACAGAATCGCACTGCTGTACATATACAGGGTTATTGGTAAAATACGGTTACGAGCTTCGGGTTCGTGACATTAAAAACTACCGGTAAAAATTACCAAACATTACACTTTAATTAAACAACTCTAATGACAACTCAAACACACTCATTATAAAACACAATCGCTCTTAAGTCGCACTTGAAGATCGCTTTCGATGAATTCGCTTCTGTCGCAGAACCAAGTCTGACTGGTCGCGGCTAGTCCCGGCCTTACATAGTGCCGCAGATAGTTCCAGAACCTTCTATTGTAGAAACATCTAGAATGTTCGAGTACATAACGGTCCCGACTGACCAGATGTCGATAGTTCTAGAAAGTTCTAGCATCGAAATTTCTAGAAGGATCTATTAGTTCAACTATTTTATACTAGATGGCGCTAGTAGTAAATTAGTTTTACTACTTGATACTAGATGGCGCTAGTGGTAACTAATGTCACCATGTATCAAGCATTAATTGTGGCGCGCAACAATACTAACAACCTTCTAGGACTGTATGACTAACATCATAAACAACAGCTTTTGTTCTACGACTCCAGATGCCTTTGTTGTGTTTCACGAACTGTGTCCAAATAAACTTTTTTTCTTTCTTTCTTTCTACTCTGTTATCGGTCATAAACGACTCAAAGTGGAAGAAAATAGGCAAAACCCCTTACATGTTTTAGAATCAAAAAGCATACCTCATAGATTATTTTTTTTTTTAATCCCTAGACATTTCACACAGCGCCATCTAGTCCCAAGCTAAGCAACCTAATGCTTGTGTTATGGTATCAAGATGGCTGATAAGCTACTTATATACATTTTTTTTTTTTGTAAATACCTACATATTATAGATAGAAAAACCATAGAACCATAGATAATGATAGCATACCTCTGTCCCTTAGCCCGATGTCTCTGCGACACATGGTCCCTGGCCCTCAGCTCGTGTAGCAACGCGGTGTGCTTCTGTTTCAACGCGAGCACGGCGCGAAGCTCCTTGGCGGCCACGTCGGTGCGGCATATACGTTGTTTTTCGGTTACCCAGCCTGTAAGGGAGAATTGTGGTTACTTATTTTAAAGAAAGAAAGAAAAAAACATTTATTTGCGGCAAACATGACGCATAAAAAAGAACATAAATACACAAAAAAAAACAATAACAAGTTGGGGGTAAACATGTATCACATTCACGCAAAACGGCCATCGCTCAGCATAATGCTAAGCCCCTACACGAGACAGAGCCCCAGCGCTGGTTTGCAGCGGCAGCCGGCGTTGACGTGACTAATGATACGTGATTAGTGTTGTTTAATTAAAGTGTAATTTTTGGTAATTTATATCGGCAGTTTTAATTGTCACGAACCCCGAAGCTCGTAACAATATTGTGTTTTTTATTAACGCATTTTGAAAATTACAGACAAGTAAAGACAAAGTTAGCTAGAATTTTTTTTTTTTTTTTACAGTCAACCGCATTTATTGCAAAAGATATGAGTATACTTCTGCTTTTTCGTGTCCTTGGCAAGACTGTATTCCAGATTTTGCAGGCCAAAAACTTTGCCCAGTATACTTCTGTATCCTTGGTATTATTACAGATTTAGGCATGAAAGTTCTTTTAGAATACTTTACCTTCTTCCTCATCATGGTCCTCTAGGAACTGGAACAGGTTCCTCGCGTCTTCCAGTCTCGCCTTGCGGTCTTTAGCGGCGGCTACCAGGCTGGAAACAAAACATTTATTGTGAATAAATATTAAATATGCTTATGTATACAATGTGTAACTGAATTAATGCACATTATGAAAGTAGTTTGTTCAGAATCGTTTACTGAATCGATTTCTGTAATTTTTAATATGGGTAATATTTTATCCCAAAAATAATTAAAACTACGTAAATTACTATCACACTTCCGCTGTGCAGTCAAAACAAACCAAAATGGATGAAATACACCCTGACTGTGTGTATGCGTAAATTTGTAATGTGACCATAATTTTCTCCCACAATCAGTATAAATAATTTATTTAAAAAACAATGTTTTTTACATAATAATAAAAATTCAGTGTATGTATTATGATTATAACATAATATTCTAATTGGGGTGTCTGGTGGTGTGCGTTAATTCCGGGACATGTTGTAGTTTTTTTGCGTTACTGCGTTGTCAATTATTGCTTCGGTTCCTCCTCTCCCAATCTTCAGATGCTCTCGTCTACCTCAACGCCCAACTAACTAGTGCTTTTCAAACTCAAACTCAAAGTATATTTCAAATAAACCAATTACAGGCACTTTTGAATTATCAAGGGGTCGGTCAGTCAAGAAAGATTTTGCTAGTCAATAAGCAACCCTAACTGCACTACATACCTATCACCGCTACTTCAACGCATGAAGTCGTGACTAGCTTAATTTTACCTCTGCTATAGAAAAATCAACCTTAATTGGACAACATACCAATAACAACTACGTCAACGCTTGAAGTCGTGACCAACTAGATTTACCTTTTGCTATAGAAAAATGAACCTTAACACCCTCACTTCAAGTAGTCAAAATAGCCCTTATTTCCAACTACATACCTATCATAATCGTGCGACAGCTGGTTCAGCTGTGTGGTCAACTGTTGCTTGGGACCCTCCCCGCCCTCGGCGCTGGCTCCGTGCCGCACCAGTCTTCGGATGCTCTCGTCCAGGGCTCCGAGCTGCAACTCCTGGAGGGCGTGCGCTTGGAGCAGGCGTTCTACGTCTACAAGATGGCGTCCCACTTCTTCGGATTGGAATTGAGCCTGCGGGAAAGAAAGAAGCATATTAATGAATGGTTTATGTGACTAATATTAAAAAAGGCTATTTTGCTAAAAAAATCTAATTAGTCCGTCAGTTAGATTATCAAAAAATATTGGACCCGTATTTTTTCTTTTGTCAATTATATAAAAAATGGTGAAGATATCGCCCGTTAAAGTTCCACGTGACGTCACTTGCTTGCGACACTTTTGCAAGCAAGTGACGTCACGACCCCCTCCCCCAAATTTTGACGCGCTTTATCTTTGTCATTTTTTATTTGATTGACAAAAAAAAAATACGGGTCCATTATTTTTCGATAATCTAACTGACGGACTAAATTTAATTATTATGTTTTTACCCAGGCAAAGGGTTATTGTGAAAGTTTGTATGTTTGGATGTTTGTTACTCAATCACGCAAAAACAACTGAACGGATTTGGGTAAAATTTGGCACACAGATAGTTTATAACTTTGATTAACACACATAGAATACTTTTTTTAAGTCCACGCAGACGAAGTGGCGGCCTGGAGCTAGTTATAAAATAAAGTTGTAAGGATCTATGAACCAAAAACATGTGCAGTTGAACATTCATTTGGCCTCAAGTGTCTTATGGAACACAGGACCTACCTTCATCTCAGTCAACGTGTGCCACACAGTGTCAGCTTCCCTCAACAGTACCTTGTTGGACACAGAGCATTGTTGGACACACTGCCTTGTTGAACACAATAAAATGATGGACACAGTACCTTGTTGGACACAACACCGTGTTGGACACAGTTCCTTGTTGGACACAGTTCCTTATTGGACACAGTTCCTTATTGGACACAATGCCTTCTTAAACACAAGACATACCTTCATCTCGGTCAACGTGTGCCCGACAGTGTCAGCTTCCCTCAGCAGCGCCATCAGATGCGCCAGCTTGCCAAGCGAGCTTCTGTGTCGCTCCAGCAGCTCGAGCAGCTCATTCCAGCGTGTCAGCACGGCTTGCTCCGTGCGGGACACAGCTTCGGCGCCGTGGTACTTCTCGCGGACTAGTTCCGCTGCCATTGCTGATAGATCTTCGAAGCGTTCGGTTCTGGGAAAGAAGATTCAGTGAGAATAGTAAATTGAATTGACCAAACCATCTATTTGGTCACGTTGAGGGGATAAAAGAAAGGCGACTAACTAAAGTTATTTACAAGGCAGATGTGAGGGGACGCCCTAGGAGGACATGTAGTGATTTTATTGGTGACGTTATAGTTATTTTAGTGGAATTTGCCTGCGTTCATTCAGTTCAGTTCGTTGCATACCCGAGTTCATACAACCCGAATCTCTTCAAGGCGAGAGTGAATAGGCTTCTTCTGGACAAGCTCGTTCCACCGTAGATCTCATCCCTGCCTCTGGGCTGGATTGAGGTCAAGAGTGAGCCCATTGTCAATAAAAAAAAAAAACCTTCTTCATAAAGGTCAGGAGCATAGTACTCGCTCCCGGTGTGCGTGTATGACCAGAGGGCATAGTGCGACTTTTTCTACCTACTAGATGGCGTTAACGTAAACTCAGATTTGTATGGAATGGCAGCAGTGCTATCGAGTTTCCACTAGATGGCGCTGCTCTAATACCGTACAAATCTGCGTTTACGTTCACGCAATCTAGTAGGTAAAAAACTCGCACTACGCCCTCTGATGTATGAACGTAAACGAGGAAAAAGGAGTATGTAAATAAAAAAAGAAAGAAAGAAAAAGTATTTATTGCGACTCGTAAAGGATCATAAACTAAACTAAAAACAGTTAAAAATAAAACAAATTATACAGGGTTATTTTTCAAAGACCAGCCAAATTTAAGGATGTGGTACAGACCATCAAACTGAACAACTTTCTCCATGGGACCAACATCGTAATCGCGAATAAAAATTCAGCCGTCACATACATTTAGGTCGAGTAGGTATTGAAGTTTTCTATAGGACAGTTGATAAAATTTTCGCGATTACGCTATTTGTCTTTTGTTACTTTTTTTAAACAGTGTTACTGTATAAAAAAAGTAACAAAAGGAAAAATGAAACAGAAAGTCCTATAGGAGGCTAAAAGGCTCCTACCTCAGCATGATGCTGCGACATTTAAAAAGTTAATGTCGCAGCGCTGGTATTCTGATAGGGCCCGCTGTGATGTCACGAGCAATCACAGTAATAAATATTTTTTTTTTTTATATTGTATAAACTAGTGCTTGACTGCGATCCCGCCTGATAGAAAGCAGAGATGCAATCGTTGATGGTAAAGCGCACTAATTTATTATGAGCCTATTCACTCTAGCCTTGAAAACACCCAAATTATAATCGGACGGGAAGACCGCTGCAGGCAAATTGTTCCAGTCCTTCGATGTACGCGGTATAAACGACGCCGACGAGGCAAAACGCTTCGTCCGGATCGCGGCGGTGTCAACAACGTAAGGGTGGACACTCGCCGCAGTATTAGCAATAAAATAAATATTATTTATTTTTACCTCATTGCTTGTCTATGCCCTGAGTGTCAGAAGCACTCTGTGGCATTGTTGTGACAAGTAAACGGTCGCATGCGCCGAAAATAAAAAACCGGCGAAAATCAATAAATAGCAGGTAACGTTCTATAGTTTCTGCCTGCCCCAATGGGAAGAAGTAAAACCAAATCCGCACATCACTTAACTACTAGCAGCAGTTGTGGCCCAGTGGTAACAGCTGCGACTTCCGAGTTGTAGGTTGTAGGTTCCAAGCCCGACAGGCGCTTTACTTTTTGTGTAAATTATTTCATCACCACTGCTCGCAAAGCGGTGAAAGAAAACATTGTGAGGAAACCGGCATGTTCTAGAACCAAAAATTCTAAGACATGTGACATCTACCAACTCCCTCACTGGGTCCGCGTGGTGGATTACGGCCCACTACCTCTCCAAGTCTGAGTCCCAGTAGTGGGAACATTATAGACTGTTTATGCTTACGCTATGCTTCATAACTACTCAACTAGTTGGTATATCACAAACGTACCTGGCCAGGATATCAGCGGAGATAGCCTCGTGCTTCTTGACTGTGGCGTCTACTTGTGCCAGGTTGGAGCCGTAGCGAGGGTCTGATAGCACCTGGATCATCTCCTTCAAGTAGCCTTTACGGAGCACGGACTGTGGGGGAGAAATAGAGAATTCGTTATGAAATCAAATCGTTTATTCTGTAAATAGAATATTTTCCTATCTGACTATGATTAAGATTATTATAAGAAAAGTTATCAAATCAAACGTTTATTTGCTAGAAATACATTGTTTTGGTATTTAAGGTCTCTCTCCTGGGTAGCGGGATTGTCCGAAAGGGTTACCGCTGCCCTGGAACATAAAGGGCTAAGGAAGGAACACGGGTGGGTTTTAGTCAGTAAGAGTCTGACACTCCCTCCTGCTCCACCCAGAGCGGGAGGAGTCATTTGATGATTTCCCATCCCCACAAAAAAAAAAAAAAAAAAAAAAAAGGTCTCTCTCCTCGACATGCAATGTAAGCCAAAATTATGTGTAATAAACTTATTTTTATTTTTTTGGTATCTTATAAGTTATAACCTAAGTGTTATTGTATTCTGCCTGCAAGCAAACGTGCAAATTTTTATTAAGTCTACATATATTCTTATTACATTACTATTATTATTATATACTATTACCATGAAATTATTCACTATTCAATTTATTAATTTATATTGTTAACATTTTAATAAATATAACAAAAAAATTATGTAAAACACTTTAGATGCCATACTGTCAATTTTGTCTTGAACACATTATAAACTAACTACTGTTTTATGACGGATTTTCTGTTAAACTTCATGAAAACAGCTCCTTGATCACATCTGATGGTAACAACCTAAGAGACTTGCTACAAGATTCTACGTCAAAAGTGGAATACAATTATTATTCATTTATCATGAGTTAAAAACATGTTAAATAAAGATATACTCTAGCTAGATGATCGCACATTTCTGTTACACGCTGTATACAGGGTGGTAATAAATAACCAAATACTCTAGCTAGATGTTCGCACATTTCTGTTACACGCTGTATACAGAGTGGTAATGAATAAAGAAATACTCTAGCTAGACGATCGCACATTTCTGTTACACGCTGTATACAGTGTAGCAGAGACATCGACGTGCAAATTGTAACCATGAATTAAGCACATGATTTTATACCCCTTAGCGTAGACATTTTTCATCGGTTATAAAGAAATAATTTGCAGTTTCATAGTAAAGTGCAATACCTACGCGGTCAAAATGTATGGAACAGTTATTTTTTTTTTTAATAATCGATGAAAATTGTGAACGCAGGGTTTCAGAGTCATGTACTGAATCTATGGTAACAGGTTGCGTCTCGATGTCTCTGACACCCTGTATAGACGTCTAAAAGAATGCTTGCAGATATAAAACAATATAATGAATGGCATGGACCTTTTTTATTTAGTTTTTATTATTTTTTTTATCTTACTTGGATAAAATTATATATGAGGGGCCCGTGGCTAAATAATAACAGCCGCACAGGTCGATCGGTCAGGTTAAGCTACGCTTGCCGCGGTTGGTCTGTGGATGGGTGACCATCCTTACATACCGAGACCCCTCCGTGCCTTGGAAAGCACGTTAAGCCGTTGGTCCCGGCTGTCATTCGTGGATCTTTGACAGTCGTTACGGGTAGTCGGAAGCCCGAAAGTCTGACAACCAGTCTTACCAAGGGGTATCGTATTACCCAGTAACTGGGTTGTGGAGGTCAGGTAGGCAGTCGCTCCATGTAAAATACTGGTATTCAGTTGCATCCGGTTAGACTGGAAACCGATCCCACCATAGTTGGGAAAAGGCTAGGCAGATTATGACTTGGATAACATTATAAAAACTTCTCCCGCTTAATATGTGTTAAAAATAAAAGTAACTTACCTTAGTATTAAACTTGTAGTTGAGCTGTTCCAATCTCTGCTGTCTCAACAACTCTGTTCTCAGCGCGATCTCACGCGCATGCTCCGCCTGTTAATATAAAATACACATTTTAGAATTATTAACTTATTATGGTATTACCTTCAAGCATTGAATTATACACACAGCGCCGTAAAAAAAAGATCTTAAGGGGGATGCGGTGGGCAAACCAGCGAAATTCAAATTTACTTGCGTTTTTGCAATTTGCAAGTCATTGGCCCTGATTCCCTTGTTCACAAAATAAACTAAATTTAAGTTCTGTGCATCTTTTACTTTCTATTTCATTAAAAAAAGGACAGAAGATAAAATATTAGATTACTCCTGTCAAATTAAGATACTCCATAGACAGATTAGACGTGATTAAACACATGGCTGCTAAAAATACGTCAATTTACGTCAGGCGCTGACTAGTTTGACAGGACTAAACTAATATTTATCTTCTGTCCTTTTCTAAATTAAATAGAAAGAAAAAGATGCATTGAACTTAAATTTAGTTTAGTTTGTGAACAAGGAAATCGGCGCCAGTGTCAGGTTTTATGTTGATTAAAATATGATTCGCGACCGTAACAAATATGACTTTACAGAATTATAATCATTAGAATCACTAATACAACTCCTTGAGTTAAAATTGGCGTCAAACGTCATGAGTTCGTGAATTAATCATTCTATAGGGTAGTATGAACTTAGGAGCTGTATTAATGATTTTTATGATTATAATTCTATAAATAAATATTTGCTACAACCGCAAATCATGTTTTACTCCAGCCCGGGCCTCCCAACTCTGGGCACGCGTGGACTACGGTCCAATTCCTCTCACAGAGGAGGCCTAAATTCCAGCAGTAAAAACATTAAAGGTTGGTAATATTACCTGTTCCAGTTGCTGCCATGCCCGCTCCAGGTCCTGAGGCAGCTGACCTTCAAGCGGTACCCACGCTTCTCCTGTCAGGCTCTTCTGCATGGTGTTGATGTGGAAGTATAGAGCTTCAATCTCTGAACGCTCCTTGTATCTAGAGGGGGATGAAGATACAAGTGTTATTGGTGTATTTTGTAACATTGAACTATCACACTATAACTGACTATCACAATACATCCTTAGCTACCACATAATATTCAACTGTCACACCACATCCCTGACTATCACTGTTTAACCCAACTATCACACTACATTCTAACTATCAATCAACATCATAACTATCACACTACATCCTACTATCTCATTACAACAGACTATCACACAATATTTAAGTATCACATTGCAGCCCAATTTTACCCTACTATCACACTATATTTCTAATTATCACACTACATCTTAACTATCACATTACATCCTAATTATTGCACTACATCTCAAATTATCACACTGCATTTTAACTATTACACCCAAAGTATCGATAAATGATAAATGATTTTATTTTGTAAGTAGGTTTGTACAAACACTTTTACACGTCAATCATATTTTAAAACTAGATGAGGTCGGCGTTTCCTGTCTGACTAGTCTGAGAAGAAAGGCCGAAACAAACTCAGACGTCACAGTCTCTTTTAAAGTCCAGACATAATCTTGGTTAGATCATATGAAGACCATGTAGGTCGATGTCTGAGATGGTCTTTTGAGGAAAGAACCACACAGATTGAGAGGACCTGTCCAGTCAGTGCACGCATATGTCAGAAATCGTGCAGCTCAACTCAAAACTTAAGGAGCTCAACGATTCGACGAACAATGCCAAAGAAAGGACATTTGGGTAGGCACATTAATTACTCAAACTGCCTCAATTTATCAAACAACATCACTTACTTGGGTGGTTTCTCCATAGTTCTGTACTGTTAGAAAGACATCAACAATCGTTGTATGCCATCCAAAGAGTTGGGGGACTCTCTGCCTTTTAACTCCTGAATCTTGAGGAGTATTTTGTTATATTCGAGGAGTAGACTTAACAGTTACCCAAAAAATGTCATAATATCTCAACTATAAACTAACATTCCAATGCATCCAACTAACATTCCAATTTTACCTAACTATCACACTATATCTTAATATCACATTACATCCAACTATCACATTGCATCTCTAACTATCATAATACATCCCGACTATCACATTTCATCTTAACTAATACACCATTTCACTTACTTGGGTGGTTTCTCCACAGTTCTGTACTGTTTGAAAGACAGCAACAATCGTTGTATGCCATCTAAAGAGTTGGGGAACTCTCTGCCGTTTAGCTCCTGGATCTTGAGGAGTATCCACTCGAGGAGTACGCTGAACAGCTTGCTGTACTCTCCTTTGCGGTCGTCGCAGTCCATCATTTGGCCGATAATCTGGAGAATTTCATTTCATTTCATTTCATTTATTCAAACAATAAACATTGTGTAGAATATTCACTGGGTACATAATAATATTAAAATAAAATTGTTACATGCAAAACAATTTGTACAAATTGAAAGCTAAAGCATAGTAAAATATCAAGTCAATCAATTAAAACATGTCTATAAATAATAAATGTCAAAAAGTATGTCAGTTAAAATGTCAAATGTACTCTATGTCAGATGATTAGCCAAAGTCAAAGTCAAAAATTAATTCAATTAAAAGAAATTAAAATGGAAATATTACTATGTTGGTAAATATTTTTTCTATTCGGTTTTATTTAAGAATGTCTTGAAAGCTTCTTTCGATTTTTTTTAAGACAATGTCGCCGTACTTATTATTTTAGTAAAAAACTACTATTTTGGCCTCTATTTAACTTATTAGTAATTCTGAAAAACAAACTATTTATTTGTAGGATTGGATCCTTATAAGCATACAGGTCGGTATTTTTTTGCAAAATGTTTGAGTTCCATTTCTGGTCAAACCAAGTGTTTTAATAACCAAGAAAAAAAATCGCTATTTTTTTTTTTCAATATTCAGTTTATTTCTCAATTACTCATATTTACAGTTTTAAAAACCATCACCACCACCAAAACCAAATATTCACCCTCAAATTAATATACTGAAATGGATCCATATACAGAATGTTTGATAGAAGGACCGACACAATTTTTTACCTAACGTGTTACTTAAGACTGGTGTTATGGATTAAAACTAGGATAATATGACACTTCCTATCCCTATGAAAATTGTGTCTAAAACACCCTGTATATTCTTTCTTTGTTTAGTTTAGCGGCGGTCCACATTAGTGCATTTAGGTTTTTATTTATTTATTGTGTAAAATACTGTGTGTGTGTGTGTGTGTGTCTGGGGGGGTGTGTGTGTGTGTTATGAAATACTTGTTTTTTTATTTTATCCTTCTTTTTTTTTTAAACGTTGCCCCACACTAGGAATTACTCCTGTATCGTGGATGCGTTTACAAACATTTAAACCCAGACCCGGAACAACTTAGGCTATACAAATATTTGTTTCGTGCGGGAATCGAACCCGCGACACGCAGCGCAGCAGTCGATCGCTTAGCCACTGCGTCAAGCGTGTCGTCAAATCTTTATTTTATAGTTACGTTGTTCAGTGTTCATTTCTGATACTTACGTTAGCGATTCTGCGCCCGCTCTTCTGTTCATTCTTCATCCTCGCGAAGGTGTGATAGTAAGATGCCACGTACGTCATCACCGACTTCTCATCAGGACGGCTGGTGTCGACATCTGGTGAGGAAATGAGGTATTAGTTAATGAGCAATTTGTTTTTTTTAGCATTTGTGATTTTTTTTAATATCTTTTGGTAGTGTGTTATACAGCGTGGCGCTTTAATGGCGACATTAATTTAACACACGTATACGGTTTCGCGTTTTAGTTTCATGAATATATTTTAATTTAATTAAACATTAATATTTATTTATTTATTAACAATTTTCTAAAATAGCATTTTAGAGCAGCCTGACTTAAAGAACTGTAGCGCAGGGGTCATTTGCCGGGGTCACGGATCATAACATCGCATCAATGTAATTAAAACAATTATCGTGCAAAGAGAAGGCGAATTGAAGGAAAGAGAGAGAGCCCTATGTCGGCGCGCGGCGCAGGTGGAAGTTTTCAAGTTACGATTTTTTTTATGTTGTTATAATTTTTATGATTACTGGCCACTAGCCCTACCCGTGTGTTAAATTAATGTCGCCATTGTAGCGCCACGTTGTATAATATGTGCAAAAAAAGGAGCTACCTATGTCTGCCAACTAACTGCTTTGCAGTTTGGCAGAGGTAATATATCTGGTTAAAATTATTTATGTAAATAAAGTCTTAAATTTTTTTTTTTTAGGACACTTTTTTTAATGATATAAACTAGTGCTTGACTGCGATCCCGCCTGATGGAAAGCAGATGATAGTCCGTAGGTTGAAACGACATTAAACCGCCAAGGGACCACGACAAAACAGCCCTTGCTCTTAAAATCTATACTAATATTTCATAGAGGTAACATTTGTTTATTTGTTAGTATGTATGTAGGGGGTAATCTCCGGAACTAGCAGTCAGATTTATAAAATTCTTATTGCATTTGATAGCCCAATTTCTGAGGAAGGTTATAGGTTATCTAACATCACGCTACGATCCCTAGGAACCGAGCAAAATGAAAAAAAAGCCACTAAGCGAAAACGAAGTACTCGTAGTAGCACGGGGGAGCGATGCAATGCGATGCGATGGATGGGGTCGGGCAGATGCTAGTAAATAATAAATTAATTTTGCAAGTAATAGATGGATCTTATAGGGAATGTTCACACCAAATATGAAATGAAATTTTACGAAAATTAGAGGAATTGCTAATGATCTGCTGGGAATTCAGGAAATGAATAGCTTTTAGAGGTATTGCTTAAAGTGGCCTTTGTTCGGCCCCCTGTAGTGGACAATTTGTTAGGTATTTTATTCTCTCAACATTGATTACCCAAACCATACAGGTTGGTAGCGGGATCGTCCGAAAGGGTTACCGCTGCCCTGGAACATAAAGGGCTAAGGAAGGAACACGGGTGGGTTTTAGTCAGTGAGAGTCTGACACTCCCTCCTGCTCCACCCAGAGCGGGAGGAGTCATTTGATGATTTCCCATCCTCAAAAAAAAAAAAAACCATACAGGTTAAGGCAATAAATCAGATTGAGACGTAAACTAATATCTCTCGATATTCAAGGTTAAGCAACGCTTGACGAGATCGGTCCGTAGGTGGATTACTGGTCACGATGACCATCCATAACATACCCCTCAATGCCCCGGAAAGCACGTTAAACAATTAGTCCCGGCTGACATTTGTAGATCTTTGACAGTCGTTATGGGTCGTCAGAAGCCCGAAAATTTGACAACCAGTCTTAAAAAAAAAGAGGTATCGTGTTACCCAGTAACTGGGTTCTGGAGGTCAGTCGCTCCATGTACAATGCTGGTATTCAACTGCATCCGGTTAGACTGACAGTCGTTCCCAATATAGTTGAAAAAGCAAAGCAGATTTTAAATTTAAATCCCTGCTATAAAACTGTCCTTACCTTCAGCGTCCAGCAGGCGTGGTATGCCGAGGTGCTTCTCCGCCACATCGAAGGCATGGTTGAGGGTCTCCACATGCTCGGTCACCGGCACCTCCGACCAGCGGAACAGGTCTGGTCTGGAAGCAAAGTTAGGTGATTAGTAAAATAGTTCATCTATATACTTTTTCCTGATCTGAGGGCCTAAACAAATGATAATCGTTTTCGAAGCGTTTCTACAATGACTATTAACAAGATAGGATAGTTTCCTAAAAAAATCTAATTAGTCCGTCAGCTAGATCATCAAAAAATATTGAACCCGTATTTTTTCTTTTGCCAATTATATAAAAAATGATGAAGATATCGCCCGTTAAAGTTCCGCGTGACGTCACGCCTTGCTACACTTTTTAGCAAGGCCTGACGTCACGCACCCTACTCCCAAATTTTGACGCGCTTTATATTTGTCAGTTTTTGTTTGATTGACAAAAGAAAAAAAACACATGTCCATTATTTTTCGATGATCTAACTGACGGACTAAATATAATAATTATTTTTTTACCCAGGAAACTACCCTATTGACATAATCTTTTCGCTGTCAATCCAACTTTGGGAGCAGTGTCGGCCCAGTGGTAATGGACCCGACTTACGAGTTTTAGGTCGTGAGTTCGAACCCAGGGAGGCGTTTTACTTTGTGTAAATTATTTCATCACCACTGCTCTTAAAACGGTGAAGGAAAACATCGTGAAGGTGTAATAAAAAAATATATCAGAAAGTTGACGCGAGGTGGGACGTAGACTGCGCCGGTTACCAAACTACCATAGTGCAGTTTGGTAAAGATAAGTGTCATTTAGCGCGATGTACTCTCGCATAGACTTACCTATGCGCGTGTATAAGAGCATTGAACCCGAGACCAGATCTCCAGGAGTCGGTAAAGTTGTGTATATGTACTCCATGGTAGCCAGAAGTCTTTCGTTGACACCACAGCAGTAAGGCGTCCTTAGCGGATTTCTTCTCCGATGATTCGTTTTCTTCGTCCTGGGAAAGAGAGAGAGGGAGAAATTAGCACTTATGAATTTGCTATAGTATTGCATAATCAGCCTATAACGTTCCCACTGTTGGGACACAGGCCTCCTCTCGGTGAGAGGGAGTGGGCCGTAATCCACCACACGGGCCCAATGCGGGTGTGCGAATGCCATATATCTAACCATTGAGCTGCACAAAATTGCTAACGATTGAATGTGTGACATGCCACATACAGAGTGGAAAATTAATTCAAATAGCAATCATGGAATATTAACCACTGAAAACATTTTGCTCATAGTGTGTCAGGGACATCGACTCGCAACCTGTAAGACCGTTCACAGTCTGATCTCAGTCTCAATCTGTCAAAAAAATACTTCTAATTCCCCTACATTTTGACAAGTTTTTGAAATTTGTTTGTCATTGAGATGAGACTGCGACTAGATTTTGAACGTTTTAAATTATGAGAATTGGCTTTCTGTTACGATGGATTCAGTACATGATTCTGAATCCCTGGGCGTTGAAATTTTCGTAGGATATCATAAAAGAAAATCTGTTGTTACATAAAAAGTGCAATACCTACGCGGTAAAAAATATCATATACAGAATTGATGGTAACGCGTCGATGTCACTGCCATCCTGTATATTCTATCGTTGGGCATCATAAAAATACAAGTTGGAAAATTTTGTGCGAGTTTTAGAAAATTTATTTTTTATAAATAAAAGTTATAAAACAATTTTATTTCTACTCTCATTAATATAAAACACATTAGCTACAACTTACTAAAGTATTATTTCACCTCTGGTAAGTAATAAAATAGTTGTACTCACAACATCAATTTCAATCTCCTGGATCTGGAACCTCAAGATGATGGTCCAGATGAGACCCAGGATCAGACGAGGGTTGCCGTCCACTATGTCTTCTGCACCTATTGACTCCAGGCGCACCTGCGAAGATAATAGAGAGGTATTAGACATGTTTGATTTAACAATTCGACGAGCAACATTATGCCAATTTCACTGAACCTTTAAAACCCCGGCTCACACACAGACACAATAAAAAAATTATTAATTTATATAACACATGTACGCTAAAATTCCATATTTTACGAATCTAAGGAGGTATATCGTTTGTTTATTTATGAAACTTTTTTAATATTATGGGTCGTGTTTTTTTTTGTATCTCATGGTTATGAATTAGACCATACTATCAAAGAATCAACTGGCATATGAATTATTTTCAATTATCTTTTCTTTTTTTTTGTAAATAATTCGACAGGCACGATTATTAATGTAATTAAATACCCTTACGTGAAATATGTATGTCTTCGTCCTTACGTCGCATTTTCTTAGCTTTAAATATGAATGATTAATTTAAATAAAAATTAATTACTCGTGTTTATCAATGAAACTTAGATACACACATCTTATATCTTCGAAACTATGCATTTTTGTACCACATATACTAGGACTTTTTATATTATTTTTAATTATAGAATATAACAATAGATTTATGGGATATTGAAAAAAACACATTGCATAAAAATATTATCTTGTTTCAAAATAAATGGAGGGCTTTATTTTATTTTCCTATTTAAACCAATTTAATAGGTAAATACTAAATAACCAATCCAACATATAGGTATATAACAGACGCCAGTAGATCAAGCTATCCCAAACTGTCAAATTTTCCCAATCAACCTTGAACCTTAATAATTTAGAGATAAAGTTGAAAAATCTATTAAAGAAATTTGACAGATTGTAGTATCTTGCTGTGCTGGCGCGTCTGTACACCATTGCTGGCATTGCTGCAAACGCATGCCGCGTTTGTAGATAACTTCCTATCATCCATTGAAACCTGGACGGTTCGATGTAATGTCGCTTAAATGAAAAATTAGGAAAAATCGCTACACAAAACCACAATTTGGAGTACCCGCGGGTAGTTGTCGCGCCAAACTGCACCATCTTTCAATACTTTTTTCTCTATCTTTAATGATTCAATTTTTATATATTTTTTTCTTGAAGAATATTTGGTTGATTTGGCTCGGGAAGCAGGTTCGATTCCCGGGTCTATGTTTAATTTTAAAAATATTTTAACACGCAAGAGACAGCTTTACTATGAAAATAAATGTTTATGTGTAAGGTTTTTTGTGTAATGTTTCAAAAACACACGCGCAGGAGACACGGCTTGGATGTAAATCTGGGAACAAGGGAACCGAAAAAAATATCAAAAGCAACATTTGTACCTAAAAGAAAAATATTAAAACGAAATTCATTATAATATACAGGGTTATTTTTCAAAGACCAGCCAAAAAGGATGTGGTACAGACCATCAAACTGAACAACTTTCTCCATGGGACCAACATCGTAATCGCGAATAAAAATTCAGCCGTCCTATACATTTAGGTCGAGTAGGTATTGAAGTTTTCTATGGGACAGTTGATAAAATTTTCGCGATTACGCTATTTGTCCCATGGAGAAAGTTGTTCAGTTTGATGGTCTGTACCACATCCTTAAATTTGGTTAGTCTTTGAAAAATAACCCTGTATATGTACATCATAACATTACTTGAGGTAGCATGTATGATGTATGTAAGGAAGTCTTGCAAGTGCCGTGTTATACGCGGGCTTCGACTATTACGCAATAATTCTATGTACAGGAAGGTACATACATATGTAGCGGTATCTACTACGCCACATGCGAACAACGCGTCATACTGACGTCACGCAAATCCTGCATCTCGCAAGCAGAGTTTACCGCGCAATTAGCATACATACAAACTTCCCGACATCAGTCGTTGGGGCGGTTGCCGGCGACACGAAGAAGAATATTATAATTCGTTTCCGTCACAATTTTACGCGCGGATCCGAGATACCTGGGGCTGCAGTCTCGACATTTATAGCGATCGCTTTAATAATAATAATAATAACGTATCAGCCAATGGCCTGAGGGCCGAAAGCCTCGATCAACATCTATCGAGGCTCTCGTTAGGCGGTTGGATTAAGGGCCTGATTCAAATTCAAAAGGCAGTACTCCTCGATACGGCTCGCATTGTGAGGAGGTTTCTGTCTCTGGAGCACTAACCACCGGTAGCTTGGACCCTGCTCCCGACATCGATGATCACTATTTTTTTTATATTTTTTTGTTTTTTTTTTACTTAATTTTATATTTAAAAATATGTTTAAAAATCTAATAAAATAAGATAGTAAATAAATAAACGACATAATAATAAAAATTTATTTCTGAGCATATGGATACGACCGAATTCGGTCGCAATGTCCCGGATTGACAGGTGTAATGTATGGAGTGACAGGACTTTGCGACCGAATTCTGTCGTAAAGCGATCGCTATGAATGTCGAGACTGTAGCCCCTGGAAACAATACGTCCCATGCACGATATTTTTGTACCTGAGCATAATGTTTTAATAAATAAAATAAGGGACTCACCTTAGTATGCAAGAAGCTTAAACTCTTGTTAACGTTCTCAATCTTGTGGACCCGCATGCGTCCATTGTTGGCGCGGGGGAGCCGCTCCCCACTGATGATCTCCAGCAGTTTGAGCAGCCTCCGCCCGTCTGCGAGGTCCACGAACAGGTCCTCGACCTCCATTCGCGCCTGGAAAGAAAGATGAGAGATAAGGTTAATGAATCCTACTAATATTATAAAAGTGAAAGTTTGTATGGATGGATGGATGTTTGTTAGGTACTCTTTCACGCAAAAACTACTGAACGGATTTGGATGAAATTTGGCACACAGATGGTTTATAACCAGGATTAACATATAGAATACTTTTTATCCCGATATTTCCACGGCATCGAAACTTATGCGGGTGAAACCGCGGGATGGAGCTAGTAAATAATATAGGAAAAGAATCGATGCATAATCAGCCTATAATGTTCCCACTGCTGGGACACAGGCCTCCTCTCTGTGAGAGGGAGTGGGCTGTAACGCCTGATTGATGATTTCATTATTTATCAGATTTAAATAATTAGGAGTTTTCTTTTTTTGGAACGAAGTCAGTTATCGCGCGTTGCGAAAGGGGGGGGCTAGACGGAAAAAATTAAGACCAAAAGTTGGAACGACACTTTTTGCTATAGTTGTAAGCCGTGCGGCGTGCGCGTGTTTCTCTGTCTCTCTCTCTCTCTCTCTCTCTCTCTCTCTCTCTCTCTTATAGAAAGCAAGCCAGTTATTTTCGTTTCGTCTTTCTATTTCGCATTGAACAGTGTGGTGTCGCGACGATTATTTTTGTTGAGTGTATACAGGTTTTTTGTACATAATAAATAATTTATAACTTTAAAAAAATTAAATTTTATTACAATTCCTTCACTAATTAATCGAAAGGAACGTCGTTCCATCCGGGTGTCCCTTGACAGTGACACGTCTCAAGTTTTTTATTTTTTATTATGGGTTTAGGAAGCTGATGGGGTTGCCGCGATACTGTAGTGCGTCGGGGATGTTTGCGGAGGCCAACACCAACTGCTGTAGGGCTATTGTGCACAAGAGAGTGACCTCCCTGACATAACGGAGAAGGTGGAGTGTGACCTATTGTGAGGCACTGGAACAAGGTGCATAGTTCTGGTGCAGTCCTATTAAATATAAGGTAAATTAATGTCAGTTAAATTACTTAATAAGTAGTTTTAAGGTATTAACTTAGGTTTTAAGCCGTACTAATAATTTTTATATGGAATTATGTTCAGCAGTGTGATTCCGTAACCATCTCACCGTGAAAACTTAGGTGAAGTGAGCGTGGAGTGAGCTGTCATTCCAACTAATGCTAGAGATTGACACTATTGACAGCTCACTCTAAGCTCAGTTCACCTAACTTTCACGGTGAGATTTTTACAGAATCGATCGGCTGAAGTAAATTATTATTATAATTATTATTAAATCTTCGAGTGTCCAATAAATCGAAGCTAATTCAATCACTAGTGTCAATTTAACACAGATTTTTATCGAATTAATGTCAAGTGGTCGTCGGGTGGACCGATGACCTTGTGGACGCCGCAGGAATCCGCTGGATGCGGGAAGCACAGAACCGGTCGAAGTGGTGGTGATTGGGGCAAGTCTTATGTCAAACAGTAGACGTCTTTGGCGGAAATGGTGATGATGGATCATCATCTCTCTAGCCTCTTCCCAACTATGTTAGGGTCCAGGATGGATGAAATGGCGACAGGTCACAGGAACAACTTTAATTTAGTCACCACTAAACCTAACGGTTATCAAGTCGCATGCTTAATGGAATACTGACTTAACTCAAAAACCGGCCAAGTGCGAGTCGGACTCGCCCATGAAGGGTTCCGTTACGTTACGATTTATGACGTATTAAAAAAAAACTACTCACTAGATCTCGTTCAAACCAATTTTCGGTGGAAGTTTATATGGTAATGTACATCATATATTTTTTTTAGTTTTATCATTCTCTTATTTTAGAAGTTACAGGGGGGGGGGACACACATTTTACCACTTTGGAAGTGTCTCTCGCGCAAACTATTCAGTTTAGAAAAAAATGATATTAGAAACCTCAATATCATTTTTGAAGACCTATCCATAGATACCCCACACGTAAGGGTATGAAGAAAAAAAAAATTTTGAGTTTCAGTTCTAAGTATGGGGACCCCCAAAATTTATTGTTTTTTTTCTATTTTTGTGTGAAAATCTTAATGCGGTTCACAGAATACATCTACTTACCAAGTTTCAACAGTATAGCTCTTATAGTTTCGGAAAAAAGCGGCTGTGACATACGGACGGACAGACAGACAGACAGACATGACGAATCCATAAGGGTTCCGTTGCCATTTGGCTACGGAACCCTAAAAAGACGATTCTTGGGAAATCGCAAAAGAAGATCTTGCTATGAGGACTTATCCTACTTGTTGATGCATAAAAATAAAACTGATTTATATTAATCATGAATGCTTGTATTTTGAACGTCTATGATTAACTATTGATGAGATCTGAGTAAAAAATCTGATCAAAAAGAAATATCACTTGGAATGGTTATGTTGTTTAAAATTGACCAATTATAGACCTCTCCAAACATAGACCGCCGTCGAAGACAGAGCATCGATATTCGACATTAAGTATAATCAAATAAATCAATTGTATCGGCGTCAATTTAGATAAACACAAATAAATAATAGTTTTAACCTTCGACATCTCACACTCGAATGATGTCATTGTAATATGAGCATATTCATTAGATATTTGATTAATTAAATGATTTAATCGTTGCTGCGGTCATCATCCGTCGAGCCTTTTACCAACATGTTGGGGTCGGCTTCCAGTCTAACCGGATGCAGCTGAATACCAGAAGGTCAATTCTCGTTATTTAAAACATTCAAAATCTAGTCGCAGTCTCATCTCGGCGACAAACAAATGTCAAAAACTTGTCAAAATGTAGGGAAATTAGAGGTTTTTTGACGGATTGAGACTGAGATCAGACTGTGAACGTTCTTAAAATTATGAGAATTGCCCCTCTGAGCCCTAATAGCGTAACACATTTTCAATCACAACTGAATCATCGGAATCTGAACTATTTTGAAGGATATAGCCAATCCACTGCGTCATATGTTCAAAAAATTTGTCTGCTCAACAACGTAAATAACGCAATGAATGTTGTTCAACTGTCAAAATGAAAGCCATTCCTACTGTTAGTGTGCTATTAGTGAGTATTTTACATTTCATTTCATTCATTTTTTTTAATACTTTGCCCCACACTAGGAATTACTCCTGTATCGTGGGGGCGTGGGACATGGAGCGACTGCCTATCTGATTGGGTAACACAATAGACTGGTTGTCAGCTTTCGTATCTCTGACTACCCGTAACGACTGTCAAAGATCCACAAATGACAGCCTTGACCAACGGCTTAACGTGCTCTCTGAGGCACGGAGGGGTCTTGGTACGTTATGAATGGTCACCCATCCACGGACCGACCTCGGCAACCTTCGATCGATCCGTGCGGCTGTTATTATTCTAGTAAATCAATTGTATCGGTGTTAATTGAGATAACACTAATAAATAATAGTTCTAACCTTCGACATCACAAATTCAAATGATATCTTTGTTAGATATTAATTATAATTAAATTTGACTAATAAAATGATTTGATTGTTGATTGACAGACATCAGAGAAGGCCAGTTCCCGTTAATAAAAACGTTAATTTAGTCGCAATCTCATTTCAACGACAATCAATGTCAAAAACTTGTCAAAAATGTAGGGAAATGAGAGGTATTTTTGACAAATTGAGACAGATTCGCGGGGTCATTGGGTAACACACTATAAGTAATGAATGACATTTGTTTACTTTGTAAAGTATTCTATTATTTTAATTAATATGATTGTGAAGACTGTGTGGGTCATTTTATTTTTTATTTTTCACACTGTTCTGTTAGTTTTTATCACGGTCTGGCAGTTTAAGTAATTAATGTGGTCTACCCAAATGTCCTTTCTTTGGTATTGTTCGTCGAATCGTTGAGCTCCTTAAGTTTTGAGTTGAGTTGCACGATTTCTGACAAATGCGTGCACTGACTGGACAGGTCCTCTCAATCTGTGTGGTTTTTTCGTCAAAAGACCATCTCAGACATTGATCTACATGGTCTTCATAGACTTCATTTAGTTTAAAATATGATTTACGTGTAAAAGTGTTTGTACAAACCTATTTACGAAATAAAATCATTTATCGATGGATTAGCAATATCATAAGGTGCACACTGGGAACGTTCTTAAAATTATGAGAATTGTCCCTCTGATTTTAATTGTTATTATTATTGTTTACTAGCTTTTGCCCGCGACTTCTTCCGCGTGAATCAACTTTCTTAATTTTTTTTTTCCGTAAGAACCTTCTACGATGTATTAGAAGACTAAAAAAAAATATGGATGAAATCGGTAAAGTCGTTCTCAAGTTATGACGTGACCAAGGGAAATAGAGATTCGTTTTTATATATATATATAGATTGTTAATTAAAACGGTAACACCAATTACATTATTTAACATAAAGATATGGTAGGTATACAAAAATATTTCCAATACTTCTTCTCACAAAACGTCAGAAATACACGCATAATTCTAGTCCATTCATCGGCAAACAGATCACATTCAGGATTGATGGTCAGGAGGGCATTAAGCATCCTTAAAGTACGACACACAGGGGACTCAGCTCTGGCGACAGTTTTAGATGACGGCGGTGCGAACAGATTGTGTCGACGGCTTTGTTGTTATGTGACAAGACCGGTTGTTAGACTTTCGGGCTTCTGTTAATATTCCGCGAATGACAGCCGGAACCATAGATAACGCCTTAACGTGCGCTCGGAAGCACGGAGGGGTTACGGTATGTAAAGATGGTCTGGTCACCCATCCACGGACCTTATTTATCAGCATCATCATCATTTAACTAATTCCTGCCTGCGAAATCGTCTGTGTGAAATTTCTTAGTCATCGGAACACCTGCCCGCGCTACGAGTTTGTTTTCGCTAAATGTTCTTCCTGACTTTCTTCCTTTTTGTTCAACTCCTAAGGGCCATAGCGTGATGTTAAATAGCCTATAGCCTTCCTCAAGAATCGGGCTATCAAATGCAAAAATAGCGAGATTAGCGCGTTCAAACAAACAAACTCTTCAGCTTTATTATTAGTATAAAAGATAGATAAATGAAACCGCGTAAAAAGTCATAGAAAATACTAGATACTACTTTAGTATCGCAATAATTGTAGTAATTACTAGAACGTAATTATCATCAACTTGAAGTTCTCTTTGTGTTTACAAATAATTAAGATAACTCTTAAGTAATATAGTCGACAATTGATCAACAAGGATGATCTCATACCAATTCTAGATTACGGAGAAATGAATCAATGCAGTGACACAGTTGGAGTCATTTTAATTTTATTGTAGTCGTTTATTTTGAGCGTATGTTTTTCTGATTTTGCGTGAAAGTTTTTCTATTTTGAGTGTAAACTTTTTTCATTTTGTGCGTACCTTTTTTTATTTCGTGCGTAACTGTTTACTGTTTTTTGCATAACTTTTTCTTATTTTGAGTGTAACTTTTTACTATTTTGAGTGTAACATTTTACTATTTTGAGTGTACATTTTTAGTACTTTGAATGTAACTTTTTACTATTTTAGGCGTAACTTTTTACTATTTTGGGTGTAACATTTTACTATTTTGAGTGTAACTGTTCACTATTTTGGGCGTCACGTTTTACTATTTTGAGTGTAACTTTTTACTATTTTGGGTGTAACTTTTTCTAATTTTGCACTTTAAGTTTTTGTTTATTAGCGCGTAACTTTTTCATATTCGCAACTTCTTCTTGCTATGCGCGTAACTTTCCTTATAGCGCGTAGATTTTTTTAAAATGTGTATTGACCTCAACTTTTAAAACAGAGTTTAAAAACACAGAATTGGCAAAACATTACCTTATAATGTTTTCCCAATTCCGTGTTTCTTTTTTAGGACTGATTTTACGAAAGCTATCTCTACACAAGTGTCTTCTCAGAAAACCTGATCATGGAAACTCGTAGATAACACCATAAGACTTCTTCCATTACTACAAGGAATATCCACCCAAACGAAGGAGAATGCCTCGCTGAGTTTGCCAGGAAGATGTTAAAATGTGGAATAAAATTGATGTCTAAAAGTTTTGTTTTAAAAAATCTATGGGAAAAGCTGCCAAAAATCCAAAATTTATTCGCAGGGTAAGACATATTTTTACTAGGAGTTAAAGTTTGATCGAATTCACCCCTAGGTGATTTAGGTTCCCGGAGGACACGGTGGAGCATACGGTGGAGGTCTGCCCGGCTTGGGCGGAGCACCGCCGTGTCCTCGTGGCGGCGATCGGCGGCGGCGATCTCTCGCGTCCGACCCTGGTCCAGGCCATGGTACGGAGCGAGAGTGCATGGGAGGCCGTTACCTCCTTCTGCGAAGCAGTAATGCTCGCAAAGGAGGAGGCGGAGCGCGTGAGGGAGAAACAATCTCTGCGCCCTCAAGCTCCTAGTCGCCGCCGGAGACAGCCGACTCCCGGCCACCGTAGGCGCGGGCTTGCGGGCGGCGAGCAATGGGCAGCTCGCCGCCCGGTAAGGACCAGGCCCGGGTCGACAGCGCGTTGTGTTCCAAGCGCACCTCAAAGAGATGTCAGCACGAACTGACGGGGTCCGCTAGGGCCGATGCCTGCCAGGGCCGCGGGTTGTTCGAAAGAGATACCGTGGCCCCTGACACAGGCAACTGAAGGAACACGGGTGGGTTTTAGTCAGTAAAAGTCTGACACGCCCTTCCGCTCAGCCCAGAGCGGGAGAGGTCATTTGATGGGATTTCCCATCCAAAAAAAAAACAAAGGTGGTAGGTGTGAATGTAACCTGTAGAGTACAGAATACTTCTTTAAATTACAAAGTCAAAGTCTGTTGTTGTCGATAAATAAATAGGACATAACGTGGGTACGATAACGTAATTGCAATAATAACAGTATAACTAATAAATTAAATTACAAATAACTCAAGTGATGCATTGAGAAATAAACGCAATCACAGATGACGAATCATTGACACATATTTTTTAATAGAATATTGTGTCATGCACACGTACATGTTTATGTCATGTAATTATCTATACAAATAAACAAAAGTGTCCGTTTCATCACCTGCCTAGCCTTTTCCCAACTGTGTTGGGGTCGGCTTCCAGTCTAACCGGATGCAGCTGGATACCAGTATTTTACGTTAGGGTAGACGTGTTCTTGAGTGGAGCCCGCGAATCGTAAACGTAAGGTAGGACGCCCTCAGGCTAGGTGGAGCGACGATCTTCGCAGGATGGCTGGTAGCGGCTGGATGAGAGTTGCCGAAAATAGAGCTGAATGGCGTGCAATAGGAGAGGCCTATGTCCAGCAGTGGACTGCTGTAGGCTGATGATGACATAGGAGCGACTGCCTATCTGACCTCCACAACCCAGTTACTGGGTAATACGATACCCCTTGGTAAGACTGGTTGTCAGACTTTCGGGCTTCTGACTACCCGTAACGACTGTCAAAGATCTACGAATGACAGGCGGGACCAACGGCTTAACGTGCTTCCAGAGGCACGGAGGGGTCTCGTTATGTTATGGATGGTCACCCATCCACGGACCGACCTTGACAAATGTTGCTTAACCTTGAAGATCGACCCGTGCGGCTGTTATTATTTAGCCACGAGCCCCTCAAGTTTATTTATGTATGAATGAATCATTGAAACATTCATAATAATAGATTATTGTGTCATGCATGTATGAGCTTGTGGCTAAGTAATAACAGCAGCACGATCGATCAGGTTAAGCTACGCTCGCCGCGGTTGATCCGTAGATGGGTGAACATGTTCACATACCAAGACCCCTCCGTGCCTCAGAAAGCACGCTAAGCCGTTGGTCCCGGCTGTCATTCGTAGATCTTTGACAGTCGTTACGGGTCGTCAGTAGCCCGAAAGTCTGACAACCAGTCTTACCAAGGGGTATCGTATTACCCAGTAACTGGGTTGTGGAGGTCAGATAGGCAGTCGCTCCATGTAAAATACTGGTATTCAGCTGCATCCGGTTAGACTGGAAGCCGACCCCAGTATAGTTGGGAAAAGGCAGGCAGATAAATGATAAATGATATTATTTTGTAAGTAGGTTTGTACAAACACTTTTACAGATGATGATGTCATGCGTGTATATCTTATTGTGTGTTAAGTTTATTATTTAGTATGTACTTGTAGTTAGTCACGTTTTTGTTAAGAGGACACGTATGTACAGACACCAGCACATCAACCTACTACAATCTGTCAAATTTCTTTAATGGATTTTCAACTTTATCGCTAAAGCATTAAGGTTCAAGGTTGATTGGGAAAATTTGACAGTTTCGACCTGCTGGCGTCTGTACTTTGTTTTATTTAAGTGCATATTATTTCCTTTATTAAAATACCTAAAATAAAATTACGACATGTTCGCCCAAAATGTAAACAAATATGAGTTTATAGAAAAATAACTTTAATTCCTGCACAAAGTTCAGTTTACGCTACAACTTCATTTTTATAACTTTTCCATAGTCAAAGCCATAATCAACTTAATAACCATTATAAAAAAGTTGATATTTGTTTAACTTGAAATAACGTCAATTTGAAACAAATAAAATTTGAATATTTGGGTTTACTATAATGTCTAAAGTCAATCCAAATTTGTTTCAAATTGTTGTCATTTCAAATTAAACAAATATCAACTTTATTTCTTTAACAATTAAAAAATTAAATTTCTAAAAAACACTATTGAAAAAGTCATAAAAACGTTTGAAGTTGTAGCGTAAACTGAACTTTATTATGTAGAAATTAAAGTTATTTTACCATAAACACATATTTGTTTACATTTTTGGAAAATATATCGCGAATGCAGATTAGCTTCACTATAATGTCAAGTTAGTTTTTAGTGTGACTGCTGAACTTGGGGTCCTGGGATCGATGCCCGGGCAAAGTGCTATTGAGTTTTTCCATTAGGAATTTCTTAGTAACAGACCGGAGTTTGGCAGTTGGTGGTGTGATACCCCCGTGTCTCGGAAAGCACGTTAAGCGGTTGGTCCTGCGCCTGATCTCTCTCCGGTCGTGTCGGATTGCCGTCCCATCGGACTATGAGAGTGAGGGAAGAGGGAGTGCACCTGTGTCTTCGCGTACACTTGTGTACTATAATATCTCCAGGGTCGAAGGTCTTCGTTGAGATTGACCGCCGTGGCCAAAATTTGGTCAAGGCTACCGTTTTCGTGAAGAAGGAGACGGGAGGCGAGAGTTCGTTTAGGGAGAAGACCTCTGGGACGCGGAGGCTGAGGAAAGGGAGAGGGAGATCTCGTCTCACGACGTCGGACGGCCCCCACACATCAGGAACCGGGGTCGCGGCGCGTAGTGTTCCACGCGCGCCCTTAGGGCCGGCGCCCACTGGCGGCACGGCACGGCAAGGAATTTTTATACCTCTACTAGAAAATATAACTTAAAAGTATGACAATAAAATTGAAATTTCAATGATGATGCCAAAGGTCGTCGCGGCATGCCTACGGATACCACGGCATCATTGCTGCCGATGGAATTTCAGTTTTATTGTCATACTTTTAAGTTATATTTTCTAGTAGTCCCATAAAAATCCCTTGACATGCCGTGCCGCCAGTGGGCGCCGGCCCTTAGACGTCGCGGGGGGAGTCCCAACACCTCACTCCCCCCCTGACCCGAGGAGGCCTGCGGTGGCGGGCCGGCACCAGTCGGGGGTTATGGAAGGATCGTACGTTCCGGCGACCCCCGGCGTAAGTATGAGATGGAACACTGGGGTGGTTTTTAGTCAGTAAGAGTTTGACAGACCCTTCCCCAGGGCGGAGGACATCCATGAGGATTTACCACCCCGGAAAAAAAGGGAGTAAACATCTAGGGTTATGTTGTTCTATTCTTATCCGAAAATATAAGTTTCCCCTACCTTCTGCAGGAACGAGTTGATCCATTTCGTGAAGGTCTTCTTCTGGATGTGCAACCGTTCCTCCTGCAGCGCCTTGATGCGGCCCTGCTCGAACTTCAGGGCGTCTTCCCTCTGGGTCATGTTCGTTCGCTGCTGCACTGCCGTCGCGTAGCCTCCCGGCTCATACTGTTGCCCTGGTAGGTGAGAAAACGTAAGTTGAGTATTGAGGAGCACGTGGGAAGAAAATGTCCACAAAAAAACCTTGTGGGAATTAAAAAAATGGGTGGCAAGAACTCTGTGGAATCGTCTCCGTGGAAACTTGGAGAAGTGACCTGTCAATAGTATCAATGCATTTTTATTAAAACCTTATTTTTTGAAGTTCTGAAGGTCCTATCTTTTGACCTCCATCACGCCTGATGGAAAGCGATGGATGAGGTCTATGATGGAACGAGCATGCCCAAAAGATGTCTGTTCACTCTTGCTTTGAAGGCTAACGGGTTAAATGTGGAAGGGGAACACAGATATATAAAAAATACTCTTTTGGAAAAGTTGTTATTAATTCTTTAGTCCAATAGCTGCACAATTAGCACATTTAGCCAGAGGATAAAAATTGTGAGTGAGATATAATAATTCGTACGTAGCTTCAGAAAAAACAAAAAAAACTTTCTTAAAATTTCAAACATGACATCACATGAATTATTCTAAAGCTTACCATATTTTCTGGAAGGCTGATAATCCTGATAGGAATAAACACTGACGTTACTCAGTTGCCGCTGCATTTTTGTGGGGCGGCAACACTCAGCACAAAGTTCTCATTAGGTTGGCAACACTGTTCGCCACAGATTAACTACACTTTACACTTTTTATTTCTTTTTCTATTGGTGCTTGACCTGAGTGAGATAGATTTGTTTTTGTTAATTATTTTTGATAAATAATTGGTTACTTTTGGCCGTTTTATTTTTAATAGATTCGTGATTTAATGCTATCCTAGTAATTCTACTAATATCACACTATTCACACTAATATTATAAAGGCGGAAGTTTGTGTGTGTTTGTGTATGTTTGTTACTTCTTTACGCTGAAACGGCTGGACCAATTTCGCTGAATTTTGACTATTGTACATATTAGCCGAGCTATCACAATTTTTGTCGTAAAGACACCTCTTAAAACAGAATTATTTGCACGCTGCCTAAACGGTTTTTGAGGAAGGTTATAATAAGCTATGTATTTAACATCACGCTACGACCCTTAGGAGTAGCCCAAAAAGTGTGAAGTGAGAGCACGGGCGGGCGACGCGATGCTGCATGCTGCACACACGTCTCAAAAGTTTTTATAGCAATTTTAATTGAGGGGCCTGCAATTTCAAAATTAGACGATTTCGTAAAACTTGCAACACAAAACAAAGATGTCGCTAGCCGCTGCAGTCATTAACAGTAGGTACATTAATTGACATAACCAATGATTTCCGCTCGCGACCGCCACGCTAAGTTAAGGATGTCGGAGTGACTGCATTATGACTGTTTGTACAAGCGATAGCGTCAACTCCTGATTAAGAAATGCTTAACGTCCTCATTTGCATGATAATATGTTTCTAAAAACTTTATCAGAGTGGCAGGGACATCGTCGCGCAAACTGTAACCATTTATTTATTTATTATTATTATTAATTACAACAACCATGGATTCAGCACATGAGTTTAGACCCCATAGCGTCGAAATTTTTCGTCGGTTATTATTGGATTCGACTCCCAATTCGGGCAGTGTTATTGAGTTTTCCATTATTCTTTTTGTTTTGTGTTTTTAATTTTTAAAAGAAACGGTAATTTTTTTAATGACTTTTTTTTATGTAATTGTTTAATTTTTTAATGATTTTTACTATTTCAATGTCACATAGTTTTTTTACTAACACATATTATGGTCTGGACCAGTCTGAAATTTTTGTTTTTTTTTTTTTCAGCCCGGAGTTTGGAAGTTGGCGGTTTAATACCGGAAAACACGTAAAGCCGTTGATCCTGCGCCTCACTCCGGTCGTGTCGGATTGCCGTCCCATCGGACTGTGAGAGTAAAGGAACAGAGAGTGCACCTGTGTTCGCGCACACATTTGTGCGTAACTTTATTTTTTTTTCGTAGAGAAATGCTCATGCATTCTGCACTACCACGGGGAGATAGTGCAGTTATGTGGGACTTTAACCCACTAAAACTCCACGGTGTACTCCTCTGCCGCTTACGGCGGGAACACGGCCACGCGCTGGCACTCATCCGTGAACCCGCCGCGGCTGTCCGTCACCGGACCCTCCTCTGGGATCTCCTGCGTACCTGGCTAATCTCCCTTGAGATTGGTCACCGTGGCCGAAATCGATCAGTAGGCACAGATCGCTTTCCACGGTGTAAATGACTTCAGGTTAATAATTATCAAATCGTGATCTCACATCAATTTATTTCACCATTAATAGTTTGTCATTATTTATAGGTATTATCACGTCTATCGCTCAGAGAGCCGGAGCAGTTTCGTAAGCTGCAGTTTAACATCATCGTTTTTTTTTCCGTTTTTTTCATAGTCAAACTCAAACCCAAATCATTTATTTCAATTAAACCATTTCAGGCACTTTTGAATTGTCAAAATTAAATAGTCCGTCAGTTAGAAAGTTGAAGCTAGTTGCCCATTCCAAAACGTAGATCTCTGTGGAGAAGAACGGGCAAGAAACTCCTCTTCACTGTATCCGGCGACAGCAGCCCAGACTAATTTGGTTCTCTTTCGTGGGCTCCCTGATGACAACATATTCAACCTAGAATGTTCCCACTGCCAAAACCATATAAATTCTTATATTTATGGCTGAGACACAGGCCTCCTCTCAGTGAGAGGAAATGGGCCGTAATCTACCATGTGCCCAGTGCGGGTTGGTGTTTTTTTTCCTTGGTTTTTTCTCTCGTGTGCCTTATCCCGTAAGAATTTCGGAGTCTTATTGAAGGAATAAGGGCATTTTGGAAATTTTCTTCCACACTTTGTAGGGAACCTGTTCAAAGTTTCCGCTTTCTTGGTCGAGGGGTTTAGTTAGGCTAGGTAAATCAGTCAGACCGCCCGCGGCCAGAGGCCCGCGGCGGCGGGCCGGCACCAGTCGGGGGTTGCGGAAGGATCGTACGTTCCCGTGACCCCTGGCGTAGGTGTGATATGGAACACCGGGGTCGTTTTTAGTCAGTAAGAGTCTGACAGACCTCGTCGCCCGCTCCAGGGCGGCGGTCATCCATGAGAGTGAGCGAGACCCACTTATCTTGCTGTCCTTGTTCCATGTTACTTGAGGTCGCAGCAAAACATTTTCTCCTTCCATTCTCCCCTATCAACCGTCACTCTATCATTCACCCTTCGCTTTCATATCATTCCTCACACAATCCATTAATCTTTTCTCTTGTCCAGCATGAGATCACTTTCTTTCTTTTGTTATAAAACGTTACCCCACACTAGGAATTTCTCCTGTATCGTGGGTGCGTTTACAAACATTTAAACTCACATACACAAACAGCCAGACCCGGAACAACTACTTGTATGTAGGTCATACAAATGTTTTTTCCGTGCGGGAATCGAACCCGCGACACGCAGCGCAGCGGTCAATTGCTTAACCACTGCGCCAACCGTGCCGTGCCAACGTTACCTCTCAAATAGCTCCAAATGCTGGACAAACCTAACAATAGCGCGGTAGCCCTGCTTAGTGTTGTGCGCGAGCGCATGACCGTGAACCACTGTAACGGTGTGGGTCGCGTGCCATTGACCACTACATCACATAGCATTACGCTAATTACCACATAGGTAGTCAGCAGAGGTAACATGGATCAGGAAATGTACTACATGGGTAATTCAATACATTACTTAGATGTGGAGCTGATGGGCTCGTGACTAAGTAATAACAGCCACACGGGTCGATCAATCAGGTTAAGCTACGTTTGCCACGATCGGTCCGTGGATGTGTCATCATTACGTACCGAAACCCATCCGTGCCTCAGAAAGCACGTCAAACCGTTGGTCCCCGCTGTCATTCTTGGATCTTTGACAGTCGTTACGGGTCGTCAGAAGCCCGAAAGTCTGACAACCAGTCTTACCAAGGGGTATTATCCGAAGTTTGCACGTCGATGTGAGATGCCACACTGTAGCTGTCTGTAGAGCAGCGCTCTTCACATCATGCAATGCTAAATTCGGTACATAATAGTAATCAGTTAGTTTTAGTATAACGAACTACACAAAACTTGGCATAAAAAGTATTAGGCTGTATGGCTCAAGACGTCTTGTCAAAATACCGTATGAAGAACTCTGTGGTACGAAGTAGGTTTTAAATGATCGTGTTATTTTTTTTTTTAATTTGGATATCGCACCGGCACGCGCGGTTTCGGTTCGTTGTCGGTCGCATGGTCAGTGCCCACGCGATACGGCTCGCCTGTTATGTATAAATACGTTTAGTTTTATTAGAGCTTGCTTTATCGCGAAAATAATGTGTTCTTTTTTTTAATTTGCATTCTTTTTTTTTCTTTATTGTTGTTCGATTTTGAATTTGTCGAAGGTTTTGTCAGTTTGGTTAGGTGGTTTGATCTTGGTTGGGTGACGTAAGGGGTTGGTAAAAGTTGCTGTTCTAAAGAAATCTGACTGAAAACGAAAACGCAGTCTAAACCATTCCATATAAACAGGAGTTTAGAGGAATTAATAAAAAAAAAAGCGGACAAGTGCGAGTCGAACTCGACCATGAAGGGTTCCGTTGAGTTGATTGAATGAAAGGTAAAATGCGGTTTACGATTTATAACGAATTAAAAAAAAACTACTTACTAGATCTCGTTCAAACCTAATATATTTTTTTAGTTTTATCATTCTCTTATTTTAGAAGTTTCAGGGGGGGGGGGGGACATTTTACCACTTTGGAAGTGTCTCTCGCGCAAACTATTCAGTTTAGAAAAAAATTATATTAGAAACCTCAATATCATTTTTGAAGACCTATCCATAGATACCCCTCACGTATGGGTTTGAGAGTATAAGAACTATACTGTTGACACTTGATAAGTTAAGTAGATGTATTCTGTGAGCCGCATTAAGATTTTCATACAAAAATAGAAAAAAAAAAAACAATAAATTTTGAGTTTCAGTTCTAAGTATCCCCATACTTAGAACTGAAACTCAAAATTTATTGTTTTTTTTTTCTATTTTTGTGTGAAAATCTTGATGCGGCTCACAGAATACATCTACTTAACTTATCAAGTGTCAACAGTATAGTTCTTATAGTTTCGGAAAAAAGTGGCTGTGACATACGGACGGAAAGACAGACAGACAGACATGACGAATCCATAAGGGTTCCGTTTTTTGCCATTTGGCTACGGAACCCTAAAAAGCCCGCGAACAAATCTAACCTATTCTACTTACACAGCAGAACGGCATTTTTTATACGCAACATGCAAATAAACGATACTTTACAGTTACCAATAGGGTCGCCAACTCCAAAGCTCATTATCAAATATAGTATTTCCAAAGCCATTACTTATAAAAAATATAGTACTAGTTACTATATTTTTTATAAGTGTATGTCGAAAAAAATATGGAACGGTCTATGCTTGGAGTCCCTCTGAGGGATTGAATCCGCAACGAGGTGATCCGGCAGAGCCAAAGTTGTTGACATAGCTCAGAATAAGCAAGCTGAAGTGGCAATGGGCCGGCCATATTAGCCGTAGAACCGATGACTGTTGGGGTAGACATGTTCTTGAGTGGAGACCGCGAATCGCTAAACGTAAGCTGGGACGCCCTCAGGCTAGGTGGGGCGACGATCTTCACAGGGGTAGCTGGTAGCAGCTGGATGAGAGTTGCCAAAAATCGATTTGAATGACGTGCAATAGGAGAGGCCTATGTCCAGCAGTGGACTGCTGATGATCGAAAAAAAAATTGTAGTTGTGTTTCAAAAATATTAAATTTTTTAATAGATTTTTTTATTTTTTATTAATAGGTTTTATTTTCTTTAATGCCACATAATCACATAACTATTAGTCTTTAATTATCTCATAACAATTTTTAAAATTGTTGCTGCTGTCTGTCTGTTTGTTTGTTCGGGCTAATCTCCGAAACGGCTGTATGCCGACAGCTGATGTTGTAAGGAATAACTTCTGTTCTAAGGCTACTTTTATTTTAGATTGAGCCAAAGAAAATTATATCTTATATCAAGACTCAATTTTTAAATGCTAAAAGTTAATGCTAGGGTCAACACGATTTTCATAGTAATAATAGTTAGGTTTAAACGGGCCTCTGCCAGTTGGCTTCGGCCCCTCCTTAAAAAGGTACGCCTTCAAAAGGTCCGGGACCCCAGGGTCCCGAGAAATAACAAAAGACGTAAAAATAATAGGTAGCTTTAAAAAAAATTGTTTGATATCCGTGGTTCATTGTATTACGCTTTTAACACAATACTTTAATTGAGGTGTATGAGGACTAGCGTTAATTATGTTACATATTGTTTATTACAGTTTTTTTTTATTGTATACAATCAAGTATTTTCTAACTGAACAGATAGCTGTGCTGCTGGGGAGTTTGTTGCGCCACTTCTTCCACAGAAGCACTAGGAAGTGGTGAAGGGCGGGCGTTTTGGGGGACTGTCTTTTGTAATTTTGACGTTCGAATAGTGCTGATTCTCAGCCTAATTTGAATAAATGACTTTTGATTGATTTTAATTTTGAGTTGACAACCCTAGTTACCAATCTCTCATACTTCATTTTATTACATTTCCAAGTTGCACTAGTTGCGTTATCGGAGCAGCAGGTCAACGACCGCGCTCACAGCAAATATAAATTATGTGGAACGGACGACCTGCCGATATTATTGTTGTCCTGATAATGCAGTTTTTTGCATCAATGGAATACAATGATTTGAGGTTTATAAACGTTTGAAGGCTACAGGGTGGCAGGGACATCGATGCGCACACTGTCACCATGAATTCGGCACATGCTTCTGACCCCCCTAGACGCCCTAAATAGGCCATAACGAACTTTAAAAAAAAATTGTTTCAATAATTTTTAAAACAGTTCGTCTTTACCATTCGCATTAACAATATTCGTGAAGTATTCCACATTCTTATCAGTTTTCAAGTAAATAATGATAAGAACTGGCGGCCGCTCCTCGAAGATACCTTCAGTAAACATAGCATACTTATTGAATGGGTTTCTATCTTTGAGTGTACTTCGTGAGTTGAAGAGAATTTTCTCGTTCCTATTCGATGAGGTTTATAAGGAAAACCGAAGTTATACTAACTGCTAAGTAACCTTTCTATCAAATTCTCTATAAACACAGTGTTTTCATCTAACCCCCGAAACTGCACGCCCCCAATTTTCGTGGCCGAAGTTTCGAATTATGAAGTCCTAGTTTAAAAGAAAATTGCTTGTAATCTTAAGATAGTATGCAAGGTCATCATCATCTGCCTGCCTTTTTCCAACTATGTTTGGGTCAGCTTCCAGTTCAACCGGATGCAGCTGAATACCAGTATTTTACATGGAGCGACTCCCTATCTGACATCTACAAACCAGTGACTAGGTAAGACCGATTACCTTGATAAGACTGGTTATTAGAGTTTCGTGCTTCTGATAACCCGTAAAGACTGTCAAAGATCCACGTATGACAGCCGGGACCAACGGCTTAACGTGCTTTCCGAGGCACGGAGCCGAAGGTATAGTAACTGCTAAATAACTTTTCTATCAAATTCTCTATAAACGTAGTTTTTCACCTTTCCCCCGAAACTGCACACCCGGAATTTTCGTGGCCAAAGTTTCAAATTATGAAGTCCTAATTTCACATAAAATTGCTTGTGGTCTTCAGATAGTCATCTTCAAACGATTCACAGAAACAGCACCCTAATAGCAAAACACTATCAGTCAAAATCTGAATCATTTTGAAGGATACTGCTAATAATATTGCTTAATATGTTCAAAAAAAATGACTGCTAAACAACGTAAATAACGCAATGAATGTAGTTGAGCTGTCAAAATGAAATCCATTGGTACTAATAGTGTGTTACGAAATTACACCGCAGAACGATATTTTAAATACGTTTAGCGAGTTCTAGAACCAAAAATTCACATGTGACATCTACCAACCCGCACTGGGCCCGCGTGGTGCATAACAGCCCACTCTCTCTCACAGAGAGGACGCCTGTGTCCCAGCAGTAGGAACATTATAAGCTGATTGTGTGTGCTAAACACATTTTGTGGTGCAACTTTCTCTATGTTTACATAAATACATGTATTGCTAACGTATTCCAACAACGTAGCACTTTTACAAGGCTATCTCGACTTTCCTACGCTTACTAAGTGTTTGGCGCTAGTCGCATTAGGTACCACATTAGTGTTAAATTTGCATTAGGTGACAAAAATAGTTGATTAGAAACTGGGAATTTGTCGAAATACATTAGGAACCAACACCATCCGGATACCACATGCTTCTCAATAAAAAAAAAACGTGACTCACTTTTTTTTTTCATTATGGTGACACATTTTTCTTGTCTATGGTGACCAAAGACAAGATAAACATCTTCCCGCCAATTAAATAAAGCGTATTTTTTACTAGGTAACTTCTGTTAAATGTGTTCTTAGAGTTAAGTAGTGATTATTTGTTCCTTGTTAGTATTAGTTTAACATTTATGAAAATTGATCGACTGTCTGCACTTGTCAGTCGAAATCATTTGCAATTCAAATTATAGATGCCTTCACTGTGCGATAATTTGTAGTTATGTTTCTATTTGTGTAATGGTTTAGAAGTTTTTTTTTGTTTTCAGTATTATGTAGGTAATATTTAATTAATGATCACACGTTACATACAGCTCGATTTTTTTGGTTTAAAAATAAGATCTAAAGAAATAATTTTAAAAAATCAGAAGACAATCGAGATTAAAATTAGTCTAAAATTTGAGCACCATGATCGAGCACAGGCTAAAAATATGTATTAATAGAATTATAATCACAAAAATCTCATATTTAACCTATTAAATGACTATTTCATGAAATCATGACATGTAAGGCCAATTCTAACTCAAGGAATTGTAATACTAACTTTAATATGTAATTATAATTCTGTAAAGTCATATTTGTTACGACCGCGAATGATATTTTAATCAACATACGTGGGCCAAAATTGACACCACGTGGAGCCCTGACACAGCTAGAAGGCGTCGCGGCAAACACCGTAGAAGATGGCGGGACGAGCTGGACAAAACAAACCAAAAGTGGTCTACTTTAGCCCTGGATCGAAAGAGCTGGAAGTCATGGCCAGCACTGTGATAATGCAGGCTAACAGTAACAACAAACTTATAACCTGACACTTTGCAAAAACCGAAAGTAAATGTGAATTACGCGGTCTATCTTAGCGCATCATGAAATTCGGCACACGGATAGAGCATGACCTGCGTTAGGTCACAGTATACTTTTTACTCCAGTAGTACGTCTACGTGGGATAATTTTCGACCTCCACGTGGACGCAGTCGCGGGCAAATGCCAGTAATATTTTTTATAATTGTCATCTCGCAGTTCGACCTATGAGGATGTCGTCTGCTTAACCGGGCTTGCCTGTGGATGCCTCAATAAATTAAGGCCTCCAGCCAGGGCTTAAAACTTTAAAAACTAAGCGACTCAACGCTGAGGGCGCGCCCTGTGTGGTACGAACCTCGGCTTAGGGCGACGCTGGGGGAGGGCAGCAAGGGACAGGCTGGATTGGAGTTATACAAATGCCAGTAACTTCATGAAGAAGAAGTTTTTGCATAGTAAGTTCTGGGAAAAACTACAACATGACGAATAATTTGAGTTATTTCTTTTAGTCATCATTCAATGATGTTGGTTACGTCATCATAGCAAAGGTCATTTCCTCAATGAGGGCCGTTGTGTGTTGTATTCGTTTAATTCCGTAGTTTGAATAGTTGATAGGCTATCGTCATTTTGTTACTAGCCATAGAGGCATAGAGCGATATGTTTATCTTTTCCTGTAATGGCGGCCATCCTTGTAACGAGTTGAAAATTGGCCCTGAAATTGTCAAAAATTTACATTTATGGGCCACTTCACAATGATTCCTTACTTCGAAAAAATGAACGCGAAGTTGTTGAGGAACTGCGTGGTTTGAACTGGCAAAATACCACGCTTGACAACCGCACGTGGTTTACACGTGGTAAAATTACGCGGGGAATAATTATTACCATAGGTACAGAGTTGGGGCCCTGGTTCTGACGTTCTCCCACGCAACACACCTAACTTTTGACCCACAATTTTAAGCCGATCTATTTTGTAAAAATCTAACCATAAAAACGTAGGTGAAATGAGTTGTCAATAGAGTCAATCCCTAACACCAGGTGGAATGGCAGCTCACTTTAAGCTCAACAAAATTTTCACGGTGAGATTTTTACAGAACATACCGCCAGGACTCAGGACCATAGATGATAATCATCTTGTCGTAATCTAACTAAGCCTGTATTGTCGCACTACAGGCCAAAGGCCCCCCCTCTCCCTTTTCCACACAATTCTGTCTTCTGCGAGTGCCGGCCAGTCCCTACGGTAGGAGTCCAAGTCGTCCCGCCATATTCGTCTCGGCCTGCCGCGATGGCGTCGTGCGTTTAGTGGGACCCAATCCGTGGTTCTCTTAGCCCAATTGTCATCTGACATGCGGCAGACATGACCGGCCCAGTCCCACCTAAGTTTAGCGGCTTTCAATCATCTTGTTCAGTTATTTTAATGTAACGTATTTTTTATTTCGGTTGTGAACTCGGCAGATAATTACTATTTTCTCTAATAGCCAATAATTACCGCTTGCGGCTCTTTTTAAATTACTTGGTGTAGTGATGAGTAATGTAGAGACTGCAGCCCCTGCTACGAATAATATTCGGTTCGGCCATGATTGTGTCGGTCGATCCGAACATTCGGCCGATACGATACATTTACCACTTCGGAGTAGACCCCGTGGGCTGTCCAAAAGCGCGTTGGGTTGACGATATCGTCAAGGTCGCGGGACACACCTGGATGAGAGACACGCAGAACCGGGAAGTAGGTATGGCAGAAGAAAGGGAATTATACCCAGCAGTAGGTGATTCCGGGCTGAAAGGATAATTATGATGAGTGATGAGATATTATCTATACTAATAATAACGCTGAAGAGTTTGTTTCTATGATTGAACTCGCATAAAACGGTCGGATTTGAAAAAATATTTTTGCATTTGATATTCTTAAGGACGGTTATAGGCTATTTATCATCACGCTACGACCCATACGACCCAAACAAAACCAAAAAAAAGTCAGAACGAACGAAGTACTAGTACTGCCCCAGCAGTCTCGACATTTATAGCGATCGCTTTACGACCGAATTCGGTCGCAAAGTCCCGAATTGACAGGTGAAATGTAAGGAGTGACAGGACTTTGCGACCGAATTCGGTCGTAAAGCGATCGCTATGAATGTCGAGACTGCTGGAGCAGGAGGGCAATGCGACGCGGTGGATCGGGGAACAGGAAACACGTGGAAGAGTCGGAGGCAGGAGCTGCATCCTAATTGCGTAACACACGATCAATCGGAATCTGAATCATTTTGAAGCAAATTGCTAAACCATTGCTTCATAAGTTCGAAAAGTTTGTCTGCTCAACACGTAAATAACGCAATGACTGTTGTTGAACTGTCAAAATGAAACCGATTACGATTGATTGTGTGTTACGCAATTGGGGTGCTGGTTTGGTATAGAATTCGCTTATCTCCTCTGGGGATTATCTTCCGGCATACAAAATGATAAAGAAGATAATAATTAATCTGTATTACGTAAACACGGAGAAAATTTATCACTTGCGCGCGCAAAAATGATAAGACACTTCCGTTCACAATCTTTGTTATTTTTTCATGACTTGGCGCCAGAAAGTGTGAAATAGGGATTAACGAAAACGATGCGTTAGACTCGGGTAATTTAATAAACTTTGTAAGTTAGGTTATTTACTAAAAATATATTCCAGGTTTCCATCTTCGCTTGGTCCAAAGACAATTTATTTTCCTTTTTCAAAATATGCCTGTCATGGAATTAGTAAGTACTGTATAGTACAACTTAGGCCCTTGAGGCCTGTATAACGATCGGGCACAGAGTAAAAGAAATAACCCTTAACTCTGACCTTTGCCAGCGCGACTCCATGACGCAATTCTTGAAACTCTAGGGTGGCAGAACCACCCAGTTTCCCTTTCTCAAAGTCGTTCAACCGTAAAATATGTAATAATAACTCCAAATTAGGTTACAATAGTTCCAAGAATGGCTTACAATAGCCGCGATTATGTTTCAAGGTCGCGCCGTGTTCGGATTTAAAATTCGACGCCATGTTGTAAGATTATCGCAGAAGGTTTGCTTATAAATGTTTTATTAAATACATTAAGTATTATGTTAATTTGTCTTCTTTTGTATAGTTATTGGAATTTTATAGTTTTAAATGGAAATATTATTTATAGCACTCTGTGACCTAACCGGCACTTTAGTCAGAAAAGCGTAACATAAGTGCGCGTTTAGGTCACATGAGCTGTAAAATAGTATACGATACGTGTGACTTAAGTAGTCCATTATACATATGTATACGCCGTGCATTCATGAACTATAACAGTTACTTCAAATAATAAATGAAAAGGTTTCTTATCCTGATGAAGTTCAGGTAGTCCAAGATTTAAGACTTGAAAAACGATGAATGGATTCACATTGTGACTACGTTATAGCTATATTTGACTAAAGAATTTGAGATAACAACCAACTGAATATCATACTAAACAAAGTTCAAATTCCATCAACAAAAAACTAATTACGACCTTTTTATTCCAAAAGGTCACTCAAAAATCAATTTGGAATGCATTTAACTAAAGTAGATAACTAATTAAGTGGCGTTGGTATGTCAATTATCTGAGATTATGACACTGCTATAGTAAGTGGGTGAATACCTACTAAGATAATATTATAATAATAATATTTTATAATAAATATTATTAATATTTGAATATTTTATTCAGTATTAAATTGGTAAAATATTTACATAAAGTCTTAGAAATAACTTACAAAGGTATAAAAGTTAGATGAGGGTTGGAAGAAAAAAACATCTCCACCGAGCCCTAATTGGCGGAAGGTTTTTGTGTAAAAGGCACACGCTCTTCCCATGCGAGTAGGCAGAAACCATAGAACGTCACCTGCTATCTGCGATCCTTACATACCCCTTTTGCCTCGTTTACGATCATACATCTGAAGGCCAATTCTCGTAATTTAAAACGTTCAGAATCTAGTGGCAGTCTCATCTCAGCGACAAAAAAAATATGTCAAAAATGTAGGGAAATTAAGAGGTATTTTTTACGAAATTAAATATTTTTTTTTTTTTAATCCAAATTTAAATTCCTGCCTATCTATTCTGAAAACCAATGCACGCCACTAGCCCTAATTCAATCCGAATAATAAGCATAAAGTCAGCAAGATGAAGTGTCAAGAGATAACGATATTGAGAGTTGAAGACTTGCATAAGCATAATGCATAATCAGCCTATAACGTTCCCACAGCTGGGACACAAGTCTTCCTCTCTGTGAGAGGAAGTGGGCCGTAACGTAATCCACCACGCGGCCCCATTGCGGGTTGGTAGATGTCACATGTCTTCGTTTTGAAGACTTGATCTACTGTTATTTTTGTTATGGTAACTCCATTGTCGTTAGACAGCGAGTGTTTTTAAAAATGGCGGACTCATAGCATTAAACTCGTTTTTATGGTTTTTTTTTCACTACATTTATTTGCATGGCGCGAATAAGTTGTAGACGAAATAATGTTACCATGTGAAGATAAATAGATAAAAGATATATTAAAGTATTTGTTTTTGTCTGCATTAGTATTCGATTACTGTCATAGGTTATTTTTGGGAATGCTGTCATTAAAAGTGCTCGTAAATGTCAGTTGGTGACCACACATGTGTTCACAAATCGTTGTAGAACATTGCTGGTGTAATATTACTACCTAATTCTTTAAAGGTTGACTTTCGCGATCCGGCTTATAGCCATACTTATCCCTACTTAACTCACATATCTTAATTGCCTAACAAACTATTTCTTTTTTAAGAAAAAAAAAAAATTCTGTTTAATAAATTAGGAAAATAACACAGCAATCAAATTTGACAGCACGGTTGACGCAGTGGTTAAGCGATTGACTGCTGCGCTGCGTGTCGCGGGTTCGATTCCCGCACGGAACAAATATTTGTATGACCTACAAGTAGCTGTTCCGGGTCTGGCTGTTTGTGTATGTGAGTAAACGCTCCCACAATACAGGAGAAATTCCTAGTGTGGGGCAACGTTTCTTAAAAAAAAAAATCAAATCAAAAGTAATTTATTCAAAAATAGGCTGAAAATCAGCACTTTTGGAACGTCAAAATTACATAAGACAGTCCCCCTAAAACGCCCGCATTTCACCACTTCCTAGTGCTTTCACCGGGAAAAAGTGGCGCAACAAACTCCCCAGCAAACCACGAGTGCCATACTTACACTTGGTAAAGGGCTAACCGCATGTCACTCGTGCAATATTGTGCTAATAATTATACCAAGCACATACTAATTCCATAGTTTGCAAAAAAAAACTCCATTGAACTTGACGTTACTACTAAATTCAAAAACAGAACATCTTGTATTCTTTTTAATCTGCGCAAACAATACAATTTTACGCCACTTATTGGCGGGAACTCTGTCTAACCGTAGACAAACATTGTTTTTTTTATTTATAATCTGGGAATCGAGAACTTTATAGTGTTGCGATAACAGTCGATTTTTCCCACGATAGTTAACTTCCAGTTGATTTAATAGGCCACTTCGGAGTACAGAGTACTGTTAATAAGCGTAGATTGCTGAATCATTTAGTTTGGTAGCGTTAAATATTATTATTTTAGTCATATTTTGTACGTTATGCTATTACAGCACAGGATTTTGTAGTTGAAAAATTTTGCAAGTAGGTACTCTAATATTTTAAATGTCTGTAACTTTTTCACGCCTTTCAGATTTGGGGAAAAAGCTAGTAGGTATGTAAAATTTATGTAAATATAATAAATGCAAAAAACATGTTTATTGTACAGTCACGAGCACCAATATGTCAATACTTGACAACTTTCAATTGCGATTTTTTCGTGAAATAACGAATGCAACGTTGAAATACGACACATTACATCAAAGAGATTTAAGATAGGTACAATAGAGAGGCTATGCAAAGAAATGTCATAGAAAAACTGTGATCCCATTCTCAGTGACGCCATCTAGTATAATATAGCAAAATTAGAGCGGCAAAAATTGAAAACATGAATTAAATTTAGTAAAATATATTCAGCTATTGCTCGGTAGGTGGCCAGTATGTTCAGTGTTGCCAGATCCGATTTTCAATCCGTGGGTTAAGCCTGAAAAACCTAATATACTTAGTTCAAATGGTAAATAGATATAAAAAACTAAACAAATTAAGCAAAACTTGTTTTAAACAGTAAAAACTATTTTAGAATTTTATTCGCTACTATCCATTGTCCGTGTCACCGTGTATGACTAGGTATCAGTTTCCGTGTGTGTTTATGTACATTTTAAAATAAAATCATTGTAAATGTGCCTGCTTGGCCGTTGGATTATTATAGCACTCAGTTTATTACACTTTTTGTGTAAAGTAGACCTATTATGTCACAAAGCGCATATTTTCTTTGCAATTGTCGGTTGCGTTTCGGTTTTAGCAAAATAATTTTTTTTTCACTTTGTTTACAAATATTTGTAAATCTTGTATCCGTATGTATACGTATATCCGAGGCGAGGTCCAAAATCCGTAGATCTATAAAAAAATCCGTAGGTCTGGCAATAAATGGGGTGACACTAAGTAGACAGTATAAAACCTGTGGTAGGGATTTTACCATTTCGATATAAATGTATCGATAATATTGAAAAAAGTGACTAAGACTATTTTTTTTTCGCGTTTGAATAGATTGAACCAAGTGCCAAAATATTATGAAAACAATAAAATGATTAGCAGTTTAAAAGTTATTTATTTATAAAATTATTTTTACATACAAATGACTAATAATTATCGTTATTATGATCTAGTAATCCAAGTGTGAGACCAGATGGAAGCCAATTTTCTTCTCTACGGTCTATCTGAACAAACCGTATCCACTTTTCACGTTCTACATTATTTACATTCGGAAACCTAAAATAACAGAAACCTACTTGAATGAATAGTACTTGTTCATTTATTGATATTTAAATAAAATGACATGATTATCTTTAAACAGTATTATATTTTGTGTTATTTATTTTTTAACTTAATAAATATTATCGATAACCAAATCAATAAACAAAATTTCATCTCTACAACGCAGTAGTAAACTGTAGTAGCTACTCAGCAATAGAGGGCGTTTATTACAAAATTAGCAAATTTTCTAGATCTATTTATGAAAATGATTTAATTTTAATTACTGAGTAAATATAAATAATTCATACGAAAATAAACTGTAGTTAGGTCCAGCCGTTTTACCGTAACGAGATTTACAATATCTCAATGCGCAACATGGCATATTTCCTTAGAAAATATTTGTTTTTGGTGGACACAAATACGACTTGACACGCAGGCGTACCACACTAGACTGAGTGACTTTTGACCACTAGGTCAAAAGTATTGGATTACGATTTTGTTCGTGATGTCCTGTCTATTGTCAAGTAAATAATTTAATGTCTTTGCATTACATAAACCTATGGGTTCGAAAATGCTATGTTCGTAACAACATAAAATTTCATTAAAAAATAAAGGAGTACATCGCTTTTTAATAAAGCCGAGTGTATGCATACTTTAGTTCGTGCCTGTACGAAGACCACCTTTAGTTTTTTTACTTTATTTTTATTTGTTAATATAGCGGCAATACACACTGTGTTTAAACTTTCAACTGTCTTCCTATTACGGTTCATGTGATATAACCCGCTTAGTAATAGGGTTCCGTTGGTACCCTTTGGTACGGAACCCTAAAAACTAAGTTACCTATACTGCGTTTGCGATTTGTTTGCCAAACATGTAAACAAATATGAGTTATTGGAAAAATAACTTTATTAACTACACAATAAACTTCAGTTTAAGCTACAACTTCAAACATTTTTATAACTTTTTCAACATTACTAGTCACTCTGAAATCAACTTAATTTTCACTCAAATGACATCAATTGGAAACATGAATTTGAATAGACCTTAAACTAAAACGTTAACTAATAGGTAAAGCCTACGAGATTTGTTTAAAACTTTAAATACAATCTATAGTGCCTCAGCGTTTAGTCAAATGTGTATTAATTATGAATTTCGACAATGTTATCAACAAAAGGTTTAATTTAAGCCACCGGCACATTACTGTGTTGTGTTATGTCGTGACGCGGAATACACCAATCAAACGTATCGGTTCAGGGCTACGTCAAAACATAACGAGTTTTGATTGGTTAAAACTGCGTCAGAAGGCGACACAACCCATTAATGTAAACCCGGCTTTACACTTCTCTTCAAGTACGTATGGCAAAAGGGGAATACCTATATTCTTTTCCGCGTAGAATGAGTTTTGATTGACAAGCCGACATTTTGCAAATCGTAGTGATGGGCTTACTAGTCAATGTAAATATCGATAAACGAGTGAATGGTGGTCAATGTAAATATCGATTAACATTATTGTGCCTTATAAAAGTGAAGAAATACAATCACTTAATACCTGAGGGGCAATTCTTGTAATTTTAAGAACGTTCACAGTCTGATCTCAGTCTCCATCTGTCAAAAATACGTGTAATTTCCCTACATTTTGACAAGTTTTTGACATTTGTTTGTCGCCGAGATGAGACTGCGACTAGATTTTGAACGTTTTAAATTACGAGAATTGGCATTGTGATGTTACCTTTTATTTATGTGTGCGTGTGTACATTTATTGTTGGTGATCCTAAAACAATAAATAAATAATATAAACATGAAATAGCAAACGAATATTAATGGTTTTTTTTTAAGTTACAGTCATTATATCTCAGGGTCAGGACACGTTCTTAAATTCATAGCCTGTTACAAAATATAAGGTGATGAATCGATGTGTCTGTACTGTGTCTGTGTAGTAAATAATTATAAAACAGCACGTGACTAATGAGAGCTATCTGTTTATGTGGACAACGTTATCAACAGAAGGTTTGATTCACAACTCTGCTTTATAATTCTCATACCTTGTAGCTGTAATTTTGTCAATTAAGTTTTATTTTATTTTATTTTTTTTACTGTAGTTATTATCATTATTATTGTTGTTGCTGATCATGTTGTGTGACTACGCTTTGGGTGATAGTCAGGTCGAAATCTATAATTTGAATCTTGTACTTAATGTGATTATTGCCTGTTGTAGTTGCCTTGTGAATAAATAAATAAATAATTACGTATGGGGAAAAGGGAATAACTAGGTTTTTTTTCGCGTAGAATGAGTCTTGAATTCTTTCTTTTTTTTCGTGATCGACAAAAGTTGACATTTTGCAAATCGTAGTGATGGGCTTCCTGAAGTCAATGTAAAATATCGATAAACGTGAAATAGCAAACGTGTATTCATTTTGTTTTTCTTGAATATCGTTTTTTTTAAGTGCCTTTAATATCGGGACACATTCTTCAATCCATAGCCTATTTCAAAATATAAGATGACGAATTGATGTGGGCGCAACATAGAAATATATCTATGGTGCGCAGTAAATAATATAAACAACAAAACTATGCTTATAACACGTCACACGAATGCAGAGAAGTGGGCGAAGATCGTCATTCACAGGACGCCTGAGGGAGGACATCGCCGTCGTGGTAGACGAGGAAGGTGGTGTGAGGATCTGATATTTTTTGCGGGGCTACTGATCGCTACAAGGCAGGTTGGTTTGGAAGAAGAAAGGGGAGGGCTATGCATAATATAAGAAAATAAAAAAAATCTGAAAATTCTGTGACAATAAATTCAAAATATATATATCCTACTAATATTATAAACGTGAAAGTTTGTATGGATGGATGGATGTTTGTTACTCTTTCGCGCAAAAACTATTGAACGGATTTGGATGAAATTTGGCACACGAGTGGTTTATAACCGGCACCCTAATTGCGTATAACACACGATCAATCGGAATCGGTTTGTTTTTTTTTATTATTTTTAATCTAATATTAATGTGATTGTTATTTATTTTTAAATTATTTAACTTTGTCATTTTTTTTTATCTTATGGTCTTCCGACCTAATTTGTACACCAGCCATGGTCAAACATGTTGTGCCAAAGGATATCCTGTAACACCTATAATAAACATCATAAAATGTATATTATCTACACATGTTTTTGTAAATAAATAATTCTGAATCTGAATCGGTTTCATTTTGAAAGTTCAACAACATTCATTGCGTAATTTACGTGTTGAGCAGACAAATTTTTCGATCTTATGAAGCAATGGATTAGCAATTTGCTTCAAAATGATTCTGATTCCGATTGATTGTGTGTTACGCAATTAGGGCGCGGGATTAACAAATAGGATACTTTTATCCCGATATTCCCATGGGATCGAAACTTATGCGGGTGAAACCGCGGGCCGCAGGTAGTAAATATATAATATTCACATTACCCGACGTAGAATCAAAACGAGGTACCGCTCGCGAACAATCTACAGACAGCGGAAGCCATAGAATGTAGCTAATGGTCTTAAAATGGCGATACATACCTACTTGTAGCCGCGCAGCGATCATGATGTCCAGCAAGAAATGCTGATGCATGCATGCAATGTAGCTGACCGAGATACTGGACGATCTGCTTACTAAACGAGGTGTTTTAGGTTTTACTTGATTCTAAGATATAGAGGACTATTATGTACTCATTGGTAGTGGTGTACATATTCAGCCTATAATGTTCCCACGGCTGGGACACAGGCCTCCTCTCTTTAAGAGGGGGTGGGCCGTAATCTACCACGCGGTCCCATTGTGTGTCAGATGTCACATGTCTTCGAATGTTTGGTTCTAGGACATGCCGGTTTTCTCACGATGTTTTCCTTCACCGTTACGAAAGCAGTTGTGATGAAGTAATTTACATAAAGTAAAGCGCCTGTCTGGGTTCGAACCTACGACCTACAACTCGTAAGTCACGGCTGTTACTACTGAGCCACCACTGCTCTGCATAACCTAATACATAATTTATTATAAAATTAAATTAGGTAATTAATTTAATTTATTTTTTATTTTGGTCTTACACCAACCGGTGGTTCCTTGGGTGCACTTGCATAGTGCAGGCATAATCGTTCATACAAAAATACAAAACCTACGCGGTCAAAATGTAGATTTTTCGATAAATTTCAACTTTAGAGGATTCAGAATCATGTACGCACGGCTACACATCAAGCTATACATAACTAGTATAAGCTGACTTGTGATTGTACGAAAAACCTATACAATGCGAGGTCAGCTAAAACTGGAAATGCATAGCTTGATGTGTAGCCGTGTGTACTCGATCCATGGTAACAGATTGCGTGTATCTAGAGCCAAATGGATCGCCTTTTGCGCAGGAATGAAGGTTTAGTTTTCGATGTAGTTCAAAATTCATAGTTGTACCGAATAGGGTAGTTTTCTGGGTAAAAAGATAGGTAACTATTAAGTATATTTAGTCCGTCAGTTAGATTATCGAAAAATAATGGACACGTATTTTTTCTTTTGTCAATCAAACCAAAAATGACAAAGATAAAGTGCGTCAAAATTTGGGAGTGAGGAGCCGTGACGTCACTGCATGCTAAAAGTGTAGTAAGGCGTGACGTCACGCGAACTTTAACGGGTGTTATCTTCATCATTTTTTATATAATTGACAAAAGAAAAAATACGGGTCCAATATTTTGTGATAATCTAACTGACGGACTAAATACAATTTTTTAGGAGACTAGTCTATTTGTGCTTGAGTCACACACAAATGAAATTCAGCTATTTAAACTACTTTCAAAAGCAACCCAATAGCTGTCAGTGGCGGAACTATACCTTTTGTGGCTCGTGACAAATTAATGAGATAGGGCCCTCACTCAATGTAAAGAAGCTCATGCAACGTAATATTTTTTTTTTTCTTTCAATTCACCCGCGACGATTTCGTAATTTCCCCTACAAAATTGAATACCTGACTGCTTCGTTAGTTTAGTGGTCGATAAATGTTTGCGTTTCTATACTTATGTTACGATCCTCCTGTGCTCATGGCCCTCTCTGGCCGGGGGCCCCCTCCGACTGGTGGCCCGTGGCATTTTGCGCGTCCTACGACCCTATTGTTGCGCCACTGAGCTGTGTCCAGATTTTCCGAACGTTAGGCAACTAATTCAGCTTTATTGGTGTAAGAGATGTTTTTTTGCTCGTCAATTTTTGTTCTCCTTACCCAATAAGTTTGTGAACACCTTGACATCTTCAAATGTCCTCAAAGAGTCATTAGTCTGAGAATTCTAATTGTTTGTTCATCCTTTGTTGGTAGATAAGTAGTGAGAATTATGAATTCAGACGCAGTAACGAGCATGCAGTTTTATTTTATAGCAAGAAATCTTGAGCAAAGTTTTTTGTCATCTGGGAACATAAATAATATTTACCTATTGGAACGAAGTTCCTTATCGCGCGTTGCGAAAGAGGGCTAGACGGAAATAATTAAGACCAAAAGTTGTAACGACACTTTTTTTTTAATAAAAAAAATAAAAATAAATTAATTGATTAAAAAAAATATTACAATTCCTTCACTAATTAATCGAAAAGAACTTCGTTCCATCCGGGTGTCCCTTGACACGTCTCAAGTTTTTTAAATCTATAAATATCGTGATAAAAAGTATCCTATGTGTTATTCTAATGTATAAGCTATATTATTGTAAAGTTTCATCAAAATCCATTGAAACGTAACAAACGTATATACTGTATTTCCATCAGATATTATTTTATATTATTATGTGCAATTATCCCGCATAAAAGAAAATAAAGGAATACAACAACTTAATTTGCAAAATATATGAAACGAGGACTTAAAGATATTTTTCTAGTTTCTTTCGCCCTTTATGCCTGGAGGCTTTTATTTAGGTAGTGAGTTTTTATTTTTATTTTAATTAATTATTTTTTTAGCTTGAGTACGTATAGTTTTTATTATATTTGTTGGTATATTGGCGTGGCTAGCTGACATATGGCAAATAATTTAAGCTTCTTGTAATGTTCATTACTGAACATAGGTTCCTAGTATTGTATACATGCAACTATATTCTAACTAAACAGACAGCTGTACTGCCTGGGAGTTTGTTGCGCCACTTCTTCTTCCCAGCGATAGCACTAGAAAGTGGCGAAGGGCGGGCGTTTTTGGGCGACTGTCTTTTGTAATTTTGACGTTCGAAAAGTGCTGATTCTCAGCCTAATTTGAATAAATGACTTTTGATTTTGATTTTGACTTTACCCCAGTTAAGCCAGGTGATCGTATGCAAAGTTTTGAAAGGGCACTTTAACAACGCCAGGTGATTCTAAGAAACTTATCAAGATGGTGTCGTAAAGGGGACGCGTCTTTGTGAATAATGTGAATTATATCGAAGGGCCAACCCCTTCTATAAGTATTCGTAAGTATTTATATTATTATTTACTAAATTCTGTCCGTGATTTAGTTCGCGTAGAAATCGTAAGACAACAATATACAATAATAATCACACTACACAATTCAGCATTCTGTATATAAGGCAATGTGTAAAACTTACTATTACTTTTAATATTATTAGTTTTAGTTCTTTATATTATATTTAAATTGTAAATAATAAATTAGTATTGTTCAATGTTACCTTTGGACATTGACTCAGCACTCCGCCTGGCTTACGCGCGGCCCAGTTAAAAAAATGATTTGGTTGCATCTTACACGCATAGAACATTTTGTATGTGTTAAGAAAAGTAGTATATAAGATGTAACATATTGTAAATAAATCAGATTTGAATTTTATATTCTTGTCTCATTACCCCTCACTGTGGCCAAGACACCTTTAGCCATCTCTGATCAGTTTCGTGAGTCTGCGGGACTGGCAGTGAGTTCACCCGTTCCGAACCTGCAGTGCGATTCTGTAACCTGCAGTGCGATTCTGTAACCATCTCACCGTGAAAACTTAGGTGAAGTGAGCGTGGAGTGAGCTGTCATTCCAACTAATGCTAGGGATTGACACTTTTGACAGCTCACTCTAAGCTCACTTCACCTAACTTTTCACGGTAAGATTTTACAGAATCGATCGGCTGGAAATCCTATCTACAATCCATCTGCAACCTTAGGTCGCATGGTGCAGACATCCTGAACTTATTTATATATTTATTTTTCACGTACTAGGTATATGATAGGTTAGGGCTGTAGGGGTTATAGGGCTTAAGGTCGTAGGGACTGTTAGGCTGGTAGGTCTCTGTAGGTTCCTTTAACTTATCATAAGTTTTCATGTACCGTCACACCCTTGACTACTTTGCGGCCTTACGTGACGTCTGTTAAGGGTGGACGTACAAGTATAGATTTGTAAAATGAGCGCACTGTCGCATTGGGTACATACAAGATTTAAAAAAATAAATAAATGAAAATAACAGACAGATATCCCGCCCGCACTATTACTTAATTTTTGCTTAGCATTATTTAATAATAATAATATCCCTGGACATTTCACATTTCATTTCATTTTATTTCTTAGTTTATATCTTTTTGCTGAACTCTTAAGGGTTGCAGCGTGATGTGAAATAGCCTATAACCTTCCTCGAGAATTAGGCTATTAAATGCAAAAAGAATTATATAATTTTTCCAATCCGACTGGCAATTCCAGGGATTATCGCGTTCAAACCAAAACTAAACTCGTCAGCTTTATTATCCTACTTCCTACTAATATTATAAACGTGAAAGTTTGTATGGATGGATGGATGGATGGATGTTTGTTACTCTTTCACGCAAAAACTACTGAACGGATTTGAATGAAATTTGGCACACAGATGGTTTATAACCAGGATTGACATATAGGATACTTTTTATTCCGATATTACCACAGGATCGAAACTTATGCGGGTGAAACCGCGGGGCGCGGCTAGAAATATTATAAATGCGAAAGTTTGGATGGATGGAGGTTTGTTACTCTTTCACGCAATAACTACTGAACGGATTTTGATGAAACTTTACACTAATGTAGCTTATACATCAGAATAACACAGGATACTTTTTATCCCGATATTCCCACAAGATCAACACTTACGCGGGTGAAACTTCGGGGCGCTACTAGTATTAGTATAGATTGGGAGTCACCAAAACATTATACAGGAAAACGCAATCAAAGACTGCTTTAATTAAACTTACTTCAAGTTCAATATGAAATGCATTTAGCAGAACATCAAACAGCCACTCACAGCTGGAGCTCAAAATAAATTGAGTGCAAACATCTTAAATCTTAATTGCCGCCCAAATCCTACTATACAAACGTGTTAGTTTGTATGGATGGATGTTTGTTACTTTTTCACGCAAAAACTACAGAACGGATTTTGATGAAATTTGGCACAAAGATGGCTTTACCAGGATTAACATATAGGATACTTTTTATCCCGATGTTCCCACGGGATCGAAACTTATGCGGATGAAACCGCGGGGCACAGCTAGTTAACGAATGAATGTTATTAATAATGTACTAAAAGAGGCCATGCTTGCAATTCCTGCTGCGATTGGTATGTACGCAGTGCATCTATTTAGTAAATCAAAATCAGTAGTCATGTATTAAAATTAGACTGAGAATCAGCACTTTTCGAACGTCAAAATTACATAAGACAGTCCCTCAAAACGCCCGCCCTTCACCACTTCCTAGTGCTTTCGCTGGGAAGAAGTGGCGCAACAAACTCTCCAGCAGCACAGCTGTCTGTTCAATTAGATGAACATGCTTCTATACAAAGTAATTAACATTACGAGACACAGAACATTAAATTAAATTATTTGCCACATGTCAGCTAGCCACGCCAATATATGTCATGCACATCGGCAGTGAGGTAGCTGTCACTAATGTCAGCTGTCAGTTCACCACGAATGGCGGGAAACAGTTCAAAATGAACCGTGCCTGCTCGAGAAGCTTGATGTGGTGATGAGCCAGTCAAATCAATCAATCTGCCAAGTCTTTTCCTAACTATGCTGGGGTTGACATCCAGTCTAACCGGATGCCAGTATTTTACATGGAGCGACTGCCAATCTGACGTCCACAACCCAGTTACTGGGTAACACGATACCCCTTAGGAAGATTGGTTGTCACACGTTCGGGCTTCTGACTACCCGTAACGACTGTCAAACATCTACAAATGACAGCCGGGGCTTAACGTGCTTTCCGAGGCACGGAGAGGTCTTGGTATGTGAAGATGGTCACACATCCACGGACCAACCGCGGCAAGTGTAGCTTAACCTGATCGATCGACCCGTGCGGCTGTTATTACTTAGCCACAAGCCTCTCCCACCTCTATACATAAATAAAAAATTCAATTCATTTACTAATAGAAAAAATCCTTGTTAGGTAATTCTCCTGCACCTACATGACAAATTGTCTACGTGATCTCTTTGTACCTAGTAATTCTATATTAGCACCTATTTTTAGTACGCAGATAAGTGCATGACGTCACCCAGTGAGTTGGATAACATTCTATGTAAAGGTATTTCTTATCTGCAAGATAAAATGCTACTTAATTTGTTACATGTGTTGAAATATTACGTAAGAAAACCGTGAAATAGAATTAAAAATGCTACTTAAAGAAAATATGTAGTTAATTAATACTGCAGAATACTGGTATTCAGCTGCATCCGGTAAGACTAGAAGCCGAACCCAACATAGTTAGGAAAAAGCTAGGCGATGAGGACTTGAAGAATATAGTTGTTTTTTCTAAAAAAAAATGGACTTTACACTCATTCAATAATCTAATCATAGTGTAAATAAAATAAAAACTAAAAGTATTTTTTGAAGTGAAAACTTCTTTAGCGGCGTTGTGCACTTTTTTGTGATGGGTAATTAAAAATGTTATCGACTTTCGGTCTACTGACGACCCGAAACGACTGTCAAAGATCAACGAATGACAGCCGGGACCAACGGCTTAACGTGCTTTCCGAGGCACGAGTCTTGGTATGTGAAGATGGTCACCCATCCACGGACCAACCGCGGCAAGCGTAGCTTAACCTGATCGATCAACCCGTGCGACTGTTGGTAGTTAGCCACAAGCCCCTCAGCCACCCCATTAGCCACAAGTCTGCTACTCTGGTATAGGTATTTTAATGAAGAATATCAAATCTTTTGACGTTTGAATTCCCGAATTCCTTTCAAACCTCGCAGCAGAAGATACAAACACGTCTTTTTATAAGTTTCACCGTACATTTCTTTACATTATACCTAGTTGGCCCATAGCCCGGCTGACACCAAAGCAGTTTTTTCATTCTTTTTAGGGTTGCATACCCAAAGGGTGCCGAACGGGGCCCTATTACTAAGGATCCGCTGTCCGCTGTCCGCGTGTCTTTTGAACGGTAATAAGTAAACACTTCATAAATTGTACTTCTTCTTTTTAGCGCGTCGATGGCAAAAATATCAATAATGTATTATATTTTTTTTTAATTTACTATCGCCTATGGCCGCTATAACGACAAATAAAAATAAAAATTGTCAAGTTTTTAACCGACTTTTAAAAAAGGAGGAGGTTCTCAATTCGGATGTTTGTAGGTATTTTTTTTTATGTTTGTTCGCGCATAACTCCGTCGCTTGCCAACCGATTTGAAAAATTCTTTTTTTGTTGGAAAGGGTATAACTTCCCGAATGGTCCCATAAAAATTTCATCAAAAACGGTTTAGTAGTTTGGTTTTTAAACCAAAATTACTGGTAAAAATTACAACTAAAAAGTGAAAAACAATAACTTAAAAAAAAAAAAAAAAACAACCGACTTCCAAAAACGACACTACAAAGTGAAAAATAACTTTAATTTCGGAAGTCGGTGTCGTTGGGTTCGCATTTTCGTTGTTTGCCACCGACTTCCGAAATTTTATTTCCAGAAATATGCATGCGTAAATACTCATCTCAACCCTTCACTATGCGTCCGAAACGTATTTGGCCGATTTTTCTTTCTTTTAATCAACTCAAGGACCACAAACAGCTGCACAATACTTTTTAATTTTATTTCTCTATGGTCCACGTGCCTGAAGTGTTTTGTTTTGATAAGCGACACCCTTGAAACTTGAGCTGTGCTTATAATGAGAGCTGTAGCGATTAGAAGTCGTGTTGTACGTGATTAAACCTTCAATAATTTTATGGGTTGACCTTGAGGGCCGGTTATGTGGGTAATTGATTCGTTTTATTGGGGCATGTTGCTAGTCCACTACATAAAGCCCAACACTTGCAACTGTAACCTGTGGGGTAGGTAATTGCATACCTAACACACTAACAGTAGGAATAGATTTTGACAGTTCAACAACACGGTTGGCGCAGTGGCTGAGCGTTCGACTGCTGCGCTGCGTGTCGCTGGTTCGATTCCCGCACGGAACAAATATTTGTAATGCCTACAGATATTTGTTCCGGGTCTGGCTGTTTGTGTATGTGAGTTTAAATGTTTGTAAACGCACCCACGATACAGGAGAAATTCCTAGTGTGGGGCAATGTTTTTTTAAAAAAAAAAAACACAATCTGAATAATTTAGAAGGATATTTATTGCTAATCCATTGCTTCATATGTTCGAGAAAGTGTGAAAGTGTGTTGCCTGCTCAACAGCGTAAATAACGCAATGAATGTTGTTGAACTGTCAAAATGAAAACCAATTACCCCGCAAGAGACATAAATTATCAGGAAATCTCAAAAACCATTTCCCAAAGGATGGGGCGACATTGAAATTCCGTTGATACAGCTGCAAAGTCTAAATTTGGAACCTCCTCTGACAACGCACTGATTCCCGCCTTTTCGACCGCATGTGGCAAAAAGGGACTTCTTTTGTTTTTGTCAATATGTTTTTTTCTAGTTTTACGGGTTTCTGGACGGTTTTTTATGGAGGCAGACAGTAAGGTAGGGTCTGATGGACCTTCCGAGAAAAAAAGGTTCGCAAACTGAGGCGGGCGGAGTAAAAAACTAATTGCATATTGATCGTGAGAAAAAGTCCTTGTTTTTATTCATAAAACCTACGAGTTTTCGAACTTATTGTCGTTGTATTTAACTATCTTCTGCCCGCGTGAAGTGTCTTGTTTTAACATTAAATTATATCGTACGACACTCGGTAATACTGTGGCATTACTGAAAGTATTTTCAGAATCACCACCCTAATTGCCAAACACACTATTAATTAGATTATACATTGCTTAATATACCTCTGTACCTAATTGTTCTGTTTTGTTTTTCATTAAATAATAATAATAATAATATCCCTGGACATTTCACACAGCGCCATCGTCATTGTCTGTTTATATGTATATAATAATCTTTATTCATGAATATGAGACAACCATACAGAGCAACTTAAAAATAAATCCAGGATATACAATAATAGTTTAAAATTATTTTGACAATAAATTTAGACAGTTGGAGAACTTGAAGTGGCAGATTGTAATGGGTTTGGTTGTCTTTGGACTGATTCGCCCTATCCCCTCGTACTAGTATAGAACTGTATCACGAGATATGTGTGTACATAATGGTAAAATAAATAAATAAATATATTATGTTCGAAAAATGTGTCTGCTCAACAACGTAAATAACGCAATGAATGTTGTTGAACTGTCAAAATGAAAACCATTCCTACTGATAGTATGTTACGCAATTACCCCGCAGCAGTTCCGAAGATTACCCCGTACACAAACTGACAAATTTTACCTCTTTCATAATAAAATTATGGATATGTCAGTAAATTACAGATGGTACCTAATCCGACTACGGAATAACATCTGCCACGGTCACGTTACCGTATGTAAGTTTTTGGCATTGGCCTTGAATTTAAAGGCAACGACTTCTTTGTAACTACAAACACGCTAATCAGAACAAACTCTGTTTCAAATTGACAACAACCAACTGTCAAAATTTGTTTTTTTTTTTTTTATTCTGAATGTAGAAACAAATGAACAAACTTCTTTGTAACTACAGACGCGCTAATCAGAACAAACTTCATTTAAAATTTAGAACAACCAACTGTCAAAAAATTGTTTTTCTTTTTTTTTTTATTCTGAGTGTAGAAATGAAATGAACTGTGTGAAATGAATGTTTATTCTGTAAGTAGGTTATCAGAATCATTTTTACACGTCAAATTATAAAAATAATAAACTAGACGAGGTCGGCGTTTCCTATCCGACTAGGTATTCTGAGAAGAAAGGCTGAAACAAACTCAGAGGTCAAAGTCTCTTTTAAAGTCCAGACATAATCTTGGTCAGATCATGTAGATTGATGTCCACAAATGGTCTTTTGAGGAAAATACCACACAGATTTAGAGGCGCGGTGTGCGTTGCATTCATATCATTCTTTGTATTTTGACAATAGAGGCTGCGTATTGAATACCTACCTGTGCCTATCTTTCAACATTGGATGACTAAGCCAGAGATAAGAAAGATTAGCTAAAACTTGAATCATTTTATTCAAGTTAGGACAGAATGGCCTTATCATTCGACCTTTTATCCAATTATTTCTTATTTTTTCGACGAAAATACGTTAAACGATGACGTCAGGTGAATGTAACGTTTTTATAACAACACAACATCGCGTTAATATTCTCCGATGGGTGAGGCAAAGGTCTACCTGTAATATACCTACATTTTTTTATGTCCAAGTCCTATGAAATAGGGAAGTGTTTTTCAACGTGGCGACCCCCTAGGGGGTCCCAAGCCTCTATAATGGGGCCGTCGTTTCTTTAAAATTATAAGAGGTTCCAAATGGAATCAAACACTTCAAAGCTTCAGTGGTTGATTGTGGGAATTCTATTTTTCTGTTTAACCAAAAGGTACCAAAGTACCAAGGTGACAAACTTGAATTCCAAGTTAGAAGCAGCGGAGGGAAGGGGGTCGCGAAATATTTTCCGTACTAAGGGGGCCACGCCATGAAAAGGGTCGAAAAACACTGAAATAGGGGATGAGCCTGTTGCCATCAACCGGGCAAAAATCCAAACCATGGGCTACTTCTGAGAAATTCCAGGTAGAAAAACTCAGTAAAACTTAGCCCGATCTGAGAATCGAATCCAAGACCTCACGCTCAGCAGTAGCGCTAGCGACCACTAGACCAACGACCCAGTAATGTTTTTATTTAACCATATTTAGAATGCTAAAGTAAGTTTTGCTGTGTTAAGGAAAAAATCTAGGTAGGTAACGAATACGGTGTTATTTCTGAGGATGATGTAATTAATTACGTATGTAGCTTTAATTATGTTATTCGATCGCCGTTCCTTGACGTTTCAAGTTTAAAATTTTATAATACGCATCAATTTTAATATATTTAGCAACAAAATTGCATGTCTTCCAATTTCGTTTTGCTTTCTAAAACTTTTTACTTATCGATAAAAAACATATCGGTGTCACATCACTATCATAAAAAAACATCATCATCATCTGTCATAAAAAAACGGCCGAAAGTATCCGAAAAAGAAATTAGCAGGTGCACTGCACTATTCCAATGTGTGCAGTGAAAGCACTGCTCGCAAAAATGCGCGCCAACACGCACACGTAACACGAAAAAAAACTGTTTATAAACACAATGAATATTTCACTTCAAAATCGAATTTCACAATTTCCAAAAAAAAAAGTTAAGAACACGCACCGAGAATGTCAGTTGCGAATTTAAAAATGAAAATTAAAAAAAAATCACTGCTTCCGTCACCTTGCACCAAAGATAAGATACACGATAGAAGACGCGTAATGGCGTCCGCGCGCGGCAAATGACAGCCGTTGACTGGTCTTTTTCCGTCAGACGGGAGATAATCGCGCATGTTTTTAGGGGTCCGTCTGCTCATCGGAATGTTTTATTAGTTTATTTTTGAATGTATAAATAGTAATTATGTTATTTTGTCCCTGTTGTATTCGCTTTAATTTGCTGTGTTGAACAAAATATCTATTTTAAGTAATAATAAAGCTGTTTTTTTAAAGACGCTAGTCTCTGGAACTACCGGTCGGATTTGAAAAATTCTTGTTGGTATTTGATAGCCCAATTCTTGAGGAAGGCTATAGGCTATTTAACATTACGCTAAGAACTTTAGGAGCCGAGCAAAACGAAAAAAAAGTCAGATAGAACGCAAGCGAAAAGAAACTACCCTGTTACAGCCTTTAATCTTTGCTAATTTGTAATGAAGATAGTCTGTACATTAGATTGACTTATATTTTCAGGAATTAGCAACTGCACGTTTCCACAAGCTTCAATCTTCCTTTCAGTCCGCTCTTTTTTAAGGACCAAAGTTTTGAGGTAAGAATCGTCAAGCAACGAAAAAGCGGTATGCCCCATATATGCGACTTTCTCGCCCTCTTTTTTTGTCTGAATGGTCCTGGGGCCGCAGTCGCGACATTCGTAGCGATCGCTTTACGACCGAATTCGGTCGCAAAGTCCTGTCACTCCATACATTACAGATAGCTATGAATGTCGAGACTGCAGCCCCTGCTCTTGGCCTCGATCACGCCTGAGGGGTAATTTTCGTAATTTTAAGAACGTTCACAGTTAAATCTAAGTGTCAATCTTTCCTGTATCGTGGGTGCGTTTACAAACATTTAAACTCACATACACAAACAGCCAGACCCGGAACAACTATCTGTAGGCAATACAAATATTTGTTCCGTGCGGGAATCGAACCCGCGACACGCAGCGTAGCAGTCGATCGCTCAGCCACTGCGGGAACCGTGTCGTCAACCGTATTGTCACTGAGATGAGATTACGACTAGATTTTGAACGTTTCTAATTACGGGAATTGTTTCACACACATTCATCATTATTTAGAAGGTTTCAGCTTTATATGTCTCCACTTTTGCCAACAATTATTGCTTGAGTACATAATCAGCCTATAATGTTCCCACTGCTGGGACACAGGCCTCCTCTCTGTGAGAGGGAGTGGGCGGCATTCCACCACGCGTTCCCAGTGCGGGTTGGTAGATATCACATGTCTTCGAATTTTGGTTTTAGGACGTGCCGGTTTCCTCACGATGTTTTCCTTCACCGTTTCGAGAGCAGTGGTGATAATGGTACGCATACGAACCCACGATCTACCATTCGTAAGTCGGGAGCGTTACCACTGGGCCACCACACTCATCACAGCTCTCCATCGTCAGTCGACATAATAAAATATATTAATCATGATTTAGTAGTCTATTCATACTTTTCGCAGATTATTAACATCTGGCCACAATTAATTCCAAAACAGGTATCTGCTATGACATAGAGAACTGGTTTCTTTCTGGAACCAGTTCTCGTAGAAAATGTAAAGGAAATAAATAAAAATGTCTGGTGTTTGATTATTTTGTGGAGCTTCCACTAGATCTTAAATAATGAAGGCCGTCCGGAAGGTTTTCTCGAAACTACCTGGGCATGCTCGTTCCATCATAGACCTCATCAATTGCTTACCATCAGAAGGCCAATTCCAGTAAAGAAAAACGTTTAAAATTTAGATGCAATAAAAAAAAAAATGTATATAAGTAGTTTATCAGCCCACTTGTTACCATAACACAAGCATTAGGTTGCTTAGCTTGGGACTAGATGGCGCTGTGTGAAATGTCCAGGGATATTATTATTATTATTAATCTCATCTCAGAGACAATCAATGTCAAAAACTGGTCATAAATGTTGGGAAATTAGAGGTGTTTTTGACAGATTGAGACTGAGATCAAACTGTTGAACGTTTTTAATAAAATTACGAGAATTGCCCCTCGGAGATTGTTTACACTTTTATCGGATACTTTACGAAATAACAGCCGCGCGGGTCGATCGATCAGGTTAAGCTAAGCTTGCCGTGGTTGGTCCGTGGATGGGTGACCATCTTTACATACCAAGACCCCCCCGTGCCTCGGAAAGCACTTTAAGCCCAACGGCTTCAAGATGTGATTCTCTAGCTGTCATTTGTGGCAAGATCCACAAATGACAGCTAGAGATCAACATCTCTAGCTGTCATTTGTGGATCTTTGACAGTCGTTACGGGTCGTCAGAAGCCCGAAAGTCTGACAACCTTACCAAGGGGTATCATATTCGAAATCTAAATCAAATCAAAATATTTTATTTCACTTAAACCTACATAGACACTTATGAAACGTCAGAAGCTAGGTGCACGGTTCCAATTGGTCGTTTCCTATGGAGAAGAGCCGGCAAGAAACTCCACGGTTAATCTTTTACAATTTTTTTTTGGTTTGCTTTTACAATGTTTTCAAATTACAGTAGGTATGGGAGGACAGCGTAGGCCTGTCAACAAGTTCCAGGTACTTGATAAAATAAAAAATGGTCTACAGATCTAAAGTCTACAAGGCCTACAAAGTCCTCACATTTACAAAATATAGAAGAACACAGTAACTGGGTTGTGGAGGTCAGATAAGCAGTCGCTCCATGTAAAATACTAGTATTCAGCTGCATCCGGTTAGACGGGATGCCGACCCCAACATAGTTGGGAAAAGGCAGGCAGATTAAATATTTATGACCTTTACAATTTCTAAGCTATAAGACATTACAAGCGATCAGACGAGCATAGAATACAAAAAACCGGCCAAGTGCGAGTCGGACTCGCCCATGAAGGGTTCCGTTACGTTACGATTTATGACGTATTAAAAAAAAACTACTCACTAGATCTCGTTCAAACCAATTTTCAGTGGAAGTTTATATGGTAATGTACATCATATATTTTTTTTAGTTTTATCATTCTCTTATTTTAGAAGTTACAGGGGGGGGGGACACACATTTTACCACTTTGGAAGTGTCTCTCGCGCAAACTATTCAGTTTAGAAAAAAATGATATTAGAAACCTAAATATCATTTTTGAAGACCTATCCATAGATACCCCACACGTATGGGTTTGATGAAAAAAAAAAAATTGAGTTTCAGTTCTAAGTATGGGGACCCCCAAAATTTATTGTTTTTTTTTCTATTTTTGTGTGAAAATCTTAATGCGGTTCACAGAATACATCTACTTACCAAGTTTCAACAGTATAGCTCTTATAGTTTCGGAAAAAAGCGGCTGTGACATACGGACGGACAGACAGACAGACAGACAGACAGACAGACAGACAGACAGACAGACAGACATGGCGAATCCATAAGGGTTCCGTTGCCATTTGGCTACGGAACCCTAAAAAGGTAATATTTGTGTGGCAGAGAACAATGTAATGTACTTTGCAGTGTAAAGTGGGACAATTTCACTGGAGGAACGAAGCGACATTGAAGAAAGTCGCACGCTCGCACGTCTGCCTGAGGTCTCAACAGCATAACATCATGCCTGCATTCTCCAAAGGATTAGGCAGAGGTGTGACGGGCTTTTTTTTTTGCGGATGGGAAATCATCAAATGACCCCTCCCGCTCTGGATGGAGCAGAAGAGAGTGTCAGACTCTTACTGAATAAAACCCACCCGTGTTCCTTCCTTAGCCCTTTATGTTCCAGGGCAGCGGTAACCCTTTCGGGCGATCCCGCTACCGGCAAGCTTCGGCCCTATCGGGCCCCTTCATTTGTGCTCACATCTCTTTGAGGCGCGCGTGGAACACATACGCGCCGTCCGGCACGGGCCTGATCCTGATCGGACGGTGAGCTACCCATTACTCTTCGCCCGCAGGCCCGCGCCTACGGTGGCCGGGAGTCGTCACGCGGCTCCCGACGCCTGGAGCGTCTCCCGCGGCGGTTGAGGCGTGAGGTTCTCTCCCTCAGCCATCCCGCCACCTCCTTCGCTAGCATGACTGCTTCGCAGAAGGAGGTGACTGCCTCCCACTCCCTCTCGCCCCGGACCACCGCCGTAGGTGTGACGGGCTTGTGGCTAAATAAACAGCCGCACGGGTCGATCGATCAGGTTAAGCTACGCTTGCCGCGATTGGTCCGTGGATGAGTGACCATCTTCACATACCTGTGAAGATACTTCTTCAGTACGCTGGACTAAGTATAATATACAAAACGACAGTTGTTTTTGTGCCGATTCAAAGCGCCCTCGCTCGAGTGTCTCAGGAACTAAAATTGACACATTGCCGCAAATGGCCGTCGTGTTGTTTTGGTACGTCTGAGATGATTTAGGTCTAAATCGTGGAATAAGACTATTTTGTGTATGTTTACTACGAGATATTTAAAACATTTTTATCATGAGAGTATGCGCATCTTGTAAAACTCGCTATCAAAAATATTAGTTCCACGGACGCCCACGTTGCTGTCAGCGCCAAAATGGCAAAAATCAAATGTCTTCATTTTGTCTTCGATAGTATGAAGTCCAGCGTATTTGTTTATTATAGGTCAGTGACTTAAATCCAAATAAATTAGTATAAAGAACACTATGCTGAAATAATAAATATTCCATCTTTCTCTAGATACTGACCAGCACCCTAATTGCGTAACACGATTAATCTGAATCTGAATCATTTTAAAGCAAATTGCTAATCCATTGCTTCATAAGTTCGAAAAATTTGTCTGCTAAACACGTAAATAACGCAATGAAAGTTGTTGAACTGTCACAATGAAACCGATTCCGATTGATCGTGTGTTACGCAATTAGGGTGCATTTCATTTGCCAAAAATATTTTCCTCATAAAAATCACGACTCGCACCGACAATAAGTACTCCATACAGCGTACATACTCCCCTCAAGGACTTGAATGACGTAATACTAGCGATGACTGCACTAATCACTCTTTTGAAAGCAGTAGATTGATGCAAATGAGGTCCTTTTATTACAGCGATGAAGTTACTCCATGTAAGGTATCGGTGGTAATGTGGGCGTATGATTGTTCGTCTATAAGTTGGCTAAACGCCCTTTCTAGAGAGTATTACTGACCATAGATACATTTGACGGCACTTCGGAAATATTTAAATAGACTCCGGATCCAGGCCGAAGCAAGGAAAACCTGATCAGATGGAGATTCACAGATGACTCCGCCCGCGCCCTGCCGATCGATTTTGTAAAACACTCACCGTGAGAAGTTAGTTGAAGTGAGCTTAGAGTGGGCTGTCAATAGTGTCAATCCCTAGCATTAGTTGGAATGACAGCTCACTCCACGCTCACTTCACCTAAGTTTTCACGGTGAAATGGTTACAGAATCGATCGGCTGGATTGTAGTGTGGTGCTGTCCCACAAACAATTCAGCGAGTCCTGTTGCCTACACGCTACAGGAGCTAACGTACGCTATTGAAGGTGCCAAATTGGTAGCCAAATTCTGGGCTGACTCTATTTTTTTTATTTTTTTTTAATCGTTAAATTGCCATCGGCACGAACATATATAGGGAGGCAGGGATATTGATGCGCAACCTGCTATCATGTGGATCAGTACATCAGATCCTGAGCGTAGAAATATTTAGTCAGTTATTAAAAAAAAATGCATACATTTTGACCGCAGTATTGCAATTTTCTATGATACAGCAGTTTTTTTTTTTTTGATAATTTATGAATAATTTCTACGCTACGCGTTTAAAATCATGTGCTGATGTCATGGTTACAGTTTGCGCGTCGATGTACAGACGCCAGCAGGTCAAGCTACCTGAAACTGTCAAATTTTCCCAATCAACCTTGAACCTTAATGCTTTAGCGATAAAGTTGAAAATCTATTAAAGAAATTTGACAGATTGTAGTAGCTTGATGTGCTGGCGTCTGTACCTGCCACCCTGTATGAGGAGAAGACTGTGGGGAAAAATGGATTGTAGAAAGAATTCTCGTGTCTGATAACACCAATAGCTCTTAGTTAGGTTAAATTAAAACAATTGACTGGTAAATGTGAAGGTCAGCGGGGAGCACTTATCAAAACATCAATTGATTTATGTGTCTGTCTTATGTCCGTCTTATCTGCGAAATCCTTACTTTATAAACAATAAACTTGAATTGTTACATAAATTCATTCATTTGTTTCAAACAAGGTAGAAATCAGAGGGGCAATTCTCGTAATTTTAATAACGTTCACAGTCTGATCTCAGTCTCAATCTGTCAAAAATACCTCTAATTTCCCTACACTTTGACACGTTTTTGACATTTGTTTGGCGCCGAGATGAGACTGCGACTAGATTTTGAACGTTTTAAATTACGAGAATTGGCCTTCTGCTATCTTGAGTTCTTGAGGTAGAACGGGTGATACGCAAAACCATTTCACGGTTTTCACTAATTGACGGACGGGCTCGTGGCTAAGTAATAACAGCCACACGCCTGCCGCGGTCAGTCCGTAGATGAGTGACCATCTTCACATACAGAGGCACGAAGGGGCGTGCCTGAAAAAGCAAGTTAAGCTGTTGATCCCGGCTGTCATTAGTGGATCTTTGACAATCGTTACGGGTCCTCTAAACCCCGAAAGTCTGACCACGACTCTTACCAAAGGATATCGTATTGCCCATTAAATGGGTTGTGGAGGTCAGATAGGCAGTCGCTCCATGTAAAGTACTGGTATTCAGCTGCATCCGGTTAGACTGGAAGCCGACCCCAACATAGTTGGAATTTTGGAAAAGGCAGGCAGATGATGAGATCGGCATAGAGATTGAGACTATTGAGAGCTCACTTCACCTAAGGTATCACTCAAGGTGAGGTTTTTACAGAATAGACTAGCCGATCGATTCTGTAAAAATCTCACCGTGAATAGTTAGGTTAAGTGAGCTTAGAGTGAACTGTCAATAGGGTCAATCCCTAGCATTAGTTGGAATGACAGCTCACCTCACGCTCACTTCACCTAAGTTTTCACGGTGAGATGGTTACAGAATCGCACTGGAGAAGGTCAAAATCAAAAGTCATTTATTCAAATTAGACTGAGAATCAGCACTTTTGGAACGTCAAAATTACAAAAGACGGTCCCCCAAAACGCCCGCCCTTCACCACTTCCTAGTGCTATCGCTGGAAGGAAGAAGTGGCGCAACAAACTCCCCAGCAGCACAGCTGTCTGCTCAGTGTCAGATGGAATTACAGCTTGTTGCAAGCTCACTTAATCGAAGTTTCACGGTGCCATTTTTAAAGAATATACGGCTTTTCTTTGCGGAACACACTTTGAATCATTTTGAAGGATATTGCTAATCCATTTCTTCATAATGGTCGACAAAAAATCTGCTCAACAACGTAAATAACGCAATGAATGTTGTTGAACTTTCAAAATGGAATAGCTTTATTCCATAAAATCCTGGCTCAACCAAATGACGATGATGCGAAGAGTCTGTTTAGGTTCATGACCCAGATGTGAGAAATGTGTATAAAATTTAGGGTACGATGGACACTGACAATCGCATTGCGATCATAAATGTCCCTAAATAAACAAGAGAAAAAAAAATTAAAGCTATGCTAGTGTGTTACGTTTGCTCCGCAGGTTTCGTCGGTAGTATTTTTAAAATACGGTTAAAAACTCGTAAGTATCCTTAGAGATCGTGATCAGAGCTAAACTTTTATGATTCCTCTGACCTTGGAGTACAATCCCGTTTGTTATGCTGTTAAAACCAGTTTAGAACTATCGTGTATTTGCAGGCAGACAAATTGAAAAGTCAGTCAGACGTTTTGTGTTTAGTTTTTTTGGTCTATGGTCTAGTGTTTATTGTCTAGTGGTTGCTTGCGGTGGTGGCGCTAAGGGTGATTTTACAAGAATAGATAAAATAAGAAATTGGTACATAAGAGGAGTGATCGCAGTGGTATCGGCCCCAGACTTATAAGTTGTAGGTCATAGGTTCGAATTCGAACCTCGACAGGCGCTTTACTATGTGTAAATTATTTCATCACCACTGCTCTCGAAACGGTGAAGGAAAACATCGTGAGGAAACCGGCGTGTCCTAGAACCAAAAACTCGAAGACATGTAACATCTACCAACCCGCACTGGGCCCGCGTGGTGGATTACAGCCTACCCCTCTCGAAGAGAGCATTATAGACTGATTTTGCACATAAGAGGAAGTCTGAGTGACACTGGTAGCTGAAAATTTGTGTGGAAATCGGTTGTCATGGTATGGGCATGTGTTACGGAGAAATGAGGAAAATGTCGTGAGGAGAGTTTTGAGTATGAATGTCAATGGCTATAAGAGTAGGGGAAGACCAAAGAAACGATGGATGGACTGTGTGAATGATGATATGGTTAGAAAGGGGGTGACTACCGAGATGACGACTAATAGAGAAGTTTTATTTCTTTTTATTGCTAAATTGGCTTGCTCTTGACCGCGGTCACGCCTGATGGAAAGCGATGGATGAGGTCTATGATGGAACGAGTGTGCCCAGAAGATGTCTGTTCACACTTGCTTTTTTTTTATAAATGTTGCCCCACACTAGGAATTACTCCTGTATCGTGGGTGCGATTACAAACATTTAAACTCACATACACAAACAGCCAGACCCGGAACAACTACCTGTAGGCAATACAAATATTTGTTCCGTGCGGGAATTGAACCCGCGACACGCAGCGCAGCAGTCGATTGCTCAGCCACTGCGCCGACCGTGTCGTCATACTTTGTCAGGCTTTGAAGCCTGACGGGTTAAATGTGAAAGTGAACACAGACGCCGGCAGAGGGTTCCACACATTGGCTGTATGGACAAAAAAATGTAGCGCCAACCCTAAATAAATTCTTTTTTTTATTTTTTATTAAAACGTTGCCCCACACTAGGGATTTCTCCTGTATCGTGGGTGCGTTTTACAAACATTTAAACTCACAAACACAAACAGCCAATTAAAATAATAATGCTGTTATTAATGATGCTAATGATGATGAGGCTCTGGTGGTCGCAAGCGCTACTGCTGAGTGTGCTGTCCATGGTTTGATTCCCTGGGTCGAGCAAACTGGCAAAGTGTTGGGGAGTTTTCCATCAGGATCTTCTCAGTAGCAGTTAAGAGATGACCAGGCTCAACCGACGGCGCCCGTTCACGAACATGACGCGTGGATCAGCACCACCCAGCTCAACCATTTCGTAGGGAACCGAATGATCCAACACACGCGCCACCACTAGTGAGACATTCAAGTCATCATCGGCCTAGCCTTTTCCCAACTATGTTGGGGTCGGCTTCCAGTCTAACCGGATGCAGCTGAATACCAGTATTTTACATGGAGCGGACCTCCACAACCCAGTTACTGGGTAATACGATACCCCGTGGTGAGACTGGTTGTCAGACTTTCGGGCTTCAGACTACCCGTAACGACTGTCAAAGATCCACGAATGACAGCCGGGACCAACGGCTTAACGTGCTTTCCGAGGCACGGAGGGGTCTCGGTATGTAAAGATGGTCACCCATCCACAGACCAACCGCGGCAAGCGTAGCTTAACCTGACCGATCGACCTGTGCCGCTGTTATTATTTAGCCACGGGCCCCTCCAGTGAGACAATTAAGTGAGCATGACATATTCTCCACTGCCATGCTCTTTCAAGTCAACATCAAAAAATCATTAAAAAAACGGATCCCACGGATTACACGAGATAGGTACAGACGCCAGCACATCAAGCTACTACAATCTGTCAAATTTCTTTAATAGATTTTCAACTTTATCTCTGAAGCATTAAGGTTCAAGGTTGATTGGAGCATTTTGACAGTTTCGGGTAGCTTGACCTGCTGGCGTCTGTACACCTCTGCCTTAAAATTCGGGGATTACACGCGTGATGTTTAGCTATGTACACTTTTTTATTTTGAGCTAAACGTGGGATCTTAATGATACTGTTCATCTTAATATGGTTTTCTTCACTTTGAAAATCGCTTTCTTCTCATCGAGAGGAGGCTTGTGTCCCAGCAGTGGGAACAATATTGGTTGATTATGCTTATAACGAAAAAATATACAAGAAAGTTAAATCTATGCACGTACAATGTCAGATCACTGAGTACAACTGAGAAATTACTAGAACCAAAAGAAGCGCTTAAAAACATCAATCACGACATCAGAGGCCCTCACGGATACAGACGTAGAGGTAGACCGAAAGCGAGATGGAAAGACGAAGGTGAGGCAATTGCAGGAAAAGACTGGACAGGTGTCGCCACAGATCGAGAAAATTGGCATTCTCTGGAGGAGGCCTTTACCCAAAAAGGGGTCCAATTAGCATAAGCACTATTATTATTTACTTGTATACGTTACCACAATTTTCCATAATACCTAATGTCATGATTTGTATACTTAATTTATAATGTTTGCATGTTTTATTATATTCAAAATGGATTATTAAATTTAAATTATTTTGTTATGAATTTTTTATTTATCAATTGTTATTTCTTGAATGTTACTCAAAAATGGAACTTTATTAAAAAAAAAAAAAAAACAATTCAAGCTTCGCATGTTTATGATTAATTGTAATATTGTTATGAAATTTGAACGGCTAATGGAATTAAAAGGCTTTTTTTTATTTTTATTTTATTTATTATGCTTATAACAGGCAAGTCTCTTATCCCTCTCACCTTGTGGCGTCAGCCATAATTCTGGTCAAATTGTCATGAAATCTCCAAGTTATTACCTGTAAAAGAAAAAAAAGTTTTAGAAAAAAAAAAGACAACGTAAGAATTAAAGAATGTAATGTACTCTATCTACGACTAAATACATATTTCTAAATATCTAAGCCACGTCAATGGTACCTACACGAACAAAACCTTTTTATTTAAGTTGGTTAAAACCAGAAAGAACATACAGCTCTGAAATACTTTATAAGTTCCAGAAATAGAATAAGGGATGATTTTTCCATCGCCAGATAACTCTTATTCGAGGGATAAAATTGACATTTGACAGTTTTTGTATTAAATAACTGTCAAAATTTCAAAATTATTCCTCGAATAAAGTTATCAGATGATTGAAAAATCAGCTCTTAAAATAAAACCAAGTATGGAAACACATTTAATAATTGTAATGGCAATCATATCACTTGGTTTTTATTTTTTATTTATCCTTCTGATAGATTCTTTTATATTTTGTAAATGTTAAGACTTTGCAGGGCTTGTAGACTTTAGATCTGTAGACCATTTTTAGGGTTCCGTAGCCAAATGGCAACGGAACCCTTATGGATTCGTCATGTCTGTCTGTCTGTCTGTCTGTCCGTCCGTATGTCACAGCCGCTTTTTTCCGAAACTATAAGAGCTATACTGTTGAAACTTGGTAAGTAGATGTATTCTGTGAACCGCATTAAGATTTTCACACAAAAATAGAAAAAAAACAATAAATTTTGGGGGTCCCCATACTTAGAACTGAAACTCAAATTTTTTTTTTTCATCAAACCCATACGTGTGGGGTATCTATGGATAGGTCTTCAAAAATGATATTGAGGTTTCTAATATCATTTTTTAGGGTTCCGTAGCCAAATGGCAACGGAACCCTTATGGATTCGCCATGTCTGTCTGTCTGTCCGTCCGTATGTCACAGCCGCTTTTTTCCGAAACTATAAGAGCTATACTGTTGAAACTTGGTAAGTAGATGTATTCTGTGAACCGCATTAAGATTTTCACACAAAAATAGAAAAAAAACAATAAATTTTGGGGGTCCCCATACTTAGAACTGAAACTCAAAATTTTTTTTTTCATCAACCCCATACGTGTGGGGTATCTATGGATAGGTCTTCAAAAATGATATTGAGGTTTCTAATATCATTTTTTTCTAAACTGAATAGTTTGCGCGAAAGACACTTCCAAAGTGGTAAAATGTGTGTCCCCCCCCCTGTAACTTCTAAAATAAGAGAATGATAAAACTAAAAAAAATATATGATGTACATTACCATATAAACTTCCACCGAAAATTGGTTTGAACGAGATCTAGTGAGTAGTTTTTTTTTTTAATACGTCATAAATCGTAACGTAACGGAACCCTTCATGGGCGAGTCCGACTCGCACTTGGCCGGTTTTTTTTATTTTATCAAGTACCTGGTACTTGTTGACAGGCCTACGCTGTCCTCCGAAACCTACTGTAATTTGAAAACAATGTAAAAGCCAATTATTTTCAATAAATGCTTTTTCTTTCTTTCTTTCTATTTTTATAAGTGCAACCGTGGAGTTTCTGGCCGGTTTTTCTCCATAGGAAACGACCAATTGGAACCGTGCACCTAGCTTCTGACGTTTCATAAGTGCTCATGTAGGTTTATGTGAAATAAAATACATATTTTGATTTTGAATAATTTTGCAGAAACCCTGAAGATAGTATGACGTAAAAAACTACCACAGACATCCCAACTTGAACTATTATACAAATATTTGTCCTGTTGCGGTTTTCAGTGCGTGACCTTCTTTCAATAATTAGATAATAATTTTTCCGTAGAGGATATAACATAAATGAGGCTAAATAACATGTACCTATGCTTCCTTCCTCATGATGATGTCACGTCACATCAGGACAAAATTACAAAAGTATTACAAAAGTTAGGTAACTTAGACACGGCTTAGAAATACCTCTAGACACAACTTATTTACAAAATTGCAAGTCATCATCATTTATTTAGGTATCTGATTAAGGACTGATTATTGATATTGATTATTTTCCATTGACCGAAAATTTTTATTCGTGGAATTAAATTGACGTCTGACATTTTTTTTTATTAAAGAACTGTCAAAAATTCAAAATTATTCCTTTCGATAAAATTATCTGGCGTTCCAATGCCAGATAATTTTATCGAGCGAGTTTATTTTACTTTATGAAGCCGAGCAAAAGACCAACTCACCATAGCCTCTAAGACGCTCCGTAGCCGACGACAATTGTGCCTTAAAATCTAACAAGCGCTAAATGTTGTTATACGCTTTATAACAAAGAACAGTAAACATAATATACTTACGTCAGGGTCGAAGACGTTTCGCGAAAACGATTCAAGCAAAGAGATAGCAAAAATATATATTTCCTACTTCCGGCGCTCCCTGCGCAGTTTGTCCGAGCTATCGAGGGGCTCGTGGCTACATAATAACAGCCGCATGGGTTGATAGATCAGGTGAAGCTACGCTTGCCGCGGTCGGTCCATGGACGGGTGACATCCGTGCATCGGAAAGCACATTAAGCCGTTGGTCTCGGCTATTAATCGTGTATCTTTGGCAGTCGTTACGGGTCGTCCAGTCTTACCAAGGGGTATCATATTACCTAGTATTTGGGTTGTGGAGGTCATGTAACGTATTGGTATTCTGCTGCATCCGGTAAGATTGGCAGCCGACCCCAACATAGTTGGGAAAAGGCTACGCAGATGATGATGCAAAGTACCTTGCTTCAGGCGTCTACCAAATTACTTTATTGCCCAAAATATATATGTAAAAATATAAACATTATGAGTATTATGACTCAATGCGGTATTAGACAACCAAGTAGTTATTATACAACCATAAACTATATAAAGTAATAATTCTATTATAATAGAAGATAAGCTATTGTTAATCCGTTATAATCCTTGATAAAGAAGTATTTATTAAGATATTAAAATGTTAAAGTTTATTATCGACTGCTTCTCGGTAAGTGCTGTAACTCCTGGATAACGGTGAGATAATGATATTATTCAATCCTGATTATAAAGTAATGTACCTACTTACAGACGACAACACATCAAGCTACCCGAAACTGTCAAATTTTCCCAATTAACTAGGTCATTATCATCATCATCTGCCTAACCTTTTCCCAACTTTGTTGCGGTCGGCTTCCAGTCTAACCGGATGCAGCTGAATACCACTAGGTATAAACCACAAAATCATGCTGTTATTATTACCTAAGTATAGATTATTAGTACTTATCTCTAACCTACAAAATCGGTTTTTCAACTACTTAGAACAGCTGTTTTGGTCTTACAGAAATTATACACACTAATTATTTCAATTAAAAATATGTAAGTATATTTATGTTTTTAGGATAAATAGGAAAACAAATAAAAATATAGGTAAAGAAAGAACAATTTCGTTCTATAAATTTTGTAGGTGGCGTCACCTTATTACCTTCTATCTATTAAGTATAGGTTTTTTCTTTTGTACGCTAACGTATAGATTAGGCATGGGTTCGATATATCAAAACGTAACTTATATCGGATATGTGTTTATTATCATACCATATCGATTTCTAAATATACATAAATAACCGTTTTCACAAATACTTCATCCAGCTATGGTTTATCCAAAGCGCAACAACGAGAACGATACGACCAAAACGCAAACTTCACATCACGAGGATAATATGATATCGACGGTTTTTATTCGCTTTGTCTCTGTCTTACCATTCAATGTTTTAGTGGCGTAAAAGTGATGAAGCGAATATTACGTAACTTCGGCTAGCGATTGGTTATTTGGTTAATAATAGTGCGTGCGTAATATCTATATCCTAACGCGCTAGCAATAAGGTCTAGTTTCTATTTATTTAGTTACAACAAAGATTCCATAAGTTAGCAATTTTCCGGCGGCTACTCGATATCAGGGAGAAATTCATTCTTTAAACTAGACCTACATTCAATATCAATGTATTAACGGTAAAAGTGTGAGTTTGCGTTTGTCGTTAGTTTGCGTTTCGTTCGTTTCAGTTACTTGTGCAAATCGTACTACTGATATCGATATCTGAAAACGGTTTTCGATATCGATATGAAAACTGAATATCGGTTACATATCCGTTACCAACTAAATACGAAAACGCCCATGTCTAGTATAGATTGAATGAATAAATGAAATTGAACTCTTAGTATTTAGTGGTATACGAATTTATTAATTATTTACTAGAGCAATAATATCAGACCCATATACATTATGACTGTTTTTTTGATATACAACATCTTTCCTCTCTTTTTCCTGCTATCTGTGGGAGTGATTTCGGGAACAGGGACTAAAGTGTGTCGGTCGGGACGGAAGTGTGTAACACGCGCATTCTCAACTTGACCAATGAGCGCGCGCGATGCTAGAGTTAGCCATTGAAATGTGAAGCCTTGAACGGACTAAGCGTTCCAATGTACAGACGCCAGCACATCAAGCTACTACAATCTGTCAAATTTCTTTAATAGATTTTCAACTTTATCTCTGAAGCATTATGGTTCAAGGTTGATTGGAGAATTTTGACAGTTTCGGGTAGCTTGACCTGCTGGCGTCTGTACGCGTAGTCGGTTTCGCGACCAAAACGAGAACGATAGTTCGTACCTGCAGGTACGGACTATCGTTCCCGTGTTCTCGTTTTATTCGCGTAACCGACCTCGGGTACACTGGAACGCTTAGTCCGTACAAGGCTTACGTTACATCATATGCGACTACTGTAAGGCTCGCTCTTTTTTTTTGGTATTATGTAGGTAAGTAGCGGAATAAAACTAATGAATATTTACAGTAAAAACATTTATTACTTTATACCCCTAATTAAAAACACAAGATAACAAAATCATAAACTATTAGTGTGTTAGTAAACTTAGTAACGGAAATTTGTACCTAAAATTAAGTTAGTTTGGTTAGTACACTTAGTACCTATAGAGAGAGAGAGAGAGAGGTTTTATTTGCTTAAACATGTGTGTGTACAGACGCCAGCACGTCAAGCTACTACAATCTGTCAACATTTCTTTAATAGATTTTCAACTTTATGTATAAAGTGTTAAGGTTCAAAGTTGATTGGGAAAATTTAACAGTTTCGGGTAGCTTGACCTGCTGGCGTCTGTACATACATAAAAAGTGCATACAACATGATAAAGTAAATTAAGTGCAAACATGTTTGTCATTATGTGACGTGCAAAATAATAGATTTATACAATTAAAAAAAAAAATATAGCAAAATATTAAAAGTTGTCATACTTATTATTATTGGGTTATTAAAATTATAGAGTAGAGTAAGTACCATTATACAGTAACTAACAATATCCAGATAAGTTACATAATTATAAACACAAGCGAAATAAAAGTCCTATAGACTATTTTAAAGTCGTTTTTCCGGAGGAATTTCTAACCAGCTTAGCAGCAATGACAAATATGCATGCCCATTTGTTAAGCCGCCTAACAAAGTGGAAAAAAACGACTATGGCTGAATTGTGGATGTTTTTAGGCATTTTGTTTTTTATGGGCAACGCTAAGCTTAGTAAAATATCAGATTATTGGACTAAAAAAAGTTAAAATTCAATAATTATCTGGATAATAATTTATCCAGAAAGGTAATTAAGTATCGATGAATCAATATTGGATTTAGAGGGAGTAAGGCACAAATATGTCATTAAATTATATGTTTTGGCCAATCCTAAAGGACCGATGTTGAAGTTGGCTATAAAGGTCTTGTCGACAAAGTAGTTGTTGAAGTAAAAGACTATTTGAATAACGGTCATTCCATTTATATGGACAATTTTTACAATAGATTCCTGTTTGCAGAAACGCTGTTAGCAAAAAAACCATATTGCACCGGAACAAAGCTGTTGTAGTTAAAACTTTTGAACGGTGGAAATATTTATAGGTGTAACTGATGTTTGTGTCACTAAATGGAAAGACATGACAGATGTGCTCACTCCTTCCACTGAGCATTCACCAGACTTGATGCCAAAAAACAAAATATAGTAATACAATATAATAAATTTTCATTAACCAAATGTTTGCCTACTATTCTGGTGATTACAACCCCATGAGATGGTAGGTACACACGGCTACACGTCAAGCTATACAAAACCAGTTTGTCTTGGCCTCACTTTGTATGATATTTTCTCACAATGAACGGTCAGCCAATACTGGTTTTGCATAGCTTGATGTGTAGCCGTGTGTACAAAAACAGTTGGTTATTCACATCATGGAAGTGATGTTACTAAAATCCTTTTTTTAACCGACTTCTAAAAAGGAGGAGGTTCTCAATTCGGATGTTTGTACTACTATTTTTTTTTTATGTTTGTTCCCGCACAACTCCGTCGCTTGCCCACCGATTTGAAAAAATCTTTTTTTGTTGGAAAGGGTATACTTTCCAAATGGTCCCATAGATCCCATAAATTTCATCAAAAACGGTTCAGTAGTTTGGTTTTTACTGGTAAAAATTACAACTTAAAACTGAAAAATAAAAACATTTTTGAAAAAAAAAAAAAAACAACCGACTTCCAAAAACGACACTACAAAGTGAAAAATAACTTTAATTTCGGAAGTCGGTGGCAAACAACGAAAATGCGAACCCAACGACACCGACTTCCGAAATTAAAGTTATTTTTCACTTTGTAGTGTCGTTTTTGGAAGTCGGTTGTTTTTTTTGTTTAAAAAAGGTATAATAAGCAGCACACTATCCTTAGATTCATATAGGGAAAGAATGCGGAAATAAACTAAAATAATTTGCCCGGATTGTGTTGAAAATCCGTGAAGGTTTTACTCCAAGTGAATAAAACATTCACGGATTTTCTTCATGGTATAGGCTGTAACAAGGAAGACAGAGTCCAACATCACAATCCGGGCAAATTATTTTAGTGTCTTTCCTCCTTTTTTCTTTTACAAAGCACCTGATACATTTGCGTCTTTTAAGACATCCTTTGCTGTTTCTGTCTAACTCTTTGGGCATGTGACTTGCCATTTGAGACTCAAATGTGTCAGGTATAGGGGGAAGAAGCTCAAGCACCACTTTTTCCCTATACGAATCTAAGGAAAGAGTGCTGTTTGTACCTTTTTTAAACAAAAAAAAGGAATTTAATAACATAATTTGCACGATGTGAATGCCAATTTTTTTATCCCATCTCATGGATTTGTGCTCACTAGGATAATGCGCTAACATTTGGTCGTGTCGATCAATCCCTTTCATAAATTTATAACTTTGAATTATTATATTTGGTACGTTGACCACACGACCACGCCTATTTTCCACTGGCATCAAGTCGGGTGAATGCTCAGTGGAAATAGTGAGCACCTCTCTCTTGCCTTTCCATTTACTGACACAAATACCCTTTCCGTTGTATCTATAAATATTTCCACCTTTCAAAAGTTTCTTAGCCACAACAGCTTTCGGATTATTTTTTCCTTTGGCAGCCAAAATTCCAGTGCAATATGTTTTTTTTGCTAATAGCGTTTCTGCTAACTGGACATTATTGTAAAAATTGTCCATATAAATGGAATGGCCGCTATTTAAATAGTCTTTTAGAAGTGTCATAACGACTTTGTCAACATGACCTTGACCGCCAACTTCGACATCGGAGCGTCCCTTATACATATGTATTTTATGGACTATTCCTTCAGGATCGGCCAAAACATATAATTTCATGCCATATTTCTGTCTTTTATTTTTAATGTACTGTCTCAAACTAAATCCCACCATTGAGTCAACGATGCTTAACTCCTTAACTGGATAAATTATTTTTTTCATACTATCGTTAAAGTAATTTATTAAGTAATCAATTTTTGAATAATTACTTCCAGTTTCTTCGACTGAATTGAAATAAAGGCATTTAAAAATTAACAAAAATCTGTCCCTAGACATGTATTTATTGAAATCAAATTTTACATAACTATTTTTTCTCCAATAGTCTGCTATTTTACTCAGCTCAACGGTGCCCATAACAAATAAAATGCCTAAAAACGTCCACAATTCAGCCATAGTGGTGTTTTTCCACTTTGTAAGGCGGCTGTTAGGCTTAAGTGGCCCGGACAACAAATTTTGGGCATGCATATTTGTCATTTCCGCTAAGCTGGTTATAAATTCCTCTTGGAAAATAGCTTTGAAATAGTCTACAGGACCTTTATTAGCGGCTTCCGCAATCTTGATTTCGGGGGTCCCAGTAAATGGGAAACTGTTCACCATAGCTGTCTCCTCAGTCCACTGGTCATCCAAAGACAAGTTCACGGAGGAGACGGATGAGCTATAAAGCAAAAAAAAATCTATTTAATGCTTGAAACAAACACTACAATAAAAATACGGTAATATAATTAGGTATTAATTCTTGTCAAAGGGCGATGGAGCGTAGCGTATTGGGTATTAAGATCAGCAACCGAGTACGAAATACCAAAATACGCTCCAAAACAGAAATCGCGGATGTGGGCCATAAGAAGTGGGATTGGGAGGATCATGTATGCAGAAGGCATCATGACAGATGGGCCAGAGTCGTCACGCAGTGGGTTCCGGAAGATGGGCGTCGTCGCCGAGACGGCCCAGGAAAAGCTGGCGTGACGACTTAGACACGTTCGATATTGATCAGAGAAATCAATACGTAAGGAAGAGTGTAAGACTATGGGGGAGTCTTTTGCCCAGCAGTGGGGAAATACACGTTGAAAAAAAAAACTTGCGTTCCCTACCTGTCTGACGCGGTGGAGGAGACGCTTTCGCTGTCAGAACCGTCGGACTCAATGTCCTCGGTAAAATCTTCTCCGGACATTTCGGACATGTCACGTTCCTCGTCTTCATAATTACGTGCCATCTGAAAATGATGTTTTATAGTACATTTTGTGCCGCATAATCAATACGCTAAGTAGTAAAATAAAATAACAGTTGGAGAGTTGGCTGAGCCATAGGCAATGAAATGTGAGCTGATCAAGAAGAAGATGCTTATGTAGAAGAAGTTGAAGGAGATAGATAAAGATTGCTCGCGATTTACCGTGGGTGAATGAAAAAATACAATATGTGGGATATACAAAACTGATCCATGTAAACCTCATTTCATAAACCTCAAGATATTAACCCTTTCAGCTCTATATATTTACGCGGCCTCAATCCTAGTTAAATCAAACATCAGTAGCTATGACACATTAACAAGCAGTAGACTTAAAAATACATTAACATTACGCAATAAAATATCCCACACTGCAGTTTATAGAAACAGCATTTTTTGTATGAGCATAAAAATATATAATAAGTTACCCATAGACATTAAGAACCTACATTTAATTGGTATTTTTAAAAGGAAGCTAAAAGTCTTCCTAATTGAAAAGGCATATTACTCTGTCAAGGAATTTCTTGAAGAAATATGATGATATGACTGTGATATATAATATACTTAATCACATTAAGTATATTATAAAGAAAAATAATAAAAAGGAAAACTTTGATTGTTTGTAATGAATGGGCTCAAAAACTACTGGACCGATTTAAAAAATTCTTTCACCACTCGAAAGCTACATTATCCACGAGTAACATAGGCTAAATTTTATTTTGGAAAAAAAATAGGGTTCCGTAAGATATTTGGGTTTTTCGGACACAAGGTGTAAAATCTCAACCAGAAAAGTTACTTTGCGTACGCTGCCTAAACTATAAAAGATAAAACCATAAAATGTTCAAATTAATTTTAGATCTTATAAATATCTACAAAAAAGTCCACGACACACTATACTTATCTATGTCGAGTGAGGCACAACAACCATTTTTTTATTTAAAATCTTGAATTTTTTTTGGACTACATTTAAACGCATTTATTTTACTCATGCTATTAATCCTTATTAAAAATAATAAATTATTTCATCACTAAGAACAGTTTATGTAGATAATATTTGGTCTTTGAATGATTAAAATTGAACGTTTGGTTTTGAAGTTATGGCGAAATTAAAATATTACGATTTCCGCTGCACGGCCCGTTGCGAAGTGGGCGTCACCAAGGCGAGTTTAGATCTATGATGATGATGATCTATGTTCTATTTATTTAAAAAATATATATTTTGTAATTTGAATATTTATATTTCTTTTATTTTTAACCATTTATATTGCAATGCACAGGCAACTATGTTCTAAGAACCTACCTATTATTTCTATTTTTAAAATTCTGTACACTTAGTTCGCAATAAAGAATTTGATTGATTGATTGATTGAATGATAGCTCAAGTATATTAAGTAAAAGATAGCTCATAATAATAACTGTTGACACTTACCATGTACAGCCCGAAAGATTACGAAGATTCACCACACTTCACACACAAAGTTCTTGGCAAGGTGTTTACAAAGTAAACCACGGAGTCCAGTACGACACACCAAATATCACACGGTCCAGAGTCCAAAATCACAAGCCAAGGTAGTCACGGGGCAAATCAGAGGCCTAGAAAGAAAGCAATGGTCAAAATACAAATGCAAGAGCACGGAGAGCACGGAGAGTACGTCTGTTCACCACGAAGGCAAAACAGAAGTGACTTAAAACACTTAGTTTTGGTTACAAGAGAATTTTTAAACCAATCGGCGTAGATTAGTATCCCAATAGACATAAAAGACCTTTTGTTTAAAATGTTTTGTTTAAAACATAAAAGATATTTTAAACAAAAGGGTTCCCCTTTTCTTTAAAATGTCTTTTATGGCTCCGGCACCGGCGCACACCTGGCATCAGTACAATAGATAGTGAAATACCTAGTAAATCTATTGTGTTGAAAGTTTAAGCCTTAAGACAAAAAGGTATCGGTATATTTTTGTTATCTTAAGCAGTCTGAACACAAAATCTATACTTATAATACATCTGTAGAGAGGTTAATTCTGTACATGAAATATATTTCCAAAATAACTATCAGGGGGTGATTAGGGATCGATACTGATGCCAAAAATGCAATTAGTAAAATTTTTGTCTGTCTGTCTGTATAACCGTTATAACGGGTGATTTTTTAAGAGGTATAGGATTTGATTTTAAAAAAAAACACAAAAGTTTTGAAAAATTTGATGAAATCTTTATTGGAATCGATAGAACGATCAATATAATTTAATGTTTGAAGATGATTTCATGCAAATGCTGGCCGCGGCTCCGGTTTAGATGGCCCATTCGCAAGGCCCAATTTCGGCACACTCTCTCCAACATATCAGCCGGTATATCACGAATAAATGCTTCAATATTGGCTCCCAGTGCGTCAATCGTTGCTGGTTTATCCCTGTAGACATGAGCCTTAACATGGCCCCACAAGAAATAGTCCAAAGGCGTTAGATCACACGATCTAGGCGGCCAATTGACGGGCCCAAAACGTGAGATAAGCTGTTCACCGAAGGCGGCTCTCAATTGAGCCATTGTTTCGCGTGCCGTGTGGCATGTGGCACCGTCTTGTTGAAACCACATGTCAGGCATGTCCAATTCTTCCATTTTGGGCAAAAAAAATCGCCAATCATCACACGGTAGCGCTCGCCATTCACAGTAACGTTTCGGCCATTGTCGTCTTTGAAAAAGTACGGCCCGATGATGCCACCGGCCCATAATCCACACCAAACAGTACATTTTTCGGGATGCAGTGGTAGCTCTTGCAATGCTTCTGGCTGGTCTTCACTCCAGATGCGGCAATTATGCTTATTGACATATCCATCCAACCAGAAATGAGCTTCGTCGCTGAACACAATTTTTCGATAAAAAAGTGGATCTTCCTCCAACTTTGCCAATGCCCATTCACCAAATGTTAGACGTTGTGGGAGGTCGTGTGACTTCAATTCTTGCACCAGCTGCATCTTGTAAGGTTTTACACCCAAATCCTTTCGCAAAATTTTCCACGTAGTGGAGTAACAGAGGCCCAATTGCTGCGAACGGCGGCGAATCGACATTTCACGGTCATCACTAACACTGGCGGATACAGCCGCAATATTTTCTTCGGTCCTCACTCTACGTATGCGTGTTCGTGGTTTAATGTCCAATAATGTAAACTGGGTTCGAAATTTAGTCACAAGCTTCCGAATAGCTGCCTCAGTAGGCCGACCAAACTGCCCATAAATTGGAAGAAGTGCGCGATGCACTCTCTTAACCGAGCATGCATTTTGATAGTAAAATTCAATAATTTGCAATCGTTGTTCGTTCGTAAGTCGATTCATGGTTAAATTATAGACCAAACTGAACAAGTTTGACAATGACACAAGGCACGATTCACGCGTGATCTGTCAAAAACAGTGTTGCCAAAAAGATACCAGCAAAAAAATCACCCTTTAGAATCAAAAACTACTCGACAGATTTTAACAAAACTTGGTACAATTATTTTTCATACTCCTGAGCTGGTTATAGTATACTTTTCATCACGCTACAATCAATAGGAGTAGAGCAGTGAAGGGAAATGTTGGGAAAACGGGAGAAGTTACTCCATTTTTTAAGCTTCCGTCGCGTGTGCAACCTTAATGGTTAAAGCTACACAGAAATCATGTATGAACGAAATGTTCTCCTTAAAATTATATAAAAAATATCCCACGACAGCATAAGTCTATCTTTTATGGTTGACTCACAATAACACGTGTAACTCCCGATAGCTTAGCAGTTCGAAGCATTCTGATTATATTTGTCTACTCTTACGTTTATAAGTGAGCGTCAAAATGAAGGGACCAAATCTCCAATCTCTGTCATACATATATAAAAATATAATACCATTAATCTACTATTTGCTACCTTTACTGTAATTTTAGCTACCTCATCATATACATAATATTTTAACAAAATGCTTGGTCCCTCCATTATGATATCAAGATGGAGGGACCAAACTGATAGACTACTCCCAGGAATATTCTACCTAGTTAGTGTTATAATACCTTAATTCTACCTTAATATTTTAGATTTTGGCTGTCCGAAACATATATCGTTTTAAAGATATCGATTATATAAGTTGGTCCCTCCAAATTGACGAGTCAATTGTTTAGTGCAACAGGTAAATAGGCGGTTTATATGCGATCTTCGATGGATAAATATTTAATACCTATTTAATACCTTCTAATCGTGCAAAATTTCTTACGTTAGAGTTTATTTTAACTAATATATATATATATATTGTACGGAACCGCACATTAGTTTAAGACTCACACGCCGTGCATTCTGTGTGCTTAGCATTTTGTACCTAGCAAAGGTAATTTGTATAAGTACATTAATTCAATAAATTAGTGTTCAACGGACATTCGCTGTGGTCGGTTTTATTTTATCATCATCCCCATAGAATCGCCCCGGCATCATCATTAAGTATAGGGATCCCCTACATTTATTTTGGTCCTTCGAGCTTAGCAGCAGGACCTCGTCGCGGGACTTTGAGCAAGCGCGCGCACGGCTCAGTGACAATCACTCGCGAACGTGGTTCTGGGATCGAACCAGTGGACTCTTTTAGTGAGAAAATCGTTTTGAATCATTCATCCTAGACTTGAGTAACTTAGCTTAGGTCGACAGCACGGTCGTGGTAAGCAGATCACGGCGTGACATCATCATCATCAGGCTCCGTAGAGCTCATCATCAGGTGGCGCGAGGGTTCAGCGTCCGTAGTCAGCATTGTCATCACGTGGATCATCATATTTCCAAGTAAGACTGTTCCTTTTACCTGCTTACGTCATGGAAGACCTTATTGCCCGTCAATCGGAAATCATCACCAATTTCACTACAATCAAGATCAACTTCAGCAAGGATTCGGAATCCCGCAAAACTACGGAATACCTCAGGAAACGTTTAGACACGATAGACAACCTCTGGGGAGAATTCGAACAAAACCATAAGAGAATATTGGAGCATAAAGATGTGGCGGTCGACTATTTCCACGACAATACGTATCAAAGGGGCAAAGATTACTATCAAACTGTGCGAAATCTCATTTCGTCTTACGGCAAATCGAACAAATCAACTCAACCTGATGGCAAGTTAGACGAACTTATATCACTGCAACGTGCGAACTTTAGGGCACTCACTCGGCTCATCAAAGGTATCAAAATTGATCAGATATCAGACAAATGGGAACTTGAGGATGACCTCAAAAACATCCAAGCAAAGTGGGCAATGATCGATGCGCAACATTTGCAAATCGATCATATCCTAGCTGGAGGCGATTTATCATACGAGGAGGAATTCAACAATCATGAATTGGCCTACAAAAAGATGAAAAGAGATTTGAATAAGAAAATCTCCTCAACAACTCATTTAGAGAGATCAACTCCGCACATTGACATACCGACATTTAGTGGGAACTACACACAATGGCCAACATTTCATGACTTGTTCACTGAGACTATTCATAACAACAATTCGATCACGAAAGCGCAGAAGATGCAGCATCTTAAGGGAAAACTTAAGGGTGAGGCAGAGCGTCTCATTTATCATCTCCACATATCATCGGACAACTACGATACCGCGTGGGATATCTTGTTACATCGGTATAATAACACTCAACTTCTGTTCACTAATCACATCGAAATCTTCCTAAACCAGCCCAACATCCAAAGGCAAACATCATTAGACATCAAAAGGTTGTTTGACACCTCAACCGAATGTATTCACGCGATGCACAATCTCGGTATTGATACGAATACATGGGATCCGTTGTTGGTTCACTTACTGTGCAAAAAACTGGACCCAGAAACATATGCTGGATACAAAGAATCACGCAGGGATCCTCGTGAGCTACCCAAGCTGGACGAGTTAATGTCTTTCCTCGAGAGTAAATTTATTGCTCTGGAGCCTATCAAAAATACTAAGGAACCCTCATTATCAAGCAAACGGAACCCAAATCAATCGTATAATAAGCAAAACAATCATAAAGGTTCCACTAACAGAAATTATCAGGCCATCATTACGCAAACTTCGAAATGCACCGTATGCAATACAAATCATGCCCACAATTTGCTATCGTGCAAAAAATTTATGAAAATGACACCAGAAGCACAACTGAAATTGGTGTTGAAGTCAAATATTTGTCGAAATTGCTTATTCAGTCACGATGACAATCAATGCATCTCGACTAAACGTTGCAAAACTTGTCAAGGTGACCATCATACAATACTTCATGAAGCGTGGGTTTCATCATCAAAATCAGCTCCTCAAGCAGCTTCATCATCATCATCACCACCACCAACGACCGCTTCGTCATCAAAATCATCAAACAAAAACCCAAACGTTAATCATGTCGCAGGGGATGACGAAGAGCTATTGCTGACCACGCTGTCAATCAATGTCAAGTGTTCAACGGACATTCGCTGTGGTCGGTTTTATTTTATCATCATCCCCATAGAATCGCCCCGGCATCATCATTAAGTATAGGGATCCCCTACATTTATATAAATAATATTTTAACTACAGAAAAAATTAAAGAAATAAGTTGGTACATGATTGGAGATTTGGTCCCTTCATTTTGACGCTCACCGTTTATAACACTCTCAGTCATCCCTAGTTAAAAAAGTTAACATTATTAACTATTCCATAAAAAAGAATCATAGAAATCGGTATAGAAAGTATAGAAACACAAAAGTTATACATGAAATACGCTAATAATAAGCCATCGCGCGTGAATACTGAATCACGCTCGACGCCTACCGGTTCGATTACGATGAAACTTGGTATAATTATTCACCACACTGGGTACTTTTTATCCCGGAAAAGTATACATAATAAAAAACAAACTTAATTTTGCGGTTCGATCCCTAGACCCGATAACTGTACCAACCGCAAATAATAAGTTTGTCGTAGGTTATGTCACCCGCAGTGGAGTCCTGCACACGGCTAAGATACTGTAATATTTTATCTTAAGATTAGAGATGGGCCGACTACATATAGTATTTGCCGACTAATCGGTTGTCAAAATGCCGATTAGTCGGTCGACTAACCGGCAATGCCGATCATTCTAATACCTACTTGCTAGCTACTACTACCTACCTTAATTACTGACTGATTAATACGTTCTATGTTACCTTATTGGTTTTTGAATATGTTTCAAGACTGTAACTTTACATTTAAAATCTATATATATTAAATTCAGTCCTTTTTTTTTTTGAGGATGGGAAATCATCAAATGACCCCTCCCGCTCTGGGTGGAGCGGAAGGGAGTATCAGACTCTTACTGACTAAAACCCACCCGTGTTCCTTCCTTAGCCCTTTATGTTCCAGGGCAGCGGTAATCCTTTCGGACGATCCCGCTACCCTGGCAGAAATTCAAAGTCCTGACTCACTGACTGACTGATATATCAACGCACAGCCTAAACCGCTGGTCCTAGAGACATGAAATTTGGAGGGTGTGTTCTTAGTGAAGAGTAGGTATCCACTAAGAAAGGGTTTTTCGAAATTCTGCCCCTAAGAGGGTGAAATGGGGGTATTTTGTTTGCATGGAAAATCTTATTCCTTCAGTTAATAAACTTGAAACTTGGCAACAATACTAATCTAAGTAAATTATAAAGTTTGCCATTTTATGTTTTTCTAAACTACCCCCTAAAAAGGGATTGGGGTGTTTCAAAGTTTGTATGGAAGAATTTTAGCGCGCGGTCCGACTATCTCGAAACTCACTATTTATACCTACGATCGAAAGCAAAGAATAATGTGTATCAGTGTTTTTCGAAAATTACCAGTGACGGGCTGAAAAGGGGTAGTCAATTTTACAGGGGGGGATTTTACTGCATGGCTTGATTAACTCGAATATTAGTATAAATAATCTTTAAGTCAAGTTATAAATACATCCCAAACGATTTTTTTTAATTTCACCTCTGTGGGGTTAAAAAGCAGGGATACAGTTTATATAAAAAATCGCCTTTATTAGATTAATAAACTTGAAACTTGGCAAGAATACTCGCCTAAGTAAGTAATAAAGTTTATTGTTATAAGTTTTTCAAAACTACCCCTCTAAGGGGGATATAGGGGTCTTGAAGTTTGTGTGGAAGTAATTGAATGCGCGGTCCAATTAACTCGAAACTCAGTATTAATAGTTTTGACAGAAAATAATTAATAATAATTATGTAAAGTAGTCGAAAATTGGCCCCTGACGGGGCAAAAAGGGGTAATTCGGTTTTTAAGGGGAGGATTTAAACTTGAAACTGTAGGTAACATTTTCACACGTAAACCACTGAACTTCTGATTTGGCAAAGAGATAGATGGCATCCTAGGAAGGACATACTTTTTATTAGGATGGCACGTTCCCGTGGGATAATTTCCGACTTCCACGCGGGCGAAGCCGCGGGCAGAAGCTAGTAATAAATATGCATCGTTTCCATCGAATCATTTTTTTATCATCAGCTATTGGAATCAATTTCTCCACAAATATTAGGGGTCAGTAACATATTAACAATATATTATCAAACATTAATTATATGCTAGCATATTTTGATTTGTCATACATTCGTTCAAAAATTTTTGCTACGATTTTTTGACAGACATTTCACTTCACTCAGTATCGTTACTGCAGCAGTGCGATTCTGTAACCATCTCACCGTGAAAACTTAGGTGAAGTGATCGTGGAGTGAGCTGTCATTCATTATTTGGAATGACAGCTCACTCCCCCGCTAGGAATTGACACTACTGACAACTCACATCAAGCTCACTTCACTTGAGTTTTCACGGTGAGATTTTTACAGAATTGACTGGCTGTTGCCTTGTTGGTCCGTGTAGAAAATATAAAAAAAATATATATAATATAACACCCAAAATAATAATGAATACTAATTTTGGTTACAAGAGAATTTTTAAACCAATCGGCATAGATTAGTATCCCAATAGACTTAAAAGACCTTTTGTTTAAAACATAAAATATATTTTAAACAAAAGGTGCCCCTTTTCTTTAAAATGTCTTTTATGGCTCCGGCACCGGCGCACACCTGGCATCAGTACAATAGATAGTGAAATACCTAGTAAATCTATTGTGTTGAAAGTTTAAGCCTTAAGACAAAAAGATATCGGTATATTTTTGTTATCTTAACTTAAGCAGTCTGAACACAAAATAATAAATATGCATCGTTTCCATCGAATCATTTTTTTTATCATCAGCTATTGGAATCAATTTTTCCACAAATATTAGTGGTCAGTAACATATTAACAATAGGTATATTATCAAACATTAATTATATGGTAACATTATTTTGATTTGTCATTCATTTGTTCAAAAATTTTTGCTACGATTTTTTGACGGACATTTCACTTCACTCAGTGTCGTTACTGCTGTTGCCTCGTTGGTCCGTGTAAAAAATATTAAAAAAAATATATATATAAAACCCAAAATAATAAGAATACTAATTTTGGTTACAAAAGAATTTTTAAACCAATCGGCATAGATTAGTATTCCAATGGACATAAAAGACATTTTAAACATTTTAGACATTTTTTGTCGTTTATGGCTCCGGCACCGGCGCACACCTGGCATCAGTATAATAGAATAGTGAAATACCTAGTAAATCTATTGTGTTGAAAGTTCAAGCTCTATTAAGGGTATCGGTATATTTTTGTTATCTTAAACAGTCTGAATAATAAATCAACACAAAATAATAAATATGCATCGTTTCCATCGAATTATTCTTTTATCATCAGCTATAGGAATTAATTTATCCACAAATATTAGTGGTCAGTAACATATTAATAATATATTATCAAAAATTAATTATATGGTAACATTATTTTGATTTGTCATTCATTCGTTCAAAAATTTGTGCTACGATTTGATAAATGATTTTATTTTGTAAGTAGGTTTGTACAAACACTTTTACACGTCAATCATATTTTAAAACTAGATGAGGTCGGCGTTTCCTATCTGACTAGCCTGAGAAGAAAGGCCGAAACAAACTCAGACGTCACAGTCTCTTTTAAAGTCCAGACATAATCTTGGTCAGATCATATGAAGACCATGTAGGTCGATGTCTGAGATGGTCTTTTGAGGAAAGAACCACACAGATTGAGAGGACCTGTCGATGTCGATTTACGACGTCGTATCTCCGAAAGTACTAACATTTGACCATAGTTTTATTAGTAACTAGTATTCCGCTTAAAAAGCCCTATGCAACGGTATATCAAATGTTACTATTGAAGGGTGGGCCCAGACCCCATACATTTGTTTCCCACTGTCCTTTGACAGATTGTATGTAGTAGCTTGTTGTGCTGGCGTCTGTACAGTCCGGCTGTAAATTAGCCCTCCCATCTTTTCAATGTCAAATAGATTACACTAGCATAATGGTATCTAGAAGGGTAATTGCGTAATACACACTATTAGTAGCGAGTCTTTCATTTTGACAGTTCAACAACATTCATTACGTTATTTACGTTGTTGAGCAGACCTTTGCGAACGTATGAAGCAATGGATTAGCAACATCCTTCAAAATTTTTCAGATTGAGATTGATAAATCTGTTACGCAAGTAGGGTGCTGATGAGTCATGTAGAGTCCGACTATGAAGGGCGGGCGTTTTGGGGGACTGTCTTATGTAATTTTGACTAATTTGAATAAATGAATTTTGATTTTGATTTTTATTCATGACCCATAGAAAAGAAATCCTTCGACCAGATGGGTGTCGTGTCTGGTGGGCTACTGCCCGACGATTGACGTCGGGACGTTGTATATATGCTAGTTACGCATCGCGCAACCAGAGGTAAACTCTGCTTGCGCGATGCATGATTTTGCGCGACGTCAATATTATGCGTAGTTCGCATGTGGCGATGTAGGTGCCGCACATACTCATACAGATAATTTACCAATTGCTGGGAGACAGGCCTCATCTCGGTGAGAGGGAGTGGGCCGTAATCCATCACGCGGGCCCAGTGCGGGTTGGATAAATAAACTCAAACACTTCAATAAATGATTAATTAATTTTGAATAACTACAAAGGTAAACAGAAATCATATTACGTATTGTATTTAAATCAAATTAAACTTCCTCGTTTTAAATAATATAACAATATGTAATTTATTAATTCTGTAATAAGTCCAGGAAATTACCAACACTAAATTCACACTCTCAAGATTTTTATATGGATGTTAGCATAAATAATAATGAGGAGTGTCTTTTCAAAAGGGTTTATTTCCACATAGTCTATTTTTTCAGAAAAAGTGAAAAACTCATTACACAAAAACGAATATAAGCGTAAAATAAGCCATTTTGATGCGGAAGTCAAGTTTCGTAATGAAATAAGACTCATTGAGGAAACCAGTAAGAGTCAGCTATGTAAATAAACCCTTTTGAAAAGACACTCCCTCAATTTTATTAATGACGCGCCATTTTGCTTTTTTTTTTTAAATGGCGGCCTCGCATGCTGCCATTAACGCAAACAAAAAATATTATGGGACAGAACCCCGTAAAATGTCACGCTTCCGAAATATTATCGTTCAAAGTTGATCACGTGGCATCCATATCAACTTCTAATTCTAGTTTTTGCCTACTCTCATGGGAAGAACGCATGAGTTTATGCATCCAGAAACAAAATCTGTGTCTTGCGAAAGAAAACAAAACACGACATAAGTTCGTACGGAACCACGCCGGCGATGACACATGTGCGTCCGTCCAACACGTGCGCCCCACCCGGGGCTATGTTTAGACTAAGTTTACAAGCAAGTATGGCGACTATTTGTTACTTTTTTTTTTTTGTTGTAACAGCCGGAAGGACCTCCCCTGCGGAGATTTTTGTGACTGGCAATGTGTGAGCAGAAAAGGACAACAATAATAATGATAAATGAGTATGTAATTACTCGTGGCTAAATAATAACAGCAGCACGAGTCGGTCGGAGGTTAAGCTACGCTTGCCGCGGTCGGTTCGTGGATGGGTGACCATCAATTACATATCGAGACCGATCCGTGCCTCGGAAAGCACGAGCCATTGGACCCGTCCCGGCTGTTATTCATTCGATCTTTGACAAACGTTACGGGTAGTCAGAAGTCCAAAAGTCTGACAACCAGTCTTATCAAGGGAGTTTCGTGTTACCCAGTAACTGGGTTGTGGAGGATGTATGTGAGATAGGCAGCCACTCCATTTAACACACATGTTACATTGGTAGGTACTTGCCCGAGTTTTAAACCCACAATCTCGTACTACCACCAAAATCTATATCTGACCACCGTAAGGACTATTCCTGCTTGCGACGCATATTATTAGTCGACCTAAAAAGGATCCTCTTTTGTTTTACTTACGGACGCAGCTGTGGTCATCATGTGTACGGGATTTTATTTTCAAAATGGTCAGATATACTCGTAAGTTTTGACGATAGTACAGACGCCAGCAGGTCAAGCTACCCGAAACTGTCATTTTTTCCCAATCAACCTTGAACCTTATTGCTTTAGCGATAAAGCTGAAAATCTGTTAAATAAATTTGACAGATTGTAGTAGCTTGATGTGCTAGCGTCTGTACATACATGGATGCGGGCCCTTAACCACGGGACCATCACGACATATGGTTTAACTTTATTAATTTCTTATTGCAAATCACTTGGCATTAACCCAATCATGTTTAATTCTCAGAAAGCGGTGTGCACCTGAGTCAAAGTCACCAAAAAATATTTACTTTAATCTTTAGCAACGATCCACAAGACTTTACTGAATAAATATTATTTACTAAAAGCGAGTTGTTATTATCAACTTTATATGTATATAACTACCTAACTAACTACCTTATGCCCACGACTTCACCTTGTCGCACCCCATCGTCTGGCCAAGTTATTACTTCGTGTTCACAAAGCGTTATTTCTGACTTTTTCTTTCTACTCGGCTTCAAGGCGTTCTAGCGTGATGTTAAGCCTATAGCCTTCCTCAAGAATAGGCTAGTTTCCTAAAAAAATCTAATTAGTCCGTCAGTTAGATTATCAAAAAATATTGAACCCGTATTTTTTCTTTTGTCAATTACATGATAAAAATTGATGAAGATATCGCCCGTTAAAGTTCCGCGTGACGTCACGCCTTGCTACATTTTTTAGCATGGCGTGACGTCAAGACCCCCCACTCCCAAATTATGACGCGCTTTATCTTTGTCATTTTTTGTTTGATTGTCAAAAGTAAAAATACATATCCATTATTTTTCGATAATGTAAATGACGGACTAAATATAATAATTATTTTTTTACCCAGGAAACTACCTCATTGGACTATCACATGCAAAAACAAGTTTTCAAATCCGACTGGTAGTTCCAAAGATTAGCGCGTTCAAACATATTAGTATTCGTTTTTTTGTTAGCCTACATTGTCTGCCAGAGCTGGACAAAGGCCTCCCCTTTTTAACCGACTTCTAAAAAAGGAGGAGGTTCTCAATTCGGATGTTTGGTTTTTTTTTTAAGTTTGTTCGTTAATTCTTTTTTTGTTGGAAAGGGTATACTTACCAAATGGTCCCATAGAAATTTCATCAAAAACGATTCAGTAGTTTGGTTTTTAAACCAAAATTACTGGTAAAAATTACAACTTAAAAGTGAAAAATAAAAACTTTTTTTTGCAAAAAAATACAACCGACTTCCAAAAACGACACTACAAAGTGAAAAATAACTCTAATTTCGGAAGTCGGTGGCAAACAACGAAAATGCGAACCCAACGACACCGACTTCCGAAATTAGAGTTATTTTTCACTTTGTAGTGTCGTTTTTGGAAGTCGGTTGTATTTTTTTGCAAAAAAAGTTTTTTCCTTCCAAACCTCCCTGTCTTGTGCCATCTCTGGCCATGTTGGCCCTGGAAATTATATTCGATCGTCACACCACCTTCCCCGTGGTCTACCTCGACGGCGATGTCCTGCCTCAGGCGTCCAGCGAGTGACGATCTTTGCCCATCTCTCCGTTTTTTATTAGTATAGATGAGTAAAAACCATAGAAATGTAAAAAAAACTACATCTATGGTAAAATTGAACAAGAAGGATGTAACTGAAGACGAGGCTTTGGCCTTACTTTTAGTCAAGAAGGACAATAAAGACTGAAGACGAGGCGGTATGGTCCAAGACCTTAGCCTGCCCAAGAAGGGCGAAGGAAAAAAAAAAAACATCTATGGTAAAACCACAGTATAAATATGAAATAAATTCATAAAGTGTGGTAAAAACATACAAATCTTCTTTCCTATATCTATGGGTAAAACACTTATTTAAAAATGAGAGAATTGATCCTCGGTAAGTTGATTTAATTTTAACACTTCAACTGGTCTATTCTGTAAAAATCTCACCGTGAAAACTAAGATGAAGTGAGCTTGACGTAAGCTATCAATACTGTCCATTCCGAGCGTCAGGTGGATTTATACAGAATAGGTCGGATCTAAACGACACATATTTATTCCCTTTTAAGGTTTTAATTAAAGAACTTGTTTAACTAGTTATTCTTTGTATAATTTTTTCAATTCTAGTCTCTGTATTACGACAAACAGGATGGTGTTCATTTGACGTAAGCGTTGTTTATGGTAGGAACTCTTCGTCGTAAATCATAGACAGTTAAGTAACAAACTCTACATGGTCTTCACTCAATCTTGGTCAGACCATCTGTCCAAGATTATGTCTGGACTTTAAAAAGAGACAGTGGCGCCGATTCCCTTGTTCACAAACTAAACTAAATTTAAGTTCAGTCCATCTTTTTCTTTCTATTTCATTAAAAAAAAGACAGAAGATAAATATTAGTTTTGTCCTCTCAAATTAGTCAGCGCCTGACGTAAATTGACACATTTTTAGTAGCCATGTTTTTAATCACGTCTAAGCTGTCTAAATGGAGTATCTTATTTTTTTGTGAACAAGGGGATCGACGCCATTTCTATGATTTACATGTAGCAAAGTCTACATGGTCTTCACATGATCTGACCATGATTATGTCTGGACTTTAAAAGAGACCGTGACCTCTGAGTTTGTTTCGGCCTTTCTTCTCAGAGTAGTCAGATAGGAAACGCCGATCTCATCTAGTTTTTTAAATATGATTGACGTGTAAAAGTGAATGGACAAACTTACTGACAGAAATAAAATCATTTATCATTTAAAGTGGGGTTCTTGTACTGCTACCATTTCTAAATTCCAAGAGTTCTGACGAAAAATCATTGTAGCGGTATCTACAACGCCACATGCGAACAACGCGTCATACTGACGTCACGCAAATCCTGCATCTCGCAAGCAGAGTTTACCGCGCACTTAGCGTAGATACAATTTCCCAACGTCAATCGTTGGGCAAGTGCCCGCCAGACACAACACCCGTCTGGTCGGAGGATCCTCCCTTTTCAATGGAGGTTGAGTGAACTTTACACCCTGTTCATCATGCCTCTAAATCATCATAAAAAGGATCTTACTTTGGACTTTACTTTATGTAAACAATTTTAACACCACTGCTCTCAAAACGGTGAAGGAAAACATCGTGGGAAAACCGGCATGTCCTAGAACAAAAAATTCGAAGACATGTGACATCTACCAACCCGTACTGGGCCCGCGTGGTGGATTACAGCCCACTCCCTCTGAGAGAGAGAGGAGGCCTGTGTCCCAGCAGTGGGAACATTTTAGGCTGATTATGCTATGATTATGCGATCCGGGAACTGAACCCAGGATCTCATACTCAGCAGTAGAGCTTACTACCACTAGACAACGAAGCAGTCTTACTTGACTGTTTTGACGTAATTCGCAAAACAAAACCTCACTCTTGAACTTGAAATCAATTCACCTGTACACACATATTCTTTGTCTCTTTCACACCTACGTCATTAATTGACGAGACGTTACTCCTCTCCCTCGCACATTATTGTGATGTGATTGTTTAAATAGTAGCCATATTTTGATATTTCTTGGTAGCAACAATAATATTTGCATACAGCATTTAATCGGAAAGGTCAGGTACGTAGAAAGAAAGAAAGAAAAGAAAGAAAAAACATTTAGAACTCACAACCAGCGTACGTGTATGACCAGCGGGGTTATTACGTAACACACTAAAAGTAGCATTGGGTTCCATTTTGACAGTTCAACAACATTCATTGCGTTATTTACGTTGTTGAGCAGACAAATTTTTCGAACATATGAAGCAATGGATTAGCAGTATCCTTAAAAATGATTAAAATTGAGGTTGATAGGGTGTGACGCAATTAGCGTGTAGATGTATGAACGCACGCGAAACAAAAGGAGTATGTAAGGTAAGGATCGTAGCAGGAGGCGTTCTGTAATTTCTGCCAAACTCCATGTGAAGAAGGCGTCAGTATATGTATGTATTTATGTCCCACGGCAGGATAGATCATCTACTTCTGCTGTTGACTGTACCTACACATACCATGCGTAATCACAACCAATTTAAAAATGACTGAACCAATATTCATTACATCTTTAAAAATATAGGCAGATACATTGTTTGACGTGGTTTATATACGCCTCATGCAGTTTTCGGCATGACTTGCGATGTACAGACGCCAGCACATCAAGCTACTACAATCTGTGAAATTTCTTTAATAGATTTGCAACTTTATCGCTATAGCATTAAGGTTCAAGGTTGATTGGGAAAATTTGACAGGTTCGGGTAGCTTGACCTGCTGGCGTCTGTACAAGCCTCTACAAGATGAATTCCAACACAGCAATGGAAAGGACTTTCAAGTAAAACTTTTGCTACTAACACGACTTATACCGATTGTTACTTCGGTGTTAATGAACTAAATAGGTGATTTGGGCACCGAACCGTTTTTTTTTTGTTGACTAGGAGAGCGCAGTCTGATTTTTGCTCCCCGACGCCCAATATGGTTAAGACGGTTCTGCCTGCTTGTTAGCGATTTTTGGTCATACCGTTCCAGCTGAATACTAGCATGGAGCGAGCCCAAGCGAGTCCCAAGCTAAGCAACCTAATGCTTGTGTTATGGTAACAAGATGGCTGATAAACTACTTATATACATTTTTTTTTTTGTAAATACATACATATTATAGATAGAAAAACACCCAGACTCGGAACAAATACATGTAGGTCATACAAATATTTGTTCTGTGCGGGAATCGAACCCGCGACACGCAGCGCAGCAGTCAATCGCTTAACCACTGCGCAAACCGTGCCGTCAATAACTAAAGATGAGGTTGGAATGCGGATGGGTGTACCTAGGAGTAATAATAATATATAATACTAGCTGCGCCCCGCGGTTTCACCCGCATAAGTTTCGATCCCGTGGGAATATCTGGATAAAAAGTATCCAATGTGTTAATCCTGGTTATAAACTATCTGTGTGCCAAATTTCATCAAAATTGGTCGCCGTTTGAGCGTGAAGAAGTAGCAAACATACAAACACACTTAAAAACTTTCGCCTTTATAATATTCGTGTGATAAATAGCCTCAATGCCGGTCATGGTGGTGAATCTCAACGGAGATTAGCCAGGTACGCAGGAGATATTATAGTGCACAAGTGTACGCGCAAACACAGGTGCACTCTGTTCCTTTACTCTCACAGTCCGATGGAACGAGCCCATTACAAAAAAACTTTAAACTAGTAATTATCATTACCATACTAATGAGTGTTAATAATTTTTAATGAATTACCAATTTCACGGAAAACATCTCAGGAATTCGTTCGTAGATTCTCTCTTTTCGAAAGTATACAAAAGATCTGCAAAAATAATGTTGCCATCATTCAATCGCGATATTTAAAATAAATATTTACTTATCATTCGTACTTAAAATAATAATGTAGCCTAAGTATATGTTAATCCTGGTTATAAACCAGCTGTGTGCCAAATTTCATCCAAATCCGTTCAGTAGTTTTTGCGTGAAAGAGGAAAGCCGGGTATTCATTAGGCAACATTTGTTAATAAACACTGTTTATAAACCGTTTATAAACAGTGTTTCACTATGTTTCATCACCCCTAAAAACAGTTTATAAACAAAGGTGATGAAACATTGTTTGTTAAACATGTTGGCGTGTTCCCCACTTCGAGCGGAGAGCAAAACGAAACATCTAGTTTATAAGCAAAAATCAACAGGTGTGGACGTGTGTTGCGCGAGTTTATAAACAGCACAGAGCATCACTACCTCCTCGGGCGACATCCTAGCAACAACTGACACGTGTGGACTGCCAAGTTTCAGAAACAGGGTTTACGGTAAACTTGTTAATAAACACGTCATAAACAGTTTATTAACAAATGTTGCCTAATGAATACCCGGCTTAACAAACATCCATCCATCCATCCATCTATACAAACTTTCACATTTATAATATTAGTAGGAATTAGGATTACTACCGATGTGAAGTCGTCAATATGAGGATAATAATTTGTAATTTTAGGATTTTCCACAGGCGTAATAATTTAAGTAATTAAAATTTTGTTTCAAAGATTAATAACATCATGAATCATCTTTATTATCTCGAATAATAATGGCTTTATTAGAGCCTCGTATTAATGTTAGTTTAATGACAAAAGTGATTATTCAGACAACGAACTCGTAGTGGCATCTACATCGCCACATGCGAACTACGCATCACATTGACATCACGCAAGATCCTGCATCGCGCAAGCAGAGTTTACCGCGCAACTAGCATAAACAGGCTGGTCCAAACAGTGACGTCATTAAAAAATAGATTCCTCATGCCCAGGAGTATCGAAAAATATCCCATGTATGTTCCGCGATTCTTGATAGTTTTCGAGTTTTTTTATTGGAACGAAGTTCCTTATCGCGCGTTGCGAAAGGGGGCTAGACGGAAAAAATTAAGACCAAAAGTTGGAACAACATTTTTTTTTTTTAATATAAAATTTTATTACAATTCCTTCACTAATTAATCGAAAGGAACTTCGTTCCATCTGGGTGTCCCTTAACACATCTCAAGTTTTTTTTTTGTTTCTTGAAAATTTTATGGGAACCGCTTCAATAAATTCTATCTTTAGATTTACAGGGCATTTTCACTTTTTTGCAATATTCATTGTTATGGAATTTTCTAGCAGACATAAAATAATCATCTTCCTATTATTAATGCAAGTTACAAAAATTTGATCGAAAAAGAGGAATTCATGTTATAGTGATACAGTCGAAATTTCTACTTCAGATAAAAAAATAAATACTACCTGGTTCCTAAATTATTTAAAAAATTTATATTTTTTATTTGAAGTAGAAATTTCGACTCTGTATCACTGGGACAAGAATTGCTCCTTTTCATTAATCATACGAAGATAAATAATAATATTATAATAAATAAACATTTATTTCTCTTCCACAAAGGCACCTTAAAAATATGAAGACACTACATCTGATAAATCCTTTGTGGGAGACTGGTATCTGCACTATGAAAAACCTGTCACACAGATTACCAAAACAATGATTGAGTATATTAAATCTTAAGATAAACAGATTAACCTTTGGTAGGAGAATAGAGTAAAACCAAAATTAAGGGGAGAAAATAAAATAAAAAATAAATGATTATTCATTGCGTTATTGACGTTGTCGAGCAGAATTTTTTTTCGAACATGTGAAGCAATGGATTAGCAATATCTTTCAAAATGATACAGATTGTGAATGATAGTGTAGTAGGCTAGCCTATTTATTGGCCAAAGAATCAGCATTGCCGTTCAAACTTATATTAAAAAATACAATAAATCCTACTAATATTATGAACGCGAAACTTTGTGAGGATAGATCGATGCCATGGATGGATGGATATTTGTTACTCTTTCACGCAAGAACTACTGAACAGATTTTGATGAAATTTGGCACACAGATAGTTTATAACCAGGATTAACACATAGGATGCTTTTTATCCCGATATTCCCACGGGATCGAAACTTATGCGGGTGAAACCCCGGGGTGCTGCTAGTATACTATAAAAAATGTATACTATTATGTATACTAAAATGTTTATTTTTTACGTTATTTTATATAAATGCACACACTATGTTCAGCTAGAATATCGCTCAATTCAGCGGAAAGTTAGACTTACTCGCTTTAGTATGTCACATGGTGGGACGTCATTACGGCATCCGATAGGTAGTTGCTGAAAATCAGCGCTGTTGACGATAGTTTCGTCCGAAGTCACAGTATTTTTGCTGAGCAGCGACCTTCTTGCACAGATGCGACGCACGGCTTAATTGTTGTTTGTTTTGTTACAAAAGTAGTTATACTAGTTATTTCGCCACACTGCAATTGGCATTTTTGTTTTTGTTATGATTGTTATTGTTTTGTGGCCATCTGCCAATATCGTCTTGTCAATGTCAAGTAATGTGAGTTGTCATTGGCCCCTGGCCTTGACATCAAGCAATAGACAAGAGTTTCAACATTTTTTATGACTGAGTACGAGTTTTTTGACTTCTGTATCTTGTCTTTTTTTTTACTATTATTTTTTTTTAGTTGTAATTGTGCGTTTTGTTTGTGCAGAATAAAATAATTTTTTTTTCTTTCTATACGAAGTGTAAAACGAAAATGTAGTACCATTTCTAGACTTATTTGTCAAGCTGTCAATGGGGAAGGCGAAGCCGACAAAAGAACTTGTAAAACTGCTAGTCACCAAGTAGATATTAAGTGGGGAAAGAGGGTAATCGATCTCCTATACCTATAATGTATAAGTCATTATGTAACCCCAGAAATGACGCAGCTCCTACACTAATCTACTGCTTTTGCGACTGCTTCTGCCTAGCCTTTTTCCCAACTATGTTAGGGTCGGCTCCCAGTCTAACCGGATGCAGCTGAATATCAGTATTTTACATGGAGCGTCTGCCTATCTGACCTCCACAACCTAGTTACTGGGTAATACTATGCCCCCGGGTTGGTAAGACTGGTTGTCAGATTTTCGGACTTCTGACGACCCGTAGTGACTGTCAAAGATTCACAAATTACAGCCGGGACCAACGGTTTAACGTGCGAACTAACCGCAGCAAGCGTAGCCTGGTCGATCGATCCGTGGAGCTGTTATTGGCCACAAGCCCCCTCCCCCATACACTAACGACTAATGGGTAATATTGCCTTATCGATCAAAGTCAAAAACTCTTCCGCTTTTAAGATTTATGTTCGCACTAGCTGCGCCCCGCGGTTTCACCCGCATAAGTTTATATCCCGTGGGAATATCGGGATAAAAAGTATCCTATATGTTTATCCTGGTAACTATCTGTGTGCCAAATTATTTCCAAATCCCTTTGTTCGTTTTTGCGTGAAAGAGTAACAAACATCCATCCATCCATCCGTACAAACTTTAATATCTGTGAATTTTCAAAACACTAGCTTCACCGGACCTTGACAGCTCACTGACGGTGTTGCCAGAAAACGTTTAGTGTCACTTTTACCTAAACTTTTACCCACTACTTGTACCTATGTATAACTCATTATAACAACGTAATCCACCTGTAATGTTCCCTCTGCTGGGACACAGGCCTCCTCTCTTCGAGAGTGGGCTGTAATCCACCACGCGGGTCCAGTGCGGGTTGGTAGATATCACATGTCTTCGAATTTTTGGTTCTAGGAAATGCTGGTTTCCTCACGATGTTTTCCATCACCGTTTTAAGAGCAGTGGTGATGAATAAGTCATTATGTAACCCCAGAAATTACGCAGCTCCTACTATTAGAAAATATTTCCTTATCGATCAAAAAAATAAAATCTTTGAATTTTCAAAACACACCTGAACTTGACTGCTAACTGACAGTGTTGCCACAAAAACTTCAGCATCACTTTTTTTCCCCAACACTACTTTCACCTACCGGGGTAATTTACCCAACAAAAAGGGTAATAATAATAAACTAGGGATATAAACTATCTAAGTCTTTGTTACCCCAGAAATGACTCCGTTAACGACTATCAATTCCATACAATGGTCTGCCGGTATCAAATGATTGGTTGTTGAAGCATTTCCTGTATGACTTCATAACTCATACATAACTCACAGATTGTTTCCTTTATAGTAAACATGTGCGTCGTTAGTGACTGTTGGTTTAAATTGACGGTTATTTTTAACTGGGGCAAGATCTAGGGTTTTTTCATGTTTTTGTTTGGTCATGTATTTCGATTTGAAAACTAGTTTTGTGTAAATGTGTGCAGACGCCACCACATCAAGCTACTACAGTCTCTCAAATTTCTTTAATAGATTTTCAACTTTATCGCTAAATCATTAGGTTCAAGGTTGATTGGGAAAATTTGACGCGGTCAGAATTATGGAACAGCTATTTTTTTTTTTAACTAAAAATTTATGGAAATGAGAGGTGGCCCTGATTCCCTTGTTCACATACTAAACTAAATTTAAGTTCTGTGCATCTTTTTCTTTCTATTTCATTAAGAAAAGGACAGAAGATAAAATATTAGTTTACTCCTGTCAAATTAAGATACTCCATAGACAGATTAGACGTGATTAAAAACATGGCTGCTAAAAATACGTCAATTTACGTCAGGCGCTGACTAGTTTGACAGGACTAAACTAATATTTATCTTCTGTCCTTTTCTAAATTAAATAGAAAGAAAAAGATGCATTGAACTTAAATTTAGTTTAGTTTGTGAACAAGGGAATCGGCGCCTATTTTTGACAAATTTAGTCTGAGATCAGACTGTGAACGTTCTTAAAATTACGTTGCGCGTTGATGTCCCTGCCACCCACCCTGTCACCGCATTAATATCCCAGACTAGATCAACATAATATAACGTCGTCCTTTGATAACCGTGTCCAACATGTAAGTAACACAGTTCTTCACAGAAACCACTCCTGCGCATGTTTTCCTCGTGTATTTATAGATAAAATAATATTACTAATAAATCAGTACTTAACCTTCTCAGAACATGAAGGTAAGGTAAGTCATCGTTATTTTTAATCAAGCTATTTGTCACTGCACTTGCGCAGGCGGATTGCATCCAGTGATTTAGTCATGATTAAAAATTCTATGAGATAAACATCCCTGCATCACCAAAGTTGAGAAACAGCGCCATAAATGCGTAATATACTATCAATTTCAATCTGAATCATTTTGAAGGATATTGCTAATCCATTGCTTCATATGTTCGAAAAATGTTTCCGCTCAACAAAGTAAATAACGCAATGAATGTTGTTGAACTGTCAAAATGAAACCTACATAATTATTGCTACTGATTGTGCACGCAATTACCCCGCTGTTGCCTAAAGGCCAGCACACACCAACGGACGGCGGGAGACGGCTTCGAGTTGGATTTGCCGCCGACCAACGCATCTATGTAGCTTATTTTTTTATTTTTTTACATACTTCTTTGATATAATCTTTTTATTATTTGACATTATATACAGACAATTCTAATTTCAACTCTTTATTAGTTAGTGGTTGTCACTTGGTTTTAATAGGGTTTTATATTTTATCTATCCTTTTGATAGATTCTTCTATATTTTGTAAATGTGAGGACTTTGTAGACTTTAGATCTGTATACCAAGTTACCAATATCAAGTTCTATATCTATAGAAATGAAGTTCTGGGCGTAACCTGCAAAATAAATAATACACAGGCTATTTAGAACTATGCACCTAAAACTAGAATAAGAACTGGTTTTGCAAACCTGTGCACCTTAAATCTATGCATAGCTGGACACAATGCATAATATTAACTGTATACCTGACCGAGGTTAGAGGCGCTCGCGGCTAAATAGCCACATGAGACGGTCAAAAATTAAGCTACGTTTGCTGCGGTCGTTTCGCGGATGGGTGACCATCTTTACATAAACCCCTCCGTGCCTCGGAAAGTAGTTTAGTCCCGGCTGTCATCCGTGGATCTTTGACAGTCGTTCATGTCGTCAGAAGCCCGAAAGTCTGACAACGAGTCTTACCAAGGGGTATCGTTTTACCCAGTCACTGAGGTCAGATAGGTAGTCGCTCCACGTAAAGTACTAGTATACAGCTGCATCCGGTTAGACCGGAATCCGACCCCAACATCGTTGGTGAAAGGCTAGGCACATGATGATGACTTTCGAGACTTTATGCCTAGTGGTTTTAAACGAAATAAAGTACACACAGCACAATAATCACAAAATTTATTACACATTACTTTTAAAATGGCGGCTCCATTCGCGGTAGTCAAGTATTACGGGAACGGTCGTGCGTTAATAACATTCCGATCGTGTGTAATAATAACGCCTTGAGAAAATACCTGTGGACCTGTTGCTTTGCAGTGCAAGTATGGCTGCCAAGCGCTCACTGACATTTGCATTCGATTAACCGTTTTGGCGCCTTGCGCTGCCATTATGCGGGCCTGCGTCATTTGTAATTTAAAATTGCAGATTTTATAGTTCTTTTTTTTAACATGCAACATTTATTTCATATACATTTAAATGTTTATAATCATCATCTGCCTGCCTTTTCCCAACTATGTCGGGGTCGGCTTCCAGTCTAACCTGATGCAGCTGAATACCAGTATTTTACCTGAAGTGACTGCCTATCTGACCTCCACAACCTATTTACTGGGTATTACGATACCCTTTTGGTAAGACTGGTTGTCAGACTGTCGGGCTTATGACGACCCGTAGCGACTGCCAAAAATCCACGAATGACAGCCAGAACCAACGGCTTAACGTGCTTTCCGAGGCACGGACATGTGAACATTAAAATGCTTTTATATACTTACATTGTATAACACAACTAACTATTTACACTAACTACATATACAAATAAAAACAAAAGGACAACCTAGGCGTCGAAGTAATCGTCTGCATCGCTGTTTTATTAATTGTGAAATCATTTTATTGCCTGTTGCTACAAGGGTAAGAAACTAAAATATGCTAGACTTTTTTAGTAGGAAAGTCCCTTCAAAAATACTATCGATAAAAAAACTTGCTGAAACTCCATAAGGAATCGAAGGGATACCGAGAGAGAAAACCGAGTGCTGCCGCACCGTTGCGCCGCCGCCACTAGGTATCCAAAATATAAAATAAGAAAAAAGGGCTACAGCCAGAACAATAGTAATTGTTACAGATTTACCCGAAATTTAATTCATTTTTAACCTGGCAACAATGGAAGGGCCGAAACAATCGTACTCTGTGGTATCACGTAACACAAAAGAGTTTTTAACACAAAGTTATCATTTCATCGCTTTCTAAATAACCGCAATTGTATTTGAATGCATTGTTTTTATTTTCCGTGTTAAAAGACTGTAAATATTAGAATGTGTACTTTACTTTCTTCTTATTAATATTGTGGAAGAGCGGGAATACGTATACAGTTTATAAACGATTGGCTAGTCGTAATTTTTTTTAATGGCATCCCGAGCATGCAACACAAACACAGCTAGATGGAGGGACGGCCTTAAGAAGGTGGCTGGAGACAGACTGGATGCGGAAGACGGAGGACAGAGAAACACAACACCCTGTCCTGCCCTGTCCTGAGAGGCCTATGTCCAGCAGTGAACCGCGATAGGCTGAGTTAATTGATTTAAATACCCCAGGTCCTTAAGCGAGCATTTGCGTTGGAAGTGCTTCCATAACTTCAAAATGACATAACGAGGTATGTAAACTGCAAATCGCAATACCAATTTACATAATCATAATGTATAAGTAGATGGAATCAGCCCATTAGGCGCCATTACCATTGATTAGCCCAGAATGTATAAAGTTACTTACATTTCATATTGCTTATTGCAAGTAACGTGATTTGTGGCTTGTGGTTAGCGTTAAACTACTTGTACAAATTGTGAACAATAAGATCACTTCGTCAAGTTGGCTTTAGTCTCCAGATTTTTAATCTCAAGTCAAAGTTTAACAAAATGGATATGTATTTAATGGAACATCAAATAACTTCCATTTTGCTCTTCTATAAATCTAATTGAACACTATAATTTAATAATTGCACCTGTTTTTGTAAACTTCAGATGAGAGCAGTGGTGGCTCAGTGGTAACGGCCCCGATTTACGAGTCGTAGGTCTTGGGTTCGATCCCACACAGGCGTTTTACTTTGTGTAAATTATTTCATCACCACTGCTCTCAAAACGGTGAAGGAAAACATCGTGAGGAAACCGGCATGTCCTAGAATCAAAAACTCGAAGACATGTGACATCTACCAAACCGCACTAGGCCCGCGTGGTTGATTACGGCCCACTCCCTCTCACAGAGAGGAGGCCTGTGTCCCAGCAGTGGGAACATTAAAAGGCTGATTATGGTAAGTAACGAGGTAGGCTTATGAATTACGTGAAGGTGAACATTTGTTTTATAAGACAAAACTTCGAACAACAATACTTCTACGAAAGTCTAGCAACTTATAATAATATGTTTAATCAATGAACTAGTCCCGTATCTGTAAATCAGGTTGCGATAAATTCCTTATAGCAATGCGGACCTCACCAATAGCTATGGTTGAATAATGGATTCAATGAATAAATACCTTCTATAGCAAATGAACACTTTCAATTACAAAAGTGGGAATTGGGAAAATTAAACTTTTTGCACTAGCAACTCCAAGGCTAAAACCGAATTCACGAACGCGCCCAATTTCGAAAATCGAAGCAAAAAAAACGCGGGCGGTTAGAATTACGTCATCGTTGACTTTAATATTACCAACTTTAATTTGCGTTTCCGAAACTTGTTTATCAAGCCTTATTACATTGAAATACGGTTATATTTTGACTGTGAAATTGGTTTGGTAGGTGTGTAGTTATCTTTGTGATGAGATATGACCGTAGTTGGGTGATCTCACTACGGCATTCGGAAAATTATTAATTAACACAAGTTTGAATCATTTTTTCTTGTTCCATGAAATCGATAAGGGCGTTATCTATAAATTGAGGAGCTAATCGATTATTATTATTGTTATTCCCACGATTTTCGAGGAAAAAGTTGTTATTTTCTCTCCAGAAAGGCTAGGGTTGTCAAATCTAAAAAAAGCAGCTCTAGCAATGGCTTTCATTTTGACAGTTCAACAACATTCATTGCGTTATTTACGTTGTTGAGCTGACGAATTTTTCGAAGATATGAAACAACGGTTTAGCAATATCCTTCAAAATGATTCAGATTGAAAGTGTGCTACGCAATTAGGGTGCAGGGTCTAACAAAATCGATTACATAGCTGTTAACTAAGCATACAACTACACCAAACTAATTTATATTGTACAAAGATAATTGTTGGGAAACAGACCATATATCCTAAAGACGTCGCATAGTCGAGCGAACCCCTCTGCCTCTCATACGGTGAATTCACTCCATATTTGAACCACGCCCGCACGGCAGTTGTTACGCGCGGCCTTGAATGCACCAATCACAGCGCACTAGACGTCCCCCGCGCACCGCAAGTTTGGCAGCTTTGTTTGTAAGTAAATAAATAAATAAATAAAAATTTGGTTTAGTTAGGTTATATGGTCTGTGCTGGGAAACGACTTTTATTCTTCGTGTGAAAAATCACTGTCCATGGTAGTGCGCAATGCAATGTAACGCACGCCAAACATTGTGCTTATAAGTGCATGCAACGGTACAGGAGTTGTGGGGATCTTTTTAAATTGAGTTATGAAACATTTCAAACTTGTTTTCGTTAAAAAAAACCGGTCAAGTGCGAGTCGGACTCGCACACCGAGGGTTCCGTACAAATTTGTAGGTATGTAACTAAAAATTTACTGTTTTCGCGATGTTTCCTTTATCTGTGCTATAAGACGTTGCTTCGTACCAAATTTCAAGATTCTGAGTTCCTGTGGGTTTTGATTCCCTTGCGAGTGTCGAAAATTTGCGGAAATTTGCGGCATAAAGGGCTGTATCTTTTGATTGCGTTGGCTTAGAAGGTTGCACAGCTCCAAGGGTCAGTAGACTTGAGTATTTGATATAAAATCCAGCTTGATACCTCCACGCGTTCCTGAGAAAAAGGGTCTTGACAGACAGACAGACAGACGGACGGACAACAAAGTGATTCTATAAGGGTTCCGTTTTTTCCTAACGAGGTACTGAACCCTAAAAACGTCAGAAAAAGTTGGAACTTTGACCTTATATCCGTAACCAGAAGGTTCCCAGTTAAGGTCCAATACAAAAAAAGTTGTACATCATCATCTGCCTAGCCTTTTCCCAACTATGTTGGGGTCAGCTTCGAGTCTAACCGGATGCAGCTGACTCCCAGTATTTTACATGGAGCGACTGCCTATCTGACCTCCACAACCTAGTTACTAGGTCATACGATACTCCTTCGTAAGACTGGTGTGTCAGACTTACAAGCTTCTGACTATTCGTAACGGCTGCCAAACACCTACGAATGACAGCCGGTACCAACGGCTTAACGTTCTTTCCGAGGCACGGAGGGGTCTTGGTATGTAAAGATGGTCACCCATCCGTGGACCAGTAACTGGTTTGTGCAGGTCAGATATGCAGTCGCTCCATGTAAAATACTGGTATTCAGCTGCATCCAGTTACGACAGGAAGCCGATCCCAACATAGTTGGGTAATGGCTGGAAAGAATGACTTCTCTATTAATCTTCATCTCGGTAGTCACCCCCTTTCTAACCTGTATCATCATTCACACAGTCCATCCATCGTTTCTTTGGTCTTCCCTGCTCTTAGAGCCATCGACATTCAGACTCGAAACTCCTTTAGAAATTACGTTGTTCGTTATTCAAAATCTTCGGCAGCCAGTCGGCCATGTTAGTTCTGAGGTTTTCGCGCATGCGCCGTGCACCAAGCGCATTCTGTCACGTTCCGTTTCACGTAGTTACTTGATTTACAAGTGATTGAGAATTTAGGTCGCAGAGAAAATGGACGCGTTTTTTTTCACTTATGTAATTTTACGGAGCTGTTTATAAGTAGTAAAATAAACACTACTTTGTTATTATTTGTTATAAATGTCGGTGTGAATTGGGGTTTATGATAACTGAAGGCTGAAGTAGCTAGTTGCGAATTTATTGAAATGAAATAGTTTTCATTTCAATAAATTCGTCGAATTTTTATAACATATAAAAGAAAGAATCAGAGAGAGAGAGAGATATAGTTTTCATAGTTTTCGAGGGTGCTGAAGCCAATAATGAGGTCAAAATAAAAATCCAAGACGGCGGCTGCAAAAATGTATTTATTTTTTGTCTTGGGTATCGTTTTCATGGTTTTCGAGGGTATTGAATCCGATAGTGAGGTCACAATGAACATCCAAGAAGGCGGCTGCGAATATTTGAAAATATTCGCAGCCGCCATCTTGGATGTTTAGGCGAAAGTTCACCTTAATTGCGTAACACGCTATCAATCTCGATCAGAATCATAAAAATAAAATACGTGGATACGGGTTCCCCGGGCAGGAACGAAGTTCAAAATGAAAATCTAAGATGGCGGCTGCGAAAATTTGAAAATATTCGCAGCCGTCATCTTGGATGTTCATTACCTCAAGCTCCGATAAAAAAGAAATTCGTTCCAAAAAATACAAAAAGTTTTATTGGCAAAAAAGAAAAGGTCATGACTCATGATGACGTATGCAGAGCAAACATGTTTTTAACAACCTGCTTACAAAAAATTTCGACGCAGGGCGGTTCAAAATTCATGGTTTGTGCACTGGTTAAAAATGTATCCTGTATAACCCGTCTGCCTCCAAAGCAAGCGTGAACAGGCATCTTCTGGGCACGCTCGTTCCATCATAGACCTCATCCATCGCTTTCCATCAGGCGTGATCGAGGTCAAGAGCTGAACCATTTAGCACAAAAAAAAAACTGGTAAAATAACTATTTTATTTTAACACATGCTATACAAAATTACAAATACGTTTTAATTAAGTAAGTATATCATCCATCATAATAACAGGAAATAATAATTACTATAGAACGTGTTGTATCAATAAATAATAATATTTAATTAAAGCAATATTCTAAATGGTTGTTTAAATATTTATTTATAGATAACTATACCGCTATATTTGTTTACGTAGGTAATATTCATAAGTTCCTTCCTTCCTTTGTCAGGTATTTAATGTCAATGTTAGATTTTCAATGAGCTAATATACAAGTAGTAGGTAAAATTGTATGGAACAGCTTTTCTATGTACTTAACAGTAGTTTTTTTTTAATGCCAATGGGGCCAATCATTTATAATAAAATTCCACATAATCTCAAAGAACACACCCCACGCATATTTAAAACTAAACTGACTGGATTGCTATTACAAAAATGTCACTACTCTGTAAATGAATACTTGAATAACAAAGATTTATAACTGTACCCTGACTTTTTTTCTTGTAATTGGCATTAAATACCTTTTTGCAATAATTTATAATTTGATACCATAATTTTTAATGTAATGACTTTTTATTGTGACAATTTATTTATGTGTATTAATTTTTGATGTCTTGTTATTTTAATGTTTTTGCACGCCGTAAGGTAGAATGTAGCGGAAACATTGTATTCTGTACCATCTCAAACCTGTACCTACATTGTTGGCAAATAAATATTTCTGATTCTGATTTATTTGATTAGCAGACAAAACGAAAAACCCGTCCTCAATTTAATAACAGATACGTACTAGAATATTGACAATCTTTGAATAATAAAACGCATGATATTACAGCCGCTAAAAGTCTCCATTCGCAGACCTTTACATACGAGAAAGTTATTTTATTGCAATATCTGACATTATTTGATATTGCAACACTTAGTTTTAGCGCGAAAACCTATGTTTGCGTAATTGAATGTGTTGCGAGAATATCTAACGCATACATAGGTTTTAGATATCATCCAGTCGGTCTGTAGCTTGTGTGCTTATAACTCGGGGACCATTTTATCAGATTCACGTGATTTTGTAATTTTCTAGAAAGGTTTTAACTTAGAGTAACATACTATACATTGAGGTAGCTAAAATTAACGCAAATAGTAGATTTAGAGTATTAAACTTTTAAATAGGTAGGTTTGAAATCCAATACTTTGTCCATCTTCTCCATAGAGATCTACGCTTTGGAATGGGCAAACTAGCTTCAACTTTCTGACTAACTGACCGACTATTTAATTTTGACAATTCAAAATTGCCTGTAAATGCTTTTTTTTCTATTTTTTTTTTTTAATAAAAATATAATACCAGTCGACAGCGATGCGGAGGAATATTCCGACGCAATATTTTAGTTAATAATAATAATACTTTATTGATACTAAATATCTTTTGTTACCATAAGTAGTAAATGTAGGCTACAAAAACAATTGGTTATAAAAAGGTTTCTGGAATGGTGATAACCATGCCTCCTAAACTATTATAATTATACTATAGTTTTTTAATAGTTTTAGTTAGATTAGGATACAATAAATGCTTTACGTTTGATTCAGCACCTTAATTGCGTAACACACCATCAATGACAATCGGAACCAATTTGAAGGAAGCTAATCCATTGCTTCATAATTTCGAAAAATTTGTCTGCTCAACAACGTAAATAACGCAATGAATGTTGTTGAACTGTCAAAATTAAAGTCATTCCTACTGTTAGTGTGTTAGTCACGTACCCCGCTGTTCCTCTTACCTCTATAAGTCTACAAATTCAACCATGATGTGATAATTACGAGTTATTTTACTTTATAATATGGGCAATACCTAAAGGTAGTACCTATTATAATAATAACTTTTATAGCACATTCTTGCAAACAGTAAGCCGACGTCATTTAATGAAGAGAGCCAACGTAAAGAAAATGAAAAAGTGTAACTGCACTACTCCAGTTAGCCGCGCTACCAACCTTCCCTGAATTTTATAATCACGGTTTTTTTGAGTTCCGTAGCCAAATGGCACGGAACCCTTATGGATTCGTCAAGTCTGTCTGTCTGTCCGTCCGTATGTCACAGCCACTTTTTCCGAAACTCTAAGAACTATACTGTTGAAACTTGGTAAGTAGATGTATTCTGTGAACCGCACTAAGATTTTTTAAGAATAAATTTTGGGGGTTCCCCATACTTAGAACTGAAACACATTTTTTTTTTTCCATCAAACCCATACGTGTGGATAGGTCTTCAAAAATGATATTGAGGTTTCTAATATAATTTTTTTCAAAACTGAATAGTTTGCGCAAGAGACACTTCCAAAGTGGTAAAATGGGTCCCCCCCCCCCCGTAACTTCTAAAATAAGAGAATGATAAAACTAAAAAAGATATATGATGTACATTACCATGTAAACTTCCACCGAAAATTGGTTTGAACGAGATATAATAAGTAGTTTTTTTTTTTTTATAAATCGTAAAACGGAACCCTTCATGGGCGAGTCCGACTCGCATTTGGCCGCTTTTTTAATTTAATGCATTTCCGTTTCGATCATGCATTGAAACTCCGAGCATACCCAGCGTTAAAGTCCGCTAATTTGGGCTTCATTATGAACCCCATAACGTGAGCATCCACGTCAGCTCTGGCAACACCTAGATTTCTGGTGCATGTGTACCTTTTTTGTCCGTGAGTCGACCTGCGGAGTAATATCGTAACACTCTTTCATTGGTAATGCCAAACCTTTTGACAGACAACATTTATTGCGTAATTTACGTTGTTGAGCAAAAGAATTTTTCAAAAATGCAATTTTACTAAGCTATAAATTATTAGCAGTTTCCTCCAAAATCTTTCGGATTAGGAATAAACATTGGTTACGCAATATTAGGGTGCAGCTCTGAGGAGCAATTCTCGTAATTTTAAGAACGTTCACAGTCTGAAGGCTAATTCTCGTAATTTAAAACGTTCAAAATCTAGCAGTCTCATCTCGGCGACAAACAAAAAAGGTCAAAAACTTGTCAAAATGTAGGGAAATTAGGGGTATTTTTGACAGATTGAGATTGAGATCAAACTGTGAACGTTCTTAAAATTACGAGAATTATTACCTCTCACTCAATCTGTCAAAAATATCTCAAATTTCCCTACATTTTGACAAGTTTTTGACATTTGTTAAATTACGAGAATTGGCCTTCTGATCTAGACCTCGACCTTGTTAAGGGTATTTTTTTTTTTATTTCCCGCGAATCTTATCGCAAGTTGCAGTAAACCTACTGCATTTATACTCTATGGTACAGCATCACGAACCGTTTCTAATCGCGACCTTCAGCTGATAACGTTGACATCACCTCTCTTTGTATTGTTCATACGGTTTAGTCTCTCACCGGGCTTGGGGACGTGTTAGAAACAATAACCATATTTCATGACCACGACTATAGAATGTTCTACATTCCTGTGGCATTAAATTTTTGTGAAATACTTAATTTGCATTTTTCATGTTGTCATCATTACACTGTGCACTGTAACTAAGACATTCATTTACTTAATCAAGATAATATTTACATTATAAGTATACGCTAAAATTTAAAATAATAGTATTTACATGTGAAAAAATAAGCAAAAGAATCATAGGGCATCAAAAAACTCGGCCGCACCGCTGTCAACAGGAACAGTGCCCAATAGGCTGGAAAGCATTACCATTTGCATTTTGTTAGCGAGACTGCGAGATGGCGTCATGTTCATTTTTGCTAAAGTGGGCCTTTTTGGTGCATCCGTGAGGCACACTTTCCTGCTAATTTCTTACATCGGACTTTACACTTTCTATTTGATTTTTATTTGTTGCTATCTGATGTATGTGTTGTGTATGGTGTGTTTTTTAGTGTGTGCTAAATAATTGTATTTTCTTCCTTTCTTCTTTTCCATGTTATACGGTTTACACAAAGTAAAGTGCCTCCTTGGGTTCGTAGGTGTAAAATGTACTTTGTGCAATCACTACTGCTCTCAAAACGGTGAAGGGAAACATCGTGAGGAAACTAGTATGTGCGGGGTGGAGGTCTCATGGACCGCTACCCCGCACTGGTAGATTACGGCCTACTCCCTCTCACAAAAAGAGGAGGAGGCCTGTGTCCCAGTAGGTACTCATTTAGGTTGATTAATGATTATGCTTATTGGTATTTCCACCCATTGCAGTAATGACGTGAATTTATTTCTTGGAACATAAAAAAGGGTACTTAATAAAAAACATAAAACCTCAAACGGCGAAAAATTCCAACCTGAATGGGAGTTATATGTTCGAGCCGTTTGGGGTTGAAACACTAGGGCCATGGGGGTCCGAGTAACCACTTGGTTTTTCGAGATATCGCCAAGCGATTAGTCGACTCAGGAGTACTCAGGACTCTTCTCGTGACCAGAGGGCTGGCCTGTTTCTTGGCCAAAGAATTAGCATCGCCATGCAACGTGGCAATGCTGCCAGCCTTTTGGGCGGTTCCTGTTGAAAGCGATGCGGACGAATTTTTTGATGCCCTATGATTATTTTGCAAATTTTTTCACATACAAACATTATTTTAAATGTTAGCTTAGTTATTGTAAATAAATATTGATTAAAAAAAGGGTTAAAAATTGTCTATGTTACATTTTTGGCGGTAAAAACCCAACATGACGGAAGGTCAAACAGCTGACTGCATATCTATTTTCGTAATAATAAAGAAAGAAATGAGATAAGTAACCTAAAAACCTTTCAGAATGAGCTCATCTAATGTTATCAGGCTTAAATATTTGAACAATGCCAAGGCTGTGTGATAGTGAAAAATGATAATAATTAGCTTAGGGAGATAATATGACCATGATCGTTACATGTAATTATTTTTTAAGTACAAAGTTTACCTTGCAGCGTTTTTTAAAAAGAAAATGATACTTCATCATAACATAAGATAGTGTCCGTATTTTATTGAGGTGCTCGTGGCTATAGATCAGAGGGGCAATTCTCGTAATTTTAAGAACTTTCACAATCTGATCTCAGTCTTAATCTGTCAAAAATATCTATTTCCCCACATTTTGACAAGTTTTTGACATTTGTTTGTCGCTGAGATGAGACTGCGACTAGATATTGAACGTTTTAAATTACGAGAATACGCTTTCTGGTTAAGCTACGCTTGCCGCGGTAGGTCTGTGGATAGGTGACCAATCTTTACATACCGAGACCCCTCTGTGCCCCGGAAAGCACAAGCAAAAACACAGTCGTATGTCGGCAGACGGTCTGTGCATTAGAACCTGTTTCTAACTCAGCCTAACTGTAGACTGTACCATTCGGGTCAGTGGGCAAGCAGCCCAGTCGCGGTCACTGCAGTGTGTTGGTACCCGGTTTCTGATGTTACGGCTACATTCTCGCACTGATCGACGGCGACGTCTCACTGTACAACAGAGAGCGCGCGAAGTGTAGTTCGCGTTATAGCGACAATGTAGCCGTAGCATGAAAGGCTGTTCAATGTCATTTGATTTAGTTCCTACGTAGTGGCTGTTTTTTGGTTGGCCAATCTCACTCAAAATCATTGCTGGGACACAGACCTCCACCGGGTGAGAGGGAGTGGGCCGTAGTCCACCACGCGGGCCCAGTGCGGGTTGGTAGATGTCACATGTCTTGGATTTTTGGTTCTAGGACATGCCAATTTCCTCACGATGTTTTCCTTCACCGTATTGAGAGCAGTGGTGATGAAATATTTTACACAAAGTAAAGCGCAAGCTCAACACACAGGGGTATACCCTTTCCAATAAAAAAAGAATTATCAAAATCGGACTACTCTGTAAAATGTTATGCGTAATCATACATAAAAAAAAATATACGCGTCGATTTGAAAACCTCCTCCGTTTTTTTTCGCCTGTTAAAAAAGGAGACAATGATGATTTTAATGAGGGCGATAACTATGAGGGAGGGTGTCTTCGAGCCACCACGAGCCAATTGGCTGCTTCTAGATCTCGAGCTATTTAGACAATAGTGTCTGTCAACAAATGTAATGAGTTTTTCTTCTCGTGAAAAACTACGGTTTATTCGCCGTGTCGCAGGCATGGTCGTCAGTGTTACAACACTAGGTTCACTAAGGAAGCTTAATAATAATAATACTTTAGCGACCCCACGGACCCTATCTCTCGGGAGAAATCTTGTTTCTCACCTCTGGCTTGCCTTTATTGGCCGGCTGGAGTGAACACTGACGAGGAACAGACCTCCCACCTCAATGTTGCCTTTATTGGCTGGCTTGAGTGGAGATTCGCAAGAGCAAACGTGCTCGGAGGATGGAAGTATTTCAGTAAGTTGCTGGTAGGGATCATGATAAATGATAAATGATTTTATTTTGTAAGTAGGTTTGTACAAACACTTTTACACGTCAATCATATTTTTAAAACTAGATGAGGTCGGCGTTTCCTATCTGACTAGTCTGAGAAGAAAGGCCGAAACAAACTCAGACGTCACAGTCTCTTTTAAAGTCCAGACATAATCTTGGTCAGATCATATGAAGACCACGTAGGTCGATGTCTGAGATGGTCTTTTGAGGAAAGAACCACACAGATTGAGAGGACCTGTCCAGTCAGTGCACGCATTTGTCAGAAATTGTGCAGCTCAACTCAAAACTTAAGGAGCTCAACGATTCGACGAACAATACCAAAGAAAGGACATTTGGGTAGGCCACATTAATTACTCAAACTGCCAGACCATGACAAAAACTAAGAGAACAAAGAGAAAAATAATATAAATAAAATGACCCACGTAGTCTTCACATTCACAATAATTAAAATAATAGAATACTTAACAAAGTAAGCAAATGTCATAGTATATGTAAAATTCATTAATGTCAGTGTATATAAAAAAAAAAAAAAACAACAACAAAATAGAGCAAAAAAAAAAACATTCAATATGTAAAAAAAAAAAAAAAAAAAATGGAAGCAGCTCAATCCCAAGCCTTTTTGTCCTCGATATAATCCTTAACGGTATAAAAGGCTTTCTGGCACAGCTTACGTTTAATAAATGATTTGAATTTATAAAGGCTTAGATCTTGAACGGGGCTTGGAACTTTATTATAAAAGCGTATACATTGGCATCTGAACGACCCACCTATTTTCTTGAGCCTCGTTGTAGGTACAACAAATTTGTGTTTGTTCCTAGTATTTATATCATGGATATCACTGTATTTTTTAAACAATTTTATATTTTTATGGGCATATAAAAGATTTTCATAAATATATTGAGAAGCCACAGTCATAACATTAATCTCTTTAAATTTATCTCTGAGCGAGTGTCTCGGACTTAATTTATAAATTGATCGAACAGCTCGCTTCTGCAAAACAAAGATAGTCTGAATATCAGCGGCATTTCCCCACAATAGAATACCGTACGACATTACACTATGAAAATAGCTAAAGTACACTAAGCGGGCTGTCTCTATATTAGTTAAATTACGAATTTTTCTAACAGCGTACGCTGCGGAACTTAGCTTTTTTGACCGTACTTCCGGGATTGACCTGATAGCCGTGGAATACCTCTCCACTCCTCATAAGCACCTCAGGACATGTTGCCCCCTTGTCGCTACGACACTATGTGCTAGCGACCGTTTTCGGGGGCCCATTATTGAGTGTGCAAGTCATCCCCTGCCATTTTATCCGTGTATATGTATATAAAACATTCATCAGACAGGGGCCATAGTTCTTCCATAGTTATTGGTAACCCACCAAGTCCACTTTAGCCACCCAAACACATAGTCCAAATTTGTATTTTTCCATATCCTGCAATAGTCATACACTAACCGGGGGTTATCCTTGGGTGCACTTGCATAGTGCATACAGGGATAATCGTTGGTTGGTGCCAAATTTCAATAAGATTTCCTAAGGGGCCTCTGCGAGTTGGCTTCGGCCCCTCGTACGCCTTCCAAAGGACCGGGACCCCATGGTCCCGAGATATGTTAAAATATAAAAAATAATACTTTATTGATGCAAGTCCTTACAACTATTATGCTTAATATCTAGCTAAAGTTGACAATAATAAAGGCGCGCAAAAGTTGAAACCCTGACTCCTAAACTAGGAATACCAGTGACTTAACAGAAGTCAGTGTTCCACTGCCAATTGGATACTAAATACCCTATGGAAATTAAGAGGTGGTAAGCTGATATTACACAAAAATAATATGTTGTATTATGTTGTAATTTAAAGGAAAAACATTTGAAAAAAAATAAAAGCTTGTAACAAAATAAAAGTAAAAAATTAAATTAAAAAGTAAAATGACTGTGTGGTTGATTCTGTGTGTGTGACTGGGAATCGTGTGTATTGTTTGCGTTATGTGAGTGTGCGTGTGTGACTGGGATACGTGTGTATTTTGTGTTGTATGAGTGTGATACGAGAAGCCTAAGTATATTATGTGAATGTGGTGGTGTCGAGTCTAAGATTGTGGTTGAGTTAGTACGAGCTTCTTGACAGACAAGTTTTTTCTACGGCGCGGTTTATACGCCGTACCGTAAAGAAACTGTGCCTTGTACAAAGAGCCTAGCATCATCTGCCCGCCTTTTCCCAACTACGTTGGGGTCGGCTTCCAGTCTAACAAGATGCAGCTGAATACCAGTATTTTACACGGAGATACTGCCTATCTGACCTCCACAACCCAGTAACTGGGTAATACGATACCCCTTGATAAGACTGGTTGTCAGGCTTTCGGGTTTTTGACGCCCCGTAACGACTGTCAAAGATCCACAAATGACAGCCGGGACCAACGGCTGAACGTGCTTTCCGAGGCACGTAGGGGTCTCGGTATATAAAGACGGTCACCCATTTACAGACCAACCGCGGCAAGCGTAGCTTAACCTGTTCGATCGACCTGTGCGGCTGTTATTATTTAGGCACGGGCCCTTCGTGCACAACCAGCCTAAAAGTTCTAAAATATGGAGAATCGCTTAGTTCTCCATTTCGGATGAGCTAGGTCCAAGTTACGCTGGCCATGCTGTTCTCATCAAAGTCAATAGCTAAAGTATGACATCAGAGATGATTCAGTAAGCTCTACAAGGCTGGGTGACGGTGCTCGGTGAGCGCATACAATGTACTTTTAAAAGGAGGATATGTATTGTTTATTCAATTAAATCATTTATTTACATTTGACCTCTAGAATGTAATGGTGCGAAATCTAGAGTGCGCTGTCGACGATTTCGGGACGAAGGTGGTATTGACGAAAATCATTTCAACTGTCGTAGGGAGATGCTGAAGGTTTGACAATCATTTCATTAAAAAGAGCCTAAAAGCCCTATTGAGGATTCATCAGCATCATTTCAGCCGAAGGACTTCCACTGCTGGACATAGGCCTCCTCTAAGCACAACTTCGATTGGTTCTGCGCTTCTCGCATCCAGCGGATTCCTGCGGCATTCAACAGGTCCACCTTGTGGGAGGCCTTCCAACGCTACGTTTTCGTCTCCTGTGGAACGGAACCCTTCCTGTGCGAGTCAGACTCACTTGGCCGCTTTTTAGATTAGATGGAGAAGTTACAAAAAATACTAGTAAGTAGGTAAGTACAGTGCAACCGTCGTGACCTTTGATACAAACTCTCAAGGTTGTCAAATATCGTTGATAGCGATAACGCCGCCCATTGTATTATTTTCTTTATTTTTTATAATGCCTACCTTTTTGTTAAAGATTCAAAATGGCCATCATCTGGTTGGTGTCGTGTCGATGCCCCTTCCTCCCTGTTTTATTTTTTACTTAATGAATTTAGGTTCGTTATCAAGAGTGGAATAGTCGAAGCCATAGCCATAGAAGAAACTAGAATGAGGATGTATGATAGATAAAAATGTGAATGCTGTATCTATCACTGTTTCCGGCAAAAAATATCAAATGGCGTAAATAAGTTTCCTATACCTACAACGACAATAATAACTCGGATAACAATAGGTCAGATAGACAGCCGCTCCATGTAAAATACCGGTATGCAGCTGCATCTGGTTAGACTGGAAGCTGACCCCAACGTAGTTGGGAAAAGGCTAGGCAGATGTATTTCCTGTGCATGTCCTAAAGAAAATTAAAATCTAGATTCGACGTGATTTTTTTTGTGTAAATATGACAATGAAGAACATAATTTATCAGATTTAAAACAAGGCTTTTGTTATTTTTTCTTGGCCATGCGTTTATTTTTAAAGCTGATAAAACGAGTAGGCGAAATTGTAATAATATTTAACCGACTTCTAAAAAAGGAGGAGGTTCTCAATTAGGATGTTTGTTTTTTATGTTTGTTCGCGCATAACTACGTCGCTTGCCAACCGATTTGAAAAAATATTTTTTTGTTGGAAAGGGTATACTTCCCAAATGGTCCCATAAAAAATTCATCAATAACGGTTCAGTAGTTTGGTTTTTAAACCCAAAATTACTGGTAAAAATTACAACTTAAATGTGAAAAATAAAAACTTTTTATAAAAAAAACAATCCGTGAGATTGTGAGTCCAAGACGTTGCTGGCCTTCCTTGAGGAGCTGCGGGGTAATAGCGTTACACACTAACAGCAGTAATTCCTTTTGACAGTTCAACAACATTCATTGCGTTATCTATGTAATTTGAATATATGAAGCAATGGATTAGCTTCTCCTTCAAAATAATTCAGACTGTGTTTGAAAGTGTGTTGCGCAATGCTGGGATGGATCGAATAATCGGTTTTCCACCAGTGATTGGACATCAACCCGTATTACCTAACCTAGTCGCCAGTTATGCTTATTATAAAAACACGTTTGACCTTGATAAGTATGACGTAGGTATGGTGCATTAAATTGTTTCCACGAATGTCGATACTTAAATGTACGAGGGGCACACCCAGGACGGTCAGCCTCGCTTCCACCTTGCTGACTGGCTAATATTTACGCAAAGGCATAAGCTGTTTTCATTTTCTCACACGGGGGTAGGCAGAATGTACCAAACACCACCTGCCATCCTTACATATCCTATAGCCTTTTGCCTCGTTTACGTTCATACATCTGGTCATAGGCGCACTGACCTTTCTGAGGAACATCACCATAATATGGTGATATCTTAACCTAAACATACATATTATGTATGTATAGGTTAAGATATTTATTATGGGCCTGCGTTGCCTGAATAAATAAATAATAGTTTTTCTAGGGCGTCCCACTCACATATGCCTTGTAAATACTTGTAGTTGTCTCCTTTCATTCATCCTCTCAACATGAATAGACCATCTAAGCATACTTTTATATACATAATTATAATGAATGAATGCAAAATATTGGAAAACATTTTAAAAGAGTAACGGTGGAGTTTCTTGCCATTCTTCTCCATACGAAAACTATCTTTTGGAAGGGGCGACTAGAATCAATTCTATTTTAATGTAATTTTTGACGTTCAAAAGTGCCTTTTATGGTGTGCCTATTTGAAATAAATGATTTGCTTTAACTTTTTAAAATTTTTGGAACGAAGTTCTTTTACGGAGCTTGCGGTAGGAGTGAAATGGAAGAAATCGTCACGTAACGAAAAAACGTTATGCTCCTCCATGCGACTTTTCATTTATGTAATAGAAAAAGACAGAGAAAGATAGTTTACATCATAGACTATATATACACTTATAAACTGGTTTACATGGGTATTTTCGACGGTACTGAATCCAACAGTGAAGTAAAAATGAAAATCCAAGATGGTAGCTATGTGGGAGGTGTGTTCTTCCCGCACGTGTGCGCTGGATTGGAGGAGACCGCCGTGTTCAATAAAACTCCTGGTTGATTGAAGTCTATTTATTTTCTTGTTGTTCATGCGAAGTCTTGATTTTACTGATTACAAATTTTCGAAATCACTCTACTAATATACAATTTTACGTGGGCGCAAGTAGTGGCAGGGGCTATTACTTTTATAATTCAAAAAATCAATCATAATCATCTTCGATCGTGCTCCACTATCGATCCACCAATCACGATCGTTCGCCTGTATGCAGGTTCAAGACAGGTTTCGACAGGTTCGAACCTGTCGATAGTGGAACACGATCGTACGAAACGTAAGTAAGTAAGTACAAATCACAACTTAGATAAACTTATACGCTATTTACATGTTGTCTTATATATTACGACGTTATGTGTGTGGACGTCCTGCACATTCCTCCCGCCGTGCGTCGTCATCTGCTGCTGGCGTCGCAGTCGTAGATGGTGCAGGATCGTCGCTCTCGATTGGTAGCACTATTATCTTCTTCACTGGACGTCGTAGGGTGCCTCCTTTCGTGGTGACGTCCACCGTACGCACAACTCCATCTGGGCCGGGAAACGTGGCACAGATGCGTCCTCTGACCCACATGTTTCGTGGGAGGTTGCCGTCCACGATGAGCACTAAGTCGCCAACTTTGGGGATCTGGCCTTTGGTGTGCGGTTCTCTGCGGTTCCGTAATTCTGGAAGATATTCCTTAAGCCATCTGGCCCAGAATATATCGGCGAGTCTCTGAGCTGCACGCCAACTGGCTCGTAGATGTAGGTCACTGTCGCAGAATTCTCCTGGTGCCGCGACGCGACCGGGACCACCCAGAATGAAGTGATTGGGTGTTAGAGCTTCAGGATCTTCGGGGTTCACGGACACGTGGGTAAGTGGCCGGCTGTTTACTGTGTGTTCGGCTTCGGCGAGTAGCGTGTGAAGTACTTCCTCGCTCGGGTATCGCTCATTTAAGGTGGCGGCGAGTGCGTTCTTTACGGACCTCACCATGCGTTCCCAGGCGCCTCCCATGAATGGGGCACCAGGTGGAATGAATCGCCAGTCGATCATTCTTTTTGAGGCTTCTTCTGCTGTGGCTGCGAAGATGGCGACCCGTAGTTCCTTTTCAGCGCCGTGAAAATTAGTCCCGTTGTCGGACCACAATTGTGTTGGGCACCCTCTGCGTGCTATCATGCGGCGCAGTGCCATGATCGCCGAGTCTGTGTTGAGCGAGGCTACAAGTTCCAGGTGAATAGCTCGCGTCGTGAGACAGGTGAACAGGGCAACATATCTCTTTTGATGACTCCGTCCCGACGTGATGGTTAACGGCCCGAAGTAGTCCAGCCCAACGAAGGTGAATGCTCTCTGATGGTGTGCTAGTCGACAGGAAGGGAGGTCTCCTGTCATTGGCTGTGCTGGAGAGGCTGCTCTTATACGACACCGTAGACATTTGCTGATTATGTTCTTGACAGTCGGTCGTAGACGGAGTACCCAGTGTTGCTGGCGGCATTCGTTGACTGTTGTCTCGGTGTTCGCGTGATGCAATTGGCGGTGGATATATTCGATCCACAATCGCGTCGCAAGGTGATCTCCGTCAAGAACCATTGGATTTTTCAGGTTCTCTGTGATGTCTGTCATGGCGGTTATTCTGCTCTTCAGGCGAATCTCTCCTTCTGAGAGTTGTATGCTGATTGCGTGCAGGCGACTGCTTCGAGGTAAGGTCTTCTTGTTTTTCAGAGCTTCTATTTCTTCCTGGAAAGATTGCTCCTGTGAAGCTCGTAGGATCAGATTTTCGGCCTTACGTAGAAACTCAGCGGTGAGAGGAAGGTAATTGTTCGTGGTTTCTCGCCTCTCTTTCGCTTTGATTGGCGGTGTTTGTTTGTTCTTTCTCCAATCAGGGTCTGCGCTGCTATTTCTTTTAGTTCTTTTGTAGTTGACGTTGTGCCTTGATTGATGGCAGAGGTGTAAGAACTGCAGGATTCGCGCAGTAGCTTGCAAGTATCTCTCCCAGCGTGAGAATCTATTGACGTTTGGTATTGCTTCGCTGATTTGTTCGCTCTGGATTTTGGTGGTTACGCTACAGGTTCTCTCTTCCCCTGTGATTATGACAGGGTTCTTCTCATCGGCTGGCCATGTGTCTGGGGGTCCGAGTAGGAAGTCTGGACCTTTGAACCATCGATGATGTTGACTGTAATTCTCTGGAACATCTCTTGTAGCGTCATCTGCTGGGTTCAATTTGGTCGGTAGCCAGCGCCATTCGTTGGTCGAGCTGTGCTCCTCGATTGCTGCGATGCGATGAGCGACGTATGGCTTGTAGGATCTGGCTCCGGTTCTGATCCACGACAGTGTAGTTCTGCTGTCGGTCCAGAATGTAGTTGACTCTGGCGTTCGTTCGTGTTCTTCTTTGACTGCTGATGCCATGCGTGCGCCAAGTACTGCCGCTTGTAGTTCCAGGCGTGGAATCGACATTAGCTTCAGCGGGGCCACCTTGGCTTTGGCAGTGATTAAGCAGACGTTGACTCTTCCATCTTTCGTGACTGTTCGCCAATAGATTGCAGCTGCGTACGCGGACTCACTCGCGTCCGTGAACACATGCAGCTGTAATGATTCTGCAGCACTGAAGTCTGGGTAGGTTCGTGGAATGGACATGTGTTCCAACTCTCTGAGGTGGGTGAGCCATTTCCTCCAGCTTGCGGCTAGGTCGCTGTCCAGGGCTTCATCCCATGATGTTCCACGTCGCCAAACTTCTTGTAGTATTTGTTTAGCTCTGATGGTGATCGGTGATACGAGTCCCAATGGGTCAAACAGGGACATTACTATTCTGAGAGCTTCTCTCTTGGTAGGCGTGTCGTTCTGTAGAATGTTCTGAGGTACACGCGCCAGGTTCAGATTGAAGGCAAGCGAGTCTATTGTCGGCTTCCAGATTAGGCCGAGGACTCGTTCTGTCTTGACACTGTCTTCTAGTTCGATTGAATCTTCGGTCTTGGTATCTTCCCCTAGTGCTTCAAGAAGGGCGGTAGAGTTAGATGACCACTTCTTGAGTTCAAAATGTGCTTCTCTGTGAATGTCGCGCACGGCTTGTGAGACTTTCACTGCTTCTTCTATTGTGTCAAAACTGTTCAGATAGTCGTCCATGTAGTGTTTTCTTTTGATGGCTGTGACTGCTTCCGGATGTTCATGTTGGAATCTCTCGGCGTTCGTGTCTTTCACGTATATTGCCGTGGCTGGTGAGCAAGAAGCTCCGAAGATCAGTGACTTCATGCGGTATTGTTCTGGTGGTTGGTCGTCTCTTCGATCGCCTCGCCACAGGTAGCGAAGGGCGTCTCGATCTTCGGGTCGTAGTTCTATTTGCAGGAACATTTCGGTGATGTCAGCGGTCACGGCGATTGAGTGTTGACGGAAACGCATAATTACTCCTGGCAGTGATTGTAATAGGTCTGGGCCAGTGAGTAGTTGGTCGTTCAAAGAGATTCCTCTAGTCTTGGCCGCAGCGTCGCAGACAATTCTTAATTTCTCTGGTTTCATGGGGTTGAAAACCGCGAAATGAGGCAGGTACCATGTTCGATGCTTTGATGTCGTGACTGGAGCTGGTTCGGCGTATCCTTTCGATACTAGTGCTTCCATTTGTTCAGCGTACCTCTTCTTCAGTTCGGGTTCTTTGTCTATCTTCTTCTCTACGCTCATGAGTCTGTTCAGAGCGCTGTCATAGTTGTCTGGCATCATGACGTTTTTATCTCGCCACAATAAGGCAGTTTGATATCTTCCTTCTGGAGTTCTATTTGTGTATTGCTGAAGGATGCGAAGTGCCTTCTCCTCAGGATCATTGATGGGTTTCTTTGGATTGATTTGCATGTTGTCCATCGTGATGTATTCCTTCACCAGTTCATGTAGGTCGTTGTCTGTGTTGGCATGTCTGATGAAGTTCACTCTGTGGCCAAGTGTTCGTGTGTGGCTACCATGCAGGACCCAACCTAGTGGTGTTAGTGAGGCCACTGGTTGGTTCTTCTTTCCTGTTCTGATCTCTGTTGCGATGAGTAGGTCCCAATTGTCTTGGCCAATCAGAAGCTTTGGTCTTGCATCTTCAGTTACTATGTCTCTGGCGATGTCATGAAGATGTTCACAGTCCTTGACTGCTTCTCCAGGGATCTTCTGTGCAGCCAGTTCTAGCTGCTTGATCGTTCTTGCATGTAGCTTGCGTTCAGATGTGTGAAGTCCTTTGATGAAGAAGTTCACTCGTTGAGATGACACGTCGACTGTGGGTTCGCCGTCGAAGGATGCTATTCGAAGTGGTTCATAGGATCCTTCTGCTCCTATTTGCTTGGCTAGGCTCTCGTCGATTAGTGTTACGGTGGAGCCGTCGTCCAAGAGTGCGTAGGTGTCTGCAGCTCCCGCCGGTCCAGAGAGGTGCACCGGTATTATCTTGAGGAATGATACCTTTGGTGTCCACATCGAATGGACCTTCTCTTGTTCTGGTTTGGGGCTGTCGGCTTCTTCTTTCTTCTTTGTTGCTGCACCAGTAGCGTGTAGCATTTTGTGATGTAGATGCACACAGTTGTCTATCTCGCATTTCTTTGGTTTACAGCTGTGTTGTTTCGTTCGGAATTTGAGGCAACGAAAACACAGGCGATGCTTCTTTGCGATATCCCATCTTGCGTCAGTAGTCGCCTTCTTGAATTGGTCGCATTCTACGATGCCGTGTCCTTGTTGTTCACATAAACCACACTTTGATTTGTTTGCTTCTTGTGTGGCATGTACCCGCTGCTGACGTCGCTGCGTGTTCTGATTGGTTTGAGTTGTTGCAGCGATGTTCTCAGGCAGTGCATACGGGCTGCAAATCTCTGCTTCGATCTTGATGAATCGGGTAAATTTCAGAAGATCAGGTTCTGTTCTGGATTGTGCTGCTGAGAACTGGTACCACTGTCTTTTCAATGTTGGTGTGAGTTTTTCAACAATGGCTTTCGTGACTTCTGGATTGAAGAGGTAATGTTCGCAGTTGAGTGCTTGCAAAGTCCCAACGATGTTTTCCACTTTGGTAGCGAAGGTGCAAACATCACGCGGAGATTCTGTGAGGCGTGGTAGAGTTCGTAGTCGCTCTATTTCAGCCATTGCGATGGAGTCTGGTCGGCCGAAACGTAGTTCGAGTGTCTTCATGACTTCGGTCGGGTCTGCGTTCACGATTAATAGACCCTGTACAGCCTCTTTTGCTGTACCTCGAAGGCTTCTTCTAAGTCTTGACATGTTCTCCACTGTTGTTAGTCGATGCGCTGTTTCACAGTAGGCGGCGCGGAACGTGAGCCAATCTTGATGAGCTCCGTTGAAACAGGGTAGTTCTGTGTATTTCATGGGCTGCTGATACTGTGCGGCGTGCACAGCTTGCGTGATTGCGGCAGCAAGTTCCTTCATGTCTGTCCTTGTTTCTTGGACAGCCAGTGTTGTGGGCTGTTGCATGACATGGGCTGTTGTTGTAGACGGCGGCACCCAGGGCGCGGCGGTAGTTCTTGTAGGGTAGCCGTGATGCGGCGCCGTAGTGTAGATCGGTTGCCATGCTGTGTTCGATGCCATGTTCATAGAGTTCTGTGGCCAGGATTCGCTGTAGTTCACCGGCGCTGGCGTCTGTTGCGGCTGTGCAGGCGCGGAGTTCTGTTGCCAGGCGGCGATTACTGGCGGCGGCTTCGGGTGCGGCTGTTCAGTCGCAAGGTTCGGCTGCCAGGGGGCGGGGGTGCTCACTGGCAGCGTAATGTTCATGGGTTCAGGTTCGGTGTTCAGGTTTTCAGGTGGCGGGTCCATGGTGCTGACTCCCGCCGGTAAGGTCGCTGGGATGTCCCAGGCTATGGCGGCGCTGGTTACTGGAACTGCTGGTTTGCTCGACGACTTCACCTCGGATTGATAAGGTCTGTTGGCGATGGCGAGTAGTTGACTTGATTGGAGCCAAGTAGTTACTCGTTGATCGTTTCCGTTTTCCGAGGCGACGGAGGATACATCTTCATCTGTAGATTCAGCTTCAATTTCGGCGAGGCGTGCGGCCGCTAACTCTGCTAATCGTTTTGCTAGCTCTGCCTTAGCCTTGGCTATGCGGCGCGCTTTTGAAGTTTTATCACTCTTCTGTGACGTAGGTTTGCTACGGCGACCACTTTCTTTGCGATCAGTTGTGACGTCTTGTTGTGGCGCGGCACGTTTGACTGTAGACGTGGTAGCAGCTGGTGCTTCTGAAGTCGCTGCTGTAGTCGTCTCTGTGGTAGCTGTCGTTCCAATAGCTTCCGTAGTACTCGTGTCGGTCGTAGTCTCTGTAGCGGTTTCCGTAGCAGTTTCCGTAGCCGTTTCTGTTCGTTCTGTAGCTGTTTCTGTTCGTTCTGTAGCCGTAGTCGATGCCTGGCCACCCCTTTTACCCGTAGACCTCGTTACCGGCATTGTTTCGGTAAATAATTCTTCTAAATATTCTTCAATAAGTTCGTTGGAGTCTTCTTAATAGTGATCTTCCTCGAATCCGGCTCTCGAAGGACCAATATGTGGGAGGTGTGTTCTTCCCGCACGTGTGCGCTGGATTGGAGGAGACCGCCGTGTTCAATAAAACTCCTGGTTGATTGAAGTCTATTTATTTTCTTGTTGTTCATGCGAAGTCTTGATTTTACTGATTACAAATTTTCGAAATCACTCTACTAATATACAATTTTACGTGGGCGCAAGTAGTGGCAGGGGCTATTACTTTTATAATTCAAAAAATCAATCATAATCATCTTCGATCGTGCTCCACTATCGATCCACCAATCACGATCGTTCGCCTGTATGCAGGTTCAAGACAGGTTTCGACAGGTTCGAACCTGTCGATAGTGGAACACGATCGTACGAAACGTAAGTAAGTAAGTACAAATCACAACTTAGATAAACTTATACGCTATTTACATGTTGTCTTATATATTACGACGTTATGTGTGTGGACGTCCTGCACAGTAGCTGCATTTTTTTAAAATTTATTCGTTGTGGGTGTCGTTTTCATGGTTTTCGAGGGTGCTGAAGCCGATAGTGCCTTATTACATCATTCCACATAGTTTGTGTTTGTGCCAAAATGAAAGGCAGAAGACTGGTTTGTTATTATTGTGTAAAAATATGTCAATTAATTCCTTTTACTCATACTGCAGGCATTTGCCTGATAACATTGTTTTACTCCAGCGTAGATAACGTGAAAGTATGGGTCAAGAGATAGGAAATATAATATTTATTGCACGCACAAAGAGGATCCTTTGTGTAGAGTATTTATTATTATTGTTAAGGTGAATGAATCTTCTTTCACAACTTTATACTTAGATAATTTTTTACTGCCTTGGGAAAGAAGGTGTTAGTTTTTATGAATGACACTTTTGTGTCAATTTGTCGTAAACTTCATGAGATCTCTGGTCCCTAAAGATTACTATTCCATAGACTACATGGCCCCGACTGACGAGTTGTAGATCGTGAGTTCGAACCCAAGCACGCGCTATACTTTGTGTAAATAATTTCACCACCACTGCTCTCAAAACGGTGAAGGAAAACATCGTGAGGAACCAGGCATGTCCTAGAACCAACAGTTAGAAGACATGTGACATCTAACAACAGACAACACAGAGAGGAGGCCTGGGTCCCACTAGTGGGGACATTATAGGCTGATATGCTAAGGTGGATGCTATTCTTTCATAACTTTGAATCTAAGATTATTTTTAATGCCTAACCCTGTGGGAAAAAAGGCGTCCAGGTTTAATGAATGACATTTTAGCGTCCATTTTGACAGCTGCTGTTGTTGTGTAAAAATATTTTAAAGTAGCTTTTGTATATAATAGCAAGGTACAGCCGGTCCATAAATTCAAGGTCGCTCAGCGAGCTATGGAACAGGCTATGCTTGGAGTCCCTCTGAGGGATGGAATCCGCAACGAGGTGATCCGGCAGAGAACCAAAGCTGTCGACATAGCTCACAGAATAAGCAAGCTGAAGTGGCAATGGGCCGCCCATATTAGCCGTAAAGCCGATGACCGTTGGGGTAGACGTGTTCTTGAGTGGAGAGCGCGAATTGGTAAACGTAAGATGGGACGCCCTCAGGCCAGGTGGAGCGACAATCTTCGCAGGATAGTTGGTAGCAGCTGGATGAGAGTTGCCGAAAATCGAGTTGAATAGCGTGCAATAGGCCTATGTCCAGCAGTGGACTGCTATAGGCTGATGATGATGTAATAGCAGTTTTTTTATATAATGCTACAACCTGTACCAACATAAAATTTTAACATAGGGGGTCCAGAATCATGTGCTGAATCCACATGGTAAGTGGGTAGGTTGTGCGTAATAGTCCCCTCTCACCCTGTATAAAATATAATATACATAGCTTACTGCAAAAATATCTTTTTGCTTTATTTTTTCAAGCAAAATATTATTACTTAGATTGTAACCATTATTATTTTAGCAATGGAAGCATCCCCCTTAAGTTGATACTCAGGACATCAGGAATTTATTGTAATGAATGGTTTTATTATGCAGCGATTGCGGTATCTCCTACTAGCTGAGTAGTGGAGGTCAGATGGCGGACACTACATATTTTTTTTTTATATGCAGCTGCATTTAGTAATACTGAAAGCGGACTTGAAGAATTTTAAAGTATCTTTCTCCAACACCCAGTGCCAGGGCGGTGCTTCTGATCAGACCATGCTACATTTTTTTTAGGTTGTCTTTAAAACGTTGCTTATCGCAACCGTCCATTGCGTCACCCTTTGAAAAATTTCTACATTTATACTATAATTTATATGGTGTACATAATAAACAGTATTCTATTCTATTTTCTATATGCTGGAGTGTCCTAAGTGCATGTTCACCTGCACCTCGGATGATCTAAATATACGACTGACTCCGCGATCAATGTGGCTACCTACTGGGGTTAAACTATATGAATACAACATAGAAGAGTACCATTGACATGAAAAGAAGCAGACGTATCTTACTTATACACTCTCCATAAAGTAAAAAAAAAAAACGTTTTTTGACAGCTGTCTTAGAACATACATATTCCAAATTACGTAATAGTTAACTTTAAAATAAATGTATAAACTGCCTTATCTTATTGAATTATCTTATTTATGGCTTCTTACAGACATTATAATACCGTATGTGTATCAATCAATGTATTGTGTGTTGCTGCAATCATTAGTTCCATCTGTCAAAAAACAGTTTACCCACTGGACAGGGTATAGTAGATCTAATACTAAGCAAGATACATTAGAGGTCCTTGTGAAAGATGATGTAGGGAAGTACAGACGCCAGCAGGTCAAGCTACCCGAAACTGTCAAATTTTCCCAATTAACCCTGAACCTTAATACTTTAGCGGTAAAGTTGAAAATGTATTAAAGAAATCTGACAGATTGTAGTAGCTTGATGTGCTGGCGTCTGTACCTACTATCATCTTATCAATTTTGTTTTGTATTTCTGTGCAGTTTATTGATGTAAGGTGAAAAATAGGATTGTTTTTTTTTTCCTCTGTTGTTATCCGCAATCAGTTTTACTTTTAGCGGATGAGTTGGAGGTAAACATTGGCGGGAGGAGCGTGACTCCAGCGAGCCATCTACTCATACATATTCGTGCTTAGGTCCACAAAGGTGTGGGTGGACTACACAATGTCTTTCCTTTTAAGTCTTTTCCTGATTGTTAAATAAATTATTTATTCCAGACATTATTATTTTTTCTTAATCCTAAAAAAAATTTTAAGGAATTCTTGGATTTGTAATCTTCTAGTAGGATTGGGAACCAGGCTTTTGGGATTTTCAGGAACCTCTTGGGGTTTCAGGGTTTCTGCAAAGGAACTTGGGGCAGGTAGGTTTTCAATCTGTATTAAATAAACTTTTTGGTAAACAAGTACTTACTAATGTTTTAAAAACAGAGTTACAGAGTTTAGGAAAGTTAACGAATACACAACAATATTCTACAGGTAAATTGAAAATGACGATATGATATCTGTCTGACATACTTGGTCAATAACATCAGTTCAAAACCGGCGAAGTATGTAAAACAAGTGCGTGGGCGGCTTACTATCTTGAATCATAGATAGAAATAACTTTTGAGACACCGACAGTAATGATTTGACCAATTTTCCCGCTAAAAAAATACCAAACAGGTTTCAATCCTGTACGGAGGCCTCATTGTTTACTTTTGCGTTAAAAAAAAAATGCCGCGTGTGCGTTCTACTTTCGTTCCACGTCCAGTTAGAAACTTAAAAAGTAAGCGAATACTACTGAAATTCGGCTTATAAAATTAAAGCAGGGGTAAAAGGTGAAAGGAATTACCTTATGAAGGGCGAATCTCGCTTTCCACGCCGGGAAATCCGTGCAGAATATGTAAAAATCCACAAAACTTTGACCCACTCACAACATAACTTTTAAACACAAAATACAACACATAAAACACTATTATCAACTAGATAACATTTTAAAAATATTGTTTAAGGCACTGTTTACTAGTTCTATTAGTAAATAAAGTTTGTTTTAACGAAATTATGTCGGCATTTCAAGTTATAACAAAGTTAAAGTTTGACAGTTCACGTCGAAGCCTCTCGCTCGCGATGTTCTTGTTCATTCGTTTCGACAGCGAAGTGAACGCGTCCGAACGGTCCGAATCACATGTTTGATTAAAGGTTTACAGTTTGATTTAATGAAATGCATATTTGTGCAACCACTCCCGTAACGAAATCGTCTATATCGGTAAGAAGACGTAGAGAGTAAGAAACTTTTTATTGTGAAAAATGTATTTATTTTAATTATTTATTTACTCTCCACGACGACGGAGCTGATTTCAGGCTTGCACCGCACATGAATAATTATGCTTTTAGTGCTCAACGAATCTAAAAAAACGTCGTTTTATTTCTGTCAATGGCTTGAAGTTGACAGTGACAGCATGATGTTTTAAATCAAATCTGATCTTGTGTCTCGAACTAACATGAACATAAAGCCAGGCGTACGGACGATGGCATATCAAGCTATACATTTCCAGTATTACCTGACCTCGCGTTGTATAGGATTTTCATACAGTGCGAAAGCTGACTTCTCATAATTATGTCGTCGTGTGTAATGTCCGGAATGAGCTACAAGTGAATGCTTGCAAAATTCAGAACCACCTTGGTTCCAACCAATCAACCTTTGATCAAGTTTATAATCAAAGCAATCAACACTCGTCAATCGCTTGTTCATTGTTATCATTCAATACTAGAAATAACCGACAAGGTGCATGTAATTTTGTATCTTGTACTTGCTCAGCATTCCGAACGTTTGTGCCCGGCCTAAGCTTAGTTTTCCATCAGTGAATAGATATAAAGATACTTATATTAGTAGATACTCTTCACCGTTTTACTAAGGAATTACAGACAAAATTATTTCTATTGTAAGAATCTCAAAAGATTCCTTGTCATAGGTCGTAGCCATTGCTACATCATACCGTCGTATCATTATTGTTGTATCATTATACTTCGTAGGGAGGGGTGAGACTGGCAAATGATGAGCATCCCTAATATTGCACACTCACATTTCACCTTAAAAATGATAAAATAGTTTGAGAATACAAATCTAGTTATAGTTGCACAACAATCTTGGCGCGTGGTCAAAATGGGAACTAACACCGCCATCTTATTTTCTCAATACATTTCACAAAATATTTTATTGCAGTTTTCAGTGCTACAACGATCGTTTGAAGCTTCAATAACATTGACACGCTCCCTCGTTGTTGGTAAACCTTTGAGATTACTCGTGAAAACTTGTATTGATATAACAAGGTGGTGCATTAGTTCCGATTTTAGCCATGCGCCAAAAGATCCTTCTACAACTCTAAGCAGTTTACAGCAGCAAGAAAAATCAAGTTGACCATTATTTTGACTGCTCAAAAGTCAAAACAAATTCTTACTAATCTGTGGTCGGTACTCTCATAGTGCGCTTCGGACCATCGGGCGGTTGCCGCATTCCATGCATAGTTTTTCCGCCAGACAGTCCGCGAAACCGGTCCTGCCGAGCCTTTATCCCCCCCTACACACGACAAAACGGTATTATACAGCATCCATTGCTTGTTTCATATGTTATGTCTAAAATAGCTTCGTAAAAAACAGGCAATAAACATTGTTTATTTCGATATTGTAAGCACTTTTAACATGCTAAAGACTAACTCAGTACAGGCAGATAGGAATGTCTAAGTTTGGAAGGTTAAAAGTAGTACTTAACGATTTTTTTCATCGGCATTTCGCGTACAAAAGGTTGTTTTATTACGTAAGCGTGCTGTAAGTTTGATAATGTATTACTTGCAGGTACTTTTATCGAGAGGTCAGAGACGAGAAAAGGCGGGAAATTTGAAAAATAATCAGTGTTTAATACATTTTTGAACTGAAAACTTCTCTAGACGCACTTTGCGCTCTTTCTGAACAGACGCTGAATCGAGTATACTCGGCTCCAGTCGATCGGTGACGCTGAATCGTTTTTACTTGGCTCCAAACGTTGTTTATGAACAAATTCAATCCAATTGTTCTTTTGCCGTAATAAACTGCGGTTGATTAGCCGTGTGTAGACACGGTTCTGTGTTGTATGGATCACTATAGAAGTTTGTTGACAGACACGGCGCCATCCTCTTATAAATTAATAAACTTATCCGATTTAAAATAGTACGTTACGATAAATTTATATATATATATAAATAGTGCATTACTCTTTGAAGGATAAAATCAGGAATGAAATTATCCGGAAAAGAACCGGAGTTATCGACATAGCTTGCAGAGTAAAACTGAAGTGGCAGTGGGCTGACCTTGTCTGTTGAAGGACCGATGGCCGGTGGAGCAGACGAGTCCTGGAGTGGAGACCGCGTATCGGCAAGCGTAGTGTGGGACGCCCCCCAGCTAGATGGACGGACGACCTAAAGAAGGTGGCTGTGGTAGACTGGATGCGGAAGGCGGGGGACAGAGTGTTGTGGCGCAGTCTGGGAGAGGCTTATGTCCAGCAGTGGACTGCAATAGACTGAGTTGATTGATAGACATTACGATTCGTGTGTAGGTAATAGACTACTTAAATGAGTCATACGTATCGTTTACTATTTTATAGCTCGTGTTACCTAAAACACACTTTTCTGTGTAAAAATGGACTAAAAGTGTGACTCAAGTTCGGGTTTAGGTCACACGTGCTATTAAATATATTTAAATTACATTATAAGCGGCTTGTGGCTAAGAAATAATAGCCGCACGGGTCGATCAGGTTAAGCTACGCTTGCCGCGGTTGGTCCGTGGATGGGTGACCATATTTACATACTAAAACCCCTCCGTGCCTCGGAAAGTACGTTAAGCCGTTGGTCCAGGCTGGCATTCGTGGATCTTTGACAGTCTTTACGGGTATAAACTGACGCTGAAGCTGACAAACAGTCTTACCAAGGGTTCGTGTTACCCAGTAACTGGGTTGTGGAGGTAAGACAGGCAGTCGCTCCATGTAAAATACTGGTACTCAGCTGCATCCGGTTAGACTGGGAGCCGAACCCAACATAGTTGGGAAAAGCCAGGCAGATGAGGCAGCTACATTATCAGCGAGTAACATGGGTTGTATTGTTTTAGTATATTGTGGTTTCTTAAGACTTCTGGGCGAACGAAGTCGCTAGCAGAAGTTAGTATATCACACAACTTTCACGGTGGTTTACCATACCATCAAGCCCGCGCGATTTCTCTGCGGTGTGGTTAGCGCCATACTATTAAGAAACCGTGTACAACGGCGCACGGGAACGATCTATGAAATCATCTATTCTTCCCATCCCCTAAAGGGGTTTAATATGTGATGAAAGTTTGTATGGAACTATATTTTTTTGAATGAGGCCAGCTCTTGGCCTCGATCACGTCTGAGGGAAAGCGATGGATGAGGTCTATGATGGATCGAGCGTGCCCAGAAGATGCCTGTTCACTCTTGTTTTGAAGACCGACGGGTTATACGTGGAAGGGAACACAGACGCTGGCACAGAGTTCCATACTTTGGCGGTGCGCATAATAAATGTGGAGGAGAAACGCTTTTTTTTAATGGCATCTCTCTAGTCTACCTAAGAAGTTCTCATCTGCTTAACCGGACTTGTCTGTGGGGGCCTCAATAAATTAAGGCTTCCAGCCAGTGGCGCAGATTCCCTTGTTCACAAACTAAACTAAATTTAAGTTCAGTGCATCTTTTTCTTTCTATTTCATTAAGAAAAGGACAAAAGATAAATTTTAGTTTAGTCCTGTCAAATTAAAAACATGGCTACTAAAAATACGCCAATTTACGTTCGTCGTTGACTAATTTGACAGGACTAAACTAATATTTTATCTTCTGTCCTTTTCTTAATGAAATAGAAAGAAAAAGATGCACTGAACTTAAATTTAGTTTTTTTGTAGTTTGTGAACAAGGGAAAAAACTAAGCGACTACACACTCAGGGCACAAACTCAAACTCAAATCATTTAATTTAACTAAACCATAATTACAGGCTCTTTTGAATTGTCAACGGGTCGGTCAGTCAGAAAGATGAAGCTAGTTGCCCATTCCAAAGCGTAGTAGGTACCTATGGAGAAGAACGGGCAAGAAACTCCATGGACACTCTTTTAAATCATAAAATTGTTACAAAATATTTGATCACATCATTCACCCCCTGTGGGGTACGGACCTCGGGTTAGGGCGTCATTGGAGGTGGGCAGAAAGGGACAGGCTGGATCGGAAGCGCTGAGTTCGACTGGTCGGTTTATCAACCAACTGTGGATGGTACTCTGCAGTACTTCTGGTAATCTGAGGCCTTACCACGAGCTCTTAACGCGATCCAGTTTAGGCTGTTGGAAAGAGACTGAGCTATACAAGTCGTCTAGCGCCATCTCGATCCCTGAGCGTAAACTGGATCGCGTTAAGAGCTCGTGGTAAGGCCTCTGGTAGTGAAAGCGATGGAGAAAAAACAAAACACAAAAAAACTTAAAAAACAAGTTTATTATTCATCTTTGGTTTTGAAACATTTAATAAATATCATAAGACAGCGTGTAGGCAAATACATTTGTTCTGCAAATTAAAATGTTCATATTATGCTTATGTATTAAAAACAAGATTTTTGCATATTGGCTATTTACATAGGGCTATTAAATTGCCTCAAGGGAGATGCGTTAAGGTAGCCAGCAGAATCCAAAAAAAAAGTTGTACAGACACAGCACATCAAGCTACTACAATCTGTCAAATTTCTTTAATCGATTTTCAACTTTATCGCTAAAGTATTAAGGCTCAAGGTTGATTGGGAAAATTTGACAGTTTCGGGTAGCTTGATATGCTGGCGTCTGTACCTAATTAATATACACATGTGTAAGCTAGTAGGTATTTAAAAAAAGTCCTTAAATAATTGTAAATACGTTTAAAATGAGATCCAAATAATTCATTTTTTTATTAAATATTTACATAATTCGAGAAAAAATACACTTTTGAAAAAAACAACTTTTTTCGCACCACTTGTTGATAGCTATAGTTCGGTCGTTGAGGGAAACCGTTCCTGACACCCGTCAGTGTGACAATTCTAGTAGCTAATAAAGAACAAATTCGTAAAACACGTATTCGTTTGTATGAAACTTCTTCGATGGCAATCTTAATGGCCTCGGCCCTGAATTCAGCTACGTGTTTGGCGCCATCACCAGCGTCCATCAGTTCCTGTAAGGTGCGAACCGAACACGTAGGACATGATCACATGATATTAAGTGACCCATCGTTTGTGGAACAGCTCCACATTTACACTCCAAGGCGGGGTCGTCTATGAATTTGTATGAAACTGAAATATTGATTCCTCAATTTTCATGATTGCATCTACCATTGTCTGTCTCTGCGTCACCCAAAGCTTGACTGGTAGAAAATACCTGTTTTTTTTTTATTGGCAATGGGCTCACTCTTGACCTCAACCCAGCCCAGAGGCAGGGATGAGATCTACGATCTATGCCTGTGGCATTAAGTGCGCCCTTTGCTTTGCTTGAAGTATTAAATGAATAAACTGACAGGTGTCAAGAACGCATAGTCTCGTCGGTCGAACTATAGCTTATTTTAAATATCGTAAAGGCTCACTTGAAAAACCGTATTCATACTTTAGACGCTACAAAATCATTTCAGATATGTTTTATACCTTATTTTCTTTATAATTATTAAACTAATGATGGAATCCTCAAATGTAGCTGAACTTCAAGTCGTTCATAAATATCTTTATTAAATGTCGCTACTATAGGTTAGGTACTATCGCCAGAATCTACATCTGACCACCGTAAGGACTATTCCTGCTTGCAGCGCATATTATTAGTCGACCTAAAAGGATCCTCTTTTGTTTTACTTACGGACGCAGCTGTAGTCATCATGTGCACGGGATTTTGTTTTCAAAATGGTCAGGTATAGGTTTTGGCGATAGTACATTTAAAAGTGGCAAAGACAGCAATACTTAGGGAGGGCGCCCACGAGCAAATTAGTTGCCCAGCAACTTTTTTGTCTCCGTCGCTGTCTCCTCACCGGGATTTGGACGATGCGCACACGGGAGCGACAGCAACGCTACTTTTTTGTTAAATTTTCGGTTGAGCGGCAACTGTTTTGTCGCCGTCCGCGCACTTGCATTGCAACCAATAGACGGGCGACAGTTGCGTCCAAACCCGCGGACAACAATGTCTCCCAGCTGTCGCGTCGCTACATGCGCGCACTTTCATACAAACCCGTAGACTTGATGTGAGAGACAAATTAGTTGCTGAGAAAAATGTTGCTCGTGGGAGACCACCCTTGTATGGAATGCCTACGCATCTGTAAAGCTGAACGGATGCGTACAGTCACGAGCAAAAGTATGTATACACTCGGCCTTTAATTTCCATTTTTTAAATGAAATTTTATGTTGTTACGAACATAGATTTTCGAACTCATAGGTTTTTGTAATGTGTCGTATTTCAACGTTGCGTTGCATGCGTTATTTCACGAAAAAATCGCAATTGAAAGTTGCCAAGTGTTGACATATTGCTCGTGACTGTACGCATGTTTTCTATGGACAAAAGCTGAACAGAGCTGAATAAGCGTGGTTAGTCCCTTAATGTTCATGGACACGAGCGGCAAACGTTAACGGCAGAGCGCTGTACTCAAATACACGATTGGTATGTTGCCGACGCGTCGACGGCTGTCGTTGGCTCTGCCGTTGACGCGTGTTTCTTGTCTGTATGAACATTTAACAGCAAATGAGATGTGTTTGAGAATTCGGCTGTTAGGGGCGCAATAGATGAGCTACAAGGATCTTGACGCCTGCAAATTAGAGTAACGTTATTATAACATATCTAGGTACTATTGGAAATAATGAGATAGACTAAAGATCATTGGCTCGGAAATGGTGAAACTTTATAGGATATTATGTCCCATGCTAGTTATACACAGACCATTAGGTAAACCGTTTCTTGACAGATGGAACTAGTGATTGCAGCAACACACAACACATTGATTGATACACGTACGGTATCATAATGTCTGTAAGAAGCCATAAATAATTCAATAAGATAAGCCAGTTTATATATTTATTTTATTACACATTTTAAACTGAACTTTTACTTAATCTGGACTATGTACAGTGAACAAAAGGGATAAGTATGCTGGGTCATCGGATATAGTTGAAGTTTAGTAAGAAACCGATGGCTGATATTGAATGATATTTAGTTTGATAAATGAAGTGTTTATTTTCTATTAATTAAATGCAATTTCATCCGAAAAAAAAACAATCCGTTTCTTGCTAAACTTCAACTATATCCGACGACCCTGCATACTTATCTGCTTTGTTGACTGTACGTTCTAAGACAGCTGTCAAAAAACGGTAAAACCAGGACAGGGTATAGAGGCCGCGTTCACAGCTGACGTATAGTCGGCCGGTTTTCCATACATTTTGCACCGGACGCTTAGAGGCAGCGGCCGACTATACTCTTTAATATGAACGGAGCCCTAACGTTGAAAAAAAAAAACTAACTAAAACACAAACCGAGGCACAACCAAATTGGAAATCACAAATACATTGTTCAATAAAATATGTTGAATCGGTAACTAAGCTTTGTACAGACGCCAGCACATCAAGCTACTACATTGTGTCAAATTTCTTTAATAGATTTTCAACTTTATCGCTAAAGCATTAAGGTTCAAGGTTCATTGGTTCTACCTATACACACACCACGCCACAGTACATCACAGTACACCACACCACACCACATCACATCACACCACACCATGCCACACCACACCATACCACTCCGCTACCAAACTTTGTAGGTATATATATTTTTTTTCTCCCTTACTCTATTCTCTTACCAAAGGTTAACCTGTTTATCTTAAGATTTAATATACTCAATCATTTATTTGGTAATCTGTGTGACAGGTTTTTCATAGTGCAGATACCAGTCTCCCACAAAGGATTTATCAGATGTAAGGAGCCTTGGTGGAAGAGAAATAAATGTTTATTTATTATTATTATTATTGGTAAAATTTGACAGTTTCGGGTAGCTTGATGTGCTGGCGTCTGTACTATGTACAGTCACGAGCAAAAGTATGTATACACCCGGCTTTATTCAAAAGCGATGTACTCCTTTATTTTTTATTGAAATGTTATGTTGTTACGAACATAGCATTTTCGAGCCCATAGGTTTATGTAATGCGTCGTATTTCAACGTTGCATTCGTTATTTCACGACAAAATCGCAATTGAAAGTTGCCAAGTGTTGAAATATTGGTGCTCGTGACTGTTCTTATTATGTAAACTGACTTATACCAGGTATAAGCAATCGAAATGACTGAAAACTTGAGAAGGCAGTGTTCTCATATTTTTTTACTATGTAAAAAAACCAAGAAATCACGAAAAAGGAAAATTATCCGTTCTTTACCTTTTTTCGAATTTATATCTATCTATTTATATCTACAAATGAATAAAATTGAAGTGTCTGACAACAAAAAAAAAAATTCTAATTTTTTGTCTGTCTGTTTGTTCCGGCTAATCTCCGAAACGGCTGGACCGATTTTGGCGGGACTCTCACTGGCAGATAGCTGGCGTTATAAGAAGTACCTAACTAACGCTGCTTTTATTTTAAAACTAGTTGCGCCCAGGGTAGCGGGATTGTCCGAAAGGGTTACCGCTGCCCTGGAACATAAAGGGCTAAGGAAGGAACACGGGTGGGTTTTAGTCAGTAAGAGTCTGACACTCCCTCCTGCTCCACCCAGAGCGGGAGGAGTCATTTGATGATTTCCCATCCTCAAAAAAAAAAAAAAACTAGTTGCGCCCCGCGGTTTCACCCGCACAAGTTTCGATCCCGTGGGAATATCGAGATAAAAAGTATCCTATGTGTTAATCTTGGTTATAAACTATCTGTGTGCCAAATTTCATCCAAAACCGTGCGGTAGTTCTGGCGTGAAAGAGTTACAAACATCCATACATACAGACTTCCACATCCTACTTATATTAGAAACGTGAAAGTTTGTATGGATGGATGGATGTTTGTTACTCTTTCACGCAAAAACTACTGAACGAATTTGTATAAAATTTGGCATACAGAAGGTTTATAACCAGGATTAACACAAGATACATTTATCCCGATATTCCCACGGGATCGAAACTTATGCGGGTGAAACCGCGGGGAGCAGCTAGTTTATAATATTAGTAAGATATTAGGAAAAGAATTAGGGTTCGCGCAAAAAACCCATGAAATCCAATATGAACGCGAACGATCTCGCGGACAGAGCTAGTTGGAACATAAATGTATGGAGCAGCTGACTTTGATAAGGACCTTGATCCCGAAGTTTTTTTGTCAGTTTTTTTTAAATTAAACCTTGTATGCAAGCATTTTATGGAGGGGCCCGTGGCTAAATAATAACAGCCGCATAGGTCGATCGGTCAGGTTATGCTACGCTTGCCGCGGTTGGTCTGTGGATGGGTGATTATCTTTACATACCGAGACCCCTCCGTGCCTCGGAAAGCACGTTAAGCTGTTGGTCCCGGCTGTCATTCGTGGATCTTTGACAGTCGTTACGGGTAATCAGAAGCCCGAAAGTCTGACAACCAGTCTTACCAAGGGGTATCGTATTACCCAGTAACTGGACTGTGGAGGTCAGATAGGCAGTCGCTAGATGTAAAATACTGGTATTCAGCTGCATCCGGTTAGACTGGAAGCTGACCCCAACATAGTTGGGAAAATGTTAGGCAGGATTTGGCTACGGTAGGTAGCCAGAGTTAGGATGGCTACGTAGCCAGCGACGTCGCCATGGCGTACCAAAGTGTTAGCGCTCCTAATCAGCAGAAATCGGTACATTTTCTTTGCTAATATATTTCGAGATGTAATAAAAGATTTTCTAATTAATAAAGTCTATGGAAGTTTCATTTGATTTCAAATTAATTAATTTTTGGAAAAGTTATCACGGTAGTCGTTAAGGATTATTTCATGTCACTTCTTTTTTAAATGAGAATGCTTAAGAGCTGACCTAACGCACAGTGACATGCAAAAATAAACCTTATTTCAATGCTCCAAAACTCTTTTTTAAACGCGATAAAATGTACTCTCCTCTCCGACTCGGGTGTAGTAAACAATTTCGCTAATTTAGCCTTTTATTCAAGACATTTTTTTTAAGATGTGTTGTAATTTTTTTTTTTTTATTAATTTAAGATTCTAATATTATTTTCGAACACCCTAAGTTTCTATCTTTTGGCTAGATAGGTACTGTACACAATCAGCACCCTTATAATTGCGTAACACACTATAAACCACAATTTGAATCATTTTGAAGGATATTGCTAATCCATTGCTTCATGTGTTCGAAAAATTTGTCTGCTCAACAACGTAAATAATGCAATGAATGTTGTTGAACTGTCAAAAAAGCCATTGTGATTGTAAAGCTTTAGTTTCCCAAGAAAGCGGTGATACGGTCACACATAATGGCTGACCAAAATACAGAAAGTTTTTGACAACTTAAGAGCGTTCATCCCGCGCGGACTGGCAACGTCGTGTTCCTAGTGGTTTTTCGTGACTATTTTATTCAATTTCAACCAAAGTACTATTTATAGGTTCCCGGTTTTGAGGTAAAACGGAACCCTTATAAGATCACTTCGTTGTCCGTTTTTCTGTCTGTCTGTCAAGACCCTTTTTCTCAATAACGCGTGGATTGACAAGTTGAAATTAATATAAAATACTAAGGGCTGCAATCCCTTGAAGCTGTGAAAAAATCAAACTTCTAAGTCAACGCAATCAAAAGATACGGGCGTTTATGTTCCGTTAATGCCGCATATTTTGCCACTGGCAAGGGAATTAAAACCTATAGGGTACCTAGATTTATGAAATTTGGCAAGCATCAATGTCATGTAGCATAAGTAAAGGAAAAAATCCGAAAACCGTAAATTTGTAGATAAAATACCAAAAAAAAAAAAAAATTGGGTGATTATTTTGTAATGTAACTACAAATTTACGGTTTTCGAATTTATTCCTTTAAAATATTCGAGACACGATTCCCGTGATAAACTATTTACACACCTACGAATCTGTACGGAATCCTCAGTGCACGAGTCCGCCTCGCACTTGACCGGTTTTTTTCAGCCAAGTACGCTCTTAATGTCAAATACTAGTGAAAATTACAGATTTTCATGACGGCCGCTTTAGTGTGACGGCCGCCATAGTGTGACGACCACCGCTTTTCTAGGAACCTGTTGCTAAGTGTGCTAAGTAATTACCCCACAGATCACAATAATACCTTCATATAAAAAATACTGACATTCAGTCATATTTGGTTAGATTTTTCCTTCCCACAATATAGGGAAAAGACTTCTATAGTACATGCCCTTTAGACCAGCGCCTCTTCTACAAAAGTGGGCATAATTCAGATGTTTGTCCAGCGGTGGGCTTGCGATGTTTTAGTCTGGGAGCCAATGCTGGGTCCGCCAGAGGAGACAGTAGTAGCCGTTGTGGGTGTTTGTCGAGTTTGAAGACTGAAAAAGCAAAATAAAATTGGGAATTAAAAATTATGGTATAGATTGTTTAAAGAGGCTCGTGGCTAAGTAATAACAGCCGCACGGGTCGATCGATCAGGTTAAGCTACACTCGCCGCGGTTGGTCCGTGGATGGGTAAGCATCTTTACATACCAAGACCCCTCCGTGCATCGGAAAGTACGGTAAGCCGTTGGTCCCGGCTGTCATTCGTGGATCTTTGACAGTCGATACGGGTAGTCAGAAGCCCGTAAGTCTGACAACCAGTATTACCAAGGGGTATCGTATTACCCAGTAACTGAGTTGTGGAGGTGAGATAGGCAGTCGCTCCATGTAAAATACTGGTACTCAGCTGCATCCGGTTAGACTGGAAGCCGACCCCAACGTAGTTGGGAAAAGACTAGGCAGATGATGGTGGTATAGATTGTTAAAGACAATATGAATTTGACTGCTACCGGTGTCAAAATCAAAATGAAACGTCATTTATTAAAATTAGGCTGAGAATCAGCACTTAAATACACACACACACACACACACACACACACACACTAAAATACAGCACTGTTAATACTTTTTAGTGATTTAAAAGAGTGTCCGTGGAGTTTCTTGCCCGTTCTTCTCCATAGGAACCTACTACGCTTTGGAATGGGCAACTAGCTTCATCTTTCTGACTGACCGACCCTTTGACAACTCAAAAGTGCCTGTAATTGGTATAGGGGTATGAGGAACAGGGTGCACTGCAGACTTGCACATATGGAGGTATGAGATTGTATGAGAGAGTATCAGAAGGTTGCGTGTTCAAATCACGTCGGGGTCACCAGTATAGAGGTATGAGGAACAGGGTGTAAAGTTCACTCATCCTCCATAGAAAAGGGAGGATCCTCCGAACAGACGGGTGTTGTGTCTGGCGGGCAACTGCCCGATGATTCATGTCGGGCCGTTGGATATATGCTAGTTGTGCGGTAAACTCTGCTTGCGAGATGCAGGATTTCGCGTGACGTCAGTATGACGTAGATACCGCTACATTGGTTTATCTATATAAATAAAAATTAATCACCGAAATGTACGTACAGTCACGAGCATCAATATGTCAACACTTGGCCACTTTCAATTGCGATTTTTTCGTGAAATAACGAATGCTACGTTGAAATACGACACATTACATAAACCTATGAGTTCGAAAATGCTGTTTGTAACAACATAAAATTTCATTCAAAATTATGGGAGTAAATCGCTTTTCAATAAAGCCGAGTGTATACATACCCTTGCTCGTGACTGTACGCGCATAACTTCCGATCGACTGCACCAAATTGGATAATTCTTTTTTTTTGTGTTTGATATTGTCAGGACAAGGTTTGTATACACAATTGGACCCGGTAGGTGGCGCTGCTTTTTCGGAATTAAATGCTTTCGAGTTTGAGTTTAGATGGTACTTACGTGTGGAGCATATCTCTGTAGGAGTGGTCGGTACCCGTGCCCGAAGGTTGCTATCATCCCCGGCTCGTCATCCCGGTGTGGCGGGAGAGGGATGATCACTTGGACCTGTGGGGAATGGGGATGATAGAAAAATTATACAGGATAATTTTTTATTCAGTGCGTAAATTTTTACAGGGTGTTCTACCCATGAATATGAACAACATTCACTATGGGACCATCTCTGAAATCACAAAAAAAATAACCAGAAGATTCATACATTTTGGTCGAGTAGGTATTGAACTTTTATAAGAAACAGCTGATTTTTTTTTTGTGATTTCAGAGATGGTCCCATAGTGAAAGTTGTTCATATTCATGGGTAGAACACCCTGTGAAAAATTTACGCACTGAATAAAAAATTATCCTGTATTTTATCCGGTAACTAAGTGTAGGTATGTTTTATCAAATCTCATGTCAATTTAAATGATTAGTTATGGGGGGCTCTATAGTCAACCAAGTAATACTTATAATTTTGTCTGCCTGTCTGTCACACCACCGTAAAAAATCAAAAAATCAATAAAAAAAAATCAAAAGTCATTAATTCAAATTAGGCTGAGACTCAGAACTTTTCGAACGTCAAAATTACAAAAGACAGTCCCCCAAAAACGCCCGCCCTTCACCACTTCCTAGTGCTATCGCTGGGAAGAAGAAGTGGCGCAACAAACTCCCCAGCAGCACAGCTGTCTGTTTAGTTAGAATATAGTTGCATGTATACAATACTAGGAACCTATGTTCAGTAATGAACATTACAAGAAACTTAAGTTATTTGCCATATGTCAGCTAGCCACGCCAATATACCAACAAATATAATAAAAACTATAAGTACTCAAGCTAAAAAATAATTAATTAAAATTAAAATAAAAACTCACTACCTAAATAAAAGCCTCCAGGCATAAAGGGCGTGACAGCTTACATATTTATGCATTGCTGGGTTCGTCACATAGCTGTGACTTGCAGTCACAGATGATGAACTAGGACCATCGATGTGAAATAAATAAGTGAGTTAATACTAATAACAGTAACCTGTCAGTACCTAAGTTAATTCTGGAGAAAGAACATGAACATTGTCTTGAGTTAATTAGGGCGACCAACTATTCTTATCGTGTAAGTAGTCGTTGATGGAATAGTAAGCCTTTGAAATTTGTACAATTTGTAAAAAACTTAAATTCACAGGTCTTCTTTAAGTTAAAAGTTACCAAAGAATAAAATTATTTCAATTAACATAGTTGGTTTGCATTATATGGTTTGGAGACTCCTTTTAAGCAAGGAAATGCTTGTGTTAGGAGACCCCGGTCTTCCACTTATCATTATCCAAAAAATATATAATTATGTAGAATTGAAAAACATGTATTAATATTATTTATTTATCCTCACACTGGAACGCCATACGGCAATTACACCAATGGAGCAAAAAATCATAATTATATAAAATAAAATATACAGGATAATTTTTTATTCAGTGCGTAAATTTTTACAGGGTGTTCTACCCATGAATATGAACAACATTCACTATGGGACCATCTCTGAAATCACAAAAAAAAAATCAGCTGTTTCTTATAAAAGTTCAATACCTACTCGGCCAAAATGTATGAATCTGCTGATTTTTTTTTCGTGATTTCAGAGATGGTCCCATAGTGAATGTTGTTCATATTCATGGGTAGAACATCCTGTAAAAATTTACGCACTGAATAAAAAATTATCCTGTATATGCTAGTTGCGTGGTAAACTCTGCTTGCGAGATGCAGGATTTTGCGTGACGCGTAGTTCGCATGTAGTTAGAAAAGATCATGCAAGTAAATTTAAACAATAATCAAAAAACTTGAGAGGTGTCAAGGGACACCCGGATGGAACGAAGTTTATTTTTTATTATGTACAAAAAACCTGTATACACTCAACAAAAATAATCGTCGCGACACCACACTGTTCAATGCGAAATGGAAAGGCGAAATGAAAATATCTGGCTTGCTTTCTATAAGAGAGAGAGAGACAGACAGAGAAACACGCGCATGCCGCACGGCTTACAACTATAGCAAAAAGTGTCGTTACAACTTTTGGTTTTAATTTTTTCCGTCTAGCCCCCTTTCGCAACGCGCGATAAGGAACTTCGTTCCAAAAGGAAAAATAAGCGCGATTGAGTGAAGTGTAGTGTAGTGAGGTGTGTGTGTGTGAAAAACAGACATATATAACAGAATAAAATAGAAAACTTTTATCTTAGACAGGACTCCATAGCGGGTTAGTAACAATTGAACTTAACTTCTAGTGTTAATAAGTTACACACACAAATACGCCGTTACATGTTGATCGTTTCAATCCTTAAAAGGGGTCATTGTACTCATCATTATGAACAACTTTTACTTTAACCCTGAAATCGTGAAAAAAAAATCAGTTGATCCATAGATTTCATGTTCGAATAACTCGACATAATCTATGGATCAAAAGATTTTTTTTTTTCACGATTTCAGGGTTGGTCCCGTAGTAAAAGTTGTTCATAATGGTGAGCACAATGACCTCTTTTAAGGATTAAAACGATCAAAATTTAACGGTGTATAAAAATTAAAACTCAGCGTGGAGCCGCATCCATCTCCGCAACATCGGGGAATCACCGATTTGCGATCACTCTGAGAATACTGTTGGTGCCGCCGCGAACACGCGTCATCAGGGTTCATCATCATCTGCCTAGCCTTTTCCCAACTATGTTGGGGTCGGCTTCCAGTCTAACCGGATGCAGCTGAATACCAGTATACCGCGTCATCAGGGATGCGCTTCTTTATTAATTAACTATTATAGATTCATATTTTATTTTTATAATTATTAATAGGCTAGTAATATAGAATAGAATAAGTACCCTTACTGTAAACCATACAAATTTACAGAACATAAATTTTATAAAATTTTACAATGGGCGGTCTTATCGGTAAGAGCGATCTTTTAAAGACAACCTTTGGATTTTGGATAATAATAATAACAAAAATAAAATAATAAAAATGTAAAAAGTGTATGGGTATGTGTGTTAATGTAATATAATCCTTGTTTATTTATATTTGAACGCCATATTATGGCAGGATATGCTGGAACCAATATTGTAACGTCTATTATACCATATTGTAACAAATAAACATTTTTGATTTGATTTGATTTAATAATGGAGGCAAAATTTTTATCGTTCGATAGGTCTTCAAAAATTACCTATGATTCTAAGATAACAGAGGCCAAGAAAGAAGAAATCATGGTTTGCTTATTAAAAAAAAAAAAATTGTTTATGGGTATACTCACATCCGCTTCATAGGGTCTGAACACAGTAAGCGGTCGTAGCGACGCAGCATCTGCCACTATGACGCATCCCCACGCCGTACCGATGTACAGCTCGCCTCGGAGAGCGCATAGCGCTGTCACCTGAGGGAAGATACCATTACCAATAAAATAATTTCTGCACAAAACTGGTACAAAGCGGTACAAAAAAAGTGGTCTTTTAAAACTCAAACTATTTATTTCAACTAAACCAATTACAGGCACTTTTGAATTGTCAAGGGTCGGTCAGTCAGAAAGATGAAGCTAGTTGCCCATTCCAAAGCGTAGTAGGTACCTATGGAGAAGAACGGGCAAGAAACTCCACGGACACTCTTTTAAATGACAATAATATGGTTACAAAGTATTGGTTACATCATTCATGTTAAAAATTATGCATGCGAGAAAAAATAATTGTTCCTAACAACATGATGGTTTTAACGAGACCTCGCTTGTCAAAATACGACGGGTACTTTAGGAGTTATGAGGGAACAGATGAACATACATACATAGCCTGTTAAAATCATAACCCTTACTTTGCTTTTCTGTATTCGGGGAAGGTTAGTCAATAATCGGTTCTACCAGAAATCGTAGTATAAATGACTAATGTTCACCGATTCATCCAATTTTTGCCAAATAATAATAATAATAATATCCCTGGACATTTCACACAGCGCCATCTAGTCCCAAGCTAAGCAACCTAATGCTTGTGTTATGGTAACAAGATGGCTGATAAACTACTTATATACATTTTTTTTTGTAAATACATACATATTATAGATAGAAAAACACCCAGACTCGGAACAAATACATGTAGGTCATACAAATATTTGTTCCGTGCGGGAATCGAACCCGCGACACGCAGCGCAGCAGTCAATCGCTTAACCACTGCGCCAACCGTGCCGCCAAATACAAGGATAAAGGCGACAGCTCCACAACTCAGTTACTGGGTAACAAGATACTAGACTGGTAAAGACATTATGATAGTAATAAACTCACCCTGCACTTGTCCTCACTGAGGTGTTCATCCAAGGCTATGGACTGCAGACTTTCAGAACAAGGCACCAGCTTGCTGCAGTCCAGACGAGCGCACTGCTTTTTTGTCCGAACTGACCACTGGTAGACACACACTCCTAGGGAAATAATGAGGACATTAGAACACTAGTATAAAGCACATACAAACACGGTCGCATTGTGAAGGTCTTTTTGGAGTTGGTTCTACGCAATCGATTTTAGAACTTTAATTTATTAAGCGTTTATTATTTTAAACTACGAAATCGATTTAAAGAATTTAAAGGATTTATAAGATATTTATAGGATTTATCTCACGAAGCGAAGCGCGCTTTACTTGTGGTTACCAAGTGTTCAGCTGAATACCAGTATTTTACATGGTACGACCAACACGATACTCGTTGGTAAGACTGGTTGTCAGACTTTTGGGCTTCTGACTACTCATAGCGACTGTCAAAGATCTACGAATGCCAGCCGGAACCAACGGCTTAACGTGGTCTCCGAGGCACGGAGTGGTCTCGATATGGATGGTCACCCATCCTCGAACCGACTGCGGCAAGCATAGTTTATACCTTTGATCAACCCCATGCGTCTGTTATTATTTTGCCGCGAGCACCTTCTTACTATTAACCATGAATTCAGCACATGATTCTAGAGGGTACAGAATTTAACACCACAAGCCGTGTTAAAGATCTTGGTTCCATAAAATCTGCTGTTTCATACAAACGTTCAATACCTACGCGGTCAAAATGTATGGAACAGTTATTTGTAAGTCCTACATGTATTTGTTCCGAGTCTGGGTGTTTTTCTATCTATAATATGTATGTATTTACAAAAAAAAAAAATGTATTGTAGTTTATCAGCCATCTTTTTACCATAACACAAGCATTAGGTTGCTTAGCTTGGGACTAGATGGCGCTGTGTGAAATGTCCAGGGATATTATTATTATTTTTTAATAATCGATGAAAAATTTCAACGTTCGTTCAGAATAATGTACAGACGGATGATGATGATGACGGTTCGGTGATGTTCGGTTAGACTGGAAGCCGACCCCAACATAGTTGGGAAAAGGCAGGCAGATGATGATGATGATGTTCAGAATAATGTCGTGAATCCGTGGTAACAGGCTGCAAGTCGATGTCCCTCCCACCTTGTATAGTCAAAACCATACTAATATTCATCATCTGCCTAGCCTTTTCCCAACTATGTTGGGGTCGGCTTCCAGTCTAACCGGATGCAGCTGAATACCAGTATTTTACATGGAGCGACTGCCTATCTGACCTCCACAACCCAGTTACTGGGTAATACGATACCCCTTGGTAAGACTGGTTGTTAGACTTTTGGGCTTCTGACTACCCGTAACGACTGTCAAAGATCCACGAATGACAGCCGGGACCAACGGCTTAACGTGCTTTCCGAGGCACGGAGGGGTCTCGGTATGTAAAGATGGTCTCCCATCCGCAGACCAACCGCGGCAAGCGTAGCTTAACCTGACCGATCGACCTGTGCGGCTGTTATTATTTAGCCACGGGCCATACTAATATTATAAAGGCGAAAGTTTGTGAGTGAGTGTGTGTATGTTTGTTACTTCTTCACGCACAAATGGCAGGACCAATTTTGATGAAATTTGGTAAGGACGTAGCTGACACCCTGGATTAACACATAAGATACTTTTGGAACGAAGTTCCTTATCGCGCGTTGCGAAAGGGGGCTAGACGAAAGCCCAAAAGTTGGAACGAAACTTTTTGCTATAGTTGTAAGCCGTGCGGCGTGCGCGTGTTTCTCTGTCTGTCTGTCTCTCTCTCTCTCTCTCTCTCTTATAGAAAGCAAGTCAGCTTTTCTTGTCTGTGTTTTTTATTTGTTAAATATAAAAAATAAATATTATTATAACTTAAAAAAAAAAAAAATTATTACAATTCCTTCACTAATTAATCGAAAGGAGCTTCGTTCCATCCGTCCCTTGACACCTCTCAAGTTTTTTTCTATCCTGATATTCCCACAGGATCGGAAATTATGCGGGTGAAACCGCGGGGCGGAGCTACTACCTACGGCATAAATATGATGTGAAACTCACCCGGATCACAATAAACAATCACAAACGGCTCGTCTTCGGGCGCGGCCATGAGCGTGACCCGCGGCTTCGCCTCCAGTACATCCGCGCCGCACACGCCGCTCACGTTCACCGCGTACGAGTACAGGCCGTCCCCGCCCGCCCACACCTCCCAGCTGTGGAGTGGGGATAAGCTAATGAAGTAGTAATTAGAGGGTGAAGTGGTGATTACTGTGACATGTGGTGATTACCAAGACAAGTGGTGATTACTGAGACAAGCGGTGATCGCTAAGACAAGTGGTGATTACAGAGACATGTGGTGATTACTGAGACAAGTGGTCATTTTGATTCTTTTTAATGTTGGTTATGATTTCAAATGTCTGAAAGTGGTGATATTGAGTCAAGTGTAAATTAGTACATGAAGTGGTGATGTTAATTTTGAGTGCTTCAAAACCTGGATTTCAGGTTTTATTTAATTGTTATGTGAAAGACACCGCCCGATTATATTTTTACCTTTAACGCTGGAGATAGTCTTTAGTACAACCACGACGCAAAACCTCAAAAAGTTTCTCAAGAAAACAAAACAGAAATCAGACGTCGTTTTTGTATTTAAGTTGACATTTTATTAATTTTTTCTTCTTTAAGTAGTATTTTCATGATTCCCAACCCTCTTACTCACCCATGCGGCGAAGGTACGGCCGCTAGACAGCACAGTTCAGTCGCAGTGCCCAGCTCAGTCAGCACGAAGCTACCTTCAGCTTCCGGACGACGAGAGGTCACTAGGAACAGCCTGGAATGAATGATAGCTGGGATATAACATCACGCTTGCATTCTTCGAAAGGAGTATGTTGAGACGTGTATTGAACCCACGTGTCGCCAATTCCTACGATGGCTAGATACAGTACTTTTATCTCATGCAGGTATTACCCAGTAACTGGGTTGTGGAGGTCAGATAGGCAGTCGCTCCATGTAAAATACTGGTATTCAGCTGTATCCGGTTAGACTGGAAGCCAACCCCAACATAGTTGGGAAAAGGCAGGCAGATGAGATGATGATGAGTAAAGACGAAGATTTAATAAATATAATTAAGAAGATATATATATAAACTGTTTTCTATCATTTTACTTGTCCCACAATCCCCATTCTACATGAATGAATGAATAATGCACGGATCCCAGCATGGTTAAACCAGACTCGATTAATCAAATGAACTCCAAGATTCGCACTAGCTCCTGTAGCCTCATGTTCATGATGCTACAGCGAGCATTGCATATCAAGAAGTAGACCGGGGGGCGCGGTATGGTGTATATTTCAGATGTCCATCCTTCCTGGTGTGCCAAGTATGTACATACCTGCCGCAGCTGAGCGCGACGGCCACCCGCTGCAGGCGCGGCAGGCCCTGCAGCGCCGCCACAGACGACGGCGCGCCGCCCACCGCCTCCTGCACGCGCACGCACCAGATCAGCGCGCAACTTGATGCGCTGCGAATATTGTTAGCTTTAATACACGGTAAATAATATTGTGGGCTATGTTCGAGTGACCAGTAAGAAGCCAGTCGAGCCATCTTAAAACACAGGTCAGGAAAATCGGGATAGGTAAATATATTTTTTAACCGACTTCAAAAAAGGAGGAGGTTCTCAAGTTGGATGTTTATGAGTACATATTTGAATTTCGAAAATTAAAATATTTACGGTTAAAATGTCAATGTTGAAAACATGGAAAATTTAAATATCGAACGACCATAAAACCGAAAATTAAAATAACGTAAGTTTATATTGTCCAATAGTTAGATAACCTACGTCCAATATATCTAAAATCTAATTATCGACAAACATGACATCGAAAGGCTTAAATATCGAAGCACAGATTATCTAATGACGTAAATATCGAAGTACAGAGTATCGAATGTCCTAAATATCGATATTTATTTATATGTTGTGCTACAAAAATTAGTGACAGAAACAAATCGCTGCAAAACCGACTCCACGTAGTCTTGTCTGCCCTACCCCTAGCGTGTAATTTAAGCCCACGTAGGCACGGAGGAGCGAGACGGCCCGCAAGCTGAGGCGGAGGTGGTGGTGGTGGTGGTGGTGGTGGTGGTGATAAGCTCGCGTGGGACCGCCGGAGCCCCGCAGTGCCGGAGCCGTGACAGAAACCATGCCTGCTGCATGATGCATGGTCGCTTGCATGATGGTACACCCCGATGGTAAGTACTTAAACCCCGATGGTAAGTACTTACACCCCGATGGTAAGTACTTACACCCCGATGGTAAGTACTTACACCCCGACGGTAAGTACTTACACCCCGATGGTAAGTACTTACACCCCGATGGTAAGTACTTACACCCCGATGGTAAGTACTTACACCCCGATGGTAAGTACTTACGACACGATGGTAAGTACTTACACCCCGATGGTAAGAACTTACACCCCGATGGTAAGTACTTACACCCCGATGGTAAGTACTTACACCCCGATGGTAAGTACTTACGACACGATGGTAAGTACTTACACCCCGATGGTAAGAACTTACACCCCGATGGTAAGAACTTACACCCCGATGGTAAGTACTTACACCCCGATGGTAAGTACTTACACCCCGATGGTAAGTACTTACACCTCGATGATAAGTACTTACGACACGATGGTAAGTACTTACGACACGATGGTAAGTACTTACACCCCGATGGTAAGTAGTAGTACTTACACCCCGATGGTAAGTACTTACGACACGATGGCAAATACTTACACCCCGATGGTAAGTACTTACGACACGATGGTAAGTACATACACCCCGATGGTAAGTACTTACACCCCGATGGTAAGTACTTACACCCCGATGGTAAGTACTTACACCCCGATGGTAAGTACTTACACCCCGATGGAAATACTTACGACACGATGGTAAGTACTTACGACACGATGGTAAGTACTTACACCCCGATGGTAAGTAGTAGTACTTACACCCCGATGGTAAGTACTTACGACACGATGGCAAATACTTACACCCCGATGGTAAGTACTTACGACACGATGGTAAGTACTTACGACACGATGGTAAGTACTTACGACACGATGGTAAGTACTTACACCCCGATGGTAAGTGCTTACACCCCGATGGTAAGTACTTACGACACGATGGTAAGTACTTACACCCCGATGGTAAGTACTTACGACACGATGGTAAGTACTTACACCCCGATGGTAAGTACTTACGACACGATGGTAAGTACTTACGACACGATGGTAAGTACTTACACCCCGATGGTAAGAACTTACACCCCGATGGTAAGTACTTACACCCCGATGGTAAGTACTTACACCCCGATGGTAAGTACTTACACCTCGATGATAAGTACTTACGACACGATGGTAAGTACTTACGACACGATGGTAAGTACTTACACCCCGATGGTAAGTAGTAGTACTTACACCCCGATGGTAAGTACTTACGACACGATGGCAAATACTTACACCCCGATGGTAAGTACTTACGACACGATGGTAAGTACTTACGACACGATGGTAAGTACATACACCCCGATGGTAAGTACTTACACCCCGATGGTAAGTACTTACACCCCGATGGTAAGTACTTACACCCCGATGGTAAGTACTTACACCCCGATGGAAATACTTACGACACGATGGTAAGTACTTACACCCCGATGGTAAGTAGTAGTACTTACACCCCGATGGTAAGTACTTACGACACGATGGCAAATACTTACACCCCGATGGTAAGTACTTACGACACGATGGTAAGTACTTACGACACGATGGTAAGTACTTACGACACGATGGTAAGTACTTACACCCCGATGGTAAGTGCTTACACCCCGATGGTAAGTACTTACGACACGATGGTAAGTACTTACACCCCGATGGTAAGTACTTACGACACGATGGTAAGTACTTACACCCCGATGGTAAGTACTTACGACACGATGGTAAGTACTTACACCCCGATGGTAAGTACTTACGACACGATGGTAAGTACTTACACCCCGATGGTAAGTACTTACACCCCGATGGTAAGTACTTACACCCCGATGGTAAGTTCTTACGACACGATGGTAAGTACTTACACCCCGATGGTTAGTACTTACGACACGATGGTAAGTACTTACACCCCGATGGTAAGTACTTACACCCCGATGGTAAGTACTTACACCCCGATGGTAAGTTCTTACGACACGATGGTAAGTACTTACACCCCGATGGTAAGTACTTACGACACGATGGTAAGAACTTACGCTAAGTGCTTAGACCCCGATGGTGTACCAAAGTCAAAAGCATTTATTTCAAATAAACCAATGCACTAAAAAGTTTGCTTTACGGAAGTTACGCTCTAAAGTTGTTCTAGTGGCGGAGTCGTTAGAATGGTAGTTATTATTTATGTTCAAGCTTGCGTACGGCGGCGGCGTGTTAATATTGATAGAGATATCTAACGGCTTGTGATGTATTTCAGGCGAGACAATACCAGAACATACTGAAACTGAGATTCCTGCCACACATGAGTTAACCAAAATCAGATCCAAAATTCTGCCAAGATCATTTAAAATGATATTTTCCTGTTTCCTGTTTTCCTGTTTTGTTTTTTCATTCAGAAAGGAACAAATCAAAGTCCTCACGTAGGTATGGCTATACTAGCGGAATACAGGTTACAAGACAAGACAAGACAACACACAACAACAACACAACACACAACAACAACACAACACAACACAAGACAAGCAAGACAAGACAAAACAAGACTAAACTAATATTTTATCTTCTGTCCTTTTCTTAATGCAATAGAAAGAAAAAGATACACTGACTTAAATTTAGTTTAGTTGGTGAACAAGGGAATCGGCGCCATTGTCTGTGATTACATTGATACTCACGAGTAAACAGAGATCCTGCCGACTGAGTCGCCGAGCCACATCTTGTTACCAACGCGACAGATTGCCGTAACCATGACAGGGTCCGCTTTATCTGAACAGGGAAAATTCATTCATGTATTATCAGCGACTGCAGCTTGGAAATTGGCTCGTAGCTAAATAACAACAGCTGCACGGGTAAATCTTCAAGGTTAAGCAATACTTACCGAGGTCGGTTTGTGGATGGGTGACCATCCATAAGCCGACCGCTTTGTGCCTCGTTAAGCCGTTGGTCCCGGCTGTCATTTGTACATCTTTGACAGTCGTTACGGGTAGTCAGAAGCCCGAAAGTCTGACAACCAGTCTTGCAAAGGGGTATTGTGTTGCCAAGTAACTGGGTTGTGGAGGTCAGATAGGCAGTCGCTCCATATACAATAGTAGTATTCAGCTGTATCCGGTTAGACTGGAAGCCGACCCCAACATAGTTGGGAGAATGCAGGCAGATGATGACTTTGATGAGATTACGGTGACTCCCAGTTGAGTTCTTTCACAAAGAGCTATACTACTGCTTACCTGTCAGTACTCTAACAGTATGATGGTGCGTGAAGCTGGTGGCGGTAGCTAGCAGAGTATGAGCTCGCTCTGGCTCCCCACCGCCGTACCACATCTCCCATCCTGGGACTCCTTCTTCTGTGGAAGAATAAGTTTCGTTCAGCAATACGTTGGAGCTATACGTCCACTGGTAGACTTCTAAATGACAATAGTATGGGTTGAGGAAGAAACGCCAAGGTCACCCGCGAAATTCTCCGCAATTAAAATGTGATTCGCGACCGTAACTATTGATTGATATGAAATAATCCATCATTGAAGACACACATACAAAACACTACATGAAGTTAGAGGGTTGTATTGATGAAATCAAAATCAATCAAAAATCAAAAGTCATTTATTCAAATTAGGCTGAGAATCAGTACTTTTCGAACGTCAAAATTACAAAAGACAGTCCCCCAAAAACGCCCGCCCTTCACCACTTCCTAGTGCTATCGCTGGGAAGAAGAAGTGGCGCAACAAACTCCCCAGATGATTTTAATTAATGTAATGCTGTAAATACATATTTGTTACGATCGCAAATCATATTTTGTTCAACATACAAACTGGCACTGACCTACAAATTGCAAAAAAACCGTAAGATAATTTGAATTTCAAGGATGGAATTCCTTCGGCGGACTAGGGGCGTCCGTCGTGTTGTCGCTTCAAAGACAGTCATACATATTTACATAAAATAAGTTACATATTTAGATTTAAGATTAAATTATTAGTTGATTTATTTGTTAAAAACCTATTAAATTAATAGTCTTTTATGAGCTACTCGAAATTAAATAAATTATCCGATTCATGTTTAAGTTGGCAGCACTGGTGTCGCGCCATTATTGTCCCGTTATGAACTTCCGGCGCAATGGTGGGGCGACACTCTTGCCGCACGAATATTGGAATAGATGTTGGACAGTTGGTCGTTGGACACAGTGCGAGTAACATCTCTAGAATAGTTTTAAAATAGTGTAATATTAGAAAATAAAGTGATAATTATTGTTTACGTGTGCAGTTTGATTAAAGTCGTTAATAGTCGTGTGACTAGACAGGCCCGAGTTGGCGCCGCAGTGTACCACGCGCGCCACTCGAGAGTGGGTGCGGCCATTGTGGGAATGGCTGCAAGGGGAGGTGGGACCCGCTAAGGAACAGCGGGTCAAGGCGTGTCGGGGGAGCGGTGAATGCTTATGCGAATCCCGCACCCCCGGCCATAGGCTAGAACACCACGGTGGTTTTGGCCGGTAAGAGTCATACCCCTCCGTCACCCCCACGATGGAAGAAGTCCACGAGGATTTCCACCGCGAAACCAAAAAAAAGGCTGCCCTGAGGCTTCCCCCAAAAGGGGCTTTAGCACAACGGTTAAGACATAAAATTGTTTTTTTTTTTTAAATATATTTTGCCAATTCAATTTCGTGAAGTTACAAGTACACATTTTTTAAAAAAATAGCACACACACACACACACACACACACACATCTCACATCTGACCCTTGATTTTATATATATATATATACAGGATAATTTTTTAATCAGTGCCGCTGTTTCTTATAAAAGATCAATACCTACTCGACCAAAATGTATGAATCTGCTGATTTTTTTTTTGTGATTTCAGGGATGGTCCCATAGTGAAAGATGTTCATATTCATGGGTAGAACAGCCTGTAAAAATTTACGCACTGAATAAAAATTTATCCTGTATATATATTATAAGTATATATTATAGTAATAATATGTATGTGTATGTAACCTATTTATGTATTTGTGTACCTAGTTTTAAGAGTTTTTTTTAAATTATTTTTGTCCCTCTCAACCAAAGCACCTGCCATCTAATCTCTTCACCACCCTTGGTTGACTGGTAGAGAATGCCTAAGGCATTAAGTCCGCCTTTGTACCTTTTTGTGCGAAAAGTTTAAATAAATAAATAAATACACAACATACCACCAACTCCCATCACACAGCACGCTGCAGCCGCTGTTGCAGTCCGTGCAGCCGCCGCGTCTGCTAGCGCGCAGTACTCGGGCGCTGCAGCCACGCTGACCAAGGCTGCAGCCGATGGTCGCAGCTCTGGTGAGCCTGACCAGCACCGACGCATAGTTTCTAACACGCAGCAAGGGAATTCTAGGTCCTGAAGGGGAGAATTGACTTTGAAAAAATAAATTTTGAGCTAGCATACCCTACTTTGGCGGTGAATTCTAGACTGCAGCGAAGAAATTTTTCGTTGGTTATCAAATAAAAACCTCGCTATTTCATAGAAAAGTGCTATACCTAAGCGGTCAAAATGTATGGAACAGCAATCTGGTTTATTGCGTGCACCATGACACGCTTTTGCGTAAGTTACGTCATTACAGTGTCCGAAACGAAGCTCGAAGGGAATCAAACCCGCGACACGCAGCGCAGTAGTCAATCGCTTAACCACTGCGCCAACCGTGCCGTCTAATAAATAATCTATTCTATTATGCTTATGCTAAACACCCTATCGATATCGATATGAGTACTCACTCTGGGTGACAGCGAAGGCCGTGCTCCTTCCAGCACAGCTTCCTTCACCGCTTCGTGACCCTCAAACGGCTGTCGAACTGTCACTATCTCGTATAACAGCATGCCGTAGGAGAAACAGTCCACCTGTGAACACATACAATAGAATTAAATTTTTGAAAGTAACGCGTGAATGGCCAGCCCAGTCTCATTTCTAAGCTGAGCTGTCGGCCAAAATAACCACCACGTGACGTAACTAGAAGGCGTCGCGGCAGACCCCGTAGAAGATGGTGGGACGAGCTGGACAAAACAAACGATCAGTGGTCCACTTTACCCCAGGGCCTCCAGTCTGCTATTACAATAGTGTCAGAATGGTCGATCATTGATTTCATAATTGTTAATTTTGACAAGTTTGGTAATCTACTAACATAATGGCGTCATTATGACTTTCCAGTGGTCAACCACTGACACTCCATTGAAAGAAATGGCATAGAATGGTAATCTCGTACATAATGATAAATGAATGACTGACTTACATAAAACGCCTGACTTGTATAAAACACTAATAAATAATATGTAAAAATATATATAAATGAAATCTGGCATAAATAAAGTAGTGGTAGTTTTTCGAAAATCATTTCTACTAACGGGTTTTATAATAATGGCAATACAACAGTGTCATTATGACACAATTCTATTACGAGATCAATGATCGCCACTAAGAATTTAGCAGATTACGAACTTTAAGCAAAATGACAATGGGATGGGAATGGGATCGTGTTGGAATGACGAATTTATAAAAATAGCAGACTTGGGGCCCTGGATCCAAAGGGCTGGAAGTCATGGGGAGAGCCCTTTGCTCAGCAGTTTGATGATGCAGGCTAACAGTAGTGAGTGAATATGAATGACATCGCCATCGAGGTAGTCTCATGTACGCAAGGCTACTCATCAAGCTATACATAACCAGTATATGCTGACTTCTGATTGTACGAAAAATCGAAACGACGCGAGGTCAGCTGTAACTGGAAATGTATAGCTTGATGTGTAGCCGTGTGTACAAGGGGATTTAATGTTCTGTGTCTTGTAATGTTAATTACTTTGCATACCTAGTATTGTATACAATCAAGTGTTTTCTAACTGAACAGACAGCTGTGCTGCTGGGGAGTTTGTTGCGCCACTTCTTCTTCCCAGCGATAGCACTAGGAAGTGGTGAAGGGCGGGCGTTTTGGGGGACTGTCTTTTGTAATTTTGACGTTCGAAAAGTGCTGATTTTCAGCCTAATTTGAATAAATGACTTTTACTGGATAGCCATTGTAAATATCTACCTACCAATGTATCTATTTCCGTGGTTGTCCATGGTTCTAGTGATGTGACTTACAACTTACTTACTAATTATCAGTCGACTATTTGCCGTTGAGACCCTCACAACGCTACGCATCATCATCTGCCTAGCCTTTTCCCAACTATGTTGGGGTCGGCTTCAAGTCTAACCGGATGCAGCTGAACACCAGTATTTTACATGGAGCGACTGCCTATCTGACCTCCACAACCCAGTTACTGGGTAATACGACAACAACGCTACACACTGAACTTAAATTTAGTTTTGTTTGTGAACAAGGGAATCGGCGCCAGCGCACATTAAATAAAATCAATGACATGATGGCGTACTTACCTTCTCATTGTATTCCTCTTCACCGTTGTACCTCATGATCTCCGGCGCCATGAAGCCTTCAGTGCCGCCGAAACCTTTGGTGCCTGATGGAGGGGCTAGGCGGCTAATACCTGGATACAAAGAGGGTAATGGACATTAAACTTAATTCCATTGAAAATAAAGTATTGCTGTCACCTATTTTGTACCTGAACCTGTCTGAGAGGTCAAATTGTAATGAAGAATTTTTTTTTTTTAACATTTCCCCACACTTGGAATTACTCCTGTATCGTGGGTGCGTTCACCAACATTTAAACTCACATACACAAACAGCCAGACCCGGAACAACTACCTGTAGGCAATAGAAATATTTGTTCCGTGCGGGAATCGAACCAGCGACACGCAGCGCAGCAGTCACGCTCAGCCACTGAGCCAACCGTGTCGTCTTAATTGAACGGTTTAGGATATAATTCCGTCTTTATTTTTAACCGACTTCTAAAAAAGGAGGAGGTTCTCAATTTGGATGTCTGTATTTTTTTTTTATGTTTGTTCGCGCATAAGTCTGTCGCTTGCCAACCGATTTGAAAAATTCTTTTTTTGTTGGAAAGGGTATACTTCCCATAGAAATTTCATCAAAAACGGTTCAGTAGTTTGGTTTTGAAACCAAAATTACTGGTAAAAATAAATACTTAAAAGTGAAAAATAAAAACTTTTTTGCAAAAAAAAAAAAAAACAACCGACTTCCAAAAACGACACCACAAAGTGAAAAATAACTTTAATTTCGGAAGTCGGTGGCAAACAACGAAAATGCGAACCCAACGACACGACTTCCGAAAATAAAGTTATTTTTCACTTTGTAGTGTCGTTTTTGGAAGTCGGTTGTTTTTTTTTTTTTGCAAAAAAGTTTTCTATATTAAAATCTGAATCTATTGTAACAGATAAGTCCTGACTGACTGACTGACTCGAAAAGATTGAACATACTGACCGTAATCCCCTAACTTGACGTGCACGTTGAGCGCGGCTCCGTTCATCTCCTCACCCGGTCGCGGCATCTTCCATACAAGAACGTTCTCCGACTAAAACATATAGGTAGCATATAGTTCAATATATCGACGTGACGGATCGACAGACATCGCACAGCCTAGGACACTCATAAAAGTGCTATAGGAGTCCATATTTTTATACAATGCGTTTCTGAACAACAAGTTTACTTCGAATTATCTAACTTGGACTGTGGAGGACTCGTGGGCGTTCAAGAAGTTGAATTTTATTCCACAGAAGGAAAATTAAATGTTCGAGTTCTAAAAAAGGAGGAGGTTTTCAATTCGGATGTTTGTATTTTTTTTATGTTTGTTCGCCTATAACTCCGTCGCTAGCCAACCGATTTGAAAAATTCTTTTTTTGTTGGAAAGGGTATACTTCCCAAATGGTCTTTAAACGAAAAGTTTGGTTTTTAAACCAAAATTACTGGTAAAAATTGCAACTAGTGAAAAATAAAAACTTTTTTGCAAAAAAAAAACAACCGACTTTCAAAAACGACAGTACAAAGTGAAAAATAACTTTAATTTCGGAAGTCGGTGGCAAACAACGAAAATGCGAACCCAACGACACCGACTTCCGAAATTAAAGTTATTTTTCACTTTGTAGTGTCGTTTTTGGAAGCCGGTTTTTTTTTTTTTGCAAAAAAGTTTTTTTTATAAAACGTTCCCACACTAGGAATAACTCCTGTATCGTGGGTGCGTTTACAAACATTTAAACTCACATACACAAACAGCTAGACCCGGAACCACTACCTGTAGGCAATACAAATATTTGTTCCGTGCGGGAATCGAACCCGCGACACGCAGCGCAGCAGTCGATCGCTCAGCCACTGCGCCAACCGTGTCATGTCGTGTTGTGTTGTTTGCATAATCACCCTATAATGTCCCCACTGCTGGGACACAGGCCTCCTCTCAGTGAGAGGGAGTGGGCTGTAATCCACCACGCGGGCCCAGTGCGGGTTGGTAGATGTCACATGTCTTCGAATTTTTGGTTCTAAGACTTGCCGGTTTCCTCACGATGTTTTTCCTTCACAGTTTTGAGAGCAGTGGTGATGAAATAATTTGCATAAAGTGCCTGTCTGGGTTCGAACCTACGACCTACTACTCGAAAGTCGCGGTTTTTACCACTGCTCCCACATCTCTGCGTCTGTTGTTTGCTTTCCTTAATTTAGTTAATTCTATTCTTTTAAAGATAAAGATAATTTTATTTGTCAAAACATGCGTAATATTTCGTACGTACATGTTACACCGTAAGGCGTACAAATTTAGTCTTTACAAAAAAATAAAAAGTAAATTACAAAATAAAAACTAAATTACTAAAGGCACTTCAATCCAAGTACCTACATAACAATAATAAACATTGATAAGTCAGTAAAATAAATTAATCATAAAATATCACAAAATTTAAGTACCAATAAAATAAAATTAAAAAAATGTCAAATAGTGTCATTCAAAAAATCATTTATGTTATAAAAAACACTTGACTGTTAATCTGTTAATAAATCTCTAATCCTTTTTTTTTTAAACATACCTTAAGATCCCTATACACGACCCTCCTCGCGTGTAAGTATTCGAGCGCCCGCGCGACTTGTAAGGCGAGCGCCCGCGCGAGTCGAGCGCTACAACGCGACCCACACTCGCGGTAACTGCGCAGCACGCCGTCTAGAGCACCCTGTGTAAATAGACATATCCTTCGTTAGTAAGACAGCGTGTCATCACCACCTGCCTGCTTTTTCCCAAAAACGTTCGGGTCGCCTTCCAGTCTAACCGGATGCAGCCACCAGTATTTTACATGGAGCGACTGCCTATTTGACCTCCACAATCCAGTTACCGGGTAATACGATACGCCTTGGTAAGACTGGTTGTCAGACTTTCGGGCTTCTGACTACCCGTAACGACTGTCAAAGATCCACGAATGACAGCCGGGACCAACGGCTTAACGTGCTTTCCGAGGCACGGAGGGGTCTCGGTATGTAAAGATGGTCACTCATCCACAGACCAACCGCGGCAAGCGTAGCTTAACCTGACCGATCGACCTGTGCGGCTGTACAAAAAACAACAAAATCAATAAAATTTTAAACATTGACCCGCTCTCTTTTCATGACTCAAGTCTAAGGTTAAGAACTGGCTTCTTACTCTTAACTACGAAGAAACGGAAAATATTTTATTGTGTAAAGTAAACACACCCTTACACACCCACACACACACCCTCACTCCACATTCATACGAGTCTGGGTGTTTTTCTATCTATAATATGTATGTATTTACAAAAAAAAAAATGTATATAAGTAGTTTATCAGCCATCTTGTTACCATAACACAAGCATTAGGTTGCTTAGCTTGGGACTAGATGGCGCTGTGTGAAATGTCCAGGGATATTATTATTATTATACATTACTTCCACACTAAATTTTCAATACCCTAAATTACAATGTCTATTGTAATTTCTGCATGCTCAAAATTATCGTGTTTCATTTAAAGATCTTAGTTGGTATAAAAAATAATAATGTATGAATTGGGAGACGGCGCTGAAATCTGACATACAGGTTTTTACCTAGTTTGGGTTTCAGAGGCTTCATAGGTTTTTGTAACACTAATTTATTTCAATAAAGATTTTATTTATTTATTTATTTATATGCAGTAGAAGTTCAGTCTCTTCATAATTTAGTTCTTCATAAATTAGACCCCGTGTTCGATTTTGCGGCCAGACTGTGACGATTAATGTCGCAAGTCAAACGAAGCGGATTATAGTGTCCGGATACTGCATAGTTCTACTTGGTACTTACTGCTGGCGCTAGTGCCAGTAACAGCGCCAAGGGAGCGGCACACACGGCCAGCAGTGGCACTACGTGCTGGTGCTTGAGTTGGCTCAGTATTGATAGTTCTACTTGGTACTTACTGCTGGCGCTAGTGCCAGTAACAGCGCCAAGGGAGCGGCACACACGGCCAGCAGTGGCACTACGTGCTGGTGCTTGAGTTGGCTCAGTATTGATAGTTCTACTTGGTACTTACTGCTGGCGCTAGTGCCAGTAACAGCGCCAAGGGAGCGGCACACACGGCCAGCAGTGGCACTACGTGCTGGTGCTTGAGTTGGCTCAGTATTGATAGTTCTACTTGGTACTTACTGCTGGCGCTAGTGCCAGTAACAGCGCCAAGGGAGCGGCACACACGGCCAGCAGTGGCACTACGTGCTGGTGCTTGAGTTGGCTCAGTATTGATAGTTCTACTTGGTACTTACTGCTGGCGCTAGTGCCAGTAACAGCGCCAAGGGAGCGGCACACACGGCCAGCAGTGGCACTACGTGCTGGTGCTTGAGTTGGCTCAGTATTGATAGTTCTACTTGGTACTTACTGCTGGCGCTAGTGCCAGTAACAGCGCCAAGGGAGCGGCACACACGGCCAGCAGTGGCACTACGTGCTGGTGCTTGAGTTGGCTCAGTATTGATAGTTCTACTTGGTACTTACTGCTGGCGCTAGTGCCAGTAACAGCGCCAAGGGAGCGGCACACACGGCCAGCAGTGGCACTACGTGCTGGTGCTTGAGTTGGCTCAGTATTGATAGTTCTACTTGGTACTTACTGCTGGCGCTAGTGCCAGTAACAGCGCCAAGGGAGCGGCACACACGGCCAGCAGTGGCACTACGTGCTGGTGCTTGAGTTGGCTCAGTATTGATAGTTCTACTTGGTACTTACTGCTGGCGCTAGTGCCAGTAACAGCGCCAAGGGAGCGGCACACACGGCCAGCAGTGGCACTACGTGCTGGTGCTTGAGTTGGCTCAGTATTGATAGTTCTACTTGGTACTTACTGCTGGCGCTAGTGCCAGTAACAGCGCCAAGGGAGCGGCACACACGGCCAGCAGTGGCACTACGTGCTGGTGCTTGAGTTGGCTCAGTATTGATAGTTCTACTTGGTACTTACTGCTGGCGCTAGTGCCAGTAACAGCGCCAAGGGAGCGGCACACACGGCCAGCAGTGGCACTACGTGCTGGTGCTTGAGTTGGCTCAGTATTGATAGTTCTACTTGGTACTTACTGCTGGCGCTAGTGCCAGTAACAGCGCCAAGGGAGCGGCACACACGGCCAGCAGTGGCACTACGTGCTGGTGCTTGAGTTGGCTCAGTATTGATAGTTCTACTTGGTACTTACTGCTGGCGCTAGTGCCAGTAACAGCGCCAAGGGAGCGGCACACACGGCCAGCAGTGGCACTACGTGCTGGTGCTTGAGTTGGCTCAGTATTGATAGTTCTACTTGGTACTTACTGCTGGCGCTAGTGCCAGTAACAGCGCCAAGGGAGCGGCACACACGGCCAGCAGTGGCACTACGTGCTGGTGCTTGAGTTGGCTCAGTATTGATAGTTCTACTTGGTACTTACTGCTGGCGCTAGTGCCAGTAACAGCGCCAAGGGAGCGGCACACACGGCCAGCAGTGGCACTACGTGCTGGTGCTTGAGTTGGCTCAGTATTGATAGTTCTACTTGGTACTTACTGCTGGCGCTAGTGCCAGTAACAGCGCCAAGGGAGCGGCACACACGGCCAGCAGTGGCACTACGTGCTGGTGCTTGAGTTGGCTCAGTATTGATAGTTCTACTTGGTACTTACTGCTGGCGCTAGTGCCAGTAACAGCGCCAAGGGAGCGGCACACACGGCCAGCAGTGGCACTACGTGCTGGTGCTTGAGTTGGCTCAGTATTGATAGTTCTACTTGGTACTTACTGCTGGCGCTAGTGCCAGTAACAGCGCCAAGGGAGCGGCACACACGGCCAGCAGTGGCACTACGTGCTGGTGCTTGAGTTGGCTCAGTATTGATAGTTCTACTTGGTACTTACTGCTGGCGCTAGTGCCAGTAACAGCGCCAAGGGAGCGGCACACACGGCCAGCAGTGGCACTACGTGCTGGTGCTTGAGTTGGCTCAGTATTGATAGTTCTACTTGGTACTTACTGCTGGCGCTAGTGCCAGTAACAGCGCCAAGGGAGCGGCACACACGGCCAGCAGTGGCACTACGTGCTGGTGCTTGAGTTGGCTCAGTATTGATAGTTCTACTTGGTACTTACTGCTGGCGCTAGTGCCAGTAACAGCGCCAAGGGAGCGGCACACACGGCCAGCAGTGGCATTACGCGCTGGTGCTTGAGTTGGCTCAGTATTGATAGTTCTACTTGGTACTTACTGCTGGCGCTAGTGCCAGTAACAGCGCCAAGGGAGCGGCACACACGGCCAGCAGTGGCACTACGTGCTGGTGCTTGAGTTGGCTCAGTATTGATAGTTCTTGTCGGAGGCCGCAGTAGGCGCGGCAGGCGGCGGCTGTTGGTTCTCGCTCCCAGCGTGATAAGGCAGCCTGGGGGAGATTAAAAGAATTAGCAGAAATAACAAATTTTAGTTGTAGTAGAAATTGTACGGACGAACAAGAAACAAAAGTCAAGTTAGAATTTATGGAAATACATATAATGTCTGTACACAACACGATATAAATATATACACAGAAGGAGTAAGACACGAGAAACACAATAGATAGGATGAGAACACAAAACAACAATAATAATATTAATTCCAAAATTACTGAAGAAAAGATAATTATAGAAGATAGACGTCTGTCTCAGCCATGACAGAAAGTTGACATCAGAGCAGCGCTACTCGTGGCGTATTTCTGTACTAGGTATCTGGTAGGAGTAAAACCTACATCACCCCCCTCCCACTGCAAATTAGAACTACAGAATAAATTGGCCTCGGATTTCTTGATTGACTTGACATGAACGTTCAGTCTGTTCTCAGTCTCAATCTGTCAAAAGTAACACTAATTTCTTTTTTTTATTGACAATGGTCTCACTCTTGACCTCAATCCAGCCCAGAGGCAGGGATGAGATCTACGGTGGAACGAGTTTGCCCAGAAGAAGCCTAATTTCTTTTTTGCCATTGATTGTCGCTTAGATGATTAATGACATTAATTATATGTAATGTTTAGTGAATATCTTTTGTTGGAGATACTAAAATAAATAAAATAGATGAGAATGCGACTAGATTCTGAACGTTTTCAGTTACGGGAATTGGCGTTCTGGACTGTGGATCAAACACCTTTATAAAATTCCATTCTATTCTAACAAGCATAGTCACCTTATAAGCGTGATGCGCAGCCGCATCACTACTGGCAGGTGGCGGCACCGGCTGCAACGCTTTCAAAGCCACGTTGATAGGCTCGCCGGGCCCCGGGGCCCCGGGCGGGGGCCGCCACGTGGCCGCCAGCACGGTGCCGAAGGCCCCGCGGCCTGCGACGGCGCCCCGGGTTATGTGCTCCCAGCGGGCGCGTTTTGATTCTTCTACGTCAAGTAGTAGCTGTGGACAAGATTTTAATATTAAACAATTTTTTATATTGAGGGGCCCGTGGCTAAATAATAACAGCCGCACAGGTCGATCGGTCAGGTTAAGCTACGCTTGTCGCGGTTGGTCTGTGGATGGGCGACCATCTTTACATACCGAGACCCCTTAGACCGGCTTAACGTGCCTCGGAAGGCACGTTAAGCCGTTGGTCCCGGCTGTTATTTGTAGATCTTTGACAGTCGTTACGGGTGGTCAGAAGCCCGACAGTATGACAACCAGTCTAGCCAAGGTTCAATCTTAAAGCATTTATTCCAAATAAACCAATTACAGGCACTTTTGAATTGTCAAGGGTTCGGTCAGTCAGCAAGATGAAGCTAGTTGCCCATTCCAAAGCGTAGTAGGTACCTATGGAGAAGAACGGCCAAGAAACTCCACGGACACTCTTTCAAATCAAAATATTATGGTTACAAAGTATTTGTTACATCATTCATGTTAAAAAAACTTTTTTGCAAAAAAAAGACAACCGACTTCCAAAAACGACATTTTCGTTTTTTGCCACCGACTTCTGAAATTATAGTTATTTTTCACTTTGTAGTGTCGTTTTTGGGAGTCGGTTGTCTTTTTTTTGCAAAAAAGTTTTTATTCAAGTTGTAATTTTTACCAGTAATTTTGGTTTAAAAACCAAACTACTGAACCGTTTTTGATGAAATTTCTATGGGACCATTTGGGAAGTATAACCCTTTCCAACAAAAAAAAGAATTTTTCAAATTGGTTGGCTTACGACGGAGTTATGCGCGAACAAACATAAAAAAAAAATACAAACATCCGAATTGAGAACCTCCTCCTTTTTTAGAAGTCGGTTAAAAATCGTATTACCCAGTAACTGGGGACCAGTTCTACGGTACTTACAGTGTCGGGAGCGACCAGTCGCAGTTGTACGAGGCTGTCGCTGTGTAAGGGGCAGTGCAGGCGACTGCTGCTGCAGGCTGCAAGGATGCACTGCTCCACGGTCCAGGCGGTCGCTATGGACCAGTTCTGAGGTTCGCTATTAACTACGCCTTCGACAGAGCCGAGACGGGACGATGCTGGGAGAAAGGAGAAAAATGCTATAAATTCACATCATCCAGTGATTTTTTGGTCCAAACTTATGCTTTAACATGTTATAAAAGAAGAAAAGAGAAAAAGTGAATGACCAGATATATGAACGTGAACAAAGCAAAAGAAGTAATAATAATAAGCACGTTAAGCCGTTGGTCCCGGCTGTCATTCATGGATCTTTGACAGTCGTTACGGGTAGTCAGAAGCCCGAAAGTCTGACAACCAGTCTTACCAAGGGGTATCGTATTATTCAGTAACTGGGTTGTGGAGGTCAGATCGGCAGACGCTCCATGTAAAATGCTGGTGCTCAGCTGCATCCGGTTAGACTGGGCCCCAACATAGTTGGCAAAAGGCTAGGCTGACCAGGACCTCGCAGTTGCAGTTTGAAATGCTATAGAAGAATTCCCAGCAGCTAGGAGTCACTTACAACAGTATCCCTTACCATTAGATTCAGCACCAACTCCACTATCTCCGTCGGAAGCTCTGGACTCCTCAGACAAACGCAGACGTCTTGGTTCTGCAGCGCCCAGCTCAAGTCTTCTGAACGCCTGGGGACAAGTTACAAAGGTTACAAAGATGGTTCAACCAATCCATTAAATCAGCCTGTCAGCTAGGAATTACTCCTGTATCGTGGTGCGTTTACAAACAATTAAACTCACATACACAAACAGCCAGACGCGGAACAACTACCTGTAGGCAATTTTATTAGTAGGATTATTTATGTCTTTCATAACAGCCTGAAATTTGACGAGGATGCAAAACAACAGTTTGTATGGTTTTGTGTAATCTTCGACTTACCTGAGCCAGCTGCTGTTCCTGTTCCTGATGCTGTGCTTGGGGAACAGCGTGTTTGAGACACTCGGGACATGGCACCACTCGCGTGATGAGGCAACGACCCTCAGAGGTGTGGACGAAACGGGTGCCTGAAAGAATCGGGGTTGTAGACACTTTCCTGGCCAAGTGTTTTGAAACAATATTCGTATGCCAGTCCTTGGCGAAACATTGAAGATCCTACTAATATTATAAACGTGATAGTTATGGATGGATGTTTGTTACTCTTTCACGCAAAAACTACTGAACGGATTTGGATGAAACTTGGCACACAGATGGTTTATAACCAGGATTAACACATAGGATACTTTTTATCCCGATATTCCCACGGGATCGAAACTTATGCGGGTGAAACCGCGGACGCAGCTAGTTATTTATAATTCTACTAGTTTTGCCCGCGGCTCCGCCCGCGTGGAGGTCGGAAATTATCCCACACACATCTCACATTTTTTTTTATTGCTAAATGGGTCTGCTCTTGACTTCGATGACGCCTGATGGAAAGCGATGGATGAGGTCTATGATGAAACGAGCGTGCACAATAACCGATATTAAAGGTATAATTTGATCTATAGGTTTAAACCTGACACGAGAAAAGCTCTCAAAAAGTTATTTAGTTCGATACTTACGAAAAATACTTGACAGGTGTCAAGGGACACCCGGATGGAACGAATTTCCTTTCTATAGACAGACAGAGAAACACGCGCACGCCGCACGGCTTACAACTATAGCAAAAAGTGTCGTTACAACTTTTGGTCTTAATTTTTTCCGTCTAGCCCCCAAAGGGGGCCAAACTTCGTTCCAAAAAACTTATCAATTCAATTCAATTCAATTCAATTCATTTATTCATTAACAATTTTTACATCGTGTCTGAATTTCTATAACTAAGTATCAGTATCAGTCTGACACAATGAAAAAAAATGATAGAATACTTGCAGCGCCCCGCGGTTTCACCCGCATAAGTGTCGATCGATATGTTATTCTGATGTTTGAGCTGTATTACTGTAAAGTTTCATCAAAATCCGTTCCGTAGTTTTTGCGTAAAGAGTAACAAACATCCATACGTCCTCACAAACTTACCCGTTTATAATATTAGTGAGAAGTAAAATAGTAGGGTAGGATTCAAAATAAACTTACCAAGTGAAGGATACCAGTCTTCTAGCAGTAAATCCACATGGTCTGACACTAGAGCCAGCACTTTAGCTAGAGTTTCCGGGTTCGGTTCCAAGCTGATGCTCTGGTAAAAACAAAATACACAATGATTTTAATCATTTTTAACCGACTTCTAAAAAAGGAGGAGGTTCTCAATTCGGACGTTTGATTTTTTTTTTGTGTTTGTTCGCGCTTACCTCTGTCGCTTGCCAACCGATTTGAAAAATTATTTTTTTTTGGAAAGGTTCTACTTCCCAAATGATCCCATAGAACATTAATTAAAAACGGTTCAGTAGTTTGGTTTTTAAACCAAAATTACTGGTAAAAATTACAACTTAAAAGTGAAAAATAAACTTTTTTGCAAAAAAAAAAAACAACCGACTTCCAAAAACGACACTACAAAGTGAAAAATAACTTAAATTTCGGAAGTCGGTGGCAAACAACGAAAATGCGAACCCAACGACACCGACTTCCGAAATTAAAGTTATTTTTCAATTTGTAGTGTCGTTTTGGAAGTCGGTTGTTTTTTTAGCAAAAAGTTTTTTATAAATATCACGATTATACAGGGTGGCAGGGACATTGACACGCATCCTGTAACCATGAACACAGCACATGAATTTAGACTCCCTAGTGTAGAAATTTACTGTCGGTTAACAAAAAAAAAAAAAAAAAAATCTGCTGTTTCATAGGAGAATGCAATACCTACGCGGTCAAAATGTATAGAAAAGCTAACTTTTTTTAAAAATAATTGATGAAATCTATCGACGTGAGGGTGTTTAGAATCATGTGCTGGATTCAGCACATGATTCTGGGTAGCGGGATCGTCCGAAAGGGTTACCGCTGCCCTGGAACATAAAGGGCTAAGAAGGAATACAGGTGGGTTTTAGTCAGTAAGAGTCTGACACTTCCTCCCGCTCCACCCAGAGCGGGAGGGGTTATTTGATGATTTCACATCCTCAAAAAAAAAAGCACATGATTCTAAACACCCTCACGTCGATGGTAACAGGTTGCGCATCGATGTCCCTGCCACCCTGTATTTCTCGACGGCGACAAGGTAAGCAGACATTTATGCATATAGGGTGTAAAAAGACCCATCACATAGCCGTCAACTAAACATTCTTTACATCAAATTAAGTCATCATCACCTGCCTAGCCATTTCCCAACTATGTTGGGGTCAGCTTCCAGTCTAACCGGATGCAGCTGAATACCAGTATTTTACACGGAGCGACTGCCTATCTGACCTCCACAACCCAGTTACTGGGTAATACGATACCCCTTGGTAAGACTGGTTGTCAGACTTTCGGGCTTCTGACTACCCTTAACGACTGTCAAAGGTCTACAAATGACAGCCGAGACCAACGGCTTAACGTGCTTTCCGAGGCACGGAGGGGTCCCGGTATGTAAAGATGGTCACCCGTCACCCATCCACAGACCAACCGCGGCAAGCGTAGCTTAACCTGACCGATCGACCTGTGCGGCTGTTATTATTTAGCCACGGGCCCCTCCATACCAAATCTACACAAACAACACACACACACCAAATTAAGTATCATTGTATAAAAATAATTGCTGGGGAAAGTGCTGCCACTGCGATTTTTCTATAAAACTCTTTTCACGACGCGACTTCTATAAACGTTCGACGTTTTAAGCTCTTTTAGATGCCAAGGTCAGTAGGGAGGGGCCCGTGGCTAAATAATAACAGCCGCACAGGTCGATCGGTCAGGTTAAGCTACGCTTGCCGCGGTTGGTCTATGGATGGGTGACCATCTTTACATACCGGGACCCCTCCGTGCCTCGGAAAGCACGTTAAGCCGTTGGTCCCGGCTGTCATTCGTAGATCTTTGACAGTCGTTACGGGTAGTCAGAAGCCCGAAAGTCTGACAACCAGTCTTACCAAGGGGTATCGTATTACCCAGTAACTGGGTTGTGGAGGTCAGATAGGCAGTCGCTCCATGTAAAATACTGGTATTCAGCTGCATCCGGTTAGACTGGAAGCCGACCCCAACATAGTTGGGAAAAGGCAGGCAGATGATGAGATGCCAAGGTCAGTAATCACGCTTAGGACCACTACAATGAACAAGATAAGGGGGGCTAAAAAGGCCACTTTAAGCAATACCTCTAAAAGCTATCCATTTCCTGAATTCCCAGCAGATAATTAGCAATTCCTCTAATTTTCGTAAAATTTCATTTCGTATTTGGTGTAAACATTACCGCATGAAAAAAATAAAAACCGTAGTTTTATCGGTAAATTTTTCATTACAGTTTTTATTAATCAAATTGGTTTTTTATTTTTTTATTTCTACAGTTTAAATGTTATTTCATTGTGATATGAATTGCACACAGATCATATTAGGTATGAATTGTCAGTTTGTGACCATTTTACGATTTTTAATATGATTCATATTGTTATCCTATTATGATTCCGCCAAAGTGGCCTTTTTAGGCCCCCTGGTCATGAAAGAATAATTACCAATTTTTTGTTCATTTTGTTCATTTAAAAGTATATTTTTTTAAATTTAATTGTTCTTTCCCAAAACTTGTTTATTATGGTTAGCTCACACTTTGTAAGTTTTGTTTTTAAATAACTAATTGTGTTACTTGTATTATGCATGCTAGATTCATATCTAGCAGATGTCAATCAAAAATATTGTGTCGTAAAAGTTTTAATGCATTTGTGATTGTACATCAGTGCTGTGAAATATAATAAAAAAAAATAATAAAAAAAAATCCCTACCTGATATCCAGAAATAGGTAACCCATCATCTCTTCTGATGACACAAACTTGTGCTGGCAACAAGATCTCCACACAGGCGGAAGACTGCACGTCCAGCTCACACCATGCACCTTCTTGACGTACCCTGAATCTGATAAGGAAGGGAAAATCTTACGGAATCATAATATGGTAAGTTAATCAGATTTTTGAAGTGAAAACATCTTTAGCGGCGTTGTGCACTTTTGTTGTGATGGGTAAAAAATGTTAAACTCGCGTCAGGACACGTGAGCTGATCGAAAATTCATAAGATGGAGGGAGAGTTTTTTGTGATGGGTAAAAAAAGTTAAACTCTCGTCAGAACTCAGGACACGTGACCTGATTGAAAATTCGCAAGACGGAGCTCGCGTCAGGACACGTGAGCTGATCGAAAATTCGTAAGATGGAGGGAGAGTAGACCGCATTCCAAAATATCAAAAATGCACAACGTTAATATTCAAGTTTCACTTCTGCCGGCACTCCCGGAGTGCAACCCGTTGTTTTTTTTTTTGTCTCTGTCGCTGTCTCCTCGCCGTGATCTGGACGATACGCACACGGGAGCGACAGCAATGCTGCTTTTTAGATTTCCATACCTCAAAAGGGAAAACGGAACCCTTATAAGATCACTTCGTTGTCTGTCCGTCTGTCAAGACCCTTTTTCTTAGGAACGCGTAGAGATATCAAGTTGAAATTAATATCTAATACCCAGAGCTGCGATCACTTGAAGCAATGAAAAAATCAAATTTCTAAGTCAACGCAATCAAAAGATACGGGCGTTTATGTTCCGTTTATGCCGCATATTTTGACACTCGCAAGGTAATCAAAACCTATAGAGTACTTCCCGTTGACCTAGAATCATGAAATTTGGCAAGAAGCAATGTCATGTAGCTTGAGTAAAGGAAAACAATCCGAAAACCGTGAATTTGTAGTTTCTACTTTGTATGGAACCCTCGATGCGCGAGTCCGCCTCGCACTTGATCGGTTTTTAGGGTTCCGTAGCCAAATGGCAACGGAACCCTTATGGATTCGTCATGTCTGTCTGTCTGTCTGTCTGTCTGTCCGTCCGTATGTCACAGCCGCTTTTTTCCGAAACTATAAGAGCTATACTGTTGAAACTTGGTAAGTAGATGTATTCTGTGAACCGCATTAAGATTTTCACACAAAAATAGAAACAAAACAATACATTTTGGGGGTCCCCATACTTAGAACTGAAACTCAAAATTTGTTTTTTCATCAAACCCATACGTGTGGGGTATCTATGGATAGGTCTTCAAAAATGATATTGAGGTTTCTAATATCATTTTTTTCTAAACTGAATAGTTTGCGCGAGAGACACTTCCAAAGTGGTAAAATGTGTGTCCCCCCCCCCTGTAACTTCTAAAATAAGAGAATGATAAAACTAAAAAAAATATATGATGTACATTACCATATAAACTTCCACCGAAAATTGGTTTGAACGAGATCTAGTGAGTAGTTTTTTTTTAATACGTCATAAATCGTAACGTAACGGAACCCTTCATGGGCGAGTCCGACTCGCACTTGACCGGTTTTTTTGTTAAATTTTCGGTTGAGTAGCAACTGGCTAGCTAGCAACTTTTTTGTCACCGTGAATGTACTTGCATTGCAACCAATAGACGGGCGACAGTTGCGTCCAAACCCGCGGACAACAATGTCTCCCAGCTGTCGCGTCGTCGCTACATGCGTCGCTTCATACAACTCCGTGGACTTGATCACCTTCCTAGCCTTTTCCCAACTATGTTGGGGTCAGCTTCCAGTCTAACCAGATGCAGCTAAATACCAGTATTTTACATGGAGCGACTGCCTATCTGACCTCCACAACCCAGTTACTGGATAATACGACACCCCTTCGTAAGACTGGTTGTCAGACTTTCGGGCTTCTGACTACCCGTAACAACTGTCAAAGATCCACAAATGACAGCCGGGACCAACGGCTTAACGTGCTTTCCGAGGCACGGAGGACCTTGGTATGTGAAGATGGTCACCCATCCACAGACCAACCGCGGCAAGCGTAGCTTAACCTGATCGATCGACCTGTGTGGCTGTTATTATTTAGCCATGGACCCCTCAAACACGTAGACTTGATGTGAGAGACAAATTAGTTGCGGAGACAGAAGTTGTTCGTGGGCGCCCGCCCCCCCTAACATGATATGACCCCACTTTAGCACTATACAAGACCCTCACCTAATATTATGATAATGCTCGTCGACGAGCTCGTCGTCGGCCGCGCCGGGCAGCAGCGCGTCCCGGCGCGGCGCCAGCTCGCGCAGCGCCAGCATCGTCAGGGCTCCCGCGGACACGCGCGCTCCCCGCAGCCACAGCTTCCAGCCCCACGATAGCTCTAGGGCTTTGGATATTGTTTCGTCTAATTCCATCTGTGATAAAGTAGGGTAAAATTGTTTTAAATGCTTTCAAGAAATCGACTTTTTAGGTACATGGTTAATGGATGTCTGATAATTATTATTTCCTTTATTTCATAAATAAAAAACATTTTTATAAATAAAAAAAAAAACAAAAAATAGTAGCCCACCGGTATCGGGTACAGGGTCCAAGCTACCGGCGGCGGTCAGGGGCTGCAGTCCATCATAGCAATCGCTTTACGACCGAATTCGATCGCAAAGTCCTGTCACTCCATATATTAAACCTGTCAATCCGGGACTTTGCGACCGAATTCGGTCGTTAAGCGATCGCTATGATGTCGATACTGCAGCCCCAGGGCTCCAGAGAGAGGAACCTCCTGACAATGCGAGCCGTGTCCAGAAGTACCGCTTTCTGAATCAAGCCCTTGATCCAGCTGCCCAACGAGAGCCTGCTCAGGTGTTGGTCGAGGCTCTTGGCTATTAAGCCATTGGCTGTCACGACTATCGGCACAATGATCGCTGAGTCCACATCCCACATGTCAACAACCTCGCGAGCCAAGTCAAGATACTTGATTTGTTTTTCATGTGTTATTTATTATTAGAAGTGTCAGAGACATTAATTGTTGAGAAAATTGACTATTAACTTGTCTGTATGTTCAAATGACAAGAGTATTTTTTGACAGTCGCAAACGTTCAGAAGGAAAATTCTCGTAATTATAAACGTTCAAAATCTAGTCGCAATCTCATCTAAGCGACAATGTCAAAAACTTGTCAAATTTTTTTGAATATTAGTGGTATTTTTGACAGATTGGGACTAATTGTGACACAACACACGATCAATCTCAATCTGAATCATTTTGAAGGATATTGCTAATCCATTGCTTCATGTGTTCGAGAAATGTGTCCGCTCAACAACGTAATTAACTCAATGAATCTTGTTGAACTGTCAAAATGAAACCGATTCCGATTAATCGTGTGTTACGCAATTAGGGTGCAGACTGTGAATGCTTTTAATATTGCGAGAAAAAAAAAATGATTATTATATTTAGTCCGTCAGTTAGATTATCAAAAAATAATGGACACGTATTTTTTCTTATGTCAATCAAACAAAAAATGACAAAGATAAAGCGCGTCAAAATTTGGGAGTAGGGGGTCGTGACGTCACGCCTTGCTAAAAAGTGTAGCAAGGCATGACGTCACGCGGAACTTTAACGGGCGATATCTTCATCATTTTTTATATAAATGACAAAAGAAAAAATACGGGTCCATCATTTTTGCGTGATCCGATGCGATGCGAGCCGCTTGGTGGAAATCATCCTAAAACCCACTCACCTCAGGCGGCAACTTGTACACGGAATAAGGTGCCTCAGCCAGCTGCTGGTCAGCCAGCAGCCTCGCGCACAGCCGCGGCCAGAACCCGCACGGCACGTACGACAGGAGCAGCAGCCGGCGCAGTGGGCGGCCACCCCGCCCTGACACCACCAGCTTGTGGCAGTCCTCTATCGAAGAACAAGAAGAATTAAAAAAAAACGGGTTGCACTCCGGGAGTGCCGGCAGAAGTGAAAACTTGAATATTAACGTTGTGCATTTTTGATATTTTGGAATGCGGTCTACTCTCCCTCCGTCTTACGAATTTTCAATCAGGTCACGTGTCCTGACGCGAGCTCCGTCTTACGAATTTTCAATCAGGTCACGTGTCCTGACGCGAGCTCAGTCTTACGAATTTTCGATCAGGTCACGTGTCCTGACGCGAGCTCCGTCTTACGAATTTTCGATCAGGTCACGTGTCCTGACGCGAGCTCCGTTTTACGAATTTTCGATCAGGTCACGTGTCCTGACGCGAGCTCCGTCTTACGAATTTTCGATCAGGTCACGTGTCCTGACGCGAGTTTAACCTTTTTTACCCATCACAACAAAAGTGCACAACGCCGCTAACGAAGTTTTCACTTCAAAAAAATATTTGCGGTAAACATGATTTATTTATCCAACTGCAGACAAACGCCTTCTCTCTACTTTTTCCTGTCGTTGGCACGACTGTATTTCAAATCTTGTTTTCCCAAAGCTTTGCCACTTCCACGGCGTTGTCGGTGGCAGCGCGGAGGTCACTTTGACTGCATGTTTTGGGACACAGAGGGCAGGATAGGCGGTGGAGCATAGTTTGTGACATAGCTCCACAATCACACCCTTCTGCCGTTCCATCAAGGTAGCCCCACTTTACCAGGTTAGACTTACATCTTCCCACTAGTGTCCGGATACGGTTCAGAGACTTCTAAGTGGACCACGGAAGGTGCCTCGTCTCTGTGAGATGGAGTAAGCTGTAATCCACTACACGGGTCCAGTACGGGTTGGTAAAGTCACATGTGAACATGACATGTGAATTTTTGGTTTTAGGACATGCCGGTTTCCTCACGATTTTCCTTCACCGTTTTGAAAGCAGGGAAACTTAGTTTTAAAGCTTCGAAACACAATAGCAGAACAGATTTTTTTTTTTAATTTTCAAGTTACAAGTACGGATGCCAGCACATCATGCTACAACATCTGTCCAATTTCTTTAAACTGCTTCCAATTTTTACATATTGAATGTTTTTTTTTTTTATACTCTTTGACATTAATGAATTTGATATACAGGATTATTTGTAAAACATCAGAAACCTCTTAAGAGGTCATTGTACTCATCATTATGAACAACTTTTACTATAGGACCAAACCTGAAATCGCGAAAAAAAAAATCAGCTGCTCCCTACATTTTGACGAGTTATGCGAACATCAATGTAGGGAACAGCTGATTTTTTTTTCGCGCTTTCAGGTTTGGTATCTCACCGGTATCTAACCTAACCATCTCACCGTGAAAACTTAGGTGAAGTGTCACCTAAGTTTTCACGGTGAGATGGTTACAGAATCGCACTCCAGGGGGCCTACTCCGAAGTGCAAAGTGCGAATGTTCGGATCGGACCGACATATGGCCGAACCGAATATTATTGAAAAATGCGAAAAAAGTTCGGATCGACTCAGTTGGGTCGAGACCACAGTCAATATTCGAAAGAGTGTAGGATCGGAACCGACCGAACCAAATAGTAACTTCGTAGCAGGAAACGGCCGATACTACTTCGGAGTAGACCCCCTGATGTGCTGGCGTGTGTTTAATATATCAACAGTTAGTTACGTATCAAGGTCGGCGAGTCCGTGCCCCTGGAGTCGGGCGCCGCCGCGAGCTGCGCGGGCCAGGCGCGGCGCGGCGTGCTGCGCGCCGAGCTGCACCACGCGCGCGAGCGCACGGGCAGCTGTGGGGACACCACTCAAGTCACGTGTGGGAAATGATTGGTTCCCATGGTATGGAAAAAACTGGCTAACAGCCAAAGTTAAGCGACTACGCCTGATGTAACGCCTGATGCAAATAATTTAAGCTTCTTGTAATGTTCATTACTGAACATAGGTTCCTAGTATTGTATACATGCAACTATATTCTAACTAAACAGACAGCTGTGCTGCTGGGGAGTTTGTTGCGCCACTTCTTCTTCCCAGCGATAGCACTAGGAAGTGGCGAAGGGCGGGCGTTTTTGGGGGACTGTCTTTTGTAATTTTGACATTCGAAAAGTGCTGATTCTCAGCCTAATTTGAATAAATGACTTTTGATTTGATTTTGTACAGAAACAGATGGGTGCCCATTACCTACTTAGGCAAGATTGCTGACGCTAAGACCCTACAAAAAACCTACACCCATCATTTTTCTTTCAAGTTAAGCAACACTCCACAAGGTATAGAAAATGATGTGTGGTCTTTAAACTACTTAGACAAGATTGCTACTAGCCAAAACTCCCTAAAAGATACTACCAAAATTTTTCGCCAGAGTTAAGCAACACTGCCCGAGGTATAGAACCGGATGGGCTCGCATACCTGGTGCTGCGGCGGCTCGGTGCGCGGCAAGAGCGGCGGCACGAGCAGCAGGCGTGAGTCCCAGCACAGTGCCAGCTCGAACTTGTTCAGCAGCGACACGCCCAGCGAGCTGGCTTCGTCACCTCGCGCCAGCATAGGAGATGCCTTGAACACGTGGGCTAGGTCTTCGATCTTCATTATTCCTGGACGAGAGAAAATAAAAAACGTAACTCGATAAAAATCCATTTGCTTTTATGTTCACCGACTCTTTTGGAGATTTCTGAACCGTGTTATGTTTTTTATCAACTAACGAAATACTTTTTGGATTATTAGTTTTTTTTAGGGTTCCGTACCTTAAAAGGAAAAACGGAACCCTTATAAGAAAAAAATCAAAAGTCATTTATTAAAATTAGGCTGAGAATCAGCACTTTTCGAACGTCAAAATTACAAAAGACGTTGTCCGTCTGTCTGCCCGTCCGTCAAGACCCTTTTGCTCAGAAACGCGTGGAGTTATCAAGTAGTACGTACTACGTACGGCTGCAATCCCTTGAATCAACGAAAAAATCAAAATTCTAAGTCAACGCAATCAAAAGATACGGGCGTTTATGTTCCGTTTATGCCGCATATTTTGACACTCGCAAGGGAATCAAAACCTATAGGGTACTTCCCGTTGACCTAGAATCATGAAATTTGGCAAGAAGCAATGTCATGTTGCACAAGTAAACGAGAAAATCTGAAAACCGTAAATTTGTAGTTACATACCTACAAATTTGTACGGAACCCTCGTTTTTTACTTATAAACTTGATTTGATGTTGGCCTTTAGGACCATATAACTTGTGACTCCAGGAATATCATGAACTTAACTAAACACAGTCAAAAATAATAAACCAATTTTTTTTATTATCATTAAAAAAACCCGGCCAAGTGCGAGTCGGACTCGCCCATGAAGGGTTCCGTTACGTTACGATTTATGACGTATTAAAAAAAAACTACTCACTAGATCTCGTTCAAACCAATTTTCGGTGGAAGTTTATATGGTAATGTACATCATATATTTTTTTTAGTTTTATCATTCTCTTATTTTAGAAGTTACAGGGGGGGGGGGGGACACCCATTTTACCACTTTGGAAGTGTCTCTCGCGCAAACTATTCAGTTTAGAAAAAAATGATATTAGAAACCTCAATATCATTTTTGAAGAGCTATCCATAGATACCCCACACGTATGGGTTTGATGAAAAAAAAATTTTGAGTTTCAGTTCTAAGTATGGGGACCCCCAAAATTTATTGTTTTTTTTCTATTTTTGTGTGAAAATCTTAATGCGGTTCACAGAATACATCTACTTACCAAGTTTCAACAGTATAGCTCTTATAGTTTCGGAAAAAAGCGGCTGTGACATACGGACGGACAGACAGACAGACAGACAGACAGACAGACACACATGACGAATCCATAAGGGTTCCGTTGCCATTTGGCTACGGAACCCTAAAAAAGTAACAAAAAGATTTTTTTTATATATCGTTGCCCCACACTAGTAATTACCCCTGTATCGTGGGTGCGTTTACAAACATTTAAACTCACATACACAAACAGCCAGACCCGGAACAACTACTTGTAGGTCATACAAATATTTGTTCCGTGCGGAAATCGAACCCGCGACACGCAGCGCAGCAGTCGATCGCTCAGCCGCTGCACCAACTGTGTCGTCAAAAATGAGACAGAAAGTCCTATACGAGGCCAAAAGGCTCCTACCTCAGCTTGATGCTGCGACATTTAAAAAATAAATGTCGCAGCGCTGGTATTCTGATAGGGCCCGCTGTGACGTCACGGGCAATCACGGAAATAAATAAATATAACATTTTTTTTTTTTTTCTGTGGATGGGTCATCATCAAACGACTCCTCCCGCTCTGGGTGGAGCAGAAGGGAGTGTCAGACTCTTACTGACTAAAACCCACCCGTGTTCCTTCCTTAGCCCTTTATGTTCCAGGGCAGCGGTAACCCTTTCGGACGATCCCGCTACCCTGGCAGGCTTCAACATAAAAAATAAAACAAACATAAAATATAACAATATTGTACTCACCATTATTAGCGAAGGGATTGATTTCTCTGACAGTAACGACATGTGCCAGCACGTCACACAGCCACTGAGGTCGCAAGAAATATAGTTCCTTGAGAGTCGCGTCATCGTAATGTAGAAGAACGCCTGTAACAGATTTGTTTTACCTTTTTGGAGGTTTGAGGAACAGGGTGTAAAGTTCACTCAACCTCCATAGAAAAGGGAGGATCCTCCGACCAGACGGGTGTTGTGTCTGGCGGACACGTTAAGCCGTTGGTCCCGGCTGTCATTCGTGGATCTTTGACAGTCGTTACGGGTCTTCAGAAGCCCGAAAGTCTGACAACCAGTCTTACCAAGGGTATCGTATTACCCGGTAACTGGGTTGTGGAGGTCAGATAGGCAGTCGCTCCATGTAAAATACTGGTACTCAGCTGCATCCGGTTAGACTGGAAGCTGACCTCAACATAGTTGGGAAAAGGCAGTTAGATGAAGTATAGTCTTACCATTTTCATGTAGAAACATGGTCGCTTGATGCAACTCCGCCGCGTCTCTGAACATGCGATGATTCTTCTGTTGCATATATTGGGTCACCTGGGGGGAGAGAGTACCATTTTAGTTTGTATGGATGGATGGATATTTGTTACTCTGTCACGCCAAAACTACAGAACGGGTTTGGATGAAATTTGGCACACAGATAGTTTAATATAATATAATATAATATCCCTGGACATTTCACACAGCGCCATCTAGTCCCAAGCTAAGCAACCTAATGCTTGTGTTATGGTAACAAGATGGCTGATAAACTACTTATATACATTTTTTTTTTTGTAAATAAATACATATTATAGATAGAAAAACACCCAGTTTATAACCAGGATTAACATATAAGATACTTTTTATCCCCATATTCCCACGGGATCGAAACTTATGCGGGTGGAACCGCGGGGCGCAGCCAGTCGATAGTAAAAAGCTTTTTTGAAAAATAAAAACTTTATGCAAAAAAAAAACAATCGACTTCCAAAGTGAAAAATAACTTTAATTTCGGAAGTCGGTGTAGTTGGGTTCGCATTTTCGTTATTTGTCACCGACTTCCGAAATTAAAGTTATTTTTCACTTTGTAGTGTCTTTTTTGGAAGTCGGTTGTTATTTATTTTGCAAAAAAGTCTTTATTTTTCACTTTTAAGTTGTCATTTTTACCAGTAATTTTGGTTTAATAACCAACCTACTGAACCGTTTTTGATGAAATTTCATGGGATCAATCTGAAATTATATCCTTACAAATAAAAAAGAATTTTGCAAATCGGCTTATAAATAACGGAGTTCTGAGGTAACAAACATAAAAAAAATATACTGTCGTATTGAGAACCTCCTCTTTTTTTTGAAGTCGCTTAAAAATGATGACGTTTGATTTTCGCCATTTTGCCACTGACAGCAATGTGAGCGTCCGTGGAACTAATATTTTTGATAGCGAGTTTTACAAGAAGCTCATACTCTCAGGATAAAATTGTCCTAAATATCTCGTAGTAAACACAAAATACACAAAAAAAAATTCTTATTCCACGATTTAGACCTAAATCATCTCAGACGTACCAAAACCAAACGACGGCCATTTGCGGCAATGTGTCAATTTTAGTTCCTGAGACGCTCGAGCGGGGCGCTTTGAATCGGCCCAAAAAAAAAAAATATGCGAGATGGTTCTTCAAAAGTAGAATCGACTCACCAGTTTCTTATACTCCTCGTGTCTCACCACCGGCTCCCGAAGATCAGCAGCCAACGAGGTGATACACTCTTCTAATGCGAGGTATGTAGCCGGGATGCGCTGCTCTAACAGTGGCTCTTTACTGCCTGGAAGAAAGAAAGAAAGAAAATAAATTTACTTAGCACAGACTAGAAGATACACAATACACACCAGATACATACATCAGAGGGGCAATTCTCGTAATTTTAAGAACGTTCACAGTCTGATCTCAGTCTCAATCTGTCAAAAATACCTCTAATTTCCATACATTTTGACAAGTTTTTGACATTTCGTCGCTGATACTGCAATACCGCGTAACTAACACTGGATAATACCGCGGAAGTACAAAAGTATAAAATTTTAGATTTCGCGATGCAGTGAGCTAACAATGCCGATGGGCCGACTTTTTTCGCTCTCCTGTAAAATTTTCCATATCGAAGTTACGCGGTATTGTCTGTTATTAGTTACGCGGTATTGCAGTATCAGCGACGATTTGTTTGTCGCCGAAATGAGACTGCGACTAGATTTTGAACGTTTTAAATTACGAGAATTGGTCTTCTGATAGTAACAAACAAAAATCAAATAAAAAGTGTAAAGTCCGATCTAAGAAAATAGCAGGAAAGTGTGCCTCACGGCTGCGCCAAAACGAAAGAAAGAAAAAATGCATTTATTTGCGGCAAACATGACGCATAAAAGAACGTAAACACACAAAAAAAAAAAAAAAAAACAAGAAAGTAAAAAGGCCCAGTTCATCCATTACACATACAGTTACACTAAACTTGGGGACTTGGGGCTAAGTAATAACAGCCGCACGGATCGGTCGATCAGGTTAAGCTACGCTTGCCGCGGTTGGTTGGTCCGTGGTTGGGACCATCTTTACATACCAAGACCCCTCCGTGCCTAGAAAGCACGTTAAGCCGTTGGTCCCGGCTGTCATCCGTGGACCTTTGACAGTCGTTACGGGTAGTCAGAAGCCCGAAAGTCTGACAACCAGTTTTACCAAGGGTTTTTTACCCAGTAACTGGGTTGTGGAGGTCAGATAGGCTGTCGCTCCATGTAAAATACTGGTACTCAGCTGCATCCGGTAAGACTGGAAGCCGACCCCAAAATAGTTGGGACGAGGCTAGGCAGATGGTGATGATAATGGTAGATTATTTTGAAATATAATTTTGAAACAAAGAAAAAAGTTTATTTGGACACAGTTCATAAAACACAAAATACAAAAAAAAAAATGAACAAAATAATAATAAAAATAGTATGAATGTAAAAAGCGTAAAACAATTAAAAAAAAAAACTATTGAAAAATAGCCACAAATAGAACAAAAAAGGTATAAACGTGAAACCCTATAAAAAGAAAAAAATAACCTTGAAATTATGACCCTACTTAAGTACGTATGAAATTTTTGATTGAATGTTGTCCCGTCGGGGGACCGCTCTAATTATTAGCCTAACGTTCTGTTAATGTTTAAAATAGTAGCGTTCTCCCGACAAATTCACCTTTCAAACAAAAAAAAACAAAATCAAAATCGGTTCATCCGTTCGGGAGCTACGATGCCATAGACAGACATACATACACACACACCCTGACACGTCAAACTTATAACACCCCGTCGTTTTTACATCGGGGGTTAAAAATAATGTTAAATAGGATCTTACCTGGTGGTTTGACACTGAATGCGACGGAGTAAATGATGTCTGCTAACAGCCTGATGTTGTGACGAGTATTGCAGGATACCTGCAACCAGTCATTGGAAAATTGTAGGCGACAAATGTGCAATTTTTTTTTTTTTTCAGTATGGGAAATCATCAAATGACTCCTCCTGCTCTGGGTGGAGCAGAAGGGAGTGTCACCGCTACCCACTGTAGCGTTGTTTAAGGTCGTCGGTTATTTAACTGAGAATAGGATTCATTGCTCTCAACCGCTGCAGTTGAGAATACGGAATAAACATAAATGTTAGAGATGTGCAAGAAATTAAATTTGTCGGAGTCATTCGTTTGACTATTCGGAACGCCAACGCCATCTCGTGGCGCTGGACAGAGTCTAGCCTGAGTTCGTGGTGGGACGAGAGCGACTACAAGAAGGGTGTAAGCAGAGCTCTCGGGATCATCGAATCATTGGACATCGTACGAACAACATGTGCTCAGAAACTGTCAGCGTTCCGTATCGTTGAATGTGTACCTATAGTGCGTGATTCGCTAGTGTGACTAACTTGTTCGTAAATTATAATCTGATTTGAAGTGCAAACCGTTTTTCTATTGTGCTATAACCAACACTACCCATAGTACGCCCACAGTAGTTAAAATATGCCTGATGCTAACGAGAGTCTGACATACCTTCTCCGACAAATTTTTTTTCGTATGTGTGTCTTTTTCATGGTTTTCGAGGGCGCTGAAGCCAATACATACATAGTCAGCCTATATTGTTTGCACTGCTGGAACAAACAGGCTTCCTCCCGTCGAGAGGAAGTGGTCTATAATCCACCACGAGGGCCCAGAGCGGGTTGGTAGATGTCACATGTCGTCGAATTTTTGATTCTAGGACATGCTCGTTTCCTCACGATGTTTTCCTTCACCGTTTTGAGGGCAGTGGTGATGAAATAATTTACACAAAGTAAAGCGCCTGTCTGGGTTTGAACTCATGACCTTACAGTTCGGAAGTCGCGGCCGTTACCACTTGGTCACCACTGTTCTCAATGCACTGCTGAAGCCATTAATGAGGTCAAAATGAAATTCCAAGATGGTGGCTGCAAAGAATTTCCAACTTTTCGTCATGGGCGTCGTTTTTATGGTTTTTGAGGGTGCTATCCAATAATCCAAGATGATTGGCTGCAAAAATGTAAAAATTTTCGTCATTTTGACATTTTCGCAGCCGCCATCTTGGATTTTTATTTTGAACTTCGTCCCTGCCGGGGTCCTCCGACACCACACTTTTTTTTTAACACTAGAGCTATTGTCACTTCAAATACCTCAACGGAATCCAACACCCGAGGAAGACCAAGCTTGTCAGCATCAGGAGCCCCCATGATAGATGAGCGAATCAGCCGCTGAAGAACTTCAGGACTTTCATTCTCTGGCAGGTTACACTGGAGACAAGAGAAAGGTTAGCCTGGAAGATAAGAATAAGTTACCCAAAGAACGTTCAAACAATGTCAAACTTAAACTCAAAGCATTTGATTCAAATAAACCATTTACAGGCACTTTTGGTCAAAAAGAGTCGGTCAGTTAGTCTGAAAGTTGAAGCTAGTTACAGGACAATGGAGTTGTATGAGCGCCGTACCCAAAAAAAAAAAATTGACTGTAGTGTTATGACCAGTGATAGGAATAGGTAGTGCTTATTTGCCTAAACTTCGAAGAACAGAGACAAGAAACGGAGACTTCCTTAAGGCTAAATTTTTTCCGGGAAATCTGTCCCGAAATTCGGTACAACACTTTTAAATACTTTAAAAGATATGTTATTTGGAATAAGTAATTCGTCTATATTTACCTAAAGTTTGCGACTAGACATAACATTTATAATTTATAACTCCATAATAATAACTTATCCTCTATGGGCTCTAAAGGAAAAATAAAACACATAGAATATTGTTGTAACAAATATATGTATATTTATATTATTTTTCAAACATGACGTAATTGGAAAGCATGAAACAAAATGTACAGACGGAAAAAACTTAAGTTACAAATTTATGTTTATCTATCTATGTCATACTTTTTTTACTGACGTTGAGGGATGAAATTTTAACTCAAGTCAAAGTACAAATTAACCTGTGAAGTATAACATTTAGGACAATCAGTTTTGAAAGTGAACTACTAACTGAAAAAATTTAGCCCTAAGGAAGTCTCCGTTTCTTGTCTCTGTTCTTCGAAGTTTAGGCAAATAGGCACTACCTATTCCTATCACTGGTCATAAACCACCACGCAGGCCTAGTGCGGGTTGGTAGATGTCACATGTCTTCGATATTTTGGTTCTAAGACAGGGTTCCTCACGATATTTTTCCTTCACCGTTTTGAGAGCAGTGGTGATGAAATAATTTACAAAAGTAAAGTGCCTGCTTCCGGTTCGAACCCACGACTTAAAACTCGTAAGTCACGGCCGTTACAACTGGGCCACCATAGCATTAATAAAAAGGGGTTAGCAATGGAAATGAAAAACTGTAAATTAATACATCTTGATAAATATGTCTACTCACACTGGCAACTTGATCGTAGTGTGTAGCAACCATAATAACAGGCGAGCCTGGGGCACGAGCTTGTATAGACCTGTACAAAAATACATCATCATCATCTGCCTAGCTTTTTCCCAATAGGGTAGTTGCCTGGGTAAAAAAATAATAATTATATTTAGTCCGTCAGTTAGATTATCGAAAAATAATGGACACGTATTTTTTCTTTTTTCAATCAAACAAAAAATGACAAAGATAAAGAGTGTCAAAATTTGGGAGTGGGGGCCGTGACGTCACTTGCTTGCAAAAGTGTCGCAAGCTAATGTCGTCACGCAGAACTTTAACGGGCGATATCTTCATCAATTTTTATATAATTGACAAAAGAAAAAATACGGTTTCAATATTTTTTGATAATCTAACTGACGGACTAATTAGAATTTTTTAGGAAAATAGCCTACGGAATACCAGTATTTCACATGGAGCGACGGCCTATCTGACCTCCACAACCCAGTTACTGGGTAATACGATACCCCTTGGTAAGACTGGTTGTCAGACTTTCGGACTCCTGACTACCCGTAACGACTGTCAAAGATCTACGAATGACAGCCGGGACCAACGGCTTAACGTGCTTTCCGAGGCACGGAGGGGTCTTGGCATGTGAAGATGCATGGTCACCCATCCTCGGACCAACCGCGGCAAGCGTAGTTTAACCTGATCGCTCGACCGTGGGGCTGTTATTGCTCAGTCACAAGCCCCGTTTTGGCGCCAACCGTAAAATGTAATAATTCTTCAGAGGCACACTTTCCTGCTAATTCCTTACTCCGGGCTTTTCACTTTTTAACCGACTTCTAAAAAAGGAGGAGGTTCTCAATTAGACGGTATGTTTTTTTTTTTTTTTGTGTGTTTGTTACGCGATTTCTCCGCCAATTGTGGACCGATTTTCAAAATTCTTTTTTTGTTCGAAAGGAGATACTTCTGAAGTGGTCCCATAAAAATTTCATCAAAAACGGTGCAGTAGTTTGGTTTTTAAACCTAAATTACTGGGAAAAATTACAACTTAAAAGTGAAAAATAAAAACTTTTTTGCAAAAAAAAAAAAACAACCGACTTCCAAAAACGACACTACAAAGTGAAAAATAACTTTAATTTCGGAAGTCGGTGGCAAACAACGAAAATGCAAACCCGACGACACCGACTTCCGAAATTAAAGTTATTTTTCACTTTGTAGTGTCGTTTTTGGAAGTCGGTTGTTTTCTTTTATCTTCCTTGTTTCCTACCTGAGCCAGTTCAGTGCTCCAGCGAGACCCTTCCTACCGTCTGTCACTTTCCACACGACGAGGTACAGCGATCTTCGCGACAAGAAATACTGATGTGTTGCGTAGTACCTGTAAAATACATTACATTACTTTACCAAAGAATGATGGGCAAAAATGTAAGTCGTAAGTCATTTATTTCTTAACAAAATACAAAATAAAAGAAAAAAGAAAGAAAGAAAAAAAAAGAAAGAAAGAAAACAAAAGAAAGAAAGAAAACAAAAGAAAGAAAGAAAAAAAAGAAAGAAAGAAAAAACAAAAAGAAAGAAAGAAAGTCGAGTCGAGTGTAGAAAGTCATAAATTATAAAATAACTCGAAAATTAGATTAATAATAATTAGATCGTGATATTAAAAAAAAAAAATAACAATAACTCATCGTTTACAATAATAAAATGAATTTGACGGCAGGGTTGGCGCAGTGGTTAAGCGATTGACTGTTGCGCTACGTATCGCGGGTTCGATTCCCGCACGGAACAAATATTTGTATAATATAATAATATAATATAAAGTTTATATGTATGGCCTACAAGTAGTTGTTCCGGGTCTGGCTGTTTGTGTATGTGAGTTTAAACGCATCCACGACTCAGGAGAAATTCCTAGTGAGGGGCGGGCAACGTTTTTTATAAAAAAAAAAACCCATAACTTCCCTATACTTTTACAAGTTTTTGACATTTGTTTGTCGCTGAGATGAGATTGCGATTAGATTTTGAACTTTTTTAATTACGAGAATTGGCCTTTTGAACTAATTATTATAAGTTGAAATGAATGTGTAGCGTGAACTGCTGAATTGCAGAATGCGCGGTTACACCGTACAGGTACTGCGCTTTTTGATGTCTGTTACAAGTTATTTTGAATCCTAATTTTTATTGATTTATTTATTATTTATTTATTTAAACTTTTCGCACAAAAAGGTACAAAGGCGGACTTAATGCCTTAGGCATTCTCTACCAGTCAACCGATTAATTATATACCCACCAACCGATTTATTATATTATTTTATTCCGATTGATTATTTTCTATTAATTGTTCACTCGATTAAAAGTTTTGCTAGGGACTATCACCATCAAATATTAGGTTTTGATGGACATCACTCATATAGTATTTTTATCTCACGAAGCGACGCGCGCTTTACTTGTGGTAAGCAAGTGTACAAACACGCTGTGAATGTGCGCGTGGAGACGAGTAGCGTCAGCACATGACACATACGCAAGTGTGTGTGTACAGTCACGAGCACCAATATGTCAACACTTGGCAACTTCAAATTGCGATTTTTTCGTGAAATAACGAATGCAACGTTGAAATACGACACATTACATAAACCTATGGGTTCGAAAATGCTATGTTCGTAACAACATAAAATTTCATTAAAAAATAAAGGAGTAAATCGCCTTTGAATAAAACCGAGTGTATACATACTTTTGCTCATGACTCTACACCCACTTACTACTCCGCCATTGTCTCGAGCGGTACCGAGAGCTCCTGCGCTTTTACACACATTCACAGAGTGTGTGTACACTTAGTAACCACAAGAAAAGCGCGCGTCGTTTCGTGAGATAAAAATATTATACTGACCTGCAAAATGCAAAAAAAAAACTAAACAAAATTTTAATTTCGCTGTCGCCTTAAAAAGATAGAAAGATATATAATATATTTATATCATAATTACTCACTCCTGCTGCCCCCCAAAGTCCCAGGTCCGGAAAGTGATGGGACCCCGCGTGGAGCGAAGCTTCTCGTACACCCACGTGCCGATGTCCACGCCCACTGTTGAGACGTTGCCGCGACGGGAGGATTTGTTGCCCATGCGCTTTGCCCAGTGCTAGAAGAGGGACAATTTATATACAATAACTTAATTTTTATACAATATTTACATATTGTATAAAAATTTAGCTAAAGTAAGATTTAACTGGTGTTTACGTTACCATAAACACCAGTTAAATCTTACTTTGGGTGCCAGAGTTCATCGATAGCACTCCCCTTAGTTGCATCACCGCATAGTATGTGTTAGATAAGTATTTTTGCACAGACGCCAGCAGGTCATGCTATCCGAAACTGTCAAATTTTCCCAATCAACCTTGAACCTTAATTCTTTAGCCATAAAGTTGAAAATATTTTAAAGAAATTTTACATATTGTAGTAGCTTGATGTGCTGGCGTCTGTAAGTACAACTGAAAGCAATATACAACGTGTTTTTATTGACATCCCATAACTGTAGGGGGTGATTGTACTCATCATTACGAACAACTTTTACTATGGTCCAAACCCGAAATCGCGAAAAAAAAATCTGGTGTTCCTTACATTTTGACGAGTTATACGAACATAAATGTAGGGAACAGCTGATTTTTTTTTTCGCGCTTTCAGGTTTGGTGCCATAGTAAAAGTTGTTCATAATGATGAGTACAATGACCCCCTAGAGTTATGGGATATAAAAAAAACACGTTGTATATTTTTTTTTTTATAATTAACGTAAGACCAGTGCAAGACACCCCAATTAGGGTATTGAATTAAAAGCAGAATACAATAACCAAAATATTTTGTTTTAAAGATAACTATATTTATTAAGAATGTTGAACTTACAGTTACTATGCATTTAAAATTGAGTCTTATTGCCTTAACTTAAGATTAAATTTTCTTTGGGTCAATCGGCGGTTAGTATGGCAAAATACGCAATTTAAAAAAAAAAACAATTAAGTAAAAGTACAACGGAAATTTGGAACCACCGATACCGACTTCCGAAATTGAAGTTATTTTTCACTTTATAGTGTTTTTTTTGGGCCTGCTTTTTTTTTGTAAAAAAAGCTTTTTTTTTACGACATAAAAAAGCGATTCCGATATCCTATTTAAAGAAAAAACTTTTCATTGCAACTGTAATTTGCGTATGACATACCTCGGTCGGTTTTCTCCTATGTTGAATGGCGGATTCTTGTCTGAGGCACTCAAGCAGACTAGTTTTGCCTATACCCTGCGTAAATAAGAAACGGTTTTATATTATTACTTATTTGCTGCATCGTGTTGCCTGTCCTGCTAGAAGAACCTCAAACTCAAAGCATTTATTTCAAACAGACCAATAACAGGCACTTTTGAATTGTCGGTCAGTCAGAAAGATGAAGCTAGTTGCCCATTCCGAAGCGTAGTAGGTTCCTATGGAGAAGAACGGCCAAGAAACTCCACGGACACTCTTTTAAATCATAAAATTGTCACAAAATATTGGTTACATCATTCATGTTGAAATTATACACGTGAGAGCGATGTGTCTGACGGCACGGTTGGCGCAGTGGTTAAGCGATTGACTGCTGCGCTGCGTGTCGCGGGTTCGATTCCCGCACGGAAAAAATATTTGTATGACCTACATGTATTTGTTCCGAGTCTGGGTGTTTTTCTATCTATAATATGTATGTATTTACAAAAAAAAAAATGTATATAAGTAGTTTATCAGCCATCTTGTTACTATAACACAAGCATTAGGTTGCTTAGCTTGGGACTAGATGGCGCTGTGTGAAATGTCCAGGGATATTATTATTATTATGTAGAAAGACGTGCACGTGTATTTTTGTCCTTACTTGTAACCCCACAAACATGAGCTTCATCCTAGTATACGGCCTCGCCTCCTGAAGTACGGACTTGAGATATCCCACAATATCCATGCTCTTATATCGACCACATTGCAGCATAGAGCGCAGGGGCTCCTGCAGACAGCAGCCGACGGTGTTCAGGTTCCACAGGCGCGACAGGAGCCCCATTTGTGGGGGGAGCTCGGTTATATCTGTAACAATAATAACAGAACCTCGTGAAAGCCGAGAAAGATAAATAAATCAAGTATCTTGACTTGTAGCGGGATCGTCCGAAAGGGTTACCGCTGCCCTGGAACATAAAGGGCTAAGGAAGGAACACGGGTGGGTTTTAGTCAGTAAGAGTCTGACACTCCCTCCTGCTCCACCCAGAGCGGGAGGGGTCATTTGATGATTTCCCATCATGAAAAAAAAAAAAAAGTAAAAAAGAGTATCTTGACTTGGCTCACGAGGTTGTCGACATGTGGGATGTGAACTCAGCCATCATTGTGCTGATAGTCGTGACAGCCAATGAATTCTTAGCCAAGAGCCTCGACCAACACCTGAGCAGGCTCTCGTTGGGCAGCTGGATCAAGGGCTTGATTCAGAAAGTGGTACTTCTGGACACGGCTCGCATTGTCAGGAGGTTCCTCTCTCTGGAGCCCTGACCGCCGGTAGCTTGGACCCTGTTCCCGATACCGGTGGGCTACTATTTTTTATATTTTTAAATGTTTTTTTTTATCTTTTTGTTTATAAAAATGTAATTTGTAAGTATTTACGTGAAATAAAGAAAATATAATAATAATATTTTATTCGGTATTAAATTGGTGGTTGGTGATGGTATTGGTGGTGGTATGTCATTGTATTTTGATTTTAAGTTAACATTAATTAACCTTTGTTCCCGCTAATATTGAGCACCGACAGGTTAGTGAGCTCGTGTATAGCAGGCGGTACCCCTCGCAGCAGGTTGCAGGACACATCCAGCATGGACAGCAGAGGAAACAGGAGACGACCCTTGAGAGAAGATCCTGAGTTCTGGAAGAGAGTGAAATAGGGTATTTGACTACTTAATAAACTACTATTTAATTTGACCTTGTGTAGATACACAAGGTCAAAAGTTAAGTTAAGTTGAACAAATACATGTAGGTCATACAAATAATTGTTCCGTGCGGGAATCGAACCCGCGACACGCAGCGCAGCAGTCAATCGCTTAACCACTGCGCCAACCGTGCCGCCAATAAGATTTTATGTTTTTTTTTGTGTTCAACGATCGCGATTTTATTTATTTGTAATATAATATTTTCTGGACATATTGTTTTTTATTTATTTTATTTTCACGACCCCAGTTTTTTCTAGTACAGTAATAAATGGAAGAATCGATAACTTTCCGATTTAGTCAATCACTAGCGTATATGTAAAATAAATGGCTTTTGCATATCACAACAATAGCGACAGATGTTTTTGTGTTTGTTGTACGGTGCATGGTAAATTCACGCTGTGTTTAATGAGAAATAACTATGTATAATATATAATATTCTTTTGTGTTTATAACTGATTGTGGAGTACAGACACGCCAACACATCAAGCACCCGAAACTGTCAACATTTCCCAATCGACCTTGAACCTTAATCCTTTAGCAATAAAGTTGAAAATCTATTGAAGAAATTTGGCAGATTGTAGTAGCTTGATGTGCTGGCGTCTGTACGTTCTGATTTATGTATTGCGAGTGTGTGCGACGTCATATCTATTGCGTTTACTGAATTTTATGTGTAATAGTGGCACGTGGAAAGGGAAAACTGGGGGCCTACTCCGAAGTGCAAAGTGCGAATGTTCGGATCGGACCGACACATGGCCGAACCGAATATTATTGAAAAATGCGAAAAAAGTTCGGATCGACTCAGTTGGGTCAGGACCATAGTAAATATTTGAAAGAGTGTAGGAGTGTAGGATCGGAACCGACTGAACCAAATAGTAACTTCGTAGCAGGAAACGGCCGAACATTCGGCCGATACTACTTCGGAGTAGACCCCCTGGCGACATTGGGTTCCGATACATTATCAACTATACACTGTCCAGTAGGTTAACCGTTTTTTGACAGCTGTCTTAAATGATTAATGATTTTATTTTGTAAGTATAGTCCATTTATAATAGCATTAGAAAAAAGAGGCTCGTAGAAGCAGGAATGCAAAACATTTTATTTCAAAGTTATAATAAAACAATTTTAAGGGAGATGCTTAAATTCTAATTTTCTTGCGTTTTTTGCAATTTGCAGGTCAGTGTAAGGTTGTATCTTAATAAAAATAATATGATGCGCAACAATAAGAAATATGTAGGCAATAATACAATTTTAACCTTAAAAATCATCAATACATCCCTTTAAATTAGAATTGCTCCGAATTCGTCTGATTTCGCGGGCTACTGCAGGGCATCCACCTTAATTAAAATAAAATTCGGTAGAATTATAGTGAAACGAATAACGTTCCAAGTATTGTTCATCCCTGCTTCTTTTAGGTTTTTAGCATTGACACTGTAATTTTAAATTGGAGTTATATAATATAAATAAATTAAAGCCACATAATTTCATAAGATAAATAGTTAAAATGGTTACAATTAAGTGTGACGGCTGCTGTAAAAATAGATCATAATAAATTCGGCGTCTATCATAATGTAACAATGTTTATTGTATTTTTGTTACAAAGTGTGCATTAAAAATAACCTTTTTTAACTTCTTTCTAATGCTATTCTAAATGGACTATAGGTTTGTACAAAAAATTTTACACGTCAATCATATTTTAAAACTAGATGAGGTCGGCGTTTCCTATCTGACTAGTCTGAGAAGAAAGGCCGAAACAAACTCAGACGTCACAGTCTCTTTTAAAGTCCAGACATAATCTTGGTCAGATCATATGAAGACCATGTAGGTCGATGTCTGAGATGTTCTTTTGAGGAAAGAACCACACAGATTGAGAGGACCTTAGAACGTACATATTCCAGATTACGTAAAAGTTAACTTTAAAATGCGTAATAAAATAAATATATAAATTGCCTTATCTTATTGAATTATCTTGTTTATGGCTTCTTACAGACATTATAATACCGTACGTGTATCAATCAATGTGTTGTGTGTTGCTGCAATCACTAGTTCCATCTGTCAAGAAACGGTTTATCTAACGGACAGGATGTAAAGACTTAGCGCGATGGATAATGCTCATGCCTTCTCTTAATAAGAAGCTACCCAAAGGCCTCTTTTGCGTGGCGCAGACTTATTAAAATCTGAAGGCCAATAGACTAGATGCCTAGAAAATTCTAATTAATCCGTCAGTTAGATTATCAAAAAATATTGGACCCGTATTTTTACTTTTGTCATTTATTTTTTTACTTCTTCTTCTCATCTTGACGGCACGGTTGGCGCAGTGGTTAAGCGATTGACTGCTGCGCTGTCTGTCGCGGGTTCGATTCCCGCACGGAACAAATATTTGTATGACCTACATGTATTTGTTCCGAGTCTGGGTGTTTTTCTATCTATAATATGTATGTATTTACAAAAAAAAAAAAATGTATATAAGTAGTTTATCAGCCATCTTGTTACCATAACACAAACATTAGGTTGCTTAGCTTGGGACTAGATGGCGCTGTGTGAAATGTCCAGGGATATTATTATTATAATACCGTACGTGTATCAATCAATGTGTTGTGTGTTGCTGCAATCACTAGTTCCATCTGTCAAAAAACGGTTTACCTAATGGACTGGCATATCTCCTTCTTTCTTATATCTATGGTACATACCCATTCATCATCTTCATCATTAGTTTCATCTTGTGTAGCCGATGATAACCCATCATCATCCGTAGTCAGTTGGATGCGCGTCAGGAGATTGTTAGCCAGGATCTGGAAGGAAAATATTTTTTTTTTTAAGTAATATTATGTACCACCACAAAGTCGAAAGTCTGACAACCAGTCTTACCAAGGGGTATCGTATTACCCAGTAACTGGGTTGTGGAGGTCAGATAGGCAGCCGCTCCATGTAAAATACTGGTATTCAGCTGCATCCGGTTAGACTGGAAGCCGACCCCAACATAGTTGGGAAAAGGCAGGCAGATGATGATGATGATGTACCACCACAGACTACCTACAGTATTTGCCTCTCCTTCCCCGTTTTAATCCATCCAAAGGCTGCCTTTAAAAGATCGCTCTTAGCGATAAGACAGCCCATTGTGTCACCCTTTGTAAAATTGAATTTAATAATATAATAATAATAATAATATGTGTTTAAATGTTAATTTTAATGTTTTTTTTTTATCCTTTTGTTTATAAAAATATTTAATTTTTAAATATTTAATTTTAAGTGAAATAAAGGAGATAATAATATAATAATATCCCTGGACATTTCACACAGCGCCATCTAGTCCCAAGCTAAGCAACCTAATGCTTGTGTTATGGTAACAAGATGGCTGATAAACTACTTATATACATTATTTTTTGTAAATACATACATATTATAGATAGAAAAACACTCAGACTCGGAACAAATATATGTAGGTCATACAAATATTTGTTCCGTGCGGGAATCGAACCCGCGACACGCAGCGCAGCAGTCAATCGCTTAACCACTGCGCGAACCGTGCCGTCAAATTGCCGTCAATTTGACCTGGAAGAGCCTCAGACAGAGTTGCAACACTCACCAGGGTCCTCAATCCCTCAAGCCTGAGATGTCTTCTAGCAGGACAGGCAGCACTCAGCAGCTGTGACCTGACAGAACCTCCAGATCTTGGCCTGGAGCGCACGTTGTTGTTCGCTGAGGAGTTGGGGCAGTAGCAGGAGAGGGGATCGCCTTCGGTGGAGCCGAAGCTTTCAACCTGTAAGAGATGTGCAGTTCTGTGTCAGTTTAACAGGACACACAGCGTCAATTGAAGTTGTTTTTTGTCTAGCAGTATTTATACGGGTAGCGGGATCGTCCGAAAGGGTTACCACTGCCCTGGAACATAAAGGGCTACGGGTGGGTTTTAGTCAGTAAGAGTCTGACACTCCCTTCCGCTCCACCCAGAGCGGGAGGGGTCATTTGATGATTTCACATCCGCAAAAAAAAAGCAGTATTTATACCTACTAATCCTACTTCCTAGTAATATTATAAACGCGAAAGTTTGTATGGATGGATGGATGGATGTTTTTTACTCTTTCACGCAAAAACTACTGAACGGATTTGGATGAAATTTGGCACACAGATAGTTCATAACTAGGATATAGGATACTTTTTATCCCGATATTCCCACGGGATCGTAATTGATGCGGGTGAAACCGCGGGGCGCTGCTGCTCTATTGACTACTTACTTGTGGTAAACTCGGCCAGCATGTGATCTCGTTGTGACTCAGATCCAGCTGACGAAGACTTGTAGGATATGACGTCACGTATGACATAGATCTGTGAAACAAAGATATGATGAAAACTTTTTTACAAAAAAAAAAACAATCGACTTCCAATCAAAAACACTACAAAGTGAAAAATAACTTTAATTTCGGAAGTCGGTGTCGTTGGCATTTTCGTTTTTTGACACCGACTTCCGAAATTAAAGTTATTTTTCACTTTTTTATTGTACCTACCCCACACAAATTCATATAAGTAACAATACTTCATCATCATCTGCCTGCCTTTTCCCAATTATGTTGGGGTCGGCTTCCAGTCTAACCAGATGCAGCTGAATATCAGTATTTTACATGGAGAGACTGCCTATCTGACCTCCACAACCCAGCTACTGAGTAATACGATACCCCTTGGTAAGACTGGTTGTCAGACTTTCGGGCTTCTGACTACCCGTAACGACTGTCAAAGATCCACGAATGACACGTTTTTTTTTTCATTTCGTTTTTTTCCGTTTTCACCCCACTTAAGAGTTGAATTTTCAAAATATAAGTAACACTACTTGCTATGTAAATATCAATGACAGGAACTTATTAAAACATCATCAATATAAACTAAGTGGAAAAAATTGTATTATTGAAGCTAACTCAAAAATTACCCAAACAAAGATATCCAATCGAGTACAGTCACGAGCACCAATATGTCAACACTTGGCAACTTTCAATTGCGATTTTTTCGTGAAATAACGTATGCAACGTTGAAATACGACACATTACATAAACCTATGGGTTCTAAAATGCTATGATCGTAACAACATAAAATTTCATTCAAAAAAACTTTTTTGCAAAAAAAAAAAAACCGACTTCCAAAAACGACACTACAAAGTGAAAAATAACTTTAATTTCGGAAGTCGGTGTCGTCGGGTTCGCATTTTCGTTGTTTGCCACCGACTTCCGAAATTAAAGTTATTTTTCACTTTGTAGTGTCGTTTTTGGAAGTCGGTTGTTTTTTTTTTTTGCAAAAAAGTTTTTATTTTTCACTTTTAAGTTGTAATTTTTACCAGTAATTTAGGTTTAAAAACCAAACTACTGAACCGTTTTTGATGAAATTTCTATGGGACCACTTCAGAAGTATCTCCTTTCGAACAAAAAAAGAATTTTGAAAATCGGTCCACAATTGGCGGAGAAATCGCGTAACAAACACAAAAAAAAAAACATACCGTCGAATTGAGAACCTCCTCCTTTTTTAGAAGTCGGTTAAAAATAAAGGAGTAAATCGCTTTTGAACAAAGCCGAGTGTATACATACTTTTGCTCGTGACTGTACAAAACAACTAAAACATTATTACCTGAGCGAATTATAAGCCATATTCAGCCTAGTCAGGTTAGGAGCCCTGCAGGCCAGCGCACAGGGCACGCAGGTGAACTGGTTGTGTGCTAGGTTCAGGGTTGAGAGGGCGGAGCCCCCGCGCGTGCAGCCCACTGAGGAGCCTTCCACGACACCGCGCCATGTATGCGCGCGACGGGCTTCGGACCAGCTGGGGAGAGAGAAAAAGGTTTTTGAGTTAGATTTAAATACATTTATTATCGGCTTATGTTTAACTTACCACCAGATACAGTAACATATAACAGAAAAAAATAGTAAATGATCACCAAAATTAAACCCGCATTTTAATGTGAACTTATAACCAAAGTTTTAGCATCTCGCTATCCTATTTAAGCAAAATAAACCATGTTCGGTTCTCGACAGCCTGCAAAAAAATAATCTCTTTTTTTCCATATTTTTTTTCTATACAATCTAGTCGTTTCTGGCATACGTCACAGTTTTACTCAAACCTAACCTAACCATTTTTTTTTAAATTAACCTCGTCTATCTAGTTTGCAGCAAGCCGGAGACATAACTTAATATGGCATCATAATTCTTTATTTGGTAATAAACCTACATTTTATGGCAATCATAGTGGTTTATTTAGGCAGAAATAGCGCATTAATTTGCTCGCTAAGATTTAGTGATCATTTACTACAAAATAATTTGGTGTTCGAATACAATTTGAAGTGCAAGAACTAAGGGTATCAAAGCATTTTATGGTGGTCATTATATTTAATCCCTTTATTATTTTGTCGCATGTATGTATGTGAGGTTATTACACGAATGGATAGAATAAGAAATGAGTACACAGGAGGAAGTCTGAAATTGGCACTGGTAACTGAAAAGTTGTGTGGAAACCGGTTGTCATGGTATGGGCATGTGTTACGGAGAAATGAGGAAAATGTCGTGAGGAGAGTATTTAGTATTTTTTGAGTATGAATGTCGATGGCTATAAGAGTAGGGGAAGACCAAAGAAACGATGGATGGACTGTGTGAATGATGATATGGTTAGAAAGGGGGGACTAGCGAGATGAAGACTAAAATGTTTATTTACAGAAAAAAAAAAATAGTACATTATTTCACAAATTAAGTGCTCATTAAGTCCACAGTTACTGTACACAAAAGTTTTGGGGCCGAACTAGGCATTGCCTGTATTTCAGCCTTCAACGCCGATCCCTCTGAGTTACATATAAGTATTAAAGTCATGTATTTTAATGAGCCCATGTTTAAATGTACGTGCCTAATTTAAAATAGAAAAAAAAACAAAAAGAAAATCGGTTCATCCGTTCGGGAGCTACGATGCCTCAGACATACACACACACACACCCCCCCTCACACTCACACTCACACAAACACACCACTACGCCCACGCACACGCACACGCACCCCCACACACACACAGAGTGAGAGAGAGAGACACACGTCAAACTTATAAAAACCCGTCATTTTTGCGTCGGGGGTTAAAAAAGAAATGAATTAAGAAATAAACTTACAAGTTAGGTAAGATATCATGGCAAGTGTAAGACCAGACCCCTCTTTGTGTGAGATGGGGGCGCGCATGAATGAGTGTGAGAGGGTGCATGAGTATGGAAGAAAAAGATATGTCGCGCCGACCACGAGTAAATTAGGACAATGGCAGGAGAATCAAATCCAAAGTTATTTATTCAAATTAGGCTGAGAATCAGCACTTTTTAACCGACTTCTAAAAAAGGAGGAGGTTCTCAATTCGGATGTTTGTATTTTTTTTTTTTTTTTTTTTTTTTATGTTTGTTCGCGCATAACTCCGTCGCTTGCCAACCGATTTGAAAAATTCTTTTTTTGTTGGAAAGGGTATACTTCCCAAATGGTCCCATAGAAATTTCATCAAAAACGGTTTCGTACTTTGGTTTTTAAACCAAAATTACTGGTAAAAATTACAACTAAAAAGTGAAAAATAAAAACTTTTTTGCAAAAAAAAAAACAACCGACTTCCAAAAACGACACTACAAAGAGAAAAATAACTTTAATTTCGGAAGTCGGTGGCAAACAACCAAAATGCGAGCCCAACGACACCGACTTCCGAAATTAAAGTTATTTTTCTCTTTGTAGTGTCGTTTTTGGAAGTCGGTTTTTTTTTTTGCAAAAAAGTTTTTTCGAACGTCAAAATTACCAAAAACGCCCGCCCTTCACCACTTCCTAGAGCTATCGCTGGGAAGAAGTGGCGCAACAAACTCCCCAGCAGCACAGCTGTCTGTTCAGTTAGAAAATAGTTGCATGTATACAATACTAGGAACCTATGTTCAGTAATGAACATTACAAGACCAGAACATAAAATTAAATTATTCGCCATATGTCAGCTAGCCACGCCAATATACCAACAAATATAATAAAAACTATACGTACTCAACCTAAAAAATAATTAATTAAAATTAAAATGTAAATAAAAACTTACTACCCAAATAAAAGCCTCCAGGCATATGATGCCAGGAATGAAGATATGATGATGAAATAAGTAAATACTCACACAGCATTCCCCGCTCGGTTGGTGAGAACAGGTATCGAGTCCTCGTCATCTTCATCAGCCGTTTCCGACTCACTGCGCTCTATCGACGGACTGCGAGACGATGACTTCTAATACACAGGAAAACATAATGTATATCACTGAGCTATAATAAACAAGTACGCTGGACTTCACACTATATCGTTGAAAAAATTAAGACATTTGATTTTCGCCATTTTGGCGCTGACAGCAACGTGAGCGTCCGTGGAACTAATATTTTTGTAAGCGAGTTTTACAAGATGCGCATACTCTCAGGATAAAAATGTGCTAAATATCTCGTAGTAAACACAAAAGTCTTTTTCCACGATTTAAACCTCAATTATCAGAGACGTACCAAACACAAAACGACGGCCATTTGCTACAAAGTATCAATTTCAGTTCCCGAGACGCTCGAGCGGGGCGCTTTGAATCGGCACAAAAAACAAATTTAATTTCGTATAGTATATTTAGTCCAGCGTACTTGTATAATATAGGTCAGTGATTTATTGGCTAAATAATAACAGCCGCACAGGTCGATCGGTCAGGTTAAGCTACGCTTGCCGCGGTTGGTCTGTTAATGGGTGACCATCTTTACATACCGAGACCCCTCCGTGCCTCGGAAAGCACGTTAAGCCGTTGGTCTCGGCTGTCATTCTTGGATCTTTGACATCGTTACGGGTAGTCAGAAGCCCGAAAGTCTGACAACCAGTCTTATCAAGGGGTATCGTATTACCCAGTAAGTAACTGGGTTGTGGAGGTCAGATAGGCAGTCGCTCCATGTAAAATACTGGTATTCAGCTGCATCCGGTTAGACTGGAAGCCGACCCCAACATAGTTGGGAAAAGGCTAGGCAGATGATAAAACGCTTACTAGATAAAAGTAAGCAATATGTCAATCTCCACTACTGACCAGAGCCGCTCCACCCAGAGCGAGTGAAGTTATTTGACGATTTCCCATCCAAAAAAAAGGGGATGGGTCGAAAAAAGAAAGAAAAAGTATTTATTGCGACTCGGACAGGATAATAAACTAAACTAAACACAGTTAAAAATAAAACAAATTATACAGGGTTATTTTTCAAAGACCAGCCAAAGGAGATGGCTAAATAGAAGTATGGACGACTTTTCAACAATGAATAAACATGGTACCTAGCAACATGTAATTCTGAATAGCTGGATATTAGTATTTCATATAAAAAAAGTTTCAGGAACTTTTAGTATCTTTTTATTCCTGAAAATTAAATCGTGTAACTCCTACGTCAATAGGCATACAAAAACTGCAAATAAAAGATATTGCTATGAACTTTTACCTAGGCGTTTAGATGTGTCTGCGATAATATTGATAATTGTATTTTTGCCTAACGACCCACCCCGATTTCGCACGGTGGTACTTGAGTAAATATCTACAAAAGGGTAATTGCACCAAAAACCGTGATACAACGAGCATTCTACAATCCGCGTAAAAATCACTCCCCGCCCGCGTGTATATAAGTATTAAACTCTTATAAATCCTAAACTACTTATTCAAATGAGTTGAAATAAAGACAGTTTTCACAGACAATATAAGTAGTGGTTGAAATGATGAAAGTATTTAAAAATAAGGATTAATATTAACTGAAAATAAATGGACTCGAGAGGCGGATTCTGGGCGCTGATTGGGGCAACGAGCGCAAGAATAACACTCAGGCGGCAGGATTTTTCTGACTTGAATTACATTGGTCAATACAACCTACACGAATGTATACCTAAACCTTCCGGAAGAACCAATCTACCTACTAGTGACAACCCCACTAAAATCTGTTTGTCAATACATCCGTACAGACAGACTGACCAACAAATGCACCTGGGGACTTAGTTTAATTAGTATGTGGTGATTGTTAAATCCTGGGAGGACATAAAAGATATTGAAATAAAACAACAAAAATACGATTTATTTATTTATTCTGTGAATCTTATAAGAACATTATCTAAAAAAGTTAGTTTAGGTTATCTGTCCGTTTGATCAAATCATTCAGATTGGATGCTAGCCCATTAACACAACCAGAGAGAGAGAGAGGTCAGGGACAGTAGTTCTGACGATTTATAGGCCGAGAAACTGAATATCTGAAAAGGAAGATGATCCATAATGCTACCGGATGGGCATGTAAATATAAAAGAACACACTGTATTTAAAAAACAATTTATTTACTTGATGGAAAGCTGGATGTGACGTTGGTAAATTCTGTAACATTGAATCGTTTCTTTCCACTGCATTGTTTAATTCTCACAGAACGGCCACAAGTTATGCGCACCATTGTATGGCCAAATAAACGTACATCACTAGTTGCTTCTGAATTCAGCAGTTCATAACAAGGATGACAAATGTTGGTATTCCTTGGAACCTACATCAAACTTAATTACCTTAGTACCCACATGAATTATTTATAATAAATAAAGCAACCAGTCTGCAAGCAAATAAATCGTTTTGATACCTGTTATCAAAAATCGATATAAGTATAGTTTTCATTTGACATTCTAGAAAAGCGACATGACCCGTCCCTAGTTTGTAGTACTGTATTATTATTCTCTTTGAACTTGTCATGTCAATCAAAAAAAGCAACTAAGATACTTTTTTATGTCTAACAGTTCACGAAAGTTCTAGGAAATTATTAAACGCTTCATAATTCATGAACGAATATTTAAATATTACGAGTTAATGTGAGGTTACTATTCATGCTTGGGGCAGTCATTTAGCCATGTCCTTTAAGGATGTGGTACAGACCATCAAACTGAACAACTTTCTCCATGGGACCAACATCGTAATCGCGAATAAAAATTCAGCCGTCCCATACATTTAGGTCGAGTAGGTATTGAAGTTTTCTATGGGACAGTTGATAAAATTTTCGCGATTACGCTATTTGTCCCATGGAGAAAGTTGTTCAGTTTGATGGTCTGTACCACATCCTTAAATTTGGCTGGTCTTTGAAAAATAACACTCTATAAAAAAAGTAACAAAAGGAAAAATGAAACAGAAAGTCCTATACGAGGCCAAAACGCTCCTACCTCAGCATGATGCTGCGACATTTAAAAAAGAAATGTCGCAGCGCTGGTATTCTGATAAGTCCCGCTGTGATGTCACAGGCAATCACAGTAATAAATAAAGAACAAGAAATTTCACGCAGACAAAGTCGCAAGCAGAAGCTAGTAATAAATATACTTACAGATTGTGTAGCCATAGCGAACTGCGCACTGCCTATGGAGGGCGAAGCGCTGAGCTGGGGCGAGGTCTCCGATGGGGACGCCAACTGCTGCGGACTGCTGCATTCTGAGTGACCCTGGTGAAGAGGAAAGTCCTGGTTTTAATCATCACCATCAATAGCAGCCTTGTTCCAAATACTGATGAGTATATTTTTCGCTCTTGTGCATTGCTTCCCGGTTGTAATATACTACTAATATTATAAACGCGAAAGTTTGTGAGGATGAATGGATGGATGTTTGTTACTCTTTCACGGAACGTGGGAATATCGGGATAAAAAGTATCCTATGTGTTAATCCTGGTTATAAATTATCTGTGTGCCAAAATTTCATCCAAATCCGTTCAGTAGTTTTTGTTGTTTAGTTTTACATCCATCCATACAAACTTTCGCGTTTATAATATTAGTAGGATTATGCTCACAGCATGTTGGCGATTTCTATTTAATAACAAGCTTTTACCCGCGACTTCGTCCGCGTGAAGCATCTTTCTTATTTTTTTTTCCGTAAGAACCTTCTACAAAGTATTAGAAAACTTAAAAAAAAAAAGACGGATGAAATCGGCGAAGTCGTTCTCAAGTTATGACGTGACCAAGGGAAATCGGGATTCATTTTTATATACAACGTGGCGCTACAATGGCGACATTAATTCAACACACGGGTAGGGCTAGTGGCCAGTAATCATAAAAATTATAACAACATAAAAAAAATCGTAACTTGAAAACTTCCACCTGCGCCGCTCGCCGACATAGGGCTCTCTCTCTCTTTCCTTCAATTCGCCTTCTCTTTGCTCGTTAATTGTTTTAATTACATTGATGCGATGTTATGATCCGTGACCCCGGCAAATGACCCCTGCGCTACAGTTCTTTAAGTCAGGTTGCTCTAAGATGCTATTTTAGAAAATTGTTAAAAAATAAATAAATATTAATGTTTAATTAAATTAAAATATATTCATAAAACTAAAACGCGAAACCGTATACGTGTGTTAAATTAATGTCGCCATTAAAGCGCCACGCTGTAAATAGATTAAATGTCAAAGTAAAATTGCGAATGAAAATGTTGTCTTTAACTAGAACGTAAACTCACTTACTACAAAGGACAGGGATTGACCTCACAACCTTCCACACGCCGGACCACGCCTTACGCATTGAGCTTGAGGCTACAATCATCCTCAAACGTAAACATTAAAATACCTAAATAAAATCAAGCCTATCTTTATGTGGGTAGGTAGGTACTACAGATACCAACTGCTACGTTTTACACACTCTTTTTTACCTACACGTACGGTGCTGCACTTATTTTACCTAAATACGTTTAACAAAGCTACTATAAATTAAAAGAAGTACCCATTTAGAACGGAGGACGCGACGTGGGACGTTGGCTTTATATTGTTTAGCAACTGTCTGAAGAAACAATAAAATCTTATTAATACTATAGCTTTTACAGACAAATATACAGGGTGGCAGGCACATAGACGCGCAAACTGTAACCATGGATTCAGCACATGAATTTAGACCCTACAACGGCCTGACATGAATCATCGGGCAGTAGCCCGCCAGATACAACACCCGTCTGGTCGTAGGATCCTCCCTTTTCTAAGGAGGATGAGTGATCTTTACACCCTGTTCCTCATACCTACCTCTATGCAGGGTGGCAGGCACATAGACGCGCAAACTGTAACCATGGATTCAGCACATGGAGTTTAGACCACATAGCGTCGAAATTTTTCGTCGGTTGTCAAAAACTGTTTCATAGAAAAGTGTAATACCTACGCGGTCAAAACGTATGGAATAGCAATATTTTTTTAATAACCGACGAAAAATTTCGACGTTATGGGGTCTAAACTCATGTGCTGAATCCATGGTTACAGTTTACGCGTCGATGTCCTTGCCACCCTGTATAGAGGTATGAGGAACAGGGTGTAAAGATCACTCATCCTCCATAGAAAAGGGAGGATCCTACGACCAGACGGGTGTTGTTCTGGCGGGCTACTGCCCGATGATTCATGTCAGGCCGTTGTATAATTACGCTAGTTGCGCGGTAAATTCTGCTTGTGAGATGCAGGATTTTGCGTGACGGCAGTACGACGGGAAGTTCGCATGTGGCGTTGTAGATATCGCTACAAATAGATAGTTGAAAACACGTGGAAAATCTAATGAGCCTAAATTGAGAAAGAAACTAATAAACTACCAGTAAAGGCCAATTCAAGCTTTATGGCGGCCCGGAACTAGGCGAGTCGCTTACCTGCAAACTCTGTAACAACCATTTCAACCAACCGCATTGCCCACCATGTACTGGGCCAGCATGGGCCAGCATGGTCCACTGTGTAATGGGCCAGCATGATCCACTGTGTACTGGGCCAACATGGGCCTCTGTGTAATGGGCCAGCATGGTCCAGTTTTTAATGGGCAAGCATGATCCACAGTGTACTGGACCAGCATGGTTAACTGTGTAATGAGCCAGCATGGGCCATCATGGTCCAGTGTGTAATGGGGCAGCATGATCCACTGTGTACTGGGCCAGCATGGTCAACTGTGTAATGAGCCAGCATGTGCCATCATGGTCCAGTGTGTAATGGGCCAGCATGGTCCACTGTGTACTGGGCCAGCATGGTCCACTGTGTACTGGGCCAGCCTGGTCCAAGGTGCTCAAGCCTCACCTCGTCGCCCCTGGGCAATGAGCGCAGATGGTTGAGCGCCACGTTGAGGTCGCGCAGCGCGGGCGCGGCCCACAGCGCGGGCGGCAGCGCGCGCAGCTTGTTGTTGGACACGTCCAGCAGCGACAGGCCCGGCAGCCGGAACAGGAGGGGGGGCAGCTCTTCGAGGCGGTTGTCCTGCGGAAGGAACACATTTCTATAACAGCCATCTTGGATTTGGAAATTCATTACACACCCGCAGTCAGCGCCCCCCAAAACTATGGGAAGACGGAGCATCTCTTGAGTCTACTAAGCTTCAATCAACGTTTTGTTTTTGTGTGCTGATTACTACCCCGTATCCGATTCGAGTACCAATAAAACCATTTGTGGTTTAATGGTACAAAACAAACATAAAAAACCGGCCAAGTGCGAGTCGTACATGCGCGAAGGGTTCCGTACCATTATCTATAAAAATCATGTCTGTTGTATAGGGGGGCCCCCCTTAAATGTTTATTTTATTTTGTTTACAGTATTTGTTGTTATAGCGGCAACAGAAATACATAATTTGTGAAAATTTCAACTGTCTAGCTATCGCGGTTCTTGAGATACAGCCTGGTGACAGACAGACGGACAGACAGCAAAGTCTTAGTAATAGGGTCCTGTTTTTACCCTTTGGGTACGGAACCCTAAAAATGAATAAATAAATATCAGCAATCCACAAGAGGCGTATATAAACAGCCTATAATGTCCCCACTGCTGGGACACACGCCTCCTCTCTGTGAGAGGGAGTGGGCTGTAATCCACCACGCGGGCCCAGTGCGGGTTGGTAGATGTCACAAGTCTTCGAATTTTTGGTTCTAGGACATGCCGGTTTCCTCACGATGTTTTCCTTCACCGTTTCGAGAGCAGTGGTGATGAAATTATTTACACAAAGTAAAGCGCCTGGCTGGGTTCGAACTTTCGTATGGATATAAGAAAAGATCTTACCTGTAAATACAACTCCTGCAGCACAGGTGCTGTATACAGCTCTGGTCTGACCTTAGGCTTCTTTTTCCGTCTCTTCCCGTCAAGTTCATCTTCAAAGGGATCCTCAGACGTTGGTAAACGTTCTAACTTGTTCTGAGCTGCGTTCAAATACCTGAGCAAGAGTTTTTTTTTTGTCATAACTAATATGATACGTTGAGGTGGCTCGTGGCTAAGTAATAAAAGCCTTACGGGTCGATCGATCAGGTTAAGCTACTCTTGCCGCGGTTGGCCAGTGGATGGGTGACCATTTGTGCACAACAAGACCACTCCATGCCTCGGAAAGCACGTAAACCTCCCGGCTCTCGTTCGTGGATCTTTGACAGTCATTACGGGTCGTCAGAGGCCCGAAAGTTTGACAACCAGTCTTACCAAGGGGTTTCGTGTTACCCAGCAACTGGGTTGCGGAGGTCAGACAGGCAGTCGCTCTATGTAAAATACTGGTACTCAGCTGCATCCAGTTAGACTGGAAGCCAACCCCAACATAGTTGGAAAAAGGCTGGGCAGATGATGATGATGCCAAATGATTAAAAAAATAAAATAAATAAAATAAAATAAAAATAGCCTTTATTTCTTACTACTATTCGAGTTTAACATAAAATAATTAGGTTTATAGTCTTATATGTACTTCTAGTTACTTATATTTATAGACGAAGTTAACAAGTAGCAGTCGCCTCAGCGGCGTAGGCCTCTCCTAAACCTTTCCACACAACTCTTTCCCGCGCCTTTTGCATCCATAAGGATCCACATCTTTCTTTAAAAACTTTTTTGCAAAAAAAAAAACAACCGACTTCCAAAAACGACACTACAAAGTGAAAAATAACTTTAATTTCGGAAGTCGGTCTCGTTGGGTTCGCATTTTCGTTGCTTGCCACCGACTTCCGAAATTAAAGTTATTTTTCACTTTGTAGTGTCATTTTTGGAAGTCGGTTGTTTTTTTTTGTAATTTTTACCAGTAATTTTGGTTTAAAAACCAAACTACTAAACCGTTTTTGATGAAATTTCTATGGGACCATTTGGGAAGTATACCCTTTCCAACAAAAAAAGAATTTTTCAAATCGGTTGGCAAGCGACGGAGATATGCGCGAACAAACATAAAAAAAAAAAAAATACAAACATCCGAATTGAGAACCTCCTCCTTTTTTAGAAGTCGGTTAAAAATGTCTCTCCATCTTTTGTTTGGTCTCCCCTTTTCCCTTTTCTTGTCTCTTGGTATCCATTCCGTTAAACGTTTTGTCCATTTGTCCGTGTGTCCGTGTGTTGAAAAGAGCACAATTGCTCAAATGGCATTGGGCAGGACACATATGTAGAATGAACAATGACAAATGGCCAAATGATTAAGGTGATTTAAAATCATTATTTACCTTAAACTAAGCATGGTGAACAGCTCAGGCGGTAAGAGCCTCAGCTCATTGTTGGATATGTCGAGTCTGGTCAGAGCATGTAGGGCTCCACTGTTGCTGCTAAGTTTTGAGTTGACGCGAAGAGCCGCTTGACGGAGCCAGGAAATTCTGTGCGGACAAAAAGTAAGATAAATTTATTTTTGATTCTATGTAATAAGAATAATATAATAATATCCCTGGACATTTCACACAGCGCCATCTAGTCCCAAGTTAAGCAACCTAATGCTTGTGTTATGGTAACAAGATGGCTGATAAACTACTTATATACATTTTTTTTTTGTAAATACATACATATTATAGATAGAAAAACACCCAGACTCGGAACAAATACATGTAGGACTTACAAATATTATTTTGTTCTGTGCGGGAATCGAACCCGCGACACGCAACGCAGCAGTCCGATCGCTCAGCCACTGCGCTAACCGTGTTGTCATGTATTATTGTTTGTCTCCTTTGCTCTATCACACGCTGTCTACATCTGTGTATCTATTGTCCTATCTCAGGTATGCTGGAAGAGATTTCTTATGAAATAAGCATCACCTCTGTACCTATTTTTTCTGTTCTGTTTTTCAATGTCTGTTTATATATGTGTGTACATAAATGGTTGAATAAAATAAAGTAAATAAATAAATTGCAGGTACGGTCAATCATACACTTGTACTACGAATACTGCCCTTAAAAACATTGTAGGCCTTGTAAACTGTATATTTGTAGACTGTCATCATCATCTGCCTAGCCTTTTCCCAACTGATTATGTTAGGGTCAGCTTCCAGTCTAACCGGATGCAGCTGAATACCAGTATTTTACATGGAGCGACTGCCTATCTGACCTCCACAACCCAGTTACTGGGTAATACGATACCCCTTGGTAAGACTGGTTGTCAGACTTTCGGGCTTCTGACTACCTGTAACGACTGTCAAAGATCCACGAATGACAGCCGGGACCAACGGCTTAACGTGCATTCCGAGGCACGGAGGGGTCTCGGTATGTAAAGATGGTCAATCCACAGACCAACCGCGGCAAGCGTAGCTTAACCTGACCGATCGACCTGTGCGGCTGTTTTTATTTAGCCACGGGCCCCTCATATTTGTATTTTTTCTATTTTATTAAGTACCTAGTACTTGTTGACAGACCTACATTCTCCTTCCATACCTATTAACACTGTAATTTGAAAACAATGTAAAAGTGTTAGTGTAGTGGAGTTTCTTGCCGACTCTTCTCCATAAGATACGACCAATTGGAGCCGTGCACCTAGCTTCTGATGTCTCATAAGTGCCAATGTTTATGTGAAATAAAATATTTTGACTTCGATTTTTTTATTTTTTTATTTAAGGCTACGAAATACGTTACTTTGGGCGTGCGGAGCAAAATAGTCTTACACCTATTACACTACCCTGAGGCACCCCACACGTGATAAGCTGTTTTACTGTTTGTAAACAGTAGGATTTATCTATTTACTTTTGAAAGACTTTTAAACATCATCTTCGTAAACGCGTCTGACGTATACAGTTCGTAGTTCACCTCAGTCCTCCCTAATAATTAATTAAAATAATATATTCGCTTTGAATTAGCAGTGCTCAGGTATAAAAACTTTGAACTAGTATCCATGTGCAGTTTTCACTAATAAACAACACTCATAAGTGATAATATACAATAATTACTACAGCAATCAATAGTGCAAATCATCGTGTCGTTTATCGGACATCTCGGCAAGTGCACAGGAACATCGCCGTTACGCGAGTGTAATTAGAACGATTATAGTGCGCTACTCCGCTCCTCCATCGCACTCAGTAGTATACAAAGAAGAAAGAAACCTGTTTTGACATTTGCCTCCAGTACGTTTATGAGGTGTGTTTTGGCAACCGCAACTGAGGTATTTATTTACATATTGGGTTGATATAAGTGTATTATTATTAACAGAGAAATATGCTGCGCTCACCTGATACTAAAGTTAAGTGTTCCTCTGACACCGATTTACCATTAAAAACGCTTCTACTAGATGAAGAGCAACACAATGTTAATTCTCGAAAACGTAAACAACCCGAGTCAGAGTTTTCAGCGGCATTTAGTACATTAACCCTCGATTTAAAGAATACCTTGGGCGAGTGGCGACGAGATATGGATGCAAGATTATCAGTTATTACCGATAGCGTTATGAATATAAAGACGGATCTGGCCACTCTAACTAACACTACAATAGAAATCAAAAGCGACATAAGTTCTCTCCGTTCGGAACAATTGGGTATCAAGCTTAGTGTTGAACAGCAAGAGGGTAAGTGCCAGACTATGTCGCAAGATATAACAAATTTACGTAACTCGGTTGAACATACAATGGATGAACAAACTGAGATTTTTAGGCGTGTGGAAAATTTGGAGAAACAAAAAGAGAATATAGAAGACTTGCAAAACACTGTAATTGGTCTCGTGGCTAAAATGGAAAATATGGAACAAAACGCCCGGTGTTGTAATATCGAACTTTGCAACATACCCGAAAGAAGAGATGAAAATCTGATAAATCTACTGGAAAATATTGGATCAAAAATCAATTTTAAGATTAATCAAAATGACATAGTTGCTATACATCGCGTGCAGCATGCTCATCAACAGATCACAAGACCGAAAAATATTGTTGTGAAGTTTGTTTCCAGAATACTTAGGGACAATGTACTCAGCGCCTGTAGATTATTCAAGGGCTTAAATGCGGAGTTACTTGGCTTCTCAAATTCGTCGCTGCCTATTTACATCCATGAGCATTTAACTCTCAAAAATAAGCAGTTATTTCGGGAATGCCGTGAAGCAGCCACAAAACATAACTACAAGTATGTATGGGTTAAAAACGGCACCATTCTTGTTAGAGAAAAAGAAGGAGCACGAGCATTCGCGATCAAATCTGTGCACGACGTCGGAAAAATTAAATCTTACTCGACTAGGTCTCCAAATCCTGAACATTAGCCTCACTAACTTTACTGACTTTATACCTTACCATTTAACTGCTCTGTATTTCCTATATACACGTAATATCACTAGACCATTAGATCATGTCTACTTCACTGATTGCCTTGTTTGTAAAGAACCAAACCGTCTAAAGTTAGTGCCTGTCGATCTCTATCACGTCCCCAACATTCTCGTCTGCTCAAACGGTATCGAAAAATGTATATTACTTATATCCGACAGTCTGATAATTTTGCTATGTTGTACTAATCTATTGTACTTTAAGTTGTTACTAATGTATCTATTCCAATATATATCTATACAATGTTTATTCTGTTTACCTCTGGATTTCTCAATTGTTGGTGCTTATGGACTGAATAATTCACTTGTAGTAATTAATATTTTAATAATGCTCATTTTCTTAGTTTTTTTTTTTAATAGTCGCCTCTTAGTACCCAATGGATAATAATCAATCTCTGACCATTTATTATCAGAACTGTAGGGGAATCCGCACCAAACTGCATATGTTATATGTAAATATATTAGCTAATTGTTATGACGTCATTGTGCTTACCGAAACTTGGCTTACCCCGGAGATATTGGATGCCGAATTCATCGATAATCGATATATTATATACAGGTGCGACCGAGACCGTAAAGCTACAGGTAAGAAAGATGGAGGTGGAACCCTCGTAGCGATTCTTAAGTCAATTCATTCAGTTAGGATAAACCCTCTCACGAGTTTTCATGCTGACATTGAACATGTTGTGGTGCAAATACACGGCGTGAACAGGGGTAAATTTCATTTAATCTGTGCAGCTTATGTTCCACCAAAAACTCCTGACGGCGTTTACATTTCTTATTTTGAAATGCTGGATACCTATCTGGAAAAAACCAACGTGGAGCGTTTTTATATTGTCGGCGATTATAATTTACCCTGCATAGAATGGAATGCGGATAGTACCAACCGCTCTAACTTTGGCCAAGTTTGTGGAAGTGACATTTCCCCCATTAGTACAATTTTAAGAAATTTTCTGTCTACACATAACGCTACCCAGTATAATACACATAAAAACACGCGTGATAACATACTTGATCTCATTATCAGTAATAGTGTTTGTACGGTTTGCGAAACTAATGACTGTTTATTACCCCCTGACCAATATCATTCACCATTTTATATTTTAACCCCTTACCAGACTAGGAACAACAATATGACGCGTAATCTAGTTAAAAGATACAACTATTACAAAGCTAACTATGACAATATTAATCAAGAGTTATCTAAAATAGACTGGAATGCTACATTACGTGGCTGTCCCGTGGATGAGTCATTAAACCTTTTCTACAATTTAGTTTTTCGTATAATAAAAACACACGTGCCTCTAACAACCATAAAAACGTCCAAGTTTCCAATCTGGTTCTCACCGGCACTCATACATATATATAAGAATAAATGTAAAGCTTGGACTAAATGGAAAAAATATAAAAATCTGTCAGATTATGAGCAATTTTCGATCTTTAGGGCCCGATTCCAAGTTGAGTGCAAAATATGCTATACAAGGTACATGACCAGTGTTGAGGATAGTATAAAGGTCAATGTCAACTATTTCTGGAAATTTATCTCTAATCGTCAATCATCTAATGGCATTCCCTCTACAGTGCACTATAAAAATATTTTTTCCACTAATCCTACTGAAATCTGCAGTCTTTTCTCTGATTTTTTTAAATCCGTTTATGAACCTGGCACTATATCCAATGATTTGTGCACTAACTTATCTTATTCTGAAAATTGTGTGGTTGTGGATAATATTCAATTGACAGTTGAGCAGGTATCAAAGAACCTCGACTCCCTAGATATTTCTAAAGGCCCAGGCCCTGATAAACTTCCCGTAATATTTCTTAAAAATACTGCTAAAAACATATGTTTTCCTCTACAAATTATATTCAATAGATCTTTGTCAGAAGGGATCTTCCCAGAAGCCTGGAAGCAAGCCAACATTACTCCAGTTCATAAGTCTGGCTCAAAAGACGACGTTGAAAACTACCGTCCAATTTCCATACTATCGGCCCTGTCAAAACTGTTTGAACGACTTGTACATAATGAACTTTATCCTCTACTTCATACTGCTATTGTCCCACAACAACACGGTTTTGTTAAAAAAAGATCCACTACAACTAACCTAGTTACATACTTGGACTATATTTTTAACCAAATGGATGTGGGTACTCAAGTAGACTCAATCTACACTGATTTCCAGAAGGCATTTGACAAAGTCGACCACGAGCTGCTACTCAGTAAAATCGCGTTTAACGGCATTCGCGGGAATCTGTTGCGATGGTTTTCATCATATGTTTCTAAAAGAACCCAGCGTGTAGTGATCAATGGCTACCATTCAGCTAGCATCGTCGTTACATCAGGTGTTCCTCAGGGATCAATTTTGGGACCCCTTTTATTTATATTATTTATTAACGACGTAGGTAACTGCTTTAAAAATTCAAAAATTCTGCTATATGCAGATGATTTAAAAATATTTAGACCGATTAAGAACATCAATGATTGTCTTGCTCTACAATCTGACTTAGATAGATTTACTGAATATTGCATTTGCAACAAACTTAAACTAAGCGTCTCTAAATGTTGTTGTATAAGTATAACAAAGAACAAAAATATTAACCAATATAATTACTGCTTAAACGGTACACCTCTAAATAGAGTTAGCATGGTACGTGATCTTGGCGTAGTCATTGATGCTAAGCTCCATCTTGACATACATATAGACGCAATTGTCAACAAAGCCTGGCGTATGTATGGTTTTGTTATGCGAACAGCTACTAATTTTGTACGCCCACAGACCTACTTACATCTATACAAAGCTCTAATTCGATCACAGTTAGAATATGCAGTTGCGGTGTGGAATCCCCTCTATACGAAATATTCTGATAGCATAGAGAAGGTACAAAAGAAATTCTTGAGATGCATGAATTACAAGTGTTTTCGTTCTTCTGCGTCGTACGTTGATTTATTAAGGAAATACAATCTTATAAGCCTCACTAGCCGGCGTACATGCCTCGAGGTCACTTTTCTTTACGATCTCTGTAAAAATGTCTATGACTGTCCGGATATCTGTAACAAGATATGTTATCTCGTCCCAAGAGCTGCACATACACGCGCAGTACGTAAGCAACCACTTTTTGCAGTACGAGCATGTCGAACAAATTCGGGAGTACGAGCACCATTACGACGGCTTGCCGACAATTATAATAAATATTTTCAAGACATTGATTTGTTCTGTGAATCCCGCGGAAAATTTCGAAACTCCGTCCTCAAGGCGATCATGAAATCAGACACTGTAGTCTTGTCCTCTTCAGTATAATAAGCTTATAGTTGAACTGCTGTATCCTTAGTTAGACGTTTCTATGTTTGTAAAATGTAAGCGCTTCTACGATCATCGCAAAGCTTTTATTATTGTATCGTTTTCTTTCCTAACGCGTATTTATTATTACTTATATATGCTGTGGACAACGCTGTTGATTGCATAATTGTTAAGTAGCTCTTAAGTTTGTTTATTTGTATTCTAGATTATGTAATTGTTTGTTGTTCCAAATAAAATAAAATAAAATAAAAAAATAAACATACTCGTATTTGCCATTGATAAGCTAAGAAAAATGATCATTTATAATATACAAGATAACACTAAAATAACAAAATAATACCCTAAATTAAATAAAACTATTTACGAACTAAAATATAGCGAAATAAATAATAAATAATAATAATAATAAGTAAATATAATAACCTCATTAATAATTATATTTTCGAGCCGTTTGGGGTTGAAACCCTCGGGCCGTGGGGTCCAATTAAGTGCGCATGGTCTTTTTAAGGAAATTTCAAAAAGACTGGTTGACACTTGCCATGACCCAAGGGCTGGCTTTTACCTTGGCCAGAGGCTAAGCATTGCCATACAACGTGGCAATGCCGCCAGTGTCTTGGGTACATTACCAGTCGACAGCGATGGCGATGAATTTTTCGACGCTAAGAAAATGTAAAAAATGTCAAAAAAAAAGATAATTAAACTGAATTGCCCATTTCACAATGTAAAGAAAGGATATAGTTATTAGTAACTTACCGTATTGTAGCTAGTTGTGCTCTTAGCTCCCTCCAATTCACCATAACAGCGGTAGTAGGACATAAAGCGCTGTAAGTCAGCGCTGAATCCCCGTCTCTATCGCTGAACAGCGCTTCAGACATCGTTGATTTGTTTAGTTTGTAGTCCGGGTCGGGATACGCCTGGGGGAAATTGAAAATGGCATTGTAGTATGTAGAAGGAGAAAGTTCTTTACCGCGGCTTGCGGTAGGAGTCAAGTGCTAAGGAGGCTGCGGAAAGGGAGAGGGAGATCTCGTCTCACGATGTCCGTCGGCCCCCACACATCAGGCCCCGAGGTGGCGGCGCGTAGTGTTCCACGCGCGCCCCTCGCCGACGTCGCGGGGGGAGTCTAACACCTCACTCCCCCCCCCGACCCGAGGAAGAGGCACCACGAGGTCGTAGTAATTATCGTTTTTTTTTTTTAGGATGGGAAATCATCAAATGACTCCTCCCGCTCTGGGTGGAGCAGGAGGGAGTGTCAGACTCTTACTGACTAAAACCCACCCGTGTTCCTTCCTTAGCCCTTTATGTTCCAGGGCAGCGGTAACCCTTTCGGACGATCCCGCTACCGGCAAGCTTCGGCCCTATCGGGCCCCTTCATTTATGCTGACATCTCTTTGAGGCGCACGTGGAACACATACGCGCCGTCCGGCACGGGCCTGGTCCTGATCGGACGGTGAGTTACCCATTACTCTCCGCCCGCAGGCCCGCGCCTACGGTGGCCGGGAGTCGTCACACTAGTATTTATCTTCTGTCCTTTTTGTAATGAAATAGAAAGAAAAAGATGGAGTGAACTTAAATTTTGCTTAGTTTGTGAACAAGGGAACCGGCGCCAGTATAGTTTAAAACCTTTCACGACAGTGGGATATGTCTTACCTTGGTGGCTAATAACTTGGCGAGCAGCTCAGTGAGTCCATGTGTGGCACATTCTCTGATGGCGCGGCAATGAGGGTCGGTGGCGCCGTGCTGTAGCAGAATCTCTACTATTTGCGCGTTTTTAGCGCGAGCTGCGATGGCTAGAGCTGTCCAGGGGCTGTCTCCTGAGAAAAAGAGGAATGAACAGCTGTAAATATAATTGTCAGTAAAAGTGTGCAAAACGTCGCTTCACAGAATAGGTCGTAGATCGTCCTGCGTCTCAAATGTTTTAAGTTTTTTAGAATTGCGTACAGTTTTTCATCTACATCGCCACATGTGAACTATGCATCACACTGACGTCACGTAAAATCCTGCATCGCGCAAGCAGAGTTTACATCGCAGCTAGCATAATAACATACAGGGTCAAATTAAATTAGCTGGCGAAACTCCGCAGACGCGATGGTATCGATACGTAAACATGATAAAACAAAATACCAGTTAAACAGTTATAATAAATAACAGTTTTTATTTTTGTGTAAACTTCACTGACGAGATTGGTATGGATATCTAAACATGATAAAATATATTATACCGCGCACAGGATCGATGAAAAGCAGCACATGAAGTGATTTTTTGCTCTGTTGGTGTGTGCAGGAGGTGGTCATTCGTCGTGTTGAGGATGTTTGTATGGAAAGACTTGATGATGAAGATATACTTTGATTTAATTATTATCGTTTACAATTACTTCTTTCTTAGGTAGACGATAAGTACTCGACCGCCGGTAGGTTTTCGATTGATTCTTAAAACTAAATCGGGTTGGGGCGCACGCTCCGCTCCCACTCGCGCGCGGCTGTACGTCGCCGTTGCCCGTAACGCTGTCGCCTCAAGTGTCCGCTAGATGGCGCTGGTTGTTCGTAAACATGGTGTAACTGCCGTATGGCGTTCCAGTGTGAGTATAATAAATCTCAACTCACACTTCAAGACACACTTTAAATATCGATACCCTAGCTATAAAGTCTGCGGAGTTTCGCTAGCTAATTTAATTTGACTCTGCCTAATTTAGTAAACCCAATAATACAACATTGGCAAGTACTTCCATGTTTGTAACAGCTCTTTATTAGATCTCATCTCTCGTTCGTATTTCCGAAGATAGCCGATGATTCCCGAAGCGCACACTTGTCATGGAATATCTGTAGTTCCATCCATTTAAACCATAAACTAATAATCTTCCCTAATATTATAAACGCAAAAGTTTGTGAGGATGGATTGATGGATGTTTGTTACTCTTTCACGCAAAAACTACTGAACGGATTTTGATGGAATTTGGCACACAGATAGTTTATAACCAGGATTAACACATAGGATACTTTTTATCTCGATATTCCCACGGGTTTCTTTTTTATTTATTTTTTTGTTAAATGATCCTGCTCTTGACCTCGATCACGCCTGATGAAAAGCGATGGATGAGGTCTATGATGGAACGAGCGTGCCCAGAAGATGCCTGCAGTGCGATTCTGTAACCATCTCACCGTGAAAAATTAGGTGAAGTGAGCGTGGTGTGGGCTGTCATTCCAAATAATGCTAAGGGATTGACACTATTGACAGCTCACTTCACCTAACTTTTCACGGTGAGACTTTTACAGAATCGATCGGCTGTTCACTCTTGCTGAAGGCAGACGGGTTAAATGAATGAAACTTGTGCGGGTGAAACCGCGGGCGCTGCTAGTTTAGCATAACTTACGATCGGTATTATAAGCAGTGCGTGCGGGCGAGGGCCCGGAGGTGGAGCGCACGCTGCTGACGGCAGCCGACGCGCTGCGCGAGCGGCGACGGTCGCGGGTGTTGTCGCCGCCACCCATCTGAAAATAATAATATTATTAACCCATTGAATGCCGTATTTACAGACAATTAAATAGCCATTGTGTCTCGTGTGGATCTACGTTCATATATTATGCATATGAAGTGTGGATCTACGGCATATGAAGGGTTAATCAAGTCAGGTTGGGTTACTTTAAAGCACGCAGTCTGGCTATAAGGTGCACACTTGAACACATAACATCACGCGCGTAATTTTCGAAGGTTTAGGCAGAGTGGTGCCAGCACATCAAGCTACTACAATCTGTCAAATTTCTTTAAGTATTTTTTTTTCTTTAATTGATTTTTAACATTATCGCTAAAACATTAAGGTTCAAGGTTGATTGGGAAAATTTGACAATTTCGAGTAGATTGATGTGCTGGCGTCTGTAGGTATCTATAGGTTGGCAGGGGCATCGATGTGGTTGATATTTTTCCAAGGTTATTAAAAAAAAAATTGAAAAAATTTCTGTTCCATAGGGCCATCCTAGGGTGTTTAGAATTCAAGGTAAGTTTGCGCGTCGATATCCCTGTCGTCCTCTGTATAGTGGTAAGTTTGCGCGTCGATATCCATGTCGCCCTGTATAGTGGTAAGTTTGCGCGTCGATATCCATGTCGCCCTGTATAGTGGTAAGTTTGCGCGTCGATATCCATGTCGCCCTGTATAGTGGTAAGTTTGCGCGTCGATATCCATGTCGCCCTGTATAGTGGTAAGTTTGCGCGTCGATATCCCTGTCGCCCTGTATAGTGGTAAGTTTGCGCGTCGATATCCATGTCGCCCTGTATAGTGGTAAGTTTGCGCGTCGATATCCCTCCATGTCGCCCTGTATAGTGTTAAGTTTGCGCGTCGATATCCCTCCATGTCGCCCTGTATAGTGGTAAGTTTGCGCGTCGATATCCCTGTCGGCCTGTATAGTGTTAAGTTTGCGCGTCGATATCCATGTCGCCCTGTATAGTGGTAAGTTTGCGCGTCGATATCCCTCCATGTCGCCCTGTATAGTGGTAAGTTTGCGCGTCGATATCCCTCCATGTCACCCTGTATAGTGGTAAGTTTGCGCGTCGATATCCCTCCATGTCGCCCTGTATAGTGGTAAGTTTGCGCGTCGATATCCCTGTCGGCCTGTATAGTGTTAAGTTTGCGCGTCGATATCCCCTGTCGCCCTGCATAGTGGTAAGTTTGCGCGTCGATATCCCTCCATGTCACCCTGTATAGTGGTAAGTTTGCGCGTCGATATCCCTCCATGTCGCCCTGTATAGTGGTAAGTTTGCGCGTCGATATCCCTGTCGGCCTGTATAGTGTTAAGTTTGCGCGTCGATATCCCCTGTCGCCCTGCATAGTGGTAAGTTTGCGCGTCGATATCCCTCCATGTCGCCCTGTATAGTGGTAAGTTTGCGCGTCGATATCCCTCCATGTCGCCCTGTATAGTGGTAAGTTTGCGCGTCGATATCCCTCCATGTCGCCCTGTATAGTGGTAAGTTTGCGCGTCGATATCCCTCCATGTCGCCCTGTATAGTGGTAAGTTTGCGCGTCGATATCCCTGTCGGCCTGTATAGTGTTAAGTTTGCGCGTCGATATCCCCTGTCGCCCTGCATAGTGGTAAGTTTGCGCGTCGATATCCCTCCATGTCACCCTGTATAGTGGTAAGTTTGCGCGTCGATATCCCTCCATGTCGCCCTGTATAGTGGTAAGTTTGCGCGTCGATATCCCTCCATGTCGCCCTGTATAGTGTTAAGTTTGCGCGTCGATATCCCCTGTCGCCCTGCATAGTGGTAAGTTTGCGCGTCGATATCCCTCCATGTCGCCCTGTATAGTGGTAAGTTTGCGCGTCGATATCCCTCCATGTCGCCCTGTATAGTGGTAAGTTTGCGCGTCGATATCCCTCCATGTCGCCCTGTATAGTGGTAAGTTTGCGCGTCGATATCCCTGTCGGCCTGTATAGTGTTAAGTTTGCGCGTCGATATCCCCTGTCGCCCTGCATAGTGGTAAGTTTGCGCGTCGATATCCCTCCATGTCGCCCTGTATAGTGGTAAGTTTGCGCGTCGATATCCCTCCATGTCGCCCTGTATAGTGGTAAGTTTGCGCGTCGATATCCCTCCATGTCGCCCTGTATAGTGTTAAGTTTGCGCGTCGATATCCCTCCATGTCGCCCTGTATAGTGGTAAGTTTGCGCGTCGATATCCCTCCATGTCGCCCTGTATAGTGTTAAGTTTGCGCGTCGATATCCCCTGTCGCCCTGCATAGTGGTAAGTTTGCGCGTCGATATCCCTCCATGTCGCCCTGTATAGTGGTAAGTTTGCGCGTCGATATCCCTCCATGTCGCCCTGTATAGTGGTAAGTTTGCGCGTCGATATCCCTGTCGGCCTGTATAGTGTTAAGTTTGCGCGTCGATATCCCCTGTCGCCCTGCATAGTGGTAAGTTTGCGCGTCGATATCCCTCCATGTCGCCCTGTATAGTGGTAAGTTTGCGCGTCGATATCCCTCCATGTCACCCTGTATAGTGGTAAGTTTGCGCGTCGATATCCCTGTCGGCCTGTATAGTGGTAAGTTTGCGCGTCGATATCCATGTCGCCCTGTATAGTGGTAAGTTTGCGCGTCGATATCCCTGTCGGCCTGTATAGTGTTAAGTTTGCGCGTCGATATCCCTATCGCCCTGTATAGTGGTAAGTTTGCGCGTCGATATCTCTGGTGCCCTGTATAGTGGTAAGTTTGCGCGTCGATATCCCTGTGGCCCTGTATAGTGGTAAGTTTGCGCGTCGATATCCATGTCGCCCTGTATAGTGGTAAGTTTGCGCGTCGATATCTCTGCCACCCTGTATAGTGGTAAGTTTGCGCGTTAATATCCCTGTCGCCCTGTATAGTGGTAAGTTTGCGCGTCGATATCCATGTCGCCCTGTATAGTGTTAAGTTTGCGCGTTAATATCCCTGTCGCCCTGTATAGTGGTAAGTTTGCGCGTCGATATCCCTCCATGTCACCCTGTATAGTGGTAAGTTTGCGCGTCGATATCCCTCCATGTCGCCCTGTATAGTGGTAAGTTTGCGCGTCGATATCCCTGTCGGCCTGTATAGTGGTAAGTTTGCGCGTCGATATCCATGTCGCCCTGTATAGTGTTAAGTTTGCGCGTTAATATCCCTGTCACCCTGTATAGTGGTAAGTTTGCGCGTCGATATCCCTCCATGTCACCCTGTATAGTGGTAAGTTTGCGCGTCGATATCCCTCCATGTCGCCCTGTATAGTGGTAAGTTTGCGCGTTAATATCCCTGTCGCCCTGTATAGTGGTAAGTTTGCGCGTCGATATCCATGTCGCCCTGTATAGTGGTAAGTTTGCGCGTCGATATCCATGTCGCCCTGTATAGTGGTAAGTTTGCGCGTCGATATCTCTGCCACCCTGTATAGTGGTAAGTTTGCGCGTTAATATCCCTGTCGCCCTGTATAGTGGTAAGTTTGCGCGTCGATATCCATGTCGCCCTGTATAGTGTTAAGTTTGCGCGTTAATATCCCTGTCGCCCTGTATAGTGGTAAGTTTGCGCGTCGATATCCCTCCATGTCACCCTGTATAGTGGTAAGTTTGCGCGTCGATATCCCTCCATGTCGCCCTGTATAGTGGTAAGTTTGCGCGTTAATATCCCTGTCGCCCTGTATAGTGGTAAGTTTGCGCGTCGATATCCATGTCGCCCTGTATAGTGGTAAGTTTGCGCGTCGATATCCATGTCGCCCTGTATAGTGGTAAGTTTGCGCGTCGATATCTCTGCCACCCTGTATAGTGGTAAGTTTGCGCGTTAATATCCCTGTCGCCCTGTATAGTGGTAAGTTTGCGCGTTAATATCCCTGTCGCCCTGTATAGTGGTAAGTTTGCGCGTCGATATCCATGTCGCCCTGTATAGTGGTAAGTTTGCGCGTCGATATGTCTGCCACCCTGTATAGTGGTAAGTTTGCGCGTTAATATCCCTGTCGCCCTGTATAGTGGTAAGTTTGCGCGTCGATATCCATGTCGCCCTGTATAGTGGTAAGTTTGCGCGTCGATATCCATGTCGCCCTGTATAGTGGTAAGTTTGCGCGTCGATATCTCTGCCACCCTGTATAGTGGTAAGTTTGCGCGTTAATATCCCTGTCGCCCTGTATAGTGGTAAGTTTGCGCGTTAATATCCCTGTCGCCCTGTATAGTGGTAAGTTTGCGCGTCGATATCCATGTCGCCCTGTATAGTGGTAAGTTTGCGCGTCGATATCTCTGCCACCCTGTATAGTGGTAAGTTTGCGCGTTAATATCCCTGTCGCCCTGTATAGTGGTAAGTTTGCGCGTCGATATCCATGTCGCCCTGTATAGTGTTAAGTTTGCGCGTTAATATCCCTGTCGCCCTGTATAGTGGTAAGTTTGCGCGTCGATATCCCTCCATGTCACCCTGTATAGTGGTAAGTTTGCGCGTCGATATCCCTCCATGTCGCCCTGTATAGTGGTAAGTTTGCGCGTTAATATCCCTGTCGCCCTGTATAGTGGTAAGTTTGCGCGTCGATATCCATGTCGCCCTGTATAGTGGTAAGTTTGCGCGTCGATATCTCTGCCACCCTGTATAGTGGTAAGTTTGCGCGTTAATATCCCTGTCGCCCTGTATAGTGGTAAGTTTGCGCGTCGATATCCATGTCGCCCTGTATAGTGGTAAGTTTGCGCGTTAATATCCCTGTCGCCCTGTATGGCACACCAACATGTCGCCATACCATATAACAGTAGGCGAGCCTATTGTCATCAGCGGAGCACAAATTCTGACTCCGGACTGCTACTGAGAAATCTCTGACGGAAAAAACACACACTTTGCCTGACTTGGTACCACAAGACTAACAAGGCAAGTCCAGGACGAAACTCCCAGCCAGACACTGGGACAGCAAAAGAAAGAATAACTGGGTTGTTGAGGTCAGATTGGCAGTCGCTCTAAGTAAAATACTTGTATTCAGCTCTAGCTCTCGATTGTGCAACAGAATACATAAACTTATACCCATATACAGGGTGCAATTAAAATAGATGGACAAATTTTACCACAGCGCTCATTACGTCTAACCAAAGATCCAAGCAAAAAAAAAACACTGATTAAAATTATTTTATTTTGACCTAAAAATACCTGGCACTCTAGAATAAACACATCCATCCATTATGGGTAGGTACTTGCACTCGCGCCCCGCTATGCGCATGCTCGTAAGTAGGTACACAGTCACTTCTGTTACATCCTTACATCATTCTGTATTTAACAAAGTGTTTATGCATTGGGTAACCAACATTTATAAGTGTATTTTTGTTAGCTGATTATTTTAATTGTAAGTATCTAATGAGTTTTTCTTATATATTTTTTTACCATTGTCCTTATTTTGGTGGTCCAAATGATTTCTAAGTTTGTCCACCTATTTTAATGGGACCTTATATACTCCCTAACTAAACACGAAGTCAAAATCAAACTTACAGATTGGTTGCAGAAGTTTACGTATGACGAAACTGAGAATCTTGTTACAATTGTCTCTTAAATGAACTAATGAACTGTATTTAAATTAAGGCGCTGTTAGTTTAATTTATTTTGTGTTACTATCAGTACCTGCACGACACTCAATACCAGTTGTATGTCATACCTGGAGGAACCTTGGCTCCTAAATCACAGGCTTTTGGCCTAGTTTATGAGGCATTAGTTCGCCCTATAATGTGACCCTATTGTACAAAATATTTTTAATCCTGTGTACTTATGTATGTATGTTCTCAAAGTGTACAAATAAATTATTATTAAAATTATTATATTATTATTCAACTGCATCCGGTTAGACTTGTAGCGGTATCTACAACGCCACATGCGAACAACGCTTCATACTGACGTCACGCAAGATCCTGCATCTCGCAAGCAGAGTTTACCGCGCAGCCAGCATATAAACAACGGCCAGACATGAATCATTGGGCAGTTGTCCGCCAGACACAACACCCGTCTGGTCGTTTCTATGGAGGATGAGTGAACTTTACACCCTGTTCCAGACTGCAAGCCGACTCAGACATCCAAAAAGGATAATATGGCGGACTTATTGCCACTATAACTTGCTTATTCTAAGGACTATGTCGATTACTTTGGTCCTATGCCAGATCATCTCATCCTGGATTCCATATCGACCTGATGTGACCTTCTAAATAAGATCTGGACCACTTACCAAGTCAGCGGGCGGCAGCGCACACGCGTTGGCGTCAGCGCCGGCCGCCAGCAGCCGCTTGAGCAGCCGCACGTGGCCGCCGCGCGCCGCGCACGCCACGCACGCGTCGCCCGCGCGCCCCGCCTCCACCACCACCGGGGTGATGCGACGCTCGGATGACCAGCGGTCCTGGAAGATGAACGGCTTCCACTGTTCATTACGGTTTTAGACATTTATTTTCTCAAAAGATTTACAATCACTTACAGAGAAAACCCAATATTATAATTAAAAATACTTTTAACCGATTGGCGTAGTGGGTTAGTACCTACTATGACAAAATTACATTAATATTTCTTAAGAGTTAAAGAGGGGCCCGTGGCTAAATAATAACAGCCGCACAGGTCGATCGGTCAGGTTAAGCTACGCTTGCCGCGGTTTTTCTGTGGATGGGTGGCCATCTTTACATACCGAGACCCCTCCGTGCCTCGGAAAGCACGTTAAGCCGTTGGTCCCGGCTGTCATTCGTGGATCTTTGACAGTCGTTACGGGTAGTCAGAAGCCCGAAAGTCTGACAACCAGTCTTACCAAGGGGTATCGTATTACCCAGTAACTGGGTTGTGGAAGTCAGATAGGCAGTCGCTCCATGTAAAAACAAAAAAAAACAACATTAATATCGGTTCATTCGTTCGGGAGCTACGATGCCACAGACAGACATACACACACACACACACACACACACACACACACACACACACACACACACACACACCCCTGTTTGTACAGACACCCTTACGAGGACCTTGTTAATCCTAGACGGAACCGAGGACCCTCCAAAAAACTGGTTTAAATACCTCATTGGCCTTTTAGAATAAGATAGAAAGAGACAGCCGAGTAAATCTATAGTGATGAGCTTATTGGGATATTGCTATCTCAACATTTTTCTGTATGAATTTCGGCTATCATACTGAGGACCTGAAATACACTGCTAAATGTGACCAGCGATGCACATACGAGGACTTTGTGTAAGCCAACCGAGGACCTCTGACGTATGCCCTGCGACGCCCTTCCGAGGACGTATTTTTACACAATATTTCTTATAGCTTGTACAAAGTGCGGACGTTGTGTTAGACTTTATATCACTAAACCGAGGACAGTTTTTCGCGTAGAACTTGTACAAACCGAGGACCTGGAAAATCTACCTACCTAAAACATTTTACGTGTAAGATAATAATTATATCAATGTTAGTAGAATGTTCCGATTTATTTCTTACACACTTTTTCTAAAACGAAGTACCAAGCGAGGACGAGTCGATGTCTTTACGTTTGTCGTTGATGCGGACCGCGAATAAGATGGGTATAATCACTGAAAGGTAAGTTTTTAATTTTATATAAACAACTTTAAAATGAGTATATTATTATAGTATCAGATGCTGCAGCCAGGGTCGTCTCTACATGACGGTACTCCTCAGCACTTGATAGCATCGTCTTCAAAATTGGCATACGCATTAGGTTTATCTAATAACACTAAAATAATTACCAGTTTGTGCTGATGCTGCAGCTAGGTTCGTTTCTTCATGAGGGAACTCCTTAACAGTTAATAGCATTGTATTCAAATCTGGAATACGCGTTAGGTTTATGTAGTAAAACTAAAATAATACCAGTTTGTGCTGATGCTGTAGCCAAGGTTGTTTCTTCATAAGGGAACTCCTCAAGTTTATCTAGTAACACCAAAATAATTACCAGTTTGTGCTGATACTGTAGCCATGGTCATTTCTTCATGAGAGAACTCCTCAACAGTTGATAGCAGCGTCTTCAAATTTAGCATACGCGTTAGGTTTAAGGTGTAAAACTAAAATAATTACCAGTTTGTGCCGATGCTGCAGCCAGGGTCGTTTCTTTATGGGGGAACTCCTCAATAGTTGGTAGCATAGTCTTCAAATTTAGCTTACGAAAATAAAGTAAAACTCGAATTCAGGTTTAAAATGAGTAGATAAATCAGAATTCAGAAACTTCAGTTTCATGATAGGTATTCAATACAATATCAAGTTATTAGGTATTTCGTTTCTTTCAGATAAGCCGGATTAAAGAAGAAACAACAGCCGATCGATTCTGTAAAAACCTCACCGTGAAAAGTTAGGTGAAGTGAGCCTAAGTGAGCTGTCAATAGTGTCAATCCCTAGCATTAGTTGGAATGACAGCTCACTCCACGCTCACTTCACCTGAGTTTTCACGGTGAGATGGTTACAGAATCGCACTGCTGAAGTCTAAATTCTAGATCTCAAAGATGCTGGTATTGATTATTCCAAAGAATGTTTGCTATTTTGTTTTATTAAACGTGATGTAACTAATAGTGTTGATACCAAAGATCTTTATTTCTTTAAGGTACATGTCACATGTCAGCTCACCTGCCTTTTTTTCTTTTCTTGCGTTTTTCGCTACGTACAACTAATAAATACGTTGATCAAAACTGATGGTACAACTTTTTATTATCAGTTTCCATGATCCCGCATTGTGTTATTTCGCGAAAAAAGCAATAACTTTTGAATTTCACAGGCCGTTGACATGAATGATTTATCTTTAATCATTTTATAGCTAGTTATTAAGTTTTCATGCTTCCCAAATTATTTTGAACTCACTTGATAATATTTCTTTGTTGTTTTCTAACTAAGCATTGTGTTAAGTAATGTTATGTAAGTTTTTAGCCCAAATTATGTTGATTTCTTATAATTATGGTTTCTATGTCGTTCTTTTGATTCGTTTAAAAAAAAAACTTTTTTCTAATATCTGTAACGTAAGTTTTGTAATCATACTTCTCAAAGGTATTGTTGCAACTTGATGATTATTTCTATAAGTAGATCGTTGGTAAAAGTTTTTTAAATAATTTGTTTCATATAAAGTTCAAAATAGTACCATTACTAATCCGACAGACGTTGCAAACGCTTTTAATAACTATTTTATTGACCAGACACAAAATAACACGACGAAACCACCGGACACTACGAATTTGACAAGTAACCCTAACTCAATGTTAATACATTCAGTAGTACCGCAAGATATTATGAGCGCGATACAATCATTAAAAAATAAAAGTAGCACTGGATTTTATGGTATATCAACAAAGATAAAGTTCGTACCAGGCGACATCGCCTTGCATCTGTGTCTTAACTTATGTATCAGTACTGGAGTATTTCCGGATAGTTTAAAAACAATTATAATGAAGCCACTTTAGACTTTTTTAAAGAAGATCTAGCAAATTATAGATCAATTACTTTAATACCCATTTTTTCTAAGGTTATAGAAAAAGTAATTTATAACTCTGTTAATAATTTCCTATCCAAATATAAGGTTTAAAGTGCGGAACAAAAGGGTTTCAGAAAAAATAAGGGTATAAATACAGCGGTTTACGATTTATTATATGTCATATTGCAAAATGTGGATAAAAAAAGTACCAGTTTGCGCAATTTTCACGGTCATGACAGGGCATTTGATTGTGTTGATCATGAAATTATTACAAAAAAGCTAGACATCATAGACATCAGAGGAAATGTACTTTATCTCTTAAAATCATACCTTAACAATCGTAAGCAGCACACAGAAATATCTAGAATATGTCTAAAAAGTAAGCACGAAGAAAAATATTCATCTAAGGCAAGAATTATTAGGTATGGCGCACCACAGGGCAGTGTCCTGGGCCCTTTATTATTTTTGCTATATACTCGTATTAATGTATTTACAAAAAAACATACGAACATAACATAAATGAAACGTTAATAAACATTATACGCTGGCTTGACCAAAATAATTTAATGATTAATATACCAAAGACTCATGTAATGCATTTTTATCAATGGATTCCACCAGAAGTCTTACATTTACACTATAATGGACAAAAAGTTGACCAAGTACTAATTGCCAAATTCCTTGGCATTATGATAGATAGCCAATTAACTTAGAAACCACAAGCAGAAGTATGCAAAAAACTTAGTGTAGATGCGTATGTACTTTTTAACCTAACGCTGTATGTGTGCAATTTAATAGTAACAGATAGCTGCGTACGTATTTAAGTCCCTAAAAATATTAACATTCCCATCACTTTACTTTTAAATAGAAACCGACCGACCGGCCAATCAGGAGACAATATAAAAATTTGCTAATAATTGTTAGTGGTTCCGATACCGCCCTATTAAAGAAAAGTATTTAATGTATGTGTCCAATCATTTTTAGCTAAAACTGTTTGTTAGTATAAGGATCATTTTAAACTTAATATCTGTAACTTGTACCTACTTTCTGTGCAAACAAAGATCTATTCTATTTATTTTAAAATAAACTTACTTCTATTTCAGTAAAGTTTATGTTGTTTTCTTTAGTACGTTCATATTCTTTAATTCTTTGTACTTTTTGTTTGCTTCAAATCTTACTGCGGACATTTCGCCTCGGAAGACATTTACTTTAGGTTCTTTATGAAGAGCACACGTATTCAGCTCCTGCCAATATAATATTTTGTGGTGCAAATCATAATGTTGTATAATCTAAGCAGGCCTAGGTACTTAGCACATACTGCGGAAAAAGCCTGATTATTCCTCGTGCACCTAGTAGATACTAACGATTTGTTTAAGGATTCAGTCTACCTTCGCTTTTCTCCTTCATAATTTTATTTAAATGATAGCACATAACTCGTCTTCTACACACGAGGAAAACTGTCGAAACGAGGACTAGAATACACACTGTTCGGAAAATCTAGCAAACCAAGGTCTGAAATACACATTGTGTGGAAAAGCTACCTAACCGAGGTCTTTTGTGTTAAAGTTAACACATAGGTCCTCGGATAATACAACAAACGTGAAATGAGTGTAAAGAGCCTGTGTATGCGGCGAGAGTGGCACCATCTGGTGGATACACAATGTTTGTGTATGCTTATGAATATTTTTGATCAAACCGAGGTTAAGACAACTTTTTCGTAATAAGTATATAGAAAGACTCAAAATCGCTTGCAGAATACGAATCTTTGGTCAAGTGAAACCGAGGACCCTCGAAAAGGTCCTCGCTTTGAAAAGGTCCTCGGTCGTGCCTTGTGTATTCATACGCACGTCCTCGGATGGTACTTAAAACAAACACACACACACACACGCACACACCCCCACACACGCACACACACACAGACACGTCAAACTTATAACACCCCGTCGTTTTTGCAAAAGAAAAAGGGGAAATGGGAAAAGGCTAGGCAGATGATGATTTCTTAAGAGTTAAAGTAGCAGTAAAAGGGGTAGTTGCAAAGAAATTCTCACGAAACCAAGTGCGCGACGTTGTATGCGTATCGCCACCTCGGGTAGGTGTGCATGAGTTGAGGGATAGATACAATACATGTTTATTAAGGCCCATGACACAGTGACAGTTATTAAAAACTTCTATCTCTATACAGGATAATTTTTTATTCAGTGCGTAAATTTTCACAGGGTGTTCTACCCATGAATATGAACAACTTTCACTATGGGACCATCTCTGAAATCACAAAAAAAAAATCAGCTGTTTCTTATAAAAGTTCAATACCTACTCGACCAAAATGTATGAATCTGCTGATTTTTTTTTCGTGATTTCAGAGATGGTCCCATAGTGAATGTTGTTCATATTCATGGGTAGAACACCCTGTAAAAATTTACGCACTGAATAAAAAATTATCCTGTATATATATATAACTAATATATATATATAACTAATATATATATATATATATAATATCTCTATATATATATATAACTAAAATCTCTTGCCAACTTACGTGCGGATAACTATACGGGTACAAGTAATTATACTGCATAAAGACGGACTTAATGCCTTAAGCATTTTCTAAAAGTCAACCTTAGAGTGATGTAGACAAAACAGGGCAGGTGAAACACACTGCTCATATTTTACTCTAGAGTAGAGATCGAGTTTACTAATACGTAATAGCAAAAACGAATGGAGAAAATTCAAAGGAGATTAATGATTTTTATATGGAGCCTACCTGTCCGCCATTTTTTTTTCAAGATGGCGGCCATTTTCCAAACGGACAGGACGGAAAAACTGACAGGTAAGTATGCCACGGACCTTCAAAGCCTTTTAGTTACTCGCATGCCATGCAGGTCGGTTTAAAAAGTTACTCAATACGTTGACAGAAAAATCGGCAAGAACCTCGATTACATGGATGATCTATTTAGCTAAGCATAATTATATCCGAAATTTTAACAATTAAGTATATTATCTAGCTAAGCGAATGCACACTTACGTTTTTAAAGATTTTATTTTTTTGCGCAAACAAATTAGTATTAAAAAAATATATATTAAAATAGTATTCCTCAGCAAAGATTCTAGCTCATAGCCACACCAAAACTTGCCAACCACTACTGTCTTGTACACTTGGACAGTTCACAAATAAGGCATCGTCATAAAACTTAAGAGGTGTCAAGGGACACCCGGATGGAACGAAGTTCCTTTCGATTAATTAGTGAAGGAAATGTATTAATTTTTTTTTTTTTAAGTTATAATAATATTTTTTTTATTATTAACAAATAAAAAAACACAGACAAAAAAAACTGGCTTGCTTTCTATAAGAGAGAGAGAGAGACAGAGAAACACGCGCACGCCGCACGGCTTACAACTATAGCAAAAAGTGTCGTTACAACTTTTGGTCTTAATTTTTTCCGTCTAGCCCCCCTTTCGCAACGCGCGATAAGGAACTTCGTTCCAATATAATGCAAAAATGTTGAAATTTAAATTGTTTATTGAAATAATTACTGTTAGCCTGGAAGTCATAGGAAGAGGCCATTGCTGCACAAAAGCATCTCCCCATGACTTCCAGGTCTTTCGATCCAGGGCTAAAGTAGACCACTCGTCGTTTGTTTTGTCCAGCTCGTCCCGCCATTTCCACGGGGTCTGCCGCGACTCCTTCTAGCTGCGTCAGGGCTCCACGTGGTTGTTATTTTGTTTTCCGACACACACGGACTGCTTAAGCAGTCAGGATGGACTGCTTCAAGCTGCGACTGCCTACGGTCTTCTACGTACACACATACACGAAACCGCTCGAGCAGTTGCAACTGCTTCGGGCGGTCGTGCGGTCAAGCAGTCGCCAGGCATACACTGACTGCTCGAGCTGTCGACTGCTCTCGCGCAGTTACCTGATTTGAATGACGAGCAGTTGGTATCAACTGCTCCAGCAGTTATCAATGGCAGCTTCAAGCTGTTGACTATGACTGCAAGAGCGGTCCGTCTATGTTGATCAATCGCTAACTACTCGAGCAGTCCGTGTATGTCGGCCCTTACAATTAGCAAATAAAGTTACTGAAAAATAACTATGTATCATACACTAGTTTCTTCTGACTCGGGAATCGCACCCACCACTCCGTTGTCAGTAGCCTGTCTCTTCGCCGCTGCACCATATGGGTAGCTAACAAACTGAATATCATAGACGCTATACAGTGCTATACAGGGTGTTAAAGAAATTGCGTGCCATAGCTTCAGGGTGAGTTCAGTATCGATAAAGGAAGCCGTAAAAAATAAAAAAAATACTTTTAAAAAAGTAAAAAAAAACTGAAAATTATCAATTAAAAATAATTAATTATAATTAGGTAGGTAATTCTAGGAAATTATTAATTAGCATTTGAACAAAATAAAAACTTATTTTAGCAAATTTTTTAATCAATTCTAAACGATTGCCATTTTAAGTTAGTAGGTACTAAATTAGGTTGATCTTGCAATACTTTTTTTGTTTTTTTTTTTTTATTTTTCCTGGGTTCCTTTATCGATACTGAACCTACCCCTAAGCTATGGCACGCAATTTCTTTAACACCCTGTATAAAGGTACAGTATTTTTATCTCACGAAGTTTAACCCCTGGCTGGAGGCCTTAATTTATTGAGGCATCCACAGGCAAGCCCGGTTAAACAGACGACAACCTCATAAGTAGAACTGCGAGATGCCGTTCCCAAAAAATATATATATATATCTCACGAGTAAGTGTCACGCGCTTTACTTGTGTTAACCAAGTGTGAATGTGTGTGTGTGTGTGTGCGTGTGTATACGAGTGGCGTTAAAGTCAAAGCCACCGAGAGATCCTGCGCGTTTGTACACTTGGTAACCACAAGTAAAGCGCGCGTTCGTGAGATAAAAATAATATAATTTAAGTAACAGAAAACCTGAAAAGGGGTACTGGATCTCATTATTATAAGCAATATTTACCATGGGATCAAAATTGAAATCGCTGACAAAAATGATCCCTCTATGAATTGCCTATGTACAGACGCCAGCACATCAAGCTACTACAAACTGTCAAAGTTCTGTAATAGATTTTCAACTTTATCGCTAAAGCATTAAGGTTCAATGCTGATTAGAAAAATTTGACAGTTTCAGGTAGCTTGACCTGCTGGCGTCTGTACATATTCCTCTCGCTTCGTTCCAGTTCATAAATCTGGCCATTATTTACGGCCATTATTTTCTTTTGTCAAAACGGCTTACACACAGACGCTGGTTGCGAGTACGCACCTGTTATTTTTAAGGTAAATCGAGATTGTCATCTATGTAATAAAAAAGCTTTACATGAATCTACTCAAATTATTGGTGGAGGATCCAGTCAAAAGAAAATCAAAAGTCATTTATTCAAATTAGGCTGAGAATCAGCACTTTTCGAACGTCAAAATTACAAAAGACAGTCCCCCAAAAACGCCCGCCCTTCACCACTTCCTAGTGCTATCGCTGAAGAGAAGTGGCGCAACAAACTCCCCAGCAGCACAGCTGTCTGTTCAGTTAGAAAATACTTGACACAAAAAAAAAAAAACAACATTACAAGGCGCAGAGCATATAATTAAATTATTTGCCATATGTCAGCTAGCCACGCCAATATACCAACAAATATAATAAAAACTATACGTCCTCAAGGTAAAAAATAATTAATTAAAATTAAAATGTACATGTATATGTATTTTTATGACTTAATTGGATAATTAATTTAATTAAAATTTAGTAAAAATATCCTGTTTCTTGAGAAAATTAAAATGTAAATAAAAACAAAAACTTACTACCTAAATAAAAACAATGATATAAGACAGTCCCCCGACACGCCCACCCCACCACCAGTTCCTCGTGGTTTTGCTGGGATGAAGTAGCGGAACAAACTCCCCAGCATAACTATAGCATGAAGAACTAATGTAAAGGTATTAAGAAGAAATGTCTGGCGGCTCCTTTAGTTTTCAACTTTATTTCAACTAGCGTAACGTTGGTACTTGTTTGTCAGCCCTAGATGCTAGAAAATACATAAATGGTAAAATAAATAAATAAGATTCTACTCACATTGTTGTTGGAGGATCCAGTTAGCTTACTAACGATAGCGTGAATGCCAAGGGATATGCCGCCGCGCTGAGGACTGAGGGCTTGTGTCGCGACGACGGGCGTGTCTTCTACTGATGACTCCTGTGTTAAAATTTATTTATTTTATTTTAAGTAGCTCAAAAAGCCGCTAAGCTGATGTGGGACTGGGTTGACCACGTCTGCCGTATACCCAATAAGCTGTAGGCCAAAATAACAACCATGTGGAGTCCTGACACAGCTAGAAGGCGTCGCGGAAAGGCGCACTTGAAGATCGCTTTCAATGTATTCGCTTGTATCGCTGATCCAAGTCTGACTCGGTCGTGGCTAATCCCGGCGTTATTATAGTGCCGCAGATAGTTCTAGAACCTTCTATTGTAGAAACATCTAGAACATTCGAGTACATACCGGCCCCGACCGACCACAGGCCACACACAGCGAAACAGGCCTCCTCTCTTCGAGAGGGAGTGGGCTATAATCTATCGATAATCTGTCGATAGTTCCAGAAAGTTCGAGCATCGAACTTTCTAGAAGGATCTTGACTCTATTAGTTCTGCTACTCGATACTAGATGGCGCTAGTGGTAAATTAGTTCCGCTACTTAATACTAGAGGGCGCTAGTGGTAACTAATGTCACCATGTACAGTCAACAGCAATAGTAGATGATCAAAACCAGAAATTCAATACTAATGAACGGAGTTCGCGTCAGAACTGTGTGGCGTCGAAGTGATTCAAAAGTATGTGATTTTAAATTATACCAAACATTTACCACTAGTACAGCTGCCATATAGCTGCGAACTCCGTTCATTAGTATTGAATTTCTGATTTTGATCATCTACTTTTGCTGTTGACTGTACCAGGCAATAATTATGGCACGCAACAATAAATTGGGAGAGGGGCCCGTGGCTAAATAATAACAGCCGCACAGATCGATCGGTCAGGTTAAGCTACGCTTGCCGCGGTTGGTCTGCGGATGGGTGACCATCTTTACCTACAGAGACCCCTCCGTGCCTCGGAAAGCACGTTAAGCCGTTGGTCCCGGCTGTCATTCGTGGATCTTTGACAGTCGTTACGGGTAGTCTGAAGCCCGAAAGTCTGACAACCAGTCTTACCAAGGGGTATAGTATTACCCAGTAACTGGGTTGTGGAGGTCAGATAGGCAGTCGCTCCATGTAAAATACTGGTATTCAGCTGCATCCGCTTAGACTGGAAGCCGACCCCAACATAGTTGGGAAAAGGCTAGCAGATGATGATGAACAATAAATTGGGAAACAAAGTAACATGATCGACTAATACAAACTTAAAATCATTCAGACGCAAACAATTGCTTTCCCGTAAAAAAGCTTTCCAGCAACAAATGCTTATGACGAGAGACACTGGTACTAAAAATTTCCAAATCATGTTCACTAGTTAGTTTCAAAGCGTTGACGTCAGACTAAGAAGTCTTGGTCTAGAAGTCAAGATTCACTGGTCTGAGTATTTAAGACCACTTGAGACCTGAAGGCCGATTGTCGTAATTTAAAACGTTCAAAATCTAGTCGCAGTCTCATCTCGGCGACAAACAAATGTCAAAAACTTGTCAAAATGTAGGGAAAGTAGACGTATTTTTGACAGATTGAGACTGAGATCAGACTGTGAGCGTTCTTAAAATTAAGAGAATTGCCCCTCTGGAGGCCAATTTTTAATTTAAATCAATGTCAAAAACTTGTCAAAAATGTAGGGAAAATTAGAGGTGTTTTTTGACAGATTGAGACTGAGATCAGACTGTGAACGTTCTTAAAATTACGAGAATTGCCCTCTTAAGGGCAATTTTTAATTTAATCAATTTCAAAAACTTGTCAAAAATGTAGGGAAATTAGAGTATTTTTTGACAGATTGAGACTGAGATCAGACTGTGAACGTTCTTAAAATTACGAGAATTGCCCTCTTAAGGGCAATTTTTAATTTAATCAATGTCAAAAACTTGTCAAAAATGTAGGGAAATTAGAGTATTTTTTGACAGATTGAGACTGAGATCAGACTGTGAACGTTCTTAAAATTACGAGAATTGCCCTCTTAAGGGCAATTTTTAATTTAATCAATGTCAAAAACTTGTCAAAAATGTAGGGAAATTAGAGTATTTTTTGACAGATTGAGACTGAGATCAGACTGTGAAAGTTCTTAAAATTACGAGAATTGCCCTCTTAAGAGCAATTTTTAATTTAATCAATGTCAAAAACTTGTCAAAATGTAGGGAAAATTAGAGGTGTTTTTTGACAGATTGAGACTGAGATCAGACTGTGAACGTTCTTAAAGTTACGAGAATTGCCCATTTAAGGGCAATTTTTAATTTAATCAATGTCAAAAACTTGTCAAAAATGTAGAGAAAATTAGAGGTGTTTTTTGACAGATTGAGACTGAGATCAGACTGTGAACGTTCTTAAAGTTACGAGAATTGCCCTCTTAAGGGCAATTTTTAATTTAATCAATGTCAAAAACTTGTCAAAAATGTAGGGAAAATTAGAGGTGTTTTTTGACAGATTGAGACTGAGATCAGACTGTGAACGTTCTTAAAACTGGGACACAGACCTCCTCTTGGTGAGAGGGAGTGGGCCGTAATCCACCACGCGGGCCCAGTGCGAATTGGTAGATGTCACATGTCATGCTACAACATGCCGGTTTGCTCACAATGTTTTCCTTCACCGTTTTGAGAGCAGTGCTGATAAAATAATATGCACAAAGTAAAGCTCCTGCCTGGGTTCGAACCTACGACTCGTAAGTCGCGGCCGTTACCACTGATCTTTAAGTATGTACGTACAGTCTCAGTCAACATTATCTGACCCACCCTAAAAACAAACGACTTTGGACCCTCTGCCTGTAACATTAAGGTTTATTCAAATTTATATGAGCTTAACAGACAAGTGCTCGAGGACTCGATGAACAAATACAATAACAATACAGACACGCAAATTTGATCTTTATGACGTTAGCATTAGGTTAAATGTTATAACTACTTGTGTCTACGTGCAATAGAGGAAGCGCGCAATTTTAGTTTTTAGACGATTTATAATCCCTCTTACACACATACACTCACCTTCTTCACCTTACACACCTAGAGGACATCAACCTTTCATTCTTTTTATATAATTATGCTCATATTTTAATTTTAACTTTTATTTTAATTTTGATAAACTGTTTCCTTTTGTTATTAAGCTCATACTTGCAAACCCATTCCGAGGGCTTGAGGCGCTGCGTGCTGAGACACAGGCTATAAACCTAGTTCAGCAGCAGATGCTAATAATTAGACACAATTGTAACTGATTTACTATTAAGCATAATTTTAAGTAGCTAAGACAAATTGTGTAACCTGTATATTCTTTTTGGCCTAATAAATATATTATTATTATGATTATAATAATTTTTAATTTTTTTTATTTTTTTTATTTATAATTCTAAAAAGAATTCGTACTAACCTGATTCAGCTTAGGCGCAGGCGTTGCCACAACAGTGTGGGCAAGTAACGCATCGACCACAGACACGTTGCCAAGCGTGCACGCGACGTACAGCGCAGTCTGACCGCTGACGTCACGCGCGTTCACGTCAAATGCCGCGGAGTACTGCCACTGGCCGCTGACGTCACTGGTCGGTAAGGAGAGAATCACAACAGTACGTACAAGTAAAGCGTGAACCATAGACACACTCCCGGTGGACACCGGGAGCTAAATGTAATATAAAAACTTTTTTGCAAAAAAAAACAACCGACTTCCAAAAACGACACTACAAAGTGAAAAATAACTTTAATTTCGGAAGTCGGTGACGTTGGGTTCGCATTTTCGTTGTTTGCCACCGACTTCCGAAATTAAAGTTATTTTTCACTTTGTAGTGTCGTTTTTGGAAGTCGCTTGTTTTTTTTTTTTGCAAAAAAGTTTTTATTTTTCACTTTTTAGTTGTAATTTTTACCAGTAATTTTGGTTTAAAAACCAAACTACTAAACCGTTTTTCATGAAATTTCTATGGGACCATTTGGGAAGTACACCCTTTGCAACAAAAAAAGAATTTTTCAAATCGGTTGGCAAGCAAAGGAGTTATGCGCGAACAAACATTAAAAAAAAAAAAATACAAACATCCGAATTGAGAACCTCCTCCTTTTTTAGAAGTCGGTTAAAAAAAAAAACCTGTCAACTGCGAGTCGAACTTTCGCACCGAGGATTCCGTTCGAAGTAGGTATGTAACTTCAAATTTACGGTTTTCGGAATTTTTACTTTACTGTGCTACATGACATTGCTTCTTGCCAAATTTAATGATTCTAGGTCAACGGGAAGTACCCTATAGGTTTTGATTCCCTTGCGAGTGTCAAAATATGCGGCATAAACGGAACATAAACGCCCGTATCTTTTGATTGCGTTGATTTAGAAGTTTGGTTTTTTCACTGGTTCACGGGATTGCAGCGCTGAGTATTTGATATTAATTTCAACTTGATAACTCCACGCGTACCTGAGAAAAAGGTTCTTGACAGATGGACAACGAAGTGATCTTATAAGGGTTCCGTTTTTCCTTTTGAGGTACGGAACCCTAAAAACAAGGAATATTTATCTCGTAAGAAAAGATGTGTGAAAAAAACAACCGACTTCCAAAAACGACACTACAAAGTGAAAAATAACTTTAATTTCGGAAGTCGGTGTCGTCGGGTTCGCATTTTCGTTGTTTGCCACCGACTTCCGAAATTAAAGTTATTTTTCACTTTGTAGTGTCGTTTTTGGAAGTCGGTTGTTTTTTTTTTTTGCAAAAAAGTTTTTATTTTTCACTTTTAAGTTGTAATTTTTACCAGTAATTTAGGTTTAAAAACCAAACTACTGAACCGTTTTTGATGAAATTTCTATGGGACCACTTCAGAAGTATCTCCTTTCGAACAAAAAAAGAATTTTGAAAATCGGTCCACAATTGGCGGAGAAATCGCGTAACAAACACACAAAAAAAAAAACATACCGTCGAATTGAGAACCTCCTCCTTTTTTAGAAGTCGGTTAATAATGTAAAAGGTAAGTAAGTAAGTAAGTAATTATTTATTTTACTAAAAGACTTAGCCTAGGTAACATGAGTGGGATGGTTATAAATGGCTATTACATATGAGAAGACCCCTGCCCTTCAAACTGACAAATGCGTGCACTGACTGGACAGGTCCTCTCTCTGTGTGGTTCTTTCCTCAAAAGACCATCTCAGACATCGACCTACATGGTCTTCATATGATCTGACCAAGATTATGTCTGGACTTTAAAACAGACTGTGACGTCTGAGTTTGTTTCGGCCTTTCTTCTCAGACTAGTCAGATAGGAAACGCCGACCTCATCTAGTTTTAAAAATATGATTGACGTGTAAAAGTGTTTGTACAAACCTACTTACAAAATAAAATCATTTATCATTAACTAGGAAAATCCTGTATCTTGAAGGACAGTGTACTTTTAAAAGGTTAAAATCACTTACGTGTAAGTGCTCAGCACGCTCTCCGGGTACGGATACTCGAGTAACAGCGTCACCATGGCGGCATGCCCACCAATGCACGCCGCGTGGATAGGCAGCCATTTCTCAACTGTCTCTTGCTGGAAAGAGAGAAAAGATCTATTAGAGACTTGATAAGTATTACGGGTCAAGAAAAAAGATTGGAAGCCGACCACAACATAGTTGGGAAAAGGCAGATGATGATGATGATGATGAAGTATTACGGGTCAAGAAAAAACCACTGTTTTTCTTTTTTTAGGACATCGCTGTCGAGGGTGACCACGGCGAAGGGGGTGTGAGGATCAGTCAAAAATGTAGAGAAATTAGTGGTATTTTTGACAGATTCTTAAAATTACGAAAATTGCCCCCCCCCCCTCCCTTTTTTATTGCTAACTATCTGGTTCACCCTAAAATTACGAAAATTGCCCCTTCTTTTTTATTGCTAACTAGCTGCGCCCCGCGGTTTCACCCGCTTAAGTTTCGATCCCGTGGGAATATTGGGATAAAAAGTATCCTATATGTTAATCCTCGTTATAAACCATCTGTGTGCCAAATTTCATCCAAATCCGTTCAGGTGTTTTTGCGTGAAAGAGTAACAAACATCCATCCAGACGACACGGTTGGCGCAGTGGCTGAGCGATCGACTGTTGCGCTGCGTGTCGCGGGTTAGATTCCCGCACGGAACAAATATTTGTATTGCCTACAGGTAGTTGTTCCGGGTGTGGCTGTTTGTGTATGTGAGTTTAAATGTGTGTAAACGCACCCACGATATACAGGAGAAATCCGTTGTTTATAAAAAAAAAAGACATTTTCAACCACAGTTCTCCTCACCTGCACAGCCTCAGGGAATGAAGCCAGCAACAGCTTGGCAATGTCCACATGTCCGTGGTAACAGGCTATGTATAGCGGACAGTACTTGGTGACGGGGTGAGCTCGTCCATCCGCACCTGCGTCCAGGAGTGAGGAGACGGCGGCGGTGAGACCTGCTTCTGAGGCGCTGGAAAATAAATGGGAGATTTAACATATCAGGACTGCAAGAGTAAGCACGTATTAACCTTGAAATCATCTTCTATACCTCGACTACTGCTGCTTAACTTACACGTATAACAAAGTTTTGGCTCCACCGAGCGTCTAATTAGCTATGAGGGACTGCCGGTACAGCTGCCGAGCGAGGCCAAACAGGGTTTGAGCTGTGAGCTGTGCCATCATACTTCACCCATCATTTTCTATGCCTCGACTACTGTTGCTTAACTCACACGTATAACAAAGTGTTAGCTCCACCGGGCGTCAGGTTAGCTATGAGGCCGGCGCTGCTGCCGAGCGAGCTCAACCGGGCTTTGAGCTGCGAGATGTCACCGCGGGAGACCAGCTCACGGAGCGCTGCATGCTGAGACAGACGCTCTCGTTCCAATGCATCTGAAAAGAAGGAGAATGGTTTGTTAGAAAAGTTGCTGTAGGCATCGTTTGTAAAGAGGGGTTCAATCTTAAAACCCTCACAGGAGTGAAAAGATAATGGTTAGAAAGGGGGTGACTACTGAGATCGTGACTAATAGAAAAAACTCTTTGAGAACGCCGAAACATACTCAGACCCATTTTGCACCAAAACAATACCCTGATGATACCAACTTACCATGCTGCCTCCAAGGATCAGCTACATCATCGCTGAAGTAGTGAGAGACATCGTACGCAGCGTCAGCGTCATCTTGAACAGGCTCACGCGGCGCGCGCGCAACCTGTTGAGCCGCGCGACGGAATCGAGCCAGCATTGTGACGGTAGTTAGACTAGATTTCACTCACAATATTTGTAATTTTTGGGGAAAAATGTTGACTATTTATTTATGATAGTTGAAACTGTTTTTTGTCCTTGTCATTTGTAGGCTAGCATTGTGACGACACTATAACGTCTATTGTCTTTGGTTTTCACTCACTATAGTATATGCACTTTTGGGGAAAATTACAGACTGCATACAGGGTAGCAGGGACATTAACGCGCTAACTGTAACCATAGATTCAGCACATAAGTTTAGACCCCATAGCGTCGAAATATTTCGTCGGTTAATCAAAAAAAAATATTGCTGTTCCATACATTTGACCGCGTAGGTATTGCACTTTTCTATGAAACAGAAGATCTTTTTATCTTCTTCCGCTCCGCCCAGAGCGGGAGAAGGTATTTGATGATTTCCCACCCAAAAAAAAGTTACTCAGTAACTGGGTTGTGGAGGTCAGATAGGCAGTCGCTCCATGTAAAATGCTGGTATTCAGCTGCATCCGGTTAGGCTCGAAGCCGACCCCAACATAGTTGGGAAAAGGTTGTACAAAAGAATGACTTCTCTATTAGCCGCCATCTCGGTAGTCACCCCCTTTCTAACCATATCATCATTCACACAGCCCATCCATCGTTTCTTTGGTCTTCCCCTACTCTTGTAGCCATCGACATTCATACTCAAAACTTTCCTCCCGGATAATGTTCTCACACCTCCGCGTCAAATTATTACATGCTAGTAACCTCCCTAAAATTATACTTTGGCTGTACACCGCAGTGATCCGCCCCATGATCACCTACGGGGCCGTGGTCTGGTGGCCCCGCACCAAGCTGGTTACAGCCTCCAACAAACTACAACGCATGCAAAGACTAGCCTGCATGGCGACTACGGGCTGCATGAGGACTACTCCGACTGCAGCAGTTGAAGCCATCCTAGGATTACCACCGCTCCACCTATTTATACAACAGGAAGCGACAATGGCGGCAGTACGTCTTAACACACTCAAACTCTGGGGTAAGAGTGAAACACCACACACCACGTTGCTCGGGGGACTCCACAAGGAGTTCCCCATTACGAAAGCCATAAATGATCGGGTGCCCAAACAATTTATCTTTGATAAAAAATACAAGATCCAACTTCACGAGGATCGCCGATGCGAGGGGTTGTGCCCTGCAGAGCTGCGTATCTTCACGGATGGATCCAAAACAGGGAGTGGTTCGGGAGCTGGAATCTTCTCGGAGGACCTCAACATACATATAGCCACACCACTGGGGGTTCACAACACAGTGTTCCAGGCCGAATGCATGGGCATTTCCCTGGCCGCCTCAGCCATTATGGCCAGGGAAGTAAAGGAACACTCCATCCGCATACTCTCAGACAGCATGGCTGTTCTGCAAGCGCTGAACAGCAACACAGTTGATTCTGGCCTAATATACGAGTGTCACCAGCGCCTCAACCAGGTGGGTAGCCTCAATAACATAACCATTCAATGGATCAAAGGACACAGCGGCTCGCGAGGTAACGATGCGGCCGATGAACTTGCCAGAAGGGGGTCGAGCATGGCACCAGTGGGACCTGAGCCCATCGCGCCACTTCCCTTCGGTTACATACGTACTCTGGTAAGAAAACGCACCAGAGACCAACACGACAAACTTTGGACGGAGCTAGGCGAATGTAGGCAGGCCAAGGAAGCACTACCCACAATTAATGGCCGCCTCACGAAACAGGTTCTCCGTCTAAATAAACTAAAGCTGCGTACAGTTACTGCGGCTTTAACTGGCCATGGGTCATTTAACAAACACCTCTATGTCATAGGAGTAACAGACAGTCCGCTGTGCAGGGCCTGCATGGAGGATGACGAGACAGCGGCGCATGTGCTGCTAAACTGCCCGGTGGTCGCCACATACAGGGCAAAGTACTTCGGTAACCCAGGTACCCTACGTGAGACGGTCAGTAACATCAAGGCGTTGCTGGCCTTCCTTGAGGAGCTGGGGTGGATCGAATGACCGATGTTCCCACCCGTACGCAAAATACGCGCATTGTCGTGGAGTTGCGGACACCAGCCCGCTGTACCTATTACCTATTATTATGCTAGTAACAATTTACCAAAGAGCACAGAATAGAATAGAATACTCTTTATTGTATACCATACAAATTACAGAACATAAATATATAACATTTTACAAAGGGTGACACAATGGGCGGTCTTATAGCTAAGAGCGATCTTTTAAAGACAACCTTTGGATGTATTAAAAATTAAAGAGAGACAAATATAGTAAGAAATACTACAAAACACGAACAGAATACGTGGGTAGAATACTTCAAATCCTAGCATTATGATTTGCAAAATAATTTGGTTTCACAAAATTAATTAATAAAAAATCCGAAATGATCATCGACTTCCGTCGCTGACTGTTACTACTTTCCTTAATGCTGTTTCTAGTATAGAATTGGTCAAAATCGGTTTTTTGGCTTGCCAAAACCTGACCAAGACTCTGATCATAGATTTGATAGAAACTCTCCCCTCTGTTTTCCATATCAAGACCCCTCCGTGCCTCGGAAAACACGTAAAGCCGTTGGTTCCTACTGTCATTCATAGTCCTTTGACAGTCGTCCTGTTATGATCCACTAGCCCCTCGTTAAGGAACCTAATAAAAATTGGTTAATATTATCATCATCTGCCTGCCCTTGACTCATGTTACTTGTGGTCGGCGCAACACGTTTTCTTCTTCCATTCTCCCCTGTCAACCGTCACGCTGTCATTCACTCCCTTCTCTTTCATATCATTCCTCACACAATCCATCCATCTTTTTTTCGACCTTCCTCTCCCTCTTCATCCATCAACATGTATATTCAACACTCTGGTTAATATTATGTAGTCTAAGAGTGAGTTGCATCAACTAACTATAGCCATAACCAATGTTTTGACAGCCTTCAAAACTCCGATTAAGCGAAATTCAGGTTGCATCATTTTGACAATTGTTATAATGATGTCATAAATAACTATAACAAGCAATTATAACGATAATCACTGCTTTGACAGCCGTCAAATCTCCGGTTAAGCGAAATTCGGGTTGCATTATTTTGACAATTGTCACAATTGTCAAAAAAACGTCACAAATAACTATAACATTAATCGCCCAACTTCGGGCGGTTAAGGGCTATAGTTACGGTTTGTGTCACCATTTTTTTGGAGTTTGGCATTGAATTCCTTTTCAATGTTGTCCCATGCTTGTTTTTTTGGTGTTTTGTGCTAGTCTCGTCTGTTCTTTGCACAACAAAATTGTGTTTTTCTGCAAAGATTTGTAATCTAGTAAATTCTACGTTGCTAAAATTAACACCTCAGTGCAATCATCATATTTGTTCCATAAGCACAATCAGCCTTTATTGTTTCCACTGCTGTAAGTCGCAGCTGTTACAACGGAGCCGCCAGTGCTCAGCGATTAAAGGGTGTTTTGAATGGTCTAAAATCAAACATCACATAGTATATATAACAAAGCATTTTTATTACTGTAAGTACTTATATTAATTTCAACGCCAGACGAGTTAGAAGTAGGTAATATTTCATCTAAAGAAGATGCAGGTCGCTCCACCGATAAAAACTTAAATACCGCACGCTCCACATTACATGTGCACAACAGCCAACAGTACCAACGTCTGCCCACCAAACAGTTATCCAGCAAGAGCAGCTTGCTGTTAGAAATTGATGTTATCGATCGATGTATACGTATTCTAACTAATATTATTATTGTTCTTTTTGGTGTGCTGGAATCCACTGCAAAATAATGTTCTTTCCCGCAATCATCAGGCACAGTATGCGTTTGTTGTGAAAATCGACATAGAACAATCGGCACATCTGCAGCAGTCTCGGGCAATGTCTTCGCACATTGCGTTGAAATCTTGCTGAACAATAAAATTAACACAACATCCTTCTGGAGTAAATGCTCTTATGCTGTAATGCATTTTCCAATAACGCAATCCTTCAATTACATACAGGAAAACAGAAATATCAATTTCATGCAATTCGAAAGAAACGGAAAAATATAATGAATTTTATAGTCACTTGACACGTCTTGTCTTTCTGACAGTGTCAGATAGTGATACGGCTCGATTTTTTTTACCTCGTTACTCGAGTACATAAAAGTCCATTTTCTCTCGAGGTGCCACTCGATTAGATAAATATCACCAACACTGCCACACTAGTTAACTGTCATTCTTCGATAATAAACGTAGGAATAGATATATTTCGTGTAATAAACCGTCAAAATACTGTGATGTACAGAGTCACAGAGTTTTAATAAGAGAAAATACATGTTCTGTGAAATACATGTTCTGTCAAATACATGTTCTGTCAAATATTACACTTTATCAACTGACAGTACTAACCGTACTGTCAGTTGATAAAGTGTAATATTTTGTCATTAAAATCGTCATTGATTATCAGACCAACCTGATAATCAGTGAAATCTGAGTAGGACATAACGCTTTTTACAAAGTCGAACAAAGACAATCTTAGTCGAATGTCACACCGATGTACCAATACAGAACGGTTACTGTATTTTGGATATTGCTACAATTCTTTTCTTGAAGTTTTTTTTGTGTGCGTTTCAAACGTACGAAGCAACAACCAACTTGAATTGAGTTTTCGAATTACATAATCGAGACATCGAGTCCATTTATGACTGAGTAACATCACTAGAGCCAACAAAAGAAAACGTGATGACAACAAGCTTGAAGTGTTGCCCTTGTCAAAAAAATTACCCAACTTTAACGAAAAGAGTTCCTGGAAAGATTTGAGGGAGGCCTTTGCCCAGCAGTGGGACAGCATAGGCTAACAAAAAAATATATATATATTATGAATATGGATGATAATATTACTATTATTTATTTTATTACTTAATAAAAACAGTTTTGGTCACCACCTCAGACTGTGACTTATATGTTTTCATATTTGAAAACACGTTGCGTTTAATGAAAATTAGTTTGTTCTTGGTTATTTTTGAAAGTGTGATGACAACAAGCTTGAAGTGTTGTTCCTGTCAAAAAAATTACCCACGAACATTTTGGGGAAATAAGACGTCTTATCACTTGTCACCCACAACAGATAGTTAGATTCTACGGTCATACTTATTGTTAAAATTAAAATTACCTTTGACGTAACTATAGCGGAGCTTTTGATGCAACTCACCCTAAGAGACAAATACACGCAATGAGTCATCATGTGATAGTTACTCGTAAATATCAAGTTTCCAAATACGTAATGTGACGGGACAAGTCAGCCAGCTGGTTAATTAACGCTTCAAAACCTAAATTAGGTATAGTTGTCGCGTTTTAGCATGGCAGTTCGCCGTCTTTGCACTTTCACTGATATCCTTTTTTTATATAAAAACGTTGTCCCACTCTAGGAATTTCTCCTGTGTCGTGGGTGCGTTTACAAACATTTAAACTCACATACACAAACAGTCAGACCCGGAACAACTACTTGTAGGCCATACAAATATTTGTTCCGTGCGGGAATCGAACGCGCGACACGCAGCGCAGCAGTCAATCGCTTAACCGCTGCGCCAACCGTGCCGTCAATCTCTCTGGAGGGAACCATAAACTATGTTCGAGCCGTTTGGGATTGAAACTCATATTAATTTATTGGAACTCTAGGGGTTGTGGCACCTAGTGTGTGTGGCACTTAGTTTTTCGGGACATTGACAAGCGGTTGGTTGACTCTTCATGTGAAGGCTGGCCATGTGGCAACGCTGCCAGCCTTTTGGGCACTGTTCCTGTTGACAGCGATGCGGACGAATTTTTTGATGCCCTATGACGCTTATCTTTTTTATATACTTGTACATAAAATATATATAGCCGTGAGGCACACTATTGTTGTCTTTTTTTTTTCAGGATGGGAAATCATCAAATGACCCCTCCCGCTCTGGGTGGAGCAGAAGGGAGTGTCAGACTCTTACTGACTAAAACCCACCCGTGTTCCTTCCTTAGCCCTTTATGTTCCAGGGCAGCGGTAACCCTTTCGGACGATCCCGCTACCCACTATTGTTGTCTGAAACATTCATTTTTATTTTATTAATTTTGTATTTTGTTTCACGAACTGTGTCCAAATAAACTTATTTTCTTCTTCTACATATTATTCCTTAATTTTATTTAAATACTTATGAATACAAAAATATATAAAAAAGACATCGATAATCATGCTAGATTTTTTTATATGCACACATATCCAAACGACACCTTCTATGTATGCTAATAATAAAGCTGAAGGTCATAGGCTATTTAACATCACGCAAGAATCCATAGGAGCTGAGCAAAAAGAAAAAATGTCAGAACAAAAGCGAAACCAATTAATAGCGCGGGCGATGCGATGCGATACAACGGAGTGGGTCGGGGGAAAAAGAAATTTCACGCGAACGAAGTAAAGAAAATACGTTTATTTGTAGTAAACGTGACGCATAAAAAAAAACAAGTTCGGGGAAAACATGCGTCGTGTCCACGCGAAACGGCCATCGCTCAGCATAACGCTAAGACCCTATACGAGACAGAGCCCCAGTGCTGGTTTTCAGCGACAGCCGGCGTTGACGAAGAAGAAAAAGAAGCGAGCAGAAGGTAATCCTACTAATATTATAAACGTGAAAGTTTGTATGGATGGATGGAAGGATGGATGGATGTTTGCTACACTTTCACGCAAAAACTACTGAACGGATTTGGATGAAATTTGGCACACAGATGGTTTATAACCAAGATTAACATATGGGATACTTTATATCCCGATATTTCAACGGGATCGAAACTTATGCGGGTGAAACCGCGCGGCACAGCTAGTGCTTACATAAAAAGACTATCCTCCTAACCTCGTGATCACAAAAATGCAAATACTCTATAATGTATAGGTATTAATCGATGAGGCTTCTCGATACAACGTAGGTATTATGTTACGTAATCGACTTAGGTATATCCGTATCACTTTGGCGACCTGTGCGTCTCTGGCTGTCGGTATGTAAGGCCATTTCTTTGATATTAGTATAAAAATAATAATAACTAAAATATTTGGGCCGTTAGGCGAGCGTTTTTAGGGGTCTGTATCGAACTGCGTGTGGACGTCAAAAAGCTCTCCATTAGTCTATTTTAAAATAAATTATTTGGATTTTTTTATTTATTAAGAATTTCCAACAGAATACACAAAAAAATCCTACTAATATTATAAACGTGAAAGTTTGTATGGATGAATGGATGGATGTTTGTTACTCTTTCACGCAAAAACTCCTAAACGGATTTGGATAAAATTTGGCACACAGATGGTTTATAACCAGGATTAACATATAGGATACTTTTTATCCCGATATTTTTCACGGGATCGAAACTTATGCGGGTGAAACCGCGGAGTGCAGCTAGTGTGAAATAATGGTTTGACTTTGACAACACCGGTTCCTCAAGACGTTTTCCTCCATCGTTTTTAGAAAAGTTGTGAATGGTTAACATTAAATAATCAAATTGATACCAGCGATAACATCCTGAACGTACGATGTATTCGTCAACGGATCGGCCAATTGGCTTTATTAACTACAATTGAACCACTTCCCTCAACGCAGTTAATACGAACTATCTACGAAACATCACGTCTGCAATACCTCAAGGGATAAGCCAGAGGTAGGTACAGACGCCAGCAGACGTCAGCTCATCCGTCACCTCACACATCAGGTCCAATTGAAAGCCAACGTCAGGCACTAGTTGTCTGGCATTTTTGCTGAACTGGGCCTTTTTGGCGCAGCCGTGAGGCACACTTACTGCTAATTTCTTACATCGGACTTCACACTTTCTATTTAATCTTTTATCATTTTTTTATTGTTTGTTTTGTCTGATGTGTGTATCTGGTGTATTGTGTGTCTTTTAGTTTGTGCCAAATAAATGTATTTTCTTTCACATCAAGCTACTACAATCTGTCAAATTTCATTAATAGATTTTCAATTTTATCGCTGAAGTATTAAGGTTCTTGGGAGAATTTGACAGTTTCGGATAGCTTGACCTGCTGGCGTCTGCACACTTTTAAAAGAGCTCCGCGCTTTTACAGTAAGGGAATTTTATATTAAACATATTATTATATATATATATATATATAAATATATATAATAATATAATATATATATATATATATATATAATAATATATATTAAGGATATTATTTCTGTTGAAGAAACTACGTATCTCTCTCTCTCTTCTATTCCTTTAAATACAGGGTGTCAGGAATCAGCGTGCAAACTGTAACCATGAATTCAGCACATGATTTACGAGTAGTTTGTCGTGGGTTATCAAAAAAAAATCGGGTATGTCATATAAGGCCCCTCGCCCACAGCGACTTTTTGTAGCGATGCTGTCGCGCGTTTCGTAAACGCGCGACAGCATTGTTACTAACGCGCATTAGTCGCATTTGCAACGCGCTACAGAAGCGATGCCAGAGCGCTAGAGCATCGCGACTGTATCGATGCAAACGCACGACCGCTTTCGTTGCCCACGCATCGGCTGTCCACACTTCGGCTGCTTACTTAAAAGCAGCACCAAAGACAATGTGAATAATGTTGCCTCAACGGAGTCCATCTTGCAACTGTGGCATTTTTGTGCCGTTACTGAATCACGTTTGCATCGCGATAGAAGCGCGACAGTATCGCGTTTGCATCGCGACTGAGAATCGTGGTGTGGGCGATGGCAAACCGCTAGCGACCGCATCGCGACTGCATCGATGCGAATACGCGACAGCATCGCTACAAAAAGTCGCCGTGGGCGAGGGGCCTAAAAGTGCAATACCTCCATCAACCTGCCCAGCCTTTCACTAACTATGTTGGGGTCAGGTTCCAGTCTAACCGGATGCAGCTGAATAAATGTATTTTACATAGAGCGACTGCCTACGAGTATCTGACCTCTACAATACAATTACTTCCTATCCTATCCTACTAATATTATAAACGTGAAAGTTTGTAATTTTGTATCTATGGATGGATGGATGTTTGTTACTCTTTCACGCAAAAACTACTGAACGGATTTGGATAAAATTTGGCACACAAATAGTTTATAACCAGGATTAACATATAGGATACTCTTTATCTCGATATTCCCACGGGATCGAAACTTATGCGGGTGAAACCGCGGGGCGCAGCTAGTTATATTATAAACGTGAAAGTTTGTTTGGATGGATGGACGGATGTTTGTTACTCTTTCACGCAGAAACTACTGAACGGATTTAGATGAAATTTGGCACACAGATGATTTATAACCAAGATTAACACATAGGATACTTTTTATCCGGATATTCGCACGGAATCGAAACTTATGCGGGTGAAACCGCGGGGCGCTGCTAGTGATTGTATAAAAATAGGAATGCAACCACGATTTCGTCAAACAAAACAATACGTACTTAATTATTTATTATACAATAATAATAACTTGTAATATTGAGATAACGTAAAAAACACTGATAACCGTATTGTTGATGAGACGTAAAAACTATAAGATAATAAAACACGCTCGTTGTCAGACTTGGTCTTTGACAAACATTCAAAAGTCTAAACTACAAGGTTTACATAATCAGTGAGACTTCGGCCGTAATCTATCACGTGGGCCCAGCGCGGGTTGGTAGATGTCACATGTCTTCGAATTTATGGTCCTAGGACACACCGGACTTCTACTGACTAAAACCCCAACGTTACTTCTGATTTTTTTTTAATTGACAATGGGCTCACTCTTCACCTCAATCCAGCCCAGAGGCAGGGATGAGATCTACGGTGGAACGAGCTTGCCCAGAAGAAGCCTATTCACTCTCGCCTTGAAGAGATTCGGGTTGTATGAACTCAGGAATGCAGACGCAGGCAGACGATTCCACTCCTTAGCTGTGCGCATCAGAAAAGATGACGAGAAGCGCTTAGTGCGTATATAAGGTATATTAACCAAATAGGGGGCGATGGTAAAAAGGTGAAGGCTGGATGAGCTCATGTAGCTCTTGAGCACACTCCCCGAAGTACAGTCTGTAGAAGACGGACAGACAGGCAACACTTCGCCGGTGAGCCAAACTGTGAAGATTTGCCTCCACCAGCTTTTTATCGCCAATGAGTCTCTTAGCTCTGCGCTCCACTGAGTAAAGTGGCGAGTTGGTATTTAGCTGAGCCATCCCACATGTGTGTGACTGCAGTACTCCATACACGATCGGACTTGTGCTTTGTAAAGGGTTAAAAGCTGTCCCGGTGTGAAGTACCGCTTAACCTTGTTCAGGATGCCCAGCTTTTTGGCCGCCGTTTGTGCTTTAGACTCAATATTTTCGCCGAAATTGAGATTCAGTTGGTACAACTAGTGCCACTGATGCAATTAAAATTTATTGCCTCTAGTTATCTAACTTAAGCCTAAAGAACAGGTTTGGTATGTGATACATAAGGAAACAACAAACTATCTCAAACACAGTATATTTACAAAAATAAATCTAAAGCAATAAACGGTGAACCTTCAAGAACTAATTTACCTTATCATTAACAAATTAGGTAGGTGTCTACAGCTTTACTTAATAATGCCAGCCAGCTAAAATTTCAGCAGAAAGAGCTAGGGTCGTGGGGAGTTGGAGATAAACCCAGTACTGTTTGCTGCACCGGATGACGACATTACGTCGGCACCGGCTGTCGCTGAAAACCAGCGCTGGGGCTCTGTCTTGCATAGAGTCGCGGCATAATGCTGAGCGATAGCCGTTTTGCGTGGATGTGACGCATGTCAACCATTTCTTAGTGTTTTTTCTTTATTTTGTTTTCATGTTCTTTTTTGCGTCATGTTTACCGCAAATAAACGTTTTTTCTTTCTTTCTTTCTTTCTACTGTACCGTGTTAAACGTTTTAATTAAATAATATAAATTTCAAATTTAAGGTATAACCTTCCAGTTATTTGAATGTTTTTAATTAGTAAATGGTAAATAAATAAAATACCATGAGTCGGGGGCCCGGGAGAAATAATCTTAATATAACTAAAAGCTATGCAGGCGAAAATACCAACAAAAGTGTGTTTTTATGCCGCACGTGATCCATTGGAGTTTTTCTGCGCAGTCATAAAATTTTAGCCTTGAGAATGCCGCATTGGACTAGGTACTAAGAAGCAATGTGGCCCAGTGGATACGGCCGCGGCTTACGAGTAGATACCAACCCAGACAGACATTTTATACATAACATATTCAGCCTATAAATAGCGTCCCGACTGATTTCGATCACGGTAGTCAATCTCAACGGAGATTAGCCAGGTACGCGGGAGATATTATAGTGCACAAGTGTGTGCGCAAACACAGGTGCACTCTCTGTTCCTTTAGGTACTCTCATAGTCCGATGGGACGGCAATCCGACACGACCGGGGAGAGATCAGTGCAGGGCCAGCGGCTTTACGTGCTTTCCGAGGCACGCGGGTAGTAAAAACTTTTTTGAAAAAAAAACAACCAACTTCCAAAACCGACACTACAAAGTGAAAAATAACTTTAATTTCGGAAGTCGGTGTCGTTGGGTTCGCATTTTCGTTGTTTGCCACCGACTTCCGAAATTAAAGTTATTTTTCACTTTGTAGTGTCGTTTTTGGAAGTAGGTTGTTTTTTTTTTCAAAAAAGTTTTTATTTTTCGCTTTTTAGTTGTACCTACCCCACACAAATACTTACAAGATTAGTGGTACCCCAATAACAACTTCGACAGAAATGAGGGTGTACCGTGGTATACTGAACACATCTGCGTACCCCTTTAGAGGGTACAGGCGTGACGTTATGTTGTGTGATTACATAAACAATACATACATAAGCGATAGCAGCAATAGCTGTTGATTTGCTGGCATTTATTGAAGAGTTCCGTTGTCTGTCTCCGAAACTCATCATCAGATCTTGTCGAAATTTCTATGGGACCATTTGGGAAGTATACCCTTTCCAACAAAAAAAGAATTTTTCAAATCGGTTGGCAAGCGACGGAGTTATGCGCGAACAAACAAACATAAAAAAAAAAAATACAAACATCCGAAATGAGAATCTCCTCCTTTTTTAGAAGTCGGTTAAAAATAAATGATAGCGGACGGAATGGACTCGGCGGTCATGCGTAGCTTCACTGACCTGCATGTGACAGGTATAGGATAGTGAAGAATTTTATTCCCACTGTTATTTTAATTGTACTAACATAGTTTATAAGATTTATGTTACTAACCTTTTCTATGGACTGACCTTCTTTATTATATCTATGGGACTGACTGTAGTGATTGTCTGAGAATAAACAATTTTAATTTTTTTACTATTTATTATTAAACCGCCAACTTCCAAGCTCCGGACTGTTACTAACAAATTTCTAATGGAAACCCAACAAGACTCTCCGACTTGGAAATCTTACCCAGGACCCCACGCTCCAGGGTAGCGGGATCGTCCGAAAGGGTTACCGCTGCCCTGGAACATAAAGGGCTAAGGAAGGAACACGGGTGGGTTTTAGTCAGTAAGAGTCTGACACTCCCTTCTGCTCCACCCAGAGCGGGAGGAATCATTTGATGATTTCCCATCCTCAAAAAGACCCCACGCTCAACAGTCACGCTTGCAACCACGACACCAAACCAACGAGGCAGTTAAAATTACCCCATAATGTTCCCACTGCTGGGACACAGGCCTACAATCAACCACGTGGGCTCGGTGCGGGTTGGTAGACAAGCACTTTACTTCGTGTAAATTACTTCATCACCACTGCTCTCAAAACGGCGAAGGAAAACATCGTGAGGAATCCGGCATGTCCTAGAATCAAAAATTCGAAGACATGTGACATCCACAAACTGGACCCGTGTGGTGGATTACAGCCCACTCCCTCTCGAAGAGGGGAGGTCTGTGTCCCAGTAGTGAGATCATTATTTATTTATTATTAAGGCACATCAACAACACAAACACAAACATTTACAAATAACAGAGAACGGAGACAAGGACTAGTGTTTACGTCAATTATCGACGTGCACAGAATTCACAACAAAAGAGAAGAAAAAAAAAAATTATAGGTTTCTTATCCTATGATTATGGTTAAAAAAAAAATGTGTGTTTATTATCTTAAATCTATACAATTAAGTTGCCGGGGCTATGGTTATGAGTTGTATGTAGATCGTAGGTTCAAACCCAGCAGGTAACTTTAAAATAAAATGAGAGGCGAGGTCACTTTACTTTGTGTACATTATTCCATCACCACAGCTCTCAAAACGGTGAAGGAAAACATCGTGAGGAATCCGGCATGTCCTACAATCATAAGTTCGAAGACATGTGACATCTACCAACCCGCACTGGGCCCGCGTGGTGATAAATGATTTTATTTTTGTGAGTAGGTTTGTACAAACACTTTTACACGTCAAATATATTTTTAATAACTAGATTAGGTAGGCGTTTCCTATCTGACTATTCTGAGAAGAAAGGCCGAAACAAACTCAGAGGCCACAGTCTCTTTTGAAGTCCAGAAAAATCATGGTCAGATCATGTGATAAACATGTAGATTAGTGTCTAAAATGGTCTTTTGAGGAAAGAACCACACAGATTGAGAGGACCTGTCCAGTCAGTACACGCATTTGTCAGTAATCATGCAGCTCAACTCAAAACTTATGGAGCTCAACGATTCGACGAATAATACCAAAGAAATTGAATGGTCAGGCGCAGGACCAACGGCTTTACGAACTTTCCGAGGCACGGGGGTATTAAAAACTTTTTTGAAAAAAAAAAAACAACCGACTTCCAAAACCGACACTACAAAGTGAAAAATAACTTTAATTTCGGAAGTCGGTGTCGTTGGGTTCGCATTTTCGTTGTTTGCCACCGACTTCCGAAATTAAAGTTATTTTTCACTTTGTAGTGTCGTTTTTGGAAGTCGGTTGTTTTTTTTTTTCAAAAAAGTTTTTATTTTTCGCTTTTTAGTTGTACCTACCCCACACAAATACTTACAAGATTAGTGGTACCCCAATAACAACTTCGACAGAAATGAGGGTGTACCGTGGTATACTGAACACATCTGCATACCCCTTTAGAGCGTACAGGCGTGTCGTTATGTTGTGTGATTGCGTAAACAATACATACATAAGCGATAGCAGCAATAGCTGTTGATTTGCTGGCATTTATTGAAGAGTTCCGTTGTCTGTCTCCGAAACTCATCATCAGATCTTGTCGAAATTTCTATGGGACCATTTGGGAAGTATACCCTTTCCAACAAAAAAAGAATTTTTCAAATCGGTTGGCAAGCGACAGAGTTATGCGCGAACAAACAAACATTAAAAAAAAAAATACAAACATCCGAATTGAGAATCTCCTCCTTTTTTAGAAGTCGGTTAAAAATAAATGATAGCGGACGGAATGGACTCGGCGGTCATGCGTAGCTTCACTGACCTGCATGTGACAGGTATAGGTATTCCCACTGTTATTTTAATTGTACTAACATAGTTTATAAGATTTATGTTACTAACCTTTTCTACGGACTGACCTTCTTTCTTATATCTATGGGACTGACTGTAGTGATTGTCTGAGAATAAACAATTTTTATTTTTTTACTATTTATTATTAAACCGCCAACTTCCAAGCTCCGGACTGTTACTAACAAATTTCTAATGGAAACCCAACAAGACTCTCCGACTTGGAAATCTTACCCAGGACCCCACGCTCCAGGGTAGCGGGATCGTCCGAAAGGGTTACCGCTGCCCTGGAACATAAAGGGCTAAGGAAGGAACACGGGTGGGTTTTAGTCAGTAAGAGTCTGACACTCCCCTCTGCTCCACCCAGAGCGGGAGGAGTCATTTGATGATTTCCTATCCTCAAAAAGACCCCACGCTCAACAGTCACGCTTGCAACCACGACACCAAACCAACGAGGCAGTTAAAATTACCCCATAATGTTCCCACTGCTGGGATACAGGCCAATAATCAACCACGTGGGCTCGACAATCACTTTACTTCGTGTAAATTACTTCATCACCACTGCTCTCAAAACGGTGAAGGAAAATATCGTGAGGGAAACCGACATGTCCTAGAACCAAAAATTTGAAGATATGTGACATCCACAAACTGGGCCCGTGTGGTGGATTACAGCCCACTCCCTCTCGAGGAGAGGAGGTCTGCGTCCCAGTAGTGAGATCATTATTTATTTATTATTAAGGCACATCAACAACACAAACACAAACATTTACAAATAACAGAGAACGGAGACAAGACTAGTGTTTACGTCAATTATAGACGTGCACAGCACAGAACAGATAATTTATCTGTTCTGTGATGCACAGCATTCAATTACATTCATTCAACACAGCCTATAATTTTTTTTTCTACTCTTTTGTTTTGAAAACAAAAGAGTAGAAAAAAAAATTATAGGCTGTTTATCATATTATTTATATATGATTATGGTTAAAAAAAAAATGTTTTTACTATCTTAAATCTATACAATTAAGTTGCCGGGGCTATGGTTATGAGTTGTATGTAGATCGTAGGTTCAAACCCAGGCTGTAACTTACTTTGTGTACATTACTTCATCACCACTGCTCTCAAAACGGTGAAGGAAAATATCGTGAGGAATCCGGCATGTCCTAGAACCAAAAGTTCGAAGACATGTGACATCTACCAACCCGCACTGGGCCCGCGTGGTGATAAATGATTTTATTTTTATGAGCAGGTTTGTACAAACACTTTTACACGTCAAATATATCTTTAAAAACTAGATTAGGTTGGCGTTTCCTATCTGACTATTCTGAGAAGAAAGGCCGAAACAAACTCAGAGGCCACAGTCTCTTTTGAAGTCCAGAAAAATCATGGTCAGATCATGTGATAAACATGTAGATTAGTGTCTAAAATGGTCTTTTGAGGAAAGAACCACACAGATTAAGAGGACCTGTCCAGTCAGTGCACGCATTTGTCAGTAATCATGCAGCTCAACTCAAAACTTATGGAGCTCAACGATTCGACGAACAATACCAAAGAACTTGATTGGTTGGTGAATATACAGCCCACTTTCACAGGCCTGTGTCCCAGCAGAGGCAGAATATACTCAGGCCCGGGCGAAAATGCTAAGAACAGCGAGTTTTTATGACAAACGTGATCCATTATAAGAGTTTTTCTGCGCAGTCCTAAAATGTGAGCCTTGAGAATGCCGCATTGGACTACCTAGGCCTAGGACTAATTTTAAGAATTTACCTGCAGTGTTTTGTCGTATCAACATTTCTTTATGCTATACTAGGTGCGTCCCGCGGTTTCACCGCGGCAGCGTAGCTTAACCTGATAGATCGACCCATGCGGCTGTTATTACTGAGCCACAAGCCCCAAGATTTGGGCTATGAAATACAAAACGAATTTTTTAATTCCGTCTGGAAGTTCCGGAGGTTACCCCCTACATACAACCTTACAAACAAATTATTCTAAACTTTTTTTGTAGCAAACAGTTTGCTACGTTCACCCCTAAGATATTTTCGCCACATTCTACACACATTGTCGAAAACATACACAGTTCATGTATGGCTTCCCTGGCTCATTAAGCTATTATCCACAGTGTCAATTTGTCAAGGTTGCCGCTCCACGTAATACAGGCAAAAACGAGCGTTGAACTGTGACGTCCGGTCAGACGTACTTCCACATTATTGTAGAAGGTTTTTTGTAACAAAACATCACGGCCGTTCTCCCCGCAAGAGGTAGGTAGGTAGATGTGGACGATACACCCGCATTTCACCCAGTTCTATTTAGAGTCCCATGTTACAGAACCTTATTTTTTTTTTTTAACAAACGTTGCCCCCCACCAGGAATTTCTCCTGTATCGTGGGTGCGTTTACAAACATTTAAACTCACATACACAGACAGCCAGACCCGGAACAGCTAGTTGTAGGCCATACAAATATTTGTTCCGTGCGAGTCAATCGCTTAACCACTGCGCCAACCGTGCCATCGTGTTGTTAGTAACAATATTAAACCATGGTCAAAACCAGATTACAGGGGGCCTAAAAAGGCCACTATAAGCAATACCTCTAAAAGCTATTAATTTCCTGAATTCCCAGCAGATCATTAGCAATTCCTCTAATTTTCGTAAAATTTCACTTCATATTTGGTGTAAACATTGCCGCATGAAAAAAATAAAAACCGTAATTTTATCGGTAAATTTTTCATTAGTTTTTATTAATCAAATTGGTTTTTTATTTTTATTTCTACAGTCATTGTGATATGAATTGCACACGGATCATATTATGAATTGTCAGTTTGTGACCATTTTACGATTTTTAATGTGATTCATGCTCCAGGCTACTATTGAGAAATTTCTGATGGAAAAACCTATTAACTGCCTGAACCAGGTCGAAACTAGAACTCTCTCTATTATAAGTTAAAAATAAAAGGTTCTCCATCTAAGTAACGTGTTTTTTTTCGGCATCTTTTGCCTTGTTGTACGCTACTTTTCATGTGCGAATTCGACTTAGTCATTGCCGGTTTTTTTAATATGTGAAAACACGTCTGTATTTTCCAGAGGGGAGCCATCTTATTTAATAGGGCGCGAGAATTTTGCTACTGAGAAGTTCATGATGATAACACCGAAGCTAAGCACTTTACGTGACCTAGAGATGGAACCTAGGACCCCGTGCTTGGCAGTAGCCCTTTTTTTTTTTGTGGATGGGAAATCGTCAAATGACTCCTCCCGCTCTGGGTGGAGCAGGAGGGAGTGTCAGACTCTTACTGACTAAAACCCACCCGTGTTCCTTCCTTAGCCCTTTATGTTCCAGGGCAGCGGTAACCCTTTCGGACAATCCCGCTACCCTGGACAATCCCGCTACCCTGGTGGCAGTAGCCCTTGCAATTACTTCTGAATTACTACAACTGACTTAAAAAAAAAAACCGGCCAAGTGCGAGTCGGCCTCGCACATTGAGGATTCCGTACAAACTTATCAGTACAAAATGTAAATAGTTTATCACGGGTTTTTTTTTTGTAATGTAACTACTTTACGGTTTTCGGATTTTTTCCTTTACTGTGCTACATGACATTGCATCTTGCCAAATTTCATGATTCTAGGTCAACGGGAAGTACCCTATAGGTTTTGATTCGCTTGCGAGTGTTGAAATATGCGGCATAAACGGAACATAAACGCCCGTATCTTTTGATTGCGTTGAATTAGAAGGTTGATTTTTTTTACTGCTTCAAGAGACTTGATAACTTCACGAGTTCCTGAGAGAGAGGGTCTTGACAGACGGACAGAGAGGCGGACATCGAAGTAATCTTATAAGGGTTCCGTTTTTCCTTTTGAAGTACGGAACCCTAAAAAGGAGAAAGTTCTCTCTGTTTGTAATTATTTATCATCATCATCATATCTTGCAGCCGAAAGACGTCCTCTGCTGAAAATAGACCCCCATATTCTCACTCTACAACTAAGCTAAATATTGCTCGGAGTTAACATCAACAGTGCAGTGGTTGGTAATCGATGATTATAATGGTTATATTATTGACCTACCGTAATATCTTGTTCAACATACTATAGGTTATCTTAATACCGATTAGGTTTTTTTTTTTGTCGATTCCGATAAACTAGTTATGTTGAGCTAGAATTTTATAAGTTTTACTCAATAATAAGATTTGTTGTGCAATCAGATACAGGACGAGTTTCTGATGTAGGACATTCAAGCGAAATCTAAATAAGTGGAAAATAGAACAAAATGATGTGTTTCCGTCGACCATTTTGGTCAATACTCAATACATTTATTTGCATTCCACAATGTGAACTTAGGTGGTAGGTACATTATAAAATATACCTAAATAATTTTAGATTTATTTATTTATTTTTTATTCACAAAATCCACAGCTCTCTGAAATTTAAAATATAAGTAAACTTAAAATATATAAGCTAGTCTTACAGCCAATTACGGATTTACAATTTATTAAGATTTAAATAAATTGAATTTTTTAGATCATTGTGGACCCTGTCGGGCACAGCAAGATAGGATAGATGAAGAGGACTATTATTATAATAATATTTGAAAAAGAAGAAAATTATTTTTTGGTATTCATTTTTAATTATTCAATTTATTTATCATTAAAATATTATTTTTATTTTAAAATATTATTTATTATAGAGGGGCCCATGGCTAAATAATAACAGCCGCACAGGTCGATCGGTCAGGTTAAGCTACGCTTGCCGCGGTTGGACTGTGGATGGGTGACCATCTTTACATAACGAGACCCCTCCGTGCCTCGGAAAGCACGCTAAGCCGTTGATCCCGGCTGTCATTCGTGGATTTTTGGCAGTCGTTACGGGTAGTCAGAAGCCCGAAAGTCTGACAACCAGTCTTACCAAGGGGTATCGTATTACCCAGTAACTGGGTTGTGGAGGTCAGATAGGCAGTCGCTCAATGTAAAATACTGGTATTCAGCTGCATCCGGTTAGACTGGAAGCCGACCCCAACATAGTTGGGAAAAGGCTAGTCAGATATTTATCATTAAAATATTCATTAATATTATAATAGCGTTTATGGATTAGGTAAGGTTTTGATAACTGACGAAAAATTTCGACGCTATGGGGTCTAAACTCATGTGCTGAATCCATGGTTACAGTTTGCGCGTCGCTGTCCCTGCCACCCTGTATACACAAGATAACATCACGCCAGTAATTCACGAAGGGTAAGACATAGGTACCTAAAGTACAGCCACATTTCGCCAGTCATGTTGACTCCCATGTAATAGGGAGGCGAGCTTATTGCTATCAATTAAATGATTTATATAAAATCAATTTTAATAATCATTGACAAGATAAGGAGACATACAAACTTAATGACAGCTTCTATAATTAGGTGTCAATTAAAAGTTCAAAATTTTTTACACCATTTTAGTTCACTGATTCACTCAACAAAACTTCACATTCATTCACTAAACACAACTTCCCACCATATTTAAAATTAAAAACACAAAAAAAAAACGCATAACTTTTCCACTTCTCATATATCAAATAACATTGCGATGTATTTATCAATGTATGAAATAAATAAACATTACATGGAGGCGTGCGCTCCCCGCGACGTGCGCGCGTCAACTGTTTTATCTAAGGCTTATTTACACACTGCATACATACGGTACATGTTTGGTATATAATTTACGTGTATGTGTACTTTTGTTAGTATAGTTATATAGAGCTTTTGTATATGGACCGGTCTGTCTAAGGTGATTACTGCCTTATTAACAAACCGAAACCGGCATGCCCTAGAACTTTCACAGACAGGAGGCCAATATAGGCTGATTTACCCACCGTCCAGCAGTTCATGGAAACGCCTTTCCAAGCGTTTCAATACTCAATTCTTTATTGCATTCCACAATGTAGGCTTAGGTGGTAAACATTTATTTGGTAGGTAACAATCGTGGACCCTGTCGGGCACAGCAAAAGATATTATGAATAAAATTTGGAGAGGACTTATTATTTAAGTATCTTATAATAATTCAACTTATTCCAAAAACATAGACATAACATTAACATTAAAATTAAAATTTCAAAAGACTTTATTTTTCAAGTTTTAGAGATTTATCATTTAAATAATCGTCGACACTATAGTAAGATTTTTTTAGTAATAACTTTTTTAATTTATTTACGAATAAATGGAGTTTTTTTTTTTCTTTTCTTTTTGTTTCTGGTAGCACATTATATGTTTTTACTGACATTACCATTTTCTTTATGATACTGCTATAAAGCACCCCCAATCTCCTGAATGCGGCGGCCGCTCGATACGATCCCTCCCGCCTAAGTAGGATTCGCACACCGAGGCATACCCTTACCATCCCCGACGACGCCACGACCCTCCTACAGGAGAGTAGTAAGGTCACCAGTACTCTGAGAAAGTACAAGTCCCGACAGCCGTCCTTCCACCCTCGCCGTCGAGGCCCGTCGCGACGCCCCATACCATGTCTACCCGACCCTTGCTCGAGCCAGCCCGCGCCGCTGAGCCTGTTGTTTTAAATTCGTCCCTAAATAATTCCGATCCGGCCTGTCTCGTGCTGCTCTCTCCCAGCGACGGCCTTTTTTTTTTTTTTTTTTCCAGGATGGTAAATCATCAATTGACTCCTCCCGCTCTGGGTGGAGCAGCAGGGAGTGTCAGACTCTTACTGACTAAAACCCACCCGTGTTCCTTCCTTAGCCCTTTATGTTCCAGGGCAGCGGTAACCCTTTCGGACGATCCCGCTAGCCGAGGTCCGTACCCCACAGGCGGTGCCCTTAGCGTGTAGTCGCTTTGTTTTAAGTTTTTTAAGCCCTGGCTGGAGGCCTTAATTTATTGAGGCATCCACAGGCGAGCTTGGTTAAACAGACGACAACGTCATAGGGTGAACTGCGAGACGCCGTTCATAAAAAAACCGGCCAAGTGCGAGTCGGACTCGCCCATGAAGGGTTCCGTTACGTTACGATTTATGACGTATTCAAAAAAAACTACTCACTAGATCTCGTTCAAACCAATTTTCGGTGGAAGTTTATATGGTAATGTACATCATATATTTTTTTTAGTTTTATCATTCTCTTATTTTAGAAGTTACAGGGGGGGGGACACACACATTTTACCACTTTGGAAGTGTCTCTCGCGCAAACTATTCAGTTTAGAAAAAAATGATATTAGAAACCTCAATATCATTTTTGAAGACCTATCCATAGATACCCCACACGTATGGGTTTGATGAAAAAAAAAATTTTGAGTTTCAGTTCTAAGTATGGGGACCCCCAAAATTTATTGTTTTTTTTCTATTTTTGTGTGAAAATCTTAATGCGGTTCACAGAATACATCTACTTACCAAGTTTCAACAGTATAGCTCTTATAGTTTCGGAAAAAAGCGGCTGTGACATACGGACGGACAGACAGACAGACAGACAGACAGACATGACGAATCCATAAGGGTTCCGTTACCATTTGGCTACGGAAGCCTAAAAAGAAATTGTTGCGCTACCTTCTTCTGTAAATAATGATGAAGGCTGGATGTTTTTGGGTTACTATGTTATGTAATGTTGACATTCAAAAAGTGTTAATTCTGAGCCTACCATCCTGTCCATTAGGTAAACCGTTTTTTGACAGATGGAACTAGTAATTTTAGCAACACACAACACATTGATTGATACACGTACGGTATTATAATGTCTGTAAGAAGCCATAAATAAGATAATTCAATAAGATAAGGCAGTTTATATATTTATTTTATTACGCATTTTAAAGTTATTTTTACGTAATCTGGAATATGTACCTACGTTCTAAGACAGCTGTCAAGAAACGGTTAACCTAATGAACAGGGTGTAGAAAAATTTTGACATTAATTGCACCGATAAAAAGTCCAATTGTTTATTATCACGCTGATCACATAATTTAGAAAAATGATAACATTTGTTGGCGTTATATTTTTAATTTATTTGCATACATAAATATTCATGGCCCATTTTTAGTATCCACTTATCACAGCTTTGATCTAAAAACATACTTAAAATACTAGTTTAAGTGGCAGAACCTGTTTTTTTTTTTTAATACGACATTTAAATAATGTCCGTACCTGTTTCCAAGTTACATAAATATAAATGTTTTTTTAGGAATTCTTAGCTCCGAGTGCACTTGTAGTGCGATTCTGTAACCATCTCACCGTGAAAACTTAGGTGAAGTGAGCGTGGAGTGAGCTGTCATTTCAACTAATGCTAAGGATTGACTCTATTCACAGCTCACTCTAAGGTCACTTCACCTAACTTTTCACGGTGAGATTTTTACAGAATCGGCTGTTGCGAAATTATGTTGCAATCATGTTAGGTTTTTTGAACAAACTTGTTTATAGCGGCTTGTGTTAAGAGTTGACTGGGGCTGCAGTCTCGACATTCATAGCGATCGCTTTACGACCGAATTCGGTCGCAAAGTCTGTCACTCCATACATTACACCAGCCCCAGTAGTCTCGACATTCATAGGTAATCTGTGGAAACGTTGTGGATTGTACATTTACCCACTTCCAATTTAATCTTAGATGTAATATACAGGGTTATTTTTCAAAGACCAGAAAAATTTAAGGATGTGATACAGACCATCAAACTGAACAACTTTCTCCATGGGACAAATAGCGTAATGGCGAAAATTTTATCAACTGTCCCATAGAAAACTTCAATACCTACTCGACCAAAATGTATGGGACGGCTGAATTTTTATTCGCGATTACAATGTTGGTCACATGGAGAAAGTTGTTCAGTTTGATGGTCTGTACCACATCCTTAAATTTGGCCGGTCTTTGAAAAATAACCCTGTATAATGTACAATTGTTTGTTTTCCCTAACAAAATAAATAAATAAATAAACCGAAAAGAATAAAGAAGGTGGCTAGGACAAACTGGATGCAGAAGGTGGAGGACAGGGTGCTGTGGCGCAGCCTGGGAGAGGTTTATGTCCAGCTGTGGACTGCGATAGACTGAGTTGATTGTATCAACCACTAGCACACCGACCCGCTCGGCCACAGCCTGGGGTCGGCTACCACGCAGCTTGAGTAGGTAATAAAAGAAAACTAACAATGTTGCCACTCACCCCTAGCCTCTCTAAGCGCGTGCGCCGCATGCCTCCAGCTATTTCTCTCAGCTAACGCAAGCGCAGTGTTGCCATGAGCGTCTAGTATGTTCAGCGACGCGCCTGAAGTTAGCAGCGTTTTAACGTTTTCAAAATGGCCGCGCTCAGCTGCGATGTGGAGGGCTGTCTGTGGAAGATGAAGAGGAATTAGGGAGGTGAAGATATTCTTACGGGCTTCAGGATTTGTGACAATTAAAACTGCTGATATAAAGTACCAAAAATTACACTTTAACCCCCGCCCCGAATGGACCCGAACACACGAACCTCCGCTGGCTCGGTAACGGGTCCCATTGCACCTTGGAATGACGACATACGACACCCTTAATTGAACAACACTAATAACAACTCAAACAAACAAATTTTAAAACACAATTGCACTTAAGTCGCACTTGAAGATCGCTTTCGGTGTATTCGCTTATAGTGCCGCAGATAGTTCTAGAACCTTCTATTGTAGAAACATCTAGAATGTTCGAGTACATACCGGCCCCGACTGACCAGATGTCGATAGTTCTAGAAAGTTCTAGCATCGAAATTTCTAGAAGGGTCTTGACTCTATTAGTTCTGCGACTCGATACTAGATGGCGCTAGTAGTAACTAATGTCAGTAAATACCAGGCATTAATTGTGGCGCGCAACAATATTAATGTAGCTGTTTACATACGAGTTGTAGGTCGTAGGTTCGAACCCAGACAGGCGCTTTACTTTGTGTAAATTATTTCATAACCCCTCCTCTCAAAATGTCCTAGAACCAAAAATTTTAAGACACATCCCTCTACCAAACCGCACGTGATCTGCGTGGGAGATTGTAGCCCACTCCCTCTCACAGAGAGGAGGCCTGTGTCCCAGCAGTGGGAACATTATAGGCTGATTATGTATGTTATGTGATGTTTGAGAGGTATAGGTGTATAGTTAACCTTCAATCTGCAAGCCCCCTTACAGGTTGAAGGTTAACTATACACTAGCGCACAAGCTGCGTTTGTCGCGGTCTGTCTGTAGATAGGTGATCATCAGTGATAGGAATAGGTAGTGCCTATTTGCCTAAACTTCGAAGAACAGAGACATGAAACGGAGACTTCCTTAAGACTAAATTTTTCACTCACTCACTAACACATTGTGTACGTCATATATATATACTAACACAATTTTTGATTTTGATTTTACTGTAAATTATTTAATTTAATGTAATGTTAGTATTGTTTAAATTGATTTAAATTCTATTTCAGTGTCTGTGGTCTACGTACCAATTGATTTTAGTATAATTTAATGTATTGTATGGATTATTATTATCTGAAATTAAAATTATTATTATTATTATTAAAAGTGTTGTCCCGAATTTCGCGACAGATGTCCCAGAAAAAATTTAGTCCTAAGGAAGTCTCCGTTACTCGTCTCTGTTCTTCGAAGTTTAGGCAAATAGTCACTACCTATTCCTATCACTGATGATCATTCTTGCATAGGTAGATTACTACATACTGACGTAGTGGTAAAAAGGATATGATAGCAAGGTTTGTGTAGCAAGGCTGTACATCACAAGGGAAGCCGGATGTGCTGCTATCGTCACTCTTGAAGGCTCCTGTTGGCTTATCAGCGGACTGTGATCACAATACGCAATTTTAGCGATCTTGAAAATATGTTCCATGGTTGTTTGTTGTATGACTGTAGAAATCGAAAAATAGTCGCAAATGAAGCTGACAAACTTAAGTCTTACCAAGGGGTATCGTATTACCCAGTAACTGGCTTGTGGGCTTCTGTCAAAGCTCTACAAATGACAGCCGGGACCAACAGCTTAACGTCATTTCCGAGTCACGGAGAGGTCTCAATATGTAACTGGTTTTATTTGGTTTGTATTTCTATAAAATGCTTCCATAAATGGTGATAGTACCACCTGTTGCTGCGGTCGAGCGGCGACGTCATACCAGTAGAGCTGTAAGTGGCAGCCAGGAGCCCCTGTGAGAAGCTCTTATAGAACAAATCAACTCACCTTTCCACCAGTAGCAGTATCAGACTTCGCATCGATATCAGCACCTGCAGCGCACAGCGCTTCCAGGCAGCGGCTGCGTTCAGCTAACGCAGCGGCGTGCAGCGCACTTCGATTGCAGTGGTCGCGAGCGTCGACCGCTTCACCGCTTGCAATCAGCTCTGTTAGCAGTTCTAAGTTGTCCCAGAGGGCAGCCTGGAGGGTTGGAAAAAAACAATTAAAACATTTATTGACACAAGATAATATGCTGGTTGGCAGATCTGTGTAATTCTTTCCTCTGAAGACCATCTCAGACACTAATATGCTATTTATCCCGTATGTTGCACTTGTCCCGTAAGTTGACTGGTAGAAAATGCCTCAGGCATTAAGTCCGCCTTTGTACAGACGCCAGCAGGTCAAGCTACCCGAAACTGTCAAATTTTCCCAATCAATCCTGAACCTTAATGCTTTAGAGATAAAGTTGAAAATCTAATAAAGAAATTTGACTTGATGTGCTGGCGTCTGTACGCTATTTTTTTTTACCTGTGCATAAAGTTTTAATAAATCGATACTAGTCTATACTAATTTTATTATGAAGAGGTAAAATTTGTTTGTTTGTTTGTATGTATGTAGGGGGTAATCTCAAGAACTACCAGTCAGATTTCAAAAATTCTTAGTGCATTTGATAGCCCAATTCTTGAGGAAGGTTATAGGCTGTCTAACATCACGCTACGACCCACAGGAGCCGAGCAAAATGAAAAAAAGTCAGCCAGTCAGACCACTAAGTGTAAACAAAGTAGGACCACGGGCGGGCGATGGGATGCGACGCGATGGGTCGAAATTTCACGCGGACAAAGTCGCGGGCTGAAACTAGTAAAAAAAAAAAGAATAACGCGTATATTGGCATTACAGCAAAAATAATAAAACAAAAACTATAAATAAAAAAAAATATTTAAATTATAAAAAAAACAGAAATGTAACTGAAATACGGCAACAGAAATACATAATTTGTGACAGACAGACGGACAGACAGCGAAGTCTTAGTAATAGGCTCCCGTTTTTACCCTTTGGGTACGGAACCCTAAAAAGTAAAAACAAATGTCTCCCCTTTCTTTCAGTCGATCCTGTCCATACAAAGGTTGTCTGAAAGAGATTGCCTTTTGCTATAAGACCATTGTACACTATTCTAAATACTTTTGTCCATTGTGCGGTAAACAATAAAGTGCTTATAAATAAATAATAATAAATGATAGCTATATATTTTCCCTGCATCTCGTTTTTAACCAACTTCAAAAAAAAGAGGGGGTCTCAATTCGGATGTTTATATTTTTTAAATTTTTTATTATATTTTACTACTGTTTCTTTTTTATTTAAATACAAACGAAAAGCCTTAATTACAATATACAAGCTAACACTAAAATATATATTGTATGTATTATGTACAAGTATATAATTAAAAATAAAAGGAAATGGCAGGAGCTCATTGGGCATCAAAAATTTGTCCGCATCGCTGACAAAGGGATAAGCGCCCAAAAGGTTGGCGGCATTATTTTCTGAATCTTTTAAATTATTTATTTTACTAGCCAGTAATGTGCCACTGCTGAGCAAAGATGAGAGAGATCTCCCTACTCTTTTAGTACCTCTCTCTGTCCAGAGCTACCAAGGACCAATCTTTATCAAAGGAGTCCAGCACCCTAATTGCGTAACACACAATCAATCGGAATCGGTTTCATTTTGACAGTTCAACAACATTCATTGCGTTATTTACGTGTTGAGCAGACAAATTTTTCGAACTTATGAAGCAATGGATTAGCAATTTGCTTCAAAATGATTCAGATTCCGATTGATTGTGTGTTACGCAATTAGGGTGCAGGTCATCCAGCAAACTCCGTCTGGGCCTACCGCGATGTAGTTTGCCATTATGTGCTCTTAAATTTATAAAATATTTTATTGGCCACTGAATTATTTATTGAAATGGTAAAACAAGATATTATTTACTATTAAATTTGAATGGACGACAATGATTCTTGAAAACTAAATTTTTCTTTCTTATTTTTTGCAATATGTTTTCAAATACAATATATTTGTGCAAAATAAATGTAGGCCCAGACGGAGATGGCGGGATGAGCTGGACTCCTTCAACAAGAACTGGTCCTCAACAGGTTTAAACAGAGAGAAGAAGAAAGGGGTGTACTATGCCAAATCGAATGCCAAATAATCGAATTTCAATTGATCGACCACTATAAATCGAACGTCTAAATACTCGAACGCTCATAATATCGAATGGTTATTAAATCGAACATCCAATACATCGCACACTCAATACATCGAGTGTTCAAAATATCGAATGTTTGTTTGATCGAGCGTTCAACGCATCGCATATTCATTCTATCGTTCTATCGAAAGATCAATATAATTTTTAAGAATACAAGAAAAACACAAAAATTACTAATAAATCACATTTTAATCTTTAATTATTATCTTTTATAGGTACATTTTAAAATTTTGTGGGAATTGCAATTGCACGGAGAAACTCTAATAAATCTATGTTGTTTTTATTATTTAATATTTTTTCAATCGCATTATCATCCCTTTTGCCTCTTTTTTGTGGAGTAGGTCTTCCCAATCCCGCGTTTGCCTTTTCAATTGTTCTATTTGTTATAGCTTGCTCCTTAACTAAAAATTCTATGGTAGCGTAAAGACCCCGTTTGTGCTTACAAAGCAACGTGTTCCATCTTCTGTGCCATCGTGCTTACGTTTTTGAGACAATTCAGGCTTATAATAAGACCCTACAGACATTTTTCAGAAAATTCACTGGCAATCCACTATTTAGTGTTAGCTTGCATCTGGTAACCCTACTTATTAAATTGACTAATATTCGTATGCCACTCAATCAATTATTTGTTCATGATGATGATGACATTCGCTGTCATTCTCTATGGGAGACAACGACAGCCGGCCTTCAGCGTAATAAGTCGTTGCAATTTAAAATATAAATCTTAGCGAGTAAGTACAGAATTTATTTGTTTCGTTGATAGTGTTTTTACAGATATTGTGAAAAAGGAAACAAATATGTTTGTGTCTAGATAGTGTGTTTAGTTTTATTGCGAACTCTTTTTCATTTCTGAGCTCTAGCTAACATTAGTCACAATGCTTTTTGCAGATGAACAAAGTTTATTTATGTAGTGAAAACAATATTACCTACAATGTATGAGGGTAGCCTGACATAAATATGACTTACCTAATTTTTGCGTTCAGAAATAGACTGGTTTTTAACCAAAGTTTATGTGCGTTAATAAAATTATACATTTAATTAATCTAATTTGCCTATAAAAGATAACAATTAAAGATTAAAATGTGATTTATTAGTAATTTTTGTGTTTTTCTTGTATTCTTAAAAATTATATATTATTGATCTTTCGATAGAATGAATATGCGATGCGTTGAACGCTCGATCAAACAAACATTCGATATTTTGAACACTCGATGTATTGAGTGTGCGATGTATTGAATGTTCGATTTAATAACCATTCGATATTATGAGCGTTCGAGTATTTAGACATTCGATTTATAGTGGTCGATCAATTGATATTCGATTATTTGGCATTCGATTTGGCATAGTACACCCAGAAGAAAGAGAGTAGGGACGCCTTTGCCCAGCAGTGGGGCATCACGGGCTTTTAATAACATATATAATTTTTTTTTTTTTTTTATCCTGCAATCAGTTTTTAAAACTATGAGCAGATGAGTTGTAGGAAAATCTGACAGGGAAGAAGTACTCCTCATTAGGAGCAACTCTCTCTCTCTCTCTATAAAAATATATAAAATATATTATAAACAGTGATCGGAGTAGGTAGATTGATTTTTGGTACTTGTATCATAGATGTTCACAGAAAGAATAACATAGATAAGTCATTTTCCCGAAAAGTAATTACGGTGTTTCCGGATCCAGTTTAATATTGTTAATGTTGGTAGTGATATTATTACTACTCAATTCATTTAAAGGAACGAGTGAGCTACCTGGTATCGTCGCCGGGCGTACGCATTGTTGTGATAACCGGTTAGTGCACCACCCATGATCCTTTGCTCTGATTGGTCGTTGGGTTGTGTCAAATCGTGACTGGAGAACGCTTAAAAAAATTATGAACAATATAATATTGCTCATTTTAATACAATTCCTACCTAAGTTCCGTTTTTTTTTTAATAATCAAACAATTCCGAAAATCCGGAGGAATGTGCAAATTAATATATACGTTTCGGATCAATGACCCCAATTCAATCTACCTACTCCGATCTCTGATTATAAAGCCCTAGTTCATTCATATAAACTCTGCCTATAATTTAGGAACAGTTTTAACTAAGCAATAAGAAAAAAAACAGTCACGTGTTCCTTGTGTTTTTTCATTAAATATTTTTTCAGTATAAATCTTTTGTTTATCCAAACATTTTTACTAGGCTAGCATTCAGCACGGCAGTAAGCAATTAATAAAATATTACTTAAGCAGATGCGATGAATAATTTAGCATAAAAACATTTTTTTTACAAAAGTTTTTTGTGAAATTTTTTAAACAGTTTTCTCTCTGTTGTAAATGTTTTTCTTACCACCGACATATTAATACAAGGCCTTGTACCACTTTACACATTCACAACACACGATTTCAACATTATAAACCGCAAAATACCGCAGTTTAACTTGCTGTTAACGGGGTATTGACAACTCTAGACAACTCAGGTTTTTATTAAATAATTCATTTACCTGATGCAGCAGGCGGCCTTGGAAGTGGTCCTCATCCGGAGACAGGTCCATTTCTTTAGTTTTCAGAAGAAATACACAAGTAGCACAGACATTTCCGGCCTAAACAACCGCTCAAGCGTTACAAAAAGCCTGCGAACGAAATACGGCGATACACACCAAATTGTTCACTAAAACTACATTTAAAATATACAGTTATGTGCGCCAGACGTTTTTTTCTTTCGGCATTGCGGATGGAAAAGTTAATTAATGCGAAATTGCAAATTAAATCGCGAATAAGATTTATCGATTTGCGTGATGACAGCTGGCCTGACTTGACCACTGACAAGCGTTTGACAGCTGTCAAATGGCAACTGCAGTGGTACGAAGAAGGGCGTTTTCGATTTCGAAACGCTACGCGCTAAGCCGGTAAGCAAGTCGAAAAAAAAATTGAATATAATATGTATATGACTTATTCATAAATATCTCTGTAAATAAAGAATTCTTAAACGTAAGTAATAAAATCATGAATCCATCTTTAGAATACTGAATTGCAGATGAAGTTTTAATGATACTTACAACTGTCCGTATGTATAATGTACTCTGTGCTTACAACAGCTGTTACAAGCAGAAGGCCAATTCTCGTAATTTAAAACGTTCAAAATCTAGTCGCAGTCTCATCTCGGCGACAAACAAATGTCAAAAACTTGTCAAAATGTACGGAAATTAGGAGTAGTTTTTGATAGGTTGAGACTGAGATCAGACTGGAACGTTCCTAAAATTACGAGAATTGTCCCTCTGTTGTTTTCTAACCCGTGATAATGAAGCAAAGCGAAACTGCCGCAGGCCTTGTTATTCCCGCTAACACTATTGTCTATTTTTTTTTTATTTACAAGTTTTTGTAATGAAATTACTTTTTCGCATGAGTTTGCGACAACTTATAATTTTGTAATTGATTTGTTAGTATCCAATTAATTAATTAACTAAGTTTTATTACTATAAAAAGATGTAAGAACTTTCGGATTTCTACTTTTTATCTTTTTAACCGACTTCTAAAAAAGGATTTTGTATTTTTTTTTTTTATGTTTGTTCGCGCATAACTCCGTCGCTTGCCAACCGATTTGAAAAATTCTTTTTTTGTTGGAAAAAGTCCCATAAGGTAAGGTAGGTTCCTAAATGGTCCCATAGAAATTTCATCAAAAACGGTTTAGTAGTTTGGTTTTTAAACCAAAATTACTGGTAAAAATTACAACTTAAAAGCGAAAAATAAAAACTTTTTTGAAAAAAAAAACCGACTTTTTTTGCAAAAAAGTTTTTTTACATAGCCAATATCTATGGTAATCTATTGTAGTACTTTTTTATCAAACTACCCACTAAATATGAATATAACTTACATACATTGTTCCGCTCTTATTATTATCGGTGATTTTAAATGGAAAATGTCTCGTAGTTCTTGCAGTTACGATGCTGATTGGCAGAGAAGAAAAGCAGTGCTGATCAGAAGTCTTTTCCACGATATTCCGAGTAAGTTAAAACTACCTTATTCCCTAACACCTATAGGTATCAATGCCACTTGGGCATTGAGTGGCTCGTGGCTAAATAATAACAGCCACACGGGTCGGTTAGGCTACGTTTGCCGAGGTCGGTCCGTGGATGGGTGTCCTTTCATAACATATTACCCTGTGCCTCGAACAGCTCATTAAGCCGTTGGTACTGCGCTTGATCTCTCTCCGGTCGTGTCGGATTGCCGTCCCATCAGACCTATGAGACCTGCACCTGTACAGCACACACTTGTGCGCTATAACTCCCGTCCCGAAGGCTAGTCTCAGCTAAAATTGGTCGTCATGGCCGCATTTTGGTCTGCAGGACTATTACAACGAGGAAAATGTAATGCCAGTTGCACTTACGCTCGCTGTCCATAGACATGTCTATTTTGTGTTCTACTTAATCTTGAAACGGGCCAATAATGTGTGCTTCAGCAAATCCACATGACAAAAGCCCTTAGACTGCTTACAGACGAGTGGCATCTGGACGGCGGTTGAGATAAGAGATAACTGACGCGCGCTCGATGCCTACAATAGTGTCGCTTGAAGTTAAGTCGACTGCAGTCGCCTACGTCATGACGACAGCCGCTGACGCGTCGAGTGTAGCCGCTGGCACGTCTATAGCAGCTGCCGACAAGGGACGATGGCTGCAGTTACTTCTGTCATTGACAGAATGCCGTTCGTCTGTAACAGCTACACTAGGATTACATTCAAACAACTTTTTTCTTTTTCTTCTCTTTTTTAAAAACACTATTAATGCCAGCCTACCATATTAATTTCTTGCAGTACTATCTCCAGTTGAGGAGGAATCTAACGACTCGTCCCAACAATATTATGTTCCAACTCAAGATGTATTCCCCTCTCCACCGAGACCATACAGTCCACTACCACCACTAATCATAGAAGAAGTACCCATAGCTAACAAATATGACGAGCCAGAAGAATACTACAACAAACTATATAAAAAAATAAAAAAGATATACAAAAAACTTTTTATTGAAAAACGAAACTTCAGCAGTATTGATTATGGTTCAAATAACAGTGATAGTTCGGTTAATGAGGATAGCGATGGGTCCAATGAAAATCTAGATTTCAGTTTCCTGGAAAGTCATTCTCCAGATAAAGGCAATTTTGATTCAATCATTGAAGATAGAGAGGTTAGACAGAGTTCTGCTTCAACTAAATCTAATGGATATGGAGCTGATTTTGAGTCGATGGACACTGCAATTATTGATGTTGTTAATTATACAGCATCAAACGAAGACGGTTTAATGATATCAGATGAAGAAGAATCAAACAGTGAAATAATTGACAGAGACGGAATAAGAGATGAAGATTCTGATAGCTCGAGATCAAGTGATAATAAAGAATCTAGTAGAGAAAGAATAGATGATCCAGAATTTAGGGGAATCGAAGCATCTCATCATTCCATAATTGATGATTATGAAATGACTGAAGGAGAAGAATCTAATAAGCCAGACGATGAACAAAGTTATGAGAAAGAAGGCTCAGATATTGAACGTGAAATAATTGAAGAAACAAGACAAACTGCAGAATCTAATACAGAAAGAATAGATAATCCCATATTTAGCGGAGGAGAAGAATCTTATCATTCCTCAATCGATGATGTTGAAGAGACTGAAAGTAAAGAATCTAATGAAACAGAGGATGAACAACAATCACAAAATGTAACAAAAAGGAAACAAGATTCGCTTGAAAAACATCATAGATCGAAAGAAATGGAAGAGACAGGGTCTGATGATGGAAACGAATTGATGGAATCAAACGTTGAACCGATGGAGAGCGATGTAGAAACTAGTGATTCTAGCGAAGGTAAGTTTTGATGTTTACAAAATGAGGGTTTATGTTTTGTGATATGTGATGATACTATTGTATAAAATCAAGTTCTTCCAACTTTACAGACAGCTGACTGTCTATAAAGTTGGAAGAAGAAGAAGTGACGCAACAAACTCACCAGCCCACGTACAGACGCCAGCAGGTCAACCTACCCGAAACTGTCAAACTTTCCCAATCAACCTTGAACCTTAATTCTTTAGCGATAAAGTTGAAAATCTATTAAAGATATTTGACAGATTGTAGTAGCTTGATGTGCTGGCGTTTGTACCAGACTACGTGCTTTCATGATTTCTAGGATAAAATAGGACAATTTCGCATTGGTGTAGCGGTCGCAAGCGCAACTGCTGATCAATGTGGTATCCTGGGTTCGTACTCCAGGTCGGACAGTGTTATTGGGTGTTTTCTATTAGAAATTTCTCAGAGCTCATCCAAAGTCTAGAATAGGAATGAGAAAAATATCGTGAAGAAAGTTTTGTGTAGGAATGTGGAGGGCCATAAGAAGACTAAAGAAACGATGGATGGACTATGTGAAAGATGATATGGTTAGGACGAAAGTGACTACCGAGATGACGACTAATAGAGAAGTATGGAAGAAAAAGACATGTTGTGTAGACCATGAATAAATTAGGATATGAGCAGGAAAATGATGAATCCAAAGTCTAGAGCCACTGATTTCATACACATACATAATCAGCCTATAATGTTCCCACTGCTGGGACACAGGCCACCTCTCGGTGAGAGGGAGTGGACCGTAATCCACCATGCGAGCCCATTATGGCTTGGCAGCTGTCACATGTCTTCGAATTTTTGGTTTTAGGACATTCCGGTTTCCTCACGATGTTTTCCTTCGCCATTTTGAAAGCTGTGGTGATGAAATATTTACACAAAGTAAAGCGCCGGTCTGGGTTCGAACTTACGACCTACAACTCGTAAGTCGCGGCCGTTACCACTTGGCCACCACTGCTCCAGCAGTGCGATTCTGTAACCATTTCACCGTGAAAACTTAGGTGAAGTGAGCGTGGAGTGAGCTGTCATTCCAAATAATGCTCTCACTCTAAGCTCACTTCACCTAACTTTTCACGGTGAGATTTTTACAGAATCGATCGGCTGCTCCAACACTGCTTTCAGAACTAGTGAAAAGAGTGTGTAATAATCACCTTGGTAAACATTAATATTATGTTTAACTAATTTATGTTGATTCCAGGTCCAGCCTACAGACAAATAACAACAGCAGCTATGATCCACTTCGATGGATCCCCAGATGCTGCAGAACGAGAGAGTCGAGTTTACGAAGATTCTGACAAAAGTGTCATATTACCAACGAGGTTCCGAAGAGTGGTGGCCAGTCGCAATGTTGATGGTGATGATAGAATTGAAGTTTTAACAATATTGGATGAAAATGCAGGTTTGTAATTAAAGTTTCAAGCTTATGGTACTAACCGCGGGTGGTATTTAGTTGACCACGAATCTGTGGCGCGACGATTTTCGCAGGGTGGCTACTGGATGAGAGTTGCTGAGAATCGAGCTGAATGGCGTGCAGTTGGAGAGGCTTATATCCAGCAGTGGACTGCTGTATGGCATCATGGTGACTAGCCGACCGAGACAGTTGGGCAAACGCTTATTGCAGTGAGTACAAAGTACTAAGATAATGTATAATTAAATAAATCAAAGCATTTATTGTAATCAAACCAATTACAGGTTTTATTAGGTATTTCAAGTTAAACAAATATCAACTAACACTAATATATACAAGTATATAATACGAAAAAATATTGAAAAAGGCAGAAGCTCATTGGGCATCAAAAAATTCGTCCGCATCACTGTCAATGGGATAAGTGCCCAAAAGCCTGGCAGCATTACCACGTTGGATGGCAATGCTGATTCTTTGGGCTAAAAATGGGCCAGCCTTCTGGTCACGTGAAGAGTCAACTAACCGCTTGGCGATGTCACGAAAAATTTGATGAGCAAGCACTTCAATTTTATTTCTTTAGAGAAAAAGATTTTTTTCGGTCAGTCAGAAAGACACTACTACTGTGGAGAAGAACGGGCAAGAAACTCCACGGACACTCTGTAAAAGATATTATCAATTTATCACAGAGTTTTTGATTTTTCTTTAGAAAGGTAACGGAATATCGAGTTACTGGTTTTCGTGCTTCAAATGAGAAAAAGACGATTTTAATCTCATTTTCCCGTTTATTTGTTTCATACTATAGCTGATGGTGGTGTCACCTCTAAATATGTGAAATCTACACAATTTGCTTGTCTTACGATAAAAAACACAGCTGCTTTTAGCACGTCGACGCTATCTTATTTTTATTTTGTATACAAAACTTTAGAACGAAATTTCGAGACGACTGGCTGACACTTCCCATGACCCAAGGGCTGGCTTTTACCTTGGCCAGAGGCAGAGTAAAAGCTTGCCATACAACGTGGCAATGCCGTCAGTGTCTTGGGTACAGACGCCAGCAGGTCAAGCTACCCGAAACTGTCAAATTTTCCCAATCAATCTTGAACCTTAATTGTTTACAGATAAAGTTGAAAATCTATTACAGAAATTTGACAGATTGTAGTAGCTTGATGTGCTGTCGTTTGTACATTACTGGAATTATTGGAATTTTTCGACGCTATATTTTAGTTTGTAAATAGTTTTAGTTAATTTAGGATATAATTTTGTTAATTTAGTGTTGTAATTAGTACTAATTAAAATAGAATTTATTAAAATGTTTGTAAACGTACCCACGATACAGGAGAAACTCCTAGTGTAGGGCAAAATTGCCACCCACTTATCGCCATCTCATTTCACTAGGAATTTATCCGTAGTCGTGAGTCTGGATTTTATTTATTTATTTATCCATTTATTTGAGGCATCAAGGCCCATATAAACACATACAATACAATATTAATATAACTTAAAAATACTATAAATACATACAACATTATAATTACACTAAAAACTAACTAACGCACACGAAGTGTCTGCGTCGTGTTTCGCTGACTGTATCTAGCCGGCCACGAAACCGGCGGCACAACACCCCTCGGTCAGAACTCTTCCATAAGGAACTTCTCACCACGCACGACTTGAAGTTCGTCTTGTGACGCGACTCCAACTCCTCGACCCTCAACAACACTACAATAACAACTCAAACACACTAATTATAAAGCACAATTGCACTTAAGTCGCACTTGAAGATCGCTTTCGACGTATTCGTTTGTATGGCCCATCCAACTCTGACTCGGTCGCGGCCCATCCCGGCCTTATATAGTGCCGCAGATAGTTCTAAAACCTTCTATTGTAGAAACATCTAGAAGGTTCGAGTATGTATATACCGGCCCCGACTGACCAGATGTCGATAGTTCTAGAAAGTTCTAGCATCGAAATTTCTAGAAGGATATATTAGTTCTGCTGCTCGATACTAGATGGCGCTAGTGGTAACTAATGTCACCATGTACACACGGCTACACGTCAAGCTATACAAAACCAGTTTGTCTTGGCCTCACTTTGCATGATATTTCCTCACAATGAACGGTCAGCCAATACTGGTTTTGTATAGCTTGATGTGTAGCCGTGCGTACCAGGCATTATTTGTGGCGCGCAACAGTAATATAAACGTTATTAGCCCAAAACTTTGCCATTTCCACGGCGTTATCGGTGGCAGTGCAGAGGTTTGACTGCATGTTTTGGGGCACTGAGGGCGGGGTAGAAATTGGAGCATAGTTGACATTCACACCCTGCTGCTGTTCCGTCGAAGTAGTCCCACTTTATGGAGTTGCAGAGTTTCTTGCCGCTCTTCTCCATAGGAAACAACCTATTGGAACCGTGCTACTAGCTTCTGATGTTTCATAAACGTGTCTATGTAGGTTTATGTGAAATAAAATATTTTGATTTTATGAGATTCGTCTTACATCTTCCCTCTTGGCTTCGGAGACGGTTCAGGGGCGTTTTGGGGGACTATCTTTTGTAATTTTGACGTTCGAAAAGTGCTGATTCTCAGCCTTATTTGAATAAATGCCTTGATAGACTTATCTTGATGAAGGTAACATTATATTTTAGCAAGATTTCGTGACCACCATTTGCGCACGAAGTAGATGCCCAATTAATTATTTAGGTATTTTATTGTTTCACCCCGTTAGTTTTCCCATAAGCTGAAACAACCCGTTAGGTCGACTGTTATCTTAAAAACATTTGATTAATACGGTACGATATGCGACGGTGTCACCTACATCAGCTGCAGTGCGATTCTGTAACCATCTCACCGTGAAAACTTAGGTGAAGTGAGCTGTCATTCCAACTAATACTAGGGATTGACACTATTGACAGCTCACTCTAAGCTCACTTCACCTAACTTTTCACGGTGAGATTTTTACAGAAATAAATCGGCTGCATCCCACTCGTAAATAAATGCAATTTTGTTTTTTTTCTGTATTAATATGACCTAATAAAGTTCTTATGTTATTGACTGCCACCGCGGTCACCGGTGTCCGTCAACATTAGATTTTCTATAGCGTCTGTTGTCTGGCAGTCAACGTGTTAATCCTACTAATATTATAAACGTGAAAGTTTTATGGATGGATGGATGGATGTTTGTTACTCTTTCACGCAAAAATAATGAACGGATTTGGCTGAAATTTGGCACACAGATGGTTTATAACCAGAATTAACATATAGGATAACTTTTATCCCGATATTCCCACGCGGGTTTGAAACTTATGCGGGTGAGACCGTGAGGCGCGGCAAGTACAGTCAACAGCAAAAGTAGATGATCAAAATCAGAAATTCAATACTAATGAACGGAGTTCGCGTCAGAACTGTATGACGTACTAGTAGTAAATGTTTGGTATAATTTACAATCACATACTTTTGAATCACTTCAACGCCACACAGTTCTGACGCGAACTCCGTTCATTACTATTGAATTTCTGATTTCGATCATGTACTTTTGCTGTTGACTGTACATACATAAATACTTAACTTCACGCCTGCAATACCTGAAGGGTTAGGCAGATGTGTACCTATACTTAGTCAAATCAAATCAAATTATGATATTATGATACCTCTTGGTAAGACTGGTTGTCAGACCTTTAGACTTCTAACTAAGCATACCCACTGTCAAAGATCTATGAATGACAGACTTAACGTGCTTTCCGAAGCACGGAAGGGTCTCGATATGTAATGGATGATCACCCATCCACGAACCGACCGCGTCAAGCGTAGCTTAACCATCGATCGACCCGTGCGGCTGTTATCATTTATTTTTCAACCTCTTCTAGTCTTCTTCTTAGCGTATCTTTGGCAAAAAGTTCAAACATCTTTGGCCCCAAATTTAGGTGCGCGAACTCCGCTCACTGACGCAGTCAGTGATCAAGTGCACAGGTAAAAGGTGCAGCAGGATGGAAGGTGGGCCATTTTCTGTCGGGAGGTGCCCATACGCACTTGAAATCTGTGAACCCATCCGTGAACCCCCATCTGTGGGGATTATCTTTAACCGACTTGAGTTTCAAGTTTATTTAATAACCTCTAATTGGAACAAATGACTAAAAAATAATAATTTTCAGATTCAAAAACTACCCCATCATTCTACACTGATGAAAGTGAAAATACTGAGGAAGACTTTGAAGAAATGGCCACTCCGCAACCAAAAGCTAAAGAGGGAAGAATTATAGAAACGAGAACTCCTCACACAGATGCTCCTGAAGAAAACGATGAAAAAATGAGCACTCCTCAACCAGAGCATGTCGAGGAAGATGTCAAAGGAATGGGAATTCTACTACCAGAAGCTACCGGAGAAGACGTAGAAGAAATGGGAACTCCTCGATTAGACGCTCCGGAAGGAGACAATGAAGAAATTACCACTCCTCCACCAGAGTTTGCTGACGAAGATGTCAAAGGAATGGGAAGTCCTCAACCAGCTGCTAGACACGAAGAAGCTGAAGAAATGGGAATTCCTCAATCAGAAGCTACCCAGGAAAACTTTCCTGAAGAAGACGATGAAGAAATAAACACTCGTCACCCAGAGTCTGTTGAGGAAGTCGCCGAAGGAATAAGAAGTCCTCGACCAGCTGCTAGACACGAAGAAGCTGAACAAATGGAAATTCCTAATCCAGAATATATCCAGGAAGATGTAGAAGAAATGGGTACTTCTCGATTAGACTCTCATGAAGAAGACGATGAAGAAATGACCACTCCTCAAGAGTCTGGCGAGGAAGACGTCGAAGGAATGGGAAGTCCTGAACCAGCTCCTAGATATAAAGAAACTAAAGCTACCGAGGTAGATGTAGGAGAAATGGGAAGTCCTCATCCTATTGAACAAATGAGAACTCCTCGATCAGATTTATCTCACGGAACAATACCCACCACACACCGAAGCCATTCTGAATCAACTAGTGAACATACTGCAGTCCTACTAGAACAGACAGCTCTGACGTCATCAACCCAAGATGGCGCCGGCAACAATATGTCAGAACTTCAAACTTCAAACGACATGAATGAAATTTTGACTTCGATATTCAATGAGAGTCTGAATAAAGATGGAACTCCCATTTCTGGGAGGAAAAGGAAGTATGTAGATAAATCGGTTCAGGCAGCACAAACGAGCAAAGTAACGTGGGATGAAATGCGCGCGAACTTCTTTGTAGGGACGCCAAAGATATTTCGGCTTTGTGCTTGTCCTGATCATATTTGTTATTAGATAAATTGAGGGCTGATTTTTCCAACGCCAGATAAGTTAATCGAAGGAACAATTTTGAATTTTTGATAGTTCTTCCATACAAAAACTGTCAGACGCCAATTTTATTCCACGAATAAAAATTATCTGTCGATTGAAAAATCAGCCCTTAGAGGCAATTAATATCAATAAAATGCCTATTTTTGGAACGAAGTCCTTACCGAACGTAATAGGTACCTACTCTGCACGCTTGGTGAATAAAAGCTAGACCAAATATAGTAAAAATATAACATTTTGAACGTCATGTCACGACACTTTTGTTTTTTATAGGTATAGTATGTTGTGTTTATGTATTTACAAGCGTATGTTTATGTATGGCGGCGAGTGCGTTAGCTCACAAAACTCTCTCGTTCCAACCGGGTGTCCCACAGGTACGACATCTCGACTTTTTTTTAATATGTATGAGTACATAAGTTCTTACTTTTTTGCCCTAAGTAGCAAGCTTGAAGGATGATTACCTATTATACTTTTTTGTCCCTAATCGTTTAAATCTATGAAGTATTTTCTACTGCGTTTACAAATTGTTAATTGTTGTTTTCGATAAGAAATTGTTTATTTAATCATGTTTAAGTTGTAGTAAGTTTGTGAATTTGTTATTTATTTGTTTAACTTTAAATGTTTTATATTAAATATTTTTAAGAAGAAAATGCATTTTTTTGACATGTTTTCAACATTTGCGTTTATCCAAAGATTTAAACTCTGTCTGTATATTTTTCAAAATTATGTTTTAAACAACCTCAATAACGTAATACATGTAGTAAGGCCTAGTTTTAAAACTGTAAAGAATTAAAAATAAGTAGCCTTTCCCTGATCGTTCCTTCTCATCTTCGACAGAATCCCTAAATGTAGTTTACTAGGTCCAATCTTATCTTATTCACGCGAACCAGAAGTAAATAACTAAATATTCTAAATTAAAACTATCCAACCACTCACCCAAGTATTACCACCTCCCCCAGATGGCTGATGGAACCCATACAATATCTAGACATGAAGGAGGTGTCTCTATCAAAGATAAAGTAACTATCACTGCGAACGATGTCCCTTTTCTACCCGAAGCGGGATTTATTCTTAAGCCCATAAATAGTGTAAAATTGGGTTCTTTGATTCCCGCATTCCCTAGCTGAGAAGATGAAATACCTAGCACATCTGCCGATCTCCTGCAAAAAAGTGCATAACATTGTTAAAAACCAAACATTGTGATGTAAAATGAAACGTAATTTTTAAAACGTCATATTTTTTTTAAAGTGAGGTTATGTTGTCAAATCAGTGATTTTTTGTTATTTTGCCTGCATGAACTCATTTATTTATTAAATAAATCTTTAATAAACGATATAGTTATTTAAAATGTCTCTAACAGAAGGTCCAATGAAGGAATTAGACGAAAAATTCGTCAATTTAATCGGAAAATTTGTATCAGACATAAAAACTGGGTACGTTGCCGTTTTTACTTAATTTTATTACAATTAAATTAGTTAAAAACATTTTTTCTGTAAGAAAAGCTTAGTATTCGGAGGTCAAGTTTATATTACAATGTTTACAATATTATATTAAGCTGTTTACAAGTCATAATCTTAAAAATTAAGGTGTAGCAAAATCTCTATAGGTATTGCATCAGAATTCATAAAATGCAATATGTCAACATGCTAATAGATATCTTGCAACATGCTCTATATAAAATTATAAGCGCTCAATTCGAAAATTTTGATATTTTCTATATTAAATGAATTCTTGCAATCCTTCTTTTGGTTCGTCCACGTGAAATTTCTTGTTTACCGACCCACACCATCGCATCACAACACTTGCCTTCAACATACCTTTGTTATCGCATAGCTTTCTTTCTGACTTTGTTGTCATTCTGCTCGGCTCCTTAGGGTCGTAGCGTGATGTTAAATAGCCTTTAGCCTTCCTCAAGAATTGGTCTATCAGACGCTAAAAGATTTTTTCAAATACAACTGGTAGTAACAGAGATTAGTGTGTTCAAACAAACAACCTCTTCAGCTTTATTATTAGTAGTAGCAGCAATCCGCGGTTTCACCCCTATAAGTTACGATGCCGTGAGAATATCGGAATAAAAAGTATTATATATGTTAAACCTGGTCATGAACTATCTGTATGCAAAATTTCATCTAAATCCGTTGAGTAGTTTTTACATGAAAGAGTAACAAACATCCATCCATAACTCATTATCCCGCACAAAGTACACTACATCACACATATTCATATATCCAACATGCAACAGCTGTCTCATTGGTGTAGTGGTTCAGTGGTTGCAAGTGCTACTACTGAGCATGATGTTCTGGGTTGAATTCCCGGAACTTGCAAAAATGTTGGTGGGTTTTCCCATGTAGATATTTTTCTCAGTTGAGCAATCACTTTACTTTGTTTAATTAACTGGGCACTGGGCCCACGTGGTATAATAATAATATCCCTGGACATTTCACACAGCGCCATCTAGTCCCAAGCTAAGCAACCTAATGCTTGTGTTATGGTAACAAGATGGCTGATAAACTACTTATATACATTTTTTTTTGTAAATACATACATATTATAGATAGAAAAACACCCAGACTCGGAACAAATACATGTAGGTCATACAAATATTTGTTCCGTGCGGGAATCGAACCCGCGACACGCAGCGCAGCAGTCAATCGCTTGACCACTGCGCCAACCGTGCCGTCAATGTATATTTTAGCCCAATTCCTCTTGCCAGGGTAGCGGGATTGTCCGAAAGGGTTACCGCTGCCCTGGAACATAAAGGGCTAAGGAAGGAACACGGGTGGGTTTTAGTCAGTAAGAGTCTGACACTCCCTCCTGCTCCACCCAGAGCGGGAGGAGTCATTTGATGATTTCCCATCCTCAAAAAAAAAAAAAAAGCCCAATTCCTCTCGAAGAGAGGAGGCCTGTGTCCGAGCAGTGGGAACATTATAGACTGATTATGCTTCATGCTTATGATGGCAAAACAAACTCTTCAGGGAAACAAGATGTGATGTTATGTTACCTGTTTACAGAAAGCTGCGTGGCTCCAACAACATTGCGCTGTCTATGGTCACGCTGTTAGAGACTATCATCACTGACTCACAGAATGCTACTGCATTGTAAGTATTAGTTCTATGTTGAAGGTTTGGTTTCCGCACCTAGTCCTTCAAGAGAACCATTGCGTCTGGGCCACCTCCCTCCAGAACGTTTGTAAACGCACCCACAATATAGGAGTAATTCTTAGTGTGGGGTAACACTCCGGGAGTGCCAGCAGAAGGGAAACTTGAATATTAATGTTGTGCATTTTTGATGTTTTGGAATGCGGTCTACTCTCCCTCCGTATTACGAATTTTCGATCAGGTCACGTATCCTGACGCGAGCTCCGTCTTACGAATTTTCGATCAGGTCAAGTGTCCTGACGCGAGTTTAACATTTTTTACCCATCACAAAAAACTCCCTCCGTCTTACGAATTTTCGATCAGGTCACGTGTCCTGACGCGAGCTCCGCCTTACGAATTTTCGATCAGGTCACGTGTCCTGACGCAAGCTCCGTCTTATGAATTTTCGATCAGGTCACGTGTCCTGACGCGAGCTCCGTCTTACGAATTTTCGATTAGGTCACGTGTCCTGACGCAAACTCCGTCTTACGAATTTTCGATCAGGTCACGTGTCCTGACGCGTGTTTAACATTTTTTACTCATCACAAAAAAAGTGCACAACGACGCTAAAGAATTTTCACTTCAAAAAAAGAAGTTGATTACGTCTCTAGGCCTATTAAGAACATCTATATAAGATCTGGGTGTCCCGAGGGTTTCTGACCAAATCTGGACGCTTCGCACTCAAAGAGCACATGCGTAACGGTTTTCTCAGCCTCCATGCAAGCCCTGCTTAGGGGCCAGTCCGTTATGCCTATGTTCTATGTTACGGGTTTGGTTTCCGCACTTAGTCCTTCAGGTGGACCATTGTGCGTGGGCCATGGCGGCTGTCGGTGGTTATTCCAACCAGCCCACCTCCCTCCAGAAGCTTATTAGGTCTCCTGGTCTGTCGAGAACATCTGTGTAGGATCTGGATGTCCCGAGGGTTTCTGATCTAATCTGGGTGACGCCTGTGCACTCAAAGAGCACATGCGCGACAGTTTCATCAGCCTCCATGCAAGCTCTGCACAGGGGGCTGTCCGTTATGCCTATTGTGTAGAAGTGTTTTAAGTATTTGTTACAATCAATCTATTTGAATGTTATGTTACTTTATAGTGTTGCTAGCCTTTTCTCAAATATGTTGGGGTCGGCTTCCAGTCTAACCGGATACAGCTGAATACCAGTATTTTACATAGCTACTGCCTCTCTGACCTCCACAACCCAGTATCTGGGTAACACAATGACGTCTCCGTAAAAAAGGGTCATAACATAACTCATATTGTTTGCAGTGAGCTATGCGGCGCGGTACGAGCGGCGGGTCGACGCGTCTGCAACGCGTTACCTCATGAGCTGGTGGCTGCCAATGTCGCCCGGAGAATGCTAAGAGCTATCCGTGATGAGAACAGGGTGCATGCTAATCAGGTGACACATAGCTTACTAATTAAGATATAAGGTGGCAGGGCAGGCATCGTTGCGCAAACGGCAACAGTGAATTCAGCACATGATTTATACCCCTTAGCGTAGAAATGTTTAGATGGTTATTAAAAAAAAAACAGCGATATCAAAGAAAAATGCAATAATAATAGCCTTTTTTTTGCGGATGGGAAATCATCAAATGACCCCTCCCGCTCTGGGTGGAGCGGAAGGGAGTGTCAGACTCTTACTGACTAAAACCCACCCGTGTTCCTTCCTTAGCCCTTTATGTTCCAGGGTAGCGGTAACCCTTTCGGACGATCCCGCTACCCATAATAACCGTGACCAAAATCGGTCGGGAGGATAATAATAGCGTCCCGACCGATTTCGGTCACGGTAGTCAATCTCAACGTAGATTAGCCAGGTACGCAGGAAATATTATAGTGCACAAGTGTGTGCGCGAACACAGTGCACTCTCTATTCATTTACTCTCATATTCCGATGGGACGGCAATCCGACACGACCGGGGAGAGATCAGGCGCAGGACCAACGGCTTTACGTGCTTTTATTTTCCGGGACACGGGGGTGTTAAACAGCCAACTTCCAATCTCCGGATTGTTACTAAGAAATTCCTTATATAAAACCCAATAACAGTTTGTCCGACCTGGGAATCGAACCCAGGACCCCACGTTCGGCAGTCGCGCTTGCGCACACGACACCAACAAAGCAGTTGAAAGTGCAATGCCCACAAAATCAAAATCAAATAGTCATTTATTCAAATTAGGCTGAGAATTAGCACTTTTCGAACGTCAAAATTACAAAAGACAGTCCCCCAAAAACGCCCGCCCTTCACCACTTCCTAGTGCTATCGCTGGGAAGAAGAAGTGGCGCAACAAACTCCCCAGCAGCACAGCTGTCTATTCAGTTAGAAAATACTTGATACTTGATCGTATACAATACTATGTAGGTGTTAAGTAATTAACATTACAAGGCACAGAACATAAAATTAAATCATTTGCCATATGTCAGCTAGCCACGCCAATATACCAACATATTGCATTAGGAACTTTAACTCGGTCTGAATAAAGTTTACTATACAGGGTTATTGGTAAAATACTAACAACCTTGCAGGACTGGATTACTAACATAAACAACAACTTTTATTCTATGACTTTTTACAAAACATAATACATTTACCAAAAACAAACCTTTAAGATTTCGTTGTTCTCTAACCCCGGCTCCCCTCCGCTGAATGTTGTACTAGACACGGCAGTTTGTTTACCTAACTAGCGCTTTCTTTTGCTTCGTAGAGTTTGTAACATAAAATCGAATATTTAAATTCGTTGAATTGAAATATTTTTATTTTTTGGAAGAAAGTCTGTTGAATTAATAAAATTCATAGAACAAAAGTTGTTGTTTATGATGTTAGTAATATAGTCTTGAGATAATGTTAATGTATTACCAATAACCCTTTATAATAACGAGCTCGAAAGTTTGGATTAAAGTTAGAACTCATTTTGTAATTTAATTCAATTTATTTATCTATCTATTTGTCGGAGAAGGTATGTCTGTCTCTCGTTAGCATCAGACATATTTTAATTACTGTGGGCGTACTATGGGTAGTGTTGGTTAACACAATAGAAAAACGATTTGCACTTCAAATCAGATTATAATTTACGAACAAGTTAGTCACACTAGCGAATCACGCACTATAGGTACACATTCAACGATACGGAATGCTGACAGTTTCTGAGCACATGTTGTTCGTACAATATCCAATGTTTCGATGATCCCGAGAGCTCTGCTGCACACCGTTCTTGTAGCTGTAGCTCTTCGTCCATCCCCACGAACTCAGGCTAGACTCTGTCTAGCGCCACAAGATGGCGCTAACGTTCCGAATAGTCAAACGAATGACCCCGACATATATATAAATCAATTGCTGTTCGTTTGAGTCGCTAAAACCAGAGAACGGCTGGGCCGATTTAGCTGACTTTGGTATTGAAATGTTTGTCGTAGTCCAGGGAAGGTTTAAACGGTGAGAAAATATGGAAAAATTGCGAGGAAGATAGTAAAAACAACAATTTCATTTTCCCATATAAACTGTTCTACCTACTTTCCTGTCAAACATTTGACGATCGTCCCTTCGTCGGTACGGTAGACTCGGATCCACTCGAATTGAAGCACGTATTCAATTAAGGGTTTTGAATAGTGTAAGAGTAGGGTAGGAGTAAGGTACGAGTAGGTTAGGAGTAGGGTAGAAGTAGGGTAGGAGTAGTGTAAGAGTAGGGTAGGAGTAAGGTACGAGTAGGTTAGGAGTAGGGTAAAAGTAGGGTAAGAGTAGGGTAGGAGTAGGGTAGGATCAGTGTAGGAGTAGGGTAGGGGGTAGGACACCACGCGAACGAAGTAGCGCCGGGCAGCTAGAAATAATTTATATGGCAAAACAACGTTTGCCGGGTCAGCTAGTTTCAGATAAATTACGAGTACAACCATTATAATCATCCATACATAATTTTGTTTTTAAATAATCTAATAAGAATAACACATGAAATACATAGACACAACAATAGAAACATTGGATCAGCCGATCGATTCTGTAAAAATCTCACCGTGAAAAGTTAGGTGAAGTGAGCTTAGAGTGAGCTGTCAATAGTGTCAATCCCTAGCGTTAGTTGGACTGAGAGCTCACTTCACCTAAGATTTCACGGTGAGATGGTTACAGAATCGCACTGCGGGATCGCACTACTCGTTCATGGAGTTTTGTCCAATGTTCCATGAAGGAGCAATCCACATTCATTCCCTCTGCAATAAGCTGCAGGAAGCTGTTGGGGCTGCCCCGTATGCGCATCAGAGACGCAATTCTTTTCCGATGTCTCACTTGAAAGCCATCCACTTGCGCGTCTGCAAACATACCTGAAGGCGAATGCTCGTAATTTAAAACGTTCAAAATCTAGTCGCAGTCTTATCTCGGCGACAAACAAATGTCAAAAACTTGTCAAAATGTAGGGAAATTAGGGGTATTTTTGACAGATTGAGACTGAGATCAGACTGTGAACGTTCTTAAAATTACGAGAATTACCCCTCAGATGCGCTACAAAAGCGTGGCGCAAATAAGTAATAAGTTGGGTTGGGGGCCAAACCGGAAAATTCATTCAATGCAACTTGTATCAAATTATTTATCCATCAATAAAATTGCTGCACGAGATCATTAATCTTTTTAACAAACTTTTCTTATTTTTTTAACTTTTTCTTTTTACTCAACTCAACAATTTTGTTTTATATTTTTTCAGCAGCCATTCAAGTTCTTTTTTATTAAACAGTTCATTGTATTACAGAGTGTAGAGGCTTCAGGGGAGAGTCTACAGCGTCTGGTGCTTGCGGCAGGAGCGCGGCGCGCCACGCTAGGCACCGCGCACCAAGACCTCAGAGAACCATTAAGAGACCATATAGCTGAGGTGAGAATACTGTGGCTGGTTGTAGCGAACTGTACATACCATTTTACATCTATTGTACAGCTACCCGGAACTGTCAAATTTTCCCAATCAACCTTGAACCTTAATGCTTTAGCGATAAAGTTGAAAATCTATTATAGAAATTTGACAGATTGTAGTAGCTTGATGTGCTGGCGTCTGCACCTATAACTTACAAATAAATATTTCTGATTTCTGTGTTACTGTAAATTTGAATCGCGATATATTCGCCAAAATGTAAACAAATATGAGTTTATGGAAAAATAACTTTGATTCCTCCACAATAAAGTTAAGTTTACGCTACAACTTCAAACATTTTTATAACTTTTACAATAGTGCTAGTCACTCTGAAATCAACTTAATTTTTATTAGAATAAAGTTGATATTTGTTTAACTAGAAATAACGTCAATTTGAAACATTTGAATTTAGGTATAATTATTCAGCCGAAAGATGTCCACTGCTAGAATTAGGCATCGCCACAACGATTTGCAAGTGAATCAAGGAAAACAACCTTGCTCGATTTTTTATATTATTGATAAAATATATTTGTTTATGTAAATTGAAACAAGTTAAAAAAAAAATACCTAAACTGCGTCCGCAGTTTGTTTGCCATAAATGTAAACAAATGCAAGTTTAAGGAAAACCAACTTTAATTCCTACAAAATAAAGTTCAATTTACGCTACAACTTCAAATATTTTACCAAAAACACTGAGGACAGGACTAATATTTATCTTCTGTCCTTTTCTTAATGAAATAGAAAGTAAAAGATGCACTGAAATTTAATTTAGTTTAGTTTGTGAATAAGAGAATCGGCGCCATTATAACTTTTTGAGTCCTGTTATCTATAAAAAAATTAATGAGAAATTAAATATACGAGTATATATCCATTCTCGTTACGAGAGTGTAAACTGAAAATTGAAAAATGGCTCCAAAACCTGACTTATGAGGAAACAGAGAGCCTCATACAAACTTAATTATATTCATATAACATCCTCTACATATACATATGCGCACCCTTCCCACACACAGACGGACGCACCTCCACACCCTCTCTCACATACACACCACCACATGTAGATATGCGCACCCTTCCCACACACAGACGGACGCACCTCCACACCCTCTCTCACATACACACCACCACATATACATATGCGCATCCGTCCCACACACAGACGGACGCACCTCCACACCCTCTCTCACATATACATATGCGCACACTTCCCACACAGACGGACGCACCTCCACACCCTTTCTCATATACACACTCCACATATACATATGCGCACCCTTCTCACACACAGACGGACGCACCTCCACACCCTTTCTCACATACACACCTCCACATATACATATGCGCACCCTTCCCATACACAGACGGACGCACCTCCACACCCTCTCTCACATACACATTCACTCACTAACACACACACACACCCTCTTATACTGCTAAAACTATTATTAGGTAACGAATGTGTAGTTCTACATAGTTTTATTATTATTAATGTTTATGTCTAATTTCTACCTATAAGTAAAACCAAATTTGTTGTTCTGGAACTCAGTGGTCTCGCTCCTGGGGTGGGCGCTAATATCTGCGACACAGTTACAAAACTAACGCAGTATTAACGTACACAAAAATTGTAGTATATTTTTGTTCCAATAAAATATTTTATTTTTATAAAACTTTGCTTCACACTAGGAATTACTCCTGTATCGTGGGTGCGTTTACAAACATTTAAACTCACATACACAAACAGCCAGACCCGGAACAACTACCTGTAGGCAATACAAATATTTGTTCCGTGCGGGAATCGAATCCGCGACACGCAGCGCAGCAGTCGATCGCTCAGCCACTGCGCCAACCGTGTCGTCATTTGTATTTGTATTGTATTTTTGGGCCACATTATGTATTCATCTTAGCAAACACACAGCAAATGGTGAATGAAGGGTGCGCGTTTCGATGGCTGTCTTTTGTAAATTCAAAAGAATAAATTATTGGTTTTTATAATCTTTATTTATTTATTTATTATAGGTTAACCAACAGCTTATGTATACAGCGTTTCTTAACAATAGGTAACAAAAATATTAGATCTATACAGTCGCCAATAATAGGTCAACCAACATTCAAAGTGAGTTACAACACATACTAACTTAAAATATTAAAAAATTTTAAACATTGAGAAATTACAGAACAATTAGGATAAAATTTACAAGTTACTAAATTAAAATAAAACGATTAAAAATAAAATTGTTATAAATTGAATAAAAATTAAATAACAATTGAATAAAATAAAAATTGAATTGAATTAACATAATCATTTATGAAAGAAATCTTATTATCATCTTTCACAGCTACGCGGCGAGCTAGAATCAAGCATATCCAGTATATGCGGGCAAGCTAAGGAACACGTGAATGGAGACGAGCTTATCCTGACATACGGGTCCAGTGCCATCGCAGAGCGGTTCCTCAGAGCGGCCGCGCACAGGAAGTACAAGCTGATACTGGCGGAGGGACCCGAGCAGAGCGAGGTAAGGAAATAATAGTAAGACCAATTATACTTCGAGATATACGCCCAGGGGGCCTACTCCGAAGTGTGAATGTTCGGATCGGACCGACACATGGCCGAACCGAATATTATTGAAAAATTCGAAAAAAGTTCGGATCGGCTCAGTTGGGTCGGGACCAGTGATAGGAATAGGTAGTGCCTATTTGCCTAAACTTCAAAGAACAGAGACAAGAAACGGAGACTTCCTTAGGACTAAATATTTTCCGGGATATCCCGGACTCCTTATACAAACATTGTGATTCATAGTATTAAGATCAACAAGTCATTTACAAAATGATCTCAAAAAAAAAAAATTCAGAAAATTTTATGGTTGTAACGACTGTGAATTTTACTTATTATGTTATGTCTAGTCGCAAATTTTAGGTAAATATAGACGAATTACTTATTCCAAATAACATATTTTTTTTAATGTATTTAAATGTGTTGTCCTGAATTTCCGGACAGATGTCCTGGAAAAAATTTAGTCCTAAGGAAGTCTCCGTTTCTTGTCTCTGTTCTTCGAAGTTTAGGCAAATAGGCACTACCTATTCCTATCACTGGTCGGGACCATAGTCAATATTCGAAAGAGTGTAGGATCGGATGTAATTACCCATATTAGCAAATAAACGATTTTGAATTTGAATTTTTTGAATTTGAACCGACCGAACCAAATAGTAACTTCGTAGCAGGAAACGGCCGAACAGTCGGCCGATACTACTTCGGAGTAGACCCCTTGAAGCCTAAAGAAGACGCATAGGCTGAAATATGGTGTACAGTAGCATAGAATATAACATACGTGGGGCGATTAATACTCCCAGAAGCGTCAAAAAGGGTAAGTTGCGCAGGCTGAGGTACGGTAGACTGAAGTAGAAGACTTTTCTCAAAGAGTTGTCTCGGCATGGGTCCATAGATTTACAATAAACTACCGAAATTTTTTAAAAATCATGACCAACATAAATCATTTTAAATCACAACTTAAAAAATTTTTGATTGAAAAGGCTTACTACTCTATCAATGAGTTTTCAAATGATATAAGCATAAAATAAAAAATGTCCGATCCACTTGTTATTCTATCTTGTTTACGACGTTACTTGTTTGAAACAGTTTTATTTAGTTTGTAGTTTTTTACACCTAATTTGTATGCCTTGCAAGGCAAAACATAGTGATACAACGCAAATTTTTATACCATGTACCATATTACCCATAAAAAAAAAAAAATGTTTATTTCAATAACTTACAATAGTTACATTTTTACTTTTAGGAATGACCCTTTAAGCAAAATAAATGCTTGTGTTAGGACATTCCGCCCTTCAACTACAGTACAGTGTTGTATTCGAGTTATTGAAAATGAAAATGAAAATGAAAGTACTTAGTAAAAAATAAGAAGACAAATCCTTCATTTTATAGGAGTCTAAATGAAACAAAACAAATCAAATTGGGTAATTTAAATGTGTGCGCTAGTGATTGTGTGTATGTTCGTGTGTGTGAATGCAGGGGTGTGTGTGAGAGTGTGTGTGTTATTTGTGTGAGTAAGAGGCTATGAAGTAAGTGTGGGTATGCGTGTATGAGTGAGGAGATGAGTGTATGAGTGAGGACCTATGTTCAACAAATAAAATACTTTGACTTTGACTTTAAGTAAAATATTAATTTATTTAATCAAGTAACAATGTTAACCATAAACAGTAGTAATCTGTCGGTACACTTGACTTATGCTAGTTAACAAATCAGGTAGATGTTGCAACCAGCACCCTTACTAAGTTATATACATAATTCTGTTTCCCAAAAAACAAACTGCAGGAGAACAAGCCTGTGTGTGTGTGAGTGTTGGTGTGTTATGGTGACTGTGTGTTTGTTTGTTACGGTGATGGTGTGTGTTGTGTCAATGCAGAATGTGTGTGTTATAAAGGAACAATTTGTCAAAATTGGGCGAATCATACCCTCCTGTCAGAACCGTAGCAATAGCAGCCTGAAAGCCGTGGCTGAGCGCCTGAGAGCTCCTGTACTAAGGCATCTCATGCGGAATCATTGTCCGCATGAAATGCCTCGTAAGTACATGACGCACATACTTACCTGGCATAGGGGATACCGTGATCAGCTAGGCGGTTCCCCCAGGGCGAGGCCTTCCCATTGCACTGCGGTTGGGTTGCCCCCTGCGATTATCCCTAATGTGGATAACTCGGATGCGTAATTTTTGGTAGTGGTCCCCACTACCGTTCGCGCCGTGCCCCTCTATTTTTCCGGGGTAGCGGGATCGTCCGAAAGGGTTACCGCTGCCCTGGAACATAAAGGGCTAAGGAAGGAACACGGGTGGGTTTTATTCAGTAAGAGTCTGACACTCCCTTCCGCTCCACCCAGAGCGGGAGGGGTCATTTGATGATTTCCCATCCGCAAAATAAAAGTATATGACTCACTAACTTTATTTTACTATTCAATCAATCAATTTATTTGTGAAACATAGGTGTTTACATAAATAGGTGCGCTATCTTTTGTCATATTATTAAGACATACAAATTTATAACTCAGATTAAATATAGATAGATTAAATATAGATACCCATATTGTGACTCCGAAAAAAAAAACTTGAGAGGTGTCAAGGGACACCCGGATGGAACGAAGTTCCTTTCGATTAATTAGTGAAGGAATTGTAATAAAATTTATTTTTTTTAAGTAAAAAAAAAAAAGTGTCGTTACAACTTTTGGTTTTAATTTTTCCGTCTAGCCCCCTTTCGCAACGCGCGTTAAGGAACTTCGTTCAAACAATAAAAAAAAATTAAATACATGAACAGAAAAGAGAAAAAAAAAACATGAAATACAATAAAATAAATAAATTAAATAGTCATAACACTTATTATCAAAGGGTTAAAATGCATTATTATAATAATTGGTCGTTCAAAAATTCGTGTACAGTATAATAACATTTATCAATTCGTAATTTAGTAAGAGCTTTTTTAAACTTATAAAATGTCATGTTTTTTATGTCATCAAGAATTTTATTAAATAGGTGCCATACCAAAAAAACTTTTTCGCGTCAATGCGGTCTTACATTTTTGATGATATAGTTTATTTACATATTAGCACGGAATGGAGACGTATTCTTAAATTTGTTACTAATCCTAGTGTACAAATTGTAGTATCTTAGGTGTGTACAGTCAGCAACAAAAGTCTATTAACACAAATTGATACAAAATGATGCGATACATTGGTTTTCTCTATTTCATGTAATAGCAAAGAGTTAATTATTCTTAAACTAGCTTCTGCCCGCGGCTTCGCCCGCGTGGATGTCGGAAATTATGCCACGGGAACGTGCTAACAGGATAAAATGTATGTGCTTCCCCAGGATGCCATCCATCTCGCGGGCCCTTTGTGGCTAATTACAATAGAAAATCAATTGTGTCTCATTAGTGGTGATTAAGAGGGTACCTATATGATATCTTTACCTAAGTACCTACCGAATTAAAAAAAAATAACCTACCTAAATAAACCTATTTCTGATGATAACTAATCTAAACTCAATAAATAAGCAAAATCTCGAAAAACTAATATCTATACGAATGACTAATCCTACCTAACAGTATTATAAAATAACCTACGGTCACTACGTACACTAACAAATATACTACCTATACTATAAAATTAAAATATATACCTACGACTTATAAAATTAAACCTTAATAACTGTAAAAACTAAAAGGAATAAAAAGGTCGCACAGATAATACTGCGGGTGACGTAACCTTCGACAAACTTATTATTTGCGGTTGGTACAGTAATCGGTCTAGGGATCGAACCGCAAAATTAAGTTTGTTTTTTATTGTATATACTTTTCCGGGATAAAAAGTACCCAGTGTGGTGCCCAGGATATTAAAGAATAATTATACCAAGTTTCATCGTAATCGAACCGGTAGTTTTTGCGTGATGCCTGAACAAACAGACAGACAGACAAAAATTTTTGTAATCACATTTTTGGGTTCGGTGTCGGTCTAGTAACACCCCCTGCCATTTATTTTTTTGATATTTTCAATGTACAGAATTTTCACTTCTACAGATTTATTATAAGTATAGATATTCTATTACTATATGTTTTTTAAGAATATTTTGCTCAATAATTAAGATTTAAACAACTAAAGTGTTAACCGACTTTTGTTGCTGACCGTACCAACAAAAATGGTTCCTATGTTGTCCCAAATAAAACAATTACAAAAATAACCTAGCAGTTTCTCTGAGCTACTGTAAAATCGCCTTCCCGATTTTTAGGGCCAACACTTTTTTTCACAAAATAGTTTGTAAAGATTGTAAGCGTTTTAATCATAAAATAGTTTGTAACGATTGTAAGCGTTTTAATCGTAAAAATAAGTATAACAGAATAGTACAAGCCCAAAAAACGGAAGAGGTTATGTCAAACTCAAATGACAGATTCTCAAATGACGTTATAATGACAGGTTGCATTTAGAAATCAGAATACATGCTAGCAGAACCAAGTTCTGTTGTGACCATTCGTACATACATTTCTGACTAACAAAACTTTAGGGCGCGTTCACATTTAACGTCCGTTTTACAGGTCCGTTAAAACGTGTATGTTATTAGCGTATGTAGTTGTATGAGCGAGTTCACATATAATACAGTATTCCGGATCCAGTAGAAAATACTGATCCGACAAAATAAGCAGCAATCCGTTTTACAGGTCCGCTTAAACGTATGTGTTATTAGCGTATGTAGTTGTATGAGCCAGTTCACACATAATACAGTATTACGGATCCAGTAGAAAATACCGATCCGACAAAATAAGCAGCAATCCGTTTTACAGGTCCGTTTAAACGTGTATGTTATTAGCGTATGTAGTTGTATGAGCGAGTTCACATATAATACAGTATTCCGGATCCAGTAGAAAATGCTGATCCGACAAAATAAGCAGCATTCCGTTTTACAGGTCCGTTTAAACGTATGTGTTATTAGCGTATGTAGTTGTATGAGCCAGTTCACACATAATACAGTATTTCGGATCCAGTATACTGATCCGATCTCTGAAAATCAGTCCTGTGTGAATACTATCTCCATTAGCGACGGATCCGTTAAAAAGGATCCTATAAATGCTGTGTGAATACTATCTCCAGTAGGGACGGATCCGTTAAAAAGGATCCTATGAATGCTGTGTGAATACTATCTCCAGTAGCGACGGATCCGTTAAAAAGGATCCTATAAATGCTGTGTGAATACTATCTCCAGTAGCGACGGAGCCGTTAAAAAGGATCCTATAAATGCTGTGTGAATACTATCTCCAGTAGCGACGGATCCGTTAAAAAGGATCCTATAAATGCTGTGTGAATACTATCTCCAGTAGCGACGGATCCGTTAAAAAGGATCCTATGAATGCTGTGTGAATACTATCTCCAGTAGCGACGGATCCGTTAAAAAGGATCCTATGAATGCTGTGTGAATACTATCTCCAGTAGCGACGGATCCGTTAAAAAGGATCCTATAAATGCTGTGTGAATACTATCTCCAGTAGCGACGGAGCCGTTAAAAAGGATCCTGTAAAAACGTACGTATATGTGAACGCGCCCTTACTGATAAGTGATATTATTAAAATTATGTTTGTATTTTCAGAGCCACGCGATGGCTAATCGTCTGAGCGCAGCCGGCGTTCCCGTCACTGTCATCAGCTCAGCGTCTATCTATGCCGTCATGTCCAGAGTTAACAAGGTAAGTTTAAAACATCACACTATTCCCTGAAGGAGCAAGCAGAGGTGGTATTCGCCCACATTTTACCAATCTATTTAATAAAAATCTCAAATTCATTTATTCACTGACAAACATCGCATTGCGTAAACCGTAGGGTCTAGAAGCATGAAATTTTGCACAAGAGTTTCTTGTACAGGATTCGAAAATGAGCGTTGAGAATTAACCTAAAGGGCTTTTAATGAAAGTTTGAATGGGAGTTTGTAATTTTTACCGATGGGAAATCTAATCGGCCACACGGTTTGTAGCTTGTAAGACCCATAATATAACAGAAGGCGATCTTGTTACACTATAATGGTGTACAGAGATCATAACCCTGGTAATTATTTTTATTTATTATATTTTTAATTATTTTTATTTATTATATTTTTAATTATTTTTATTTATTATATTTTTAATTATTTTTATTTATTATATTTTTAATTATTTTTATTTATTATAAAAAAAATAGACGACACGGTTGGCGCAGTGGCTGAGCGATCGACTGCTGCGCTGCGTGTCGCGGGTTCGATTCCCGCACGAAACAAATATTTGTATTGCCTACAGGTAGTTGTTCCGGGTCTGGCTGTTTGTGTATGTGAGTTTAAATGTTTGTAAACGCACCCACGGTACAGGAGTAATTCCTAGTGTGGGGCAACGTTTAAAAAGAAAATGCTGACGGAATGGTTTCATTGTTCAAAAGAAAATTTTAATGGAACGCCTCAGAGCGAGGTAACGCCGCATACGTCATGTTTTTTCGTGCGTGCAGCCGGCTCCATCGAATTATAAGACGTTGTCACGTCAAAAAAAGCTAATAAGTGCTTTTTAATTTGCTCTGCTAACAGCTAGCTATTCTGCATAGTAATCTGTAGATAACGTCTTGAGTAATGTATTTGTTACTTTTATTATAAGTTCTTATATTGTATGCTTACTATGTAAAATACTGCTGTTTGTTATTCCCACCAAAAAAAATAAAATCTCGACTCTAGGTGTTTATAAGATTTTTTCAATGAAAAGATAGGTTATATCACTTTGTAAGACCTGAGAATTGAACATAGAACCTCATGCGTAGCAGTCGCGCTTGCGACCACTACACCACTGAGGCAATCTTGTAGAGGCAGTACTATACAGGTTGGCAAGAACATTGGCGCACAAACTGCACGCAGCGTAGAAATTTTTCGTAGTTCATCAAAAAAAATGCTGTTTCATAGAAAAAACTTTTTAATAAAAAAATTAAATCGCCGAAAAAACTGAAAAGCAAAAAATAATAAACCTTTTTTATTTAACCTTAATAACTAAGTTCTTAAACTAATGTAAGTATACCTAAGTAATTTTGAGTCGGCGCCGTTTAAATTTAAGGCAATTTATTTAGTGATCTTTGTTTATTGATTGTTTGGCGCCGACTCAAAATTACTTAGGTTTACTGACATTAGTTTAAGAACTTAGTTATTAAGGTTAAATAAAAAAGGTTTGCAAATTATTTTTTGCTTTTCAGTTTTTTCGGCGGTTTAATTCTTTTTTTAGGGTTCCGTAGCCAAGTGGCAACGGAACCCTTATGGATTCGTCATGTCTGTCTGTCTGTCTGTCTGTCTGTCTGTCCGTCCGTATGTCACAGCCGCTTTTTTCCGAAACTATAAGAGCTATACTATTGAAACTTGGTAAGTAGATGTATTCTGTGAACCGCATTAAGATTTTCACACAAAAAAAGAAAAAAAACAATAAATTTTGGGGGTCCCCATACTTAGAACTGAAACTCAAAATTTTTTTTTTCATCAAACCCATACTTGTGGGATATCTATGGATAGGTCTTCAAAAATGATATTGAGGTTTCTAATATCATTTTTTTCTAAACTGAATAGTTTGCGCGAGAGACACTTCCAAAGTGGTAAAATGTGTGTGTCCCCCCCCCCCTGTAACTTCTAAAATAAGAGAATGATAAAACTAAAAAAAATATATGATGTACATTACCATATAAACTTCCACCGAAAATTGGTTTGAACGAGATCTAGTGAGTAGTTTTTTCTTTAATACGTCATAAATCGTAACGTAACGGAACCCTTCATGGGCGAGTCCGACTCGCACTTGGCCGGTTTTTTAAGTTTTTATGTTTATAGAAGTTCTAATAATAATACAATCTCTATCACAGAGGTGTTAAAGTTACATTAGTTGTACATTTTATGTTCCCATATGTTTATATCTTGCTCTATAATGTTTGCAGGTTGTAATAAGCGTGAAGGCGGCGATGGGCGGCGGCGCCGTGTTGGCGGGGGCGGGCTTGCACGCTGTCACGCAGGCAGCGAAACACTACTGTGTACCGGTAAGCAGTTAATATCCAAACTGGTTAATTTGGGGAGCAATGAAAGAGTGACCTGTCGAAATAGGCAATGGTTTAATGGTATTTGCGGTAAAGAACGCAAAAAAAGAAAAAGTAGGGGGAAATATGCGTCATATCCACACAAAACGGCCATCGCTCAGCATAATGCTACGGCCCTTTGCGGGACAGAACCCCATCGCTAGTCGGAGGAGTTAGACACACCTAGTACTTAATAAAAATTAAACCGCCGAAAAAACTGAAAAGCAAAAAATAATAAACGTTTTTTATTTAACCTTAAGGTGGATGCTCCAAGGTAGCCCGCGAAATTCGAATTTTCTTACGTTTTTTGCAATTTGCTGGTCAGTACTAAGTTGTGCGTTGATTAAAATATGATTCGCGGCCGTAACAAATATGTATTTACAGAATTATAATCATTAAAGTCAACCAACAACAAACACCAACAATCAACTGATTTTTTTTCACGATTTCAGGGTTGGTCCCGTAGTAAAAGTTGTTCATAATAATGAGTACAATGACTCCTTTTAAGGATTAAAACCATCGAAATTTAACGGTGTATATTATGACCCACAGGTATTAGCACTGGCTCCTCTATATAAACTGTCTCCGATACACGACGTGAGCCATTTTAACGCGCTCGCGGCTCCGTACACCACCCTGCCTTACGAGTAAGTATTTCACTTCATTTAGCACAAGCTACGCCCCGCGGTTTCACCTGCGTAAGTTTCGATCCCGTGGGAATATCAGGATAAAAAATTGTAGCGTCTTAATTTGACAGGACTAAACTATACATACATATTTTATCTTCTGTCCTTTTCTTAATGAAATAGAAAGAAAAAGATGCACTAAACTTAAATTTAGTTTAGTTTGTGAACAAGGGAATCGGCGCCATTGTGTATGTATGTTTGGTCATTTGAACGAGCCGGCTGAAGTAGATTTGAGCTTTTAACCAAACAAGGGAATGATGTCATATTTATTGAGAACTAGCTTCTGCCCGCGTGAAGCAACTTTCTTAATTTTTTTGTCCGTAAGAGCCTTCTACAAAATATTAGAAAACTTTAAAAGAAAGATGGATGAAATCGGTAAAGTCCTTCTCAAATTTAGGCGTGACCAAGGGAAATAGGGATTCATTTTTGTATAATACTAGCTTCTGCCCGCGATTTCGTCCGCGTAAAGCAACTTTCTTATTTTTTCTTTCCGTAAGAACCTTCTACAAAGTATTAGAAAACTTAAAAAAAAAGATGGATGAAATCGGTAAAGTCGCTCTCAAGTTATGGCGTGACCAAGGGAAATAGGGATTCATTTTTATATATACAGGGTCCAATTAAAATAGATGGACAAATTTTACCACAGCGCTCAGTACGTCTAACCAAAGATATCCAAGCAAAAAAAAAAACACTGATTAAAATGATAAATACCTGGCACTCTAGAATAAACACATCCATCCATTATGGGTAGGTACTTGCACTCGCGCCCCGCTGCGCGCATGCTCGTAAGTAGGTACACAGTCACTTCTGTTACATCCTTACATCATTCTGTATTTAACAAAGTGTTTTGGCATTGGGTAACCAGCATTTATAAGTGTATTTTTGTTGCTGATTATTTTAATTGTAAGTATCTAATGCGTTTTTCTTATATATTTTTTTACCATAGTCCTTATTTTTGTGGTCTGAATGATTTCTAAAAGTTTGTCTACCTATTTTAATGCGACCTTATATAGATAGTTTGCTATCATTTTCATTTGCAAAACTCTGAGATTGTTACTGAAGAAAATACGAAAAATGTAATCAGTAAAAGATCACAAAGATTTTGATTATACTGTTTCCAGACTTTAGAGTAATATTTATAAATACTGTTACGAGCTTCGGGTTCGTGACAATAAAAACTGCCGATAAAAATTACCAAAAGTTACACCACTTTAATTAAACAACACTTATAACAACTCAAACACACTAATTATAAAACACAATCGCTCTTAAGTCGCACTTGAAGATCGCTTTCGATGTATTCGCTTGTATCGTTGACCCAAGTCTGACTGTTCGCGGCTAGTCCGGCCTTATATAGTGCCGCAGGTAGTTCCAGAACCTTCTATTGTAGAAACATCTAGAATGTTCGAGTACATACCGGCCCCGACTGACCAGATGTCGATAGTTCTAGTATCGAAATTTCTAGAAGGATCTATTAGTTCTGTTACTCGATACTAGATGGCGCTAGTGGTAAATTAGTTCCGCTACTTAATACTAGAGGGCGCTAGTGGTAACTAATGTCACCATGTACCAGGTAAGAATTGTGGCGCGCAACAATACCTAATATAGTATCAACTTTGGGTCCTGCCGGATATTGGCCTACTATTCGGTATCCGACCAGAGAGTAGGTCGGATACTGGCTTGTTACCGAGTAGTCACACCATCTCTATTTATATGTATTGTGCTCTCAGTTAATAGCTAATTTTTGCTCCTCAGACGTCACGAGATAGCGACTGACAACATTCACGTGTACGCCCCGATGTACGACTTCGCGCCGCCTGACCACATCACCCTGTTCATCACCAATCTGTAAGTATCATCACCAGCTTTCCACAGACAAGGGTGCGCTTCGGGAATCATCGTCTACCTTCAGAAATACGAGAGAGAGAGAGAGAGCAAGATAAAAAATAATCAGAAAATATTTTGCTGAAAAAAAACTTAAAAATAACATACCTGCAATGCTAATAATCAGTGATAGGAATAGGTAGTGCCTATTTGCCTAAACTTCGAAGAACAGAGACAAGAAACGGAGACTTCCTTAGGACTAAATTTTTCCGTGACATCTATCCCGAAATTCGGGACAACACTTTTAAATACATTAAAAAAATATGTTATGGACACCAAAGATGTAGCATCACTATGCTTGACAGTATTTAAGTTCACTTTTATATTTGGACCAAAAATCAAATGCGGATGATGTCCTGTCTTGTACGTAATGGTCATCAAATATTAAAATAACCATTTTTTTTTTCTTTAACTACGTTTCATACACAATAATTATCTTAAAAACTCCACTCAAAAATGTCAAGTTCATACAAAAAATTTAGTCCTAAGGAAGTCTCCGTTTCTCGTCTCTGTTCTCCGAAGTTTAGGCAAATAGGCACTACCTATTCCTATCACTGCTAATAATATAGCCGAAGAGTTAGTTTGAAGGCGTTAATCTCTGGAACTACCAGTCGGATTTGAAAAAATATTTTTATACTAGCTGCGCCCCGCGGTTTTACCCGCATAAGTTTCCCGTGGGAATATCGGGATAAAAAGTATCCTATATGTTAATCCTGGTTATAAACCATCTTTGTGCCAAATTTCATCCAAATCCGCTCAGTAGTTTTTGCGTGAAAGAGTAACAAACATCCATCCATCCATCCATACAAACTTTCACGTATAATTATAATATTAGTAGGATATCCCATCCCCATTTAACATCACGCTTGGGCCCTTAGGAGCCGAGAAAATAGCAATGAGGTCAGGAAGAATGCTGAGCGAATACAAAGTAAAAAAAAAAAAAAAAATGATAAATAAATAAAAAAAGTCATAGCGCGAGCAAATGATGCGATGCGACGGGGTGGCTCAGAGGAGCTAGAAATTTCACGCGAACGAAGTCGAAAGCAAAAGCTAGTTTTATATGTACTGTACAGGGTGGCAGGGACATCGACGCGCAAACTGTAATCATGGATTCAGCACATGAGTTTAGACCCCATAGCGTCGAAACATTTCGTCGGTTATCAAAAAAAAATCTTCTGTTTCATAGTAAAGTGCAATACCTACACGGTCAAAATGTATGGAACAGCAATATTTTTTTTTAATAACCGACGAAAATTTCGACGCTATGGGGTCTAAACTCATGTGCTGAATCCATGGTCACAGTTTCCGCGTCGATGTCCCTGCCACCCTGTATACATCTCGCAGGTCAACCTAAATGGGAGGTTGTCGGCTGCTTAACCGGGTTATCCTATGGATGCCTTAATGAATTAAGGCCTCCAGCTAGGGCATAACACATCAACTAAGCGACTACACGCTAAGGGCACCCCCTGTGGGGTACGGAGCTCGGCTTAAGGAGTGCTGGACAGGCTTGATCAGATAAATTTTCTGGTATTTAAAAACAAACCATTTTTATATGTTTCAGTGGTGGCAGTTCTCCATCCTACATGTATCGTATGCTATCGGAACTCTACGATCTAAACGACTACGTGCTCTAGCTGACTTCGTGTGACTTCGGGCGACTTCGTCCAACATCGGGCGACTTCGTACTAATTTGTAAAACGATGCCCCACTGAGTTTTTCATTTTGGTACGTTGTTGTGCGAAATTGTGCGACTTCGTACGGACGGTATTCTGCGACCAAGTACGATTTCGGAGGAATAAACGACCACACTAGATATAATATAAGGTGTTAGATAATTTTACAAAAAATTTAAACTATACCCTGTCCAGTAGATTAACCATTTTTTGACAGCTGTCTTAGAACGTACATATTCCAGATTACGTAAAAGTTAACTTTAAAATGCTTAATAAAATAAATATATAAACTGCCTTATCTTATTGAATTATCTTATTTATGACTTCTTACAGACATTATAATACCGTACGTGTATCATTTTTGACAAAAAAAAAAAAAAATGGTTATGCATATTCCGTCTGTCAAAAAACGGCTTAGCTAACGGACAGAGTATAAATGATGAATTAAAAAATGCCTTTTAAGCCTTCTGAGGTTTCCAAGTCTTGTCCTCATAAATGAGGAACACCGCAAGAGAAACAAAATCAATGATTTATTTTAGTATTTAATTAAAATACAGGGTCTTTCAAAATGAATTGGCAAAACTTCACTGATGATGTTTTTTATTGATATTATAAATGCTGATTACCCATGATGTCTGGGCCCGTATTCCCGTAATTTAAAACGTTCAAAATCTAGTTGCAGTCTCATCTCGGCGACAAACAAATGTCATAAACTTGTCAAAATGTAGGGAAATTAGACATATTTTTGACAGATTGAGACTGAGATCAGACTGTGAATGTTCTTAAAATTACGAGAATCACCCCTCTGTTAAGTTTCGCCAATAAGTTAAAAAGCCCTTTGTAAGCGCCTCTGCCTTTTAAGTATTTGAATTGATAAAAAGGTCTTGAAATTATATCGGAAGAGAGAAAGATATTCTATGCCCTGCAGAGGGCCAGAGGACTTAACATCAATCCATCAACTCAGCGTGTCGCAGTCCATTGCTGGACATAGAACTTTCCCGGGCTGCGCCACGACGCGCCCTGTCCTCCGTCTTCCGCATCCAGTCTATCCCAGCTACTTAAGGCTGCTTTTCCACCAGAGATGTGCTATGCAAGAGATGTCAGCAAAAGCGACGGGGCCCCATAGGGCCGAAGCCTGCCAGGGTAGCGGGATCGTCCGAAAGGGTTACCGCTGCCCTGGAACATAAAGGGCTAAGGAAGGAACACGGGTGGGTTTTAGTCAGTAAGAGTCTGACACTCCCTTCCGCTCCACCCAGAGCGGGAGGAGTCATTTGATGATTTCCCATCCTCAAAAAAAAAAAAGATGTGCTATGCAGCTAAACTACGAAGATGTAATAGCTAAGCTGTGAAACTATGTGACCGTTTCCACTGATACGAAGCTATGTAGCGGTGCGAGTAACATGTGCTATGAAGATGCGCCGCAAAGTAGCTGCGCGAGGAAGATACGCAGCTCGAGCTATGCGATGTATCGATAGTAGGGAAGCGGCGAGGGCGGCACACAGCTACACCACTCGCGACCATCCATAGCACGCATCCATAGCACGCATCCATAGCACGCATCCATAGCACGCATCCATAGCACAGATCCATAGCACGCATCCATAGCACACATCCATAGCACACATCCATAGCACACATCCATAGCACACATCCATAGCACGCATTCATAGCATGCATCCATAGCACGCATCCATAGCACGCATCCATAGCACACATCCATAGCACACATCCATAGCACGCATCCTTCCATATAAAAAACATATCTTATTTGAATCCGTTTCCACCAGTGCTAAGCTATGTGCACCAATGAATATGATTGGTGGATATCAAACGCATCCATAGCAACGTAGCATAGCACATCTCTGGTGGAAAAGCATCCTTAAGGTCGTCGGTCCATATAACCCGTTGGTTATGCTAGCGTATAATAAATACGCGCATCCCCAAATACTTCGGACATGTCTCGAGGCGTAAGGGAGATCCTATATTTATTTATTTATTCCAGGCGACGCAGGCCCATAGATAAATACCTTAACCTAAACATACATATTTTTGGAACGAAGTTTCTTATCGCGCGTTGCGAAAGGGGGGCTAGACGGAAAAAATTAAGACCAAAAGTTGGAACGACACTTTTTGCTATAGTTGTAAGCCGTGCGGCGTGCGCGTGTTTCTCTGTCTGTCTCTCTCTCTCTCTCTCTCTTTTAGAAAGCAAGCCAGTTTTTTTTGTCTGTGTTTTTTTATTTGTTAATAATAAAAAAAAATATTATTATAACTTAAAAAAAAAAAAAAAATTACAATTCCTTCACTAATTAATCGAAAGGAACTTCGTTCCATCCGGATGTCCCTAGACACCTCTCAAGTTTTTTTTTTTGTTATAAAATAGAACTTTACTAGCTAGTTCTTGTGCTGTTCTGTGGTACTTGTCCGCGGAAGCGACGGAACACCACGTCCTGCGGCCAGAAGTCTTCCTCCTTGACGACGGGCAGATAGCAATTCGGTTCACGCACCACGAACGCCTTGAAGTTGACGTTGCGGTGCGACTCCAGGAACTGCACCCTCGGCGTGTACCTCATCTTCTGGCGCACGGACTCCATGATGTCCTCCGCCTTAGTGGTGTAGTGTAGACGGGAGATGTACACCGGTGTTCGGCTTTGCGGCACGCAAGCTGACTTCGGGCTCCATAGGAGCTTTGCCGCAACGGTTCTTGTTCGTTCGCGATCGGCGCTTCCTCCTTTGCACCTTCACGAACCATCATCAGCCCTATTCGGTGCCTTTTCTGGGGTAGAGCGCTTTGTCATGCAGGGTAGAGTGGAGGACACTGGATGTACTGACCAAATTAAATCCAGTCTGTCCCAGCCACTGTTTTGAGGTCGTCTGTCCATCTAGCTGGGAGGCGTCCCAAACTACGCTTGCTGCAAAGTTTCTTGTACATAAATTCCCCCAGCCTAGTATTTTCCCTAATATGTTGGGGTCGGCTTCCAGTATAACCGGATGCAGCTGAATACCAGTATTTTACATGGAGCGACTGCCTATCTGACCTCCACAACCCAGTTACTGAGTAACATCCCCCTTGGTAAGACTGGCTGTCAGACTAAAATATTTAAAATAAATGATTTGACTTTCGACTTTGATTCTTTCGGGCTTCTATCATCTCATGTAGGTACCTAAGGTAGAGAAAGGATGCGCATATATTTTATTTTGAATACTCAAATAATACCTAATTTCATTGATAGTAAAATTGTCTACCGCTAAAAAATTATTTCTTTTGTACATAATATTGTATAATATACGAATTTTATACAAAATTTTGTTTTTTTTTATTGACCTTATAAAATTTGAAGTCCGTAGTGGAACCAAGGTAACAAATTGCCAAACTTAAGTGGCAGTGGGCAGGGCACATTGCTTGCTGAACAGATAGCCGATGGTGCCCAAAGGTTCTGGAGTGGCGACCGTGTACCGGAAAACCTCGGATGCCTTGGAACCTCCCACAAGGTAGACCGAGGACCTGAAGACCAATTCCCATAATTACTCGTAGAAACGATCAAAATTAAGTCGCAATCTTATCTCAGCACAATCAATGTCAAAAATGTAGAGATTTTAAAGGTATTGACAGATTGAGAATGAGATCAGACTGTGAACGTTCTTGAAGTTACGAGAAATACCCCTCTGGTAGTCCCCGCAGAAAGCCAATGGATGCGAGAAGCACAGAACCGGTCGAAGTGGCGGTGCTTTAGGGAGGCCTACGTCCAGGGGCTGCAGTCTCGACATTCATAGCGAACGCTTTACGACCGAATTCGGTCGCAAAGTCCTGTCACTCCATACATTACACCTGTCAATCCGGGACTTTGCGACCGAATTCGGTCGTAAAGCGATCGCTATGATTGTCGAGACTGCAGCCCTAGCACCTGACGTCTTTCGGTTGCAATGATGGTGAAGAGTTTGAAGACGAATTTTTCGCGTCCTGTCTAATCATTGTCTATGAGGAGCAACCTGGACAGTCAGCCCCACTACTACCTTGCTGAATGCATAATCAGCTCATAATGTTCCCTGCCGGGACACAGACCTCTCTGTGAGAGGGAGAGGGCTGTAATTCTACACGCGGGCCTAGTGCGGGTTGTTAGATGTCACATGTCTTCGAATTTTTGGTTCTACGACATGCCGGTTTTCTCACGATGTTTTCCTTTGCCGTTTTGAGAGTACTGCTTGACTGGCTAGTGTTTTACCATGGCATGAGCTATCCACGTGGTATTACGGCCCACCCACAGAGGCCTATGTCGCATCAGTGGGAACTATACAGGGTGGCAGGGACCTCGACGCGGAAACTGTAAATATAAATTTAGCACATGATTCTAGGTTTCATAGGAAATTGCAATACCTACGCGGTCAAAATGTATAGTTTTTTTTTTTTTAAGTGAAAACTTTAGCCGCGTTGTGCACTTTTGTTGTGATGGGTAAAACAATGTTAAACTCGCGTCAGGACACGTGACCTGATCGAAAATTCGTAAGACGGAGGGAGAGTAGACCACATTCCAAAATATATCAAAAATGCACACAACGTTAATATTCAAGTTTTTGAAGTGAAAACTTCTTTAGGGGCGTTGTGCAATTTTTTCACTTCTGCTGGCACTCCCGGAGTGCAACCCGTTGATTTTTTAATAACGTTGAGCGATTTTTGGCCATGTTGGCTCTGCAACCCTCGTTATATCGTCACACCACCTTCGCCGTGGTCTGCCTCGGGCGAAGTCCTTCAGGCGTTCAGTTAGCGACGATCCGGGTGCATTCGCGCTTTTATAAATTATTTATTAGCCATTAATGTCCCACAGCTGGGCATAGCTTTCCATACTCTCTGTCCAGAGCTGCCAAAGACCAATTTTTATTAAGGCATTGACTTCCACCGCGGTCACCGGTGCCCGCCATCAATAGATTTTCTATGTGTCTGTTGTCTGGTAGTCAACGTGTTAAGGAGTCCAGCTCATCCCGTCTCTGTCTTCCCCTGCCGCGGTGTCGTTAGCCACCCATTGGTTCGTATCCATCTAGCTTACCTACCTACTTATTTTTTTTTTTTTTAGATATTACGTGTAAGTAAAAGTTATTCTGATGTCCTATTTAAAAAATGATGAATTTTTCCATGTTATATTTTAGTTTTTAAATAGTTATAATTTTGTTATTTATAGAATAAACAATTTCATGCATGTGAAGTCTGTCGATCACTAATTCTAGGTATTGATCTGCAAAACATGGTATTTAATATGACTCCCGTCTCATCCCTCAGAGAGATAATCCCCTATTCATTATAGTTCCCTTGCTAAAAACTGCGGCGGTTGCTGGTTCTTGTAGGTATGTCCCATTTTCGTAGGAATGTCATGTCAAACGACGCCACGCAGCGTCGCTATCGCCCGCTTCTATTATCTAGGTTTAAATCATTTATTCTCATAAAGACAAAAACGCCACTCACATGAGAACAGACAAGATACATTCAGTAAAACTTATTTTAGGTAACCGTCACCAAAGTATATGTATAGTATTATAATTATTCTATACTCATTCAGCAGTTCAACTCTCAACCATTTAAGAACATTGGCGGACTTTAGTCAAGGCTGCAGTTTTCAATTATGTGTTTGGATAGCCGAGATTTAAAACTGCTGAGAGAGCTAACATTTTTTATGTAAGTGGGTAGATTATTAAATAGTTGTGCTCCTTCATATGTAATATTTTTTCTTGCGTAGTTAGTGCGTATTCTTGGCAAAACAAGTAGACTTGGTCGACCTTCAAAGAATAACTATAATTAAACGTTACGTTAGTTATAAATTAAGTAATTAGGCAGCTCGACCGATTTAGATAAAACTATCAACACGCGAGCGAATGGGGAAATCATTAGCACCATTTTGTCGTCGAAAAAGGAGATGCATACTTTTATTAAAAGCGGGCAGAAGAGGATATTTTTATTCGTGACCTATTAGGTTGAAACTGATAGCCTAGCCAATATATTTTTCTTATTTAAATCCATTAAATATGGAAATCACCGTATGTAGAAGTAGACTGTTCGGTGACAAAATGTAAGAAAAACACCAAAAGTGTAATGGCTATGCCCGTTATACCAGCCCCCATTCCGCTTCTGTTGCAAAATAAGACGAAATTAAGTGAAAGTTGGTCTCGCTGTTGTGTCATCACGAAAATAGCATCGCTGCATGGGACATGGTAGGCGCCATCGTGAACTAAACACGCACGCCGCGCCCCAAACAGCACCCGAATAACACCAACTCGCTCGCTCCCATTGGTGGAAAAGAGATGCCAACACGTGGCCACTCGTTGCTAACTTCACACTGCACTATGTGCGTCATGTTGGCTGCATTATAATAACAATGGGCGGGGTCTTAGGTGATAGCAGCGCTGTACCGCTTTACGATAACAGTGGTCTAGCAAGTATAGCGTCAGTTACGCTGAATGCAGCGCCACAAATGAGCTGAGGCACGAGTTGTGTAAACTTTTTTTAATGAGGCTTACGTATCGGTCGTCCGGACTGGGCGCATAGAGCTACAATATCTCAGATTTTTTCTTGAAACTGTCTGGTTTTTGTCGTTCCTAAGTTCTATTTCTTTAAAGAAAAACTACTTTGTGTTAATAGTGTGCGTTTTGCGAGATTGTGGTATGCGCCAGTGCGTGACGACCAAGGCGAGATCACCAAGCCTGATTCACATTAATTATGTGAACGGTGACGAACCATTTTAAGTGCGCGATAACACGCCCGTTGTTCTCGGACATCCAGGACATTTTATTATTAGCTTGCGAAGAACTCTAGTACGCTGCATGTGTGCCGCTAATATAAAATCAATACCGAGTGAACTGTTAATCCTCACCGTGCTTTGAACTGAATTCTCTTTCAGCAATACATTGCTTGTCGTTAAATATTAATATCAAACCGTGTCATTTACTATAAACAGACCTCATTGTAACAAAAAAATATTTTTTAACAAAATGCAAAACTTCGCGGTCGTTTTTGAATTTAGTGCGTGGTGCGTCCACTAGGCAGCGCTGCTCACATAAAGACTTCGTGCGCTTGCGTGAGCTCAGTTCGCGCGAGGTTCGCGTCGTTGCAGTAGGTTCCAAAACAAGACCGTGGGGCTCCGTGGAATCCTAAAAATAATAAATTCAAATAATCTCCGTGCTTTGTAAAAGTGTCGCAGTGCAGTGTGTCAGTGTTGTGTTGTTTTGTGGTAGTGACGCGGAGCGGAGCACGCGGCTCCGCTGTGTCGGCGCGGATCGATAAAACGAGGTGCTATGGCGCAGAGGATATGAGCCAGGGGGGCTCTAGAAGGCCCTATTCGCGCGGGGGCCCGCGCTGGCACCCGCGCTACAAAGACTACTGGGACTACGAACAGAACTATAGGTACCTATACTTTGTACACAGCATATTGTTTGCGTGCTGACCATTTGTCAAGTGTCACGTTCCTAAGCCCAACAGGCGTTTGTACGTGCTCGTGTGTCTTTGAAACGTGACGAATGCACTTGGGACTGCAGTCTGTAGCGACAACCACACGTCCGTCGACACTTGGAGCGTCCGCGCGGTATTTGTACACAAAACAGCAATGAAACTTGTTGGTTTACGTAACGGCGATTGTGACGTAAACTTTCAAGCCTTGTTTTTCCATGAGTGACAAATAGTCTGACAAAAACTGTTTCTACAATATTTTTCAGCCTACTATTGAACATTTCACGAAACTGCAACGTGTCATAGAGCTTCGTAAAAGAGTTGGAAGTTGTTCAAAATCGATAGTGGCGTTCTTGGGTTTCTCTATTTCATAATGTAGTACATTTTATATTCTTCTAACTTGCATTAAGTTTCTCATGATGTCCTGTTTCAGTTTTATCTTTTTTCTAATTAGAAATTACTCACACAGGATACTGGATATACAAATTAAACAACACTTTTAATGGTGAAAAAAAAACTTGTTTACGTAATTTTTTTTTTCATTCTGATAGTAATTGGAAATTCGGCCAGAGGGTTGTCAATTCCTTTAAAAATAAAGATTATGTTCCGCAGAAGCAAATATGCATAAGAACTGATTTTTCCAAAACCAGATAATTTTATTGGAGGAATAACTTTGAATTTTTGACAGTTCTTACATACTAAATCTGTCAGACGTCAATTTTATTCCACAAATAAAAATTATCTGTCGACTGAAAAATAAGCCCAAAATAAACAAAATACTTGAAAAGCAAAATATTTTCAAACAAATTCAGAATATGTTCTTATAACAACATTCATCATAATTATGGGAATTTTCAATAGTAAAAAGTTTTATTCAACATGTTCCCAAACAAAAACTCCAAAGCATTTATTTCAATTAAACCATTTACAGGCGTCTGATTTGTCAAGGAGTCAAATTGTCAAGTCAGATATATGAAGTTTATTAGATTTCCTTCCCAAAGCGTAGTAAGTAATATCGCCAAAATGTATATCTGACCACCGTAAGGACTATTCCTGCTTGCAGTGCATATTATTTGTCAACCTAAAAAGGATCCTCTTTTGTTTTACCTAGGGACGTGCATGGGATTATGTTTGCAAAATGGTTAGATATTTGGCGATAGTACCTATGGAGAAGAATGGGCAAGAAACTCTATGGACATTCCTTTAACCCAGATACTGAGACTATTTTTCCAGGAAAGCCAGGAAAAGGTGTCCTTTGAAAAGGCCTGTCATAATATGTGTCATATGAATGTTGTGCGTATGGGTTTTTGGGTCTTTCAAAAGACCCGTCGCAGTATCCGCTCCGTAGCAACTGGACAGATTCTCAGCTGGACAGAGTACAGTCGTGAAATACTTGGTTAATGTGAAAAAAAGATCTTTTATTTCTGAAACAATCTGCGCAATCAGTATGTATTTAAGATTTTAAGTACATAACAGATTCCAAGGAGGCTGTTTCCTCCGAGTACATAAAAGATAATTTCAGAGAAGACTATAATTATATGCGCCGTAATTTTATAATGTTGGCAACACAACTTCTTAATACAGTTTTTTTATTTTTTTTATTATAGCATTTGTGCTATGATTTCAAAGAAATTATGTGTGTAGCAATTTTTAATGCAATTTAGTCATAATTTTTTTAGAAAATAAATTCTCTTATCCTTTTTATTGCAAAGTTCTAAGTAGGTAAAATAGTTTCGGAAAAACTTTATCTCTAGCATTTGTTGTATCATCATCTGCCTAGCCTTTTCCCAACTTGGTTGGGGTCAGCTTCCAGTCTAACTGGATGCAGCTGAACATTTTACATGAAGCGACTGCCTATCTGACCTCCACAACCCAGTCGCTGGGTAATATGATACCCCTTGGTAAGACCGGTTGTCAGTCTTTCAGGCTACAGACGACCCCTAACGACTGTCAAAGACCCACGTATGACAGCCGGGACCAACGGCTTAACGTGCTTTCCGAGGCACGGAGTAATCTTGGTATGTGAAGATGGTCACCCATCCACAGACCAACCGCGGCAAGCGTAGCTTAACCTGACCGATCGACCCGTGCGGCTGTTATTACTTAGCCACAAGCCCCTCGTAGCATTTGCTATATCACTCACACTTAAAATAAAAATAGCCTGTCTCTCTCCTCTTCACCAACTATCCATATCAGAATATATGTTTTTCTGTTTGTCTATTAGGGCTTTAAGTACTTTCAGAACTTCTGAATATGTTTTAAACATTATTTAAAAAAAAAAGTTACATGACGAGCCCAGAAGATCAATTTTCGTTAAAAATCTAGTCTCAATATCATATCAGCAACAATCATTGTCAAAAATGTTGGGAAGTTAGAGGAATTTTTGACAGATTGAGACTGATATCGGACTGTGAACATTCTTAAAATTACGAGAATTGCCCCTCTGAGCCCTAATAGCGTAACACACTTTCAATCACATCTGAATCATCGGAATCTGAACTTATAATTATAAGAATTGTCCATCTGAAGTTAATAAAGCTCGCCAAGATACTTTTGCATTTGTCGCATAGTTTATAAATATCCATATTAGTCAACAATTTAATTTTCATAATCTACTATCTTCATTTTGCCCGAGGCTATTTGTAGTTGGCGCAGCACATTTTCCCCATCCATTCTCCCCTGTCAACCGTTACACTATCATTCCCTTCTCTTGCATATCATTCCTCACATAATCCATAGTTTCTATGGCCTTATCAGCATAGTTTAATAATATCCACCAACACATTCGCAAACAATATAATTATCTATCAAATGAGTCATCATAGATTAATGATTATCCGCACTTAAACAGTCAGCCCACGTGCCCGTCATGGTATTGCAAACGGTGATGCAGTGATGACTTGATGGTATTGCACAAAGTTAGACAATGCTGCCGATTCCCTTGTTCACAAACTAAACTAAATTTAAGTTCAGTGCATCTTTTTCTTTCTATTTCATTAAGAAAAGAACAGAAGATAAATATTAGTTTAGTCCTGTCAAATTAAGATACTTCATAGACAGTTTAGACGTGATTAAAAAATTGGCTACTAAAAGTACGTAAATTTACGTCAGGCGCTGATTAATTTGACTGGACTAAACTAATATTTATCTTCTGTCCTTTTCTTAACGATATAGAAAGAAAAAGATGCACTGAACTTAAATTTAGTTTAGATTGTGAACGAGGGAATCGGCGCCATTTTCTTTTAATGAGGAACTTGAGGAACAAGAGTTTGTCATGGAAAATACTGTGACTGCAGCATGAGAGCACAGTTCGGAAATAATTTTATTGGATTATTCCAATAAGAAATTTACAGAAAGTAGCTTCCTTCAGTCTGGATTTGTGCCTATTCATTGCATTGAGGGGCTTGTGGCTAAGTAAACAGCCGCACGGGTCGATCGATCAGATTAAGCTACTCTTGCTGCGGTTGGTCTGTGTATTGGTGACCATCTTTACATACCGAGACCTCTCCGTGCCTCAGAAAGCATATTAAGCCGTTTGTCCCTGCTGTCATTCGTGGATCTTTGACAGTCGTTACGGGTCGTCAGAAACCAGAAAATCGGACAACCAGCCTTACCAAGGGGTAACGTATTACCCGGTAACAGGGTTATGGAGGTCAGATAGGCTGTCGCCATGTAAAATACTGCTGCTGTTAGACTGATTACTGGTTAGACTGGAGGCCGACCCCAACATAGTTGGGAAAAGGCCAGGCGATGATAATTGCAACATACTTTGGACTTGAAATAAACTGGCGAAATCTGGGTGTGTTTATACACCGCTGCCTACGGTTTCTGGGTAGGCAGGCTTGATAATATGTTATATTACTATTATTATATTATATTACTATAAATAAATAAATTAATAGTTAGCTAGATAACCTTATAAAGCCATATTTTCGTGCCTATTAATATAATCGCGTTTAACTTGGTATCGCATCAAAATGAATTCATCCTTCCCGTTCGGTAACAGTCGTGTTGTTATGAGTTATGATGATGCCTTTGGCAGTGTTTACGCACCAGTTAGAATTTGAAACAATTTTTCATTTAAAAAAGTAAAAAAAAAAAGTATCTTTATTAAACTTCAGTTGTACACAAAACAATTAGGTACCGTATCTATACACTATGCAGCGTTACAACAAAGGAAAAGTGATTTCGATGAACTCTGGCACCCAAGATTTAACTTGTGTTTAGGGTGCCAAGTTGTATGAGTTTGGTATAGAATGGAATGAATTAGTTGGGAGACAAGAGAGTTACATTCGGAAAGTGCTTCGAAGATTCGTAAAACGTAATGTTTCCGAAATACGTTCAAAGTTGATCACGTGACTCAATCATCAACTTTGAACGTTAATATCTACGTAAACATGACACTTTACGGGGTTTGGTCTTAAGTTTTCTGTTTACATTGATGTCAGCTATCGATTTATATGAAGTCTATTCAAACTTATGTTTCAAATTCATTTTATTTCAAGTTAAACAAATATCAATTTTATTTTAATGTTTATTAAGTTGATTTCAAAGTGACTAACACTATTCAAAAAGTTTTAAAATTGTTTGAAGTTGTAACGTAAACTGAACTTTATTGTGTAGGATTTAAATTAATTTTGCCACAAACTCATAGAGTTTACATTTTCAGCAAATAAATCGCGAATGCAGATTATGTGTCATGCGTGGCCGCCATTTTCAAATGGCGCGACAGTGGTATGCCAGGTTCCGTAATAAAAATCTTCAAATCCCTTTAGAATTGGATTTTATTTATTTAATATTTTCGCACACAAAAACGTACAAAGGCGCCTTAAAAGCTGCCTTAAGGATTCTCTACCAGTCAACCAAAGGTGGTGAGGAGTTCAAGGAGCAGGAGAAAAATATATGATCCAAAGTACCCTCTGCATAAAACAGGTCGTCACTCTCTGTTGCTATACCGACCGTCCTCTAGCCGCGTATGTAAATATCACGAGGTATGAATAATTACGGCTAAGGTGACCCTGGGGATCTACTCCGAAGTATTATCGGCCGAATGTTCGGCCGTTTCCTGCTACGAAGATCCTACACTCCTTCGAATATTGACTAAGGTCCCGACCCAACTGAGCCGATCCGAACGTTTTTTCGCATTTTGCAATAATATTCGGTTCGGCCATGTGTCGGTCCGCTCCGAACATTCGCACTTTGCACTTCGGAGTAGGCCCCCTGGTTCGTAGTGCGGTCGCGTCTACACGGTGATACCCACAAATCGTGATAAAGATACGTAGATTTTACGCAAAAAAATGTTACGTAGAATCGTTATATTATTGGGTAGGAAGTGGGTGGGATCGGGCGAAGTGTTGGGTTTTTCATCTGGAATTCCTTAGTAGCAATCTGTATTTGTGCCTAGTTATGGCAGTAAGCTCGTCCCATGGGACTTTAAACATTACTGGAACATAACATCACCACTGCTCTCGAAACGGTGAAGGAAAACATCGTGAGGAAGCCGGCATGTCCTAGAACCAAAATCAAAAGTCATTTATTCAAATTAGGCTGAGAATCAGCACTTTTCGAACGTCAAACTTACAAAAGACAGTCCCCCAAAAACGCCCGCCCTTCACCACTTCCTAGTGCCATCGCTGGGAAGAAGAAGTGTCGCAACAAACTCTCCAGCAGCACAGCTGTCTGTTCAGTTAGAACCAAAAATTCGGAAGACATGTGACATCTACCAACTGGTCACAGAGAGGAAGCGTGTGTCCCAGCAGTGGGGACAGTACCAGGCTGATCATGATGTTGATGAACGTAATAACAGAAAATGAGCAATTTTGAACATAACTAAATTATCATCATCTGCCTTTTCCCAACTATGTTGGGGTCGGCTACCAGTCTAACCGGATTCAGCTTAATACCAGTATTTTACATGGAGCGACTGCCTATCTGACCTCCACAACCCAGTTACTGGGTAATACGATACCCCTTGGTAAGACTGGTTGTCAGACTTTCGGGCTTCTGACTACCTGTAACGACTGTCAAAGATCTACGAATGATAGCCGGGACCAACGGCTTAACGTGCTTTCCGAGGCACGGAGGGGTCTCGGTATGTAAAGATGGTCACCCATCCACAGACCAACCGCGGCAAGCGTAGCTTAACCTGATCGATCGACCTGTGCGGCTGTTATTTTTTAGCCACGGGCCCCTCTACATAACATAATTAAATTATAAAGAGGTAAAATGTTTTTTGTTTTGTTTGTATTTAGGGGGTAATCTCTCGAACTACCAGTCGGATTTGAAAAATTATTTTTGTATTTAATAGCTCAATTCTTGAGGAAGGCTATTTAGCATCACGCTATGTCCTTAGGAGTAAAACGAAAAAAAGTCAGAAAGAACGCTAAGTGATAGCGCGGTCAGGTGATGCGATGCGACGCACCCCGTCGCAACCCATCACTGACGGGGGAACATGAAATTTCACGCGGACGAATTTGTATCAGACTAGTGATGTATTCTACATAAATTATAAACGTGAAAGTTTGTATGGATGGATGGATGTTTGTTACTCTTTCATGCAAAAACTACTGAACGGATTTGGATGAAATTTGGCACACAGATGGTTTATAACTAGGATTAACATATAGGGTACTTTTTATCCTGATATTCCCACAGGATCGAAACTTATGCGGGTGAAACAGCGGGGCGCAGTTTGTATTACATATACTAAACATAGATGATACATTATATCGTTAGTATCGTCGCTCTTAATAGACCCCTCTTTCAACTTATTACGCGCTAACCTCATGATCATGAGTACACCGACATTTCCGCCCACTCACAATGTATCGTATTCGCTATCAAACTTCTTGTAACTGATATCAACGGTTCGAAATAGACAAGACTGCATCAACAAGATAGGTGTACACTATGTCGCTTCGCATGTTCGTGTCGCTCCCTCTCACAGAGAGCAGGCCTGTGTCCCAGCAGTGGGAACATTGTAGGCAGGTTATGTTATTGTCCTACTAATATTATAAACGTGAAAGTTTGTATGTATGGATGGCTGTTTGTTACTCTTTCACGCAAAGACTACTGGACGGATTTGGATGAAATTTGGCACACAGATGGTTTATAACCAGGATTAACATATAGGATACTTTTTATCCCGATGTTCCCACGGGATCGAAACTTATGCGGGTGAAACCGCGGGGCGCAGCTAGTGTTATGTATGTCGCATCGCATAGCTCAGAATGGTTAGCAACGCCGCGCCCTCGTTGACTCGAGGCCCCATTTTTCCGGGTAACTAATGATACGAACACGAATTATTTTGTTCAGAAGAAAATATTTTATTTCACATAGCAATGAATAAACAAAAGAAAAAAAAACTTGAGAGGTGTCAAGGGACACCCGGATGGAACGAAGTTCCTTTCGATTAATTAGTGAAGGAATTGTAATAAATTTTTTTTTTTTTTTAAGTTATAAATTATTTATTATGTACAAAAAACCTGTATACACTCAACAAAAATAATCGTCGCGACACCCACACTGTTCAATGCGAAATAGAAAGACGAAACGAAAATAACTGGCTTGCTTTCTATAAGAGAGAGAGAGAGAGACAGACAGAGAAACACGCGCACGCCGCACGGCTTACAACTATAGCAAAAAGTGTCGTTCCAACTTTTGGTCTTAATTTTTTCCGTCTAGCCCCCTTTCGCAACGCGCGATAAGGAACTTCGTTCCAAAAACAAAATACGAGCAGATCTATAACCACGAGCACAAAACAGAAATAGTCGACAGCTGCACGTCATGACTGTGACAAGAAGGCTTCCAGCATGATGCTGTGCAGCTGTGCTATAGGGGACCCAAAGAACAGCGCTGATTTCCAGTGATTACCCGAAAAGGACGTACGGAAACCATGTCAGGTTGAATGACTCGTACTATAGGTAATAAAATAAACAGTATGTACAGACGCCAGCACATCAAGTTACTACAATCTGTCAATTTTCTTTAATAGATTTTCAACTTTATAGCTAATTTTTTAAGGTTCAAGATTGATTGAGAAAATTTGTCACTTTCGGGTAGCTTGACCTGCTGGCGTCTGTAAATAATAAAAGCAACTACATAAACTAACCGCTGGTGGTGGTGGTTTCCTATGGAGAAGAGCCGGCGTGAATGACAACTCCACAAACTGTTCGAAGAAGATAGAATTTGTGGCAATTCGATGCCCCTGAGAGAATGGACCGTAGGTCTCAGTTGGCTTCTGAAAATCTGCGTCATCAAATGCCTGAAAATCGAAGCTAATAGATTAACTGTAGAATATTGATCCGCGGTAATGACCTGCCCTACTAAGACCCATTTTTAGGGTTCCGTAGCCAAATGGCAAAAACGGAACCCTTATGGATTCGTCATGTCTGTCTGTCGGTCCGTCCGTATGTCACAGCCACTTTTTTCCGAAACTATAAGAACTATACTGTTGAAACTTGGTAAGTAGATGCATTCTGTGAACCGCATTAAGATTTTCATACAAAAATACAAAAAAAAACAATAAATTTTGAGGGTTCCCCATACTTAGAACTGAAACTCAAAAAAATTTTTTCATCAAACCCATTCGTGGATAGGTCTTCAAAAATGATATTGAGGTTTCTATATCATTTTTTTCTAAACTGAATAGTTTGCGCGAGAGACACTTCCAAAGTGGTAAAATGTGTCGTCGTCGTCCCCTGTAACTTCTAAAATAAGAGAATGATAAAACAAAAAATATATATATATGCTGTACATTACCATGTAAACTTCCACCGAAAATTGGTTTGAACGAGATCTAGTTAGTAGTTTTGTTTTAATACGTCATAAATCGTAAACCGCAATTTCCCTTTCATTCAATCAACTCAACGGAACCCTTCACGGGCGAGTCCGACTCGCACTTGGTCGCTTTTTTTAAGGTAACCAAAGGGAAGCACAAGATACAAGAACATTCGGTGTAGCCTTTTTCCAACTATATTGGGTTTGGCTCCCAGTCTAACCAGATGCAATTGATTACCAGTATCTTACATGAAACGACTGCCTATCTTACCTCCACATCCAGTTACTGGGTAACACGATACCCCTTGGTAGGACTGGTTGTCACACTTTCGGGCTTCTGACTACCCGTAACGACTGTCAAAGATCTACGAATGAGAGCCGGGACCGAGCTTAACGTGCTTTCCGACGCACGGAGGGGTCTCGATCTCGATATGTTTTGAATGGTCACCCATTCACGGACCGACCTCGGCAAGCATAGCTTAACTTTAGTCCGACCCGTGCCGCTGTTATTATTTACGTATTGTAACGTCTCTAAAACTATCGGTTTTGCTCGACAGTCGTTTCATGGACACATTTGAAATTGAGGTGACTGGATCGACCCTAATGCAGACAAAGATCCCAGCAGACAAGGCTAGGCGAGTGATAAGTGCTACAGGAATCCACACATAGCACGCACAAAGGGTTCACATGTGTGCGTATCCTGCGAGGGTGTTTGAGTGCGTGCGCGCAGGTAGCTACCGACCTTCGAGTTCAATGCTCCGCCGCCCTAAAATACACACGGATGTCGCGACGCCGGGGAAGGGGAGAGGGGGCATGCAATGTACAAAAAGTGCGCACAGGTGGCGTGGAGATGTGTTGGCGGCCATTTTTTGTTGCTATATGGGTAGTACGGGTTCTAGGACCAGGATGTTTCTTGGGACAGATGAACAGCTTCTAATAATTGAGGGTTCTTTTAAAGTCCCTGGAGCGTACAAAGGTTGTGAAATGTATGGAGTTGGCCATTTTTTGTGGCACTGTCTGTGCGTAGGGTACTAGGGTCAGCATGTTTTAAAGACAAATGAACAGCTTGCCATTTGGGAACCTTCAATGTTCCCTTGAGGATATAAATGTTCGGAGTCCAGCGGGATAATTACGTAACACACTACAGTAGTGATGGCTTTAATTTTGACAGTTTGTAGCGGTATCTACAACGCCACATGCGAACAACGCGTCATACTGACGTCACGCGAATCCTGCATCTCACAAGCAGAGTTTACCGCGCACTTAGCATAGATACAATTTCCCAACATCAATCGTTGGGCAATTGCCCGCCAGACACAACACCCGTCTGGTCGGAGGATCCTCCCTTTTCTATGGAGGTTGAGTGAACTTTACACCCTGTTCCTCATGCCTCTAAACTGGTGACCCCGACGTGATGAACGTCAGCGCAGCCTTCCTGCAAACACTTCAGCGTGACGTCATCATCATCACTCCCGCAAGCTTCAGCGGCGAGTCACCCAGCCAGCCAGCATCCACGGCTTCGACGGGTATCCTGACCACCAGCATGCAGCGTCCGCGCATACCTGGTCATCACCCTCAGCCTCATCAACCTTGGCACAGCACACTGCACCTTCGGCCGGTCAACAAGCAGAGCACCCTCTCCTGGTCGACGCAGCAGCCAGCCTCAACCCGGCGCTGTACGACATCCGACGCACTGGAGTATAACGCAGCGCCACCCCGACTCACTGGGGACATCTCCGCAGACAGTTCCGACTCACCGTGAACTATGCGACAACCGGTTCCGACTCACTGGTACCTCAGCTGGCCTGGCAAAGCGTCGCAAGATACAAGACTCAGCCCACTATCGACCTCCGGTCTCCGGAGGGGAGTGATGTAGCGGTATCTACAACGCCACATGCGAACAACGCGTCATACTGACGTCACGCGAATCCTGCATCTCACAAGCAGAGTTTACCGCGCACTTAGCATAGATACAATTTCCCAACATCAATCGTTGGGCAATTGCCCGCCAGACACAACACCCGTCTGGTCGGAGGATCCTCCCTTTTCTATGGAGGTTGAGTGAACTTTACACCCTGTTCCTCATGCCTCTAAAAGTTCAACAACGTTAATTGCGCTATTTACATTGTCGAGCAGACAAATTCGAACATGAAGCAATGGGTTATCTCAATCATATTGAAGGATATTGGTAATATCCTTCATTATGTTTTTTGTATGAATTCGCTACATGGCCTCACAAGGGAAATAAGGGTGTCTCACAGTCGTCCCCTCTATAACATAACTCGCGAAATGTGGATGTAGTTTTTTTTTTTTTTTATTAGCCACTAATGTCCTACTACTGGGCAAAAGCCCCCCTACGTGTTGTGTAGTTTATATTACAAGTAATTCACCGCTGCTCAGCCCTGCGAGGGATAGGGCGTGATATATTTCGCGACATGTACCGCTACATGTTGGCGTTACGGTTCAACCTCTGCCAACGCTTCCGATTACACAGAAACTAAATACGAGGAAAAAGGATTTTTGTATGGCTATTCAAATTTTGTAAAATCCCGCCCCCAAAGGAGATAAAATTGTCAAAATCTGGAGTTTGGTTCCTCCGAAAACAACGGAACTGACTGACTCTTTATCCTACTAATATTATAAACGCGAAAGTTTGTAAGGATGGATGGATGGATGTATGTTTGTTACTCTCTCACGCAAAAACTACTGAACGGATTTGGATGAAATTTGGCACACAGATAGTTTATAACCAGGATTAACGCATAGGATACTTTTTATTCCGATATTCCCAAGGAATCGAAACTTATGCGGGTAAAACCGCGGGGCGCTGCGCTGTTATAAAATACTCGTTAATAATAACAACTATTTAAAGCATCAGATTGTTACTAATCAGGAAAATATGTGTTGTTTTAAAATAACCATACCATTATCTGCCGAGTCTTTTCCCAACTTAGTTAGGGTCGACATCCAGTCTAACTGGATGCATGCAGCTGAATACGAGTATTTTACAAGGAGCGTCTGCCTATCTGACCTCCATAACCCAGTTACTGGGTAACTAGTTGTCATACTTTCAGGCTTCTGACTATCCGTAACGAAGATGTACGTCAAAGATGTACATGACAGCTGGGCTGAAGGTGCTTTCCGAGACATGGACGGGTCTCAATATTATGTAATGTACGGTCACCCATCCACGAACCGACCGTGGCAAGCGTAGCTTAACTTTCAACCCATGCGGCTGTTATTTCTTAGCCATGAGTCCCTCTAAAATCGACTCCAAGAAGATTATAAAGGTGTCCGTCTGTCTACCTAAAAAAAAATGGCGATCACCAAGCCATGCATACTAATGCAATATACCTTCAACTCTCAAAGCATCTCATGATAATAAACTATATCCTAACAGAAAAGGACCAACTTCAGTCTCCTTGTAAGTATTTTTCAACAAAACATACACTCCAACCTTATTAGAACGACATAAAATTGATACTCGCTTAACAAGAACTCGCGACAAAAAATGCCAGGCGTGCTCGCGACAAAAAGACGCGACCCCACTCCCCGCAGCCTTCCTACCCCCGAGGTGATTTGTATGAAGGTTGAAAATAATAGCCGGTTCAACAATAGGTTCTAAAATTTTTAGGTTTTGTACCTGGCCTTTATGTAGGTACAGTTTTTGTGAACCTCGAAAACTTTTCTCGTATAAGACTTCTTACAAATGTAAATTCTTTTGTTGTTCTTGACAAAAGAGTTTTCAAGTAAAAGTTTTGCGTTTCGTAAGGAGTTGGTTGTTTATTTTCTTCACGTGACCAGAGGGCTGACCTGTTTCTTGGCCAAAGAATTAGCATCGCCATACAGCGTGGCAATGCTGCCAGCCTTTTAGGCACTGTCCCTGTTGACAGCGATGCGGACGAATTTTTTGATGCCCTATGCTTATTTTTTCACATGTACATATTATTATTTTAAATGTTAGCTTATATAATGTAACATAATAAATGCTTGGTTGAATAATTATACTGAATAGCATTGAATTTGTAGAGAAATTAAGGGAAAACATTGCTATGTTTTGTATTTTTGTGTTCAATGTAAAAGGCGTTTTGTTGATAAATACGATTTCGTCCGCGTGAAATTATCGCCCGCCCGCGCTGACTCTGTCTTCTGACCTATTTTTCTTTTTGCTCGGCTCCTTAAGGTCGTAGCGTGATGTTAAATACTCTATAGCCTTCCTCAAAAATTGGACTGACAAATGCAAAAAGTTTTTTTTTTTAAATCCCACTGGCTGTTCCAGAGATTAGCGTGTTCAAAAAAACAAACTCTTCAGCATTATGTTCATTTATTTAGACATTTTTAAATGAAAAACAAAAAAAATATACTTTTAATGAATCATCATCTGCCTAGCCTTTTCCCAACTATGTTGGGGTCGGCTTCCAGTCTAACCGGATGCAGCTGAATACCAGTATTTTACATGGAGCGACTGCCTATCTGACCTCCACAACCCCAGTTACTGGGTAATACGATACCCCTTGGTAAGACTGGTTGTCAGACTTTCGGGCTTCTGACTACCCGTAACGACTGTCAAAGATCCACGAATGACAGCCGGGACCAACGGCTTAACGCGCTTTCCGAGGCACGGAGGGGTCTCGGTATGTAAAGATGGTCACCCATAGAATAGAATAGAATAGAATACAATACTCTTTATTGTACACCATACAAATTACAGAACATAAATCCACACCCAACCAACAACTCCAACCAACCAAGACCAACCAAGACTGGTTGTCAGACTTTCGGGCTTCTGACTACCCATATCCGTATCCAGATCCGAAATATCATATCCATAACATCTCTAATAAATAGCCTTTATCCTTCCTCAAGAATTGGTCTATCAAATGCAAACAACAATTTTTCAAATCCCATTCCAGAGATTAACGCGTTCAAACAAAGTCTTCAACTTTATTATATTTATTGATTGATATTGATGCATTAATAAAACATTCAACAATACACATAGTCTTGTAGTATTTAAAATGATAACAAGGCAGAGATATGCAACACAAACGCCGGAGTTCAACAATCATTGTGCGTTGTTGACCTCCGCTAGATAAACGTGCTGGAGAAATGTAAACTGTGCTGTTGGCAGTTAGGTTCACTGGTGAGTATGGATGGAGATGCATAGGGTATGACCACAGATTACTGTGTGAACTCCACGTCACTTTTCCCTAAAGGTTCATTAGAAAACCAGCGTCAGACAGCATGTCTCTGACATTAATACTGAAATGAACCTTTTTGGCGCAGCCGTGAGGCACACACTATTGTTGTCTGAAACATTATTATTTATTTTTATTAATTTTGTATTTTGTGTTTCACGAACTGTGTCCAAATAAACTTTTTTTTCTTTCTTCTTTCTTAAATAGTTACTACGTAACAGATACTTTTTCCAATACCTACTGCTATAATAGCCTACTCCGTCGCGTCAGCAACCGCTGCATGCTAAAATGTGCCTAAATTCTCAAGCGTACAGTTGAAAATTGAACAACGTGCGTGCGCTTCGCTTGCGAAAACCGCATTGAATTTGGTCCGCAGGCGGCCCGAGACCGCTCGGCCGGGCGTAAATTATAGTGCGCAAGTACACGGAGTGACGGAGGCCTGGTATGACTTCGATCGCAAGCTGAATGAAAACACACTCAATCAGTGGTGAATTGGTGATGGCCGCGATTTACGAGTCGTAGGTCGTAGGTTGGAACCCAAACAGACGCTTTACTTTGAGTAAATTATTTCATCACCACTGCTCTCAAAACGGTGAAGGCCTGCCATCCTGTATAGTTCCCACTGCTGCGACATAGGCCTCTGTGGGTGGGCCGTAATACCACGTGGATAGCTCATGCCATGGTAAAACACTAGCCAGTCAACAGTGCTCTCAAAACGGTGAAGGAAAACATCGTGAGGAAACCGGCAAGTCCTAGAACCAAAAATTCGAAGACACGTGACATCTACCAACCCGCACCGGGTAGTGCTTTAGCTGGGAAGAAGTGGCGCAACAAACTCCCTAGCAGCACAGCTGTCCGTTCGGCTCTTTAGTCAACTGAGGCCGCTTGAACTTATCCCGCGGGATGAGTTGACCTAATGAATGTTTTGAATCGGGTAACTGATCCCACTGATACAAGTACAGACAAAAAAAAAGTGTTAGATATTAGATTTACGAATGCGAGTTGGTTTGATAGTAATAATCACGTGAGGACACTTTCTTTAGTATTGATTTTACCATAACTATCGATATGCAAACACCATAACGCATGATTATTAATGATTCATGGGCACCAGATTTGAAGTTTTGGCAGTAGAGGTGAAATCAAACCAGAATATTTACAACAATTTTTGTTATTTAAGAAAGCAGCAGGATGACTAAAAATCTCTTCATTTCTAGCCCAACCTAAAAAATATAAAATGCTGACAATATGGGTACAGCTTCCTAAAGTTCTCCGGCCGTGCAAACATGAAGAATAATGTTCTTTACCTTGTTACCTGACAAAAAAATGACCACATACGAGCTGTTATTTCAATTAATAAGAAGTCAACTACCAGAGTGGCATCACAGTTGATTTTGAAGTTCCAGCTATACTAGCAATCAGAAGGAACTTTCCAAATGTGAAAATAACAGGTTGCTATTTCCACTTCAATCGCAGTCTCTGGCGTAAAGCTAAGGTGTATGCAAAACACAGAAGCAGTGCATATAAAACTTTGTGCGGCCTTGTCTCCTTTTGTAGGTAACCGTTAGGTTAGGTTAGGTATTAGAATACTGCCCCTTCAAATTGTGACACTACTTATTTACATTTAGTTTCTGTTTATTAATCAAACGACAGATTTTTTAATATATCAGTATAACCAAGGCATTTTTTAATTTTTTCCCCAAAGAATTTTGTTCACGTGTGTACATATTTATATATAAATAATAATCTTTTTTTTAAAGTGGGATCAGTTGACAAAGGAAAAATAATAAAATTAATTATTTAGTCAACTCATCCCGCGGGATAAGTTCGAGCGGCCTCAGTTGACTAAAGAGCCGTCCGTTCAGTCGGAGAACTTGATTCTATGCATACAATCTGTTTCTCAAAATAAAGTATTTAAAATATTGAGCGGCGTAGTTTCGAGCGGCGCGGCGTGAGGTCACGCATCAATTATGCAGGCTCTGGCCACTGCCGGGTCTCCGTAGCCTCGGAAACAACGAAACTTATCGTTATTAGCTCGCTCATACGAGGAGAGGTTCTCGCCTCGGATAGGATTGTTAAAAACGAGGACATGTTTGAACATGAACAGAAAAAACAAAACAATAGCGTTTCTTAAAAAAAAAACTGGTCAAGTGCTAGTCGGACTCGCGCACCAAGGGTTCCGTACAAATTTGTAGGTATCTAACTACACGGTTTTCGGATATTTTTCTTTACTTGTGCTCTATGTCATTGCTTCTTGCTAAATTTCATGATTCAAAATATGCGGCATAAACGGAACATAAACGCCCGTATCTTTTGATTGCGTTGATATTAATTTCAACTTGATTTCCTGAGAAAAAGAGGCTTGACAGACGGACAACGAAGTATCTTACAAAGGGTTCCGTTTTTTCATTTTGAGGTTCAGACGCCAGCAGGTCAAGCTACCCGAAACTGTGAAATTTTCCCAATCAACCTTGAACCTATGTGAAGAACCTTAATGATTTAGCGATAAAGTTGGAAATCTATTAAAGCAATTTGACAGATTGTAGTAGCTCCATGTGCTGGCGTCTGTACGGAACCCTAAAAACATATTTCGAATGACAGTTCGGGAAAATAGCCGGAAGGAAACGTCTCGTTATCTCGTATATGTATGACAGAGTCGTAGGCAGTTCCTTTTTTATCGCTCGAGTCATCATCTACCCAGATGATGACTCGAGCGAGCCTTTTCCCAACTATGTTGGGGTCGGCTTCCAGTCTAACCGGATGCAGCTGAACACCAGTATTTTACATACATGGAGCGACTGCCTATCTGACCCCCACAACCCAGTTACTGGGTATTACGATACAACTTGGTAAGACTGGTTGTCAGACTTTCGGGCCTTCTGACTACCCTTAACGACTGTCAAAGATTCACAAATGACAGCCGGGACCAACGGCTTATCACGGAGGGGTCTCGGTATGTAAAGATGGTCCCATCCACAGACCAACCGCGGCAAGCGTATCTTAACTTGATCGATCGATCTGTGCGGCTGTTATTACTTGGTCACAAGCTCCTCTTTCTCGCTCGAGCTCGCTATAAATCGCCTAGCGAGTCTCGCCTTCGAGACTGACATTTTCGCCGCTTGACCGGCGAGAAACCTCCTTGTGTTAATGAGTCTGATCGTGCACAAACGTGCCGATTACCCGAGTTCGAAGCGGTAAGGTCAACAGTTATTTTATTGATCGTATAAACTGTTGTGTGAGGTTTTCGGATATCATAATATCACGCCATTATATTCCTAGTAAGGGAGGCAGAGTTGTAGAACATTTCGCTAGTTATGTTTATATCTATAATAAAATTTTATTTTTGTTTCAAATTGACGTTATTTCAAGTTAAGCAAATATCAACTTTATTTTAATGGTGATTAAGTTGATTTCAGAGTGACTAGCGCTATTGAAAACGTTGTAATTTTTTTTTTTTAAGTTATAGCGTAAAGTGATCTTTATTGTGTAGGAATTAAAGTTATTTTGCCTGACTGCTGCGCGTGGAGTCCCTCGATGCGGGGTTCAAGCAAAGCTTTATTGTATTTTACACAAGGAAGTTTGTAGTAGCAGCTTGGGGTCTGATTTGTGCCCGGGTAAAAAATTACAATAGACCCTTCCTTATCTGGCGAAATGTGGGAGTACTAACCTTTTTTTGCCTAGTTCCCCTTGGGGACTTAGGCTGAGGCTACCTACATTAGGCCGCGACGCGACCTGCGACACATGAGCGATTAAAACAAATAAATGAATGCTCACGTATATGGCTACACCGTACTTCAAATATTACTAGCGATCTTTGATTTCTTTCTGCGATAGGAACAACATTACTGTAATCACGGCATCGGCTACATCAACGTACCAGCGAAATTGAAGCGAATTTATTAGATAATTTCTCACTTGCACGACTAGTTCAATAGTGCTACTAAATATGCGTGTGGCTACATTATGCGTATAGGATGATATATTGATCGCATTGTACTGTAGCCACGTCATCGCCGAATATACGCCGGATTTTCGCTTATAATGTAGCCATACCATGTTTATCTCATTTCGCTCTTCCAGTCGCATCGCAAATCGCTGCCTACTGTAGCCTCAGCCTTACAGGCGTTGTTTTGTTGTCTCGTCAAAAACCCTCACACAGCCACGCCATTTAATTCCATATGAACGCCATGTATCACAGGACACGGCGCGATTGTGTAATGCTAGGCTCTCTGGGTTATACATATACATATATATGCTCTTGTGCTATCAACAGTGTTGCCAGACCTACTATTTTAACAGTACGATTTTTGTAGCCTTCCTCAAGAACTGAGCTATCAAAATGCAAAAATATTTTTTTAAAGCGGAGTGGTATTTCCTGAGGTTAGCGCGTTTAAACAAAGTTTTATTATGAGTGGATTTCGACTGCTTCTTGTACACACGGCTACACGTCAAGCTATACAAAACCAGTTTGTCTTGGCCTCAATTTATATGATATTTTCTCAAAATGAACGGTCAGCTAATACTGGTTTTGCATAGCTAGATGTGTAGCCGTGTGTACAGACGCCAGCACATCAAGCTACTACAATCTGTCAAATTTCTTTAGTAGATTTTCAACTTTATCGTTAAAGCATTTAGGTTCAAGGTTGATTAAGAAAATTTGACAGTTTCGGGTAGCTTGACCTGCTGGCGTCTGTACTTTAGGCGCTATCTGTCAAAACTTCCAAAATGCTTGTTTCCTTGTGGGTAGAAACAAGGTCTAATGATACTGGTGTCTAACCCAAAAAAAAAATGTGCTGAAGGTATGTATGCCTTTAAGAATTTTAAAACTATTTATCTCATGCTAAATAGTAGAATTACTGTTTTTTTTTTAGAGTACCGTACCTCGAAAGGAAAAAACGGAACCCTTGTAGGATCACTTTGTTGTCGATCCGTCTGTCTGTCTGTCAAGACCCTTTTTCTCAGGAACGCGTGAAGGTATCAAGCTGGAATTTATATCAAATACTCAGGTCTACTGACCCTAGCTGTGAAAAAATCAAACTTCTAACGCCGTTTATGCCGCAAATTTTCAACCCACGCAAGGGAATCAAAACCTACAGGGTACTTCCCGTGAACTCAGAATCTTGAAATTTGGTACGAAGCAATGTCTTATAGCACAGATAAAGGAAAAAATGTACCGTAAATTTTTAGTTGCATACCTACCTACAAATTTGTACGGAACCTTCGGTGCGCGAGTCCGACTCGCACTTGACCAGTTTTTTTGCTACTAAAATAGTAGCAAAAAAAAAAACGCAGGTTTATTGTTTTTTAGTTTGGTGGCGTTGGCAACACTGGCTTCAAAAATAAGCTATGTGCACCAATATGTGTTGTGTGACGCAGTGCAGGGCACACATTTGTTTCGTTCACAGTCGTGTTATCTCGCTCAGATTAAACCGTTGGACGTGGTCGTTGCTCCATTAGCATGTGACCCATGAAATGTGGAAACAGAAGTCCCACTTAAACCAAAGGAATGGAGGTTTCCGTTCTAAAAGGCAAAAAACACCGAAAATTACACGTTTCTTGTATGTTGAACCCTTTTAGTTTTTGTATGGATACTCCTTTATTTATTACTAGCTGGGCCCCGCGGTTTCACCCGCATAAGTTTCGCTCCCGTGGGTTTTGTCGGGATAAAAAGTATCCTATGTGTTAATCCTGTTTATAAACTATCTGTGTGCCAAATTTCAGCCAAATCCGTTCAGTAGTTTTTGCGTGAAAGAGTAACAAACATCCATCCATCCATCCATACAAACTTTCTCGTGTATAATATTAGTAGGATTTGTTGTTATAGCGGCAATAGATATACACACTCTGAAAATTTCAGCTTTCTGCCTATTACGGTTCATGAGATACAGACCACTGACAGTCAGACGGACATACGGCAATTTAAAGCCTGCTCTACACTACTCGCGAAGTTGCCTCGACGAAGTACTCGTCGAAGTTGATCGAAGTCCGAAGTATGTGACTACACACTCGTGCAACCTCGCGAGGGACACTTCGCGAGTCCTTTGACTCGGGCGCATAAACCGACGACTCGAAGTCGCCCGATGCGAGCCGAGGTTGCACGAAGCGAAGCGAAGTGCCCTTCTACACTATCGTATTCGCTCAACTTCGACCAACTTCGCGAGTAGTGTAGAGCAGGCTTTAAACTGGAGCCGAGTATATGCGTTTCAGCGCCGAATACGTGATTCACCGTCGCCGACCAACTGGAGCCGAGTATACTCGGTTCAGCGTCGCCGACCCGAGCGTGACGGTTCATTTTCGTTCAGAAAAAGCGCAAAATGTGCCTAAATAAGATTTCCCTTCAATATTTACAGTTACAGTTTTCTCCTTTCTTTTCATATTTTTACTGTACTTCAGTCTTTTTATATTCTAAAGAAAGAAAAGAAAGAAAAATATTTTATTCTGCACAAACAAAACGCACAATTACAGATAAAAAAAAAATAAAAAGACTCGTACTCAAGCACAAAAAATGTTGACACTTGTCTATTGCTTGATGTCAACGCCAGGGACCAATGACAACTCACATTAACTGACATTGACAATACGACAAGACATTGGCAGATGGCCATAAAACAATAACAATAAAATAATCATAACAAAAACATAAATGCTAATTTATTGCAATAACTAGTATAACTACTTTTGTAACAAAACAAACAACAATCAAGCCGTGCGTCGCATCTGTGCAAGAACAGAGGGGCAATTATCGTAATTTTAAGAACGTTCACTGTCTGATCTCAGTCTCTATCTGTCAAATAAGCCTCAAATTTCCCTACATTTGACATGTTTTTGACATTTGTTTGTCGCTGAGATGAGACTGTGACTAGATTTTGAACGTTTTAAATTACGATAATTGGCCTTCAGGTCGTTGCTCAGCAAAAATGCCGTGACTTCGGACGAATCTATCGTCAACAGCGCTGATTTTCAGCAACTACCCCTCGAATGACGTAATGACGTCCCACCATGTGACATACTAAAGCGGGTAAGTCTAACTTTCCGCTGAAATAAGCCATATTCTAACTGAACATAGTGTGTGCTATAAATAAAATAAAGAATAATATCTATACATATTCATGCGTAAAAACGAATACATAAACTAAAACCATAATACAAAACATAATTATTAAAAAAACTTGAGAGGTGTCAAGGGACACCCGGATGGAACGAAGTTCCTTTCGATTAATTAGTGAAGGAATTGTAATAAAGCTTTATTTTTTTTTAAATTATAATAATATTTTTTTATTATTAACAAATAAAAAAAAAACAGAGACATAAAAAAAACAGGCTTGCTTTCTATAAGAGAGAGAGAGAGACAGACCGAGAAACACGCGCACGTCGCACGGCTTACAACTATAGTAAAAAGTGTCGTTACAACTTTTGGTCTTAATTTTTTCCGTCTAGCCCCCTTTCGCAACGCGCGTTAAGCAACTTCCTTCCAACAACAATGTTAACAGTTAAATAAGCAACAACTGTACGTTGTGTACAGTGTGGTGTGTTTTTCTATTCACATAAATTCTATCTTAGCAGTTATAAATTCAATACTCCGTAAATAAGCAAAGAAGCCTGCTTTATAAATTCTCGTCTTAACATAACCTGTTAGCGTTAAAGGACACCAAAGGCGACACCGTTCTAAGGATTTCAATAATACGTTTATTATCCTTTTATTTAATTGGAGTTATAGAATGACGTAAAGTAACACACACGATGGACAAAAAATTTGCACGCCTCGCAGAGTTTTTGTTGTGTTGTAGATTCGAGCTCACAAAAAGTCAGAAAGCGTTAGGCTGTACCAAGACGCAGGTAAAGTTTTTGTACGGAATGCGTACGCATCCGTAACTTTACGGATACGGTACGCATTCCATACAAAATCTTTGTTTCTCTATGGACAAAAGCTGAACAGACCTGAATAAGTGTGGTTAGTCCGTAAAGCGGACCCTTAATGTACAAATATTGAAAACTAGCTGCGCCCGGCGGTTTCACCCGCATAAGTTTCGATCCCGTGGGAACATCGGGATAAAAAGTATTCTATATGTTAATCCTGGTTATAAACCATCTGTGTGCCAAAGGGGTTTGAGTAACTTTGTATGGACTTGTGGCGTCATTTTTTTTTTCAGCGGCCACCAATAATTTTCATGTTACTTTGTTCTGCTGTGTTAAGTACACATATATGTTCAATTATTTTTATCCTAAGTGATATCGAAGCTGAGATATTTGCATTTGAAAATTTTAAAAATGTAGTTTCTATAATTACTTTAATTACCGGCCTGCGTGAAAAAAATCTTAGTTATGTTTTTTGAAGATTGATATTAGATATTGGCTTTACTGTTTCACGACCGTCTGTCAATGTGACGTTAGTATTGGGCCTTAGGAAATAATAAAAACACATCATTATACTTTATTGCATTTATTACATGACATGTAAAAACACATTTATTAACTTTCTTCGTCCATTTCGTTCTCAATGTCATGTCGAATAATGGTATCTAAAAATTGTGCCGGCGGAGTCAGATTATTTTGATATCTGCCCCATCCCATGTACCATATAATGGACATTACATGCGAACAGCAGCCTAAGGTCCGTTTCCCGATTATACATGAGCAATAGTGGCCCAATATTGCATCCAGCCCTTGTGCATCTTGCCCTTCCAGTCTTTCTACGAGAATATACACGTAATATGTCCGTCTAGATGAATGTCTGGATTGGATCCTGCCTCTAAGAAGCCACGGATCAATCCAGTTATAGGTTTCCGCCGAAAAATCATTAATATTGGGCTCTCTGCATACTTCAATCACATATGAACCGTCACTTTTTACATGTTCTCCGTAGTAGCTACGAGCTTGTTGTACTTGATACGTTCCAAGTGCATAGAGAATTAAATCATCTTCACTTAAAATAGGAAAGTCATCCAGCCCAGGAACTTCAGCATTCATAGATTCAAAATCAGCCTTTCTTCTGTTCAGATTATTCGCAATGATATACTCGCCTGGTTGATTCCGTGGACTATGGTGAGGTATACGATTGATTATTTCCTGTGTTAGCCTATGATCAGTCAGTGGTACCCCAAACGCATTTAATAATGCTGCAGCTATTCTTCTTTCTTCAAATAGATGACTTGCAGCTACATTAAAATTCTGAGACCGAAGCTGACGGAACTGATTTTTTAATGTGCCATTAATTCAATTTATTAATTAATAATATTCAATTTATTTTATTTAGAATTCTTAAAAAAATACGGCAGAAACATAAAAGAGTGCAATAACATATTATAATAATTTCTTCGATTTCAATTACCAATACAAAACCAAATATCTCCGTTCCGATATGGTTTAGAGAAATGTGTCCATAATAGCTTTTGATCGCTTTATTCTGTTCTTTCATAATATCTAAGTTTCATTACTGGCCGCTCAACTTCAAAACGACGCCAACTTTACCCAAACCCCTTTCAGCTAAATCCGTTCAGTAGTCTTTGCGTGAAAGAGTAACAAACATCCATCCATCCATCCATACAAACTTTCACGTTTATAATATTAGTAGGACAATAAATAACATAACTTGCCTACAATGTCCCCACTGCTGGGACACAAGCCTGCTCTCTGTGAGAGGGAGCGACACGAACATGCGAAGCGACATAGTTTACACCTATCTTGTTGATACAATCTTGTCTATTTCGAACCGTTGATATCAGTTACAAGAAGTTTGATAGCGAATACGATACATTGTGAGTGGGCGGAAATGTCGGTGTACTGTGTAGAATTTTCAAATATTATAAATATTTTAAAATTCTTCTTTTGGTCGCGTCCACGTGACAACACAATCTAGTATCAACGCTCATGCAATGGTAAGATGTCAGCCAGTCAACAAAGTTTGCGGGTCTGACTGTCCAGGGTGCGCTCCACGTACAGACGCCAGCAGGTCAAGCTACCCGAAACTGTCAAATTTAGGTAACATTAAATACTGCTCCAAAACGGTGAAGGAAAACATCATGACGAAACCAGCTTGTCCTAGAACCAAAAATTCGAAGACATGTGACATCTACTAACCCGCACTGGGCCCGCGGTGTGGCTGCCCACTCCTTCTCACAGAGAGGAGGCCTGTGTCCCAGCAGTGGGAACATTATAGGCTTTCTTTGCTAATTTAATGCACCCCATTACGAATTGGGGCACTTGTATACATACGCCCAGTTACCCGCACCCCTGTGCCACCTAGGGACCTATCTCGATTTCTCCAACTATTCACAGACGAGCTTGTCACCGCTCTCCGTATAGGACTTCTGTTCTCAGTTGCATTGTGCCCGTGGAGGAAGGAAACGGTCGACATAAAGCATACTTTGTACATAGTGTTATTTATAACAAACACTAGGTGTTTCCCGGGGCTTCGTTTGTTGTATGAACTTCCCGTTTTGAGGGGATGATGCAAGTAAAACACTGTTTTAACAAGCAACGCCAAACAGTACTTAGCATCATGCGTATCTGATTAGGAGTTTTAGTTGGAGATTGTACTTACTACGAATTATTTAGAATTTTTCCGGAAAACATGCTAAAGATAAGTCATAAGATACTTATAATAAAATACATTGTGTTGAAAATATTACATTATGTTGATAAATAAAATAATAATAACAAACAAACAAAAAAAAAAAACAGTTCGATAGAGGGAAAATATCTTGAGAAAATTTATACTAATAATAAATCCGAAGAATTTGTTTGTTTGTTTGAACGTGCTAATCTCTCGAACTGCCAGTCGGATATGATTTGGAATCGTTATACAGGGAAACCTATTATTCTGTAATACACATACTCTGTAACATACCATATATGTATCGCTGTTGGTTGCCTAAATAAAGATAACAAATAAAGTCACACGTATCATAATGTACTTACTATTTCTTTTAAATTATTTAAGGTACTTCCCCCTCCATCTGATATTTGTATTTCCCACCCTGAACAAATAATTCTCAGTAATTTGTAAAGGTAATATATAAACGCGTAAAAGACGCGTCAGACTCGCCAATGACGTGGTACCGCGGAAGCGCGCGCAAGGCCGCCGCGCTTGCTCGTGAGAACAATGTAGTAGCGCTTGAGAAACTTGCTATATCATATATCACGTGCTGGGGCAGAAGGTTTACTTCAAACGCTCCTTGACCAGAAAGCCAATTCTCGTAATTTAAAACGTTCAAAATCTAGTCGCAGTCTCATCTCAGCGACAAACCAATGTCAAAAATTTGTCAAAATGTAGGGAAATTAGAAGTATTTTTTGACAGATTGAGACAGATCAGACTGTGAACGTTCTTAAAATTACGAGTGCCCCTCCTGGTTGCACCATCGCCCCTTTACCACCGGACAACCAGACGTACTGCAGCATACCATCCACACTTGGTTGATATCCCGACCAATCGTACTTAGCGCTTCTCCTCCACGTTTATTATGCGCACAGCCAAAGCGTTTTAACCCGTCTGCCTTCAAATCAAGAGTGAAAATACATCTTGGCACGCTCGTTCCATCATAGACCTCATCCATCGCTTTCCATCAGGCGTGATCGAGGTCAAGAGCAGGCAATTTAGCAATTAAAAAAAAACGTAACGCCTATTACGATTCATGAGATACAGCCCGCTGGCAGATAGACGGACGGCTTAATAATAGGGTTCCGTTGACACCCTTTGGGTGCTGAACTCTTAAAAGCACACAGATATAGGATGACACTTAATTTAAGCGTGCAAATTATGGAAAAAGAGTTTCCAAAATCTGGGATGAACGAAGACAGCCGCACAAAGACAAGTCGCAGTTCCTGCATTGCATCACCAGGCATTCAGGCGCGTGTATTTGAACCACTTTACTTTAAATCATTCCTTTGTCTTTCAATTTCACGATACAAGTCCCCCTAGTACCGACGAAGCCATATTGTACAAAGAACTGTTTCACTCAATTCCTCGCACATTTATGAGACTTCTTCAACTGCCTATTCGATGGCATGCACGGTCACGTGAATCTCTTGAGTTTTATCGCCAGTGAGCCAGTCCAACTGAAGTCTTACAAACAAATCCATTGTTCGAAGAGTTTTTTCGTTCGAGGGTGGACTGGGTTAAAAAAACAAGAGACATACCATGATCACCCTAATCCATAATGTTCCCACTGATGGGATACAGGCCTGTCAGGGAGAGGGAGAGAGCTGTAATCTACCACGCGGGCCCAGTGCGGGTTGGTAAATGTCACATTTCTTGAAACTTTTGGTTCTAGGACATGCCGATTTCTTCACGATGTTTTCCTTCACCGTTTTGAGTGCAGTGGTGAAGAAATCATTAACACAAAGTAAAGTGTCTTTCTGGAAGATTAACTAATGGCAATCCAGACACGTTCTAACTACTAAAAAAATGTTTCCTGCACAGTATTGGCGTAGGTTTCCGCCCAACATCAGATTGGCAGCACGCCAGTTCCGTAACTTATCTATAAATTTGCAAAACTGGCATCTATTGTCTACCATATTTCCATGAGAGAATGACGATTTCAAAGAGATATCTTGATTTAAATGAGTGTCCTTGGGATGTGACCCATCAAAATGAAAAGTCATTTTTTCAAATTAGGCTGAGAATCAGCACCTTTCGAACGACAAAATTACATAAGACGGTCCCCCAAAACGCCCGCCCTTCACCACTTCCTAGTCCTTTCGCTGGGAAGAAGTGGCGCAACAAACTCCCCAGCAGCACAGCTGTCTGTTTAGTTAGAAAATACTTCATTGTATACAATACTAGGTATGTAAAGTAATTAACATTACAAGACACAGAACATTAAATACTGCTCTCAAAACGGTGAAAGAAAACATCGAGATGAAACCGGCATGTCCTAGAGCCAAAAATTCGAAGACATCTACAAACCCGCACTGGGCCCGCGTGGTGGCCGCATACTCCCTCTCACAAAGTGGAGGCCTGTGTCCCAACCAACCGACCGGAGCAAGCGTATCTGAACCTGATCGATCCGGCTGTTATTGCCTTCCACGATTCCCCCTCCGATTAATATACCCTACTATTCATTGCTACTCAAACACAAGTTAGTATACTTCCAACCATGCAACAAGTGCTTCGAAGCGAAACCTAACATAATAGATTACGGTAAGGTTACCTAACACTCCGTTCAAGACCGGCACCTCATTAGGAACCAATACCTGTATTAATTAGTATTCAATACTTACTGTAATGGTGTTGAGAGTTTTTCAATGTTTTATGGACTGTTTCATCATCTAGTTCCGGTTAAATTATTTATCAAAGTCAAATCATTTATTTCAAATAAATAAAAGGCACTTTTGAACGTCAAAAATTACATTAAAATAGAATTCATTCTAGTCGCCCCCTCCAAAAGGTAGTTTTCTTATAATAATATAATAATAAGATCCCTGGACATTTCACACAGCGAAAATGGAAAAAAATTTCTTATGGAGAAGAATGGCAAGAAACTCCACCGTTACTCTTTTAAAATGTTTTCCAATATTTTGGATACATTATTTACATATTAATATGTGAAGACGATGCACCTAAAATAAAATTACTGTACCAGGTAAAAGTATCTGACACTAATAGCAAATTCCAAAAAAAAACGTTTATATTTACCTTTTTTTTCATAGGAAAATCCTTATGGTTACCCTCCGGCTGGAAAGAACGAAGGGTTATGTCGGATTCCTACTGACTAAAACACCACTGTTCCCTCTGTACACTTTCGCCGCACTCCCGACCTAGCGTAAATCTTCGAGCCAATTACTGTATTTTGAACTTTATTCCGACAAACATAAAATTCTTAATGCATAATTGACAACTTTGACTCGGGTTTAACTTTACTTTTTTGTAATAAGAACTTTTAACTTTGTCAGTTCAAAAGGGGGTTGAAGATTTTTATATGGAGCCTGGCTGACATAAGCAGCCTATAATGTTCCCACTGCTGGGACACAGGCCTCCTCTCGGCGAGAGGGAGTGGGCCGTAATCCACCACGCAGGCCCAATGCGGGTTGGTAGATGTCACATGTCGTCGAATATCGATTTATGTAGGTTTCATACGTGGCCGCCATTATGAAAATAAATCAAAATGGCGGACAGGTAGCTATGCCAGGGACCTTTAACACCCTTTGAAAATGGCTCGATGGCTTAAACCTAGATCTAAAGAAAAGCCTTGTTTTGTAACAAAGCCGTATGTGTCAGTATAGGAAGCCCTAGCATTTGAGGCGGAGTCTCTGGGTGTCCGACGCAATGCAGTGACGCATAGTGTCGTAGGACACTCCTATATGTACGTGACTTATGTGTGAAGGTTACTGCTAATGAGAGGTGGGTCATTTGTCAGTTTTATCACTTAACTATAGCATCTGGGCGCGATTTCGTTCGCATAAGACCACAACGGCGCCGATTCCCTTGTTCACAAACTAAATTAAATTTAAGTTCAGTGCATCTTTTTCTTTCTATTTCATTAAGAAAAGGACAGAAGATAAATATTAGTTTAGTCCTGTCAAATTATGATACTCCATAGACAAGTTAGACGTGATTAAAAACATGGCTGCTAAAAATACAATTTCCGTCAGGCGCGGACGAATTTGACAGAACTAAACTAATATTTTATTTTCTGTCCTTTTCTTAATGAAATAGAATGAAAAAGATGCACTGAACTTAAATTTAGTTTAGTTTGTAATAATACTACTACTACTTATAATAAAGCGTCTGAACCGCGCAAGATGGTACCTCATTGACATAAGCACGCACAGTTCGGCTCTCCTCGGCAATGCTCGGTTCTCGTCGGGTGGCCGCCGTCGGCCCCCGAATAACCGCGTCGCGCATCGCATCGCCCGCCCGCGCTGTTACTTCGCCTAGCGTTCTTTGTGTGACTTTTTGCTCGGCGTTAGGGTCGTAGCGTGATGAAAGAAACAAAAAAGAAAGAAAATACATTTATTTGGCACAAACTAAAAGACACACAATACTCCAGATACATACATCAGATAAAGCAAACAATAAAATAAAAAAAAGATTAAATAAAAGGTGCTATGTAAGAAATTAGCAGGAAAGTGTGCCTCACGGCTGCGCCACAAAGGCCCAGTTCACCAAAAATGCCAGACAACTAGTGCCTGACGCTGGTTTTCAACTGGACCTGATGTGTGAGGTGACGGATGTAAATCAGTTCCCATGTAATATGGGGCGAACCTATGATCTTCAACAGAGCATAAATCCCGACTCCCGCAGTGGCACCCTTATTGCGTAACACACCACAATCTGAATCTGAATCATTCTGAAGGATATTGCTAATCCATTGCTTTATATGTTCGAAAAATGTGTCTGCTCAACAACGTAAATAACGCAATGAATGTTGTTGAACTGTCTAAATGAAACCCATTTCTACTGATAGTCTGTTAGGCGCGGCGCCCAATATCGGTGGGCATCGGTGCGGCTCGGTACAGCTCGAGCGCCTTGCGGCGGCTTCGGGCGCCTGAGAGCTGCTTCGGGCGGCTTCGGGCTGCCTCGGCAGTCTTAAGCATACGAGTACCTAAGGACGCCGAAGCTGTCTTCGGGTAGCTCGGGTGGCATTTTCGTGGCAAATACGTCGCAGAACAGTCATAACGTTCACCGCGTGCGCCTCCATTAGCTTGGCAATACCCAGAGGAAAATAAAAGGCAACATCCTCATTAATTGCAAGCAAGATGAACAATGAGAACTAAGTCCCAATCCACCATTATGAATACATACGCACAACTGTTTTCACGTATCGTTACGACTGCTCTGCGACGTGTCTGCCACCTGAACTATTCTTAGTTTTGCCGAAGCTATCCGAAACCAACCTCGGCGTCCTTAGGTATGCTTACTACTGCCGAGGCAGCTCTCAGGCGCCCGAAGCCGCGCGAAGCAGCCCTCAGTCGCCCGAAGCCGCCGTAAGGCGCCCTAGCTGTACCGAGCCGCACCGATGCCCACCGATAGTGGGCGCCGCGCCCTACGCATCTATCCCGGTGATTGCTGGTGAGAAATTCCTAATAAAAACCCAAGACCACTTTGCCAGGCCTGGGTAGTGACCACTACACCAACTAGACAGTCTTGGGACGTGTTTTTCAAAATCAAAAGTCATTTATTCAAATTAGGCTGCTCATCAGCACTTTTCGAACGACAAAATTACAAAAGACAGTTCCCCAAAACGCCCGCTCTTCACCTCTTCATAGTGATTTCGCTGGAAAGAAGTGGCGCAACAAACTCCCCAGCAGCACAGCTGTCTGTTCAGTTAGAAAATACTTGATTGTATACAATACTTGGTATGTAAAAACCACGCCGCCGCCACGTGAATAAACCATAGAAATTATTATTAACATTAGAAATTGTTACATCTTAACTGCTAAATTCATTAAATCAACACTGCTCAACCTTGCGGCTCTATCAATATGCTCTGTATCCATTATACCAAGACTCCTTGAGTCGTAAATACCTGACATTTCTTTAGTCATTAAGAGCATGATTCATAGTTCGCACTTTGAGTTTACTAAGTAAAGTTAGCGTTTCATACGAGCAAAATCCTTTATCATCATGATCATGATTCACCTGTCCTTATCTCAATTTAGCAGGAACCCGTTGGATGCGAGAAGCACTGAAGCTTACCGAGGCCTATGTCCCACAGTGGACGTCTTTCGGCTCAAATGATGATCCCAATTTATTTTTGGTCGTCGTAGCATGTCTTCTTCTATACTTCTCTATTAGTCGTCATCTCGGTAGTCACGAACAAGATTCTTATTGCAAGCGAATAATGTTCTTCGTTTGAGAAAATGTTGGGGTCGGATTCCTGTCTAACTGGATGCAGCTGAATACCAGTATTTTACATGGGGCGACTGCCTATCTGATCTCCACAACCCAGTTACTGTAATACCCCTTGGTAAGACTGGTTGTCAGACTCTCGCGCTTCTGACGGACCGTAACGACTGTCAAAGATCCACGAATGACAGCCGGGACCAACAGCTTAACGTGTTGTCCGAGGCACAGAGGATGGTTACTCATCCACGGACCAACCGCGGCAAGCGTAGTATAAATAAACCTTCTACGTTAAAAATTGAGGCTCATATTCGTTTGAAACGTTAACTTTACTGAGCAAAATAAAGTCAAAGTACGGTCTATGAATCTTGCCCTAAGACGTCACCCATTTTATCATGACCATCTTGATTGCATAATAAAGTCTATAGTTTGTATCAGTAGTTTGTAAAGTCTACTTACTACCAACTTCCGGGACGCCACCTCCGTGTCACGGCATTTCATTACGAGTTGATAATGCGACTCGATAAACTCGTTTCCTCATTCGGTAGTGGAGTTGGCGACATCCATCATTACGTGGGTCTGATACCAATCAAATAATTTTCATAGAAGATAAATGATTTTTATTTTACACGGCATGACTTTGAATACCTATAGATCTAAAACTAGGCCACTGCAGGATAGCAATAAGCATCTCCAATTCTTTTCTTCTTCTCAAGCAGCTGCTACTGATCTTTGACCTTGCAAAACTCTTTAAGAAGACAATGGTGATTCTTTTCGAAGCTTCTGTGGCGGCGTCTATCGAAGATTCGTTTGCGAAGCTTCTGTTACTAACCAAATCATTATCTGCCTAGCCTTTTCCCAACTATGTTTGGATCGGCTGCCAGTCTATCCGGATGCAGCTGAATATCAGTATCTTACATGGAGCGACTGCCTATCTCAACTCCACAATCCAGTTACTGGGTAATACGATACCCCTTGGTAAGTCTAGTTGTCAGACTTTCGGACTTCTGACGACCCGTATCGACTGTCAAAGATCCACGTACGACAGCCGGGACCAACGGCTTAACGTGCTTTCCGAGACACTGAGGTTTCTTGGTATGTAAAGATGGTCACCCATCCACGGACTAATCGCGGCAAGCGGAGCTAAACCTGATCGATCGACCCGTGCGGCTGTTATTACTTAGCCACATGCCCCTCCTAATACTAACCAAGTAGGTAATCCTGCCAAATTAGTCACACATGTCACCCTATGATACAATACCCCTTTGACAGCATTGTACCAGCTTGGTGTCCTACTGATACCCCACTTAAGTCAGCAATTAGGAAACGCACAACAAAGCAGCCGAGAGCAAAACCATTGTGAACGCAGACTCCATTTTGTTAAGCCGAAAACCGACACGCTTCGCGCCGACGCGGAAAAAGAAAGTGAGTTTTTATCAATGCAAATTGCCTTGCTTGAGTCATGGTCGTGGTTTTAGCGAGGTTTTTGTGAAGCGAGTCTTTTGTTTGGCAAATGATGAGGTTTTAAGAGCACTGTTTTACAGTACACGGTCTTAAATATGGTTGGCGAGTTTATGGGAAAGTTGGGCTTTTCATCAGCCTATAGCAGTCCACTACTGGACTGGCCGCTTTTATTGCACGCCATTCAACTCGATTTTCGGCAACTCTCATCCAGCTGCTACCAGCCATCCTGCGAAGATCGTCGCTCCACCAAGCCCGAGGGCGGGTAAGTTGGGCTCTTTAAAATGAAAATCAATAGTCATTTATTCAAATTAAGCTGAGAATCAACAGTTTTCGAGCGTCAAAATTACATAAGACATTCCACCAAAACGCCCGCCCTTCACCACTTCCTAGTACTTTCGCTTGGAAAAAGAAGTGGCGCAACAAACTCTCCAGCAGCACAGCACAGCTGTCTGTTCAGAAAAACTTGCATACAATAGGTATACAAAGTAATTAACATTACAAGTCACAGAACATTAAATTAAGTTGTTTGCCATATGTCAGTTAGCCACGCCAATATGCAATATTTATGTAGAGCGTCTCTCACTCCTTCACTTATAACCTGCATCTAAACATCACGAGGTAAAGCTGCCAGCCTGCCTGTTTTTCTCACGATATTTTCCTTTACCGTTTTGAGAGCAGGGGTTATGAAATAATTTACACAAAGTAAAGCGCCTGTTGGGTTCGAATCTACGACCTACAACTTGTAAGTCACGGCCGTTACCACTGGGCCACCGCAGCTCTGCATATTCTAAATTGTACGTTCTTACGACTGTATAATATAATATTACATGTGTAAATATAATCGTGGCAATTGTGTGTTTCAAAAGTGGCTGTTTCAGATTCACGACGGATGGTAAGTAAAAAGAACGGGGGCTCTAGAAATCAAAATATTCTCAGTGGGCGGTGCGCAAAATAAGGTTGTAGGAGTCTATCTATTCCGCGTAAAAAAACCCACTGCTATTGCCAGGCGTTCAGCCCACTATCCAAGATGCATTATCGCCTAAGCTCATTAATTCTAGAATATCAATGGTGTAATTCGTAAGCCTTTTGGCGCGTATAAACTCTATAGCTCCGCGAATGTGTGTCAGCGCACGCGCAAGTGTTACAAGGTTGTCGTCAGTGCGACGCCTACGAAACTGCCTTTGTGTACCGTTTGGTATACTATTGTTTGTAATTATAGAAGCTTAATCAAAATCTATGATGGGTGGGAGATGGGGAGTTCATTAATTTTGGTTGTCTGCCAAAATAGGTCTCAAGAAAAAATTGCGGAAGGTTTGGGTGGCCTACCGATTGTGCTGTTAGATTCTATGTTGGCACGGTTGTGTAGTTTCTCTTTTTGTTTTCTTGTGGGTGTTATTCAATAAAAATTGTAAGTACGTACTATCGCCAAAACCTACGAGCATATCTGACCATTTTGATAACAAAATCCCGTGCACATGATGACCAGCTGCGTCCGTAAGTAAAACAAAACAGAATCCTTTTTAGGTCGACTAATAATATGCGCTGCAAGCAGGAATAGTCCTTACGGTGGTCAGATATAGATTTTGGCGATAGTACGTCAACATTATGGGTCTAGAAGAGTTCCGGCACTGACGTCGAACTAGATGCGGTCATCATTCCCTTTCGGGTAACGCTTGAGATGACGGCACCATTAAAACAAAATAACCACCACGTGGAGCCTTAACACAGCTAGAAGGCGTCGCGGCAGACCCCGTAGAAGATGGCGGGACGAGCTTGACAAAACAAACGACCAGAACTAGCCCTGGATCGAGAGAGCAGTGGGATGATGCAGGCTAACAGTAACAGTATGCATAATAAACTAGCCTGCCTGTGAATAAAGTCAGAATGGGAAAGGGAAACGGAATAGCAATGCCTTGTGCCAATAACCATTTACTTCATTATAGGAACTATTGAACATTTTCACGCGAAACACAGTACCGATCAGTATTCATCTGTGACTAACTGAGGCTGTAAGTAGGTCGTGATATTTCTCAATTCGTCAAGTGGTCCGCCAATGACCTGACCCTGACCAAGCTACGAGGACAGCACCAGGCACGATCACTTACGTAGCGACGCGTAGCGCTACGGTACTACAGCGGAACGAGTCGATGTTGCTACGGAATCTAGGTTTGAAAGGAACGAAAACTATTGTGTAAGCGGTTGTGTTGCAAGTATGATCTCGATTTAATATCTTGATAATAAACTTCACTCTCTCGCTCGTGGCTATATGATGATAACAGCCGCACGAGTTCGTCGTAGGTTAAACTACTTCTTCTTCCTGTCACTGGTACGAATTATTTTTATATCTTGTTGGCTCAAAACTTTGCCACTTCTACATCGTCAGTGGCAGCGCAGGGGTCACTTTGACTGCATGGTTAAGCTACGCTTGCCGAGGTCGTTTCATGGGTAGGTGAACATCTATTACATATCGAGACCCTCTGTGCCTCGGAACGCATATTAAGCCGTTGTAGCGGGATCGTTCGTAAGGGTTATCGCTGCCCTGTAACATAAAGGGCTAAGGAAGGAACACGGGTGGCTTTTAGTCAGTAAGAGTCTGACACTCCCTTCCGCTCCACCCAGAGCGGGAGGGGTCATTTGATGATTTCCCATCCGCAAAAAAAATAAAAAGCCGTTGGTCCCTGCTGTCATTCGTAGATCTTTGAAAGTCCTTACGGATAGTCAAAAGCCCCGAAAGTTTGACAACCAGTCTTACCAAGGGGGTATCGTATTAGCAAGTAACTGTGTTGTAGAGGTCAGATACGCAGTCGCTCCATGAGAAATACTGGTTGCACTGCTGCACCCGGTTCAGGCACGGATGCGGCAAGGGGTAATCGGTGCAGTTGCTCCCCTTTTTTTTTTTGAGGATGGAAAATCATCAAATGACCCCTCCCGCTCTGGGTGGAGCAGAAGGGAGTGTCAGACTCTTACTGACTAAAACCCACCCGTGTTCCTTCCTTAGCCCTTTATGTTCCAGGGCAGCGGTAACCCTTTCGGACGATCCCGCTACAGTTGCTCCCCTTGGGCTTTGACCAAACTTAGTCTATAACTATAAATTAGATATAAACAGTTTTCTAATCTACATTTTTACTTTGTATACAGTATATTACTAAGATTTAGACAAATTATTCACGGAAAATAGGTGGAGATAAGGCTTGAGGAATTATTTGCCCCTAGATCCGCGCCTGATCCGGTTAGACTGGAAGCCGACCCCAACATAGTTCAGAAAAGGCTAGGCAGATGATCTTGCGTTACTGGCACGAAGAAGATTTCTATCGTGAATCTTTGCACGTGCTTTATATCATAACACGTGTAGATATTATTGAATACATACATACGTTTGGGTACGTGATAAAGTTGGATACTGATTGGCATTTGGCAATATAGCAACGATGTGCTGTGTAGGCGGAGGCCCGTACTTCACAATCACACGTCTCTGCTGATTCATATTGACATGTTTTACTCATTATTCATCAACATTTATCGGTTTCTCTTCCTGATCCTCGTTAGTGGTGTGGAGGGTGAGTTGTCGAATTTTTGACGGACTGAACGCAACCGTTCTCCCGACAACGAAAACGTTTGCAGCAAACGGTTGTCGTTGCAACTGGTTAGAAGGCGGCTTAAAGGACGAAACTTATCGAACATTGAATAAAATTGCGTTTTCGAGGTTTCCTTTTTACGAAAACGAACGCGTAACGAGAGACGACGCGACGGACAAGTGTGATAGAGTTGGACCATTGCATTGTCGACTGTATTTTCATAGGCGTAAAATAAAAAATCGCACCAAGTAATTCGAAGACTGGTTTGTGCAACGAAGACTGTTTGAACCCACGACGTAAAACGGTTGCATCGTTGCTGAATGCAAAACGGATTTTAGAAAAGGTTCGTCGTCGCAACGCCCATCCCTAAAGTTGTCAAAAAATAAAAGGCCCGTTTTGACATTTGAGAATGCGTTCTTGACACCCGTCTGTTTCATACAAACGAATACGTGTTTTGCGAATTTGATTTTTATTGACTACTATAACTGTCAATGTCAAAACGGGCCTTTTATTTTTTGACAACTTTAATCCTCATATTTTCGATAGTCTTCAAAATTTTGTCTTGACTTTTCTTCTTTCCGGTCGGATTCACTTCAAAGGTTTTTTTCTATTGCTAAATGACTACTCAAGTGCCCCACTGGCCATCGGTCTTTCGGCAAACATGGCCAGCCCACTGCCACTTCAGCTTGCTTACTCAGCAAGCTATGTCGGTAACTTTTTCTATTGCTAAATGGCTTGCTCTTGACCACGATCACGCCTGATGGAAAGCAATAGATAATATAATAATATCCCTGGACATTTCACACAACGCCATCTAGTCCCAAGCTAAGCAACCTAATGCTTGTGTTATGGTAACAAGATGGCTGATAAACTACTTACATACATTTTTTTTTTTTAAATACATACATATTATAGATAGAAAAACACCCAGACTCGGAACAAATACATGTAGGTCATACAAATATTTGTTCCGTGCGGGAATCGAACCCGCGACACGCAGCGCAGCATTCAATCGCTTAACCACTGCGCCAACCGTGCCGTCGAAAGTCGATAAGGTCTGTGATGGAACGAGCGTGTCCAGAAGATGGCTGTTCGCTCTTGCTTTGAAAGCAGACGGAGTATATTTGGAAGGGAACATAGACGCTGTCACAGAGTTCCACAGTTTGGTGTGCGCATAATAAATGTGGAGGAGAGGAGAAGGCTCTGAGTACGGACTAGACAGGATATCAACCAAGTGTAGATGGGTACCCTGCAGTCCGTCTTGTTGTCCGGTAGTCAAAGCTGTTGTTATTTCGTTTAATTTTTTGACTGGCTTGCAAATTTTGACTTTCGTTAGTTTGAGGCATATCCATTTGCTGGCTATATTTTTGTCATACTGGGCCTTTTAAACTGCCGGATTTCGATTGTTTGGTTAACTTTAGGAGACCTCAGACCGAGTGTGTTTCGAAGAGGTCTCGTTAAACCTTGTCTGTGGGACCTAGTTATGAGAAAAAAGTCTGGATTTTAAGCTAGTTGTGTTAGTACCTTATTCTACTGCATGAGAGAGAAAGAGCTCAGGACTAATAGCACCATCCCTGTCTCTCAACGGGATATGGCAGAGGGGAAATTCTCGTAATTTTAAGACCGTTCACAGTCTGATCTCAGTCTCAATCTGTCAAAAAACACTTCTAATTTCCCTACATTTTGACAAGTTTTTGACATTTGTTTGTCGGTGAGATGAGACTGCGACTAGATTTTGAACGTTTTAAATTAGGAGAATTGGCCTTCTGAAATGCGTCCCATGAGCCAATTTTTCCCACGAGTGAGTTTAGGTCATTGGCTCTTAGAAAACTCGACATTGCAGCGCACCAGCCAGTAAAATGGCGTCAGGACAAACATCAAGATTACAAAGCCATCGCTCTTTATACATCGCAACAAAGAAAGTACATATTCACCTGTATATCACCATACATATGTACACGCAGTCAAACCAAACGTGAACATGACGCCACGGATACAGACTCGAAACAACACACCAAGTAACATTCCCAATTCGAAACTAAATATAAACGTAACAGTCAACACAAACTTGTGTACAGACGGTTTGTAGATGTGTTGTGTTATATATCTATCTATACGTAGGTGTGTATGTGCGAGTGTAAGTTTACAAACAGAACACACATGTGCAAAGTTCACACGTGCGAGCGTCGCGTGGCGTTGTACTGTTGTACACACTACTTTGAATGTTACGTCAGAGTATTGGCTGTATGCTGTTGCCTTGCGTTTTAAAAAGTTGTAACTATGGATGGAAATATACGGCGGGAAATCGAGAATTCAAGATGGCGTTTTCATTTTGGTTTTATGAAGTTTATATCACGGCTGTTTCGCGGAGGGGTGGGCAGTGTGATTTAATAAACCCGGATTTAACAACTTCGGTTGATACTGATTTTTTTTAAATCAAAACGCTCAGTAACATTTTGTCCGAGATGGGATCAAGGTTAGCAATCGTATTTTCGACGTTATTGCCTGAAAAAGAGGGTGTGTGGTTGTGACCGCGATAGAAATGAAAACTTACGACTGGAGCCGAATATACGCGATTCAGCGCCGAGTATACGCGAGTCAGCGTCATCGACCGGAGCGGGACGGTTCAGGGGAACTCTCTTATTCCGTCAACGAAAATACGGGCCCGTCCGTAAGGAGTTTGAAACTTCGAAGTGATCCCTACACCCGATTTATTAACTTTTTCGGACAAACAAAAACACATCGGGAGTGGTGTTACCTTAAAAAAAAAACCTTATTCGATGATCCATAAAATGCCATAGATCTATAAAATGTCGACTGCCACGCCTCCTCTCAGGCCAATAGAATGTTACTTATAATGAACTTGAAACAAACGTCTCTAAGTCATTAGGTAGCAGCGTTAAACAGAGTACAACATGTAGATCAAGAACTCATGAAGGTCGGAGTCTGAAGGTCGCATGGTTTTGTAAGACATCGGCTATATAGATGTTGAGTATCGACGATTTGTACCGAAGTTTTTACGACGAACTGCGGCGTAACACACTAACAGCAATGGTTTTTAATTTGACAGTTCAACAACATTCATTGCATTATTTACTTTGTTGAGCAGATAAATTTTTCGAACATATGACGCAATGGATTAGCAATATCAAAATGATTCAGGCTGTGATTTAAAGTGTGTTACGCAATTAGGGTACAGCATAGCTATTCAAAATCATCCGACAGGCTATCGTAACTGGTTCAAGCCATGGTCCGGGGCGAGAGGGAGTGGGGGAGGCAGTCACCTCCTTCTGCGAAGCAGTCATGCTAGCGAAGGAGATGGCGGGATGGCTGAGGGAGAGAATCTCACGCCTCAGCCGCCGCGGGAGACGCTCCAGGCGTCGGGAGCCGTGTGACGACTCCCGGCCACCGTAGGTGCGGGCCTGCGGGCGGAGAGTAACGGGTAGCTCACCGTCCGATCAGGACCAGGCCCATGCCGGACGGCGCGTATGTGTTCCACGCGCGCCTCAAAGAGTTGTCAGCATAAATGAAGGGGCCTGATAGGGCCGAAGCTTGCCGGTAGCGGGATCGTCCGAAAGGGTTACCGCTGCCGCGGGAGGGGTCATTTGATGATTTCCCATCCGCAAAAAAAAAAGGCTATCGTAACGAAAATGACACATTTCGATAACCTGATTTGCTTTGCCCCCCTCAGCAGACAGCTGTCGAAAGAATAGCAGTCGTCTCTTTGGTTTAGGGCTGGTTTTTCCAACACTAATACATATAACTTCATCGCAGGAATAATTTTGAATTTTTGACAATAAAATTCTTCCATACGAAAACTGGCAGACATCAATTAATATTATTAATATTCTATGAATAAAAGTTGGAAAGAAGAACGATGGAAAAATCAGCCCTTAAACTGACAAAATTTTCAGTTTTTGGACTTGTGAACGGCGTTTAGAGGACTCCTCCGATAACACTGATTGATGTTCGATACGGTACGGAAGCGTTTCGAGTGGATGTGAATAGCTATACAGGTCTTTCCCGTAGTCTCTTTTAACTGAGCAGACAGCTGTGCTGCTGGACAGTTTGTTGCGCCACTTCTTCTTCCCAGCGATAGCACTAGGAAGTGGTGAAGGGCGGGCGTTTTTGGGGGACTGTCTTTTGTAATTTTGACGTTCGAAAGTGCTGATTCTCAGCCTAATTTGAATAAATGCCTTTTGATTTTGATTTTGAGTCGTAGTTACATCGAGCTGTTCATCAAATATTATACTAAACTTGAACGTTTGTTCGATAAGTTTCACGCGGACAGAACCGTGTGTTCACCCAATCATATTTAATTATATACTACACGATAATCGTAGCGTGTAAATTGAATAGAAACTGAACGTTTCTCTGCAATTGGACACTTGCGATGTTATAGAGTAGTTAAAACATTCTGTACAGCAGCTATTTATATCGAAGAGAGAGGGGACTGCCTGGGTTAGAAAGGGGGTGACTACCGCGATGACGACAAATAGAGAACATATACGTATGTAGGGTGTAAAAAGATCCATCACATAAATGATAAATGATTTTATTTTGTAAGTAGGTTTGTACAAACACTTTTACACGTCAATCATATTTTAAAACTAGATGAGGCCGGCGTTTCCTATCTGACTAGTCTGAGAAGAAAGGCCGAAACAAACTCAGACGTCACAGTCTCTTTTAAAGTCCAGACATAATCTTGGTCAGATCATATGAAGAACATGTAGGTCGATGTCTGAGATGGTCTTTTGAGGAAAGAAACACACAGATTGAGAGGACCTGTCCAGTCAGTGCACGCATATGTCAGAAATCGTGCAGCTCAACTCAAAACTTAAGGAGCTCAACGATTCGACGAACAATACCAAAGAAAGGACATTTGGGTTGGCCACATTAATTACTCAAACTGCCAGACCATGACAAAAACTAACAGAACAGAGAGAAAAATAAAAAATAAAATGACCCACATAGTCTTCACATTCACAATAATTAAAATAATAGAATACTTTACAAAGTAAGCAAATGTCATAGTATATATCAAATTCATTAATGTCAAAGTGTATATATAAAAAAAAAACAACAACAAAACAAAAAAAAAAAAAAACTTACAACATAGCCGTCAACTACGCATTCTGCAGTGCGATTCTGTAACCATATCACCGTGAAAACTTAGGTGGAGTGAGCTGCCATTCCAACTAATGCTAGGGATTGACACTATTGACAGCTCACTCTAAACTCACTTCACCTAACTTTTCACGGTGAGATTTTTACAGAATCGATCGGCTGTACATCAAACTAAGTACATTGAACAAAAATAATTGCTGGGAAACGACTTTTATTTTTGGTGTTTTGCTGCAGTAGTGCGCAATGTGACACACGCAAAACATTGTGTTTATGGTTATGGCTGCATGCAACGGTGCAGGGGTCGTGGCGGTATTTAAAGTTGCGTTATAACAATAAAAACTTGGTTTTAGTTAGTAAAAGTTGGAATTTTGACCTTCTCCGTAATCAGAAGGTTCCCAGATATGGTCCAGTACATAAAATATATTACAATGACGGAGAGTACAAGTGCCTCTCGGCTTCGTTGTGTGTCTTTTGACACCCGTTCTACACAAACTCCCCTTTCCATGGGGGTAGATAGAAACTACCTACCTTACATACTCCTTAATAAAGAAGTCATCTGCCTGCCTTTTTCCAAACTATGCTGGGGTCGGCTTCCAGTCTAACCGGATGCAGCTGAATACCAGTATTTTACATGGAGCGACTGCCTTTCTGACCTCCACAACCCAGTGACTGGGTAATATGATACCCCTTGGTAAGACTGGTTGTCAGAATTTCGGCCTTCTGACTACCCGTAACGACTGTCAAAGATCCACGAATGACAGCCGGGACCAACGACTTAACGTGCTTTCCGAGGCACGGAGGGGTCTCGGTATGTAAAGATGTTCACTCATCCACAGACCAACCGCGGCAAGCGTAGCTTAACCTGACCGATCGACCTGTGCGGCTGTTATTATTTAGCCACGGGCCCCTCTCCTTAATAAAGAAGTATGAAAGAAAAAAAGAGATAACGCGCCCGACCGAAAACAGAGTGATGAGAAACTATATGGTCTAGTGGTCATAAGCGCGACAGCTCAGCGTAGCGCTCATCCGATTCCCAGATCGGGAAAAATTATATATTTTTGTGTGTCAGGTTTTTCAATGAGGAAACTGATCCCCTGATGTGTGCAAAGTGTTATGTGGATATTCCCGTTCTCAGTAGCAGTCCAGATAATTGGTGTACGGTTAATAGTCCGCTATCTTCGTTTGACATATGGAACTTAGGGCATTCCAGATTGAGGCAATCATTGACTGTTTCTGGAAAACAATCAATATCTTTAGTCATTTATTGGTCATGGATTCTAACAAGTCATTACGATTAACGCCAGAAGTCTGTATAGCATTGTATTATTTTATGTAGCCTAAGATCTTAACCAGATTCTAGGCTCTTCAGCTTTATAAATAGTATAGATTGCTTGATATGTTGTCGTGTGTACTAAGTATATGAGTGTCTGTCATTGCCTAGGTATCCGTATATCACGGGTGTGTCTGATAAGGCATATGTACGGAATAAAGTACATATTCAGCACGACCGGTATCGGAACGGACGATAACAGCAATGGCTGTTGGCACTGAGGCACGCGACTGTGTATGATACTACCCTTTATCGGTGGATCTTCTCTGGTATCGGCACGTACGATATGAGGATAGCTCAAGGTCGTGAAAATATTGGCCATCCAGCGTGGCGGAAGCGGGGCTCGTGGCTAAATAATAACAGCCCCACAGGTCGATCGAAGGTTAAAGGTTATCCACCACAGACGTGTTATTATCAGCCCATAATATCGGATGCGTTATTAGTATTACGCTTGACGTGGTCGGTTCTTTATGAACCCATAAACGTACCGACCGCCTCAACGTAGCTTCCATTACATATCGAGACCCCTCCGTGTCTCGCAAAGCACGTTTAACCGTTGGTCCCGGCTGTCATTCGTAGATCTTTTACAGTCGTTACGGGTAGTCAAAAGGCCAGGCTGACTACCAGTCTTACCAAGGGGTATCGTGTTACCCAGTAACATTGTTGTGGAGGTCAAATAGGCAGTCGCTCCATGTAAATTACTGGTATTCAGCTGCATCCGGTTAGACTGGCAGCCGATCCAAACATAGTTGGGAACAGGCTAGGCAGATGGTGATTTGGTTAGCAACAGAAGTTTCGCAAACGAATCTTCGATAGAGGTATGAGGAACAGGGTGTAAATTTAAGAAGGAAGCAAGAGTTGTTGGAGTCGGCTTCCAGTCTAACCGACTGGAAGCCGACTCCAACATCGTTAGGAAAAGGTTTGACAAATTGAAGGTAGTAGGGGGCCTGACTACCCAGAGTTGACCGAAGGTAAACTATTTTATACACCCAAAAGCTAAGGGTGCATTTCCACACCGACCGCAGACGTGCAGGAATCCACCAATCACAGACGAGGATGTAGATTTCAATCAAAGTCATTGGCCGATTCCAACACGTATCCGCTTCGAAAGCACCCCAGTTCGTACCAATGTGTATAGATAAACGCAGAGATATTTATTCAAAGGAAACCTTTTTGATTTGAAGGTCATTCAGGTAGCGGATTCCGTCATAGTTCGATGTTCGTTTGTTGTTTTGTGAGACACGCGTTTGTTGTCGACGGGAATTGATAAGCAGTGTTCGTTTAGGTCGTTAACATTTTTTATTTTTGGATTGTAAACACGGAAGTCTGACGATGACTCGATTAATTTATTATCTTTATATGATGACATATTCTAAATTAAAGTCGCTTTTACGGGTCTGTCTGTCTGACCACGTTGCTCTTCTGAACTACGCAACGGATTTTGATGCGGTCCGATCAAAGTCCTCATCTTATACAAAGAAGGCATGAACATTGATCACCATTGTTCTTGAACGGTCCTCGTCAGTAGGCGCTGGTCATCTCATAGCTTTTTTAGAACTAGCTGCGCCCCGCGGTTTCACCCGCTTAAGTTTCGATCCCGTGGGAATATCGGGATAAAAAGTATTCTATGTGTCAATCCTGGTTATAAACTATATGTGTGCCAAATTTTATCCAAATCCGTTCAGTAGTTTTTGCGTGAAACAGTAACAAACATCCATCCATCCATCCTCACAAACTTACGCGTTTATAATATTAGTAGGAAGTCGCTTTTCGTGTCTGTCTGTACGATCGCGTTGCTCTTCTGAACTACGCAACGGATTTTGATGCGGTTTTTTCCGGAGAATTTATTATGGTCATATAAAAAAAAAAAAAATAAAAAAAAAAACTAGATGGAGTCGACATTTCCTATCTGACGACCTCTGAGAAGAAATGGCGCAAGTAACTCAATGATCACAGTCTGTTTTAAAGTCCAGACATAACCTTGGTCAGATCATGTGAAGACGGTGAAGACCATGTAGATTAGTGTCTCAAATCAGTGTTCCGAGGAAAGGTCGGTCCAGTCAGTGCAAACATTTTCGATCACAGATTAACAAAGGAAGTGCTTGAAATGTATGACATTGTTAAAAATACAGCGGTGCGTGCCAAACCAGTTTTATAAAAGCGATGCCGTAGGTTGTCAGGCTACCTCGATTCGTCGAGAATTTCGATGAATCAACCATTTTATTGACTTGAGAATCAGCACTTTTCGAACGTCAAAATTACAAAAGACAGCCCCCCAAAAACGTCTGCCCTTCACCACTTCGCTGGGAAGAAGAAGTGGCGCAACAGACTCCGTATTCTCTGTAACACAATTAACAAAACCACGCGCGAAATGAACGCGAGATTCACGTGGTATCGAAGTAAAGAATCATTGAGTGTTCATAGGGAATAGGCTGGTTTCCTAAAAAAATCTAATTAGTCCGTCAGTTAGATTATCAAAAAATATTGGACCCGTATTTTTTCTTTTGTCAATTATATAAAAAATTATGTACATATCGCCCGTTAAAGTTCCGCGTGACGATGACGTCACGCCTTGCTTTTTAGCATGGCGTGACGTCACGACCCCCACTCCCAAATTTTGACGCGCTTTATCTTTGTCATTTTATGTTTAATTGACAAAAGAAAAATACGTTTCCGTTATTTTTCGATAATCTGACTGACTAAATATGATATTTTTTTTTTACCCAAGAATCTACCCTATTAGGTCCCAGATCACCACTTGCTACGATCCTTACATACTTATTCCTTCTGCTTCGTTTGCATTCATACATCTGTACCCTAATTGAGTAACACATTTATCAATCTCAATCTGAATCATTTTGAAGGATATTGCTAATCCATTGCTTCATATGTTCGAAAAATTTGTCTGCTCAACAACGTAAATAACGCAATGAATGTTGTTGAACTGTCAAAATGAAAGCCGTTGCTACTGATAGTCATCATCATCTGCCTAGCCTTTTCCCAACTATATTGGGGTCGGCTTCCAGGGGCTGCAGTCTCGACGTTCATAGCGATCGGTTTACGACCTAATTCGGTCGCAAACTCCTGTCACTCCATACATTACACCTGTCAATCCGGGACTTTGCGACCGAATTCGGTCGTAAAGCGATCGCTATGAATGTCGAGATTGCAGCCCCAGTTTAACCGGATGCAGCCGAATACCAGAATTTTACATGAAGCGACTGCCTATCTGACCTTTACAACCCAGTTACTGGGTACCGATACTCCTTGGCAAGACTGGTTGTCAGACTTTTTGGCGTTACGATAGTGTGTTACGCAATCACTCCGTTGGTTATACATGCACAAATTCAATAACATGTGACATCTACCAACCCGCACTGGGCCCACGTGGTAGATAACAGCCCACTCTCCCTCTCAGAGAAGACGCCTGTGTCCCAGCAGTGGGAACATTATAGGCTGATTGTGTTTACACGCACGCCGATCGCGTATTACGCACATTACCTTTCTGAATAACATCACAAATAAGGTCACTATATGTACTCCTAGGGTGCAAGATGGGTTCAAATATTGCGTAGATTGAAGAAGGCCTTCGTAGCTACGTTGTAGTCGACTGTTGTTCGAAAGTCCCCCACGTTTCTTATTCCACACAAAAAACATACAAAAAGAAAACCTCCGCTGTTTTCTTCGCAACGCCACGTGTATTCCTGTCTCGCTCGCTCTCCATAATCTACCCAAGGTGTGACAGAGACGGCGAGCATCCACGAATTTCGTATTTATGTCAAACTTTGTCACCGACCGCGAACTCCTTATCGCTCAGTCACTCGAATGTGAACTTTATTTCTTGTTGTTTAAAATATTTTTTTGCTGAATCACCATCGGACAATAAAGTATGATTTTTCATTATTCACACGCGATTATCATCAGAATGGCGTCTTATTGCCTATGAAATATGGTCCAAATTGCAATGGCTATAGTTTTTATGCGAAACGCCACCGCTCTCATACTTTGTTCGGTGCGGTAACGTGCGAATTGATGCTTTATGATGGTGGATATAAAGGTGGCAATGGGTTGATGACTGGTCTTGGGTGAACCTTGGTTCCCGAAAACATTTGGGGTCATCGACCGCCCCTCAGCCTCATCTCGTGAACTATTTGAGGGTGGCGTGCTTCGGGTGAGCGTTTTGCTCAACTATTTCGGATCATCGGATGAAAGTTTCCTTTGGCCTAAGATCGTTTACGGAGCACTTGTTTACACTGCCTGGCCATGTTTCGATAGGTGTTGATTTCAGATTTCAGTTCAACAACAGCGTTATTTACGCAATGAATGTTGTTGAAATGTCAAAATGAAACCATTTGCTTTACTGATACTGTGTTACGGAATTACCTCGCTGATAACTTACACTTTTTCAGGCACAGGTATAAAACTCTAGGCTTCAAAAAAAGTTACAGATATAGTAAGTAGTACTTTTGTGGCTTTCAATTGAAGTAGGAATAACTTTTTAAGACAAATTGATTTCTGCCCGCTCCAAATCTTACGTAAACCACGGTTTGGAAAGTATCAATAAGTCCTCGTACCAACAGGCGACTTTTTAACGCCGCATTTTTTTTCTCGCACTTGATTTTCAACATACTGCTTAGCGTCGAGAGTTGAAAATCCAACATTGTATTTTTTTGAAGCGCTGGGATGCACTCTATTCGATTCTCAATGCTGGGCTCAACGAGAGAGAGTTAAAAATACAGTGGCGATAAAAAAAACTCGCGATAAAAAACCGAACAAACCTGGCCCAAGAATTGACCCTTCAAAAGGAACAGGAAACAAGTTCTTAGTGCTTAAAAAACAACTTTCGTGAACTTCTTTCGGGCACAAGCGAACGGATAACTGTTATGTCGAACCAGTAGCTTGTACTTATGTAATCGAACTGAAAACCAGACATGTGGAAACAGGACAAGTTTTCGACAGGACATGTAGAGTTTTACCAAGTTAAGCCGTTTGTAGGTTGATCCTGGCTGTCATTCGTAATTCTTTAAAGATACGGGTTAACAAAAGCCCAATAGTCTGAAAAGCAGTCTTACCAAGGGGTATCGTGTTATCCAGTAACTGCGCTGTAGTGGTCAGGTAGGCAGTCGTTCCATGTGAAATACTAGTATTCCGCTGCATCCGGTTAGACTGGAAGCCGACCCCAACATAGTTAGGAGGACACTAGGCAGATGATGATGGTATAGATTAGTGTCTTATATAGAATAGATTGGCAACTTGTTTTGGTAATAAGTTGTAAATTTTTTACTAAGAACATTTCGTAAGAAGCCAGGGCGAGCTTTGTAAGAAGATGGGGCGAGTTCTCATTAAAGATCTGAGCGATATTAACACCCTTACAAACTGTAATACCGCCCCTATAACCAGCATAGGAGATGAGGGGTTCAAAAAGGGCTCGAAACGATTCGTTTAAATATTGTATAAGCAGACCTCACATTGTATAGTTTTTTCGTAACAGTAAGAGATCAATTAGCTTGATGCTACACTATTGTATAGAATCAAGTTCTTCTAACTGAACAGACAGCTGTGCTGCTGGGGAGTTTGTTGCGCCACTTCTTCTTCCCAGCGATAGCACTAGGAAGTGGTGAAGGGCGGGCGTTTTGGGGGACTGTCTTATGTAATTTTGACGTTTGAAAAGTGCTGATTCTCAGCCTAATTTGAATACTTAAATGACTTTTGATTTTGATTGTAAAATAACCGTCGTGCATATGTACAGACGCCAGCACATCAAGCTACTACAATCTCTCAAATTTCTTTAATAGATTTTCAACTTTATCGCTAAAGCATTGAGGTTGAAGGTTGATTGGGAAAATTTGTCAGTTTCGGTTAGCTTGACCTGCTGGCGTCTGTAGTTCTGTACATAATATCGAATGGAACTTGCCAGCAACCGACAAAAAAAATAAACATACAAAATATCCACTTCGCGTGTCAATAACGCGGTTTCACTCGCATAAGTTTTGATTGCGTGGGAATATCGGGATAAAAAGTATCCTATAAATTGAAATAAATGTTTTGAGTTGGAAACCGAAAGTAATGCTAGACATGATGATTTGAGCAACTTACGTAAGTAATAAAATATTAGGTATGGCTATAAAAAACGTAAATTAGACTGTGACGGGTTCTGCAACCTCTCACCATCGTATCAAAAAACGTTCTGCTTCGTTTTTTTTTTTTTAAATTATCACTATATTTACATAATACTTTTTAGCTGGGCCGGGTGTCGTGGCGCAATGGAAAGCGTGGTGAAAGCTGGCTTGAACTGCACCTGAGTACCTCGACCTAACTCGACTTGCCTCTGATAGTATGCTACGTTACCTGAAGGCCAATTCTTGTAATTTAAAACGTTCAAAATCTAGTCGCAGTCTCATCACAGCGACAAACAAATGTCAAAATGTAGGGAAATTAGAGTTATTTTTGACAGATTGAGACTGAGATCAGACTGTGAACGTGCTTAAAATTACGAGAATTGCCCCTCTGATGTAGGTACCGAAACCAAACCTATGGGCTGTTCCAAAAGTATCACATGAAAATGTAAACATGTAAAGTGTACGTTTTATGGTATAGTAATTTTTTTCTAGGTGCAAGGTTTTCACATACAATAATAATTATATAACTAATGTATATTAAATATTGTAAAATATTTTAAAAGAGTAACGGTGGAGTTTCTTGCCCATTCTTCTCCATACGAAACTGCCTCTTGGAAGTGGCGACCGGAATCAATTAAATTTTTTGTAAATTTTGAAGCTCAAAAGTTTACCTGATTTGGAAACAAATGGATCAGAAAACGCACCTGTGACTGCTAATTTGTAGTGCTATTAACAAATTGAGACTTAAACCCGAAAGTCTAATTTAAAATCACCTTACAGGGAAGATCCAGGGTAGCTGGGTACGTTTTTTGCAATTTGCAGGTTAGGATCATGTTGAATGTTGATTAAAATATGATTCATAAAGCGTTGGTAACATATTCGTCCGCGATCCGGACGAAGCGTTTTGCCTCGTCGTTTATACCGCGTACATCGAAGGACTGGAACAATTTGCCTGCAGCGGTCTTCCCGTCCGATTATAATTTGGGTGTTTTCAAGGCTAGAGTGAATAGGCTCATAATAAATTATTGCGCTTTACCATCAACGATTGCATCTCTGCTTGCCATCAGGCGGGATCGCAGTCAAGCACTAGTTTATACCATAAAAAAAAAATTAAAAAAATATCCATCTGTATTTAACAGATGAATGTGTTACTAACGCTTTAATTAGATAATTTTGGTCCGGACTATAACTGGCAAATACGCGCAAAAAAAAAGAGAAACCACAGCTTAATTTCAAATTGGCAATCTTGGAAGCGAATTTGGAACGAGTAAAAAATTGCAACTTTCTGTTTAACAGAGCGACTTCTCGGCAATACAAAAGTGCCTGTAAAGTGTTTACGTTTTCTCTTCATTCATTTGAAAATTGATCTTCATCATCATCGTCAATTTAGCGAAAGTACAGACGCCAGCACATCAAGCTACTACAATCTGTCAAATTTCTTTAATAGATTTTCAACTTTATCGGTAAAGCATTAAGGTTCAAGGTTGATTGGGAAAATTTGACAGTTTCGGGTAGCTTGACCTGCTGGCGTCTGTACGTATCGAAGCGTCCACCGGATAGAAGTCTCTACCGATCCTAATCAAAGCAATTAAATTAATGCCTTTAACAACATAATCAGCGTATAATGTTCCCACTCTTGGGACACAGGCCTCCTCTCTGTGAGGAGCGGACTATAATCTACCACACGAACCCAGTGCGGGTTGGTAGATGTCACATGTCTTCGAATTTTTACTTCTAGGACATGCCGGTTTCCTCACGATGTTTGATGTAAAGCGCTTGTCTGGGTTTGAGCCTCCGTCACTCCATGTACTTGCGCGCTATAATTACCTACCGCCCGGCCGAGCGGTCTCGGGCCGTCTGCGGACCAAATTCAGTGCGGTTTTCGCAAGCGAAGCGCACGCACGTTGTTCAATTTTCAACTGTACGCTTGAGTATTTAGTAGTAGGCTATTATAGCAGTAGGTATTGGAAATTTTCTACTGAGTGAAGTATCTGTTACGTAGTAACTATTTAGTAATCTGTGCTACGACCTACAACTCGCAAATTAATGCCTATAAAACAGGTAATAATATTAACTTTGACATTGGAGACTAGATTTCATATCAAGTTCCAAGAACACGTGATAACTAGTCGTGTCTTAACTAGGATTAATTACTATTTATAATTAATCCCTCAGGGTGTAGAATAATTTGGTTTTTATACTATTGTGTAATTACTAATTACGACCTTGGTAAGTCTTAGATTATGTTATTTTGAATATTAATTACAAGTTTAAATTACCGCCACCTGGGACTTAGTATAGTGGTATTGACCCTGACTTATGAGTTGTAAGTTGCGAGTTCGAACCCAGCCAGGCACTTTACTTTGAGTAAATTATTTCATCACCACTGCTCTCAAAACGGTGAAGGAAAACATCGTGAGGAAACCCGCATTTTATAAAACTAAAAAATTCGAAGACGTGTCGTCTAACAACCCGAACTGGGTCCGCGTGGTGGATTATGCCCACTCTCTCTCTCAGAAAGGATGCCTGTGTCCCAGCAGTGGGAACATTTATTTTATAGGCAATGGGCCTTAATAGAAGGCTAAAAGGCACACAAAGAGCAATGGAGAGGTCTATGCTTCGAGTTTCCCTGCGTGATCGAATCAGAAATGAAGAGATCCGCAGGAGAAGCGACTTAGCCCGAAAAATTGCCAAACTTAACTGGCAGTAGGCAGGGCACATTGCTCTTATATCATAAGAAAAATTACATGACCGTCCACGGAGCTAAAACAAAGACCTCTGACGCGAAGATTGCGTCACTACTCATCGAAGCATGCTACGTATAATGATGAAGGCTACACGTGCTGAGCTGGGCTACAAGTTTACGCAATACTCGTCCGTAACTACGGAAATGATATCGACTTAGATGTCAAATAAAATTCCAACTTTTGAAATGAAAACTTCATTAGGCGCACTTTCTGAACAGTGAACGGATCTGAACCGTCACACTCGGGTCGGTGATGCTAAATCGGGTACACTCAGATCTAGTCGGGCGGTGACTGAATCGCGTATACTCGGCTGCAGTCGTAAGTTTTCACTTCTATCGCGTGGTTAAAGCGCCCATCCTCTTTTTAGCTTTTTTTTTTTAAGTGAAAACTTCTTTGTGCACTTGCTTTGTGCACTTTGTTTGTGATGGGTAAGAAATGATAAACACGCGTCAGGACACGTGACCTGATCGAAAATTCGTAAGACGGAGCTCGCGTCAGGACACGTGACCTGATCGAAAATTCGTAAGTCGTAGGGAGAGTGTTTTGTGATGGGTAAAAAATGTTAAACTCGCGTCAGGACGCGTTACTGAATACAATTAAAATTCGAAGTATAGACAGATACATCAAATCAAATAATTTATTTGCATAAAACAGGTTCAGAGGATGTTTCAAAAGGACCACCACCATAGTCACCAGAGTCTCATGTAATAGTTGACGAGCCTATCGCCATCAATTTCGGAATAGAAGCCTACAGCCCAAGCTATGAAAAAATAAAAATTGAATCGTACAAAATTTCCAGCCCCACTTTTCTTCGCGCTGCGACAAAGCCGCACAAGTTTCCTTAGTTAACATGCAAGTGTGTGTGCATGACGTCACGTAGTCACTTCCAACACGAGTGGCGCTTGTTGACAGTGTTCTTTGTGTTGTTAAGTCCATGCACGAGATTAACTGGCGCTGTACAGCTGTACAAAGACGGCGATAACGGTTGGGAATGATAAAGAAGGTTCTGGGGGTGATGTCGCAATGTGTATTGTAATAGAGTCGCCACCTTATCTACGCCACTCTCTGCAGGGTCAAATTAAATTAACTAGCGAAACTTCGCAGATGCGACGGGTTTCGATATCTTAATACGAAAAAGCAAAAGAAAACTGATTTTCTCAGCTGATACTTCAAGTAACAACAAAAAAAAAAAAAACGGTGGTCCAAACAAAAAAAAAAAAAAACTTCGTATTTTTTTTTCTATCCACACGAAACAGTTTCCATCAAAAATGTGCAGAGGGCTACACATTTTTGATGGAAACTGTGTTTGTAACATTTCGGCATACAAATTAATTCCTTTAAAACCTTTTAAAAACATACAAAAAAAATCCCTCTCTGAGGTGAGCACTAATGGCAACACTAACAATAATTTGTGAACCTGTTTTTTGTTACAATAAAATATTTGATTTGATTTGAATTTTCTTTGTATTAATACCTGCATTCTTTGTTACAGTGATGGCAGCAGTGCCGGCAGTCCAAAAGAGGCCTGCGTGGCGGCTTCCCCTCCACCTGCGCCTGCGCCGGTGAAACGCGACGTGCGCCACCACCACCCGCATCAACAGCACGTGCCGCACCAGCCGCACCCGCAGCATGGCCCGCACCAGCAACATATGCACCATGAGCAGCATTCTAGACCGCTAAGTATAGGTAAGCTAAGTTTTTATGTTTTTTTCATTTGACTTGCAATGGGGATACACGATTTAGTCCAGGTTCACACGGGCGCGTTTTTCCCGCGGCGATTTCTTTCGCGCTGATATGCGCTCTGTTGGATTCTCAATGCTCGGCTCAACACCGAAAGTTGAAAATCCGGTGCGCGATAAGATCCCGCCGCGATATTTTCACGTCCATGCGAACGGCTTAGGGCGATGCCACGCGGGCGTTGCCAATGCGATGCGTCGGCGCTTCAATGCCTGCGTGGTGACGTCATCGCAGTGCTCGTGTAGCACTCACTGCGCTGCGACGACGCAACGCATTGGCAACGCCCGCGTGGCATCGCTCGTAGACCTCTGCGCTCAGTTCGTTATTTGGTTGCGGTGCCGCGTTTGTTTCGCACGTATCTGTGGCACTCATCGTTCATAAAGCGAAACTTCAATTTTTTTTGTAAAAATGGGTGTTGATTCTACAGAAAAAATCATTTAAGGGCCGACATACACGGACTGCTTGAAGCACTCAGGATGGACTGCTGGCATAGTGAACTACAGTCTTCTACGTACACACATACACGAAACCGCTCGAGCAGTTGCAACTGCTTCGGGCGGTCGTGCGGTCAAGCAGTCGCCAGGCATACACTGACTGCTCGAGCTGTCGACTGCTCTCGCGCAGTTACCTGATTTTAATGACGAGCAGTTGGTATCAACTGCTCCAGCAGCTATCAATGGCAGCTTCAAGCTGTTGACTATGACTGCAAGAGCGGTCCGTCTATGTTGATCAATCGCTAATTGCTCAAGCAGTCCGTGTATGTCGGCCCTAGGCGGTCCGAAGTAGACCTATACTGTATTTACTAAGTCGAAAGCGACGACATTTTGCCCCGATTGCTACAATTCAATTGACTCTCATGATTTTCCGCTACTCGAATCGGGACATAATGTAGTAATGTTTCTTAGCGGAATTCTTTAAGCGGTTTCCCATCATTATTTTCGCGGCGGAAGTCTGCTAAGGCCCTGATGGGTTGAATATTATTGTAGTGAGTTATCCTTGGAGCTCGTTCTGACTTGTATTCCGTTTGCCTCCAAGGCGGTGGAGCAGGCGGTTCGAGACGCGCCGAGCGTCGTGCCGCCGGCCCCTCCGAGAGACGCCGCACAGGTACGAATCATAAACCCTAGGGCCCGTAGTACAGAATAATATTAATTTATACTAAACTAAGCTTCACTGAGCACCTCGATAATGCGGACCTAAGAGCTGAACCTCAGACTGTCGTTTTGCGTAGTAACTGTGCATACACACAGACGGTACGCGTTAATGGCAGAGGTGACTGCATTCGTCGACGGCTCCTGTCGACAGCGTCCCGCTCGTGCATTTGATTTCGGTGCTCAAATACACGAGCGGCTTGTTGTCGACGGCAGCCGTCGACTGGATGCAGTTGCGTCTACCGGTGACGCGTGTCACTCGCGTGTATGAACTGTTACTGTGTTTTAAGGGGAAACATGTAAGTAAAAATGTCAGTAATTTATCTTGAATTTGTGAACAATGTTTTGACGTGTATGTTTGTGTCGTTTCACAGAGATGCGAGTCAGTCCAGGAGGGCCGGGGACTTCAGCGGAGCCGCCGCATATGATGCATCATCATCACATGGTAAGATATGTTCTCTTATGTCAGCTCGGTATGTAGACACAACTTTGAGATAGAATCCGACACAACAATGATTGCAGTGATAGCTCTATTTTTAGGGTTCTGTACCACAAAAAGAAAAACGGAAGCCTTATAAAATCACTTCGTTGTCCGTCTTTTTTTTAGGAACGCGTGGAGTTATCAAGTTGAAATTAATATCAAATGCCCTGAGTATTTGCTGCAATCCCTTGAAGCAGTGAAAAAAAAAAACAATCTTCTAAGTCAACGCAATCAAAAGATACGGGCGTTTATGTTCCGTTTATGCCGCATATTTTGACACTCGCAAGGTAATCAAAACCTACAGGGTACTGCCCGTTGACCTGGAATCATTAAATTTGGCAAGAAGCAATGTCATGTGGCACAAGTAAAGGAAAAAATCCGAAAATCCTAAATTTGTAGTTATGTAGTACAAATTTGTACGGAACCCTCGGTGCGCGAGTCCGACTCGCACTTGACCGGTTTTTTCAGTTCTGTTTTAATGGTGAAATTTGCCCTAAATTATTTAAAACCAGATCATAGTCACGTAAGGTTTCGACTGTTTCCTATAAACTAATATTGACTATAAATATTTTCCTTTGTCCAGGACACGAACCCCCTCGAAGGTTCAGTGGAGTCCATGGTCAGCGGCGCAGGATCTTCAGACGGTGAGCTGTCTTCGAAAGCAGGAGACAGCCCCAGCAGGAAACGGAGGCGTATATCCAGGCATTTGTCTTCAGGTAAGAATATCAGGCTATTAGCCGGGGTGAAAAAATAACAGTGAAGAAAAACGTCGTGGACTCCTGAACCAAGCATGTGACATTCACAAACTTGCATGGTGGACTTCGACCCGCGTGGGGGGTTACGGCAACCGACCTCTAATAAACAAGTACGCTAGACTAAATAATATATACTATATACGTATTGACAGTTGTTTTTTGTGCCGATTCAAAGCGCCCCCGCTCGAGCGTCTCAGGAACTAAAAGTTCATTTATCAAACTAAATTTCATTCGAAAACATCCATTCGTTTATTACTAAACTTCAACTATACCCCTCCATACCAAACCAGCTATACTAACTATGCTAACTATATTCCTCCATAGCAAACCAGCTTTGGACTATGAGCTCCTTCATGGAAACTTCACTGCATCCAGCACAGGCTCCCCTATCTGCAGGATATCAAGCCATAATGTCTAATGAATATTGTTTGTAATTACAGGGGAGAGTAATGTGTCCGTCTCGGCGCCCGCAGTCGAGCGTCGCACTCCACGACACCACTATCAGCCGCCGTAAGTACTAACAACTAATTTTTTGACTTTGAATTTTTGACAGTTCTTCCATACAAAATCTGTCAGACGTAAAATTTATTCAACGTGTAGCGGTATCTACAACGCCACATGCGAACAACGCGTCATACTGACGTCACGCAAATCCTGCATCTCGCAAGCAGAGTTTACCGCGCAATTAGCATACAACTAACTTCCCAACATCAATCGTGGGGCAAATATTTGTTCCGTACGGGAATCGAACCCGCGACACGCAGCGCAGCAGTCAATTGCTTAACCACTACGCCAGTAACTGGGTAATACCCCTTGGCAAGACTGGTTGTCAGATTTTCGGACTTCTACCGCTCCTTTGGTAAGACTGGTTGTCAGACTTTCGGGCTTCTGACGACCCGTAACGACTGTCAAAGATCCATGAATTGCAACCGGGACCCACGGCTTAACGTGCTCTCTGATGCACGGAGAGGTCTTGACCTACTATTTTTGAAGTGAAACTTCTTTAGCGGCGTTGTGCACTTTTGTTGTGATGGGTAAAAAATGTTTAACTCGTAACTTCGTAAGTCTGAGCTCGCGTCAGGAGGACACGTGACCTGATTGAAAATTCCTAAGACGGAGGGAGAGATCTTTGTGATGGGTAAAAAATGTTAAACTTGCGTCAGAACTCAGGAAACGTGACCTGATCGAAAATTCGTAAGACGGAGCTCGCGTCAGGACACGTGACCTGATCGAAAATTCGTAAGACGGAGGGAGAGTAGACCGCATTCCAAAATATCAAAAATGCACAACGTTAATATTCAAGTGTTCACTTCTGCCGGCACTCCCGGATTGCAACCCGTTGATTTTTTTTTTGTTTATTGTCTGTCTCACTGCTGGGCAAATGCCTCCACTGCTGGGCAAGTACTTCCAAGATTTTTTTTCTACTAGTACTATATTATAGATATATTTGTCCACAGACGGCGGGTGCGCTACGTGAACAACGGCGCGGGCACATGGACCGAGCGCCACCTCGACCCGCACACTCACCCGACGCATCCAACGCATCCCGCCCACCCCGCGCACCCCGCGCACCCCGCTCACCCCGCGCACCCCGCGCACCACACGCACCACACGCACCATGCGCATCCGCATCATACGCCGCTGTTGTTGGATATTAACCAGGTAATGAATCATCGTTTCAGCCGAAAACGTCCACTTCCAAGCTCCTCCACTTCGACCGGTTCTGTGCTTCTCGCATCCAACGGGTTCTTGCGGTCTTCACAAGGTCGTCGGTCCACCTTGTGGGAGGCCTTCCAACGCTGCGTCTTCCGGTGCGCGGTCGCCACTCCAGAACCTTTCGGCCCCATCGGCCCCATCGGCCATCTGTTCTGCGAGCAATGTGTCCTGCCCACTACTTAAGTTTGGCAATTCTTTGGGCTATGTCAGTTCAGTTACCTTGGTTCTCCTGCGGATCTCTTCATTTCTGATTCGATCACGCAGAGCAACTCCAAGCATAGCCCTCTCCATTGCCCTTTGGTTGACCTTAAGCCTTCTAATAAGGCCCATTGTGAGCGACCACGTTTCAGTGCCGTAGGTCAATCACTGGCAGCACGCGGGATCTTGTCGGCGACAGCGACCGTCACGTCGACACGCGTCGACGATTGCATTTGTTTCTGTCGTCGACGCGTGTCGCTAGTGTGATGCACATTTAGAAGTTTCCCGCAACTTTTTCGTCCCGTAACTTATCAACAACCCGACTTGTTCCAGATTCAGTCAGTCCGCGGCACTCGCCTGGGCGCTCTGGGCGGCGTGGGCTGGCACGCGCACGCGCACCGCGACCACGCGCAGCGCACGCAGGTATGCGGGGGATACTGTGGCGTATTGAGGGACACGCTCACGAGTTTCAAGTCGTTGAAGGGGCTGTAAGAAAGGATGTCCAGAGGGAATGCAGTTGGATAGTCAGTATAGATGGCCTGGCCATGTCTGTTATCATTTGTACCAATTTTAGTAAACTTTATTTTACATAATTTCAAGATGTTAGTCCATCAGACTGTCTCGATATTTTAAGAGAATTCTGAGGTTTATTTTATATGAAAATGTTGCCATCTTTATAAACAAGAGTTTTATGTAAAAATAGACACAAAAAGTACGATTTTTGTCGGTTATCCAACAGGGTGTATTTACCCTTTCAACTGATATAAAAAAAAAACTTCCACTTAAAGAAAATGGTATTTTTAAAGTCCGCAATGGCTTCGTGGCGTGTCCCGATCAAACGATTTAATAAAACAATTTCTTTCAGTTATCAATAAAATTAATATAAGCAAATATACAATCCAACCGAGCATATGAATAGGTACGAAAAAATATATATAACAGCTAGCGTTACACGACAATATTTTAATTTCGACACACACGACAAACATAACCAACATTTGAACACATAAAAACACTAAGCGACACATTGGGCCAAACATTTGTGTCCAACAACAAATGTTTGCCCCAACAATAACGTATAAAACACACACAAATACTGGTAAAACTATGAAACCCAACACTTTCAAAATAAAACAATACAATATCAAAATTATAGGTATAAATATTTACAGTACCCGAAATATATCACATCGAGCTTTAGAAAGAGACAAACATACGAGTGACAGAGACGACGCTCTACAAAGCCTTTTTCTAAAACTCGACTGTACAGGGTACTTTAACACGAACGTTACCTTACCGAGAGCCGCGAATTTTACATGATGAAGTCATAGTACAGACGCCAGCAGGTCAAGCTACCCAAAACTGCCAAATTTTCCCAATCAGCCTTGAACCTTAATGCTTTAATCTTTTAAAGAAATTTGACCGATTGTAGTAGTTTGATGTGCTGGTCTGTATATGTAAAACTCCCGTCTTATTTCCTAAATCGATTGATAAGGTGTATGTTTATTGTCAATCTGGGCATAGCATATAAAGAATTTTATATAGGAGGTATATACTAGGCACACTCGTGGTCGGTTAGATTATATTGTATAATCAAATATTGTTATATATGTTAGTATATAGTTAGTATTAAGTTTCGAAACGGCGATCGAACCGAGCGAGGCGTTGATTCATGAAGTTATCCAAGATGGCGTCGTCATTTGAGTGTTATTGAGGCATAGATGTAATTTTTTCGTTGTTTTTTTGGTTTTTTTTTCGGGGTTTGGCTTTTGAAAGTTTGTTTCCATTATACTACACTATGAAATTCTGAACTTATGAGAGCCCTGACTCCCATAACAAAAGTTCAATCTTAGCTTGGGTGTTAGAGGTTTATATCTCTGTATAAACCTACAATTTATGAGACAATATTATGATAAGATAAATCAAGTGATAAATGTAAATGTTAAACTGGAAAATAAAGATTATTATTATTTTATTTTATTATTTCCGATTAAGGGCCGATTTTACCAGAGTCAGATATCTTTATTCGAGGAATAATTTTGAATTTTTGACAGTTCTTCCATACAAAATCTGTCAGACGTCAATTTTATTCCAAGAATAATTTTTTTTCTGTCGATTGAAAAATTAGCCCTAAGTTACTTATTACAGTCTACATTTTGAGGATTCAGTGGAAATAAAGACGAAAGTCAAATCATTTACGTAAAAGGCATTTTTAACGTCAGAAACCCGAGATGGCAAATAAAATTCTTAGTTGTGTAAAATGATGTAGCAAAAAGATGCGTCAAGTTTTTCTTCACTTTGATCTCGTGTTTTCGCGTCTGATATTATTTCAATGGGATCAGATTCACAGGATAATAATACTGATCGACATGATAAATTATTTATTTTCGTGAGTTCAATCATATTTTTTTTTAAACCAAATGAGTTCGGTGTTTCCTATCTGACTACTCTGAGAAGAAAGGCCGAAACAAACTCAGAGGTCACAGTCTCTTTGAAAGTCCAGACATAATCTTGGTCATAGTCATGGTTCAGTTTTCTATAAATTAAAACGGTGGGAAAAAACTTTTAACTCCTTAGTTCATACCAGAATCAAAAATGCTCTGTAACACTCACGCGATGACGTCACCACGTAAGTTCGGTTCGTTCGTCACCTCCATGCTGAGGGTCCGGGTCGCACGTAGGTGCCGGTGGGCGGAGTCCCAGCGCCCGAGCTGTGGGGCGCCGCAGTGCTGCCCCCGCTGCCACACCTGCGCTACCAGGTATATACTGCGCAACTTTGCGCAAGAACTGCGCAAAAGTTTTGGTACAGGGTTTTGGTGGCTCCGATACGATTGGACGCTTTTATGTTCGATTGATCAGCTTTTTACTGTCTTTTGTCCGCTATTGAATTGTTTGATTCGTCGTCTGGTGTCTGGTTTACCCCTTCAACTAGCTATGCAACAAAAATGCGCTGTCATGCGCAAATTTAGGCTAATGTTAACACAGCTGCTCCTTTTGCTTGAAAATGTTGTCTAAATATCATCTAATTGTATTAAAATCATTCAGCAATATAAACTCATATTCATTATTTATTAATCATATAAGAATTCTAATTGAATGCTATTGTAAGTTACACGGCTAACTGTTAATAACCTGGCTTTAGTTAAACTACATAATAGGCTAAAAATTAAGCTTGCGACCGAAAAGTCGATTTTTGCACACAATTAATGATAAAAAATGCTTTACACTAAACCACACCTAGTTTAGTTGAAGGGGTTAATAAAAAACAACTCTACCCGCATTTTCAGTCAATATTTTCTAAAAAAAATACCCTCTTAGGGAGGGCGCCCACGAGCAACTTAGTTGCCCAGCAATTTTTTTGTCTCTGTCGCTGTCTCCTCGCCGAGATTTGGACGATGCGCACACGGGAACGACAACAACGTTACTTTTTTGTTAAATCGGTTGAGCGGCAACTGGCTGTACGGCAACTTTTTTGCAAAGACGGGCGACAGTTGCGTCCAATCCCGCGGACAAAATGTCTCCCAGCTGTCGCATCGCTACATGCGCGCACTTTCACACAAAACCGTAGACTTGATGTGAGAGACAAACTACTTGCGGGAGACAAAAGTTGCTCGTGGGCGCTCCCTTATTGTGTTGTAAATAATTCGAATCGTATCGGAGTCGGTTTCTTATCGTCATAACTTACATATGTTGGACGCGTGCATGTTCCTAACACAGTAGCGTATCGTCCAGGTATACCAACGTTGTATCACATCTCGAGGCTTTTGTGAATGTTTTTTGAATTTTACGTGCTTACAACTGAATTAAAAGCCATTTCTGTGTCTCCACAAGCATCATATTTGTTTATTTACAATTAACATGAAATGCCACGCATAAATTCATGTCATGGGCATCTGATAGTAAGCTTGATCCAAGTCCAAACAAAAAATATGAAAAAAAACATTATTTTGTTTCTCCTGTCTTTATTTTTGTCTTAACTAATGATCATGGTTTTATTTGTTATATGTTTGCTTCAAGTTTGCCCGATTAGTTTCCTATAATTAGTTTCTTTCATTGTTTGCCTTTGTGTATGTGATGTATCGTTGGTATAGTCGTCTCGTGGGCACGAGTTGTCTCCGTTCCGCTGCGTGCTGGTCCCTGTGATGGCGCCGTGGCTGCCAGCCCCGCTTTACCACTGTATCTCTAGTGACGTCACGTGGACTAACATATACACACACATATTGACTTAACTCTGCGTGTGTTTCGGAGCCTCCTCTTTGTCATAAATAGGAGAGTAGTCATAAACATTTGTGAAAGTATGAGGTGGTTTAAATAACCCATTTGCACAATGAAGAAAACATTCATTGGATTTTAAACTAAAAACCTGAATGGTTATAATTTTAAGAACATTTCAGAAAATGGTATTATCTATTTCATTCATCACCGCTGCACCGTCCAAAAGCTTTAGCTACTAAGCTTTTAGAACATCAGTAAATAGCATTGTTGGACGCCATTTTGATCTGACATTCCTTATGAAAAATCACTCTTCACGCCGGTATCTTCAATTAACACATCTTTTCAAGTCATTTAGTTAAACTAAGGAACGTTTGTCTATTCGCTTACATTCCTCTAAATGACTAGTCTTTTAGCTAAAATTCAACCTGTTCTAAAGATCTAAACGCTATCTTACTTCACCTTTTTCTTTAGCATTATCAGCTTATAACGTTTCCACTACTGGGACACAGGCCGCCTCTCTGTGAGAGGGAGTGGGCCATAATCCACAGCCCCGTGCGGGTTTGTTGGATCCTATCTCTTTAACATTTGCATAGATGTGTTTGTGTGTGTTAGCCCTATGTGTCAATGGTTTGGTATTACTTCTAAGCTTCAGGTTGTTGGTCCGTCAGCTTGACGATGCGCTCGTCTTGTCAACTCTTAACATAGTGTTCATTATATAAATACTTTCTATTGACTGCTGTGAGGTTGGGTAGATTTACACTGGATTTATATTATTTTAGCATTGCTCTATGTCGTCATTCGTTTGGTTGCTGTGTTATCAAAATCAAAAGGCATTTCATTAATTTTAAAACGAACGTTCAAATTACCTAAGATAGTCCCCTAAAACGCCCGCCCTTCACCACTTCCTGGTACATTAACTGGGAAGAAGAAGTGGCGCAACAAACTCCCTAGCAGCACAGTTATCTGAATGTAGGTCTAGTTTTGCAAGTTTTTTTTTTAAGATGTCTGATAAGGTGTGTTACTTTTAATTTTGTCACGGAACACTAAAAAAGTGCATTATCAAATAAAATGTACTTAGATTAATTTATAAAGAAAAAAAAAAGATGAGTTCAGAAATAAAGCTCTCCTCCAATGATATTATGCGATATTATGAAATAAATGCGTTTGTGATATGAAACAAATTAATGTAAAACGCAATGGCTCGACAACTTAGGACCGAAGCAAAAATTCCCCCCCAAAAAAGTCCCCCCTAAAAATCATGGTGTGCAGCAACAATGAATATAGTGATTTTTTGACATCACAGTTACAAATTAGACAGCTCCCAATATTTAACAAATATTTCAGTGTTATCTACCCAGCGACACAGCAGTAAAAACTATAAATGTAAGCATTCGACTCCACCGCGCTTGGTTTGACAATAGTATGTTACTACTCTCTCGATGTTACGTCTGTCCGTCGTAGTAGGAGGCACCCTGCTGGCGCCACTCTTTTCTTGCTAACTACCCTCTTAAAACAACGGTTACCCTGATCCAATCTAATCCATATCTGGATCCAATGAATTTTTTGGGCTCCATATAATCTTAACAACCTCTTAGGTAATTTAATGTACTTGTCTACAAGCGCTTTAAGCTAAAATTTGTGTTTTAATAAGGCTATATTCAAAAGATGGAAGTCGTCGTCCTACGCAAAATTAGAAGCTAAGCTTCGAAATCTTTGGAAACTTAGTATGGCGTCAGTAATTTGAAGGTGCGATTTATTCTTGAAAACGTTCATTTTTTATAGCTCTGAAACCAGAACCTTTCAAATACCTTGGAGATAATAGTGTTATATTGTTTTCGGGGATATCTTATGAGCTCAACTGGCACTAATGAGATACAATTACTTTTTCTATTGTTACCGAACTTAATAAGTTTGCCTAACAGACGAGGGGGATGTGCAAGGCGTATTTTTATGGGTGGCGTATACAGGGTGTTTCCAGTCGGACTCCACGACAACTGTACATGTGTACGCACATATGCATGCCCAGATGGTCCAGTGTTCTAGGGTGCTAGGCAGCGTTAGTGGCTTGTATCGTGTCGCTTAGACCTAACTATAGCCTTCGAATATTCTCTGTAAGAACCTTTCTATGTACCGGACGATACTTTGACCAAAAAAACCTATGTAATGGGGGATTCTAACCTTATGGCCAGATACTGAAAAAAAAAACACCATTTTTTTTTTTTACTTTTTATTAAAAAATATAGTTTTGTGGGTAGTCAAAGCATCGTTTGAGCGAAATAGCGCGGGGGCGGTACTAACTATCGGTAATTAAAGGCTTACCATTGATAAGACTGTCCCGTTATCAAGGAAGTTAGCTGAAAAGATAAAAGCTCTCAAGTAGACTGCGAAATTCTAAATATGTACTATTTCATGACGTCACACTAGCGTCTCGAAGAGGTATGTTGATGATTACTATGAAACTATTATGATGCCCAAATCGCATTTTTATCAACATCAAGGTCTACGGACACATATCAGGGCCGTGTCCGGGACGTGGACGGACCGTGCTCCGTCAGGGGCTCAAAAAAACATCAGTGTCGCAGCTAATTCGTTTAATTAGCCGTTTAGTTAACCGCCTAGACCTTTAACTTAACGGCGGCCGTTCAACTAATGGCCTGACTGTTATTCAATAAATTATAGTTTAGGCTGGAACTGCAACCAATCACGTGCGAGCCGAATTGGTCGCAGTAACTAAGCCAGGGCACCCCGACCAAATGGGTTAGGTTAGAACTGTGATCAACCGCGTGCGAGCCGAGAGAGCGAAGCGACGGGAGCACTACTTCCAAAGGCCAGGCGGTTGATTAAACGGCTAATTTAACCAGTTGGCTGCGACATATACATTTGGACCTGGCCCTGATATGTGTGGATAAACCTTAAGACGCAATGCAAATTTTTTGAGCTGCTTGAGAGCATTCACTTTAAGCATAGATTCTGAATTGATAGTAAGTCTGTATGTCGCGCTCACACGACACACACTTGACGCTTTGACACTTTTATGACAGTTTTATTCTTACTCTCTGGCTTACTGACACTTGCGTTTTAGACACTAGAGTTATCGGTTGTCTTTGGCCACAATAAAAAAAAACTATTTTTTTTGGGTTGCAACATGTAATGTAACCTTAACTGTGTTCGCGACCATGTTGCATATGTTTTATCTGTAACGTTTACAATGGCATGGATATATTAGGCTAAATGCTAAAAACAACCGATTGCTTTTAAAATATGTGATCTATAATGGTTATTGTGTAAGTCTTAAGTTTTAATGTAAGGCTATGTTCTGATGCTTGCGAGATTTATTAGTTATCGTGACTGTCTGTACCTAGCCTAAGTTCTGTATCATTAGGCGTCATATTTTGGGTTCAGATTCTTAATATAGTAATAAACGATATTGATGTTCAGAGAAAATTTAATAACTCGAAAATTTCTGGTAAATGTCATATTTTGAAACGATGCCCTTCAAGGAATGCTTTTGACTAAAGATTTTTATTTTAATCTAACAGTTTTAAATAGATATTTATCGAAAATTTGTGTAAAATACGAAGCATAGACTATAGACTGTTGATGTCGTGCTGATCACAAATAAATTAACATAAGATAAAGGCGCCGATTCCTTTGTTCACAAACTAAACTAAATTTAAGTTCAGTGCATCTCTTTCTTTCTATTTCATTAAGAAAATGACAGAAGATAAATATTAATTTAGTCCTGTCAAATTAAGATACTCCATAGACAATTTAGACGTGATTAAAAACATGGCGACTAAAAATACGTCAATTTACGTCAGGCGCTGACTAATTTGACAGGACTAAACTAATATTTATCTTCTGTCCTTTTCTTAATGAAATAGAAAGAAAAAGATGCACTGAACTTAAATTTAGTTTAGTTTGTGAACAAGGCAATCGGCGCCATTTTTTACTTTTGAAGACCTATTCAGTCAGTACACCAAATTCGCCGCCTAATGAATTGAACTTCCTTAAAAAAAAATCTATAAAAAAGCCTAAAAATTATGTCCTACAGTATAAATAAATAAATAATATGTGTAAAATCAAGTGTATGTTGGTGGGCGTGCTGCTCTCATAGTGTGATGTTATGTGAATGGCGTACGACGGCCACGGCACTTTTTAGAGCTGCTTTGGACTTACGACCGATGCGTGCGACAGACGACACGAGATTGACTATCAAAATCACAGTGATTTTATTTCATTTTATTTTGGGATAAAAAACAGGAGTACAATTAAATGTTATACATACTATCTTACTAATTAAACAAAATACTTATCATACTGCTAGCAACATTATCCACTTATTACTAATTTGTTAATTGTTAATGCTACGAAAGATAATGATTGATTGGTTGAATGAATGCTTTCTAATAACGAAATTTTTGGGATAGAAAAAGGAAAAAAAAAAAAAAAAAAATACACCACTTAATAATTTATAAGTGATCTTTATTTTCCTTACAATAAAGTTGCTATTACGTCGGTGCTGGCGGTGGTAAATTAAATGAGTAAGGACTTGACGGTTGATTGTGATTCGCCCTCTCAAAGACTGATTGGTAAACTCGGCCGTTGATTGGTTACAGGCAAAAATATATTATTAATTTCGGGCGTAAAAATATGAGTAGTATGTTTTAAGTTTGTGATCCGAATTTTAAAAAAAGTATCAAGTTCACCAGTCATATTTCAAACTTATTATTTGGTTTAAAATAAATTTGTGTTTGAAATTTTTACTTACAACCCGTATAAGACGTTTGGTTATAAAGAATACTTAATTTTACATGACGCTTTTTTTTTCTTAAATAAAAAAGCTACAGTTTAAAAAATAATATTTCAAATAAAAATCTTGTGTGTTTGAAGTCGCGTGTCGTGAGGTCGCTGCTAAAGTAAAATATTTAATAGTAGTCTTAATACTGCTATTCTGTATTCTCCTTTACATGTCAGCAAGGTGGCGGTGCCTGTTAGACAGTGTGCATCACTCTTAATACATAGACGTGCACAGTGCTTGAACATGTAGGTATGCTGACGTGGTCACGCGGTGGAAACAGTTTTGTAAAACAATTTGTTACGTTAATTGTACAATTGGTTTGTTTCCTTAATTTGATGATACAATAAATTAGGCACCCACATTGACCCTCGTTGCAGCACCACCAGGTCATAGTCATCAAATTAGTCTATTGTCATCGGTCCTTGAACCGTGTGCGAATTTCCATATCAATGAGACGCCTGCAAGTGGGCTAACAAGCTGTTACAAGATTTGACTGAACTGATAAAATAGTGATACTGACCGTATATCTGTTCAGTACAGCGCATATAAAATCTAATCTTATTGTAATAAGGTTTACAGAACCGTTAACACCGCACTTCGTCAGCAAAAACGCTCTAACTAAATTAAAATCTCGATGTTTTATCCATGCCACACTTCTGACTGTTTGTTACTTATTATCTTGTACACACGATAACAGCGCCGAAGTAAGACCACACGCTATTCCTAACACGGGTGTAGCGAAAACAGGCTTTAACACAACGGACGAAAGTTTAAATTCACATGCACAAATCGACGTTACTCTGTCTCTCTATCTCTTTCTGTCACGTAGATGCGTCATTTGTTAGAGCGAGAGATCCGCTCGCTAGCATCCGCACTCATTCGCTTTTACGAGTGACTGGACTTCTCGTTCTAGTGAATAACATTTTTAGTGATAGAAAAAGATAGAGATTTGGCTGATCTGTGCGTGTAGATTTTGTTTTATCTCTAAAACTCCGTATTTATGGCGAAAAAAATTGCGTAATGTTGCAGCAACATGGCGTTGCTTGAAACTAGCAGCATGTTGTGTCATGAAACACGTTGCTGCAACAATAATGAACAGTTTTTGTTTTTTATGAATACGGGGCTTCAAATATCACTAATTAATTTAAGAATGATTAATTTATTATGTGTTTTAATGTGGGTATATTACGGTTGCGGTACACACTGTATTCGAGGTGTATTTTGGATGTAAAGACAGATTTAGGGAATTGAAAAATATTAGATGCTGCGTAGAAAAGGCTACGCGCTCGTAGCGCGGGGCTACGCCGTAGCTTGGCTCGTAGCAAGCAAGACTACGCGAGTTTAGAAAAGTTTTTTTTTTCTACTTTTTCTTTCATAATAAAGTTCAAAATCGCTTGCTCAATAAACCTGAGTCTGTCTTAATATTCAATACACACTCTGCATTGTCATAAGTGAACACGTTCGTGTGAGCTACACCCTTAGCGCGCATGTCTTCACTCGGCGCGCGCATGCACTCAGCTCATACTGTTGTACATACGTACTGCAAGGTCTAGTCGCTGCATAACACATGTCTAGTGAACGGGCCCCCCACCTCCACCAAAGTGGGGAGCTCACCATACCCCCCGGTCCGAACGACCCTCCCAAATATTTTTTTTTTCGTCAACTAACCCCGTCACTTAAATTTTATTATTCGTGTACCGCATGCAACGATTTTCCTCACTTTTGGATACCTTGTGTATGTGTTCCGTGTTCTTCGTGTATAATTTGGAGTTTAATTCTGTCTTCGGTTTTCGCCCCGTGTGGCGCGCGCCGGCCGCGCGTCGCCCACCAATGGCGACGCGGCTCGCGGCCGCCTCAGCACGAGCCGCGGCCCACACGGGGTGAAACTGTCGACGGTTTTGCCACACTGTTTATTTAAGATTTTTGCCGCTAGCAACTCAAGCTTTGGTATTATGTAGAGAATAAATAAAAAAAATATTTGGCTGGTCGCTTTAATTATTAGAACTTGGCTGTTTCCTCAAATATGCTCTTTTTAATGTGAAGAATTGATTAACACTTGTATATGGCGTTAGAGAGGTATTGTGTCTCGCGGTACACTAGCAGCAATAAGTTTTTCTCTCGTTCTTATTTATTTATCTTTTATATATCGTTATGTTTATTTTTTATTGCCAACTATTTATGTATGACATCATTATAGTTCCGTTATAGTCCACTGTAGCGTAGCTGTACCCTAAATATTATCACTTACAATTTTTTTTTTACATTTTTTTTTCGACATTTTTTATTTCTAATTTTTAAATATAAAATATTGTGAATAGTTCTCTGGCACAATTTGATATATCCTCATAGATTCAACACGTGTGTGATATTATGTATGTATTCGATAGGACGAGTAGAGAATCTTTATGCTTTACTGATACCGACCGCTGTTTCTTATACCCTGGTACTTTGGGCTCCTCTATCATTTTTAAAATGGACGCTTACATCCGGAATTGACGTCAGGAAAAAACGGACCGGAAATAACATATGCACCTTACAGTCAGCAACTAAAGTCGCGGATTATTGATGAATTAATAACTTATAAACTAAATCTTATTAATTATTACTATATGTACGGTCACCAAAGAAGATAAGTAACCATTGTCGTCGGATATAGTTGAAGTTTAATAAGAAACCGATGGATGTTTTCGAATAAAATTTAATTTGATAAATTAACTCTTTGTGTTTTATTAATTAAATTAAATTTCATTTGAAAACATCCATCGGTTTCTTACTAATCTTCAACTATATCCGACGACCCTGGTTACTTATCTCCTTTGCTGACCGTACAGTATAAAAAGGGGGGGGGGGGTAATAACTTTTTATTGGTTTAAATGTAAATGTAGCATCATAATTTTATCCATTAAACAACTCCTTTGCAATATTCACATTTTTTTTTTTGCTTTTTAATATTATTAACTAACACTTCTGTAGCTGGCTGTAGAAGGATTTTAAAATAATAATATATATTTCGTGTCCCATTCCGGGTTAGTTCAGGATGTAAGCGTTTTGAAATACCTTTTGATTGAATGCAACACGAATATAAACAAAAACACTCGAGATCCGAACTCATTTGTCTCTCTGGTATAAAATGGCATAAAATCTAAGTTAACACAATCAGCCATTTGTTGCGCGGTGGAAATCCTCATGGACTTCCTCCATCATGGGGGTGACAGAGCGGTATGCCGGACTCTTACCGGCTAAAACTACCGCGGTGTTCCACCACTGCTTATGGCCGGGGGTGCGGGATTCGCATAAGCAATCAAAGCTCTCCCGACAGGCCTCGACCTGCTGTTCCTCAGCGGGTCCCAACTCACCGTGATCACAATCAGCCTACAGCACGCTTAGCATGTCCACCATAGAAACGGGCTTTGTCTTCGGAAGAATAGACGAAATGACGGATTTTTCTAACTCAACAGGCAGCTGGGGGCTTACCACCAGCTCTTATAGCAGGGCAGAAGTTGAACTGCACTGCTTTTTTGTACTTAGTCATGGAACAAAAAAGCAATGCAGTTCAACTTCTGCCCTGCGAGCTGGTCGTAAGCCCCCTGTGCTGGGGGAGTTTGTTGCGCCACTTCTTCCCAGCGAAAGCACGAGGAAGTGGTGAAGGGCGGGCGTTTTTGGGGGACTGTCTTTTGTAATTTTGACGTTCAAAAAGTGCTGATTCTCAGCCTAATTTGAATAAATGACTTTTGATTTGATTGATTAATTTAAAAAGCATCATTTTGTCTATGCTATCTGTCATTTTGTCTTTTCTTTCGTCGACATAACCTGCTTCTATGGTGGCCATACGCGTGCAGCAGTCCACTGCTGGACATAAGCCTCTAAACTTTTGCATGGCAATAAAAAAGCCTTGAGTGGTGATACAAGACTGTGGGGTGCACCTGCCCCTAGACCAGTGGTAGCAGTGGCCGTGAGTGCGAACCCAGCCAAGCACTTTGTGTAAATAATTTCGTCACCACTGCTCTCAAAACGATGAAGGAAAACATCGTGAGGAAACCGACATGTCCTAGAACCGAAAATTCGAAGACATGTGATATCTACCAACCGCGTGGTAGATTACAGCCCACTCTCGAAGAGAAGAGGTCTGTGTCCCAGCAGTGGGAACATTATTGGCTGATTATGTTGGAGCCCTGGATAGTCATCCCCGCTACCACCTGGCTGACTGGATAATATTGTTGCCGCGGCATGAGCTATCTTCATATCTTGCGTGCCAATACCAGAGACAAAGAATTGCATTGCATTTTGTTAATTTATCAAAATGTTCGTGTTACATTCAATCCTTTAACAATTTTAGGTGGATTACAGATCGTGAGAGGCACGCAATGACGTTTTAATATATAAAATATGAATACATACGTTACTGGTTTTCTGTAGGGAGATATTTAACCCGGTGAGCCTTCAAAGCAAGAGTGAACAGGCACCTGGGCACGCTCGTTCCATCATATACCTCATCCATCGCTTTCCATCAGACGTGATCGAGATCAAGAGACCCCTCTATTCAGTAATTTAAAAAAAAAACTCAAAAACTTACTAATGATGGACGCTATTTTAGGATTGAGCATTTTTAGGACCTCAAAATAGGAATTACCTGAGGTTCACAAAAAAAAAAAAACAACTGAATTGAGAATCAGCCTTGTTGGGGTTGGCTTCCAGTCAAACCGGATGCAGCTGAATATCAGTATTTTACATGGAGTGTATGCCTATCTGACCTGCACAACCCAGTTACTTAGTAACACGATACCCCTTGGTAAGACTGGTTACTGGGGATACTTTGAACCCTGGGAAAGGACATAGGCTGCTTTTTATTGACATGACAAGCGGACAAAGCCGCAAGCGGAAGCTAGTAGTAAATACGTGATAATTGACGGAGTTCCCTAAATAAATAAAGCTGAATCATGGATGATTCATAGACTATTTTAATAACTATTACTAAGGTCCTTTGTTAGAAACTGAAATTCTGCAATCATCTCTTAAGTTACAGTTAGGTAAAGGAAAACCAGCAAAAAAAACTAGTCAATTTTGGTTATATTGATGAAACGATGCAACCAGACACACATACAAAGAAAAGAAATAAAGAAAATACGTTTATATGCGGTAAAAAAGATCAAGTTGGGGGGAAATGTGCGTCACATCCACGCAAAACGGTCATCGCTCAGCATAATACTGTCAAGAATGTAGTCGGAGTGGGTGATGAAAAGGCTCTGAATCATGTCGGGCTGTTGTATATATGCTAATTGCGCGGTAAACTCTGCTTGCGCGATGCAGGATTTTGCGTGACGTCAGTATAACGCGTAGTTCACATGTGGCGTTATAGACAATGCTACAAGGGTTAAATTGATATTTGTGTCATACATTTTACAACTTAACGTGCTCATGTCGAGGCCTCTTGACCAAGCCCCAATCATAAATATTAATCAAAGTAAATCATTTATTTCAAATATACATATTAAAGCTACTATGGAACTTCAAAATAAAAAAAAAATAAATAGAATTGATTCTAGTCGCCCCTTCCAAAAGGTAGTTTTGTATGGAGAAGAATGGCAAGAAACTTCACAGTTACTCTTTTAAAAATGCTTTACAATATTTTGTATACATTATTTATTTTATTGTATATGGAGACGATGCGCCTAAAATAAAATTACTATACCACAATAGATGAAATGAATGATGAAAAGAATTATAAATGACAAATTAAATTAATTATGTGATAGATACATGGTGCTCACATATTTACAAATATTATAAAAGTAGATGATTTCGTTATAATCTGTCAGGCTGCCACAGAGGTCTGTTAGGACAGAGGAGTTCGTACACTGCTATAAAACAGCATTGGTCCTGCGCCTGATCTCTCTCCGGTCGTGACGGATTGCCGTCCCATCGGACTATGAGAGTGAGGGAAGAGGGAGTGGGTAGCGGGATCGTCCGAAAGGGTCACCGCTGCCCTGGAACATAAAGGGCTAAGGAAGGAACACGGGTGGGTTTTAGTCAGTAAGAGTCTGACACTCCCTTCTGCTCCACCCAGAGCGGGAGGGGTCATTTGATGATATCCCATCCTGAAAAAAAAAAAAAAAAAAAAGGGAAGAGGGAGTACACCTGTCTGCCCACACACTTGTGCACTATAATATCTCCCGCGCCGAAGGCTAGTCTCCGTTGAGATAGCCACCGTGGCTGGTATGGTCTAGAGCAGGGCTGCTCAACTCCAGGCCCGCGGGCCACCAACGCATTATGTACGGTACGCCTATAAACCTCTTCAAAGTCAGTGAAGTTTTTTTAGTAACTTAAACTTTTGTTTCATTTTTAACCGACTTCTAAAAAAGGAGGAGGTTCTCAATTCGGATGTTTGTATTTTTTTTTTTTTTTATGTTTGTTCGCGCATAGCTCCGTCGCTTGCCAACCGATTTGAAAAATTATTTTTTTGTTGGAAAGGGTATACTTCCCAAATGGTCCCATAGAAATTTAATCAAAAACGGTTTAGTAGTTTGGTTTTTAAACCAAAATTACTAGTAAAAATTACAACTTAAAAGTGAAAAATAAAAACTTTTTTGCAAAAAAAAAGAAACAACCGACTTCCAAAAACGACACTAAAAACTGAAAAATAACTTTAATTTCGGAAGTCGGTGTCGTTGGGTTCGCATTTTCGTTGTTTGCCACCGACTTGATATTTATTTATTTAGTATCTACCATAACTGTAGGCAAGTTTTATTCACTAGATGGCCTGCCTGCTGGCACGGAATTAAAATTATGGCCTGCCTTCAAAATTGGTTGGGCAGCCCTGGTCTAGATGACTTTATTTACAACAGTATTGTGTTGAGCAATGGTCGTTTTGCATAGATGTGACGCATACTACAAAGCCGTAGCGCTGGGTTTTAGCGATAACCAGCGATACCTATTTTGCAAAACAATGAGATATTTGCCTAAATATTTCGGGATGAGTATTCATTTGGGCAGGAAGATGATGCAGTATTCTATTACTGTTTGAAACTGTTTGACTCCTTGTGTCGTGTTCATCACTGCAGAAATCATGTTCAGAGGATTTATCGCGCTTGCTGGAAAGGTTCGTGATTAAAACTGATGACAGGGCTGTTTTCAATTAATTGGCGAAACTTCACAAAGGTAAACGCAGTGTAGGCGACTAACAAAAGGTTTAGGGTATTACAAGGCAGATGTATGTGAGGAGGGAAGGACGCTCCAGAAGAACTATCGCCAAAATCTACATCTGACCATCGTAAGCACTTCCTGCTTGCGACGCATATTATTAGTCGACCTAAAAAGGATCCTATTTTGTTTTACTTACGGACGCAGCTGTGGTCATCATGTGCACGGGATTTTGTTTTCAAAATGGTCAGATATAGGTTTTGGCTATAGTACAGTCACGAGCAAAAGTATGTATACACTCGGCCTTATTCAAAAGCGATTTACTCTTTTATTTTTTAATGAAATTTTATGTTGTTACGAACATAGCTTTGTCGAACCCATAGGTTTATGTAATGTCTCGTATTTCAAAATTGCATTCGTTATTTCACGAAAAAATCGCAATTGAAGGTTGCCAAGTGTTGACATATTGGTGCTCGTGACTGTACATATAGTGACCTTATTGGTGATGTTCTTTAGAAAGATCAGGTGCATAGTATTCGATACCGGTGTGCGTGTATGACCAGAGGGCATAGTGTGACTTTTTCTGCCTACTCGATGGCGTTAACGTAAACTCAGATTTGTATGGAATGGCAGCAGTGCTATCGAGTTTCCACTAGATGGCGCTGCTCTAATACCGTACAATTCTGCGTCTACGTTCACGCGATCTAGTAGGTAATAAAAACTTTTTTGCAAAAAAAAAAAAACAACCGACTTCCAAAAACGACACTACAAAGAGAAAAATAACTTTAATTTCGGAAGTCGGTGGCAAACAACGAAAATGCGAACCCGACGACACCGACTTCCGAAATTAAAGTTAATTTTCACTTTGTAGTGTCGGTTTTGGAAGTCGGTTGTTTTTTTTTGCATAAAAGTTTTTATGGAATTATAATTTCAAGAAACTGTTTGTTTTTCCTTCTTTTATCGCTCATAGATACGGATAGCCATCACGTCTGTGAAGCAAGACGTCTGAACCCCGCGATCAGCTATTTGCTTAACACGTTGACTGCCATTCAAGAGACACAATAGAAAATCTATTGTTGGCGGACACCGGTGACCGCGGTGGAAGTCAATGACTTGAAAATTGAGATTTTATAAAAACATTTATTTTTTTATTTTATTGCTATTACATATCGATACCCAACACTTCTGTGAAGTTCCACCAATCAATTTTAAACAGCCTTGTATAAACAAGAACTCTGAAGTTTCATCAATCAATTAAAAAAACCTGTACAAGTTCATACAAAACTAACTATGGTAGCCAAAGTCATTGCGTGCCGACCTCGTTCAGTATTTCCCCCTCGTCCAAGACATGTGCTGACGGTTCCTTGCCTCAGATGGGCGGCGTGTACGCGGGCCTGCAGTACCACGGGAGCTTCGCCCCGCCGCCGCCGCCGCGCGGGCCCTTCGCCTCGCCGCCGCACCCGCATACACACTATATCGCTAACTCACAGGTCAGTACCAGCTACACTATACAGGGTGATTGGTAAAACACTAACAACCTTGCGGGACTGGATTACTAACATTATAAACAAGAATTTTTGTTCTATGACTTTTTCCAATACATAATACATTTACCAAAAACAAACCTTTAAGATTCGGTTGTTCTCTAACCCCCGCTCCCCTCCGCTGAATGTTGTACTACACACGGCAGTTTGTTTACCTAACTAGCGCTTTCTTTTGCTTTGCGTAGAGTTTGTAACAGAAAATCGAATATTTCAATTCGTTGTATTGAAATATTTCTATTTTTGTTGAAAGTCTGATGATATAAAATCTGATGAGTTAAAATATCATGAATTAAAATCTGATGATTTAAAATATCTCGAGAGGGGCCCGTGGCTAAATAATAACAGCCGCACAGGTCGATCGGTCAGGTTAAGCTACGCTTGCCGCGGTTGGTCTGTGGATGGGTGACCATCTTTACATACCGAGACCCCTCCTTGCCTCGGAAAGCACGTTAAGCCGTTGGTCCCGGCTGTCATTCGTGGATCTTTGACAGTCGTTACGGGTAGTCAGAAGCCCGAAAGTCTGACAATTTACCGTATTACCCAGTAACTGGGTTGTGGAGGTCAGATAGGCAGTCGCTCCATGTAAAATACTGGTATTCAGCTGCATCCGGTTAGACTGGAAGCCGACCCCAACATAGTTGGGAAAAGGCTAGGCAGATTATGATTTAAAATATCATGAATTAAAATCTGATGAATTAATAGAAGTCATAGAACAAAAGTCGTTGTTTATAATAATAATAATAATATCCCTGGACATTTCACACAGCGCCATGATGTTAGTAATATAGTTCTGAGAGGTTGTTAATGTTTTACCAATAACCCTGTATAACCGTGGAGCCTCTTGCCGGCTCTTCGCCATAGGAAACGACCAATTGGAACCGTGCACCTAGCTTCTGACGTTTCATAAGTGTCCATGTAGGTTTATGTGAAATAAAATATCTTTAACCGACTTCAAAAAAAGGAGGAAGTTATCAATTCGATTGTTTTTTTTTGTTTGTTACCTCTCCGCACCTCCGTACCGATTTGCAAAATTATTTATTTTATTTTAAAGGATACACTTACAGATTGGTCCCATAGAAATTTCATCAAAATCGGTTCAGTAGTTTGGTTTTTAAACCAAAATTACTGGTAAAAATTCAAGTAAACGAGATTGCGTCGTTTGGTTTCCTATGACTTTTCAGCGGTGGCTTAGTGGAATTGTCATGGGATGCATTAACATTCCATATTGGTGTGGATTAAGTACAACTTAAAAGTGTAAAATAAAAACTTTTATTTCCAAAAAAGAGACAATCGAGTTGAATGGCCTGCAATAGGAGAGGCCTATGTCCAGCCATGGACTGCTATAAGATCGATGATGATGATGCTTGTGCTTATGTGGTCAAAATAAAACTAATGATATTTTTTCTTCTACAGCGCGCAGAAGGCGGTCGCCTGGAGATGGTGAGCGGTGGGGAAGGAACCCTGTCTCCCCTGCAGCCTGCCACGGATCTTCATCATGCGCCGTTATTACTCGCCACTGAGGTTAGTTACTTATTATTATTTCCTTTATTTTAAAGTAACCATATAAATTATATTTTTAAATATTAGAATATAAAAAGTATAAAAACATTTAAAAATATAAAAAAATAGTAGCCCACCGGTATCGGGAACAGGGTCCAAGCTACCGGCGGTCAGGGCTCCAGAGAGAGGAACCTCCTGACAATGCGAGCCGTGTCCAGAAGTACCGCTTTCTGAATCAAGCCCTTGATCCAGCTGCCCAACGAGAGCCTCCTCAGGTGTTGGTCGAGGCTCTTGGCTATTAAGCCATTGGCTGTCACGACTATCGGCACAATGATCGCTGAGTCCACATCCCACATGTCGACAACCTCGCGAGCCAAATCAAGATACTTTATTTGTTTATCTTTCTCGGCTTTCACGAGGTTCTCATCATGCGGGACGGTTATGTCAACAATCATTGCGCGTCGCTCTGATCGATCCACCACCACTATATCAGGCTTATTGGCAACAATAGTCCTGTCAGTGATGATGGATCGATCCCAGTACAATGTGATATTATTATTATTATTGTTACGAGCTTAAGGTTCGTGACAATTAAAACTGCCGATATAAATTACCAAAATTTACACTTTAATTGAACAACACTAATAACAACTCAAACACACTAATTATAAAACACAATTGGTCTTAAGTCGCACTTGAAGATCGCTTTCGATGTATTCGGTTGTATCGCTTATCCGACTCTGACTGGTCGTGGCTAATCCCAGCCTTCTATAGTGCCGCAGATAGTTCTAGAACCTTCTATTGTAGAAACATCTAGACTAGAAGGTTCGAGTACATACCGGCCCCGACTGACCAGATGTCGATAGTTCTAGAAAGCTCTAGCATCGAAATTTCTAGAAGGATCTTTACTCTATTAGTTCTGCTACTCGATATTAGATGACGCTAGTGGTAACTAATGTCACCCATGTACAGACGCCAGCACATCAAGCTACCACAATCTGTCAAATTTCTTTAATAGATTTTCAACTTTATCACTAAAGCATTATGGTTCAAAGTTGATTGGGAAAATTTGACAGTTTCGGGTAGCTTGACCTGCTGGCGTCTGTACCAAATATGTTATCCAAATCCGTTTAGCCGTTTGAGCGTGAAGAAGTCACAAACACACATTCACTCGCAAACTTTCGCCTTTATAATATTAGTGTGATTGTTGCGTTGTGAAAAACGCATGGTGCTGTTCGAACCTGTACCCATCACTCTCTTGAACCGGACCAATGGTGCTGATGAACCCCGAAGCGCACGCACGTTGTTCAATTTTCAACTGTACGCTTGAGTATTTAGGCACGTTTTAGCATGCAGCGGTTGCTGACGCGACGGAGTAGGCTATTATAGCAGTAGGTATTGGAAATTTTCTACTGAGTGAAGTATCTGTTACGTAGTAACTGTTTAGTAATCTGTGACACAGACAATGGCCCACCTTCCACCCTGCGCCGCATGCCCTGTCGACTGTGTACTTGATGATCTTATGACTGCGTCAGTGAGCGGAGTTCGCGCAGCTGAACTTTGGGTCAAAAACGTTCAAACTTTTTGTTATCGATACGCTAAGAAGAAGATTTCCTACTAGAAGTCATGAAGCTAGATAGAGCTATGGATTCTAATGTAAGTTGTTGTCCACAGGCGCGCGGAGCCCCACTGGAGCTGATGGCGCCGCATCATGCGAGACATGCACTCTCACACCATCATCACGTGAGTTTTTCCACAATTATATCTCAACCCACCCCTATTCAAATTAGTCTGAGAATCAGCAGTTTTAGAACGTCAAAATTACATAAGACAGTCCCCCAAAACGCCCGCCCTTCACCACTTCCTAGTGCTTTCGCTGGGAAAAAGAAGTGGCGCAACAAACTGTCCAGCTGTACAGCAGCAAAAGGGAGGATTATCCAACCAGGCGGGTGTCATGTCTGGTGGGCAACTGCCCGATGATTTATATCGGGCCGTTGTATATTTTTTTTATAATTAGGTCTTTATTTATTTTCAAAAAAGTGTGCTACATACGGCTACACGTCAAGCTATACAAAACCAGTTTGTCTTGGCCTCACTTTGTATGATATTTTCTCACAATGAACGGTCAGCCAATACTGGTTTTGCATAGCTTGATGTGTAGCCGTGTGTACATACAGTCTGTTACAATAATTTTAAAATTTGGGGGAAAATCATAAAGTGAGTTGCAACAGAATTGAATCTGGCGTCCTAGCTACCTAGGCCTCAGGAACTTTGCAACTGTATGAAACCAAAGCCAAGTTCCCGCGACTTATTCTGATCATCTCGAACTACCCGGTGGTAAAAGGGCGATGGTGGGATCAGCACTCTATAACAGACACACTATTGATCTAAATCTGAATCATTTTGAAGGATATTGCTAATCCATGATTTCAAATGTTCGAAAAATGTGTCTGCTGAACAACGAAAACAACGCAATGTATGTTGTAGAACTGTCAAAATGAAATCCATTGCTACTAATGTGTGTTACGCAATTAGCCCACTGGTCGTGGAGCTTCTACGCACACTTTCCGAAGTACAGTCCGTAGAAGACCGCCAGGCAAACAACATTACGTCGATGAGCTAGGCTGTGAAGCGAAGCTACCAATGTGTTGTCTCTCTCGTCTAGCTTACTAAGCTTTCCTTATGTTTCCCCAGCGTCGCAGCGGCGGTGGAGTGGGCGTGGGCGTTGGCGGTGGCGTGGGCGTGGGCGTCGTGAGCGGCGGGTCGCGAGCGCGCCCGTACGTGCGACACGCCGCGCGGTGGCCGCACCATCCCATACACCATATACATACGCAGGTAACTCCTACATCTTTAATAGTATTTGAATACAGATTCTTAGCTGTTTGTCCCGGCTCCCTTAGGACTGCAGAGTTACTTGATCATCAATGTAGAAAGTGCGTGAAGGTCAGTGGCATACCTACTGTAGCGCCATTTTGTTTTTTTTTTTGTTTTTTTTTTTTTTTTCAAAATAGCCTCCGCTCATGAAACCAATATAAATCGATAGCTGATATCAATGCAAACAGAAAAAATAATAAGACCAAACTCCGTAAAGCGACGCGTTTCAGAGATATTAATGTTCAAATTTGATAACGTGACATACATATTTTGTGAACTTGCAACTTGCTACTAAGCAAGTTAAAAAAATATGGATGTCATGTAATCAAATATCTCAGAAATATGACACTACGGGGTTTGTTCTTACTGCCTGGGCCCCAAGTCTGCTATTACAATAGTGTCAGAATGGTCTATCATTGATTTCATAATTGTTGATTTTGACAAGTTTGGTAATCTACTAACATAATGGCGTCATTATGACTTTCCAGTGGTCAACCACTGACACTCCATTGAAAGATATGGCATAGAATGGTAATCTCGTACATAATGATAAATGAATGACTGACTTACATAAAACACTTGACTTGTATAAAACACTAATAAATAATATGTAAAAATATATATAAATGAAATCTGGCATAAATAAAGTAGTGGTAGTTTTTCAAAAATCATTTCTACTAACGGGTTTTATAATAATGGCAATACGACAATGTCATTATGACAATTCTATTACGAGACCATTGACCGACCAATGATCGCCATTAAGAATTTAGCAGATTACGAACTTTAAGCAAAATGACAATGGGATGGGAATGGGATCGTGTTGGAATGACGAATTTATAAAAATAGCAGACTTGGGGCTCTGTCTCGTCTTCAAAGCTCCACTGACTTGCAGTTTGGGCAAAGGAGTCTGTTGTGAACGTCAGTGTGTTTTGAAGCTAACGTCGTATTGTATTTCCCAGGGTGGTGGTGGGCTCGTGGGCGCGGCGCTGCCGGCGCACGTGCAGGCGCAGCTCCACGTGGCGCAGCCGCTGTCGCTGCCGCCGCCGCCGCCCACCTACCAGGTCACTGCCGCGTTCAGAACACGCCACCACAAATACATACCACTACACGGATATAAACTGCCAGCACACACTATTAATCAAATACAGGATGGCAGGGGTATCGACGCGCAATCAGTTACCATGGATTCAGTACGTGATTCTGAACCCCCAAAAATTTCTGAACACCGTTGAAATTTTTCGTAGGTTACAAAAAAAAAAAAAAAAATTGCTGTTCCATACATTTTGACTATGGGCTGAAATCATCGATGCGCAAACTGTAACCATGAATTCAGCATATGTTCTAGACTTGTGTATAAAATATACATAGGTCGACTATCAAAAATAAAAAATCTGTTTCATAGAAAAGTGCAATACCTACGCGACCATCCCACAGGAACCCCCTTAGGGATGGTCGCCGTTAGCGTATAGTCGGTTAGATTTTAATTTTTTTAAACCCTGGCTGGAGGCCTTAATTTATTGAGGCATTCACAGGCAAGCCCGGTTGAGCAGACGTCAACCTCATAACTCAAGTTGAACAACAAGTTGTCATTCCAAAAAAAAAAAAATCTTCACAACCAAAATGTATGGAGCAGTAATTTCTTTTTTAGTAACCTACAAGTAGTTCCAATGCAGGTAGAGGGGCTACTCGGGGGGTTGCTGAATCTATGGCAACAGGCGCGTCTATACCTGTCACTCTGTATACACTGCTACTACCAAACACACACTACCTACTAGACTGAAAATACTATATTTAGATCTGCCTACATTTTTATCTTCTCTGGAAGCATGCAAAAACGCATGCCATATGCGATATGGGTTCTTTAGATATGCGATATGGGTCCATTAGATATGCTATATGGGTCCATTAGATATGCGATATGGGTCCTTTAGATATGTGATATGGGTCCATTAGATATAGATATGTGATATGGGTAATGACAAATCGAAAGGACCCATCCTTTAGATATGCCAAGCGCCTTTGAACGTAGTCTCTAGGCAATTCAATTAAAGCTCTTCTCTAGCTGCAATGAAAATACCTCTTCTCATACAAAGAAGGAACAAGCATTGATGCTTGCTCACTGCCTGTTGGTGATTTCAGACCACAATCAATAAGGTTGTGGCGTTATACAACGCCACTTGCGAACACGTCTTCTGATGTCACGTAAAATCCTGCATCGCGCAAGCTAAATTTACCGCGCTACAAGCATACATACAACGTCCCGACATTAACCGTCAGGATAATTCGAACCAGTCTGTCCCTTGCTGCCCAGCGCTCCCTAAGCCGAGGTCCGTACCCCACATGGGGTGCCCTTAACGTGTAGTCGCTTAGTTTTGTAAGTTTTTAAGCCCTGACTGAATAGAAGGCCCTAATTTATTGAAGCATCCACAAGCAAGCCCGGTTAAGCTGACGCCAACCTCCAACGACCAATTACAAAAAAAAAAAACAATGGTCGGGCAGTAGTACCAGAGTAGTACCAGACACAACACCCGTCTGGTCGGAGGGAGGACTCTCCGATCATATAGGTGTTGTCTGATGTGTATGGCGGATGAGTGAACTTTTTCGATTTAGATAAAGTTCTTTAAACAAAAATTACAACTTAGCACCGAACTAAGTTGTCATTTTTGTATAAAGAACTGCATTTCTATAACAGTTAGGTTCTTAATTCAATAACTGGCGCGCTGGTTTAAACCTGTTCTAAAGAAAAACCTTGTTTTGTAATAAGGGGGTATAAGTTTACCGACAAATGAAAGATCGATGATTTAGGGCTGATTTTTCATTTCACTGATAATTTTTATTCGTGAAATAACATCGACGTCTGACAGATTTTGTATGGAAGAACTGTCAAAAATTCAAAATTATTCCTCGAATAAAATTATCAAGCGTTGGAAAAATCAGCCCTTAATCACCTTAATTAATCGAATCATAAACAAATAATCTTAATCGGTGATGTTTATATTGTAAAGATGGCGATGTAATATTTTTATTGGCTCCGGTTACCTTATTCACAAACTAAACTAAATTTAAGTTCAGTGCGTCTTTTTCTTTCTATTTGATTAAGAAAAGGACAGAAGATAAATATTAGTTTAGTCCTGTCAAATTAGTCAGCGCCTGACGTAAATTGACGTATTTTTAGTAGCCGTGTTTTTAATGACGTCTAAACTGTCTATAGAGTATCTTAGCTAAACTAATTTTTATCTATTTTTATTTTTTTATTTATTTTTTTTTTCTTCTGTCCTTTTCTTTATGAAATAAAGGTGAAGGGCGGGGCGTTTTTGGGGGACTGTCTTTTGTAATTTTGACGTTCGAAAAGTGCTGATTCTCAGCCTAATTTGCATAAATGACTTTTGATTTGATTTTGATTTTGAATAAAAAGAAAAAGATGCACTGAACTTAAATTTAGTTTAGTTTATGAACAAGGGAATCGGCGCCATTGTGTGACCAGTTTGTTTGACTAGATGGCTAGTAAAACTGTCAGTTATATTTCCAGTCGGCATCAGCAGAGCCTCTCCTGCAAGGCATGTTGTCACAGGCAACACGAGTTATATCCCATCAGGTAGGAATCCATACTACGGCAAAATGGCCGAACTTTAGCTTCGCACAAGCGATAAAACCAATGCTTTGCAAATAGGGTTTACTTGTTTAAACGTTTTTGGTGATGGTGTTAATTCCATTGGCTTTTCATTATTTGTGTGTGTCATCAAATGTTGCTTCTACAGGGTCAATTTAAATTAGCTAGCGGAACTCCGCAGACTTGTTGGGTATCGATATGGTTACGAGCTTTGGGTTCGTGACTGTAAAAACTGCCGATATAAATTACCAAAAATTACACTTTAAGTAAACGACACTAATAACAACTTAAACACACTAATTATAAAACATAATTGCTCGTCGCACTTGAAGATAGCTTTCGATGTATTCGCATGTATCGCTGATCCAAGTTTGATCCGGTCGTGGCCCACCCCGGCCTTATATAGTGCCGCAGATAGTTTCAGAACCTTCTATTGCAGAAACATCTAGAAGGTTCGAGTACATACCGGCCCCGAATGACCAGATGTCGATAGTTCTAGCATCGAAATTTCTAGAAGGATATATTAGTTCTGCTACCCGATACTAGATGGCGCTAGTAGTAACTAATGTCACCATGTACAGACACCAGCAGGTCAAGCTACCCGAAACTATCAAATTTTCCCAATAAATCTTGAACCTTAATGCTTTAGCGATACAGTTCAAAATCTATTAAAGCAATTTGACAGATTGTAGTAGCTTGATGTGCTGACGTCTGTACCAGGCATTAATTGTGGCGCGCAACAATATTTAAACATGATTCGACTCTTCACGTGATCATAAGGCTGACCGACTTGTTGGCCAAAGAATCAGAATTGCCATACAACGTGGGTCAAGATGAAAACTGTGGGCCGACCGCTTAACTGAGACGTTGTCTGAGGTAGCTGCGCGGTGCGGGAGGGGTGATAGTTGTCACAAGTTGACGAATCACTGAGCTCTCGCGTCACGTCACCACACCCCTGCTACCTCAGAAAACGTCTCAGTTCAGCGGTTGGCCTATAGCCTATATCCTTCTCCAGTGCCTATGTCATATTTCTGTCAAATTTCATAATGTTCGGTTCAGTCTCAGACTAAGGAAAAGAAAAGACTCGGCTAAGGAACAGTAGTTATAGGAATGTGATGTATTTCGACGGCATAGTTACTGACATCGATATGTCAGTAACTATGCATCTCTTTTTAACTTATGAGGGTAATCATATTTAAAAAAGGACAACAGTAGTTTTATCATTACCAAAAACGGCAACATTATCTACAAAATATCTCACTGCGGCTGGTCGCCACGTTTTGTCACAGCCAACAAGTTCAACAACAAGTACATCAGTTGTCATCGCGACTTGTTTGTTTCAGTGTTTTGAAGAAAATTTTGTGTTAATAGGCGAAAATTTTGCTTGTATAGAGTGTTCGAACTTGCATAAGACTGCATTTATTATGGGTAGGTGCAGTGTGTTAGGCTGCCGCATGCCGCCATCTTTGTGCCAGACTCACATTTTAGGTATGCACGTTTTTTTCATAGGTATGTCATGTCTATTCTTTTCCTTAGTCTGAGGGTTCAGTTTAGCCGTGAAAACGTTGTAGAGAAACTTACAACGTGGCAATGCTGCCAGCCTTTTGAGCATGTTTCCTATTGACAGCGATGCGGACGAATTTTCTGATGCTCTTTGATTATTTCCCCTCCTTTTTAACCGACGAAAAAAAACGGAGGAGGTGCTCAAGTCGACGCGTATATATATATATCTTTTTTAATGTATGACCACGCATAACTTTTTACAGAATAGTCCGATTTTGATAATTCTTTTTTTATTGGAAAGAGTATACCCCAAAGTTGGTCCCAAACAAATTTGAAAAAAAAACCAACCCTAAGGGTGGGAAAATCACCCGTTCACGAACATGACGTGTGGATCAGCACCACCCAGCTCAACCATTTTGTAGGGAACCGAATGATCCAACACGCGCGCCACCACCTACTCATGCAAAAGGTAGGTACGTAATACAGGCTGGTGTCCGCAACTCCACGTTAATGCACGTATTTTACGTACGGAACAGGTTTCCTACCTCAACAAAGAAGACGTTTAAATGTCGACACCCATCACGTCTGCAGTTTCGCTAGCTAATTTAATTTGACTCCGTAACTGTTCCTAAGATCGTACTGTGGTGTTTATTTCAATTGCAGGATATGTTTTTAATTTTAGTCCTTTGTGGTCGTGGCATGACTCCGTCTAACGGACAATCCCTTATTAAAATTATTGTGACGCATGATTTGATCAATGATCCTTCATTATAAAATCCTATATTGTTATAATGAAATCCCAGTTTTCTCGTTAAGAAACTTTCATTTAAAAATAACCTTCACATACCCCTCCGTGCCTCGGAAAGCACGTTAAGCCGTTGGTCCCGGCTGTCATTCGTAGATCTTTGACAGTCGTTACGGGTCGCCAGAAGCCCGAATGTTACCGGCCCCAGTCTTGCCAAGGGGTATCGTGTTACCCAGTAAGTGGGTTGTGGAGGTCACATAGACAGTCGCTCCATGTAAAATACTGGTATTCAACTGCATACGGTTAGACTGGAAGCTGACCAACATAGTTGGGAAATGCTAGGCAGATGGATCCTTTCATCTAAGTCTTGATACTACTGGATGATATTCCAACTCTATAAAATCAGCTATTTGATTCCATATTATTGTATTGTCATCAGAATTACGCGGGTGTGCAACATTTCAACTCCCTTGGATTTCGAGAAGTAAGTTAAAAATTGATCACACGATTTTGACCTTTACGGGTACACAGTCCTCTTTCAAAACATGAGTTTGTATACTGTCTCCCTCTTCCCTTTTATTGGCTACTAGGTTCTGCCTGTGACTTCGTTCGCGTGAAATTTCGTGTTCCCTTGTCGCATCGCGTCGCATCGCCCGTGCTATTACTTCGTGTTTCGCTTAGCGTTCTTTCTGACTTTTTTTTTGTTTTTGCTCGGCTTCTGAAGATCCTAGAGTGATGTTAAATAGCCTATATAGCCTTTCTCAAGAATTGGGCTATCAGAAATATTTATTTGCCAACAATGTAGGTACAGGTTTGAGATGGTACAGAATACAATGTTTCCGCTACATTCTACCTTACGGCGTGCAAAAACATAAATAAATTGTCACAATAAAAAGTCATTACATTAAAAATTATGTTATCAAATTATAAATTATTGCAAAAAAGTATTTAATGCCAATTACAAGAAAAAAGTCAGGGTACAGTTATAAATCTTTGTCATTCAAGAAGTCATTTACAGAGTAGTAATATTTTTGTAATAGAAATTCAGTCAGTATATAAATATGCGTGTGGACACGCCACACGCATATTTAGATCTTTGGTTTTATGTGGAATTTTATTATAAATGAATTTATAATAAAATTGATAAGGTTGTAGAGTAACTTTCGTATTTATAATATTAGCATGGATTCCGTAGAAAACGTTCTTTCGCACAGCCAGAGACTTCGTTCGCGTTAAATTTTGCCGCGTCGCATCCCATCGCCCGCGCTGTTACTTGGTTTTCGCTTAGCGGTTTTTCTGGCTTTTTTTCTTTTTGCTCGGCTCCTAAAGGTCGTGGCGTGATGCTAAATAGTAAAACGTAAAACCTTCCTCAAGAATTGGACTATCAGATGCAAAAGTATTTTTTCAAATCCGCATGGTACTTCCAGAGATTAGTGCATTTAAACAAACAAAAAACAAACTAATTCTTCAGCTTTATTATTAATTAAAATATATAGATATACAACGTGCCGCTACAATGGCGACATTAATTTAACACACGGGTAGGGCTAGTGGCCAGTACTCATAAAAATTATAACAACATAAAAAAAATCGGAACTTGTAAACTTCCACCTGCGCCGCGCGCCGACATAAGGCTCTCTCTCTTTCCTTCAATTCGCCTTCTCTTTGCACGATAATTGTTTTAATTACATTGATGCGATGTTATGATCCGTGACCCCGGCAAATGACCCCTGCGCTACAGTTCTTTAAGTCAGGTTGCTCTAAGATGCTATTTTAGAAAATTGTTAATAAATAAATAAATATTATTCTATCTTATTATAAATCAAAATATATTCATAAAACTAAAACACGTAACCGTATACGTGTGTTAAATTAATGTCGCCATTAAAACGCCACGCTGTAAATAGAATACCCATTTATATTGTGTAAATAAATATCAGACATTACTGTCTGACACTAGAAGAAGTAGATCATACTAAGACCCCTCCGTGCCTCAAGAAGCACGTTAAGCCGTTGGTCCCGGCTTTCGTTCGAAGCCTGAACATCTTACAACCAGTCTTACCCAGTGACTGGGTTGTGAAGGTCAGATAGGCAGTCGCTCCATGTAAAATACCGGTATTCAGCTGCAACCGGTAAGACTGGAAGCCGACCCCAACATAGTTGGGAAATAGCCTACGCAGATGTCTAGAAGAAATTGTCTTAAGAACTCCTGAAGTTATGGTCTGAAATCACCAACATGCAGTGAGCAAGCGTGATGATCTATGCTCATTCCTTCTGTGTACGAGGTTTTTGCCCAACATATAATGTTCCCACTGCTGGGACACAGGCCTCCTCTCTGTGAGAGGGAGTGGGCCCACCACGCGGGTCCAGTACTGGTTGGTAGATGTCACATGTCTTCAAATTTTTCTAAGACATGTCGGTTTCCTCACGATGTTTTCCTTCACCGTTTTGAGAGCAGTGGTGATGAAATAATTTACACAAAGTAAAGCACCTGTCTGGGTTCGAACCTACGACCTCGACTCGTAAGACACGGCGAATACCACTGGCCCACCACTGCTCCTCAGTGGTTTGTGCCCTGCATTGGATTAATTACAGACTTTAATAGTAAAGTCCTTAGCATAGGACCCTGAAACAGTCAAATTAGAAACCGAACCATTTTTTTTTTGGTGCCCGTTTTCCAACTTGTATTGTACAGGATGATTGAGACGCTCAACTCAGACTCAAACAATGACCTATGGTGTTTTTCTATCTATAATATGTATGTATTTACAAAAAAAAATGTATATAAGTAGTTTATCAGCCATCTTGTTACCATAACACAAGCATTAGGTTGCTTAGCTTGGGACTAGATGGCGCTGTGTGAAATGTCCAGGGATATTATTATTATTATTATATTATACAAAGACGCTGGACATAATACTATCGATGACAAAACGAAGAGATTTGATGATTTGTTCGACACAACTCTCTAAGATCAAGTAATCCTACTGAATGACTATTTCATGAAATCTTGACATTTTAGGATTATGCTAACTTAACAAGTTGTATTACTGATTCTAATGATTATAATTCTGTAAATACATATTTGTTGTTACGGCCGCGAATCATGTTTTAATCAACGTACAACTTAGTACTGACCAGCAAATTGCAAAAAACGTAAGAAAATTTGAATTTCGCGGGCTACCTTGGAGCATCCACCTTAACTTATTTTTTCTCTCACCCGCAGGTGTTCCTCAACCTCCTCGCAATGTTCCCCCTCTCCCCGTACGCGGAAGCCCGCACCAACGCCGGCGAGGAGGGCGCCGACGCGACCGAACCAGAGAACTACGAAGCTTTACTGTCCCTTGCTGAGCGGCTCGGCGAGGCCAAACCGAGAGGCTTGGCGCGGCACGAAATAGACGCGTTGCCTAGCTATAAGTTCGCGGCCGCGACGCACAGGGGCGAGCAGACCAGCTGCGTAGTGTGCATGTGCGAGTTCGAGGCGCGGCAGACGCTCAGGGTGCTGCCGTGTGCGCATGAGTTCCATGCTAAATGCGTGGATAAGTGGTTGAGGGTGAGTTTCTAGTTTTTTGTTTAATTGTTAGATCAATTAGGGGCTGATTTTTCCAAAGCCAGATAATTTTAACGGAGGAATAACTTTGAATTTTTGACAGTTCTTCCTTACAAAAACTTATAAATAAATTAAACTTGACGCTGCTAGTTAATTTGGAAGGACTAGCAGCGCCCCGCGGTTTCACCCGCATACGTTTCGATCCCGTGGGTATATATCGGGTTAAAAGTATCCTATGTGTTATTCTGATGTTATAAGCTAAGTAAAGTTTCATCAAAATCCGTTCAGTAGTTTTTGTGTGAAAGAGTAACAAACATCCATCCATCCTCACAAACTTTCGCGTTTATGATATTAGTAGGATTCAGACCTAATAATTATTTATGAATATTGCCTACCAAAGACAAAAATACACCTATGGACGATTATTGATTTATTACTTAGTGTTTTGTTGCCTGTATCAAATTGAGGCCATGAGAGCCACAGTGGCCTAACTGTCATTATTTCAATACTGACTTTATTTGAAAAAACTGCTCTAAACTGTAAAGTCATAGCGCCACAGTGGCCTAAAAATTAATTCAATTTTTTTCAGTTAGGCCACTGTGGCTCTCTGCTCTAAACTGTAAAAGTTATAGCGCCACAGTGGCCTAAAAATTAGTTCAATTTTTTTCAGCTAGGCCACTGTGGCTCTCTGCTCTAAACTGTAAAAGTTATAGCGCCACAGTGGCCTAAAAATTAATTCAATTTTTTTCAGTTAGGCCACTGTGGCTCTCTGCTCTCAACTGTAAAAGCTATAACGCCACATTGGCCTAAAAATTAATTCAATTTTTTTCAGTTAGGCCACTGTGGCTCTCTGCTCTAAACTGTAAAAGTTATAGCGCCACAGTGGCCTAAAAATTAATTCAATTTTTTTCAGTTAGGCCACTGTGGCTCTCTGCTCTAAACTGTAAAAGTTATAGCGCCACAGTGGCCTAAAAATTAGTTCAATTTTTTTCAGTTAGGCCACTGTGGCTCTCATGGCCTCAATTAGTGTCGCCGGAAACTATAATATCTAACGTTTTCTTGTTCCAGTCAAACCGAACATGCCCCATCTGCCGCGGCAACGCGTCGGAGTACTTCAGCAACGCCGAGTGACTCGACACTCGCACACACACACACAACAGACACACACACACTCACTGTGTCCTTCAGTTCGTACTCACTATCACACCTAGATACTATGTTGTTCACACCTATGTCTAAAATCAACTATACTTGTCTGAATCTTAGATTTGCCGTGTACTCAACTATCTACCTTAGTTTTATGTAATCTGAGTCGATTTTCCAACAGCTTAAGTAGATGGTTGAGTAAAAATTATGGTTGCAATGGATTTTGAAGTTTGTCTTGTATGGCATTGAGTTTGTAGTTTCAAAATATGATGAGTTTTGTGTAAGAGAATATGGGACGAAAGATAGAAGTGAAAGTTGCTAGTATTTTTTGTGTAAAGCTACGTTGTCCTTGAAGAGAAATGTCAGGAATTCCGATCCAGCCTGTCCCTTGCTGCCCTCTCCCAGCGACGCCCTAAGCCGAGGTCCGTACCCCACAGGGGGTGCTCTTAGCGTGTAGTCGCTTAGTTTTTAAGTTTTTTAAGCCCTGGCTGGAGGCCTTAATTTATTGAGGCATCCACAGGCAAGCCTGGTTAAGCAGACGACAACCTCATAGGATGAACTGCGAGATGTCATTAAAAAAAATAAAAATAGAAATGTCGTGAAAATTATGGCAGCGGGGTTTGAGTTTATGGTATCGGAAAACACTCTCTAGGACAACAAACTAACTAAAAACGTTTTAAGTAACGTGTAACGTCATTCGTGGTGGCGGCCACCGCTCTTAGTGGCGGTAACCGCAACTTAACAGGATCACTAAAGATTTTATTAATACTTAAAATACTATATTATTTACTGTTCACTTGTATTTCGCGTCTCGACGTAAAAAGACCCCTCATTTTGGTCTTCGCCGAAAAATGTAACAGAAACTAAGTATCACTGTGTGTCACGATTGTGTCGTGTGTGTCAGACACTCGGTGTCTAGAGCTCTGTACTCTAAATTAATCAATACTTCTTGTGTGGAACTATAGATTGTGAATTTGACCATTTTAGATTGTCGAATGGTCTTGGAGATATCTGTAGTGTGTACTAAAACTATTTGTCTTAAACCCCCAATGCTTTTTATGAATGGTACTAAGGATTTATAGAATTACTCACAGACCCGTTCGAAGCGCCACCTACCGGGTCCAATGTGAATCTAAATCATCCCGGGACCCACTCAAATACACACAAAATTTTTCATCTAAATCGGTCCAGCCGTAGCGAGTTACATTGCGTGTTAATTATGGCATATTTTAATGGCTTTGTTATAGTTAGTGCGCAATGTATGTCTTACTTCAGATTTGAAAAGATTTTGGCGTCATTTGTTTCATGCTGTATGATAGTGATATACATGGTGTAGTTTTCGCTCTGTATAATTATAATATACAGAATGTAGTTTTTCGTTCTGTATACTATTTTTATACAGAATGATGTTTTTCGTCCTACGTAATAGTATTATACAGGTAGGAATTTTACACTCTGTATCATAATGATATACAGGGTGTGCTATACATGCAATCCTGAGTTTTCATCCTCTACAATAATGATGTACTAAAAAGATGAAAAAGAAAAACCTTAGTACCATTCTCCAACAGCGTTAATACCTAGTTACCGTGTGGTGGAGCACCCTCTAACCACGACGTATACATAATAATAAAAAAAAAACATAGTATGTTCGTTTAGTCGATACTTTCGCGGCATAGGTACGTTCGCGTCGGTGCCTGTATATAATTAATTTTAGGTAATTGTAGAGCGTGTGCGCGTGCGCATGATTGTGTGACGTCATTAAGGTTTAATTGTTAAGGTACTGTTTTAATTTTTTTTCGTGTATTTCTGAGACGCTGGTGTGTGGGTTGAGGTTTTGTGCTCTGTGAAGGTCGCCATTTTGTTTTTAGATTACCCTCATTATCATTTCTGTCGTAATACGTTCACATGCTGGAGATGGGCTTCTCCCAAGCACCTCCACTTCGACCGGTTCTGTACCGGAAGACGTAGCGTTGGCAGGCCTCCCACAAGGTGGACCGACGACCTTGTGAATGCCGCAGGAACCCGTTGGAAGCGAGAAGCCAACATGTGCTTCTTTAAAGCATTCAATTAAAAAAAAAAAAACTAAATTTTGTTATAAAGTATGATTCCGTAATAAAATGAGATCACGGATAAACAAACAAAATACTAATGATTTCTAATGATCGCGTACATTGTCCGCCATTTTGAATTTCGTGTGACGTCATTATCATGAGCGTATCGATTTAAATCCAACGAAATGTAATTCATGAACAAGTATATTGGAGTAGTTGCTTAACGACTTCAACTCTTTGAGTACCAGAGACTGTGGTGCAGTTCCACAAACGATGGGACACTTAATATCGTGTCCTGCGTGTCCTGTCAGCTGCACGTTACAGGAACTGATGGACGCTGGTGATGGCGTCAAACGTAGCCGAATTCTGGGCCGAGTCCATTTAGATTGCTATCGACGCTCTAAGAAGCAGACTTCAATAGAAATACAAATAATCCTCAGTATGTGCATAATCAGTTTATAATGTCCCCACTGCTGGGACACAGGCCTCTGTGAGAGGGAGTGGGCCGTAATCCACCACGCGGGCCGAGTGCGGTTTGGTAGATGTCATAGTCCACCACGCGGTTCACAGGCCTCGTCTCTGTGAAAGGGAGTGGGCCATAATCCACCACGCGGGCCGAGTGCGGGTTGGTAGATGTCATAGTCCACCACGCGGTTCACAGGCCTCGTCTCTGTGAAAGGGAGTGGGCCATAATCCACCACGCGGGCCCAGTGCGGGTTGGTAGATGTCACATGTCTTCGAATTTTCGGTTCTAGGACATAAATAACCCATCTATTAAAAAAAATAAAATGGAAGACCGACTGCAGAGCACACCTCTTTTAAGTATAAATCTAAGGCATGGCATGCATTTGGTTTGTTACTAACATCCCTGTCAGTCCCTCCTGCCCATATCAGCTTAGCATTCGCTGCTACGTTCACACTGCTGGGACACAGGCCTTGTGAGAGGGAGTGGGCACCACCACGCGGGCCCACTGCGGGTTGGTAGATGTCACATGTCTTCGAATCTTTGGTTCAAGGACATGCCGGTTTCCTCACGATCCTTGTAAGCTTGATTTGTCATAATAGAACTTTCAATGCATTCAGTTTTTTTTTTTACATAAAAATTTGATTCTGTAAAGTGTTTGGACAGGCGGAGAGGTTACATTTAGGAACTTTTTTTTGAAGAAAGGAAATACATTTCTTCAGGGTAAACATGACGAAGAGCAAAGAGCAAGTTCGGGAAAATTTGCGTCACATCCACGCAATACGGCCATCGCTCAGCATAATGCTACCACCGACTTTAATAGTTACAAGAGTCTGGATTTGTCACCGGATAATGTTACTAAGCTCGTTCTCTTTTACTTTGCATACACACGAGCGACACGCGACGCTTGCAGTTGCCTCCGTCATCAACGCGCGTCGCTCGTGTATATGCAGATTTACATAGGTCTTATAATATCATCATCTGCCAAGCTTTTTCCCAACTATGTTGGGGTCGGTTTCCAATCTAACCGAATGCAGCTGAATGCCTATCTGGTCTCAAACTACAGACCCATGACAGTTCTAGCTTTGTCTTTGGGCTGGCAAGGCATTTGCGCTGTACATAGCCTACGGCAGCGTTTCCCATTTATAATAAAATAGCGGGTCGCAGCATTCCCGCATTTTGCGGCGAACTTGGATTCTTTGGTAAATTATAAGCAGCTCCATACCCTCGCACTAAATAGTCCATACCGAAATATAGTTGAAAAGTTGTCGTCGTTCTACTGTCAATAATACAAAAAAAAAAGCCTGCCAGTCTGCCTACTCCTTCGGAGAAACAGAGGCGTCGTGATACGTGTGTTCATCATAGTTTAGAAGTCAATAGAAAAGTGCTATATAATAATAATAATATCCCTGGACATTTCACACAGCGCCATCTAGTCCCAAGCTAAGCAACCTAATGCTTGTGTTATGTTAACAAGATGGCTGATAAACTACTTATACTTGTACATTTTTTTTTTTGTAAATACATACATATTATAGATAGAAAAACACCCAGACTCGGAACAAATACGTGTAGGTCATACAAATATTTGTTCCGTGCGGGAATCGAACCCGCGACACGCAGCGCAGCAGGCAATCACTTAACCACTGCGCCAACCGTACCGTCGTATATGTAACCTCTCTGCTCTGTAAGGGTGCAATAAGCGCAGTAATGTGGTCTGCTTGTGCAATATACTACTCTATTACTATTAATGATAAATTACATTTTAGCTCGAATACGTCCTTCTGTGATTTATGCGCTACGAACAAAAGAAAATATGTTAAAACATTTTCTATTCACAGTTATTTTAATTCTGATTATGTATCACTGTCAATATCATAGTGATTTTTATTTTTCAAACTCAAACTCCAATCATTTATTTCAATTAAACCATTTACAGGCACTTTTGAATTGTCAAAATTAAATTGTCGGTCAGTTAGTCAGAAAGTTGAAGCTAGTTGCCCATTCCAAAACGTAGATCTCTTTGGCGAAGAACGGGCAAGAAACTCCAAGGACACTCTTTTAAATCAAGATATTATTACTAAATCCTGGGTACATTATTCTTATTGCTTCTAGATGTGAGAACAATGTAAAAAAGAAACAATTTAAAATATAAAATTAAAAATAAGCCCTGGCAGTTAAGAGATGACCAGTCTCAACCGACGGCGCCCGTTCACGAACATGACGCGTGGATCAGCACCATCCAGCTCAACCATTTCGTAGGGAACCGAATGATCCAACACACGCGCCACCACCAGTGAGACATTTAAGTGAGCATGACATATTCTCAACTGCCATGCACTTTTGCTATTGCTCTATTCTCGTGACAATAAGGGAGGGTGCCCATGAGCATGGCATGATGCATGTGTACCATGGCATGTGTGTCTGTCGATGTCTCTTCGCCGACACACGGGAGCGACAGCAACGCTACTTTTTTTTTTGTAAAATTTTCGGTTGAGCAGCAACTGGCTAGCCGTCAACTTTTTTGTCGCCGTCCGCGCACTTGCATTGCAACCAATAGACGGGCGACTGTTGCGGACAAAAATGTGTCCCAGCTGTCGCGTCGCTATATGCGCGCACTTTCACACAAACCCGTAGGCTTGATGTGAGAGACAAATTAGTTGCAGAGACAAAAATCGCTCGTGGGCGCCCTCTCTAAGGTTGCTTTTGGGTAGCTGCAACTGTCAGGTCAGTCAAAATCTAGCCGCCAGACGAACGACATCAGAGGGGCAATTCTCGTAATTTTAAGAACGTGCACAGTCTAAAGGCCAATTCTCGTATTTTAAAACGTTCAAAATCTCGTCGCAGTATCATCTCGGTGACAAACAAATGTCAAAAACTTGTCAAAATGTAGGGAATTAGACGTATTTTTGACAGATTGAGACTGAGATCAGACTGTGAACGTTCTTAAAATGACGAGAATTGCCCCTCTGATCTCAGTATCTGTCAAAAATACTTCTAATTTTCCTATATTTTGACAAGTTTAGATCTGCAACTAGATTTTGAACGTTTTAAATTATGAGAATTGGCCTTCTGGTCTTCTAGTCCTTGGACGCCACTGTGTCACAGCCTTACCACACATGTCATCACTGCGCCTTGCTTGGTGTCCTGTCCAACTCCATTTGAGTTCCATAATACGCTTTCCGATATCGAAGACATTTTTTCTTCCATTAAATTTTGTTACGTAAGTGTTATCACAGAGGGACAAATTAGACACAATTTATTGTTGATTTCGTCTTCAGAATTATTATTAAATTTATGCTTTTTCGTTGATATACCGCGTGCAACACGACACTACATAGATATAGTGTATTCTTCTTTACTTGTCTCATTGTGTAAACAAACATGACTTACGAAAATCATTCATTTTCGTATCAATAATAGGGCTTTTTTATTTTCGATTTTATTTCTAGGGACACAATGTTGATATTTGTTTGGCAGTACATACTGTGCTACGCTGTCCTTGAAGCCAGTTATGAATTTGAACTTTTGTAAGAAACGTAAAGAACTAATTAAATCAAAAACTGTTTCTAATTATCATCTGTCAAGCCTTTCCTAACTATGTTCCAGTCTAACCGAATGCAGCCGAATACTAGTATTTTACATGGAGCGACTGTCTTATCTTACCTCTACAACCCAGTTACTGGGTAACACGCCTCTTTTTAAGGCATTGACTGCCACCGCGGTCACAGGTGACCGCCAACAATAGATTTTCTATTGTCTCTGTTGTCTGGCAGTCAACGTGTTAAGACAGGTTGTCAGACTTTCCAGATTTTGACTATCCGTACAAGCTTCTAATAAACTAAAACAATAATTTTCAAATTCAGTAGCCATGTTTGTTTACCAAATTGGACAAGTGAATTAAAATACACTACAGGAGTGTTGACTATTGTATTATGTCTTCCATTTAATTATGAACAGAATATAGGGTTGGTTGTAGAAATCTTGCGTGAGCGTTTAAAGATGTGTTCTTGAGCCGGTTTCCATATTGGCGTGGTGACGAAACTATCAATGATTATTATTTAAAAAAAAAATCTTTCTTTTGTAAGGCTCTTTTCCAACACCAGATAATTTTATCCGAGGAATAATTTTGTATTTCTGACAGTTCTTCCATGCAAAATATGTCAGACGACAATTTTATTCCACGAATAAAAGATATCTGTCGATTAAAAATCAGCCTTTATTATATACCTTAGGTTAACCGTTTTTTGACAGCTGTCTTAGAACGTACATCATATTCCAGATTACGTAAAGGTTAACTTTAAAATGCGTAATAAAATAAATATATAAACTGCCTTATCTTATTGAATTATCTTACTTATGGCTTCTTACAGACATTATAATACCGTACGTGTATCAATCAATGTGTTGTGTGTTGCTGCAATCACTAGTTCCATCTGTCAAAAAACGGTTTACCTAATGAACAGGGTATAGTCAATTTCCGTTAGCTATGAAAGGGGCACAGTATATAACTTACAAACTACTCAACTAATAATAAACTTAATCACGTTAACACCCAATGGAAGACCACTGGGTGTTTAATGTGATTAAGTTTATTATTAGTTAGGAGAGTTAGAGAGTTAAGTAGGAGAGGTAAGAACCTCTCCTACTTTGATATATGCTGTGCCCGACAGGGTCCTTAATTGTGACTAATATAATTATTTCCCTACCAATTATATACATTATGGTTTGCAATAAAGAATTTGAATTGTTGAGAAATGAATTGAGTCAATAGTTAAATAGGTTACATGTAGCAAGCAAGCACTGTCGTCGATTAAATCGAATTATGTCGATTAATGACGAATATGTCGCGATTCACGACATATTCGTCAAAAATTAAAACAAATATGAGTTCATGGAAAAATAACTTTAATTCCTACACAATAAAGTTCAGTTTACGCTACAACACAAAACACACAGCATTTTTAAAACTTTTCAATAGCGCTAGTCACTGAAATCAACTTAATTGCCATTAAAATAAAGTTGATATTTGTTTAACTTGAAATAACGTCAATTTGAAACATGAATAAAATTTGAATATAGATGAAAATAGTGGTCAATGGAAATACCAAATTGTGTTTGCAGTATCCTTTTAAGCCAACCGCTTAATTGAGACGTTGTGTGAGGTAGCAGCGCGGTGCGGGAGGGGTGTGGTGACGTGATGCAAGTGCTCAGTGATTTGTCAACTTGTGACAACTATCACCCCTCCCGCACCGCGCAGCTACCTCAGGCAACGTCTCAGTTAAACGGTCCGTCAATAATGGTCATAATCAGCCTGTAACATTCCCAGTGCTGGGACACAGGCGTCCTCACTGGGATGGTAATTAATTTTTGTGACAATTAATTATTATATTCATATTTTTATTTGCATTCCATAATGTTTAAATATCTTACAATAGCTTAAAGCTAATTTACAATTACGGACCCTATTCTAGCGCTGCGATGGAACTGTCGTATGTTTCCTAGCGGGATTTTTCTCTAGAACCATAGCCACGAAATGGGAACCGGCTCTTACACCCGTCTTCTAAGTATTTTCCAAACATTGACACACAGACAACATTTTTTTGTTTTTTTTTTTCCACGTACTCTGTCATCCAATGTATAGTTGTCAAAAATCCCTCAACTTGCGGATGTCAATGACTCATCATTAGCAAAATTGTGGTGACTGCAACGAAAACCTCTAATCAAGAGTTCAAGTCTAATTTCTTGAATTACGCAGTGTTTTTAGTGTTCCGTAACTCAAAAGGAAAAATGGACGCGCAATCAAAAGAGACGGGCGTGTATGTTCCGTTTTTGCCGCATATTTCGACACTCGCAAGGGAATCAAAACCTATAGGGTACTTCCCGTTGATCTAGAATCATGAAATTTGGCAAGAAGCAATGTCATGTAGCAAAAGAAAAGGAAAAAAAAACCCGAAAACCGTAAATAGTAGTTACGTTACAAAAAAACCCGTGATACACTATTTACGTACTTACTTTGCATGGAACCCTCGGTGCGCGAGTCCGACTCGTACTTGACCGTTTTTTTTTTCTTGGAAAATACTTGGAAGAATACGGGTATTAAATAAATCTCTATGTAGTGTCGTGTCGGTCGCTTCGCTCTAGTATCGGGACGTTGCTTTGGTTCGCTTGTGTGAGTGTGCCGTGCATGCGCGCGTGCGTTGATTCCGGTACGAATTATGAAATCGTGGAGTTAATTAAGTAAACAATTAATGAATGAATTTAATTATTAAAATTAATTTCTAATTGTTAATCCAGGAATATGAATTTTCATTTTTTTATTTTTTTTGTACAGAATTCGTAATATGTTTTGTTTTAAAGTGAAAATAATTAATTTGATGGAGATGGTTTATTTATCTCCACTGTGTTCACTTTTTAATTATTTTGTGATACAATTAGTTTATGATACTTTAATAGACCTAAGGCACAGTAGTCTCCTGCTGGACATAGGGACCCTCCAAATAACAAACGTATGTTCGTATCGGAGCATCGCCGCGGTGTTTAATTAGTGTTGCTAGCTGAAGTTTGTTATTAACAGAATGTACTTACGTTTGCTTGGGGTCAAATAATTTTGAAAAATTATGTCTAAAAAAAAAGGAAATTCTTATATGTTTGCACTCTGTTACATGGGTTTTGAACATAACTAGGGAACTGTGGTTGTACAGACGCACATCAAGATACTACAATCTGTCAAATTTCTTTAATAGATTTTCAACTTTATCGCTAAAGCATTAAGGTTCAAAGTTGGTTGGGAAAATTTGACAGTTTCGAGTAACTTGATGTGCTGGGGACTGTACTATACACCTCTGTTCTAACCCTTCGGAGAATTGTGGCGCGATGTTTATATTCTTTGCAAGATTATTGTATCCCAAGTTCAGACGAAGTAGCGTAGTTTTTGTTGGTTGTTCATTCCATAAGTTTTCGAGATTTAGCAAGACACTCACTAACTGACATATTATTCCATACTAACAAAATGTACAATGAAGTTGTTTATATACAGAGCAACTTTCAGCCTAAGATTTATATCGTTAGATTCGCCCTACCGCGGCAAAAGGTCGCGTTTCTACTGTGAAAATCTCACCGTGAAAATTTCGTGAAATTCACCCAAACGTATGTAAGGACGAATCTAACGATTTAAATGTTTGCTTTCAGCAAGTTGTTTACATTAAAATTGTTTTATTGTTATTAATAGATTAAATTTAACATAACATTTGTTGTGTCAGTGAATGCTTGTGTGGTTTCGTACGGTTTTATCTTAAGTGTGCAATTTCGTTAAGTTTTTTCTTTTTTTTCACTATGAAATTCTAAATCTCAATCGCAGGAAATAGTCGTGTTGTCGCAACGTTTGTCCGTACCCTTATATTTACTTATTGCTTGTAATATACTTGTTTATAGTTTAAATGCAATAATTATTTGTAATTCTATGTTATGAGAGCGATGGACGGATGACTGAGAATGACAAAAATAATAATAATACTAGCCTATTATTGTTCTGCTGCGGGGTAAAGACCTCTGCTCATACTGAGAAGGCACGAGCACCACGCATGATCAAGACGGGTAAATATTAGGAATGGCAAAAACTTTGTATAGTCCCAAAAGTAAATTCCGATCCAGCCTGTCCCTTGCTGCCCTCTCCCAGCGACGCCCAAAGCCGAGCTCCGTACCCCACAGGGAGTGCCCTTAGCGTGTAGTCGCTTAGTTTTTAAATTTTTTAAGCCCTGGCTGGAGGCCTTAATTTGTTGAGCCAACCACAGGCAAGCCCGGTTGAGCAGACGACAACCTCAAAGGTTGAGCTGCGAGATGTCATTCCAAAATAATCCCAAGAGTTGGTGATGTATTTTGTGGATGTATAGTTACGCATGGCGACACATCAAGGTATACATTTCCAGTTTTAGCTGACCTCGGTTTTTCGTACAATCATACCCCTCAGACTACCTACAGTATCTCTCCTTCCTCTTTTTAATCCATCCAAAGGTTTTCTTTAAAAGATCGCTCTTAGCGATAAGACCGCCCATCGTGTCACCCTTTGTAACATTTCTATATTTTTGTCTGTAATTTATATGGTGTACAGTCACGAGCAGCAATATGTCAACACGTGGCAACTTTCAATTGTGATTTTTTCGTGAAATAACGAATGCAACGTTGAAATACGAGACATTACATAAACCTATAGCTTTGAAAATGCTATGTTCGTAACAACATAAAATTTCATAAAAAAAATAAAGGAGTAAATCGCTTTTGAATAAAGCCGTGTGTATACATGCTTTTGTTCGTGACTGTACATAATAATCTTTAATCAGAAGTCAGCTTATACTGGTTATGTTTATCTTGATGCGTACGTTAAGATTTTAATTCTGTTGCCCTGGTGGCCTAGTGGTAGCAAACGCGACTGTTGAATGTGAAGTCTTGGGTTCTCGAGCAAAGTTTTATTATGGGAAAAATCTCGTTTGGAGTTTGCATAATCAGCCTCTAATGTTCCCACCGTTGGGACACAGGCCTCCTCTCTTTGAGAGGGAGTGGGCAGTAATCCACCAGCCCTGCTACGGCTCGTTTCCTGCTACGAAGTTACTATTTGGTTCGATCGGTTCCGATCCTACACTCCTACACTCTTTCGAATATTGACTATGGTCCCGAGCCAACTGAGCCGATCCGAACTTTTTTCGCATTTTTCAATAATATTCGGTTCGGCCATGTGTCGGTCCGATCCGAACATTCGCACTTTGCACTTCGGAGTAGGCCCCCTGGATTTAAGTCTGGGTAGATGACAATAGCCTTGCTTCCTATTACAAGGAACTTATATCATAACTGTTGAAGTCTTAGTGTATTATTCATCTCTGCCCATCCCTTTGGGGATAGAAGGCGACATGTCATATGAGTGTCGTAAGGTACCTTCCCAAAAATACATTACCATCTCTCTGACTCTATTATCTTATACTAAATTTAATTCTATAGTCATTGCAAGTCATGAATGCACATCATATAACATGTTTTGTCGTCTAACTTCAATCATTGCAATTACAACCTTATCTCGGTGATATAAGCTTGAAATTGCATCATTATGGTGGTCATTGTCATCAAACGGTGTACATAAAGAGTATTTTCTCTCTATAAGGTTGAAATTACAATAATTGAGGTGCGCTCATGAAATGCAATTGTTATTTTTATCATTTAACTATGATATTAGTCTGTCAGTCCGTCGCTGTGTGCCATGTACGCTTGCTTCCGATAACGTCACTCCGCGCTGTTTGTAGTTATTTTACATCCGTTATAAACACGCATAAGTACGTTAAGTATGTTACATAATAGGGCTAACTAACGAATTGTGAGTATATGCTATTCAGATACATTTCTGCTCAACCCTTCGTTGAAAATAGGAGTGTAGTTCTGTAAGGAACTTTAAAAAAAACAATCAACCTATTAAACCTGGATACAGTTATCTATTACGTTACCTCTGGGGGTCAACTTTATAATGGAGCGACTGCCTATCTGACCTCCACAGCCCAGTTACTGGGTAATACGATACTCCATGATAAAACTGGTTGTCAGACTTTCGGGCTTCTGACTACCCGTAACGACTGTCAAAGATCACGAATGACAGCCGGGACCAAGGGCGTAACGTGCTTTCCGAGGCACGGAGGAGTCTCGGTATGTAAAGATGGTCACCCATCCACAGACCACAAATAATAATTACTATATAGAACTCGCCAATCAATTAAAATGCCCTGTAAATACAATGTACTTGTGTGTGTTTATACGAGGTTAGAGGCAGATTTCAAGAACCCAAAAAACACGAAATTTCATACTACAGTTTTTACAACGAATACCAAAAATTTTGATATGAATACCATTTTATCGATTTTTTATTATTGAGTTTTAGTTGTTATGAAATAAACAATTATTGTCCGTATGTAAAGTTGGGGAAATGAATTGTAAACCAAATTGACTACATACCAACTTAAATTGTCCGTATGTTCAAATTACAACTGTCATTCTTTGACTGTGGTATCAAACGGCAAATTGACGTAGGGTGTCAATTTAGTTAACAATTCATTTCACTGACTGTACAGACTCCAGCACATCAAGCTTCTACAATCTGTCAAATTTCTTTAATAGATTTTCTACTTTATTGCCGAAGCATTAAGGTTCAAGGTTGATTGGGGAAATTTGACAGTTTCGGGTAGCTTGACCTGCTGGCGTCTATACAACCATAATACCAATTGTTGAGATTTTTTTTTTCCTATTTTTTCAGCTGCCCTTGCCTCACACTTTTATATATTTAGTTAGTTACTATTTTCTGTTTAGTGGTAGTCTCGTTAGTGTTAATTTTAACGTGCATTTTTTTCTATACGTTAATTAAGGCATAGCGCACTATGGGACAGTGGCGCAACTAAAAGTTGGGCAACTGTTGCCAGATAGTTGGGCAACTGTTGCGCCACTGTTGCTGGTGACGCTTTAAGGCTTCTTCCATAAAGGTATCGCGTTTTGTTCACTAGCCTGGTTTTGTATTTCTCTGGTTATGTTTGATGTTTGTTAACTGAAGGGCCGACAGCCATAGCTAAAGTATGTAATTATAAGTTTAATAATTAATAAAAATATTCAAGTTTTTGTAACAGTTAAGTATCGCAAGATATACTAATAGATAAGGATTTCTAAGTGTTTATTGCGTGATACTCATAAAATACCAAGCAAGAGCTGGTTAGAAAGAGACAACGCTACACTAGCGTGTATTCTATCTCACTCTAATACTTTGTTTTTCTAGCCAGAAAACACCGCTGTCGGTCCAACTTTTCGTTGCTCAATATGTATTTCTTTATTTTATATTTATAACTCGTATATTACTTTTTATTATTGTCTGTAATCTTTCGATATATAACAGTTTTCACCACTCGACCTTCCAAGCTTGCATGTGTTGACAGCTGTCATATCTGACAGTGCCAAGATACAACCTTTTTTTTACTTGAAATTCCGTTTTTCAACTTTTTTACAAAGTGACAGCTGTCAGTTATGTCAGAGTGACATTGACAGGTGTTGCTATTTGCAAAATTGTCACGTTCCGTGGTGAGGGGCGCGTTCCGTGTCCACGGGCGTCCGCCAGCCATTTTACCAAAGCATTGTAATACATAGACGTGTAATTACTGATGACCGACCGAGACGCAGCTATACATAGGCGATAGTAGGAAAACGGGAACGTAGCAACTGAAATAATATTGTTTAATTGTATACTTGTTTGATTATGTAATAATTTTCTACCATTTAAGTTTAATTTTTGTCTTATAGCAACCCCGTTTTAGCTGTCATGTGTCGATGACGTCTCGGCGGCGTCTCAGTCCGCCTCAATGTGCTCAGTCGTTTTATTTTATTAAATGCACTGCTAATGTATTTTCCGTTCTTTTATTTTTTTAATTTCCTTGGTTTTTTACGCTTCTTTACTAGACATTTTATGTTCATATTAAGCTTTAGTCATACCTGCCAATCTTGGCAATAAGACTTTATAACGCAGCCAATGCATCAGCCAATCAGAGCTTAGTACTAGTTTTAAAAAGTACCGCGTGCGAAATATGAAAGTTAGAGTTGGTTAAAACACAAAAATATGAACGAAAGTAATCGTTTTCTGAGAAATGATGTCGCCGAAAGTTATATCGTACTTTGCAAGTGAACAAAGCTAATTAATAATATTTTAAATCTCTCCAAAATCGAGCTTATGAACAATTTTTGCTCAGATAAAGGATATGGGTTAAGACCGCACAATCCTAACTTAGAAACTCGCATTGTATTCAAAACGAGGTAAGACCTTGTTCAGAGAAGGCGAATCTCTCGCGTACGTGGCGTCCAGAAAAAGCGTATCAACGTGCGAGCATTTGGGGACGAATTTGTGCCGCTCCATTTTCCTTGATACCTGCACTCGCTCTGAAGTTCGCACAAAAGGTTACTTGCTCTGTGGTTCGCACGTAAACTGGACGCAACAAGGGGGCTTACCACCAGCTCTTATAGCAGGGCAGAAATTGAACGGCATTGCTTTTTTGTACTATGACTAAGTACAAAAAAGCAGTGCAGTTCAAATTCTGCAGCCCCAAGGAGTCTAGTAGTATGTCGACCTGCGCGCAACACGCACGAGTCGAGAGTCTGGCGAAGTACACGCGATTTATGCGCGTATTTTAAATTCGCGCGATGCTTGTGGACTTGTGGATGCATTGTATTAGTGGCCAGTACCTCGCGAACGCGTGTATGAATTCGCGCGAAACGATTTGCCCTTTCTGGACAAGGTCTTTATTTTGCTTCGTTTTCGACGCGATTATATAAATGTGAGGGTAAACGCTTATTATACGAATTGGTTGACAAACTAAAGTATTATAAATCGTCTGTTGTGAAAGTATTTAGGAGCACGAGTGAAATAGCTACATATCACTGTCCTTCCCTTCGTTCATAGAAATATATTGTACGCAATCTATCTGTCTGGCTCCCATTTCAGTCGCTTGAAACTACCGAAAAAACGAATTTATAAAGGAGTCTTAAAGTAAAAGTGAATTTTTCGAAAAAAATATCTGCGGAAACTAACCCTTATTGGCGGCAATTTTCTTTTCAAAATGGGAATCGGACAAACTGCTCTTAATATTAAGTCTTAAATATTTAGTCGGTGCCTAGTATTCGTATATTATTTCACAAAAAAGTCTATAAGAAATTATTTTTAAAAAAGTCCGGAAATAATGACGTTTAAGCGGCGCCATTTTCATTTAAACTGCTGTTCCACTAACAAGAGTTGTGGACCAACTATTTCATATGTTTTAGACGTATGTAGTTAGTGTTAACGGATTAATTATAGATTTACGAAATTATCGAGGAAAGCAAATTTTCAATATTAATTTGTTACAAAAAAACGTCATTATTTTATTCGGCCAAGATTTCCAAATGTTTGTATCGTTCCATACGTAAAAGTCAATTGCGACGTCCTAACTGGTAACATAATACCATGTAGATTATAAAATAGTATATCTATAAATTCTAATTGTTGTTTCTTTACGCTTTTGTAAAATTGTATAAAGTTGTATTGTAAAAAAAGATATTTTTTCCATTTCATTATAAAAAAAAAACTTGCCAAATGTTAGTGTTACCAGCTCGAAACGTGAAAAAACTACTATTTAGCGTTCGAGTGTCACTTTGCCATTGCTTCTGTATACACCAGTCCAATATAAGTAGCGTAGCAGCGTGTACATTGCCCGTGTATGTACAATATATTATATACATACATAGTGAATATTATAAAGTATTTTTGCATGATTAATTATTGTAAAAGTGTCCGATTGTGTGTAGAAACGTGTGGTTTACTTATCACGTTACTTCTGTTCTTACTTTATCCGAGTGTGTCTTAGGATTGGCCGGCTAGAGTTGGTAATAACCCTTGTTACCCGCTAAATCGTATCAGGGCCGTTCCCGGGACGTGACAGGGCCGTGGCACACACACAAGGCAGGCACAGGAGCTCCGTCGCCGGCTCGGACACGGACGTGTGTAAGGTCATGTACGCATATTATGTATTTTTGAGCCCCTGATGGAGGACGGTTAGTCCATGCCCCGGGCACAGCCCTTCGTGGATAGATGTTTAATCTAACTGCTGTTTATGCATTCAGTCGGCTAATAAAACAGACTATTGTAGTCATATTTCACTTAGTTATAGTTGAAACATTTTAATTGTTAAAAACTGTTGTGTATCAAAAAAATAATTGAAAGAGAGTGATAAAATATAATGCCAACGTTGTTAGTAAACCACGCTGTATTAAAAATCATAAAATTATATAAAAATTAACGTTTGTGAGTAGGCACGCGTTCGGCGCCGCGAGACGGCGCCTCTTTGCAATAACTTTTATATACGACAAATTAAATATAAATTGTAAAGGGAGATTATGAATATGACTAGTATCGGTAGTGTGCGCAGAATAACAGTAAGTGTCCCGCACGAGACAGCTCCGTATATTAGAGAACCAAAAACTCCCAAGTTAGTCCACTTCGCAAATACCTACCTGAAAGAATTAGATAAGCGAGTTCCTAAAATTCAAACTCAAAGAAAGAAAGAAAATACATTTATTTAGTACAGACTAAAAGACACACCATACACCAGAGACATACATCAGATAAAAACAAAAAAAAATAAAGTTCAATAAAAAGTGTAAAGTCCGATGGAAGAAATTAGCAGCAATGTGTGCCTCAAAGCTGCGCCAAAAAGGCTCAGTTCAGCAAAAATACCAGACAACTAGTGCCTGACCCTGGCATACGCGTACCTACGTTACATGAACCGACTGCTCATCAGACCTCCACAACCCAGTTACTGGGTTATAACAATATACCCTTGGATAAGATTGGTTGTCAGACTTCAACCTGCCCAGCTCCGTAAATAACGCAATGAATGTCGTTGAACTGTCAAACTCAAAGCATTTATTTCAAATAAACCAATTACAGGCACTTTTGAATTGTCAAAGGGTCGTTCAGTCAGAAAGATGAAGCTAGTTGCCTATTCCAAAGCGTAGCAGGTACCTATGGAGAAGAACGGGCAAGAAACTCGTAAACCTACTACACCAATCTAATAGAGATCGATAAATTTCGGCATAACGACTCTCAATTAAGTAGATATGAATGACACCTTCATACTATACCTTATGGCTTAAGAAAAATGCATCAAAAGATGACGATGATGATGTGGCAAAGCAGTCAATCAGTAAAAATAGAGAGAGTTGGTATAGTCAATAGTTTGGCAAATTGGCGTAAAATCCTACCTATTAACATACTATGCTGAAAGCTATAAAAAGTTTATTATAAAATCTAGAAATAACAGTTACTGGAAATTCAATTCTATTTTGTATTTGCGAAGTAATCCATAAAAAATTAAAAGTATTCAACTAACGAGTCCATAAGCATTTTATATATTTTTAATAAAAGATTTGCCTAATATTGAACATAGAAAAATATATAAATTCACAAAATTATTTTAAAAAAATACACCGGGTCCCTAATTGCGTAACACACTATCGTAATGAATGTTGTTGAACTGTCAAAACGAAAGCCATTCCTACTTCAGTTAAATAAAAATGGCTTATGTTTAACTTACCACCAGATATAGTAACATATAACAGACAAAAATAGTAAATGACCACCAAAATTAAACCCGCATTTTAATGTAAACTTATAACCAAAGTTTTAACATTTCGCTATCCTATTTAAGCAAAATGACTCCAAAAAAATCATGTTTGGATCTCGACAGCCTGCAAAAAATAATCTCTTTTTTTCCATATTTTTTTCTATACAATTTATTCGTTTCTGGCACCCACTGGCCGCTGCCGCGGCACCGCTCGCTTCACTCCACAGAGTACATCTTCACTCGCTCGGCTCGTGCGTAGGAGGTCACAGTTTTAACCTAACCTAACCTAACCATTTTTTTTTTTAATTGACCTCGTCTATGTAGTTTGCAGCAAGCCGGAGACATAACTTAATATGGCATCATAATACTTTATTTGGTAATAAACCTACATTTGATGGCAATCATAGTGGTTTATTTAGGCAGAAATAGCGCATTAATTTGCTCGCTAAGATTTAGTGATCATTTACTACATTTGGTGTTCGAATACAATTTGAAGTGCAAGAACTAAGGGTATCAAAGCATTTTATGGTGGTCATTATATTTAACCCCAATCAAAATCCTCCAGACAGTATTTTTGCCATGGCGTCCAATCTCAACGGAGACTAGCTTCGGCGCAGGAGATATTAAAGTGCACAAGTGTGTGCGCAGACACAGGTACTGCTGTTAGTGCGTTGCGCAATTACCCCGCTGAAAAACTTTCATTTCTTTTCCTTAGGCAACGTTACTACTAAATCTTTTAAGCTAAACTTTCGAATTTACCGATTGTTGTAGAGCCAAATTCCCTAGCCACATGTGCCGTGTTTTAACGTATTAGCAAGATATGAGCGCTGTAGAAGCTTTTAGTCAGCTGAAAGTTAAATCAGTATCCTTTACCGAATCTATTTTTAGCACGGCTTTAAATCAGTAAATTCCCCACTCCGCTGATTGCCTGATTCCGCGTTCTAACCAAAAGCGCCGCGCGAGTTCGATCGACACGATCGTTCAAACGCGACTTGATTGATCGCGCGAGTATGCCTTAAAAAAGAGCGTCCTAAGTAAAAGTGATCGTCGTTTACATGTCTCTTTTTGATCGATTAACCGGAACGCGTGCCAACAGAGGGCACCTTCCGGTTTTCCGTACAAAAAGTGACACATGAACGCGAAGATCGAGTTATCGCGCGGCGATCGCTTTTGGTAAGGACGCAGCCTCACCCACCAAACTCTCGGCTGACTAACAAGTCTCTAGGTTGCGTTGAGTCATAACCACTGTCCCCTGTTTCGCTGTAGCGGGCACTGTATTGTAAGCTCAGTGTGTCGCTGAATGTTGTAAAAACCTTTAGTGTTGTGAAGTGTGAGCCTCCTACTGCTAAGCGAGTTAAAGTATTTGAAATATAAACGATCATTTAAAAAATCTAATGGGAAGTGCCCTTTAAAGATAAATACATAGAAAACATTGCGTCTTAATGCCCCTTAATATTTTTTGCCAACAAAACATTACTTCGATTCGGTCGGGCAAAAAGCTATTAAGTTTTCCATCTGGAACCTCTTAGTAGGTAGCAGTTCGGAATCTGGATTTGAGCCCGGTTGACAATAGGCTCGCCCCCGTATTACATGGAATTTAAACATTACTGGCGAAATATGGGCGTACTATTTAGGTACACCTGGGCCTCAAGTCTGCTATTAAAATAGTGTCAGAATGGTCTATCATTGATTTCACAATTGTTGATTTTGACAAGTTTGGTAATCTACTAACATAATGGCGTCATTATGACTTTCCAGTGGTCAACCACTGACACTCCATTGAAAGAGATGGCATAGAATGGTAATCTCGTACATAATGATAAATGAATGACTGACTTACATAAAACACTTGACTTGTATAAAACACTAATAAATAATATGTAAAAATATATATAAATGAAATCTGGCATAAATAAAGTAGTGGTAGTTTTTCGAAAATCATTTCTTTTAACGAGTTTTATAATAATGGCAACACGTCAATGTCATTATGACACAATTCTATTACGAGACCATTGATCGCTATTAAGAATTTAGCAGATTACGAACTTTAAGCAAAATGACAATGGGATGGGAATGGGATTGTGTTGGAATTACGAATTTATAAAAATAGCAGACTTGGGGCCCTGGCTAACCGCTGGCGCCGGCTGCCGCTGAAAACCAGCGGTGGGGCTTTGTCTCGTATAGGGTCTTAGCATTATGCTGAGCGGTGGCAGTTTTGCGTGGCTGTGACGCATGTTTATCTTGTGCTTTTGTTATGCGTCATGTTTGCCGCAAATAAATGTATTTTCTTTCTTTCCTTCAGGGATTACACAGGCGCGATGTTTTGTTAAGAAAATACTTTAACTCAGCTGTCAGTAACTAGCCTACTGTACTTTCGAAACGCATCTAGCTCCTAAAAATGTTGGCGAAGATTTTTGAATTAATGATTAGAACATAGACAATAGCGGACACAGCTACGTGTAATACATACCTACCTCTGCGCTAAGGCGTTGAACACCAAGATATATGAATTTATTGATATTGTGTATTGTATTATAGTTTTTAATCTAAATTAATTGTTTTTATTTTTTACTTTTTAATGTGAATAAATGGCCCAAGAAATGAACAAAAAGCTACTAATTGCGTAACACAGTTTCAATAACAATCCGAGAGTTTTGAAGGATATTTCGAATCCATTGCTTCTTAGGTTTAATAAATTCGTCTGCTCAACAACGTAAATAATGCAATGAATGTGGCTGAACTGTCATTTTGACACACTGATCATTTGTCCATACATGTGTGATACGCAATTACCCCGTTGAGGGACTAAATCCTAAGAAAAGATTGTGCATTAAACACACTAAAGCATGTCTTACTGTAGGGACAAGATCTATAAACGTTACAAGTATTCCCGTCACTGTCGCTCTACAAGCACAAGATAGAGACGGAAATATGTCTTAAGCTACGGTTTCTAAGAAGAGCGGTGGCCGCCACATGTGGGCACTACATCCTGTCCATTAGTTTAATCGTTTTTTGACAGCTGTCTTAGAACGTACATATTCCAGATTACGTAAAAGTTAACTTTAAAATGCATAATAAAATAAATAGGTATGTAAACTGCCTAATCTTATTAAATTATGTTATTTATGACTTCTTACAGACATTATAATACCGTACGTGTATCAGTTTTGAGAAAAAACATATAATTGCTCACTAGTTCGATCTGTCAGAAAACGGTTAAAAAGTGGACAGAGAAAAGTGACGGCTGTCATGAAAATGTTAGCAGCGAGGTCTGACTTTACGGTAAAAACGCTTTCTAGGAAAACACACCAATTTACTTTGATAAATAACGTCTTAGTAACGTCATTCGCCGATAAATTGCAGGCGCTACTTTTAGGAAAACGTGGCAGAAGTCATCGCACAAGCTAAGTAACGTTTACAGATCTCGGCCTTAGAGTCACAGACCGTACAGTAAAGTAAACGCTTCATATGAACCTTATTCCTAAGCGTACCTATAGTGTTCATATTCGTTTAAGCGAGCAAGCGTGTCATGCGAAAATGAACATTAATTTATCCGAATACTGTCCATAATCGTATGAGATGTTTAATTTGCAATGTAAAATCAAAGTGTCTGGTTCTGAATATATCAAGATCTTTAGGCACAGGAAAAATAGTATCGAAGCAGCGCCCTTTTTGCGTAACACACTATCAATCACAATCCGAATCATTTTGAAGGATATTTCTAATCCATTGCTTCATATGTTCGAAAAAGTTATCTGCTCAACAACGCAATGAATGTTGTTAAACTGTCAAAATGAAGCCATTCCTACTCTTAGTGTGTTACGTAGGTAATTACCTCGCTGGTTCTATGGTCAACATCATAGACGAAAAATTATATTATACAAAAATGATTTTAACTTTTTAAAGTAATTGTTACGTACAAAAGCTTATATGACTCATTATATAAGTATTCATTATGTGTTTTCACAATAATTACATAAAATTAGTCGTTACAATAATTGAGAATGAAAACAGCAATAATATATAATAAAACAATCTCCGAATTTAATCTGTGCATTATATTTTTAATACAGTGCTACCAACATAGATGTTTAAATGGCGGCAAAGTGCCTGTGTTGCCAATTTAAAAAGTAATCTACCAATTTGGTAATGTTTTGTGTGTTGTACTTTGCTTGCTTGGATCTTGGAGATGGCTAAGGATGTGGATTCCATCGAGTGTGATAGACGTTGACGAGAATGATAACACACGGTTGAAAAGGTCTTGTTAGCCGTAAATCGGCGTGGTACCACACTACTGCAAATAAAGTCATTTTGAATAGCGAGAGGTTGTTTTATTGTTTAGTTTACTATACTCCTCGTTGCCAAGTGGTCGCAAGCGCTTCTGGTGAGCATGAAGTTTTGGGTTCGATTCCCGGGTCGGGCAAAGTGTTAGTCGGTTTTTTTATCTGGATTTTCTCAGCCCGGTTTTTTTTTAAGAAAACGTTGCCCCACGCTATGAATTACTCCTGTATCGTGGGTGCGTTTACAAACATTTAAACTCACATATACACACACAGCCAGACCCGGAACAACTTCAACGGCACGGTTGGCGCAGTGGTTGAGCGTTTGACTGCTGCGCTGCGTGTCGCGGGTTCGATTCCCGCACGGAACAAATATTTGTATGGCCTACAGGTAGTTGTTCCGGGTCTGGCTGTTTGTGTATGTGAGTTTTAATGTTTGTAAACGCACCCACGATACAGGAGAAATTCCTAATGTGGGGCAACGTTAAAAAAAAAAACTACCTGCATCCCCGCATCCCTGATGACGCGTGTTCGCGGTGGCACCAACAGTATTCTCAGTGTGTTCGCAGATCGGTGGGTTCCCCGATGTTGCGGAGGCGGATGCAGCTCCACGCTGAGTTTTAATTGTGTGTACATCTGTGTCTGTAACCTACTAACACTAGAAGTTAAGTAAAATTGTTACTAACCCTATGGACTCCTGTCTGAAATAAAAGTTTTCTATTCTATTCTATAACTGGCAAAATATGAGTGTACTATCGCCAAAATCTATATCTGACCACCGTAAGGACTATTCCTGCTTGCAGCGCATATTATTAGTCGACCAAAAAAGCATCCTCTTTTGTTTTGCTACGGGCACAGTTGTGGTCATCATGTGCACGGGATTTTGTTTTCAAAATGGTCAGATATAGGTTTTGGCGGCTGCCTAGCCCTTCGGGGCCATACAGGAGTGATGTTATGATATTTACTATACCCTGCATTACAAATAGCTTTCTTAGCTAGCTATCGAAGGTGGTGGTTACATGTATGTCCAAACCCATCCTGAACAGCCAGCCCCACTTACACTTAAACCTTGCTGCATAACATAATCCAACCGCGGCAAGCGTAGCTTAACCGATCGACCTGTGCGTGCCTGTTATTACTTAGCCACAAGCCCCTCCACGAACAGCCGATCGATTCTGTAAAAAACTCACCGTGAAAAGTTAGGTGAAGTGAGCTTAGAGTGAGCTGTGAATAGTGTCAATCCCTAGCACTAGTTGGAATGGCAGCTCACTCCACGCTCACTTCACCTAAGTTTTCACGGTGATATGGTTACAGAATCGCACTGCTGTATAACAGACGGTCGCTAAATTAGAGGAGCTGCAATTGGAATGTCTCCGACACCCACCATGCTCTCACGAGGCGACGCGTGCATTACTTGTGATAACCAAAGTGTGCAAACACGCTGAAAATGTGTGTGTAAGCGCAGCAGCTGTTAGTACCATCCGAGACAATGTAAAACCGGACGTGTGTGTGTTTGTGTGTGTGTGTTACCTACGTGCTGACGTTACTCGTCTTCATGCACACATTCACGGCGTGTTTGTACGCTTGGTAACCACAAGTAAAGCGTGTGTCGCTTTATGAGAAAAAATACTGTAACGGTTGGAAGTAATTGGTACCTAAATATGGCCCACGTAAGGTTCCAGTTTCTCGACCGCGAGGTAAGCTGTGGCAGGTTGCTGGTTCGAATCTTGCAAATGATAGTGTTACTAGTTCGAAGTTACCTCATTGTTGGACTTATTTAAAGCGGTTATTCCGTTTACATAATCAGCCCATAACGTTCCCACGGCTGGGACACAGCCCACAGGCCTCCTCTCGATGAGAGGGAGTGGGCCGTAATCTACCACGCGGACCCAGTGCGGGTTGGTAGCTGTCACATGTCTTCGAATTTTTGGTTTTAGGACATGCCGGTTTCCTCACGATGTTTTCCTTCACCGTTTTGAGAGCAATGGTGATGGAATCATTTGCACAAAGTAAAGCGCCTGTCTGGGTTCGAACCTACGACCTACAACTCGTAAGTCGCGGCCGTTACCACTGCTCTATTGTTGTCTATGTTATTCCGTTTATCCACCTCAAAAATCCACCCTAAGGTGGATTCGCGTTAACGCATGTCCGAGCATTCAGTCTTAGCTTATAAATTCCTCTTATCCAACTAGGCTTAGGGTGGATTTTTTGGGCTAGATAAACGAAATAACCCTTGGAACCTACTTATTGAAAGAAAGAGAGAAAATACATATATTTGCGCCAAACAGGACGCATAAAAAGAATCATCATCATCATCTGCCTGGCCTTTTCCCAACTATGTTGGGGTCGGCTTCCAGTCTAACCGGATGCAGCTGAATACCAGTATTTTACATGGAGCGACTGCCTATCTGACCTCCACAACCCAGTTACTGGGTAATACGATATCCCTTGGTAAGACTGGTTGGCGGCTGGTGGTTGGCTTGGTACTGGGCATAAAAAGAATACAAACACAAAAAAAATAATAATAATTTTGGGGAAAACATGCGTTACATCCACGCAAAACAGCCGTCGCTCAGCATAATGCTAAGACCCTATACGAGACAGAGCCCCAGCGCTGGTTTTCAGCGAGAGCCGGCGTTCACGTGATGCCGTATTGACGCTTGGAAGAAATTGGTACCTAATCATGGCCCGCGTAAAGTTTCCGCGTCTCGACCACGAGGTTGACGAGTCTGCTGGTTTGAATCTAGCAAGTGTTAGCTAGTAGCAGTTACTGGGTAATACGATACCCCTTGGTAAGACTGGTTGTTAGACTTTCGGACTTCTGACTACCCGTAACGACTGTCAAAGATCCACGATTGACAGCCGGGACTAACGGCTTAACGTGCTTTCCGGGGCACTGAGGGGTTTTGGTATGTGAAGATGGTCACCCACCCACGGACCAACCGCGGCAAGCGTAGCTTAACCTGATCGATCGACCCGTGCGGCTGTTATTACTTAGCCACAAGCTTACAATACCATAACCTGTCAAATTCTCAAGCAGGAATAGCTAAAAAGCATAAAATCACTCATAAGGTTAAGAAATCAGTCATTTATACCTGATCAAGAACGGTTACCTACAGTACGTCTGCCTCTACAACGCTCACTGATTTCAGCAACTGTATACTGTATGTAATTCAGCTTTTCAGTAACCCTCCGTCCGCCACGGGGACAGCGCGCGTCGCGTGTCTTGTAAACTACGAACAATTTAATATTTACGTAAAATAGTTTTTCGTGGAAAGAACGTGACTTTAATAAATAATACAGCTCGCTTTAATAAGGTATGTTTTTAGAAATTTTGCTTTCCCATGTTAAAATTATTAGTAATTATTTTTGTATTTTATAGTTATTTTTGAGTTATCAGCCCGTATCACAGTGTGTTATTTTGCCTTAGTTGCGGACATGCCAGTTTTATTTTTTATCTTTATAGATTAAACCTTAATAAAGCATTCCAAAAAATACCCCTTTTGATATTTCACTTAATTTAGGAGATACAAATATTTTAGTGAAAGGTCAGTGACCTTCTTGAAAAAGTTTTTCGTCTGTAATTCTTGAATAAAGCAAATGTCAGCCTCTTGTAAAATACATATGAATTGTTGATTTGAAATATATATAGTGTAAAAATTGCAATTTCCTAACGTCACAGGAACGAGAATAAATAATTATTTTGTTAATCAAAGAAAAAAAATAATATAAAATTAACTACTTAACGGTCGTGTTTTTTTTTGTTTGCGTAATATATTTATGTATAGTACCTTCAACTTGACAAAATTCTATATATGTATCTAGCGAGATCTCGGAGATATTGCGTTTCTAAGTGTTTTTGAAATTTCTATGGAAATAGGGCTGTCACAAAGTAGTAAATATGTAAGTTGATAGTTCAATCGATTAAATAAATTATGCTAGCCAATGCTAAAAGCTTATGACATATCCTCGCTCTCGGATTGGATTACCATTTCGTCAGTTGTCAGCGTGTTAACATTTGCTTCAAGGCCTTCGGTTTCTAATTGGCTGTAGTGTACATTGTCTGTTGTTACACTTAAGAGTTGAAGCACTGATTTCGGTAAGGGCAAAGATTTTTTGTGTTTATGACGTGTACTAAATGTTAACGAGGATATATAAGGATCGGATGATTCTAATGCACGGTGAAATAAATCTAAAATTGTGGTTTTTCTATCTAATTTCCGGGTATGGTGTTGTCGATCATAGCGCCAGTATTTGTTTCTCAACTCGCCTGCTTGCTCGGATAACATACCTATGGGTAACTTGTTGGCGTCTATGATTTGCCGGCCATGCATTAATATTTTGTGCATAGTGACGGACATGTAAAACCAATTTTATTTTTGCACATACTTCGCAGCTATAGATTTACAAAAGTCGTCAAATTTTGCCGCATCTATTATTAAGCCACTCGACAGCACTACTAAAACAGTATGCAGGTCATCCACCAGCCATATCTCTACACCTAAGATATCTGCAAATGTTTTCCGATGTTGGTCTGACAGTGCTGTTCGTGCTGTGTTTCCATCATTGGTTGTCCCCGAATTTGGACGAACAACATCAACCAACAGTGACATTTTGGCTCTTATTTCAGCCTGTATTTTTTTTCCGCTCCTCTACAATTGTGGCTTCCGGTGATTTTTTTTCCCTTCCCAATCCCACATAATATCCTTCATCGAAGATAGATCATAAACAAAAGCAGTGATCGAATTCAACCGTAAATATTTTTTAATTTTGACTAACTTTTTGCACCATTTTTCCATAAAAAACTTAAACAAATAAAATAAAATTGTGGCGTGCATATTTTACATAAAACTATGCATGTCACAATTTAAACCGGCAATTACTAATACCTGAGTCGAAAATAATGAATCACAATGAGTAGTGTTTGCATGAAGTAAGAATTATATGTTGCACACAGGTTTGATTGACAACCCTAACTCACAATTTTAAAATTTAATAATTCCGAAATCCTGGGTTTGTTGCATCTGTTTTTTTTGTGGCGATAGTTATTATAGTGATCAATATTAAAGCATTTAAAATAAACGTGACCGTGAAGAGAATCGCCGGAAAAAAATATTTACAAAATCATAGAAAAAAAATTATTGTCACCTGTATGACCAAGATTTTTAAAGTTTTTAATAAAAAACTGGTTCCTATACTGAATTTCTATCACACCTTAAATCATTTAGCGTAAAAATCAAATCCAAAAAAGAGATATCGTGTTTCTATGGTTTTTATGGATTTTTCTCGATTTTATTAATTTCTCTTAAACTATAGTAGCTAGAGTCGGCGGAGTTTTAATAAGAGTTTTGTTTGATTGTTAGATTTCCAAAAAACACATAAAATGAGCATGTCCGCAACTAAGGTCAAATTACACACTGTGCGTATGTTGCACCTTTGTCTGTGTTTCACCCTAAGGTTGACTGGTAGAAAATGCCTCAGGTATTAAGTCCGCGTTTGTACCTACAGTATTTTTTTACTTGTGCATAAAGTTTAGTAAATAAAAAAAATATAATTTATTTTTCTGTCTCTTGGGATCCATTCTGTCACATTTTTAGGATTCCGTACCTCAAAAATAAAAAACGGAACCCTTAAGTATAGGATATCACTTCGTTTTCCGTCTGTCTGTTTGTTAGTCAGCCAAGACCTTTTTTCTCAGGAACGTATGGAGGTATCAAATTGAAATTAATATCAAATAGGTACGTAGATTACGTAGGTCTACGGTCCCTTGAGGCTCTAAAAATCGAGCTTCCAAGTCAACGCAATAATAAATACGGCCATAAAGACATATTTTGATACTTACTCAAAAATCAAAATCAAAAGTAGCAGCTAGTATGGAATATTATCGACATTCTTAAAATATTATTTTCGCGCTCATCGACGCAAAACTAAATCTAGATAAAAAAGTGTAGACTTACTGTGATATTTTAGAATGTTCTAAATATTAGCCAGTAGTGCTTGACACCAATGATCGCATGGAAGTATGGCAGAGTAAGGAGCTTCACGGACGCTTTTACCGGGCCCTACATGGGCCCGATGTAGATCTACTAGCGTCTGTAGCCTGGCTGCGTTTCGGTGACCTCTTTGGAGAAACCGAAGGTTTTGTCTGTGCAATTATGGACGAAGTTAAGATGACAAACAATTTTGTAAGCGCAAGTTTGTAAGCGCAATAAAATATTTTTATACTAGCTGCGCCCCACGGTTTCACCCGTATAAATTTCGATTCCGTGGGAATATCGGGATAAAAAGTCCTACGTGTTAATCCTGGTTATAAACCATCTGTGTGCCAAATTTCATCCAAATCCGTTCAGTAGTTTTTGCATGAAAGAGTAACAAACATCCATCCATCCATACAAACTTTCACATCGACGCGCAAACTGTAACCATGGATTCAGCACATGAGTTTAGACCCCATAGCGTCGAAATTTTTCGTCGGTTATTAAAACAAAATATTGCCGTTCCATACACTTTGACCGTGTAGGTATTGCACTTTTTTTAGAAACACAATTTTTTTTTTGTTACTCGACGTAAAATTTCTACGCTATGGGGTCTAAACTCATGTGCTGAATCCATGGTTACAGTTTGCGCGGCGATGTCCCTGCCACCCTGTATTTTGTGACAGCACTAATAAGATATATTCTTTGGCTAGAATAGAATATGATGTAGGTATACTCCATATAAATTACAGACATACCTAAATGTAGAAATTTTACAAAAGTTGACACAATGGGCGGTCTTATCGCTAAGAGCGATCTTTAAAAAAAAAAAACAATCTTTGGATGGATGAAAGGGAGAAGGCAAAACTGTACTGCAGCTAGGTAGGTAGTTTATCATCATCTGCCTGCTTTTTTCCAACTATGTTGGGGTCGGCTTCGAGTCTAAGCGCACCCTAATTGCGTAATAAAACACGATTAATCGGAATCGGTTTCATTTTGACAGTTCAACAACATTCATTGCGTTATTTACGTGTTGAGCAGACAAATTTTTCGAACTTATGATGAAGCAATGGATTAGCAATTTGCTTCAAAATGATTCAGATTCTGATTGATCGTGTGTTACGCAATTAGGATGCTGGTGCAGCTGAATACGAGTACCTACGTTACATGAAGCGACTGCCTATCAGACCTCCACAACCCAGTTATTGGGTTATAACCCTTGGTAAGATTGGATGTCAGACTTCAACCTAACCGTAAATAACGTAATGAATGTTATTGAACTGTCAAACTCAAATTCAAAGCATTTATTTCAAATAAACAAATTACAGGCACTTTTGAATTGTCAAGGGGCCCGTTAGTCAGAAAGATGAAGCTAGTTGCCCATTCCAAAGCGTAGTAGGTACCTATGGAGAAGAACGAGCAAGAAACTTCACGGACACTCTTTTAAATCATAAAATTGTTACAAAATATTGATTTCATGGTTCACGTTGAAATTATCCATGTGAGAACGATGTAGAAAGACGTGCACGTTAAAAGCGTCCAATATCCTACATTCCTACTAATAACGCGAAAGTTTGGATGGATGGATGGATGGATGGATGTTTGTTACTCTTTCACGCCAAAACTACAGAACGGATTTGGATGAAATTTGGCACACACATAGTTTATAACTTGGATTAACACATAGAGTACTTTGTATCCCGATATTCCCACGGAATCGAAACTTATGCGGGTGAAACCGTGGGGCTTAGCTAGTAGAAAACATAAAAACAATTCAGAAATCTGTCAAAATGAAACCCATTGCACTATTGATAGTCACGGTAAGGGAACTCCCTCTTAAATAATTTAAATCCAAACTATATAAATGGCTTATTGGTAATTGTTTTTAGTGTGAAAGAATTTATTGATAAACAAAAGTAACGGATAAAAATGGTTACCTACTAATTTTTATTATAATTATTACCTACATACTTTTTGTAAATAAGTACCTATTGTTGTTAAGAATTCACTAAAGTTATTAGACATGTTGGAATAATGTATCCTTTTAATTTTACATGTAACGTGTTTAAATATTTGTATGCCAGACCTTGGCGAAACATGTAAGATCATAATTCTATTTTTATAAGACCTTAATGTACAGACGCCAGCAGGTCAACCTACCCGAAACTGTCAAATTTTCCCAATCAACCTTGAACCTTAATGCTTTAACGATAAGGTTGAAACTCTATTAAAGAAATTTGACAGATTGTAGTAGCTTGATGTGCTGGCGTCTGTACCATGTTTTAAAGCAAATAAATATATTATATTCAAATTACCCTGCTAGTATAATATTCCCGGTAAAAACGGATAGAAATTGTAAAACTATCCGGACAGAGTACTCAGTGGGCTATAATTTACAGTCGCCCCTTGGGAACCCAGCCCCGGCTAATATTTAATTCAATTGTATATTCCCGCAACTACTACGGGTCACTCAACTCGATTTAAAATGAACTTCATGTCTGGGCCCCAAGTCTGCTATTACAATAGTGTCAGAATGGTCTATCATTGATTTCATAATTGTTGATTTTGACAAGTTTGGTAATCTACTAACATAATGGCGTCATTATGACTTTCCAGTGGTCAACCACTGACACTCCATTGAAAGAAATGGCATAGAATGGTAATCTCGTACATAATGATAAATGAATGACTGACTTACATAAAACACTTGACTTGTATAAAACACTAATAAATAATATGTAAAAATATATATATAGTAAATGAAATCTGGCATAAATAAAGTAGTGGTAGTTTTTCGAAAATCATTTATCAATAGGTAGTTTTATAATAATGGCAATATGACAATGTCATTATGACACTATTCTATTACGAGACCAATGATCGCCATTAAGAATTTAGCAGATTACGAAATTTAAGCAAAATGACAATGGGATGGGAATGGGATCGTGTTGGAATGACGAATTTATAAAAATAGCAGACTTTTTTCACGAAGGGGTTGGCAGTGGTGTAAAATGTATATAGTAGCTGCAGTAAGCTTTGACTGTCCCGTGGCTCTCGTGGTTGCAAGCGCGACTGCTGAACGTAAGCTCCTGGTTTCGATTCTACTACCGTTCCGTTAGCTTTTTATTTAATTTTTAACAAAAAAAAAAAAAAAACTATTAAATTGTAACTTCGTATGCTTTTGCGTTCTGCTCTCAAAACGATGAAGGAAAACATCGTGAGGAAACCGGCGTGTCCTAGAACCAAAAATTCGAAGACATATGACATCTACCAAAATCAAAAGTCATTTATTCAAATTAGGCTGAGAATCAGCACTTTTCGAACGTCAAAATTACAAAAGACAGTCCCTCAAAGACGCCCGCCATTCACCACTTCCTAGTGCTATCGCTGGGAAGAAGAAGTGGCGCAAAAAACTCCCCAGCAGCACAGCTGTCTGTTCAGTTAGAAAATAATCCGTACTGGGCTCGCGTGGTGGTTCACGGCCCACTCCCTCTCACAGAGAGGAGGACTCTGTCCCAGCAGTGGGAAAATTACCTATAGGCTGATTATGGAAATTTTGGAAAAATCCAACACTTTGACGTGGGGATTAAAACAGTACCAACATGAACAAAATAACAAAAGTATTATAAACGCACCGTGCCCCAGTTTCCTAATGATATTTGGATATCTAAATGCCATTACAATAGAGCTGACTATCTGGGTTAAACCCACTTGATATAGCTATTATTAGTGAATTACTGTATGTTTATTCAGGTTATATTTACCTACTGAAACGGGTGTGGTGTGGGGTGCATTCAATGAAATAATACAGGGTGGCAGGACGCGCAAACTAAAACCATGGATTGAGCATGGGACATGATGTTGGAAAAATTTGTTTGCTCAACAACGTAAATAACGCAATGAATGTTGTTGAACTGTCAATTGAAAGCCATTGCTACAGGTACTAGTGTGTTACGCAACTACCCCGGATCGTAATTCTCTATGACACAATGAACAAAACCGCGCGAAATCAACGCGAGATTGGCGGGATTAGCTTTGGAATTGACGTGGTTTCGAAGTAAGGAATCGTTAAGTGATCATAGTGAATTAGGGCTCAGTCTGGCAGTGGACAGGTTGTAGATCATCAATAAAAAAGTATGTAAGCTGTCATGCCCTTTATGCCTGGAGACTTTTATTTAGGTAATAAGTTTGTATTTACATTTTTAATTTATGATTTTTTTGCTTGAGTGCGTATCGTTTTTATTGTATTTTTTGGAATATTGGCGTGGCAAGCTGGCATATTATGGCAAATAATTTAATTTAATTTTCTGTGTCTTGTATTGTTAATTTCTTTACTTTTTTATTGTATACAATCAAGTATTTTCTAACTTTTTTTTTTTTAAGTAAAATTTTGCCCCACTAGTAATTTCTCCTGTATCGTGGGTGCGTTTACAAACATTTAAACTCACATACGCAGCGCTGCGCCAACCGCGCCGTCAAATTGAACAGACAGCTGTGCTGCTGTGGAGTTTGTTGCGCCATTTCTCCTTCACAGCGAAAGCACTAGGCAGTGGTGAAGGGCGAGCGTTTTGGGGACTGTCTATGTAATTTTAACTGTCGAAAAGTGCTGATTCTCAACCTAATTTGAATAAATGACTTTTGAGTTTGATATTTAGTAGTTTTTTTTTTGTTTTGTTTGTTGCTAAAACTCCCAATCTATCAACATCTACATGAAAGCAATTTATTTTTTAATTATATTTAAACCGTTTTCAGAAAAAAATGGGTAAGACCACGACCCGAACTTCAAAAGGCGCTGCGTGGATATTGTGGATAGTCAACTTCATTGTTATGGTAAGATTCATATTTCATTGTATTAAATATATTAAAAAATTAGAAAAAAACATACCTTGGAAAGCACGTTAAGCCGTTGGTCTCGGCTATCAATCGTGGATCTTTGACAGTCGTCTTTGGCTTTGGCAACCCGTCTTACCAAGGGATATCGTATTACCCAATAACTGGGTTGTGGAGGTCAGATAGGCAGTCGCTCCATGTAAAATACTGATATTCAGCTGCATCCGGTTAGACTGGAAGCCGTTCCTTCCTGCCACCTTGTATACTTCATTTTAATGACTTCTTCTTTTTATCCTATACCTACTGTCCTGCTGAGCAAAGGCTTTCCTCAAGTCCTTCCAGAACATCTTATCCCGCACCACCTCAAACCAGCCCTCGCGGTACTCATTCAGATCATCTCGCCACCGTTTTCTAGGCCGACCTCAGCGGCTCCGTCCATTTTCAGGCTCTCATTGTGTAGAAACTTTGTGATTATTTTTTATTGTATTTAAGATTGTTGCGCGCCATAATTAATGCCTGGTGACATTAGTTACCACTAGAGCCATCTAGTATCGTGTAGCAGAACTAATAGATCCTTATAGAAATTTCGATATTAGAACTATCGACATCTGGTCAGTCGGGGCCGGTACATACTCGAACATTCTAGATGTTTCTACAATAGAAGGTTCTAGAACTAACTGCGGCACTATACATATAAGGCCGGGATTAGCCGCGACCGGGACAGACTTGGATCAGCGATACATGCGAATACATCGAAAGCGATCTTTAAGTGCGACTTAAGAGCAAATGGCGTCGATTCCCTTGTTCACAAACTAAACTAAAGGACATGGCTAAATGACTGCCCCAAGCATGAATAGTAACCTCACATTAACTCGTAATATTTAAATATTCGTTCATGAATTATGAAGCGTTTAATAATTTCCTAGAACTTTCGTGAACTGTTAGACATAAAAAAGTATCTTAGTTGCTTTTTTTGATTGACATGACAAGTTCAAAGAGAATAATAATACAGTACTACAAACTAAGGACGGGTCATGTCGCTTTTCTAGAATGTCAAATCAAAACTATACTTATATCGATTTTTGATAACAGGTATCAAAACGATTTATTTTCTGAAACTAAGACGTGGTTGCTTGCAGACTGGTTGCTTTATTTATTATAAATAATTCATGTGGGTACTAAGGTAATTAAGTTTGTTGTAGGTTCCAAGGAATGCCAACATTTGTCATCCTTGTTATGAACTGCTGAATTCAGAAGCAACTAGTGATGTACGTTTATTTGGCCATACAATGGTGCGCATAACTTGTGGCCGTTCTGTGAGAATTAAACAATGCAGTGGAAAGAAACGATTCAATGTTACAGAATTTACCAACGTCACATCCAGCTTTCCATCAAGTAAATTAATTGTTTTTTAAATACAGTGTGTTCTTTTATATTTACATGCCCATCCGGTAGCATTATGGATCATCTTCCTTTTCAGATATTCAGTTTCTCGGCCTATAAATCGTCAGAACAACTGTCCCTGACCTCTCTCTCTCTGGTTGTGTTAATGGGCTAGCATCAAATCTGAATGATTTGATCAAATGGACAGATAACCTAAACTAACTTTTTTAGATAATGTTCTTATAAGATTCACAGAATAAATAAATAAATCGTATTTTTGTTGTTTTATTTCAATATCTTTTATGTCCTCCCAGGATTTAACAATCACCACATACTAATTAAACTAAGTCCCCCAGGTGCATTTGTTGGTCAGTCTGTCTGTACGGATGTATTGACAAACAGATTTTAATGGGGTTGTCACTAGTAGGTAGATTGGTTCTTCCGGAAGGTTTAGGTATACATTCGTGTAGGTTGTATTGACCAATGTAATTCAAGTCAGAAAAATCCTGCCGCCTCAGTGTTATTCTTGCGCTCGTTGCCCCAATCAGCGCCCAGAATCCGCCTCTTGAGTCCATTTATTTTCAGTTAATATTAATCCTTATTTTTAAATACTTTTATCATTTCAACCACTACCTACTTATATTGTCTGTGAAAACTGTCTTTATTTCAACTCATTTGAATAAGTAGTTTAGGATTTATAAGAGTTTAATACTTATATACACGCGGGCGGGGAGTGATTTTTACGCGGATTGTAGAATGCTCGTTGTATCACGGTTTTGGTGCAATTACCCTTTTGTAGATATTTACTCAAGTACCACCGTGCGAAATCGGGGTGGGTCGTTAGGCAAAAATACAATTATCAATATTATCACAGATACATCTAAACGCCTAGGTAAAAGTTCATAGCAATATCTTTTATTTGCAGTTTTTGTATGCCTATTGACGTAGGAGTTACACGATTTAATTTTCAGGAATAAAAAGATACTAAAAGTTCCTGAAACTTTTTTTATATGAAATACTAATATCCAGCTATTCAGAATTACATGTTGCTAGGTACCAATTGTTTATTCATTGTTGAAAAGTCGTCCATACTTCTATTTAGCCATCTCCTTTAAGTTCAATTTTCAGTTTCTTTCTATTTAATTTAAAAAAGGACAGAAGATAAATATTAATTTAGTCCTCTCAAACTAGTCAGCGCCTGACGTAAATTGACGTATTTTTAGCAGCCATATTTTTAATCACCTGTAATCTGTCTATGGAGTATCTTAATTTGACAGGAGTAAACTAATATTTTATCTTCTGTCCTTTTCTTAATGAAATAGAAAGAAAAAGATGCACATAACTTAAATTTAGTTTAGTTTGTGAACAAGGGAATCAGGGCCATTGTGTTTTATAAATTAGTGTTTAAGTTGTTATTTAGTGTTGTTTAATTACAGTGTAATTTTTGGTAATTTATATCGGCAGTTTTTATTTTCACGAACCTTGAAGCTCGAAACAATATGTAGACGGTTTAGTTTTCCTTAAGACCCTGAATGTCATTGCCAGTGGCTGACCTTGATTCAAATCTCGGTTTAACTGACCTAAACACTTGACCTTCATATGTAAATTGGACGACGAAAGTGATACGTCCTTCACAAGGTATTTTAAGGATGGCAGTTTGCATGATTAATAGGGTAGCAGTGATGGCCTAGAGGTAACGTCCGCGACTTACGAGTTGTAGGTCGTAGATTCGAACCTAGACAGGCGCTTTACTTTGTGTAAATCATTTCATCACAACTGCTCTCAAAACGGCGAAGGAAACCATCTTGAAGAAACCGGCATGTCCTAGAACTATTCGGAGACGTGTGACATCTACCAATCCACACTCGCGGGGTAGATTACAGCCCACTTCTTCTCGAAAATTGGAAGTCTGTGTCCGAGCATTGGGAACACTATCGCCTGATTATGCATGTCACCCATTGTTTGATGTGTCGCGACAGTGTGGTTGACTATGTGGTTTATTTCTGGGTCGATTCCTGAACCGAGCACAGCTGTCTGCTCAGTTAGAAAATACTTGATTGTATACGATACTAGGCTAAGATGTATAAACGTAAAGAAGCAAAAGGAGTGTAGTAATAATCGTATAGCAGGTGGCGTTCTGTATGTAATTTCTGCTTATCCCCATGAGGAAAAATCGTGAGTTTTAGTATGTATCAATGTGTCACAAGTTTCTTTCTTTGTTCCAGATGGCCTGCATATTAACTGTCGCATTTGGGTTATGGATCATTTCGTCTCCCGCCACAATTTCCAGTGTTATAAATGCTTCTGGAAGCTCTACTTTGAAGGTAAGAAGTTGTAATTAAATGAAATTGTCTATTCTGTAAATAACTGTTTACACTAGGTACTAAATTAAAAGATTAACTAACTAACTACAAGGTGGGGCTAAATTAATCATCCGATGTTGTTTTACTGTATTTCTCTTTAGCAATGAAACATTTTTGTTCTACTTGTAGGTTATGTTTATTTAATGAATTAACATTATTTCCATCAAGTCGATACAATGATATCGTTCAAGTGGCCGCCGTGAAATTGATGACCATACTCATCTCTCTCAAATGGGCTCGTTTTATGGCATTTTCCATCACTATAGTGTCAGAACTTCCGGCGATAGGTTCTCGCATTCCTGTCGGATATTCTCTTTAAAGGCTTCAAGAGTCTGAGGCTTGTTTATATAAACCCGGGACTTCATGTAACCCCACAAAAATTCCAATTGAGGAAGGAAAAAAACGACACTACAAAGTGAAAAATAACTTTAATTTCGGAAGTCGGTGTCGTTGGGTTCACATTTTCGTTGTTTATCACCGACTTCCGAAATTAAAGTTATTTTTCACTTTGTAGTGTCGTTTTTGGAAGTCGGTTGATTTTTTTTTGCAAAAAAGTTTTTATTTTCACTTTTAAGTTGTAATCTTTACCAGTAATTTTGATTTAAAAACCAAACTACTGGACCATTTTTGATGAAATTTCTACGGGACCATTTGGGAAGTAAAAAAGAATTTTTCAAATCGGTTGGCAAGCGACAGAGTTATGCGCGAACAAACATAAAAAAAAAATACAGACATCTGAATTGAGAATCTCCTCCTTTTTTAGAAGTCGGTTAAAAAGCCGCTGATCATCGCTCTGTAGCGCTCGCCGTCCACAGTAAACATTGGCCCGCGGCGTTCTCGAAAAAAAAAAATTGCCCGAAGACTCCACCTCCTGCCCTCATTCCAATTTATTCATGGTCGGCGCAACATGTTTTTTCTTCCATACTTCTCTATTAGTCGTCATCTCGGTAGTCACCCCCTTTCTAACGATGATATATCGGACTGGGTCGTGCCAGACCACCAGGTCTCCCAGATTCTCACGGGACACGGGTGCTTTGGGACACGGGTGCTTTAGGAAAAGGCTGCATGATATGACGTTATGTGAGGACAACGTGTGCTATTGCGGTATGGATGAGGAAGACCTGCACCACGTGCTGTGGGTCTGCCCCTTGTATGAGGAGGCCAGGTGCCAGATGATGGATGGGATTAGTCGCTTGGAGGTCGGCCCGATCTATTACGGCGATCTCGTAAGTTCACCGGCGAACTTTGACCGGCTGGTAGAGTACGCGCACACATGGCATGCCGCCCGGAGCGCAATGGAGCGTGAGGAGGAGCCTAGCCGAGAGACGGAGCTGTGATTGCCGCCAACGACGAAGTACGAAAGACTATGTACACGTGCTCGTTGCCTACCCAGAAGGGGAGAGTGGCATCAGGGACACACACATGGTCAACTTGTAGGGATCAAGAAGCGCCTGCGGACAAATAAAATAAGATGGCCAAGGGAGCTATGTCCGCAGCCGCCCCACGTTTCGGCCCGTATAACGAACGTTGGAAGGGCCATGGGAAGGTTTTGGAGGGAGTCCATCCATCGTTCTTTTAGTCTTCCCCTACTCGTTCACATCACAGACAGCTGCGCTGCTGGACAGTTTGTTGCGCCACTTCTTCTTCACAGCGAAAGCACTAGGAAGTGGTGAAGGGCGGGCGTTTGGGGGACTGTCTTATGTCATTTTGACGTTAGATAAGTGCTGATTCTCAGCCTAATTTGAATTAATGACTTGACATCCACATTCATACTCAACAGTTTCCTGACGAAAGTTTCCTCATTCTTCCGCATCACATTCCTAAACCATGGCAAAAATAAATCCCTTCATATATATTATGCCTCACTAAATAAATATTCGAAATTCAATAAATAGCATGACAAATAACAATGGCGTTCGTGATAGGACAAGCATGGCGTTGCCTATGAATTATATATCATTTGGCACAACGCAAGGCATATGTAGGTCACGGTATTCACTTTTCAATAATAAAAATGACATGAAGGCGGATCAACTGTTCTTTGTGAAAGAGTTCGTTTGGTAATTCACGATGTTCCGTACGATATTTTACTGTTTAAATTTGGGATCAGAAATGAAATGATCCACAGGAAAACCAAGGTAACCGACATAGCCCGAAGAATTGCCAAACTTAAGTGGCAGTGGGCACATTGCTCGCAGAACAGATGGCCGATGGGGCCGAAAGGTTCTGGAGTGGCGACCGCGTACCGGAAGACGTAGCGTTGGAAGACCACAAGGTGGACCGACGACCTTGTGAAGGCCGCAGGAACCCGTTCGCGTTGGGAGCGAGAAGCACAGAACTGGTCGAAGTGGAGGTGCTTGGGGGAGGCCTATGTCCAGCAGTGGACGTCTTTCAGCTAAAATGATGATGATGAATTTTGGTATCACACACCACCATCCTACTATTCATATCATCCGCTTAGCCTTTTACTAACTATTTTGGGGTCGGCTTTCAGTCTTACCGAATGCAGCCGAATACCAGTATTTTACATGGAGCGACTCCCCAGAAGTCTCAGAAGACGACGTCAAGCCGGAATAGGGTAATAGATCAAGGTGTAATACCTAGTTATCAGAAAAAAAAAACTAAGTTATGTACATAAAAAAATATTGGCATAAAAAAAAAATCGAGAAAATCTGAACTGTGTGACAGTCCTTTCACTCCTGTTGCTACAAATCTAAACTATTTTTTTTTGTGTTTTCCTGAATAATGTTTCTGTAAACTTGAACAGGGTGTAAAGTTCACTCATCCTCCATAGAAAAGGGAGGATCCTCCGACCAGACGGGTGTTGTGTCTGGCGGGCAACTGCCCAACGACTGATGTCGAGACGTTGTATATATGCTAGTTGCGCGGTAAACTCTACTTGCGAGATGCAGGATTTGCGTGACGTCAGCATGACGCGTCGTTGTACGCATGTGGCGTTGTAGTTACCGCTACAAACTCTTGCCTAAAATGTAAAGCCAACTGCTCCAACTTGGAAGAAAATGTCACTTTGCCCAACCAAATATTCAAAAATAATACTTCGTTCCTGGAAGGACTTGGGGAGGTTTTTGCCCAGTAGTGGGACAGTATAGGCTAAAAAAAAACTTTATCTGTCTGTACTGCAAAAAAAAAATTACAGACGCCAGCACATCTAGCTACTACAATCTGTCAAATTTATTTAATAGATTTTCAACTTTATCGCTGAATCATTAAGGTCCAAGGTTGGGGCCCGTGGCTAAATAATAACAGCCGCACAGGTCGATCGGTTAGGTTAAGCTACGCTTGCGCCGTTGGTCTGTGGATAGGTGACCATATTTACATACTGAGACCCCTCCGTGCCTCGGAAAGCACGTTAAGCCGTTGGTCCCGGCTGTCATTCGTGAATCTTTGAAAGTCGTTACGGGTAGTCAGAAGCCCGAAAGTCTGACAACCAGTCTTATCAAAGGGTATCGTATAACCCAGTAACTGGGTTGTGGAGGTCAGATAGGCAGTCGCTTCATGTAAAATACTGGTATTCAGCTGCATCCGGTTAGACTGGAAGCCGACCCCAACATAGTTGGGAAAAGGCAGGCAGATGATGATTAAGGTCCAAGGTTGATTGGGAAAATTTGACAGTTTCGGGTAGCTTGACCTGCTGGCGTGTGTACTATGCGAGTTTGGCAAGTAATTAGTTTGAGTTTTTTTTTTCTGTTATCTACTAATATGACATGGCCAATAACCCGATTCCGGCTTGACGTCGCCTTCTGGGACACTCTTGTTTTACCAATGACCCTGTATATTACTTATACTCTAATAAACAATACAAAACACTAATACTATGGACATTTGTACTCTAATATACAATACCTATACGATGTTAGTAGCGAAGGCTGTTTATGCCTAAAATTCTGTTCTAATCTATGTAAGTAATCCATTTCTGTCCCCTCTAATACTCTAATCATAGTGAATATATGTAGTAATTGATACACAATACGACTGATAGCTTGCATGACAAGATCGGTATCAACTATATATCCAGGTCATCGGGTAATTATGATCAAAAACCGGTAGTAGGGCCGCTTCGGGGAGTGATAGGGCGAAGTTATGTGGGGGCAGGAAAGAGCTAGAAATGCAGTTTGTGAAATGGGGTAGAGTCGGCTTTAAAAGTAAAAGTTACAAACTTTTACCTACTCTAACCTAATAAATATTAATTTTTTTTGGCAAGTTTTAATTACTTAATCCTCTAAATACTTGTTTGCGCTTCTAATGATGCGCACTTTTTTAAGCCCCATCTGCCTTAGGTTTTGATTCCCTAGTGAGTGTCAAAATATGCGGCGTAAACGTAACCTAAACACCCACGTATGTTTTGATAGCGTTGACTTAGAAGTTTGGTTTTTGCACTGCTTCAAGGGATCGCAGCCTTGAGTATTTGATATTAATTTCAACTTGATAACTCTACCCGTTCCTGAGAAAAAGGAGGGTCTTGACAGACGGACAACGATGTGTTCTTATAAGGCTTCCGTTTTTCCTTTTGAGGTACGGTCTACGTAACCCTAAAAATAATGAAATCTGACTTTAGAGATTACGCTAAAAATATGATTAATCTATGATGATAAAAATATGATGGAAGATTTCATTATTAATACTTAGTACTGTACTACACCTACTCCGAATGGGCTACACAAAATAAACTGGCCTGTTTTGTAAAAATTTTTGATCTGAATGTAATATAAACTAGATTATCAAACCTCAAACCTTACTGTCTTGTTTGTTAGTTAAGTTATATATAGCCGGAGCTCCAGTAAAATTCAATAGAAGTGCATGTCACGGCGTGGCACCGACACGACCGGGTCACAGAATGTACCGTGCTGTGGACAAATTATGTCATACCGACAGCCGATAATGATTGTAACGTAATGTGTGTTGAGCTTATTGCAAAATGCACAAAATGCTGAGCATTGCAAGCTTTCAAAGCTCAACATTTCAGAATAGAACCAAGCTCAACTTATTTTTAGGCCAAAGAATCGGCATTGCCATCCAACGTGGCAATGCTGCCAGCCTTTTGGGCAGTTTTCCCACTGGCATCGATGCTGACAAATGCCTATTTTTTTTTTTAAAACGTTTCCCCACACTAGGAATTACTTCTGTATCGTGGATAGCAGACAAATCTAAAGTATCCAAACTCCTTATCGTTGAGGGGATCAAAAATGAGGCAGTTTCAGACAAGGGAGTGAAGCCCGTGCGTTTAAAAACATTTAAACTCACATACACAAACAGCCAGACCCGGAACAACTACATACCTGTAGGCATTACAAATATTTTTTCCGTGCGGGTCAAAAGTCATTTATTCAAATTAGGCTGAGAATCACCACTTTTCGAACGTCAAAATTACAAAAGATAGTCCCCCAAAAAACGCTCGCCTTTCACCACTTCCTAGTGCTACAGCTGAGAAGAAGAAGTGGCGCAACAAACTCTCTAGCAGCACAGCTCATCATATTGCCTAGCCTTTCCCCAACTAAGTTGGGGTCGGCTTCCAGTCTAACCGGATGCAGCTAAATACCAGTATTTTACATGGAGCGACTGCCTATCCGACCTCCACAACCCAGTCACTGGGTAATACGATACCCCTTGGTAAGACTGGTTCTTATCTTGTAAAACTCGCTCTCAAAAATATTAGTTCCACGGACGCTCACGTTGCTGTCAACGCCAAAATGGCGAAAATCAAATGTCTTCATTTTGTCATCGATATTATGAAGTCCAGCGTACTTGTTTATATATATTTATATAGGTCAGTGCTATATATATATTTTTTTAATATGTTCACAGGCCCTGTTACAAGACACGCTAACTCTGCAAGTGGGGATCGCGCTGACAGCCATTGCCATCTTCCTATTCTTCGTCTGTTTCATGGGGTTCTACGGTGCCATCACCAGGTCACCGTTCTTATTGTTTATGGTAAGCTATAGCGGTACTGTGCGGTGAGAGAAAGCGATATAGGGCTGTTCATTTATTACGTAAGTCAATTTTAGGTAGGTAAGAGAAAATAAGACTAAAATGAACCCCCTCCCGCCCAAATCGTCTTACGTAATAAGGGCAGGACCAAATTTTTGACGTAATTGCACAACGGAATGACGCTGACGATACAAACAAAATGCTAAAATGACAATAAAACAACATGGCGGCTTATCCGGAATTCATGGCCAATACTTGAAGCCAATCTTGCCATACTAAATAGTCAAGAAACTTCTATCATAGGTTTGTAGGTTTCAAAATAATGGTGTCGCACAACAGCAGTGCGATTCTATAACCATCTCACCGTGAAAACTTAGGTGAAGTGAGCGTGGAGTGAGCTGTCATTCTAAATAATGCTAGGGATTGACACTACTGACAACTCACATCAAGTTCACTTCACTTGAGTTTTCACGGTGAGATTTTTACAGAATCGACCGGCAGGAGTATTACAACGGAAAGAATTTTGGGATGTATGTAATATTACCTTGTATAAATTATAATAACGATGTTCATTGTGCTATTATCTATTAAAACGATTACTAGTGCTTATGAGGCTTTATTAATATTAAATTATAAATGATAGGTTACGTTAAAAAAAAACAGCGACCATAATATTCTTATGTAGTTTAGCAGGACATGTATATTTTATAAAGCGTAGTCAAAAATTTGGTCCTGACCCAAATGAACAGCCTCATAATCAGAGGCCTAATAATCATACGGTTGCGGAGGTCAGATAGGCAGTCGCTCCATGTAAAATATTGGTATTTAGGTGCATCCGGTTAGACTGGAAGCCGACCCCAACATAGTTGGGAAAAGTTAGACTTGTTATGATGACTTCTATAGCACCATCCCGAAAATATACAGGGTGGCAGGGACATTGACGCGCAAACTGTAACCATGGATTCAGCACATGAGTTTAGACCCCATAGCGTCGAAATGTTACGTCGGTTAATAATAAAAACTTGAGAGGTGTCAAGGGACCCCCGGATGGAACGAAGTTTAAAGAGAGAGAGAGAGACAGACAGAGAAACACGCGCACGCCGCACGGCTTACAACTAAGTATAGCAAAAAGTGTCGTTCCAACTTTTGGTCTTAATTTTTTCCGTCTAGCCTCCTTTCGCAACGCGCGATAAGGAACTTCGTTCCAAAAAATATTGCTTTTCTATACATTTTCACCGCATTTTTCTATGAAACAGAAGATTTTTTTCTTTGATAAACTACGAAAAATTTCGGCTTCTTTTACAGATACATAAAATTACTCATCCTTCGATCACGTGACTGAAAACATATTCAACCTATATTGTTCCCACTGTTGGGACACAGGCCTCCTCTCTTCGAGAGGGAGTGGGCTGTAAGCCATGCGGACCCAGTGCGGCTTGGTAGATGTCACATGTCTTCGAATTTTTGGTTCTAGGACATGCCGGTTTCCTCACGATGTTTTCTTTCACCGTTTTGAGAGCGGTGGTAATGAAGTAATTTACACAAAGTAAAGCGCTAGAAACACCACGCTGCGCTCCATAACTCAAGTAGCGGATGTTGTAGAAAAAACAGCCAGACTAAGGTGGGAGCCCGGAGTAGGCTGGACAAGTCTCACGAATGCACCCGGAGAGATGGGCAAAGATCGTCACTCACTGGACGCCTGAGGGAGAACATTGCCGTCGAGGTAGACCACGGCGATGGTGGTGTGACGATCTTTGCCCATCTCTCTCTCATTTGCAAAAAATAAATCATCATCTGCCTAACCTTTTCCCAACTATGTTGGGGTCGGCTTCCAGTCTAACCGGATGCAGCTGAATACCAGTATTTTACATGGAGCGTCTGCCTATCTGACCTCCACAACCCAGTTACTGGGTAATACGATACCCCTTGGTAAGACTGGTTGTCAGACTTTCGGGCTTCTGACTACCCGTAACGACTGTCAAAGATCCACGAATGACAGCCGGGACCAACGGCTTAACGTGCTTTCCGAGACACGGAAGGGTCTCGGTATGTAAAGATGGTCACCCATCCCCAGACCAACCGCGGCAAGCGTAGCTTAACCTGACCGATCGACCTGTGTGGCTGTTATTATTTAGCCACGGGCCCCTCTTGCAAAAAATAAATAATAAAATAAAATTAAAATAAATATTTAATGGGGGCTCCCATACAGAAGTGATTTTTATGGATAGTGGTACGGAACCTTTCGTGCGCGATTGCGCGTTTTTAAAAGCTTTCTATAAATATAAATATTTCATTCCAGTACTCTGCGCTAGTTCTGCTCCTCTTGCTACTGGAATGCGCTCTACTCTACTATTTCTCAAGCAACTTAGTTGAGGTAAATATTATAATAATTTATAAGTATTTATTTAACCGCACCGTGGTGATGAAATTAATTACAATTATACAAGTGAAGTGCCAGCCCGGGTTCGAACCCTCGAACCCTCGAACCTACGACTCGTAATGGCAAGCGACATCGCGGCAAGCCCAGACGGAAATGGCGGGATGAACTGGACTCGAATACTGCGCTCCATTGGCAAACCTTGGGGCCTACTCCGCAGTGCAAAGTGCAAATGTTCGGATCGGGTCCGGATCGGTCCGAATATTATTGAAAAATGCGAAAAAAGTTCGGATCGGCTCAGTTGGGTCGGGACCATAGTCAATATTCGAAAGAGTGTAGGAGTGTAGGATCGTTACCGAGCGAACCAAATAGTAACTTCTTAGCAGGAAATGGCCGAACGTTCGGCCGATACTACTTCGGAGTAGACCCCCTTTTTTATGTGGATGGGAAATGATCAAATGTCCCCTCCCGCTCTGGGTGCAGCGGAAGGGAGTGTCAGACTTTTACTGACTAAAACCCACCCGTGTTCCTTCCTTAGCCCTTTATGTTCCAGGGCAGCGGTAACCCTTTCGGACGATCCCGCTACCCGAGTAGACCCCCTTGAGTTTGCACTTTTGAATGTTTGTCAAAGACCAAGTCTGAGATCCAAAGGTCAGAATGGGAAGGATACACATGTCCATATTTTTTCGCTTGAGTGACAAAGTCAGATTTCCTTTCATAAGTTCTTTCATGGACCAGTAGCTCTTCCAGGCACACTTCCTTGTGTTGTATGGACTGGAAAGAGACTAACTGGCCCAAATAGATGTATTCAAGGACATATTGCAATTCCTCACCATTCACTCTGATCCTATAATAAGTAAACATGACGCAAAAAAGAACATAAAACACAAAAATAAAAAGAAATGGTTGGGGGAAACATGCGTCACATCCACGCAAAACGGCTATCGCTCAGCATTATGCTGGGACCCTAAAACTCGAAAAGACCATAAAAAGTACTTATGTATTATCAAAATATTATTTCTAAGTCACTGACCTCTAATAATCACGTATGCTGGACTGATTATACTATACGAAATGACAGTTGTTTTTTGTGCCGATTCAAAGCGCCCCGCTCGAGCGTCTCAGGAACTAAAATTGACACACTATTGCGCCGTGTTGTTTTGATACGTCTGTGATGATTTAGGTCTAAATCGTGGAATAATACTTTTTTGTATTTTGTGTTTACTACGAGATATTTAGAAACATTTTTATCATGAGAGTATGGGCATTTTGTAAAACTCGCCATTAAAAATATTAGTTCCACGGACGCTCACGTTGTTATCAGCGCCAAAATGGAGAAAATCAAATATCTTCGTTTTGTCAAATACCAGCGGGAAAATCAAATACAAAGCAGGCGTGGCTGCTACCAGCCGATTACTCGATTAAAAAAAATCCTTTGTTTATGTAAAAATTATGGTCTCCTCACAATAATAATGGATTTTTGTATAGGATTTAAATGATCAATATCTTTGAAACTACGCAAAGTTTCTCCGTCAGAAATTCAGGTTATCATTATCGTCCCCGTCACAAAATTTTGAACATATTTTGAAGGCCGTAGATCATCAGGCTGCTGAGATACATGTGTCCAGCCAGCTTGAACTCAGGCTGGCTGGACATTATGTTTTTATTGATTTCTCGTAAACCCTTACATGTGACGCCATAAGTCATAAAATATTAGTGTCACACATTGCGTCACTATGTTAATAAAAGAACCATATTCGAAAACGCTCCCGTTATTGAGATACGGAAGGGCCAGCCAGAAGTTTTATACATAAATTTAATCTGGCTGGACACAGATTTTGCATTTATATAATAAACCACTGTACGTGTCACTAAACTTTTAGCTCGCTGCCTGTCACAAATTTATGTGACGCCCGTTGATATGCAAAAAGTCGTCAAAATCACTTCCGTTACCGAGATTGAGAGACCAGCGAAAACTGGTTTTTCAAGCTGGCTGGACACGTTTTCGATCGATTATCTAAGATTCTGTAGCGTTACAAATTCTGAAATAAGGATGTTTAGCCGTCACATAAAGTGCTCTATTGACCTAGTTAAATGCGTGCTATTTTGAAGATTTGTCCAGCCAGCCTGAGTCACATCAAAAAGCCGCTAAGCTGAAGTGGTTCTGGGCTGGCTACGTCTGCCGTATGCCCAATAAGCTGTGGGCCAAAATAACCACCACGTGGAGCCCTGACACAGCTAGAAGGCGTCGCGGCAGACCCCGTAGAAGATGGCGGGAAGAGCTGGACTATAAAACGACCAGTGGCCTACTTTAGCCCTGGATCGAAAGAGCTGGAAGTCATGGCCTTTGCCCAGCTGTGCGATGATACAGGCTAGCAGGAACAGTTCACCGCAAATAAACGTATTTGGTTTCTTTCTTTCTATTTCAGAAAGGTCTTCAAGACGATGGCCAGTGGACACATGCTATAAGACTCGCTTTCAAGTGCTGTGAACACAAGTAAGTTACTTTTATCAACACTATACAAGGTGTCGTTTTGCATCCTCGTCAAATTCAAGGAGGTAACTATGCTACTGATTCTCGACACGAATCAATATTTTTTTGAACGAAGTTCCTTATCGCGCGTTACGAAAGGGGGCTAGACGGAAAAAATTAAGACCAAAAGTTGGAACGACGCTTTTTGCTATAGTTGTAAGCCGTGCGGCGTGCGCGTGTTTCTCTGTCTGTCTCTCTCTCTCTCTCTCTCTCTTATATAAAGCAAGCCAGTTTTTTTGTCTGTGTTTTTTATTTTTTAATAATAAAAAAAATAATTATGATAACTTAAAAAAAAAAAAATATTATAATTCCTTCACTTAATCTATTTCATCAAGAAAAAGACAGAAGATAAAATATTAGTTTACTCCTGTCAAATTAAGATACTCCATAGACAGATTAGACGTGATTAAAAACATGGCTGCTAAAAATACGTCAATTTACGTCAGGCGCTGACTAGTTTGACAGGACTAAACTAATATTTATCTTCTGTCCTTTTCTAAATTAAATAGCAAGAAAAAGATGCATTGAACTTAAATTTAGTTTAGTTTGTGAACAGGGGAATCGGCGCCACTGTCAAACTTAAGTAACTAAAAAAACAAGTATGTATTCATTATTTACCAGGATCGTCATTTTATTTGATTGTTTATATCTTTCAGAACAGCCTCCTGAAATATGACGAGGATGCAAAATGACAGCTTGTATTTTAATTAGGCTAATCACCGTAAAGTCTATTCAAATGTATGGTTCAAATTGATGTGATTTCAAGTTAAACAAAAATCAACTTTATTTTAATCGTAATTAAGTTGATTTCAGAGAGCACTATTGAAAAAGTTATAAATATGTTTGGAGTTGTAGCGTAAACTGAACCTTATTGTGTAGGAATTAAAGTTATTTTTCCATAAACTCATATTTTTTTACATTTTTGGCAATTAATCGGGGCATTAAGTCCGCCTTTGTATCTTTTTGTGCGTAAAATTTAAATAAATAAATAATAAATAAATGCAGATTAGAAGAATGGTCAATGTTTGAAGTGCTGTATCTCAGGTTCTGTTGGACTAACAAAGCAATGGCTGCAATTTTGTCATCATCTGCGTAGCCTTTTCCCAACTATGTTGGGGTCGGCTTCCAGTCTAACCGGATACAGCTGAGTACCAGTATTTTAAATAGAGCGACTGCCTATCTGAACTCTACATGCCAGTTACTGGGTAATTCGAAACCCCTTGGTAAGACTGGTTGTCAGACTTTCGGGCTTCTGACAACCCGTAACGACTGTCAAAGATCCACGAATGACAGCCGGGACCAGCGGCTTAACGTGCTTTCCGAGACACGGAGAGGTCTTGGTATGTAAAGATTACCCATCCACGGACCAACAGCGGCAAACATAGCTTAACTGTTATTACTTAGCTAGCCACAACAGCTCTTATTTTAAAAATGAACTGAGTGACTTTTTCGTAGGATACACTTTTTGGAAGTTATAAGTCAAAAACTGAAAGAAGTTCGAAAATATCGAGGTTTTTCGAGCACCCCGCGGTTAGCACAGCGTGGTAATTGTATGACACACTAACAGGGTCCCAAGTCTGCTATTACAACAATAGTGTCAGAATGGTCTATCATTGATTTCATAATTATATCCCTGGACATTTCACACAGCGCCATCTAGTCCCAAGCTAAGCAACCTAATGCTTGTGTTATGGTAACAAGATGGCTGATAAACTACTTATATACATTTTTTTTTTTGTAAATACATACATATTATAGATAGAAAAACACCCAGACTCGGAACAAATACATGTAGGACTTACAAATATTTGTTCCGTGCGGGAATCGAACCCGCGACACGCAGCGCAGCAGTCAATCGCTTAACCACTGCGCCAACCGTGCCGTCAAACTGTTGATTGAATTGATTGAATAAATAATTGTTGATTTTGACAAGTTTGGTAATCTACTAACATAATGGCGTCATTATGACTTTCCAGTGGTCAACCACTGACACTCCATTGAAAGAGATGGCATAGAATGGTAATCTCGTACATAATGATAAATGAATGACTGACTTACATAAAACACTTGACTTGTATAAAACACTATAAATTAAATCTGGCATAAAGTAGTGGTAGTTTTTCGAAAATCATTTCTACTAACGGGTTTTATAATAATGGCAATACGACAATGTCATTATGACACAATATTGACCGACCAATGATCGCCATTAAGGTGGATGCTCCAAGGTAGCCCGCAAAATTCAAATTTTCTTACGTGTTTTGCAATTTGCTGGTCAGTACTAAGTTGTACGTTGATAATATGATTCGCGGCCGTAACAAATTATGTATTAAATTTACAGAATTATAATCATTAGAATCATACAACTTGTTAAGTTAGCATAATCCTAAAATGTCAAGATTTCATGAAATAGTCATTCAGCAGCATTGCTTGATCTTAGAGAGTTGTGTTGATGACTTTAATGATTGGGTTGTCAACTACAAAAATATTTTTTCAAATCCGACTGGTAGTTTTAGAGATAAGCGGTTGCAAACAAAAAAATAAACATACTCTTCAGCTTTATTATTTATTAGTATAGATTATAAAAGCATATTCTGCTAACACTAAAAAAAATAACATTATGTGTAGGATATTTTCGTTGTCGGATGTTGAAACTATGTCGGATCATGTACAGGCTATTTTCCTAAAACATCTAATTAGTCCGTTAGTTAGATTATCAAAAAATATTGAACCCGTATTTTATCTTTTATCAATTATATAAAAAATGATGAAGATATCGCCCGTTAAAGTTCCGCGTGACGTCACTAGCTTGCGACACTTTTGGCAAGCAAGTGACATCACGACCCCCCACTCCCAAATTTTGACGCTTTATCTTTGTCATTTTTTGATTGATTGACAAAAGAAAAAATACATGTCCTTTATTTTTCGATAATTATTTTTTTTACGCAGGAAACTATCCCATTGCGCACACACTGCTACACACTGTCAATCTAAATCATTTTGAAAGATATTGCTAATCCATTTCTCCATATGTTCGAAAAAGTTTCTGCTCACCAACGTAAATAACGCAATGAATCTTGTTGAACTGTCAAAATTAAATCAATTGCTACTGTTATTGTGATACGCAGATACCCCGCAGGTGTTTTGTATCTCGGCCACCCATGATGCGACATATATTTTTTTAAACATAATTTTTTTTTTATAAAAATCAGACGTACACAAGTTTTTCTCCAAATGTAACAGTTTTGGCATTTAAAATAGAACAGAATAGAAAAAAATTGTTTCAGACAGGAGTCCATAGGTTTAGTAACAAGTTTACTTAACTTCTAGTGTTAGTAGGTTACAGACACAAATAAACAGTTAAAATTCAGCGTGGAGCTGTATCCAGCTCCGCAACATCGGGGAATCCCACCGAAAATAGAAGCAAACAAGCAAACGGTGCAGAGTGCAACCTTCTAAGAAAGAAAGAAAATACATATATTTGCGGCAAACATGACGCATAAAAAAAGAACACAAAACACAATTACAACTTGAGGGTAAACATGCGTCACATCCACGCAAAACGGCCATCGCTCAGCATAATGCTAAGACCCTATACGAGACAGCTCCAGCGCTGGTTTTCAGCGACAGCCGGCGTTGACTTGATGACGTCAACCAGTGCAGCCGTGCGATTCTGTAACCATCTCACCGTGAAAACTTAAGTGAAGTGAGCTGTCATTTTAAATAATGCTAGGGATTGACACTATTGACAGCTCACTATAAGCTCACTTCACCTAACTTTTCACGGTGAGATTTTTACAGAATTGAGCGGCAGGATAAGTACGATTAGACAAAACAACAATCAAAATATGAAATAATCTAACATTTCGCAGAGTAGGACAACTGGCATAGTCATGGAAATGAATTATTTATCTATTTGACACAAAACGTCTATTTGAAACTCTGACACTCTTGGACTTTAAAAATCCGTGGCACACCTACTGACGCGCCATTTTGTTGATGATCAACTTTGAACGTTTAATATCTCGGAAATGTGACACTCTTCGCAGGATGGCTGGTAGCAGCTGGATGAGGGTTGCCGAAAATCGAGTTGATGGCGTGCAATAGGAGAGGCCTATGTCCAGCAGTGGACTGCTGTAGGCTGATGATGATGATATGGTCTGTTTGCATTGATGTCAGTTATCATTCTGGTCTTATGCGTGGCCGCCATTTTTAAAATTGCGCTGCAGTTGGTATGCCAGGCTCCATATTAAAATCTTCAATCGTTTCTTACGTTTTTGGCAATTTGCAGGTTGTTGATCTAAATATGATTGGCGGCCGTAACAAATGTTCATTTATAGAATTATAATCATAAAAATCATCCCCGGCGTTTCCACGAACGTCTGCTCTGCCAAGTTGCCACTATAACTGTGTTTGATTAATTCTGGATAACGGGTTCGTTGGGGACTTCGGAGAAAGGACAATGGTTAGCGTCGACCCACTGAACAAACCGCTCCGCTCTACCTGACGCTATCTTCAATATCATAACGCAATGGTTTTCCGCCCTGTTCGTTTCCAGATGGGCTCCGTCGACAACTCTTTGGTAAATATTATTCAATATGTATGAGTCCACTGGAAAACCATTCGGATTATAAAAACGGGTTCTATATAACTGCGAATATGATTTCTCTTGAGAAGTATTATTCATGTTCGACATGTTTCCAAGTTTTTCGGCTTCCAACAAGTCATAAAATCCGTAGAGACTATCTGTGCATTTTAATTCAGGGCAGAGCTGGACATCCTTACCCATGTTGGCAAAATAGTATTTGAGTATAGGAAAATGAAATTCCAACCCTTTGTGAGCGATCAAGCACACGGGTTTCTGGAGAGAGTTGATGAATGAATTGATGGTGTTGAAGGCGTTCATGTTGAAATGTCCTTCTTGTTCGAGAAGTTGGTTGTTAAGGCCGCTCAGCTTCACGCTCTCTTCGCTCATCTCCTTGCAAGGGTTGAAGAACATGAGGAGCTTGTGCTGCACTCGAATCTCTTCATTGGCTTCCCTCTCGAGGAAGTGTTTCCGGTTAACCGCTAACATACCCAGTTCTGTGACTCCTGGCACGCCATCTTTTCTCGACGGGAGGCCGGTTGTCTCTGTATCCAGGAACACGTATGTTTGTATCGGCGCCATTACCGTTAGTACAGTTCTCGTGTTTTTTTTATTTGGTTGTTGTATAACTTTATTTAGCACTTGTAAAAAAGACTTAAAATATGTGCTGACCGAACGGTGCACCACCAACTACAAGGAGTTATCTGTATGAATTATTTTATTGTTCATTTGTCAGTCATTTCACATCATTATGCTATAAAACGATGACATATACACGATACAGGCTGTTTCAAAACTATTTTGAAGAAAATATAGACAAATAGATCAGAAACCATACATCATCATCATCTGCCTAGCCTTTTACCAACTACGTTGGGGTCAGCTTCCAGTTTAACCGAATGCAGCTGAGTATCAGTATTTTGCTGGAGCAACTGCCTATCTGACCTCCACAACCCAGTTACCGGGGCTTCTGACGTCCTGTGACAACTGTCAGAGATCTACGAATGACAGTATGACAGCCGGGACCAAAGTTGTGGCACGGAATCAGAAACCGTAGATGTAGATGCCAATTTGTATTGCTTTTATTTTATTGTTTGAATACTTAAAACTAAAATTTTAATTTGATGTCACCCTACAAATTTTTTCCATTAGACATTTATTGTGGTTAATTTTATAACCTCAACTATCGTCAATATTATTGTTATTGGCACCGATTCCCTTGTTCACAAAATATACCAAATTTAAATTCGGTGCATCTTTTTCTTTCTATTTCATTAAGAAAAGGACAGAAAATAAATATTAGTTTAGTCCTGTGAAATTAAGATACTCCATAGACACTTTAGACGTGATTAAAAACATGGCTACTAAAAATACGTCAATTTACGTCAGGCGCTGACCAATTTGACAGGACTAAACCAATATTTATCTTCTGTCCTTTTCTTAATGAAATAGAAAGAAAAAGACGCACTGAACTTAAATTTAGTTTAGTTTGTGAATAAGGGAGAGCCTCATCTGCATCTTTTTCTTTGTATTTCATTAAGAAAAGGACAGAAGATGAATATTAGTTTAGTCCTGTCAAATTAGTCAACGCCTGACGTAAATTGACGTATTTTTAGTAGCCATGTTTTTAATCACGTCTAAGCTTGCTATGGAGTATCTAAATTTGACAGGACTAAACTAATATTTATCTTCTGTCCTTTTCTTAATGAAATAGAAAGAAAAAGTTGCACTGAACTTAAATTTAGTTTAGTTTGTGAACAAGGGAATCGGCGCCATTGTTATTCAAATAAAAATTGTTAAAAAAAAGTGAGGAGATATAACTTTTTTAAACCTTCAAGACACAGATTAATGTGTTACGAATTTATTTATTGTGTAAGAATGTAACCTGCAAGGTAATAATATAAATAAACGTACCACACTGACAGTAGCAATGGCTTTAATTTTGACAGTTCAACAACATTCATTGCGTTATTTACGTTGTTGAGCAGACACATCTTTCGAACATATGAAGCAGTAGATTAGCAATATCCTTCAAAATTATTCAGTTTATGATTGACAGTGTTTTACGCAATTAAATTAGGGTGTTGAGCAGGGTATGTTCACACTTTCAACACATTGGTATTAAATTTAGAACATCCTATACCTATAACCACATCGGCATTCCAGCTGAAGTGATAGATAAGATAAGGAAAAATATATATAGATAAGGTGCAACAGGATGTCAAAGTGTTATTGTAATTCCTATTAATAAAATTGATAATGATATTACTTGTTGCTTTGCTCTTCAATAATATGAGGGTGAATCAGAAAATATTTTGAATCAATCATCAATATTAACCCATTCCCTGTCCCATGAATCATATATGATTCATGTTGATTGTTTGACTATTGTGTCTACTTTGTGGACAGTGAAACTGTTAAAAAATGTAAAGATTTAAACAGAAATATTTTATTTTTGTACATACTCGTAATCTCCCTCCAATGCAATTCATTTAGAATAACGCGTTTCTAACTTCCTTATTCCTTGTGAAAAAATTGCTTTTCTTGACTCTCGAAAAACTCTACGGCAGCCATAACCGCGTCATTATCGTAAAATTTTGTTCCACGAATGTCCTTTTTAATTTTGGGATTAAGTGAAAATCACTTGGGGCAAAGTCCGGAGAATATGGTGGGTGGTCAAGGATATTGAAGCCAGCACAGCGGATTGCGTTGAGCGCAACTTCCGATCGATGGGCAGGAGCGTTATCTTGAAGAAACAACACGCCCAACGATAGTTTTCCACGACGTTACCAGACTTCAACTTCACTTTTTGTAAAGATCTCAATTTTATAAACCAATATTTATTCTACAAAATACGCAGTACACAGTTGAACTAATAAAGGAACTGCCAGAAATGATTATATCGCCAGAGGGCACTGTGGTAGTGAAATAATAATATGGATTCTAGCTACAGCAACGTCACTTATCGTCCTAAACTTGTCAGAACCAGCTCATTAACTGATTTAACAAATATGACTAGCGAAAACAATGTACTAGATACCACTATGACGAGTGTACAAGACAGCTTGCATGAAAGCAGTAGCGGAATTTTAAGTGAGCTGACTGAACAAAATAAAAGTCTTACTCTCCAATTGATGAGCGCGCATCAAGAGATTGAAAATTTTCGTTTGAAGTCAGATTTACAAAATATGATAAAGACAAAGAACGTTTACAAAAAATTATGCGCAACGCCTGACAAAAACAGCATAACTCCCAAACGCAAGAATAAGACTTTCCCGCAAATACCCAACCCAGAATGCTCAACCAATAACAAAATATGTAAAACTCAACATAACTACCGTGAGACCTCTCCCATCCTCAAGAATAGGGAGACACAAACATCAAATGTCTTCCCTCAGAACTCCACCATCTTCAAGAATAAGGAGACGCAAACAATCCTTCAGAAACTAGATGTATTAAAAGAGCCTGCTCAAGAACCAAATAGTGATCTACATAAATATATACTAAAACTGGCCAGCATCTCCACGTCTAATGACAATATATTGACCGAAAAAAAGGTCCTATCTCGGAGAATCTGCATATTGAGTGCGAACAACACTAACAGAATACTTACAATTGCTCACAACACCTTAGGCCCAAACACGCAAATATGTCATTACTTAAAGACCAATTGCGGAATCAAAGAAATTATGAATGGAATTGAACTTAAATTGCAAAACTTTACAATGGAGGACTTCTGTATAATTTTAATCGGCGAGGCAGATTTCATCACAACAAATGACTCCATCAACATGATACTAGCCATAAGAGAATCACTACAAAAAGTGCAACACACAAATGTTATATTATGCGCCCCTACGTTTAAGTGCAAAAGTTATGCGAATATGTATAATTGGAGAATCGAAAATTTCAACAACCTCCTATATCTCGATATTATGACTCACGAACATTGCTATCCTTTTGACTCAAAACACTTAACATCATCATCATCATCATCATCTGCCTAGCCTTTTCCCAACTATGTTGGGGTCGGCTTCCAGTCTAACCGGATGCAGCTGAATACCAGGGCTCGTATTCCCGTAATTTAAAACGTTCAAAATCTAGTCGCAGTCTCATCTCAGCGACAAACAAATGTCAAAAACTTGTCAAAATGTAGGGAAATTAGACGTATTTTTGACAGATTGAGACTGAGATCAGACTGTGAACGTTCTTAAAATTACGAGAATTACCCGCCAGTATACACTTAACATATGACCACTCAATGTTTTCAAAGATAACAGGCGCTATCAATAACTTAGGCATGTACACAATTTTCAAGGACATTATAGTACAGATTGAAAGTATAATACAATACAACGCCTGCAAAACACAAAATGACTCCTCCGTATCATATAAGTACCCAAAATTCTGTAATTCAAACAAGCAAAGATTTAAGTTGTGATAATTTATTTGGTAAATAATTGTTTAACTATCATGCATTAAAACATTAATGGTTTGATTAATAAATCGGATATGCTATCAGTGTGCTTGGGTGAATTGACGTCAGAAGGTGTGAAGGTAGTTATATTGTGCATTACGGAACATAACATGAGGAAAGGTGACGAGGATTACTTAAAGATACTGAACTTTATATTGGGAACATATTTTATGAGATGTAATAGACATGGAGGCTCATGTATTTTAATTAAGAATGGACTGCGATTTAAAGGTCTCGATGATATTAACAAAATGTCCATTATAAATATTATTGAATGCTCTGCTATTGAATTAATAGACCACAAAATATATATTTTATGTATTTACAGACCGCCGAGCAAAACAATCGGATCAACAAACTCTTTCTTTTTAATTTTAAGTAAAATATTAGGTAAGCTATGTAAAAGTAAAAAAATAATTGTCTGTGGAGATTTCAACATCGACACTAAACACAATTCAAAAATATCTAATGAGTTTGTGGAACTACTGTTAAGCTTTAATATAACTCTTCAGTTTACCCAGGTAACACGAAGCGCCAGTAATACCTACTTGTATTGACAACATAGCTCATAACATTAGAGGATGTAAAGGTGTAATCAGAGATTTTGCACTCTCCGACCACACTGCACAAATAATGAAGTGTCCGGTAAAAAAGTGTAGTCCAATTGAATATTGGTATGTATATAAACGTAGATACGAACGTAGAAACGTAGAACGATGTATATAACGTATTTGCCAAGTGTTTAGGTTAAATCTCGTTTCACACGGTATATGAGTCTACAGACCCTAACAGTGCCTACAATTCATTTCATGATATATTCAGCTTGATATATGACTTATGCTTTCCTATGAAAAAAATCGTATTAATAATATATCAAGACCTAAATGGTTATCAAAAGGAATAAGAATGTGTAGTAAGTGTAAACGTGAACTTCTTTGGACGTATAGGAAAAACTCAAACAAAGACAATAAAACGAAGTTTAAAGCTTATGCAAAAAAATACAAAACAATCATTTCGCTAACAAAAATATCCCAGAACAATTATTATATAAATACGGCTGTTATTGAATCCAAAGCAACGTGGAAAGTAATTAATGGCGCTAAATATAACTATCCTAATGAGAGCATTGAGAAACTAATAGTCAATGACGAGGTACTTACTGATCCTAAGACTATGGCAAATACCTTTAATGACTATTTTGCTGACATTGTTAAAAATACTAATAATAATTTTCTTTCTGACTCAACACAATCATATTCTTCTAACTTGACTTTTAACCCTAAATCAATATTTATGCCCCCAACAATTTCACCAGACATTCTTAAAATTATATCTTCTCTGCGGAATACGAATAGCACAGGTTATGATGGTATTACTACAAAGATCGTTAAGGATGTAGCAACTTTAATTGCTGCTCCTTTAAGTTATATTACTAACTTGTGCATAGAACATGGTATTTTTCCAGAGAAATTAAAATTGTCAGTAGTAAAACCAGTACATAAAAAAGATGACAAATCTTCCATCAGTAACTACAGACCAATTGCTTTAATAACCATTTTCTCTAAAATATTCGAAAAAACCATATATATTTGCCTCTACCCATTCTTCGAAAGTAATAACATATTTACCCCATGTCAATATACATAGTTTTAGGAAAAATAAATCTGTTAATATAGCAATGTATAACTTTTTACACAAAGTCCTTCTAAATATGGATACTAGGTCCTCAGCTATAGCGCTGTACATGGACATGTCAAAAGCATTTGACCGAGTCAGCCATAAAATACTCTTGAATAAATTATATGCATTTGGTGTAAGAGGTAACGTTTACAAATTAATTGAATCATATCTCAGTGGCAGAAAACAGATAGTAAAATTAAAAAGAGTCTTTCTAGCTGCCAGAACTGAAGAAACGGTTGTTTCTGAGGTTAGAAATATCCTTTCCGGTGTCCCTCAGGGCAGCATTCTAGGCCCACCATTTTTTCTAATTTATATAAATGACATGTCGACAGTTACAATGCACCCTACGACCTTATTGGCTGACGATAGTACTATATTGTTTACCGGTAATGATAGAAGTAAGTTAAAACTTGACTTAAATAGCACCCTAACAACAATTATAAAATGGCTTAATGAAAATGACCTAAGAATAAACTTAGACAAAAACAAAAATCATGAATTTTAAACAGCGAATACAACCTAATACCAATTTAAATATATGTTACTCTCAAACCAACATAGAAGAAATCGATGTAACCAAATTTCTGGGTCTCTATATTGATAGCAAAGTAAATTGGAAGCCACATATAGAGCAAGTTTGTAAAAGACTTAGTCAGAGCTCTTATGCTCTTTACAGATTAAGAAACACTGTCAGTCAGTCTGCATTACTAACTTCCTATCATGGATATGTTGCTTCAATCATACGCTACGGCATCATATTTTGGGGCAACTCTGTGGAAAAAGAGCGTGCTTTTAGAGCTCAAAAACGTTGCGTGCGATCGATGTGCAATATACACCAAGTGGATTCATGCAGACCACATTTTACAAATTTAAAAATATTAACTCGCCCTAGTGTATACATATATGAAACCAACTGTAATGTTAATAAAGTCAAATCCAAACTTATTTAAATTTTGCACTAGGGCCAGACATAAAGACAAGCTGCGCACCGTAGCCAGTAAAACAAAGCTTTTGCACCAGAGCATATTCTGTATGGGCCCACGTATCTTTAATAATCTTCCACCTTTTCTTAGAAATATGAGCGATATAAATGCCTTTAAAAAAAACTATACGAATTATTGTTAAGTAAATGTTATTACCCTCTATGAGAATTTCTAAATGACAATACATTGAAACATACTATTTTTGTAACATGACTAAATTGTAATTTAAAATAAATATTATTCATGACTAATTTGTAATTTGACATAATTTAATCTTAATATATTGCATGACAATTTGATGTATTGTATTTTAACTATGAACCGAACATATAATGTGAATTTTGTATGCCTCAACTTAATGACGGGACATAGCAGACTTACTTGTAACTAACACATCATCTTATGAACCTATGATCCACAATAAACTATTTTTAATTTGAATTTGAACGTTTTTCTTTAATCGCTTCACGCACTTTCGGTATTAAATTTGCATAATAGGGTCCAGTAATCGTCTGGCCTTTTGGCATGTAATGAATTAAAAGGACTCCTTCACTATCCCAGAATACTGAGGCCATAACTTTGCCAGCGGTAGGAGCAACTCGAAATTTCTTAATGGGTGGAGAGGATGGTCGCTTCCAAGACATGCTTTGTCTTTTAGTTTCAGGATCGTAATGGTGGACCCACGTTTCATCCATGGTGACAAGGCGACGGCAAAAATTATCCGAATCACGCTGGAACATTTCGAGATTACGCTTAGTTTCCAAACGTCGCTTTTTGTTTTAGTCGGTTAACATTCGTGGCACCCATCTTGCCGACAATTTTTTGAACCCCAGTGAATCAATTAAAATGGACTGAACGCTACCAAATGATATCTTTAAGATCTCAGCTATATGTTTTATAGTTATTCTTCTGTCTTCCAAAACCAGATTCTCAACCTTTTTGACATTTTCTTCCGTAACGGAGGTTGAAGGCCGTTCAGAACGCGGGTCATCTTTACAGCTTGATCTACCTCTTTTAAATTCAGCCACCCAGTACGCAACCGTAGAATAGGGTATAGCATCATCCCCTAATTCGATCAGTGGATTGCCGCCGATAGAAATGACCACATCTTGAAATGAACTGAGACAGGTGTTCAGCACGCGTTCATCAGTTACTTCGACTTCGTCTCCAGTAGCATGCCTCAAAGCTCGTAGAAAATCTTCAGACAGATGATGGCGATACTTCGCCCACAAAGCTACCGGGTTCGCGACTCCACAAAACACCAAGATGACGGCAAACAGATGACGCATGCGGCTGGAACTGTCACTGACGTCCGCTTCCGCGAGGGTGTCATCCTAATTTTGGTCACCGTCGAGAAGGTGACGCGCTACGCAGGCTGCGCGGCAAGTGGGATACTCCACGCCATCAAATGTCCTCAGAAAGGCGAAAGACATTGGGCTTCGGACAGTGTGAAGTAACAACCGCAGAAAATAGCATTCGCCATTATTCGGATGCACGGTATAAACCCTACCCAATGCGGTGTCCTTGAAAATTCCCGGAAAAGCTTCCACAGCACCTCCTCGTCGACGTCGGTTAAATACACCCCTTTGCTTGTCGTACGTGTAATATGAAGGCACCTCGTCATACGTAAGGGATCTCGCAAACTGGTCGACTTCACAGAGCCTGAAAAATGCCACGCGAAACGAACTATACGATACAAATTTTATGAAGAAAATGCACATTACCATCTATGAATTTTAAGAATAACTAACTACTAACCTCGCTGACATGATCAAATTTAAATTATTAATTTCCAAAAAGTGTTAACATGTAACTTGGTTTGATTTTTATGAAATCTCATAGATGGCGCTGCTTTAAAATTGTCTTTATACTACTAACATTCATTAAACTATGTTTCTCTGCCCAAGTTACTTAAATGGCGTAGTTTTTATAGTGTAAAGCTAGATAACAGTATGGCTTACTCACAAACAACATTTAAATATGCGTCGTTAGATTACACGCTGTCACAGAATGCGTAAGAAAAATAAAGATTCACAGCTTCTCCCCCGTAGGTGATAGCGTGATAATATGTAGCTTTAATGTTGACCCGACCTCTTAGTAATATTCTTGCATTTGAAGTAAATCCATGCAGTACTTTTTGAGTTTAGCCCGGAGATACATACAGAATTACAGACAAACAAACAAAAATTCTATAAACTATATTTTTGGCTTCGATATCGATTGTAGATCACGCCCTAAGTATTCTTTAAAAAAAAATATTCAATGTACAGTTTTGACTTTCCTACGATTTTATTATATGTAAGTATAGATTATTTTCGGTCAAAAGTATAATACTGAGTTTCGAGTTAATTGGCCCGCGCATTCAATTTCCTCCACACAAACTTCAACGCCCCTATATCCCCCTTTGAGGGGTAGTTTTGAAAAACTTATATTAGTAAACTTTATTACTTACTTAGGCGAGTATTCTTGCCAAGTTTCAAGTTTATTGAAATTGACTACCCATTTTCAACACGTTGGGGGTAGATTTTCGAAAAACCCTGATACACGTTATTCTTTATTTTTGGTCTTAAGTATAAACATTGAGTTTCGAGTTAATTGGAACGCGCATTCAATTACTTCCACACAAACTTCAACGCCCCTATATCCCCCTTTGAGAGGTAGCTTGGAAAAACTTATAATGATTAAACTTTTACTTACTTAAGCGAGTATTCTTGAAAAGTTTCAAGTTTATTAACATAATGAAGAAGATTTTTCATATAAACTGTATCTCCGCTTTTCACCCCCACAGGGGTGGAATTAAAAAAAAATCGTTTGGGATGCATTCATAACTTGACTCAAAGATTATTTATACTAATTTTCGAGTTAATCAAGCCATGCAGTAAAATCCTCCCATGAAATATGTGTAAAAATTATTTTGGAGAAGCCAATTTTTTTAATTTTTTTGCAAAAATAAAATGGTAGCTCTCTTATTACTTTTTGGAATATGGTTATACTATGAAACTAGCCGAAAGACGTCCGTTGCTGCCTCCCCCAAGCACCTTCATCTCGACCGGTTCTGTACTTCTCGCATCCAACGGGTTCCTGCGGCCTTCACAAGGTCGTCGGTCCACCTTGTGGGAGGCCTTCCAATCCAACGCTACGCTACGTCTACCGGTACGCGGTCGCCACTCCAGAACCTTTCGGCCCCATCGGTCATCTGTTCTGCGAGCAATGTGCCCTGCCCACTGCTAATTAAGTTTGGCAATTCTTCGGGCTATGTCGTCACCTTGGTTCTCTGATGATCTCTTCATTTCTGATTCGACGGAAACTCCAAGCATAGAAAGAAAAGAAAAAAGAAAGAAAAAGCATTTATTTGCGGCAAACATGACGCATAAAAAAAAAACAAGTTGGGGGTAAACATGCGTCACATTCACGCAAAACGGCCATCGCTCAGCATAATGCTAAGACCCTATACGAGACAGAGCCCCAGCGCTGGTTTTCAGCGGCAGCCCTCTCCATTGCCATTTGGGTGATTTTTGGCCTTCTAATAAGGCCCGTTGTGAGTGACCACGTTTCAGACAAAAATTAACGACAAATAATCGATGTAGATAGCATCGATTTGTCCATTAATTATTTAATCAATATTTTTCCACAGCACCTCAATACCTGACATCAAGAGACCACCGTGGTCTTGCTGCGGTCCTGACGCGTATCCTAACAACTGCACTTCGTCACAAATGTTTAAGAAGGTAAGAATCCACCATCATCATCATCATCAAGACGTCCACTGCTGGACATAGGCCTCCCCCAAGCACCGCCACTTCGATCGGTTCTATGATCTCGCATTAAGCTGGTTCCTGTGGTCTTCACAAGGTCTTCGTTCCACCTTAAGGGAGGCTTTCCAACGCTACGTCTTCTGGTCCATCCATCATCATGTCCCTTAGGGGGATCACACAGAACGCGTCACTCGACGGGGCGAACTGACTAAAGCCACCCCGGTGTAATCCCCACGCTCCTTTTCTTTTTTTTTCCGGGGTGGAAAATCCTCATGGATGTCCGCCGCCCTGGCGGGGGCGGCGGGGTCTGTCAGACTCTTACTGACTAAAAACCACCCCGGTGTTCCATCTCACACCTACGCCGGGGGTCGCGGGAACGTACGATTTTTCCGCAACCTCCGACTGGTGACGTCTAAGAGGGGCGCGCGTTGAATACTACGCGCCGCCACCTCAGGATGTGTGGGGGTGATGGACGTCCCCGAGTCCGTCGCCCCTGGACTCATTTAGGAGGGCTGGAAGAGGCCGTTGTCCGCCCTCCGCCGACACCCGGTGCGCCTGCTGCGGGCCGGGTGAGTGGACGAGATCTCCCTCTCCCTTTCCGCAGCCTCCGTCTGCGAGATGACCGTTTCGCAGAAGGAAACCACCGCCCAGGACTCTTCGCTGCCGACCACCGACTCGACCACGACCGGCAGCGAAAAGTCCTGGGACGCGGTGGTTTCCTTCTGCGAAACGGTCGCCTCGCAGAAGGAAACCACCACGTCCCAGGACTCTTCGCTGCCGACCATCGACTCGACCACGACCGGCAGCGAAAAGTCCTGGGACGCGGTGGTTTCCTTCTGCGAAACGGTCGCCTCGCAGAAGGAAACCACCACGTCCCAGGACTCTTCGCTGCCGACCATCGACTCGACCACGACCGGCAGCGACAGGTCACTGCCTACTTCTGAAATCCCCACGCTCCTAAGCCAGCCTTATCCAGCACACTAATTACGTAGCACACTATCAACCTCAATCTGAATCATTTTGAAGGATATTGCTAGTCCATTGCTTCATGTGTTCGAAAAATGTGTCTGCTCAACAACGTAAACAACGCAATGAATGTTGTTTAACTGTCAAAATGAAACTCATTGCTTACTGATGGTGCGTTTTGCAGATTGATTGATTTCGCAGATTTTGCCTGTGATTGCCACAGTAGGAGTTATTATTTTAATACATTCCTGTCTAAGCACACCCACACACAAGCAGAGAGCTGGTTGACCTCGTCACCGGGCTGTAGGCAGTCCAAGGAAGCCATGCCATCATTAGATGGCAAGCTAGCCTGACGTTTACCACGCCTGGACTGCGCCTGGTGACGGGGACCATCACGGGACACTGCTCGCTTAACAAACACTTCCACACAATAGGCATAACGGACAGTCCCTTGTGCAGGGCTTGCATGGAGGCCGATGAAACCATTGCGCATGTGCTCTTTGAGTGCACAGGCGTCACTCAGATATAGGTCAGAAAACCTCGGGATACCCAGATCTTACACAGATGTTCTCAACAGACCAGGAGACCTAATCAACTTCTGGATAGAGGTGGGCTGGTTGGATTAACTACCAACGGCCGCCATGCCCTCACACAATGGTCCACTTGAAGGAGTAAGTGCGGAAACCAAACCCATAACATAGATATTCTTCTGTTCCAGGACTGCCACGCGTCCATAGTTACCTGGTTGGACCGTTACCAGTTGCCAATTTACACGTCTTTAGCAGTACTGCACGTTGTGTTGTCGTCCTGCTCTTTTGTACGACGGTCGTGTCATGCATCTCGCTCTTACAGCTAGCGTTCGCTTCGGCGCGTGAGCGGTAAGGCCTTTATCTTTTTGATACTCATTAACAGCTTATAGAAGTGCTACATGGAGTTCAGCCTCTCCCACTTTCAACTTTGCAGGTTTCTGACCGAGCTGAGGTTAGCTTGTTGTTGAAATTCAGTTATCCTTCTAATGCTACCAATAGTATAAGTCTGCGAAAGTTTGTGAAGATGGATGAATAGATGTTTGTTACTCTTTCACGCAAAAACTACTGAACGGATTTGGATGAAACTTTACAGAGATATAGCATATACATTAGAATAACACATAGAATACTTTTTATCCCGATACTCCCACGGGATCGACACTTATGCGGGTGAAACCGCGAGGCGCAGCTAGTAGGTATTACAATAAATTATACGGAAGCCAGCATCAGTAATATTTTCTGTGCTTTTTGAAACTCAAATTTTACGATTCATCATCATCGTCAGCCTATAGCAGTCCACTGCTGGACATAGGCCTCTCCTATTGCACGCCATTCAGCTCGATTATCGGCAACTCTCATCCAGCTGCTACCAGCCATCCTGCGAAGATCGTCGCTCCACCTAGCCTGAGGGCGTCCCACCTTACATTTTCCGATTCGCGATCTCCACTCAAGAACACGTCTACCCTTAAAACGGTCATCGTTTCTACGACTAATATGTATAAAATTAAATATTAAATATTAGTTTAGTCCTGTCAAATTAAGATACTCCATAGACAGTTTAAACGTGAAAAACATGGCTACTAAAAATACCTCAATTTACGTCAGGCGCTGATTAATTTGACAGGACTAAACTAATATTTATCATCTGTCCTTTTCTTAATGAAATAGAAAGAAAAAGATGCACTGAACTTAAATTTAGTTTAGTTTGTGAATAAGGGAATCGGCGCCATTGTTAAAGTCTAAGATAGCTTGATTAAAGCAATTAACTAAAACTGGCTGTCGCTGAAAACCAGCGCTGGGGCTGCCTCGTATAGGGTCTTAGAATTATGCTGAGCGATGGCCGTTTAGCGTGAATGTGACGCATTTTTGCCCCCAACTTGTTTTTTTTTTGTTTTTGTTCTTTTTAATAGTAAATAAATAATAATAAAAACTTTATTTCAGACTATAAGGTTCATTAATATGTTAGTATTTTGGTGTTAGTAACAATGGTGCTTAAATAAGTAGGTTAGTATTGTTAGTTGTGTGTTGTGTTGTGGTTTGTATTGTTGGTTTTTATGCGTCATATTTACCGCAAATAAATGTATGTTTTTTCTTTAAACTTGGTACAGTCACTAAAGGAGATAAGTAACCATGGTCGTCGGATATATAGATGAAGTTTAGTAATAATAATATAATATCCCTGGACATTTCACACAGCGCCATCTAGTCCCAAACTAAGCAACCTAATGCTTGTGTTATGGTAACAAGATGGCTAATAAACTACTTATATACATTTTTTTTTTGTAAATACATACATTATTATACATAGAAAAACACCCAGACTCGGAACAAATACATGTAGGTCATACAAATATTTGTTCCGTGCGGGAATCGAACCCGCGACACGCAGCGCAGCAGTCAATCGCTTAACCACTGCGCCAACCGTGCCGTCGTAGTAAGAAACCGATAGATGTTTTAGAATAAAATTTAATTTGATAAATTAACTGTTTGTTTTCTATTAATTAAAATAAATTCTATTAGAAAACATCCATCGGTTTTTTAACCGATTTCTAAAAAAGGAGGAGGTTCTCAATTCTGCTGTTTGTATTTTTTTTTATGTTTGTTCGCGCATAACTCTGTCGCTTGCCAACCGATTTGAAAAATTCTTTTTTTGTTGGAAAGGGTATACTTCCCAAATGGTCCCATAGAATTTCATCAAAAACGGTTCAGTAGTTTGGTTTTTAAACCAAAATTACTGGTAAAAATTACAACTTAAAAGTGAAAAATAAAAACTTTTTAGCAAAAAAAAAAAACAACCGTTTTCCAAAAACGACACTACACAGTGAAAAATAACTTTTAATTTGGAAATCGGTGGCAAACAACGAAAATGCGAACCCAACGACACCGACTTCCGAAATTAAAGTTATTTTTCACTTTGTAGTGTCGTTTTTGCAAGTCGTTTGTTTTTTCTTTTTGCAAAAAAACTTCATCTATGTATATCCGACGAACCTGGTTACTTATCTCCTTTGGTGACCATACCAATCACTATAAAACCTTCTCAAAGCTAGCCCTCTGTTTATTTCAGCATCACCACATCCTCCATATCCTGGGCCCCCAGAGGCCCCAGAGCGTCCAAGAGTGCGACCTGGATGGAGCAGTCGCGTGACTCCAACGGTGGAGCCATCTACCAAAGACGTTATAATGCTGGTTGTGGGCAGAGCTCGACTAGGATGGGTAGACAAGTGAGCCTCATGGCTACTCTGGGTATGGGAAGGTACTGCGCGGTAATTTCGTAGCACACTAACAGTAGCAAAAGGCTTTCATTTTGACAGTTCAACAACATTCATTGCGTTATTCACGTTGTTGAGCAGACAAATTTTTCGAACATAATATGAAGCAATGGATTAACAATAATCCTTCAAAATTATTCAGATTATTGATTGTGTTACCCCTTTCCTGGGAAGCCATGCCCCAACTGTGGACTCAAATAATTAGGTTATTGGTACTGTGTACCTTAATTTTAATTATTAAAACATTGTAATATTTTGTACTTAAGAATAGGGTAGGTGCTTCATAGAAAAACAAAAATGTATTGAGAGATATATTGTATTGCAAATGAATGTATTGAGTATTGAAAACACTGCAATATTTATTAAGTAGGTAATTAGTGAATTAAGAAATATAATAATCTACATTTGCGATTTATTTGCCAAAAATGTAAACAAATATGAGTTTATGGAAAACTAACTTTAACTCCTACACAATAAAGTTCAGTTTACGCTACAACTTCAAACATTTTTATAACTTTTTCAATAGTGCCAGACACTCTGAAATCAACTTAATTACCATTGACATAAAGTTGATATTTGTTTAACTTGAAATAACATCAGTTTGAAACGTTAGTTTGAATAGACTTTATGTATGTAGGTACCTTTTGGCTATACAAGATGGAGACGACAATAAATAATTAAACTGTGTACTATATATAAGGTCAGTATAGGGGTCCGTGGCTAAATAATAACAGCCACACAGGTCGATCGATCAGGTTAAGCTACGCTTGCCGCGGTTGGTCTGTGGATGGGTGACCATCTTTACATGCCGAAGACCCTCCGTGCCTCGGAACGCACGTTGGTCCCGGTTGTCATTCGTGGATCTTTGACAGTCGTTACGGGTGGTCAGAAGCCCGAAAGTCTGAAAACCAGTCTTACCCAGTAACTGGGTTGTGGACGCCAGATAGGCAGTCGCTCCATGTACAATACTGGTATTCAGCTGCATCCAGTTAGACTGGAAGCCGTCTAATGACGTTCCCAATCTGCATACGAAAAAACTTTTTTTTTTTTAAAACCTACACATGCATTAGGATTGTCAGTGTTCTCATTTACTGTCATATTGTTGTCTCCACATTGTATACCTACTCTGTTACATTTGACTGTATATTTACTGACCTACGCATCTAAAACTGGTCGCTTGTGCATGAGAATTAGTGGTGTACGCACGGCTACACATCAAGCTATACAAAACCAGTTTTAGCTGACCTCGCATGGTAAAGTATTTTTGTACAATGAGAAGGCAGCTTATACTGGTTATGTATGGCTTGGTGTGTCGCCGTGTGTACCTACATAGTTGAAGCTCAAGGACTAAAGAAATTAAATCAAATTAGAAATAAAGAAAGAAAAAGTATTTTTTGCTACTCGTACAGTCACGAGCAAAAGTATGTATATACTCGTCTTTATTCAAAAGCGATTTACTCCTTTATTTTTTAATTAAATTTTATGTTGTTACGAACATAGCATTTTCGAACCCATAGGTTTATGTAATGTGTCGTATTTCAACTTTGCATTCGTTATTTCACGAAAAAATCGCAGTTGAAAGTTGCCAAGTGTTGACATATTGGTGCTCGTGACTGTACAGGAAGATCAGAAACTAAACACAGTTAAAAATAAAAAACCAAATTATATAAAAAAAAAGTAAGAAAAAGAAAGATGAAACAGAAAGTCCTATACGAGGCCAAAAGGCTCCTATGACAGCATGATGCTGCGACATTTAAAAAAGAAATGTCGCAGCGCTGGTATTCTGATAGGGCCCGAATTGATTTGCTCAGTATTAAACTTTACGAAAGCTTCATTATTCGTTCTACGCTATGAAGGCCAGATAATCGTAGTAAAATGTTTGTTACACCATGACCGTAAATAAAGCTACGGATAACCATAAGAGCGGAGGCCGCCATTTAGCGCCCGCAATTTACCGTCGAATGACGTTAATGTAACGTTATCTAAGACAGTAAGTTGATGTGTTTTCTGAGAGAACTTTGTAGCGGTATCTACAACGCCACATGTGAACAACGCGTCATTTTGACGTCACGCTGAAGTAGGTGCACAAAGGCTGCGCTGACGATCTCGTCGGGTTTACCGTATAGAGGTATGAGGAACAGGGTGTAAAGTTCACTCAACCTCCATAGAAAAGGGAGGATCTGACCAGACGGGTGTTGTGTCTGGCGGGCAACTGCCCGATGATTCATGTCGGGCCGTTGTATATATTATGCTAGTTGCGCGGTAAACTCTGCTTGCGAGATGCAGGATTGCGTGACGTCAGTATGACGCGTAGTTCGCATGTGGCGTTGTAGATTCCGCTAAAGCGTTTTTTTAATACCGTAAAGTCAAACCTCGCTGGCATAATTTTCATGATAGTCGTCGTTGCGGCCGTTATGTGGCGGCCACCGCTCTTCTAAGAAAACGTAGATTAACTTGTAGCAAACATAACTCTGTCTCAAAATTTGTAACGCTACTGTTGCTCAATAAAACCTGTATTAAACTATGTTTTTTTTATTTTTAAGCGACTTCAGAAAAGGGGAAAGTTCTCAATTCGACTGTATTTTTTTTTTAAATATAATTATGTTTGTTACCTCAGAACTCCGTTATTTATAAGCCGATTTGCAAAATATTTTTTTTTTATTTGTAAGTATATACTTTCAGTTTGGTCCCATAGAGATTTAATCAAAAACGGTTCAGTAGTTCAAACCAAAATTACTGATAAAAATTATAACTTAAAAGTGAAAACTTTTCTGCAAAAAAACTTTTTTGAAAAAAAAAAAACCAACCGACTTCCAAAAACGACACTACAAAGTGAAAAATAACTTTAATTTCGGAAGTCGGTGTTGTTGGGTTCGCATTTTCGTTATTTGCCACCGACTTCCGAATTTAAAGTTATTTTTCACTTTGTAGTGTCGTTTTTGGAAGTCGGTAGTTTATTTTTCAAAAAGTTTTTATTTTTCTCTTTTAAGTTGTAATTTTTACCAGTAATTTTGGTTTGAATACCAAACTACTGAACCGTTTTTGATGAAATTTTTATAGGACCATTTGGGAAGTATACCAACCCTTTCCAAAAAAAAAAGAATTTTTCAAATCGGTTGGCAAGCGACGGAGTCATGAGCAAACAAACAAAAAAAAAAATACAAACATCCGAATTGAGAACCTCCTCCTTTATCAGAATTCGGTTAAAAAAAAACAACTGACTTCCAAAAAAGACTACTTACTTATTTTCGGAAGTCGGTGGCAAACAACGAAAATGCGAACCCAACGAGACCGACTTCCGAAATTAAAGTTATTTTTCACTTTGTAGTGTCTTTTCTAGAAGTCGTTTGTTTTTTTCTTGCAAAAAAAGTTTGAATCTAACAAATCTTTGATAACATGGCTTGAGCATCATCAGCCTATAATGTTCCCATTGCTGGGACACAGGCCTCTGTGCGAGGACATGAGGAAACCTGCATGTCCTCGAACCAAAAATTCGAAGACATGTGACATCTACCAACCCGCACTGGGCCCGCGTGGATTACGGCCCACTCCCTCTCACAGAGAGGAGGTACGCCGCGCCGCCGCCGCCCGCCCCGCTTTGTAAGATGTGCCATGGGCTAGGACGAATTTACTCAAGCACTATTTTAAATAATATGCCGCCGAAACATGTGTTCGATAGCCTGCCGAAATTTGTGTTAGGAGCACAAAGGTGCATTGAAGGAGGCATAATATTGTAATTTTTATTATTTTACCCACTTGGTGTTTCGAGATATCGCCAAGCGGTTAGTCGACTCTTCACGTGACCAGAGGGCTGGCCTGTTTCTTGGCCAAAGAATTAGCATCGCCATACAACGTGGCAATGCTGCCAGGCGTTTTGGGCACTGTTCCTGTTGACAGCGATGCGGACGAATTTTTTTATGCCCTATGATTATTTTTTTTCACTTTGTTTGTATAGTTTATAGATAGTTTATTAAGTGTGTATAACATCATCTTGGAATACTGTAAGATGTTGTACTTATTGGTGTGAATAAATAAATAAATAAGTTGACAACAAGACAGAAATTACAAAGACAAGAGTGTTTTTTTAAATAAATATTAGAATTATTAACGAACATGAGGTTAAGAGGTTAAATAGGACCACTCATCTTATCGTGTTTTAAATCTATAAAAAAACAAAGGCAACCTTTCCTTCAACTGCATTTAAAAAGTAATCACAACTCAGCCCTAACACGAAAGTTTTACTTTTCACAAAACTTTCATTTTCCACCCCTACGTCGCCACCCCCGTGTCCTGGTTCCCACGGCTTACTGCATTACTTGTCCTAAAGCACACGCAAACGTGCCAACTATAATTGGGTCAAACTGAAATCGATTCGTCTTTTGTTAACAATATTTAGAGGAGCCCGTGGCTAAATAAAAACAGCCGCACAGGTCGATCGATCAGGTTAAGCTATGCTTGCCGCGGTTGGTCTGTGGATGGGTGACCATCTTTACATACCGAGACCCCTCCGTACCTCGGAAAGCACGTTAAGCCGTTGGTCCTGGCTGTCATTCGTGGATCTTTGATAACCAGTCTTACCAAGGGGTATCGTATTATCCAGTAACTGGGTTGTGGAGGTCAGATAGGCAGTCGCTCCATGTAAAATACTGGTATTCAGTTGCATCCGTTTAAACTGGAAGCTGAGCCCAACATAGTTGGGAAAAGTTAAGGCAAATTGATATGAATTATTTGTTAACAATACTACCTACAGCGGGTTGCAATAAAAGTGGCATAGATGTAATTTTTTATTTAAGTAATAATAAATAATAATAGTAATAAATCATTTATTTGCTAAAACATGGTATAAAAATGGTGTTAAATAAAATAAAAAGTACAAACATGTTTTGCTATGTTATAGCATGCAAAAATTTTGGCAAATTAAACTGTAACAATAAAGAAACTTATCAACATTTACTATCCATAAACTCTTTTAAATTGAAGCAATAAAAATACTATGAACCAATAATCAGCCTTTAATGTTCCCACTGCTGGGACACAGGCCTCCTCTCGGTGAGAGGGAGTGGGCTGTAATCCACCACGCGGGCCCAGTGCGGGTTGGTAGATGTCACATGTCGTCGAATTTTCGATTCTAGGATATGCCGGTTTCCTCACGACGTTTTCCTTCACCGTTTTGAGAGCAGTGCTGATGAAATCATTTACACAAAGTAAAGTGCCTATTTGGGTTCGAACCTACGACCTACAATTCTTAAGTCGCGGCAATGAAGCAATAAAGCAATACGCTGTGTAAATCAGTCCAATCACTGGGTTGTCACACATAGGCAGTTGCCCCATGTCAAATTCTGATATTCAGCTGCATCCGGTTCGACTGGAAGCTGACCCCAACATAGTTGGAAAAAGGTTAGGCAAATGGTAACACTGCGTAAATAATACATTCAAAGCACACAGTTACCACACCACACAATGGCGCCGATTCCCTTGTTCACAAACTAAACTAAATTTAAGTTCAGTGCATCTTTTTCTTTCTATTTCATTAAGAAAAGGACAGAAGATAAATATTAGTTTAGACCTGTCAAATTGATCAGCTCGGCTTCGCTCACGTTAATTTAGAATAAATTCGGGTTGCACTCTGCTTGAGTCTAAAGTTTCTAAAGTAATATAATTCAATCATGATTCCAAAGACACGTGGCGCCATCTATTATCATAATAACGTTATTGTTGTTTTCCTCAGGAACAGCACTTTTTTTCGGGATGAAAGGTTCGTATATGTACAGTCACGAACAAAAGTATATATACACTCGGCTTTATTCAAAAGCGATTTACTCCTTTATTTTTGAATGAAATTTTATGTTGTTATGAACATAGCATTTTCGAACCCATAGCTTTATGTAATGTGTTGTATTTCAACGTTGCATTCGTTATTTCTCGAAAAAAATCGCAATTGAAAGTTGCTAAGTGTTGGTAATTATATTGGTGTGCGTGACTGTGCACCTGACAACGTATAAATGCAGAATTTCAGGATGATCGGTTCCGTGGTTTAGGCGTGAAAAGGTAACAAACAAACATACTTACTTTCGCATTTATAATATTAGTTAGGATGTACACACAGTAAAATACATAGAGATATGACATAAATATAATTTGAGTACAAAGGTACTGCTCATTTCTTAAGAATTTTTTTCCAGCAGACCTGTGGAAGGAGAAGAGAGGTGTTATTGTGTTGTTGTTGTTGTGGAGGGAGGTGTTATTTCAGTAATAATAATCTGGCGTGGTATCATATTTTTTCTGTGCATCTAATATGGCAGTCAAATGATTGATCCGCAGCGTCTCGTGGGAAACACCCACTTCTTTAACCTGAAAAAAAAAATTACTAATGTGAAAAGTTTAAATCACTCACTATAGGTAAGCTAAAAAGCCTACAATCTGACTTTAGTTAATTTGTGTCATGACAATCGACCTATGATATTCCCACTGCTGGGAGAGAGGCCTCTTCTCGATGAGAGGGGAAGGGGCTGTAATCCACCACGCGGGCCCAGTGCGGGTTGGCAGATGTTACATTTATTTGAATTTTTGGTTCTAGGACATGCTGGTTCCCTTACGATGATTTCCTTCACCGTTTTGAGAGCATTGGTGATGAAAATAATTTACACAAAAGCGCCTATCTGGGTTCGACCCGACCACCTATAACTCCGTAAGTCAGTGCCGTTACAAATATATTAATTTAATTTGTGTGGGTAATTCAAATACATTTAGATTTAGCTAAATGTGTTCCTGCGTGTCCTCTCAGCTGAACGTTACAGGAACTGATGGACGCTGGTGATGGCGCCAAACAAGTAGCCGAATTCTGGGCCGAGTCCATTTAAATTGCTATCGTGATTTGATGATAGTTAGCGTGTGCTAAGAAGAAAAATATGTTTTAAATTCTGCCTTAGTAGTATTCAAGCCACAGAACCTCATACCAGGGCCGTTCAAAAGCGCGCTGAGTTGATGATATTGTCAAAATCACGGGAAACACCTGGGCCCGTATTCCCGTAATTTAAAACGTTCAAAATTTAGTCGCAGTCTCATCTCGGCGACAAACAAATGTCAAAAACTTGTCAAAATGTAGGGAAAGTAGACGTATTTTTGACAGATTGAGACTGAGATCAGACTGTGAACGTTCTTAAAATTACGTGAATTACCCCTCTGGACGAGAAGAATACGGAACCGGGATGTATGGCTGAAGAAAAGGGGGGCCTAAACTCAACAGTGGGTGATTCCAGGCTGAAATGGTGATGATGGAACCTTATCGAACAATCACAAGTCCTACAGACGCCAGCACATCAAGCTACTACAATCTGTCAAATTTCTTTAATAAATTTTCAACTTTATCGCCAAAGCATTAAGGTTCAAGGTCGATTGGGACGGTTTTACAGTTTCGGGTAGCTTGATTTGTTGGCGTCTGTCCCTAATTGTATTTCTCTATTACCTTCACCGCTGTTGTCTTGCAAATGTTGTGTTTCTTCTCTTCCCTTCTGACGATAATCCTGAAGAGTCTGGCCAGCAGGAAGTACAGGATCTCCACAAAACTGATGAAACTTGCGCCGAGGAAAAGACCGGCTGCTCCACCAAATGACACTGTCAATAAATAATATTAGTTTATTAAGTGCCACATAATATTCGTTGGTAACGAATAACCTGTGCACCCTGCATAAACACTCGCTATCGCTAACCTTAGTGGCGCCCAACAAGTTTTTTTTATCAGGTTGGGCGCCACTAAGCTTATTGGCGCCCAATTGGGAATTTCCAATAACTTGAATAAATCTTTAATTTCTATTTTACATACAAATCAATATGAAATGCCACATAATATTGGTTGTAGAAATGGTATAAGACTTAGCTTAAATATGTTATTTTTACTAGATAGAAGTATAAATGTGGATGCGCAGTATGTGTTCTCTACTCTACGTACCAACGAGATCCTGAAAGTGGAACACAATCTCCCTCGTGTACCTGGTCCGCGGCGCTTGTACAGTGAACTTGACGGAGCCGTGCAGATTAAATGGGTGACGATCCCTGAATGCAATGGAATTAACTTATTAACAACTTTAGTTCTGCTAGTACCTACTCGTAGTAAAGTCGTAAAGTTCTCCTCCAGACTGAATTACGACCGTGGCAACAAATCTCAGCGGAGATCAGCTATCGGCGCGGGAGATATTCTAATGTACAAGTGTGCGCGTAGACACAGGTACACTCTCAATCAGGTGCTGTAATCCACCACGCGGGCTCAGTGCGGGTTGGTAGATGTCACATGTCTTCGAATTTTTGGTTCTAGGGCATGCCGGTTTCCTCACGATGTTTTCCTTCACCGTGGTGACGAATAACTTACACAAAGTAAAAAGCGTCTATCTGGCTTTGGACCCACGGCCTCCAACTCGTAAGTCGGGGTCATTACCACATCTCTCATTTTCAAAAATATTAGTCCCAAAATACAATGCAAATGAACTCACCAGATCTGATCTACAGTGGAAATCTCCTTGTAAATGCAGTCGATACATTGCGGTGCGCAGGCGCACTTCTGTCCGTTATTGTTGGATAGCTTGTGTTTATAGTTGGCTAAGCATGCCATGCCTGCAGGAGTGCATTTTGGACCCTCTGAAAAAATATAGTAAGCTATACGCAAGGTGCAGCGAAATTGTTGCATTAGCTAAGCGTCTGAACTCGGTGAGGAGGCAATTTAATTATAAAGGATCCGTTTTTCTTTTGAGGTATGGGACCCTAAAAATTTAAAAAGATTGGTTGGTTACCTTCATAAAAGTAGTAGAAGGGCACGCAGTCACAGAACTCCTTCGCCAGTTTACTTCTGCACGACAAGCGACATGTGTTTGTGCTATGTACCTGAATAAAAGAAACAATACTTTATTAGCTAGATATTTGTTTAACTCTGTCCAGTCCAGTAACTTATACATCACTTTTTTTAAAGAAGCATTTTCATCTTATTAAATATGAGTGACCTTGTAGCTAAATAATTAGAGCCCGATTAGGTCGATCGAAGGTTAAGCTACGCTTGCCGAGGTCGGTGTGTGAATGGGTCCACCATTACATATGGAGACCACTCCGTGCATTGGAAAGCACGTTTCATCGTTGGTCACGTCATTCGTAGATCTTTGACAGTCGTCACGTGTAGTCAGAAGCCCGAAAGTCTGCAGTGTAGGCAGTCGGTCCATGTAAAACTAGGTTAGACTCGAAGCCGACCTCAACATAGTTGGGGATAAGGGTAGGCAGATCATGATAATGAACGAGCGACCTTTCTAAGCCACACAAACCTACCCTTTAGGAGAGGGCATTGTAGGGATTAAAAGAGAAAAGTCCAAAAAATAACTGGGCCCGTATTCCCGTAATATAAAACGTTCAAAATCTAGTCGCATTCTCATCTCGGCGACAAACAAATGTCAAAAACTTGTCAAAATGTAGGGAAGTTAGACGTATTTTTGACAGATTGAAACTGAGATCAGACTGTGAACGTTCATAAAATTACGAGAATTACCCCGCTGATGTTTACTTGCTAGAAAATGACTCCAACCTCTCTCATCTCAGCCTACCCCTTAGGAAATTCAGGCGTGATGATTCGTGAAGTACCCACCTTTCTTCCACTAGCAGCCGGTTCATCAGTATACGAGCACCCCCGTCGCGTCGGCTGCAATTCCTTAACTCCTCGTCCACAACGTGACTCCATGACGCTCAGTTCAGCAGTCCTCACGAGGGTCAGACGGATTTCCGATGGAGAGTGAGTGAGATCCATCACGTCGTATGGGGAGTGGACGTAGAACTTGAGGAAAGAAAACAGAGAAATCGGAAGGTAATTTATTAAAAATAGGAAGGCAATTTGAATACTCGAATCTAGGAGAAGAACTTACATCAGCTGTGGCTGGCACGTCCATGATGATATAGCAACTTAGAGAGGAGTATTTACATGTCTCGGGCCAGCGGCGTGTATAGTTGGGGTTTACACTCCTGCAACGAAGGTTTTACATTAGCTTAACTTAATATTATGGTAGGTAGCTTAAAAGTTTAAGGGCTAACTTTCCAGCAGTTCTTAGACGGTTGGCGCAGTGGCTGAGCGATTGACTGCTGCGCTGCATGTCGCGGGTTCGATTCTCCCACGGAACAAATATTTGTATTGCCTACAGGTAGTTTTTCCGGGTCTGTGAGGAAACTGGCATGTCCTAGAACCAAAATTCGAAGATATGTGTTATCTACCAACACGCACTGGACCCGCGTGGTGGACCCTGTCTATGTGAGTTTTAATGTTTGTAAACGCACCCACGATACAGGAGTAATTCCTAGGGTGGGGCACGTTTTCAAAAAAAACAAACAATACGGTCTCATTTCAGCCGAAAGACGTCCACTGCTGGACATGGTCCTCCCCCAAGCACCTCCGCTTCGACCGGTTCTGTGCTTCTCGCATCCAACGGGTTCCTGCGGCCTTCACAAGGTCGTCGGTCCACCTTGTGGGAGGCCTTCCAACGCTACGTGTTCCGGTACGCGGTGGCCACTTCAGAACCTTTCGGCCCCATCGGCCATCTGTTCTGCGAGCAATGTGCCCAGCCCACCCAGTTCCAGCACCCAGTTTCCAGTAGTATTTCGAGTTAGTCCCATGCTCTTTAAATGGTGAAAGAAAAAATCGTGAGGAAACCGGCATGTCCTAGAACTAAAAAATTCGAAGGCATGTGACATCTACCAACCCGCACTGGGCCGGTGTGGTGGATTATGCCCCACTCCCTCTCACAGAGTGGTGTGTCCCAGCAGAGGAGTGGAGGGCACGCAGTGGCCGTCGCGTACCGGGTTCGGTACCCCAATACTCCGCGCCCGTCGTCCCCTCGGTCAATCACGCGCAAATGTGATGCGCCGGCAATGATCTTACCCAATAACAACATCTCCTAGCGCGACAGAATTAGTGACGTAACAGGCACCAGCTTCAGTCATCACTGGGAGCCATTTGTAGACGACCTCCTCCGAAGACCTGGTCTTGAGATCTGAATCTGGCATTACCTGGCAAAGATTATAATCATTTCATCACAATTCCTTTACTTACATCACCATCGTCTGCCTGTAGCCTTTTTCCAATTACGTTGGGGTCGGCTTCCAATCTAATCGGCTGCAGTTGAGTACCAGTATTTTACATGGAGCGACTGCCTATCTGAAATCCACAACCCAGTGACTGGTTTCACATACCCCTTGGTAACAGTGGTCGTCAGACTTTCGGGCTTCTGACGACCCTTAACGACTGTCAAAGATCCATGCGTGACAGCCGGGACCAACGGAATTAACGTGCTTTTCGAGGCATGGCGGGGTCTTGGTATGTAAAGATGGTCAACCATCCACGGACCAACTGCGGCAAGCATAGCCTACCGTACGTACGGACGAGCGGTGCTCACGCCGTCTCCACCCTCGCCTCTCCACGCGAAACACCGCGAGATAGGGCGACGCTTGCCTGACCAGACAACGCAAATTGCTGCTACCACTCCTCTCACTCCACTTCAGCTGGATGCTGAAGTGGTTGCAGCAATTTGCGTCTCTTTTTCTTTCTTCTTTTCAACGTCTGTGATCGGAGTGTACGACTGATCGAACCCGTCGTTCGTCGCGGAAAGGCGCGCTCAATGCTTATCCGCACGGCGCACAGCTAAAAGCCCAACCGCGTGGCGCACCATCGGCGATGACGGGAGCCAGGTCGTGTGAAAATCGCTATGTGCGACGTGTACAATTTTAAATATTGGACTGAAATCACTAAGAGAGGGGCTTGTTGCTAAGTAATAACAGCCGCACGGGTCGATCGACCAGTTAAGCTACGCTTCCCGCGGTTTTCCGTGGATGGGTGACCATCTTCACACACCAAGACCCCTTCGTGCCTAGGAAAGCACGTCAAGCCACGTCCAGCTGTCTTTCGTGGATCTTTGACAGTCGTTGCGGGCCGCCAGTAGCCCGAAAGTCTGACAGTTTTACCAAGGGGTATCGTATTACCCAGTAACTGGGTTGTGGAAGTCCGATAGGCAGTCGCTCCATGTAAAACACTGGTATTCAACTGCATCCGGTTAGACTGGAAGCCGAACCCAACATAGTTGGGAACAGGTTAGGTAGATGATGCAGATGATGGACAGAAATCACTAACGAACACTGAGGACGCAGGGTGATCAATGTTCGTGCCTCTTCTATACAAGGAGAGGGCCTGTGCCCTGCAGTAAAACGATGAAAAGTTTATTTAATAACACAAGGTTGGTCCCAAATCTACTCACATCCACAGCTATACCAAACATGTCGACGCTGGTCTCCAAATCGCTGAACTCCTGGAATCTCTCAAGGTGGAACAGGTCGGAGTTGGTGATAGCTTCCACGAGACGAGCGTAGTAGTCATACTTGTCATCTGATGGGTCGGTGTCGAAGTGTTTCTTTATGACGGATGGTAACTTGGCTTTGTTGAGACGGTTCTGGGTATGACAAAAGCTTGGATTACGGGATTTTTTTAGGAATGCATCGCTTGAATTGAGGAGCAGTGGTGGGGCGTGGAGTGAGCTGTCATTCCAACTAATGCTAGGGATTGACACTATTGTCAGCTCACTCTAAGCTCACTTCACCTAACTTTTCACGGTGAGATTTTTACAGAATCGATTGACTGGACGAGGTCACCCATCAAAGGACTGACCTTGGCTTAAACACAGCTTAACCTCGACCACATTCAGCTGATAATTTACCTTTGAAAAGCCTTTGAAAAAGAAAAGCCTTTTACTGTATAAAACTTAATAAAAATGAAATAAAATCGAATGCATTAGCCTTATTCCGTTGGGGTTAGATAGAAGCTACAGATTCATCATCAAAATCAAAATCAAAAAGGTTTTATTTCATTAATACACGTTATAAATTATGCAGTTGGAGGCATCATCTGCCTAGTCTTTTCCCAATATGTTGTAACATGGTGCCACTGCCTATCTGCATAGCTATTCACAACTATCCGACAGGCAGTATTAAAAATGACACATTTCGATACCTGATTTGCCTTACCCCCGACAGCAAACCGCTGTCGGAAGAATAGCAGTCGTGTATTTTTTTTTTTTTGTTTGATGTATCAAATTCCAATTTTTAACCGACTTCTAAAAAAGGAGGAGGATCTCAATTCGGATGGTTGTATTTTTTTTTTTTTTTTTTTATGTTTGTTCGCGCATAACTCCGTCGCTTGCCAACCGATTTGAAAAATTCTTTTTTTGTTGGAAAGGGTATACTTTCCAAATGGTCCCATAGAAATTTCATCAAAAACGGTTCAGTAGTTTGGTTTTTAAACCAAAGTTACTGGTAAAAATTACAACTAAAAAGTGAAAAAATAAAAACTTTTTTGCAAAAAAATACAACCGACTTCCAAAAACGACACTACAAAGTGAAAAATAACTTTAATTTCGGAAGTCGGTGGCAAACTACGAAAATGCGAACCCAACGACACCGACTTCCGAAATTAAAGTTATTTTTCACTTTGTAGTGTCGTTTTTGGAAGTCGGTTGTATTTTTTTGCAAAAAAGTTTTTTTATTTACATTATAAGCTAACATTTAAAATAATAATACATATGTACATGTGAAAAAATAAGCAAAATAATCAAAGGGCATCAAAAAAATCACCCGCATCGCTGTCACAGGAACAGTGCCCAAAAGGCTAGCAGCAATGCTGCAGCACGTTGTATGGCGATGTTAATTCTTTGGCAAAGAAACAGGCCAGCCCTCTGGTCACGTGAAGAGTCGTTTGATTTAAACTGACAAAATTTTCTGGTTTTGGACTTGTGAACAGCGTTTAGAGGACTCCTCCGATAACATTGATTGATGTTCAATACGGTACGGAAGCGTATCGAGTGGTTGTGAATAACTATGCTGACCCCCAGAACCCAGTTACTAGGTAGACTACGGACCTTGTAACACATAGTGATAGCTGGCACACTGAACCGCCAGGATCTGAAGTCTTTCTCCAGGGTCACGACCGTTGGAGACTCGTTGTAGCGCTGCAGCTGACCCAGGGATACGTCCACGGCTCCCCAGGTGGCTAGAGCTGTTACTGCTATCCATAGGATCCTGGGAAAATGCTGTTAAGTAATTTTATGTTATGAATAGGTGACGTGTCTAAGGGTGATAAACAAGTATCTAGTGTGGCAGGGATCGGTTTTCGGATTTTTTCTTTTATTATGCTACATGCATGATATTGCTTCTTGCCAAATTTCATGATTCTAGGTCAACGGGAAGTATTGATTCCCTTGCGAGTGTCAAAATATGCGGCATAAATAGAACATAAACGCCCGTAACTTTTGATTGCGTTGACTTAGAAGTTTGATTTTTTCACTGCTTCAAGGGATTGCAGCCTTGAGTATTTGATATTAATTTCAACTTGATAACTCCACGCGTTCCTGAGAAAAGGGTCTTGACAAACGGACAACGAAGTGATCTTGTAAGGTTTCCGTATTTCCTTCTGAGGTACGGAGCCCTTAAAATTACCTGTATGATAGCTAAGTGCAATAAAAAAATATATGTTAGTCGTTAAGCTATGCGTCAAAAATGATCTATGGTTTTACCGTTCAATCCAGTGTCTTCGTGGCGCAGATATATGGTTGAACCCATGGATGCTAGTCTCATTGCAGAAGTCTCGTCCACACTTGACAACTGACTTCACCATAGAGGTTATACGAGTACATCCAGGTTTCTCCTTATGATATATTTGATAGTTGTTGGTATACATTGCTTGAAGAATTATTCAAAGATTTTAAGTGGTATTTTTTTTATTCAAATCATGCTGCACTTTGAATCCCAGTCAATGCAATTCTTGTAAAGCGGAATCTACAGAGGTTAAAATTAATCTTTGTAATCTTTTCCCAACTATGTTGGCGTCAGCTTCCAGTCTAACTGGTTGCAGCTGAATACCAGTATTTTACATGGAGCGACTGCCTATTTGCCACAACCGAGTTACTGCGGGGTAATTGAACCAAATTCAAACTTAAATCATTTATTTTAATTAAACCATTTCAGGCACTTTTGAATTGTCAAAACTAAATAGTCGGTCAATTAGTCAGAAAGTTGAAGCTAGTTGCAAAACGTAGATCTCTGTGGAGAAGAACGGGCAAGAAACTCCACGGACACTTTTAAATCAAGATATTATTACAAAATCCTGGGTACATTATTCTTATTGCTTCAGTATGTGGGAACAATGAAAAAAAGAAACAATAACACACTAACAGTAGGAAAGGCTTTCATTTTGACAGTTCAACAAGATCCATTGCGTTATTTACGTTGTTGAGCGGACACATTTTTCGAAAATATGAAGCAATAGATTAGCAATACATATACAGTCGTTACAGTTCGTCAGAAGCCCGAAACTCTAACAGCTAGGGTTACCAAGGTGTATCGTACGAGTATTACCCAGTAGCTTGGTTGTGTAGGTCAGATAGGCAGTCGCTCCATGTAAAATATTGGTATTCAGCTGCATCAGGTTAGACTGGAAGCCGACTCCAACATAGTTGCGAAAAGGCTAGGCAGATGATAGACGGAGAAGGAGAGGAAGGCCAAAGAAAAGATGGGTGGATGGTGTGAGGAATGATATGAAAGAGAAGGGAGTGAATGACAGCGTGACGTTTAACAGGGGAGAATGGAAGAAGAAAACGTGTTGCGCCGACCACAAGTAATATGGGACGAGGGCAGGAAGATGAAGATATAGAGGTATGAGGAATCCAGATCCAAATCTGACGGCTGCGTGTTCAAATCACGCCAGGGTCACCAGTATAGAAGTATGAGCAACAGGGTGTAAAGTTCACTCATCCTCCATAGAAAAGGGAGGATCCTCCGACTGTTGTGTCTGGCGGGCAACTAATGATACCCACTGATTCATGTTGTATATAAAACGCCGAAAGGTTCTGGATTGGCGACCGCGTACGGGAAGACGTAGCGTTGGAAGGCTTCCCACAAGATGGACCGACGACCTTGTGAAGGCTGCAGGAACCCGTTGGATGCGAGAAGCACAGAACCGGTCGAAGTGGAGGTGCTTGGGGAGGCCTATGTGCAGCAGTGGACGTCTTTCGGCTGAAATGGTGATGATGATGAGTTGCGCGGTAAACTCTGCTTGCGAGATGCAGGATTTCGCGTGACGTCAGTATGACGCGTAGTTCGCATGTGGCGTTGTAGGTACCGCTACAAAGGCAATATGTTAACTAAAATACTGCAGTAGAGATAGCGAAATGAATGCAGGTAAACTGAAATACTGTAGGGTTATGCAATATGCAAATCGTTATAAATACTTGTATGTGTGTGCGTGTCACATGTAAATATATTGAACATGAAAAATCCATTAGTAAACTAAGTACAGATAATTAGATTGTGAATCTATCTAATATTAATAATAAAGCTGAAGAGTTCGTTGTTTTGGAGGAGCTTGTGGCTAAGTAATAAGGGTCGATTGATCAGGTTAAGCTACGCTTGCCGCGGTTGGTCCGTGGATGTGTGACCGTCTTCATATACCAAGACCCTCCGTGCCTCGGAAAGCACGTTAAGCCGTTGGTCCCGGCTGTCATTCGTGGATCTTTGACAGTCGTTACGGGTCGTCAGAAGCCCGAAAGGCTGACAACCAGCCTTACCAAGGGGGTGAACGCGCTGATCTCTAGAACTACTTATCGAACTTGAGAAATTTCTCTTCTTTTGAATTTAATAGCCCATTTTTTTAGGACGCCTATAGGCTTTTTAACATCACGCTACGACTATTAGGAGACGAGCAAAAAGTAAGAAAGAACACTAAGCGATACGAAGTAGTAGCGCAGGCAGACGATGCAATGCGACGCGGTGGGTCCGGGATCAAGAAATTTGAAAGAAAGAAAAAACGTTTCTTTGCGGTAAACATGACGCAAAAAAGAACATAAAAACAAAATAAAGAAAAAAAACAATAAGAAATGGTTGACATGCGTCACATCCACGCAAAACGGCCACCGCTCAGCATTATGCTGCCATATCACATCTGACATTGGCAGAATTGTCGACATCGGCACCATTGCCATAGAGAAAAATAGAATAGAATAGAATAGCATTATGCTGCGACCCTATGCAAGACAGAGCCCCAGCGCTGGTTTTCAGTGACAGCCGGCGCCGACGTAATGACGTCGTCCGGTGCAGCAGACAATTATTCATCAACAAGTATAAAACGATTATTTTTATTTTTAAAGTAAACAGTTATTAGGACGCTGTACTGGTACAGCGTACATAAAGCAAAACAATACAATCCAATTTATGTGTGATAGAAACAAACAGGAATATAAAAAAGAAACAAAAAGGAGGATATACATGCTATGAGAATATCATCCTTAATAAACGTTTTACGCTTTATGTAGTGGCAACATTTCCGAAGCGTCCTATTTCGTCTAATTTCACGCGGACCAAGTCGCGGACAGAAGCTAGAACGCGCTGATTAAAAAAATATGTAGCTACGAATAAAAATGCGAATACTTATAAAAAATAAACCCTTTTCTTGTGTCTGTGGTCGGCGTGGTATGTTTTTTTCTTTCATATTAGGTAGGTAGTTGTATATTTTTATATTTCACTGAGTCAAGAATTCAATTTTTCGATGCGAGGAAGGTCACACGTCTTAATGAGACTGGATTTTAACGGTTTAACTCATAACATCACGCCTGCATTTCCCAGAAGGGTTGGACAGGGATGTACTTCTGTCTTCTAGTACAGACGCCAGCACATCAAGCTACTACAATCTGTTAAATTTCTTTAATAGATTTTCAACTTTATCGCTAAAGCATTAAGGTTTAAGGTTGATTGGGAAAATTTGACAGTTTCGGGTAGCTTGACCTGCTGGCGTCTGTACACCCACATTTCGGTACGTAAGTCGAATCGGTGAACGTAGGGTGGGACGCCCTTAGGCCAGATGGAGCGACGATCTTCGCAAGATGGCTGGTAGCAGCTGGATGAGAGTTGCCGAAAATTGAGTTGAATGGCGTGCAATAGGAGAGGCCTATGTCCAGCAGTGGACTGCTGTAGGCTGATGATGATGATGAATAGGGGACGAAGTCTTTTGCCACCGTCCGGGCACGTACCTGGACTCCATGCTGCTAAGTCTTGTACTAGAAATATCTGATGGTAAACCCTAATAACACTTTGCCCGACCAGAGAATCGATCCCAGGGCCTCATGCTCAGTAATAGCGCTTGCAACCACTATACCATTGAGGCACTCAAATATTAATTAATCCACACGGAGATTCTTTCTGAAGATATTATTTTTGACAACCTTAAAGGTGTCAGCTTCCAGTCTAATCGGGTGCAGCTGAATACCAGCAGTCTAGGTGCAAAAAAAAACGGGTTGCACTCCGGGAGTGCCGGCAGAAGTGAAAACTTGAATATTAACGTTGTGCATTTTTGATATTTTGGAATACGGTCTACTCTCCCTCCGTCTTACGAATTGTCGATCAGGTCACGTGTCCTGACGCGAGCTCCGTCTTACGAATTTTCGATCAGGTCACGTGTCCTGACGCGAGTTTAACATTTTTTACCCATCACAAAATAGTGCACAACGCCGCTAAAGAAGTTTTCACTTCAATAAATCTCAATCTGAATCATTTTGACAGATATTGCAAATTCATTGCCTCGTATGTTCGAAAAATTTGTCTGCTCAGCAACGTAAATAACGCAATGTATGTTGTTGATCTGTCAAAATTAAAGCCATTGCTACTGAGTGTTAGGTACGCAATTACTCTGCAGTATTGAACATGGAGCGACTGCCTATCTGACCTACAAAAGGCCACAACCACCAGACATTTATTTTCTATGATGAAAAATAAAAACTTACGTTTAAAAAATATTTTATTTCTTAATGGCAATATTAGCTAAATTACAAACATTTTACCGTGATGATTAAACCAAACGTAGCCTATAATTTTGTCTACTGGGACTCTGACTTCCTCTTTGTGAGAGGAAATGGTCCGTCTCGCCGACGACACTTCTCGTAAAGTTAGGTAGGTAGTTGTTAATAAATATTTTTTCATTTTAATACAAGTAAACACAATAACAAAATGGCGGACACTGTAGGTATGCAAGATCCATAAAAAAATCTTTAATCCCCTTTTATTATTCACCATCCCACATAAAACCGCTTAGTTTGAATTTCCCCAAAAATACTGATTCGAACATTTTCTTCCCTGGGCGCGTGCCACCCGCGCCCGCATTTACAATTAATGGCATTAAATGATCCGCCTCCCCTAAAGGATGGCTCTCTAAACCCCCTTTCTGTTGTTCCCAAAATATTATTTTCTTACGATTCTCTTCGTCTCCAGTACAAACATTATTCAAGAAATTATCAAATTCTTCGTTAACGATTTCTTTTTCAATTTCTGTTCTGGCTTTTTGAAACTCTCTCATATTGTGGTAGGACAACCCTGAACCGAAAATGGCAACTCCTTCTTTTCGAAAACCGTACAAAGTTTTCCCTATGTCGTAATGCTGGGCTGCATTTTGATTATTTAATATAGATATTTGTATTATCGGAATGTTTGCCTTCGGATTTATTAACATCATTGGTATAAAAACTCCGTGGTCCCAGCCTCGTTTGTCGTCTAGAGTAGACTGGATTCCCGCGTTTTTGAACGCATCGTGTATTTTTCGCGCCAAAACTGGATCGCCTGAAAAAAGAAACCATTCATTTTGACGTTATCCTAACTCATATGCTAGAGTATTTCCGGACACCAATTACAGATAGCGCTGATGTAAAGGGGAACCTACTTAGTTACGCAAGGTCTATTCAAATCTTCGATCAATAATATTACTAGATTCCCGATAAGCGCTTCAAAAACGGCCCGAAAAATAAGACCACGAATACTTTTGTGGTCTTAATTCAAATTGGTATGGTCCAATCATAGCCAACATTAAGACGTCAAAATGCCGCTGTGTGCGTTCAAAAACTGTGTAAATAACCACCGTAACTCCAAGGTTTTGGAAGTAATATCCTTTTTTCGGTAAGTTTATATCACTCAAGGTTTTTCATAAAATAAAAACAGAATTAAACAGTAAATATAATTCAATTAATCGTATGTTACGCAATTAGGGTGCGGATGCAGCTGAATACCAGTATTTTACATGAGCGACTGCCTTCTCACCCCCACAACCCAGTTACCTACTGGGTAATACGCTACCCCTTGGTAAGACTGGTTGTCAGAGTTCCGGGCTTCTAACGACTGCCAAAGTTCCACGAATGCCAGCCGGGACCAACGGCTTAACGTGCTTTCCGTGGCACGGAGGGGCCTCGGTATGTAAAGATGGTCACCCATCCACAGACCATTCGCGGCACGGGTAGCTTAACCTGATCGATCGACCTGTGCGGCTGTTATTATTTAGCCACGGGCACCACTCCCACAGGCCCCTCTCAAAAAAAGAAATAGGTAGGTACATACCAGGAGCATCATATTTAAATTCATAACTTTCGGGCGGGAAGTTAGAATAATCGTACAACAGCGGATGACGTTCACCAGATGAGATAGTCACGACATCCTCTTCCCGGTGCGCCGTAACAATAACAATCGCTTTCAAACGACCCAAATCCACATAATTCGACACATTTTTTAACGAATTTCCAATTTCTAGGTTATATTTTTCTCGTAAAACGGGATACGGCCCGCCGCCATGATTTAAAAATACGGATGGCGCGAAATACACGTCTTCCATTTTTGAATGAGAGAATGGTAACAATATGGCTACAATAAAGATTATAAGTAACATGACTAATATTTGTTGTTCACGTCTGGATATGACTGCGCACGTTAATACTTATCAATAAATGCGTATTTAAATACTGTTTTGTAATGTCATCCTGCATAATATTAGGTATGCGCTCACGATGTAATATAAAATAGGTTGGTGTAGTAGGATGTGTCATTCGACTTTGCTTTGCAAGGACTAATTAATTTTAATTGACGATTGATATTCAATAAATAAATCACTCATCTGCCCAGCCTTTTCCCAACTATGTTGTGGTCAGCTTCCAGTCTAAACAGATGCAGCTGAATACCTACCAGTATCTGCCTATATGACCTACACAACCCAGTTACGGGTAATACAATACTCCTTGCTAAGACTGGTTGTCAGACTTTCGGGCTTCTGACGCTCCGACTGTCAAAGATCCACGAATGACAGCCGGGACTAACGGCTTAACGTGCTTTCCGAAGCACGGAGTGGTTTTGGTATATGAAGATTGTCACCCATCCACGGACCAACCGCGGCAAGCGTAGCTTAACCTGATCGATCGACCCGTGCTGATTACTTAATCAATAAATAAAGCATAAATCTTTAACTATAGTAATAATATCTATCTTCTGTCTATCTATAATAATCATAAAGTTGAAGAGTTTGTTTTATTTTTTTTGTTCGTTTGAACGCATTAATCTCTAGAACTGCTGTACCGTTTTTGACGGGACTTCACAGGCAGATAGCTAATGTTATAAGGAGTAACTTAGTTTACTTTTATTATTTTTTTTTTTTTTGCCGCGACGTCATTAGGCATGCCGCGACGTCCTTAGGCATGCCGCGACGTCCTTAGGAATGCCGCGACGTCCTTAGGCATGCCGCGACGTCATTAGGCATGCCGCGACGTCCTTAGGCTTGCCGCGACGTCCTTAGGCATGCCGCGACGTCCTTAGGCATGCCGCGACGTCCTTAGGCTTGCCGCGACATCATTAGGCATGCCGCGACGTCCTTAGGCATGCCGCGACGTCATTAGGCATGCCGCGACGTCATTAGGCATGCCGCGACGTCCTTAGGCATGCCGCGACGTCCTTAGGCATTGTAAAATATTGTCATACATCTAAGTTATATTCCTATTTGTTTTATAAACTTTCACTTCACTTTTTAGAGCCTTTTGGGTATATTTTACGCAGAGATCATACAGTGCCCTTCGAGTGCAGTACAATAATGTTTTCAGGGTGTTCATGGGGCTGGCTCGCTTCTGTGGCGCATCAGGGATGTTTGCGGAACTGCGTGTTGATTGCGTTTATGCATTAATGCGTAAAAGATGTGCGTCCTTGGTGCGCAGGGTGTGAGCCAGTTCCAACAGCATCCTGGGAGTTATTGCTGACAGGCTGGACTGCTGTATTGTAAGTCGCTGTTCCAGTATCTCAGTTGGAGTGCGGAAGCAGTGATTGTTTTACTGTGTGTATTTGTGTAATTGTTGTTGTAATTGTATCTATACTTATAATAAATCTGTAGAAGTGAAAATTCTGTACATTGAAAATATCAAAAAAATAAATGGCAGGGGGTGTTACTAGACCGACACCGAACCCAAAAATGTGATTAAAAAAATTTTTGTCTGTCTGTCTGTCTGTCGGTCTGTCTGTCTGTCTGTCTGTCTGTCTGTCTGTCTGTTTGTTCAGGCATCACGCAAAAACTACCGGTTCGATTACGATGAAACTTGGTATAATTATTCTTTAATATCCTGGGCACCACACTGGGTACTTTTTATCCCGGAAAAGTATATACAATAAAAAACAAACTTAATTTTGCGGTTCGATCCCTAGACCGATTACTGTACCAACCGCAAATAATAAGTTTGTCGTAGGTTAGGTCACACGCAGTGGAGTTCATTTTTATTCCTTTTACTTTTTAGAGTTATTTAGGTTTATTTTTATATAAGTCGTAGGTATAGATTTTAATTTTAAAGTATAGGTAGTATATTTGATAGTGTACGTAGTGACCGTAGGTTATTTTATAATACTGTTAGGTAGGATAGTCATTCGTATAGATATTAGTTTTTAGAGATTTTGCTTATTTATTGAGTTTAGATTGAGGGGCCCGTGGCTAAATAATAACAGCCGCACAGGTCGATCGGTCAGGTTAAGCTACGCTTGCCGCGGTCGGTCTGTGGATGGGTGACCATCTTTACATACCGAGACACCTCCGTGCCTCGGAAAGCACGTTAAACCGTTGGTCCCGGCTGTCATTCGTGGATCTTTGACAGTCGTTACGGGTAGTCAGAAGCCCGAAAGTCTGACAACCAGTCGTACCAAGGGTATCGTATTACCCAATAACTGGGTTGTGGAGGTCAGATAGGCAGTCGCTCCATGTAAAATACTGGTATTCAGCTGCATCCGGTTAGACTGGAAGCCGGCCCTGAACATAGTTGGGAAAAGGCTAGGCAGATGATGATTGAGTTTAGATTAGTTATCGTCATAGATAGGTTTATTTAGGTAGGTAGGTATTTTATTTTCTGTTATTGAGTTTATTTATTTTTTTAATTAGGTAGGTACTTAGGTAAAGATATCATATAGGTACCCTCTTAATCACCATTAATGAGACACAATTGGTTTTCTATTGTAATTAGCCACAAAGGGCCCGCGAGATAGATGGCATCCTGGTGCACATACATTTTATCCTGTTAGCACGTTCCCGTGGGATAATTTCCGACATCCACGCGGGCGAAGCCGCGGGCAGAAGCTAGTAACTAATATAGTTGTAAGTTTATTTTATTGTTACTATAGTTTCCGGCACGTAAGTTGGCAAGAACTTTTGTAGTGGGGGAAGTTAGCGTATTGTAAAAATGTATGAAATTGTGCGTGCGCGAACTTCCCCCACTACAAAATCTCTTGCCAACTTATGTGCCAGTAACTATAACACTGTATGAGTCTCATGGTTACTTTACTCAATAAAGAATTTAATTATTATTATAAAAATCCCTTGCCGAGCCATGTTGCCAGTGAGCGCAGGCCCTTATGCTGCGGTCGAGTTATCACAATGACCCGAGTGCCCGACCTCGATAAATTATATTAACTAAACCGCATCATTTATTTACATAAAAAGTTTCCATTGCAGGCGCACTTTGTATCACCATCATCATCATCAGCCTACAGCAGTCTACTGCTGGACATAGGCCTCTCCTATTGCACGCCATTCAACTCGATTCTCGGCATCTCTCATCCAGCTGCTACCAGCCATCCTGCGAAGATCGTCGCTCCACCTAGCCTGGGGGCGTCCTACGTTACGTTTACCGATTCGCGGTCTCCACTAAGAGCGCCTAAAAAGCAAAATTACCAATCCTAAATTTCATTTTACATGAAAAATTCCGGACCAAATCTTAAAATAAAAATATATGAATAACTGCATGATATTTCCGAGGGTTCACTTTGATCAAAAACATGAAATAATAACATTTCCTCGATAGAAAAAAAACACGAAGTAACCTCTAATTCTCATATTTTTCCGTTTTGTACTCAATACGGTAATGCCTATTGCGACAAAAATTTGATAGGTAATTAATTATATTTATATTATACAAGAGTAAAGGCTGTGCTTAGGCATTTTATGTAATTCCTTTTAGTTTTGAATTTATTACGATATAACAGTTGTGGCGCATACTACGTTTGTTTTTTTTCTATTCTAAAATTTTACTGGCTTTACTACCCCAATGGTCACCGGTTCTACGGCTAATATGGCCGGCCCATTGCCACTTCAGTTTACTTATTCTGTGGGCTATGTCGACCACTTGGATGGGCAACGTGGACACTCACGGCACGGTTGATTAATAAATTCCAGGTAGCTTAGCGAAGCATCGAATCCGCAACGAGGTGATCCGGTCGAGAACCAAAGTTGTATCGGTATTTTAGATTATACTTAATGATTTTCAGAAATATATATCTTTTAAACCATACAATTAATAACAGCCGCGGGTCAAACGGAGGTTAAGCAACGCTTGCCGCGATTGGTCTTTGAATGGGCGACCATTTTTACATAACAAGACCCCTCTGTGCCTCGGAAAGCACGTTAAGCCGTTGGTCCCGATTGTCATTCATAGATGTCAGTTGACAGTCGTTTCGGATAGTCAGAAGCCCACGACTGCCTATCTGACCTGACCTCCATCATAACCCAGTTACTGGGACTGAGTTATGGAGGTCAGATAGGCATTCAATCAATCAATCAACTCAGCCTATTGCAGTCCACTGCTGTACACACGCCAGCAGGTCAAGCTACCCGAAACTGTCAATTTTTCCCAATCAACCTTGAACCTTAATGCTTTAGAGATAAAGTTGAAAGTCTATTAAAGAAATTTGACAGATTGTAGTAGCTTGATGTGCTGGCGTCTGTACATAGGCCTCTCCCAGACTGCGCCACAACACCCTGTCCTCCACCTTCCGCATCCAGTCTGTCCCAGCCACTTTCTTTAGGTCGTCCGTCCATCTAGCTGGGGGACGCCCCCCAGCTAGATAGACGGACCCACAGTACGCTCGCCTATACGCGGTCTCCACTCCAGGACTCGTCTGCTCCACCGGCCATCGGTCCTACGACAAACATGGCCAGCTCACTGCCACTTCAATTTGCTTACCTACTCTGCAAGCTGTCGGTAACTCCGGTAGGGGCATTCGCTCCATGTATAAAATCTAAAAAACTATCCTTTATCTATGTATAAAATATTAGTATTCAGCTGTATCCGGTTAGACTGGAATTCATTTTTATACAAATTAGCGCTTGCGTGTTTTCGTTGTGGTAGGTATGCACGACGACGTATACCTACTTACATATATGAACATTTCTAGTATAAGCTGATATCTCATTTTACGAAAAGTCTATAGAATGAGGTTAGCTAAAACTGGAAAAGTATTGCTTGATATGTCGTCATGTGTGCCTACGTGTGATCAGCCGCTCGATTCTGTAAAAATCTCACCGTGAAAAGTTCGGTGAAGTGAGCTGTCAATAGTGTCAATCTCTAGCATTAGTTGGAGTGACAGCCAAAGAGTACTGTGACAGCTCACTCCACGCTCACTTCACCTAAGTTTTCACGGTGAGATGGTTACAATCGCACTGCAGGGCCCTAAGTTAAAACTGCAGACAATAATCTGCATTCGTGATGTATTTGCCAAAAATGTAAACAAAGAGATTATGGAAAAATAACTTTGATTCCTACACGATAAAGTTCAGTTTACGCTACAACTTCAAACATTTTTATAACTTTTTCAATAGTTCCTGAAATCAACTTAATCACCATTTAAATAAAGTTGATATTTGTTTAACTGCAAATAACATCAGTAACCTCGCCGATACTCGTATGCACCGCTTTCACGATGTAGATATAATATTTAGCTTATAGTTTACGCTTCGGTTACTAAGTAGAACAAAAATGGCGGACATCCGATGACCTCCAGGCATCAGATAATGCTTGATTGACTTGGTAATCATAGGAAACTTTAACTGCCCCGTTGGTCTCGTGGTCGTCTCGATCATGTGCGTGGTCCTAAGTTCGATTCTCAGGTCAGGCAAAATGTTATTTCCATTAGCCCGGAGTTTGGAAGTTGGTGGTGTGATACCCCCGTGCCTCGGAACGCACGTAAAGCCGTTGGTCCTGCACTGATCTCTGCCCGGTCGTGTCGGATTGCCGTCCCATTGGACTATGAGAGTAAAGGAACAGAGTGCACCAGTGTTTGCGCACACTTGTGCACTATAATATCTCCTGCGTACCTGGCTAATCTCCGTTGAGATGGGTCACCGTGACCGAAATCGGTCGGGGAATTAATTTATTGTTTAGAGGAAACTTGCATAATTAAATATAGATCAATGGCATAATTGGTACCTAGGCAATGCCAAGGAATCGCGATTACCCCGCAGTTACATGATGTTTTATCTAGTAACTGCGGGGTAAGAGCGTAACATATTATCAGTTAGTAGCCAAGGCTTTCATTTTGACAGTTCAACAACATTTATTGCGTTATTTACGTTGCTGAGCAGACAAATTTTTCGAATATATGAAAAAACTAGCTGCGCCCCGCGGTTTCACCCGCATAAGTTTTGATCCCGTGGCAATATCGGGATAAAAAGTATTCTATGTGTTAATCCTGGTTATAAACCATCTGTGTGCCAAATTTCATCCAAATCCGTTTAGTAGTTTTTGCGTGAAGAAGTAACAAACATAAAATACACTCACTTACATAAGTAGGTACTAACTTTCGCCTTTAAAATATTAGTGTGATGGTTTAGCAATATCCTTCAAAATGATTCAGTTTATGATCAATAGTGTGTTACGCAATTAGTGAGCAAGGATTAGAAATTTTCGTTAATTTGGAAACGTGGTATATTGGCATCTGATTCGGAGGAATGAGTAAAATGCCATGAAGAAAGTTTTGAGTATGAATGTCGATGGCTATAAGAGTAGGGGAAGACCAAAGAAACGATGGATGGACTGTGTGAATGATGATATGGTTAGAAAGGGGGTGACTACCGAGATGACGACTAATATTTCTCTATTATTCGTCATCTCGGTATCGTCAGATATTTATAAACGTGAAAGTTGTATGGATGGATGTTTGTTACTCTTTCACGCAAAAAGTACTGAACGTATTTGGATGAAATTTGGCACACAGATAGTTTATAACCAGGATTAACATATAGGATACTTTTTATCCCGATATTCCCACGGGATCGAAACTTATGCGGGTGAAACCGTGGGGCGCAGCTAGTAGAGAAATATGGAAGAAAAAGACATGTTGCGCCGTCCGTAAATTAATTAGGATAAGAGCAGGAAAATCGTGATCATGATTTGAATGGTACATACCCTTTTCATAATTATGATAATTTCCAAAGGTTCAATCAAAATAATAATAAAAAAAAATCCGTATCTTTTGAATTTTCTTTATACAATTTACTTACAAATAAGCAACTCTTAAAGCTAAAATTAATAAAAATAATTTAAATACAATATCATCCACCAACCCGCACTGGGCCCGCGTGGTGGATTACGGCCCACTCCCTCTCACAGACAGGAGGCCTGTGTCCAAAAAAGGAACGTTAGCTGATTAAGCTTATGCTAAATAGGTACAATGGTCCCATAACTTTTAAAATACTTGTTAAAAATCATTTAAAAACCGCTGATTGTATGCATTACTTTATTTATTGCATTTTTACATCACATTTAGAACAAGGCAAAGGAAAAACATCGATATGCTTGCATAATAGCTATTCACAACCATTCGACATGTTGTTGAATCGACAATGACACATTTTCAATGCAATTTGCCTAGCAAATAGCCGTCGGAAGAATGGCGGTTATCTGAAACTGACAAAATTTTCGTGTTTTGGTTCTGTGAACAGCCTTTAGAGGACTCTTTTTCTAGCATTGATTGATGTCAAAACAAACATTGACATTTATTGATTGTGTTGAAGATTTTGTCGGCATGTCAGAGGGATTTATAAAAGTGTTGTTAACTTTTCACTTGATGATTTTATCTTTTATGTGTATATACCAGCTCTGTCTTTAATATCTGTTTTAAAACGTTTTAATTAAAGAAATTAATAAAATAATAACAATATATAACTCGGCATGGAAGCGTATCGAATGGTTATGAATAGCTATGCTAGACATTTCAAAGATACACTGATTCTTTAAGAGTGTCAAAAAATCTATCAAATTCAGTAGGTACATATTTCTTAAATTTTTAACCACATGGTCTGTAAAAACTGTATAAAACTGTACTGAAAAGCGTGTACTCGAGGTAATTACTATTAAAATTTTATTATAACTATGATTTGTGAATAAGACAATAATAAAAAAATACAAAAAAAATATTCGAAAACATTTGACAGTGCAAAGAAGCTGTAAAAACATTAAAACTATATTTTACCGACATAATTGCCAATAATTTAATGCTATAAATAAGTAGTTTAAGTATATTATAATAAATTATTTAAAAATAAATACTAGTATTATAAAATATTCACAACATTGAATAGCCCCAGAGCATAACCAAATATAAATTATTGTTCTTAAATTGCTTACTTTGTTAAATAATACTCTCCCAAACTTCATTTGAAGACATTTGATTTTCGCAATTTTGACGCTGATAACAACGTGAGAGTCCGTGGAAGTAATATTTTTGATAGCGAGTTTTACAAAATGCGCATACTCTCATGATAAAAATATTCCAAATATCTCGAAGTAAACACAAAATACACAAAAAAAAACCTTATTCCAGGATTTAGACCTAAACCATCAAAAAATAAAATAAAATAATAACATGAGGTGGCTCGGAACATGAGGCGAGTCGTTGTGCAGTAACAAATTCGTGTCATGCTCTGCCGCAGAGCCACCATTTTAGAAACCGATCAATTATATCTTAAAATGATGTACGTCAAACGTACATAATGTACGTATACCCTTTATCGCTGTACGTGCTTCAGGTAATGATAAAATAGACATTGATTGTGGCTCTGCTGGAGAGCATACTCTCTAGCAGAGCCACACAGAACATGTACTCAGGAAAGATAAACGCCACTGTTTTTTGATGAAAACTGTTGTACGAATAGTGTATATTGCGTACGTGTTGAAAAATATCATTAATATACAGTGGTTTTCTTTACTTTAACTTTACTAAAATTTTCATAGAAAGCGCCTGGTTATTTCGTGTCAGCAAAATGTTTATGTCCGTAAGGATTGAGGAGCCACATCAGATTTTTAGCAATGTAGCTGATTTTGCAGCACGAATTCTAGATTTAGCAGCAAAATATATCACTATATTTAATGCAAAAGTGGCTCCTCAATCGAAACGTCTGAATTGAGGAGCCACCTGGAACTCGTTAAGTAATAGATGAATATTTTTGAAAATTTTGTATCATTTAGCAGCAATTGTGCATATTACCTTCTAGAAATTTAGCTTCTGCAGCGCTAAAATGAAAGAAAATGCAATAATTTTAGTATGGCTCCTCAATCTACACTCAAGAGGTGAATTTCTATTGGATGTGAGCGATCAATTAAGTTCGTTCGTTGCGTTCTAATTATATATATTTGACTGGAGCCACCTGAGATCTCAACGGAATCTAAAGCCAGAGATACTAACATTTAGCAGAAATGTCTGCTAAATATATCTGTAGAGTTCAGCAGTTTATATTTGGATTCTGAAAAAACAATACATAACTCTTTTCTTGTAAATTCAGTGTGAAGGGTGACCATATTATACTCGTAATAATGAAACCAGGATAAATCATTTATTTTTATATTTTCATAACAGGTTATATCTATCGTACCTACGATTTGGTTCGATTTGGTCACCCTTCACACTGAATTTACAAGAAAAGAGTTATGTATTGTTTTTTCAGAATCCAAATATAAACTGCTGAACTCTACAGATATATTTAGCAGACATTTCTGCTAAATGTTAGTATCTCTGGCTTTAGATTCCGTTGAGATCTCAGGTGGCTCCAGTCAAATATATATAATTAGAACGCCAGGATTGAGGAGCCATAGAAAATGCGTTCATCTACAAAATTTACTCTGTTTTACTATTTTATTCCTATATACTGCAAAAACAAACACAACACCTGCTAAATGATCATTATGTCGAATATATTAATTGATCGCTCACATCCAATAGAAATTCACCTCTTGAGTGTAGATTGAGGAGCCATACTAAAATTATTGTATTTTCTTTCATTTTAGCGCTACAGAAGCTAAATTTCTAGAAGGTAATATGCACAATTGCTGCTAAATGATACAAAATTTTCAAAAATATTCATCTATTACTTAACGAGTTCCAGGTGGCTCCTCAATTCAGACGTTTCGATTGAGGAGCCACTCTTGCATTAAATATAACTAGTGATATATTTTGCTGCTAAATCTAGAATTCGTGCTGCAAAATCAGCTACATTGCTAAAAATCTGATGTGGCTCCTCAATCCTTACGGACATAAACATTTTGCTAACACGAAATAACCAGGCGCTTTCTATGAAAATTTTAGTAAAGTTAAAATAAAGAAAACCACTGTATATTAATGATATTTTTCAACACGTACGCAATATACACTATTCGTACAACAGTTTTCATCAAAAAACAGTGGCGTTTATCTTTCCTGAGTACATGTTCTGTGTGGCTCTGCTAGAGAGTATGCTCTCCAGCAGAGCCACAATCAATGTCTATTTTATCATTACCTAAAGCACGTACAGCGATAAAGGGTATACGTACATTATGTACGTTTGACGTACATCATTTTAAGATATAATTGATCGGTTTCTAAAATGGTGGCTCTGCGGCAGAGCATGACACACAAATTCATGGGTAATGGATGAGGGTAGTACAACACCCCTCACCCCTGCGCGCAGAAAGTAGCGCACTTCAGAAGACCAATTCTCATAATTTAAAACATTAAAAAACTAGTCGCAGTCTCATCACTGCGACAAACAAATATTAAAACCTTGTCAAGAATGTAGCGAAATTAGAGATATTTTTGACAGATTGAGGCTGTGAGCGTTCTTAAAATTACCAGAATTGCCCCTCAGATCCGCCATAAAGTTTGATGCAATCTATACCTCACATGGAATTACATGGTGGCACGATTTAGAAGTCCGGGAGTGTTGTTATAAAGTTGGCAATATTGAGAGATCAGGATTCAGCATTACCCTCATTGGCATAGCTAGGGATTTTGTCTAGGGGGCAGCCATCCAACTGAACTAACCAGTCATTTAATGAAATATCAATGACAACTCGTAATAAATAATCCCACCAAAAAAATTTCATGTAAAGTAAGTTGCCATGACATAAACAATGCTTTCACTGTTAAAAAGTTATCACATCTAATGTAGAGCCAAACCCTTAACTCTACAAACCTTACTTCTGGGTCAAAATGTACGGTTCTAATAAAAAGCGACTAAACAGTAAGTAATTCTTCAATACTGTCGATTTTTCTAGGGTGGGCAAAGAAGTTCCTGGGGTGGGCATTGACCACCCTTGCCCACCCCCTAGCTACACACATGATTGCCCTCTGTTTGAAACATTTTAGGCAAACAGTTTGCATCTGTACAATAACGTAGTTTTTCTTTTCTTCATCTCTAGCGGTAAATTAATATAATTTAGTTCAACTTGGCACTTCTACCATGAGCCACTCACTACTGTAGTGGCCATTTTCGAAAGGAAAAAGTATTAGAAAAAATAGCTTTATCGCCGTGACTGTGACATACTTGCATAAATAACCAATTACAAACTGTAGTTGCTGACTAAAATGATTATACTGTCACATGATCCTTCTTTAGGGGTATTGTATTACCCAGTACCTGGGTTGTGGAGGTCAGGCAGTTGCTCCATGTAAAATGCTGGTATTCAGCTGAATCTGGTTAGACTGGAAGCCGACCCCAATATTGTTAGTAAAAAGCTAGGGAGATGATGATGATAATCATTCATCTTTCCATACAAAAGCGCTTAGTCTGAATGTACCGCTCATATCCCAATTGAAGATACGTTCACCAGGCTTAGAGCCTCCAGCTCCCGCAATTACAATCAACGGCATGAAATGCTCCGCAGCACGCATCGGATGGGCTTCCGTAGCTCCTTTCTGCTGCCTCCAGGAGACTAGGCCTTCTTTCCTAGCCTGTGCACTCTCAGCAGTGCAAACTTTGTTTAAATATTCATCAAAATCTTTGTTCACTACCGCTGATTGATATCTGTTTGTCATGAATTCTCTCATGTTGTGATAGGACATACCGGAGCCTAGCACGGCTATACCTTCTTTCCTGAATTCGTATAACGCTTGTCCAATTTTATAATGTTGTTCCGGATCTTGGTTGGAGAGTACGGAAATCTGTACTATAGGAACACTGGCCGTTGGGTTTATAAGCATCATAGGAACAAAAACTCCATGGTCCCAACCTCTTTTCGAATCCAATTTTGAATTTATTCCCGCCTTTTTCAGCGTTTCGTGTATCCGTTCCGCCAGTGCCGGATCTCCAGGCGCGTCGTACCGATATTTGTACGATTCTGGGGGAAAACCGTAGTAATCGAAGTACAGATCGTGGTGTTTTGCTGAAGATATCGTTACCTCTTTCTCTTCCCAATGTGCAGTCACTAATATTATGGCTTTGACCTCCTTCAAGTTTAAATGTTTTTGAACCCCGTCGCGGAGGAAATTTGTGAGTCCTGCGTGCTCCTTGTCTCCTAGGAGAGGTAAGGGACCTCCTCCATGGTTAACGAATATTGCAGGCGCGATTATAGCCATCTTTTTAACACCACCAGTGAAATACCGAATTATATTCATGGACAGCAATGACATAGACACTATAAAGGCCACTTGTAGTAGAATCGTGAGTGTATTAAGAACAAGCATGAAAACTGGTTTTGTACGACCTTATGACACATAAATAATGATTGCAATTAACCTCGAAGGTTATTGTTTTTCGATTGTAAAAAATATAAATAGGTAATTTGACGTTTAACAAAGTCACGATGGTTTTAATTTTTTTATGGTTGCGTTCCAGAGTCTATTCTTGTGTTTCTGTTTTTGTATAAATGTAGCAAACGTTTATAAAATAAACTCAAGACTGATAGTTGCATAATGGCAGACATTTCTAATAAACTTATCGCCACTTGCACAAAACTGTTCTGTTTTTCTAATTTTGACTAAGTACAAGGTACTGAATTCACTGCGGTGGTTTACTCGTCGGTTTCCGAACGAAACTGGTCTGGGAGAAAGGGATGCCACGACCCACGGCCGCAAGAAAGAGAAAAGAACTTCCCTCCATTTAAAAATGGCGTCTCTTTGAGTTGTCCTTTTCGCACTGGCATAATTTTAAATTATCTCAGCTAACTGCTAACAAAACAATTAAATACCTTGTTTATTTACTGTAGGTTACGTTATTACGTATCTCAGAATATAATTCCAGTAAAAAATAAGGCTCCTTCATTATAAACTAAGTTAAAAATGTTGAAAGGGCGAGGCGGTTTGTCCGAAAAATTACCACAATATTTAGCGTTGAAGCGCTCGTTTTAGTGTAAAAATTAACAAACAAAGTGTAAAAATGGACAAGAAAAACAAAAAGAAAACTGTGATCAAACGCAAAAGTGACGATACGGGTGACAGTGAGAAAAAACAAAAAATAATGGTTAATCGTAAAAATGAGGAGAAAGAAAAAATAGAAGTTGTAAATCAAGTGGTAGAAGTGCCTGTGGAGCAAGGACAGCAGATTGTGCACACTGGGCAGCTGGTTGAGGGTAATTTCGAGCAACCTGTCTTCGTAAATATGAAAGGGGAGCCGGTCCAGCTGGGCCCAAACACAGTAATACTCTACGAACAAAGCGGCAACCCTTCAAACTTCGCTTTCGGCGGCATGTGGACCATGGACTCGTCTGGAAGGATCGTGATGGCAGAGACAATCTACGACGTGAAAGGAGAACCGGAGGAAGAAGGCGCTAACTTCGTGCAGAGCAACACTGAAGTTACTACGGTGAGTTGGTTTTATTTTGTCACTAGCTGCGCCCCGCGGTTTCACCCGCATAAGTTTCGATCCCGTGGGAATATTGGGTTAAAAAGTATCCTTTGTGTTAATCTAGGGTGTCAGCTACGTCCATACCAAATTTCATCAAAATTGGTCCAATTGTTTGAGCGTGAAGAATTAACAAACATACAAACACACAAAAAATTGATTATTTACTGACAGGAAAACCAACAGCTGTCTGTCTGACAACCAGTCTCACCAAGGGGCATTGTGTTACCCAGTAACTGGGTTGTGGAGGTCCAACAGGCAGTTGCTGCTTGTAAAATATTGATATTCAACTGCATCCTGTTAAACAGGAAGCCGACCCCAACGTAGTTGTAAAAGGCTAGATAGGTGATGTTGGCAGCCATCAGCTCACCCAATCATGGGATGCCATTCTTGATAATCCTGTCAGTCTAGTATGTACCTTTCTTCAAGGTTGGGTATGTTAGTCTGAACTTGTGTTAGTAGAATGGCTTACTACCTAGATTGCCAGGAAGGTATCCTTAAGTATTTTATGATGGCTCTGCCAGTTTCTTACTAGCGAGAGCCCTAGGGGGATGATGAGGGAGGTGAAGGGGGTATTTTGGGGGCAGTCCTCCAAAACACCCCCTTTGCTACGGAACCCTAATAAGACAGTTCTTATTAGGGTTCCGTAGCCAAATGGCAAAAAACGGAACCCTTATAGAATTCTCGTCTGTCTGTCTGTCCGTCCGTCCGTCCGTATGTCACAGCAAGTTATTTCCGAAACTATAAGAACTATACTGTTGAAACTTGGTAAGTAGATGTTATTGTGTGAACCACATTAAGATTTTCACACAAAAATAGAAAAAAAAACAATAAATTTTGGGGGTTCCCCATACTTGAACTGAAACTCAAAATTTTTTTTTCATCAAAGCCATGTGTGGTGTATCTATGGATAGGTCTTCAAAAATGATATTGAGGTTTCTAATATCATTTTTTTCTAAACTTAATAGTTTGCGCGAAAGACAGTTCTAAAGTGGTAAAATGTGGTCCCCCCCCCCCCCCCCTGTAACGTCTAAAATAAGAGAATGATAAAACTAAAAAAATATATGATGTACATTACCATGTAAACTTCCACCGAAAATTGGTTTGAACAAGATCTAGTAAGTAGTTTCTTAATCGTAAACCTCAATTTACTTTTCATTCAATCAACTCAATGGAACCCTTCATGGGCGAGTCCGACTCGCACTTGGCCGCCTTTTATAATTTTGACATTCAAAAAGTATTGATTCTCAGTCTAATTTAAATAAATCTATATCTATAATAATAATAACTTCCAGTCTACTCAGATGCAGCTAAATATCAATGTTTCACATGAAGCAACTGCTCCTTAAGTTTTGAGTTGAGCTGCACGATTTCTGCCATAGGCGTGCACTGACTGGACAGGTCCTCTCAATATGTGTGGTTCTTTCCTCAAAAGACCATCTCAGACATCGACCTATATTTCATATGATCTGACCAAGATTATGTCTGGACTCTAAAAGAGACTGTGACGTCTGAGTTTGTTTCGGCCTTCCTTCTCAGACTAGTCAGATAGGAAACGCCGACCTCATCTAGTTTTAAAATATGATTGACGTGTAAAAGTGTTTGTAAAAACCTACTTACAAAATAAAATCATTTATCATTTGCCTATCTGACCACCACAGCCAAGTTACTGGGTACTATGATACCCCTTCATAAGACTGGATATCACAACTGCCAAAGATCCACGAATGACAGTCAGGACCAACTTAACCAAGACGTTGCTGAAACTATTTTTTCCAGGAAAGCCTGGAAAAGGTTACCTTTTGCTATCTGTATAGATATCTCTATACAGGATAATTTTTTATTCAGTGCGTAAATTTTTACAGGGTGTTCTACCCATGAATATGAACAACATTCACTATGGGAACATCTCTGAAATCACGAAAAAAAAATCAGCAGATTCATACATTTTGGTCGAGTAGGTATTGAACTTTTATAAGAAACAGCTGATTTTTTTTTGTGATTTCAGAGATGGTCCCATAGTGAAAGTTGTTCATATTCATGGGTAGAACACCCTGTGAAAATTTACGCACTGAATAAAAAATTATCCTGTATAGGGGTCATATGCATGCCGGTTTTGGGTCTTTTAAAAGACCTGTCGCAGTATCTGTGTTTAACATCCTTTCCAAGGTCTTTGTATGTAAAGATAAAATAATACTAGAATAATGTTTTCTGCTTTCTGATTATAGCAACAAGTAGAAGAACAACAGAATACTTATCAGCAGTTTGAGCTCAGCAGCGGTACTCAGGTGGATGGCCAGCAGGAGTACGAAGTGGCTATCATTGAGAACCCGCCTGCGGAGACCACTGAAAGGTATGGGAACTGTTTCTCATCAAAATTATCAGCTGCTCCGCACACTATGCGATATCTAGGCCCAACAATAGGCTGCAACCAACAATTTCCATACATTTTCCATTAACTTGGCGTCAATGGCTAGAGGAGTCTTACGCTCTCACTACTTGTCACCGCGACTAAGCGCACACCCGGCGGCAGTCGCATGCGACAGGTCAGCATCACTCTTCGCAAGATAAGCACGTAGGCAAATCCAACTCAAAAACTCAAATAAATGTTAATAAATAAATAAAATAAACTCCATATTCACCCACAAGATGAACAACACTACCGCCTCCATCGAATCATCATTTCAGCCGAAAGACGTCCACTGCTGGACATATTAGGACTCCCCCAAGCACCTCCATTCCGGTCTTCACAAGGTCGTCGGTCCACCTTGTGGGAGGCCTTCCAACACTACGTCTTCCGGTACGCGGTCGCCACTCCAGAACCTTTCGGCCCCATCAGCCATCTGTTCTGCGAGCAATGTGCCCTGCCCACTGCCACTTAAGTTTGGCAATTCTTCGGGCTATGTCGGTTACCTTGGTTCTCCTGCGGATCTCTTCAATTCATCACTCTCTCGAATGAAACTCATCGCTTCATAGACAACGTCTGTTGCAGCAATAAGGGCGCGTTCACATATACGTACGTTTTTACAGGATCCTTTTTAACGGATCCGTCCCTCCTGGAGATTTCACACAGCATTTATAGGATCCTTTTTAACGGCTCCGTCGCTACTGGAGATAGTATTCACACAGGACTGATTTTAAGAGATCGGATCAGTATACTGGATCCGGAATACTGTATTATGTGTGAACTGGCTCATACAACTGCATACGCTAATAACACATACGTTTAAACGGACCTGTAAAACGGATTGCTGCTTATTTTGTCGGATCGGTATTTTCTACTGTATCCGGAATACTGTATTATGTGTGATCTCGCTCATACAACTACATACGCTAATAACTTACACGTTTTAACGGACCTGTAAAACGGACGTTAATTGTGAACGCGCCCTAAGACACAGATGCAAACCTGTAGCTCTCAGCAGCGCACAGTTGGTGCAGCCTCTTGTTCTCAATTGATCTTATAATATTGATCTTTATATACATCTCCTTCCCCATTTTAATCCATCCAAAGGTTGTCTTTAAAAGATCGCTCTTAGCGATAAGACCGCCCATTGTGTCACCCTTTGTAACATTTATATATTTTTGTCTGTAATTTATATAGTGTACAGTCAGCGTCAATAATATCGGGACGAACAGACTTCAAAATGATCTAAACAACTATGAAAATGAAATATTAACTCTATGACACAAGGAATGTTTCAAAACGAAGACAGTACACGACAACTGTCATTCTGACAAGAACTTTATCCAGTTGACATAAAGTTTAATTTTCTTTTGAACAGTCTGTTCGTCCCGATATTTTTGACGATGACTGTATATAATAAAGAGTCTTCTATTCTATGTTCTACGATTTCCAGTCCTGAACCTCAAGTGGTGACAAACGAAGACCAGCTGGTGGCCACAGGCACTGGTGCTGTGCGCTGGCTCAACCAGAAATACGACTTTGTTGTAAGAAAACTACAGTTGAACTATGGTAAGCATTGTTTTATGAGGAAAAGTTTAGGAATTAATGTGGATGGCAGTAAGAACTCAACTGAAACTCAAATAATTTATTTCAATTAAACCATTTACAGGCACTTTTGAATTGTCAAAATTAAATAGTCGGTCAGTTAGTCAGAAAGTTGAAGCTAGTTGTCCATTCCAAAACCTAGATCTCTATGGAGAAGAGCGGGCAAGAAACTCCACGGTCACTCTTTTAAATCAAGATATTATTACAAAATCCTGGGTACATTATTCTTAAAATCTTATTGCTTCTATATGTGAGAACAATGTAAAAAAGAAACAATTTAAAATATAAAATTAAAAATAAGCCCTGGCAGTTAAGAGATGACCAGTCTCAACCGACGGCGTCCGTTCACAAACATGACGCGTGGGTCAGCACCACCCAGCTCAACCATTTCGTAGGGAACCGAATGATCTAACACACGCGCCACCACCAGTGTGACATTATAAGAGTTGGGGAAGACCACAGAAACGGTGGATGGACTGTGTGAATGATGATATGGTTAGAAAGAGGGTGGCTACCGAGATGACGACTGATTGAGAAGTCTGCCTACTCTTTTCCCAACCAATATTTAAAAAAGTTGGTTTGTTACCATTACCGTCGCTTTACATTTACGAAATATGTGTGTTTGTTATGAAAAATAAACAACTGTTTAAGACTGCAAATGATGTCAATCCTCGGAACCGACGAGATCCATATAAACTAGTGTTAAGGTGGATGCTCCAAGGTAGCCCGCGAAATTCAAATTTTCTTACGTTTTTTGCAATTTGCTGGTCAGTACTAAGTTGTACGTTGATTAAAATATGATTCGCGGCCGTAACAAATATGTGTTTACAGAATTATAATCATCAAAGTCATCAACACAACTCTATAAGATCAAGTAATCCTACTGAATGACTGTTTCATGAAATCTTGACATTTTAGGATTATGCTAACTTAACAAGTTGTATTACTGATTCTAATGATTATAATTCTTTAAATACATATTTGTTACGGCCGCGAATCGTATCTTAATCAACGTACAACTTAGTACTGACCAGAAAATTGCAAAAAACGTAAGAAAATTCGAATTTCGCGGGCTACCTTGGAGCATCCACCTTAAATGATTTGCCACTGTCTAAATACAATAGTAACTGCTTGGCAATGTGTGTGAGCATTTATAATAAAATACCAAGGCATTTCAAAGCTTTAAATACAAAATTATTTAAAATTAAATTTCATAAGTGGTTACTCGAGTGTAGTTTTTATAGTATAAAAGAATTTATAGATAAAAAAATTTAATGTTTTTTTTTTTAAATAAAACGATTGTTGTTGCTAAACTGGTCTTTAAAATTTTGCATGCTATGTTTTATCCTAGCTAAACATGCTTGTGCCTCAATTTGTATTAAACACCCTTGTCTACGCAAATAAATATTCTATTCTATTCCCAAATATGTTGAGGTCGGCTTCTGCAGCTGAGTACCAGTATTTTACATGGAGCGACTGCCTATCTGTCCTCCAAGTTACTAGGTAATATGAAACCCATTGTTAAGGCTGATTGTCTGAATGGGCTTCTGACGACCCGTAACGACTGTCAAAGATCCACGAATGACAGCTGGGACCAAAACGGCTTAACGTGCTTTCCGAGGTACGGAGGGGTCTTGGTATGTGAAGATGGTCACCCATCCACGGACCGACCGTGGCAAGCGTGGCTTAACCTGATCGATCGACCCGTGCGGCTGTTTCACTTAATGTTTAAGTTTTATTCACTTAATCACAATTGAATGATTCTGAAGGATATTGCTAATCAATTGTTTCATATGTTCGATGCTCATCAACGTAAATAACGCAATGTATGTTGTTGAACTGTCAACACGAAAGCTGAAAACTACTGTAAGGGTGTCACGCAATTACCCCGCTGGTGATGATTCGTGAGACGTCACAATCATCTCTACGCGACGCTAGCGCCGCGTCAGAACGAAGTACTATTTAAAAAAGATTTACAAATCCGAGGGGCCGTGGCTAAATAATAACAGCCGCACAGGTCGATCGGTCAGGTTAAGCCATGCTTGCCACGGTCGGTCCGTGGATCGGTGACCATCTTCACATACCAAGACCCTCCGTACCTCGGAAAGCACGTTAAGCCGTTGGTCCCGGCTGTCATTCGTGGATCTTTGACAGTCGTTACGGGTCGTCAGAAGCCCAGTCAGACAATCAATCTTACCAAGGGGTATCGTATTACACAGTAACTGGGTTGTGGAGGTCAGATAGGCAGTCGCTCCATGTAAAATACTGGTATTCAGCTGCATCCGGTTAGACTGGAAGCCGACCCCAACATAGTTGGGAAAAGGCTAGGCAGATGAACCTTTTTACAAATCCCTTGTTTTTTTATTACAGATGCAGGTGTAAAACTCCTACACTCACAGTCAGGTTGCATTCAGTGCGTGTACCTGACTACACCGAGCATGCAACTGGCTTTCAACGCAGTGCCTCAGTTCCTATGCATAGAGACTGGTGAGTTATTGGAACGAAGTTCCTTATCGCGCGCTGCGAAAGGGGGCTAGACGGAAAAAATGAAGACCAAAAATTGTAATGACACTTTTTGCTATAGTTGTAAGCCGTGCGGCGTGCGCGTGTTTCTCTGTCTGTCTCTCTCTCTCTCTCTCTCTCATAGAAAGCAAGCCAGTTATTTTCGTTTCGTCTTTCTATTTCACGACGATTATTTTTGTTGAACTTCGTTCCATCCGGGTGTCCCTTGACACCTCTCAAGTTTTTTGTCTATCTCTTTACTCCTATACACAGTTAGATGTGAGGGAGCGAGATGAGAGAGTATTGCTTTACTCAGTGAAGTTGCATTCAATGTGTGTATCTAAGGGCCAGTTTTTTGATCCATAGTTAACTCAACTAATTGTTCAAAATAGTGACTAATGGTTAAATATTGGGAAAATGTGTTTGTTGTACAATTTTTAGTTTATTCAATGGTCAAATAATTAATAATAATAATAATATCCCTGGACATTTCACACAGCGCCCTCTAGTCCCAAGCTAAGCAACCTAATGCTTGTGTTATGGTAACAAGATGGCTGATAAACTACTTATATACATTTTTTTTTTTAAATTCATACATATTATAGATAGAAACGCACCCAGACTCGGAACAAATACATGTAGGACTTTACAAATATTTGTTCTGTGCGGGAATCGAAGCCGCGACACGCAGCGCAGCAGTCCGATCGCTCAGCCACTGCGCTAACCGTGTTGTCTAAATTAACTATTATGTAAAAAAAAATTAACCACCCAAAGTTAAAGTTTTTATTTTTCAGTTTACTTGCTCTGCAAGCTATGTCGGTAACTCCGGTTGTTTTCCGGATAATTTCATTCCTTATTTTATCCTTCAAAGAGACTCGTGGACCAGCCGATCGTCAGGGTCCACGTTTCGGCACCGTATGTCATGACGGGCAGGACGCACTGGTTGAAGATCTTAGACACAAATGGCTAGATGTAAATGTCATTGTCATCGAACACGAAACGTGACCATTTTTTGACGCGGTCGGGCGAATCTAACGATTTAAATCTGCTTCTGATTTTTTTTTCATAATCTATCTCACAGCTGGGATCCACGTTTCCTCTCTGTGAGAGAGAGCGGGCCCGATGCAGGTTGGTGTTCCTTCTAAACCATACTAAACTCTACGTTATTGTTATAGGTATAGAGTTCAACAGCACGATACCGACAGTCGGAGGCACCGGCACGCCAGCTCTCAAACACAACGTGACCTTGTTCTTGGCTGAAGATGGGAACGGAAAATCTGTGATTGTTAGTGCTGGTAAGTGGTATCATTAAGGTGGATGCTCCAAGGTAGCCCGCGAAATTCAAATTTTCTTACGTTTTTGCAATTTGCTGGTCAGTACTAAGTTGTACGTCGATTAAAATATGATTCGCGGCCGTAACAAATATGTATTTACAGAATTCTTATAAATTAACTATGAGATAGATAGATACATGGTGCTCACATATTTACAAACATGCTAAAAGTAGATCATCTGCCTAGCCTTTTCCCAACTATGTTGGGGTCGGCTTCCAGTCTAACCGGATGCAGCTGAATACCAGTGTTTTACATGGAGCGACTACCTATCTGACCTCCACAACCCAGTTACTGAGTAATACGATACCCCTTGGTAAGACTGGTTGTCAGACTTTCGGGCTTCTGACTACCCGTAACGACTGTCACCCGACCAACGGCTTAACATGCTTTCCGAGGCACGGAGGGGTCTCGGTATGTAAAGATGGTCACCCATCCACAGACCAACCGCGGCAAGCGTAGCTTAACCTGACCGATCGACCTGTGCGGCTGTTATTATTTAGCCACGGGCCCCTCATGTATAAATCCAAAAATATAGTTAAAAAATAAAAATAAAAAAAAGAGTAATTTGTCCGGGTGTGACTTTAAGTAATTACAGAATGCAAATAAGTGTAAAAATACAATTAAATTAGCAACCAGTTTGATTTTGTCTAGACTCTAGATTGTCTTATGGAGCAGGACCAGCGTGTTTCCAAGCATTCTTATCTTGCATATAATCCTCAAATTTGTAATATCCTTGTTTACAAACTGTACTTTTAATATGAGTTTTAAATTTTCTTTCATTTAATCGCAATATGCTGGCCTACCAATGCTCTTATATTAATTTTTATGTTCTCCAGGTATTTCAACTCTCATTGGTGAAGATCTGACCTGGCTGTTAGAAACCTTCAAATCTTGTAATCCTGCGTGGCGGCAAGTCAGATGCGTAGTCTGTGACCCCACTAAATGTCAGCAGGTAAGATTAACGATATAGGCTGTTTTTGAATTTACAGGCTATCTTTTTGGGTATGCAACTGATGAAAGTAATCACAAATTATAGGGCACTTTGACTATGGCACCGATTCCCTTGTTCACAAACTAAACTAAATTTAAGTTCAGTGCATCTTTTTCTTTCTATTTCATTAAGAAAAAGACTTCGCTGTCTGTCTGTCACCAGGCTGTATCTCAAGAACCGCGATAGACAGTTGACATTTTCACAAATTATGTATTTCCGTTGCCGCTATAACAACAAATACTAAAAACAAAATAGAATAAATATTTAAGGGGGCTCCCATACAACAGACGTGATTTTTATAGATAATGAAAGTCAATCAATCAAAAAATCAGTCATTTATTCAAATTAGGCTGAGAATCAGCACTTTTCGAACGTCAAAATTACAAAAGACAGTCCCCCAAAAACGCCCGCCCTTCACCACTTCCTAGTGCTATCGCTGGGAAGAAGAAGTGGTAATGGTATGGTTACATTCTGTGCCTTGTAATGTTAATTACTTAACACCTAGTATTGTATATAATCAAGTATCAAGTATTTCCTAACTGAACAGACAGCTGTGCTGCTGGGGAGTTTGTTGCGCCACTTCCTCTTCCCAGCGATAGCACTAGGAAGTGGTGAAGGGCGGGCGTTTTGGGGGACTGTCTTTTGTAATTTTGACGTTCGAAAAGTGCTGATTCCCAGCCTAATTTGAATAAATGACTTTTGATTTTGATTGAATCCTTCGTGCGCGATTATCCATGTTCTGTGTTACGGGTTTGGTTTCCGCACTTAGTGCCTCAGGTGGACCATTGTGCGTGGGATTATCCATGTTTTAATATAGTTGTTTTTCTTCTCCCGCAGTCGGTCCGCGCCGCCTTCCCGTCGGCCCACGTGACGTGCTCCGTGTGGCAGGCGTCGCTGGCCAGCGCGCGCCTGTGCGTGGCCGCCACACGCCGCGTGGACGCGTCGCTGTCGCTCGTGGAGCTGGCCGCGCGCTGCAAGACGTACGCGCTCGCCTTACTGCGGGGCGAGCACACTCATGCGCAGTTACAGGTTTGTACAGTTAAACCAGGCGGTCTACTCCGAAGTAGTATCGGCCGAATGTTCGGCCGTTTCCTGCTACGAAGTTGCTATTTGGTTCGGTCGGTTCCGATCCTACACTCTTTCGAATATTGACTATGGCCCCGACCCAACTGAGCCGATCCGAACTTTTTTTCACATTTTTCAATAATATTCGGTTCGGCCATGTGTCGGTCCGATCCGAACATTCGCACTTTGCACTTCGGAGTAGGCCCCCAGGAAATACAGAGTGCCACCTGAAGGCCAATTCTCGTAACTTAAAACGTTCAAAATCTAGTCGCAATCTCATCTCAGCGACAAACAAATGTCAAAATCTTGACAAAATGTAGGGAAATTAGACGTGTTTTTCACAAATTGAGACTGAGATCAGACTGAAATTTCTTAAAATTACTAGAATTGCCCCTCTGTAACCATGAATTCAGCACATGATTTTAGACCCCTTAGCGTAGAAATATTTTGTTGGTTAACAAAAAAAAAATCTGTTTCATAGGAAAATGCAATACCTGCGCGGTCAAAATGTATAGAACAGCTAACTTTTTTTTTTTGAAGTGAAAACTTCTTTAGCGGTGTTGTGCACTTTTTTTGTGATGGGTAAAAAATGTTAAACTCGCGTTAGGACACGTGACCTGATCGAAAATTCGTAAGACGAAGCTCGCGTCGGGACACGTGACCTGATCGAAAATTCGTAAGACGGAGGGAGAGTTTTTTGTGATGAGTAAAACATGTTAAACTCGCGTCAGGACACGTGACCTGATCGAAAATTCGTAAGACAAAGGGAGAGTAGACCGCATTCCAAAATATCAAAAATGCACAACGTTAATATTCAGGTTTTCACTTCTGCCGGCACTCCCGGAGTGCAACCCGTTTTTTTTTTTTAATAACCGATGAAATCTATCGAACGTGAGGGTGTTTACAATCATGTGCTGAATCCATGGTTACGGCTTGCGCGTCGATGTCCCTGCCACCCTGTATATGCGCTTCGGTAAACTTCGTGTTTCCGAATTAGCACGAACGTTGCACCATAGGAAGAGTAGTTGTGGCCAAGTGGTAACGACCCCAACTTACAAGTTACAGATCGTGGGTTCGAACCCAGACAGGCGCTTTACTTTGTGTAAATTATTTCATCACCACTGCTCTCAAAACGATGAAGGAAAACATCGTGAGCAAACCGACATGTCCTAGAACCAAAAAATTCGAAGACATGTGACATCTACCAACCCGCACTGGGCCCGTGCCGTGGATTACGGCCCACTCCCTCTCACAGAGAGGAGGCGTGTGTCCCAGCAGTCGGGACATTATAAGCTGATTATGCATTATGCAATGTTTTTGAATTTAAATTTGTATATTGGCGAGTAATTGGCATGACGTGCAAAATATATTACTTTGCATAACTTTAATTATTTTTTTTTCTTAAATTCTTAAACTGTTATTCTGGCAAATGCTAGTATTAATATTTATCTATCAACAGGTCTTAAAACGCGGTATCATCGGTACGGGCGCGGGCACGCTCGGTCTGTGGGAGATACTGACGCGGCCCAACGGAGCCATTCCCAAGCTGGACTCGTGGCTAGAAGCAGACAACTACACTAACATACTTCACAAGGTAAATCATCATGATAATCATTCATTTGGAGGTATGAGGAGCAGGGTGTAAAGTTCACTCATCCTCCATTGAAAAGGGAGGATCCTCCGACCAGACGGGTGTTGTGTCTGGCGGGCAATTGCCCAACGATTGATGTTGGGAAATTGTATCTATGCTAACTGCGCGGTAAACTCTGCTTGCGAGATGCAGGATTTGCGTGACGTCAGTGTGACGCGTTGTTCGCATGTGGCGTTGTAGATACCGCTACATACTGTACACCTCTGGCGATCCCTTCGGTTAATAAAGCCGTGATGTTATGATATCATCACCTGCCTTTTCTTAACTATGTTGGAGTCGGCTTACGGTCTAACAGGATGCAGCTGAATACACAGTATCTTACTTGGAGCGATCTGACCTCCACAACCCAGTTACTGCAAAACGATACCGCTTGTTATGACTGTTTTTGTCAGACTTTCGGGCTTCTGAATGCTCGTAAAGACTGTCAAAAATCAAATCAACACAACTCTCTAAGATCAAGTAATCCTACTGAATGATTATTTCATGAAATCTTGACATTTTAGGATTATGCTAACTTAACAAGTTGTATTACTGATTCTAATGATTTTCCGTTAGGTATGCCACGGATCTTCAAAGCCCTTTAGAGTTAGTTTATGTTTATTATATTAAATATAATTAGTTAATTAATATATAATTAGTATTATTTCCTTTATTACAATGTAAAAATATAAATTAAGTATATTTTTAAATATTAGAATATTCAAAGTATAAAAACATTTAAAAATATAAAAAATAGTAGACCACCGGTATCGGGAACTGGGTCCAAGCTACCGGCGCGGTCAGGGCTCCAGAGAGAGGAACCTCCTGACAATCTGAGCCGTGTCCAGGAGTACCGCTAATAGTACCGTATAATTATTATTAACTAATTATTATTACTAATTATGTTAACTTATTATATATCTATTATTTTTTATTTTTTTACCTAGGTACTTGTGCATGAAGTTTAATCCATTTTTCCTCTAATTTCCAGGGTCTAGAACGCCTAGTAACAAAGTTCCAGAACCTGGTCCGCAATCAACTGCAGCTGGATGAGTTTGTGTCCATATTCTTCAACGTCGCCAACCAGCTGGAGAACGACAGGAGAACCTTCGCGCTTAGCAGGTTAAGAGTGAGTATACAGTGTGTGTTCCCTAAAAATTCGAAGACATGGGACGTATACCAACCAGCTCTGGGCCCGCGTGATGGATTACTTATATATTTTAATTAATTTTTCTATATTTCAGGACACGGAAACCCTGAAGCAATCTCCAACGGACACGATCACACAATACGCTTACAATTTGATGTCACATCAGACGAAACTCGCGCAAAAATGTCTTGACGACAGAGCTGGCAGGTAACTATCACTTTGAATATTAATTACTAGCTATTGCGCGCGACTTCGGCCGCGTGGAAGACGTAAGACACCACAATATGCTTACTAAAAAAAATACAGCCCATGTTACTTGCTGATAACGATAACATAGCTTTGTGAAAGAATTTTTAAAATCAGTTAAGTATTTTTGTCAGTTTATCCATTACAAACAAACATTCAAACTGCTCAGAAGTTGCAATTATACAGTAGAAATACCAGTTATATGACAATAAAAAAATATAATAAACTTGCCCGCGATATGTCTGCGATCCAGGATGAAAAGTAGCCTATGTCCTTCTCTAGATCATGGTCTACCCATGTGTCAAATTTCATCTAAATCCCTTCAGGAGTTTTAGCGTAAAAGCGTAATTCTTAAATTTTCTAATTTACTGCGCAACTTATTAATTTTTTTTTTCGTAAGTACAGTCAACAGCAAAAGTAGATGATCAAAATCAGAAATTCAATACCAATAAACGGAGTTCGCGTCAGAACTGTGTGGCGTCGAAGTGATTCAAAAGTATGTGATTGTAATTATACCAAACATTTACTACTAGTACGTCACTGTTACTGATGCGAACTCCGTTCATTAGTATTGAATTTCTAATTTTGATTATCTACTTTTGCTGTTGACTGTACCTTCTACAAAGTATTAGAAAACTTTTAAAAAAAGATGGATGAAATCGTTAAAGTCGTTCTCAAGTTATGGCGTGACCAATGGAAATAGGGATTCATTTTTATATAGATAGATAAAATAGATAAAATTTATAATAAATTACTTAATAAGTTTAAATGTAAAATGTTTGCTTGGTTCTTAGATCTGTGTTTTTATTCCATCAATGAATTTTTAAACAATATTTTTTTTATTTTAATTATAGTACTTTGACATTATTATGAATTCTTGGACATTGTAATTTTTATTTTGACACTATGATTTATATTTTCAACATTTTGACTTATAATTATTTTAGAATTAACTATTAATATTTTGACATTATAAATAATGCATTTCTGATAAATCTTAACCAGTCTGCATGTACGTAGCTTTTAATATTTCTACACCACCAATGGTAGGTAGTATGTGTGAAACAATGTTTAATATAAGACCTCAATGTACAGACGCCAGCAGGTCAAGCTACCCGAAACTGTCAAATTTTTCCAATCAACTTTGAACCTAAAGTTTTAGCGATAAAGTTGAAAATCTATTAAAGAAATTTGACAGATTGTAGTAGCTTGATGTGCTGGCGTCTGTACCATAATACTGAGAAATAAATACATACATACAAAACAAAAATTGCGTGGTGGATTACGGCCCACTCCCTCTCACAGAGAGGTGGTCTGTGTCCCAGCTGTGGGAACATTATAGGCTGAATATGTAATACAAAAACTCAAATCTTTTTAAAAGATGATGAGAGAAATTCATCATGTATTGGTTTTATATCATACATTTACTATGCAAGTGAAACCTGACTAAAAAAGTCAATAAATCTGTCAAGACTTTGCACAACTATGTTGGGGTCAGCTTCCAGTCTTACCGGATGCAGCTGAATACCAGTACTTTACGTGGAGCGACGGCTCTAATAATTTTATTTAAATGGTTTTAGAAAGCACAGCAGCGCCGCCATTTGCAAATACGGCACATCGACGCAGGAGTGTTCGTGTTTGTTCAGCAAAGTGTTCCGGTTGCCGTGCAGACATATACTCATGTTGACCACTGAGCTCAAGGTATGTATGTACTAGCGTTAAAAGTATAGCCTTTTACCAACTGTGGTGTGGTTACACTGACCTGTATTACACAAGTATGCTGGACTAAATATACTGTACGAAATGACAGTTGTTTTTTGTGTCGATTCAAAGCGAGCGACTCAGGAACTAAAATTTGACTGCGAGATTAAATAGAACATTAATTTTTATCGTGAGAATATGCGCATCTTGTAAAACTCGCTATCAAAAACATAGTTCCACGGACGCTCACGATGCTGTCAGCGCCAAAATGGTGGAAATCAAATGTCTTCATTTTGGCATCGATAGTATGAAGTTGAGCACTTGTTGGCAAATGTGATCAGCAGTGATAGGAATAGGTAGTGCCTATTTGCCTAAACTTCGAAGAACAGAGACAAGAAACGGAGACTTCCTTAGGACTAAATTTTTTCCGGGACACTTGTCTCATAATACTGTTCACATATAATATTGTTGTAACTTACAACAATATTCAATGTGTTTTATTTTTCCTTTAGAGCCCATAGAGGATAAGTTATTATTATGGAGTTATAAATTATAAATGTTATGTCTAGTCGCAAACTTTAGGTAAATATAGACGAATTACTTATTCCAAATAACATATTTTTTTGATGTATTCAAAAGTGTTGTCCCGAATTTCGGGACAGATGTCCCAGAAAAAATTTAGTCCTAAGGAAGTCTCCGTTTCTCGTCTCTGTTCTTCGATGTTTAGGCAAATAGGCACTACCTATTCCTATCACTGGTGATCAGAATCAATATTTGTTTACATTGATCTTGCTGCCATATAAATTCCACAATCTTATAAATATAGATTGCATGGATGATGTTTCTTATACAGGGTTATTGTTCAAAGACCAGCCAAATTTAAGGATGTGGTACAGACCATCAAACTGAACAACTTTCTCCATGGGACAAATAGCGTAATCGCGAAAATTTTATCAACTGTCCCATAGAAAACTTCAATACCTACTCGACCTAAATGTATGGGACGGCTGAATTTTTATTCGCGACTAGCTTCTGCCCGCGGCTTCGCCCGCGTGGATGTCGGAAATTATCCCACGGGAACGTGCTAACAGGATAAAATGTATGTGCACCAGGATGCCATCTGTCTCGCGGGCCCTTTGTGGCTAATTACAATAGAAAACCAATTGTGTCTCATTAATGGTGATTAAGAGGGTACCTATATGATATCTTTACCTAAGTACCTACCTAATTAAAAAAATAAATAAACTCAATAACAGAAAATAAAATACCTACCTACCTAAATAAACCTATTTATGACGATAACTAATCTAAACTCAATCATCATCTGCCTAGCCTTTTCCCAACTATGTTCAGGGCCGGCTTCCAGTCTAACCGGATGCAGCTGAATACCAGTATTTTACATGGAGCGACTGCCTATCTGACCTCCACAACCCAGTTATTGGGTAATACGATACCCTTGGTACGACTGGTTGTCAGACTTTCAGGCTTCTGACTACCCGTAACTACTCTCAAAGATCCACGAATGACAGCCGGGACCAACGGCTTAACGTGCTTTCCGAGGCACGGAGGTGTCTCGGTATGTAAAGATGGTCACCCATCCACAGACCGACCGCGGCAAGCGTAGCTTAACCTGACCGATCGACCTGTGCGGCTGTTATTATTTAGCCACGGGCCCCTCAATCTAAACTCAATAAATAAGCAAAATCTCTAAAAACTAATATCTATACGAATGACTATCCTACCTAACAGTATTATAAAATAACCTACGGTCACTACGTACACTATCAAATATACTACCTATACTTTAAAATTAAAATCTATACCTACGACTTATGTAAAAATAAACCTAAATAACTCTAAAAAGTAAAAGGAATAAAAATGAACTCCACTGCGTGTGACTTAACCTACGACAAACTTATTATTTGCGGTTGGTACAGTAATCGGATCTAGGGATCGAACCGCAAAATTAAGTTTGTTTTTTATTGTATATACTTTTCCGGGATAAAAAGTACCCAGTGTGGTGCCCAGGATATTAAAGAATAATTATACCAAGTTTCATCGTAATCGAACCGGTAGTTTTTGCGTGATGCCTGAACAAACAGACAGACAGACAGACAGACAGACAGACCGACAGACAGACAGACAGACAGACAAAAATTTTTTTAATCACATTTTTGGGTTCGGTGTCGGTCTAGTAACACCCCCTGCCATTTATTTTTTTGATATTTTCAATGTACAGAATTTTCACTTCTACAGATTTATTATAAGTATAGATTACGATGTTGGTCCCATGGAGAAAGTTGTTCAGTTTGATGGTCTGTACCACATCCTTAAATTTGGCTGGTCTTTGAAAAATAACCCTGTATATTTAGTTATAGAAATTCAGACACGATGTAAAAATTGTTATTGAATAAATTAATTGAATTAAATTGAAAAATGTCGTAGGATAATCAAAAAATCGTTTTTCACAATAAAAAAAAACCTAGAACGGTCTCAAATGACCCGCTTCGAGAAACCTTAAGATTTTCGTAAAATTATTATCAGGATCAGTGCCAGGAGAAGAATGCTGCGACTGTATTTTTTTTTTTTTGTTAATCGTCTCTTTCTATAATCATATTATGTCGATCGATCAGGTTAAGCTACACTTGTCGCGGTTGATCCGTGGATGGGTGACCATCTTTATACACCAAGATCCCTCCGTGGCTCGGAAAGCACGTTAAGCCGTTGGTCCCGGCTGTCATTCATGGATCTTTGACAGTCGTTACGGGTCGTCAGAAGCTCGATAGTCTGACTACCAGTCTTACCAAGGGGTTTCGTATTACCCAGTAACTGGGTTGTGGAGGTCAGATAGGCAGTCGCTCCATGTAAAATACTGGTATGCAGCTGCATCCGGTTAGACTGGAAGCCGATCCCAACTTAGTTGGAAAAAGGCTACTGCCGTCTTCTTTAAAAGATGACAAATAATATGAACAAAGCACAATGGAACAAACACGCACATCACACACACACCACACAAACTCAAAATATTTATTTCAATTAAACCATTACAGGCACTTTTGAATTGTCAAGGGGTCGGTCAGTCAGAAAAATGAAGCTAGTTGCCCATTCCAAAGCGTAGTAGGTACCTATGGAGAAGAACGGGCAAGAAACTCCATGGACACTCTTTTAAATCAATCAATATAAACATCACACACACATACCTTAACGGAAATCACCTCTCTAGTCTCCACTCTGGAATTCGCACTCGGAGCCTCAAGATAATAATAATAATATCCCTGGACATTTCACACAGCGCCATCTAGTCCCAAGCTAAGCAACCTAATGCTTGTGTTATGGTAACAAGGTGGCTGATAAACTACTTATATACATTTTTTTTTTGTAAATACATACATATTGTAGATAGAAAAACACCCAGACTCGGAACAAATACATGTAGGTCATACAAATATTTGTTCCGTGCGGGAATCGAACCCGCGACACGCAGCGCAGCAGTAAATCGCTTAACCACTGCGCCAAGATACAGATTAACTGCACTTCCACACGATAGGCATAACGGACAGCCCCCTGTGCAGAGCTTGCATGGAGGCTGATGAAACCGTTGCGCATGTGCTCTATGAGTGCACAGGCATCACCCAGATTAGATTAACCCTCGGGACACCCAGATCCTACACAGATGTTCTCGACAGACCAGGAGACCTAATGAGCTTCTGGAGAGAGGTGGGCCGACGGCCGCCATGGCCCACGCACAATGATCCACCTGAAGGACTAAGTGCGGAAACCAAACCCGTAACATAGAACATACAGACTGTCTAGTTTGGGGAAAGAAAGAAAGAAAAAGTATTTATTGCGACTCGTACAGGATCTTAAAACTAAACTAAACAGAGTTAAAAATAAAAAATAAAACAAATTGTATAAAAAAGTAACAAAAGGAAAAAAATGAAACAGAAAGTCCTATACGAGGCCAAAAGGCTCCTATCTCAGCATGATGCTTCGACATTTAAAAAATAAATGTCGTAGCGCTGGTATTCTGATAGGGCCCGCTGTGATGTCACGGGCAATCACAGTAATAAATAAATAATAAAATAGATATAATATTATGTAAACTATTAGCAATAAAATATATATTATTTATTTTTTTATTTTTTTGGGGCTCACTAGCAAATACCATATTGTAACCTAGCTGTAGGTAATATTTTAAGCTACTCATGTCGTTTTAACTTGCTGTTAACCTGTGAACCTGCTTAGTGTATTACCTCGACAGTAAATATTTTTCTATTTTCTAATACCATATAATTTGTTATCGTTTTCAGGTGAAAACACACATTCCCTTCGAGCCCCGTTGGACAGTGCAGCATTGTTTATTTGGCTGCGAGAGTCTTAACTCTACCTCCACAAACAATGCAGGTTAGTGTACACACGAGCGACATATCCTACTAATATTATAAACGCGAAAGTTTGTATGGATGGAAAACTGCTTAACAGATTTGGTTTTTTTTTTTATTGACAATGGGCTCACTCTTGACCTCAATCCAGCCCAGAGACAGGGATGAGATCTACGGTGGAACGAGCTTGCCCAGAAGAAGCCTATTCACTCTCGCCTTGAAGAGATTCGGGTTGTATGAACTCGGGAATGCAGACGCAGGCAGACGATTCCACTCCTTAGCTGTGCGCATCAGAAAAGATGACGAGAAGCGCTTAGTGCGTATATATGGTATATTAACCAAATAGGGGTGGTATCCCGCAGTGCGTCTGGACTCTCGATGGTAAAAAGGTGAAGGCGGGATGAGCTCATGTAGCTCTTGAGCACACTCCCCGAAGTACAGTCTGTAGAAGACGGACAGACAGGCAACACTTCGCCGGTGAGCCAAACTGTGAAGCTTTGCACACAATGGATGAAACACACTTTGGATGAAATTTGGCACACAGTTTATAACCAGGATTAACACGTAGGATACTTTTTATCCCGATATTCTCACGGGATCGAAACTTATGCGGGTGAAACCGCGAGGCGCAGCTAGTGAAATCATATTTAGATCAACAGATAACCAGATACTGGCCTACAAGTTGCAAAAAACTTTGGATGTTGCCATAATCAGGTAGATAAAGCCAGGGTTACAGTAGGGGACAAATGTCCCACGACATCTGTCGGCGACATGTCAAGCGAAGCCGGCGATTTCGCTTGATATATCTGGCGACATCGCGCGACTTTGGTCCGTAGCGACGTTTGTGCGAAGTCGTGCGACGATACTTCGCCTGACATATCTGGCGACATCGCGCCACACTCGACGTCGTTGGCGACACATATCGCGCCATGTTGCCAGACATGTCGAGCGAAGTCTGGCAACGCCGCGCCACTTCACTCGACGTCGTCGGCGACACGTATCGCGCGATGTTGCCAGACATGTCGAGCGAAGTCTGGCAACGTCCCGCCACTTCACACACACGTGTTGCAGGACATTTGTCCCCTAGTGTAACCTTGGCTTTAATTCCCATTTAATTTCAACAACGTTCATCTATTAGCTTATTCTAATAGTTTATTACTCTGTCCGCTAGGTGGCACCTCGTTCATGGAGCAGGTGGTGGTGGAAACGGATGACCAACACCGGCAGACGATACAGCAGCAGCCACAGCAAGTACATCAGGTGCGTTAGATTCATCCATCCACAGCACCTATCTCTTACCTTGAAAAAGAAACAATACTTCCATGTATTTTTATCTCACGAAGCACCGCGCGCTTTACTTGTGGTTACCAAGAGTACAGACACGCTGTCAAGTCGCAAAAACACCATAAACGTTGACTTCACAACGTGAATTCACTATAAATATACATTTGACTTCAAATATGATAATGGTGTGGTCAGTTTCGGTTGTTGGATCTGACCTACAAAAACGCGCAAAAATGTAAATTAAAAAAAATATTTATTTTATTTTACCGTTTATGTACACACAAATATAAACAGACATTGAAAAACAGAACAGAAAAAATAGGTACAGAGGTGATGCTTATTTCATAAGAAATCTCTTCCAGCATACCTGAGATAGGACAATAGAGATGTAGACAGCGTGTGATAGAGCAAAGGAGACAAAACATAATACATAGAGTCAAAAAAACAATTCACTAAACACTAAACAAAAATTACGAGAATATACTAACATACATACAAATAAACATACATAAATACTTCTAAAATAAATATTACTAGAATGATAATGTTACGCGCCACATAATGCCTGATGCATGGTGACATTAGTTACCACTAGCGCCATCTGGTTTCGAGTGGCGGAACTGATAGTCGCTGGCGCCATCTATTGTGGAATGGCAGAACTAATAGAGTCACTGGCGCCATCTATTATCGAGTAGAGATGTCGATGCTAGAACTTACTAGAACTATCGATCGACATCTGGTCAGTCGGGGCCGGTATGTACTCGAACATTCTAGATGTTTCTACAATAGAAGGTTCTGGAACTATCTGCGGCACTATATAAGGCCGGGACTAGCCGCGACCAATCAGACTTGGTTCTACGATAGAAGCGAATACATCGAAAGCGATCTTCAAGTGCGATTTAAGAGCGATTGTGTTTTATAATTAGTGTGTTTGAGTTGTTATTAGTGTTGTTTAATTAAAGTGTAACTTTTGGTAATATTTATCGGCAGTTTTTATTGTCACGAACCCGAAGCTCGTAACAATAATAATTATATCATACTCAAAAAATAAATATTATTTTTTAATACTCAAAAAATAAAAATTTATTGGTTACCTTAGTGCATTCCTTTTAGAGAAAGCTCTTTTTCCCCACATCGAAAAATTGGCCGTGGATTTATGTACGTTTGTGATTAGAAATAATGAAACAATGTTGTGTTCCAGGTAGGCGGTGTCAGGCAACAGCAGTATGTATTAGCGACGCCCGGGCAACCCGCCACGCCCGTCTCACAGGTAACTTATTACTATTTCATAAACAATTTTTACATTATGGCGAAAGTTTTTTCCTAATAATCAGTGATAGGAATAGGTAGTGCCTATTTGCCTAAACTTCGAAGAACAGAGACAAGAAACGGAGACTTCCTTAGGACTGATTTTTTTCCGGGACATCTGTCCCGAAATTCGGGACAACACTTTTAAATACATTGAAAAAATATGTTTTGAAATAAATGATTTGAGTTGTAGTTGTAGTATATAATGAAAAACAAAATTTGAATAATTAATAAAGTTTACATGGATAATTAAAAATAAGCCATTTAATAGCCAGCCAATAGGTATCCATTAAAATGGTTCAGGGTGTGTTACGCAAGGGTAGCGGGATCGTCCGAAAGGGTTACCGCTGCCCTGGAACATAAAGGGGCTAAGGAAGGAACACGGGTGGGTTTTAGTCAGTAAGAGTCTGACACTCCCTTCCGCTCCACCCAGAGCGGGAGGGGTCATTTGATGATTTCCCATCCGCCAAAAAAAAGGCTATTATTATTGCATTTTTCTTTGATATCGCTGTTTTTTGATGACCCCTGCATTTGATGATTTACCATCCTGAAAAAAAAAGCCGTTTAACACGGGCGGAACTGTTGAATTGTTTAAAAGTGTAGCTTTTAATCCGCAGGTGATATTCTGCGGCGGCGGCGTGGGCGGCGTGAGCGGCGTGGGCGGCGTGGGCGGCGTGGCGGGCGTGGGCGGCGCCGCGCCCGTCATCACGTCCGTGCTGCCGGCGGGCGGCGCCGTGCTGACGCCGCACCACAGCCTGCACCACTGACATGCACAGCCACTGCGCGGCACTCCGAGGAAGAAACGATACAAGAGGATCGGAGACACCGGACATGAAATTAAATGATTTATCTTTATTCTTCCTGTCGCTGGCACGACTGAATTTTATAACTTTGCCACTTCCACGGCGTTGTCGGTGGCAGCGCAGAGGTCACTGTGACTGCATGTTTTGGGATGTTTTATTATTTATTCTGTGGTCTGCCTTCAAAGAGAGAACGGGCATCATCATAGACCTCATCCATCGCTTGACATCAGCCGTGATTGAAGTCAAGAGCAGGAACAAATGTTTTAAAGGGATTGGAGATTCTGGAAATGAAAAGAGTGAACTTCTGAGCACACTCGTTCCATCATAGATGTCATCCATCACTTGACATCAGGCGTGATTGAGGTCAAGAGCAGAAACGAGCATTTAAAAAGGATCGGAGACTCAGGATATTAAATGAAATGATTAATTCTGCCTCTTCCTTGACATCAAAGAGTGAACTGGCATCTCCTGGGCACACTCGTTCCATCATAGACGTCATCCATCACTTGACATCAGCAGTGATTGAGGTCAAGAGCAGAAACAAGCATTTAAAAAGGATCGGATACTCAGGAAATTAAATAAAATTATTAATTTTGGCTCTTCCTTGATATCAAGAGTGAACAGGCATCTTCTGAGCACACTTGTTCCATCATAGACATCATCCATCGCTTGACATCAGGTGTGATTGAGGTCACGAGCAGCACGATTTTTAAAATTTTTATTGCTGTATGGGCTCATACAGCAGTAAAAATTTTAAAAATCGTGCAGAATCCAATCTTAATAGCAAAGAATATCATGGTATACTCTTTGTTGCATTACATTTAATTTTGACCAAAAAATGAACGTTTAAAAAGGATCGGAGACACTGAAAATAAAATGAAATTGTTTATTCTGTAAATAAGATATCGAAATATTATTTTTACAAGTCATCATCTGCCAATCCTTTCCCCAACTATGTTGGGGTCGGCTTCTAGTCTAATCGGATGCAGCTGAATACCAGTATTTTACATAGAGCGACTGCCTATCTGACCTCCACAACCCAATCAATAGGTAATACAATACTCCTTGATAAGACCGGTTGTCAGACTTTTGGGCTTCTGACTACCCGAAACGACTGTCAAAGATTCACGAATAAAAGCCGGGATCAATGGCTTAACGTGCTTTCTGAGGAATGGACTTTTACACAGGATATTGATGAAAAAATAAGCTAGATGAGGTTGGCGTTTCCTATCTGGCTACCTTGAGAAGAAAGGCTGAAACACACAGATAACCTCAAGGTTCCCAACCGAACGAGGTTCCTCATAGTTGTATGAGATTTGTGATACCGTTGGGTATCTGAATTTAGTACCGGTACCCATCCGGAGCTGATATGTAGGTACAAAAATTGCAAGAACCGCTAAGTACCGATACAGAGCATGTATAGTCACTAAATACGGTATACGGTAATCAGGGGCGTCGGGTATAGTTGAAGTTTAGTAAGAAACCGATGGATGTTTTGGAATGAAATTTAATTTGATTAATTAACTGTTTGTTTCCTATTAATCAAATTAAATTTAATTCCAAAACATCTAATCGGTTTCTCAATAAACTTCAACTATACTCGACGTCCCTGGTTACTTATCTCCTTTGGTGACCGTACCTTTACCGGATCCAAGCTCTGGACATCTGGCACTGTCTTGCCGTGAGCTCTGAAGAATGTGGAACTGCGTTGCTCCTACGCCTTCCCATGGTACTGGCCTTCCAAGTCAAATGCAACTATAGATACAGACGCCAGCACATCAAGCTACTACAATCTGTCAAATTTCTTTAATAGATTTTCAACTTTATCGCTAAAGCAATAAGGTTCAAGGTTAATTGGGAAAGTTTGACAGTTTCGGGTAGCTTGACCTGCTGGCGTCTGTACAACACAAGTCTCTCTCGTATTTTCGAAAAATATAGCTTCTTGCACGACGTCTGTCGTTACAAGTAGTCGCAGACGCAAACGAAAGCTCCGACTAGGCGCAGCGACAACACGCAGATGCAATCGATGACAAATGTGTATGAAGAATTTTTTTTTTCTGGATATGATTTTTTTTTGTCATAGCCATGCTTTTCCTGGACTTTTTCATCTGGGATTTCTCAATAGCAGCCCGGAGACACTGAGAGCAATGGTGGGCCAGTGATAGCAGCCGCGACTTATCGAGTTGTAGGTCGTAGGTTCGAACCCAGACAGGCGTTTTACTTTGTGTAAATTATTTCATCACCACTGCTCTCCAAGGGCCGACATACACGGACTGCTCGAGCAGTTAGCGATTGATCAACTAGACGGACCGCTCTTGCAGTCATAGTCAACAGCTTGAAGCTGCCATTGATAACTGCTGGAGCAGTTGATACCAACTGCTCGTCATTCAAATCAGGTAACTGCGCGAGAGCAGTCGACAGCTCGAGCAGTCAGTGTATGCCTGGCGACTGCTTGACCGCACGACCGCCCGAAGCAGTTACAACTGCTCGAGCGATTTCGTGTATGTGTGTACGTAGAAGACTGTACTGCACTATGCAGTCGCAGCTTGAAGCAGTCAATCCTGACTGCTTCAAGCAGTCCGTGTATTATGTCGGCCCTAAACGGTGAAGGAAAACATCGTGAGGAAACTTCATGTCCTAGAACCAAAAAATTCGAAGACGTGTGACATCCACCAACCCGCACTGAGCCCTCGTGGTGTATTAAGGCCCACTCCCTCTCACCGCGAGGAGGCCTTCCCAGCAGTAGGAACATAATAAGCTGATTATGAGCCCGGAGACCTAGATTTCTGCCTGGTTGATGGCAATATACCTCGCCCCTAATTACATGGAACTTAACTGGGGCTGCACTCTCGACATTCATAGCGATCGCTTTACAACCGAATTCGGTCGCAAAGTCCCGGATTGGCAGGTGTAATGTATGGAGTGACAGGACTTTGCGACCGAATTCGGTCGTAAACCGATCGCTATGAATGTCGAGACTGCAGCCCCTGGCGAAATGTATGTGTGCTATAGGTGCACCTTGCCTATCCCTTCAGGTAAGACAAGCGTGATGTTATGTAATACCTTTGACTGTAATAAAATCTGAATAATTAGTATGAGAAAAAGTTTTTTTTACAAAAAATTTAGCGAATATAGGCTATTAGTTTAAGTGTGTAAATAATTTAGTTATAAATGTATGGCGGTGCGTTGTTAGGTGGTCTTTATTATTTAATTTTTAGTTAAATAATGCCAGGTTTCATTTACTGTGCGTACACGGTCGACACGCGACGTCGACAGAGGCTGCAATTGGTTTATACAACAACTGCAATATTTAACGAAAATTCATTAAATCATTAAATATCGATGGGGTAAAAATATCGATAGTTCTAATACTATCGATAGTATCGCCAGTAATTATTGTTGTAAGATGCACTTATAAAGCGATAGTATCAATAGTATCACAACTCAAAACTATCGATAATATTGGTGCTCATCAATAGTTTTACATAAGTAGTGTTGTTAAATTTCAAATGTGACTCAGGTTGGCTGGACAAATCTTCAAAATAGCTTGCATTTAACTAGGTCAATAGGCCACTTTATGTGACGGCTAAACACCCTTATTTCAGAATTTGTGACGCTACAGAATCTTAGATAATCGATCGAAAACGTGTCCAGCCATCTTGAAAAACCACTTTTCGCTGGTCTCTCAATCTCGGTAACGGAAGTGATTTTGACGACTTTTTGCATATCAACGGGCGTCACATAAATTTGTGACGGGCACCGAGCTAAAAGTTTTGTGATAAGTACAGTGGTTTAGTAGAAAAATGCAAAAATCTGTGTCCAGCCATCTTGAATTTACGTATAAAACTTATGGCTGGCACTTCCGAATCTCAATAACGGGGGCATTTTCGAATATGGTTCCTTTACTAATACTTGGTGACGCAATGTGTGACAGTAATAACGTTTGATTTATGGCGTCACATGTAAGGGTTTACGAGAAATCAATAAAAATTTAATGTCCAGCCAACCTGAGTTCAAGATGGCTGGACACATGTATCTCCACTGCCTGATGATCTACGACCTTCGAAATGTGTTCAATATTTTGTGACGGGGACGATAATGATAACCTGAAATTGTGACGGAGAAACTTTGCGTAGTTTCAAAGATATTGACCATTTAAATTTTTCCATACAAACAATTTCAATACTATTGATAAGCCTCTCGATATAGTTACTAGTTTTCGAGGTCACGGTAGTATTGAAATACAATCGATAGTTGAGCAAAACTAGTGGCAATTGGCTATGTCGTCGACGCGTGTCGTTCTTGTGTATGCACATTTACACTACGGCGACACCAAAAAGGCGCGTTGTGGGGTTTTCAACTCTCGGCTGACCGCTGAAGGTTGTAAATCCAACAGCGCGCTTTTATTTAGGGATCGCTTAGTAGTGAGAACGGAAGAAAGTCATGTTTAAATTGCCTACCTTTGTTAATTTAAACATGACCTGGCTGATTTACGTCAATAGTGAATAGATTGGTTCAAAACCCATTGAAAATGTTGCTATCTCTTTTTATCACTATAGTAAGAAAGAGATAAACGATATATCTAACTGTCAAACTTAGCTTTAGCGTTCCAAAAACCGGCTTGATCTTCCATCTCTTTCTCTACTTGTGCAAGACTCGAGATAGCAATACATTTAGTTGGTGCCGAGTTTCGTTGCCAATATGGCGGATGCTAGCGCTCTTTCAATATCAATCTTAGCACATTACTATGTAACTTATTGCTAGAGACGTATTTTATAAATATTGTATGAAATAAACTAATGAAGGTACATTTATTTTTTCGTTTTATTTATTACTTCATCATCTGCCTATCCTATTCCCAACCATGTTGGGGTCGGCTTCCAGTCTAACCGGATGCAGCTCAATACCAGTATTTTACATGGAGCGACTGCCTATCTGCAGCTCTACCATGAAATTGCACAGCCAAAACTCGCTAGCGTCTCCGTAAATAGTGTTACGAGCTTCGGGTTCGTGACAGTAAAAAACTGCCGATATAAATGACCAAAAATTGCACTGTAATTAAACAACTCTGAAACACTAATTATAAAACACAATCGCACTTAAGTTGCACTTGAAGATCGCTTTCGATGTATTCGCATGTATCGCTGATCCAAGTCTGACTGGTCGTGGCTAATCCTGGGCTTATACATATAGTGCCGCAGATAGTTCCAGAACCTTCTATTGTAGAGACATCTAGAAGATTCGAGTACATACCGGGTCCAACAGACCAGATGTCGATAGTTCTAGCATCGAAATTTCTAGAAGGATCTATTAGTTCTGCTCCTCGATACTAGATGGCGTTAGTGGTAACTAATGTCACCATGTGTACCAGGCATTAATATTGTTACGCGCCGCAATTAATGCCTGATACATGGTGACATTAGTTACCACTGTCGCCATCTATTGGGGAATAGCGGAACTGATAGAGTCGCCATCTATTGTGGAATGGTAGAACTAATACTAGCGCCATCTATTGACGAGTAGATATGACGAAGCTAGAACTTACTAGAACTATCGACATCTAGTCAGTCGGGGCCGGTATGTACTCGAACATTCTAGACGGTTCTACAATAGAAGGTTCTGGAACTATCTGCGGCACTATATAAGGCCGGGAATAGCCGCAAGCAATCAGACTTGGATTAGCGATAAATGCGAATACATCGAAAGCGATCTTCAAGTGCGACTTAAGAGCGATTGTGTTGTATAATTAGTGTGTTTTGAATTTTTGTTAGTGTTGATTAATTAAAGTGTAACTTTTGGTAATTTTTATCGGCATTTTTAATTGTCACGAACCCGAAGCTCGTAACAATTGGTGTCAGAAGCAAGGATTAAAGTCATGCCGATTTTACCTAAAGACGACACGGAGGGTATCCGTACCCGGAGTCAACGCCAACAGGAGACGGACCAGAGACGTTTTGGTGGAGCTATGCCGCAGAGGTCGGAGGGCCAGCTACCAACCACGGAGGCCGACCCGCTCGCAGCAGCTTCAGCATCAGCAGCACCAGACCTTGCTGCCCTGATGATGATGCTACAGGAACAGGCTCGCCGACAGGAGGAACAGGCTTGTCGGTTGGAAGAACAGCTCCAGCGGGACAAGGAGGAACAGGCTCGCCGACAGGAGGAACAGGCTCGTCGGTTGGAAGAACAGCTCCAGCGGGACAAGGAGGAACAGGCCCGTCGGTTGGAAGAACAGCTGCTGCGTGACAGGGAGGAACAGGCTCGCCGACAGGAGGAACAGGCTCGCCGACAGGAGGAACAGGCTCGCCGACAGGAGGAACAGGCTCGCCGGTTGGAAGAACAGCTCCAACGTGATAAGGAGGAGCAAGCGCGCCGCCAGGAAGAGCAGATGCTCCTTATGAAGGACCTTCACGCTACCTTAGGGAAAGATATGAAGGAGGTGAAGGATAAGGTTGCTCAACATGACGACCGCCTGTCGGAAGCTGAAATCCGGATCGACCAAGTGAGTAATCGGGTTGACAACGTGGTGGCTGACGTGAAGAAAACCGTGATGGCTGACGTAAAGAAAACGCTGGATTACCTTAAACTTGGGGATGGAATCGCAGCTCCCGTAGCTACAACACCTTCGCTACGTGGATTCAAAGTGCCACCATTCGATGGAACTTCTTCCTGGTCGGCCTACAAAATCCAATTTGAGGCTGTCATGAAGGCGAATGGTTGGAATAATAGTCAGGCCATGACTGCCCTCACCCTAGGCCTGCGCGACCAGGCCTTAACTGTCCTGGAAGCTCTCGGTAAGGAAGTGACTTACGAGCAGCTCCTTGAGGCATTGGAGGCTCGGTATGGCGACGCTCACCTGGAACACGTGTTTCGTGCGCAGCTCAAAGATCGCGTGCAACGCAGTAATGAAAACCTGCAGCAGTGGGCCCTTGAAGTGGAGAAGCTGGTGCGTAAAGCTTACCAGTCCGTGCCTGCGCTTATTGATGGGAACCTGGTGCAGGCATTCATCGACGGCATCCGCGACCTTGAAGTTAGAGCTGCTGTGAGGCTCGGGCACCACGGGACGCTTAAGGACGCCTTGGCTCATGCACTGGAGGTGGGAGCCGTGCGACAGGATCATCGTTCCCATCGCGTCAGGGAGGTTGCAGCGGCTACAGTTCGCGACCGCAATAAAGGATACAGCCCTAGGTGCTACGGCTGTGGGGAAAAGGGCCACCTTCGACCCAGTTGCCCTAAGCGAACTGCAGAAAGGGAAGACGGCCGATCTCCAGAGGGCAGTGCAGCTAACAGCACCACCCAGGACTTTCAGCACCAGCAGAACGCGTTGCTTATGGCTCACCAGGAACAGCAAGCCCTTCTAGAACGTTTAGAAGAATTAAAGCGCGCGGTTGACATGGAACAGAAAAAGTTGGAGCGAGAGCGACGCGAAGCGCATGCGCGGTCCGAACAGGACCGTACTTATGTCAACCAGCGGAAGGATGAGACGGCCGCCTTGAAGACTAGGCAAGAGAGTAAAGACGTTGTACCTGTGAGGATGCTCAAGACAGACCTCAGCAACGAGTGGAAGGAAAGCGTACAACGTGCACAGCAGGAAGATTCGGACATCAAGCCGATTCTGAAGTGGATGAAGGCCAGAGCTCCTAAGCCCAGGTGGAGCGACGTCTCAGCGATGAGTTCGATCACAAAAAGCTATTGGACCCAATGGGACAGCTTGGTGATTCAGGATGGAGTCTTGTGCCGTAAATGGGAAAATGCTCGAGGAGACAGCTGTCATTTGCAAATGGTTGTCCCTAAAGCTCAAGTACCGGAGGTGCTACAGCTGTACCATAATGGTTGTTCAGGAGGTCATCTGGGAGTAAAACGGACTCTACTGAAGATACGAGAACGGTTTTACTGGATCCACTGTCGGGACGATGTCAAGGACTGGTGTCGCAAATGTACAAGTTGTGCAGCTGTAAAGGGACCTCAGACTCGTAGTAGAGGTGCAAGAGGTACTCCTAAGATCGTCCATGTGGATCGACTGGCGCGTTATTATGGAGCCGATAATGCTCGGGACGAGCATGTCTTAGGAGGGGGCAGTGTTACGCGCCGCAATTAATGCCTGATACATGGTGACATTAGTTACCACTGTCGCCATCTATTGGGGAATAGCGGAACTGATAGAGTCGCCATCTATTGTGGAATGGTAGAACTAATACTAGCGCCATCTATTGACGAGTAGATATGACGAAGCTAGAACTTACTAGAACTATCGACATCTAGTCAGTCGGGGCCGGTATGTACTCGAACATTCTAGACGGTTCTACAATAGAAGGTTCTGGAACTATCTGCGGCACTATATAAGGCCGGGAATAGCCGCGAGCAATCAGACTTGGATTAGCGATAAATGCGAATACATCGAAAGCGATCTTCAAGTGCGACTTAAGAGCGATTGTGTTGTATAGATAATTAGTGTGTTTTGAATTTTTGTTAGTGTTGATTAATTAAAGTGTAACTTTTGGTAATTTTTATCGGCATTTTTAATTGTCACGAACCCGAAGCTCGTAACAATATTGTGGCGCGCAACAATCGTATACACTGGAGGACAATAAAATTAGCCCACTCCTATTTTTATGATTTATTACTTAATTACGGTCTTTTTAAAAATTAAATTAAATAATACGTTTGTTCATTTGCAATCTTAGTAGAGGGTATATTGATAAAAAAAAATTATCAAGTGTAAATGTGTCAAATGTCATCAGTTTTTTTAGGTACTTTTATGTTTAATGTCCTGTCGCTAGAACGCTATTTAAGACTATCGTTAAATTCGTATTATTGATTTAAATTTAAATGTGGATCTACGCGAAGCAGAAGTTGTTCGAATCGTAACGTCGTTACAAATTGGAATAAGCCAGCGAAATGACACTCGACAATGTGAAGTTAGCCGATCAATGGTTCAATATGTCTACAAAAGTTATCTGAAGACCGGTGGTTACATCAGAAGACTTTGATCAGATCGAAAAAGAAAGACATCTGAACTTGGTGATCGATTTGTGGTGTCAGCAAGCCTCAAAAATCGTCACCGTTCTGGATTTGGAAATGCAGCACCTGCTCAGAGATGTCCGGGGGCTCCGGGGTCTCGCTTAAGTGATAGGACAATCATTAAACGCCTTATAGAACGTGGTTTAAAGCCATACAAACCCGTAACAGGTTCTAAGCTTACCACAGCTCAAGGCAATAAGGTTAAATTTTGCTCGTGAAAACCGTGACTGACCTTTGGCTCAATGGGGGCAAGTACCTACTCTTTTCTTTTCTATTTTTTTTATAAATTACACAGATAATGGCAGGGGGTGACTTGCACACTCAATAATGGGCCCCCGAAAACGGCTCGCGAGGGCAAATAGTGTTATAGCGACCTGCAGGGGCAACATGTTTAGGAAAGAAATTATTATTGGGGAATTATTTGAGGTTTGGTTAATATTACGATTTAAATTACATGCAGCGCCTTTTTTACTTAACAGTTAATTTTATCGCTTTAAATCCATAGTTATGTTACGAGCTTCGGGTTCGTGACAATTAAAAATGCCGATAAAAATTACCAAAACTTACACTTTAATCAATCAACACTAACAACAATTCAAAACACACTAATTATAAAACACAATCACTCTTAAGTCGCACTTGAAGATCGCTTTCGATGTATTCGCTTGTGTCGCAAAACCAAGTCTGATTGCTCGCGGCTATTCCCGGCCTTATATAGTGCCGCAGATAGTTCCAGAACCTTCTATTGTAGAACCGTCTAGAATGTTCGAGTACATACCGGCCCCGACTGACTACATGTCGATAGTTCTAGTAAGTTCTAGCTTCGTCATATCTACTCGTCAATAGATGGCGCTGACGGATGGCGTGACTATTAGTTCTACTATTCCATAATAGATGGCGCCAGTTAGTTCTGCCAATCCACAATAGATGTCGCCAGTGGTAACTAATGTCACCGTGTATCAGGCATTAATTGTGGCGCGTAACACTGCCCCCTCCTAAGACATGCTCGTCCCGAGCATTTTCGGCTCCATAATAACGCGCCAATCGATCCACATGGACGATCTTAGGAGTACCTCTTGCACCTTTCCGTATCCGGTAGGTTACGTCATTGATCTTTGTCACAATCCGGTACGGTCCATCCCATTTAGCTTGAAGCTTAGGAGATTTCCCTTTGCTGCGCACTGGATTGTGCAACCACACTAGTGAACCTTCGTCGAACCCTTTACTGTTCATTTTGCGGCCCCGCAACGTCGAGGGCTATCCTCTCCCATGGTGCGCCAACATTGTACAATTTCAATGCACCTCTACTACGAGTCTGAGGTCCCTTTACAGCTGCACAACTTGTACATTTGCGACACCAGTCCTCAACATCGTCCCGACAGTGGACCCAGTAAAACCGTTCTCGTATCTTCAGTAGAGTCCGTTTTACTCCCAGATGACCTCCTGAACAACCATTATGGTACAGCTGTAGAACATCCGGTACTTGAGTTTTAGGGACAACCATTTGCAAATGACAGCTGTCTCCCCGAGCATTTTCCCATTTACGGCACAGGACTCCATCCTGAATCACCAAGCTGTCCCATTGGGCCCAATAGCTTTTTGTGGTCGAACTCATCGCTGAGACGTCGCTCCACCTGGGCTTAGGAGCTCTGGCCATCATCCATTCCAGAATCGGCTTGATGTCTGAATCTTCCTGCTGTGCACGTTGTAGGCTTTCCTTCCACTCGATGCTGAGGTCTGTCTTGAGCATCCTCACAGGTACGACTTCTTTACTTTCTTGCCTAGTACAATGCTTGCAGTCTTCGGGACAAGGTCTTCTTGACAATGCATCTGCGTTGCCATGAGATTTTCCGCTGCGATGTTCGACCACGAAGTCATATTCCTGCAGTAGTTCAATCCATCTCGCAACTTGTCCTTCTGGATTTTTGAACTGCAATAGCCATTTCAGTGCAGCATGGTCGGTTCGTAAGTGGAATTTCCGCCCCAGAAGATATTTGCTAAAGTGCTGCAATGACTTTACCACAGCAAGCAGTTCTCGTCTCGTAACACAATAGTTCCTTTCAGGCTTCGACAATGACTTGCTGAAGTACGCTATCACAAATTCTTGATCACCATTCCGCTGGGACAACACACCGCCAAGTCCTATGTCGCTTGCGTCTGTGTCAACTATAAATTCCTTGCCCGCATCAGGGTACCCCAAAATAGGTGTTTTGCACAGACGGTCCTTTAACTCCTGGAATGCGATGTCGCAACTTCCATCCCAGCAGAAATGTCGCTTCTCCTCGGTTAGCTTATGCAGGGGTTTGGCTATATCTGCAAAGTTCTTGACAAATCGCCGATAGTAGGAGCACAAACCCAGAAATGCTCTGACCTGAGTCTTGTCTTTTGGAATTGGCCAATCCTTGACAGCGGCGATTTTCTCTGGATCCGTGCGGATACCTTCTTCAGACACTACATATCCCAAAAAGCTAACTTGCCGTTTGAAGAGTGAACACTTCTTCGGACTTAACTTGAGGTTGGCACTCTGGATCTTCATGAGCACGCGTTCCAGGTTTTGAAGATGTTCTTCAAACGTACGGCCTACGATGATGATGTCATCCAAGTAGACCAGGCAGGCATCGCCAATAAGCCCGGTAAGTACAAGTTCCATCAACCTTTCAAACGTTGCCGGAGCATTGCATAATCCAAACGGCATAACTTTAAATTGCCACAGACCCTTTCCTGTCGAGAATGCAGTTTTCTCCTTGTCCTTAGGATCAATTTCAACTTGCCAGTAGCCACTTTTCAGGTCCAGTGTGCTAAACCACTTTACGCCAGTAAGCATGTCCAGCGTGTCATCGATTCTTGGCAAAGGATAGCTGTCCTTCTTGGTAACGTCGTTCAAACGACGATAGTCAACACAAAACCTCATGCTGCCGTCCTTCTTTCTTACCAGCACTACAGGTGAACACCATGGACTAGATGAAGGTTCAATAACACCATCCTTCACCATCCCCTCAATCATGGTTTCCACTTCCTTTTCACGTGCTACCGGCAATCTCCTTGGCCGCTGACGGATAGGCAATTCATCTCCTGTGTTTATTTTGTGTTGAACTAAGCCAGTCCTCCCGATGTCAGCATCGTTTGACGAGAAAACATCGGCATACTTGAGTAACATTTTCTTCGCCTTGACCATTTCATTTTGGGACAGAGCGCTGCGGCAGTCTTCTAAAAGTGTGGTCACTCTTGTTTGTGCATCCTTGCTGAGGGTCCCAGTCGATAGATGTTGGCATCGACGCAACCAATCCACTTCCTCGCAAGTACCAACTAGTGTGCCTTTTTCTATAATCTGTTCCTGATCACAAAGGTTCAGCACACGTACCCCTGAGATGTCGGTGGCTCTGACCAAAGTTCGTGCCACTTTCCATGGAAGGTCATCGTCTACCCTTTCCACGAGTACACAACGTTGAGTTTTCCCAGGATTCCGAGGAAGACTAACCGGCACAATCGTTTCCGATCTCGGCGGAAGAACAATCTTCTTAAGGCTGTACACGTTCCCTGGTAACGCCCCTTCCACGAAAAGTTCCTCTTGTCCACATTTCAAAACACCTTGCTTGACGTCAATTTCGCAACAATTCTTCCTCATAAAGTCAAGGCCCAGGATGCAATCGTCCATTATATCAGCCACGATGACATTATGCAGGTAGATTCTGTTGCCTAGCTTCAACCCTATCTTCTTCTCTCCATGGACGGGTATGCGCTGACCGGTGGCTGTTACCAAATTAATGTGTTCTCGGTTGTATGCGGAGTCCCCAAGGGACCGTCTTATGAGTTGGGAACTGACAACCGTGCGAGTGGCTCCAGTGTCTATGGTCAGCTTACACGGCGTTCCGTTGACCTCGCCCTTGATGATTAGGCTGTTCCCGTCTTGGGTTTGTGTGATCGAAACCCTTGGGGCTCTTTGAACATCAGCCAGCACCCGCCCCGCAGTCCTGGCTATTACTCGTTTCCCTGCTTCTGCTGCTGGGCGGTGCTGTTAGCTGCACTGCCCTCTGGAGATCGGCCGTCTTCTCTTTCAGCAGTTCGCTTGGGGCAACTGGATCGAAGGTGGCCCCTTTCCCCACAGCCGTAGCACCTAGGGCTGTGTCCTTTATTGCGGTCGCGAACTGTAGCCGCTGCAACCTCCCTGACGCGATGGGAACGATGATCCTGTCGCACGGCTTCCACCTCCAGTGCATGGGCCAAGGCGTCCTTAAGCGTCCCGTGGTGCCCGAGTCTCACAGCAGCTCTAACTTCAAGGTCACGGATGCCGTCGATGAATGCCTGCACCAGGTTCCCATCAATAAGCGCAGGTACGGACTGGTATGCTTTACGCACCAGCTTCTCCACTTCAAGGGCCCACTGCTGCAGGTTTTCATTGCTGCGTTGCACGCGATCCTTGAGCTGCGCACGAAACACGTGTTCCAGGTGAGCGTCGCCATACCGAGCCTCCAATGCCTCAAGGAGTTGCTCGTAAGTCACTTCCTTTCCGAGAGCTTCCAGAACGGTTAGGGCCTGGTCGCGCAGGCCTAGGGTGAGGGCAGTCATGGCCTGACTTTTATTCCAAGCGTTCGCCTTCATGACAGCCTCAAACTGAATTTTGTAGGCCGACCAGGAAGAAGTTCCGTCGAACGGTGGCACTTTGAATCCACGTAGCGAAGGTGTTGTAGCTACGGGAGCTGCGATTCCATCCCCAAGATTAAGATAATCCAGCGTTTTCTTTACGTCAGCCATCACGGTTTTCTTCACGTCAGCCACCACGTTGTCAACCCGATTACTCACTTGGTCGATCCGGATTTCAGCTTCCGACAGGCGGTCGTCATGTTGAGCAACCTTATCCTTCACCTCCTTCATGTCCTTCCCTAAGGTAGCGTGAAGGTCCTTTATAAGGAGCATCTGCTCTTCCTGGCGGCGCGCTTGCTCCTCCTTATCACGTTGGAGCTGTTCTTCCAACCGGCGAGCCTGTTCCTCCTGTCGGCGAGCCTGTTCCTCCTGTCGGCGAGCCTGTTCCTCCTGTCGGCGAGCCTGTTCCTCCCTGTCACGCAGCAGCTGTTCTTCAAACCGACGGGCCTGTTCCTCCTTGTCCCGCTGGAGCTGTTCTTCCAACCGACGAGCCTGTTCCTCCTGTCGGCGAGCCTGTTCCTCCTGTCGGCGGGCCTGTTCCTGCAGCATCATCATCAGGGCAGCAAGGTCTGGTGCTGCTGATGCTGGAGCTGCTGCGGGCGGGTCGGCCTCCGTGGTTGGTAGCTGGCCCTCCGACCTCTGCGGCATAGCTCCACCAAAACGTCTCTGGTCCGTCTCCTGTTGGCGTTGATTCCGGGTACGGATACCCTCCGTGTCGTCTTTAGGTAAAATCGGCATGATTAATCCCACTTCTGACACCAATTGTTACGAGCTTCGGGTTCGTGACAATTAAAAATGCCGATAAAAATTACCAAAACTTACACTTTAATCAATCAACACTAACAACAATTCAAAACACACTAATTATAAAACACAATCACTCTTAAGTCGCACTTGAAGATCGCTTTCGATGTATTCGCTTGTGTCGCAAAACCAAGTCTGATTGCTCGCGGCTATTCCCGGCCTTATATAGTGCCGCAGATAGTTCCAGAACCTTCTATTGTAGAACCGTCTAGAATGTTCGAGTACATACCGGCCCCGACTGACTACATGTCGATAGTTCTAGTAAGTTCTAGCTTCGTCATATCTACTCGTCAATAGATGGCGCTGACGGATGGCGTGACTATTAGTTCTACTATTCCATAATAGATGGCGCCAGTTAGTTCTGCCAATCCACAATAGATGTCGCCAGTGGTAACTAATGTCACCGTGTATCAGGCATTAATTGTGGCGCGTAACAGTTATGTACTTCTGAAATTACCTTCACTATATCAACGGATACATTAGTCACATTCAAAACACACCATAGATATTGGATTTATATTGAAAACCACGCAATATTGAACCTAATTTCCTTGTGATTAGATCTTGATAGTTATCAAATCAGTTTACTACTTCCAATATTTATTCTCGGAAAATTATTTAATTTTCATTGACTTTTCCTTATTCAAATGAAATTGAGTTCTTAAGATAAGATAATTTATTTGCGTAAAACATGGTATACATAGGTGTTATTTAAGCATGAGATCATACATGTTTTGCTAAAATAATTCGATCCAGCCTGTTCTATCTTGCTGCCCTCCTCGCGCGACGCCCTAAGTCGAGGTTCGTAGCCCACAGGGGGTGCCCTTAGCGTGTAGGTAGTCGCTTAGTTTTAAGTAGTTTTACGCCCCTGGCGTGAAGGCTTTAAGATCTCTAAAGGCAACCACAGGATAGTCCGGTTAAGTAGTCACGACCTCTCTAGGTCAACTACGAGATGCCAATTATAAAAAAAAAATTGAGAGGTGTCAAGGGACACCCGGATGGAACGAAGTTCAAAGAGAGAGAGAGAGAGAGACAGACAGAGAAACACACGCACGCCGCACGGCTTACAAGTAACTATAGCAAAAAAGTGTCTTTCCAACTTTTGGTCTTAATTTTTTCCGTGTAGCCCCCTTTCGCAGCGCGCGATAAGGAACTTCGTTCCAAAAACGAAGAAAAATGTTATATTCAATCGCTCTCAAGTGCTCCTGTAAGTATATTACCAACAATGTAAGTGTGTCTACCAGGGGCGTAGCTACCGCTGTATCAGCCGTAACAACGATACGGGGCCCCTGAGCTATAGGGGCCCCCGACGTGACGTGTATAAGCAAACATTTTTAAAATAATAATCAGAACCTAAAATTCTAGTTGATAAATGATATTTTCATCCCACCAACTCGGAAAGAGTATTTTTAATCTTCAATATCTGAGTGGAAAAGCCGTTTTTATTCTCTAGAGGATAAAGTAAATTGAATTTAGAACATCGTGTGCACTAAGTTTGTGAATTAAAAAAAACATTAAACCTATTTACTGCTACCTCTATGGTGCCGAATATATCATACAACTTTTTTTTTATTTGTTAAAAACTCAGACTCGGAACCTTCTTGGTGTTCTTTTTTCAATTTGCTTTGTACGCGCTTCTTTATGCGGCATTTTTTCACGTCATTGTTAAACCTTATATTAAAAACAAGAAACTTGAAAACAAGTGAAAAAACTAAAATGAGTGATTCTAGCGACGAGGAAGTTTGCTTGACGCCAACAGAATTGACTGAAACTGTTAATAATGCGCAAATGAGCTTTCTCCCTCAACAATCACGCGAGAAGTATTTAAAACAGTACGATATGTTCAACACGTGGCGACTAGCAAAAGGAGCCAAAACTTTCTCAGAAAACGTTTTGCTGGCATATTTTATAGAATTATCCGAGAACAAGAAAGCAAGCGCTCTATGGAGTACGTATTCGATGCTAAAAGCAACAATAAAGATGAAAAAAGACAAACATATCGATACCTATCCTAAATTAGTGGCATTTTTAAAAAGAGCCTCATCTGGTCATCAACCAAAAAAATCGAAGGTTTTCACAGTATCTGATATTGAAAAGTTTCTTAACGAAGCACCCGATTCCGTATATTTGGCGGCAAAAGTAAGTCAGTTGCACATGTTCAGTATCTACTTAAGTATATTAATCTCAATTAAATAGTATACTTAGTAGATGTTGATAGGCATAATTATGCGTTCATATCAATTTTATTCATTTATCTACTACAATACTCTTTACGTTACAGGTTGTTCTTATTATTGGAATAAACGGAGCATGTCGAACTAATGAACTAACACAACTTAATGTCAAAAACATTGAGAAACATTCAGATGACTTACTATTAATTAATTTACCTAATACAAAGACAAAAAGAGACCGCAACTTCGTCATTCGCAAGGAATACGTAACGATTGTTGAGAAATATCAAGCCTTACGCCCGCCTAACACTCCAATCAATCGATTTTTTCTACAGTATCGCAATGGAAAGTGTGTTAGACAGCCTATGGGTACTAATAAAATTGGCAGTATCCCACGAGAAATAGCAACATTTCTTGAACTTCCAGAACCCCTGTTGTACACGGGTCATTGTTTCCGACGAACTTCAGCCACACTTTTGGCTGATTCCGGAGCTGATCTCCTGTCCCTTAAGCGCCACGGAGGCTGGAAGTCCAATGCAGTTGTAGAGGGATACATAGAAGATTCCATCCAAAATAAGTCTAAAATATGTGAAGGCATCGTAGGAGCCATTACACTGAAAGAGCCTCAATCGGATCCTTGGACTGGCCCTTCTACATCAAAAATAAGCCGTTATGAAACACCTAACCATCTCCCTCTCTCTTCAACATTCACGCCAAGGGAATCCGATGAATCGGTACAACTATTAAGTATGACAGATAGTTTACCGAAAAACAGTACACAAGTGACTAACACCAATATTTCAGTACCAAACAAAAATATTACACTCAATTTAAATAACTGTAGCAACGTTACTTTAAAATTTTCTTAATTATACCTTAGTATTATTTTGTTATAATTTAAAGATTATTCTGTAATACTTACCTGTCATAATGTAGTAATTAATACCTAAACTGAAATAAAAGTGTACCTATCTTGTGATTGTAAACGTTTTTTTTTTTTGCATTTAGTCATTTCCTCGCTCAGGTGGAATGAAAAGTTACGTGTTGCACTCGAGTGCAAAGATTTTTCACCTCGTGCTCTTTTGATTCCCTCGCTAACGCTCAGGATTCTAATTTTGAATCACTCGCTGCGCTCGTGATTCAATTTTAGAATCCTTCGCTTGCTCGGTCATCAAAATTGAACACGCGGTTAAAAAGCAACTTTGCACTCTTGTATAACAAATAACTATTATTTCTGTAAATTGGTTCAAAAATATGTTTAAAAAGGGGGTGAGTACCGAGATGACGACTGATAAAGAAGTATGGAAGAAAACTGTGTCTGCCTCATGGTCTAGTGGTCGCGGTTCGGTTCCCGGGTCGGTCAAGGTGTTATTGGGTCTCGGCTTCCAATCTAACCGGATGCAGCTGAATGGCAGTATTTTACCTCCGGAGCGACTGGCTATCTGACCGCCACAACCCAGTTACTGGGTAATACGAAGTCCCTTGGTAATACTGGATGTCAGACTTTCGGGCTTCTGATGACCCGTAACGACTGTCGAAGATTCATGAATCACAGCCGGGACCAACGGCATAACGTATTTTCTGAGGCACGGAGAAGTCTCGGTATGTTAAGACGGTCACCCATCCACGGACGGACTTACCGCCGCAAGCGTAGCTTAACCTTCAATCGACTCGTGCGTCTGTTATTACTTAGCCACGAGCCCCTCACCTCCTAAGTCAGTATGCTATATTCTTTATTTTGTAAAAACAATACCCTCTGTAGCTTCACAGTTGGATAAAAAGGCCCCCAAAATAATTTGATACAGGGCCCCATTAGGATGAGCTACGCCACTGGTGGCTACATATGTATCTCTAAAACTCTGCAAGCATTTAATTTGTGTCCACCAACCATATACCGTATCTTACCAGTAAGATAAGATATTTATCAACAAACCCCTCGTAATTACATTAAATAAGATTAAAATTGATTGATTTAATTTTTTTTTTTGATAAATGGTCATGATTAAGAATATCCATTGGGGGAAACAGTGTCGCAGGCTTCGGTAAAGTCGACGGCGGTAGGAATTTTTAAAATAACCTAGGATTTATTCCTACAGCGTGTGTGCACTGCCAACATGGGTTTCAAGGAAGTTTTTATATTTGCGTGTGTGGTCGGGGCGGTGTCAGCACAGACGATTTGTAAGTATTGTCAAAATTGCGTATTTTATTGAATTTTCATTGTTCATTCAAAATTCAAAAATTCTTTTTTATTTTTATTAATTATTATCGATAGCGTCAAAATTATAGCGTCATAATTATTGGAAAAAAGCTTTCTGACTTTTGTAGATGTTTTTCTGAAGTTTAACAAATAACCTTTTCGCTAAGTATGTAAAAAGGGTTCGGCAGTGGGGTAATTAACACTAGGCCACAGCTCGCCGCCGCCGGTAATAATACGGCACGGATTGACTGCTGCGCTGCGTGTCGCGGGTTCGATTCCCGCACGGAACAAACATTTGTATGGCAATATCTGTTTGTGTATGTGAGTTTAAATGTCTGTAAACGCACCCACGATACAGGAGAAAATTCCTAGTGTGGGGCAACGTTTATTAAAAAATAAAATATTAATGGATGCAAATCTCGAGCAGTTACAGCTATGTTTGATGAAAATCGGTCCAAGATGGCCGCCGCTACAAAATGACGGATTACATATTTTTTCACAACTCCCTCAATATGGGTATCAAATGAAAGGGCTTGACTAGTAGAATACTATACACTATGACAAATTTCAAATCCATGATGGCCGCCACCACAAAATGGCAAATTACATATTTTTTTTAAAAATTCCCTCAATATGGGTATTAAATGAAAGGGCTTGACTAGTAGAATACTATACACTGTGACAAATTTCAAATCCAAGATGAAACCACCACAAAATGGCAAATTACAAAAAACCTGATTAAATACCAAATTACCTGAATCTTAAAACGCAAGAAAAGAAAAGAAATAATAAGGAGTCCCTACAAAAAGCATGAAATAAAAAATTAAATTAAAAATTTAAGGTTATTTTTTTCTTTTTATATGGTTTCACGTAGTCGGGGGTTTTTGGTTTAGAATAAACCATAAAAAAATTGGGTCTACACAACAAACTATGACATTAATAACTTAATCCTAATACTATCTAATTAAAAAGGGGAAAAAAACAAATTCAAGTCAAACCACTTGTTTCATTATTCACCGACTAGCTGGGGCCATTTTTTGACCCTCCGACTCACAGTAGGTATTTCTCTAAAACAAAAAAAGAGTACTGTTAGGATACTAGCAAAATACGAATATTACAAATTTGAAACAAAATTATTTTGAAAATAGAACATATTATATTATTATAATAATTAAAGAAAAAAAAAAAATTATGAATATAAAATATATAGGTATTCATCATTAATTTTTTTTTTCGTCTATATAAGCTTTATGATAAATATAAAACGTTCAAAAAAAATAACTAAAAGGATCAGCAGTTACTACAAGCTGTTGTTTTGCATCCTCGTCAAATTTCAGGAGGCTGTTATGAAAGACATAAATAATCAAATAAAATTACGATCCCTGGTAAATAATGAATACATACTTGTTTTTTAGTTATTTAAGTTTGACAGTATTTCAGAATACACCACTTTCAAAGAACAGAATCGCGTTAGGGTATCGTATAAGCGGCCGCGTTTTTATGTGTTTAAAAGGTCAGATACAGCCGAGTGCGGTTTCACACGGGCCGCGTTTTAAAATGCGTGTCCCACAAATGCCGATTTCCGAAAATTAGAAAAAAAAAATACCTACTTATTTTATTATTGATTCGTGTCGAGAATCAGTAGCATAGTTACCTCCTTGAATTTGACGAGGATGCAAAACAACACCTTGTATAATTAGAAAAAAATAATGATAAAATAATTAAATCATAACCCAAGCAGCACACAAGCGTTTTCAACATCAATATACCAACCTATTTAGAACTTAGAGTTCTTTTAGAGACGTACAAGAGTGTCATAAAATGCTTTTGTCTTTATAAGATTTATTGAGGAAGCAAGAGAATCATTAATAAATCGGACAACCTACAGTCAAGCGTCAATTCCATCGACGTCCAACGAAGAAGGTTCCGTAGCAAAAACATTAAACAGTGATAATAATGATCATAACAGTTATATCAAATGTGTAGATTTAGTACAACCTTCGGAACCTGATAATGAAGTTTTTTCATTATGTGCGAAAATTAGTGTGATTTAAATAAAAAGGCAACAGGCACATGTAACGTGTATGAGTTTTTAATAACAAGTAAAAGTGACACATGAATGATGTGCGTACGAGCACATAACAAAAACATAATACATAGTTTAAGTAGGACGGAACACTTAGAGCTATGATCAATGTCGTAGGCGCTCCAACATTCCCCCGAGCGTTGAAAGTCGAGCTTTCAACCAGACTTCGATTCTGGTAATGGGCATATCCTGTTGAAGGCCCTCCGGATGACTCCAGTAGAGGTCTTTATATCTGCTACTCGGACAATTCCATCAGTACCTGGATGTATGGCGATGACTCTTCCTAGTCTCCACTTCAGAGGTGGCAGATTCTCCTCTTTCATGACTAGGAAGGCTACAAAAGCAACAATAGAATTTTTTGTCTCCGGGACAACCACAGCCACGAGATTACGTGTTTCTCTTAAATACTAACAAGCTCGTATAAACAAAATTTAATAACAAATAACATTTACATAAACGTTGTGACTTAAGGACAATGGACAATCAAATTAACATGATTATTAAGTGTTTCTCTATGAAAGGTTTAAAAAGTAAATTAACCACTTGAAAAGATCACCCTATAAAAGTTCATTATTGTAAAACTAACAAAGAGATTCCTCCTCCTCTTCTTCAATAATTTCTTTTTCGCCTGTAGCGTTTTTGTCGATTTTACCTTTTTCATCTGTATCCATTTTATTTTGATTCCTCTCGATTTTCCTGATCTGATGCATTTTCAGCTATATTTTTTTTTAAGCGCATCTTTTTTGGTTCTCATCCTTTTAGTTGCTCTTTCATTCTTACTGAGTTTCCTCTTCACAGAATTTTTCAAGACGTTTCTATGATTTTAAACGGCATATTTTCCTGAAAATAAAGTAAAACAGATATAATATACACAACACACTAATAATACTTTGCAATAAGTTTACTTAGGTATAATAATGTTCATACAAAACAATGTATTTTATATGAACGAGTTACAAACTCTACTTTTCACTTCGATTGCGAGTAAATCAAACAGTGATATAGCAAGTTAACATATATTTTAGTTAAAATTAACAATTTTTGGAACAATTTTTCAACTTTTTTACCTGAGTAAATAAACATTAGGCTTGTGTGTAGGAGAACTATACTGCCAAATCACAAGTGCGTTTTAATAAAATATTATTGATAAAGTGAGGAACGGATCAAAGCAATTTTGAGCTCAGGGTTTTTCATTTCTTTAAGTAACTCTAAAGAGCATTATAAGTTATGCATAGAGAACTAATATACAGCCTAAGTAATAAACATATTCTATTATAAAGCTGATTAAAAGCCAATAGCTGTACAATGTAATCCATAACTTACTTAGTACAGCTATTCAGACTATAATACTCTCCAAATATCGTGTAGGCTGCTTAGCTAATTGTCGCCATTTTCGAATGTTTAATAACAAAATTTAAAGTATAATTAAAGGATTTTTTTACAAAACCTTAAGCCGCATCATGATAATCAGCTTTTTTTTTTTTTTTTTTGAGGATGGGAAATCATCAAATGACTCCTCCCGCTCTGGGTGGAGCAGGAGGGAGTGTCAGACTCTTACTGACTAAAACCCACCCGTGTTCCTTCCTTAGCCCTTTATGTTCCAGGGCAGCGGTAACCCTTTCGGACAATCCCGCTACCCTGGCAGGCTTCGGCCCTATGGGGCCCCGTCACTCATGCTGACATCTCTTTGAGGCGCGCGTGGAACACAACACGCCGTCCGGCACGGGCCTGGTCCTGATCGGACGGTGAGTTACCCATTACTCACCGCCCGCAGGCCCGCGCCTACGGTGGCCGGGAGTCGTCACGCGGCTCCCGACGCCCGGAGCGTCTCCCGCGGCGGCTGAGGCGTGAGGTGCGCAAGGCGCGTTCTCTCGCCCACCCCGCCACCTCCTTCGCTAGCATGACTGCTTCGCAGAAGGAGGTGACTGCCTCCCACTCCCTTTCGCCCCGGACCATGGCTTGAACCAGGGCCGGACGCGAGAGGTCGCCGCCGCTGCCGATCGCCTCTACGAGGACACGGCGGTGCTCTGCCCAAGCAGGGCAGACCTCCACCGTGTGTTCCACCGTGTCCTCTGGGCGATCCTGACAGTGGTGACACCCGGGCGTCTCCTCCCGCCTGATTATGTGCAGGAACCTCCCGAAACATCCGTGTCCGGAGAGGACCTGCGTCAGGCGGTAGGTGAGAACGCCGTGACGTCTCTCTAGCCACTCCTCAAAGAGGGGTCTTACCGCCGCTATCGTGGCGTGCCCTGCGCTGGGTTGCGATAGTCGCTCCTTCCATGCCGCCATGAGATCGCGCCGGAGGTTCGTCCGCTCCGCCGCGGTTTGCCGCGGATGCGGAGTTTCCCCCCGGCGTAGTGCCTCCGCGCGCCAATCATACAGGCGCGCGAGCACTATCGCCTCCAGATCCCATGGCGGCAGTCCGGCAAGGAGGCTTGCTGCCTCGCCCGAGATCGTGCGGTAGCCCCGGATTAGCCTTATGGCTACCACCTTTTGGGGCGCGTTCAGGTAGTGTGCGGCTCGCAGCCGCAGTGAACGCGCCCATACCGGGGCCCCATATAGGGCCATGGAACGCACGACCCCCGCGTAAAGCCTCCGGCAGGAGGCGTTTGGCCCCCTCAGGTTGGGCAAGAGCCGCTTTAGGGCGGCCCCGGCCCGTTCCAGTTTGGGGGCCAAACGTCGGAAGTGCTCGACGAAGTTCCATCGGCTGTCGAGGACGAGACCCAGGTACCTCATCGTGGTCTCGACGCCGATGTGAACCCCTCCTACCACTAGTTGGGATCCTGGAGGTGGCCCGTACCGAGGCCCATGAAAGGACATGGCCTCGGACTTGTGCAATGCCACCTCGAGACCCAACCGCCGGATCCTTTCCACGACTATCGCAACCCCGCGTGTCATCGCGTCGGCCGCCGCCTGATGCGACCTCCCCTGCGCCAGGACCAGCGTGTCGTCAGCGTAGCAAACTACGCTGACGCCTTCAGGGAGGTCGGCCCGCAGCACCCGTCGTAACCGATGTCCCACAGGAGCGGCCCCAGAACCGATCCCTGTGGGACACCGCACGACATCTCTCGCCGGTTCCAGTTCCCGTCGCGACCGGGGTAGATGACGGCTCTGTCCGTCAGATACGCCCCGACTACTCGACGGAGGTAGGTCGGCACCCGGTGATACCGGAGTGCCTCCCCAATGCAGCTCCAGGGCAGGGTGTTGAACGCGTTGGCGATGTCGAGTGACACCGCCACGACCACCCCACCCCGGGACACTGCGTCCCCCGTCGTGAGGGGTTATTCTAACCTTAAAAACAAACATTTACTTACCGTATTTAGTATTTTTCTTTATGTCAGCTCGATTATTTTGCTGGCGCGTGAATATTTTGAAGGAAAACATACACAGGTTCACAATAAATTTAATTTGCACTTTCAATTCACCAAATAACAACATCAGATATACAAGTCTACGGTTATCTTTTACTTCTAGTAATAAATATTAAATAATAGTGTCGCCATTTCTACTACACGCATAATGTCATCGAAAATAGTTTTGTTTTATTTTTATTCTTTTGTAATCCTCTTCAAAAACCTATTTAGAACACTTTTCGTTACAAAAGAATTGTAAGATAATATCTGTAGTATAATGGTTTCTTTGTACACCGAATAACAGCTTTAATACAGCTATTGTACAGCTTCTCTTTTGCTTGTACAGCTACTATACAGCTCTACTAACGACAAAAGCTGTATAATATGGGCCCTTTTTTACTTACAGGGGCTGTTTAAACGCTTAAACAGCCTATATACAGCCTGAATATGCAGCTTCTAGTATAAAAACCAACTTAAATACAGCTTGCAATGCTACTTGGGAATACTCACACTCAGTCCGGTTTCATCAAATATCTATGATATAATATTAAGTCCATATTTACGCACATCATGATACGGAACTATATTCAATAGCGTGATTATTCGAGTAGATAATTACAAAAACATTTTAAAAAATTATCACCGCGCGTGAGATTCGAACCCACCACGGCTCGCTACGCATGAACGTGCTTACCGACGTATGATAATCGCTAGGCTATCATGCCAAATAACCTAATGATTAAATTTATGAACTACAATCAGTTGCAAACGAATGTGAGAGTGTGTGTCTATGGTATAGAAATATTACTCACTAGAAGTAGGTCGTTTGTTAAACAGAAGTGTCAATCTATTGCTTCGTGACACTGCCACTCCACTTTTGACCCTTACTGTAGCTAAAATACTGATATTCAGCTGCATCCGGTTAGACTGGAAGCCGACCCAAACATAGTTGGGATAAGGCAGGCAGATGGTGATGATTCTTCGATCACCTTCCAAAGACTTTAATAGCCTTATTGTAACAGCATTTTGTTTTGTTTCCAGTCCGAGTCTGCGTCAACTCTCAACTGCCGAATTCTCTGTGCCAAAGACTAAGCATAGATGACAGTCAAGTCACATGCTCTCCTGTAGAGTCCAGGTAAATATCCTAGCAAAGGAAGAAGCGTTTGAGGTCCTGCGTCATCAGCTTATAATGTTCCTACTGCTGGGACACAGGCCTCCTCTTGGTGAGAGGGAGTGGACCATAATCCACCACTACTAAAGTTGGCAGATGTCACAGCATCGCATTTCTTCGAATTTTTGGTTCTAGGACATGCCGGTTTCCTCACGATGTTTTCCTTCACCGTTTTGAGAGCAGTGATGATGAAATAATTTACACAAAGTAAAGCGCCCGTCTGGCTTCGAACCTACGACCTACAACTCGTAAGCGCCTATCGCGTCTATAGCGTCCTGGGACCTGGGTTCAATTCCCGGGTCGGGCGAAGTGTTATTGGATTTTTCCATCTGGAATGTCTCAGTAGCCGCAGGAGTGTGTATTTGTGGATTTTTTTTCATGGCAATTATCTATGCGATGTTGCCTACTTTCTGAATGCACCCTGCTGAATACCAAATATATTGTTACGAGCTTCGGGTTCGTGACAATAAAAACTGCCGATATAATTTACCAAACATTACGCTTTAATCGAACAACACTAATAACAACTCAAACACACTAATTATAAAACACAATTGCACTTAAATCGCACTTGAAGATCGCTTTCGATATATTCGCTTGTATCGCTCATCCACCTCTCACTCGGTCGTGGCTAATCCCGGCCTTATATAGTGCCGCAGATAGTTCTAGAACCTTCTATTGTAGAAACATCTAGAAGGTTCGAGTACATACTTACCAGATGTCGATAGTTCTAGAAAGTTCTAGCATCGAAATTTCCGGAAGGATCTTGGCTCTATTAGTTCTGCTACTCGATACTAGATGGCGCTAGTGGTAACTAATAAGTATTACAATGTACCGGGCATTAATTAATGGCGCGCAACAATATGCACCCTCCAACTTATTTCCTTATAACCAGCGCTAGGGCTCTGTCTCGTATAGGGTCTTACCATTATACTGAGCGATGACCGTTTAGCGTGGATGTGACGCATATTTACTCCGAACTGTGTTCTTTTTATGCGTCATGTTTGCCGCAAATAAATGTATTTTCTTTCTTTTCTTTTTTTATCTGCAACACACTTAGTCTTTACTCTTTTCACATCCAGGGTGGACTGCGCCCTCAGACTAGCTACCGGGCAGGCAGACATCGGCTACTTCTCCGAGGAAGAAACCCTGCTGTTGACGCAGCAGCAGCCCAATGAGAACATGGTCGTTGCAACTGTCAGAGATGTCAGCAAACTCGGTGAGTAGATACCCCTATTTTGTGCACAATGGAACCCATAAGTCCCAAAACACAAATCACGTACGTCACCCAAAAACAGCCAGGGTTAAGTGGGACTGGGTCGGAGACGTTTGCCGTATGTCGAACGAGTCATGGACCAAATCTACCACCATTTGGGTCCCAGAAAACGTCCAGCGACATCGAGGCAGACCCAGGAGATTATGGCGGGACGGGCTTGACGCCTACTCAAACACAAACTCAAATCATTTATTTCAATTAAACCATTTCAGGCACTTTTGAACTGTCAAAACCAAATAGTCGGTCAGTTAGATAGTTGAAGCTAGCTGCCCATTCCAAAACGTAGATCTCTGTGGAAAAGAACGGGCAAGAAAGTCCACGGACACTCTTCTAAATTAAGATATTATTACAAAATCCTGGGTACATTATCCTTATTGCTTCAGACAGACAGGTTTGGTCCACACTAGCTCAAGACAGAGTGTAGTGGAGAGGAGAACAGGAGGCCTATGCCCCTGCAGAGGGAAACAGGCTAAAAATCCTACTAATATTATAAACGCGAAAGTTTGTATTTTTGTTACTCTTTCACGCCAAAACTACTGAACGGATTTGGCACACAGATAGTTTATAACCAGGATTAACACATAGGTTACTTTTGGAACGAAGTTCCTTATCGCGCGTTGCGAAAGGGGGCTAGACGGAAAAAATTAAGACCAAAAGTTGTAACGATACTTTTTGCTATAGTTGTAAGCCGTGCGGCGTGCGCGTGTTTCTCTGTCTGTCTATAGAAAGGAACTTCGTTCCATCCGGGTGTCCCTTGACACCTCTCAAGTTTTTTTATCCCGATATTCTCACGAGATCGAAACTTATGCGGGTGAAACCGCGGGGCGCAGCTAGTAAATAAGGAAACCAACCGGCAACCCACTTGGGGTCTATGATTTAAGTAATTAGAAAGTGACCAAAAATTTGCTCTCTCCGTGACGGACTCTGCTTCTTCGTCATGTCGATGTGACGACAGTTTATTTTTTGTTGGCCTAAAACTTCACCACTTCTACGATGTCAACGGTGACAGAGCAGGTCACTTTGCCTGCATTTTAACGGCCCATTGAGCTTTTGAATTGAGCAGTTTAACTTGCGATCGACCCGTGCATAATAAAAAAAAAATAATAATAATTATTTATAAGCAGTTTGTACATAGCATATAGAATCGTCTTATAGACTAAAATGTTATAAATTAGAACCAGTACAACAATAACAGGGGTCATAGGACTCCCTTTTCCTAAACTAGGCAGAGAAACCTGTCTGTATCTTAGGAAAGAGTATCCATTTACAATTGGTCTTTGTAGCGGTTACAAAATAATTGGTTACAAAATAATCAGCCAATAACGTTCCCACTGCTGGGACGCAGTCTTGATCTCTGAGAAAGGGAGTAGGTGCCAGGGCGGGTTGAGGAAGTCGCATGTCTTCGAATTTTTGGTTATAGAACGTGCCGTTTACCTCACGATGTTTTTGGAACGAAGTTCCTTATCGCGCGTTGCGAAAGGGGGCTAGACGGAAAAAATTGAGACCAAAAGTTGGAACGACACTTTTTGCTATAGTTGTAAGCTGTGTGGCGTGCGCGTGTTTCTCTGTGTCTCTCTCTCTCTCTCTCTCTCTCTGTTATAGAAAGCAAGCCAGTTATTTTCGTTTCGTCTTTCTATTTCGCATTGAACAGTGTGGTGTCGCGACGATTATTTTTGTTGAGTGTATACAGGTTTTTTGTACATAATAAAATAATAATAATAACAACTTCGTTCCATCCGGGTGTCCCTTGACACCTCTCAAGTTTTCTTCACAGTTTTGAAAACGATGGCTTAAGCAAAAATAACGCTATTCATTTTCTTTTGTCTCCAGACCCTTATGCCTTCGAAGCTGTCGCAGTGGTGCCCTCGAACCACACCAATGGCCTTGAAGGTCTTCGCGGAGGAGTATACTGCCACCCTGGACTCGAAGACGCAGAAGTGAGATGGTCTCCAAGAGTGCTGAAGAACTTGGAGGAATTGGTAAGTTTTCGAATATGATTTTTTTTAAATGCCATCAATTTGTGTTTATAGTTATGGTAATTTTTTTAAATTCACGAATCTAATTATTATTTCACACGCAGGCCGCCCGCACCGACCGTTGCCCCAATGCGGACACAAATGGCAAAACTGCTGAGGAGCTGGAGGTGGAAACCCTGAAAGATTTCTTCTCAGCAGCCTGCAGACCTGGCGTATGGAGCAACAATGCTACCGTGGATGCTGCACTCAGTAAGTTGAGAATATTATATCACAAGACACGTCATGACAGCAGGAGCAGAAAAAAACAAATAAAAGAAGTGATTTAGAGCGACAGACGGGAACATCTGACGCTCGAACGTGTCGCTTGACGCAAGTCGCATCGCTCGAGGCCATGAACGCCCAGGCCTTTTTTTTTTTGAGGATGGGAAATCATCAAATGACCCCTCCCGCTCTGGGTGGAGCGTAGTCTTACTGACTAAAACCCACCCGTGTTCCTTCCTTAGCCCTTTATGTTCCAGGGCAGCGGTAACCCTTTCGGACTATCCCGCTACCCTGGCAGGCTTCGGCCCTATCGGGCCCCGTCATCGTGCTGACATCTCTTTGAGGAACGCCCAGGCCTTAGGCGGGTTTCCACCAAAGCGAAGATGGGGGGTGATGCGCGAAGCGGAGAGGAGAGGAGGTTCTTAAAAGCTAGGGTGTATCCATCGAAGCTGTGCGGAGATGCGGGTGCAGTGGGCGCGTTTTACGACGCGGGAGAGCTTTGCAGCTCCCCACACGCCGCTCATTCTTCACGTCTCCGCTGCCCACCTTCGCCAGCTTGCGAGGCACATCTCACATAATATGTCATGCTCACTGAAATGTCTCACTGGTGGTGGCACGTGTGTTGGATCATTCGTTTCCCTACGAAATGGTTGAGCTGGGTGGTGCTCCACGCGTCATGTTCGTGAACGGACGCCGTCGGTTGAGACTGGTCATCTCTTAACTGCCAGGGCTTATTTTTAATTTTATATTTTAAATTGTTTCTTTTTTACATTGTTCTCACATGTAGAAGCAATAAGAATAACGTACCCAGGATTTCGTAATAAACTCCACGGACACTCTTTTAAATCAAGATATGATTTAAAAGAGTGTCCGTGGAGTTTTTTGCCCGTTCTTCTCCACAGAGATCTACGTTTTGGAATGGGCAACTAGCTTCAACTTTCTGACTTCGTTTCTGACCGACTATTTAATTTTGACAATTCAAAAGTGCCTGTAAATGGTTTAATTGAAATAAATGATTTGAGCTCACGTCTCGGTTTTCTTCGCGCTAAGCAAATACATATAATATATCTCCTCCTCCATGTCCCTCGGCCTGGGTTCGATTCCCGCGTTGAATTTCTCAGTAACAACCTGAAGTCAGATTTGTGCCTGCCTGGTCCATAGCAATAGGCTCGTCCCCTATTACACGGGACCCTTACTGGCAAGATGTGAGTCTATCCCAACTAAAACTATTAAAAAACTAAAATATGGCGTCGAAAAATTCCTTCTCATCACTGTCAACTGGTACCCAAGAGACTGGCGGCTTGCTAAGTTGTATACCTCTGGCCAAGGTAAAAGCCAGCTTTTGGGTCACTGGAAGTGTCACCCAGCCAATTGTAGATTTCGTTGAACAAACCATGAGCACTCGGACCCCAGGGCCCGAAGGTTTAAACCCCAAACGGCTTGAAAATATAATTACTGATAAGGTTATTACTAACTGTGTGTACTCCCCGTCACTTGTCCCAAAAGGTTCATTAGAAACCCAGCATCTTTCTGGCATTTAATGCTAAAAAACTTCTCCACAAAAATTTACTTTATTTTTCACTTTTTAGTTGTACCTACCCCACACAAATTCGTATATACTTACAAGATTAGAGGTACCCCAATAACTACTTTGACAGAAATGAGGGTGTACCGTGGTATACTGAACACATCTGCGTACCCCTTTAGAGGGTACAGGCGTGACGTTATGTTGTGTGATTGCGTAAACAGTACATACATAAGCAATAGAAAGAAAAGAAAGAAAGAAAAAGCATTTATTTGTGGCAAACATGACGCATAAAAAAAAGGACATAAACACAAAAAAAATAACAAGTTGGGGGTAAACATGCGTCACATTCACGCAAAACGGCCATCAATTGCCGTTGATTAGATGGCATTTATTGAAGAGTTCCGTTGTCTGTCTCCGAAACTCATCATCAGGTCTTATCGAAATTTCAATGGGACCATTTGGAAGTATACCATTTTCAACAAAAAAAAAAAAAATGAAAATCGGTTGGCAAGCGACGGAGTTATGCGCGAACAGACATAAAAAAAAAAATACAAACATCCGAATTGAGACCTCCTCCGTTTTTAGAAGTCGGTTAAAAATGAACCTTTTTGGCGCAGCAGTGAGGCACACACTATTGTTGTTTGAAACATTATTTTTATTATGTCAATTTTGTATTTTGTGTTTCACGAGCTGTGTCCAAATAAACTTAGAATAAAGTTTATTTGGACACAGTTTCTTTCAACCCTTCGGGGGAAAGTGTTATACTATTATCTCCCTTCCAGAATCCCGTTTTCCCTCTCTGTGTGAACGCTGTGGGCCAGACTCCGGCTGTTCTCGCTACACCATCAACATGGGGCCTTCTGTCGCTGGAGTGAGGAATGAGAACCCTCATATTCAGGCTCTGGAGTGTTTGAGGACCAATGTGGATGCTAGTGCTGCTGTGGCGTACGTCGCTTGGCAGCACGTTCGGGAGTTCTTCACTGTGAGTATTGATTCTATATCTAGCTACTTAAGTCATCATCATTATGGATAAGTTCTTGTGGCTAAGTAATGACAGATCGATCGATCAGGTTATGCTACGCTTGCCGCGTTTGGTCCGTGGATGGGTGACCATCTTTACATACCAAGACCCCTCCGTGCCTCGGAAAGCACGTTAAGCTGTTGGTCCTGGCTGTCATTCGTGGATCTTTGACAGTCGTTACGGATCTTCAGAAGCCTGAAAGTCTGACAACCAGTCTTACCAATAGGTTTCGTATTACCCAGTAACTGGGTTGTGGAGATCAGATAGGCAGTCGCTCCATATAAAATACTGGTACTCAGCTACATCCGGTTAGACTGGAAGCCAACCCCAACATAGTTGGGACCAACGGCTTAAAGGGCTTTCCGAGGCAAGGAAGGGTCTCGATATGCAATGGATGGTCACCCATCCATGAACCGACCGCGGCGAGCGTAGCTTAACCTTGGGTCGGCCCAACTCACAAGCCCCTCATTTCACTCCAAATATTCTAAAACATCTATCTATTTCAGATCCGCAACCCACAAGACGCTTCTAACTTCTCAGTGATGTGCCCCGACGGAACTCTTGTCTCTCTGACGACTGAAGTCCTGACCAATGTTATCTCGCCCTGTACCTTCGTCAGACAGCCTTGGGGAGCTATTGTCACTTCCAGGCAAGCTTAAAGCTAGTTACTATACACTCACTTACTGCTTAGGGCCGGTTGCTTCAAACTCAAACTCAAATCATTTATTTCAATTAAACCTTGTCAGGCACTTTTGAATTGTCAAAATTAAATAGCCGGTCAGTTAGTCAGAAAGTTGAAGCTAGTTGCCCATTCCAAAACGTAGATCTCTTTGGAGAAGAACGGGCAAGAAACTCCAAGGACACTCTTTTAAATCAAGATATTATTACAAAATCCTGGGTACATTTTGACAATTCAAAAGTGCCTGCAAGGGTTTAATTGAAATAAATGATTTGAGTTTGAGTTTGAGTTTGAAAATAAAATTTATCCTTAGTGGCAATGCAGCAACCATCCTCACTCAGCTACGCACCTGGTGGCCAGCTGGTTCGAACCCTGGAGGCAACACCTGGCAATCGACCCTGTTCACGGTTCTAGCTGGTGGTGACAGCGCCAGGGTTGTTTACCAGGATGCTCCCACCTCCTTGCTGAACTATACCTCACCTAGTAAGTATAAAAACTGGTAATAAGATCAATAGTCGCGGATAGTGTGTTTGATTTCTATCGGAAGCCATATTGGTTTTTAGAAATATTTAATACAATTTAAGTAATCTTGCAACCTTTTATGAATGAGTCTTTCATATATATATGAAACTGCCTTTTTTAATTTATTATTATATATATATAATAATAAATTACAGAAGCAGTCTCCCCAAAACGCCCCTTCACCACTTCCTAGTGCTATCGCTGGGAAGAAGAAGTGGCGCAACAAACTCCCCAGCAGCACAGCTGTCTGTTCAATTAGAAAATACTTGATTGTATACAATACTAGGTATGTAAAGTAATTAGCATTACAAGACACAGAACATTTAATTAAATTATTTGCCATATGTCAGCTAGCCACGCCAATATACCAACAAATACAATAAAAACTAAGCGTATTCAAGCAAAAAATACTTTCTTCTTCTTTTTTAATGTATACTTTCACCAAAACTGTATACTTTTCTAACTTCAATCTCTTACCACAGTTCGTACAATCAGTCCCGCGGCTTCAACGACCTCCTGTCTCCCGGCCCGTCGCTGGTGCACCATCTCTGAAGCGGAACAAACCAAGTGCAACTGGGTCAGGGCGGCCGCCCACACCCTGGGCCTCCAGCCCACGATCGCTTGCCAGCAACGCAACACTGTGCTGGACTGTCTTTCTGACACCAGGGATGACCAGACTGACTTCATCTCCATTCCGTCAAACTATGGTTATCTGGCTAGGCAGTAAGTATATTTTTGTAGTGAAAACTGTTTTAGGCGCATCGTGAGGAGACCGGCATGTCCTTGATCCAAGAAATCCGAAGACATCTAACATCTCACGTACACTGGGCCCGCGTGGTGGAATATACGGCCCAATTCCTCTCATCGAGAGGAGGCCTGTGTGCCAGTGGGTCCAGTACAGGCACCAGACAGGCACTTTGTGTATTTCATTTCATCAGCACAGCTAGCGTTGCCAGGCGTCCGGATAAAGCCGGACATAGGTAGGCTTTTTGATTGCGTGTCCAGCCAAAATAAACGGTATCTGGCTCGTCCGGCTTTTGTTAGGCTTTTTACATTTCGCAAACGAGCGAGCGCCGATGACTGATTATGACAATAATCAAAAAAGCTTGATTTTACATACAATTTTTTGTCGTACCTATTAATACTGACACACAAAATCCTCAATAATGTAGGGTGTCCGGCCTTTCTACCCAAATGTCCGGCCAAACTGGCTGGTCTGTCCGGCTATTAGGTTTGGCGACCTGGCAACCCTAAGCACAGCTCTCAAAACGGTGAAGAATAACATCGCAAGGAAACTGACATGACGTCTCACAACCAAAAATTCGAAGACATGTGATATCCACCAACCCGCATTAAGCCCGCGTGGTATGACCCACTCCCTCTCACAGAGAGGAGGCCTGTGTCCCAGCAGTGGGAACATTATTGACTGATTATCATGTGAAAACTGCTCCCGACCAGCATTGACAACTAGCGTTTGTCGACGCTGACAAGCGCTGGTATATCAACGCTGGTTACCTGATTACACCCTGACAGTCTCTTCCTAAAGTACACGAGCGTAGCTTAGCCTTAGGGCTATGGAGTCATGAGGCAGTATAGAGGTATGAGGAACTGGGTGTAAAGTTCACTCATTCTCCAGAGAAAACGGAGGATCCTCCGATCAGACGGGTGTTGTCGCTGGTGGGCAACTGCCCAATGATTAAAGTCGGGCTGTTGTATACAAGTCGCGCGGTAAACTCTGCTTGCGCGATGCCGGATTTTGCGTGACGTCAGTATGATGCGTAGTTCCCATGTAGATGCCGCTACGGGGCTGATGTGGAAATGCGTTTATTCCCCTCTCTCTTCCTCAGACACTTCAAACTATCTCCAGTGAAACTCGTTCAGAACATGCGAACTCACGTGTCCAGAATAGCTGCGTTCGTCAAGGAGTCTTCAGTCGTTACTGCCAACATCACTCGTTTTGAAAACCTGAGGGATAAGGTCGCATGCTTCCCCGAATATGGCGGTCTTGGTAAGCTAAATATTTTTAAAGTTTCTATATATTTTTTTTATATGTATCAGCACGCATAACTTTTGATAATTCTTTTTTTATTGGAAAGGGTATACCCCAAAGTTGGTCCCATATAAATTTGGAAAATCCAACCCTAAGGGTGGGAAAATAGGAGTGATTTATGGTTCACTCACAGATTTGAATGCTGAGTTGTGTATTATTTTATTACTCTACTCAGTGCCACATATGCCTGCCCTTTGGCAAACAATTAGCAGATTATAGCCACAAAAAAGTAAATAATTTTGAGTCGGCGCCGTTTAAATTTATGGCAATTTAGTGATCTTTGTTTATTGATTGTTTGGCGCCGACTCAAAATTACATACTTGGGTATACTTACATTAGTTTAAGAACTTAGTTATTAAGGTTAAATAAAAAAGGTTTATTATTTTTTGCTTTTCAGTTTTTTTCGGCGGTTCAATTTTTTGTTAAAAAGTTTTTATTTTATAGTTTTTTGTGGCTATACCTAATCTACTAATTGTTTGCCAAAGGGCAGGAGGCATATGTGGCACTGAATAGAGTAAAATAATACATCACTCAGCATTAAAATCTGTGAGTGAACAATAAATCACCCCTATTTTCCCACCCTTAGAGTTGGATTTTCTTTTTAAATTTATATGGGACCAACTTTGGGGTAAACCCTTTCCAATAAAAAAAGAATTATCAAAATCGGACTACTCTGTAAAAAGTTATGCTTGGTCATACAAAAAAAAAAGTACGTGTCGAATTGAGAACCTCCTCCGTTTTTTTTTCGTCGGTTGAAAAACTACTGAACGAATTTGGATGAAATTTGGCACACAGATGGTTTATAACCAGGATTAACATATAGGATGCTTTTTATCCCGATATTCCCAAGGTATCGAAACTTATGCGGGTGAAAACGCGGGACACAGCTAGTAATAATCTAATTCTTCAAATTCATTTAGTTTTTCTAGTCATCATCATCAGCCTACAGCAGTCCACTGCTGGACATAGGCCTCTACTATTGCACGTCATTCAGCTCGATTTTCGTCAACTCTCATCCAGCTGCTACCAGCCATCCTGCGAAGATCGTAGCTCCACCTAGCCTGAGGGCGTCCTACCTTACGTCTGCCGATTCGCGAGAGAGAATGTCATTGGGGGCTGAGTCCCAGCAGTGGGCACCTTATTGGCTGATTATGCTTTCCTAACAAACATCCTTTTCCACAGCCTACGTTTCCTTCATCCACGCTGGTCAGGCACTCGGAATTCTGTCCTCATCGGAGTGCGATTACGCTCGCACTGTCGGCGAGTTCTTCGGAGGCGCCTGCGCTCCCGGCGCCATTGCTGCTTCCAATGCGCTTTCTGAGTCTGTGAGTATTAAAAAAAGAAAAGATAAACTTTTAAGTGGAAGATACGGTACGCTCTAACATCGCAATCACTAAACTTGGGCTCGGTGCAGCGAAACTCACACATCTGTGATCACTGTTGCATACTTACAGTCACAGAACAGATAAAAGAGGTTAGAAGGGCCTTGTGGGCGGGGCAGGCGCGCCGCAATGTTGATCAGACGCTCATAGTCAACAGAAATTTGAATCACCGCTCAACAATCGCGCTCTTGTTGTGACTGTTTATCTGTTCTGTGCTTACAGTTACCTATAGATAAGGACGGAGATAGGACCCCACATAGTCGTGCGAACGCAACTGCGTTGGCCGCCGAATGTGCACAACAGGGGGGAGACAGTTAGAACATGCTTAAGATGGATGCTCCAAGCCCGCGAAATTCTAATTTTCTTACGTTTTTTGTAATTTGCTGGTCAGTACTAAGTTGTACGTTGATTAAAAAATGATTCGCGGTCGTAACTAATATGTATTTACAGAATTCTAATCATTAAAGTCATCAACACAACTCTCTAAGATCAAGTAATCCTACTGAATGACTATTTCATGAAATCTTGACATTTTAGGATTATGCTAACTGAACAAGTTGTATTACTGAATCTAATGATTATAATTCTGTAAATACATATTTGTTACGACCGCGAATCATATTTTAATCAACGTACAACTTAGTACTGACCAGCAAATTGCAAAAAACGCAAGAAAATTTGAATTTAGCGGGCTACCTTGAAGCATCCACCTTAAGTTTAGTAAATGAAGAGTCGCCATATACTTTTCCTAACGGAGAAGCTATTACTTTAATAATTATCGATAGATGTCTCTGTGATACCAACTTAAATTCAAATAAGAAAAGCAAATACAAGAGTTCTCTACAATTTAAAACAATAATTATAACATTTTACATCAAGATTATCACATTATTATATGTATTTCATTTCTGACCGGCATCATCAATTATTGCAACCGTGTCACGGAAATCCTTATTGTGTGACATATTCGTAACTAATTAAGATTTAGTGTTAGTTTATAAAACTCCTCACAGAGGATTTGGGGTGAAAACGTTAATAGGTAAGAAAAAAAATTAAACCGCTCGGACGGATTTACTCGAAACTCGGTACTAATACAATAAAACAAAAAGTATGTGTTTTAAGGGTTTCTCAAAAATCATCTCTTACCGCAGTTGAAAAAGGTAATAATGTTTTACTACTTGCTTCTATTTACTAAAAGATTATGTGTATCCATTTTCGAGTCAATAGAAGCAGCTCGAAAATGGGAATAAATAATCTCGACGGTCCCTACGTATAATCCACTAAGTGGTAGATACGTGTTTTTATGTTCCGTGACATTCAGACAAACCTAAACTATCGTCCAGTTTAATAAAAAAATAATAAAATTGGCAAATTGACCTTTAAATATACACACGACATTTCCCATAACTACGAAATTGACTTAAACTTCCGACGTACTTAGAACAACAATACTGGTAATCCAGTCGTTTTACGTGGGACAATCCAATGCAATCCCGCGCGCCCTCCCCCTCAACTGCCACTTGCGAGACATAAGCGTTAATCCATAAAAATAAAATGTAATGCAAATAATTTGTATTTCTTGTGATGAACTGTTGTGTTGAGTGAGTCAAACACTTTCTACTTTTTATAACAGTTTTTGTACCATGATCCCCACGTAAACCTTCCTAAATGGCAATTGTGACTTTGGACCTCCGGCGTAAAACTCAATAAGTACCACTTACATTAATTACCACAGGGATGAATCCGCTGTATAAGTAAGTAAGTGACAAATAATATGCTCGAAAGGCCTTATAGAAGTTGTAGCTATTTTTTTTATAAAAAATATCAAATATGAAACCTGTACCTATCCCGAATTTCATAACTTTCTGTTAAGTACAACATGAACTACATGTGTTTAAAACTTTAAAGTACTCAAAGTTTGTCATTTGTAGTTAAGGGATTGTACGTAGGGACCGTCGATCTATAAGTCAAGGAATGCAAACGTACCAAGAGCTTTTTTAAAAACAAAGCCTGTCGTGGTTAAAGGGGACGACGACCTTTGATCAACTTTAAAATTAGCCTGAATCAAATAAATAAATGATAAAGATCGTAAACATACATCAAAAATCACTACGACCGAATGACGTAGTGTCCCCAAAGTAGCCAGGGAGCATTTTACTGCAAAAAGTTTCTGAGCCGAGTACTAGGGCCGCATGAGTAACAGGAATTGTTATTGCCGAATTGAAAATCACTTTGCTCACCTAACCCTGATTACGTCGTTAGACACACAATGAAGCATCATAGTGTGTGTAAACCACAGAAATCTTAATAATAAGGCAATTGCCTTATTATTAAGATTTTTGAGATTATTAATTAGATTATTGAGATTTGCCTTATTATTGAGAGTTTCATTTAACAAGTCCTGGACCCTGATAAATACAACTTCTAATTCAAACTTCTAACGAGATAACGCGGCCCCGTAATATGATATTAAATGGATTGAAATTAATGATTTTCCGGAGTTGCGGGAATATCCGGGGTTGCGTGAATGTTCTAACGAGGTAGCGCGGCCCCGGAATGCAAGGGCAACAGAAAGAACAGGGTGGTTTTTAGTCAGTAAGAGTCTAACCATAGTATAAAGAGAGTTACGTAATTAGTTTTCTCTAGTGTATTAGATTTACGGAGTTTAGTTGAAATTATTATTAGGATGTAAAATAATCTTGAATTCTTGAACAATATTTTTTAATAGTATTGGACACTAATCGATACAGGCTACAGCTACCGTGTACCAGGATAGCAGGGAATAGGAGTTTTATTTAACATTATTGTTATTTGTTTTGCTCGTCAGTCGACGTCTGTTCCGTGTTTATTGTACCGTAGGGAGTATTGTAGTACAATAAACACGGAACAGATACAAACTAATTACGTAATTCAAGTTCAAAATTGAAAAATCATTCACTTTTTTTTTGGGATGGGAAAATCATCAATGACTCAGCCCGCCCTGGATAGGAAGGAAGTGTTAGACTCTTACTGACTAAAAACCACCCTGTTCCTTCTGTTGCCCACCAAACCAACCCCGGAAATTCCCGCAACTCCGGAAAATCATTCATTCAATCCATTAAATATCATATTACGGGGCCGCGTTATCTCGTTAGAAGTCTGAATTAGAAGTTGTATTTACCAGGGTCCAGGATTTGTTAATTGAAACTACACGGACTGCAATTGGTTCACGGACCCTAAGACCCTTAACAAATTATCGGACGCGGCTGACGGGCGTGGCTGACAGTTGTGACTGATAAGTGTGCACAGTCTTTTGAGACGTGGCTTGCGGACGCGTTCCAACGCCCATTCCACAAAGAACTGTAGATGAAGAAACATGTCGAGTACCTAGTGAAAGTGAGGACGATTTTCTCGAATTAGCGGCGGCTGCTTTATGTTGTCCACCCAGAAAGAAAATAAAAAGAAACGTTTGGAGTCACTGTCACGGACGGGTCCCGCACCCCGTACATACCGCCCACGGACGTTTTCGGCTGACAAAAACATCCAGCGCGCCAGATTTCTGTCGGACGTCCGAACGCTCAAGATCAGCCCAAGGTTACGTCCACGACTTACATCCGATAGTTTGCATAGCTCCGTGTATATTCATTATCTAGATACCTATAAGTCGCGGCTGTGAGCCGCGTCCGTCAGCCGCGTCCGATAATGTGTTTTCAGCTTAACCCCGTACGTTTACACACACTATGATGCTTCATTGTGTGTCTAACGACGTAATCAGTGTTATGTCATAGTAAAAGCAAACAAGTACGCCAACTCAAGCCCCGAGCGAGCGATAATAGCCTAAACTCGTAGGGCTGTCACTATACTTTATTCAATCGTCAAAAATGCATAGTCAATCTCTATACAAAAAACAATGTTCCCCTGTAGGGTAAGCATCAGGGACCTTTAATACAAAGTTTTTTTAAATTATTTTTTCTATACACGGCTATAGACATCAAGCTATGCAAAACCAGTATTAGCTGACCGTTCATTGTGAGAAAATATCATACAAAGTGAGGCCAAGACAAACTGGTTTTGTCTAGCTTGACGTGTAGCCGTGTGTAAGTACATAGACCAGAAGCCGACTACATTTTTTTCATTGCCCACGTCATGTTATCTGTTTAGTTATTTGAAAAATTACGATCGAAATATGACTAATAAAAACGTGGTTTTACTGAATCATGTAGGTATTTATTATTCAAATAAAATGAAATGATTATGAAGTCTTTGTAGTTAAAGGAGGTAGGTAGGTAAACGTACAAATTATTTATTACGAGCAGCAGGACAGCGGCGAAGCATGCGCGGGCGCGGGCGATATTACCGTACGGCGTCACAGCCACGACTGGCGCACCTTTAGCAGCGATAAATTTTGTCAGTGTGTGCGTGCGACGACGCATACGTACGAGCGCGCTCACATACAAACCGTGCGCGGTGCGAATGTATGAAGATGTCGTACTTGTTTGCTTTTACTATGGTTATGTGAGCAAACGATTTTCAATTCGGCAATAACAATTCCTGTTACTCATGCGGCCCTAGTACTCGGCTCAGAAACTTTTTGCAGTAAAATGCTCCCTGGCTACTTTGGGGACACTACGTCATTCGGTCGTAGTGATTTTTGATGTATGTTTACGATCTTTATCATTTATTTATTTGATTCGGGCTAATTTTAAAGTTGATCAAAGGTCGTCGTCCCCTTTTACCACGACAGGCTTTGTTTTTAAAAAAGCTCTTGGTACGTTTGCATTGATTTATTCCCATTTTCGAGCTGCTTCTATTGACTCGAAAATGGATATACATAATCTTTTAGTAAATAGAAGCAAGCAGTAAAATCTACCCCTTAAACATTATTTATTGCCTTTTTCAACTCCGGTAAGAGATGATTTTTGAGAAACCCTTAAAACACATACTTTTTGTTTTGTTGTATTAGTACCGAGTTTCGAGTAAATCCGTCCGAGCGGTTTAATTTTTTTTTTTCTTACCTATTAACTTTTTCACCCTAAAAAAACTCCTAACAGAGGGAGTTTTTTAAACTAAAACTACTTAAATCTTAATTAGTTACTGAGGAAAATATTGCCAAGTATCAAGTTCATTAACCAAAGGAATTGGCAGACATTTGACGACACGGTTGGCGCAGTGGTTAAGCGATTGACTGCTGCGCTGCATGTCGCGGGTTCGATTCCCGCACGGAACAATTAATATTCGTATGGCCTACAAGTAGTTGTTCCGGGTCTGGCTGTTGTGTATGTGAGTTTCAATGTTTCTAAACGCACCCACGACACAGGAGAAATTCCTCATTATGATGCTTCATTGTGTGTCTAACGACGTAATCAGGGTTACCTATGTGAGCAAACGATTTTCAATTCGGCAATAACAATTCCGGTTACTCATGCGGCCCTAGTACTCGGCTCAGAAACTTTTTGCAGTAAAATGCTCCCTGGCTACTTTGGGGACACTACGTCATTCGGTCGTAGTGATTTTTGATGTATGTTTACGATCTTTATCATTTATTTATTTGATTCAGGCTAATTTTAAAGTTGATCAAAGGCCGTTGTCCCCTTTTACCACGACAGGCTTTGTTTTTAAAAAAGCTCTTGGTACGTTTGCATTCTTTGACTTAGAGATTATTTATTCCCATTTTCGAGCTGCTTCTATTGACTCGAAAATGGATATACATAATCTTTTAGTAAATAGAAGCAAGCAGTAAAATCTACCCCTTAAACATTATTTACTACCCTTTTTCAACTCCGGTAAGAGATGATTTTTGAGAAACCCTTAAAACACATACTTTTTGTTTTGTTGTATTAGTACCGAGTTTCGAGTAAATCCGTCCGAGCGGTTTAATTTTTTTTTTTACCTATTAACTTTTTCACCCCAAATCCTCTGTGAGGAGTTTTATAAACTGAAACTAAATCTTAATTAGTTACTGAGGAAAATATTGCCAAGTATCAAGTTCATTAACCAAAGGAATTGGCAGACATTTGACGACACGGTTGGCGCAGTGGTTAAGCGATTCACTGCTGCGCTGCGTGTCGCGGGTTGGATTCCCGCACGGAACAATTAATATTCGTATGGCCTACAAGTAGTTGTTCCGGGTCTGGCTGTTGTGTATGTGAGTTTCAATGTTTCTAAACGCACCCACGACACAGGAGAAATTCCTCATTATGATGCTTCATTGTGTGTCTAACGACGTAATCAGGGTTACCTATGTGAGCAAACGATTTTCAATTCGGCAATAACAATTCCTGTTACTCATGCGGCCCTAGTACTCGGCTTTGCAGTAAAATGCTCCCTGGCTACTTTGGGGACACTACGTCATTCGGTCGTAGTGATTTTTGATGTATGTTTACGATCTTTATCATTTTTATTTATTTGATTCGGGCTAATTTTAAAGTTGATCAAAGGTCGTCGTTCCCTTTTACCACGACAGGCTTTGTTTTTAAAAAAGCTCTTGGTACGTTTGCATTGATTTATTCCCATTTTCGAGCTGCTTCTATTGACTCGAAAATGGATATACATAATCTTTTAGTAAATAGAAGCAAGCAGTAAAATCTACCCCTTAAACATTATTACCTTTTTCAACACCGGTAAGAGATGATTTTTGAGAAACCCTTAAAACACATACTTTTTGTTTTATTGTATTAGTACCGAGTTTCGAGTAAATCCGTCCGAGCGGTTTAATTTTTTTTCTTACCTATTAACTTTTTCACCCCAAATCCTCTGTGAGGAGTTTTTAAACTAAAATTAAATCTTAATTAGTTACTGAGGAAAATATTGCTAAGTATCAAGTTCAATTGGCAGACATTTGACGACACGGTTGGCGCAGTGGTTAAGCGATTCACTGGCACTGCGCTGCGTGTCGCGGGTTGGATTCCCGCACGGAACAATTAATATTCGTATGGCCTATAAGTAGTTGTTCCGGGTCTGGCTGTTGTGTATGTGAGTGTCAATGTTTCTAAACGCACCCACGACACAGGAGAAATTCCTCATTATGATGCTTCATTGAATCATTGTGTGTCTAACGACGTAGTCAGGGTTCTGTGAGCCAACGATTTTCAATTCGGCAATATGAAAATGTTTGTAGGTGTAAATACGTTGATTTCTTCTATGATTCCTTCAAATCATCGAACAATTATTATCTAAATGAATATTCTGCCCATTAAATACAAAAACGTTACAATGTTTCTTCAAAAATGTAAAAAATATTCACGCGTCCGGCACAATATTCACAGGCAATAACAATTCCTGTTACTCATGCGGTCCTAGTACTCGGCTCAGAATCTTTTTGCAGTAAAACGCCCCATGGGTACTTTGGGGACGCGACGTCTTTCGGTCGTAGTGATTTCAATTTATTCAATTAGTTATTCATGCGGTCCTAGTACTCGGCTCAGAATCTTTTTGCAGTAAAACGCCCCATGGGTACTTTGGGGACGCGACGTCTTTCGGTCGTAGTGATTTCAATTTATTCAATTAGTTATTCATGCGGTCCTAGTACTCGGGTCAGAAACTTTTTGCAGTAACACGCTCCCTGGCTACTTTGGGGACACTACGTCTTTTTTTTTGGGTTTCAATTTATTCGATATTGTTTTGCTCTGAAGTAGTACTTTCCGGTCCCATAGATTTAAACTAGTGTAGCGAAATAAAATCCAAATCTTCACTTGTACACGTTTAATTAAGTGGAATAAAAAAAATATTGTAAACAAAACCCTAGTTAGAACACAGCACGATTAAAAAGATTAAGTAAAACTCTGAGGCGATGTCCCTGGTGTTAGAGCCCTATAAATTCCACTGTTATAAATGATAAATGATTTTATTTTGTAAGTAGGTTTGTACAAACACTTTTACACGTCAATCATATTTTTAAAACTAGATGAGGTCGGCGTTTCCTATCTGACTAGTCTGAGAAGAAAGGCCGAAACAAACTCAGACGTCACAGTCTCTTTTAAAGTCCAGACATAATCTTGGTCAGATCATATGAAGACCATGTAGGTCGATGTCTGAGATGGTCTTTTGAGGAAAGAACCACACAGATTCAGAGGACCTGTCCAGTCAGTGCACGCATTTGTCAGAAATTGTGCAGCTCAACTCAAAACTTAAGGAGCTCAACGATTCGACGAACAATACCAAAGAAAGGACATTTGGGTAGGCCACATTAATTACTCAAACTGCCAGACCATGACAAAAACTAAGAGAACAAAGAGAAAAATAATATAAATAAAATGACCCACGTAGTCTTCACATTCACAATAATTAAAATAATAGAATACTTAACAAAGTAAGCAAATGTCATAGTATATGTAAAATTCATTAATGTCAGTGTATATAAAAAAAAACAACAACAAAATAGAGCAAAAAAAAACATTCAATATGTAAAAAAAAATTGGAAGCAGCTCAATCCCAAGCCTTTTTGTCCTCGATATAATCCTTAACGGTATAAAAGGCTTTCTGGTTAAAGGTTAGGTACGCGTCGGTCACGATCCGTTTGCAAACGTTCCTATAACTTCCGCAATTAAAAAAATATTTGCTAATCCTAAAATGGGTAACACGCACCGGGTCAATCTGTTATCCGGTAGCGAGACAACAATTTAGAAGAAAGTTTTAAATTAAATAAGACAATATAACGAGAAATTTAAAAAAATTACTAAAAAAAATACGTGAATCCGGTCCTAGACTCCAGATTGGCAGTTGGAAGGCTCGCTGACTGGCTGGTACTGGAAACCACCAGCGTGGGGTTCGAACTCCAATAAAAGCTTGCAGCCGTCTGGTCCCAGGCTAGCGGTGGGAGCGAATTCAAGATTCGCCCATAGTCTTCGAATAAATCAAGTCCTGAAAGATGAATCCTGACTCGCAAGTTTTAGATGCTGTAATTTTGGGAACAGTTCCCTTTGATCTGGTCGCACAACGGACGAACTTGGTCGTTCAAATATTTATAGTGGCAAATAATTATATGGTAAAACGGGAAAAATAGTAATATAGACGACCGTCCTGTGCCCAAATAAAAGCTTCCAATCAAAAAATCTCGGCAAGAGAAAAGACAATGACAGTTTCTCATTCAAAATTCAAAAAAACCAATATGAAGAAAAAACCTTTCTGGCTGTAAATAAGGTAGAATTTGTTATAAAAGGAGTTGTTCCGATAAAATTAAAATGTAGCATTTGCCAATGCTGCACTAGGTACTCCGTTAGTAACATCCGCACATTTAGATGTAATATTATGACAACATTATGAGCGACTAGTGTTTTTCACGAAAGAATTCCCTTCGTCGTAATGTTGGCACTATTTCTTTTCATTGAAGAAATGGGTTTTGCAAGCAATTCTGCAATGAAAAGCAATGGTGCCAACATTACGGCAAAGGGAATTCTTGCGTGAAACGCTGTAGCTGTACTCTGTGATTAAAAAAAAAAAATTCTTGTGTAATTTTTTTCTTCGTTCGCTCACGGCGATTGAGAACTGACTAAGTGTGTTAGCGGATAATAATAAAGTGTATTTAACGAGAAAACGTGTTAAAAACCTATTTGTGTGTGTTATTAATATTATAAGCAATAGGAAATAACACAGGATTCAAGTCGGTGAGTAAAATAATACGTAATTTTTTGTATTTTTCTTCAACCGGTACGCGGTCAGCGGCAGCGCGGCGCGGCGGTTGAAAACGTTTTGTGTACGTATTTTTAGGTGTAAATACGTTGATTTCTTCTATGATTCCTTCAAATCATCGAACAACTATTATCTAAATGAATATTCTGTCCATTAAATACAAAAACGTTATACAATAATATTTTTTACATTTTTGAAGTTACATTGTACAATGTAACTTCAAAAATGTAAAAAATATTCACGCGTCCGGCACAATATTCACAGGCAATAACAATGCCCCTAAGGCTACCCACTGACCCAATTCCTGTTACTCATGCGGTCCTAGTACTCGGCTCAGAATCTTTTTGCAGTAAAACGCCCCATGGGTACTTTGGGGACGCGACGTCTTTCGGTCGTAGTGATTTCAATTTATTCAATTAGTTATTCATGCGGTCCTAGTACTCGGCTCAGAATCTTTTTGCAGTAAAACGCCCCATGGGTACTTTGGGGACGCGACGTCTTTCGGTCGTAGTGATTTCAATTTATTCAATTAGTTATTCATGCGGTCCTAGTACTCGGGTCGGAAACTTTTTGCAGTAAAACGCCCCATGGCTACTTTGGGGACACTACGTCTTTCGGTCGTAGTGATTTCAATTTAGTCGATATTGTTTATTAACAGCCGCACAGGTCAATCGGTCAAGTTGAGCTACGTTCGCCGCGGTTGGTCTGTGGATGGTATACGTCAATTATTTTTTAAATGTCGAAGCATCATGCTGAGATAGGAGCCTTTTGGCCTCGTATAGGACTTTCTGTTTCATTTTTTTTTTCCTTTTATTACTTTTTTATACAATTTGTTTTATTTTTTATTTTTAACTCTGTTTAGTTTAGTTTTATGATCCTGTACGAGTCGCAATAAATACTTTTTCTTTCTTTTCTTTTCTTTCTTTCAATTTACGTCAGGCGCTGACTAATTTGACAGCACTAAACTAATATTTATCTTCTGTCCTTTTCTTAATGAAATGGAAAGAAAAAGATGCACTGAACTTAAATTTAGTTTAGTTTGTGAACAAGCGAATCGGCGCCCGAATGTTTAGACAGCACCCTAACTGCGTAACACATTATGAATCACAAACTGAATCATTTTGAAGTATATGTATAGCTAATCCATTGCTTCATAATTATGTTCGTAAAATCCAGCCTTATCAACAGCCCTGTCAACGTCATGGGTGGTGCTCAGGATGCCAAAAAATCCTTGCAGTAATTGTATCTTGGTATCTTGGACAACAAAAGTTAACGATAAGTATCTTTCTCTTTTGCAGACTTTCAACGCCTCAGTTCTGTGCTCCGCCTGCAGACAATCCACCACCGTCCCCGGGAACGAATCAAGTAAGTTGTTATTACGGTAGTTTCCTGGGTAAAATAGTAGATTATTAACCAAGGGGATAAAGCAGTGTCTTCTGTCGCGGGTGACGATTTCTGAGTCGAGTCCTGAGTGTAGCGAGGGATTTAAGTTCACCCAAGACTAAGACAGCTTTATCACCGAGGAAAATACTCTACTTTTCGTACCATTTGCGAAAAAATTAACACAATAATAATATGAGATAAGCATTTATTAAAAATAATGACAATTAAAAGTAAAAGTTAACATTCGAAACTGGTCCAATTATTGATAGAGAGAGTTACATTTTTGTTTGGTACATTTATTGTTGATGAGTTGATTTGAGTATTTCTCTGTTCTTGCGTCTGAGGAACTTGGCAAATTCCTAGACTAATATTTTTTTGTCGGAAAAGCAAAGGCATCAATCTCATACGGCCTCGTCGGTTTTCGTAATTTTATTTAATAATCTTAACTGCATAATAAATGCGTATTCCTCTTTCAAAAAGATGTATAATGCTTTATATACAAACTCAATGGTGTAAACACAGATGTAGTTCAGTATAAATTCGGTAAGTATTCCAAATTTAAATCTTATTCTCCCCCTAGAGGATGAATGAAATTCAGTACAATTTTCTTTCCATGTTTTTAACGGATTAAAAATGACTATTGTTATGTTCGCTTTTTGTGGCATAGAATGTCACTTTTTTGAGCAAGTGGTATGAAAAAATAATTATTATATTTAGTCCGTCAGTTAGATTATCGAAAAATAATGGACACGTATTGTTTCTTTTGTCAATCAAACAAAAAATGACAAAGATAAAGCGCGGCAAAATTTGGGAGTGGGGGGTCGTGACGTCACGCCATGCTAAAAAGTGTAGCAAGGCGTGACGTCACGCGGAGCTTTAACGGGCGATATCTTCATCATTTTTTGTATAATTGACAAAAAAAAAATACGGGTCCAATATTTTTTGATAATCTAACTGACGGACTAATTAGATTTTTTTAGAAAACTAGCCTATTGAACAGTTGAACTCTAAAGTCTGATGCAGCGGGCGTGCCACACTGCAACTCAAAAATACTCAATACTTTATTGCATACCATAATGTGTACATAATTATTATAGTTGTTATGTCAAATCTTCCTACATAATGTTCGTACAATTTGTATCGTTGGCCTCGTGGTCGCAAGCACGACTGCTGAGCGAAGGGTCTTGGGTTCGATTCCTAGGTCGAGCAAAGTGTTATTGGGTTGGTTTGGTTGTCATTGGGAATTTCTTAGCAACAGCACGGAGTTTGGAAGTTGGCGCCTTGGCGGTATGAGACCCCCGTGCCTCGTAAAGCACGTTAAGCCGTTGGTCCTGCGCCTGATCTCTCTCCGGTCGTGTCGGATTGCCGTCCCATCGGACTATGAGAGTGAGGGAAGAGGGAGTGCACCTACGCCTGCGTTCTTACTTAAGCACTATAATATCTCTTGCGCCGAAAGCTGGTCTCCGCTGAAATTGACCGTCGAGGCCGAAATTCGGTCTGGAGCACTTTATTCATATTATGTATGAATTATCACACACAAACACACAGAGAGAGCAGTGGGTGTCTGAGCGGTAACGATCCCGACGACTTACGAGTGGGTTCGAACCGTGACCTGTGTCCCAGCAGTGGGTACAGACGCCAGCAGGTCAAGCTACCCGAAACTGTCAAATTTTCCCAATCAACCTTGAACCTTAATGCTTTAGCGATTAAGTTGAAAATCTATTAAAGACATTTCACAGATTGTAGTAGCTTGATGTGCTGGCGTCTGTACAGACGCCAGCACATCAAGCTACTACAAAATTTGACAGTTTCGGGTAGCTTGACCTGCTGGCGTCTGTACATTAAGTGTAGGCTGAATATGCTTATCCATCAAATGCGCTCAAGACTGATGCAGTTATTGTAATTGCTAAGCTAAAAAATTCCATGATAAAATGACAGTCTGATCAAGTTGTTATTCTAGCTATGGGAAATATTTAACTTGAACTTCTAATGATGGACACTTTTTTAAATTAACGAACCTTCCACCTTTAGTGATGCACAATTTTTAAATAATTGAGTCTCTTTTTATCTCCCTGGTCTTTTCTCAGTTGGCCGCAGTAAATAAATAAGCTACGGTACCCTGACCAAACGGGTTAGGTTGGAACTGTGAACCAACCGCGCGCGAGCCGAGCGAGCGAAGCGAGCCGTGTCGCGACAGTGACTGGCAAGCGCTAGCCTAAATCCAAATCGGTTGCAGTTATTTGAGTATTTAGTATCTATTATAAGATCACCAAAAGACGCGGAAAATAATAATTATAAGAGTGTTCATTAATACTTTTAGGAGCGCACAATGGTAATTTTTAGGGTTCCGTACCTAGAAAGGAAAAAACGGAACCCTTATAGGATCACTTTGTTGTCCGTCCGTCCGTCTGTCTAGACCCTTTTTCTCAGGAACGCGTGGAGGTATCAAGCTGGAATTTATATCAAATACTCAAGTATACTGACCCTTAGAGCTGTGAAAAATCAAACTTCTAAGCCAACGCAATCAAAATATACAGCCGTTTATGCCGCAAATTTTCGACTCGCACCCGCAAATGCTCGCAAGGGAAATAAAACCTACAGGGTACTTCCCGTGAACTCAGAATCTTGAAATTTGGTACGAAACAACCTCATAGAGCACAGATAAAGAAAATTGCGAAAACCGTGAATTTTTTGTTACATACCTACAAATTTGTACGGAACCCTCGGTGCGCGAGTCCGACTCGCACTTGACCGGTTTTTAGTGGTTCGATTAAATACTAAATGCATTTCAACCAAACAACAAATAAACTAACTAAACTTTTTTCTTTCTTTCTTTTCTTTCCAGCAACCTGCGAATACAACTACAGTAACATGTACTACGGTAACAATGGATCCCTGGCGTGCCTGAACGATCCTAACACGCATGTTGCCTTCTTGAACACCAGGAATATCAATGGTAAGATATCTAAATATTTACAATTTAAATTATTAGGAAATAAAAAGAGATAGTAAGAAAAGTGGCATTTTCTGCACAAATAACTTGAAAAAAAACAAAAGGCATTTTTTCAAATTAGGCTGAGAATCAGCACTTTTTGGACTTCAAAATTATGTTAGACAGTCCCCCCAAAACGCCCGCCCTTCACCACTTCCTAGTGCTTTCGCTGGGAAGAAGAAGTGGCGCAACAAACTCCCCAGCATCACAGCTGTTCAGTTAGAAAATACTTGATTGTAGACAATATTAGCTGTGTAATGCGTGGCGTTAAAATAATGTACGGTTCCATACATTTCCAAAATCTCGTATTTGTTTATCTACATAGATCAGTATGGTTGGTATAAAATACTATAGAGGTATGAGGAACAGGGTGTAAAGTTCACTAATCCTCCATAGAAAAGGGAGGATCCTCCGACCGGCGGTGTTGTGTCTCGCGGGCAACTGCCTGTTGATTCATGTTGGGCCGTTGTATATAATATGCTAGTTGCGCGGTAAAATCTGCTTGCGAGATACAGAATTTTGCGTGACGTCAGTATGACGCGTTGTTCGCGTGTGGGGTTGCTGATACCGCTACAATACTAATTCCCTTTCCTTTACTTCCCCAGCGTACCTGGCCTCCTTAGGTCTCCATCCGAACCAGTTCAGAGCCCTGTGCCGCAACAACTCTCTGGCCGCCAATACTGGCATCAACATCGATGATGGATGTCTTCTGGCTTACGTGGTAGACGCTGAGGTCGTCACCAGAAGGTAAGTCGTTTGTAGTATGAAAACTTCTTTAGGAGAAACGAAACATCACGCTCGGGTCGATGACGCTGAATCGCATGTACTCGGATCTAGTCGGTCGGTGACGCTTAATCGCGTATACACGGATACTCGGCTCCAGTCGGTCGGTGTCGCTGAATTGAGTGTACTCGACTCCAGGCGGTCGGTGACGCTGAATCGGGTATAATTGACTCCAGTCGGTCGATGACGCTGAATCGGGTATACAAAAATTTGTCTGCTCAATAACGTAAATAACGCAATGATTGTTGTTGAACTGTCAAAATGGACCTATTGTTATTGAGTGTTTTAGGCAATCACTCTGCAGAATAGCACCACAATATTTTCGCTTATTCATCATAACAAAATCAAAGAGGAGCTTGTGGCTAAGGGTTCGCAGTATGCCGGACCGGCAGGTTTGCCGGCTCGGTAAAACTGCCGGAAGAGCTAATGGCTAAAGAATATATATGAAGCTGTTCACATAATACCGGATCCGGCAAAAATACCGAGCTCGGCATTTTGGCCGAGCGTTTTGTCACTGCGAAGCGCCTGACTGTCCGATTTTCTTCTGTTATCCGGTGTAATGTGAACATTCTGTCCGGTGTCCGGTTTCCGTCAGATCCACCGGTCCGGCATAGTGGGAACCCTGCCTAAGTAATAACAGCCACACGGGTCGCCCGATCAGGTTAAGCTACGCTTGCCGCGGTTGGTCCGTGGATGTGTGATCTTCACATATCAAGACCCCTCCGTGCCTCGGAAAGCACGCCGTTGGTCCCGGCTGTCATTCGTGGATCTTTGACAGTTCTTACTGAAATTGAAAAATGGATTAACAATACCTTTCAAAATGATCCAGATTGTAATTAGATAATACAGTGTGTTACACAATAAGGGTGCTGGACCTCATGTTCAGTAAGTACCGCTTGCAACAACACCAACAAGGCAGTTCACTTGATCTCATAGATTTTTCTCTTTTTTTCCAGAAACGACCCTCTCTACAACAGCCTAAACACTCTCTTGGATTCTCTCGAGAACTACTTCGGTTACACCGCCGCTTTTGGCAATCAGCTTATCAACCTAGAAATCTTCTCAACTCTCAACGGAGCTACGGACTTACTCTTCAAAGACTCCACCATTGGTCTTACGGAACCCACGGCCACATCCAGTAACGAGGCTGCAAGGAACTACATTGAATTGTTTACACATCTGCAAGCGTGCACGGGTACTGCCCCATCAATTGCTGGCTTACTTTACTAACGATGGCATTACTAACAAGATTTGTCGTTCATTAGTTCATTTTTTCGTATGCTTTTCCGAACGCACTTTTTTATGTATCGTAGTTTTTTTCCAAATTTCTAATATGTATGAATGAACACACAGCGTAGGTAGTTACAGATTTTTAGAATAAATGCTATTGTGTTACCAATGCATTTCGTTTGTATTTTTGTGAATAAAATAATGAGTTTTATAAAATAAAAACTCGTTTCATTTCAATTTTCCTGTATGGTGCACACCGCATACACGTTGACACTCAGATAAATATTCTATTCACGCGAGAAATGTTACCAGCAGTCAACATTCCTTTTAAACTTTGTTGTAAATAACATGCGGTGGGTCGGGGGCCGAAATTTCACGTGGACAAAGTCGCAGGCAGAAGGAACTGTCTGATATGTGAGAGGGTGTTACCATTATGTGGATCGCCCGGAGGACACGGTAGTCTACCCGGCTTGGGCCGGATCGCCGCGTCCTCGCGGCGGCGATCTGAAAAAATAAAATAAAAATAAAAATTATTTAATTCAGACATTTACAGTCCATACATTGTTAGTAATAATAAGTTAGTAACAATTTGTCTTATCTGCTATGTTAGTAATGTTAGTAAGTAACTCTGATTTTATCATATTAAACCTAATGCCACCTCCACCAGGTGCCTCTGGATGAGACAGTCTGGTCTCGCAACAATCATTTTCAGGATGCCATTCCGACTGTTACGTAAACGTTGTAGTAAGGATGCTGCTTTCTTCCGCATAATGGCATGAAAGCCATCCGTATGTGCTTCCGCAAACATGCCTGACGCACTACAACGCCACGACAGCCACAATAGCATCCTGAAGGCGTTGTTATATTGCACACGCAGGACGCTGTAAGCTCGGTTCGTGTATGATACCCACAGACCGCTCGAGTAAAAAGACTGGCAGAACGCCTTAAATAAACTCACTTTAACGTCTATCGTGCATCGAGCAAACCTGCGGGCAAGCATATTGCCCCTCACTGCCAACGCCCTGCGTTCGCGCTCTATGTCGTCATCATCCCGTAGGTCACCCGTGACGACGTGGCCCAGGTACTGATGATCTATCGCGTCCGGCTCTGCTCCAGACCATGGTACAAACCGAGAGTTCATGGGAAGCCGTCACCTCCTGCGAAGCAGTAAAGCTCGCGAAGGAGGAGGCGGAGCGCGTGAGGGAGAGGCAATATTTGCGCCCTCACGCCCCTTGTCGCCGTAGGAGACGTTCTGGGCGTAGAGAATCGTGAGCCTATTCCCGGCCACTGTAGGCGTGGGCTTGCGAACGGCGAGCTATAGGTAGCTCGCTGTCCGGTAGGCCCGGGTCGACGACGCGTTGTGTTCGACGCGCGCCTCAAAGAAATGTCAGCACTAACTGATGGGGTCCGCTAAGGCCGATGCCTGCCAGGGCCGCGAGTTGTTAGAAAGAGTTTCCGTCCGCATCCCAGGGTTAACCGTCCCGGAGACTGGCCTTTCCCCCGGACGTATCCATAAGGGAATTCCAGTCCACGGGTACACAGGGAGGTTTCCTGCCCAAGCACCCCAAATTGGCAACATCTATGTTTACATTTTTGATCTTGAATTCAATGTGATAATATAAACACACGCAAACATTTACTATAACTAACATAATATTAGATTTAGTTCTCTTAGCAGCACCTATACGAATTTCTCCCTTAAAAGTCTTTAAATACATGGGTCTCGTCGTTGTTGCAGGCAACAGCTGCGCAACGGGTCATATAATGCGAAAAAGAACAACAGCTAGCTGTCAAATTCACTTGGACTAGTGATAGTAGCGACATCTGAAGTGAGCAAGTGGCAGTTTTTATCCCCATTTGATTAACAAGTTGATCGATAGAGATATAGATAGGGCGCTTTAACAAGGTTGAGGAGCAAGTGAGTAGACTCTTTTAGTGTGTTATCTACTTCGTTAAATTGCCAATTCACGAAAATTCCCTAAACATGAGTAAAAACTGCTTAAAAATATATATTTTTAAGAACTTAGCACAGCTCGGCAAAAATATCTTGCAGCGCTCTCTTTTGTCCTTAGGTACATGGTCTTGGCAACAATCTATTAGCTGGCAAGTGTCTGTATCACCCGGATTTTTATAAATATCCCAGAGACACTGATAAACATTATCATTGATGAAGTTAACAGAAAAATAAAAAAGTGCCAAAAACTAAGTAAGAGGAAAAAAGCTGACAGCCCTACATATATGTTTCTACAAATATGGTAACACTAGAAACTATTGTCTATGTCTTTTTCAGTGTCATTTTAATATAATACGAACGTGGAGTAGCCGGCATTACTATTTTCTTAAAAGATTTACTATTTTTTCGGAAATCTATTTTTGAGAATTTACCCTTTACCACGCCAAGTTTACAAAGAGAAGATATTATAATTCCAGTCAATTATGGTAACTGTCCAGAACAAGTTTCCAGTTAAAACAAACACCACGTGTGCGATTTTGTTCACCACATACTTAGGATCCTCAAGGTTCGGGTTTTTTCATAAGGGATCGACATACATACAGTGTATAAAGTCGTGGTTCATAACGTCCGCGTGTCACTAACGTGCCACTATGTCTGCTAAGGCCGAAGTAGACCTTCGCGATGGACTCTCTGCAGCACAGATCTTCGAAAACCGTGAAGGGCTGACCTACAATGATTTCCTGTTGCTACCTGGGTACATAGACTTCACCGCTGAGGAAGTCGACCTAACATCGCCACTTACAAAAAAAATTAACCTTAAATCGCCGCTTGTTTCCGCTCCTATGGACACCGTAACCGAAGCCGACATGGCGATAGCGATGGCACTTTGTGGTGGCATCGGCATCATCCACCACAACTGCACACTGGAGTACCAGGCCAATGAAGTTCACAAAGTGAAGAAGTATAAACATGGGTTCATCAGGGATCTTGTCTGCATGGGCCCCGACAATATTGTAGCTGATGTTATTGAAGCAAAGAAAAAAAATGGTTTTACTGGATATCCCATCACAGAAAACGGCAAGCTGGGAGGGCGCCTGATTGGTATAGTCACTTCTAGAGATATTGACTTCAGGGAGGAAGAACCTCAACTGAGTCTTAAGGAAGTAATGACACCCATTCATGATATGATAACTGCTCAATCTGGTGTCACTTTACAAGATGCCAATTCCATTCTCGAAAAGAGCAAGAAAGGTAAATTGCCTATTATTAATGGTGATGGTGAGTTGGTTGCTCTTATTGCAAGAACTGACTTAAAGAAGGCTCGAAGCTACCCTAATGCATCGAAAGATTCCAACAAGCAGCTCTTGGATCCTAAGTATGTGGTGAACAAAATCGCACACGTGGTGTTTGTTTTAACTGGAAACTTGTTCTGGACAGTAACCTTATTTGAACTGGATTTATAATATCTTCTCTTTGTAAACTTGGCGTGGTAAAGGGTAAATTCTCAAAAATAGATTTCCGAAAAAACAGTAAATCTTTTTAAAAAAATAGTAATGCCGGCTACTCCACGTTCTATTGAAATGACACTTTGAATGACACTGAGCTGACTGACAGTGACAATAGTTTCTAGTGTTACCATGTAACCATATTTGTAGAAACATATATGTAGGGCTGTCAGCTTTTTTCCTCTTATTTAGTTTTTGGCACTTTTTTATTTTTCTGTTATCTTCATCAATGATAATGTTTATCAGTGTCTCTGGGATATTATTATAAAAATCCGGGTGGGACAGACACTCGCCAGCTAATAGATTGTTGCCAAGACCTAGTAAGGACAAAAGAGTGTTACCACATTTGTAGAAACACATGTATGTAGGGCTGTCAGCTTTTTTCCTCTTACTTAGTTTTTGGCACTTTTTTATTTTTCTGTTAACATCATCAATGATAATGTTTATCAGTGTCTCTGGGATATTTATAAAAATCCGAGTGATACAGACACTTGCCAGCTAATAGATTGTTGCCAAGACCAAGTAAGGACAAAAGAGAGCGCTGCAAGATATTTTTGCCGAGCTGTGCTAAGTTCTTAAAAATATATATTTTTAAGCAGTTTTTACTCATGTTTAGGGAATTTTCGTGAATTGGCAATTTAGCGAAGTAGATAACACACTAAAAGAGTCTACTCACTTGCTCCTCAACCTTGTTATAGCGCCCTATCTGTATCTCTATCGATCAACTTGTTAATCAAATGGGGATAAAAACTGCCACTTGCTCACTTCAGAGGTCGCTACTATCACTAGTCCAAGAGAATTTGACAGCTAGCTGTTGTTCTTTTTCGCATAATTATGCCCCGTTGCGCAGCCTGCTGTTGCCTGCAAAAACGACGAGACCCATGTACAGACGCCAGCAGGTCAAACTACCCGAAACTGTCAAATTTTTCCAATCAACCTTGAACCTTCATGCTTTAGCGATAAAGTTGAAAATCTATGAGAGAAATTTGACAGATTGTAGTAGCTTGATGTGCTGGCGTCTGTATATAAAGACTTTTAAGGGAGAAAATCGTATAGGTGCTGAACTAAGTCTAATATTATGTAAGTTACAATAAATGTTTGCGTGTGTTTAAATCAGTTTATATTATCACTTATCACATTGAATTCGAGATAAAAAATGTAAACAAAGGTGTTGCTGATTTAAAATAATTTGTAGTTTCTAGAAAATTACTATAATAATAAAGTGCTAAAATTGTAGGCATATCTTAAACAGATAACATATGTATAATATTGCGCACAGTTGTCAGCTCTAAAGTGACGTAAACTACGATCCAAGGAAAAATATACTGTTTAAAATAAAATCGTGCAAATTATTTTTACAATACTGGCAATAAGGCAGAAGCTCTAACATATTTTGGACTTTAAGGTGGATGCTCCAAGGTAGCCCGTGAAATTCAAATTTTCTTACGTTTTTTGCAATTTGCTGGTCAGTACTAAGTTGTACGTTGATTAAAATATGATTCGCGGCCGTAACAAATATGTATTTACAGAATTATAATCATTAAGGCTTATAATACTTGCAGAAGGAGGTGACGGCTTCCCATGATCTCCCGCTCTGTACCATGGCCTGGACCAGGGCCGCATCGCCGCGTCCTCCACCGTGTCCTCCGGGCCATCCACACAATGGTAACTCCCGGGATAGAAACACCCTGTCATATATCCAGTTCCTTCCGCCTGCGACTTCGCCCCCCGACCCACCGCATGTTATTTACAACAAAGTTTGAATAGGGTTGACTGCTGGCAACATTTCTCGCGTGAATAGAAGATTTATCTGACTGTCAACGTGTATGCGGTGTGCACCATACAGGAAATTTGAAATGAAACGAGTTTTTATTTTATAAAATCATTATTTTTAACCCCCGACGCAAAAACGACGGGGTGTTATAAGTTTGACGTGTCTGTGTGTGTGTGTGTGTGTCTGTGTGTGTGTGTATGTCTGTCTGTGGCATCGTAGCTCCCGAACGGATGAACCGATTTTAATTTTGTTTTTTTTGTTTGAAAGGTGAATTTGTCGGGAGTGTTCTTAGCTATGTTTGATGAAAATCGGTCCAAGATGGCCGCCGCTACAAAATGGCGGATTACATATTTTTTCACAACTCCCTCAATATGGGTATCAAATGAAAGGGCTTGACTAGTAGAATACTATACACTATGATAAATTTCAAATCCAAGATGGCCGCCACCACAAAATGGCGAATTACATTTTTTTTTTCACAACTTCCTCAATATAGGTATCAAATGAAAGCGCTTGACTAGTAGAATACTATACACTATGACAAATTTCAAATCCAAGATGGCCGCCACCACAAAATGGCAAATTACATTTTTTTTCACAACTCCCTCAATATGGGTATCAAACGAAAGGGCTTGACTAGTAGAATACTATACACTATGACAAATTTCAAATCCAAGGTGACCACCACCACAAATTACAAAAAACCTGATTAAATACCAGATTACTTACCTGAATCTTAAAACGCAAGAAAATAAAAGAAAAGAAATAATAAGGAGTCCCTACAAAAAGCATGAAATAAAAAATTAAATTAAAAATTTAAAAAACCCCCGACTACGAGAAACCCTATAAAAAGAAAAAAATAACCTTGAAATTATGACCCTACGTAAGTACGTATGAAATTTTTTGATTAAATATTGATCTGTCGGGGGACCGCTCTAATTATTAGCCTAAAGTTCTGTTAAAGTTTAAAATAGTAGCGGTCCCCCGACAGATCAATATTTAATCAAAAAATTTCATACGTACTTACGTAGGGTCATAATTTCAAGGTTATTTTTTTCTTTTTATAGGGTTTCTCGTAGTCGGGGGTTTTTTAAATTTTTAATTTAATTTTTTATTTCATGCTTTTTGTAGGGACTCCTTATTATTTTTAACATTTAACATTTCTCGCGTGAATAGAAGATTTATCTGACTGTCAACGTGTATGCGGTGTGCACCATACAGGAAATTTGAAATGAAACGAGTTTTTATTTTATAAAATCATTATTTTATTCACAAAAATACAAATGAAATACATGGTAACACAATAGCATTTATTCTAAATATCTGTTCAACTACCCACGCTGTTTGTTCATACATACTAATATTTAAAATTCTGAAAAAACTACGATTTATATCTATAAAATATATTTATTTGTATAAAAGTAAGTACATAATATAATTATTTCTTATAATTACTAATAATAAAAGTTGTTCATCGCATTTTAAAATTTTCAAAGCTTGATTAGAATATTTTCAAAAACTTAAATAAGTAATTTCAACACTTACAGGTAAATTATGATACAAAAATAATTCATTTTTTATTAGGTACTTAGATTGTACTGTTTATTAATATAAACTGAACCGGGAATCTTAATTAAAATACACTCTTTTTGTAACATAACTCAAGTTTTTTAAATCTTCCTATTTTGAGCGCCAAACGTCATGCCACAAAAACAACCTATAAAAACCACTTCCCGCCAAAACAACTGTCAAACCATTAAAAAATAAAAAAATGCGTTCGGAAACACACACGAAAAAATGGACTAATAAACGACAAATCTTGTCAGTAATGCCATGGTTAGTAAAGTGACTATGGAATAGAAACTGCGGTTTGCAAGGCCAGTAATTGGTGGGGCAGTACCCGTGCACGCTTGCAGATGTCTAAACAATTCAATGTAGTTCCTTGCAGGTTCGTGACTGGATGTGGCCGTGGGTTCCGTAAGACCAATGGTGGAGTCTTTGAAGAGTAAGTCCGTAGCTCCGTTGAGCGGAGAGAAGATTTCTAGGTTGATAAGCTGATTGCCAGAAGCGGCGGCGTAACCGAAGTAGTTGTTCAGAGAATCGAAAAGAGTGTTTAGGCTGTTGTAGAGAGGGTCGTTTCTGGAAAAAAAAGAGAAAAATCTATGAGATCAACTGAACTACCTTGTTGGTTTAGTTGCAAGCGGTATTTGCTGAACATGAGGTCCAGCACCCTAGTTGTGTAACACACTATATTACCGAATTACAATCTGAATCATTTCGAAAGATCTTGCTAATCCATTGCTTCATAATGTTCGAATTTGTCTGCTCAACAAACGTAAATTATAACGCAATGATTGTTTGCAATTACACCGCTTTTTTTTTTGAGGATGGGAAATCATCAAATGACCCCTCCCGCTCTGGGTGGAGCGGAAGGGAGTGTCAGACTCTTACTGACTAAAACCCACCCGTGTTCCTTCCTTAGCCCTTTATGTTCCAGGGCAGCGGTAACCCTTTCGGACGATCCCGCTCAATTACACCGCTGGGATCGATTTCCAGGTGAGGCAGTGTGATTGAGTTTTTCCATTTGGAATTTCTCAGTCCGGGGCCTGGATTTATGCCCGGGTGATGGCAATAAGCTCGCCCCTCTAACATAGGGCTTATACATAACTGGTGAAATATGTGTGTATAATAGGTACACTTCTAACTAGCCCTTCGGGAATACGAGTGTGATGTTATGATGAGAATCTGCCTGGCCTTTTCCCAACTATGTTGGGGTCGGCTTCCAGTCTAACCGGATGCAGCTGAATATCAGTATTTTACATGGAGCGACTGCCTATTTGACCCCCACAACCCAGTTACTGGGCAATACGATACCCCTTGGATAGACTGGTTGTCAGACTTTGGGCTACTGACGACCCGTAACAACTGTCTAAGATCCACGAATGACAGCCGGGACCAACGGCTTAACGTGCTTTCCGAGGCACGGAGGGGTCTTGATATGTGAAGATGGTCACTAATCGACGGACCAACCGCGGCAAGCGTAGCTTAACCTGATCGGGCGACACGTGTGGCTGTTATTACTTAGCCCCAAGCCCTTCTTTGTTTTTGTTATGATAAATAATTGAAAATATTGTCGTGCTCTTCTGGAGTATACGCGATTCAGCGTCACCGACCGACTGGATCCGAGTACACGCGATTCAGTGTCACCAACTCGAGTCTGACTTTTTTTTTTCGTTCTGTGTTCAAAAAGAGCGCAAAGTTTCTCCTAAAGAATTTTTCATACTACAAACGACTTACCTTCTTGTGACGACCTCAGCGTCTACCACGTAAGCCAGAAGACATCCATCATCGATGTTGATGCCAGTATTGGCGGCCAGAGAGTTGTTGCGGCACAGGGCTCGGAACTGGTTCGCTTGGAGACCTAAGGAGGTCAGGTACGCTGGGGAAGTAAAAGTAAAGAAATTAGTATTGTAACGGTATCAATAACACCACAGGCGAACAACGCGTCATACTGACGTCACGCAAAATCCTGCATCTCGCAAGCAGAGTTTACCACGCAACGCATATTATACTCTTTTATAACAGCCCGACATGAATCATCTGGCAGTCGGAGATTCCTCCCTTTTCCGTGGAGGATGAGTGAACTTTACACCCTGTTCCTCATACCTCTATAGTATTTTATAACAACCATACTAATATACGTTCGAAATTTAGTTTCTAAATTTGTAGGTAAACAAATACGAGATTTTGGAAATGTATGGAACCGTACATTATTTTAACGCCGTGCATTACGTGGTACCTACCTAGTATTGTATACAATCAAGTATTTTCTAACTGAACAGACAGCTGTGCTGCTGGGGAGTTTGTTGCGCCACTTCTTCCCAGCGAAAGCACTAGGAAGTGGTGAAGGGCGGGCGTTTAGGGGGACTGTCTTTTGTAATTTTGAAGTTCAAAAAGTGCTGATTCTCAGCCTAATTTGAATACTTAAATGGCTTTAGTTTTTTTTTTCGTCTTATTTGTGCAGAAAAGACCATTTTTCTTTCCTAATAATTCAAATTGAAAATATTTAGATATCTTACCACTGATATTCCTGGTGTTCAAGAAGGCAACATGGGTGTTAGGATCGTTCAGGCACGCCAGGGATCCATTGTTACCGTAGTACCTGTTGCTGTAATTGTATTCGCAGGTTGCTGGAAAGAAAACAAAAGGCATTAGTATCTAATAATAATAATTAGTATCTGGTGTATTGTGTCTTTTAGTCTGTGCTAAATAAATGTATTTCTTTCTTTATTTTTCTTAATCGAACCACTAAAAATTACCATTGTGCGATCCTAAAAATATTATTGAACACTCTAATATTAAAATTTCCGCCTCTTTTTGTGATCCTAAAATACTGTTACGAGCTTCGGGGTTCGTGACAATTAAAATTGCCGATATGAATTACCAAAAAATACACTTTAATTTAACAACATTAATAACAACTCAAAACACACTAATTATAAAACACAATTGCACTTAAGTCGCACTTGAAGATCGCTTTCGATGTATTCGCTTGTATCGTTTATCCAACACTGAGTCGGTCGTGGCTTATCCCGTATAGTGCCGCAAATAGTTCTACAACCTTCTATTGTAGAAACATCTAGAAGGTTCGAGTACATACCGGCCCCGACTGACCAGATGTCGATAATTCTAGAAAGCTCTAGCATCGAAATTTCTAGAAGGATCTTGACTATTAGTTCTGCTACTTGATACTAGATGGCGCTAGTGGTAACTAATGTCACCATATACCAGGCGTTAATTGTGGCGCGCAACAATATTATATAGCCAAGTAATGGCAACCAACTTGGACGTAGCACTCGCCGACCGCTGCCGCGGCACCGCTCGCTTCGGTCAATCGGCTTGTGTGCTGATTACGAGATATTATAGTTCGCAGACACAGGTGCACTCTCTTATCTCTCACTCTCATTGCCCGATGGGACGGCAATCTGACACGACCAGAAAGAGATCAGGCGCAGGACCAACGGCTTAACGTGCTTTCCGAGGCACTAACACCGCCAAGTTCCAAAATCCGTGCTGTTACTAACAAATTTCCAATGGAAAACACAATTACACATTGCTCGACCAAGGAATCGAGCCCAAGACCCTACGCTCAGTAGTCGTGCTTGCGACCACGAGACCAACAATAAAAAATGTACGAAAGTTATGTAGGAAGATTTTTTAGGTGAGGCACGCCCGCTTCCTTTAGAAATCAATTAAGAACTTACTTGCGGATTCGTTCCCGAGGACGGTGGTGGCTTGTCTGCAGGCGGAGCACAGAACTGAGGCGTTGAAAGTCTGCAAAAGAGAAAGATATCGTTAACTTTTGCTGTCCAAGATAACAAGTTACATTGCTGCAAGGATTTTTGGCACCCGAATGACGTTGACAGGGGGCGCTGTTGATTATGCTGGATTTACTGTAAGACTACGGTCTCTAAAACGTCACACGCTCTCAACAGCGTGTGGTGACGTCACGATGGATGACCAACACGCCGCCCGCCCGGTTGCCATCGTCGCACCTGGCGGTCGCGGGCGGCGTGCGAGCGACGCCGGTCGTGGTCAGATACTTGGTACGTCTAACCGACGCGTCGGTTAGGCGTCATCGCCTTACACGTCCGTTTAACGTCAGCACACGCTGTGTAGATGGCGGTTAGTTCCGATTTCGGACGCGCCAAAACAACCTTGCAGCAATATAGCAATATCCCTTTTTTGATTACAGTATTTTAATCTCACAAAACGATGCGCGCTTTACGTGTGGTAGCCAAGTGTACAAACACGCTGGGAATGGGTGCGGTAAGACGAGTAGCGTCAGCTCAAAACATGCACAGACATACTCACACTTCCGACCTCGCTATTGTTTGGGCCGGTACCGAGAGCTCCTGCGCTTACACACACATTCACAGCGTATTTGTAGACCAGCCCCAGCAGTCTCGACGTTCATAGCGATCGCTTTACGACCAAATTCGGTCACAAAGTCCCGGATTGACAGGTGTAAGTATGGAGTGACAGGACTTTGCGACCGAATTCGGTCACAAAGTCCCGGATTGACAGGTGTAATGTATGGAGTGACAGGACTTTGCGACCGAATTCGGTCGTAAAGCGATCGCTATGAATGTCGAGACTGCTGGCCTTGGTGCACAAACATGCCACAAGTAAAGCGCGCGTTGCTTCGCGAGATACAAATACTTATACCACATGTAAAAAATGTTAGTTACATAAGGATTAAAACTTTTGAATGTTAGTCACGGTCATGGATTAAAACCTAGAAAGACTTTTGTTATTACTCAATGGTGTCCTCCTTGTGGTAAAAGCTTCTTTCCCATAATTCAGACACGATCGATCCAGCATTGATAACCACGCTTGTAGGTATTTTTTCGCATTTATATATTCTGTAAAAATCTCACCGTGAAAACTTAGGTGCAATGAGTTTGAAGTGAGCTGTCATTCAACGTCGACTGTCGCTGAAAATTAGCGCTGGGGCTCTGTCTCGCAGACGGTCTTATTATGCTGAGCAATAGCCGTTTTGCGTGGATGTTACGCATATTTTAGGTACCCCAATTTGTTATTCTTGTTTGTGTTTTTTTTTTTTGCGTCATATTTACCGCAAATAAACATATTCTCTTTCATTCTTTCTTTTCTTTTTTCATGCCACCAGCCGATCGATTCTGTAAAAATCTCACCGTGAAAAATTAGGTGAAGTGAACTTTAGAGTGAGCTGTCAATAGTGTCAATCCCTAGCATTAGTTGGAATGACAGCTCACTCCACGCTCACTTCACCTAAGTTTTCACGGTGAGATGGTTACAGAATCGCACTGATCAGATGCTAGGAATTGACACTAATGACAGCTCACTTCACCTAAGTTTTCACGGTGAGTATTTTACGGAATAGATCGGCTGTGATCGTGTTTTCAAACATTGCAGTATTCCTGGTTGAATGTAGATGATGGAATCCATAAGAGTATTAGAAGCCCGAACAAACGGTATGGATTGTATGAAAACACAAACAGACAGAGTTTACTTTGAGTTTTGAGTTAGAATGGTCTGAAAGTGAAATGAAAAAATCCTATAGATATTTTTTCGCCGTCAGTCAGTGACAGCAGCCTACCCAGGTCTATTCTCATAGCCAGGTAAAAATCTCACCGTGAAGACTTAGGTGAAGTGAGCTGTCATTCCATTTGACGCTATGGATTGACACTAATGACAGTTCACTTCACCAAAGTTTTCACGGTGAGATTTTTATAGAATCGATCGGCTGGGGTTAAAAAAACTACACTTTACACCCACATATAGTACTTATGTACCGTACTTGCCCGCTTTTTGTTCCGAGGACGTTTTTTAACTGGCTTAGATGTTTGTGTAGTCTGTGAAGTTAGGTGCGGTTAGTCTTTTTGTGTTAAAATCGACCGTCCACTGCTACGCGGAGATGCTAACATGTTAGCTGCGCGGTTCATTTGTTTACCAGTTGTAACGCACTTATGCGTAGCGTGGACGTGGGTCGCAGTAGACGATCCCACCAACATTTTCATACAAAATGAAGCTAAGTACCTACACGTGTAGGTACAGATGGCAGCACATCAAGCTACCCGAAACTGTCAAACCCAATCAACCTTGAATCTAGTGCTTTAGTGATAAAGTTGAAAATCTATTAAGGAAATTTGACAGATTGTAGTAGCTTGATGTGCTGGCGTCTTTACTGTACAGCTATACAGTCTTTTGCTAACAAAATATCCATACTCGTCCGCAAAATCACGCGCTGTAGGATGCCACCGTTAGTCGCGTCGTGGAGACTCGTGGCTTGCTCTAAACCACTTCTATCATTGGTTTCTCCGCAATGACTGTCGCAAAACGCGTGACGCTTGAACGTGTAGCTCGTGGCCACGGGAAAGTGGAAGATACGTTACTAGATCACAGCGCGCGATCCTACTGAACCAAGTCCAATGGACACAGTTGCACTCAGTCACACACGGACCATCGTCTAAACAGCGCATGTCGATACGGCTCAATAATTTTAGATTTTGTACTTAAATATGCATCCAAATGCCTTTTTGTTTATTTTAAGACACGCGGGATTACTTATCACTCGTATGTAAAATTTTTATAATCGTACACATTCGGCTGCTAACGCGGTTGTGCTCGCCCGACTGTGTCGGGTCCTGTTTCTGTCCTTGCCTATCGGTAACTGTAAGTATGCAACTGTGATTACAGATGTGTGGGTTTCATTGCACCAAACCCAAGTTTAGTGATTATGATGTGAGAGCGTACCGTATCTTTCGCTTTAAAGTTTATCTAAGGGGTAAGGACTTTTTTTTTTAAATACGTACAGACTCAGAAAGCGCATGGGAAGCAGCAATGGCACCGGGAGCGCAGGCTCCTCCGAAGAACTCGCCGACAGTGCGAGCGTAATCGCACTCCGATGAGGAAAGAATTCCGCGTTCCTGACCAGCGCGGATGAATGAAACGTAGGCTGTGGAATAGGATGTTTGTTAGTAAAGTATAATCAGCTTATAAGGTTCCCACGATTTTCTCTCTCGCAGCGAATCGGCAAACGTAAGGTAGGACGCGTCCTCAGGGTAGGTGGAGCGACGGTCTTCGCAGGGTGGCTGGTAGCAGCTGGATGAGAGTTGCCGAAAATCGAGTTGAATGACGTGCTATAGGAGAGGCCTATGTCCAGCAGTGGACTGCTGTAGGCTGATGATGATGATGATGATGAATAGAAAAACTAAATGAATGGAAGAATTAGATTATTACTAGCTGCGCCCCGCGGTTTCACCCGTATAAGTTTCGATCCTGAGATTATCGGGATAGAAAGTAGCATCTGTATGCCAAATTTCATCCAAATCCGTTCAGTAGTTTTTGCGTGGTAAATTATTCAGCTGCTTCCGGTTAGACTGAAAGCCGACCCCAACATAGTTGGGAAAAGGCTAGGCAGATGATGAGTTTTTGCGTGAAAGAGTAACAAGCATCCATCCATACAAACTTTCACGTTTATAATATTATGTAGGATTATTAAAAGCCTGCTCTTTCCACTTCTCTTCGCTTAAAGCTGCTGCGGATCAGTAAGAAGAAAAAGATAGAAACTTTAAAAATATTTAACTTACCAAGACCGCCATATTCGGGGAAGCATGCGGTCTTTTCCCTCAGGTTTTCAAAACGAGTGATGTTGGCTGTAGCGACTGAAGACTCCTTGACGAACGCAGCTATTCTGGATGCGTGAGCTTGCGCGTTCTGAACGAGTTTCACTGGAGATAGTTTGAAGTGTCTGAGGAAGAGAGAGGAGATGAGAGGGGAATCAACGCATTTCCACAACAGCCCCGTAGCGGCATCTACATGGGAACTACGCATCATACTGACGTCACGCAAAATCCTGCATCGCGCAAGCAGAGTCTACCGCGCTACTAACATATATACAACAGCCCGACATGAATCATCGGGCAGTTGCCCACCAGACACGATACCAGACTGGTCGGAGGATCCTCCCTTTTATTTGGAGGATGAGTGAACTTTACACCCTGTTCCTCATACCTCTATACTGCCTCATGTCTCCATAGCCCTAAGGCTAAGCTACGCTCGTGTACTTTAGGAAGAGACTGTCAGAGTGTAATCAGGTAACCAGCGTTGATATACCAGCGCTTGTCAGCGTCGACAAACGCTAGTTGTCAATGCTGGTCGGGAGCAGTTTTTATAGCATAATCATTCCCACTGCTGGGACATAGGCCTTCTCTCTGTGAGAGGGAGTGGGTCATAATCCACCACGCGGGCATATTGCGGGTTGGTGGATATCACATGTCTTCGAATTTTTGGTTCTTGGACGTCTTTAATTGACTTGAATGTGCCCTGGCAGCAGAGAGTATGTCTTGCTCACTGAAATGCCTCGCTGATGGTGGCGCATGTGTTGGATCATTTGGCTCCCTTCAAAATGGTTGAGCTGAATGGTGCTAATCCATGCGTCATGTTCGTGAACGGGCGCCGTCAGTAGGGACTGGTCATCTCTTTGCTGCCATGGCTTATTTTAATTTAATTTAATATTTGATTTGTTCTTATTTTTATTTATTTTTTTAACTTTTCATTACGGACGCTTTTAACGTTCTGCATCGTTCTCACATGCATAATTTCTAACATGAATGATGTAACCAATACTTTGTAACCATATTATATTGATTTAAAAGAGTGTCCATGGAGTTTCTTGTCCGTTCTTCTCCTTATGTATCTACGCTTTGGAATGGGCAACTAGCTTCATTTTTCTAACTGACCGAACCCTTAACAATTCAAAAGTGCCTGTAATTGGTTTAATTGAAATAAATACTTTGAGTTTAAGTTTGACATATCGGTTTCCTCACGATGTTTTCCCTTAACCTTTTTGAGAGCAGTGGTAATGAAATTAAATACAAAAAGTAAAGTGCCTGCCTGGAGCATATAATATTCCGCTGGGATACAGGCCTCCTCTCGGTGAGAGGGAGTGGGCTGTGATCCACCACGCGGGCCCAGTGCGGGTAAGATGTCACATAACTTGGAATTTTTTGGTTCTACATAGGACATGCCGGTTTCCTCACGATGCGCCTAAAACAGTTTTCACTACAAAAATATACTTACTGCCTAGCCAGATAACCATAGTTCGACGGAATGGAGATGAAGTCAGTCTGGTCATCCTTGGTGTCAGAAAGACAGTCCAGCACAGTGTTGCGTTGCTGGCAAGCGATCGTGGGCTGGAGGCCCAGGGTGTGGGCGGCCGCCCTGACCCAGTTGCACTTGGTTTGTTCCGCTTCAGAGATGGTGCACCAGCGACGGGCCGGGAGACAGGAGGTCGTTGAAGCCGCGGGACTGATTGTACGAACTGTGGAATGAGATTGAAGTTAGAAAATTATACAGTTTTGGTGAAAGTATACATATTTTTTTGCTTGAATACGCTTAGTTTTTATTGTATTTGTTGTTATATTGGCGTGGCTAGCTGACATATGGCAAACCAGCTGCGCCCTGCTGTTTCACCCGCATAAGTTTCCATCCCGTGGGAATATCGGGATAAAAAGTATCCCATGTGTTAATCCTGGTTATAAAATATCTATGTGACAAATTTTATCCAAATGCGCTCAGTAGTTTTTGCGTGAAAGAGTAACAAACATCCATCCATCCATCTATACAAACTTTAACGTTTTAATATTAGTAGGATTTTAGTACGTTAATTTAATGTTCTGTGTCTTGTAATTTTAATTACTTTACATACCCTAGTATTGTATACAATCAAGTATTTTCTAACTAAACAGCAGTACGATTCTGTAACCATCTCACCGTGAAAACTTAGGTGAAGTGAGCGTGGAGTGAGCTGTAATTCCAACTAATGCTAGGGATTGACACTATTGACAGCTCACTCTAAGCTAACTTTTCACGGTGAGATTTTTACAGAATCGATCGGCAGGCAGCTGTGCTGCTGGGGAATTTGATGCGCCACTTCTTCTTCGGATCCCAGCGAAAGGACTAGGAAGTGGTGAAGGGCGGGCGTTTTGGGGGACTGTCTTTTGTTATTTTGACGTTCGAAAGTGCTGATTCTCAGCCTAATTTGAATAAATGACTATTGAATGGTGTCGTTGTTTCCGCAATTTCGTTTTTTGACACCGTCTTCCTAAATTAAAGTAATTTTTCACTTTGTAGTGTTTGTTTTCGGAAGATGGTTGTTTTTTTTTTGTGTTTTTTTTAACTTTTTAGTTGTACCTTCCCCAAACAAATTCATATTAACACTACTTGCTATGTAGATATCAGTGACACGAACTTCTTTTTTGTTTTTTTTTTTATACTTACTAGGTGAGGTATAGTTCAGCATGGAGGTGGGAGCATCCTGGTAAACAACCCTGGCGCTGTCGCCACCAGCTAGAACAGTGAACAGGGTCGATTGCCAGTTGTTGCCTCCAGGGTTTGAACCAGCTGGCCACCAGGTGCGTAGCTGAGTGAGGATGGCTGCTGCATTACCACTGAGAATAAATATAATATTATTGATTTTATTAAGAAAGAAAGAAAAATTGTTTATTCTGCACAAATAAAACGCACATTACGTACAAACGCCAGCAGGGCAAGCTACCCCAAACTGTCAAATTTTCCAACCTTAATGCTTGAGCGATAAAGTTGATAATCTATTGACAGTTTGCAGTAATTTGATGTGCTGGCGTCTGTACAACACAAAATATACACATATAACGCAGTCAAAAGCCTCGTTCTCAAGCATATAAAATGTGTGTGTGTGTTTTTGTGAGCACGTATTTAATCTTAAAAAGAGCGTTGTTTCAAATTACAATTACAAAATTATGGCCTTGACTTACGTTAAATAATTACGAGTGCGTACTCGTTATTATTTGACGTAACGTATGTTACGTTGACCAACCGTTTGAAACAACCGGCCCTAAGCAGTAAGTGAGTGTATAGTAACTAGCTTTAAGCTTGCCTGGAAGTGACAATAGCTCCCCAAGGCTGTCTGACGAAGGCACAGGGCGAGATAACATTGGTCAGGACTTCAGTCGTCAGAGAGACAAGAGTTCCGTCGGGGCACATCACTGAGAAGTTTGGAGCGTCTTGTGAGTTGCGGATCTGAAATAAATACATGTTTTAGTGGAGTGAAATGAGGGGCTTGTGAGTTGGGCCGATCCAAGGTTAAGCTACGCTCGCCGCGGTCGGTTCGTGAATAGGTAACCATCCATTACATATCAAGACTCTTCTGCGCCTCGGAGAGAAAGAAAATACGTTTATTTGCGGTAAATATAACGCAAAAACGAATATAAAACAAAAAAAAAAAGATTTAGGGGAAAAAAGAAAGAATTATTACTTTAGCCACAAGAACTTATCCATAATTACCAGTGATAGGAATAGGTAGTGCCTATTTGCCTAAACTTCGAAGAACAGAGACAAGAAACGGAGACTTCCTTAGGACTAAATTTTTTCCGGGACATCTGTCCCGAAATTCGGGACAACACTTTTAAATACATTAAAAAAATATGTTATTTGGAATAAGTAATTCGTCTATCTTTACCTAAAGTTTGCGACTAGACATAACAAATAGGCACTACCTATTCCTATCACTGATAATTACTTTGACATAGGTCGCTACAAATAGAATCAATACTCACAGTGAAGAACTCCCGAACGTGCTGCCAAGCGACGTACGCCACAGCAGCACTAGCATTCACATTGGTCCTCAAACACTCCAGAGCTTGAATGTGACGGTTCTCATTCCTCACTCCAGCGACAGAAGGCCCCATGTTGATGGTGTAGCGAGAACAGCCGGAGTCTGGCCCACAGCGTTCGCAAAGGGAGGGGAAACGAGATTCTGGAAGTAACAACATAAAATCACACCTGGTTTTCCCCGAAAAGTTGCTTCGAGTTGTACCTAAGTACTAGTAATAATAGAGGTATGAGGAACAGGGTGTTCACTCATCCTCCATACAAAAGGGAGGATACTCCGACCAGATGGGTGTTGCATCTGGTGGGCAACTGCCCGTGATTCATGTCGGGCTGTTGTATACAGGGTGGCAGGGACATTGACGCGCAAACTGTAACCATGGATTCACCACATGAGTTTAGACCCCATAGCGTCGAAATTTTTCGTCGGTTATAAACACTTGAGAGGTGTCAAGGGACACCCGGATGGAACGAAGTTCCTTTCGATAAATTAAGTGAAGGAATTGTAATAAAGTTTTATTTTTATAAGTTATAATATTTTTTTTTTATTTAACCTTAATCAGTAGGCTCAATTTTAGTAATATAATAACAGAGAAACACGCGCACGCCGCACGGCTTACAACTATAGCAAAAAGTGTCGTTCCAACTTTGGTCTTAATTTTTTCCGTCTAGCCCCCTTTCGCAACGCGAATTGCTGTTCCATACATATTGATCGCGTAGGTATTGCACTTTTCTATGAAACAGAAGATTTTTTTTTTGATAACCGACGTAAAATTTCTACGCGGGGTCTAAACTCATGTGCTGAGTTTATGGTTACAGTTTGCGCGTCGATGCCCCTGCCACCCTGTACATACGCTAAACGCGCGGTAAACTCGCCATGTAAGATTCTGTGTGACATCAGCATGATAGTAGTTCGCATGTGGCAGCGTAGTTACCGCCTCAGTACAGTCACGAGCACCAATATGTCAACACGTGGCAACTTTCAATTGCGATTTTTTCGTGAAATAACGAATGCAACGTTGAAATACGACTCATTACATAAACCTCATCATCTGCATCTGCCTAGCCTTTTCCCAACTATGTTGGGGTCGGCTTCCAGTCTAACCGGATGCAGCTGAATACCAGTATTTTACATGGAGCAATTGCCTATCTGACCTCCACAACCCAGTTACTGGGTAATACGATAAGACTGGTTGTCAGACTTTCGGGCTTCTGACTACCCGTAACGACTGTCAAAGATCCACGAATGACAGCTGGGACCAACGGCTTAGCGTGCTTTCTGAGGCACGGAGGGGTCTCGGTATGTAAAGATGGTCACCCATCCATAGACCAACCGCGGCAAGCGTAGCTTAACCTGACCGATCGACCTGTGCGGCTGTTATTATTTAGCTACAGGCCCCTCTGGGTTTTAAAATGCTATGTTCGTAACAACATAAAATTTCATTAAAAAATAAAGGACTAAATCTCTTTTGAATAAGGCCGAGTGTATACATACTTTTGCTCGTGACTACCCACATTTCAACAGATATTTTTAAGTTCGATGTAATAGAAGCTGAGCCTATTGTCATCGACCAGGCAAAAATCCAGATAAAAAAAACCCAATAATAAAAATGAGAAATGAGACATTTCAGCTTTGTCTTCGGGATAGCAACGAACTTTCGATGACCTTGCATTGCAGATGTCCTTCGGTGTTGGATACCACTTCATCTGGTGACTGGTCCACATGCTTGATTACCACCTAAAGCCTGGATTCCACCAAAGCGGAGACGAGACGAGAGAAAAGGAAATACTTATGTTAGAAACAACAAATAGGATTACATTATTTACAAATCTCGTCTCCGCTTAGCTTCAGAGGATACGGTTGAGCAGAGAAGAGAGGAGATGTCTTATATTTGCTTAGCACGAAGAAAACAGAGAGTGAGGTGCCTCGCAAGCTGGCGAAGGCGGGCAGCGGAGATGAGAAGAATGAGTGGTGTGTGGGGAGCGGCACAGTTCTCCCGTGTCGTAAAACGTGCACACCGCGCCCGCATCTCCGCACAGCTTCGAAGGATACACCCTAGCTCTTAAGCATCGCTTCTCGTATCTCCACCTCCGCTTTGGTAGAGTCTCGCCTGAGCCCTCGGTTCACGGCCTCGAGTGACGCGACTTGCGTCAAGCGACACACGCGAGCATCAACTGTTTCCATCTGTCGCTCTGCAAGTCGCGTCGCGATGACTCGTGGCATGCTCTAAACAACTTCTTACATTTGTTTTTGGCGCAATTGCTGTCGGCTATGCGCAAACGAGCCACCACCCTCAGCCACCGGAAGCTCAGCGACAAGCAGTTCATATGCTTTTTCATACGTTTTGTATGGATTTCTTGCACACGTGTAGCCGTGGCGATCACTTGCTGCAGCAGTACTCAACACCGCAGAAAGAGGCGACAGCAACCGGTGGTTGTGGCCAGCGGCTCGTGTGCATTAAAAAAAGCCCTAAAATATTCTCAACTTACTAAGTGCAGCATCCACGGTAGCATTGTTACTCCATACGCCAGGTCTGCAGGCTGCTGAGAAGAAATCTCTCAGGGTTTCCACCTCCAGCTCCTCAGCAGTTTTGCCATTTGTGTCCGCATTGGGGCAACGGTCGGTGCGGGCGACCTGCGTGTGAAATAATCATTAGATTCGTGAATTTGAAAAATTTGCCATAATTTCTAAACACAAATTGATGGCATTTAAAAAAAAATCTTATTCGAAAACTTACCAATTCCTCCAAGCTCTTCAGCACTCTTGGAGACCATCTCACTTCTGCGTCTTCGAGTCCAGGGTGGCAGTATACTCCTCCGCGAAGACCTTCAAGGCCATTGGTGTGGTTCGAGGGCACCACTGCGACAGCTTCGAAGGCATAAGGGTCTGGAGACAAAAGAAAATGAATAGCGTTATTTTTTCTTTGCACTTGTCGATGATGAACGATGGCTTGCCAGCCAGCATATTAATGCTGCGTCAAGCCCGTCCCGCCATCATCTCCTGGGTCTGCCTCGATTTCGCTGGACGTTTTTTGGGACCCAAATGGTGGTACATTTGGTCCATGACTCGTTCGACATACGGCAAACGTCTCCGACCCAGTCCCACTTAACCCTGGCTGTTTTTGGGTGACGTACGTGATTTGTGTTTTGGGACTTAAGGGTTCCATTGTGCACAAAATAGTGGTATCTACTCACCGAGTTTGCTGACATCTCTGACAGTTGCAACGACCATGTTCTCATTGGGCTGTTGCTGCGTCAACAGCAGGGTTTCTTCCTCAGAGAAGTAGCCGATGTCTGCCTGCCCAGTAGCTAGTCTGAGGGCGCAGTCCACCCTGGATGTGAAAAGAGTAAAGACTAAGTGTGTTGCAGATAAAAAAAGAAAAAACATTTATTTGCGGCAAACGTGACGCATAAAAAGAACACAAATACAAAAAAAAATGACAAGTTAGGGGAAAACATGCGTTACATCCACGCAAAACGGCCATCACTCAGCATAATGCTAAGACCCTATACGCAACAGAGTCTCAGCGCTGGTTATAAGGAAATAAGTTGTTGGGTGCATAATATTTTGTATTCAGCAGGGTGCATTCTGAAAGTTGGTTTTTTACCAAACCAAAATACAACCAACTTTCAAAAAAGACGCTACTAAGTGAAAAACAACTTCAACTTCGGAAGTCGGTGTCGTTGGGTTCGCATTTTCGTTGGTTGCCACCAACCATAACCATAACCATACCAATTAAGACTACGTTGTACGTAATCCACACCAAAATCCCCTTAAATCTTAATGCATCTCATGATAATTCCACTAAGCCACTGAAAAATCATAGAAAAGCAAACGACACGATCTCGTTTACTTGAATTTTTATCAGTAATTTTAAACAAATTACTGGATCGATATTGATGAAATTTCTATGGGACCAATCTGAAAGTATATCCTTTCAAATAAAAAAATAATTTTGCAAATCGGCTTATAAATAACGGAGTTCTGAGGTAAAAACAAAAAAAAAAACAACGTTTTTTGAAGTCGATTAAATCCGGACACAAATCCGCACTCCTGCTGCTACTAAGAAATTACAGATGGATGTGACATCTGCCAACTAGTAGTACTGGTGGATTATGGCCCACTCCCTCTCACCAAGAGGAAGCCTGTGTCCCAACCGACCTATTCTGTAAAAATTTCACAGTGAAAACTTAAATGAAGTGATCTGTTATTCCACGATGCTTTAATAGGGATTGGCACAATTGACAGTTCACTTCACCTAAGTTTTCACGGCGTCATTTTACAGAATAGATCAGCTGCAGTGGGAACATTATTAGCTGATTATGACTAAAGCAGAACCTCAGACGCTTCTTCCTTTGCTAGGATATTTACCTGGACTCTACAGGAGAGCATGTTACTTGACTATCATCTATGCTTAGGCTTTGGCACAGAGAATTCGGCAGTTGAGAGTTGACGCATACTCGGTCTGGAAACAAAACAAAATGCTGTTACAATAAGGGTATAAAGTCTTTGGAAGGTGATCGAAGAATCATCACCATCTGCCTGCCTTTTTCCAACTATCTTTGGGTCGGCATCCAGTCTAATCGGATGCAGCGGATGATTATAATTCTGTAAATACATATTTGTTACGGCCGCGAATCATATTTTAATTAACGTACAACTTAGTACTGACCAGCAAATTGCAAAAAACGTAAGAAAATCTGAATTTCGCGGGATACCTTGGAGCATCCCCCTTAACAGTAGATATCCTTCAAAACCATTTCTTAGATTGTGATCAAAAATGAGGGTACCGGTATGAACGAAAACGTTGCAAAAAAAAATAAGTATGTAAGGGGCGCTTTTCCTGTCATGCGTTTTATCGCCCGCGTGCGGATCCTGTCCGCGTGTAGGTGATTACACGCTCCTGGCCACACGCAGGACAAAGATTGCGTTTGTTGCTGCAGTGTCGTGTGTGTTGCTAGTAACTAAACTCGTGCACAACGATGAACATACCCAATGCATGCGACCCGCGTCACAGTAAAAATAACACTGAAGGCAGAAGACCGCCGCCCGCATCCGGTTCGCACGCACGAGCGCTGCGCGCCCGCAACCAATCCGCGTTCCGCGCGCGTGCTACCCGCATGATATGAAATGATAGGATGCGGACAGCCTGCACGCATGATAGGAAAAGCGTCCTAAGAATCGTAGACTGCTATAGACTACGTGACCGCTTTTCCGCCTTTCTAGACTCTGTTTTTTGATTTGTTAACTAACAGCTAATATATGTGACTAAGGGCAGATTTTTCAATCACCTGATAACTTTATTCGAGGCATAATTTTGAAATTTTGACAGTTATTTCATACAAAAACTGTCAAAAGTCAATTTTATGCCTTGAATAAAAGTTATTTTGCGATGGAAAATCAGCCCTAAGTAATGTCATGTTGACAAATACAGTTCGATTTCCACCAAACGCCTCGTACTGCATCGGATCGGAAAGGATACGAACGGATGCGGCGACAGCCGATCGCGTCAAGCAGGATGTCGACGCATACGATCGGTTCCGTTTCGGTACCGTCGCTTGCGATCGTATCCGTTTCTGTGCCTAGTCAAATAGTTTTATTCCTACCGTGTTGACGTGTTCTAATGCCGAAAGGATACGATCGGATACGACAACAGGCGAGCGAAGCCGATCGCGCGTCGCAGCATACTTTCGGCTACGATCGCATATCGCAGAAGACGTCCGCGGTCACTCTGCTGTGCGCGGCTTGGTAATATAGACTTTAAATACTGTGTACACGATTTAATATCGTTTAAAGATGGTAAAATCCTTTGCGATCCGACGAGGTGCGAGCCGTTTGCTGGAAATCATTCTTTAGTCTAACAAATTAAACATCAGAATTTAGCCAGCTAGTTATGCCAGGTAAACATTGTTCTCTTAGTCACCGGCGCGCCCATACCTTATCTCAATAACTATATCTATAATAAATATAATAATATAAAACGTTCAGTCACACGACAAATGATAACGAGTACTTATAGTTACTAAGAAAAATATTTTTAGGCTTATATATATTTAATACTTGGTAATGGTTACTACCTACAGGGCGGCAGGGACATCGAAGCGCATCCTGTAACCATGAATTCAGCACATGATTCTAGCGTAGACATTTTTAGTAGGATACTGCTGGACATAGGCCTTTTTATTTTTGCGGATGGGAAATCATCAAATGACCCCTCCCGCTCTGGGTGGAGCGGAAGGGAGTGTCAGACTCTTACTGACTAAAACCCACCCGTGTTCCTTCCTTAGCCCTTTATGTTCCAGGGCAACGGTAACCCTTTCGGACGATCCCGCTACCCTGGCAGGCTTCGGCCCTTTTGGGCCCCGTCAGTTCGTGCTGACATCTCTTTGAGGCGCGCGCGGAACACGGTAAACGGCGTGGCACGGGCGTGGTGGTAATTAAAGACCTTGGCCTTGACGTCATCATCATCATCATTTCAGTTTAAAGACGTCCACTGCTGGACATAGGCCTCCCCCAAGCACTTCCACTTCGACCGGTTCCGTGTTTCTTGAATCCAACGGGTTCTTGCTTGCTTGTCGGTCCACCTTGCCGGAGGCCTTCCAACGCTACGTCTTCCGGTACGCGGTCGCCACTCCAGAACCTTTCGGCCCCATCGGCCATCTGTTCTGCGAGTAATGTGCCCTAGTTTGGCAATTCTTCGGGCTATGTCGGTTACCTTGGTTCTCCTGCGGATCTCTTCATTTCTGATTCGATCACGCAGGGAAACATCAAGCATAGCCCTCTCCATTGCCTTTTGGGTGACTTTAAGCCTTCTAATAACCACGAGTGACCACGTTTCAGTGCCATAGGTCATCTATCACTATGGAAAAAATCTATGGAACAGCTATTTTTTTCCCCGTGGTTTTTTCCATACAAATTCAATCCGCTCGGAAAATTTCGCTCCATTTCCCGCGCACCGAAAATATTAATCCATTTATCAACTTTGTATCTGTGTGCAAATATAAAATGCAAAATTACCTATCTTGATTTAAAAGAGTGTCCTTGGATTTTCTGACGCATAAAAAGAACATAAACACAAAAAAATAACAAGTTGGGGGAAAACATGCGTCACATTCACGCAAAACGGCCGTCGCTCAGCATAATGGTAAGACCCTATAAAAGACAGAGCCACAGTGCTGGCTTAGTCGTTACGGGTAGTCAGAAGCCCGAAAGTCGGACAACCAGTCTTAGCATAGCATAATGAGCCTATAACCACCGCTGAGACACAGGTCCTCTCCGTGAGATGGAGCGGGCCATAATCCACCACGCGGGCCCAGTGCGGGTTGGTAGATCGAGCCGTGGGGCTGTTATTATTGAGCCACGAGCTCCACTATACATTAAAGTAATGTATAGATAGTGGAGTATAAATATAAGTATAAAGTATATATATATAATATATAGTATATATGTATATATGTATATATATACTTTATGCAACGGCCTTGATATGAATTTATAACATTCAGATAAAAGATTAGAATCGTGTCAACTGGTAAATAGGTTTATAAGTGACTGTACGATTGTTATCTAAGGCTTTAAAACATTATGACAACATTCTTTTTGTTGAATGTTCTTGATAATTTACAAGTTAACACTAAAATAAAGGAAAAGGCAGGAAGTCAGGCCCTGATTCCCTTGTTCACAAACTAAACTAAATTTAAGTTCTGTGCATCTTTTTCTTTCTATTTCATTAAGAAAAGGACAGCAGATAAAATATTAGTTTACTCCTGTCAAATTAAGATACTCCATAGACAATTTAGACGTGATTAAAAACATGGCTACTAAAAATACCTACGTCAATTTACGTCAGGCGCTGACTATTTTGACAGGACTAAACTAATATTTATCTTCTGTCCTTTTCTAAATTAAATAGAAAGAAAAGATGCATTGAACTTAAATTTAGTTTAGTTTGTGAACAAGGAAATCGGCGCCATTGGCCATCAAAAAATTCTTCCGCATCGCTGTCAATGGGATAAGTGCTCAAAAGGCTGGCAGCATTGCCACGTTGGGTGGCAATCTTTGGGCTAAAAATAGCCCAGCTCTGGTCACGTGAAGAGTTAACAAATTTTATTCACATAATTTGGTATTTCTGTTAGTGTAGATATCTTTATTATCATAATATTATGTAATGACTCGTTAGTCTTGTGGACGCAAACGCTACTGTTGAGCATGACGTCCTGGGTTAAATTCCTAGGTCGGGCCAAGTTTTATTGAGTTTTCCCATCAAGAATTTTCCAATAGCATGGATTTACGCCTGTTTGATGGCAATAAGCTCGTCCCCTATTTTAAATGGGACTTAAACATAACTGCCGAATGTGATGTGGGTGTTGCTGTAGGTACAGCTCTGCCTAACCCGACGGAGGTTACAGGCGTAATGTTATATGTGTTATCTAATACGTACGTATATCACGTACATTCTAGAAGTAAATACAGTTTCGTTTTGACACTGTAGGTATACAATGTTTTCTTAGCTTATAATCTTAAAATGCTTCTATCTGCGAGTAACCAAAATGTTTATTTAAACATTCAAACAAGAATTACGTTATGTTTAACAATGTTCTACGTATTTTCCAAGTTCATCTTAGATATACAGGCTGGATGGAGCAGCGAAAGCATTAGGAAGTGGTGAAGGGCGGGCGTTTTGGAGGACTGTCTTTTGTAATTTTGACGATCGAAAAGTGCTGATTCTCAGCCTAATTTGAATTAATGACTTTTGATTTTGGTTGATATTGATTTTGACTGCCATTCGTGGATCTTTGACAGTCGTTACTGGTAGTCAGAAGCCCGAAAGTCTGACAACCAGTCTTACCAAGGGGTATCGTATTACCCAGTAACTGGGTTGTGGAGGTCAGATAGGCAGTCGCTCCATGTAAAATACTGGTATTCAGCTGTATCCGGTTAGACTGGAAGCCGACCCCAACATAGTTGGGAAAAGGCTAGGCAGATGATGATGATTGATTTTAGGCTAGCAAGGGGGTGACTACCGAGATGACGACTAATAGAGAAGTATGGAAGTAAAAGACATGATGTGCTGACTCCAAATACATTGGGATAAGAGAAGGGGAATTTAACATAAATATATTATGTAAAAGTATATAAAGGAAAAACAAGAGAAGAGCTCATTGGGGATCCATAGACATTCCAGTGACTATTTTGTGAAATAAAACGCGGTGAGAAAATCTGGATAGTAGGGTAATTTGACATTGATTCCCTCTCAGGTAAAACTCATACATGCTGCGAGAGAGTAGGTAAGACTTTAATATTCTTTGCAAAGAGTTCTCATTTGACCCATTTACCACCAAAACCTATTCTGCACGCACTCGGCTGTACGCTAACTTTTTTAAAAGTACATTGTGCTTATTTACCTCATGTATGTATTCATTCTTTTCTATCGTGCTTGTTAGTGACCCTAAGATTTCTACTACATTTTCTGTTTTTACCCGTGACAATAAATGGCTTTATGTCTCATATACAATTGTTGCCCTTCTGTTAAAGCTGTTGGTTCTTCTTAAATAAATAAATTATCGCTGAGACGAGATTGCGATTTGAATTTGATTTTTTTTTCTACGTACGAGAATTGGCCTTCTGATTATGCTACAGTAGTTTTTCTCACGATGTGAGGTTTACTCGAGGAGGTGTTCTTGATACTGGGGTACAGACAGAGAGAGAGAAGGAGTACCTAGGCCATAGTCCACCACGCCAGCGCTAGCCACCCAGAGCGGCACCCTAATTGCGTAACACGCGATCAATCGGAATCTGAATCATTTTGAAGCAAATTGCTTTTTTTTTCTTTTTTTTTTTAATGTTATAAACTAGCGCTTGACTGCGATCCCACCTGATGGAAAGCAGAGATGAAATCGTTGATGGTAAGCGAACTAATTTATTATGAGCCTATTCACTCTAGCCTTGAAAACACCCAAATTATAATCGGACGGGAAGACCGCTGCAGGCAAATCGTTCCAGTCCTTTGATGTACGCGGTATAAACGACGAGGCAAAACGCTTCGTCCGGATCGCGGCGGTGTCAACAACGTAAGGGTGGACACTCGCCGTACGACGGGTTGTCCGATGATAGAACGGTGACGGCGGAATTAAATCATGTAATTCTCGCGCACACTCTCCAGAATGCATCCTGTAGAATACCGAAAGGCTGGCTACCTTACGCCTGTGCTCCAGGCTTTGTAGATTGGTCTAAGCCAAATCTGGATCACCAAATAGCCTCTTCGCACGCCTCTCCACTGAGTCCAAAGCTGCTAGATGGCATTTTGCAGCACCAGCCCATATGTGGCTGCAGTACTCCACACACGATCGGACCTGCGCTTTGTATAACATTAGAAGCTGTCCCGGTGTGAAGTACTGCCGGACCTTTGCAATCCATCCTTTGCTAATCCATTGCTTCTACTAAAGTAATATTTATCTTCTGTCCTTTTCTTAATAAAATAGAAAGAAAAAGATGCACTGAACTTAATTTTATGTTTAGTTTGTGAACAAGGGAATCGGCGCGAATGTTTTTGAATGGTTCTAGGACATGTCGACATCCTCATTTGAATTTTCTTTTGTGTCGAGGACTCATTGATTGAATGACGTTAACACTTCAAGTTACACTTGACAAATACCTTGTTATCAATCAGGAAATGATATCACTTAATTCTGACTACAAGTAGTATTTAATCATTTTATTGCTGAGTCTGATTTTTATCTGTTGTTAAGAGCGTTCATCCAGAACCTCGCATTTCTAATTAGCTGCAGTAAAATGACAATTATTATATTACTTTACTCTTTGCTGTCATTTCGTTAAAAAATGTTGTCACGCTATCTCTACTAGTGATGTGATTAAAACACAATGAAACATCGATCGTTTTAATTTTAGATATTCGAAATTGACCAATTAAGTATTATTTAACCGTATACAATGAAATTATTTGTATTCAATTCAATATTTGTTTATTTATGGCAACTAAGCCCAATTGTTAGTAACATTGTTCTTAAAAACTATTGTTAGTAAACAAAAACACAGAGACAAAAAAATTAATAAAAAGATACCTAATTGTAAGGTTAGCTGTGGGGTCTTCTGAGAAGGGGGGCTAAAAAGGCCACTTTAAGCAATACCTCTAAAAGCTATTAATGTCCTGAATTCCCAGCAGATCATTAGCAAAGCTGACAACCAGTCTTACCAAGGGGTATCGTATTACCCAGTAACTGGGTTGTGGAGGTCAGATAGGCAGTCGCTCCATGTAAAATACTGGTACTCAGCTGCATCCGGTTAGACTGGAAGCCGACCCCAACATAGTTGGGAAAAGGCTGGGCAGATGATGATGATGATGTCTATAATTTATATGATGTACATAATAATGAGTATTCTTTTCTATTGCACGTCATATCCGTTTCATATTTTTCATGAGTCACTTTTTATAAACACCTTGAAAAAGGGTGTGGCTCATACATTTTCTAGAAAAATATGGCCATTAAAACAAACTATGGGAACTCCAAAATACATACAAAAGAATTTCATAATAATAATTCCGATATCAATTATAGGGTGCTCAAAACTTAAATGTACGAGTAAGTAACTGCTCGAGATTTCCATCCGTTAAATAGTGATAAGGTCGCCCCTTATCATTTAGGAGTTGATATTATCACCGGCGAGCTGTGGCCTAGTGATAATACTCCACTGCCGAACCCTTTTTACATACTTAGCGAGAAGGTTATTTGTAAAACTTCAGAAAAACATATCTACAAAAAATGTCATAATGCTTTTTTTTCCAATAATTTTGACGCTATCGATAATTCAATTGAACAAATATGGTAGACTGTCGACTACGAATAGGCCGCCATTTTTTTAGCCTTATCTGCCTGAATTTGATCCCTTTAAAAAAGATTACATAATACTTACATGTTGTCTGCGCTGACACCGCCCCGACCACACACGCAAATAGAAAAATTTCCTTGAAACCCATGTTGGCACTGCACACGCACTGTAGGAATAAATCCTACGTTAATTTTAAAAAGTCCTGCCGCCGTTGACTTTACCGAAGCCTGCGACACTGTTACCCACAATGGCTAATCTTATTTAAAATGTATGACTGGTTTATGGCAAGGTATATCTTATCAGTATTTCGAAATTCAGCGTAAAGGTAGGTGATATAATAGCTGATAAGCTGATAACGATGCGTCGAGCGAATTTTCGTGCCGTAGCGAGGCGGTGTCCTGCTGGGAAGCGTGTTAGGCCCTTTGGCCTTGACGATTTTTTTGCTACAATTTTTTATGGGATTGACTGAACTTTTTATAGGCGATGTTAAAACATGTCGTGGATATTTTTAGCATGTAGTAGAATATCGTTTTTGTTTGACAAAATGACGGATAGGAGTTTGGATAGGAAAATTATTTTTGCATTTGAATGAAAAATGCCCAATTATTGCGAAACGTATAGGCTATTTATCATCATGATAGAACCCTGAGGACCCGAGCAAAAAGGAAAAAAGAACGCAGCTAAAACGAAGTAAAAGCCGAAGCAGTGGGTCGGGAACTAGAAGTGTCACGCGGACGAAATCGTAGACAGAAGCTAGAGACAGAACTTTTATAATATTAGCAGCTATAACTGATTCGTATTGCAACAAATGAGCAAACCCTTTGAGTTCCAGTAGTCTGTTTATTAAGTGGGAAATATCATCATCACTTCCCACCGGGTACGTTAATCAGCCTGTTTGACAACCTCACCATCTGCCTAGCCTTTTCCCAACTATGTTGGGTCAGCTTCCACTCTAACCGGATGCAGCTGATTATCAGTATATTACATGGAGCGAATGTCTATCTGACCTCCACAACCCAGTACTGGGTAACACGATACCCCTTGGTAAGGCTGGTTGTCAGACTTTCGGGGACTTTCGGGTTTGACGACCACATACAAATTCTTGTCAAATTCTTTGAAGCTGACATTCCTATTTCAAATTATTGGAATAATCAATCAATTTCATGACAATGTTTGTGAGTCAAGATAAAATTATAAAAGACAAAGACACACTTACTGGAAAATGTGTGTCATACATAATTCAGCACCCAGTCATTTCCTATTGATATACCAACTTCCGGAGCATTATTATTTCAATTATTGTGAATGTGAAGACCAAGATTATATCTGGATTGTTTCGGCCTTTCTTCTCAGAGTAGTCAGATAGGAAACGCCGACCTCATCTAGTTTTAAAATATGATTGACGTGTAAAAGTGTTTGTACAAACCTACTTACAAAAATAAAATCATTGTATCATTTATGTGGATCATACTTTTTCAGTCTGGTTTCTTTGTGCGGCTTACCTAAATGTACTGTATTTATTTAATAACTAGCTTCTGCCCGCGGCTTCGCCCGCGTGGATGTCGGAAATTATGCCACGGGAACGTGCTAACAGGATAAAATGTATGTGCTTCCCCAGGATGCCATCCATCTCGCGGGCCCTTTGTGGCTAATTACAATAGAAAATCAATTGTGTCTCATTAGTGGTGATTAAGAGGGTACCTATATGATATCTATACCTAAGTACCTACCTAATTAAAAAAAATAACCTACCTAAATAAACCTATTTCTGATGATAACTAATCTAAACTCAATAAATAAGCAAAATCTCTAAAAACTAATATCTATACGAATGACTAATCCTACCTAACAGTATTATAAAATAACCTACGGTCACTACGTACACTAACAAATATACTACCTATACTATAAAATTAAAATCTATACCTACGACTTATAAATTTAAACCTAAATAACTCTAAACACTAAAAGGAATAAAAAGGTCGCACAGATAATACTGCGGGTGACGTAACCTTCGACAAACTTATTATTTGCGGTTGGTACAGTAATCGGTCTAGGGATCGAACCGCAAAATTAAGTTTGTTTTTTATTGTATATACTTTTCCGGGATAAAAAGTACCCAGTGTGGTGCCCAGGATATTAAAGAATAATTATACCAAGTTTCATCGTAATCGAACCGGTAGTTTTTGCGTGATGCCTGAACAAACAGACAGACAGACAGATAGACAGACAGACCGACAGACAGACAGACAGACAGACAGACAGACAAAAATTTTTGTAATCACATTTTTGGGTTCGGTGTCGGTCTAGTAACACCCCCTGCCATTTATTTTTTTGATATTTTCAATGTACAGAATTTTCACTTCTACAGATTTATTATAAGTATAGATTTAAGCACTTTTTTTTATTTATATTTTCGAGCCGTTTGGGGTTGAAACCCTCGGGCCGTGGGGTCCAAGTGAAACGCACACAAATGTACAGAGGCGGACTTAATACCAGGTAGGCATTTTCTACCAGTCAAGCTTTGGATGATTCAGAGACAAACAGTGGTACTTAGGTGCGTTTATGTTTTGTTTGAAAAAAAAAAAACAAAACTTGAGAGTTGTCAAGGGACAACCGGATGGAACGAAGTTCAAAGAGAGAGAGAGAGAGACAGACAGAGAAACACTCGTACGCCGCACGGCTTACAACTATAGCAAAAAGTGTCGTTCCAACTTTTGATCTTAATTTTTACCGTCTGGCTAGACGCTCTACGCTAGACGCCCTTTCGCAACGCGCGATAAGGAACTTCGTTCCAAAAACACTTTTACACGTCTTCTTCGATCCTGTTGGCCTAAAACTTTGCCACTTCCACGGCGTCGTCAGTGGCAGCGCAGATGTCACTTTGACTGCATGTTTTGGGACACAAGAGGGATGGATTGGAGGTAACACTTTTACACGTCAAAATTAAATTATGTTTTAAAACTAGATGAGTTCGATGTTTCCTAACGTGACTGCGTTACCATTGATAATGTCGTCGACATGGCGACGTTTTGGACTAACAAAATATTAATAACTGTCGTGCCAGCGACGCGAAAAGATGAAGGAGCATCTCTCTCGTGCTGGCTCTTTGGAGTAGGTACCTATAATCCTTAATTTTGCCAAATGCTGAATTCTTTAATGTAGGTACCTCCTCAGTACGTTAGGTGAAAGTCAACCTTGCAACCAGCTTGCTAATTGAGTAATATTTAATACTAGCTGCGCTCCGCGGTTTCACCAGCATAAGTTTCGATCCCATGGGAATATCGAGATAAAAAGTATCCTATGTGTTAATCCTGGTTTAAATAAACTATCAGAGTACCAAATTTCAATCCGTTCAGTCGTTTTTTTCGTGAAAGAGTAACAAACATCTATCCATCCATCCGTACAAACTCACGTTTATAATATTAATAGGAAGTAGGATTATTTACCAAGACATGAGCTAGTTATTCAAATTGTTGGTTGATGCAGGGAGAGGAAGGCCAAAGAAAAGATGGATGGATTGTGTGAGGAATGATATGAAAGAGAAGGGAGTGAATGATAGCGTGACGGTTGACAGGGGAGAATGGAAGAAGAAAACGTGTTGCGCCGACCACAAGTAACATGGGACAAGGGCAGGCAGATGATGAGCTGGAGACTCAAAAGATATATTATGACTAAGATAGATTTTACAGTTACAAAAACAGGAACCGAAAAACTATAAATAATGAATCAAACAGCTCAATTTCCTTTGAATAAGGAAAAGTAAAAGAAAATTAAACAATCTTCCGTGAATAAATATTGGAAGTAGTAAATTGTTTTGATAACTGTCAGGATATAATCGCAAGGAAATAAGGTTCAAAATTGCGAGGTTCTGTGAATGTCTGCCATAGGGTATGGTGAGTTTTGAAGTGAATAATGTATCCGTTGACATAGTAAAGGTAACTTCAGAAGTACAAAACCATGAATTTAAAGCGGTAAAATTAACTGTTAAGCAAAAAAACAGCTGCATGTATAATTTCTTTCCCAAATAATCGAACCTCAAATAATTTCCCAATAATCATTTATTTCCTAAAAATATTATTGAACACTAATTTAATCATTACCTCTTTCCGTGAACCTCAAATAATTCCAATTTTTGGGGTCCTAAAAATACTTAATAGCCAAGTAACTCCCTCCAACCTTCCCATCGCCCTCCCAACATACGTTATACGGGCCGAAACTTGGGGCGGCTGCGGAAATAACTAAGTAACTGCGACCAACACGGATCGAGCGTTCGCTATCCGCTGCCGTGGCACCACTCGCTGCCGCAGCACCGCTCGCTGCCGTAGCACCGCTCGCTGCTGCAGTACCGCTCGCTGCCGCAGCACCGCTCGCTGCCGCAGCACCGCTCGCTGCCGCAGCACCGCTCGCTGCCGCAGCACCGCTCGCTGCCGCAGCACCGCTCGCTGCTGCAGTACCGCTCGCTGCCGTAGCACCACTCGCTGCCGTAGCACCGCTCGCTGCTGCAGTACCGCTCGCTGCCGTAGCACCGCCCGCTGCCGTAGCACTGCTTGCTGCCGCAGCACTGCTTGCTGCCGCAGGACCGCTCGCTGTCGTAGCACCGCTCGCTGCCGTAGCACCGCCCGATGCCGCAGCACTGCTTGTTGCCGCAGGACCGCTCGCTGCCGCAGCACCGCCCACTGCCGCAGCACCGCTCGCTGCCGTAGCACCGCTCGCTGCCGTAGCACCGCTCGCTGCCGCAGCACCGCTCGCTGCCGCAGCACCGCCCGATGCCGCAGCACTGCTTGTTGCCGCAGGACCGCTCGCTGCCGCAGCACCGCCCACTGCCGCAGCACCGCTCGCTGCCGTAGCACCGCTCGCTGCCGTAGCACCGCTCGCTGCCGTAGCACCGCTCGCTGCCGTAGCACCGCCCGATGCCGCAGCACTGCTTGTTGCCGCAGGACCGCTCGCTGCCGCAGCACCGCCCACTGCCGCAGCACCGCTCGCTGCCGTAGCACCGCTCGCTGCTGCAGTACCGCTCGCTGCCGTAGCACCGCCCGCTGCCGTAGCACTGCTTGCTGCCGCAGGACTGCTTGCTGCCGCAGGACCACTCGCTGTCGTAGCACCGCTCGTTGCCGTAGCACTGCTCGCTGCCGCAGGACCGCCCGGTGCTGCACCACTGCTTGCTGCCGCAGGACCGCTCGCTGCCGTAGCACCGCCCGCTGCCGCAGCACCACTCGCTGCCGTAGCACCGCTCGCTGCCGTAGCACCGCTCACTGCCGCAGCACCGCTCGCTGCCGTAGCACCGCTCACTGCCGCAGCACCGCTCGCTGCCGTAGCACCGCTCGCTGCCGTAGCACCGCTCGCTGCCGTTGCACCGCTCGCTGCCGTAGCACCGCTCGCTGCCGTTGCACCGCTCGCTGCCGTAGCACCGCTCGCTGCCGTAGCACCGCTCGCTGCCGTAGCACCGCTCGCTGCCGTAGCACCGCTCACTGCTGCAGCACCGCTCGCTGCCGCAGCACCGCTCGCTGCTGCAGCACCGCTCGCTGCTGCAGCACCGCTCGCTGCTGCAGCATTGCTCGCTGCTGCAGCACCGCTCGCTGCCGTAGCACCGCTCGCTGCCGTAGCACCGCTCGCTGCCGTAGCACCGCTCGCTGCTGCAGCACCGCTCGCTGCTGCAACACCAGTCGATGGGTCAGATATCTGACTCGACCGGGAAGAGATCAGGCGCAGGACCAATGGCTTTACGTTCACGGGTGTAAATATCCTGTCAGCTGCACGCTACAGGAAGTGATGGACACTAGTGATGCCGCCAAACACGTAGCCAAATTCTGGGCAGAGTTCATTTAGATTGCTATCGACTCGCTAAGAAGAAGAATGCGTTGAACTACTGCTGTTCACCTGTCGGCTGTCAGAGAGTAACAAACAGCATGATATCACCACTTAGATAACAACCCTAGAGCAAACACAACGCTGATCAATACTGTGCCTCGACTCTTATCAGGTTGATAAAAGGCTTAGTACATGCACACGTAAAAAAATATGTCATGTTGAATTTGACCTCTAGACTCCGCTGAAGGCACTTTTGAATTGATTTTAGGCGCCGCCTTAAACGGTGTAAATTTTTAACTCAAAGTAAAAGTATTTATTTCAATTAAACCATTGATTGTCAACGTGGGCGACAACGCCCCCTCGTGGTGGTTTGAGACTTTCAGAGGGGCAGTAGAAGGTCCAAAGATAAATACAATAATATATCATAGCTATATTACGACTATATTATAACATTACACGTTTAAATTATAATCGTGGCAATAGCTGTTTGAGATTCGCGACAGACGGTCAGTAAAAAAGAATTGGGGGCTTAGAAAAAAACCGGCCAAGTGCGAGTCGGACTCGCCCATGAAGGGTTCCGTTACGTTACGATTTATGACGTATTAAAAAAAAACTACTCACTAGATCTCGTTCAAACCAATTTTCGGTGGAAGTTTATATGGTAATGTACATCATATATTTTTTTTAGTTTTATCATTCTCTTATTTTAGAAGTTACAGGGGGGGGGACACACATTTTACCACTTTGGAAGTGTCTCTCGCGCAAACTATTCAGTTTAGAAAAAAATGATATTAGAAACCTCAATATCATTTTTGAAGACCTATCCATAGATACCCCAAACGTATGGGTTTGATGAAAAAAAAAATTTTGAGTTTCAGTTCTAAGTATGGGGACCCCCAAAATTTATTGTTTTTTTTCTATTTTTGTGTGAAAATCTTAATGCGGTTCACAGAATACATCTACTTACCAAGTTTCAACAGTATAGCTCTTATAGTTTCGGAAAAAAGCGGCTGTGACATACGGACGGACAGACAGACAGACAGACATGACGAATCCATAAGGGTTCCGTTGCCATTTGGCTACGGAACCCTAAAAACCAAAGTAAGGCAAAATGAGGTTGAGAACCTATAAATTAAACCATTTACAGGCAATTTTGAACTTTAACGTAAGCAAACGTAGGTACTGATGGAGAAGAAAGGCAAGAACACCATGGAAACCCTTTCAAAGCAAAATATAACACCTTATCATGGAAATTCATAACCCAGTAACTGGATTGTGGAGGTCATAGGCAGACGCACCAAGGAAATATTGGTATTCAGCCGCATCCGGTTAAACTGGAAGCAAACCACAACATAGGTAGTTATGGTTGGAAACGGCTTGGCAGCCATGTAGGGCATTTTTGTACATTTTGAAGCCGTTTAGGGATGCTCATGTCGTGTGCTTCAAATGCAAATCTCCCTTTTTTAAGGACATTGCGGTTGGTGACAGCTCCGGGAACCCGGCAGGCTTTTTTTTTGTCTAAAGAAAAAGCATTATCGTCTTGTCATCAAACGTAATGCTACCAGACTTTTGGATACGATACCAAAGGAATAATTCTCGTGTGTTAACAGGACGTTCGTATTCTAATCTCCGTCTCAATCTGTCAAAAATAACCCTAATTTTTTACATTTCTATTGTTACTGAGATGAGTTTGCGACTAAATTTTGAACGTTTTCAATTAAATTATTTCCTTATTTCCATGGTTAACTTTAATCGTATTCATTGAAAGAAACGTAAAATCGCCATTTTGACATGTGTGTTGCCATAATATAATTACATTATTTACAAAAGTTTATTTAATTATGGTCTCCAACTCCAACAGAATTAGATTAGTTTCTTCAGATAAAGTCATAAAGAAGCCAAACTGCAAAAAACAGACCTAAATATGCTTCATAATATTCGGTTCTAATAGTAAAATATAAACACGTACCTAGCTCGTGCGTAGCTGGGTCAATGGCTTGATTCAGAAAGCAATACTCCTGGACACGGCACGCATAGTGAGGAAGTTCCTCTCTCTAGAGGCCTGAATGACCACCGGCAGCTTGTTCCTGATGGGCTACTATTTTTATTTTGAAATGTTTTCATAAAAATATTTAATTTTTAATTTATATGTTTGTAAATGTAGTAATGTAGGAGAAATAATAAAATATTACTATCGAAATGTTTCTGTTCGTTTGTCTCTAGGATCGTTTTACTTTAGTTTCATTTCCAAAATAAAATCCTATAAGTATGGAGAATTTTTCTACTGGTAACTTTCCTTTGTCAGTGTCAAAGTCAAATAAGCGTAATCTGTCAATGCCACTTTTGACATTTGCATTGGGACTGTTCTCACGAATCGCGAATTTATTGATAGTGTTTGATTTGAAATACAGAGTATTTTTACTATACGGGCATTTGAAAGCCGCTAGAAAAAGGTTAGAATAATAATTAAAACACAGTTCAGCCATGGCAGAATCATCATCATCATCACCCGACCCCCAGGATAAGCCGAATGACCAGGACGAAGCGATAAAAGACTGGAGTCGAGAAGAAAAGTACCACCTATTGCACGCTCTCAAAACCTGTGGCCGACATGACATCGAGAAAATACAGGAATACGTTATCACTAAAAACTTAGAAGAAACCAAAGCCGCAGTAGATTATTATACATCAATAGCGCTCCAGCATCCTCTTTTCCAAAAACATAGGGAACAGAAGCCGAAATCTTCTCGAAAACCGCGCGCTCCACTGACAGATTGGGCTAAATTGTTGACAGACAACCTGAGCTACAACGAGCTTCGCACTGAGACCCCCACCGCAGTCCGAATGATCGCCGACATGGAAAAGATCCCATTACCAGAATGCACAGAGAATATAGACTTCAGGAAGGTCTACCACCAAATTGCGAACTCTATGGAAGGAAAACCGGTGACCCCAGACTTGGGCAGCACAGCGGTTCTTCATAAATGCCTCATCGAGACTGCGTTGTCGAGTAAAGCGTTTATCAAGACTGCGTCTTTCAGGTATATTATTAAGAATATTGATCTGTCGGATCGGGAGATTAACATGTTCCCGCGTCCGACAGAGGACCATGAGCTGGCCATTTTGAGACATTTGGCTTCACAACGTAGCTATAATCCGCTGAAAGTGCCCGAAGATAACTTGAAGCCTTCACTTTCACAAGATGAAATTAAACCCAAACCTCTCCTAGACTTAGAGGCACGGAAGAAAACATATTGAAGCAATGTTTTGAGTTCAATTGTAACACAAATGATGTGTTATTATAATTGTTTGCAGCATAAGCATAATTTGCTTATAATGTTCCCTCTGCTGGCACACAGGCCTCCTCTCTGTGAGAGGGAGCAGCTGTATAATCCACCATGCGGGCCCAGTGCGGGTTGGTAGATTTCACATGTCTTCGACTTTGGTTGTTTCAGTGTGTTATGCAATAAACCCTTATGTCACCATATGTGTGCCCGTAGTTTTTGGTTGATGCTAGTCTTAAAGTTAAGTCAAAAAATAAAAGGCCCGTTTTGACATTGACAGTTCTAGTAGTTAATAAAGATCACATTCGCGAAACACATATTTGTTTGTATGAAACTGACAGGTGTCTAGAATGTATTCTCTAATGTCAGAACGGGCCTTTTATTTTTTGACAGCTTTAACTAATGATCATTTTGCCTTTCCATTCAATTCAATCTAATCTTAATTGCTTCCATAATAATGTAATGGGCACCGCAAAATTTTAAATATATAAGAGAGAGGAAGAGAACTTTTATGGTTTTCCTTATTATTAAATATTTAGAAAGAATAACTGGATAAGACCATTGTAAGACATGAAGACTTGCCTCATAAAAATAATCACAATACTTTTTTATTAGCTAAACATATTCATAACCTTTAAAATAGACTATGATGAGATGTAACATGAATAATTACATTATAGCAACCCACACATCATTTGCTCGACCAATGAGAGCGTCTCGCGGTCTTATCCCGATCCGGTACCGAGATGGCGCGTCTTCTACACACTCGTAATTCTCGGAATCCGACACTCACACAGACGCGACTGTACATCGCGATATACACGCGCCGCGCCGCCGGCGCCGCGCGCCATTTTTTTAGTAGTCCGCCACGCGCGCGCCTACCGTATGCACGCGTGCCACCTCGCTACCGCTCAGCCCGCCAATACCGGTTACTCTCGTGTTGTGCTGTTTATATGATAATTATGTTACACCAATAAATCATAAGGGTTCAGAACTCAATCCTACAGACCCTCTTTCTCTTCTCTCTCATATGTGGCGCCCCAACGTTTGTGTAACCCGAACAACCGTGAAAATAGTGATACATAGTGAAAATGCCAGTGACAAGGAGCAGAGCGGCTAGTTTGAGTCGCAGGGAAGATGCCAACGATGCACTCCCCGTCCCCTCGCGACCGAACACGCCGACCGCGGCGTCCGACCAACAAGATGGCGGCGATGCGTCCTCTTTGCCGTGCCCCGACGCTAACGCCACGTTCTCCAACGAACACGTGGCTGCTATTATTGCATCTCTTCAGCGCTCGCAGACAGAAGCGTACAGAGACCTGCTCGACTCGGTGGCGCGGGCAAATGCATCTACTCCTCAGTCACTCACATTGCTAGGGCATCATAGTACCCTTGCCCGCTGTAAAGCAACCTTCTCCGGTAGACCGAAGGAATCGGTAGAAGCTTTTATTGACGCTATTGAAGCGTATAGCGAGTGCGCTCAGGTCGCGGACTCAAACATCCTACGTGGCCTCGCTTATTTATTCAAGGACGATGCAGCCACGTGGTGGCAAGGAGTAAAACATTCGATAACATCGTGGTCACAGGCAAAAGAAAACCTGATAAGTGCCTATGGTGACCGCCGGCCGCCTCATCGAGTTTATAACGAAATGTTTTCGACTCCACAGAAGAACGAAAATACGGATATGTTCGTCGCTCGCATTCGTGCCCTCATGGCAAGATTACCTAAAGGTGACGTATCAGAGTCTGCACAGCTCGATATGACGTACGGCCTCCTTCACAGCAGAATCAGGAAAAGGCTGCGCAGAGAAGAGTGTAAGAGTTTCTCTGATTTACTTCGTCTCGCACGTATTATTGAAGATTCATGCGATGAGAAACATACTACGACGACAGCTACGAGTGAACGCCGACCTCAAACAAATCCGCGCCCATCCACATCGATGTTGCATACTCAACCCGCAACTCGCGCGACGACATCGATCGAGAACATTTCTGCACGTGCGCAGGCCTGCACAGGAGATCCCGCCGCCACGACGACGCAGGGCCAGCCGCCCGCGTCGGTGACTACTACGACTCGGGAATCTGCTACAAAGAAGCAACGATCTGTTTGTGCCTACTGCAAGCGATTCGGACACACTCGGGACCAGTGTCGTAAGTTACTGAACCAAGGTGAGCCCCAATCTCATATCTCTGCGGAAATGCGTGATGGTGATAAAGACCACAAAACCCAAAAGTCAAGTGATCAATCGTTTTACTGTGTCGAGTCGCGTAATATTAGTGATGTAGGTAGTTACAAATGTAAACAAACCGACTTGCAAAATGGTCACAACTCGCTAATTTCAAATAATTTTTGTATGGTTTGCCTGTCAAAGAATGACAATTGTGTCGAGTCGCGTAATATTAGTGATGTAGGTAGTTACAAATGTAAACAAACCGACTTTCAAAATGGTCAAAACTCGCTAATTTCAAATAATTTTTGTATGGTTTGCCTGTCAAAGAATGACAATTGTGTCGAGTCGCGTAATATTAGTGATGTAGGTAGTTACAAATGTAAACAAACCGACTTGCAAAATGGTCACAACTCACTAATTTCAAATAATTTTTGTATGGTTTGCCTGTCAAAGAGTGACAACTGTAATTTTTCAAAAATTGATTTTTGTTCTGAAAACTATGTTTGTAAGTGTATTTCTAATTTTCCCACAAGTATTTTGTGTGCTGATAATTATTATTGTGATCATCAATTCTCAAAAATTGATGCTTCTTCGGTGAACAAACAGTGTAACTCACAATTTCATAAAAATGATAATTGTTTTTGTTGTGGAGATGTATACGATAATTGTGCATGTAGTATATCACGTGGTAATGATCTTGCGGGACCCTCCATTAGTCACAGTTTACGACCTATTTTTAAGATAAAAATTTTCGGTTATAATGGAACTGCACTGATAGATACAGCTGCCAAACATTGCATTGCGGGTCACACGCTATATACTCTTCTTCAACGTCTGGGAGTTCACTTCACCTCTTCGTCTCGGGAGATTAAACTTGCTGATGGCTTAATCCGCACCATGGATTGTAAGCATACCATATTAGAAGTCTGTCTAGAATCTCGGGTTATCAAGGTACCATTTTTAATTTTCCCGGATGCAACTAATAATGAGACATTATTAGGTATAGATTTTATAACTGCCACCGGAGTAGTTATTGATTTTCATAAAGGAATTTGGCACTTCAGTGATTCAAATTTAATTGAATATAAATTATGCTTTGAACCTATTTCACGCACCATGTCCTGCTCTTCAACCGACGTTCTCAGGGATGATGAAGGTATTCACCTTAACCCAGCTGAGCGACAGGCGCTCACTGCCATCCTCACCAGGCATGCACATGTTTTTAGGACAGGGGGAGGCCCAACACCCTATGCAGAACACCGCATCGAAACAGGTGAGCACCCACCCATTGCTGTCCCACCCTATAGATTAAACCCTGCTAAGAAAGAACTTATGAAAGCGGAAATAGAGAAAATGTTACAAGATGACATAATTGAAGAATGTGAATCGGCTTGGTGTTCACCAGCGCTGATGGTGCCAAAATCAAATGGTGCTATCCGTTTCTGCGTTGACTACAGGCGCTTAAATGCAGTCACCAAGGCTGACACATACCCGATGCCACGCATCGATGAACTTCTCCAAAGCACTAAGCGAGACTGCTTTATGAGCACATTAGACCTTCGATCCTCATACTGGCAGGTGATGGTAAGGGAAGCTGACAGAGACAAGACTGCTTTTGTTTGTCCTCTTGGTACTTATCGTTTCAAGAGAATGCCGTTTGGTCTCCGCAACGCGCCAGCAACCTTCCAACGCCTCATCGACCGTGTCCGTTCTTGCTCTGCTTTGCAAAATGTCACTTTATTAGCATATTTGGACGATTTGTTAATAATTTCTCAAGGATACCAGCAGCACCTGCAAGATCTCGAGGCAGTTTTCAAACGACTGGCCGAATTTAACCTCCATGTTAACAGGGAGAAGTGCGCTTTTGCCAGAGAAAGCGTTAAATACCTCGGCCATGTCATCACCCAAGAGGGTGTCTCCACCGACCCAGGGAAGGTGAGTGCTGTCCTCGAAATGAAGGAACCAGGTAGCTTAAAACACCTGAGAACCTTTCTTCAAACTTGCTCATGGTTCCGTAAATTCATTCCCAACTTTTCAAAAGTTGCTGAACCATTAACACGTTTGACTAGGAAAAGTCAAGTGTGGTCTTGGGGCTCAGAGCAAACCCAAGCTTTCAATGAGCTTAAGTGTCTTTTGACCACAGCTCCAATACTGGTGCAGGCTGATTTTAGTCGCCCTTTCATTCTGCGTACAGACGCAAGTAACTACGCCTTAGGCGCAGTTTTATTGCAGGGTGACGGGAATCAAGAAAGGCCAATCGAATATGCCAGCCGACTCCTCAATGCAGCCGAGCGCAACTACTCCACTACGGAGCGCGAGGCACTCGCTGTCGTGTGGGCGGTGGAGCGTTTTCGTCCTTACTTAGATGGCCAACCAGTCGTAATTGGCAGCGATCACCAGCCTCTCCGTTGGTTGCTCTCTCTTAAATCACCAGCAGGTAGGTTGGTCCGTTGGGCTCTCAAGCTTCAATCTTTTGACATCCAGTTCCAATATACCCCAGGGAAGGCGAACGTTGTGGCAGATACCTTGAGCAGACCAATTTGCTCAGGCGACTCTCGTGATGGTTGTGGTATTTGTTCAGTCATCTGCGATCTGCCCACTAAGACGCCAAGTCAGCTTCGCGAAGAACAGACTTCTGACCCTGAAGTGGATAAAATATTGAAGGAGCTTGAGGGACCTGACGATGTTGCAGCCCAGAGATGGCTAGAAAGGGGTTATCTCATGAACCAAGGTGTTTTGTACCGGTTCAATCCGGACTCTGAGAGCGAATCCCCTCAGATAGTTATATCAGCCGGTCAAGTTGCTGACATATTGAAGGAGTTGCATGACTCTCCAACTGCCGGCCACCCAGGTATCGATAGGACCTACCAGAAGGTAGCACAACTCTATTATTTCACAGGGATGCGCAGAATAATCACCGACTATGTCAAAGCCTGCATTCACTGCCAACGTTACAAGGCCAACAACAACAAACCTCCCGGCTTACTCCAAACACCAGTTATGAACCAGCGTAACGAGGTGTTGGCCATGGACTTATTTGGGCCACTACCGGAAGGAGACCAAGGGGAGCGTTGGATCCTACTCGTTGAAGACACCGCTACCCGTTGGATAGAGTTGTTTGCTCTTAAAGAAGCCACAGCAGAAGCTTGTGCTGTTGTCCTTATCGAGGAATACTTCATGCGTTTCGGATTGCCTCGTAGGATTATTTCGGATAATGGTGTCCAGTTTGTTTCTGCAGTAATGCGCCAAGTCATGTCAGTCTTAGACATAAAACAAAATTTTGTCCCATTGTACCACCCAGAGGCTAACCCTGCTGAGCGGAAAAACCGCGATTTAAAAGCTATGTTAGCACATCTCGTGGAGGGCGAGCACACCTCTTGGCCAGAGAAGCTGCCGACGATTCGTTTCGCTCTGAATAGCGCCAAATGTCGCACTACAGGTAAGTCACCTGCTTATTTATTCTTCGGCAGAGAAATGCGATCCCCTACAGAGGTCGTTCATGACCTTCGTGCAATACAAAGCAAAGAAAACTTTGTTCCTCAAATTTCTCCTTACCTCAGTAAGTTTTTAAAATCCCTATCAGCTGTTCGAGAACGAGTGGAAATCCAACAAGATAAGACGAAGCAGTACGCCGATGCATCGCGCCGACCAGCTGATGCCTTTGAAATAGGCGATTTAGTTTTGCTGAAGTCGCACCTGTTGAGCAAAGGTTCCAAAGACCTAACTTCCAAATTTTACCCACGTCGCGATGGACCCTACCGAATTGCAGGAAAGGTTAGTCCCACAACTTATTCAATCGCAAGCACAGAACAGCCTGACATAATTTTAGGGAAATATCACTCCCAAGATCTTACTCCCTATCAAGGGGACAAGGATTCATTACCTAAACCTGTCATTCCAAAAAGGAAACGCGGACGTCCAGCTAAGGCTGCAGATTCACCAGTCCAGGAGCGGGGGCGTTCTCCAGGACTTGAGGGGGAGTATATAGCAACCCACACATCATTTGCTCGACCAATGAGAGCGTCTCGCGGTCTTATCCCGATCCGGTACCGAGATGGCGCGTCTTCTACACACTCGTAATTCTCGGAATCCGACACTCACACAGACGCGACTGTACATCGCGATATACACGCGCCGCGCCGCCGGCGCCGCGCGCCATTTTTTTAGTAGTCCGCCACGCGCGCGCCTACCGTATGCACGCGTGCCACCTCGCTACCGCTCAGCCCGCCAATACCGGTTACTCTCGTGTTGTGCTGTTTATATGATAATTATGTTACACCAATAAATCATAAGGGTTCAGAACTCAATCCTACAGACCCTCTTTCTCTTCTCTCTCATAACATATATTCATGAGTAGTTTTGATATCTGTAATAAAACTTTTCAATAAAATTATGAGCTTTTTTTATTTTTTCTAACTACCCGAATCTATAAAAAATTCCCAATCAACCTTGAACCTTAATACTTTAGCGATAAAGTTGAAAAATCAGTTTAAGAAATTTGACAGATTGTAAGTAGCTCGATGTGCTGGCATCTGTACCTAACTACTAAATCCAACGACTTCTCAGATGTATTGGTGGTATCGATATTTAAAAACGAGAATAAAACAAAAGGTGTGAGCACACGATTGAAGTGAAAACATAGGACTAAATTTAGTATACTTATATATATACAATAAATACATCCATCTTTACATACCGAGACCCCTCCGTGCCTCGGAAAGCACGTTAAGCCGTTGGTCCCGGCTGTCATTCGTGGCTCTTTGACCTCCCGTATTATTATTATACTCTTTGCTCTTTGACAGTCGTTACGGGTAGTCAGAAGCCCGAAAGTCTGACAACCAGTCTTACCAAGGGGTATCGTATTACTCAGTAACTGGGTTGTGGAGGTCAGATAGGCAGTCGCTCCATGTAAAATACTGGTATTCAGCTGCATCCGGTTAGACTGGAAGCCGACCCCAACATAGTTCGGAAAAGGCTAGGCAGATGATGATGATATACAATAAATGTTAATAGTTTCTTCTCCAGAGGCGCTTTCTGTGAACCGAAGTATCTGGAAACAGTGGTTTCTATGAACAAAGTTTACGGCAAAAAGTGCTATTTAAGGACAGTGATCTCTGTCAACAGTGCTTCCTACCGAGATGTCTACGAACGATGTTTTCTATCAACAAAGTTTTCGGCGAAACGTGCTGTCTAGGAATAGAGATTTCTACTATCTCTGCTTTCTGTCTGTAGTCATATCGTACAAGCGTGTTTCTATCTTAGGTTCCACGCTCGATAACATTTTGCCGTTTGTCGATTCGCGGATACATATTGTAGTCTTTGATTCGCGGTCTAACCGCAAGAACACGTCTACTCCAACGGTCATCGGTTCTACGGCTAATATGGCCGACACATGGCCACTCCAACTTGCTTCTGAGGGCTATGTCGACAGCTTAGGCCATGTAAGTAAGTATACTTACGTCTTATTTTTATATTAATCTCAATCTACTGTAGGTCATCATCTGACCAGCCTTTTCCGAACTATGTCGGGGTCGGCTTCCAGTCTAACCGGTTGCAGCTGAATACTAGTATTTTCCATGGAGCGACTGCCTATCTGACCTCCACAACCCAGTTACTGGGTAATACGATACCCTTTGGTAAGACAGGCTGTCAGACTTTCGGGCTTCTGACGACCCGTAACGACTGTCACAGATCCACGAAAGACAGCTGGGACCAACGGCTTAATGTGCTTGCCGAGGCACGGAGAGGTCTCGGTATGTAAAGATGGTCACGCATCCACAGACCAACCGCGGCAAGCGTAGCTTAACCTGATCGATCAACCTGTGTGGCTGTTAATATTTAGCCACGGGCTTCTGTCCTACCGGGTCCTGGTCCGGGTCCTGTCCGGGTCTCTATTGCTGCTGTAGGTGTTGACCTGAAATACAGACTCGAATTCTTCTGGGAATCCTACCATACCTACGCAGAATTTAGGTTAGGTTAGCTTATGTCTGCTCGGGCGACGGAACCTTTAGGTACAGACGCCAGCAGGTCAAGCTACCCTAAACTGTCAAATTTTCCCAATCAACCTTGAACCTTAATGCTTTAGTGATAAAGTTGAAAATCTATTACAGAAATTTGACAGATTGTAGTAGCTTGATGTGCTGGCGTCTGGACTATCGCCAAAATCTATATCTGACCACGTAAGGTCTTTAAAGTCCTGCTTGCAGCGCATATTATTAGTCGACCTAAAAAGGATCCACTTTTGTTTTAGTTACGGACGCAGCTGTGGTCATCATGCGCACGGAATTTGGTTTTCAAAATGGTCAGAGCAATTCTCGTAATTTTAAGAACGTTTACAGTCTGATCTCAGACTCAATCTGTCAAAAATACCTCAAGTTTCCCTACATTTTGACGAGTTTTTGACATTTGTTTGTCGCCGAGATGACACTGCGACTAGATTTTGAACGTTTTTAATTACGAGAGTTGGCCTTCAGCCACAGCAGTCTCGACATTCATAGCGATCGCTTTACGACCGAATTCGGTCACAAAGTCCCGAATTGACAGGAAATGTATGGAGTGACAGGACTTTGCCACCGAATTCGGTCGTAAAGCGATCGCTATGAATGTCGAGACTGCTGGGGCTGATATAGGTTTTGGCGATAGTACCTACGCCCTTTATCCAGCCAGATTAAAACTTTATGGCAGCTCCGAAGTGCGCTACCTAATCGCTGCGTACTACCATCACCCCTCACCCCCGTTGACACGTGAATTTGTTACTGCGCAGCGACTCGCCTCATGTTCCATGTGCCGCCATAAAGTTTGAATCGGGCTGTAATTAATGCGGAAGTGCGTTTGTTGGTTTGTCTTTCTTTCACGAAACATCAGGGCAATGGATGGACAAAATTTTTTGCATAAAGTTCCGATAGCTTATGGGCCTGAGAATGCCTGAGGATCGAACCCAGGACCACCAACCAATGGAAGTCCGCAGGTACCAGCAGTTGGTAATCGCTGAGTGGCCTCAGACGCCCGGTATGCCTGCAGTACCACACTATCAATCATAGTCTAAATCATTTTGAAGGATATTGCTTATCAATTACTTCATTCGAAAAAAAATGTCTGCTCAACAACGTAATTAACGCGATGAATGTTGTAGAACTGTCAAAATAAAAGCCATTCTTATTGTTAGTGTGTTACGGAATTACCCCGCAGAGAGGGGACAGGAATGTTATGTTGCCTCCTTACCCCAAGAATATAATAATCCTTCTTTACTTTTTTCATAGACACTCTCATATTGACAGTTGATGAAGAATACCTATCATAAACGTTCAAAATTAGAATGGACGATAAGATACTATTGTTTTAGACATTTTCTATGTTGGTTTAAAAAAGTATTAATATTTCTACGTAATTTTTATTGTGAACCAAAAATTATTATTGTGAAAACGATTTTATGAGCTTTTATCCTGGAGAAATAAATTTTTGTACCAAATGAGAAAATATAGGATTGCGCATTAGTGTCGGTGAGTTTCTGAGGCTGTATACATTACATTGCCATCACATTAATCTCGAAATTTTCCCCACAAACCGCAACACATGTCCCCCATTCCTCCGCATCTCATGCCCATACCGTGACGAACGATTTGTACAATTTTTCGCCCACTTTTAAACTTCCTTTATCTTCCTACACACCTCAGTGTAAGCTTTTTAATTCAACACATTTTGCGTTGCTTGATCTGTCTCGACATTCATAGCGATCGCTTTACTAACGAATTCGGTCGCAAAGTCGTGTCACTCCATACATTTCACCTGTCAATTCGGGACTTTGCGACCGAATTCGATCGTAAAGCGATCGCTATGAATGTCGAGACTGCTGGGGCTGACTTGGTTTCCGTACGTCCTTTTTGGGTAACCACTGAAAACCAGCGCCGTGCTGTGGGTCGGTATAGCATAGCATCCTGCTGAGTGGAAGCCTTCTTGTCACAGTCATGACGTGCAGCCGTCGACTACTTCTGCTTTGTGCTCGTGATTATAGATATATTGGAACGAAGTTCCTTATCGCGCGTTGCGAAAATAAAATTAAGACCAAAAGTTGTAACGACACTGTTTGCTATAGTTTTAAGCCGTGCGGCGTGCGCGTGTTTCTCTGTCTGTCTGTCTCTCTCTCTCTCTTATAGAAAGCAAGCCAGTTTTTTTTGTCTGTGTTTTTTTATTTGTTAATAGTAAAAAAAAATAAAATTTTATTACAATTCCTTCATTAATTAATCGAAAGGAACTTCGTTCCATCCGGGTGTCCCTTGACACCTCTCAAGTATTTTTGTTTATATTTTTCGTTATTATTAGAATTAAGGGGCTTGTGGCTAAGGAATAACAGCCGCATGGGTCGTCGATCAGGTTAAGCTACGCTTGCCGCGGTTAGTCCGTGGATAGGTGATCATCTTTATGCACCGAGACACCCCTCCATGCCTCGGAAAGCACGTTAAGCCGTTGGTCCCGGCTGTCATTCGTAGATCTTTGACAGTCGATACGGGGGAGTATCTGTCGGTCGGTTTGAGGAGTCGTATTACCCAGTTACTGGGTTGTGGAGGTCCGATAGGTAGTCGCTTCATGGTCCGATACGCAGAGCGACTTCCTATCTGACCACCACAACCCAGTTACTGGGTAATACGAAACCCCTTGGTAAGACCGGTTGTCAGACTTTCGGGCTTCTGACTACCCGTAAGCCCGTAACGACTGTCAAAGATCCATGACAGCCGGGACCTAAGGTTGAACGTGCTTTCCGAGGCACGAAGGGGTCTTGTTATAAAAAGATGGTCGCCCATCCACAGACCAACCGCGGCAAGCGTAGCTTAACCTGATCCATCGACCTGTGCGGCTGTTATTATTTAGCCACGGACTCCTCGTGAATTCTTTATTTATTTATTTGGGACAAACAAACAGTAACACATTATATCTGCACAAATAATATAAACAAAGGTATTATATAAATGTGAAACTCACACCGTTATCCACAGCATATACAATTCATATAACTTTACTAATGAACAATGCGAGTAAGACTACAAGACTTCAAATAACTAAACATCGGAATCCTTAAGTTTTTTTAACAAAGCAGAACGAAATCTATTTACTGACACTGAGAATAAATCTAATTCTGTAGTTTCTTAACAAAAATCATTATAGTTTTTGCACAAGCGACGTAGAGGCGCCCGCAGACCACCATTGTTGTAACCACAGTAATTTATTTATTTTTCAGGCAAGAAATGGCAAAATGTCGTCGAAGGCGGAAGTAAGTTGGAATAAAATAGTTTACCTGCCGCGAAGGTAGAGGGAGCTGTGAGCAGTAGGCCAGTAGGCCAGTAGAGTTATGTCCCCGACTCACGAGAGTAGCACCCTAATTGGGTAACACATCGGCGCCGATTCCCTTGTTCACAAACTAAACTAAATTTAAGTTCAATGCATCTTTTTCTTTCTATTTAATTTAGAAAAGGACAGAAGATAAATATTAGTTTAGTCCTGTCAAACTAGTCAGCGCCTGACGTAAATTGACGTATTTTTAGTAGCCATGTTTTTAGTTCAGCTAGCTTCAGTAGCTTCTGTCCTTTTCTTAATGAAATAGAAAGAAAAAGATGCACAGAACTTAAATTTAGTTTAGTTTGTGAACAAGGGAATCAGGGCCAATCTGAATCATTTTGAAGGATATTGCTAATCCATTGCTTCATATGCTCGAAAAATGTGACTGCTCAACAACATAACACAATGAATGTTGTTGAACTGTCTGAACTGAAAATGAAACCCATCAATAGTGTGGTACGCAATTATCCCGCTGATCTAAAGAAAAACATAGTTTTGTACTATGGGGGTTAGTCTAGTACAGACGCCAGCACGTCAAGCTACTACAATCTGTCAAATTTCTTGAATAGATTTTCAACTTTATCGCTAAAGTATTAAGGTTCAAGGTTGATTGGGAAAATTTGACAGATTCAGGTAGCTTGACCTGCTGGCGTCTGTACAATTCTATTCTGTTCTTAAAGGAAACTAATTATCTAATGCTCTTGTATTTATTTTTGTTTCAGAATGTGCAAAACGTAAGTATTGTCAATATTATCGTTTCTAAAATCACCTTCTTTACATAGAATCCTAAATTCGATTCTCGGGTCTGGCAGGGTGATCTAAAAGTGTAGGTATCCATAGAGTTTCTTGTCCGTTTTTCTCCATAGGAACTTACTACGCTTTTGACTGTCCACTAGGTTTACTGTTTTATGACAGCTCAAATACCAGTTACTGGGTAATACGAAACCCCTTGGTAAGACTGGCGGTTATCGTGCTTTCCGACACACGCATCGGTATGTGAAGATGGTCAACAGTCAACTTTAAAAAATGAATGCTTCGAGTTTGCTTATTACATATTAAATAAGGGCTTTATTAAATTATAGGATGGTTTCCACCAAACGGCTCGCATCGCATCGCATCGGATCGGAACGGATTTTACAATCTTTAAACGATATTAAACCGTGTGTACACACGGCTACAAGTCAAGCTATACAAAACCAGTTTGTCTTGGCCTCACTTTGTATGATATTTTCTCTCAATGAACGGTCAGCCAATACTGGTTTTGCATAGCTTGATGTGTAGCCGTGTGTACACAGTATTTACAGTCTATATTACCAAGCCGCGCAAAGCAGCTTGACCGCGGGCGTCTTCCGCGACACGTAGAAGAAGACATATTTATTGAGGAAGGGCTAACAGTGTCGATGAGTACCTAGATGATAAGCGACAATTGTAATATTATCGTTCTGAATATTAATTTATTGAATGGAATTAATTTTAAATGGCATGGTTGACTATTATTATTCTGAAATTTTTACACTTCATATTGTTTATTTTTTATTATGTCTTTTTGTTTTTATTATTGTATTTATTCCTCATATAGATTATTAAATGACATCTTATCTTTAGTAAAATCTCTACACAATGTATATTGTTTTGAAATAAATGACTATGACTTCACGCGATCGTAGCCGAAAGTATCCTGCGACGCGCGATCGGCTCCGTTCGCCTGTCGTCGTATCCGATCGAATCCTTTCGGCATTAGAACACGTCAACACGGTAGGAATCAAACTATTTGACTAGGCGCAAAAACGAATACGTTCGCAAGCGACGGTACGGAGCCGATCGTATGCGTCGACATCCTGCCGGACGCGATCGGCTATCGCCGCATCCGTTCGTATCCTTTCCGATCCGATGCGATTCGACCCGTTTGGTATAAAAGTAAATTCGAGCGTTGTTGGCACTGTTTGTTTGTTTTTTTTTTTGTTTGTGATAACAATTTAATGCTTTCGTAGCCGGTGCCGCACCAAGTCGGGCAGATTCAAGCGTTGTCGGCGCTGTGACCGTCGCTACAGTGTGAGGCAAGGATGCTGCAAGCCCAGGCGCTGTCCCCGCAAGCGGAGATCACGCAGGAGAGGGCGCTCGTGCGGGCGACCACGGTACGAATATCGGTACCTGTAATCTATTCCAAAAGAATGTCGTTCGTTGACACATCGGTGGCTACCGCTCGTTTAAGTAGGTACGGTGCTCAAATACACGAGCGGCACTTGTCGACGGCAGCCGTAGACGTGTCGACGGCAGCCGTAGACGTGTCGACGGCTGTAGTTACCTCTGCCGTTGACGCGTGCCGCTCGTGTGTATGTGTCGCAGCCAACTGGTTTAATTAGCCGTTTAATTAACCACCTAGCCTTTTAACTAAATGGCGGCCGTTCAACTAACGGCCTGAATGATATACATTATAGTTTAGGTTGGAACTGTAACCAATCACGTGCGAGCCGAATTGGTCGCAGTAACTCAGCCAGGGCACCCCGACCAAATGGGTTAGATGTCTCTTCCCTTCTCATCACATGCTCATCATTTCAGGCGACGCTGGCCTTAACCTAAATATACCTACATATTTTTTAGTATAAAAACTTCTAGCTTGTTCTTGAGGTGTTCTGTGGTACTTGCCCGCGGAAGCGACGGAACACCACGTCCTGCGGCCAAAAGTCTTCTTCTATGATAACGGGCAGATAGCAATTCGGTACACGCACCACGAACGACTTGAAGTTACGTTCGCGATGCGACTCCAGTAACTGCACCCTCGGCGTGTACCTCGTCTTCTGGCGCACGGACTCCACGTTGTCCTCCGCCTTAGTGGTACAGTGTAGGCGGAAGATGTACACCGGCGTGTTCGGCTTTTTGGCACGCAAGCTGACTTCGGGCTCCGTAGGAGCTTTGCCGCAACGGTTCTTGTTTGTCCGCGATCGGCGCTTCCTCCTTTGCACCGTCACGAAACCATCATCATCAGCTCAATTCGGTGCCTTTTCTGGCATAGGCTTCTTACTTGGAGCACCTGGGGCACTCGCGGGACTTGCGGATTCTTTTTGTCGGTGCTTCGCCAGGGCTGCAGACATTGGCAGCGGGACGGGCCGAGAGGCTCGGGCGGCGCTGCGTGGAGGAGCCGCGATGAAGGGTGCGGTGCTGCGGGGCACACGAGCGGGGCGCTCTGCAAACTCAGCAAATGACGGTTGCGCTGGCGACGAAACTGCGGAATTTGACGACGATACATCGAGGCCGGCTCCGCGACATATGTTTACGTTAGATGCATCGACTGAGGACCTAGTTACCGCCACACTGTTGCGCAACTCGCTAAATTGTTTGCGCAAATCGGCGACGGTGTTTTGGGATGCATCTAACTTCGCCAGAACGTCCGCGAGCCGGGCCTTCAGAAAAACAATGTCCTTCAGAAGGCTTCTTACATCGACGTGGTCGAAGGTGACGGGTGGCAGCTTCTGCAGCTCCTTCGCCACAAACGTTGGCACATCGTCCGGGTCGGTCTCCTTGAACAGCATAATAATATCTTACAGGCTTCAAAATAATTGGCTACTCAATAGGTACGGACGCCAGCGCATCAAGCTACTACAATCTGTCAAATTTCTGTAATAGATTTTCAACTTTATCTGTAAAGCATTAAAGTTCAAGGTTGATTGGGAAAATTTGACAGTTTCGGGTAGCTTGACCTGCTGGCGTCTGTACATTCACAGCGTTGTATAAAAGTAGGTAAGTAGTTGCAAATTAGCGAAGTGTGCATACACACGAGCGACACGCGACGATGACACGCAAAATGGCGAGGCGTGGATATGCCAGCTTCCATAGCAAATTCGAACTCTATTACCCTCATGTATCTATTTTCCCTTCCCTTCCTGTTTATCTTACCCTCTGTCTCCTAGATACCTATGGCGCTGCCGATCACGTTGTGGCTCCTTCAAAAGATGTAGACGCTGCGATCGTCGCTACCGTATCAAACGATCTCGTTCATGCCGATCATGATACAGCTGCAGCAACAGTCTACACATAGTCGGTAAGTGCTAGTACAGACGCTAGCAGATCAAGCTACCCTAAACTGTCAAATTTTCCCAATCAACCTTGAGCCTTAAAACTTTACAGATAAAGTTGAAAATCTATTACAGAAATTTGACAGATTGTAGTAGCTTGATGTGCTGGTGTCCGTACATGAGCAGAAAAGGCAGGTTCCATGCAACGAGCAACAGCACACAAGTAAATCGAGTACCAAAATGTGACAGCACACGACTAATTTTATATATTTATGGATACTCAGACAAAATCTGTGCATGTGCTGTTAAGGCCAGTCTCCTAAAACCGTTCTCGTGTAGCTACAACGGATAAGGTGCCTCCCCTAGATTTTTAAGACGGGACAGTAATCCCGTCTCAAAAATCTACTCTGTACATACATACTCGTATTTAATAAGTTCGACGCTGGTTGATTGGATTCATTTGTTCGGACGAATTCGCTGTACGTAGACACGTGTCTATGTATGTCATTAACTGCCTAACCTTTTCCCAACTATGTAGGGGTTGGCTTCCAGTCTAACCGGATGCAGCTGAATACCAGTATTTTACATGGAGTGACTGCCTATCTGACCTCCACAACCCAGATACTGGATAATACGATACCCCATGATAGACATGTGTGCCATTTTGCTCATTGTATGAAGACCTTCTGTGCATATCTATGTTGTGTCGCAAGTATGGGATGAGCGAGACTTATCGATCCATTTTCCTATAGTTCTATCCCTTTCTGTCACACAGACACATCCTTTACTAGAGCGAGATAGAAGCGGCTATGGAATGAGCCCTTCACTTCCAATGCAAGCAATCTATCTCGTTCTTGTGAAGGATGTTTCGGGGTGACAGAAAGGGATAGAATTACGGGGGTTAGGCTCAGCCCTTGGAAAATAACTTGTTTTTCATTCAAAAAAGATCATGGGGTAAATTGAGAAGCTAAAAAAATATCCCGACTGCTATACACTGCGTTATAGGGTCCCGTTGGCAGTCTTCATGTACGAAACCCTAATAAAGCATCGCTTGTACACACGGCTACACATCAAGCTATGCAAAACCAGTATTGGCTGACCGTTCATTGTGAGAAAATATCATACAAAGTGAGGCCAAGACAAACTGGTTTTGTATAGCTTGAAGTGTAGCCGTGTGTACAGACGCCAGCAGGTCAAGCTACCCGAAACTGTCAAATTCTCCCAATCAACCTTGAACCTTAATGCTTTAACGATATAGTTGAAAATCTGTTAAAGAAATTTGACAGATTGTAGTAGCTTGATGTACCATACAGTCGCGATTTTAATTAATATTTTGGTTTTGGGAAAACCCTCATGATAGGTACAGTCAACAAAAGAGATAAGTATGCAAAGTTGTCGGATATAGTTGATGTTTAGTAAGAATCGGATTGATGTTTTCGGATAAAATTTTATTTAATTAATAGAAAACAAACAATTCATTTATCAAACTAAATTTCATTTTGTTGACGTACTTCATCTTAGTTTTGTCAGTCTGATTAATGCAGTTACTCTTACTGTTAGCCTGCCTCATCCCACTGTTGGGAAAAGACCTCACCTCATGACTTCCAGCTCTTACAACCCAGGGCTAATGTGGACCACTTGTTGTTTGTTTTCTCCAGTTCGTCCCGCCATCTTCTTCCGGGTCTGCCGCGATGCCTTCTGGATGTGTCAGGGCTCCACCTTGTGGTCATTTTGAAATAATACAGGTTTTGTTTTTTCAGGTATTGTCTCGTTGGTGATTTGCCCCCATTACCCAGTGTTTGTTAAATTGTGCAAGTGACTCCATTCAATAACAAAATAAATTTTAGACATATTTTAAAACGGAAATGGTTTCATTTCATTACTTTCGTTTCCCAAATTATCAGAGTTCTGAAGGTCAATTCCCATAATTAAAGACGTTCAAAATCTACTCGCAAGGACAATCAATTTAAAACACTAGTAAAAATATAGGAAAATTAGAGATGGATTTGACAGATTGAGGCTGAGATTAGAATGCGAACATTTTTATAAAAAAAAGAACAAGAATTGTCCCTCTAATTATAAAATAATAATGGACCCAGTATTGAGCCTTGAGGTACACCTAACTGAACTGGTAGGCCCGAGAGATTTCGCGATAGTATATAATATTTACCCATTGAAATCTATTATTATGTAAATAAGAATCGTATTACGGTAAGAATGCTGTTGTGTCATCTTTGTGATACAGTAAGATAATAATTGATCAAAAGCTGTGATGTAATCAATGAAAGGCCTTACCCTTTTCCCAATTATGTTGGTGTTGACTTCCAGTTTAACCTGATACAGCTGAATACCAGTATTTAACATGGGATGACTGCCTATCTTTTCTTCAAAACCCAGTTACTGACGGGGAAGGGGCGCTAAAGATGTATATCAGAACGATAGTATAGTTATAGTTATAGTTCTGATATACATCGCTAAAGGGGTCACAAAATACACAAATAAAAAACAAATTATTACACCAAGATTTTTATTAGAGATTGTCATATTTGAAGTTTTTAAACGCAAATACATAATCAATTTAAAAAAAAAAACAGCGCACTATGTAGTAATTAAATTACGACATGTTACAATTTTTGAGATCACATTCCCTTCCTTAATTTTAATTTTACATCACGCTTGTTTTACCCGATGGGGTAAGCAAAAGTGTATCGTACATTAGTACATTCACAATTCGCCAGTTATGTTTAGCTCGAACAAAATCCTCCCTTGATTTTACATCAAGCTTGTTTTCTCCGTTGGTGTGAGCAGAAGGGTAGTACATCAATACATCCACAATTGGCCAGTTATGTTTAAACCCACGTAATTGGGATCGAGCCATCGAATTGTAAACTCAGGGACTGCCTATATTTACATTTAGAAACTCCTCGACTCAAGTTAACGTTACAGAATAGAATAAAAAAACTTATTTCAGACAGAGTCTACAGGGTTAGACAGATCAAACGCAGCGGCATTATTAAAAAATGGCCTCAATCGAGGCCATTTTTAGACAATTCCATTCAAACAAAATAAGGGACAACAAGGCATTGTAATTAAAAATGCTCATGTCGGTCAGTTAGTCAGAAAGTTGAAGCTAGTTGCCCATTCCAAAACGTAGATCTCTGTGGAGAAGAACTGGCGAGAAACTCCACGGACACTCTTTTAAATCAAGAGATATTATTACAAAATCCTGGGTACATTATTCTTATTGCTTCTATATGTGAGAACAATGTAAAAAAGAAACAATTTGACGGCACGGTTGGCGCAGTGGTTAAGCGATTGACTGCTGCACTGCGTGTCGCGGGTTCGATTCCCGCACGGAACAAATAGTTGTATGGCCTACAAGCAGTTGTTCCAGGTCTGGCTGTTTGTGTATGTGAGTTTAAATGTTTGTAAACGCACCCACGACACAGGAGAAATTCCTAGTGGGGCAAAGTTAAAAAAAAAAAAAAAAATAACTTCTTCCGTCTTTTTCGAACGTGGGTCGATGCCAACATCATAGTCTACATAATAACAAGGATACTCCACCACATCTACGCTTGTAGTTTATTGTTTTATCTACTGTTGTGGCTGCATAGCGTCCGCAATTTACCATCCAATGACGCCACTGAGACGCTATATACGACAGTAAGTTGGTGTATTTTCCTACTACAGAGCGGTTTTGACAACGTAAACCTCGAAGCCATCATTTTCATGACAGCCGTAAGTCCTTATGTAGCGGCCACTGCACTTCTAGGAGACCATAGCTTTACAGTCTTCTACCCACTACAGGGTGGATGACATCCATATGGAGTAAAGAGGTTCACACACAATAAAGTAGTCAAGACACGGTCTGCTAAACCGGGTCTTTTCATATCGTTACGCGAATTTACGTGCCAATGTTTACCAAGATCATTACAGTTGTAGCGGTATTTACAACGCCACCTGCGAACAACGCGTCTTACTGACGTCACGCCAAATCCTGCATCGCGCAAGCAGAGTTTACCGCGCAACTAGCATACCAGACGCCAGCACATCAATCTGTCAAATTTCTTTAAGAGATTTTCAACTTTATCGCTAAAGCATTAAGGTGCAAGGTTGATTGGGAAAATTTGGCAGTTTCGGGTAGCTTGACCTGCTGGCGTCTGTACATATGCAACGTCCTAACATCAATCGTTGGTCGCCCGCCAGACACAACACCCGTCTGGTCGGAGGATCCTCCCTTTTCTATGGAGATATGAGTGAACTTTACACCCTGCCGATCGATTCTGTAAAAATCTCACCGTGAAAAGTTAGGTGAAGTGAGCTGTCAATAGTGTCAATCCCTAACATTAGTTGGAATGACAGCTCACTCCACGCTCACTTCACCTAGGTTTTCACGGTGAGATTGTTACAGAATCCACTGCTGTTCCTCATACCTCTATACAGTATCCTTTCACGCGTATACATACTCCTCGAATACGTTGGCATTTTGAAACCCACAGCTCCAGCTGTTAAGGGTTAAAGTATGAAATTGCCGTTTTATTGTAGTTATAGGTACGGTACTTCGAATTGACATAGAACCTTCATGGTTTGAGATTTTTGAGTGAAACTTTTTCACATGGTACCTATGAAGTTATTCTTTAAAAAAATGTGCAACATTCGATTATCGTATTTCAGTTGTTTTTTTTTTTTATTCAGCTTAGACAAGAAAGATGGATACTTCGAAAATTCGAGTTATTTTTGAATACGGGTTCCGGCGCGGAACTAACGCGGCAAAACAGCTCACAATATCAATGTTGCGTTTGGAGAGGGGACTGCTAATGAACGCACCGTGCGATTTTGGTTTAAACGCTTTCGTGATGGAAACTTTGATTTGAAGAACGAACCACGTGGAAGACCGCCCACACAGGTGAATAACAATGAATTGAAAGAGATGGTGGAAGCCGATCCGAGCCAAACTACCCAGGAATTAGTGGCATGGTTTAACGTTACCTTACCAACAATATTGACTCGTCAAATCAATAAAATAAAAAAATATGAGAAATGGATGCCTCATGATTTGACTGATCTGCAGAAAGAAACGCGTGTTGAAACTTGTGTTGCTTTGTTGAATCGATACAGAAATGAAGGAATATTGGATCGAATTGTGACATGTGATGAAAAGTGGATTCTTTACGATAACCGTAACCGAAAAATGCAACGGCTGACCCCAGGCCCGCAACAGTGTCCTAAAGCAAAGCTTACCAATAAAAAGTTAATGGTAACTGTTTGGTGGTCTCAGCATGGTGTTATTCACTATAGCTTTCTTCGATCTAGTCAAGCAATAACTGTGCCGAACTCCGAACAATGATAGCAAAAGTAGCAGTGAAACAGCCCCGACTCATGAATCGATCTTCACCATTATTGTTCCATGATAACGCGAGACCTCATACAGCACGAGAAACCGTTTTAACCATAGATTTCCGATATCCGTGGTTTTAACTCTATAAGAACTGCAATTAGAAACCATTTCCCACCCTCCTTATTCGCCAGACCTTGCTCTAACGGACTACCATTTTGTTCGTGATTTGGACAATTTTCTACGTGATAAAAAGTTTTCTTCTCAGGCGGCAGTAGAAAATGCTTTCACACAGTTTGTCGAATCTAGATCACGAGAGTTCTATCGCAAAGGCTTAAATGACCTTCCTATTAGATGGCAGCAATGTATAGATAATAGTAATTATTTTGATTAAATAAATGTGTTAAATTCGAATTTCAATTTTTCAGTACAAATCGGCAATTTCATACTTTAACCCCTAATTGTTGGCGACCTTCAAACTCCTGTGATAACGTGCGAAGAGCTGCAGTATTCATTATTTACTTTTTAAACGTTTTGTCAGTTTCAGCAGACTTGGCATTGTGAAGGCTTTCCTTCGAGGTCAGCTTAAATATCGCAACATTATGCTGAGATTTTTTATTTTCGCACAAGCCTTGATTTTGTTACTAAAAAGCTGATTTTCAATCAACAGATAATATAATTTTTATTCGTGGATTAAATTGACGTCTGTCAGTTTTTGTGTTAAAGAACTGTCAAAAATTCAAAATTATATTCCTCCGATAAAGTTATCTGACCTTGATAAAATTAGTCTTCTCTCTTTTGAATGAAACAATATGGACATGAAAATAACAAAAGATAGTTTCATGTTCTTGTGGCATTCCACCCCTCAATCTGCTATATTCAATTAATTTAATATTCCTCGTGGCGAAGGTTAGCAAATTCACAACATGAGGAAGTATTAAGCGCCCGGCGTACAACTTATACACAAGACAAAAGACTCGAGATTCGTCGGTTTTTTTCATCGGATAACGGACCTTGTTTTTCACCGAACTTGCGATGTTGTTAAAGTTACGGTGCATTCTAAGATCTATGGTAGTTTTCCGGTAGAAAAAACTGACGTAACACAAGCGCTGTATGTACTTACAGACGCCAGCACATCAAGCTACTACAATCTGTCAAATTTCTTTAATAGATTTAAAACTTTCTCGCTAAAGCACTAAGATTCAAAGTTGATTGGGAAAATTTGACAGTTTCGGGTAGCTCGATGTGCTGGCATCTGTACCTAATCAATTCAAATGACTAAATCGATTCAGCGCCAGCATTTCGTTCTGACACATTTAGGGCTGATTTTTCCAATGCCAGATAAATTTATCGGAGGAATATTTTTTATTTTTTGACATTTCGTCCATACAAAAACTGTCAGACGTCAATTTTATTCCACGAATAAAAATTGTCAGTCGATTGAAAAATCAGCCCTATTTCTTCTTGTAGTTTTTTTTTTTTTATTATTTTTATTGTTTGTTTTTTTTTTTCGATGGCAAACGGCGACAAACCACCTGATGTTAAGGGATTTCGCCGCCTATACACATTTACTATACCAGTGGTATCGCAGATGCATTCTCATCCGAGAGACAGAGCTGATATGTCTTATGTGCCTGTAACCACACCGGCACCCATACCCTTCAAACCGCAACGCACAGGAACGCTGTTTGGCGGCAGAAATAGGTGTGAGGGTAGTACCTCCCCGGACGAGCTCGTTCACAAAAAGCTCTACTACTCCTATGAGGACACATGGTAATGGCGCAAGCTCTAGGGTATTTTTGAGCGCTGTAGTAGATCCTTCGATATTGATTCCAGTTCCGTAGGTAAGTGTCTGACGCAGGATTGTGGTCGGACAAGTTTTTAAAATGGTAATATTTGCTCTGGCAAAACCGTACTAGGTACTGCCACGGCACCAAAGCGCTTGGTACTTCTATATCACCCGAATGTTCTTGGCGGCGTTGGTCTTGAGAGGCCTCCCTGCACAGTTGTTGTAGGGATACCATCCCCAAGTGGCACCGTGTGGGGCTGCTCTGGGTGGGCCCAAGGCTGATGGTGAGGCCTAAAGAAGCCGGGTTGTTGTTTCTGCCTCTTCTGAGGTTGTTCGCTACAACTACCGTGGCAGTGTTCTCTCCCAGGTTCAGACATTATACATACATAAATATATATATTCACGCCTTCTTCTCATGGGGGTAGAGAGAAACTATAGAACGCCAGCTGCTACGATCTTTAAATACGCCTTTTGCCTCGTTTACGTTCATACATCTAGTCATACACGCACACCGGTTGCGAGTACCGCACACCTGACCTTTCTGGAGATCATCACCATGTTAATATTGAAATGGGAGCTCCTGCTGGTTAGCAGGAGCTCCCGATTCACTCACGCATATATTATATGATTTAATTAAGAATTGAGATGATATAAGGTATTTTATTATCTTTTTAAACGTTTTGTATGAAGTACACCATCAAGCCAAAAGACGTAGGGTAGGAAGGCCCTCCCACAAGGTGGACCGACGACCTTGTTTAAAGCCGCAGGAACCCGTTGCATGCGAGAAGCATGGAACCAGTCGAAGTGGAGGTGCCTAATTGCATATGAACAGCAGTGGACGTCTTTCGGCTGAAATGGAGATGATGTTGACACCATCAAGCTATAAATAGCTAGTTTAAGCTGACCGCTCATTGTAGTGAACAGTCAGTTTAAATATCGCAGCATTATGCTGAGGTAGGAGCCATTTTGCCTTCACTTGTTTTTGTTTTCATGATTTTGTTGGTTTTAATGTTTTTTCTTTCTTTTCTTCTTTTGTTAGTTGCACATTCCTGTTGCATTCCACCCCTCAATCTGCTATATTCAATTCATTAATATTCCTCGTGGCGAAGTTTAGCAAATGAGGAAAACATATGAGCGCTTGTACACTTCCGTTGTTTTCCACCGGATAACGGACAATGTTTTTCACCGAACTTGCGATGTTGATGTATCTGTAAGTGTAAGTAGGTGCCTGCTCACATGCATCAACGGACCGGTGAAACACACGGTCCGTTTCCCGGTCGAAAAAACGGACGCCTACAAGTGCTGAACGTAATCAATTCGAATGACGGAATCGATTCAGCGCCAGCTTTTGTTTTTGATGCATTCATTATAATTATGTTTATTTATATATTTTTTTGTTTTCTTTCAAGTTTGTTTTTGTTTTTTTTTATGACAATACCACCACCAGTACCCACCCACTACCACCACCAACCCACCACTATCCCCCTCCCCACCACCTTCCACACCTCACCCCTCTCCGCTCCCCTCCCTTCACCCCTTCTTATTCTTTTTTTATTTCGTTATTATTTTGTTTGTTTTTTTTTTTTCGATGACAAACAAGGCGACGACCCAGTGATTACGCCACCTAAAGACATCTGCAATACCAGTGGCAATCACAGATGTATTGCCATCCGAGAGACAGAGCTGATATGTCTCATGTGCCTGTAACTACACCGGCACCCATACCCTTCAAACCGGAACACAGGAACGCTGTTTGGCGGCAGAAATAGGTGTGGGGATAGTACCTCCCCGGACAAGCTCGTTCACAAATAGCTCTACTACTGCTATGAGTCCAGGTGAGTTTGGGATGACGCCAACACTGGTGTGTTATTTGAACGGTGAAGTACTTCCTTTGAGATCATTGCGATCGATCTCAAAGGAACCACTTCACCGTTCCGGAGGTATCTTTCTTAGACCCTGTTCACAGCCTCAAGCGACGCGACAGTCGACAACACGCGTGTCCCATGTTTCCGTTCCTCCCTCCGCAAGTCGTGTCGCGGTGACTCGCAGGTCGGCAGAGACAACTGGAGCCATTATTTTTTATTTTAATTATTTTTCTGCAGTCGCTATCAAAAGACGCGTGTTGCTTGAGCGTGTAGCTAATGGCCACGGGTTTAAACAGGATTTTTGTTGGGAGAGAACCTTCCCAAAGCCATGACATGGCTAATTGATTGAATTAGGAATAAAAATTAAATCCGTATCCTATTGACAGTCCTCTATGCAGGGCTTGCATGGAGGTTCAAGAAACCGTTGCGCATGTGCTCTCGTCACCCAAATTAGGACAGAAAGCCTCGGGGCAGCCAGATCTTACACAAATGTTCGTAATAGACCTGGAGATGTAATCAACTTCTGGAGGGAGGCAGGCTGGTTGGATCGACGGCCACCATGGCTCACGCACAATAGTCTACCTGAAGGACTAAGTGCGGAAACCAAACCCTCTAACATTGAACTTAGATAATTTACTTTTTAAACGTTTTTTGCCAACTTTTTCCTTGTGCCAACTGCACAATCAGCTTATAACATTCCCACCGCTGGGCCTCCTCTCTGTGAGAGGTACTAGGCTGTTATCTACCACACCGGCCCGCGTTGGTAGATGTCACATGTCTTCGAATTTTTGGTTCTAAGATATGCCGGTTTCCTCACGATGTTTTCCTTCGCCGTTTTGAGAGCAGCGGTGATGAAATTGTTTACACAAAGTAAAGCGCCTGTCTGGGTTCGGACCCACGACCTGTAGCTCGGAAGTCGGGGCCGTCACTACTGAGCCACCACTGCTCGTGGCACCTAACTGTGCTTGAGTTGGTAGGCAGCACTTTATTCCTCGCTCTGCTATATTCAATTAATTAATTATTCTTTACAACAGTTTTTTTTTTTAATTCTTGGCGTTGTTCAATAAACTTACGCCAAGAAAGAGAAAAAAGGCGAAACGGTTTCACTTTTTTTATTTTCCAATAATAAGGGCGCTTGTATACATCCATTTTTTCACCGGATAACGGAACGTATTTCTCACGTTGGACATCTACAAGCGCTGTACGGAATCAACTCGAATTACCGAAGCGATTCAGAGCCGGCTTTTGTTTTTGTGGCATTAAATTGGTTTTTGTTATTTTATTTTTTTAGATTTTTTTGTTAACTTTTATTTATATATTTTTTTAAGTTTTTTTTTGTATTTTTTTTTTCACACTTTATGAAAAAGCGCTTAGGTAAGTAAATAATCAATAAGATGCCTAATTAACACATTTCAATTCTTTGATGTTTTGGGAGCATTATTAATTAACAAATAAAATTGAACCTTATTTTGTTTTGACGAAACGCAGGATAGATGGAGTTTACGTTCAGTTGAGTCGAGTCATTGTTGGAGAAATGGAATCAGGCTGGACGCACATTTACTAGCTACTATTATGTATTTTGATCTCTGACAACCGCAAATCGGAAAGCTTAGGACGGCTCCCAGCTAGATGACAATAGCCTGGATGCGGAAGGCGTAGAACCGGGTGTTGGGACGCATTTTAGTACCAGCCTATGTCAAGCAGTGAACTGCAACAGCGTGAGTTCATTGATTGATTGCGTAATTTGATTATTGGCTTCGCAAACGAACGCGAACGCCCGCTTGCTATAGCCTTCGCATACACAGACGCGTAAACCCGATTAGGGGACGCAGGTAAGTGATAAAGTCATCATTGTTCTAGTGTGAAAAAGAGATGATTCATCCAGTATAGCTCCATCTCTTTCTTGCAATGTCAAAATGTTGAACTGTCATTGTTACAAGTGTTTGGATGAGTTCCCCGAGCAACATGACAGAAGCGTGTACGTTACTTCGTCGCATAAGCAACTGAACTGTCACCTATGCAAATGTTGGGTGGTTTGTTCGCTTAAAATCAAGTGTTCGGTGGTTTGTTCGCTTCAGCAAATGGTTAATAACGCGAGCAACTAGCCAATGTGCAACCAGCCTTAGAATACGATTTCAATTCCACCAAGGGAGGATTTTTCTGAGCAACAAGGTCTTTCAGTCCAATTACATTAATTTAAAGTCATTTTAGACTCATTAAATTTACAAAATTAAAAGATAGATACTTTTAACACCTGTCTTACCGAATTTTCAGTCGTTTTTATTATCACACCGTAAATTGGAAAAATTCCAATAAATAAATTGGACATATTCTCAAAAGTTTTCATATCTACAATACTTTCACAGTTATTTTATCTCTAATCTGCATCACTGTCCAAATCACAGTCCTTATTTTCATTCTAATAAGGTTGCTGTTGGGTTAGTGCCACTGACAGATCTCTCAAAATCATTGTGATCTTTATTCTTGTCACAATAATGTGGCTGTTGGGTCGCTGCTGTCAGTATGTACTATCCCAGAGAAAAAGCTGAAATGTTTCAATGTCTGTAATTACACGGGCACGTAAACCCTTCAAAGTTCTCGACACAGCAACGCAAGTTGGCAGCAGGAATAGACAATATGGTTGTAAGATGCCTAGAATCCTGTCTATTACTTTTATTTTGCGAATATGTCCCATTTTCACAACAATTCACCTCAAAATAGTAATTTCGCAAAGCCCTTTCCAAAAAAAAATTTTATAAAACATGGAAGTGTTTTTTTTGAGTCTCTGACATTTGGTCTTGGTGGTTTATTACATTGTCCACTTAGAATGTGCCTTATAAGAATTTGGAGGGCCCTTCTATCCAACACGCTTAGCGCGAGATTTATACAAAAATGATATTGATAGTATTATGACAACTCTTTGGATTAAAAAGAAGTCTTAGGTACAGACGCCAGCACATCGAGCTGCGAGCCTGCTGGCGTCTGTACAGACGCCAGCAGGTCAACCTACCCGAAACTGTCAAATTTTCCCAATCAACCTTAAACCTTAATTCTCTAGCAATAAAGTTGAAAATCTATTAACTTGATGTGCTGGCGTCTGTACCTAACACTTAGAATTGATTTTAACCTAGCTGTGTCATTACTTTGTGACATTTCAACGGACATGTCACAGCGACAATTACACAGACAATATCTATGACATTGTCACGGACAATATTGTTCGATGTAATGTTACAAATGTGAACGTAGCTTAATACACATAGATGTTAACATAGAAAACATGATTTTAAAGTTACAAAAGCGAAATACCTATAGTATTTTGAATGCAAATGAGACAAAATACGTCACCGTTGACACATAGTTACCGAAACTGAAAAAAAAACATCCAATAATGCTGTAGAAAAAATCGGTGACGCTACTTGGTAAATCTGAACAGTTATAGCTATAAATATTGCATAAGGTGCCAAGTCATCTTAGGCGTAATGTCCACTAGCAAAACTTAATTATTTGACAAATGACAGCTGTCAGCTGTCATTATTGACAGTTCTACATGCTGCAAATAAATTGCAGGCGTCAAATTGCACAATAGAATTTACTAGTGAATATTATGCCATATATTTAGTATTTTAATACCCTCACACATACCGTGTCTGTTCTTATTCGCAGCTGGAAACGCCCCCTGCGCCGTCGCCATGATAATATACTAGCAGCCCAACCGTTCTTTTCATCTTCGGCCAGCTTCAAAATCTTCCCGCGTACCACAAATCCTTTTCTCTCTTGTCATATATCCCTGAGACATCCTCTAGATCTTCAATTGTTCCTTAAAAGCCATTTTCATGAAGGTTTTACTCGACCGCCCGTTCAGACGAAGTTCTTGCGCGTTCCATTTTTCTTACGACATTCCAACTGCATCTGTTTATTCTGGCATCTTTCTAAGGTTGTAATCTTGTCTCAATTCCGATGTTGTTTTCCAAACTAATGAGGGTTCTATGCTTCTATAGCTATTCTTGTCCGGATTATCCAAGGAGATTTACAGCTTCGACCAACGCTTCGGCGACTGCGGAGTCACATGCGCGGCGTACTGATGGTTGGGTATATTACGCGGACGATTCACGCAAAAAGGAGACTGTATAACCAGATGGTTCAGTAGTTCGATAGCCTCTTCAATTTCTTCGTAAGACTTCGTAGCGACAAACTCCTCGATGCTGGCAATATCCTTCCTCACAAAAGCCTTCAGAAATTTCACATACTGTGGCTTGTCATTCAAATTCCCTTCTCGTAGAGTGAAGCTTAGGTTGGTCTTCTCATCGTATATCGGCTCCATGACTGCAACTTCAGCTTGCATACTTCAATTTCACCGCACAAAGATACCACTTTTTTATTAAAGAGACGTGCGCTCTATACGGCGTTCGGTTGGAGACTGGGTCCAGAGCCTGAGGGGAGGATGTGCGATCAATAAATCAGGGGGATGCAGGGGAGAAGAGGGAATGGGTTGTCCGCGACTGCGTCCCGCGGATGTGCCACAGAAGCCCCGCCTTGTAAAGCTGGCTATTCGTATTGTTTTCTGTTTGTCCGATTGCGGCGGAGACGAGGAGGAGGGTACTGATTTGATATACTTGTTAGTTTAAAGTCTGTCCCCTAGAAAGGCGTTTTTATCGGTCGATAATATCGGAAGCGCAGACGTTAGAAATATCGGACGATAAAAACGCAGCTGTGTGGCAAGGAATAGGGACGCATTATCGCAATAACTCATCCGATATTATCGAATGAGATGGCGGCTAATAAAGTATGGAAGGAAAAGACATGTTGCGTCGACCCCAAATAAATTGGGATTGATGATGAATAACGCGTCTGTGTGGGAGAGCCTTTACTGCGACCTTCGCTTGATGTTAGTTGCTGAGCTCCTCAAGTTCTGAGTTGAGCTGCACGATAACTGACAAATGCGTGCACTGACTGCACAGGCCCACCCGAATCTGCGTGGTTCTATCTTCAAAAGACCCTTTCAGGCACTACATTGTCCTCACACAATCTTGGTGGAGTCTTGGTGGTCTACATTGTCCTGACATAATCTTGGTCAGATCATACAGGACAGGACTAAACTAATATTTATCTTCTGTCCTTTTCTAAATGAAATAGAAAGAAAAAGATGCATTGAACTTAATAGTTTGTGAACAAGGGAATCGACGCCGATAACGCGAATGGCGCGCTTTACACTGTTGCTTCCCCCCCGTGCTCCCGGCACACCCCTGTTGATTGATCACCTGCACTTCCGATGTCCGTTATAGAATCCAAATAGGGCAAGATACGACAATATTCCAGACGATGTTTTATTACATGTTGTGATATACCAGCACGCCTTTATTCAACGGAGGGGTTGGCAGTGGTGTTATTTATGTTTATTTCGCTTATTTTATAAGTTGTTAAATAATGGAATAGGTAAGCAGATAATTTATTTTAATCATCCAGCAGCTCAGCCTGTCGCAGTCCACTGTTGGACATAGACCTCTCCTAGACTGCGCCACAACACCCTGTTCTCCGCCTTCCGCATCCAGTCTGTCCCAGCCACCTTCTTTAGATCGTCGGTCCATCTAGCTGAGGGTGTCACACTACGCTTTCGATCGTAAAGCGATCGCTATGAATGTCGAGACTGCTGGGGCTGGACTCTAATCCAACAAACGATCTGTTTGCGGACGAATGGACGAAGATTTTGTCGGTATTTTACTGTGAGAGGTATTTATGAGTGTTGATATCTTTTTACTTGATGATTCATTTTATTTTTAACCCCCGACGCAAAAACGACGGGGTGTTATAAGTTTGACGTGTCTGTGTGTGTGTGTATGTCTGTCTGTGGCATCGTAGCTCCCGAACGGATGAACCGATTTTAATTTTGTTTTTTATCTTTTGTGTATGTTTATCAAACTGTGTCTTGAATTTCCGTTATTACTTTTAAACTGTTTTATTTAAGTACCTAAATAAATAAATTAACTGACACCTTCTTAAAGTTGTCAAAAAATAAAAGGCCCGTTTTGACATTTGAGAATGCGTTCTTGACACCTGTCAGTTTCATACAAACGAATACGTGTTTTTTCGAATTTGATCTTTATTAACTAGAACTGTCAAAGTCAAAACGGGCCTTTTATTTTTTGACAACTTCACATACCTACTCATTTGCCTCGTCTACGATCATACATGACACAGAGCAAGGAACATATTTACTCTAGGGAAACAGAGTCACGCTAATTTACGAGCTTACTTTCGAGTGGGAATCGATCGTCAATATCGACAAAGTAAAATAAAAGGGGCATGTTACATTTTGTCAATATTATCACGATCCTAATATCGTGATATCACATTGTATAGAAAGGGGCTATTATATAGTCAATAATATGATCATCAGTACCTACGCAGTTGAAAATACTAGAATAAAGTATCTAGTGTTTACTACAAGATTAAAATTTAATAAATCCGAAATAAATCATGGATGTAATAAATCATGGCAGCATGCACCACGAAGGCCAGCATATCCCTGTGGCAATGCAAGAGAATGCTTGGGAAAAACTGGGGGATTAGCCCCAGGGTCACTTACTGGCTCTATACCACAGTTATCCGACCAATCATCACATATGGCTCACTAGTCTGGTGGCCCAGAACAGACCTGAGCACAGCCCAAAAAGATCTCGAAAAGTTGCAACGATTTGCTTGTGTGGCAATCACAAGCTGCATGAGAACTGCACCCACCGCTGCCCTACAGGCCATGCTCGGTCTGCCTCCCCTACACCTCATCGTGAGAGAGGAGGCGGCCCTGTCTGCCTTCAGGCTCCATCTATCAGGAACCCTAAACAAAGACTCGAGAATCAAGCACATACGCCTAAAGGACGAGGCAATCAAACGACAGCCAATGATGGCATCACCCTGCGACAAAGCCCCTAAGCAATACTGCTTTCAAAAGCACTACAACGTAGTGCTTAAAGAGGAGCAGTGCGACTACTCAGGCCCAGGAGAGCTGAGAGTTTACACTGATGGATCAAAGACCGACTGCGGAACTGGAGTCGGAGTCTTCTCACACGACCTCAACATAAACATATGCAGCCCGCTAGGAATGCTCAACACGGTTTACCAAGCCGAGTGTGTGGGTATAATACAAGCGGCCCATGCCATAGCAGCCAGGAGAGTTACGGACACCCATGTTCGTATACTCTCTGACAGCGCTTCAGTCCTCCAATCCCTACAGAAGGGATGCATCACATCAAATCTAATACTAGAATGTCACATGGCGCTTGAACAGGTGACTGTATCGAACCGCAACACAGTGACACTACAATGGATAAAAGGACACAGTGGATCACTAGGCAACGACGCGGCTGACGAGCTGGCCAGAAGGGCATCCAGCACGCCAGTCTACGGACCGGAACCAGTCGTGCCCATCCCCTTCAACCAACTACGCAGGTGGCTACAAAAGCACACCCACACACAGGCAGAGAACTGGTGGTCCTCGTCACCGGGCTGCAGGCAGTCCAAGGAAGCCATGCCATCACTAGATGTCAAGCTTTCCAAAAGACTACTACGACTGGATAGGAAAGGCCTGCGCCTGGTGACGGGGACCATCACGGGACACTGCTCACTGAACAAACACTTCCATACGATTGGCATAACGGACAGCCCCCTGTGCAGAGCCTGCATGGAGGCTGATGAGACCGTCATGCATGTGCTCTTTGAGTGCACAGGCGTCGCCCAGATTAGATTAGCAACCCTCGGGACACCCGGATCCTACACAGATGTTCTCGACAGACCAGGAGATCTAATAAGCTTCTGGAGGGAGGTGGGCTGGTTGGAATAACCACCGACGGCCGCCATGGCCCACGCACAATGGTCCACCTGAAGGACTAAGTGCGGAAACCAAACCCATAACATAGAACATAGAACATAATCATGGCAGCTACAGCAATAATACTTGCGATATAGCGAATAGTGACAGAGGAAATGTCTCGATGCGTTGCACTTCAATAATAATGAAGCCACGCCCCCTGAGTATCGAGGATTTCAAGATTTCCGAATAATCTGTGATATTATTACGATACCGCGATACAGCCTATTACACGATCAATATTACCACGGTATCGAGATATTATTGACAATGTAACATGCCCCAAAACCGTACAGACGCCAGCAGGTCAAGCTACCCGAAACTGTCGTGAAAATTTTCCCAATCAATCTTGAACCTTAATGCTTTAGCGATAAGGTTGAAAATCTATTAAAGAAATTTGACAGATTGTAGTAGCTTGATGTGCGTCTGTACACTCGCAATTTTTAGTTCTCGCGTAAGGCACCAGGTGGCGTTAATTCCCGATATGGTTAACGGCTCTGAGATATTATCACAGTCAAATAAACAAGCAAACAAACTCTTCAACTTTATTATATTAAACGGGTGTAAAAAGAGACTTCACGAAGCCGTGAGTCACTTTACTATATTTTGTTTTTTGTACTGAACCATACCTGAGAACCTTCTGGTTATGGAGTTAGAGGAAGTCAAAGTTCCAACTTACACTGACTTTTTTTACCAAAACAAGTTTTTAATGTTTTAACACAATTTTTAATACCCCCACGACTCATGTACTGTTGCATGCCCACCCGTAAGCACAATGTTTTGCAAACAACAATTTTTTACACCGGCAATAAATAGTCGTTTCCCAGCAATTATTTTTGTGCAATGTTATTTAGTTTGATGTACTTTTAGAATGCATAGTTGACTGCTATGTAGTGTCTTTTTACACCCTGTATATTGTAAAAAAAAAAAAACACCAAAAAAGTATCCATAAATATATTATTAATATCACAATTTTCCTTACATACAGTATTCATTGCTTGAAATTAATTTTGTAACCCTTCGTATCAGGGTCCTGCTCCATTTGAAAATTTTCCGTCGACAAGCCGAAAGGTTTTAGTATCATATTACCCAAATCCTTCAGTTTTCCAAGCATTTCTGTCTTCATTTTTTCGTTCTTTGCTTCTATAAGGGGGGGTAAGCGCATGGTAGCTATTTTCGCTTCCTTATGGGAGGGGTCCAGCTCTAGAATTTTCCTGTAGTCTGCTAGCGATTCATCGAGTTTCTCTGTGGCTTCATATGACTGCGCTCTCCTGAAAAAAAAAGAAAGATTTTAAATATAACTTACTAATCTGCATTCGCGACTTATTTGCCAACAACTTTGCAACTTTAATCCCTACACAATAAAGTTCAGTTTACGCTACAACTTCAAACATTTTTATAGCTTTTTTAAAAGTGCTAGTCACTCTGAAATCAACTTAATTGCAGTTAAAATAAAGTTGGTATTTGTTTAAATTGAAATAACATCAACTTGAAACATACAGTTGAATAGACTATATAAAATCGAACCTTTAATAGCTCAATTAAAATTTATTTATTTATTTATATATACTTTATTGTACACCACAAAAATACATAGCTTATAAAATACATGACACACTAAATATTAATGAACACTCTAAAACAGGGAAGCAGAGCAGGGCATAGACGCGCAAACAAAAATTTCTATTTAGTTTAGAATCATGTACTGAATTCATGGTTACAGTCTGCGAGTCGATGTCCTTGCCAGCCTGTAGCTAAGTATGTTTGAGGCCCCACTCCCCCCCCCATAGAAGAAAATGAGCGTTAGTTAACAAAAAATTTGTTCACACTACATAAAGTGCAATATCTTCACAGTCACTATTATTGACTGTGAAGATATTGCACTTTACTATACCTTCATGGTATAAAACAGGAGGCTAAGTTATAACAGCCGCACGGGTCGATCGATCAGGTTAAGCTAGACTTGCTGCGGTTGGACGGTGGATGGGTGACCATCTTTACATACCAAGACCCCTCTGTGCATCGGAAAGCACGTTAAGCCGTTGGTCCCGGCTGTCATTCGTGGATCTTTGACAGTTGTTTGTTTGTTGTTTGACGGGTCATCAGAAGCCTGAGTCTTACCAAGGGGTTTCGTATTACACAGTAACTGGGTTGTTGAGGTCAGATAGGCAGTCGCTCCATGTAAAATACTGGCACTCAGCTGCATCTGGTTAGACTGGAGGCCGACCCCAACATAGTTGGGAAAGGCTAGGAAGATGATGGTATAAAACAGCACATTTTTTTAATAACGGTCAAAATTGGTGAACTTATTAACTAAAAGTTTACGTGACGATGTCCCTTACACCATGCTGCATAATTATGAACAAAACCATTCATAAAATAACTCCTCACCTAATATAAGCCTTTACATATTTGTCATCCAGCTCAATGGCTTTAGTGCAGTCTTTGGCAGCTTGTGCATACTTCTGGAGCTTCATTTTAGCTGCACTTCTGTTGCAGTACAATATTGAGCGCTGCTGCGGGAACTGGAGGGGACACGTTCGAAGACCTGGAAAGTGACAATGGAAATGAATTGTGTAAGAAATTGTAGGTGAAAGAAATACACACACACAACATAGGTAGGTACAGCGGGCTGGTGTCCGCAACTCCACGACGATGCGCGTATTTTGCGTACGGCACACACAACATACACATACACTTATTTATTTTCAACTTCTTACAAATAATAAACAATTGCATGTATTGGAACGCACACAATTTATTGTCTATGATGGGGATTTCCCTGCATCCGTTTTCGTAACTGTAAAACTGTTGGATATGATTTGTATTGTCTATGTCGGCTGTCATTCGTAGATCTTTGACTTGTTGTTTCGGGTCAGAAGCCCAGAAGTGTAACAGCCAAGGTGTATTGTGTTACCTAGTAAGTCGAATGTGGAGGCCAGATATGCTGGGGAGTTTGTTACGCCACTTCTTCCCAGCGAAAGCACTAGGAAGTGGTGAAGGGCGGGCGTTTTGGGGGGACTGTCTTTTGACGTTCGAAAAGTGCTGATTCTCAGCCTAATTTGAATAAATGACTTTTGAGTTTGAGTTGCTACATCTAAAATACTAATATTCAGCTGCATTTGGTTAGAAAGGAAACTGACCCCAGAACAGTAGGGGGGCTAGGTAGATTGAAGTCAACATGACCGATACCCAAGATCCAGTAAAGTGCTCAATTACGAGCATCAATTTAAGACTGGGATGCTTAGCAATATGCGATCTGCATTCCCTGGGCAGTCTAGCTCTACTACCAGACCTTTTTGCGGTGATAAACATCATCATCTGCCCAGCCTTTTCCCAAGTATCTTGACGTCGGCTTGCAGTCTAACCGAATGCAGCTGGATACCAGTATTTTACATGGAGCAACTGCCTAACTGACCTCCACAACCCAGTTACTGGGTAATACAATACCCCTTGTTAAGACTGGTTGTCAGACATCCGGCTTCTGACTTGAACTTGCGGTTTTACAACCAAACAATATTTTTTAATTGCTGGTGAAGACAAGATTTTTACCTTAAATTATAGGGCTTCAAAACCAGGGTTAACATATCTGAAACAATCATTCACATACCTTCAGTATATTTCTCAATACTCCGCTCAAAGTCTCCAACTTTAAACGCCTCATTACCAGCCTTCTTCAACTCCTCGGCAATGATCTTCCGCTCCTCCTTCTGGTCATCTGTGAGGTCTACTTCTAGATCCTTTAGTGACTCTTCATCAATGTCCGTATCACTGTCATCTTTGGCATCCGTGTCTTTCTCTGCGTAATCCTTGTCTAAGTCATGGTCTTCGGTTGATTCGGAATGTGTTGGGGTCTCTGTAGCGGAAAGAAGAATTGTAGAGTGAAATGTTTGAGATTATGGTTGGCACTGTACAGATCATTTAATAATTTATTTACAATGAAATCCTACTAATATTGTAAACATGAAAGTTTGTATGGATGGATGGATGTTTGTTACTCTTTCACACAAAAACTACTGAACGGATTTGGATGAAATTTGGCACACAGATGGTTTATAACCAGGGTTAACACATAGGATACTTTTTTTCCCGATATTCCCACGAGATCGAAACTTATGCGGGTGAAACCGCGGGGCGCAGCTAGTAATGCTGCGCCCCGCGGTTAGAGATATGGCATAATTTCATTCTCATTATGAATATTTCTTAAAGATATTCCATTTAAAAAAACAGTTTTTTTTATGCAAAATCTTTGGACTACCAAGGTGAGACTTACTTTACGATTTTTGCTGCAGTCAGGCCATGGATGGGTGACAGTTCTTTATTTAAATGGTCAATTTTAAGAAAATACAAAGAATGATTGGTGCCCACATATTGAGCATTCAAGAAGCATTTATTGTATCTTTTACAACAATAGGAAGTTAGCAGGGGGTGTGAAAATTATAGCATGGTTCAAATATGTCTAATTAGGCATTGTAAATAACCATTTTCTTACAAGACTACGCCCAAAATTGATGTCACAAAAATGTATAGAAAAACATACCGCTAGTTTGTGGGGCGTCCCCACTAGCTTTAGGGAAGTCTTCAGCGCTTGTACCAGGACTTATAACAAATTCTTCAACAGATTCATTCGTTCTTAGCGAAGTTTTCAAATCTTGTGTTATTTCATTTATAACTTCATCATTGGCTGGACCCGTACTTTTTAATCTCTCCGACATTTTTGATTATGTTCTCAATATCTCGGAAGGTATATTAAAGATTTGGAATCCAAGTAAATATGGAAATAGTGGAAGGAAATCTCGAATATTTTGACTTTATAGATTTCAGAATGGCAATTTTGACAGTTGTGCGGAAGCTGCGTTCCAGTCTACGCAGATTCAGGAATGTAAGCATTATTGTTTCTGGAACAGTCCATGTCTTTATTTATTTATTTATTTTCTGGCAGTCCATGTCCATGTCTTGTTGAATTTTGACGACACAACAATAAATTGAGAGTGATACAAGGTGTGGCACGTTTGGGCACATTTTGTTACATGATAGAGAAGAAAAATATCTCTCTTGGTCTCTCTCTCATTTTTTAAGAAGTTTCACTTCAAAAAAGTGTAACATTTTGACCGCCGCGGCGCCGCCGGTCACTTTAAAAAAAATTTAATATACAGGTTACTCTCAAATGTTGTTAACGCAAATACTCCTGCAACGCTACATACTTTTAGTGGTTCTTTAGGTCCCCCGAATGAAAGGAATGCTTGTCTAATCTGTCATGATGACTCATTGACCGATTACACAGGTCAACACGAAATTTGTCCTAGATAAGAGAGTATGTTTTGGTAGATTTATCCTAAGGTACAAAAAAATACATGGCCTGAAAAGTTTGCTTTTGTAGTATATTATTGATCGAAGTTTGTATCCAAGAACATTCATTCTTTACATTTTTTTACTGTTACTTTTCTTGTTATCATAACTACTACAAAAGCAAACTTTTTAAGAATTATGGGTATCACGTTGCGGGACGGTAGGTAATGACTTTTTCAAATCATGCGATATGACAGTAAAATTGTCCATACCTACAAGTTCCGACCACAGTTCAGATGAGGTTAAAATTGTACGGGCGGTGCCCGTACTGTCATTTTCAACGTCGAAAAATCTGAGGGGCAATTCTCGTAATTTTAAGACCGTTCACAGTCTGATCTCAGTCTCAATCTGTCAAAAAATACTTCTATTTTCCCTACATTTTGACAAGTTTTTGACATTTGTTTGTCGCTGAGATGAGACTGCGACTAGATTTTGAACGTTTAAAATTACGAGAATTGGCCTACAATTAGGTTCCTTTAAACCCTGCAGACAGAAATAGGGGCCCCGCGAAGCGGGGACCCGTCGACTACGCCTTATATTATTGTTATGCTTAGTAAAGTTATGCTTAAAAAATGTATGCTTTAGAATTTTATGCTTAGTCATTATTATGATTAGAGAAATTATGCGTAAAAAAATTATGCGTAAGCTGTTATGCGTAAATAATTTATGCGAAAATATGACAAACAAAAGTATGCCAAGTTAAATTAGGTCTTAAAATTTTATGCAAATGGATAGGGAACCGATTTTTCATGATTAGCAAATTCACGTTTCTTTATAACATGGTCTCCGATACGAGCTGGCACACATGTTTGACCTTCGACTTGTGACGTATTTTATTTAATAAATAATGCTTGATAATGTATACAGTAAATATATTTCAATAATTCATTGCGTTTTAGCGTAATGCTAAACATTCTAAATTATGTCAATGGTGTAATTGAAACACCATTAGTTTAGGGAAGAGGACTAGGAGGCGAAGGTACGGGTAGGCTAAAGTCTTTCGACCATACCGCCTAGTCTTCCTTCCTATCTCAATGGTCTTCCGTGTACTGAAACACCATTAGTGTTTTCCGCAGTCAGACAGTCAGGCAAAGCTACGTTTAGTAGGTAGTAAAAAAACCTGAAAAAAACTATTGAGATTTTAAAAGATTGTTTTTATTATTGATTTAGAACAAAAATATTTTCAAAAATTGCTTGCAAAATCGTCAGATTCACCTTTCGGCTATAATATTTTTTTAAGTGATTTCAATGGATTACAGCAAAAATTAAACGTAAGTCCAACGACAAAACGTCAACGACAAGTGTTTTTGTTTTCCTTTACACGAAGCAAAATTTTGAAATATCTAATCTCAAATCTTTTTCTAGAGACACAGATATATTCAGATGACGGCTTTAATATACATTTCTCCTAAACCTACTAGTTCCGTATATAGAAACAATTAAAAACTCTGATTTATGCAGTTAATATGCCTCGATTAAATTGGGTAACAGCTGACATTAACCTTAAAGGTGACATACAATTCAATGTCATAAACGGAACGTATCTTGTGTAACCTAAAATTTGTAAGGTCAAGTATAAATTGTGAAATTATCATATTTTTACTATCTTTTATCTGCGAGAATTCAGCCAGATAGCTCGCTGAATTAATTAATGTGGTGGTGTAACACGCAGTGAAACAGCGTTTTTGAACGGTCCTGTCAGTCCTGTGGCTTAGAAATAAGACAAAATGTTACGGAACTTTATGAAAAATTTGTCTGCGCGAAATCTACGTTGTTCAGTCAAGAACAGCGGTGTAACATCGAGTTTCGTTAATCAGAGGAGCACGGCGCCTTTGTCGACGACGGAATTAGCGTTGAAAGAGGAGAAGTAAGTCAATATTTGCCATAATAAATCAACTGTACGTAATTTTGCTCAAGTTACGCGTTTTCCGTATTCGTCGGTCTCAGGAGGCCTATTTTTATTCGACTGCTCGTCAGCAAAGCTGGCATCAAATCTGAACCTGAACTTAACTGCTGAAAACTGCATCAGACTAGTTGAAAAGTGAGCATGTTATGAAATTTTTAGTTGTCGTGTTTATGATTTTTACTCAAAAATATTGATGCCTAAAATTACGTCTCCAGTGTCCAGTCAGACCACGAAAAGTTCAAATTGATTAATTATGAATCTGTTGGGCCCAAAAAATATTCTATATTCAAATTTGATGTTTTTAATCGAACATATCGACTCCATTGGCCAACTGTTCTGCAAGCAATGTGTCCTGCCCACTACCACGATTGCGGTGCGATGCGTGGTCTGGTACGGTTGCGTTTGCGCTGCACAGCATGAATAATATATTCGCGAATTGCAGAGTATGAATATTATATTCGGGAAAACGGATACACTGCCCCTTTTCTGCGATGAGTTCTCAACCTCCTATAGCCAACGAAGTATTGGCATTCATCAAACATGCCATTGGCTGCATGAATGAGATCAGCATCTTGCAGATCTGTAAGTCATCGTACAAGGAGGAAGAGATTAGCAGTGCCAAGTTGCTGCTGTTCACAACGCTCGGCAAAGTCTGAATTCGTGGCGAAGGATCTGCACAAGCTGCCTCCCGTCACGTTCGACCACGTAGACGTCACCAGGCTGCTGAAGGACATTACATTCCTGAAGCAAAGCCAGGCCGAGATGCAGTATGAGCTGGAGGTGTCCAACAACACCGTCAGTGATCTACGGGCAGAAGTAGTGCTCTTGCGCAACACAATTTCTCCAAGTAGGTCCGACGCCGGCGCCGCAAATGTGAACACGCGTCGCGGGGCACAAAACGCCTCCATCTGCAGTTTCGAGTCGGCGGGCTCGATTTCGTCACCAACTGCCGAGATTGCATACGTTGCAACGCGTGCCGTGGCCGTCCCCGCCTCGACACAGGTGGAGACAACGACGTGTGTAGGTTCGTCGACCCCCAAACGAGCATACGCAGCAATAGTAGCCGCTAACAAGCCTGCTGAGTCGCAAAACTCGCAGGTAAAATTAGCGGGAAAACCAAAAGGGGGTAAACGGAGCCGCTCGAAACCAAACGTTTTGAAAAGACAGGGTCCAGAGAAGGTCACGTGCGACAAGGATGGTTTCATCAAGGTGGAGAAGAAGAAGCCTCCTTGTCGGAACCAGTTCGGCACCGCGCAGGCAGGACCCAACACGCTGCTGCGTTCAGCAATCCCGACGACGCAGCTGTACGTGTCCAGACTGCACCACTCCACGAAGATTGAGGAGATGGTGGAGTACATGCGTGTGAAGACAGCTGGACTTTGAGAGTCGAGAAGTTGGAGTCGCGTTACAACTCGAACTTCAAGTCGTTCGTGGTGCGTGTTCCGACACATCATCTCGAGAAGTTCCTCAAGGAAGAGTTCTGGCCGAAGGGTGTTGTGTACCGCCGGTTTCGTGGCCGGCTACATGACACCAGTCAGTGAAACACGACGCAGACACCATAGTATAAAGAGAGGAAGTACGTTATCTTCATACAAACGCACCGCGCGCGGCTTGTATGTGTGCGCCAAAGTATCTATGCGTCGCCGCACGCACTTACACAAATCTCGGCGGGTTTCGCAGCGCGCCAGACGGGGCTAAGAGCTCTTACACACGAGCGGCATGTTCCCAACGGCAGAGGTAACTGCAGCGTCGACGGCAACCGTCGACGCGTCGACGGCTTCCGTTGACCCGTCGACGGCAGCCGTCGACATTTCAACTTCGAAGATCAGCGGATGGCGGACGCGGCACACTACAATTGCAAGTGTCGCTATAGGTCGACGGCTGCCGTCGACGCGTCGACGGTTGCCGCCGACGCGCGTCGACGGCTGCAGTTACCTCTGCCGTTGGGAACATGCCGCTCGTGTGTAAGAGCTCTATCGCACGAGGTTCGCGCGTCACGGCTTTTCGGCACCGCTAAATGAATGAAAAATGTGTGATAATCGCAGGAGAACGTATTGCTGTGTGTTTGGGTGTTTATGTTATTGGTTTATTTTATCCCCTTATTTTATAAATAATACTGCTCTGAATCTTGAATAAATTTCTGTTTGTTAGGAAAACCATTGTTGAACTTTATTGACTAATGCTCACTGAATTAGTTATACAGAGATATGTGTTATCTTTGGCAAGGGCCGGGCTTTAAACTAATGAATTGGTGACAGTACTATCAGTAACCTACCGTTTACTCGTGCTCATCACCGCCCCGCGCCGCCCGTCTGCTGGCCCGTCGCTCTTTCTTTCATCGTGAAAGGTTTCATCATCGTTTAGGTACCCAGACAATACAAGTAAAAAATACAACTTCCCGAACCTTGCCTATTTATTGGCACTGAATTAAAATTTAACAAAAAGTGACAACCCTAAGACAGTAGGCAATTATATCGCGGATTGTGCCGGAGATAGCCTACTTCCTCTCTTTATACTATGCAGACACTTCGTGTGCCTTAGTTAGTTTTTTAGTGTAATAATAATGTTGTATGTATTTATAGTATTTTAAAGTTATATAAAATTGCAATTATAACAATTTTACATTATACAGGATAATTTTTTATTCAGTGCGTAAATTTTTACAGGGTGTTCTACCCATGAATATGAACAACATTCACTATGGGACCATCTCTGAAATCACGAAAAAAAAATCAGCAGCTTCATACATTTTGGTCGAGTAGGTATTGAACTTTTATAAGAAACAGCTGATTTTTTTTTTGTGATTTCAGAGATGGTCCCGTAGTGAAAGTTGTTCATATTCATGGGTAGAACACCCTGTGAAAATTTACGCACTGAATAAAAATTTATCCTGTATAATCCGTTGGATGCAGGAAGCACAGAATTAATATCTGTGCCTACGTTCAGCACTGGACGCATATGCACTGAAAGTTTCACCAGGCCCCCATGCAACCCCTGCACAAGGGACTGTGCCTTATGTATTGTGTGGAAGTGTTTTCTTAGCGAGCAGTGTCCGGTGATGGTCCCCGTCGCTAGGCGCAGGCCTTTCTTGTCCAGGCGTAGTGAACGTCTGGTTAGCTTGCCATCGCTCCAATAAATACTGGTATTCAGCTGCATCCGGTTTAACTGGAAGCCAATTTCAACGGTTGCGATGGACTTTTTTCGATCGCGGGGCGCTCGGCACTTGCTTAGAGATCTGGAAAAGAGGGGCCTGAGTACGACTATTTATTTTACTATAATTTTATTTCAATTATATTGATATCCTAAGTAACGGAAGTATTTGCACAAGTATATTCAAGGTAACTGTCAATATCAAGGCGAATGATAGATAAAATTTAGATAATTTTATTTAAAGAGCATAGATTCAAGTGGTTTATTTGAAACAATAACATATACACCGTTAAATTTTGATCGTTTTAATCCCTAAAAGGGGTCATTGTATGTAGTCATCATTATGAACAACTTTTACTACGGGACCAAGCCTGAAATCGTGAAAAAAAAATCAGTTGGACCATAGATTTATGTTCGCATAACTCGACATAATATATGGATCAACTGATTTTTTTTGGAACGAAGTTCCTTATCGCGTATTGCGAAAGGGGACTAGACGGAAAAAAATTAAGACCAAAAGTTGGAACGACACATTTTTGCTATAGTTGTAAGCCATGCGGCGTGCACGAGTTTCTCTGTCTGTCTCTCTCTCTCTTATAGAAAGCAAGCCAGTTATTTTCCTTTCATCTTTCTATTTCGCATTGAACAGTGTGGTGTCGCGACGATTATTTTTGTTGAGTGTATACAGGCTTTTTGTACATAAATAATAATAACAACTTCGTTCCATCCGGGTGTCCCTTGACACATCTCAAGTTTTTTTCACGATTTCAGGGTTGGTCCCGTACATACGTTAACTCACACCTTCCATTGGGGTAAGCAGAACCTACAGGACGCCACCTGCTACGATTTTTACATACTCCTTTTGTTTCATTTACGTTCATACATCTGAATGCCAATTCTCGTAATTAAAAACTTTCAAAATCTAGTCGCAGTTTCATATCGGCGACAACCAAATGTCCAAAACTTTTCAAAATGTAGGGAAATTAGAAGTATTTTTTGACAGATTGAGATTAGACTGTGAACGTTCTTCAAGATATTTTATTTTGCAAATATGGGTAAAGTGTGTTGGGTGTTTTAAGGAAATAGGTTCAGCCATATTTTACCAGTAGGCATGCAAAAATTACAAAAATAAGAACTAATCCACTAAACTATTAGCGGGATTGTCCGAAAGGGTTACCTACCGCTGCCCTGGAACATAAAGGGCTAAGGAAGGAACACGGGTGGATTTTAGTCAGTAAGAGTCTGACACTCCCTCCTGCTCCACCCAGAGCGGGAGGAGTCATTTGATGATTTCCCATCCACAAAAAAAAAAAAAAAAAATCCACTAAACTATAATTAAATACTAAACTTTAACAAACAAACAGATCAAGAAACAACACAAAACCAAACATAATTCTTATTTTAAACATTATTGTAAAGCAGTCTAAGTTTCAATTTTTTTATCAGATATGAATTCTGTTACACTATAGTATGCTTTGACTGCCAAAAAGCTTCGCAGCCTCTTTTTAAATAACGATAGCGGCAATTCTTTCCAACTTTTAAGTATTTTATCATATATGACCGGAGCCATGCAGTAGACACTTTTGCGCATTAGTGGAAGAATTACGAGAATAAAATTGCCCCTCTGGTCATGCACGCCGGTCGCGAATACAACACACCTGAACTTTTTTTTATTCAAATTCAAATTCTTTATTTCAGACCTGAGTCCATACATGTTAGTATCAACAAAACAACTTAATAACTAGTGTTAGTAATAAGAGGCACAGAAATACAAATATCAGCCGGTATGGATTAGCGGGATCGTCCGAAAGGGTTACCGCTGCCCTGGAACATAAAGGGCTAAGGAAGGAACACGGGTGGGTTTTAGTCAGTAACAGTCTGACACTCCCTTCCGCGCTCCACCCAGAGCGGGAGGGGTCATTTGATGATTTCCCACCCTCAAAAAAAAAAGAAAAACCGGTATGGATTCTTACCCAGTGACGCAGCAGGAATCCCACCGATCTGAGAACACGCTCAGGAGACCGTTGGTGGTGGCGCATAGCCGGCCGGCTGTGGAGGCGGTCCTTTTTCATAGTGTGGAAAATCGGAAAATCGTAAAAATCGCCTGCATGTTCGCACCTCCGCAAGAGTGCATTGCTGCATTGCTTTACTGCTGAATGAGCCTGCTCTTGACTTCGATCCTTTCTGAAGAACATCAGTAGGGCTACGTATGTCCTAGGGCGTCCCTCCCAGCGTTTCCACTCACACCTGGGGGCCCACTCGGAAGTGCAAAGTGCGAATGTTCGGATCGGACCGACACATGGCCGAACCGAATATTATTGTTAAATGCGAAAAAACGTTCGGATTGGCTCAGTTGGGTCGGGACCATAGTCAATATTCGAAAGAGTGTAGGAGTGTAGGATCGGAACCGACCGAACCAAATAGTAACTTCGTAGCAGGAAACGGCCGAACATTCGGCCGATACTACTTCGGAGTAGACCCCCTGACTTGAAAATACTTTTTGTTATACGCCTTTCACTCATCCTCTCTACGTGACCAAACCATAGGGAACATTATATGTATAGATTGCTTATGTGTCACCGTGTAACAGAGCCGACGTATCGCATCTCAGTGATCCCCGTTCAGATTACTTGCTTGGTCAGTATACATACATATAGTTGAAATTTTCGCACCGAGTCTATTTTGAGCGAATTTTAAACACATGACAACTGTCATCTGACCTCCACTATTCAATTACTGGATAATACCGACATTGTCAAGGTCAGATCAATTGTGACTGAGTTTCGGGCTTTCACTCTTGAGGTGTCTCGATGCATAACAGCTATAAGTACAGCGTTCCGTTTTAATGGCGACATTAATTTAACACACGAATAGGGTTGCGCGTTTTCATGTTATGAGCATACTAGCTGCGCCCCGGTTTCACCCGCATAAGTTTCGATCCCGTGGGAATATCGGGATAAAAAGTATCCTATGTGTTATTCCTGGTTATAAACCATCTGTGTGCCAAAGGAGATGTTTGATTTTGGGCTACCACCATGTACACTACATAGATAAATAGGAAAAAAATAGGGGATTATCATAAAAATACAAACAAATTAATTTGAAGAAAAGTACAGGCGTACGCAAATGACTATTAGGGAAGTTTTTTAATAGGATAACCCTATTATGGTAGCCATGACAGTTGTGTTTGACATGACGTTTGACAACTTTGACAGTTTGACTTTGCCAATGCCTGCCTTTGATTGAATCTTTGAATCGTTGTATTCGCGCGTAATGGATTGGGATGTGTTTCGGAGTTTTTAGTGTTTTTTTTTTTTTTTTTTTGCGACGTCAGTTTACTACTACGGATATTGATTGCTTCACAGCTCACTACCCTCCTATGAATTATTGAATTCCAGGGTATATTGATAGGCGGCTAACAGCGCCTAAATAATGAAACACCAGGACAGTTTGATAAACAAAATAACGTTCAAGCCTTCGTTTCTTGCTCTTCTTGACACAGATATAACCAATCGTTTAAATAGGTAATATAAGATGTACTGCCTCAATCGGGTAGAATAAACTGTAATCCTATTTTATTATTATAACTAATAAAACCCAAGTATTTCCGGTATTCGTGTTTTGTTTTTTTTTTTTCACAGCTATTACAGACATCAATTAAATGTGATTGTCATAGTGACATTTCGCATATTGCTAATCCACCTGTCCACCATATTTATTTTGTCTTGCTCTCTTTGACCGAGTTAATTGTAATGTACATTAAAACGAAGTCAAATTATAGAAAATTAACATTAAGAAACGGTTACTATATTGTATAGCAATATTTACATTTAGTGTACATAGTGCTAGTAGTAACCTGGCTCCATACATTTTTGGAACATCTCCTTTCATCCAAATGAACGCGCGACAAACTGCTTGTGCGATACAGGATTTTGCGTGGCGTCAGTGTGGTGCGTAGTTCGCATGTGGCGATGTAGATGGCGCTAGGAAAGCTGAAGACTATAACCATTTTACATTGTTTACAGAGTAAAAGTAACTTTCGTCCTCTACGATGGCAAGCGCCTGGAGACACAAGCTAAGGTCGGCGACACACTACTCGATGTGGTCGTAAATAACGACCTGAACATCGAGGGCTACGGCGCGTGTGAGGGCACCCTTACCTGTTCCACGTGCCACGTTGTCCTGAAGCAAAAGGATTTTGATAGGTGAGTTGCTCCTTCAACACCTTGATGATGTCTTAGAGACTCCTCTCTCCTTTATAGGGTTCCGTAGCCAAATGACACGGAACCCTTATGGATTCGTCATGTCTGTCTGTCTGTCTGTCCGTATGTCACAGCGACTTTTTTCCGAAACTATAAGAGCTATCTGTTGGAACTTGGTAAGTAGATGTATTCTGTGAACCGCATTAAGATTTTCACACAAAAATAGAAAAAAAAAATTGGGGTTCCCCATACTTCGAACTGAAACTCAAAATTTTTTTTTCATCAAACCCATTCGTGTGGGGTATCTATGGATAGGTCTTCAAAAATGATATTGAGGTTTATAATATCATTTTTTTCTAAACTGAATAGTTTGCGCGAGAGACACTTCCAAAGTGGTAAAATGTGTCCCAACCCCCTGTAACTTCTAAAATAAGAATGATAAAACTAAAAAAAATATATGATGTACAGACGCCAGCACATCAAGCTACTACAATCTGTCAAATTTCTTTAATAGATTTTCAATTTTATCGCTAAAGTATTAAGGTTCAAGGTTGGTTGGGAAAGTTTGACAGTTTCGGGTAGGTTGACCTGCTGGCGTCTGTACATGACCATGTCAACTTCCCCCGAAAATTGGTTTGAATTAGATCTAGTAAGTAGTTTTTTTTAAATACGTCATAAATCGTAAACCGCAATTTACCTTTCATTCAATCAACTCATGATTGATTTTTATAGATAATGGTACGGAACCCTTCGTGCGCGAGTCCGACTCGCACTTGGCCGGTTTTTCATCCCTCCTGCGGGACAGCATTCGGTCAGCCATTCCTAGCGACTTGTACAGCAATGTCTTAGACTTGCGTATCTCCTCTTCGTTGAAATTGGATGTGCAGATCTGGATCACTGACCTCGTCCAATAATAACCACAAGTAAAGCGCGCGTCGGTTCGTGAGACACAAAAAATTGCTGGCTTGTGTTTTATAAGCAAACGCTTTTTTGTGAGGTGCATTTTTTTAGGTTTATGAATAAAATAGAAGCGTCCGTATGAACAAAAACTCGTATTTTTTGTTTAGTTGTCTAAACCATGTTTTCTGTATCATACAGGGTCGAATTAAATTAGCTAGCGAAACTCCGCTGGTGTGATGGGAATCGATAGCTAAGCATGATAAAACACAAGTGCCTGTAATTGGTTTGATTGAAATAAATATTTTGAGTTTGCGTTTGAAACAAAAATTAATGTCATGATTTTTGATTTGACTTGATTTTTTTGTGGGGTCGTCGACCGCAGTGAGTGACGGGCTTGTGGCTAAGTAAAAACAGCCGCGCGGGTCGATCGATCAGGTTAAGCTACGCTTGCCGCGGTTGGTCCGTGGATGTGTGCCCATCTTTACATATCAAGACCCCTCCCAGGCTCGGAAAGCACGTTAAGCCGTTGGTCCCGGCTGTCATTCGTCATTCACTATGTTGGGGTCGGCTTCCAGTCTAACCGGATGCAGCTGAATAACAGTATTTTACATGGAGCGACTGCCTATCTGACCTTCACAACCCAGTTAAATGGTAATACAATATACCTTGACTGTCAAACTTTCGGGCTTCAGACGACCCGTAACGACTGTGAAACATCCACGAATGACTGCTTTGCTAACATGTTTAAATAATATGTAAATATATTTAACGTGGGTCTAATAAAAACATTCTTGTGTTTTACAAGCAAACATTTTTTTGTGAGATGTATTTTTTTACATATAGGTACACACGGCTACACATCAAGCTATGCAAAACCAGTATTGGCTGATCGTTCATTTTGAGAAAATATCATACAAAGTGAGGCCAAGACAAACTGGTTTTGTATAGCTTGACGTGTAGCCGTGTGTACATGAAAAAAATGGGAGCGTCTTCTGTGTGAACACAAAAACTTGTATATTGAGTTTAGTTGTCTATACCATGTTTTCTGTATAATACAGGGTTAAATAAAATTAGCTAGCGAAACTCCGCAGACGTGATGTAAATCGATACATTTTATTTCTTTTTCCCCAGATTACCCGAAGAAGCTTGCGACGAAGAACGCGACATGTTAGATCTGGCCTACGGTTTGACTGAGACATCCCGCCTAGGCTGTCAGATAACCCTGACCAAAGAGATGGATGGGCTAGAAATCAGTGTTCCAGAGACAATCAACGATGCTAGGAGTTGATGGATAGAGTCGCGTAGTCTATGGGAGCTGGAAGTTTAAGAGATTTTTGCAGCAAGACTGTTTGAGCAACTTTTTCTGGCGCGACTGTGGCGCAACAGTTGCGCGATTCTCGCGCCACAGTTAGCGGGAAATGAAGCTGACATTGCGTTTAAATTGCGTCACGTAAAGGTGCGCTTTAATGGGCAACTCAAATTGCTCAATTTTGGTCGTAAACATGACATTAGGAAAATATCAAGCAATTTATTGCTTTGGAGCTGTTTGGAGCAAGCTAATACGAGAGGCATAGGAATTAAAATAGATTGCTCCATTACCTCCGGCAATAGTTGCCGAGCTATAATGGTTAAAAAGTTGCCCGTGTATCGCGCACAATCGCAATAGTGACTAACTTAGGATAATAAATCTAAATTTGGAACCGTCACGCTCGAGTGGGTGACGATGAATCGAGTATACTCGGCTCCAGGCGTTTTCATTGAAGTGAAAACTGTTTTTTCTGAAGAATTTACTTTTGCTAGCAAAAATCACTTGAACTTAAAGTTCTTAATAATACGTTATGTGTATTGGCGGATTTTGGCAATATCGATGGCCTTAATTTTATAAGTATTTAATTTTTTGTTAAATAGAGATTTGGAGGTCGATATGTAGCTAGTATTAGACCCAGGGTACATAAAAGTTGTCTATGTTTTTGGAAAATATAAGGAAAAGGGCTTTGAAAGTCTGTGGCATACCTATTAGTCCGCCATTTTGTTATTTTTTCAAAATGGCGGCCACTCATGACCTATATAAATCGATAGGTGACATCAATGCAGACAGAAAAAAATAATAAGACCAAACCCCGTAAAGCGTCATGTTTCCGAGATATGAACGTTCAAAGTTGATCACCTGACATTCATATTTTTGAACGTGCTTACATCTTGTTGCTTAGATGAAAAAAAAAACAAGATCGGGCGACAGTAGGTATGCCAGGCTCCATATCATATCTTCAATACCTTTTGTATTTTTTTTTTTGTTTTCACTTAGGAAACAAAACTATGGAATGAAGAATATCAAAATCGAAAGTCATAAATTCAAATTAGACTGAGAATCAGCACTTTTTGAACGTCAAAATTACAAAAGACAGTCCCCCGGCACGCCCGCCCTTCACCACTTCCTAGTGCTTTCGCTGGGAAGAAGTGGCGCAAGAAAATGCACAGTTATGAAAATATTATTTTCCAAAAATATCGAAAATACTGTATAAAATGTTGTTTTTAATAAGTTGACTGTATTGACTAATTGACTATAAAAGATTTATATTTTCACAAAAAAAGAATTAAAAAAAAATATATAAAATAAATAATTTATGATACGTAATAGTTTTAGAATTTGCAGTTTTTATGAAGCAGTGTCAATCTTATAATAGTCTCCACAGTATGAACTCGTAAACTTGAGAAAGTAAATACGTTTATTTGCAACAGCAGGGACCATGAGCCCACGAGCAACTTAGTTGCCTAGCAACTTAGTTGCCCAGCAACTTAGTTGCCCAGCAACTTAGTTGCTCAGCAACTTTTTGTCTTTGTCGCTGTCTTCTCGCCGAGATTTGGACGATGGCCACACGGGACCGACAGCAACTTTATGATTGGTAAATGTCACATGTCTTCGAATTTTTGGTTCTAGGACATAAAATTTACACTGTTTTAATTACCTTCTACGTTTCCCAGTTTAGTTTAATTTCAATGTGAAAATATAGTTTCTATTCCTGTGTTTTTTATAGTTTTTTTTTTTAGAACAATCGTTGAACTACTGTTGTTCCGGGTTCCTATATTTTACTAAGTTACGACTGATTCCTATAATTTATGGACCATTAATGTTTAAAATTAAGACTTTTGTATCTTTACCAATAATGAAGCAAAGAACTCATAGCGTTGCATAGTAGACCCTCCCATATGGAAGTAGCTAAAGAAGGTAAAATTGGCACCGATTCCCTTGTTCACAAACTAAACTAAATTTAAGTTCAATCCATCTTTTTCTTTCTATTTAATTTAGAAAAGGACAGAAGATAAATATTAGTTTAGTCCTGTCAAACTAGTCAGCGCCTGACGTAAATTGACGTATTTTTAGCAGCCATGTTTTTAATCACGTCTAATCTGTCTATGGAGTATCTTAATTTGACAGGACTAAACTAATATTTTATCTTCTTCCGTCCTTTTCTTAATGAAATAGAAAGAAAAAGATGCACAGAACTTAAATTTAGTTTAGTTTGTGAACAAGGGAATCAGGGCCTAGCTAACACATCTATTTATGTGCCCAGTTTGGTAATAAAAAACGCTACCATTTGGTAAGCAAACGATTCGTTTTTGTTTATAGGAACCGATATATTACGGCTGGTTTCTGCCACAAACGGGCGGTTGTTGGTTTAAATGAATGTGAGTTTTCTGAAATGACTTTAACTAGGTGGCAACACTGAAGCGTCACGTCCGGGCACCTTTTCAAAAGTGTCAAAGCGCCTATATTTTCTTTAGTCGTGAGTGAATGATGAATGAAACGAATGATGAACGTCATCATATACTTCTTCCTACTATCCTACAAATATTATAAACGCGAAAGTTTTGTGAGGATGTATGGATGTTTGTTACTCTTTCACGCAAAAACTACTGAACGAATTTTGATGAAACTTACAGTAATATAACTTATACATCAGAATAACACATAGGATAATTTCTATCCCGATATTCCCACGGGATCGACACTAATGTGGGTGAAACCGCGCTGCTAGTAATTAATATTCAATGTCGAAATGAAAGACCTCTTGTCAAAGTGGCGCCAACTGGTGGCGTTAATTTGAATGAAAACCCTCATTACTAGGTATTTTACCGTAAGTTGTGATTGCTTGAAATATAGGAACCTAGAACACTATTTCTCCTACATTTGTAAGAATTGAATAAACAAAATTTATCGTGTTTATTTTTAGAATAAATCACCAAAACTACGTTAGTATAATTATTTACCATTTATGAAGCTATTCAAAGTATAACTTTGACTTTAATTTAATTTGGGGCTGATTTTTCAATCGACAGATAATTTTTATTCGTGGAATAAAATTGACGTCTGACAGATTTTGTATGAAAGAACTGTCAAAAATTCAAAATTATTCCTCGAATAAAATTATCTGGCGTTTGAAATTTTTTTACCTTAAAGTAATAGGCAGCTAATTTTGTTTAAAACCCTGACAAAAATTACTTGTGTAATTTGTAAAGAAAATGTAATAATAATAGTATAATTATTTAGGCCTCATAGAATGCCTTGGTATGTGTCTATAAATTGATGAGGGGCTCGTGGCTAAATGATAACAGCCGCACGGGTCGATCTAAGGATAAGCTGCTCTTGCCGCGGTCGGTTCGTGGATGGCATATCGAGACCCCTCCGTGTCTCGATTCATTTGTCATTCGGAGATCTTTGACAATCGTTGCTGGTAGTCAGAATCCCAAAAGTCTGACAACCAGTCCCTGTGGAGGTCAGTTAGGCAGTTGCTCCATTTAAAGTGCTGGTATTCAGCTGAATCTGGTTAGACTGGAATCGGACCCCAAAGTAGTTGGGAAAAGTCTGATTGATTAAAATTGACATTCTACGTCAATTTGCCGCCATTTCATGCTGAACTGTCAAAGAATGACAGCTATGAACATACGCACAATTTAATTTAGTCGTTAATTTGATAAACAAGTATTTTATCTGACATGCCTACCCTCTTTTGTCGCATACCAAGGTACGCTGGCGTGCCTGTATTTTTTTTTTAATAGTTAATTTCATTTTGAAGACTGTAAGGTCAAAAATGGTGATGGATACTAACTCCTGTACGTACTATCGTCAAAACCTATATCTGAACATTTTGAAAACCAAATCCCGTGCACATGATGACCACAGCTGCGTCCGTAAGTAAAACAAAAGAGGATCCTTTTTAGGTCGACTAATAATATGCGCTGAAAGCAGGAATAGTCCTTACGGTCGTCAGATGTAGATTTTGGCGATAGTACGTGGCTATTGAATATTTGCGTCGCATTCCACTGCTGGCCTTTCACCAACATCGAGTTATTGGGCGTGCTACTGTCTTGTTCGGGTCGGCATGTTTCGGCACAACCGGGCGATAAAATCGAATATTATGACAAATGATATTAATTTCCGTAAATTGGTTTTATAAACCCGTCAAAATTAAATTGTTTTTAAAACTAGATGAGTTCGGTGTTTCTTAGCTGACTACTCTGAGAAGAAAAGCCGAAACAAACTCAGAGGTCACAGTCTCTTTTAAAGTCCAGACATAATCTTAGTCGGGCCATATGAGGACCATGCAGGTTAATATCTGAGATGGTCTTTTCAGGAAAGAACCACACAGGTTTGAGTGGACCTGTCCAGTCAGTGCATGCATTTGTCAGTTAACATAGATATACATATGATCGGGATAAATGATGCATCCGGTTAGACTGGAAGCTGACCCCAACATAGTTGGGAAAAGATGTTTGGGAAAAAACTCGCTTAGCTCGTTTTGTGCCGAGCCGACCCGAACCTGATTCAGCGCGAGTGGTCATGCCGAACGGATTTTGCGTTTGGCACGAGCCTAATGAAACCCGAATATGTGTAGTTATTGCTTCGGGTCCGCTTTGTTGTTTAACAAATGCTACCGAACCGAATGTGCCGACCCGAACAAGTTGCATCCATAAACAGAAATGTCCCTTATGATGACAGTGACGATGATAATAATCTTGATAAAACCTAAGATGAGCAGGAGTTCATATAGAAGATTAAATGTAAATAATCTAGGCAATTATATTTTCTTTGTTATATTTTTTGTTTTATTTAGTTATAAATGAATTTTATGAATAAATACATCAAATCAACAAAAAAAAAACTGTGTTTTATTTTATTACTCCTCATATTTTTGTCCTATTTGATGACATTTCACAGTTCAACAACATTCATTGCGTTATTTACGTTGCGGAGCAGACAAATTTGTCGGCACGGTTGGCGCAGTGGTTAAGCGATTGACTGCTGCGCTGCGTGTCGCGGGTTCGATTCCCGCACGGAACAAAATATTTGTATGACCTACAAGTAGTTGTTCCGGGTCTGGCTGGTTGTGTATGTGAGTTTAAATGTTTGTAAACGCACCCACGATACAGGAGAAATTCCTAGTGTGGGGCACCGTTTAAAAAAAAAATATAGTCATTTGAATTACTTAAATTATTATTAAAGACAAAGTCACAGGAAATACGAGGATTAACCGACACCAAATCGACATGTGCTTTGCTTAAACATTGGCGCCGATTCCCTTGTTCACAAACTAAACTATATATAAGTTCAGTGCATCTTTTTCTTTCTATTTAGTTAAGAAAAGGACAGAAGATAGATATTAGTTTAGTCCTGTCAAACGAGTCAGCGCCTGACGTAAATTGACGTATTTTTAGTAGCCATGTTTTTAATCACGTCTAAATTGTTTATGGAGTATCTTAATTTGACAGGACTAAACTAATATTTTATCTTCTGTCCTTTTCTTAATGAAATAGAAAGAAAAAGATGCACTGAACTTAAATTTAGTTTAGTTTGTGAACAAGGGAATTAGGGCCATTGTCTAATATATTATTTTGTTTTGTTTGCTGTCTTCCCCTCATTTACAATCATAGATCTAAAACGCGCGGAATGGTCGTGGAAGGTATCCAAATCATAAATATTGCAAAAATAGTTGTACGTGGACGTTAGCCTAGCCATCGGAGCGTTCATGACTAAGTTGATGGTTTTATGACGAGGGACATTGAAAAAGGATGTGCATTTTCTCCGAGCATTAAGCTTAGGCACGTTTATTTCAATGCGCTCGAGAAGTCCGTTATTATGAAGCAATGGATTAGCAATGGATTGCAAAGAAAAAGATGCATTGAACTTAAATTTTTAAGTTCAATGCATCTTTTTCTTTCTATTTAATTTAGAAAAGGACAGAAGATAAATATTAGTTTAGTCCTGTCAAACTAGCCAGTGCCTGACGTAAATTGACGTATTTTTAGCAGCCATGTTTTTATAATCACGTCTAATCTGTCTATGGAGTATCTTAATTTGACAGGAGTAAACTAATATTTTATCTTCTGTCCTTTTCTTAATGAAATAGAAAGAAAAAGATGCACAGAACTTAAATTTAGTTTAGTTTGTGAACAAGGGAATCAGGGCCAATATCCTTCAAAATGATTCAGATTTACATTGATATAGTGCATTAGGGTACTGCGGGGTAGAAATTGTCACGTAAGGAAAAAACGTTATGTCCTCTCCATGCGACTTTCTCTTTCTATAGGTATGCGTGCGAGTATCGCGTAAGGAACTTCTTTCATGACGGGGGTGTCCCCCACCCGCACACGTTTTTTTCAGTCCAGTCTGACAACTAGGTATCCTTACTTATACCCGTGTTCCTTCCTTAGCCCTTTGTGTTCCAGGGCAGCGGTAACCCTTTCGGACGATCCCGCTACCCTGGCAGGCTTTGGCCCTATCGGGCCCCGTCACTCGTGCTGACATCTCTTTGAGGCGCGCGTGTAACACATACGCGCCATCCGGCACGGGCCTGGTCCTGATCGGACGGTGAGTTACCCATTACTCACCGCTCGCAAGCCCGCGCCTACGGTGGCCGGGAGTCGTCACGCGGCTCCCGACGCCCGGAGCGTCTCCCGCGGCGGCTAAGGCGTGAGGATCTCTCCTTCATCCACCCCGTACCAAGAGATATCTCGTTACCCAGTAAGTAACTGGGTTGTGGAGGTCAGATAGGCAGTCGCTCCATGTAAAATACTGGTATTCAGCTGCTGTGGTGTTGATCTGACCTCCACAACCCAGTTACTGGGTAATACGATACCCCTTGGTTAGATGGGTTGTCAGCCTTTCGGGTTTCTGACGACCCGTAACGACTGTGAAGGATCTACAATTGACAGCCGGGACCAAAAGTTTAACGTGCTCTCCGAGACCCGGGGGGATTTCGATATGTAATTGATGGTCACCCATCCACGGACCGACCTCGGCAAGGGTAGCTTAACCTTCCGTCGACTAGTGCGGCTGTTATTATTTAGCCACACGCCCTCTATCTACTTACATTATTATGAAATTGAAAACTAATTTCTTCCACATACTTATTATAAAACCAAGTCTCCCCGCCGCGTCTGTCTGTCTGATCGCGATGAACTCAAAAACTAGCGAACAAATTTTCATACAGTTTTCACCAATGGACGGAGTGATTCATGAGGAAGGTTTTGGTGTATAATTCAATAAGGTTTTGTGTAAATTGACTAAAATATAGCGATGATTGTTGAAGATGTCGGAAAAAGTCATGTCGACTGGGAACTTTACTGGCGTGCGCCGTGTGAACCAAAGTTAAGTACTTATATGAAAACCCCGGTTAAAATCCCGGTAGACCCGGTAGTACGATCCCGTGGGATATTTTCCGACTTGGTTATGTGACACGGGCGAGGCAGCGGGTTTTTATTATACTTCATGTACAAAATTAATTAAATTTCGCGGTTCAGGCGCAAATCTGTCGAATTATAAGATTAATAGCTAGCCAACTACATACCTATAGTAATTTCAGATTCAGTATTAATTATTTTTATAAAATCGTTACACGTCCTGAGAATTTTTTGAAAGAGAATTTTAATAGTTTTTTTTTTTTATCATTTAATGATAAATGTTTTTATTTTGTAAGTGGGTTTGTACAGACGCCAGCACATCAAGCTACTACAATCTGTCAAATTTCTTTAATAGATTTTCAACTTTATTGCTACAGGTTTAAGGTTCAAGGTTGATTGGGAAACTGGCGTCTGTACAAACACTTTTACACGTCAGTCGTATTTTAAAAACTAGATGAGGTCGGCGTTTCCTATCTAGTGTTCTGACTATTGTTCGGTTCAACCAAAGCACCTGCCATCTCTTCACCACCCTTGGTTGACTGGTAGAGAATGCTTGAGGCATTAAGTCCGCTTTTATACCTTTTTTGTGTGCGAAAAGTTTAAATAAATAAGGAAAATACACGCGTAAATTACAATTATTGATAATTTTATTTAAAATCGATTTTTTTTCGAAAGTAAGTCTTGGCTTGTCCATGTTTTGAGAACAGAAAATACTTGGTAAGTACTCGTATTATGAGTTCATTCTATCTTTTATTTTTCTACGAGCAGGGGTGGCCCAGTGGTAACGGCGCGGCGGCGACGTACGGCCTTTGTAGGTCGTAGGTTCGAACTCAGACAGGCGCTTTACTTTGTGCAAATTATTTCATCACAACTGTTCTCAAAACGGTGACGGAAAACATCGTGAGGAAACCGGCATGTTCTAGAACCAAAAATTCGAAGACATGTGACATCTACCAACGCGGGCCGGTGTGGTAGATAACAGCCTAGTACCTCTCACAGAGAGGAGGCCCAGCGGTGGGAATGTTATAAGCTGATTGTGCAGTTGGCACAAGGAAAAAGTTGGCAAAAAACGTTTAAAAAGTAAAATTATCTAAGTTCTATGTTGGTGTAGGTGACGGAAAACATCGTGAGGAAACCGGCATGTCCTAGAACCAAAAGTTCGAACACATGTGACATCCACCAACCCGCACTGGGCCCACGTGGTGGATTACGGCCCACTCCCTCTTACAGAGAAGAGGCTTGTGTCCCAGCACTGGAAACATTATAGACTGATTGAGCATTCTTGCGGGCGACCCTGGCGTTTCCTCTTTAACTGCTGTCATTTTTTGACAGTTAATTTCTCTGATATTCTGAACGCTGACAAAAAGCTGTTCCATACATTTTGACCGCGTAGGCACTTCTCTATGATACAGACAGCAGAATATTTTTTGACAACCGACCAAATCTTTCTACGCTAGGTATGGGGTCTTGAATCATGTGCTGAATTCATGGTTACAGTTTGCGCGTCGATTTCCCTGCCACCCTGTACGAGGAGCCTAATAAAACCCCTACATGTTAACTGAACCATTTCTTACAGACTTATTTCGTTGCCTGCAAGCTCTGTCCTGGATAAGTACAGACGTTTGCCAGACATTTAGAAGAAACACTTCGCCCTGAATTATAATCAAATAATGGAGAAAATATTAATGACTGTGTCTTTGCTGGTAATTATTGCAGGTAATTTGATGTTTCATTATGTTTAACAGTGGGCCCGCGGCTAAATAAGAACGGCCGCACAGGCTACGCTTGCCGCGGTTGGTGCGTGGATGGGTGGCTTTACATACTTACCAATACCCCTCCGTACTTCGGAAGGCACGTTAAGCCGTTGGTCTCGGCTGTGGTTCGTGGATCTTTGACAGTCGTTACGGGTCGTCAGAAGCTCGAAAATCTGATAATCAGTCTTACCAAGGGGTATCGTATTATACCCAGTTACTGGGTTGCGGAGGTCAGATAGGCAGTCGCTCCATGTAAAATACTGGTATTCAGCTGCATCCGGTTAGACTGGAAGCTGTCCCCAACATAGTTGGTAAAGGCTAGGTAGTTGATGAGTGTACAGTCGGGGAAATTGATTGCTTACCAAATTAACTATCAACTAATTTATTTATTTATTTATCCTCACACTGGAACGCCAAAAAAAAAGAATGTTAACGCCTAAAATGTCTTAATGTCCCAATTGTAATTGTCAGTCTTATAAAATGGCTATAAAGCGCAGAGTACATCTGGGGGCAATTGCGTAAAGCTTTAACAGTAGCCATGGCTTTCATTTTGACAGTTCAACAACTTCCATTGCGTTATTTACGTTGTTGAGCAGACAAATTTTTCGAACATATTTAGCAATGGATTAGCATACGTGACTACACGGTTGGCGCAGTGGCTGAGCGATCGACTGCTGCGCTGCGTGTCGCGGGTTCAATTCCCGCACGGAACAAATATTTGTATTGCCTACAGGTAGGTAGTTGTTCCGGGTCTGCACTCTAATTGCGTAACAAACGATCAATCGGAATCAGAATCATTTTGAAGCAAATTGCTAATCCATTGCTTGCACAGCAGTTTCGGTCAAACTATAATTACATCAATTTTCATTACAGTTATCCCAACAAATACGAAAAGATTAACACCAGATAGTCGTGAAGATACTAAAGAAACTTTCAGCGATAGAAAATATCGTCTGAACGAGAACGATATAAAATTTTATAAATTTGTTGACAAAAAGAAAAACGCTCTTCCGCAGTATAACGCGACTTTTAGTAAGATGAAAATGCCTGAACATAAATTACTCAGTACGAGACAACACAGAATGAAAAGAGCACGCAATAATTAAACGTATTATACCCCAGGGCCCGAAGTCTCCTATTTTTATAAATTCGTCATTCCAACACCATCCCATTCCCATCCCATTGTCATTTTGCTTAAAGTTCGCAATCTGCTAAATTCATTGGTCGGTCAATGGTCTCGTAATAGAATTGTGTCATAATGACACTGTCGTATTGCCATTATTATAAAACCCGTTATTAGAAATGATTTTTGAAAAACTACCACTATATTTATGCCAGATTTAATTTATACATATTTTTACATATTATTTAGTAGTGTTTTATACAAGTCAAGTGTTTTATGTAAGTCAGTCATTCATTTATCATTATGTACGAGATTACCATTCTATGCCATTTCTTTCAATGGAGTGTCAGTGGTTGACCACTGGAAAGTCTTATTGACGCCATTATGTTAGTAGATTACCTAACTTGTCAAAATCAACAATTATGAAATCAATAATAGACCATTCTGACACTATTGTAATAGCAGACTTGGGGCCCTCCGGTAGGATAACTATTAGGTACCTAGGTATTACTGATTCTAATGATTATAATTCTGTAATGACATATTTGTTACGGCCGCGAATCATATTTTAATCAACGTACAACTTAGTACTGACCAGCAAATTGCAAAAAACGTAAGAAAATTTGAATTTCGCGGGCTACCTTGGAGCATCCACCTTAACCGTTTTTGACAGCCGCCATAAAACGCAACTATTCCAGGATTACGTAAAAGTTAATTTTAAAATGCGTAATAAGATAAATATATAACCTGGCTTATGTTATTTAAGACCTCTTACAGACATTAAAATACCGTACGTATAGCAGTTTTGACGCTTTGACAAAATATATAATTTGCGTAGATATTATATCTGTCAAAAAACGGTTTACCTATATTGTTATTGTTTTTTTTTATATCTAAGTTAAATAAAACATGCACCCTATGAAGGAGGTTTTACTTCTTTAAGCGCACTCAGCGCTCTTTTTGAACAGTGAACGAGAATGAACCGTCAGGTTCAGCCAGATTTTGTAAAAATCTCACCGTGAAAAGTTAGGTGGAGTGAGCTTAAAGTGAGCTGTCAATAGTGTCAATCAGTAGTAGTGACATTAGTTGGAATGACAGCTCACTCCACGCTCACTTCACCTAAGTTTTCACGGTGAAATGGTTACAGAATCGCACTGCTGGTTGGTGACGCTGCGACTCGGCTCCAGTCGTAAGTTTTCACTTCTGAACACTGACACATATTATACAAGTACGCTGGACTAAAACATAATGATAGGTTTTTTTTTTGCCGATTCAAAGCGCCCCACTCGAGCGTAACTAAAATTGACACATTGCCGAAAATGGCTGTCGTTTTGTTTTGGTACGTCTCTGATGTCTCTGGTGGCGATTAGATGATACGATTTAGACCGAAATCATCGGAGACGTTCCGATGATTTAGGTCTAAATCGTGGAATAAGAGTTTGACAAGTTGCCAACTAACAATTCTTGATTGTCATAATAATAATTAAATGGCAACACAGTATAATTTCGTTAGGGATTTTTTTGCTACGTTCGGATACGCTTTCGCAACAATATATCTAGCTGGTATTCAATTTAAAAAGTAAATAGTATGAAAAATGAGACAGAAAATTAACTTAAATATAAATCCAACTAGTTTTGAGGAGATTGAACGAATGAATAAATTGTAAACCAAAAATTTTCAACTATACTTTCAAAATATATTAATTAGTGTTACAAAAGACAACAGATGGCGTTACTAGTATAATATTTTGATATTAAAGTAACAACTAGATATTATTTAATTTTCGAAAATAAATTATCTAGATTTTATTTAATGGTAATTAGGTAATTTTTTATTTTTTTATCTGGCAATTATTTTCAAGAATTCAAGTTAAAAATAACTTCTGATAAACGAAGATAAACAAACCGCTTGATTCATAGCATCACTATTATTACACAATAGAGGTTGTAATTGATTATGTTCTATTTTAGCATTTAATTAAACAGTTATCTTGAATTTCTGTCATCAAAAAGTTGTTTTTTAAGTAAAATAAATATGGTGACTTTTCGGAAGGACTTTTGTAAAACAAAAGTGTAGGTAAGTGTTTTACTATCTCTGTGTTGTAAATAAAGGTAGGAAATCGCAATTGTTTTCCTTATGGTTGAATGTCGCTTGCACAGCTGACATATATATATAGCAAATTTTATTTAATGTTCTGTGTCTTGTAATGTTAATTACTTTACATAACTATTATTGTATACAATCAAGTATTTTCTAACTGAACAGACAACTGTGCTGCTGGGGAGTTTATTGCGCCACTTCTTCTCCCCAGCGAAACTAGGCGCACTAGGAAGTGGTGAAGGGCGGGCGTGCCGGGGGATTGTCTTTTGTAATTTTAACGTTCGAAAATTGCTGATTCTCAGCCTAATTTGAATAAATGACTTATGATTTTGACAGTTGCACGTCCTAAATAAAATGACAAGATCTATTTTGTCTATGTGACAGGACAGTTATCAATCTCCCGTATTATTATTAAGTATACTCTTTGGTCTCAATCTTAGAGCTGATTTTCCCATCGCCAGATTTTTATTCGAGGAATAAAATTGACCTTTGACAGTTTTTGTACGAAATAACTGTCAAAATTGATCAAAATGATGTAAAAGCAAGCTCTGAATGAGTCGTGTCATGAGGAAGCTCTTCATGACACTGTTTTTTTTTTATAATAATATATAAATATTTGTTTTGTGCGGGGATCGAACCCGCGTCACGCAGCGCAGCAGTCGATCGCTTAACCACTGCGCCAACCGTGACATCAGCCGTGGCTTTATGGGGTGCTTATTTGTTACAAATGGGTCACACTATCACGCCCTGGATGGAACACGTCGTTTTTTTTTTTTAGTCTAATTTTATTTAGGGGCTTTTATCAAAGATATGTCAGCCCCATCGTACCCTTTTACATTAACTGGTTTTCTTAAACAGTATTAGCTTATAGTATTTTTAACCGACTTCTAAAAAAGGAGGAAGTTCTCAATTCGGATGCTTGTTTTTTTTTTTTTTTTTATGTTTGCTCGCGCGTAACTCCGTCGCTTGCCAACCGATTTGCAAAATTCTTTTTTGTTGGAAAGGGTATACTTCCCAAATGGTCCCATAGAAATTTCATCAAAAAAGGTTCATTACTGGTTAAAATTATAACTTAAAAATAAAAACTTTCTTGCAAAAAAAAAACAACCGGCTTCCAAAAACGACACTACAAAGTGAAAAATAACTTTAATTTCCGAAGTCGGTGGCAAACAACGAAAATGCGAACCCAACGACACCGACTTTTCACTTCACGACGATCTTTCACTTTGTAGTGTCGTTTTTGGAAGTTGGTTGTTTTTTTTTGCAAAAAATTTTTTTTAATGGTTAATGACTAGTTATTCGTGGAGGACCATAATTAAATAGCATAACTTTTTAATAATCTCCGAAGATGGTACAGATAAGATGGATTGGATTATGCCTACATCCAATTTATTTATTTTAAAATCCTTCGAGTCGGTCCCAGTCTGTCAGGGTGACAGGGAAACTCGACGACTCGACTCGAAGTTTGTACAGATGGCTTATAATGAAGATGTGAATAACACATAGGATCCCGATGTTCCTACGGGATCGAAACTTATGCGGGTGAAACCGCAGGCTGCAACTAGCGTAAAATCATTCACAAAATTTATTTGCGTGACGATATATTTGGCTTAGAACCATTCATCATTTCAGCCGAGACGTCCACTGCTGCATCGTCACTTCTAGGTACCTGTTCTGTGCTTCTTGCATACAGCTGAGTCCTGCGGCATTCACCAGATCATCGGTCCAGCTTATGGAAGGCCTGCCAACGCTACGCTACTCTTAGAACCATTATACAAACCAAAATTCAGAAGGTATTTTTCTTACTGTTAACCATCGTTCAAGTGTCAACTAGCCTGTTATCTATTAGTGTGAGTACCCAGTAGTTAGAAGTACTTACGTACGGTCATTCCATCGTTCATTAATTTTTTTTTTGAAGGACTATATCCGCATTAACTCCCATAACTCAAGTAGCGGATGTTGGAGAAATAACAGCCAGGCTGACGTGGGAGTGGGCTGGACACATCTCGCGAATACTCCCCGAGGTGGGCAAAGATCGTCACTCACTGGACGCCTGAGGGAGGACATCGCCGTCGAAGTAAACCACGGCAAAGGTGGTGTGACGATCTGGGCCTCAAGTCTGCTATTACAATAGTGTCAGAATGGTCTATCATTGATTTCATAATTGTTGATTTTGACAAGTTTGGTAATCTACTAACATAATGGCGTCATTATGACTTTCCAGTGGTCAACCACTGACACTCCATTGAAAGACATGGCATAGAATGGTAATCTCGTACATAATGATAAATGAATGACTGTCTTACTTATAACCCTTGACTTGAATAAAACACTAATAAATAATATGTAAAAATATAAATGAAATCTGGCATAAATAAAGTAGTGGTAGTTTTTCGAAAATCATTTCTACTAACGGGTTTTGTAATAATGGCAATACGACAATGTCATTATGACACAATTCTATTACGAGACCATTGACCGACAAATGATCGCCATTAAGAATTTAGCAGATTACGAACTTTAAGCAAAATGACAATGGGATGGGAATGGGATCGTGTTGGAATGACGAATTTATAAAAATAGCAGACTTTGGCCCCAGGTAACCTTTGCAGGCCCAACATGGCCAGAGATCGCACAAGACAGGTTTGGAAAGAAGAAGGGGAGGCCTTTGTACAGCAGTGTGATACAATGTAGGCTAAAAAAAAACCGGCCAAGTGCGAGTCGGACTCGCCCATGAAGGGTTCCGTTACGTTACGATTTATGACGTATTAAAAAAAAACTACTCACTAGATCTCGTTCAAACCAATTTTTGGTGGAAGTTTATATGGTAATGTACAGTCAGCAAAGGAGATAAGTAACCAGGGTCGTCGGATATAGTTGAAGTTTAGTAAGAAACCGATGGATGTTTTCGAATAAAATTTAATTTAATTAAAAGAAAACAAACAGTTTATTTATCAAGTTAAATTTCATTCGAAATCATCCATCGGTTTCTTACAAAACTTCAACTATATCCGACGACCCTGGTTACTTATCTCCTTTGCTGACTGTACATCATATATTTTTTTTTAGTTTTATCATTCTCTTATTTTAGAAGTTACAGGGGGGGGGGAGGGGGGACACACATTTTACCACTTTGGAAGTGTCTCTCGCGCAAACTATTCAGTTTAGAAAAAAATGATATTAGAAACCTCAATATCATTTTTGAAGACCTATCCATAGATACCCCACACGTATGGGTTTGATGAAAAAAAAATTTTGAGTTTCAGTTCTAAGTATGGGGACCCCCAAAATTTATTGTTTTTTTTCTATTTTTGTGTGAAAATCTTAATGCGGTTCACAGAATACATCTACTTACCAAGTTTCAACAGTATAGCTCTTATAGTTTCGGAAAAAAGCGGCTGTGACATACGGACGGACAGACAGACAGACAGACATGACGAATCCATAAGGGTTCCGTTGCCATTTGGCTACGGAACCCTAAAAACCGCCTTAACACCACAATCACAGACCGCACTTGGATTTTACTTTGTAAAATAAAGTAAGCGTTTCATACGAACGTGAACCGAATTTCAATGCAAATAGAGAATAATCACATTCGTGTTAGCAAATGTGAGCGAGCGTTCCATACGAACATGAACATTACAAGAAAAAGTCTAATATTTGTATGAAACGCTTACTTTACTAAGCAAAGTAAAGTCAAAGCGTGGCTATGAACTTTCCCCCGGTCCGAATCCGCTTTCATTCTCTACAGATAACATATTTTATTTGCAGATCATTAAAATTGTACGAGGAGAAACTGAGAAACTACAAACTCTTTTCTCTGAAGATATTACAAGAACAAAGACGAACAGCCAATGGTATGCAGAGAATGCTAGTACCTATCTTATAAATTCCTTCTCTCGTAGACTAGCTCATGCCGTGGTAACAATACTAGCCAGTCAGCGAGCTGGGAGCGAGACTGACAGTCTAGGGACACAGACGCCAGCAGGTCAAGCTACCCGAAATTTTCCCAATCAAACTTGAACCTTAATAAGTCAGTGATAAAGATGAAAATCTATTAAAGAAATTTGGCAGATTGTAGTAACTTGATGTGCTGGCGTCTGTACAATAATGTGAAGACTAGTTTAATGTGCCGTTGATGTTTATCAGAGTTGCAGCATTTATTTATTTTACCATTTATGTACACACATGTATAAACAGACAAGAAAAAACAGAACAGAAAAAATTGGTACAGAGGTGATACTTATTTCATAAGAAATCTCTTCCAGCATACCTGAGATAGGACAATAGAGACGTAGACAGCGTGTGATAGCGCAAAGGAGACAAAAACAATAATACATAAAATCAAAAACAATTAACTCAATAAAACTAAACAAAAAATATGAGAATATACTAACATACATACAACTAAACATACATAATTCTAAAATAAATACACAACTATGATGAAATGAACAGATAGTGTTCTTTTACTCTTCTTTTAAAAACTGCAACAGTTTCCATCATGTCGAAAGACAAAAAGTATAAAAAACGTGACGGGACGTCCAGTATTCACGGACAACTGTACGTGACAAAATTGATCAGTCTAATACATTTCAGAACTAAACTCGATGACAACATCGAAGACTATAATTTAGCTACCCATGTAGCTGACATAGGCACTTTTGACAATATCTGTATTAGAGCCAAAGTTAAGATTAAAGCAGGGAACAGACCAGTAGCAGTGTTCATACAGACGCAGCACAGAGTGGGAGATAAAGTCCAGCTAACGCTTAACAGTAAAGATGACTTAGCTAAATGGTTTTCTAGCTACCTAAGCATAAGACGCTTGTTCAAACCAAGTAACGAAGATGTCCTTTTTGAAGGCAACTTTCAAGAAATTGAATGTCTTTTCATCATATACACTACTGCTAAAGCAGATCCTAGTAATACTAAGGAGTTTGAAAGTGATTTTGCTGAAAAATTGAATAGTTTAATAGGTACGGGTGATAAAGGCTTACAGCCGTGTCATAAGGATGAAGATATTGTGTTTTTGTGCGAAATCATCATGAAAGAACAATTCTCTGCGCTTGCTGTACAGTTGGCCAAGTTTCTCTCTGATAATGCCAGAGATGATGACAAAGATGGTGACAAATGTCAAGGCAAAGATAACAATGATCACAATGACGGTCCCATTATGTCAATGAATAACGACCTTGTGTTACTTTACCATGTAATTTTAGTGCAAAAAGTTTTAAACATTTCAGAAATCAAATGTAAAAATAAGGACGAAGAATATAGAGTCGCGACCTTCAAAACAGACTTCTTTGACAACAATGAAGATGTTATAATATTATTCAAAGATACGCTGTTTATTGAAATGCTAAGAAACCGTAAATTAGAAGAAGAGGAATTGGATAGTTTGTTGTTAAAACTATTTAGCAAACCGTTAGAAATCTCGGTACTCGGCAGTCTTATTGGAAATGTTGTGACATTCAATGTTAAAAGGTTGAAATTGGAGTTCGTCAGTAAGTCGATGTCTGATGATTTAAGACGACAACTGGATAAGATTGACGTTCTACAATCAACTGTTAATGAAGCTATTACATTAGCAGCGAAGGATATGTTAATAAAGCGAGATTTCAAAGTACCAGTTGCCTTTGGAAATATAGATTTAACAATAAGAGGCACAGAAGACAATGTTGAACCTCCAGTGTTCATTGCGTCCGTAATAGACAAATTAAAAAATAAAATAGTGGATTTGATCAACGCGTCACCAGCGGAAAACATCATCACTATAGATGAATCGTTAGGTGAAGAATTCCTGCAGCTTGACGCAGGCTTAGCTAGCACTATTGGTAATATTCTAGTGTCCGATGAAAACTCTAAATACATGAAATTCGCAGATAACGGGGACTTAGAAGATTTTGCTAAAAGGCTGTACGATGAAGTGCAGTCTGCAATCCCGAATTTGCATGATTATAAGTTTCATATTAAAGTTAAAACGTTTCCTAAACTTACATTTCGAAGAAATGAAGACGACGAGGAATTAGCAAAAGATTTCTTGAAGAAACTTTTGTTTTTCACGAATCAAGCTGATGAGAAGAAAGTAGGGAAATTTCTAAAAGACGAGATAGAAGATCAGCAGTGTGTTTACGTGAATAATGTTCGAGTTACAGCTGACGCAATCTTTCTACAATATCACGACTTTATACAAAGATGGTGGATGCTAAAAAACGCATCGTGTCTTACAAAACAAAGCGAACACTACGAAGAAGCGTTAGCAGCGATAGTAGACAAACCTTTACTGACGATCATAAGTAAAATGTATATGATAAAAATAAAGAACATTGCAGAATACACTTCAGACGACAATAAAGAGTACACATTACAGTTCAATGAAAAAGCCCTAAATTTCTACAAATTGACGGTTCAGCCTCAAGCCACAATTTTCGTTACAGAGTGCAGCGCGCTTACCGTTGCAAAAATGGTACAATCTTTAAAAAAAACTGACCATTATGTCTTTGATTTAGAATACGTTTTAGGACTACCAGCAATAGACTATAATACAGTCAGCATAGAATTAAAAAACACAAAACAAACAAATCTAATCATTATTGTTTGCAATAACATAAACAGAAACTGGATTAAAAGATTGGAAAGTATTGCTAAAGTGCTCGAAAATAATCGAACAATCTTTGTTTTAAAAGAGACTTTGGTGGAAACAATAAAGACTTATTTCAAAGCAAATAACATAGTGACGGATGAAAAATGCAACCTGATTCAGATGAGTGAAGAATCTCAAAAGATTATCTTAGACAATACCAAAGTTATGTTCCAAGACGTTGAAGTTAGACTAGGCTCAATTATCGACGGAACATCAATGGCACTCGTTGAAGGAGAAGTGCTAAACAAAATCATGAACAACGAATTGATTGTTCTAGGCACATCAAACAGTAATCCAAATTATGAAAAAATTAAACACTTGTACATCGAGAGGCGCGTCATCTGTGTCAATAGCTCGGGACCTAATGTTAGTTTAGATCGCAATACCGGTAATAATTTACTAACACTAAACGATATAGCCAACGTAGCATTAATAACAGCTAAACCCGGTATGGGCAAGTCAACTCTACTCACTCACTTATCACTTAAAACCAAAGAACTCAACCACAAAGTATGGATAGTGAGAATAAATTTGCTGATTCACTCAGAAACATTTAGCAAATGGCAAGAAAACAAAACAAACATTGATTATTTGGAGACTTTGAAGTATTTATTTGAAGTTTTGACTGAGAAACAGAACAAAACAAGTGACTTGTCGATTGAACTGGAAGAGGAAAACGGTGATGTTACTCTAAAATCTTGTAAAGGCGATCAGTGGACTGTTTTCGAACTTAAAATGTTCTTGGACTATTATAATAGGAAAGAACTCATATTCTTATTCGACGGCTTTGATGAAATCTGTCCGATGTACACTGACGAAGTGTTAACTTTACTTACAACAGTCAGAAACTATCCTCGCACACATAAAATGTGCATCACAAGTAGATCTTATGACAAAATAATATCCACGCTGGAGGAATTGTTTGGAATACCGTATGAGATACAAGGTTTTTCTAATAATGAACAAAATGAATATTTATTGAATTATTGGAAATCTAAAATTATATTTAAAGATCTGAGTGACAAGCAGTATAAAAATGTATGCAGTTTTATGGAATTTATGACCGTCCATGATGATACTTTTGTTGTTAAAAACCAGGTACTATTCATAAACGTTTGTCTAAACTTTTTGAACTACTTACGGAGAGAAATTAACGTCTGTCCAGAGTCAGTTGTTAAAACCTTTAACACACTTTTTACCAACTATAATCGTGAGGTTATTTTTATGGATGACTTTGATACGCCACTGCATCTTTTCCTGTTTGCTGAGTACTTCCAAAATCAAATAAAAGATGAAAGCATTATATCTAATCGATGGAATTTCGATGTTAATGCCTTCACTGTCTATGACACATTCATAGAAACAAAACTGAAGATACGCTTTCAAGAGAAAAACAAAATTGATTTGTACAATCCTGACAATACGATAATTTATGAAAACGTGCGAGCTGAATTTTTTGCTAAACATCACAAATTAGGTGCTTACGCTGTATTCTATCAAGATGCTTACCAGATTTTTAGCGAGAAAGAACTGAGAGAAATAAAAGAGACCATAGACAAGATTAAGGAGGGTACGGAGAAAACAGGTCTTATACATAGTGTAGCAAATGGTATTCCGCAATTCTTACACATGACATTCGCGGAATACTTCGCCGTGCAATACATATGCGATTTATTGAGAAAAGAGACTAGGGAGGATATGCAAAGATCTATTTGGGATTTCATTTTGAATATAGTGTTCAAACACCGAGAAAACGTTCGTAATGTTCTAGGTTATAAGATAAAAACTGATGAGGATTTGCGAGCCATCGTAAAAGACCATGAAGAAATCATTTTTGACTTGCTATTAGAACATGGTAGAAGGGTTCTATCTTGCTATCCTGACGATTTTAGCAATTACCTGAGTTTTAAAATAAGAGAGCAACTGTATGAAGCTATGGATAAGGAATTAATGAACTTTGTGTTTTTATTATACAATTTAAAGGAGAATCTAAAGGTTACTCCATTTCTCCATCCTAAGGTGGATACATGGGAACGAATGTCCGAGAATCTACACTAAGCCAAGTTGGATAACTCGATATTAACTAATGAAAACTTTAATGAGCAAACATAAATACAGATGCACTAAGAACAAAATAATATCGAAGTTATTGCAGAACTTAAAACAGCCAACACCAAGATCACAGACGTTACCCAGAAAGCCGCTAAACTTAAATGGGACTGGGGTGGACAAGTCTGCCGCATGTCAGATGACTGTTGGGCTAAGTAAACTACCAAAGTCCCACTAAACGCACGATGCCATCGCGGCAGGCCGAGACGAAGACGGCGGGATGAGCTTGAATCCTACCAGATTGGCTCGCAAAGGACAGAATTGTGTAGAAAAGGGAGAGGGAGGCTTTTGCCCTGCAATTGCAACAATACAGGCTAGTTAGTTAGTCATTGCAGAACTTGGTCTAATTAGTAATGGTTGTGTATTCATAGTTTTTATAGTGGCGCCGATTCCCTTGTTCACAAACTAAACTAAATTTAAGTTCAGTGTATCTTTTTCTTTCTATTTCATTAAGAAAAGGACAGAAGATAAAATATTAGTTTAGTCCTGTCAAATTAGTCAGCGACAGATGTAAATTGACGTATTTTTAGTAGCCATTTTTTTAATCACGTCTGAACTGTCTATGGAGCTTCTTAATTTGACAGGACTAAACTAACACCACCAACCAACCACCACCACCAACTAGCATCACCTCTGTATCTATTTTTTCTGTTCTGTTTTCCAATGTCTGTTTATATATGTGTGTACATAAATGGTTAAATAAATAAATAAAATTTATCTTTTGTCCTTTTCTTAATGAAATAGAAAGAAAAAGATGTACTGAACTTAAATTTAGTTTAGTTTGTGAACAAGGGAATCGGCGCCAGTATCAAAGACTTCTTTGACAATATATGTTAAATATTTATTTTTATTTATATAAGATATCCGTAAATAAACTCAATTGCGTTTCTGTAAATAAAGTTTTTTATTACAAATTAAAACTTCATGCACTAGTAACAAATAACGTAAAAAGGTGGACTTAGGGTTACCAGTTTAGTTAGGTGTACCTCAAGGCTCAATACTGGGGCCATTCTTATTCTTATTCTACATCAAATACTTACCATTACAATTAAACGGTATCTGGGACGTTGAACTGTTTGCATATGATGCCTCTCTTATTTTTAAAGTTGACAAGAATAGACAAGATTTTAACGACGTTAACAGTACACTCGCAATGGTTATGGATTGGTTTTCGACAAATAACCTAACTCTCAATGCTGAGAGATCGAAATGTATAAAGTTCGCTTTACCAAAACCTAGGACTCACCATGTTCCTACTATCCTAGTATAACAATAATAATAAATAATTAATTAATTATATCTATTTTTTTTTTCTATTTATTATTTATTAATATATTATAATATTAATAAGAAGTAGGTAGCCCTACTAATATTATAAACGCGAAAGTTTGTGAATATTATAAAAAGGTAAAGTTTGTTTGTATGTCTGGTAATTTTCCCCTTAAACATAAGGGGAAGATATACAAAACCATGGTTAGACCTGCTGTCTTGTATGGATCAGAATGTTGGGCCACAAAAGGGATGAATGAAAGGAAATTACATGCAGCTGAGATGAGAATGCTGAGAGGGATGTGTGGTGTTACACGAATGGATTGAATAAGAAATGAGTACATAAGAGGAAGTCTGAAAGTGGCACCGGTAACTGAAAAGTTGTGTGGAAACCGGTTGTCATGGTATGGGCATGTGTTACGGAGGAATGAGGAAAATGTCGTGAGGAAAGTTTTGAGTATGAATGTCGATGGCTAAAAGAGTAGGGGAAGACCAAAGAAACGACGGATGGACTGTGTGAATGATGATATGGTTAAAAAGGGGGTGACTGTCGAGATGGCGGCTAATAGAGAAGTATGGAAGAAAAAGACATGTTGCGCCGACCAGAAATAAATTGAGATAAGGGCAGGAGAATGATGATGATAATTGATGATGTATGTAAGTATGATAATCTCCGAAACTACCAGTCAGATTTAAAAAAATTCTTATTGCATTTGAGAGCCCATTTCTTGAGGAAGGTTATAGGCTATCTAACATCACGCTACGACCCACAGGAGCCGAGCAAAAAGAAAAAAAAGTAAAAAGAACAGCGAAAACGAAGTAGGAGCACGGGCGAGCGATGCGATGGGACGCGATGCAGCGATGGGCAGAAGTTAGTGTCAAATAAAACATTAAAACGTAAACTAATTTATTTACATCACTAAATCATTGAAATTGTACTCTTTATCGTACATTTCAGCAAATCGCCTCTGTACGCTCTTGGCGAGTATCTGCTTGTTCAGCATCTGGTTCATGTACGATCTCAGAGCTCTCTCATTCTTCATTGCCATATCGTGGCGTGAATGACTTCTGCGACCGACATTATCCATCGATGAGTCCGGCTGTTGATATCTTTCCGGCTTAGGATTTGTAATGTATATCATACCTTTATCATTGAATAAGTTCTCCAGTTTCGTCGGATTTTGATCGACAGTTCTCTGACTAGCTTTCGGGCTCATTATTAAGTATATAGGTATTGTGTGTCCGTTTGATTTTCGCACATTTGTGTTTTCATATTTTTCCTTCTTTAAGTTTCGTTCTCTCATTTGTAACGGTGATTGTATGAAGTTTTGTATCGATCTATGGTTTAAAGATGCTCGGGGTAATGCTTTGGCTTCTGAATTAGATGGCAACACTAAAAAACAATAATTTGTTTAGTAAAAGTTAAAGTGGGACTCCCCCAGGTTAGGTGAAGCGACGATCTTCGCAGGATGCCTGGTAGCAGCTGGATGAGAGTTGTCGAAAATCGAGTTGAATGGCGTGCTATAGGAGAGACAGTCCAGCAGCGGACTGCTGTAGGCTGATGATGATGATGAGGCAGGTGGGTGAGCAGTGGTGGCCAGGTGGTGACGGCCCCTGACTTACGTGTTGTGGGTTTTGTGTTCGAAACCAGGCAGGCGCTTTCCTTTGTGTAAACAATTTCATAACCACTACTCTCAAAACGGCGAGGGGCTTGTGCTTGCACGATTCGATTAGCTTAAGCTACGCTTGCCGCGGTTGGTCCGTGGATGGGTGACCATCTTCATATACCAAGACCCCTCGTGCCTCGGAAAGCACATTAAGCCGTTGGTCCCGGCTGTCATTCGTGGATATTTGACAGTCGTTATGGGTAGTCCGAAACCCGAAAGTGTGACAACCAGTCTTACCAAGGGGTATCATGTTACCCAGTAACTGGGTTGTGGAGGTCAGGTAGGCAGTCGCTCTATGTAAAATACTGGTATTCAGCTGCATCCGGTTAGACTGGAAGCCGACATACTTGGGAAAACGATGCAGAGGATGACTCGGAAAGCTGCATTCTTAAATGGAATTGGGCTGGACACATCTGCTGCATGTCAGAGAGGTATAAAGAGAGTAGGGAGTTCTTTGCCCAGCAGCAGCAGCAGCAAAAAAACACTAACTTGGAGAAAAAAAACTTGAGAGGTGTCAAGGGACACCCGGATGGAACGAAGTTCCTTTCGATTAATTAGTGAAGGAATTGTAATAAAATTTTATTTTTTTTAAGTTATAATAATATTTTTTTTATTATTAACAAATATAATGTAATATAAACTTAATCAGTAGGCTCAATTTTAGTAATATAATAACAGAGAAACACGCGCACGCCGCACGGCTTACAACTATAGCAAAAAGTGTCGTTCCAACTTTTGTCTTAATTTTTTTCCGTCTAGCCCCCTTTCGCAACGCGCGATAAGGAACTTCGTTCCAATTATTTTCACGTTTGACCTATTTAAACATAATAAATTCCTACTATTTAGGTAGGTACAAATCTTACCTGATAAAAAAGACATAAAAACAATAAATACATTTGGTTTCTTCATATTTTTACAAGTTTCAATTGTGTATTTCAAAAATTTTATAAGCCTTAACTTTAGTTTGGTCAATACAAAAGTTATTAAAAAATTATTAAAGCAAAGTCATAAGCCGCGAAATTGATCAACCAATCAACCAATGTCCAATCAATGTTCAGTTAGAACTGGACTCGGCACTGTCGTTATAGGTACTTCAGCAGTGCGATTCTGTAACCATTTCACCGTGAAAACTTAGGTGAAGTGAGCGTGGAGTGAGCTGTCATTCCAACTAATGCTAGGGATTGACACTATTGACAGCTCACTCTAAGCTCACTTCACCTAACTTTTCACGGTGAGATTTTTACAGAATCGATCGGATGAGGGGCAATTCTCTTATTTTTAAGAACGTTCACATTCTAACCTCATGGTCACAATCTGTCAAAAATACAATCAATTTGCCTAAATTTTGACAAATTTTTGACGTTGATTGTTGCTGAGATGAGATTGCGACTTGAATTTGAACGTTTTTAGGGTTCCGTACGTGCCGGTCGATTCTGTAGAAATCTCACCGTGAAAACTCAAGTGAAGTGAGCTTGATGTGAGTTGTCAGTAGTGTCAATCCCTAGCATTATTTGGAATGACAACTCACTCCACGCTCACTTCACCTATGTTTTCTCGGTGAGATGGTTTCAAAATCGCACTACAGAAAAGGCAAAACGGAACCCTTATAAGATCACTTCATTGTCCGTCTGTCAAGACCCTTTTTCTCAGGAACGCGTGGAGTTTTCAAGTTGAAATTAATATCAAATACTCAAGGCTGCAATCCCTTAAAGCAGTGAAAAAATCAAACTTCTAAGTCAACGCAATCAAAAGATACGGGCGTTTATATGTTCCGTTTATGTCGCATATTTTGACACTCGCAAGGGAATCAAAACCTAATAGGGTACTTCCCGTTGACCTACGATCATGAAATTTGGCAAGAAGCAATGTCATGTAGCACAAGTAGGAAATAATCCGGTTAAACTGGAAGCCGACCCCAAAATAGTTGGGAAAAGGCTAGGCAGATAAGGCAGGAGGTAATAGATTTGCTGAACATAAGAGTTCAATAAAAAAGCCTTATTTTGCCGTATTTCTATTTATTAACATGATCAAAAGAAAGGCTTGCCTTTACTGATTTGAAAAAGCTCACTATTTAAGTGAGTATTCACATTTTCGACGAAAGCTCTAGCCTTTTGTCTTTGGTATTCATGCTCAATTTGGTCAACGTAACTTGACGCTTTCCTACTCGTTTCCAGAAATTTATTGCTTTTATTTGTCAGACTTTTTTTACTTTCATTGTTTTTTACTATTTTTCTTTGATTTTTATTATTCGACGTGATTATGTAAATGGGTATTTTGTATTGTGCGTTCAATTTTCTTAGCTCGTCGACTAGGTTTTTCTTTTGATACATTTGCCTTATTTCTGGTGACGAGTTCAAATAGGCTTCTAGTGCTTTTGTTTTTTTGCTTTTATTTGTCATTGCCGTGATTGTTGGAACTGAAAAAAACAATTAACAATTATAAGATTTGCTCGTCAACATCTGCCTAACCTTTTCCCAACTATGTTGGGGTCGGCTTCCAATCTAACCGGATGCAGCTCACGTACGGTAATTAAAGGACGACCTACAAGTTGAAAAATATGTTACCTGTTACAAAAATTACGAATGCGATCAAAATAAACAATTTCTTCATCTTACAATAATATTACTTTAGTAAACCATACACAAACCACTTGATTAAAATGTTACTGTAACTACATTAGATTACCTAGACATAAAATTGGTCGAAATCATGCCGCGAAATTAAAAAAAATAATTGCCAAACAAGACTTACCTATAATGAAAAATACCGACACTAAGTAAATGAGAATCCCACTGTTGGGACACAGGCCTCCTCTCTTCGAGAGGGAGTGAGCAGTATTCTACTACGCGGGCTTGGTAGATGTCACATTAGGTACTTCGAATTTTCGCCTCTAGGAGATGCCGGTTTCCTCACGATGTTTTTCTTCACCGTTTTGCGAGCAGTGGCAGAATAGCTCATAATGAGCCTATAATGTTCCCACTGTTGGGAAACAGGCCTCCTCTCTGTGAGAGGGAGTGGCCGTAATCCACCACGCGGACACAATGCGGGTTGCTGGAAGTTACAAGCCATGCACAACTGCACCACATGCAAAATAACACAGGGTGGCAGGGATATCGACGCGCAAACTGTAACCATGGATTCAGCACATGAGCCATCCCATAGCGTCGAAGTTTTTCGCCGTGAAAACTAAGGTGAAGTGAGCTCAATTGTGTCAATCCCTAGCATCAGGTGGAATGTCAGCTCACTTCAAGTTCACGTTACATAAATTTTCACGGTGAGATTTTTACAAAATAGGTCTAAAGTATCGAGTACCTAGATTTTTATGTTTGTTTGTTACGCTTTCGCGCTAAAACGGCGGAACAAACTATTTGTCGGACTGTACATTTAAGTTAACGAGAACCCCATTTTATGTCCAAAAGAAATCATTGTCCATTCCAAGATTGCCTGGAAGAGATCAAAGAAAGCGATAAGACCGCCCATTGTATATTTTTTGTTATGTATTTTTGTGGTGTACATACGCCAGCACATCAACTACCCGAAACTGACAAATTTTCCCAATCAACCTTGAACCTTAATGCTTTAGGGATACAAGTTGAAAATCTATTAAAGAAATTTGACAGATTGTAGTAGCTTGATGTGCTGGCGTCTGTACAATAAAGTATATATAAATAAATAAGTATTGCCAGTCGAGGAGACTATTTTAAAAAATAAAACACGGAACTATAATATCATATATTTAATTCTAGTCATATAAAATATTTATCAGCCCTTATATATTTTCTACTCCACGCACGCGTTTAAAACATTACTCAAAATTAATAATAAAATACTGCGATAGCGAAATTTGTGTAAAGTGAACATATATAAACATTTTTTTCGTAAATGGTTTCATCTTGAGACCGCAATAAAAAAAAACCCAGATTCTCTGGCCTATAATTTACAACAAATTCATCAACAATAAACAGCGTTTTAGATATCCGAAAACTTCATGGTAATTCACTCATTAATCATAACGAAGCTGAAGCGAATTTACATTTGTCAGTCATGACAAAATCGAGTAACTTTGCTATTGTCAATGAATACACGTTAGAAATTATTTTCCTCATACCGATATTTTGAAAATACAGTAACGTCCTCTGCAAATGTTTGATCAACTTATGACATTTACATATTCAAAGGTAAGTTACTATATTTTGTCATTGGTCAAAAATGAAGATATTTTCACAAAGAAAAGTGAAATTTTAATATAAAATAAATAGGAAACTATCCCTATTGCATACAGGGTTTTATACATTAATGAATAATCAATAGTTTATCACAAAATAGGTATTGGAGTGCAGACATATGATTGTAAACCAGAATAACATTCTTGAAAAAGGATTTATTCAAATTCGTAGTTATAAAACAATATGTTTGCACCCTTATAATAGCAAAAATCATATAACCCACCCCTAATTAACTAAACACGAAATAATATTCATTTAAACATTGAAAACAAAAAATAAATAAATACCTGTCCACCGTATTATTATTGGATATTTACATGAATAAAATAAAATAATATTTTTAATTATTTTTAGCAGTCACGGTTATCGTTTTAACTAAGGGCTGCTTTTTCCAACGCTAGATAATTATGACGACGAATAATGTTAAATTTTTGACAGTTCTTCCATACAAAATCTGCCAGACGTCAATTTCATTCGACGAATAAAAATTTTCTGTCGATTGGAAAATCAGCCCAAAAGGAATTTATCTCCCTTTGTTATATAGCAATAAAATTAACATTTTTTTTTTTTTACGAAACTGATAATTTAATTACACACGGCTACACATCAAGCTATACGTTTCCAGTTTTAGCTGACCTCGCATTGTATAGGTTTTTCGTTCAATCAGAAGTCAGTGCATACTGGTTATGTATAGCTTGATGTGTAGCCGTGCGTACTTAAATTTAAAAAAGAAATATATTGATATCACTCCACAGAGTAATCAATATCGACTACACTCAGTAGATCATCTGCATAATTTTAGACTGTGGTAAGACTCTAAAGGATGATTTCCACCAAACGGCTCGAAACGGAACGGCTTTTACAATCCTTGAACGATATTAAATCGTGTACACAGTATTTAAAGTCTATATTACCACAGTAGCTTGACCGCGGGCGTCTTCCGAGACCCGCGATCGTAGCCGAAAGTATCCTGCGACGCGCGTTCGGCTCCGTTCGCCTGTCGTCGTATCCGATCGAATCCTGTCGGCATTAGAACACGTCAATTCGGTAGGAATGAACTATTTGACTAAGCACAGAAATGGATACGTTCGCAAGCGACGGTACGGAGCCGATCGTATGCGTCGACATCCTGCCGGACGCTATCGGCTGTCACCGCATCCTTTCGTATCCTTTCCTATCCGATGCGATGCGAACCGTTTGGTGGAAATCATCCTTAAAACTTAATTTTTAAAACTAGCAACCCAGGCGTTTAACGCAAAATAACAAGAAAAATACTTGCATACAAATAAAAAAATATACTAAAAACTAACAAATTTTAATAAAAGTTTTGTGCAAGAGGAATCATTATATAGTTTTATGTATAACATAACTTCACACCTGTTTTTCCCGGAGGGGTACACAGACCTGTGTACAGGGTCAAATTAAATTAGCTAGCAAAACTCTGCAGACGTGGTATCGATATCTTTTTTTTTCATAATCAGCCTATAATGTTCCCACTGCTGGGACACAGGCCTCCTCTCCTGGGAGTGGGCTATAATCTACCACGCGAGCCCAGTGCGGTTTGGTAGATAATAATAATAAATTGTCACAAGTCATCGAATTTTTGGTTCTAGGATCATTAAAAAAAAAAAATACATAATCTCAGAAATAAACGGTCTTTAATAGATTTTTTTTTTATTTTGTAAACATCTAGTTTTGACCCCTAGTTCACTGGACTTAATTTGTTGCTAATGACCTCTAGTATAACCCCCTTCAAGGAATACGTCGAGTTTCCCTATCACCCTGTATTTTTTGTTTTATCATGTTTAGATAAAATATCAATACCTCTCTCATCAGCGGAGTTTCGCTAGCTAATTTAATTTGACCCTGTGACCCACATTTCACAATTTATGTTGTTTTTTTCTAAACTGCCTTTATAATCATGTCTGGGCAATATTTAGGTTATCATATTTATATTTACTACACATTAGTGCCGATTCCCTTGTGTTCACAAACTAAACTAAATTTAAGTGCAGTGCATCTTTTTCTTTCTGTTTCATTAAGAAAAGGACAGAAGATAAATATTAGTTTAGTCCTGTCAAATTAGTCAGCGCCTGAAGTAAATTGACATATTTTTAGTAGCCATGTTTTTAATCACGTCTAAAATGTCTATGGAGTATCTTAATTTGACAGGAGTAAACTAATATTTATCTTCTGTCCTTTTCTTAATGAAATAGAAAACAAAAACAACAAACAACTTGTGAACAAGGGAATCGGCGCCATTGCTAAATATGTCTGATAATTGTGAATTTTGGTTCATTCAATTTTCGCCCTTAAAGGATTATTTTAAGTGCTATTTTGGTCCGCAAAACGTTTTGACAATGTCTTGCATAGGATGACGTAGGTAACTAATAAATGCTAAGAGGAAGCTAAAAGGTCCGCAACACCAATATTCAAATTTTATTTGTTTCAAATTGACGTTATTTCAATTTAAACAAATATCTACTTTATTTTAATGGAAATTAAGTTGATTTCAGAGTGACTAGCACTATTGAAAAAGTTACAAAAAAATGTTCTGAAGTTGTAGCTTAAACTGAACTTTATTGTGTGGGAATTAAAGTTATTTTTCCATAAATTCATATTTGTTTACATTTTTGGCGAATATGTCGCTATTCAAATTTATATAGCCTATTTAATATCACGCTAGGTCGTTTAAGAGCCGAGCAAAAATAAAATACGTCAGAAAGAACTAAGCGAAAACGAAGTATTAGAAATTTCACGTAGACAAAGTCGCGGACTTCTAGCTAGTACATAATATTTAGCGAAAGGAACTTTGTACCAACCGGATATCCCACGACGCCTCTCGACTGTTTTAAGCTCAATTTATATTGCCGTGCCTTTGCCAAAGCATAATGAACTTTATGTCAATAGTAACGCACAAATTAGAAAGAAAATAAAATACGTTTATTTGCGGTAAACATGACGCAAAAAAGAAACAAATAAACAAAAAAAAAAAAAAAACAAGAAATTGTTGACATGCGTCACATCCACGCAAAACGGCTATCGCTCAGCATTATGCTGCGACCCTATGCAAGACAGAGCCCCAGCGCTGGTTTTCAGCGACAGCCGGTGCCGACGCAACGACGTCGTCCGGTGCAGCAAACAATTATTCATCAACAAGAATTAAAACAATTCGATACGCACAGGTCGAGCATCTTCTGGTAAATTATCGCGCATTCTCGGGAACTCCCCCAGTAAGAGGCTCGTATCTAGTTTGTACTACCCGTGCGCGATAAGTTGAGACCCGCGTGGAATGCGACACTCCTCCCCCATCCCCGCGCACCTACCCGCGGCCGCCCGCGGTGTACAGTTGAAGCCACATTTTTTATCTATTAGTTTCGTACTGGCTTACGTCACGTATCGACGCGCTCCGAATAAGTTGTTAGTTTTGTTATAATAGTCCGTGTTAAGTTTATTTGTTATTGCTCCTGTTACGTTTTTTTATTGTTAAAGTTTCTGTTACGTTTTTTGACTGTTTTATTGTTATTATTTTTTTAATAACAAGCATTGTAATGAGGGGTAAAGCTTTGCGTAGTGGAGAAAGAAATCTCGTGCTGAAAGTGTTCGAGTTTTTCGAAAACGAAAAGCGAAACCAGCAGTTTTGTTTACCTGTTGACCAGGCAATCAAGAGAACCTGCATGGCAACGGGAGTTTCCAAGGCGACGTTGATGAGGATCAAAACTGAAGCTAAGCGCTTGCAAACTGCTTCACCAACACCAGGTTCGTCTTCGGCACTAAGTGATGTGAATTTATCAACACCGGGCAAGAAACGTAGACCTAAGAGTAACCGCATCCAATTAGACAGTTTTGACATGTGTGCCTTGAGGAATATAGTTGATAGTTTCTACACGGTCAGGAAGGAAATACCTACCTTGAATAAGATACTCAGTTTGGCTAAAAGAGACCTTAACTTTCAAGGGGAGAAAACGTATTTAAGACGAGTGCTAGTGGACAAACTAGGATACAAATTTAAAAAATGCAAAGACGCGAGACACTTTCTCGTTCAAAAACCAGACATTCGAGCGTGGAGAGCGAGATATCTAAGAAGATTAAAAGAAAATGATGATTTGGGCTCGGCAAAAAGGCCAGTCATTTATATTGACGAAACATGGATTCACTCTCATTATACAGTTAGCAAATGCTGGCAAAATAGTACTGATGCTACTATTAGAAAAAATCACAGTCCGGGGCAAAGATGGGTGATTGTTCACGCAGGGGGAGAAAATGGTTTCGTGAAGGGGGCTGAGTTGCTTTATAAATGTAAAAGCAACACAGGTGACTACCATCACGAAATGGATACAACAAATTTTAAAAAATGGCTTATCGAGAAGCTGATCCCCAACTTGCCGCCGAATAGTATTGTGGTACTAGATAACGCACCATACCACTCTACACAAGTAGAAAAACCACCTACAAGTGTAGCAACGAAAGCGGTAATAAAGCAATGGCTGTTAGACCACAACATTGAATTCGACGAGCGAATGACGAAATCCGAGATGTATCACCTATTGTACATAAATAAGCCTCCAAAAAAATATATTATTGATGATCTTTTAAAAGAGCATGGCCACGAAGCTGTTCGTTTGCCTCCCTATATGTGTGACCTCAATCCCATCGAGTACATTTGGAATTTGGTCAAACAACGAGTAGCCGATAAAAATGTGAGCCAGCTAGAAAGAGACATAGAAAAATTAACACGTGATGCTATTAATAGTATAAATGAGAGTGACTGGAAAAAGGAAATAAACCATGTTGACAGGCTTAGACAGAAGTATTGGGAAGATGATCACCTGCAAGAAGACATTGAGTCCCAATTAATTATTAACTTGCAGTCTGACACCACCAGCTCAGATAGCGAAAGTGAGAGCGAACCTCAACAACTACCAGAGGGAATAGCAATAATTAGTAGTGATGACGACTAAATAATTACTGAAAAGTTATGTGATATGAATGATAAGGGTAGGAGGATGATGATGACGACTAAATTATTGTTGAAAATAATCTAATAAATACTTATACATAAAAGCATCTTTTATTTAATATAACACCTATCGGCTTTCACTTTTAGTGATACATAATAAATCTATAGTCTGACAATTACGATTAATTATTGTTATAAAATAACTTAATATTGTAAATAATTTCACTATGGAAGATGACTACCTAAAATTCGCAGATACCGCCGCATGCGGAAGCTAGTTACATTTTTTGTTTGAACTGTACTTGTCAGTGACGTCACCGCGCTCAGGTCTCAACTTATCGCGCACGGGTAGTACGTTAGACAATTGACATAGAGTTCATTTTGCTATGTACAGTCACGAGCACCAATATGTCAACACTTGGCAACTTTCAATTTCGATTTTTTCGCGAATGCAACGTTGATATACGACACATTGCATAAACCTATGGGTTCGAAAATGCTATGTTCGTAACAACATAAAATTTTACTCCAAAATAAAGGAGTAAATCGCTTTTGAATAAAGACGAGTGTATACATACTTTTGCTCGTGACTGTACATTATCGTTACAGAAACTCGCTTCCACCCCGTTCCGCGGCAATGTAAATTGAGCCTTAATTTATTTTTTCTATGATACAGTCAACCCATATCTGATGTAACAATTCGGCATTAATATCGCATTTATGACATAGCGAAAAGGGAGGATTTCTTAGTGCAAGTCTTACCCCTGATAAGTCGACTCTTAGTATAATCAACCTGTAAGATTCCCACTGCTGGGACACAGGCCTCCTCTCTGCGAGAGGGAGTGGGCACCACCACGCGGGCTCAGTGCGGGTTGGTAGATGTCACATGTCTTCGAATTTTTGGTTCTAGGACATGCCGGTTTCCTCGCGATGTTTTCCTTCACCGTTTTGAGAGCTGTCGACTGTTATTGCTATAGGATTAACAAGAAACGATCAAAGGAGCAATTCTCGTAATTTTAAGAACGTTAACAGTCTGATCTCAGTCTTAATTTGTCAAAAAATACCTATAAAAGGCTAGTTTCCTAAAAAAATCTAATTAGTTCGTCAGTTAGATTATCAAAAAATATTGAACCCGTATTTTTTCTTTTGTCAATTATATAAAAAAATGATGAAGATATCGCCCGTTAAAGTTCCGCGTGACGTCACGCCTTGCAACACTTTTTAGCAAGGCGTGACGTCACGACCCTCACTCCCAAATTTTGACGCCCTTTATATTTGTCATTTTTTGTTTGATTGACAAAAGAAAAAATACATGTCCATTATTTTTCGATAATCTAACTGACGGACTAAATATAAAAATATTTTTTTTTTGTCCAGGAAACTACCCTATTTCCCTACATTTTGACAAGTTTTTGACATTTGTTTGTCGCCGAGATGAGATTGCGACTAGATTTTGAACGTTTTAAATTACGAGAATTGGCCTTCTATTGCCTTATTCTCTATGACACAATGAACAAAACCGCGCGAAATGAACGCGAGATTAACTAAGAAGTTGACGTGGTTTCGAAGTAAGGAATCGTTAAGTGATCATAGTGAATTAGGGCCCAGTAAGTTTTTGGAGTTGAATGGCGTGCAATAGGAGATGCCTATGTCCAGCAGTGGACTGCTGTAGGCTGATGATGATGAAGTTTTTGGAACCCAGTAAGGTCTGAAAAGTCAAAATTACAAAAACCTTTCTACCGTCATTACATTAAAAGTCTTTGCAAAACTATAAACAACCATTATATATATAATAATGATATAACCTTTTACAATAATAGTGTTAAATATTTAAAGGGAGGTGTGTACAGACGCCAGCACATCAAGCTACTACAATCTGTCAAATATCTTTAATAAATTTTCAACTTTATCGCTAAAGCATTAAGGTTCAAGGTTGGTTGGGAAAATTTGTCAGTTTCGGCTAGCTTGACCTGCTGGCGTCTGTACACAGGAATACGAACATCTTTGCTAAAATAGAAACCCAGTTACTGGGTAACACGATACCGCTTGGTAAGACTGGTTGTGACTTTTGGACTACCCGTAATGACAGTCAAAGATCTATAAATGACAGCCGGGATCAACGCGCTTTCCGAAGCACGGAGGGGTCTCATCATGTAATGGATAGTCACCCACCCGACAACCTACAGTCGTTCCCGACATCCAACCAGTCTTACCAAGTGGTCGTGCTACCCAGTAACTGGGTCGTGGAGCTCAGATAGGCAGTCGCTTCATATAAAATACTGGTATTCAGCTGCATCCGGTTAGACCGGAAGCCGACCCCGACATAGTTGGGAAAAGGCCAGTCATATTGAGTAAAAGTTATTCATATTCCTGAATATGACCTCTAAAAAATATTTAACACTATTAAACTGTTAGAAATGATAAAATATTGAAAAAACGGTTCCTAAAATCGATACCGGCCGAACAATACAATACAGTATGTTATAAATATGATTTTATTATCATTTAAATATAAAACTTGCCTCGAGGTCTCATTATTTGTGTGTGTTTTAATTGCCTTTAAACGTCTATAACACCACGCCTGTATCCCCGAAGGGGTAGGCAGAGTTGTAGGTATACCTACATTTAGCCAGTCGTTATAAACAAACCGTTTGCTAGATGGAATTTCTTATCAGTAAAAATGAACTTCCATACAAACTTCTTCTGCACCCTAAATGCGTTATACACTATCCGTCTTATTACAAAACGAAACCTAACTTTAGTTCTAGCCTAAACCTCTGAGCCGGTATTTGTTTTTCGAACTTTATTTCGATTTAGATAAAGTTCTTTATACAAAAATGACAACTTAGCACCGAACTAAGTTGTCATTTTTGTATAAAGAACTGTATTTCTATAACATTTAGGTTCTTAATTCAATAACTGGCGCGGTGGTTTAAACCTGACCTAAAGAAAAACCTTGTTTTGTAATAAGGGGGTATGGATCCTAATCTGAATCGTTTTGAAGGATATTGCTAATCCATTGCTTCATCATCATGATTTCAACCGAAAGACGTCCACTCTCTGCTGAGTTTCGCTAGCTAATTTAATTTAACCCTGTAGATAAGCCCTATGTCCAGCAGTGGACGTCTTTCGGCTGAAATGATGATGTAGGCTACATCATGATCATCATCACTTCAGCCGACAGACGTCACTGCTGGACATACGCCTCCCCCAAGCACCTCCACTTCGACCGGTTCTGTGCTTCTCGCATCCAACGGGTTCCTGCGGCCTCCACAAGGTCGTCGGTCCACCTTGTGGTCTTCCAACGCTACGTCTTCCGGTACGCGGTCGCCACTCCAGAACCTTTCGGCCATCTGTTCTGCGAGCAATGTGCGCATTGCTTCATATGTTCGAAAATGTATCTACTCAACAATGTAAATAACGCAATGAATGTTGTTGAACCAGTGCTACGACATTTAATTTTAAAATGTCGCAGCATTATGCTGAGATAGGAGCCTTTTGGCCTCGTACAGGACTTTGTTTCATTTTTCTTTTTTTTCTATACAGCGCGGCGCTTTAATGGCGACATTAATTTAACACACGTATACGGTTTCACGTTTTAATTTTATGAATATATTTTAATTTAATTAAACATTAATATTTATTTATTTATTAACAATTTTCTAAAATAGCATCTTAGAGCAACCTGACTTAAAGAACTGTAGCGCAGGGGTCATTTGCCGGGGTCACGGATCATAACATCGCATCAATGTAATTAAAACAAATAACTTGGAAAAGAGAAGGCGAATTGAAGGAAAGAGAGAGAGCCTTATGTCGGCGCGCGGCGCAGGTGGAAGTTTTCAAGTTCCGATTTTTTTTATGTTGTTATAATTTTTATGATTACTGGCCACTAGCCCTACCCGTGTGTTAAATTAATGTCGCCATTGTTGCGCCACGTTGTATAATTTGGTTTTGTTACCTACTTTTTTTTATATAATTTGGTTTTTTTACTTTTGATTGTGTTTAGTTTAGTTTTATGATCTTCCTGTGCGAGTCGAAATAAATACTCTTTGTTTGTTTTTTTTTTTTTTTTTTGAACTGTCAAAATGAAAGCCATTGCTACTGACGGTATGTTACGCGATTACTCCGCAGGGCTAGCTCGTTCCATCGTAGACCTCAGTCATCGCTTTTCATCAGGCAAGATCTAGTTCAAGAGCTGACCCAGTTGGCAATAAAAAAAACTTTAAATCCTAGTTATTTGCTCCTCCTTTAGGGGGTGAATTTTCGAAAATCATTTCTAAGTGCTCAAACTCTTCTTAAAATTTCATGCTTCTAGTACCAGCGGAGGCTGTGCGTTGTCTGTCAGAGAAAGAGTTTGAGCCCGGCAAGCACGTTAAGCCGTTGGTCCCGGCTGTCATTCGTGGATATTTGACAGTCGTTACGGGTCGTCAGAAGCCCCGAAGTCTGACAGCCAGTCATACCAATGGTATTCAGTTGCATCCGGTTAGGCTGGAAGCTGACCCCAACATAGTTGGGAAAAGGCTCGCAGATGATGATGTACTTTCTAAGTTTATCTTCGACATAACTCACAGCGGTAAAGGAAAAATATCGTGAGGAAATCTGGACTTATAGTTAATATAAGCCTGAAATCGCCAACCCATCTTGAGCAAGCGTGGTGATCACGTGACTTCTCTGTATGAGAAGAGCTCTTTCCCCAGCAGTGGGACTTTACGCTGGCATATTTAGACTAAAAACTGAACAGTAGAAAGAGAAATTAAAGCACACACATAAAGTAACAAGGGTCGGCGAGGCGGCAAAGCAATTTGAGCCGTGTAACAAGGCGGGTAGGGTGGACTGTCGCTCATCTGTCGGCGGCGCCTGCGTCGGGGTTCTGCTTGCGCCGATTTTGGTTGTGGTTCTTGCTGTCCAGGTGTAGGAGACAGCCCACGGCGCCGAAGTAGCTGTTAAACGAGGGAAAACGATATAAGACTCTGTGGGTTTTCTTTATATTTCTACTAGCTGCGCCCCGCAGTTTCACCCGCATAAAAGAAAAGAAAGGAAAATATTTTATTCTGCAAAGACAAAGTCAAATCATTTATTTCAAATAGGCACATAAAAGGCACTTTTGAACGTCAGAAATAAAATAAAAATAAACTGCACAAACAAAACGCATAAAATTACAAATAATAAAAAAAAAAGATATAACATACACAATAGTCAAAAGACTCGTACTCAAGCAATAACTTTCGATTCCGTGGGAATATCGGGATAAAAAGTGTATTATGTGTGAATTCTGTTCATAAACCATCTGTGTGCCAAATTTCATCCAAATCCGTTCGGTAGTTTTTGCGTCAAAGAGTAACAAACATCCATCTATCCATCCATATATATATTTCTATTATCCATATATTATAATTCTGTAAATACATATTTGTTACGGCCGCGAATCATATTTTAACCAACGTACAACTTAGTACTGACCAGCAAATTGCAAAAAACGTAAGAAAATTTGAATTTCGCGGGCTACCTTGGAGCATCCACCTTAACGTGAGGGTGTTTAGAATCGTGCTGAATCCATGGTAACGCGATGTCCTGCCACCTTGTACACTCATTTCTTATTCTATTCATTCATGTAACACCACACATCCCTCTTAGCATTAAAACAAACTTCTGGATCTTCATATGTATAAGTATGTCAAATGTCTGCTCACCCCTCGTGCTCCAAGAAGAGCGCCTTGAGAGCCCCCCGCGACCAGTAGGACATCGCGTAAGATAACAGCTTCATTGACAGCGGGTTCACCCGCAAGAAGTTCCCGCAGAATACAACCTGTGAATTGAAAGAAAATAAAAATATTGTGTTATGAAATGGCAATTAAAAAGCAGTGAGCAGTGGTGATACAGTGGTAACGGCCGCGACTTACGAGTTGCAGGTCGTAGGTTCGAACCCAGACAGGCGCTTTACTTTGTGTAAATTATTTCATCACCACTGCTCTCAAAACGGTGAAGGAAAACATCGTGAGGAAACCGGCATGTCCTAGACCCGAAAATTCGAAGACATCTGACATCTACCTCTACGTCTGGACTTTAAAAGAGACTGTGACGTCTGAGTTTGTTTCGGCCTTTCTTCTCAGACTAGTCAGATAGGAAACGCCGACCTCATCTAGTTTTAAAATATGATTGACGTGTAAAAGTGTTTGTACAAACCTACTTACAAAATAAAATCATTTATCATTTACCAACCCGCACTGGGCCCGCGTGGTGGATTACGGCCCACTCCCTCTCACAGAGAGGAGGCCTGTGTCCCAGCAGTGGGAACATTATAGGCTAATTATGTATGTATGTTATGTAATTAAAAATTTCGAGTCGGACTCACATACGAAAGGTATTTTTATTATTAGTTGTTATAGCGGCCAAGTTAGTACAGTCACGAGCATTAATATGTCAACACTTGGAAAGTTTCAATAGCGATTTTTGCGAGATACTCGTATAGCGAAAACAATATTGAAATACGACACATTGCAAAAACCTATGGCTTCGAAAATACAATTTTTTATTTTTTAGGAATTACTCCTGTATCGTGGGTGCGTTTACAAACATTTAAACTCACATACACGTTTGTGTATGTGAGTTTAAGTTTTTGTAAACGCACCCACACAGGCAGGTAGGCAGGTACAACAACCCGGAACAACTACCTGTAGGCAAAACAAACATTTGTTCCGTGCGGGAATCGAACCCGCGACACGCAGCGCAGCAGTCGATCGCTCAGCCACTGCGCAAACCGTGTCACTATGTTCGTAGCAACATAAAATTTCATTCGAAAATAAAGGAGCAAATCGCTTTTGAATAAAGCTAAGTGTATACATACTTATGCCCGTGACTGTACACACTCGGTGAAATTTTCAAGTGTCTACCGGTACGGTGCAAAATATACAGCCCTGTGACAGACAGACGGACGAACGAACGACGTACGGACGGACGGCGATAAGCTGAGGCCGAGATGAACTATTTTTTTTTTTTTTTGTTTCTTCTAATAACTTCCTGTTAATGCTCGGCTGTGCGATTTCTGCGTGTATAAATTAGTATATATTCTGCTCATTATCATTAACATTTCAACCGAAAGACGTCCACTGCTGGCCATAGAACTCCCCCAAGCACCTCCACTTCGACCGGTTCTGTGCTTCTCGCTCCCAACGGGTTCCTGCGGCCTTCACAAGGTCGTCGGTCCACCTTCTGGTCTTCCAACGCTACGTCTTCCGGTACGCGGTCGCCACTCCAGAACCCATCGGCCATCTGTTCTGCGAGCAATGTTACCTTGGTTCTCGTGCGGATCTCTTCATTTCTGATTGGAAATATGTATAATGATGTGCTCACCCTCTCGATGTGCTCGTTGCTGGCGCACAGGCGCGCGATGGAGCCGATGTTGTTGGTGATGGTGACGACGGTGGCGCGCGCCAGGTCCGCGCGGGACACCTTGGCGCGCCGCTCGGCCGAGCACATCTGCCCGAAGCTGGGGGACAGGAATGCTCGTTTTTATACACTTGTGGCGACATCTACAACGCCTCACGCGAATTACGCAGCACACTGACGCCACGCGACACCATGCATCGCGCAAGCAGAGTTTATCACGCAACTAGCATATATACAACGTCCCGACATAGATCGTCGGGCAGTTGCCCACCAGACACGACACCCGAGTGAACTTTATATAAGTACTGTTCCTCATTCCTCTATACACTTATCCGATGCATGATCACCAAATATCATGAAAATGCGGGGTCGGCTTCCAGTCTAACCAGATGCAACTGAATACCAGTATTTTACATGGAACCATGTCTATCTGACCTCCACGATCCAGTTGCTGGGTAACTCGATACCTCTTGGTAAGACTGGTTGGAAGTCGGGCTTCTGACTACCTGTAACGACTGTTGGCGGATAAGTGACCATCCATTACACATTATCTTACACGGAGCGACTGCCTATCTGACGTACACGATAAAAAAAAATATGTTATTTGGAATAAGATATAACATTTATAATTTATAACTCCATAATAATAACTTATTATAATTGAGTTATAAATTATAAATGTTATGTCTAGTCGCAAACTTTAGGTAAATATAGACGAATTACTTATTCCAAATAACATATTTTTTTAATGTATTTAAAAGTGTTGTCCCGAATTTCTGGACAGATGTCCCGGAAAAAATTTAGTCCTAAGGAAGTCTCCGTTTCTTGTCTCTGTTCTTTGAAGTTTAGGCAAATAGGCGCTACCTATTCCTATCTCTGATAATAACACTATAGAAATAATAATATAAAATATCAAGCATGTCAAAAGGTATCTGTTAAATAATTGTTAATTTAAAGTAACGACTCTGAGTATTTTTGTTATGAAATAAATAACTTGAACTTACAATAAGGGTTGTATATTATTATCGTATATCGTTAATTGATCAGAGGGGCAATTCTCGTAATTTTAAGACCGTTCACAGTCTGATCTCAGTCTCAATCTGTCAAAAAATACTTATAACTTCCCTACATTTTGACAAGTTTTTGACATTTGTTTGTCGCTGAGATGAGACTGCGACTAGATTTTGAACGTTTTTAATTACGAGAATTGGCCTTCAGTTCCCGTAGTAAATGTTGTTCATAATGATGAGTACAATGACCCCTTTTCAGGATTAAAACGATCAAAATTTAACAGTGTACAGTCGTAAGATAGAAGATGTAATTTTCTCTGGTGGTTTTCTACTACCCCCCTGAAAGCCTCAAACGCCCACGTGGGCAATAATGCCCCTTGCATTATTGTCCACGTTGAGAACTTATGTTACACTAGCTGCGCCCCGCGGTTTCACCCTCATAAGTTTCGATCCAGTGGGAATATCGGGACAAAAAGTATCCTATGTGTCAACCTGTGTGCCAAATTTCATCCAAATCCGTTCTGTAGTTTTTGCGTGACAGAGTAACAAACATCCATCCATCCATGTACCCATACAAACTTTCACGTTTTTAATATTAGTAAGATGATCTGGCAATCTCTCACCTGCTAGCCACGAGGTCCCCAGGCAGGCCGAATCGCGCGTAGTCTCCGCCGTAGATGTCCCTCACCAGTTTGTCGACGGTGGTGTTGTCTCCAGAAGCTGCTAGTGCTATAGCTTCCTCGAAGCTACTGCATCCGGTTAGGAGGCAGCACAGGCCGAGGAATGTGCCACCACCGAGACTGCAGAGGAAAGAAAACTTTGTATTAGTAACAATAAGGTTAAAGATAAAGATATTTTATTTGTTAAACATGCGTTTACATACAACTCAAGCATGCAAGATCTTAAATATAGGTTTAGAGTCCTTACATGTTTTGCCCGACCAGGCGTTCAAAATGTTTTTTTTTTTATAACAAAAATATAATTAACTCAATGAACCAAAGACTTAAGACTGGTTCACTAACATTCACTAATAAATTTTTATGCGAATATCAATACTATAGCAATAATGATATAAAAATAATAATATAAAAATTCTAGCATGTCCAAAGGTATCTGTCAAAAAGCCATTTATATTATAATTACACTTGTCCGTTAATAAATTTCGAATCTTATTTTTAAATTGATTTGTTGTCATAGCTTTGAATGACTGTGGTATTTCGTTGTATATTTTCGGGGCCACACAAAAAAAGCTTTTCCCCATGAGGGCAGTTTTTGCCGAGTGCAAGCAAAGTTGGCTATTGTCATGTCTGTTGCGCGGAAAAGTGTCAGATTGTCGTTGTTGGCGGGCCTTTTATTTTTTTTGACAACTTTACGACTTAAGCGACGAAATTAATCCAACTGTAAAAATAGTTTGAGCAAGATCTTCATCTCCATATTACCTGGTGCCGCTGACTCTATAGTAGTCGTCGGGCGCGTTGACGACCAGCACGGAGACTCCGCTGCCGATGTTGACCAGCAGGAACGGGTAGGGGGACGAGAAGTCGAACGGCTTGCGCACGTACAGGCTCAGCGCCGCCTCCGAGTAGGGGGGCTGGGGGGGGGGGCAGCTGTTAGGGTGAAGGCTTCAGGGGTGAAGGGGTTTGAAGATTTTTATATGGAGCCGCCAATACACCCCGTAAATTGTGACGTTTTCGAGATATTATACTCTAGGCTAACCGTTTTTTGACAGATCGAACTAGTGAGTAAGTATACAGAGTGGCGATTAGGTTATCACATTAAATAGTACAGTTCACAACATCTTATCAGTCTGTTGAAATAATAAAATAAACAATTTGACTAAAAATTTGAAAATAAAAAACTTTTAAACAAAATAAACAGCGTAAAAATTGGCAAGGAATAAACCACCCTTGATAATAAAACACTAGACACGCGCGGGGCGATGGCATCAAAAATTCAACACAAAGTTTATGGTATTGATACCACATAATAAATAAAATAAATAAATAATAACAAATAAATCACCTACCTACCTTACCGTACCTTTGTACTCATATTATGATTATGTCATATCAATATGTATTTTTCTGTGTGTACATAAATAATAAAATAAATAAATAAATCACAAATTAAGTTTAATGTTTAATACAAAAACGAAAAAACTGGTCCCACGGCTAGAATGCTAATTGTTAATAATTATTTTAATTGTGTATGGTTAAAATATGTAATGTAGAATACGTGGTTTCAATTAATGTGATAACCTAATCGCCACCCTGTATATTTTTTTTTTCAAAACTGATACACGTACGGTATTATAATGCCTGTAGGCCGTCATAAATAAGATAATTCAATAAGATAAGGCAGTTTATATATTTATTTTTATTACGCATTTTATAGTTGACTTTTAAGTAGTCGGGAATAGTTATGTTCAAGGACAGCTGTCAAAAAACGGTTAACCTAAGGGTATAATGTTTGTAGCGGTCTCTACATCGCCACATGCAAACAACGCGTCATACTGACGTCACGGAAATCCTGCATCTCGCAAGCAGAGTTTACCGCGCAATTATCATACATACAAACTTCCCAACATCAATCGTTGGGCAGTTGCCCGCCAGACACAACACCCGTCTGGTCGGAGGATCTTCCCTTTTCTATAGAGGATGAGTGAACTTTACACCCTGTTCCTCATACCTATATATGTTCAAGGTTGATGATTGAGTCACGTGATCAACGTTGAACGTTAATGGCGCCGATTCCCTGGTTCACAAACTAAACTAAATTTAAGTTCAGTGCATCTTTTTCTTTCTATTTCCTTAAGTAAAGGACAGAAGATAAATATTAGTTCAGTCCTGTCAAATTAGTCAGCGCCTGACGTAAATTGACGTATTTTTTGTAGGCAATTTTTTAATCACTTCTAAGCTTGTCTATGGAGTATGTTAATTTGACAAGAAGGATGCGATTTTGCGTCGAACATAATAAGTTTTAATGTTGGTGCACACAACGGCGTGCACACCATTCGAAAAATTAGCAATTATATTTATACTTATTATGTATACTTACAAAGCTTCACTCTGCACTTAAAACCTGTCACAACACAAATTTATCTCGTCTTCTCAACGTCCGTGTGTCACAGCAGGGATCCAGCAGAATATCAGCGTTAGGTACATTTGTCTGACACATGCTGAGCTGGACTCCCATTTGGTGCAACCTTGAGACGCACACCGCACTGTGTGTTTCGTTATTAATTTAATTCGTCATAGTGTCACTTTCATATCGATATTTGTGTGTTTTTCATTTTGTCTTCTTTATCGGCACCATAGTATAAAGAGTTTCATCATCGTTTAGCTAAAACCGACCTCACAAACCCTGTACCCAGACAATACAAGTAAAAAATACAACTTCCCGACCCTTGCCAATTTATAGGCACTGTATTAAAATTTTGCTGAAAGTGTCAACCCTGAAACAGTAGGCAATTATATCGCGGATTGGGCCGGAGATAGCCTACTTCCCTCTTTATACTATGTCGGCACCTCCTTTTATATTATAATCATGTGGGTAGTTTGGTTATCATCTAATAGTGTACTTTTGTGTGTTGTGCTGTCTTTTTTTTCTGCGCCAAATAAATGGTTTATCTATCTATCAATTAGTTGCATGCAAGCCTATTGTTGCGCGCCACAATTGATGCCTGATACATGGTGACATTAGTTACCACTAGCGCCATCTGGTTTCGAGTGGCGGAACTGATAGTCGCTGGTGCCATCTATTGTGGAATGGCAAAACTAATAGAGTCACTGGCGCCATCTATTATCGAGTAGAGATGTCGATGCTAGAACTTACTAGAACTATCGACATCTGGTCAGTCGGGGCCGGTATGTACTCGAACATTCTAGATGTTTCTACAATAGAAGGTTCTGGAACTATCTGCGGCACTATATAAGGCCGGGACTAGCCGCGACCAATCAGACTTGGTTCTGCTATAGAAGCGAATACATCGAAACCGATCTTCAACTGCGATTTAAGAGCGATTGTGTTTTATAACTAGTGTGTTTGATTTGTTATTAGTGTTGTTTAATTAAAGTGTAACTTTTGGTAATTTTTATCGGCAGTTTTTATTGTCACGAACCCGAAGCTCGTAACACTATATATGACTGACCTCGTCACTCACATGCGTGTGCGCCGCGCACTCGTCGGGCGGCGCCCAGTAGTAGCACTCCTGCGCGTTCATGCCGTCCACGTACAGCACGCCGGCTATGAGCGCGTCCAGCTCGTCCATCTTTGACAAGCGCATGTTCACTTCCTGTAATTAATAATAATAAAAATCAAATATCTTGACTTGGCTCGCGATGTTGTCGACATGTGGACTCAGCGATCATTGTGCCGATAGTCGTGACAGCCAATGGCTTAACCAAGAGCCTCGACAAACACCTGAGGAGGCTCTCGTTGGGCAGCTGGATCAAGGGCTTGATTCAGAAAGCGGTACTTCTGGACACGGCTCGCATTGTCAGGAGGTTCCTCTCTCTGGAGTCCTGACCACCGGTGGTTTGGACCCTGTTCCCGATACCGGTGGGCTACTATTTTTTATATTTTTTAATGTTTTTTTTATCGTTTTGTTTACAAAAATATTGAAAAATGTAATTAATAAGTATTCAGATGAAATAAAGGGAATAATAATAATTTATTTATTTGACACAGAACATAATTATGTTAGATATACAGGACACATTCAAGTTTTCTTAATTTTATACTAAAGGCATCTGTGTCTGAAATAAATAATAATAAAAAAAAAATGAATTATTATATTAAATTTATTTATTATTATTTTTTTAATTATATGTAGGATCAGGAGTGCCGAGCGGTATATTATATCGTCAGGGTTTGGAGTTCCCATGTTATTAGGATAAACAGGACGGTATAAACAGTTACAGGGAACTGTAATAAAATTACAGTACACAAAAAATACACTATACAAAAGACAATAATAATAGGTAAATTTTAAAAACAGTTAATCGAACAAACCCTTTAGGGTCACAGTTCGTACAGCGGCCAAGCCACCCAACACAAAGTGTATCTACTCGCTATTTAGCAAGCCAACACAGCTATGTAAATATACAGCAGCGCTGTACCAGGTAAACCGACAGTTTTGTCGGGAGCAGGTGCTCTGTATTGAGTCGAATCCGAAGACCGACTGACGAGCAAAACGAGTGCACGCTCTTTTATAGGATAATGCCACCTTGCAATCCCTCCACGACAACTCTGTCCAATAACGCACGTCAAGTGTTTACTTGATACAAAACACTAAAATACGCTAAATCTAATAAGACTTACATCATAACGTAATCAAATAATACAAGAATAATTGTCATAAATAAACAATAGTGATTTGACAAAGTAAATCATTTTAAAAACAAAGCAACATGTCATCCGTTGTTTTGAATAAAACCAACGGGTACAATTTATCGAAATAAGTTGCCAAAAATCAATTAGAGCGTACACCGAGTATTCAATAAATTATGTTTCGATTTATTAGACAATAATTGATAGTAAAATTCACTTAAATTAATAATAAACACAAATCATACCAAATTCTGACTACCCACATTTTTAATTTGACAACCATCTCCGACACGGCCAGAACTGACGTTCTACACGGCCTCGTGTGATCCTGAATCACTTAGTGAATATCGATCGGCCTTTCTGACAAACAAAACCCTTAACAAAAGGTACGTTGTAAAGAAAAATCCTGAATTAGTTTAGTAAAATCAATCAATAGCAGTTGCATCGCAATAATTCAAAATGATCACACTGTTACAGACAATACATAGCTCAATTAAAGTAGAGACATAGTCTCCCAGCCAAAATCACACCATGGGATTTGACAAGTAACTTGGAGTCGAATAGACAACTCGCATAGGCGTCAAAATAGACAACCCGCATAAGCGTCAAGTTCAACGTCCAAATCCAGGAGTCAACATAGACATCCAATTAAGCGTCAAGATAGACATTCAAAACAAGAATCAATATAGATATCTTGTCAATTCAGCTATAGTACGTCAGTAGCAGATGAAACATTATCATCAGTGTCAACATTGACATCATCACTAACAGTGACTGGACATTCAGGCATTTTCCGTACACGATCATGGGCATATTTGAAAATTCTATTGCTACTCAAAGATTTTAACAAATATCTATCACCATCCAATATTTTTAAAATTCTATAGGGACCTTTAAATAAACTGCAATGTTTTCGATACTCAGGCTATTCCATTTAGATGTCAGTGAAGTGACCTGTCGACTGGAATATGCGGCTAAAGATTCTCCTTCTTTTGGTTGACTATTATGAAGGTTATTGAGGGTAGAGAGTTATTCTTTAGATTAGAAACAATTGCTAAAATCTCCGAATCACGCTGTTGTTCAGCTAAAAGCCAACTATTAGACAGAGTTGTAATATCAACACGTTTTTGTTCTGCTTTGTTAATTGATTGTGAAAGGGGGTTTCTTGAAAGAAAGTCTACGTGGTTCATATATCTGCATGCTTGTAATATCAAAATTGTAAGCCTGCATACGACACTCGGGAAAGACATGTGTTAGCACTGCCCTTTGAGGCTTTAGTAAGGGCAATAATAAGAGCGCCACCTTGAAGAGGCTTTTCTGATAGGCAAATATCAACGGTTGTAGGTACTCCAAGATTGAGCATTGGAATCGGGTAGGTCTAGGTCAAAATCAGTCAAGCGAATTACAGTAGACGGAGCAGAGTGCGTCTTAAGCGATTCAATTAACTGAGCCATATTACGGTTCTGAAGCTCTAACATTACTCGCCATGGATCACCAACACCCTGCGATTTCTGGGCTAAACCTAATCCCACTTCTGATGTAGGATCAGGAGTGCCGAGCGGTATATTATATCGTCAGGGTTTGGAGTTCCCATGTTATTAGGATAAACAGGACGGTATAAACAGTTACAGGGAACTGTAATAAAATTACAGTACACAAAAAATACACTATACAAAAGACAATAATAATAGGTAAATTTTAAAAACAGTTAATCGAACAAACCCTTTAGGGTCACAGTTCGTACAGCGGCCAAGCCACCCAACACAAAGTGTATCTACTCGCTATTTAGCAAGCCAACACAGCTATGTAAATATACAGCAGCGCTGTACCAGGTAAACCGACAGTTTTGTCGGGAGCAGGTGCTCTGTATTGAGTCGAATCCGAAGACCGACTGACGAGCAAAACGAGTGCACGCTCTTTTATAGGATAATGCCACCTTGCAATCCCTCCACGACAACTCTGTCCAATAACGCACGTCAAGTGTTTACTTGATACAAAACACTAAAATACGCTAAATCTAATAAGACTTACATCATAACGTAATCAAATAATACAAGAATAATTGTCATAAATAAACAATAGTGATTTGACAAAGTAAATCATTTTAAAAACAAAGCAACATGTCATCCGTTGTTTTGAATAAAACCAACGGGTACAATTTATCGAAATAAGTTGCCAAAAATCAATTAGAGCGTACACCGAGTATTCAATAAATTATGTTTCGATTTATTAGACAATAATTGATAGTAAAATTCACTTAAATTAATAATAAACACAAATCATACCAAATTCTGACTACCCACATTTTTAATTTGACAACCATCTCCTTTTTTTTTTGATAAAAAATATCTGTATCTCAGACATCAGCGCTCTTCCTTATGATGACCATTACATTACTTAACCAACCGCGGCAAGCGTAGCTTAACCTGATCGATCGACCCGTGCGGCTGTTATAACTGAGCCACAAGCCCCTACCACAACCCAGTTACTGGGCACGATATCCAGCTTGCTAACTCTGCAAGCTATGTTGGGAAACTCCGAAAAATTTTCTTTTTAGCGGTTGTCCTAAGGTCGTACCTTAATAAAATCTTCCTCGAACTTGTAGGCGCCGCCGCCGGTCGCGTATATAGTGTTGACGAGGTCTGCCATGCCCTTGGAGCGCGCGAGCTGCAGGAACGCGCCCACTTCGGACGTGGGGAAGCGGATGAAGTGCAGGGTGCCACGCCGCCCGCGGATTGTGACATTGTCCATCTGAAAGTTGGGAGCTAAGAATAACTTGTTGCCGAAACATTCCTGACATAAACATAACGTTCATAATTATAAAAAGATGAAAGAATTCACAAGAAAAACCAACATCCCTTATTTATCCTTTAATAATGGCGCTGATTCCCTTGTTCACAAACTAAACTAAGTTTAAGTTCAGTGCATCTTTTTCTTTCTATTTCATTAAGAAAAGGACAGAAGATAAAATATTAGTTTAGTCCTGTCAATTTAATATACTCCATAGACAGTTTAGACGTGATTAAAAACATGGCTACTAAAAATAGGTCAATTTACGTCAGGCGCTGGCTAATTTATAAATTAATCCTACTAATATTATAAACGTGAAAGTTTGTATGGATGGATGGATGGATCTTTGTTACTCTTTCACGCAAAAACCACTGAACGGATGTGGATGAAATTTGGCACACAGATGGTTTATAACCAGGATTAACATATAGGATACTTTTTATCTTGATATTCCCACGGGATCGAAACTTATGCGGGTGAAACCGCGGGGCGCAGCTAGTAATTTATAAATTAATTTACATTAAACTTTTTCGAGATGACACATCTTTACTCCTTTGCAAGAAAAAGGGAGCTCTAAAAAAGTTTCGTCAAAATTGTATCAAAGGTTTTGCCGTCAAAACGTGCAGGGCACTTTGGCAGAATCATAATAGGATAACAATATGAATCATATTAAAAATCGTAAACTGGTCACAAACTGACAATTTATAATATGATCTGTGTGCAATTCATATCACAATGAAATAAAATTTAAACTGTAGAAAAAAAAAAATCCAATTTGATTAATAAAAACTGTAATGAAAATTTTTCCGATAAATTACGGTTTTTATTTTTTTCATGCGGCAATATTTACACAAAATATGAAATGAAATTTTACGAAAATTAGAGGAATTGCTAATGATCTGCTGGGAATTCAGGAAATGAATAGCTTTTAGAGGTATTGGGCTTAAAGTGGCCTTTTTAGGCCCCCTGAACACACGAACAGCCAGTCACATCAAGTTTTGAATTACCTGTAGATGAACATCCCTCCTGCCAGTTTTCCCGTAGGCCGAGTTTCTGGTGAGATACCGTCGGATATTCTTCAACACCTCGGTTTCCTTGTACAGCTCGCGGCGGTTCGTCTCCCGGGGCTCGAAGTACACCAGCTTCGTTAGGGTGCCACCGATGTCCATGCCGAACCAGGGCATCGCTGGAATTAGGATGAAAATGGCGTGAGAAAGGCAGAAATTGTCATTGAATACTACGAGGGCGAAGTGATGTCTGGTGAAAATCTATTTTGGAATAAAATGGTCGTAAATTGCATGGAACCTCCTGGTTCAGAACTCTTTTGAAGGCCGAAATTAAAAGTTAGTTCTTTTTTGACAGCCATTAAAGAAAAACAAATGAACACGTTTTTGCAAAGATGGAGAAAAGTGAATTTCGTGTCGTGATTAAACCTTATTTTCTGCGCAAAAAAACTATAACGGAAACGAAACAAAAACTTGATAAATATTATGGGGACTCAGCTCCGTCGATTAAAATGATTCATAGGTGGTTTAATGATTTTCATACATACGTCAAAAAATTTATGTTTCAAATTGATGTTATTTCAAGTTAAACCAATATCAACTTTATTTTAATGGAGAATAAGTTGATTTCAGAGTGACTAGCACTATTGAAAAAGTTATAAAAATGTTTGAAGTTTTAGCGTAAACTGAACTTTATTATGTAGGAATGAAAGTTATTTTTCCATAACTTATATTTGTTTACTTTTTTGGCAAATACGTCGCGAATGCAGATTACATACATAAAGTCACCCATGGGGTAGGCAGAAATTACAGAACACCTGCTACGATCCTAACACACTCCTTTTGCCTTGTTTACGTTCATACAACTGGGGGCCTAAAAAGGCCACTTTGGCAGAATCATAATAGGATAACAATATGAATCATACATACATATATCATATTAAAAATCGTAAAATGGTCACAAACTTACAAATCATAATATTATCACAATGACATAAAATTTAAACTGTAGAAATAAAAAATAAAGGCCAGATCTCCAGATTGGCCACTGTGATCGAAATCGGTCGGGATACTTACGAGGAGCGTCGTTATCTGGCGGTGTGGGAGGAGCGTCCTCACACATCTTCGCGCAGTTCTCTTGACTCATCGTGTGCGCGTAGGGGGCGACTCTTGCTTTGTTTAACAGTCTGGTACTGAAAACAGACATAAAGCACTAATATTATAAATAGGTTTTAGAGGGGTTTTTATGTAGGGGGGTAATCTCCGGAACTACTGGTTATCATTATTTGCCCAGCCTTTTCCCAACTATGTTGGGGTCGGCTTCCAGTCTAACCGGATGCAGCTGAGTATCGGTATTTTATATGGAGCGACTGCCTAGGTCTACCTGACCTCCACAATCCAGTTACTGGGTCTACTACGACCGGTAACGACTGTCAAAGATCCACGGAGGGGTCTTGGTATGTGAAGATGGTCACCCATCCACGGACCAACCGCGGCAAGCGTAGCTTAACCTGATCGATCGACCCGTGCAGCTATTATTTCTTAGCCACAAGCCCCTCCGGAATCTCCGGAACTACTAGTCTGATTTGAAAGATTCTTTTTGATTTTAATAGCCCATTTTTATTTTTATGGGTTTTACCAAAGAAACCAGTGCCGTCCAAAAGCGCGCTGGGCTCACGATATCGTCAAAGTCGCGGGAAACGCCTGGATGAGGAACGCACGGAACCGGGAAGTATGGCAGACGAAAGGGGAGGATGAGGGGGGGATGTTTGTTACTCTTTCACGCAAAAACTACTGAAAGGATTTGGATAAAATTTGGCACACAGATGGTTTATAACCAGGATTAACATGTAGGATACTCTTTATTCCGATATTCCCACGGGATCGAAACTTATGCGGGTGAAACCTCGGGGCGCAGGGAAAGGATATAGGGTACAGGTACTAATAAAAATAAAAAACTACCTTTTCAATTTTTGTCTGTCTGTGTGTCTGTTTGTTCCGGCTAATCTCCGAAACGGCTGGACCGATTTTGATGAAATATTTTGAACTCTGAGGAAGAACAAATGCTTCTTTTAGCAACATACCATGCGGGCGAACCTGCGGGCGGAAGCTAGTCAAGAATAATGTTAAAGCTTCAACTAAAGTTCGAAATCATTTTGTAATCAGATGGTTTGCGAAGGGGCTCGTGGCTAAGTAATAACAGCCGCAAGTGTCGATCTTGAAGGTTGGGCAATGCATGCTGAAGTCGGTTCGTGGATGGACAATCCATTACACACCAAGACGAGGAGTTGTGGCCCGGAAAGTACCGTGTCCGGCTGTCATTCGCAGATCTTTGATTGACAGTCGGTACGGGCAGTCAGAAACCCCAGTCTGACAACCAATCTTCCTTTGCATACCTACAATTGTATAGAAGCAAGTTTTGTTGCAACAGACAGTTGTGCTGCTGGGGAGTTTGTTGCGCCACTTCTTCTTCCCAGCGAAAGCATTAGGAGATGGTGAAGGGCGTGCGTTTTGGGGGACTGTCTTATGTAATTTTGACATTCGAAAAGTGCTCAGCCTAATTTTAATTCATGACTTTAGATTTTGGTTATTACCAAGGGGTATCGAGTCAGAATACATGGAGCGACTGCCTTTTCTCCTTGTAAAATACTAGTATACAGGGTTATTTGTAAAACACCAGCAACCTCTTGAGAGGTCATTGTACTCATCATTATGAACAACTTTTACTATGGGACCAAAACTGAAATCGCCAAAAAAAAATCAGCTGTTCCCTACATTTGTGTTCGCATAACTCGTCAAAATATAGGGAGCAGCTGATTTTTTTTTCGCGTTTTCAGGTTTGGTCCTATAGTAAAAGGGGTTTATAATGATGAGTACAATGACCTCTTAAGAGGTTGTTGGTGTTTTACAAATAACCCTGTATAGCTGCATCCTGTGAAACTGGATACAGATCCAAACTAATTTGGGAAAAGACTAGATATACAGGGTGGCAGGGACATCGACAGGCAAACTGAAACCATGGATTCAGCACATGAGTTTAGACCCCATAGCGTCGAAATTTTTCGTCGGTTATCAAAAAAAAAAAATCTTCTGTTTCATAGAAAAGTGCAATACCTACGCGGTCAAAATGTATGGAATAGCAATATATTTTTTTGATAACCGACGAAAAATTTCGACGCTATGGGGCCTAAACTCATGTGCTGAATCCATGGATACAGCTTGCGCGTCGATGTCCCTGCCACCCTGTATAATGATTGCGGTTTGACGAAGGTGTCAAAGTGCCAACCGCCTTGGCGTCAAAGTGGGTTGTTTTTACAAGGTTAGCAGTACGAGCTTAAATGTCTCACTGTTGGTGGCGCGTGTGTTGGATCATTCGGTTCCCTACGAAATGGTTGAGCAGGATGGTGCTGATCCACGCGTCATGTTCGTGAACGGGCGCCGTCGGTTGAGACTGGTCATCTCTTAACTGCCAGGGCTTATTTTTAATTTTATATTTTAAATTGTTTTTTTTTTTTTTACATGGTTCTCACATATAGAAGCATTAAGAATAATGTACCCAGGATTTTGTAATAATATCTTGATTTAAAAGAGTGTCCGTGGAGTTTCTTGCCCGTTCTTCTCCACAGAGATCTACGTTTTGGAATGGGCAACTAGCTTCAACTTTCTAACTGACCAACAATTTAATTTTGACAATTCAAAAGTGCCTGAAATGGTTTAATTGAAATAAATGATTTGAGTTTGAGTTTGAGCAGTCGGTACGTACCTGGCTATAGATCTTGGTAAGGTATTTAGCGGCGTGGCGCGGCGCTGCCGGCCGCACGCCGCAAGACACCCCTCACACCGGTGCAAGCGCATCTGTGGACAACAGAACATAATCATTAATATTTGGAGCAGGTCCTACTATCACACTAATATTATAAAGGTGAAAATTTGTGAGTGTGTGTGTGTGTTTGTTACTTCTTCACGCTCAAACGGACTCACGCTGACACGTCTGTGCTGCTGGGGAGTTTGTTGCGCCACTTCTTCTCCCCAGCGAAAGCACTAGGAAGTGGTGAAGGGCATGTGTTTTGGGGGACTGTCTTATGTAATTTAGACGTTTGAAATTATTACTGAATTACTGATTCTCAGCCTAATTTGAATAAATTATACAACGTGTTTTTTTTTATATCCCATAACTCTAGGGGGTCATTGTACTCATCATTATGAACAACTTTTACTAAGGGACCAAACCTGTAGCGCGAAAAAAAAATCAGCTGTTCCCTACATTCATGTTCGTATAATTCGTCAAAATGTAGGGAACACCAGATTTTGTTTCGCGATTTCGGGTATGGTCCAATAGTAAAAGTTGTTCATAATGATGAGTATAATAAACCCCCTAGAATTATGGGATATAAAAAAAAAAAACACGTTGTATATTATTTGATTTGATTTTGACTATTATTATTATTCAGACCGTGCCGTAAAACATCACCTTATCACTCATTGTTCTGATGGTTAGGTATCCTTGTCACTTGTCACAGAACTCCCACAGACTTTCAAACCAACTTGTAATCGGTCTCCTAAAAGTGACTAAATGATGATGCTACAAAAGATAATAGAAAAGATTACATAATCACGAAAAATATCTAAAATATCTAAAATTATTGTGTGATAATGTCAATTAAGCCGCTTACATAGCTTGTGGCTAAATAATAACAGCTGCACAGGTCGATCGGTCAGGTTAAGCTACGCTTGCCGCGGTTGGTCTGTGGATGGGTGACCATCTTTGCATACCGAGACCCCTCCGTGCCTCGGGGTCCCGGCTGTCATTCGTGTATCTTTGACAGTCGTTACGGGTAGTCAGAAGCCCGAAAGTCTGACAACCAGTCTTACCAAGGGGTATCGTATTACCCAGTAACTGGGTTGTGGAGGTCAGATAGGCAGTCGCTCCATGAAAAATACTGGTATTCAGCTGCATCCGGTTAGACTGGAAGCCGACCCCAACATAGTTGGGAAAAGGCTAGGCAGATGATGACATAGCTTGATACAACTGTCAGTTTCAAATTCAAATGTATTTATTTGCACACATAGGAAAAAATGTGGTGTCACTATGTGTTGCCTTGCAAGGTGTACAAATATTGCACACCGATTAGGTAATGCTAATTAATGCTAGCTAATGGATGTACAGTAAGGCCTTTAAAATTATAAAAATACTGCTAAATAACAGTTTTAAATCTTTTTAGGGTTCCGTACCTCGAAAGGAAAAACGGAACCCTTATAGGATCACTTTGTTGTCCGTCTGTCTGTCTGTCAAGACCCTTTTTCTCAGGAACGCGTGGAGGTATCAAGCTGGAATTTATATCAAATACTCAGGTCTACTGACCCTTGGAGCTGTGAAAAAATCAAACTTCTAAGCCAACGCAATAAAAAAATACAGCCGTTTATGCAGCAAATTTTCGACACTCGCAAGGCAATCAAAACCTACAGGGTACTTTCCGTGAACTCAGAATCTTGAAATTTGGTACAAAGCAACGTCGAAAATTTCCTCACAGAGTTATTGAAACTGCAGGTGCAAATTGTGACAATGTGTTAGCCGTAGAAGATAACACGGTAAAGATTACTAGAATTCCAGGTTTATCTAATGTTCCCTGATTATCTGACGATAGGCAACCGCGCCCGATGTTAATCTAAGTTACCCTACTTTAAAAATCGATAAAATATTACAGTTACGTAAGTTCTGAGTTGAGCTGCATGGTTACTGACAAATGCGTGCACTGACTTGACAGGTCATAAGTCATAAGTAATTTATTTCATAACAATATAGGTACAGACGTCAGCAAGTCAACCTACCCGAAACTGTCAAATTTTTCCAATCAACTTAGAACCTAATGCTTTGGCAATAAAGTTGAAAATCTATTAAAGAAATTTGACAGATTGTAGTAGGTTGATGTGCTGGCGTCTGTACATTGTGTTGAAAAATTAAAAAAATAGCATTAGATATACAATTACAATTAAAATAAAATTTATCATTAAATACATTTAGAGAAGTAAATAAAAACAATAACGGTCAATTAAGAATTCAAGATCATAAATAATAAATGTCAAAGTAATAAAATCAATCATAAGTTACAATGTCATATGTCATCTAGGAATTCATTGATACTGTAATAGCCTTTCTCGTCCTCAATTTGTTTTTAAATAAGTTAACACTGTATATGGTTTTGAATTCTATAGGCAACTTGTTGTATAAAACTACAGACTGATACCTAGGGTTATGTTTGACAACATTTAATTTCGGTTGAGTAGTGTTGGGCAAATCTTTCCAACGTGTGCTAGCTCTAGTTTGTCTCTGCTCATCAGTAGCATCACTAAAATGTAAAGGCCATGCTAATAGTCACGCACGCTCATGCCGAAGGATACCTCACTGCGATACATCGCGGGCTGTTTACTTTGATGCCAATAAGGCACTGTCAAGATTTTTAGTCTAATAAAATGGTCTTTACAGGATTCCGTCTGTTTCCTTCGGAGCATAGTCCTTAAAGCTCTTTTCTGAATCACGAATTCCATTTGTATGTTGTACTTCTAGCTATTGCCCCAAAACTCGATGCTGTATCTTTAGCCTGGACTCCACCAAGGCAAAGTACACACTTCTAAGTTGAGGTAAACCTAATTCTTCTGTCAGTGTTCTGATCGCATAGCATGCCGAGCTAATAGACTTCGTTATAGACAATGTCTCAGCCTTCCAATTCAACAATGCATCAATGTGCACACCTAAGAACTTGACACTATCAACTATTTCGACATTGTTGTCACATGATACAATCTCCAACTTAGCGTTATTTCGTACCGTGGTGGGCTTAAATGAGACACACTGGCGCCGATTCCCTTGTTCACAAACTAAACTAAAGTTAAGTTCAATGGATCTTTTTCTTTCTATTTAATTGAGAAAAGGACAGAAGATAAATATTAGTTTAGTCCTGTCAAACTAGTCAGCGCCTGACGTAAATTGATGTATTTTTAGCAGCCATGTTTTTAATCACGTTCAATCTGTCTATGGAGTATCTTAATTTGACAGGAGTAAACTAATATTTTATATTCTGCCCTATTCTTAATGAAATAGAAAGAAAAAGATGCACAGAACTTAAATTTAGTTTAGTTTGGGAACAAGGGAATCAGGGCCAGTGTGTTTTATTTAAATTAAGTTTCAAATTATTAGTAAGTATTGAACCAGTTTTCAAAAGCTTTCAAGAGAGCATTGACTAAAGGAGGTCCACTCAATCTGTGTGGTTCTTTCCTCAAAAGACCATTTCAGACACCAATCTACATAATCTTCCCATGATCTGACCAAGATTATGTCTGGACTTTAAAAGAGACTGTGACCTCGTGAGTTTGTTTCGGCCTTTCTTCTCAGAAAAGTCAGATAGGAAACGCCGATCTCATCTAGTTTTAAAAATATGATTGACGTGTAAAAGTGTTTGGGCAAACCTACCTACTTACAGAAATAAAATAATTTATCATTTACAAGTATGTCAAAGTTAAATCATTTATTTCAAATAGGCACATAAAAGGCACTTTTGAATGTCAGAAATAAAATTAAAATAAAATTGATTCTAGTCGCCCCTTCCAAAAGGTAGTTTTCGTATGGAGAAAAATGGGCCAGAAACTCCACCGTTACTCTTTTAAAATGTTTACAATATTTTGCATACATTAATTATATAATTATACTAGCTTCTGCCCGCGGCTTCGCCCGCGTGGTTGTCGGAAATTATCCCACGGGAACGTGCTAACAGGATAAAATGTATGTGCACCAGGATGCCATCTATCTCGCGGGCCCTTTGTGGCTAATTACAATAGAAAACCAATTGTGTCTCATTAATGGTGATTAAGAGGGTACCTATATGATATCTTTACCTAAGTACCTACCTAATTAAAAAAATAAATAAACTCAATAACAGAAAATAAAATACCTACCTACCTAAATAAACCTATTTATGACGATAACTAATCTAAACTCAATCATCATCTGCCTAGCCTTTTCCCAACTATGTTCAGGGCCGGCTTCCAGTCTAACCGGATGCAGCTGAATACCAGTATTTTACATGGAGCGACTGCCTATCTGACCTCCACAACCCAGTTATTGGGTAATACGATACCCTTGGTACGACTGGTTGTCAGACTTTCGGGCTTCTGACTACCCGTAACGATTGTCAAAGATCCGCGAATGACAGCCGGGACCAACGGCTTAACGTGCTTTCCGAGGCACGGAGGTGTCTCGGTATGTAAAGATGGTCACCCATCCACAGACCGACCGCGGCAAGCGTAGCTTAACCTGACCGATCGACCTGTGCGGCTGTTATTATAAAGCCACGGGCCCCTCAATCTAAACTCAATAAATAAGCAAAATCTCTAAAAACTAATATCTATACGAATGACTATCCTACCTAACAGTATTATAAAATAACCTACGGTCACTACGTACACTATCAAATATACTACCTATACTTTAAAATTAAAATCTATACCTACGACATACATAAAAATAAACCTAAATAATTCTAAAAAGTAAAAGGAATAAAAATGAACTCCACTGCGTGTGACCTAACCTACGACAAATTTATTATTTGCGGTTGGTACAGTAATCGGATCTAGGGATCGAGCCGCAAAATTAAGTTTGTTTTTTATTGTATATACTTTTCCGGGATAAAAAGTACCCAGTGTGGTGCCCAGGATATTAAAGAATAATTATACCAAGTTTCAGCGTAATCGAACCGGTAGTTTTTGCGTGATGCCTGAACAAACAGACAGACAGACAGACAGACAGACAGACAGACAGACAGACCGACAGACAGACAGACAGACAAAAATTTTTGTAATCACATTTTTGGGTTCGGTGTCGGTCTAGTAACACCCCCTGCCATTTATTTTTTTGATATTTTCAATGTACAGAATTTTCACTTCTACAGATTTATTATAAGTATAGATGAGAAGACGATGCACCTAAAATAAAATTACTATACCACAATAGGTAAAAGAATTAAAATGAATCAATAAAACCATGACATAAATTAACTGTGTGACTTAGCAAGTTTTCTTGGCAATGCAACAACAAATCTGCAAGGTATTATATAATTATATGTGAAGATGATGCACCTAAAATAAAATTACTATACCACAATAGGTAAAAGAATTAAAATGAATCAATAAAACCATGACATAAATTAACTGTGTGACTTAGCAAGTTTTCTTGGCAATGCAACGACAAATCTGCAAGGTATTATATAATTATATGTGAAGACGATGCACCTAAAATAAAATTACTATACCACAATAGGTAAAAGAATTAAAATGAATTAATGAAACTATGACATAAATTAACTGTGTGACTTAGCAAGTTTTCTTGGCAATGAAACGACAAATCTGCAAGGTATACTATATATGTAATTGGCAATGTTTTGACGACCCTGCACCACGCTTTCAATCACAATACATTGCTTCATATGTTCGAAAACCTTGTCTGCTCAACAACGTAAGTAGCGCAATGAATGTTGTTGAACTGTCAAAATTAAAACCTTTGCTACTGATAGTGTTATGCAATTTTCCTGCTGTTTTTTTTAAAATATTTTTTACTATGTATTTATACTGATTGTAGGATAAAATTGTGGTCACATTACAATAGGGTAGTTGCCTGGGTAAAAAAATGATTATTATATTTAGTCCATCAGTTAGATTATCGAAAAATAATGGACACGTATTTTTTCTTTTGTTAATCAAACAAAAACTGACAAAGATAAATCGCGTCAAAATTTGGGAGGGTCGTGACGTCACGGCTTGCTAAAAAGTGTAGCAAGGCGTGACGTCACGCCGAACTTTAACGGGCGATATCTTCATCATTTTTAGGGTTCCGTAGCCAAATGGCAACGGAACCCTTATGGATTCGTCATGTCTGTCTGTCTGTCCGTCCGTATGTCACAGCCGCTTTTTTCCGAAACTATAAGAGCTATACTGTTGAAACTTGGTAAGTAGATGTATTCCTTGAACCGCATTAAGATTTTCACACAAAAATAGAAAAAAAATAATAAATTTTGGGGGTCCCCATACTTAGAACTGAAACTCAAAATTTTTTTTTTCATCAAACCCATACGTGTGGGGTATCTATGGATAGGTCTTCAAAAATGATATTGAGGTTTCTAATATCATTTTTTTCTAAACTGAATAGTTTGCGCGAGAGACACTTCCAAAGTGGTAAAATGTGTGTCCCCCCCCTGTAACTTCTAAAATAAGAGAATGATAAAACTAAAAAAAATATATGATGTACATTACCAAATAAACTTCCACCGAAAATTGGTTTGAACGAGATCTAGTGAGTAGTTTTTTTTTAATACGTCATAAATCGTTGCGTAACGGAACCCTTCATGGGCGAGTCCGACTCGCACTTGGCCGGTTTTTATATAATTGACAGAAAAAATACGGGTCCAATATTTTTTGATAATCTAACTGACGGACTAATTAGATTTTTTTACGCATCTAGCCTATTCTACGCATGCACACAGTCGCACACGTATAAGGGTCTAGCGTAGTAGGTTAGAGTGCGCGCAAGCTAGGTCTGCGCGCGTGTTTAAACTTCAAGACTCCCTGCCAGCTCTTGTCATTATATTCGGCATAATGATGGCATATATTTACTTTGGAAAACACTGAACCCAGCACACTCTCTTGACACTTCATATAAACGTCGAGATGGCGGCAAACGGTTACTTCCGATTTTGACAGCGCGCAAACTTAGTTTCCGCGGACTCTACTTCGTCCACTTTGGGTTATTTTGACAGTACAGCGGAAGTGTGACAGTAATTTACGTATAGTTTGACCAAAACCGCTGTACCGCACCTTCGGTATGTGCGCGGCGAGGCGAGACGGCGGGGCAGTGCAGGCCGCTCATTCGTTATCGCTCACGGCGTCCCGTCCCCCGCCTCGCCGCGCATTCCTAAGGCGCGATACAGCAGTTTCGGTCAAACTATAGTTTTAATTATTTTTGTATAAAAATTAGCTCTAATCCTATTGACAGAAATCAATTCTGAACAAACAACTTTCATAATGTGCATTAATTCAGTTACACATTGTATATGTCGCAGCCAACTAGTTAAATTAGCCGTTTAGACAACCGCCCGGCCTTTGGAAGTAGTGCTCGCCTCGCTTCGCTCTCTCGGCTCGCACGTGGTCGATTACAGTTCTAACCTAACTCATTTGGTCGGGGTTCGGGGTGCCCTGGCTTAGTTACTGCGACCAATTCGGCTCGCACGTGATTGGTTACAGTTCCAACCTAAACTATTATTTATTGAATATCATTCAGGCCGTTAGTTAAACGGCCACTGTTTAGTTAAAAAAATTAAAAGTACTTATTATACGGTAGGTATACTACTGTCATATACATTGTACAATAATAATCCCACAGCATTTGTGGTGGTAACGAGAGGTTTCCTTAGGGTCTTGACTCTATCTTCTGAACTAGGCGACGCCTGTATCTCAGAAGATAGCGCTCAGTTGACAATTTCATTATTTTATAACCTAAGAACATTGAGTGCTACTGTTTTAATATATTAATAAAGAATTTAAGTAGTGAATAAAAATGTATGTGTGTGTGTGTGTGAGAGATAGGGGGGGTGTGTATGTGTGTGTGTTTAATTAATTAATAGTTATAAGGCTAGACGGTTTACTAAACGGCTTATTAAACCAGTTGGCTGCGACATATGCATGGCACGTTCGACGTGGATGAAAACTATGTAGTGTAGCAGGCCATCTGCCAATTTCGTCACACGAAATATTCAAGAATGTCCGACTGAGCCATGTAGGGAATACGTTTTTGTATAGCATAGCAACACGGGTACGCTAGACACATGCGGAATGATTACGTATAACTGAAACGTACATCGAAAGCGTAAGTCGGAATCGTACTGGTGAAATTTCAGCTATGGCATGTCGAGTCGAGTATATATCGCATCCGCTACCGCGTGTCTGAACATATGCACTGACGTATAATTTCAACCGATAATGTTGCCACTGCTGGCGCTCAGGCCTCCTCTCTGTGAGGCTGGACTGTAATTTACCACGTGGACCCAGTGCGGGTTGGTAGGTGTTACATGTCTGGGGCACGCCGTTATAGCGTTATATTTAATTTAATTCGATTTATTCTGTTTCCGTTTAATTTGATTTGTAATTATTTTATCTGATTTTATTTGATGTGAGTTATACGTGTACTGAATGGGTGTTATTTACCTGAAATAAATTTATTTATTATTATTATAGCGGCGGTAAGACCCGTCATGGAGGCGTGGATCGAGAGACAGCATGGAGCCCTCAGTTTCGGAAGAGGCCGAAATGATGATGACGTCAAGGCCAAGTTTTTAATTAAGGAAAGTCTTTATGAATAATTAAATCACTTCCATACATCAAAAACTGAATTTTGAAGTGGCTATTACACAATTCGTGACTATTCTTACTCGTGAAGCTAAAAAAACAATGTATTCGATGAAAAAAAAAGTATCCAAGCTCCAAGATTTTTAGGGTTCCGTAGCTAAATGGCACGGAACCCTTATGGATTCGTCATGTCTGTCTGTCTTTTATTTAGTTATTGATAGACTTTGTCCGCGTGAAATTTCTTGTTCCCAAACCTACCACGTCGCATCGGATCTCCTGCCCGCACAATTACCACCTTCGTTTTCGCTTAGGGTTATTTCTGATCTTTTTGCTCAGCTCCTAATGGTCCTAGCGTGATGTTAAGTAGCCTATAGCCTTCCTCAAGAATTAGGCTATCAAAGCCAAAAAAAAAATTCAAAACCGGCCGGCAGTTCCAGGAGATTAGCGCGTTCAAACAAACAAACTTTTTAGCTTTATTGTTAGTATTTTTTATGTATTTATAAGAGAACCAACGGCTTTAACAGATAATAATAATAATAATGTTTATTTCCGGTAAAATGTTCACAAAGGTTACAAGAACAGTAATATGGTACAACATAAAGTGCATTGAGTATTATCTCCTGGTACCCAAACTAGGTTTGTAACTTTGTAGCCTGTGACTTGGGGGCCAGATGGATAACAATTGTATGAGACAGAGCCAATTACTGGTTCTCACGGGTAAAATCCGAAATAGTTGTAGTTTTTGCCTTCTGTTTACATCTTGTTTGACCTCGTGGAACTCAAATAAATGAATATGAAATCTTAGGATCACTAACAAACACGATAGAAAAGACAGACTCATAATCATCTGCCCAATCCTTTCAGACCTGCATCCTTTTCCCAACTATGTTGGGCTCGGCTTCCAGTCTAACCGGATGCAGCTGAATACCAGTATTTTACATGGAGCGACTGCCTATCTGACCTCCACAACCCAGTTATTGTGTAATACGATACCCCGTGGTAAGACTGGTTGTCAGACTTTCGGGCTTCCAACCCGTAACGAATGTCAAAGATCCACGAATGACAGCCGGGACCAACGGCTTAACGTGCTTTCCGAGACACGGAGTGGTTTTGGTATGTAAAGATGGGCACCCATCCACGGAACAACCGTGGCAAGCGTAGCTTAACCTGATCGATATAGCTGGTAATTAGTGACCGATACTAACAACACATGATTGTACTCATAACAAACAACTTTCCCAAAGAAACGATTTTTTTTATTTACCAAGCGCCTGACCCCAGTCTGGCGGGATGAGCTGGTCTCCTTCAATAAGAACTGGTCCTTAGCAGTTTTGAACAGAGAGAAGTAGAAAAAGAGTAGCCATTGCCCTGCAGTTGGACATCAAAGGCTGATAATAATGACCCCAATCTGGATGAGGAGCTGGATGAGTTGCCGAAAATCGAGTTGAATGGCGTGCAACAGGAGAGGCCTATGTCCAGCAGTGGACTGCTGTAGGCTGCTGATGATGACCCCAATCGAATCTCGGTAGACGAGAAAACGAATCCAGCAAATCAGCGCTGGGATGTTTCTGTCAACTTCTTACGTCATTGTGGCAACCATGTCACTTGGTTCTAATAGGTTTTTAACCCTCGACGCAAAAACGACGGGGTGTTATACGTTTGACGTGTCTGTGGGTGTGTCTCTGTGGGGGGGTATGTGTGTTTGTGTGTGTAGGGGTGTGGGGGTGTGTGTGTGTGTGTATGTCTGTCTGTGCCATCGTACCTCCCGAACGGATGAACCGATTTTAATTTTTTTTTAATTTTTTTATTGTATTTATCCTTCTAACAGATTCTTTTATATTTTGTAAACGTGAGGACTTTGTAAGCCTTGTAGACTTTAGATCTGTAGACAATTTTTTATTTTATCAAGTACCTGGTACTTGTTGACAGGCGTAATTTGAAAACATTGTAAAAGCCAATTATTTTTGAAAGAGTAACCGTGAAGTTTCTTGCCGGCTCTTCTCCATAAGAATTGACCAATTGGAACCGTGCACCTAGCTTCGGACGTTTCATAAGTGCCCATGTTGGTTTATATGAAATAAAGTATTTTGATTTTAGTTACGTAGATATTTAGATATTTTGGTTACGTTACTTCTTCTTAAATTCCTGTAAATTTATCACAATAATGTCAGCAACAAGACATGAACGATATGACCCACAACATGTCATGTTTCGTTGTCCGTGTTCGTGACAATACTTATATCTTTTGTGTATTTATCGATAAACCTGTGACACAGATATATTATCAAGGTACTATAGCGCTAGGTCAAACAGGTTTCCTTATAAAGATAATAATACACTATCAACCTGAAGTTGCCTCTGAGGGCCAAAGGCCTCTGCACATAAAGAGTCGGAACGAATACAGAAAATTTCATCAGTAATACGCAATTGATCTAGCAGAGGGTTCGAACACAGGCAGGCGCTTTTCTTTGTGTAAATAATTGCATCAGCACTGCTCTTAAAACGGTGAAGGAAAACATCGTGAGGAAACCGGCATGTCTTAGAACCAAACATTCGAAGACATGTGACATCTACCAACCCGCAGTGGGCCCGCTTGGTGGTTTACAGCCAACTCCCTTTCGAAGACAGGAAGCTGGTGTCCCAGCAGTGTGGATATTATAGGCTAATTATGTTAATTAGCAGTCATACCGTGAAGTAAAAATCGTAAGGTAAGGAAAGTGGTCAAATCTCAAATCGTTTATTGGGTTTTTCCATTAAGAATTGCATAACATCAAGATCGTCATTCCGACTTGAGCAAACGTTGTGATCAAGGATCAGGCCTATTCTGTAGGTGGAGAGGCCTTTCCCTGGAGAGGGCTAAGGAGTTAGCCTGGCATTTTTCAAACACCAGCTTGATGCTGAGAGCTTCATAATGAGATAACCCAAAACTTGAGATAACACGTTTTCCGCCCGGGCTTGCGCACAGACGCAAAAATGATAAATGATTTTATTTGGTGGGCTACTACAAATTAGAAATTAGGCGTGAAGTGGCACTGGCAACGTATTTTTTCAAAGTTTTAAGAGGTAGTATACAAAACTCAAGTATACTGTCAGAAATAGGGTTTAATTTACCGGGTGGGTACGTGGCGCGGCGGCGTAAGCCGCAGCTGCTGGTGGTGCCAAGTGCTCGCACTAACCTGCTGGAGCGCGCACCGGTGACTCGTGCGCTGCGCACTCTCAACACGGTGGCGGATGCCATAGACTTATTCACCTGTACACTGGGTGAGTTCACGAGGGCCACGTACTGTGTAGCATGTAAGGTTTAGTTAAGTATATTTTAAGTTACTTTGTCGCATTAGAGTTATCTGTAATGGCAAAGGAAACATTTCATGTGATAAATAAAAATAAAATAAATAAATAAATTTCTGTAGTAGTAGTATAAGCAGCCTATAATGTTCCCACTGCTGGGACACAGGCCTCCTCTCCGTGAGAGGGAATGGGCCGTAATCCGTGATGAAATAAATTACACAAAATAAAGCGCCTGTCTGGGTTCGAACCTACGACCTACAACTCGTAAGTCGCGGCCGTTACCACTGGGCCACCACTGATCAGTAGTAGCCAGCACATCAAGCTACTACAATCTATCAAAATTCTTTAATAGATTTCCAACTTTATCGCTGAAGCGTTAAGGTTCAAGGTGGATTGGAAAATTTTGAGTTTCGGGTAGCTTGACCTGCTGGCGTCTGTACAAAGACTTTTACATGTCTATCATGTTTTTAAAGCTAGATGAGGCCGGCGTTTCCTGTCTGACTACTCTGAGAAGAAAGGACAGACAACAAACTGAGTGGTCACTGTCTCTTTCATAACAGTCACACTTGTGACCCCTAAGAGTCAATGAGATCTTTCATTTTTATTACTTAATTGAGTTATTAAAATAAAATGGTTTTCGAGAATCAAGCGGCGACATGTTTAAATAAATAATTGTTTTTATATTCAAGGTGAATTTTGAATAATGAATATATACTTGATTTTTAGTCATTTAAGTTTCACAGTATTTCAGAATACACCACTTTCAAAGAACAGAATCGCGTTATGGTATGGTATAAGCGACCGCGTTTTTATTAGTGTGTAAAAGGCGTTCCTTCCTCGTGGTCTAACTTAGTAGTCAAACTGATTTGACCACGAGGAATTTTAACATTCTTCGTGGTCAAACCATCAAATTTATTAAAAAATTACACCCTGTGTGACAGTCTTGAAATAAAATTGTACAGTTATAGCCAAAAGTTTCGTTTAACGTAATTTATTTAAAAAGTAACCTACACCTATATCGCCATGTATAAATTCCATTTGACCCTTCATTATGAATTCGTCTGGGAATATTTGTTCTTGGCGTCGAGGATATGGTTTTGGATCAGTATTTTCTTTTTTCAATAAAGTTGCCAGTAAACGAGCAACCGCGATTGGATGATATCGTTTCATCGATTTGTTCAGTTGTCCATTCCATGAATCAACTATATTATTTGTACGATGTCGCTGACCATATACGGACCATTGTTTTTAAATGTTTTATTCTTCATCCATGTAGTCTCGAAATATTTTAAATATTTATAAGATTAAATATTTATCAGATTTAATATACTCCCATCCTTCCTCTATTTTGTCTTCAGGTAATAAGGCGAGTACAGCACATAAGCCAACAACTTTACTCTCTTTTCATCTTTACTTTTCAAGTTCAATTTCTTTGCTCTTCGCCATTGGCTGTTTGAGAAATGATAAAAACAGTTTACAATTTGGACTTTAGGAAAAATTTGTAATAGTGCATTGCTTGAAGCTGTTTCGAAGTCCACGTGAAAAATTTTTGGCGACCAATTATTCAATCCTGATTTTATCATCGAAAATAATATATAGTAAGACTCTTCTTTTTAGAGATTGTAGTAGCTTGATGTGCTGGCGTCTGTACAATAAGACTACATCGTATACAGTATGTTCAAAGAGCTTATTAGTTACAGTTTGACCACGAAGAATGTTAAAATTCCTCGTGGTCAAATCAGTTTGACTACTAAGTTAGACCACGAGGAAGGAACGGTAAAAGGGCAGTTACAGTGCGGTCTCACATAGGCCGCGTTTTGAAATTCGTGTCCCACACATGCCTTTTTCCGAAAATTAGAACAAAAAACCTACTTATTTTATTATTGATTCGTGTCGAGAATCAGTAGCATAGTTACCTCCTTGAATTTGACGAGGATGCAAAACGACACCTTGTATATTTTATAGGGTTTTCCGGAGTGATAGGTAAAACCTGACAAGGGGAAATACCGTATCACCTGGTTTAACACGTTTCTGCTTACGCACATATTGGAATAAAGAGGTCATTATTTGCACGTTAAAAACCAATTATTAGTACTGCTAAGATATTAATTATTTTTTATGTTATTGTGTGACAAACAGCGGTCCACTTGATCGTGAGTTCAATATTAACACCCGTATTCACAAACAATAGTTGTCTAAGTAAAGTAGCAATATTATACGAAGTAAGGCATTTCTCAATGCGTTGTATATGACAAGCCTTTCAATTCATAAACATTAGGGACGCATGCCGATCGCCACTCAGAGGCAGTCAGAGGCATTGAGTTATATATAATGTACAGACGCCAGCACATCAAGCTACTACAATCTGTCAAATTTCTTTAATAGATTTTCAACTTTATCGCTAAAGCAATAAGGTTCAAGGTTGATTGGGAAAATTTGAGTTTCGGGTAGCTTGACCTGCTGGCGTCTGTACTACGTACTACATTATAACTCAATGCTCTGAGGGGTAATTCCCGTAATTTTGAAAACGTTCACAGTCTGACCTCTCTCAATCTGCCAAAAATTCCTCCAATTTCCCTACATTCGATTTTTTTTTTTTTTTGTTTTCTCTTTATTTAATTAGGAACTTTTGTACAGAAATACATGGATACATACATATCTTAAACACAAAATGTAACAAATATAATCTTAATATCTATTTAACAGAACGAAGACCTGCAAAGTTATACATGGCTATACTTTATGGCCGCATCAGATAAATAAGCAGATACAATACAATACTGTGTCGCTACAATATTGTTATTAATTTGGTTTAGCTGTTGGTTCTCCTACTTTTAAATAAATAAATAAAATTTCACTAAATAAACCTATATTGTTTTTGTTAAACCTAATTCATTAATTAATACCCCTCATTACCTCCCTCATTATTCCCTACATTAGATGAAATTGCGACTTTAATTTGAACGTTTTTAAGTACCTAGGTACGAGAATTAGCCTTCTGGTATTGTCTATGAATAGGTTTTTGGAACCCTGTGCGTCCGCGCGCTCTGTGAAACCTCATAGTAATGTTTGTTGTGCGGGTGCTAGAGTAGCGTACGAGGGTTGCCACCCTAGAGACATAGCTGAATTATCTCATCATCTACCTGCCTTTTCCCAACGAATGCTGCGCTGCATGTCGCGGGTTCGATTCCCGCACGGAGCAAATATTTGTATGGCCTACAAGTACTTGTTCCGGGTCTGGCTGTTTGTGTATGTGAGTTTAAATGTTTATAAACGCACCCACGATACAGGAGAAATTCCTATTGGGGCAAAGTTTAAAAAAACAATATGTTGGGGTCGGCATCCAGTGTAACGGATGCAGGTAAATCTCAGTATTCTACATGGATCGACTGCCCATCGGACCTCCAACACCCAGTTACTGGATAACACGATACCCTTTGGTAAGACCGGTTGTCAGACTTTCGGGCTTCTGACTACACGGAGGGGTCTTGGTATTGTTACGAGCTTCGGGTTCGTGACAATTAAAAATGCCGATAAAAATTACCAAAACTTACACTTTAATCAATCAACACTAACAACAATTCAAAACACACTAATTATAAAACACAATCACTCTTAAGTCGCACTTGAAGATCGCTTTCGATGTATTCGCTTGTGTCGCAAAACCAAGTCTGATTGCTCGCGGCTATTCCCGGCCTTATATAGTGCCGCAGATAGTTCCAGAACCTTCTATTGTAGAACCGTCTAGAATGTTCGAGTACATACCGGCCCCGACTGACTACATGTCGATAGTTCTAGTAAGTTCTAGCTTCGTCATATCTACTCGTCAATAGATGGCGCTGACGGATGGCGTGACTATTAGTTCTACTATTCCATAATAGATGGCGCCAGTTAGTTCTGCCGATCCACAATAGATGTCGCCAGTGGTAACTAATGTCACCGTGTATCAGGCATTAATTGTGGCGCGTAACACTGCCCCCTCCTAAGACATGCTCGTCCCGAGCATTATCGGCTCCATAATAACGCGCCAATCGATCCACATGGACGATCTTAGGAGTACCTCTTGCACCTTTCCGTATCCGGTAGGTTACGTCATTGATCTTTGTCACAATCCGGTACGGTCCATCCCATTTAGCTTGAAGCTTAGGAGATTTCCCTTTGCTGCGCACTGGATTGTGCAACCACACTAGTGAACCTTCGTCAAACCCTTTACTGTTCATTTTGCGGTCATAACGGGTTTTCATCTTTTCAGACATTTGCTGACCCGATTGTCTGACGTGCTCACAAATGTCATTCATTTTATTCCGCAAGTTATTCGCATAATCCGTTATACTGCATGGGGCATCAGGTGGTATTCCGGTGATCAGGTCTGCAGGCAGCCGTAATTCTCTTCCAAAGTTGGCGAAGGCTGGTGTCACCGATGTACTTTCGTGAACAGCGCTTCGATATGACAACAAAAACGGTTGTATGTGCTTGTCCCAATCTCGTTGTCGATTTTCCACAACTTTTGCTAGGTACCTCTCCAGTGTCTGATTAAATCGTTCCACCATTCCATCCGATTGTGGGTGGTAAGAAGTTGTTCTTGTTTTATGAGTACCCATAACTCGACAAGTTTCCTGGAATATTTGGGACTCAAAATTCCTTCCTTGATCACTGTGAATCTCTAGTGGAACTCCAAAACGACAGAAGACTTCATAAACTAATTTATCTGCAACTGTCGAAGCTTCTTGGTTTGGAATGGCGAAGACTTCCGGCCACTTAGTGAAGTAATCCATCACAACCATGAAATACTTGTTGCCACTTTCACTTTCCGGAAACGGCCCCGCAACGTCGAGGGCTATCCTCTCCCATGGTGCGCCAACATTGTACAATTTCAATACACCTCTACTACGAGTCTGAGGTCCCTTTACAGCTGCACAACTTGTACATTTGCGACACCAGTCCTCAACATCGTCCCGACAGTGGACCCAGTAAAACCGTTCTCGTATCTTCAGTAGAGTCCGTTTTACTCCCAGATGACCTCCTGAACATCCATTATGGTACAGCTGTAGAACATTCGGTACTTGAGCTTTAGGGACAACCATTTGCAAATGACAGCTATCTCCCCGAGCATTTTCCCATTTTCGGCACAGGACTCCATCCTGAATCACCAAGCTGTCCCATTGGGCCCAATAGCTTTTCGTGATCGAACTCATCGCTGAGACGTCGCTCCACTTGGGCTTAGGAGCTCTGGCCTTCATCCACTCCAGAATCGGCTTGATGTCTGAATCTTCCTGCTGTGCACGTTGTAGGCTGTCCTTCCACTCGATGCTGAGGTCTGTCTTGAGCATCCTCACAGGTACGACTTCTTTACTCTCTTGCCTAGTACAATGCTTGCAGTCTTCAGGACAAGGTCTTCTTGACAATGCATCTGCGTTGCCATGAGATTTTCCGCTGCGATGTTCGACCACGAAGTCGTATTCCTGCAGAAGTTCAATCCATCTCGCAACTTGTCCTTCTGGATTTTTGAACTGCAATAGCCATTTCAGTGCAGCATGGTCGGTTCGTAACTGGAATTTCCGACCCAGAAGATATTTGCTAAAGTGCTGCAATGACTTTACCACAGCAAGCAGTTCTCGTCTCGTAACACAATAGTTCCTTTCAGGTTTCGACAATGACTTGCTGAAGTACGCTATCACAAATTCTTGATCGCCATTCCGCTGGGACAACACACCGCCAAGTCCTATGTCGCTTGCGTCTGTGTCAACTATAAATTCCTTGCCCGCATCAGGGTACCCCAAAATAGGTGTTTTGCACAGACGGTCCTTTAGCTCCTGGAATGCGATGTCGCAACTTCCATCCCAGCTGAAATGTCGCTTTTCCTCGGTTAGCTTATGCAGGGGTTTGGCTATATCTGCAAAGTTCTTGACAAATCGCCGATAGTAGGAGCACAAACCCAGAAATGCTCTGACCTGCGTCTTGTCTTTTGGAATTGGCCAATCCTTGACAGCGGCGATTTTCTCCGGATCCGTGCGGATACCTTCTTCAGACACTACATATCCCAAAAAGCTAACTTGTCGTTTGAATAGTGAACACTTCTTTGGACTTAACTTGAGGTTGGCACTCTGGATCTTCATGAGCACTCGTTCCAGGTTTTGAAGATGTTCTTCAAACGTACGGCCTACGATGATGATGTCATCCAAGTAGACCAGACAGGCATCGCCAATTAGCCCGGTAAGTACAAGTTCCATCAACCTTTCAAACGTTGCCGGAGCATTGCACAATCCAAACGGCATAACTTTAAATTGCCACAGACCCTTTCCTGTCGAGAATGCAGTTTTCTCCTTGTCCTTAGGATCAATTTCAACTTGCCAGTAGCCACTTTTCAGGTCCAGCGTGCTAAACCACTTTACGCCAGTAAGCATGTCCAGCGTGTCATCGATTCTTGGCAAAGGATAGCTGTCCTTCTTGGTGACGTCGTTCAAACGACGATAGTCAACACAAAACCTCATGCTGCCGTCCTTCTTTCTTACCAGCACTACAGGTGAACACCATGGGCTAGATGAAGGTTCAATAACACCATCCTTCACCATCCCCTCAATCATGGTTTCCACTTCCTTTTCACGTGCAACCGGCAATCTCCTTGGCCGCTGACGGATAGGCAATTCATCTCCTGTGTTTATTTTGTGTTGAACTAAGCCAGTCCTGCCGATGTCAGCATCGTTTGACGAGAAAACATCGGCATACTTGAGTAACATTTTCTTCGCCTTGACCATTTCATTTTGGGACAGAGCGCTGCGGCAGTCTTCTAAAAGTGTGGTCACTCTTGTTTGTGCATCCTTGCTGAGGGTCCCAGTCGATAGATGTTGGCATCGACGCAACCAATCCACTTCCTCGCAAGTACCAACTAGTGTGCCTTTTTCTATAATCTGTTCCTGATCACAAAGGTTCAGCACACGTACCCCTGAGATGTCGGTGGCTCTGACCAAAGTTCGTGCCACTTTCCATGGAAGGTCATCGTCTACCCTTTCCACGAGTACACAACGTTGAGTTTTCCCAGGATTCCGAGGAAGACTAACCGGCACAATCGTTTCCGATCTCGGCGGAAGAACAATCTTCTTAAGGCTGTACACGTTCCCTGGTAACGCCCCTTCCACGAAAAGTTCCTCTTGTCCACATTTCAAAACACCTTGCTTGACGTCAATTTCGCAACAATTCTTCCTCATAAAGTCAAGGCCCAGGATGCAATCGTCCATTATATCAGCCACGATGACATTATGCAGGTAGATTCTGTTGCCTAGCTTCAACCCTATCTTCTTCTCTCCATGGACGGGTATGCGCTGACCGGTGGCTGTTACCAAATTAATGTGTTCTCGGTTGTATGCGGAGTCCCCAAGGGACCGTCTTATCAGTTGGGAACTGACGACCGTGCGAGAGGCTCCAGTATCTATGGTCAGCTTACACGGCGTTCCGTTGACCTCGCCCTTGATGATTAGGCTGTTCCCGTCTTGGGTTTGTGTGATCGAAACCCTTGGGGCTCTTTGAACATCAGCCAGCACCCGCCCCGCAGTCCTGGCTATTACTCGTTTCCCTGCTGTTGGTTCTGGGCGGTGCTATTAGCTGCACTGCCCTCTGGAGATCGGCCGTCTTCTTTTTCTGCAGTTCGCTTGGGGCAACTGGATCGAAGGTGGCCCCTTTCCCCACAGCCGTAGCACCTAGGGCTGTACCCTTTACTGCGGTCGCGAACTGTAGCCGCTGCAACCTCCCTGACCCGATGGGAACGATGATCCTGTCGCACGGCTTCCACCTCCAGTGCATGGGCCAAGGCGTCCTTAAGCGTCCCGTGGTGCCCGAGCCTCACAGCAGCTCTAACTTCAAGGTCGCGGATGCCGTCGATGAATGCCTGCACCAGGTTCCCATCAATAAGCGCAGGTACGGACTGGTAAGCTTTACGCACCAGCTTCTCCACTTCAAGGGCCCACTGCTGCAGGTTCTCATTACTGCGTTGCACGCGATCCTTGAGCTGCGCACGAAACACGTGTTCCAGGTGAGCATCGCCATACCGAGCCTCCAATGCCTCAAGGAGCTGCTCGTAAGTCACTTCCTTACCGAGAGCTTCCAGAACAGTTAAGGCCTGGTCGCGCAGGCCTAGGGTGAGGGCAGTCATAGCCTGACTATTATTCCAACCATTCGCCTTTATGACAGCCTCAAACTGGATTTTGTAGGCCGACCAGGAAGAAGTTCCGTCGAACGGTGGCACTTTGAATCCACGTAGCGAAGGTGTTGTAGCTACGGGAGCTGCGATTCCATCCCCAAGTTTAAGGTAATCCAGCGTTTTCTTTACGTCAGCCATCACGGTTTTCTTCACGTCAGCCACCACGTTGTCAACCCGATCATTCACTTGGTCGATCCGGATTTCAGCTTCCGTCAGGCGGTTGTCACACTGAGCAACCTTATCCTTCATCTCCTTCATGTCTTTCCCGAAGGTAGCGTGAAGATCCTTCATAAGGAGCATCTGCTCTTCCTGGCGGCGCGCTTGCTCCTCCTGGCGGCGTGCTTGCTCCTCCTTATCGTGTTGGAGCTGTTCTTCCAACCGACGAGCCTGTTCCTCCTGTCGGCGAGCCTGTTCCTCCTTGTTCCGCTGGAGCTGTTCTTCCAACCGACGAGCCTGTTCCTCCTGTCGGCGAGCCTGTTCCTCCTGTCGGCGGGCCTGTTCCTCCTTGTCCCGCTGGAGCTGTTCTTCCAACCGACGAGCCTGTTCCTCCTGTCGGCGGGACTGCTCCTGCAGCATCATCATCAGAGCAGCAAAGTCTGGTGCTGATGATGCTGGACCTGCTGCGGACGGGTCGGCCTCCGTGGTTGGTAGCTGGCCCTCCGACCTCTGCGGCGCAGCTCCACCAAAACGCCTCTGGTCCGTCTCCTGTTGGCGTTGACTCCGGGTACGGATACCCTCCGTGTCGTCTTTAGGTAAAATCGGCATGATTTTAATCCCACTTCTGACACCAATTGTTACGAGCTTCGGGTTCGTGACAATTAAAAATGCCGATAAAAATTACCAAAACTTACACTTTAATCAATCAACACTAACAACAATTCAAAACACACTAATTATAAAACACAATCACTCTTAAGTCGCACTTGAAGATCGCTTTCGATGTATTCGCTTGTGTCGCAAAACCAAGTCTGATTGCTCGCGGCTATTCCCGGCCTTATATAGTGCCGCAGATAGTTCCAGAACCTTCTATTGTAGAACCGTCTAGAATGTTCGAGTACATACCGGCCCCGACTGACTACATGTCGATAGTTCTAGTAAGTTCTAGCTTCGTCATATCTACTCGTCAATAGATGGCGCTGACGGATGGCGTGACTATTAGTTCTACTATTCCATAAGAGATGGCGCCAGTTAGTTCTGCCGATCCACAATAGATGTCGCCAGTGGTAACTAATGTCACCGTGTATCAGGCATTAATTGTGGCGCGTAACAGTATGTATTAATTCGATGGTCCTAGTTTTTCATCTGTGACTTCAAGTGACAGCTATGTCACCAGAACCCAGCAATGCATAAATATGTAAGCTGTCACGCCCTTTATGCCTGGAGGCTTTTATTTAGGTAGTAAGTTTTTATTTACATTTTAATTAATTATTTTTCAGCTTGAGTACGTATAGTTTTTATTATATTTGTTGGTATATTGGCGTAGCTAGCTGACATATTGCAAGTAATTTTATGTTATGTGCCTTGTAATGTTAATTACTTAACGCCTAGTATTGTATACAATCAAGTATCAAGTATTTTCTAACTGAACAGACAGCTGTGCTGCTGGGGAGTTTGTTGCGCCACTTCTTCTTCCCAGCGATAGTACTAGGAAGTGGTGAAGGGCGGGCGTTTTTGGGGGACTGTCTTTTGTAATTTTGACGTTCGAAAAGCGCTAATTCTCAGCCTAATTTGAATGACTTTTGATTTTGATTTTAAAAAATGGATGGTCTGGTCACCCATCTGCAATCAACCTCAGCAAGCGTCGCCCTAAGCCGAGGTCCGTACGTGTGTGTTCGATTGGGTTAGAAGCACCGTACCCACACGAGGTGTTGGATTTGGACCGATTATCACATTATGACACATGATAGGTACTGACCAGTTAATCATTTTGATAAATTGCCAATTTCAACTCGTTACATCCGCATATCGATATGTTACATAGTAAAATATGCATTCATGTTCATTGTCGCATTTTTAAGAACCTATTTATTAATAAATGGCTAAGGGGCTTGTGGCTAAGTAATAACAGACATAGAGGTTGATCGATCAGGTTAAGCTACGCTTGCCGCGGTTGGTCCGTGGATGGGTGACCATCTGCACATACCCCTCCGTGCCTCGGAAAGCACGTTAAGCCGTTGCTCCCGGCTGTCATTCGTGGATCTTTGACAGTCGTTACGGGTCGTCAGAAGCCCGAAAGTCTGACAACCAGTCTTACCAAGGGGTTTCGTATTACCCAGTAACTGGGTTGTGGAGGTCAGATAGGCAGTCACTCCATGTAAAATACTGGTATTCAGCTTAGACTGGAAGCCGACCCCAACATAGTTAGGAAAAGGCTAGGTAGATGCCTGATGATCACCCATCCACGAACCGACCGCGGCAAGCGTAGCTTAACCTGACCGATCAACGCGTGCGGCTGTTATTACTTAGCCACGGGCCCCTCTACAATAACAAAGCGATCGAACCCGGAAAATTACTCGCTTAAATTACATTATTCGTTTACACTTTGTACTGAAGATAGATGTCAAATATTATCTATATAAACAAATAAAGTATACGTGACCGTTTATGATGTTATCTACAAAGACAAACACTCGTTAGAAGCTATTCATCATCATCATCATCTGACTGCCTTTTCCCAACTATGTTGGGGTCGGCTTCCAGTCTAACCGGATGCAGCTGAATACCAGTATTTTACACAGAGCGACTGCCTATATGACCTCTACAACTCAGTTACTGGGTACGTATTACCTTTGGCAAGACTGGTTATCAGACTTTCGGGCTTCTGACTACCCGTAACGACTGTCAAAGATCGACGAATGAAAGCCGGGATCAACGGCTTAACGTGCTTTCCGAGGCACGGAGGGGTCTTGGTATGTAAAGATGTTCACCCATCCACAGACCAACCGCGGCAAGCGTAGCTTAACCTGATCGATCGACCTGTGCGGCTGTTATTATTTAGCCACGGGCCCCTCCGTTAGAATCTATTCATTGACCCTTAAAACTCCGGGATACACGAGGCTAGATTTTTAAGCTAGGAAAAGTATGATAGAAAAAAAAATGAATTTATTCGGACTCGCAGAGCATGATCAGCCTGTAATGTTCCCACATGCTTCCTCTCTGTGAGAGGAAATGGGCCGTAATCTACCACGCGGGCCCAGTGCGGCTTTGTGTAAATTATTTCATCACCACTGCTCTCAAAACGGTGAAGGAAAATATCGTGAGGAAACTGGCATGTCTATAGAACCAAAAATATTAAGACATGTGACATATACCAAACTGCACTGGGCCCGCGTGGTAGATCATAGCCCACTCCCTTTCGAAGAAAGGAGGCCTGTGTCCCAGCAGTGGGAACAATATAGACTGATTACGTATCATCGCAAAAAAATTCTTTAAAATCGGCAGGTAATTTTAATGAAAAATTCTCTAAAATCAATGGCGCTGATTCCCTTGTTCACAAACTAAACTAAATTTAAGGTTTGTGCACCTTTTTCTTTCGATTTCATTAAGAAAAGGACAGAAGATAAAATATTAGTTTGATACTCCATATACAGATGTGACGTGATTAAAAACATGGCTACTAAAAATACGTCAATTTATGTCAGGCGCTGACTAATTTGACAGGACTAAACTAATATTTATCTTCTGTCTTTTTCTTAATGAAATAGAAAGAAAAAGATGCACTGAACTTAAATTTAGTTTAGTTTGTGAACAAGGGAATCGGCGCCAATATCTATTTAAATTAGCAAACGTGTGTGCAGTCTCTACCGACTGTACTTAAGCTGACGAATTGAATAAAACTGACGAATCGACAAAAACTGGCAAATACTGGAAACTGTCGAGTTAAAAGCAACTGTCTAATCGGCAAAATTCGAACGACGAATCGAAACAGTGAAACTGACTAATCAACGAAATTGGCGAATTAAATAGACTAACGACTGAGGGCAACTGACCTGTGATACGCGGACTCAAAGAAAGTCTTGTACGACGCTATAAGGCTCTTTACTCAGCATGATGCTGCGACATTTAAGAGGAAATGCGGGTGGTGTTTTTTCTATAGAGACACTCTCGCCTGTTTTCTTTCTGGTTAATGACCATATGGCTATGATTTTTTACAGAATAATAAATGTTAGTTACTTGTATGTTAGGGACATACAAGTAACTAACATTTATTATTCTGTTTTCCTTTTTGATAATACATTATTTTTATAAGCACTAGAACCCTCAAAAAATGCTCAAAATTGCCTATTTAGACCGCTGTTAACAGAGGCCTAGGGTACAAATTTGACAACTATTAATGAAAAAAGGAAAACATGGCGACACAGTATACGAGTATATCCTTCTTATCCAGTTTATGAAATATCTTTTAAATTGGTTCAATATTGGTGGAGAAAATAGGCGAGAGCCAAACCTCGAAAATGTGACTTTTTACTTAGGCTATTCAGTCGGATCTGCAGTTGTCCTTATCGCACGAATAGACGAGACATAGCGAGACAGAGCGACAGCGATAGTTTCTTCAAATACCTAATTTTCAAGTCTTTCCGCCCGCATTTCCTCTTAAAAGGAAGTGTCGCAGTGCTGGTATTCTGATTACTCCGATCCAGCCTGTCCCTTGCTGCCGTCCCCAGCAACGCCCCAAGCTAAAGTCCGTACCCCACAGGCGGTGCCCTTAGCGTGTAGTCGCTTAGTTTCAAGTTTGAAAAGCTGAAGGTGAAATGACTTATGAGCCAGTAACTACACCTACCCTTTTAAACCGGTCCGCAGAAACGCTTGGCGGCAGACATACTCGTATACATATTACATAGTGGTTACTTGTGGTTACCAAGCGTTCCGCCCGTACCCTTGCTCGAGTCAGCCCGCGCCGCCCGAGCCTGTAGCTTTAAATTCGTCCCTAAATCATCACGATCCAGCCTGTCCCTTGCTGCCGTCTCCCAGCGATGCCACAAGCCGAGGTCCGTACCCCACAGGCGGTGCCCTTAGCGTGTAGTCGCTTAGTTTTAAGTTTTTTAAGCCCTGGCTGGAGGCCACAGACTTCCAATAAGTCTGTGCTGGAGGCCTTTCTTTATTGAGGCATCCACAGGCAAGCCTCTAACCTGCGAGATGCTAGTTAAGATGAGAATAGCGAATAGCATGGAAGTAATTGAACCTCAAATTATTCCAATTTTGTTTTATACTCTTTCAATAATAACAGCCGCACAGGTCGATCGGTCAGGTTAAGCTACGCTTGACGCGGTTGGACCGTGGATGGGTGACCATCTTCACATACAAGGACCCCTCCGTGACTCGGAAAGCACGTTAAGCCGTTGCTCCCGGCTGTCATTCGTGGATCTTTGACAGTCGTTACGGGTCGTCAGTAGCCCGAAAGTCTGACAACCAGTCTTACCAAGGCGTTTCGTATTACCCAGTAACTGGGTTGTGGAGGTCAGATAGGCAGTCGCTCCATGTAAAATACTGATATTCAGCTTAGACTGGAAGCCGACCCCAACATAGTTGGGAAAAGGCTAGGTAGATGATGACTCTTTACTCTTTTGTTTTTTGACCGATCAAAATAGTGAGCAATTATATTTTTTTTTTTTGTCAAAACTGATACTTACACGTACGATATTACAATGTCTGTAAGAAGTCATAAATAAGATAATTCAATAAGATTAGGCAGTTTATAGAATTATTTATTTTATTACGCATTTTAAAGTTAACTTTTACGTCATCTGGAATAGTTACGATCTAAGGTAGCTGTCAAAAAACTGTTAACCTAATGGACAGTAAAAATATTAATGAACAGTTACTGTTCTGTTTAATATTTTTACTATACCCTAAAAACCGTAAACAGATGCGCATTCATTTAAAGTTCTGTACTTTAAATGAATGCGCATCTTTTTACCCTTTAATTCCCATTTTGGTGTCAAAAAATACTTAGTAGTTAACTGCGTCTAACTTTAATGTAACGCTTAAAATTTCCTAAATGAGCTATACGAACTAAATTATTTGGGGGTCGAATCTACAACTCCACGCTTATTTATCGCACTGAGGCGCCTTCCTCACCGGATCGGCGCGTTTTCGTTTCTGTACCGAATCTGCACAGATTCTTTACCGAGCGCATACACACGTCTCTGTACCAAGTATTACCGAACCATTCAACTCGCCAGTCCCGTCACTCCTGCCCCACCCCGCAGGACCCATAACAAATGACAAAAACCGAGCCAGTCAAGAAGCGGTTCTAACACGAAGGCAGTAAAGACTGAGAAATCACATTGTATAATACAAAGTACAAAGTAAATAAACACATTAAAACAAACTTACTTGGTGAATAGTAATAACTCCCGCTTGTTGAGTCATTTTAAATTAAAATTATTTAACAACACAACTAAAACACTAATATCACAGATTGAATAAATAAATAAATAATTTTGTTTTCTTTAGTTTATCACAGCATTATCACTTAATCATCCTCTATGTCCAAATCCCAGAGATTCGCTATACCACTCAACAGTCTTCTAATAACAGAATCAACGATCGTATTTAAGAATATGCAGTAATAAAATAATATCCACCAACATTCGATAACAATATGTAAGTCTGTCGCGGACATCTACACGACACGTGTTCACCGCGCGGCGGTCATGCACTGAATGTGGTATTTACTGTCAGGAATTCGTATTTGGAATCTGCGCGGGCGCCGATAGCGGTTATCAACGCGCAGTGATGTAGTGACCATCATGAATAGTTATTGGGTTGTCCACTGGGTCAGCGGGGTGATGGTTCATGCAGTATTTTGTTATGGGTGAAATACATTTATCGGTTGGAATGGTTTTTAGTTTACACAAAATTGCCGTTACAGTATTCATTAGGAAAGGTAAGTTTTTGATACTTCAGGCCAATATTACAACTCGGTACGTTTTACTATAAAAATACTAGCTGCGCCCCGCGGTTTCGCCCGCATAAGTTTTGATCCCGTGGGATTATCGAGATAAAAAAGTATCCTATGTGTTAATCCTGGTTATAAACTTTCCGTGTGCCAAATTTCATCCAAATCCGTTCAGTAATTTTGGCGTAAAAGAGTAACAAACATCCATCCATCCATACAAACTTTCGCGTTTATAATATTAGTAGGATATAGGAGAGATATATGGAACAAGAAATCTGACAACTAGTCTTTCGAAGGTGTATTGCGCTAACGAGTAACTGGGTTGTGGAGGTCATATAAGCTGTCCCTCCATGTGCGACACAAGTATTCAGCTGCATCCGGTTAGACTGGAAGCCGACCCCAACATAGTTGAAAAAGGGTTAGGCAGTTGATGATAGAGAGATGTTTAGAAGAAGGCATGCGCCAGCCCCAAGACTTGATAGGGTCAGAAAGATGATGATTCTCCCCCTTAATTCTATAAGTTTTAACTACATCTGCCAAGCCTTTACCAACTATGTTGGGGTCGGCTTCCATTCTAGACGGATGCAGCTGTATAACCGACAGGACCAACGGTTTAACGTGCTTTCCGGAGTTTTGATACGTAATGGATGGTCACCCATCGACGGACCGACCTTGGCAAGCGGACCTTAACATTCGATCGAACCATGCGGCTGTTATTACGTAGCCATGAAGCCCCCTCTTCATTACATTACTTTTATCCTTACATGTATATTTAATACACCTCGTTAACCGCTAGTGTCACCCTACTGTTGGCAAGTAAGACGTCACAGCGTGGGTCGTAAGTTCAATTCTTGATTTATTCAAACTGTTCACACAATGCCTGCAAACGTTTTTCAACTTAGATATTCTTGTTTGGATGAATAAACCTTTATTTTTGACGTAGTTTATCATTAAGAAAGGTGATATGGCTAGAACGGGGGTGACTAAGGAGATGATGAGTTATAGATAAAGTATGGAAAGAAGATATGTTGCGTCGACTACAAATAAATTGGGATAAGAGAGAACGAAGATGGTGAATATCGTGATGCCCAGCGACTGGTAACCATCATGTAAGGAAGATCAGTAATATAAATAGTAAAAGGGCCAAGAATAGAACCTTGAGGCACGCCCATCTTAACTAAGAGACCCCGAAGACTTGCCTCGTTAACGTTTACTTTTTGCTGCCTGTTTGATAGATACGAAAGAACAAGATCAGCAGCTTGTTTACGAATTTCGTAGCGGTGTAATTTAAGGATCACTGTATTGTGGTCAACATAGTCAAACGCTTTTGACTGTGTCATGTGCGACTGCTCAAAAAGGTGGCTGGGACAGAATGGATGTGGAAGGCAGAGGACATGGTGTTGTGACGCAGCATGGAAGAAGCCTATGTCCAGCAGTGGACTACGATATTTGTCAGTTTAAATCAAATAGACAACCGCTATTTAGCGAGCAAGGCATATCAGGTTACCGAAATCTGTCATTTTCGATACGATAGCCTGTCGGATGGTTGTGAATAGTTCTGCTGGACTTTCTACCCAGAGTGCAAACGTACTTAGCATCGACAATTGTGGAGGTGCTAGAAATAAACTCTTAATTAAAACTACCAATTAAAAGCTAGATAGTATCACATTGATAAGTACGAACACGTGAAGAATGATCCAATTCACGGTTAGATGAGGCAAAATGACTTTGGCCACGTGATCTGGGAGTCGGTAATCTGTATCATTCACTTGGCTTGACTATTCTGTACGTATAGCTATGACACTTTGTAACAGAATAAACGGGTCCTGAAAGTAGTGTGTTTATAATTGACTACTGAACCGATTTAACTGCCCAATTGGCAGGTGCGACGGGACTTTGCACTCGCAGCGTATGTAGTGAAGCTACTGCGTGGCGGGGCGCATAACCCGGGAGTGCCGCGGCACCTGGAGCTTTGCGTACCAGACCGGTACGTGTGAGGTGGCGACGCCCGCCCCTGCAGCCAGAACCAACCTACTGGCGAGAACTCCTCTCACTAGAGCCATGCGTGTGATGAACGAGGTTCACGAGAGAGTTGATCTATTGTGGTGCAACTTGAGTGAATTCGCAAAAGTTACATTATTTGTAATTTTATAGGATGTAGATTAAGGATTTAGCATGTAAGGCCTCGCTATCGCATTGGATCGCTGATCTGTAATGGTAGTTGTAGGTAAGATTTGAATAAATAAATAAATTGGTCTCGTGGTGGCAAGCGTGACTGCTGAACGTGGGGTCCTGGGTTGATTCGGGCAAAGCGTTATTGGGGTTTTCCATTAGAAATGTCTCGATAACAGCCCAGAGTTTGGAAGTTGGTGGTGTTAAGCCCCCGTGTCTCGGAGAGCACGTAAAGTCGTTGGCCATGCGCCTGAACTCTTTCCGGTCGTGTCGCATTGCTGTCTCATCGAACTATGAAAGTAAAGGAACAGAGAGTGCACCTGTGTTTGCGCACACACTTGTGCACTATAATATCTCCTGCGTACCTGGCTAATCTCCGTTGAGATTGGCCACTGTGACCGAAATCGGTCGGGAGGCTATTATCACAAAAAGCCTACAAAAAAGGAGAGTGTGTATCGACCATACGATAGAAATGGCAACTTACGACTGGAGCCGAGTATACGCTATTCAGCGCCGAGTAAACAGGATTCAGCTTCACCGACTGACTGGAGCCGAGTATGCCCGATTCACCGACCCGGCCGTGACGGTCCAATTTCGTCTATGCACTGTTCAGAAAGAGCACCAAGTGCGTGCGAAGTTTTCACTGATGTATAGTAAACAAACAAGTAACAAACTTCAACATTCGCGCAGTTCTAAGACACGTAAAACAAAATGTCTACGGTAAGTATCTTATTTGCATTAATTACAAATTCAATGTCAGACTATTACGTCGATTGTGCAAAGTTTTATGTAATGGTCTAATGGCATTCCTTACATAATCAGTCTATAATGTTCCCACTGCTGGGACACAGGCCTCCTCTCTGTGAGAGGGAGTGGGCCGTAGCCCATAATCCACCACGCGGGCCGTAGCCCATAATCCACCACGCGGGCCCAGTGCGGGTTGGTAGATGTCACATGTCTTCGATTTTTTGGTTCTCGGACGTATCGGTTTCGTCACGATGTTTTCCTTCACCATTTTGAGAGCAGTGGTGATGAAATAATTTACATAAAGTAAAGGCGCCTGACTGGGTTCGAACCTATGACCTGCAACTCGAAAATCGCGGCCACCACTGCTAATTGTGGCATTCCTTGCTCCTTCCTTAATATTCGACCACGTAGGTTCTTATTTTTTTTTTAAAAGGTATAGAGGAACAGCACCCTAATTGCGTACCACACGATCAATCGGAATCTGTTTCATTTCGACAGTTCAACAACATTCATTGCGTTATTTACGTGTGGAGCAGACAAATTTTACGAACTTATGAAGCAATGGATTAGCAATTTGCTTCAAAATGATTCAGATTCTGATTGATCGTGTGTTACGCACGGCGGGGTAAAGATATATGGCTATTATGTATTGATGGTCTTGATATGTAACCCATCCATGGACCAACCGCGACAAGCGTAGCATAACCTGATCGATCGACCCGTATGGCTGTAAGGGCGCTTTTCCTGTCATGCGTTTTATCGCCTGCGTGCGGATCCTATCCGCGTGCGCACGGTCCTGGCTACACGCAGGACAAACGATTGCGTTTGCTGCTGCAGTGTCGTGCGTGTCGCCAGTGACTAAACTTTCGCACAAAGATGAACGTACTCCATGCGTGAGACCCGCGTCACAGTAAAAATAACAATGCAGAAGAACGCCTCCCGCATCCGGCACGCACGCGCGCTGCTCGCCCGCAACCAACCCGCGTTCCTCGCGCGTGCTACCCGCATGATAGCAAAAACGTATGAAATGGTAGGATGCGGACAGCCTGCACGCTGACCAAATCCGCGCGCGGGCGAAAATACGCATGACAGGAACAGCGCCCTTATTAGCCATAGCCCGGGGAAATACTAACACCATACTTATATCTGCCTCCATGTGCTGATGTGTTCCGGGTTGAAGGATTCAAGTGCTGGTGTAAAGCAAATGAGGCATTTCAGCTTTGTGTCCGGGATCGCAAAGCTGCGATGCTTCTGGTGGCTTACCATCAGGGTGGCCTGCCTTCGTGTTTGTCATCGAAAATAATTGTGACAGTTTCTATCACGCCATATCCGAACTACGCATTACATCTGACGTAACGCAAATCAAACTTTGCGGAAGCAGTTATCCGCGCGATTAGCATATGGCATATACACTTACTCTGCTTCCAGTCTATACAGAATGGATTTCCATTTTGTATAATATGCTTGTTCCTAAGGTGATATGGTTCTATGACCTCAGCAAGACGACAGTATTTTTTCAACAATGAGTTAAACAAATATTGTCATGATCTAATGTTTGCATACAAGGAGATATGGCAACAATCTTATTAGCACCTTTGAAGAGTACAAACGCCAGCACATCAAGCTACTACAATCTGTCAAATTTCTTTAATAGATTTTCAACGTTATCGCTAAAGTTTTAAGGTTCAAGGCTGATTGGAAAAATTTGACAGTTTCGGGTAGTTTGACCTGCTGGCGTCTGTACATTTATATCATTGTGTATGTTTCAACGTTATCGCTAAAGTTTTAAGGTTCAAGGCTGATTGGAAAAATTTGACAGTTTCGGGTAGCTTGACCTGCTGGCGTCTGTACATTTATATCATTGTGTATGATTTTATTCCATGAATATTATTTTCTAATACCTATAGTGAAATTAAGGAGGCTCATCGGAGATCGGTCCGTAGATGGGTGACCATCAATTACATATCGAGACCCCTCCGTTTCTCGGAGCGCACATTAAGCCGTTAGTCTCTACTGTCATTTGTAGATCTTTGACAGTCGTTACTGGTAGTCAGAAGCCGTCTAACAAACAGTCTGACCAAAGGGTATCGTGATACCCAGTAACTGGGTTGTGGAGGTCAAGACAGGCAGTCGCTCCATGTTTTGACAGTTCAACAACATTCATTGCGTTATTTACGTTTGTTAAGCAGACAAATTGGAACATATGAATATTATAGTTTGACTAAAACCGCTGTACCGCGCCTTCGGTATGTACGCGGCGAGACGGGGGGGCGGTGCATGCCGCTTATTCGTCATCGCTCACGAGCGTCCCGCGCCCCGCCACAGATTACTGAATAGTTACTACGTAACAGATACTTCACTCAGTAGAAAATTTCCAATACCTATTACGATAATTGCCTACTCCCTCGCGTCAACAACCACTGTATGCTAAAATGCGCCTAAATGCTCAAGCGTACAGCAGTGATTGCTTCGCACCGCGCGATTCCACAGTAATCGCAGGGCTGCCTCTTCGATAAAATTAAATTAACATAACTTTTTATCTATGTTATTGAGAACTGTGAATATTGTTACGCGCCACAATTAATGCCGGATACACGGTGACATTAGTTACCACTGGCGACATCTATTGTGGATTGGCAGAACTAACTAGCGCCATCTATTGACGAGTAGATATGACGAAGCTAGAACTTACTAGAACTATCGACATGTATTCAGTCGGGGCCGGTATGTACTCGAACATTCTAGACGGTTCTACAATAGAAGGTTCTGGAACTATCTGCGGCACTATATAAGGCCGGGAATAGCCGCGAGCAATCAGACTTGGTTTTGCGACACAAGCGAATACATCGAAAGCGATCTTCAAGTGCGACTTAAGAGTGATTGTGTTTTATAATTAGTGTGTGTTTTGAATTGTTGTTAGTGTTGATTAATTAAAGTGTAACTTTTGGTAATTTTTATCGGCATTTTTAATTGTCACGTACCCGAAGCTCGTAACAATTGGTGTCAGAAGCAAGGATTAAAATCATGCCGATTTTACCTAAAGACGACACGGAGGGTATCCGTACCCGGAGTCAACGCCAACAGGAGACGGACCGAGGCGTTTTGGTGGAGCTGCGCCGCAGAGGTCGGAGGGCCAGCTACCAACCACGGAGGCCGACCCGTCCGCAGCAGCTCCAGCATCATCAGCACCAGACTTTGCTGCTCTGATGATGATGCTGCAGGAGCAGTCCCGCCGACAGGAGGAACAGGCTCGTCGGTTGGAAGAACAGCTCCAGCGGGACAAGGAGGAACAGGCCCGCCGTCAGGAGGAACAGGCCCGCCGTCAGGAGGAACAGGCTCGCCGGTTGGAAGAACAGCTCCAACGCGATAAGGAGGAGCAAGCGCGCCGCCAGGAGGAGCAAGCGCGCCGCCAGGAAGAGCAGATGCTCCTTATGAAGGATCTTCACGCTACCTTCGGGAAAGACATGAAGGAGATGAAGGATAAGGTTGCTCAATGTGACAACCGCCTGACGGAAGCTGAAATCCGGATCGACCAAGTGAATGATCGGGTGGACAACGTGGTGGCTGACGTAAAGAAAACCGTGATGGCTGACGTAAAGAAAACGCTGGATTACCTTAAACTTGGGGATGGAATCGCAGCTCCCGTAGCTACAACACCTTCGCTACGTGGATTCAAAGTGCCACCGTTCGACGGAACTTCTTCCTGGTCGGCCTACAAAATCCAGTTTGAGGCTGTCATAAAGGCGAATGGTTGGAATAATAGTCAGGCTATGACTGCCCTCACCCTAGGCCTGCGCGACCAGGCCTTAACTGTTCTGGAAGCTCTCGGTAAGGAAGTGACTTACGAGCAGCTCCTTGAGGCATTGGAGGCTCGGTATGGCGATGCTCACCTGGAACACGTGTTTCGTGCGCAGCTCAAGGATCGCGTGCAACGCAGTAATGAAAACCTGCAGCAGTGGGCCCTTGAAGTGGAGAAGCTGGTGCGTAAAGCTTACCAGTCCGTACCTGCGCTTATTGATGTTAACCTGGTGCAGGCATTCATTGACGGCATCCGCGACCTTGAAGTTAGAGCTGCTGTGAGGCTCGGGCACCACGGGACGCTTAAGGACGCCTTGGCCCATGCACTGGAGGTGGAAGCCGTGCGGCAGGATCATCGTTCCCATCGCGTCAGGGAGGTTGCAGCGGCTACAGTTCGCGACCGCAATAAAGGGTACAGCCCTAGGTGCTACGGCTGTGGGGAAAGGGGCCACCTTCGATCCAGTTGCCCCAAGCGAACTGCAGAAAGAGATGAAGGTCGATCTCCAGAAGGCAGTGCAGCTAACAGCACCGCCCAGCACCAGCAGCAGGGAAACGAGTAATAGCCAGGACTGCGGGGCGGGTGCTGGCTGATGTTCAAAGAGCCCCAAGGGTTTCGATCACACAAACTCAAGACGGGAACAGCCTAATCATCAAGGGCGAGGTCAACGGAACGCCGTGTAAGCTGACCATAGATACTGGAGCCTCTCGCACGGTCGTCAGTTCCCAACTGATAAGACGGTCCCTTGGGGACTCCGCATACAACCGAGAACACATTAATTTGGTAACAGCCACCGGTCAGCGCATACCCGTCCATGGAGAGAAGAAGATAGGGTTGAAGCTAGGCAACAGAATCTACCTGCATAATGTCATCGTGGCTGATATAATGGACGATTGCATCCTGGGCCTTGACTTTATGAGGAAGAATTGTTGCGAAATTGACGTTAAGCAAGGTGTTTTGAAATGTGGACAAGAGGAACTTTTCGTGGAAGGGGCGTTACCAGGGAACGTGTACAGCCTTAAGAAGATTGTTCTTCCGCCGAGATCGGAAACGATTGTGCCGGTTAGTCTTCCTCGGAATCCTGGGAAAACTCAACGTTGTGTACTCGTGGAAAGGGTAGACGATGACCTTCCATGGAAAGTGGCACGAACTTTGGTCAGAGCCACCGACATCTCAGGGGTACGTGTGCTGAACCTTTGTGATCAGGAACAGATTATAGAAAAAGGCACACTAGTTGGTACTTGCGAGGAAGTGGATTGGTTGCGTCGATGCCAACATCTATCGACTGGGACCCTCAGCAAGGATGCACAAACAAGAGTGACCACACTTTTAGAAGACTGCCGCAGCGCTCTGTCCCAAAATGAAATGGTCAAGGCGAAGAAAATGTTACTCAAGTATGCCGATGTTTTCTCGTCAAACGATGCTGACATCGGCAGGACTGGCTTAGTTCAACACAAAATAAACACAGGAGATGAATTGCCTATCCGTCAGCGGCCAAGGAGATTGCCGGTTGCACGTGAAAAGGAAGTGGAAACCATGATTGAGGGGATGGTGAAGGATGGTGTTATTGAACCTTCATCTAGTCCATGGTGTTCACCTGTAGTGCTGGTAAGAAAGAAGGACGGCAGCATGAGGTTTTGTGTTGACTATCGTCGTTTGAACGACGTCACCAAGAAGGACAGCTATCCTTTGCCAAGAATCGATGACACGCTGGACATGCTTACCGGCGTAAAGTGGTTTAGCACGCTGGACCTGAAAAGTGGCTACTGGCAAGTTGAAATTGATCCTAAGGACAAGGAGAAAACTGCATTCTCGACAGGAAAGGGTCTGTGGCAATTTAAAGTTATGCCGTTTGGATTGTGCAATGCTCCGGCAACGTTTGAAAGGTTGATGGAACTTGTACTTACCGGGCTAATTGGCGATGCCTGTCTGGTCTACTTGGATGACATCATCATCGTAGGCCGTACATTTGAAGAACATCTTCAAAACCTGGAACGCGTGCTCATGAAGATCCAGAGTGCCAACCTCAAGTTAAGTCCAAAGAAGTGTTCACTATTCAAACGGCAAGTTAGCTTTTTGGGATATGTAGTGTCTGAAGAAGGTATCCGCACGGATCCGGAGAAAATCGCCGCTGTCAAGGATTGGCCAATTCCAAAAGACAAGACGCAGGTCAGAGCATTTCTGGGTTTGTGCTCCTACTATCGGCGATTTGTCAAGAACTTTGCAGATATAGCCAAACCCCTGCATAAGCTAACCGAGGAAAAGCGACATTTCAGCTGGGATGGAAGTTGCGACATCGCATTCCAGGAGCTAAAGGACCGTCTGTGCAAAACACCTATTTTGGGGTACCCTGATGCGGGCAAGGAATTTATAGTTGACACAGACGCAAGCGACATAGGACTTGGCGGTGTGTTGTCCCAGCGGAATGGCGATCAAGAATTTGTGATAGCGTACTTCAGCAAGTCATTGTCGAAACCTGAAAGGAACTATTGTGTTACGAGACGAGAACTGCTTGCTGTGGTAAAGTCATTGCAGCACTTTAGCAAATATCTTCTGGGTCGGAAATTCCAGTTACGAACCGACCATGCTGCACTGAAATGGCTATTGCAGTTCAAAAATCCAGAAGGACAAGTTGCGAGATGGATTGAACTTCTGCAGGAATACGACTTCGTGGTCGAACATCGCAGCGGAAAATCTCATGGCAACGCAGATGCATTGTCAAGAAGACCTTGTCCTGAAGACTGCAAGCATTGTACTAGGCAAGAGAGTAAAGAAGTCGTACCTGTGAGGATGCTCAAGACAGACCTCAGCATCGAGTGGAAGGACAGCCTACAACGTGCACAGCAGGAAGATTCAGACATCAAGCCGATTCTGGAGTGGATGAAGGCCAGAGCTCCTAAGCCCAAGTGGAGCGACGTCTCAGCGATGAGTTCGATCACGAAAAGCTATTGGGCCCAATGGGACAGCTTGGTGATTCAGGATGGAGTCCTGTGCCGAAAATGGGAAAATGCTCGGGGAGATAGCTGTCATTTGCAAATGGTTGTCCCTAAAGCTCAAGTACCGGATGTTCTACAGCTGTACCATAATGGATGTTCAGGAGGTCATCTGGGAGTAAAACGGACTCTACTGAAGATACGAGAACGGTTTTACTGGGTCCACTGTCGGGACGATGTTGAGGACTGGTGTCGCAAATGTACAAGTTGTGCAGCTGTAAAGGGACCTCAGACTCGTAGTAGAGGTGCATTGAAATTGTACAATGTTGGCGCACCATGGGAGAGGATAGCCCTCGACGTTGCGGGGCCGTTTCCGGAAAGTGAAAGTGGCAACAAGTATTTCATGGTTGTGATGGATTACTTCACTAAGTGGCCGGAAGTCTTCGCCATTCCAAACCAAGAAGCTTCGACAGTTGTAGATAAATTAGTTTATGAAGTCTTCTGTCGTTTTGGAGTTCCACTAGAGATTCACAGTGATCAAGGAAGGAATTTTGAGTCCCAAATATTCCAGGAAACTTGTCGAGTTATGGGTACTCATAAAACAAGAACAACTTCTTACCACCCACAATCGGATGGAATGGTGGAACGATTTAATCAGACACTGGAGAGGTACCTAGCAAAAGTTGTGGAAAATCGACAACGAGATTGGGACAAGCACATACAACCGTTTTTGCTGTCATATCGAAGCGCTGTTCACGAAAGTACATCGGTGACACCAGCCTTCGCAAACTTTGGAAGAGAATTACGGCTGCCTGCAGACCTGATCACCGGAATACCACCTGATGCCCCATGCAGTATAACGGATTATGCGAATAACTTGCGGAATAAAATGAATGACATTTGTGAGCACGTCAGACAATCGGGCCAGCAAATGTCTGAAAAAATGAAAACCCGTTATGACCGCAAAATGAACAGTAAAGGGTTCGACGAAGGTTCACTAGTGTGGTTGCACAATCCAGTGCGCAGCAAAGGGAAATCTCCTAAGCTTCAAGCTAAATGGGATGGACCGTACCGGATTGTGACAAAGATCAATGACGTAACCTACCGGATACGGAAAGGTGCAAGAGGTACTCCTAAGATCGTCCATGTGGATCGATTGGCGCGTTTTTATGGAGCCGATAATGCTCGGGACGAGCATGTCTTAGGAGGGGGCAGTGTTACGCGCCACAATTAATGCCGGATACACGGTGACATTAGTTACCACTGGCGACATCTATTGTGGATTGGCAGAACTAACTAGCGCCATCTATTGACGAGTAGATATGACGAAGCTAGAACTTACTAGAACTATCGACATGTATTCCAGTCGGGGCCGGTATGTACTCGAACATTCTAGACGGTTCTACAATAGAAGGTTCTGGAACTATCTGCGGCACTATATAAGGCCGGGAATAGCCGCGAGCAATCAGACTTGGTTTTGCGACACAAGCGAATACATCGAAAGCGATCTTCAAGTGCGACTTAAGAGTGATTGTGTTTTATAATTAGTGTGTGTTTTGAATTGTTGTTAGTGTTGATTAATTAAAGTGTAACTTTTGGTAATTTTTATCGGCATTTTTAATTGTCACGTACCCGAAGCTCGTAACAATATGTTCTGACTTTTATGTGGCAGTTAAAAATTTTATCATTTATAAAATATTTAACCAACTTAAAAAAAAGGAGGTGATCAGACATACAGGCCAAACTGAGAAGTTTGACTTGTATGGTTTGTAGGTATGTATGTTTGTGCGCGATAATCTCGCGTTTGGCTAAACCGATATCAATGCGGTTTTCAGAAAAGGATTTGTTACATTTAGGAGAACGTTTTAAAATAAGTATAATACTTCTTAGTTTGATGATGATCTTCGGAGATGTTCACTAGAAATGAAAAAAAAAAAGCCTTAAAAAAAGAGAACCGACTTCAAATAAAGCACTAAGCCGCAAGAAATAATTTGTTTTTTTTTATGTTAGTGCTAACAGCTGGTAATTACGAATCGAAATTGCTTGATTTACACCCATCTACAGCACATAAGGCACCACACGGCATCGTAATACGCGTACGAACGAACAGCACTATTAAAATTGAACGGCGTGCGCGCCGCAAAACCGCACTGAATTTGATCCGCCGGCGGACCGAGACCGCTCGGCTGGGCGGTAGGCACTTATAGCGCACAAGTACATGGAGTGACGGAGGCCTGGCCCCGCCTCACCGCGCATTCCTAAGGCGCGGTACAGCAGTTTCGGTCAAACTATAGCAATATCCTTCAAAATGATTCAGATTCTAATTGGTAGTGTGTTACGCAATTAGGGTGTAAATTGGAAGTCGAGTAAGCCGATCTCAACATAGTAGTTGGGAAAAGGTTAGGGAAATAGATAGATGACATTGTCATAGAGTTATTCTCATCCATGTCATTGAGAAGATCAATTCACATGCATGTTAGCACTATAAAGATTACCTAGTGTGCAAATATTTTGATAAATTTCATAATAACAATAATATGTACCGTGTTAATCACGAAGACACGACATGACAGCGTATGAAGACACACCCATCTGTTGATGACGATAATATATTTGTGTGTGTCATCATGTCAGCCGTTTATGTATGCATATCAATTGAAATTATAGAGGGGGCCAGGGGACTGGCCTATATTTTGGCTAAAGAATCAGCATCGATATTTATTTATTTGTATTTAGATTTTTTTTAGGTTCGATCGATCAGGTTAATCAACGCTTGCCGCAGTTGGTCCATGGATGGTGACCATCTTTACATAACAAGACCCCTCCATGCCTCGGAAAGCACGTTAAGCCGTTGGTCCCAGCTGTCATTCGTGGATCTTTGACAGTCGTTACAGGTGGTCGGAAGCCCGAAAGTCTGACAACCAGTCTTACCAAGGGGTATCGTATTACCCAGTCACTGGGTTGTGGAGGTCAGATAGCCAGTCGCTCCATGTAAAATACTGGTATTCAGCTGCATCCGGTTAGACTGGAAGCCGACCCCAAAGTTGGGAAAAGGCTAGGCAGATGATGAGATAAAATATTAGGCATGCTTGGATTTCAGAAATTTTTATTACACTGATCTAACTCTTACGCAACCGAGAACTTTTGCAAACTGGGACAATGTCAACAACATGGCTTCATAAATTATTTATATAATTATTTTTTTGCATAAAAAAACGATTAATTACGATTTTTACAAGCTAACACTAATATATACTATATACAATTATATACAAGTACCTGTAGAATACAAAAAAAAATATAGAAAAAGGCAGGACATTGACAGTGATGCGGACGAATTTTTTGATGCCCAATGAGTCCTGCCTTTTTCTATATTTTTTCGTATTATAAAAAAAAAATGTGTTACGCGGAATTAATTAAACACCTACGATCGAATACCACCGTTAAGTCTACATATAGAGGTATGAGGAACAGGGTGTATAGTTCACTCATCTTCCATAGGAAAGGGAAGGACCTCAGACTGGACGGGTGTTGTGCCTGGTGGGCTACTGCCCGACGTTATATATATGCTAGTTGTGCAGGAAACTCTGCTTGCGCGATGCAGGATTTTGCGTGACGTCAATGTACTGCGTACTTCGCATGAGGCAATGTAGATGTCGCTACTCTCCGGAGACCGGAAGTCGCAAAAACAGCTGATTCGTGTATCTTGCGATGCTTGCCAGGGGCAGTTGAGGGCCCGGGCCCGTTGAAGCCGTGGGTGCTGGCTAGCTGTATGACTATGTACTATGTATGTGATGCTGTCTCTATCAATTTAAGGTGTATTGCAGCAACAGAATGCTGCATTTAAAATTTTCACATCTGACATTTATTAATAATACTATGTTTCTATTTATTAATGACATTTTGTTTAGCCTAATTACTTTGCATGTTACCATATTTGTATGTCTTTAAGACAAAACATAGCGTACTATTTTATATGTATGACCTATTGTATACCTATGTTTTACAAATAAACTTTATGATTTATTTATTTAAGAATTACTTTTACTGGACTCAACTGCCTTGTTGTTCTAGTCATCAAGCACGAGGTCTTCGGTTCCGTTCCTGGGTCATACCATGGAAATTTGTTTGTTTTCAATAGAGCTAGTCACTCTAAAATCAACTTAATTATCATTAAAAATAAAGTTGATATTTGTTTAACTTGAAATAAGGTCAAATTGAAACATAAATAAAATTTTAATTTAGGACCCCGCAGCGGCACTGTTCAAGCGCCGCGCCATAACCGCATCGCATCGTGTGGACCGGTGTTCAGTTGAGTGATCCCGGTTTTAAGGAAACTGATTAAGGCCCGACATACACGGACTGCTTGAAGCAGTCAGGATGGACTGCTTCAAGCTGCGACTGCATAGTGAACTACAATCTTCTACGTACACACATACAAACGAAACCGCTCGAGCAGTTGCAACTGCTTTGGGCGGTCGTGCGGTCAAGCAGTCGCCAGGCATACACTGACTGCTCGAGCTGTCGACTGCTCTCGCGCAGTTACCTGATTTGAATGACGAACAGTTGGTATCAACTGCTCCAGCAGTTATCAATGGCAGCTTCAAGCTGTTGACTATGACTGCAAGAGCGGTCCGTCTATGTTGATCAATCGCTAACTGCTCGAGCAGTCCGTGTATGTCGGCCCTAATACTTATTGATTGCCAAAGATTTATCTTCAGATTTCTCACATAATATTACTTAACATAAAAACATGTCTTTATTCGCGATGATGTCAAATATTACAGAGGGGCTCATGGCTCACTTGAATTGCACTAAATTAGCCTTGGTTTTGGATAAGTCTTATGTCATTTTAAAGCATATGTCATGTCGAGGCTAATGTCAAGTTCGAAGTTATAAGAGACTAGCAGTTGCCAGCGACTACGTCTGCGATCCAAGATGAAAAGTAGCCTATGTCCAAATTCGTTCAGCCGTTTTAGCGTGAAAGCGTAAAAAACAAACAAACAAGCTTACTGTCGCATTTATAATATTAGTTAGGATTTTGTTTATCATTCATCTCATCTCAGCATCGTCCGTCCGTCCGTCTGTCTGTCTGTCTGTCCGCGGCTTAGTTCAGAGACTCTTAGTACTAGAAAGCTGTAATTTACCATAAGTATATTATTTGTCTGTAGCGGTATCTATAAACGCCACATGCGAACAACGCGTCATACTGACGTCATGCAAAATCCTGCATCTCGCAAGCAGAGTTTACCGCGCAACTACCATATATAAAGTTATATATATAAAAAAAAACAGCTGTTCCCTAAATTTTGACGAGTTATGCGAACATAAATGTAGGGAACGGCGTGCAATAGGAGAGGCCTATGTCCAGCAGCGGACTGCTATAGGCTGATGATGATGACGAACCCGGAGTTAGTAAGTTGGCAGTTTAATACTCCCTCGGAAAGCACGTAAAGCCGTTGGTCCTGCGCCTGATCTCTCCCCGGTCGTGTCGGATTGCCGTCCTATCGGACTATGAGAGTAAAGGAACAGAGAGTGCTCCTGTGTTTGCGCACACTTGTGCACTATCATATCTCCTGCGTGATTGGCTAATCTCCGTTGAGGTTGGCCACCGTGACCGAAATCCATCGGTAGGCTATTATTATTATGGCGACCATAGAAATGTAAAAAACAGATGGCGACAGAAGTAGGCACAGTGGTAATGCTATTCCGGACGAGTTCTTTCACAAGGTTCTCTATAAATTCTTGATTTTAAAGATTGATAAAGAACGCCTTTACGGAAAACAGTAATTAGCAATAATTGCCCGGTATTCATTGGCTAACTGTTACTACACGGAGGCGTAGATAATGCAATTTATTTATGCACATTTTACTATAGGGGATATCGACGAGCGCGTTTGCGTACAGCCGTGTCTCCTGAGCGTGTTTATTCGAAACATTACGCAAAAAGTCATAAATATAAATCATAATTATAAGAGGCAATCGCAATAGCATCCTGAGGGCTGTGGCAACACTGGCAACTGATACGTCCTCCGCCATAATAAGGCGATTTGTACAAAGACTTGTTACTTAGTTTCTGTTCTTCGCTTTCATTTTGTCTTTAGTTTTAAGTTACTAACAAATACAAAACTGTTATTCAACTGTTATTCTGTTGTCTGTGTATTTCAAATGCAAAACTGTTTACTATAGTTTGACCAAAACCGCTGTACCGCGCCTTCGGTATGTGCGCGGCGAGACGGGGGGGCAGTGCAGGCCGCTCATTCGTCATCGCTCACGGCGTCCCGCCCCCCGCCTCGTCGCGCATTCCTAAGGCGAGGTACAGCAGTTTCGGTCAAACTATAACAATTTATGGATCTCATAATTGTCTGAAATAAAATGATTTATTATTAATTTATTTTATTATAAACATTTATATTCATACACAAGCTGTCTCCTGCGTATTAAAATATTTTTAGATTAGTGTCAACTATACACAAGACAATATAACCTCAAAACTTGTGCCAGTTGGAATTAAGCTTTCAAAATGGTAAATGCTAGAAGTGCGCGGTGCGCGTGGCGGTTGAAAATTAAACAAACCCTTCCCCTCTTCACCCGCGCGGGGAATGTTTTCCATGCAGCTCGGAAAACAAAAACATCGTGTTTGCATACACAATGTGTATGGTCACGCCTCTGTGTTTTGATGTTTTTGTGTAATGTTTCGAGCAAACACGCGCAGGAGACACTGCTTAGCACATAAACTAATCATCTGTCCCATACATTGTGGGTCGAGTACGTACTGAAGTTTTGTATGGGACAGTTTTGTCAGGCTGGTCCACAAATTCAAGGTCGCTCAGCGCGCTATGGAGCAGGCTATGCTCGGAGTTTACTTGAAGGATAAAATCAGATACGAAGATATCCGGAAAAATTACGACACGGTTGGCGCAGTGGTTAAGCGATTGAGTGCTGCGCAGCGTGTTGCAGGTTTGATTCCCGCACGGAACAAATATTTGTATTTATTTATTTATTTATTAGGGACAAAAAACAGTTACATGATACAAAATACAGAAAAATACTAAAACAAGATTAACAAACATGTAACCCACACCATTGTCCACGTTTTAACTAAAGATTAGAAGTGCTAAAGACAAAAAAACATAAAAAAGTAAGAGAAAAGTAAAATAATAGTCGCTGCCACAATAATATTGCTACGTTACTTAGCCTAGCTTAGTCTAACTTAAAGTACTCGCTAAGCAAAATATCCAGAGCCATTTTCTTAAATGATTGCTTAGATAGACAAAATATATCCAGTTCCATAAAGTGCGTGTTGTAAGAATCCACAAGGCGACGAAGAGGTGCACGTTCCCCAGCGTTAGTTCTGCATATGTCTGTATGGAAAAGTTGAGGGACGCGCACTCCCCTTCGAATAACACTTCTGGGTACCTTGTAGCACAATTTGTCTGTTAGGTCAATACTAGGGAATGCAAACCGGTTTCACCGAAAACCGAAAACCCGGTTTTTCGGAATATTTGAAAATATTAAAAAAACCGGTTTTTTATTTCACGTTTCCGGTTTTTCGAGTTTTTTATTGTTTTCAAATGGCAACACCCAACACCACGTGTCAGTCAAAACTATGAATTTGGTGTCAGCCATTTTGTTTTACCAACCGTTGCCAACGGTTGCTAGTGAAAAGATTCAAGATTCAAAATTTTTTATTTGTGGAAAAAGACGTTGTTTATTGTAGCATTAGTAATTTGGTAACATTTAACTGTTTTCAATAGTTGAGTGAAGGTGTTTAGTGAATTTGTCGTGCAATTCAGTTATTTTTGTAAGTATTTGACATTTATAGTATGTACTTAGGTTAGGTATAAATTGCTATTTTTAAATGTTAAGATATTCACACAGTGTGCCACACAATGCTTTATATTATAATTGTGAAAGTTTGATTGTTAGCATGTTTTTTACTTTTTCACACAGAAACAGCTAGAATCTAGATAGATTTGGATGAAATTTGGAATAGAGATAGCTAGGCTATAAGGCTACCTACATAGCCTACTTTTAATCCCGAAAAAATGATGTTCCACTTATTCTACGCTGCCGAAGTCTCGGGCAGAAGGTAAGGTAGTAATTTATAAAACAACGTTTTTGTAATGATAGGCATAGGCCGTCTGCCCATCGCCTACGAAACTGATTTGCCTTTGTTTCCTTACCTAACTTTTACAGTATGCCCAGGAAGTGCCTGGATCAGCCTGGAACATTATATTTTCCTTCCTCTCCCAGTCCAGTATAATTCTTGTTAATTTCATAATTAAACAGATCAAGCTAATGTTCTTGCTTGTCGCTTTCAGATTACTATGGATGACTTTGTAGAAAACATCAGAAAAACTGAGGATAAAAACAGCGTGTGGGGTCATTTTTTTAAATAGAAATCAAAATACAAGTATTGCAATAAAATACTTTTGTGGTCTGGAGGTTCAACTTCATCTTTTTAATACTGTTGATTAATATTGTACCTACTAGGGTGAAGCACAAAAAGCAAATAAACCTTTTACTTAAACAAATTTCTGCATTTTCATTGAAATTTTGAATACTTATGTATTTATTTTTAATAGATACGTTTTTATTTAATTATTGAAAATATGCAAGATGTAGGCGGCCTGAATTTCACAAGTAGTTTAAAAAAAACTTAGACCAAGAAAAAAAAAAACGGGTTCACCGAAAACCGGTTTTTTTAATACGAAACCCGAAAAAAAAACCGGGTTTTTATTTTGGCCGGTTTTGCATTCCCTAGTCAATACAATCAAATTTGTTACTGCATATGCCGTGCAATGTCATGACATCGAGTAACAGCCGCCTAGATTCCAAATCCAGTACGCCATGTATGACCTACATACAAGTAGTTGTTCCGGGTCTGGCTGTTTGTGTATGTGAGTTTAAATGTTTGTAAACGCACTTAACGCACCCACGATACAGGAGAAATCCCTAGTGTGGGGCAACGTTTTATAAAAAAATAAAAGAACCGAAGTACTGAAGACCCGAAGCTTGCAGAGTAAGCAAACTGGAGTGGCAGTGACCATGTTTGTCGAAGGAGCGATGGCCGTTGCAGCAGACGAGTTTTGGAGTGGAGACTGGAGACCGCGGATCGGCAAGCGTAGTGTGGGACGCCTCCCAGATAGATGGATTCCAAAAAGTGGGTGAGACAGACTGGATTCGGAAGGCAGAGGAAAGGGTTCTGTGGCGCAGCATGGGAGAGGCCTATGTCCAGCAGTAGACTGCCATAGGCTGAGTTGAGGTAGACGTGTTCTTGAGTGGAAACCGCAAATCGGCAAACGTAAGGTAGGACGCGCTCAGGCTAGGTGGAGCGACGGTCTTCGCAGGGTGGCTGGTAGCAGCTGGATGAGAGATGCCGAGGATCGAGCTAAATGGTGTGCAATCGGGGAGGCCTATGTCCAGCAGTGGACTGCTGTAGGCTGATGGTGAACCAGATTACCATCCAGTGCTCTTTCGTCCTCTAAGCTAGGTCAGACTTGTATTATCTTTTCTATTAAATAATTACATTCTCTGACTCTAAGATTGTTACTTAGACAGTAGCAATCTTGGGGTCAGAGGTCAGATAATTGGTATCGTGGTACATTTAGTTTCTTAATTAAATATCTAAGGCAGTAGTTAGATGGGCAGAAATTAATTTTACCTGTTATGACTGTGACAGATCCACGAATGACAGCCGGTACCAACGGCTTAACGTGTTTTCCGAGGCAGACCCCTCGTCTTGGTATATGAAGATGGTCACCCAGCCACAGAGCAACCGCGGCAAGCGTAGCTTAACCTGATCGATCGACCTGTACGGCTGTTATTATTTAGCCACGGGCCCCTCTCAGAGACGGACAAATGGTCCTTAAGAGGGCCCTTCCCGGCGCATCTATCGTCAACGCGAGCACAGTCGAAAAGCTTGTTGTTTCATCCAGCGCAATGTTTGAAAAAAGAGGCAAAGCGAAAAGAGAGAGATAGCGCCTGAACGCTCGGTTATCATTCGGTAACTTTCGCAACTCATACCGCCTTGTTGACTACGAATAAGTGAGAACGCGATAACATTGAACGAAAAATAGTGTTCGAAAATTTCATAAAACTTGTTCCAGGAAATACGTGTTTTTGAATAACCCTTACAAGATTTTGGAAAAAATATTCGTAATTTAGAATCTCCATTACATGTGCAAGGCTTCTATCGATATGATTTCTTTACTTTTACATTTAATGAGTACATTACGAACGGCCAAAGTTCAGGTAAAATTTGTGCAAAAAAGCAGATCTTTGGAGGCTCGTACTGAATTTGTTTCATCAATTTTTTTATTTTTGCTTTGATAGAAGCCTCGATATAGTGCACGAGATTCCTATTAGTTAAAAACATTCATAGATATCTGCCTTACAACGACATAATCACGCACGAGCGTTTGTATGAAAAGTACGACGGGTTGGCCGCTCTTAATTATACACCTCTGTTTGTCAAAAATCATCTCTCCACAGTGTCCACACCCTAAACACACGCTTCCTACTGGAAAATATTCAGTTCAATCTCGTTTATAAGCACGTGCGTGACACATGCGTATCTGCTTGACTTTCGACCGCTCTATCTATACGTATTATTATCACCCTATCATCCAGCAAGCGTCAGCTGATCATGGATGTTCAAGACACCGCTTTTTATTAATCATTTATTTATCTTCAGACTGGTCCGTCATACAGCTATCTATTCCTATAGATACCCTGTCCAATAGGTAAACCGTTTGTTGACAGATGGAACTAGTGATTGCAGCAACACACAATACATTGATTATTACACGTACTGTATAATGTGTGTAAGAAGCCATAAATAAGATAATTCAATAAGATAAGGCAGTTTATATATTTATTTTATTCCGCATTTTAAAGTTAACTTTTACGTAATCTGGAATATGTACGTTCTAAGACAGCTGTCAAAAAACGGTTAACCAAATGCAAACAGTATAAATGTTTTACAAAATCAATATGTGATCAATATTCAATGAGATATTCTCCTTTAAATACGCTAGAAATCGCTAAAATCGAAAACTAACGGCTAGTTCTGATTTTTAGGGTTCCGTAGCCAAATGGCAACGGAACCCTTATGGATTCGCCATGTCTGTCTGTCTGTCTGTCTGTCTGTCTGTCTGTCTGTCTGTCTGTCCGTCCGTATGTCACAGCCGCTTTTTTCCGAAACTATAAGAGCTATACTGTTGAAACTTGGTAAGTAGATGTATTCTGTGAACCGCATTAAGATTTTCACACAAAAATAGAAAAAAAACAATAAATTTTGGGGGTCCCCATACTTAGAACTGAAACTCAAAAATTTTTTTTTCATCAAACCCGTACGTGTGGGGTATCTATGGATAGGTCTTCAAAAATGATATTGAGGTTTCTAATATCATTTTTTCTAAACTGAATAGTTTGCGCGAGAGACACTTCCAAAGTGGTAAAATGTGTGTCCCCCCCCCTGTAACTTCTAAAATAACAGAATGATAAAACTAAAAAAAATATATGATGTGCATTACCATATAAACTTCCACCGAAAATTGGTTTGAACGAGATCTAGTGAGTAGTTTTTTTTTAATACGTCATAAATCGTAACATAACGGAACCCTTCATGGGCGAGTCCGACTCGCACTTGGCCGGTTTTTTTTAATATGTTGTGAGGACCACTAAGTTTGCAGTTTCGAAAGACCTGTGCTAACTTTGCAGCTCTCGTAAAACCGTGAAATTTTCGCACGTTGTTTGGTATATTAACAATATTATTAATAGTTGTAAATTTTTGGAGAGCTGTATCTAGGTAAGTATTGAACCTACAGAGCTGATTCTAATCTCAAATTGTAGCAATTTTAGTCTACTTTAAAAACGTATATATTTAAAAAAAACGCATAGTTTAGGACGTATATTGTATTTGCACTAAGAAAGAGTCATATACAAACCAGCTTCTTTCGATTGCCGGTTTCGTATACCATCATCTGCCTGTAGGGGTCAGCTTCCAATGTAAAAGATTCACCGGAATACCTGCAGTGCGATTCTGTAACCATCTCACCATGAAAACTTATGTGAAGTGACAGTGGAGTGAGCTGTCATTCCAACTAATGCTAGGGATTGACACTATTGACAGCTCACTCTAAGCTCACTTTACCTAAGTTTTCACGATGAGATTTTTACAGAATCGATCGGCAGTACCTACTCATTTATTACGTAACAATTTCTGACACCCCTCCCCCCTACGTAAGAAAAAATAAGACTTGAATGAACCCCTCCCCCCTTTGAATCTTACGTAAGATCGGTATCAACCGAAATTGTAAAGAAAAAGTAGCAAATTTTTTTTAAACTTATTTTTTTTTTTTGACTTTTGCGATCCTAAGTAAGAATAATCTAGACCCCTCCCACCCCCACTTAATCAGAATCAGAGTTTTATTTGCTCTAAGGGCTAATTTTTCAATCATCTGATAACTTTATTCAAGGAATAATTTTAAAATTTTTACAGTTATTTCTTACAAAAACTGTCTAACATCAATTTTATTCCTCGTATAAGTTATTTGGCGATCGAAAAATCAATCGTAAATAGAGTAATGAAGTGCTCTTCTGAATGTAAGAAAAAATAAGCCTTGTTTTGACCCCCTCCCTCCTCAAATCGTCTTACGTAGTTATAGAGGCATGAGGAACAGGGTGTAAAGTCACTCATACTCCATAGAAAAGGGAGGATCCTCCGACCAGACGGGTGTTGTGTCTGGCAGGCAACTGCCCCACGATTAATATTGGGAAGTTTGTATATATGCTTATAATACATATAGAGGCATGAGGAACAGGGTGTAAAGTTCACTCATACTCCATAGGAAAGGAAGGATCCGCCGACCAGACGGGTGTTGTGTCTGGCGGGCAGCTGCCCCACGATTGATGTTGGGAAGTTCGTATATATGCTAATTGCGCGGTAAACTCTGCTTGCGAGATGCAGGATTTGCGTGACGTCAGTATGACGCGTTGTTCGCATGTGGCGTTGTAGATACCGCAACATAGTAAATGAACATTATATTTTAACATTTATATTTTACATCTGACCACATTATTTGGTAAAGTCTAGGCAGATTTTTCTTCATCTAAATACAGCAAAGTCTTTTTATTCTACGAAATATCAAGTTCTTATGTAAAAGTATGGTTTACTTACGTAACATACTTAATAATACGTGCGTAAGTCCAGTACGGGTAGCTAAACTAATGCAAGGATAGAAGACAAAAGAAAATCTCAATAAAGCTGGAAACGGAAGGCATTGGCGCAGATTCCCTTGTTCACAAACTAAACTAAATTTAAGTTCAATGCATCTTTTTCTTTCTATTTTATTTAGAAAAGGACAGAAGATAAATATTAGTTTAATCCTGTCAAACTAGTCAGCGCCTGACGTAAATTGACGTATTTTTAGCAGCCATGTTTTTAATCACGTCTAATTTGTCTATGGAGTATTTTAATTTGACAGGAGCAAACTAATATTTTATCTTCTGTCCCTTTCTTAATGACATAGAAAGAAAAAGATGCACAGAATTTAAATTTAGTTTAGTTTGTGAATAGGGGAATCACGGCCATTTTTAACCCCCGACGCAAAAACGACGGGGTGTTATAAGTTTGACGTGTCTGTGTGTGTGTGTGTGTGTGTGTATGTCTGTCTGTGGCACCGTAGCTCCCGAACGGATGAACCGATTTTAATTTTGTTTTTTTTGTTTGAAAGGTGAATTTGTCGGGAGTGTTCTTAGCTATGTTTGATGAAAATCGGTCCAAGATGGCCGCCGTTACAAAATGGCGGATTACATATTTTTTCACAACTCCCTCAATATGGGTATCAAATGAAAGGGCTTGACTAGTAGAATACTATGCACTATGATAAATTTCAAATCCAAGATGGCCGCCACCACAAGATGGCAAATTACATTTTTGTTTTTCACAACTCCCTCAATATGGGTATCAAATGAAAGGGCTTGACTAGTAGAATACTATACACTATGACAAATTTCAAATCCAAGATGGCCACCACCACAAAATGGCGAATTACAAAAAACCTGATTAAATACCAAATTACCTGAATCTTAAAACGCAAGAAAATAAAAGAAAAGAAATAATAAGGAGTCCCTACAAAAAGCATGAAATAAAAAATTTAATTAAAAATTTAAAAAACCCCCGACTACGTGAAACCCTATAAAAAGAAAAAAAAATAACCTTGAAATTATGACCCTACGTAAGTACGAATGAAATTTTTTGATTAAATATTGTCCTGTCGGGGGACCGCTAGTATTTTAAACTTTAACAGTACGTTAAGCTAATAATTAGAGCGGTCCCCCGACGGGACGACATTTAACCAAAAAATTTCATACGTACTTACGTAGGGTCATAATTTCAAGGTTATTTTTTTCTTTTTATAGGGTTTCACGTAGTCGGGGGTTTTTTAAATTTTTAATTTAATTTTTTTCAATGTGTGTACTACATTACAATTATCCAATATTTGGAAATGCTAAAATGAAGGATTCAGGGACATCGACGCACAACCATGTTACCATGGATTCAGCACATGATATCTGAATGCCGTTGAAGTTTTTCATCGGTTATTCAAAAAAAAAAAAAAAGCAGATTTCTTTGAAAGCGCAAATTGCTTTTAAGACAACCGACGAAAAAATGTCTACGCTTCGTCTAGAATCATGTGCTGAATTCATGGTTCCAGTTTGCGCGTTGATGTCCCAGCCACCTGTATACTTTAGTTCGACTAAAAACAATTTAACTAATTACTATCAGAAGCTACAAAGGGTAATCTATGTATGTAGGAGTAAAAGAAAGGGTAATTCTCACACGGTGCGATAGAAAACGTAAGGAAGCGGTTGTTACACACTTCAGCTGTCTTGGGTTGTAAACTGGGGACAAGGATAGAGGATATTAAAAGGGTAAAACATGCATAATCAGCCTACAATGTTCCCACTGCTGGGACACAGGCCTCCCCTCTGTGACAGGGAGTGGGCTGTAGTCCACCACGCGGGCCCAGTGCGGGTTGGTAGATGTGACATGTCTTCGAATTTTTGGTCGGAAGACATGGCCGGTTTCTTCAAGTTCATATTACCCTACACATTCATAGCGATCGCTTTACGACCGAATTCGGTCGTAAAGTCCTGCCCCAGCAGTCTCGACATTCATAGCGATCGCTTTACGACCGAATTCGGTCGCAAAGTCCTGTCACTCTATACATTTCACCGGTCAATTCGGGACTTTGGGACCGAATTCGGCCGTAAAGCGATCGCTATGAATGTCAAGACTGCAGGGCCTGGATTGACAGGTGTAATGTATGGAGTGACAGGACTTTACGACCGAATTCGGTCGTAAAGCGATCGCTATGAATGTCGAGACTGCTGGGGCAGGACCGCAGGACTGAGTTTGTTTTGGCGTTTCTTCGCAGAGATCAGTCAGCTAGGAAATGCCAGCGCCATCTAGTTTTGTATATTGACTAACAAAATATTGACGTGTGTGTCATAAAGATTTACTTAGGGCTGATTTCTCCAACGCCAGATAATTTTATCGTAGGAATAATTTTGAATTTTTGACAGTTCTTCCATACAAAAAGTGTCAGACGTCAATTTTGAACAGACGCCAGCAGGTCCAGCTACCCGAAACTGTCAAATTTTCCCAATCCACATTGAACCTTAATGATCTATTTTAAAAAATTGACAGATTGTAATAGCTTGATGTGCTGGAGTCTGTACCACCAATAAAAATTATCTGTCGATTGAAAAATCAGCCCTTAAACAAGTAAACTTTTTATTTAATTTCATTTCGAAGGATTATTTCATGAAATCATGACTTTTGAGGCGAATTCTAACTCATTACTGTATTAATGATTCTAATGATTATAATTCTGTAAATACATATTTGTTACGGTCGCGAATCATATTTAATCAACATACAACCTGGTACTGACTTGCAAATTACAAAAAAAACGTAAGTAAATTTGTATTTCGCGGGCTACCTTAGCGCATGTATATTCAAATTTTATTTGTTTCAAATTGACGTTATTTCAAGTTAAACAAATATCAACTTTATTTTGATGAATATTAAGTTGATTTCAGAGTGACTAGATTGAAAAAGTTGTTTATTATTGTGTAGGAATTAACGTTATTTTTCCATAAACTCGTATTTGTTTACATTTTTGGCAAATATGTCGCAATATTAGATTAGTATCAAATAGAACATCCTCTTTTACATAACATTGTTTCAATAAAATACTATTACTAACGCCATCTATGCAATCGCATGTGAACTAACAGCTGATAAACTTGACCTGTTTCGTATCAAAGTAAAATGAATATTGATCAGTACGTATTATTTGCAAGAGTTGTTTGTACAACGCCATCTAGGATTTTAGTGCAGAACTACAATTTTTTAAGTGCCTTATGTGACATTTTGTAGAATATGTCGGGCTACGGATGCAGATCTACCTACATATTATTTTAAGACCTCGCACATATTATTTGATGTACTTATACTCATTTTTTACAATAAATATATTCTTACGTTATTTGAATGCTTATTTTTATTTTAATCTTTATAATTCTATGTTAATTAATGTAATTGGACCTGTGCCGTTTTAATTAACTATAAATAAATAAACAAAAATAAATAATTCTATTCTATCCTACGGGCGCCATTGACTTTGGCACTGCACTGCAACTAACAGATTTTTTTTTTAAACAATGAAACTCTTCAGCTTTTTAGTATAGATAGTATTGAAAGTAGAATTTCATGAAGACCTGCCAAAATCAATCCATGCGTCATTTGAATTTCAAAGGTACATCTTTCTTTTTTAATCGACATTTCATGAGACAAAGTATTGGAAACGAAATATTTAAAGCTATTTAATTACAGTCACACTTCCACTGTTCAGTAAAAACAAAACAAATTGGACGAAGTACCTATCTACTAAGCTAGATCCTTATCTGTACGTGTGTGCGTAGATTTGTAATGTGATCACAATTTTCTCCCACAGTCAGTTTAACTAATTTAATAAATAAAAAAATACCCGCCCGATGCCCGTTGCGAACTGTGGCAGGACACTCTACCCCCTCCTAATTACCACCTACTAACAAAGGAGCATCTTCCTGGACGGTGTTATCTTCCGTGGTCCACTTGGAAGTCTCGAACCGTCTCCGGACACAAGTGGGAAGATGTAAGTCCAACCCTGTGAAGTGGGGCTATCTTGACGGAACGGAAGTAGGGTGTGATCGTGGAGCTATGTCACAAACCATGCTCTACCTCCTATCCTGCCCTCTGTGTCCCAAAACATGCGGTCAAAGTGACCTCCGCGCTGCCACCGACAACGCCGTGGAAGTGGCAAAGTTTTGGGAAAACAAGATTTGAAATACAGTCGTGCCAACGATACGAAGAAGAATTATAACCAATGTTTAATAAAAATTGTAAGAATTCAGTGTATGTATTATGATTATAACATAATATTTTAATTGGGGTGTTTGGTGGCGTGTATTAAGTCCGGGACATGTATACAGGGTTATTTTTTAAAGACCAGCCAAATTTAAGGATGTGGTACAGACCATCAAACTGAACAACTTTCTCCACGGGACCAACATCGTAATCGCGAATAAAAATTCAGCCGTCCCATACATTTAGGTCGAGTAGGTATTGAAGTTTTCTATGGGACAGTTAATAAAATTTCCGCGATTACGCTATTTGTCCCATGGAGAAAGTTGTTCAGTTTGATGGTCTGTACCACATCCTTAAATTTGGCTGGTCTTTGAAAAATAACCCTGTATACATTAAAATCAAAATTCACTCACCTAACACCATACCGGGTGCAGTCCACCAGTGCAGACAGCCACGAAAGTAATGTTCATTTAAAAACCCGAAATGTCAATGTCACCGAGTTGCTTCCATGCTGTGTAGAACCTGGGGAAGAAGAGAAAACTGCCATCAGAACGTGCGCACAGTGATGGAATTACATGGGCCAAATTCGCCTTTCAATTTGGTCGGAGCAACCAGATTAAGTCGCCAATATTATCTTTAAGGGCTTGTGACTAAGTAATAACAGCCACATGGTTCGATTGATCAGGTTAAGCTACGCTTGCAGCTGTTGGTCCGTGGATGGGTGACCACCTTCACATACCAAGACCCCTCCGTGCCTCGGAAAGCACGTTAAGCCGTTGGTCCCGGCTGTCATTCGTGGATCTTTGACAGTCGTTACGGTTCGTTCGTTGCAAAAATATATTGCTGTTTGCAGCTGAGTACCAGTATTTTACATGGAGCGCCCGCCTATCTGACCTCCACAACCCACTTACTGGGTAATACGATACCCCTTGGTAAGACTGGTTGACAGACTTTCGGGCTTCTGACGACCCGTAACGACTGTCAAAGATCCACGAATGACAGCCTCCTGGAGACAATCACCTCCTGCGAAGCAGTATTGCTCGCGAAGGAGGCGGAGGCAGAACGCGTGAGGGAGAGGCAATCTTTGCGCCCTCACGCCCCTAGTCGCCGCAGGAGACGTCCTGGGCGTCGAGAATCGAGAGCCGATTCCCGGCCACCGTAGGCGCGGGCTTGCGGACGGCGAGCAATGGGTAGCTCGCCGTCCGGCAAGGACCAGGCCCGGGTCGACAGCGCGTTGTGTTTCACGCGCGCCTCAAAGAGATTTCAGCACTAAGTGTCGGGGTCCGCTAGGGCCGATGCCTGCCAGGGTCGCGGGTTCGAAAGAGTTACCGTGGCCCCTGGCACAGGCCACTGAGGGAACACGGGTGGGTTTTAGTCAGTAAAATCCAAATCCCGCTCCGCCTATTTGATGATTTCCCACCAAAAACAAAACCGATGGACCATAAAGCTAACATAAGACTATACTTACATAAAATACCAAAACGTTTTTATGTCGTATTTTTTTAACAAATTATCACACTCTACTTTTCAGCCTGATTTCCAAGACTCGAATGATAGAAGAAAAAAATAGCCAACAAAAAAATCTGGTGTCAAAAAATACAATTTATAAATTATAGTTAGAGTTAAGATTTAAATTTATAATAACTTCCGTTCAAGCAAAAGATGTTCACTGATTGAAGGACAATACAATACTGATAAAACATCCGATTTGAGTTTATTGTAGGTATGCATGTGGTGTTGATGGTATCTATTAGGGGCAAAGATTACAAAATATTGGTGATGTTCTTCAGAAAGGTCGGGTGCGTGTATGACGTGAGGGGAAATTCCCGTATTTTTAAGAACGTTCGCATTATAATCTTTTTAGGGTTCCGTAGCCAAATGGCAACGGAACCCTTATGGATTCGTCATGTCTGTCTGTCTGTCTGTCTGGCCGTCCGTATGTCACAGCCGCTTTTTTCCGAAACTATAAGAGCTATACTGTTGAAACTTGGTAAGTAGATGTATTCTGTGAACCGCATTAAGATTTTCACACAAAAATAGAAAAAAAACAATAAATTTTGGGGGTCCCCATACTTAGAACTGAAACTCAAAATTTTTTTTTTCATCAAACCCGTACGTGTGGGGTATCTATGGATAGGTCTTCAAAAATGATATTGAGGTTTCTAATATCATTTTTTTCTAAACTGAATAGTTTGCGCGAGAGACACTACCAAAGTGGTAAAATGTGTGTCCCCCCCCCTGTAACTTCTAAAATAAGAGAATGATAAAACTAAAAAAAATATATGATGTACATTACCATATAAACTTCCACCGAAAATTGGTTTGAACGAGATCTAGTGAGTAGTTTTTTTTTAATACGTCATAAATCGTAACGTAACGGAACCCTTCATGGGCGACTCCGACTCGCACTTGGCCGGTTTTTTAAATTCCACGGCACGCTTGGCGCAGTAGTTGAGCGATTGACTGCTGCGCTGCGTGTCGCGGGTTCGATTCCCGCACGGAACAAATATTAATATGGCCTACAAGTAGTTGTTCCGGGTCTGGCTGTTTGTGTATGTGAGTTTAAATGTTTGTAATTTCTCCTGTATCGTGGGTGCGTACCCACGATACAGGAGAAATTCCTAGTGGGGCAACGTTTAAAAAAAAAAAAACAAATCTCACATCTCAATCTGTCAAAATACAATCAATTTACATATATTATTGACATTCATTGTCGCTGAGATGAGAAATTGGCCTTCAGATGTATGTGGCTAAATAATAACAGCCGCACAGGTGGATCGATCAGGTTAAGCTACACTTGCCGCGGTTAGCCTGTGGATGGGTGACCATCTTTGCATACCGAGACCCCACCGTGCCTCAGATAGCACGTTAAGCCGTCGGTCCCCGCTGTCATTCGTAGGGTTTGATCGTGGAGCTATGCCGCAAACCATGCTCCACCTCCTATCCTGCCCTCTGTGTCCCAAAACATGTAGTCAAAGTGACCGCAGGCTTCGTTACAAAGATATTTGTAATTTCATTAAAGACTGATTTTTCCATCGCCAGATAACTTTTGTTCGAGGAATAAAATTGACGTCTGACAGTTTTTGTATGAAATAACTGTCAAAATTTCAAAATTATTTTTCGAATAAAGTTATCAGGAGATTGAAAAATCAGCCCAATTTGTGCAATTAAAATGATAAATCTATCAAATGCTTCCGATAAACAGATATATCGGGTGATTTACGTCAAGGTATTTAGTTACTATGAAAATTAATAAAAAATAAGAATTAATTAAAGTGTCCACAATGAAAAATGCTTATTTCCATGGTCTGAACATCTGGTCGAAGTTTATGTATATCGGTCCGGAACACGGTGTATACATAAATTAGCTAGCGAAACTCCGCAGACGTGAGTTTTTTCAAGTTTAGATAAGTCATCATCATCTGCCTAGCCTTTTCCCAACTATGTTGGGGTCGGCTTCCAGTCTAACCGGATGCAGCTGAATACCAGTATTTTACATGGAGCGACTGCCTATCTGACCTCCACAACCCAGTTACTGGGTAATACGATACCCCTTGGTAAGACTGGTTGTCAGACTTTCGGGCTTCTGACTACCCGTAACGACTGTCAAAGATCCACGAATGACAGCCGGGGCCAACGGCTTAACGTGCTTTTCCGAGGCACGGAGGGATCTCGGTATGTAAAGATGGTCACCCATCCACAGACCAACCGCGGCAAGCGTAGCTTAACCTGACCGATCGACCTGTGCGGCTGTTATTATTTAGCCACGGGCCCCCTTAGTTTAGATAAGTATTGATATCTAAACATGAAAAGATAAAAAAATTAATTGCATTGATGTTTTTTGGGTACAGACGCCAGCAGGTCAAGCTACCCGAAACTGTCAAATTTTCCCAATCAACCTTGAACCTTAACGCTTTAACAATAAAGTTGAAAATCTATTAAAGAAATTGGACAGATTGTAGTAGCTTGATGTGCTGGCGTCTGTACATCAACCGCTGTTAGTGTCATCATCATCACCACCAGCCTACAGCAGTCCACTGCTGGACATAGGCCTCTCATAGAGCACACCATGCAAGTTTCATCCAGCTGCTACCTTGCATTACTGCTGTCAGTGTACACACGGCTACACGTCAAGCTATACAAAACCAGTTTGTCTTGGCCTCACTTTGTATGATATTTTCTCACAATGAACGGTCAGCTAATACTGGTTTTGCATAGCTTGATGTGTAGCCGTGTGTACCTATATTACTTGAAATTAATCGCGTAACACACGTTGTATCCCAATCTGAATCATTTTGAAGGGTATTGCTAATCCATTGCTTCATATGTTCGAAAAGTTTGTCGGCTAAAAAACATAAATAACGCAATGGATGTTTTTGAACTGTCAAAATGAAAGTCATTCCTACTGTTAGTGTGTTACAGAATTACTCAGCTGGTTTAACTGGAAGCCAATTAATTAATCAATCAGTTTATTTGTGAATCATAGGTATTTACATAATTACAAGAATAAGAATATTTTATTTGTAAAACTTAGGTAATGGCACCGATTCCCTTGTTGACAAACTAAACTAAATTTAAGTTCGGTGCATCTTTTTCTTTAAAAGGACAGAAGATAAATATTAGTTTAGTCCTGTCAAATTAGTCAGCGCCTGACGTAATTGACGTATTTTTAGTAGCCATGTTTCTAATCACGTCTAAACTGTCTATGGAGTATCTTAACTTGACGGGACTAAACTACTTTTTATCTTGTGCCAATTAAACACAAAGATCTTAAAAATTAGTTGTATGCTTTGCCAATATTGGCATACAAATGATTATGTGATTAAATACAAATGAGTGGGTTTTTTTAAACTTCTGTAATGGCATACATTTTATTTCATCTGGTATTTTATTGTATACTTGTGGAGCAACACTAAAGAAGCTTTTCATACATAAATAGGGGGTGCCAACTCCAACATAGTTGGAGAAAGGCTAGGCAGATGATGATGATCGTAAAATCTATAAGTACAGACGCCAGCAGGTCAAGCTACCGGAAACTGTCAAATTTTCCCAATCAACCTTAAACCTTAATGCTTTAGCGATAAAGTTCAAAATCTATTAAAGATATTTGACAGATTGTAGTAGCTTGATGTGCTGGCGTCTGTATCGACGCCAGCAGGTCAAGCTACCCGAAACTGTAAAATTTTCCCCAACAACCTTAAACCTTAATGCTTTAAAGATAAAGTTGAAAATCTATTAAAGAAATATCTTTACTTTCTTTTTTTATCTCTTTTTTTCTTTATACAGATAAATAAAATTTAAGTGTCTATTTGTAAAATCAAGATAACAGCTTTTTACTGAATACATAAGTAAGTGGTTAATGGTTAGACCTGCTGTCTTGTATGGATCAGAATGCTGGGCCACAAAAGGGATAAATGAAAGGCAATTGCATGCAGCTGAGATGAGAATGCTTTTTTTTTTTTTGAGGATGGGTAATCATCAAATGACTCCTCCCGCTCTGGGTGGAGCAGGAGGGAGTGTCAGACTCTTACTGACTAAAACCCACCCGTGTTCCTTCCTTAGCCCTTTATGTTCCAGGGCAGCGGTAACCCTTTCGGACAATCCCGCTACCCAGATGAGAATGCTGAGAGGGATGTGTGGTGTTACACGAATGGATAGATTATGAAATCCTATCCTAATAATGTTATAAATGTGAAAGTGTGTATGGATGGATGAAATTTGGCACACCGATGGTTTATAATCCGGATTAACATATAGGATACTTTTTATCCCGATATTCCCACGGGATCGAAACTTATGCGGGCGAAATCGCGGGGCGCAGCTAGTGAGCATATAAGAGGAAGTGTGAAAGAAGCCGGTTGTCATGGTATGGGCATGTGTTACGGAGAAATGAGGAAAATGTCGTGAGGAAAGTTGTGAGTATGAATGTCGATGGCTATAAGAGTAGGGGAAGACCAAAGAAACGATGGATGACTGTGTGAATGATGATATGGTTAGAAAGGGGGTGACTACCGAGATGGCAGCTAATAGAGGAGTACCTATGGAAGAAAAAGAGAATGATGATGATGCATAAAAAACTTTTTGATCTTAGAGAGTTGTGTTGATGACTTTAACGATTATAATTCTGTAAATACATATTTGTTACGGCCGCGAATCATATTTTAATCAACGTACAACTTAGTACTGGCCAGCAAATTGCAAAAAACGTAAGAAAATTTGAATTTCGCGGGCTACCTTGGAGCATCCACATTAAACTGTCGAAGTATAGTTGAACAAAAGAAATTCAAAGACATGTCATATCTGAATATTTTTCTTTAGTTACTCTTTGTCGACAGATAATGGTGTGTTTAAGAATAGAAGAGATTGAAACTTGATAAGATAATGTACAAGTGTTATTTATACTAACAACTACGCCTGGCTTCGTCTTCTTTTTGGTGGCAAACAAGCAGGCAGCCCCTGTGAGGGCCGCGGGTCGTTCGAAAGAGATACCGTGGCCCCTGACACAGGCAAGTGAAGGAACACGGGTGGGTTTTAGTCAGTAAAAATCTGACACGGCCTCCCACTCCGCCCAGAGCGGGAGACGTCATTTGATAAATTCCCACCTAAAAAATAAAGCAGCCTGCATATATTTATTTTAATATAGGTATTATTTAAATTAAGATACTCCATAGACAGTTTAGACGTGATTAAAAACTTGGCGACGAAAAATACGTAAATTCACGTCATGCGCTGACTAATTTGACAAGACTATACTAATATTTATCTTCTGTCCTTTTCTTAATGAAATAGAAAGAAAAAGATGCATTGAACTTAAATTTAGTTTAGTTTGTGAACAAGGGAATCGGCGCCATAGTCAATTACCTAGTGTATGTTGTCTTTGGTCCCTGGCCCTGACATCAAGAAAAACTGACAACATTTTATATGATCGAGTACGAGGCTTTTGACTATGATGTACCTATTTTATGTCGTTTCTTTTTATTTGTAATGTGCGTTTTGTTTGTACAGAATAAACTATTTTTCTTTCTTTCTTTCATTAACAAGTTGGGGGTAAATATTTATTTATTTATTATTAAGGCACACAACAACACAAACACAAACATAACATTAATGACTTTACCTTGCTTGTACATATTTGAGACTGCTTTATTTGTTAAAAATAACATGCATCTATTCAGAAAAGCATCTGAACATCGCTATAAAATGATTAGACAAGAATATAGACATGAATTATACCTTCGACAATCAAAGACCGCCTTGATGCACAAAAGCATACTTTGCATGGCTCCAAAAATATTTAATAAATTACCTAATGGAATCAAGGACTTAAATAATATTCAATTTAAAAACCAATTAAGACATCTATTATTGGAAAAATGTTATTATACTATTGACGAATTCCTTAATGATAAATTGTAAGTTATTTGACATTGATATTTATTTAATTTTGACATTGTATTATTATTTATCTTTATTTCCATTAATTATGTTATGTTGTGTTTTGTTGTAATAATTTTATTGTAATATGTTGATTGTTCTTTTTTTTATAATAATACGAATTGTGTGAAAGTGAAAGAGTGTACACCTTTAAGGTAGATTTTTGAGGAACTGATTTTTTATTATTAAGATCTCATGTAAAATGTACCAAAAATCACACCAATAAATTAATTTGAATTTGAATTTGAATTTACAAATAACATAGAACAGAGACATGAACTAGTGTTTACGTCAATTACAGACGTGCACAGCATTCACAACAAAAGTGAAGAAAAAAACACAGCATTCAGGCTACAAAAAATAATAATATTAATAATAACAACAATAAAAGAAAACAAAAACTCTAGCTAAAATCTCGGTAGTAGAGAGAAAATCCTCATCGACTTTAACATTGACTAATATATTATTATTTGGTTTTAATGTCTAAAACGTAAAAAACGTCGTAAATATACGTCAAATCCACGCAACCCATTCATCCATCCATCGCCATCCGGCCATCGCTCAGCATAATCATAAGGCCCTATACGAGACAGAGCCCCAGCGCTGTTGACGTGATGACGTCAACCATTACATTAAAGGAGTCCAGCTCATCCCGCCATCTCCGTCTGGGCCTAACAATACTTTTGCTTGTTTTGTTTCCATGTTTCATCATTTAGTAAAGTTGTCACCATCTTGGATTTTCATTTTTTCCGCGCTATCGGCTGAGCACCCTCGAAAACCATGAAAACGACACTCATGATGAAAAACTTTATAATGTTCGCAGCGGCTATCTTTAATTTTCATTTTGACCTCACTATTGGCTTCAGCACCCTCGAAAACCTAGAAAACTATCATGTTAGTTGTCATGTTGTAGTTTCCATGGTTTTTGAGGGTTTTCGAAAGTCGCTTGGACGGGGCATAACGCTTCGTTACGTGACGATTTCTACCAGTTTAGCTCCTAACGGAAGTCGCGTTAAAGAGCTTCGTTCCAAAAATAACTTGGGTGTTCATATTTTTTGAAAAACTTGGAACTGACTGCAAGTTTCGCATATCGCGATAATACGTAGTGTGACGAATATTGACAACGACGCGTGGAATTGAAATAACTCATGTGTTACCGTGATATGTAAAATAATACCACTAATTCACAATTGGTTGTTGGTCTAGTGGCCGCAAGTACTACTGTTAAGCATGAGATCCTGGCATCAGCAATTTCTCAGTTTTTCGCGGTGGAAATCCTCATGGACTTCCTCCATCGTGGGGGTGACGGAGGAGTATGCCGGACTCTTACCGGCTTAAACCACCGCAGTGTTCTACCTCTGCTTATGGCCGGGCCGTGCGGGATTCGCATAAGCAGGATTCAGTAGCAGCCCTGGATTTGTGCTCGGTTGGTGGCTGGATGTTTAAGTCCCCACATTCATTACGGGGGGCTTAAGAGGGTGCACACAGTCCACTAACGCCACTCCTTTAAAAAAATATTATCTCGTGACTGAGAAGGAATTATGAAAATCTGTTCAATCAGCGACCTCGGTAAATGTGTCTAGAATTTTCTAATACCTTTTACAAAATTTCATATTGAGACACGAAGCAACAAAATTCGATCTAAAGAAAAGCGGCCACATTCCTATATACGACATATAGGAATGTGGCCGCTTTTCTTTGGATCGAATTTAGTTGCTTCGTGTCTCAATATGAAACTTAATAAAAGGTATTAGAAAATTCTAGACACACTTACCGAGGTCGCTGATTGAGCAGATTTTCATAATTCCTTCTCAGTTACGAGATAATATTTTTTTAAAGGAGTGGCGCTAGTGGACCGTTGTACAGGCTCTTAAACATCATCGGCGAAATGTGGATATACCCTACAGGGTGGTAGGAACACCAAAGCGCAACCTGGGGGGAAATTCTCGTAATTTTAAGGACGTTCACAGTCTGATCTCAGTCTCAATCCGTCAAAAATACCTCTAATTTTCCTACATTTTGACAAATTTTTGACATTTGTTTGTCGCTGAGGTGAGACTGCGACTAGATTTTGAACGCTTTAAATTACGAGAACTGACCTTCTGTTACCGCTCTTGTAGGAAACGACTGATTTATTTATAAATAACCGAAAAAAATGTCAACACAGGGGTCTACAGTCATATACTGAATTCATGGTTACAGTTTGCGACATCGATATCCTTGCCAACCTGTATAGAGAAAAGATTTGATTTTTGTATGATTTGGATCGCACATGGGTAGACTCAGAATCATTTTGAAGCAAATTGCTAATCCATTGCTTCATATGTTCGAAATAATTGTCTGCTCAACAACGTAAATAACGCAATGAATGTTGTTGAACTGTCAAAATGAAACCCTTTGCTACTGATGGTGTGCTACACAATTACCCAGCTGGATTAGGATATATTCCCGCGGGATCGAGACTTATTAGGGTGAAATCGCGGGGCGCAGCTAGTATAAATATAAAATAATGGATTTATTAACGCTGTTGTTGTTATAGTTCATTTTTATCAAGGGCACAGATAAGATTACCAAATCATTATTGATAATCTGAACCTAAATAAAAATAAGGTTATCTAGTACTATCACGGTTATAAGCCGAACTAATATTATTATAATTTAATATAATCGGATTATAATTTAATCGTATAATAATTAAAAAAGAGGATGTATGCAAATAAATATTATCTTATCTTATGCTTATGAACATATACGACAGAAGTAAAAACTTACGACTGGAGCCGAGTATATCCGATTCAGCGCCGAGTATAACCGATTAAACGACGAGAGGTATACCTGGTTCAGCGTCATCCGCCGACTGGAGCCGAGTATATCCGATTCGGCGTCACCGACCCGAGCCTGAATCGGGTATACTCGGATTAAGCGCCGTGGATATCCGATTTTGCGCCGCGGATACCCGATTCAGCGCCGAGTGTACCCGATTCAGTGTCGAGGATACCTGATTCAGTTCCGAGGATACCCGATTCAGCGCCGAGGATACTTAATTCAGCGCCGAGTATACCCGATTCAGTGCCGATGATACTTGAGTGGCAATTCTCGTAATTTTAAGAACGTTCACTGTCTGATCTCAGTCTTAATCTGTCAAAAATACCTCTAATTTCCCTACATTTTGACATTTGTTTGTAGCCGAGATGACACTGCGATCAAATTTTGAACATTTTAAATTACGAAAACTAGCCTTCACATTCGGTGCCGATGATACCTGATTCAGTGCCGATGATACCTGATTCAGCGCCGAGTATACCCGATTCAGCGTCACCGATCTGAGCGTAAAGGTTTAGTTTCGTTCACTGTTCAGAAATAGCGTAAAATGCGCCGAAAGAAGGCCGTGCCGAATCATGCCGGCGCATACTCTGTTATCTCTTATAACCATTTATTTGATAAGAAAAATAAATATTTAGATCTAATCACGTCATAGCCCAACCTTTTTGACGCCACATAATTATTATGAAATGTAATATCACTTTGTCTGTCTGTCAATTAGTCCGCAACTCGAGAACCACTTATCCAGTTTATGTGGTTCTTGTTTTAATGGATTTATGGTCTCTGGGCTCTCTGTTAGGTTTTACAAACATACATAAATTCACACCTACTTCTCATGGGGGTACAGAAACTACAGAATGTTCTGCTACGATTTTTACATACTCGTTTTGGTGTTTAGTTTCATACATCTGAGCGGGGCAATTCTTGTAATTTTTAGAACTTTCACAGTCTGATTTCAAGTCTCAATCTGTCAAAAACACCTCTAATTTACCTACATTTTTGACATTAATTGTCGCTGAGATGAGATTGGGACTAGAATTTGAATGTTTTTAGTTACCGGAATTGGCCTGCTAGTCATACACGCATGCCGGCTGCGACTACTACACACCGGACCGTTCTGTAGAACATTCTGTAATTATATTCCCTGCGTAATTTTGCCACGAGCAAACCGCATAAATATTGTACATATATGAAGCCATTGTTACATTCACAGTCAGGTGTGAATTTTTGTTAGCAAATAAAAATTCAATGATGTTTAAATTATCATCCGTCATAATGATGTGTGAGTCAACTAATGCCGAAAGTGTCTCTCTGTCATGGAACTGTATTTTATGATATAGAGAAATCCCAAGACATCCAAATAAAATTTAATTAGAAAGAAAATAAGAAAAATGTGATTATTACTAAGTCCAAAAATAGTTATGAATAAGGTAATTCTGATTATACCATTATCTACCTAGCATTTCTCAGCTGTATGTGGCTTCCAGTCTACCTAGATGCAGTTGAATACCAGTATTTTACATGGAGCAATTGCTTATTTATTTATTAAAACTTTATGCACAAGTAAAAAAAGTACTTTACAAAGGAGGACTTAATGCCTGAGATATTTTCTACCAGCTTAGCTGTCTTATCTATTTTATATCTATCTGCTGATACCACTTACTAAAAATGGCTTGAACATGTTAGCCTATGTTGGTCAAATAAAAAAAGTTCATATCAACTTAGACTTACTCTACCTAAACATTTCAGGAATTTATCAACAGGCCAAGGTAACACTCATTCATCCTAACGACGTTTTTTATATTGCGCACAGAAATAGCTTAGTAGTTAACAGGACAGAGCTCAAAGTTTATAGTAATTACTATAAGTACTGTGGACAAAACCAGTTTTGCAACTTCAAGTACAATTTACTGAACAAATAATAATGATAAATAATGTTTTAACTTTACGTCATGATGTAATATGCTGATAAAAAACGGCGAATGCAATATTCAAGACCTGAACATCATTTTAGCAGCGGAATTTTTATAAAAACGTTGATACATCGAGATTATGTGTGTCGTGAGTCGCGAACAACCAAATCTGATAGGATTTTCATCGAAAACTTTGTTGATGTTTGGTTCAAAAACTCACCGGCATAGAATAATAGATGTGTCCTTGATTCACTTGTAACAATTTATTCGTAAAACAACGTGGAATATTGGGAAAATACCGTTTCACAATATAATCGGAACGCTGCACGAACGTAGCACACAGATTAAAAATGGCCCAAAATTGCGGAATGTCCGAAAAGAATTTGTTGACATTTGTCTTAGTGTTGCAAGCGAATCAAAGAAACGCACACTGACATACGCTCAAAAATCATTTACAAACTCCTTCTATAACAATGCCATTTTTTTTGTAAAATATCGTAGTTAAAATTCTTTAGGAAGTAATTAATGCTCTGCAGCCTTGCAAACCAATCTTCTCTAACATAAATCAATTACGAATTCTGTTAAATAACCTGCCTGCGAAAGCATATTGTTGAAGTTTTGATAATTTAGATGGCTATTTTATGAAAATCTTGCCTTAGACCATTTATCCTAGGATCTTGCACATAAGAATAGGATAGTTATCGTGAAAACATGAGAATATTAATAACCAATCTATTTATTTTTTATGGCAATCATTGCATTTTTTTGTTTTTTGTTTTCGGTTTATTACTCTGGTATCCCAAAACGTCAAAAATTTTCGCACGCCATTGTGTGCGGAAGTCACCCATTTTTAAATCACAAAAATCACTATCACAGTTTTAAAACAACAAAAATCTAAAGTTAACCGTCAAAATAGATTTGTTAATAAAAAATGGGTCTACCAGGTTGCGGAATACCGGAGGGTGACCTTCCCCAGTGTTGGTCTGACGACGTTCGTATGAACGCGTTATTCGCACCTTTTCGATTAAAGGTAGCGAATCCTGAATCCTGGGATATGAAGATGAAATTCTGGTCTGATATGCTACGGCAGTGGTGTAGGAGCAAGAAGGACCCTATAGTGTCAGCTGCGGATGCGAAAACTGCATTCAATCGAAGAGGACGAACTCCTGCATGCTTGGACATCGTGGTAGAAGAAATGTTTCGGTAAGTCCGTGTTTTTTTTTATCTAGTGGCTTTTCCAGCGTGTATTAATCCTCCTTGCGCGATTTGAGGCCTTTTTCCGGCGTTTTCGTGGCATTTTAGTGCACGTCTGCAAATGTAAACAAAGACAGTCTAAGGAAATTATAATTTATGGTAATTTATAGGTAAATTGTTATGCCTGTTGTACAAATTCAAAGCATAAGGCTTTAATTGTATTCATCTAAGTCGCAACGTGACTATGACTATTACTAGACGTATTTCATGATTTGCATCATCCTTTTCAAAATATTACAAGCTTTCCAGTTTTGACAAAAGTCATATTTTCATAAACAAAATGAATGCAACTGTGTGCAACTGGCTTTATGTAACTGTCTCATAACTGTAGTGATATCAAGCATTGCGCTTTCGGATAACCCTGTTCATCTTCTTCTGTGCCATTGAGGGAAATGCTGAGGATCGCAGTCACATGCAGCCCATCATCATCTCTAAGTTATGCGGTCTTCTGCAGTGTGGACTGCTTTGCAAATACTGCCTCCAACTTCCTCCTTGATCTCGTCTGACCTTCTGGTCGGTGCTCTGCCTTGAAAGGGTTTTCCTTCCACCTGGCCCAGTATCATAGCCCTGTCAATATTTTTTTTTCTTGTTTATTCCTGTTGCAATTAGTCGTCGGACGATAAGCAAATTGGTTCTATGACAATAATGGTGTTGTGATAGACCAGCCAGTGCTGTGCCTCCCACTTATAGAAGCAGGTTCCTCTTCAACTTTTTTCACAGCCGCTGTTGGATTTAACAGTTCAGTAACTAGAGGGTTTGAATGCAAGGTTAGATGTGGCTTGCGTTGTCTCGGAAAACTGTAATTGAGTTTGTTGCTTAGGCTATTCTCAATAACAGACGGTTTTGGTCTGTGGCCAGTTAATGACAATGGCAGTGGCGTAACTATATCCTTTGCCAAAGAGCTAAAGCTCTTTATATAAGCAATAAAATAAAATCAGCTGATGATAAAATAAAAACTACCTGGCAAATAATAAATAGTGAAACAGGTAGGAAAAAACAGCGAAATAGTGAATTTAATTTAGAGACTGCACATGGCCCCATCAATTCAGATGTAGAAATAGCTCAGGAATTTGAAAACTTCTTTGCTAATATTCCCCTTAAGACTACTGAAGCATTAAATTCTTCCCCCACGCTTTCTGCTGCCTTACTTAAAAGGAATGTAAAGGCATGCCCTTTGGAGCTTAGGTTTCAGCATACAAACCCCCAGGCTGTTATAAGAGCTTTTAAAGATCTTAAAATTAAATCAACAGAAGATCTCTGGGGTATGTCGGTAAAAGTATGTAGATCTCTCATCGAAACCATTGCGCCCTATTTAGCTTTCATATTTAACACCAGTGTTGACCAAGGAGTCTTTCCGGATCTAATGAAACATAGTAAAGTAGTACCATTGTTCAAATCCGGTGATAGTAAAGAACCAAACAATTATAGACCTGTGTCAATTCTGCCAGTTCTCAGTAAGGTGTTTGAAAAGTTGATGCTCAATCAAATGTTACGTCACTTTAATAAAAATAACATCTTTCATGAACACCAGTACGGCTTCACCAAAGGGCGTTGTACCACTGACGCCGGTGTCACCCTAATGAAGAACATTTTTAACGCCTGGGAAGAAGCACAAGATGCTATTGGAATCTTTTGCGACCTCTCTAAAGCGTTCGATTGCGTAAACCATGAAACGCTTCTGATGAAACTCGAGCACTATGGGATTAGGAAAACAGCACTTGACTTGTTAAGATCATACCTGAAAGATAGAAAGGTTAAAGTCCAAGTAAATGGCGTAAACTCATTGGGGTCTGAAATGACAATGGGCGTTCCTCAAGGTTCGATATTGGGTCCATTCCTCTTTTTAGTTTATATTAATGATTTACCCCAATTACTTCAAAATCAACCGAAGATGGTGTTATTTGCAGATGACACATCATTGATCTTTAAAATAGACCGAAGATCACAAAATCTTGACGACGTGAATAACTCTATTCTTCAGGTCCAAGATTGGTTTACGGTAAATAATTTAGTACTTAATGAAAAAAAAACCAAATGCATTAGATTTAAATTACCTAATGTTAGAAGTAGCGAATGTGACATCATATTGAATGGCCAAAAACTAGAATTTGTTAATCAAACAGTTTTCCTGGGAATCACGCTAGACGAGAAATTACAATGGGGACCTCATATAACATCTATTGCGGGGCGGCTAAGCTCGGCGGCTTATGCTGTTAGAAAGATAAGACAGCTAACAGATGAAGAAACCGCGCGTTTGGTCTATTTTAGTTACTTCCACAGTATTATGTCATATGGCATTTTACTGTGGGGTCGGGCTGCTGACATTGAATCCATTTTTATTTTGCAAAAAAGAGCTGTCAGAGCCATTTACAATCTACGTCGCCGCGAATCTCTTAGGGAACTATTTAAAAGGGTTAATATTATGACGGTACCTTGCCAATTCATTTATGAAAATATTATGTATGTAAGAAAAAATCAACATCTTTTTAATAAAATAAGTGATAGACATAATTTTAATACTAGAAATAAAGATAAATTAGATCAACCTTTTTTCAGATTATCTAAAGTACATACATCTTTTATGGGGTACTGTGTTAAATGTTACAACAAAATACCTTGTGAAATATTGCAATTAAATGAAAGAAAATTTAAAACTTACATTAAAATTACACTTTGTAAGCAAGGATATTACAAATTAGAGGATTATATCCAAGATAAGAATGCTTGGAAACATGCTGGTCCTGCTCCATAGGACAATCTCTAGAGTCTAGACAAAATCAAACTGGTTGCTAATGTAATTGTATAATTTATTCTTTTTTTTTATTCTCTTTGACATTGATTTACATTCTGTAATTACTTAAAGTCAGCCGGACTTATTACTCCTTATTATTTATTTATGAAAATAGTCTACTTTTGGAATGTTTGTAAATATGTGAGCACCATGTACCTATCACATAGTCAATTTATATGTCATGGTTTCATTAATTCATTTTAATTTTTTTTTTACCTATTGTGGTATAGTAATTTTATGTTTAGGTGCATCGTCTTCACATATAATTATATAATTAATGTATGCAAAATATTGTAAAACATTTTAAAAGAGTAACGGTGGAGTTTCTTGCCCATTCTTCTCCATACGAAAACTACCTTTTGGAAGGGGCGACTAGAATCAATTTAATTTTAATTTTGACGTTCAAAAGTGCCTTTTATGTGCCTATTTGAATTAAATGATTTGACTTTGACTTTGACTTTGACTTTGTGGCCGGTGGCAAATTCATGGGATTGGTAGGACCCCCAAAGCTAGTTAGAATATAATGAAGTTTAGTTTTGATTTGTCACAGAAGAACTCGGATTCTTTTGACGGGAGCCGCTTAGCCGGCCTCCCATTTTACATGGATGAAGTCGCCGGCTAAAGCTAGTATTATAGTACAGCCCCAGGACATAAAGGGGTTTATTTATAAACGATAGTGACATTTAAACTTCAAAAATGTATGTTAAATCAGTCGCTAATCACTACTTTACATAAAGCACCGTTTATGAATCAAGGGAAAATCCCATTCAAGTTAGTACAGCTAATTTTATAAGGAAGAATAAAACCAGAAGTAAATAAATCAACAATGTAATAACATTAAATACATTGCTTATAATATGTCAAGGCTAAAAAGCTGTTTTATAATTTTTTTGTCTACTAGAGACGGAGCTTCAACTAATTAATGTCTGTTTCAAAAGTCATCGTCTGCCTAGCCTTTTCCCAACTATGTTGGGGTCGGCTTCCAGTCTAACCGGATGCAGCTGAATACCAGTATTTTACATGGAGCGACTGCCTATCTGACCTCCTTAACCCAGTTATTGGGTAATACAATAAGGTCCTTGATAAGACTTGTCAGACTTTCAGGTTTCTGACTACCCGTAACGAATGTCAGAGATTCACGAATAACAGCCTAGACCAAAGGCTTTACAGGCTTTGGTCTGGGCTGTCAGCAATACTGCTTCGCAGAAGCCTCCTGGAGGCAATCACCTCCTCATTCGTGGATCTTTGGCAGTCGTTACGGGTCGTCAGAAGCCCGAAAGTCTGACAACCAGTCTTACCAACGGGTATCGTATTACCCAGTAACTGGGTTGTGGAGGTCAGATAGGCAGTCGCTCCATGTAATATACTGGTACTCAGCTGCAATCTCCGGAACAACCAGTCAGATTAAAAAAAAATATTTTTGCAACGAACGAACCGTAACGACTGTCAAAGAACCACGAATGACAGACAGCCAGGACCAACGGCTTAACGTGCTTTCCGAGGCACGGAGGGGTCTCGGTGTGGAAAGATGGTCCATCCACAGACCAATCGGCAAGTGTAGCTTAGCCTGATCGGTCGACCTGTGCGGCTGTTATTATTTAGCCACGGACTAAAGTATCTGATAAAAGTGTAAACAGACTGTTCAGTGGGGTAGTTGTGTAATACACTAACAGCAGCAATGGGTTTCATTTTGACAGTTCAACAACATTCATTGCGTTATTTACGTTGTTGAGAAGGCAAATGTTTCGAACATATGAAGCAATGGATTAGCGATATCCTTCAAAATTATTGAGATTTGAAAAAATATGTTTGCATAAATCAATTCTTTAGCAAGGTTATAGTCTATTTTACATCACGCTTTTTTAGGGTTCTGTACCCAACGGGTAAAAACGGGACCCTATTACTAAGACTTCGCTGTCTGTCCGTCCGTCTGTCTGTCACCAGGCTGTATCTCAAGAGCCGCGATAGCTAGACAGTTGAAATTTTCACAAATTATGTAATTCTGTTGCCGCTATAACAACAAATACTAAAAACAAAATAAAATAAATATTTAGCCATACAACAGGCGTAATTTTTATAGGATAATGGTACAGAATCCTTCGTGCGCGAGTCCGACTCGCACTTGGCCGGTTTTTTATTTTTTTTTGGGCTCATTAGGCGACCCTGAGGAAAAGTCAGAAAGAACACTAAAGGAAAACAGAGTATTAGCGCGGGCCGGCGATGCGATGCGACACGATAGCAGGCGGGCCGAGGCAATGTTATGAAAATGTGGCTGTTAAATGATAAATAATTTTATTTTTGTAAGTAGATTTGAACAAACACTTACACGTTAATCATATTTCTAAAATTAGATGAGGTCGGCGTATCTTATCTGACTACTCTGAGAAGAAAAGCCGAAACAAATCAGAGGTCACAGTCTCTTTTAAAGTCCAGGCATAATCTTGGGCAGATCATGTGATGACGACAGAGACAACTACAGCCGTCGACAACATGTCGTTCGCGTGTTTGACTACGGTGCTCAAATCCACGAGGGCCTTGTTGTTGACGGCTGCCGCAGAGTCGCGTTGACGGCTGCCGTCGATGCGGCGGCGGCAGTCGTCGATAAAGGAATGAAAATTCTGCGGTGGAGCTGCGGTACTCAAGCACGAGCGACACCTCGCCTCTGTCGTTAGCGCGTGTCGCTCGAGTGTATGCTATGCTACTTAATAGGTACTCCACTAGCCTAATAACATAATGTATTGATAAAACATTACTTACATTAATACCGTCCACTAATATTAAATGAAAACAGTGGCACAGGCTCATTGTTAAAGTACAGAGCCAACAACTATATCTGACCATTTTGAAAACAAAATCCCGCACACGATGACCACAGCTGCGTCCGTAAGTAAAACAAAAGAGGATCCTTTTTAGGTTGACTAATAATATGCGCTGAAAGCAGGAGTAGTCCTTACGGTGGTCAGATATAGATTTTGGTGGTCAGATATAGATTACGGTTGTGTGCGTTATTGTCACATTGTGCGCCATGTATTTATAGGAACGCATACCTATTCAATCCGCATGACCACGAGAGCACACATATAAACATTTAGACCCGAATAGTTTGTGTCTTTCTGAGGCACTCCTGGTACTCAGCGTAGCGGCGCTAGTGCCACGCAATGCCACAATACTGAACGAGCTTGCTTGGAGCGACTGTTTATGATTTTTTTGTTTATTGTTAGTAAGTAGGTACTCGTAGATAAAATAATAATAGATATCAGAACATATAATTATTATTATATTATATTATTATATTATATTATATCAGAACAAGATTATACTGAGTTAGGTAAGGTAGGCAGTGTCTTTCTGTCTTTATGAAACACACGCCACTGCTATTACCGTATTCCCTATGGGACAATGACCTGTCAAAATACAGGTCCGTACGGTTGACATTTCGATTCCTTGCCGTAAACAAGACACGATATTGACGTGGTTTGCACGTGGCAAGATTTCGCGGGGAATGATACAGGAATGGGGCCCAGGGCGTGATAAAGTGACTCATTTGCAACAATTAAGCACCCCATAAAGGTTAAATCGAAAGGTTTGTTAAATATTTAGGTGCTCAATTTGACAGTTTCGAGAACAATGGTATTTATTGACGAATTCTGTGAAATTTTCTGAAAGATGATGAATATTGAATATTCTCGATTTCTATCTGTTTTCACCTAGGCTTTATGGGGTGCTTAATTGTTGCAAATGAGTCACACTACCACGCCCTGGAAGGAATACGTCAAATTACAAGTCACCCTGTATACCAACATCCATTTTGTACCCATATGGATTTAATACCTGACATCAAAAACTGATATACTTTCCCAATTCAATAAACTCTTTCTTGCCCACAGCAATGGCGAACTAAGTCCTCTCTCCAAATACCAGCAGATCCTTCACAATGGTCCCGAAGGCTGGGTCAAGTGGGGAGCCCGGCTGGCGTTCAGACCGGCGGCTTTTGCGCTCATAGCGGTCGCTTCGTTCATGCCGACGAGACAGGCTCTGGACAATGATGGAATGCCAAAAGCTAGCATTGATTCCACACAGCGATTTGTTCTGGAGAGCGCTGTTAAAGTAAGTTATATGATTTTATTTTAGAATTTATGAGAGAGCAGAGGTTTGTGGCTAAGAAATAACAGCCGCACGGTTAATCAGTAATCGCATGGATGGGTGACCATCTTTACATACCAAGACCCCTCCGTGCCTCGGAACGTTAAGCCATTGGTCCCGGCTGGATCTTTGACAGTCGTTATGGGTCGTCAGAAGCTCAAAAGTCTGACAAACAGTCTTACCAAGGGGTTTCGTATTACCCAGTAACGGTTGTGGAAGTCAGATAGGCAGTCGCTTCATGTAAAATACTACTATTTAGTTGCACCCGGTTAGACTGGAAGTCGAACCCAACGTAGTTGGAAAAAGGCAAGCAGATGATGCACTGTGTCCGTGGAAAAGCACACCCATCTGACAGTAACACTACCATATAATTGTATGGACAATGACGCATAAAACTTGCTTCATTATATAGTTCGATATTGAGATAGACTCGTAATAGCACAAGTTTAAACCTTAAGCCTGCACTACACTACTCGAGAAGTAGATCGAAGTTACGCGAATACGAGAGTGTAGAAGGGCACTTCCGTTCGCTTCGTCCAACCTCGTTTGTCGGTTTTTACGCCCGAGTCAAAGGACTCGAAGCGTATCGTAGTTCTTAGCAAGAGTGTGTAGTCACGTACTTCGGACTTTGGTCAATTTCGACCAGTACTTCGTCGAAGAAACTTCGCGAGTAGTGTAGTGCAGGTTTTAGTGGTTTTTGGTTGCTATTTCTTATGAATAATAATAATATCCCTGGACATTTCACACAGCGCCATCTAGTCCCATGCTAAGCAACCTAATGCTTGTGTTATGGTAACAAGATGGCTGATAAACTACTTATATACATTTTTTTTTTGTAAATATATACATAATATAGATGGAAAAACACCCAGACTCGGAACAAATACATGTAGTACTTACAAATATTTGTTCTGTGCGGGAACCGAACCCGCGACACGCAGCACAGCAGTCCGATCGCTCAGCCACTGCGCTAACCGTGTCGTCCGTGTTGTCGTAATCCTGTATTCTTTTTATAAATGATAAATGAATATAAAAGTTATATGTTTTTCAGGAACAAGCCACAGAACTTCTCCAAAACTTCCCCCCTGGAGTAGAACGTATGGGCACCATCGAGGAACTAATGCGCAACTGCGAGTGGACATACGGACGTGAGACGTTCGAGTTGCTTCTTGGTTTCCTGGTGTCTGTCGGGCAGGCTGTGAAGAAGGGTGATGTCGTTAAACTAGGTAAGATACCCAAAGATCCAGTCTTACCAAGGGGATATAACTGATCGGAATTAAACCTAGCTAAACGGCATCGTAGTGCAACGGATACAGAACAAATACTAAAACGTCTTCCATCTTCGAAACGTTATCAGCAGTGATAGGAATAGGTAGTGCCTATTTGCCTAAACTTCGAAGAACAGAGACAAGAAACGGAGACTTCCTTAGGAATAAATTTTTTCCGGGACATCTGTCCCGAAATTCGGGACAACACTTTTAAATACATTAAAAAAATATGTTATTTGGAATAAGTAATTCGTCTATATTTACCTAAAGTTTGCGACTAGACATAACATTTATAATTTATAACTCCATAATAATAACTTATCCTCTATGGGCTCTAAAGGAAAAATAAAACACATAGAATATTGTTGTAAGTTACAACAATATTCTGTGTTTTTTTCGGGACAAGTGTCCCGGAAAAAATGTAGTCCTAAGGAAGTCTCCGTTTCTTGTCTCTGTTCTTCGAAGTTTAGGCAAATAGGCACTACCTATTCCTATCACTGGTTATCAGTGCGAACTCCCGACGCGTGTAGAATCCGACGCTTAATTGACGCTTTGGGTCTGTCTGTCTGTCTGATTACTGGCAAGCACCGCATATCGGCAAGCGTAGTGTGGGACGCCCCCCAGCTAGATGGACGGACGACCTAAAGAAGGTGGCTGTGGTAGACTGGATGCGGAAGGCGGAGGACAGGGTGTTGTGGCGCAGTCTGGAGAGGCCTATGTCCCGCAGTGGACTGCGATAGGCTGAGCTGATTGATTGACTAGCACTTCGTGTTACCCAGTAACTGGGTTGTGCAAGTTATACAGTACTAGTATTCAGCTGCATCTAGTAAGACTGGAAGCCGACCTTCATCTGGTTGGGAAAATGCTAGGCAGATGATCAGATGAATTTTCTGTTGTTCATTTTGAGCATTGTTATGGAGCTCCGTAACCGTAACCGAAACTCGGATATCCGAAATAAAAATATATCCGTAACCATATCCGTTTCACAAGTTTCGTGTAAGGGCGGACTAAATACTTACCTTTCGGCGGACGCGAAAGGTAAGTATTTAGCCTAAGTATGAAACCTAAGGTCTTCTCAAATTAACGTTTACAATTGACGTTGTTTCAAGTTAAACAAATATCAACTTTATTTTAATTGAATTTAAGTGGATTTTAGGGTGACTAGCACTATTGAAAAAGTTATAAAAATGTTTGAAATTCAAAATCAAAAGTCATTTATTCAAATTAGGCTGAGAATCAGCACTTTTCGAACGTCAAAATTACAAAAGACAGTCCCCTAAAAACGCCCGCCCTTCACCACTTCCTAGTGCTATCGCTGGGAAGAAGAAGTGGCGCAACAAACTCCCCAGCAGCTCAGCTGTGTGTTCAGTTGTAGCGTAAACTGAACTTTATTATGTAGAAGTTAAAGTAATTTTTCCATAAACTTATATTTGTTTACATTCTTGGCAAATAAGTCGCGAATGCAGATTAGAATCATGTGCTGAATTAATGGTTACAGTTTGCGCGTCGACCACCACCACCATCCTATCTGCGGGAGCGTTTTTCCTACGCCCGTCCTTCAGATGCACCTTGTAGGTCGCATCTTAAAAACCTCCTTAAGTCCCCTCCCCATTCCACCGACTTCTACTCCTACTCCTTCACAGTGCACGCGGTGCGTTTGTGGAATTCACTACCGCCTGACATTAGGGACTGCCAAACTATTGCAGTTTTCAAAAGAAGAGTGAAAGAACACTGTCCACTTCATCATAGTTGTGTATGTATTTATTTTATTTTAGAAGTATTTATGTATGTTTATTTGTATGTATATATTCTCGTAATATTTGTTTAGTTTTTAAGTGAATTGTCTATTTTGTGATTCTATGTATTATTGTTTGTCTCCTTTGCTCTATCACACGCTGTCTACATCTCTGTATTTATTGTCCTATCTCAGGTATGCTGGAAGAGATTTCTTAAGAAGTAAGCATCACCTCTGTACCTATTTTTTCTGTTCTGTTTCCTGTATGGGATAGCTGCGAGCAGTTTTCGTGATCGCTGTATTTTTAGTCACACTGCTCAAAATTAGAGATGTTTTTTTTTTTTAAAAAAAAACGTTGCCCCACCCTAGGAATTTCTCCTGCGTCGTGGGTGCGTTTACAAACATTTAAACTGACATACACAAACAACCAGACCCGGAACAACTACTTGTAGATCATACAAATATTTGTTCCGTGCGGGAATCGAACCCGCGACACGCAGTGCAGCAGTCAATCGCTTAATCGCTCAACCGTGCCGACAATGGATATGATATTTCGGATCTGGATACGGATATAGGAATAAAAGTATATCGGTTTCTGATACGGTTACGGATATGTAATTATTTCGGATTATCCGTTAGTTTCGGATGGTTTTGGTTACGGATATTAGATTGAAGTAAAATATAAACACAAATGGTATGTAATAATTAGGTTTTATCTAGTCTAGATTATCATTTGGTATTATAATCAGTCATATAGGTAAGTAATTATTTAGAGGTGTTACAAAAACCTGTCGGAACATGTTTTTTTTGACCCCGCTATTTAGTCAGTGAATTCATGTCTTGAAAACTCATTTATGTCGTTCACAGCCGAACCAGACAAAAAAGCGTCTCCAGTGACAGAAACAGATGAAGCCCTGGTGAAGCTGATGTGTGCGGAGACCCGGCTCGAGGGCGAAGCGATGCGGTTGGCGAGAGACGTCGCCGCAGCGCAAGCTGATGCTAAGGCAGCGCTCAATGTTGGGAATAAATTGGCAGTGAGTATATACAACATGTCCCGGAATTAACGCACACCACCAGACACCCCAATTAGAATATTATGTTATAATCATAATACATACACTGAATTTTTATTATTATGTAAAAAACATTGTTTTTTTTTTTAATAAATTAGTTATACTGATTGAGGGAGAAAATTATGGCCACATTACAAATCTACGCATGCACACAATCGCACTCGTATAAGGGTCTACCGTAGTGGATTTTTCATCCATTTTGGTTTGTTTCGACTGTACAGCGGAAGTGTGACAGCAGTTTACGTAGTTTTAATTATTTTTGGGATAAAATATTACCTAAATAAAAAATGACAGAAATCGATTCAGTAAACGATTCTGAATAAACTGCTTTCACAATGTGCATTAATTCAGTTACACATTGTATATCAAATCAAAATCGTTTATTTGCATAAAATGTGGTAGGTACAAAAGATGGTGTGGGTCTTGTGGCTAAGTAATAACATCCGCACGGGTCGATCGATCAGGTTAAGCTATGCTTGTCGCGGTTGATCCGTGGTTGGGTGACCATCTTTACATACCAAGTCCTCTCCGTGCCTCGGAAAGCATGTTAAACCGTTGGTCCCGGCTGTCATTCGTGGATCTTTGACAGTCGTTACGGATCGTCAGAAGCCCGAAAGTCTGACAACCAGTCTTACCAAGGGGTTTCGTACCCAGTAACAGGGTTTTGGAGGTCAGATGGCAGCAGTGGCGTGCATAGCATAAAGGCATATAAGCAGTGCCTACCTCGATAAATTACCATAAGCCTGTCAATTACATTTCAGTGTGTGTGCCCCACAATTAAGAAACTCAATTATCATACCTAACAAAAAACAAAATCTTCATACAAACACGCGGCAATCGCCAGACGGCCTGCTCGGCTCCCGTACTATTCGCACATTGTCATTGGTCTTTACTCGTTACTAATACGGCGAAATTAAATTCCTACCTACCTATTCTGAAAACCAATGCACCCACTGGATGGCAGTCGCTCCATGTAAAATACTGGTATTCAGCTGCGTCCGGTTAGACTGGGAGCCGACCCCAACATAGTTGGGTAAAGGCAGGCAGATGATATGGTATAAAAGATGATATTATTGAATAGAATACTGTATATTATTTACACCATATAAGTTACAGACATAAATATATAAATGTTACAAAGGGTGACACGATGGGCGGTCTTATCGCTAAGAGCGATCTTTTAAAGACAACATTTGGATGGATTAAAAAGGGGTAGGAGAGACGAATACTGTATATTAAAATTTTATTTATGTTTCAAATTGACGTTATTTCAAATTAAACAAATAACAACTTTATTTGAATGGTAATTAAGTTGATTTCAGAGTGACTAGCACTATTGAAAAAGTTATAAAAAATTTTGAAGTTGTAGCGTGAACTGAACTTTATTCTGTACGAATTAAAGTTATTTTTGGTTTTTTTGTTATTTTTGAGTTTTTTTTTTTTTGTTTTTTTTTTGTTAGTGGTTTTTGTTAGTTGTTTTTTTTTTGTTTTTTTACTACTGATACTACGTTTCAAATTATAGTCGAGGACGCTGGCACCCTAAACTCAAGTTAAATCTTACTTTGGGTGCCAGAGTTCATCGAAATCACTTTTCCTTTGTTGTAACGCTGCAGAGTGTATAGATAAGTGTTTTGTGTACAACTGAAGTTAATAAAGATACTTTTTTTTTCCGGAAACTCATACCTATTTGTTTACATTTTTGGCAAATATGTCGCGATTCAAATTTAGGTAGTCTGTGGTGGGTGTTATATACAATTTTAGTGCAAAGACATGTTCCGCCACATAATGATGGCATGCAAATATTTAATGAATGAAGTAAGTACCAACAACAGGTAGTCACAACATATAGTCATATACTATACCCTGTTCATTAGGTAAACCGTTTTTTGACAGATGGCACTAGTGATTGCAGCAACACACAACACATTGATTGATACACGTACGGTATTATAATGTCTGTAAGAAGCCATAAACAAGATAATTCAATAAGATAAGGCAGTTTATATATTTATTTTATTACGCATTTTAAAGTTAACTTTTACGTAATCTGGAATATTTAAGTTCTATGACAGCTGTCAAAAAACGGTTAACCTAATGGACAGCCAATAAGCCCAGCATAGCTATTCACAACCACTCGATACGCTTCCGTACCTTCGATACGGTACTGAAGCGTATCGAGTGGTTGTGAATAGCTATGCTGGGCTTATTGTGTTTTAGACCAGGAATTTTTCAATAGTACCCTGGAGCCTGGATGCCCGATCAATGAACAAAGACTCACCCTCTGGCACAATGTTTGTGTACTAAGACCTCTGTCACCCTCTTCAGGGAATAGAGCCGTGATGTTTTGTTATTTTCTTGACAGTAGAAAGTAATTTTATCTATTCTTCTTTAGATAAAATTCTTTCAGGTCTTATCCATATTGGGATGGGATGCCTCATTGGTAAAAGGACCCGCTTCTTGCGGTGGCGGGTTCTAATCTGGCAAGTACTAAAGTGGCTTTTTTTTTCAATATTCATATGTACTTTTTACGTTACACCCGGTTCCCATGACAACGCATACAAAGCATACCTAAATAATTTTGAGTCGGCGCCTTTTAAATTTTAGGCAATTTGGTGATCTTTGTTTATTGATTGTTTGGCGCCGACTCAAAATTACTTATAGTCCATTTATAATAGCATTAGAAAAAAGAGGCTCGTAGAAGCAGGAATGCAAAACATTTTATTTCAAAGTTATGATAAAACAATTTTAAGGGAGATGCTTAAATTCTAATTTTCTTGCGTTTTTTGCAATTTGCAGGTCAGTGTAAGGTTGTATCTTAATAAAAATAATATGATGCGCAACAATAAGAAATATGTAGGCAATAATACAATTTTAACCTTAAAAATCATCAATACATCCCTTTAAATTAGAAGTGCTCCGAATTCGTCTGATTTCGCGGGCTACTGCCTTAATTAAAATAAAATTCGGTAGAATTATAGTGAAACGAATAACGTTCCAAGTATTTTTCATCCCTGCTTCTTTTAGGTTTTTAGCATTGACACTGTAATTTTAAATTGGAGTTATATAATATAAATAAATGAAAGCCACATAATTTCATAAGATAAATAGTTAAAATGGTTACAATTAAGTGTGACAGCTGCTGTAAAAATAGATCATAATAAATTCGGCGTCTATCATAATGTAACAATGTTTATTGTATTTTTGTTACAAAGTGTGCATTAAAAATAACCTTTTTTAACTTCTTTCTAATGCTATTGTAAATGGACTATAGGTATATTTACATTAGTTTAAGAACTTACCTTACTAAGGTTAAATAAAAAAGGTTTATTATTTTTTGCTTTTCAGTTTTTTCGGCGGTTCAATTTTTTGTTAAAAAGTTTTTGTAGCGATGCTGTCGCGCGTTCGTATCGATACAGTCGCGATGTGGTCGCTAGCTGTTTACCCTCGCCCACATCACGATTCTCAGTCGTGATGCAAACGCGATACTGTCGCGCTTCTGTCGCGACGCGAGTCGCACTGATGCTCGGTTTTGCACTCACGCGCCACCCTCCCTCCGTTCTCTCCCCGATGTCGGCCGACACGGTAAAATCAAAAGTCATTTATTCAAATTAGGCTGAGAATCAGCACTTTTCGAACGTCAAAATTACAAAAGACAGTCCCCCAAAAACGCCCGCCCTTCACCACTTCCTAGTGCTATCGCTGGGAAGAAGAAGTGGCGCAACAAACTCCCCAGCAGCGCAGCTGTCTGTTCAGTTAGAAAATACTTGATACTTGATTGTATACAATACTAGGCGTTAAGTAATTAACATTTCAAGGCACATAACATGCCAGGGTAGCGGGATCGTCCGAAAGGGTTACCGCTGCCCTGGAACATAAAGGGCTAAGGAAGGAACACGGGTGGGTTTTAGTCAGTAAGAGTCTGACACTCCCTCTTGCTCCACCCAGAGCGGGAGGAGTCATTTGATGGTTTCCCATCCTCAAAAAAAAAAAAAAAGGCACATAACATAAAATTAAATGGTCGCGCGTTTGAATCGATATAGTCGTGATGCTGTAGCGCGTTGGCATCGCTTCTGTAGCGTGTTGCAAATGCGACTAACTCGCTTTAATGAAACAGATGCTGTCGCGCGTTTCATGATACAAAAAGTCGCCGTGGGCAAGGGGCCTTTGATAACTATACTCCATTCGGAATAAGATTACACATTTAAACAAACCTTTTTTACAGTCCGTACAACTGATTTTGACTTCTATTGCGTTGGTGGCATGACAAATGGCAGCTGCAGTAAACAGTTGGTATTGTAATCAATTTTTTGCTTTTAATGCCATCCTTATGCCTACGGAATAGAAGTTAAAATCGGTTGAACGGACTGTAAAAAAAGGTTTGTTTAAATGTCTAATATTATTCCGAATCGAATACAGGGTGGCAAGGACATCGACGCGCAAACTGTAACCATGGATTCAGCACATGAGTTTAGACCCCATAGCGTCGAAATTTTCGTAAGTTATAAAAAAAAAATTCTGTTTCATAGAAAACTGCAATACCTACGCTGTCAAAACGTATGGAACAACAATAATTTTTTTTTAATAACCGACGAAAAATTTCGACGCTGGCCTGTATGGCCAGCGTCGCCTGTATACAACTGTTTATTTTTTTTAGTTGTAAAATTGTTTTTGTGAACCTTAAATGAAAGAAGAAAAAAAAATTATTTGCGGCAAACATGACGCATATAAAAAGAACATAAACAAACACAAAAAAAAAAAAAAAATTAAAATGTGAAAAATGTGTTTTCTGAAATATTTTTTTCATTTATTACTAGCTTCCGCCCACGACTTCGTCCGCGTGGAATTTCTTGTTCACACACTACATTCTAAAAGTATAGAAGTATAGATTTACTGACAGGTTTCAGGAACGCACTCCTAATTAATTGTGATGTAACTCGTAACATTTCTTCCAGGCTAAGAACCATTTACGTCGCAAACACAAAACCTCGCAACGTCTGGATCGTTGCAGCAACGCGCTCGAGAACGTGCGACAGTTGCTGCAACAAATGAGGGATGTTCACGTCAATGTGGCGATCGTTGATACTTACAGGTAATGTTATATCTTATTTCTTTTTTAAATGAAAACTAGCGGCGTTGTGCACTTTTTTGTTATGGGTAAAAAATGTTAAACTTGCGTCAGGACACGTGACCTGATCGAAAATTCGTAAGACGGTGCTCGCGTCAGGACACGTGACCTGATCGAAGATTCGTAAGACGGAGGGAGCTTTTTTGTGATGGGTAAAAAATGTTAAACTCGCGTCAGGACACGTGACCTGATCGAAGATTCGTAAGACGGAGGGAGCTTTTTTGTGATGGGTAAAAAATGTTAAACTCGCGTCAGGACACGTGACCTGATCGAAAATTCGTAAGACGGAGGGAGAGTAGACCGCATTCTAAAATATCAAAAATGCACAACGTTAATATTCAAGTTTTCACTTCTGCCGGCACTCCCGGAGTGCCACCCGTTTTTTTTTGTTAGCTGGTGTATGTAAGCTTAAAATAAATATTCTTAAATAATTTGCCGTCCCATACATTTTGTATGAGATGGCAGATAATTTATTCGCGATTACGATGTTGGTCCCATGGAGGAAATTGTTCAGTTTGATAGTCCGCTTTCTGTTAGCTGCTAACTATTTATTATTATTAACAAAATCGTGTTAACTAGCATTACTTTATGCATTTAAAATAGAGTCTTATTGCCTTGAAATAAGATTTAATTTTCTTTGATCCAATCGGGAGCCAGTATGGCAAAATACAAAACTTTTGAAAAAATACCTTTAGTCAAATTTACTAATAATCGATTCAGTAGTCGATTATGCCCAAAATACTTTCAGGACTTGCGTTTATTCAGTTACACTTTGTATAAACTAAAAGTATTGGTTTTGTTTTCAGAACGAGCTCTGACGCAATGAAACGCAACCTCAAGGAGAATGATTTGGAAGACGAAGCGGTTCACGATACCATGGATGATTTGAAGGAGGCTAGTACACTCATTGTTTGATTTGCTCGTTTGGGACAAATAAAAGTGGACTGTATAGTAGATAGATAGATAGATAAACCATTTATTTGGCGCACACAAAAAAGACAGCACAACACACAAAAGTACATTATTCGATGATAACCAAACTACCCACATGATTAATAATATAAAACAAGGTGCCGAAAAAAAAGACAAAATGAAAAACACACAAATATCGAAATCAAAGTGACACTATGACGAATTAAATTAATAATGAAACATACACAGTGCGGTGTGCGTCTCAAGGTTGCACCAAATGGGAGTCCAGCTCAGCATGTGTCAGACAAATGTACCTAACGCTGATATTCTGCTGGATCCCTGCTGTGACACACGGACGTTGAGAAGACGAGATAAATTAGTGTTGTGACAGGTGTTAAGTGCAGAGTGAGGCTTTTTAAGTATACCCGACACTATAATTATGTATATATTAGTAGATATTAGGCTTGCTGTATTGCCGATTAATTCCAATTATTACAACCGTCCCGGACAAACAATTAATAATTTAGGTGTATCGTCCGTCGCGGTGGAGTCCGTTGAAGCGAGTGTCCGCCTTGCTCACGCGCCGACGGCGATGACGCATAGGTCGGTCACGGCGTCTGCGCGTGCCGGCTGCGTGTATGTTGGGTGCGATTCCCAACACTCATTGTCACCATTTCAGCAGAAAGACGTCCACTGCTGGAGTAGCGTTGAAAATGCCGAAAATAACAATTTGTTTTTTTTTTCCACGAAAAAAACAATTTGTGGTTTTTTTTTTTCGTTTTTTTCGCATGTCACATAGAAAAATTAACAAAAGGAATCCTTTGGAAAGAAACAGGATTCTTTCAAATGTTTTGGTTGATGTTATGAAAAGTTGAAAAAAAACCAGTTTTATTGAAATTAAAATATTTTTAATAGGTGAAATACAGGTTAGTAGGTACGTACCACGTATTATGGGAAGAGTTTAAGCATAGAAGTTAAATTATAAGTAAGTACGTATTTGAAAAAAAAGACATGAAAAGTTTCCCGTTTCTTTCATATTCTTCGGTTTTATTGGAAAAAAAAACATGAAATATATACAAGCAAATTTTCTTGAAACTTTCGAATGAAACATTGAAAAAAACAAGGGAATTGGAAAGAAACGGGAATTTTTCCTGCTTTTTTCAACGCTATGCTGGACACATGCCTCCCCCAAGCACCGCCACTTCGACCGGTTCTGTGCTTCTCAGTTTGTATGCTACGAAATCATCGCTGTACCCTGTACCCATTAGATTAACTGTTTTTTGACAGCTGTCTTTGAACGTACATATTCCGGTTTACGTAAAAGTTAACTTTAAAATGCGTAATAAAATAAATATATAAACTGCTTTATCTTATTGAATTATCTTATTTATGACTTCTTACAGACAGTATAATAGCGTACGTGTATCATCAGTTTTTTGAAAGACGTGATTAAGAATTCAAGATTATATTAATCATATCATTTGAAACGGAACGTCATGTAAAGGGAATAAAACAATATCAACACTTTTTTACTTTAAACTAAATTCCCTGTTCAAAAATCAAATCCCCGACGCGTAATGTCGTAAAAAATTATGAAAATATTTACTACTAGCTTCTGCCCGCGGCTTCGCCCGCGTGGAAGTCGGAAATTATCCCACGGTAAACGTGCTAACAGGATAAAATGTATGTGCTTCCCCAGGATGCCATCCATCTCGCGGGCCCTTTGTGGCTAATTACAATAGAAAACCAATTGTGTCTCATTAGTGGTGATTAAGAGGGTACCTATATGATATCTTTACCTAATTGAAAAAAAATAACCTACCTAAATAAACCTATTTCTGATGATAACTAATCTAAACTCAATAAATAAGCTAAATCCCTAAAAACTAATATCTATAGGTACGAATGACTAATCCTACCTAACAGTATTATAAAATAACCTACGGTCACTACGTACACTAACAAATATACTACCTATACTATAAAATTAAAATCTATACCTACGACTTATAAAATTAAACCTAAATAACTCTAAAAACTAAAAGGAATAAAAAGGTCGCACAGATAATACTGCGGGTGACGTAACCTACGACAAACTTATTATTTGCGGTTGGTACAGTAATCAGTCTAGGGATCGAACCGCAAAATTAAGTTTGTTTTTTATTGTATATACTTTTCCGGGATAAAAAGTACCCAGTGTGGTGCCCAGGATATTAAAGAATAATTATACCAAGTTTCATCGTAATCGAACCGGTAGTTTTTGCGTGATGCCTGAACAAACAGACAGACAGACAGACCGACAGACAGACAAAAATTTTTTTAATCACATTTTTGGGTTCGGTGTCGGTCTAGTAACACCCCCTGCCATTTATTTTTTTGATATTTTCAATGTACAGAATTTTCACTTCTACAGATTTATTATAAGTATAGATAATATTTTGATCTCGATGCATGAGAGTTTTTGCTTTTTTGTACAATGTCTGTTGAAACGAAAGTCCTGCATTTTGTGACGATTAAAATGCGCTCTTGCTCACTTTTAATTTGTAGTACCCTCACGTCCAATTTAAAAGCGATCATGATATGTCACTTTCTGTTCGGTGAACCAGACCGTGTGGTCGCGCCGACAGAGGGCGCTTTTCCCATTCTTTTTTTTTTTTTTTTGAGGATGGGAAATCATCAAATGACCCCTCCCGCTCTGGGTGGAGCAGAAGGGAGTGTCAGACTCTTACTGACTAAAACCCACCCGTGTTCCTTCCTTAGCCCTTTATGTTCCAGGGCAGCGGTAACCCTTTCGGACAATCCCGCTACCCTGGCAGGCTTCGGCCCTATGGGGCCCCGTCGCTTTTGCTGACATCTCTTTGAGGCGCGCGTGGAACACATACGCGCCATTCTTACCTTGAGCCAAATAAATCTTTTGCAGGTGATGGCGCAATACAGCGAGGTAGAGAAGGCGCTCGGCACCAACATCGATGACTTGGACGCCGCAGAGCTGGAGGAGGAGCTGCAGGAGTTGTTGGCGGGACCCGGCGCGCCGGGCGGCGGCACGCCGGGCAAGGAGGAGCGGAGAGAGGGTGAGTCAAAAGAAGGAAAGGAAAAATATTGCGTCTCGTACCGGATGATCATAAACTAATTTAAACACAGTTAAAAATAAAAAATCAAATTATACAGGGTGGCAGGGACATCAACGCGCAAACTGTAACCATGGATTCAGCACATGAGTTCAGACCCCATAGCGTCGAAATTATTCGTCGGTTATTAAAAAAAAATATTGCTGTTCCATACATTTTGACCGCGTAGGTATTGCACTTTTCTATGAAACAGAAGATTTTTTTTTTTGTATCATGTGCGGAATCCATGGTTACAGTTAGCGCGTCGATGTCCCTACCACCCTGTATTAAAAAAAAAACGGCCAATTAAAGTAAAAATACAACTGAGTATTTTGTGAATATTTCAAGTGCCTACCTGTTTCCATTATTATTATCGAGCAAAAAAGGGCAAAAAAATCTCATTTGTTATATGGGAGCCCCCCTTAAATATTTATTTTATTTTGTTTTTAGTATTTGTTGTTATAGCGGCAACAGAAATACATAATTTGTGAAAATTTCAACTGTCTAGCTATCGCGGTTCTTGAGATACAGCCTGGTGACAGACAGACGGACGGACAGACAGCGAAGTCTTAGTAATAGGGTCCCGTTATCCGTTTTTACCCTTTGGGTACGGAACCCTAAAAAGTAACAAAGAAAAAGAAACAAAAAGTCCTATACGACGCCAAAAGGCTCTTATCTCAGCATGATGATGAGACATTTAAAAAAACGCGTTGTTGTGTCGCGGCGCTGGTATTCTGATAGGGCTCGCTGTGATGTCACGGGCAGGTATGAAAATAAATCAATAATCCATGAGCATTTTCCTATACCTCTTTATAATATGACGGCACGGTTAGCGCAGTGGTTAAGCGATTGACTGCTGCGCTGCGTGTCGCGGGTTCGATTCCCGCACGGAACAAATATTTTTATGACCTACAAATAGTTGTTCCGGGTCTGGCTGTTTGTGTATGTGAGTTTAAATGTTTGTAAACGCACCCGCGATACGGAAGAAATTCCTAGTGTGGGGCAACGTTTTATTAAAAAAATATATATATATTAGTATAGATTTTCTGAATTCACGGTTACAGTTCGCACGACTACATGGTCGTGCGAACTGTAGGCACATGCCTGAACTGTAGGCACATGCCTGCCATCCTGTATCCAACATTGGAAGTACCAGCTTCCCCCACCTTTTAAAAAAAACAGGCTAAACAATATATTTGTTATCACAGGCGTAAAATTCCCCTCGCCACCATCATCGCTGCCTCGCCGAAAGATATCCGAACGCGACTTCGTGTTTGACGGAGAAGCACGAATGCTGGCGGAGCTGAACGAACTGGGCATTGACGACGCGAACCCCAGAGTGAGGGAGAGGGCAGAGAAGATAGCTGTAGCTGAAGAGGAGATCGGTGAGTGACTCATCATCATTATAATTTCAGCCGAAAGACGTCCGCTGCTGGACATAGGCCTCCCCCAAGCACCTCCACTTCGACCGGTTCTGTGCTTCTCGCTCCCAACGGGTTCCTGCGGCCTTCACAAGGTCGTCGGTCCACCTTGTGGTCTTCCAACGCTACGTCTTCCGGTACGCGGTCGCCATAAAATTTCATATTGAGACACGAAGCAACAAAATTCGATCTAAAGAAAAGCGGCCACGTTCCTATATGTCGTATTTAGTTGCTTCGTGTCTCAATATGAAACTTAATAAAAGGTATTAGAAAATTCTAGACACACTTACCGACGTCGCTGATTGAGCAGATTTTCATAATTCCTTCTCAGTCACGAGATAATATTTTTTTAAAGTGGCGCTAGTGGACCGTATTACACGCTCTTAAAAAAAAATAAATAATATGTTTTGCATGCCCATGTAGAGCATGGAGGACTCTCATAATAAAGCATCTATGTATGAATACTCATGTTTGCAAACCAACAAATGATTTGATTTGCCTTGTCTCCGTGCTGAGCCTGACTTGGTGCGTGCGACTTTATTACTTAATCACGTTTATTAATATTTTTTCTTCCACAGCTCCCGCAGCCGAGCTCCCTACCACTCCCAAGACATCGAAACCGAAACCTTCAAAGCCCTGGTACCCTCCTTCGGGAGAATGCCTCCGCGGTCAAGTGTGGTCCTCCAACAACAAGGAGTGTACCCTCACTGACATCGCCGGCGGCTTTGGAGAGCTGCGGCAAGATGACAGACTGCACCCAGGTAATGCTTAAAAATATCTTTAAAAGCTTATGCCTGCGTCAGGGTTAAACTTTTTCGGACGGGTGAACACACGTCGGGTGTGTTCACCCGTCCGGACAACTGTCTAATCGTGGTGTCATTCATTCTTCGTAGATCTTTGACAGTCGTTACGGGTAGTCAGAAGCCCGAAAGTCTGACAACCAGCCAAGGGGTATCGTGTTACCCGGTAACTGGGTTATGGAGGTCAGATAGGCAGTCGCTCCATGTAAAATACTGGTATTTAGCTGCATCCGGTTAGACTGGACGCTGACCCCAACACAGTAGAGAAAAGGCAGGCAGATGATGGCACGGAAGTAGCCTCCTTCTGTGAGACCGGGATGGTCAAGAAGGAGGCCGCCGAGCGGGATTGGGAGAGGGCTGATTCTGCTCGGAGAAAGACGTCGGAGCGGCAACCGTCTTGGCGCCTCATACGCCAAAACCCGCTTACCAATTAAGGTAGGTGGACCTTTGGGGTCGCGAGCGCATAGAGTCGGGACTCTGTCCGCCCACCAAGTGACCCCGGGGGACACGGTGTCACAGTAGTCACGTGCTGCCGTGCATAGCGACGCTTAGGGGAGGCCCCTTTACAGTGTCCCCAGGGATGTGCCTTACTGGCGTTGCGCAGGGCGGTTCCGGAATTGGAACCGGGACCGGGACCACCCCTATGTGCGGAGTGACCACCGGAGTGGTTTTATTGAGGTAAAATCCAAAGGCAGATGATGGCAGATGATTCATTCTTAGGTCGGGAACAAAACTAATGTTATGTCCGTAGGTGTTACGGAGTAAGAATCGCCCGTAACTTCGGTTGAAACTACGTATTTCGTGCTTAGGAAGTCGGCTTGGACACGAAACCAATCCTTAAAAAAAACAGGTCAAGTGCGAGCTGGAGTCGCGCACCGAGGGTTCTGTACAAATTTGTAGGTATGTAACTACAAATTTACGGTTTTCGGATTTTTTCCTTTACTTGTGCTACATGACATTGCTTCTAGCCAAATTTCATGATTCTAGGTCAACGGGAAGTACCCTATAGGTTTTGATTCCCTTGCGAGCGTCGAAATATGCGGCATAAACGGAACACAAACGCCCGTATCTTTTCATTGCGTTGACTTAGAAGTTTGATTTTTTTTTAACTGCGTCAAGGGTTTGCAGCGCTGAGTATTTGATATTAATATCAACTTTGATTACTCCAAGAGTTCCTGAGAAAAAGGGTTTTGACAGATGGACAGACATTTTTGCTGAACTGGGCCTTTTTGGCGCAGTCGTGAGGCACACTTTCCTGCTAATTTCTTACATTGGACTTTACACTTTTTTTATCAGAATCAGAAATATTTATTTGCCAACAATGTAGGTACAGGTTTGAGATGGTACAGAATACAATGTTTCCGCTACATTCTACCTTACGGCGTGCAAAAACATTAGTTAACATTAAAATAACAAGACATCAAAAATTAATACACAAATAAATTGTCACAATAACAAGTCATTACATAAAAAATTATGTTATCAAATTATAAATTATTGCAAAAAGGTATTTAATGCCAATTACAAGAAAAAAACTCAGGGTACACTTATAAATCTTTGTCATTCAAGTATTCATTTACAGAGTAGTAACATTTTTGTAATAGCAATTCAGTCAATTTAGTTTTAAATATGCGTGGGGTGTGTTCTTTGAGATTATGTGGAATTTTATTATAAATGATTGGCCCCATGGACATTATATTTTTTCTTAATAGTGCTGTTTTATTCTTTTTTTTTTATTAGCCGTTAGTGTCCCACTGCTGGCAGGCTTCCCTACTCTCTCTCTCTCTCTCTAGGGAGGTAGTAGATGCACTGAACTTAAATTTAGTTTAGTTTGTGAACAAGGGAATCGGCGCCATTTTCGGATTATGCTAATTTAACAAGTTGTATTACTGATTCTAATGATTATAATTCTGTAAATACATATTCGTTACGGCCGCGAATCATGTTTTAATCAACGTACAACTTAGTACTGACCAGCAAATTGCAAAAAACGTAAGAAAATTTGAATTTCGTGGGCCACCTTGGAGCATCCACCTTAAGTTACTGGTGCCACTATCAGACTGGTAGAAACTGAGGTTTTATAAAGCCGATTTCGCAATAAACTTGACTAGCGCGATGGAAGGTTTGTGTCTTCTTTCTTCGTGTCGCCGGCACGACTGTATTTCAAATCTTGTTTTCCCAAAACTTTGTCACTTCCAAGGCGTTGTCGGTGGCAGCGCGGAGGTCACTTTGACTGCATGTTTTGGGACACAGAGGGCAGGATAGGAGGTGGAGCATGGTTTGTGACATAGCTCCACAAACACACCCTTCTGCCGCTCCGTCAAGGTAGCCCCACTTTACCAGGTTGGACTTACATCTTCCCAGTTGTGTCTGGAGACGGTTCAGAGATTTCCAAGTGGACGGATGTAAGATTTGTGGGACGTCAGATGACATACGTAGGCTGTATGTAGACGATATTAGTTACGCTTTACAAAAAGGTTTTTCCCCTGATTGCACATTTTAATATCGCTACTCATGAAGGCTATATCAATGAGTCATTTAATCGGAAATTCAACTGAAGCAGTGTTCATAATCTCTCATAATTGACATTCCATCGCCACTTAATTAGTTATCTACTTTAGCGTAATGTATTCAAAGTTGATTTTTGAGTGAACATTTGTAATAAAAGCGTCTTAATAAGTTTTTGTTTGTAATGGAATTTGAACTTTGTTGAGTATGACGTTCAGTTTCTTTTTGCATAACTCGAAAATTATCTCAAATTCTTAATTGAAATATAGTCATCCAATATGCAAGAATCGAATTGATAACTATTTATTCATAGTCGTTATCTCTTGCCACTGTAACTGTTTGCTCCGTAAATAATTAATATTGTTTTAAAACCTACAGTGCAATTATCGTAGAACACGTCGAAGCGTCGCGTTGGTCCCGGCTACCATTCTCGTCGTTACTGGTACTCAGACGCCTGAAAGTCTGACAACCAGTCTTACCAAGGTGTGCTGTGTCACCCAGGTTAAGCTACGCTTGCCGCGGTTGGTCCGTGTATGGGTAACAATCTTCACATACCAAGACCCCTTCGTGCCTCGGAAAGCACGTTAAGCCGTTGGTCCCGGCTGTCATTCGTGGATCTTTGACAGTCGTTAGTCTTACCAAGGGGTATTGTGTTACCCAGTTACTGGTTTGTGGAGTTCAGATAGGCAGTCGCTCCATGTAAAATACTGGCTAGCACCCGGTTACACTGGAAGCTGACCCTAATATAGTTGACATAGGCTGGGAGATTGAGAGTGTGAATATATTTTGAGTGAAAAAAGTGAAGTTTTAAAGTGCAAAAATTCTCGGTTATTAGTTGTTCAGATCTGTGTCAGGAACTCGTCCGAGGAAGCACTACCTTCTATATACATATGTATATAAGGTCCCATTAAAATAGGTGGACAAGCTTTTAGAAATCATTCAGACCACCAAAATAAGGATAATGGTAAAAAAATATACAAGAAAAACGCATTACATACTTACAATTAAAATAATCAGTTAACAAAAATACACTTATAAATGTTGGTTACCCAATGCATAAACAAATCCCTCCATTGTCTTTAAAATTGTGATGCGAGCATGCGCGCAGCGGGGCGCGAGTGCAAGTACCTACCCATAATGGATGGATGCGTTTATTCTAGAGTGCCAGGTATTTATTCTCAGTGTTCTCTTCAGTGTTTTTTTTTTGCTTGGATATCTTTGGTTAGACGTACTGAGCGCTGTGGTAAAATTTGTCCATCTATTTTAATTGGATCCTGTATATTGCTGCCGCTAAGCACAGCTGAGTTACTCACTCTAAAACCCACTTGCTTATGCCTGCGTCATCGCCCGCGTGAAAGTTCTTGTACAACAAAACAAAGGCCACGTTTTAGCTTTCCATTATAGTTTGACCAAAACCGCTGTACCGCGCCTTCGGTATGTGCGCGGCTCCCGGGAGGCAGTGCGCCGCTCATTCGTCATCGCTCACGGCGTCCCGCCCCCCGCCTCGCCGCGCATTCCTAAGGCGCGGTACAGCAGTTTCGGTCAAACTATAGTGAAAGAATTTTCTGAATCGGATCATAACACTTCGACTTTTAATTGTATTCAGTAACTTGACTGTTGAAGGGTTACCAGATTTTGACAAAAAAAAAACATTGTGAGGTGGTGCAAGAATGAACGAAATTGTATGAACTTAAATAATGTACTTAAAGTTGTGAAAAATAAAAGGCCCATTTTGACATTTGAGAATGCGTTCTTGACACCTGTCAGTTTCATACAAACGAAAACGTGTTTGGCGAATTTGATCTTTATTAACTACTAGAACTGTGACTGTGGTTGAAGGGCGGGCGTTTTTGGGGGACTGTCTTTTGTAATTTTGACGTTCAAAAAGTGCTGATTCTCAGCCTAATTTGAATAAATTACTTTTGATTTTGTCAATGTCAAAACGGGCCTTTTGTTTTTTGACAACTTTAATGCAACTTTTTATTTTAAATTTATTAATTTAAAAACACAATATACACTATAAAAAGTGTAGAATTTGTTATAAACATATTTTGTTTCTCAGTAGTACAACTTAGTTACAATGTATTGATTATTATTATTATTCAGACTCTTTGGATGTCTTTGTCTTCTAGGAAATAGGGGATTGTTTAAATTTTTCGAATATTCGACGAATTACGAATATTTGAAGTTTTATTTAAATTAAACCATTTTTATCATTCGTTCTTTACGCAAAATCGTTCACTACCCCAACACTATTAGTTTTAGTATGGTAACATTATTATTCTTTGAACTGTCAAGTTACTGAATACAATTAAACTTCGAAGTGTAGTTCTGAAGATTACGCCCTACATTAAAACTCACAAATCTTAACTCTATATAATATAAGAGAGATTGACAATGGCGCCGATTCCCTTGTTCACAAACTAAACTAAACTTAAGTTCAATGCATCTTTTTCTTTCTATTTAATTTAGAAAAGGACAGTAGATAAATATTAGTTTAGTCCTGTCTAACTAGTCATCGCCTGACGTAAATTGACGTATTTTTAGCAGCCATGTTTTTAATCACGTCTAATCTGTCTATGGAGTATCTTAATTTGACAGGAGTAAACTAATATTTTATCTTCTGTCCTTTTCTTAATGAAATAGAAAAAAAAGATGAGATGCACAAAACTTAAATTTAGTTTAGTTTGTGAACAACGGAATCAGGGCCATTACGTCACTTTCAATCGCTGGAAAAGCTGTTTATGCCGTTAGCTATGGCTGAAGGAACCAGCAACGATAATTTCAAAGACAAAACTTGTTCTATTTGCTATCGAACCGGCAAACTGAAGTTTCCAGAAGAAATCGAAAAGAATATAATCATGGAATTAAAACCATACATGTGCGACTATTTTGATAATACATTTATGAAGGGGGTTGAGTATTTATCAGCTACGGACACAAAACGTTCGAAAAAGACAAGAAAACGTCAAGATAAACTCGAAGAAGGAGAGGAGTTTATAAAACAAGAAATAGAGAGTCTTAAGGCCTTAGTATGTAAAAAGTTACAAAAACTTAACAAAATAGTCGCAGACTTCGAAAATACTCTCTTGGACTGTAACGGAAGGCATGAGGAGATGAAAAATACGTTGGAAGAGAAATTAGAATGTATCAAACAGCTGGAACAACAGAACTCTTGTTTGCAACATGGTTTTAAACAACTGAGTCAGCGTTTGGAGTTTGTAGAACAAAGTTTAATTCGTGCTAAAATTGAACTAAATTATATACAGCTAGGTAAGACTTTTTTTTTTTTTTGAGGATGGGAAATCATCAAATGACCCCTCCCGCTCTGGGTAGAGCGAAAGGGAGTGTCAGACTCTTACTGACTAAAACCCACCCGTGTTCCTTCCTTAGCCCTTTATGTTCCAGGGCAGCGGTAACCCTTTCGGACAATCCCGCTACCCACCCCCTCCCTCCTCAAATCGTCTTACGCAGGTAAGACTTGACAATATAATATGGGGTTAAATATAACGACCACCATAAAATGCTTTGATACCCTTAGTTCTTGCACTTCAAATTGTGTTCGAACACCAAATGTAGTAAATGATCACTAAATCTTAGCGAATTAATGCGCTATTTCTGCCTAAATAATCCACTATGATTGTCATAAAATGTGGGTTTATTACCAAATAAAGTATTATGATGCCATATTATGTCTCCGGCTTGCTGCAAACTAGATACAGGTTAATTAAAAAAAAAAGGTTAGATTAGGTTAAAACTGTGACCTCCTACGCACGAGCCGAGCGAGCGGAGCGAGCGGTGCCGCGGCAGCGGCCGGCGAGTGCCAGAAACGACTAGATTGTATAGAAAAAAAAATATGGAAAAAAAAGAGATTATTTGTTGCTGGCTGTCGAGAACCGAACATGATTTATTTGGATTAATTTTGCTTAAATAGGATAGCGAGATGTTAAAACTTCTGCATCCGGTTAGACGGGAAGCTGACCCCAACATAGTTGGGAAAAGGCTATAACCCTGTCCATTAGGTTAACCGTTTTTTGACTGCTGTCTTAGAACGTACATATTCCAGATTACGTAAAAGTTAACTTTAAAATGCGTAATAAAATAAATATATAAACTGCCTTATCTTATTGAATTATCTTATTTATGCCCTCTTACAGACATTATAATACCGTACGTGTATCAATCAATGTATTGTGTGTTGCTGCAATCACTAGTTCCATCTGTCAAAAAACGGTTTACCTTACGTATTGTGTAGGTTACTTAAGTATTATGTAGGAATGATTGTAACTGCAAGTATTTAAAGACCTTTTTTTTTTTGAGGATGGGAAATCATCAAATGACCCCTCCCGCTCTGGGTGGAGCGGAGGGAGTGTCAGACTCTTACTGACTAAAACCCACCCGTGTTCCTTCCTTAGCCCTTTATGTTCCAGGGCAGCGGTAACCCTTTCGGACGATCCCGCTACCCTGGCAGTATTTAAAGACCTAATGATGTTATTAATTGTATGGACAATGACGCTTATAAAATGCTTCATTGTATAGTTCGATATTGAGATAGACTCGTGATAGCACAAGTTTAAACCTTAAGCCTGCACTACACTACTCGAGAAGTAGATCGAAGTTGCGCGAATACGAGAGTGTAGAAGGGCACTTCCGTTCGCTTCGTCCAACTTCGGTTGTCGGTTTTTACGCCCGAGTCAAAGGACTCGAAGCGTCTCGTAATTCTTAGCAAGAGTCTGTAGTCACGTACTTCGGACTTTGGTCAATTTCGACCAGTAGGTACTTCGTCGAAGAAACTTCGCAAGTAGTGTAGTGCAGGCTTTAGTGGTTTTTGGTTGATATTTTTTATGAATAATCCTGTATTCTTTTTTATAAATGATAAATAAATTTAAAAAAATCTAACGGTACGGCAGATGTGTATAGATATATGATTTATCTATAATATTATTGTTAACAGGTCAACAGCTTAATGTAGACTTCACAACGCCTCCTCGGCTCTACAACACAGACTTCCAAGTCCGCGACCACAAGATGAGCGGCGGCGTCTGGCTGTATAACACCAAAGACGGTAACGGTAACGTTGACAGTGGCCTGGCAGCCAGCACTGAGTATTTTAGGTGAGTCAAGTCATTACAAACCAGGGGGCCTACTTACTCCGAAGTGCAAATGCGAATGTTCGGATCGGACCGACACATGGCCGAACCGAATATTATTGAAAAATGCGAAAAAAGTTCGGCACGCTAATTGCGTAACACACAATTAATCGGAATCGGTTTCATTTTGACAGTTCAACAACATTCATTGCGTTATTTACGTGTTGAGCAGACAAATTTTTCGAGCTTATGAAGTAATGGATTAGCAATTTGCTTGCAATTGATTGTGTGTTACGCAATTAGGGTGCTGATCGGCTCAGTTGGGTCGGGACCATAGTCAATATTCGAAAGAGTGTAGGAGTGTAGGATCGGAACCGACCGAACCAAATAGTAACTTCGTAGCCGGAAACGGCCGAACATTCGGCCTATACTACTTCCGAGTAGACCCCCAGGGTTCCCTGATATATATCAGTATATAATATGTATTATCAAGATGTATATCAATTTATATTTATGTTCGTATACACCGTTGTGTAAAAAAATCTGTTGATCCATAGATTTATGTTCGCATAACTCGACATAATGTATGGATCAACTGATTTTTTTTTTTCACGATTTCAGGGTTGGTCCCGTAGTAAAAGTTGTTCATAATGATGAGTACAATGACTCCTTTTAAGGATTAAAACGGTCAAAATTTAACGGTGTATATGAATTGATATTTATTGTCAAAACTAGAAATTTTTCAGTATTTTTTTTTTTTCAATATTATCAAAACAAGAAAATTAGTATAATTATTAGCGCGCGCCCGATAAACAATCCATTCATCGCAGAGTTCACAACATGTAGCAAGTTGGCAACGCGTTGAACTAGCGGTCTTTACATAATTTTGACCGTTCCTACTAAATAATAAAGAGCGCGCGACGACGGCGACGTTGCAAAACGCTCGCCTACGGGCACGTATTTTTTTTTTATACCTTTCCCCCACACTAGGAATTACTCCTGTATCTTGGGTGCGTTTACAAACATTCAAACTCACATACACAAACAGCCAGACCCGGAACAACTATCCGTAGGCAATACAAATATTTGTTCCGTGCGAGAATCAAACCCTTGACATGGGGCGCAGCAGTCGATCACTCAGCCACTGCACCAACCGTGTCGTCATATCGTGTGTGCATCCCTTTCTTAATAACAAGCACTTTATAGCACGCGGAATTAGATATTTTAATTTGTCGCACCTATTCAATTTCATCCTGTATAAATAAATAATTAAAACATATCTTTCTATTATTGTTTCAGTACCGAAAGTCCTGGGAAGTCGACAGCCCTCACCGGCTTCCAAATGGCCCCCGGGGGTGAGAGACGGAAGTCGACGACGGAACCCGCCCCTAAGGATACCGTAGACGACTTGCAGAGAAGACTGGACAACCTGAGAGGATTCAACTTATAATATTAAATATATTAATAAGGTAATGTAAAAATTCTTTGGCAAAAATTGTTTGAAAGATATTGGTTGAAGTCTGCGCCAGTTATGTTTAAGTGCATTGCTTTACAGAATAGGTAGGCAGGAATGTAATTTCGTCGTATTAACTTGAACGAGTAAAGACCAATGACAATGTGCGAATAGTACGGGAGCCGAGTAGGCCGTCTGGCGACTGCCTACTGCCGCGTGTTTGTATGAAGATTTTGTTTTTTGTTAGGTATGATAATTTAGTGAGTTTCTTAATAGGCTAGCTGCTTAAAAAAATCTAATTAGTCCGTCAGTTAGATTATCAAAAAATATTGGACCCGTGTTTTTTCTTTTGTCAATTATATAAAAAATTATGAAGATATCGCCCGTTATAGTTCTGCGTGACGTCACGCCTTGCTACACTTTCAGCAAGGCGTGACGTCACGACCCCCTATTCCCAAATTAAAATAGCAGCCGCTCCATGTAAAATACTATTTTAAGCAGTTCAGCTGCATCCGGTTAGGTTGGACGCCTACCCCAACATAGCTGAGAAAATATTAGCCAGATAATGATCAAATAATCTTTTGAAAACGTTTTTGACAAAGAATTTTTATATTAGTTTTTAAGGCCATATAGTAATACCAGATTTTAGGTTAATAGATCTGTAAAATAATAATTAATATTATGGAATTTTAGGCTATGTTTTTTAGCTTAAGGTGGATGATCCAAGGTAGCCCGCGAAATTCAAATTTTCTTATGTTTTTAGCAATTTGCTGGTCAGTACTCAGTTGTACGTTGATTAAAATATGATTCGCGGCCGTAACAAATATGTATTGACAGAATTATAATCATTAAGATTCTCTAAGATCAAGTAATCCTACTGAATGACTATTTCATGCAATCTTGACATTTTAGGATTATGCTAACTTAACCAGTTGTATTACTGATTCTATTGATTATAATTCTGTAAATACATATTTGTTACGGCCGCGAATCATATTTTAATCAACGTACAACTTAGTACTGACCAGCAAATTGCAAAAAATGTAAGAAAATTTGAATTTCGCGGGCTACCTTGGAGCATCCACCTTACATACATGCACGTAGGATCGCGTTGCAGCGTCAAATAGAAATAAAATAATTTTTACTACTCACCGATTTCTGAAAGGTTTAGAAGAATTTTAAAATGATACTTGGTTAAGGAGCAGTGATGGAATAAAAAAATAATAATTATATTTAGTCCGTCAGTTAGATTATCGAAAAATAATGGACACATATTTTTTCTTTTGTCAATCAAACAAAAAATTACAAAGATAAAGCTCGTCAAAATTTGGGAGTGGGGTCGTGATGTCACTTGCTTGCAAAAGTATCGCAAGCAAGTGACGTCACGCGGAACTTTAACGGGCGATATCTTCATCATTTTTTATATAATTGACAAAAGAAAAAATACGGGTATATATATCAATATTTTTGGATAATCTAACTGACGGGCTAGTTAGAATTTTTCAGGAAAATAGCCTATTGTAAAAATGCTTCAAACAATGATTTTGTTATGCTTCAATGGTTTTTATTAGGAACCAAATGGTGACAGGAGGAGAGTGTGAGTGACAGAACATATGCGAACGTTCGGATAGCCTATGTTCATTCGTTCGCCGTATTATAACAGGCAAGCAATAAATAGTAGAAGAATTTTATTTTATATCTGCAAAATCCTTGAGTTATGTGCCTAGTTAAAAACACCCGCCATACTAGAATAATGAATTCATAAATAAATAATGATAAAAATTGAAAAAAAAAAGTTTTGTTTTAACCGCAAAATTTAATCAAAAAATAAATTAGCTTTAAGTCTTGTAAATATTTCGTATAAAAATGTAGAGATAATAAAATAGTGATATTAGTTAAATGGCTGGTCCCATAGTATATAAATAAATCGGGGTTGAAAAAAAAAGAGTGTGACAGGGGGTGACTACTGAAATGACGACTAATAGAGATGTATAGACGAAGATATGCTGTTCCTGTAGCGGCATCTACAATGCCACATGCGAACTACACATCATACGCACATGACATAGGGGTCACCAGTACAGAGGGTATGAGGAACAGGATGTAAAGTTCACCCGTCCTGCATAGAAAAGGGAGGATCCTTCGACCAGATGGGGGTCGTGTCTGGTGGGCAACTACCCGACGATTAATGTCAGGACGTTGTATGCAATGTGTAACTGAATTAATGCATATTATGAAAATCGTTTAATGATTTGTTACGTTTTTTTTTTTTTAATATACGTTTAATGTTTTATCCCAAAAATAATTAAAACTACGTAAATTAGTACAGTCAGAGAGCATAGTGCGAGTTTTTCTACCTAGTCGATGGCGTTAACGTAAACTCAGATTTGTATGGATTGACAGCAGTGCTATCGAGTTTCCACTAGATGGCGCTGCTCTAAAGGTGAGTATAGACTAGAGCATTTACTTGTAACAGAACAAAGAGCCGCTCTGTGATATGTTCTAATGTATCACCCTTCACGAACCAGATGTCGAGCACGCTCGCCGTTTTGTTACAACAATAATTGTACAAACTAACGAGCGTATTGGTGTAGCATTTCGTCGAGCCTTGCACGAGCGCGGGCGATGCGGCATTTCAAACAAGAATGAACGCAAGGTACAACGAAATGTTACGGGTAAATGCACACTCGCTGTTAGCATTACGCCGAGCATTCGCAGGAACGTTACATTACATGGAAATGCTTTGGAAACTGAGCTTTTACCTGTACTGTACCATTCGTAAGAACGTTACATTACACAGAAATGCTCGAGAAAATGCTCTAGTCTATACTCACCTTTAGAGCAGCGCCATCTAGTGGAAACTCGATAGCACTGCTGTCATCCCATACAAATCTGAGTTTACGTTCACGCGATCTAGTAGGTAAAAAAACTAGCACTACGCCCTCAGATTTCCCTGTACAGTCAAAACGAACCACAATGGTCGAAGTACATATCTATTCCGCTAGACCCTTATACGTGTGCGACTGTATGCCTTCGTACATTGTTAAAATGACTACAATTTCCTCCCGCAATTAGTATGATTTATTTAATTATGTTTTATACATAATAGTAAAAAATCGCTATATCTATTTAGGGTGTTTGGTGGTGTCCGTTCATTCCAGGACATGTTGTATATGCTAGTCGCGGTAAACTGCTTGCGCGATGCAGGATTTTGCGTGGCGTCAGTGTGATGCGTAGCTCGCATGTGGCGATGTAGATGGCGCCACACGCCGACGACTCATAAATTGGTTTATGGGTAGGATGATGACTGAGTTTGTATGTAAACGTATTGTGTAAACTTTGTACATACGGTAAGTAGGTAGGTAGATAGGCTTTATTATTTTTATAACAGAACTTAGATAGGATATCAAAAATTTTTGGAAAAAAATACCAAAAAAAATGTAATGTAAAAATTAAGCTTTTCTAGCTATAATTAGGGTGAAAATGGTAATTAACGGCCGTTTTGTTTTTTATAAGTTTTATTTGGTAATTTTTTTTTTGGGATTTACATATTCGAGTATTTTTTTTTTTTAATAAAAATTTCTTACGGCCGAAAAATAATTGCAGTCATCTTATCACTCTAATTATTTAATATTTAAAATAATATTCTTGATAATGTGTTGTGACTTTATATTTTTTTGTCATAGTTTATATGGTTGTATAATATGTATTAAGCTCGCAGCCAGTTAAACAAAAAAAAAAATATTTTACTAGGCACTATTGCACTATTTTCGACCACATCATCGCTAAATTCGGAAAAACGCATAAAGTGCATAACCCTTAGTTTTGTGATCAGTGTGGCCCAGAGGCAACGGCCCCGATTTACGAGTTATAAGGTCGTGGGATTGAACCCAGGCAGACTTTACTTTGAGTAAATGATTTCATCACCACTGCTCTCAAAACGGTGAAGGAAAACATCGTCAGGAAACCGGCATGTCCTAGAACCAAAAATTCGAAGACATGCGACATTACCAATCCGCACTGGGCCCGCGCGGTAGATTACAGCCCACTCCCTCTCACAGAGAGGAGGCCTGTGTCCCAGCAGTGGGAACATTATAGGCTTATGCTATCTATTTTTCAAAATGGATAAAGACTCCTGCTTAGCTGGATAGCTTTTTACTTCTCATTCTGTCCCCGATGGTAAAAACCTTCCGTGTGACATTAAAAACTAAAAGCAAAATTAAAAAAATCTTAACGTGACGTTTCTAGTAAAATTCTTGACTTGAGAAAATATCTGGCTGCTAAGCAATATTGAATTAAAAGGACTTCTGTTGTGTGCCTATAAATTATTGTTATATGAATATTAAGTTAAGTAAAATCGACACTTTCTGTGTATAACACTATTACCATGAATTAAATTAAATATAAACGAAAGGTATTTGAAGGTTCGTGGCATACCTACCCGTCCGCCATTTTGATTTTTTTTTCAAAATGGCGGCCGCTCATGAATCCTACATAAATCGATAGCTGACATCAATGCATACAGAAAATATAATAAGACCAAACCCCGTAAACCGTCATCTTTCCGAGATATTAACGTGCAAAGTTGATCACGTGGCATCCATATTTTTTGAACTTGCTGATATGTTGTTGCATAGAAAAAAAAAAACTTGAGAGATGTCAAGGGACATCCGGATGGAACGAAGTTCAACAAAAATAATCGTCGCGACACCACACTGTTCAATGCGAAATAGAAAGACGAAACGAAAATAACTGGCTTGCTTTCTATAAGAGAGAGAGAGAGAGACAGACAGAAAAACACGCGCATGCCGCACGGCTTACAACTATAGCAAAAAGTGTCGTTCCAACTTTTGGTCTTAATTTTTTCCGTCTAGCCCGCGATAAGGAACTTCGTTCCAAAAAACAAAATGGCGCGACAGTAGTTATGCCAGGCTCCATATAAACATCTTTATATAAAAATAGAATAATATTTATTTGACAACAGTTCGATAAAAAATACTTTTCGCCTTAACACATAGGAAATTATACGTAGGGAGTGTCGACATATAAAATTATATTGTATACTCAACATAGTGCCTTTCATGTCTCCTTGTCTATGGTAGGATGAAGTTGTACACACTGCCAAGCTCGCAACACTGCCTTTTACGTGACTTCTTTATTTCACGAACCCTTTGTTAACGGCTTCGCTTGCGTTGACAAAAAACACCATTTCTAAAAATTATCCCAGGGGCATTCAGTTTTCATCTATAAAAGCTGAAGAGTTTGTTTGGTTGAACGCGCTAATCTCAGGAACTACTGGTTCAAATTAAATTTTTTTTTTGTGTTGGATAGTCCATTTATCGAGGAAGGCTAAGGCTATTATATAATATATATATATATATAATTATATAATAGTATTCTTATTTTGACATTTATAATTTCTTTTTTTATTGACATTTTCTAACATAATTTTAATGAATACTTTCGCCTTGAATCATGGCACATCCATTTGCATGCTGAATTTAGTAGGCGGAATATGAAATACTATGAATTGTATTATGACATCTGTAAGCACCATATTTCAGGCAAATAAACGATTATTATTATTATTATAAAACATCACGCTGCCAACATCTTAGGAGATATCATAATTTTAAAATAACTCCGCAACAAAATAGGTATGATAACGTTCGGCTCGGTTCAACATCACGCTAGGTCAACTCATCATTATGAACAACTTTTACTATGGGACCAAAACTGATATCGCAAAAAAAATCAGCTGTTCCCGACATTTGTGTTCGCATAACTCGTCAAAATATAGGGACCAGCTGATTTTTTTTCGCGATTTCAGGTTTGGTCCCATAGTAAAAGTTGTTCATAATGATGAGTACAATGACCTCTTAAGAGGTTGCTGGTGTTTTACAAATAACCCTGTATAATTATACTGCCGGGATTTAGATTTTCATTTGCCCACAGCTTCGCGCGGTTAGGCAGAACGACACCATTTCGAAAAATTATCCCAAGGCCATACAAAGTTTCATTCAAATCCGTTCAGCCGTTAATGGTAGGAATATTAAAGTTTATTCTAGGTATAAAATTTTGGTGAAATTCGCCCTTAGTCAACTAAAATTGATCAAAAAACACAGTTTGCAAAAATTTGACCATAAGTTACTATTTTTAACAATTGATTGAGTTAAACTACGGATCAAAAAACCGGCCCAACTAATTGTTAAATTTTTGCAAAATGTGTTTTTGATTAATTTTTAGGTTATCTAATGATATAATATTATTGCTATTGGTCAAATAACTAACTATTAGTTTAAAAAAATAACCATTAGATAAAATAACAAGTCATCAAAAAACACATTTTGCAAAAAATTAACCATTAGTTACCATTTTTAACAATTGGTTGAGTTTAACTACGGTTAAAAAAACCGGCCCTTAGTCAACTTATTAATTTTATTCTTAATATTTTAACCTACCATAGACAAGGAAATATGTATATATATTTATTTATTTAGAAAACTATAGTGTGATATAACATTAAAAAATAATTAATTATTATTTAATAAAAAGGGTATATCTTTACCCTGTGTGATTGTAAACTAAAATATTTGTATTCATAACGTTTATAAGTAAGTTATAATAATTAAGAAACTGTACGACCTCACCTTAACGTTTTTAGCTTTTTTATACTCTGTTATATTTTTTATGTGTTTTTAAGGGATTGTATCAAATTTTTTTTTTAAGACTATTTTTGCTTACTGCCATTTAAACGGTGGTTTTTATTGATTGTTTTCAATGTGGGTTGTATAATGCAGGGTGGTATATTGAGATAAGGCAGTACCAGAGTAACAGGTACAACGGGGTAACTGCGAAATACACTATCAGCAGCAATGGATTTCATTTTGACAGTTCAACAACATTCATTGCGTTATTTACGTTGTTGAGCAGACACATTTTTCGAATACATGGAGCAATGGATTAGCAATATCGTTGAAAAGGAGGTTGAAATTGATAGTGTATTACGCAATTAGTGTGCAGCAACGTTCTTAAGAAACGGTTTCTTAGAAGAGCGGTGGACGCTACACAACGGCCGTAGTGACGGCTGTCATTAAAATTATAGTAGCTTTGACGTACGGTGTCAAAAAATCTCTAGGAAAATACACCAACTTACTTGAATAACTAACATTTCAGTGACGTTATTCGAAGGTAAATTGTGGACTCTATGTGGCCGAAATCACTCTTTTAGCTAACCGTAGCTTAGCTTCGGCCAAACCTGCGCGATCAAAGTGACTGCGAAGCGGGAGCGTCCACAACGCGAAACTAAACGTGAACACCTGCCTGACTACAGCAGTCGCGTAAGTGTTCAAAGCGCCATGAATTAACACGAGCAGCGTCAGCCGCGCAAGCCCGGCACCCTAATAATAATAATAATAAGGTTAAGGTTTTGTCTGTGCAATTATGGACGAAGTTATGATGACGAACAATTACCGGAGATTTATTGTGAAAGACGGCACGGTTGACATCTGTCGGGCATGCCACCGGCCGGGAGAATCAATCAGGCATATTATCTCCGGGTGTTCTCGTTTAGCTAACGGAGAGTACTTGCATAGACACAACCTTGTAGCTAGGATAATCCATCAGCAACTTGCTCTGAAATACAACCTTGTGGAATCGGAGGTGCCGTACTACAGGTATGTGCCCGACCCAGTTCTCGAAAATGGTAATATCACATTGTACTGGGATCGATCCATCATCACTGACAGGACTATTGTTGCCAATAAGCCTGATATAGTGGTGGTGGATCGATCAGAGCGACGCGCAATGATTGTTGACATAACCGTCCCGCATGATGAGAACCTCGTGAAAGCCGAGAAAGATAAACAAATCAAGTATCTTGACTTGGCTCGCGAGGTTGTCGACATGTGGGATGTGGACTCAGCGATCATTGTGCCGATAGTCGTGACAGCCAATGGCTTAATAGCCAAGAGCCTCGACCAACACCTGAAGAGGCTCTCGTTGGGCAGCTGGATCAAGGGCTTGATTCAGAAAGCGGTACTTCTTGACACGGCACGCATTGTCAGTAGGTTCCTCTCTCTAGAGCCCTGACCACCGGTAGCTTGGACCCTGTTCCCGATACCGGTGGGCTACTACTTTTTATATTTTTAAATGTTTTTTATCCTTTTGTTTATAAAAATATTTAAAAATGTATTTTGTAAGTATTTAAATGAAATAAAGGAGATAATAATAATAATATCCCTGGACATTTCACACAGCGCCATCTAGTCCCAAGCTAAGCAACCTAATGCTTGTGTTATGGTAACAAGATGGCTGATAAACTACTTATATACATTTTTTTTTTTTGTAAATACATACATATTATAGATAGAAAAACACCCAGACTCGGAACAAATACATGTACATACCCTGATTGCGTAACACACGATCAATCGGAATCGGTTTCATTTTAACAGTTCAACAACATTCATTGCGTTATTTACGTGTTGAGCAGACAAATTTTTCGAACTTATGAAGCAATTGTTTATTATTGAAATAATTGATTTACATAAATATTTACAAAACGGACCTTAATACTAGGTGTAGGTAAAAATATTTGGATTCTACCTGAACTAGGAAAACCTGTATCTCAGGTATCTCACTCAAGTGCTTATACATAAGTATTACATATTTAAAATTCCTTAAACAAATAGTAAATAATTTATCTACTATAAATTATGGTTATATTTTAATTGACAGAAATGTGATACTCTTGCATCATCGTAAGACATTTTTGCAACAATGTTCTACTTATTATGATTTTTGCAATGTTACATTTTTAATAAGGTTGTGTTTACTTGATTAACAATTTGCTTCAAAATGATTCAATGCAATGGATTAGCAATTTGCTTCAAAATGATTCTGATTCCGATTGATTGTGTGTTACGCAATTAGGGTGCTGGCTGGAGTCCTTAATTTATTGAGGCATCCACAGGCAAGGTTAAGCAGACGACAACCTCCTAAGATGAACTGCTAGATGCCATACATCTTCTATGTATAAATAAAAATTGTATGTATGCGCATAACTTCCGATCGACTGCACCAAATTGGATAATTCTTTTTTCTGTGTTTTGTTTTTTAGAACAAGGTTTTTATACATAATTGGACCCGGTAGGTGGCGCTGCTTTTTCAGCCAGGACGCCGTCTGCCGGGTCCGCTAGGAAAAAATAAAAATAAATCCGCCGCGCGACTGACGCTCCCGTATCACAGTCTCCTTAGTCGCGCAGGTTTGTCTGTAGCTTCAGGAACGTTCTTAAGAGACCATCCATAACTTTTGGAGTAATAGAGGGGGTTGGGGTGTTAATATTACAAAATATTAAATAATATAGCAATAATTCTGCTTTACCGTCGATTATTTATAAGCAATTGTAATGTTTTCGTATTGTATTGTTATTTATTATTAGACTGTTACTGTATATGACTAAATGTAAATAAAAATGTAAATATAATGTACGGACGTGCCAAAATGATTTGTTTTATTTTTACTCCTCGAAACTTTGAAAAGGCGACCAAGCGACACAGATTGGCTGGATAATCATTGTGTGAAAGCTTTTCTGGAAACTTCAAGTTGACTGTGTCTAATTTCTGGATAAGCGCTTGCACAGGATGTTATTTAAGCATTCCTTCGACAAACATGGCCAGCCCACTGCCACTTCAGTTTGCTTACTTTGCAAGCTATGTCGGTAACTCCGGTTCTTTTCCGGATAATTTCATTCCTGATTTTATCCTTCAAAGAAACTCCGAGCATAGCTCGCTCCATAACGCTCTGAGCGACATTGAATTTGTGGACCAGCCCGACCATCAGTGTCCACGTTTCGGCACCTTATGACGCGACGGGCAGGACGCACTGGTTGAAGATCTATAAAACATGGTGGGTATAAAAACAGGTGTTGTAAATAAAATATTGTATACAGGGTGACAGGGACTTGAGATTCAGCACATGTGTTTAGACCCCATAGCGTCGAAATTTGCCGTCGGTTATTAAAAAAAAAAAAATTGCTGTTCCATACGTTTTGACCGCGTAGGTATTACACTTTTCTATGAAACAGAAGATTTTTTTTTTTTTTTGATAACTGCCAATAAAATTCTACGCTATGGGGTCTAAACTCATGTGCTGAATCCATGGTTACAGTTTGTGCGTCTTCGATGTCCCTGCCACCCTGTATAGGTACACTGTGATTGTGTATTGCCGTTGACTGCATACAAATATGAATAAAGCGGGGTATCTAAAATTACACTAAAGTAACAGACTTAAATTTCATTAAAATTAAAAGACAAAATCTATCCACACTGTTGTATCTGTATAAACAGACCAGCATTTACAGAAGGGGTAGTCAGAGGTACCCTTAAAGAGTATAATGGGACCCACCCTTATTTCCCCAGTTATACTGTCCCATGTAATTAGCGGGTGGTCAAATTAGTCAACGCCTGTCGTAAATTGACGTATTTTTAGTAGCCATCATATTATATTGTAGTCTGTGGTAGCCATGTTGTTAATCACGTCGAAACTGTCTATGGAGTATCTGATCTTATTTTGACAGGACTAAACTTATATTTATTTCTGTCCTTAATGAAATAGAAAGTAAAAGATGCACTGAACTTAAATTTTGTTTAGTTTGAGAACTGATCGATCGGTGCCAATAACGTTTTTAATAATTAATTCAACTAGCATACTATTAACTACTTTGCATACCTACTATTGTATAAAAGTAAGTTTTTTTTTTTTTAAAGAAGCGCCACTTCTTCCCACTGAAAGCACCAGGAAGTGGTGAAGGGCGGGCGTTTTGGGGGACCGTCTTTTGTAATTTGACTTTCGAAAAGTGCTGATTCAGCCTAATTTGAATAAATTAGTTTTGATTTTGATCTAATAACAACAAAAAATGATTAACATGTATTAAGTCGGTAACATTGTAGAAAAGATAGCGACATATTTTCTATCTTTTAGCAAGCTCTAATAGTTTAATCAATGTCGAATTGCAAAAACCAATAAAGCAACAAATGTCGCACCTTCGAATCCTTACATAATGAAACGTCTTTCCCTTTCTAAAACACAAACACTGAACAGCTGTATCCAATAGGTCACAGGTCACAATAGCTTTTATCAGTAAGTATACAACCTCTTTGCACTCAGTCGCTTTACGAACGCCACGGAAGAGCGCGTCCATTACCGAAAGTATTAATAACTGTCAAAAATTGGCGGGAATTTATCGAGTGTAATTTTTTTTTTAAGTTTTGTTTTTTTTTTGTCGTTTACCTGTAACTTTTTAATTGTGTGAAGCAGGTTTTCAAAGTCGCTGAACGGAGTGAACGAACATTTTTGATATTATTTTTAATTACGGGAAAATGAATTTCACGGCTACTTTATTTTTGGTAAGTTTTCAATATATTTATACTATATGAATTTAGTTATTTCTTCTTAATATATCAGTTAAATATTTCGGTAAATACATACCTACATGGCCTGCTAAAATCAAAACCCTTTTGGCTTTACCGTAGTCCGGTAAAAAGGTTCTAATAAAATCTTTCCGTTATATTTATACCTAACTGCGCCCCGCGGTTTCATCCGCATAAGTTTCGAACCCGTGGGAAGATCGGGATAAAAATTATCCTACGTCTTAATCCTCGTTATACACTATATGTGTGCCAAATTTCATCCAAATCCGTTTAGTCGTTTTTGCGTGAAAGAGTAACAAACATCCATCCAAACTTTCGCGTTTATAATTAGTAGGATATAATAGAATATTGCTCGTGTTCACACTCAGCATTACCTAAATGATGTTTATTTCTGCTTTTATACAAGAAATGTCAAATGAAATGTCTAAAAAAAAATAATAAAAAATTTAAAGAAATTGGTGAATATCTTTTTCAAGCTAAATATATTAATTTATCATATCGATAACGAGGTAAAGTCCTCGAACTCAAACAAATAAAAAAGAAATTATTCGCTTAACCAACTATAATAACTACAATCACCATGAACTCCCAGTTCAGACATTTTTTGGAAACAAGTACCTTATCGCAAGTTATACACTGCACATTTGACGAATGAAAGCACCAGCACCAGTCTTACCAAGGGGTATCGTATTACCCAGTAACTGGGTTGTGGAGGTCAGATAGGCAGTCGCTCCATGTAAAATACTGGTATTCAGCTGCATCCGGTTAGACTGGAAGCCGACCCCAACATAGTTGGGAGTAGGCTAGACAGATGAGATGGTGATGATTTGGTGAATGAGAGCTAGACAATTATTCTGTGGCTGGACCGAAAAAAGTGTAGAATCTGAATTTTATTTGTTAAACATAGGTACATTGGGTTCTTGCATTACATATTTATATAGATCGCCATGTTTTGCCATTACAGCATACTTACAAATATTTTAACATAACGATTGTTAAAATATTTAATATACTTATATTTTTTTATAAATTAGGTTTTGAAAAATACAATAAATAAACACAATAAATTTAAAAAGTCACATCAAATAAAATTGTCAAGTCATTTAGAAATTCGTCAACAGTATAATAAAATTTTTCTATAAATAAATTAGTCAGGTTTTTATTAAATTTTACATAATTCATTTCCTTAAAACTATCTGGAATCTTATTAAAGATACGAGGTGCCATACCAAGAATACTTTTTTTCATTAACTGCTGAATTATTAGCGAACTTTTCGCAAATGCTAAATATATAGCTCACTAACCCCTGTGCGACAAACGTTCATACGCGTTCAAATAATTTTCGTGTGGTGCTATGAACGCGCATGTGCGGTTGAAGAAAGTTTTACCCAGTGCGGCTGGCCGCATTAGTTGACGCTTCTGTGCGTTTGAAAATTTTCGAGTTTGCACAATGGACGCACCCGTGCGTCCATTGTGCATTGCGCCGCACTCGAAGAAAGTTAAGTAAATTGTATGGACGCGCATGCGCTCCGCTAGCACATGGTCAAAGCTTGAAAAACGCGCAGGCGCGTTGGCAGCAGTAAACGTGTTAATGCGTTAATGCTGTTTTGCATTTCACAGTGCATAATTTATTTTTGTATTGGGTACGAAGGGGAACTTCTCGTACTGTAGAGAGTTTGTCAAATAACTTTAAATTTTGTTTTATATACAGTGTGTAACATTCTGTCCGTCACTACACTACTAAACTATACTCGTATAGTATGTTTGTCTGCCCCGTTGTTCTCGTGATTGCAAGTTCGTCTGCTGAGCGTGGGGTCCTGGGCTTCGATTCCCGGGTCGGACAAAGTGTTATTGGGATTTCCATGAGGAATTCCTTATTAACAGTCCTGAGTTTGGACGTTGGCGGTTTAAAACCCGCATGCCTCGGAAAGCACGTAAAGCCGTTGGTCGTGCGCCTGATCTCTCCCCGGTCGTGTCGGATTGCCGTCCCATCGGACTATGAGAGTAAAGGAACAGAGTGTGCAGCTGTGTTTGCGCACACACTTGTGCACTATAATATCTCCTGCGTACCTGGCTAATCTCCGTTGAGGTTGGCCACCGTGACCGAAATCGGTCGGGAAGCTATTAGAGTATGTTTGGGTTCGTGTGAAATAAAAGAGCATCGATAGAATAATGCAGTCGTTTTACAGGAGTCTTCTTTCATTACATTAGTGTACAGAAAATAATAGTCATCCATAGGGCCGGCCTTAGCCATCTAGGCGCCCTGGGCGTGTCATGCCTTTAGCGCCCTTTTAGTTATAGTTAGGTACTTATTTTATCTATAATAGCTTCTGCCCGCGGCTTCGCCCGCGTGGATGTCGGAAATTATCCCACGGGAACGTGATAACAGGATAAAATGTACCTATGTGCTTCCCCAGACTGCCATCTATCTCACGGGCCCTTTGTGGCTAATTACTTTGTGGCTAATTACAATAGAAAACCAATTGTGTCTCATTAGTGGTGATTAAGAGGGTACCTATATGATATCTAAAAAAAAAAAACTCAATAACACAAAATTAAATACCTACCTACCTAAATAAACCTATTTCTGATGATAACTAATCCAAACTCAATAAATAAGCAAAATCCCTAAAAACTAATATCTATACGAATGACTAATCCTACCTAACAGTATTATAAAATAACCTACGGTCACTACGTACACTATCAAATATACTACCTATACTTTAAAATTAAAATCTATACCTACGACTTATATAAAAATAAACCTAAATAACTCTAAAAACTAAAAGGAATAAAAATGAACTCCATTGCGGGTGACTTAACCTACGACAAACTTATTATTTGCGGTTGGTGCAGTAATCGGGTATAGGGATCGAACCGCAAAATAGAATTTGTTTTTTATTGTATATACTTTTCCGGGATAAAAAGTACCCAGTGTGGTGCCCAGGATATTAAAGAATAATTATACCAAGTTTCAACGTAATCGAAACGGTAGTTTTTGCGTGATGCCTGAACAAACAGACAGACAGACAGACAGACCGACAGACAGACAGACAAAAATTTTTTTAATCACATTTTTGGGTTCGGTGTCGGTCTAGTAACACCCCCTGCCATTTATTTTTTTGATATTTTCAATGTACAGAATTTTCACTTCTACAGATTTATTATAAGTATAGATATAGATAGATATGTATGTATTTACAACAAAAAAAAATGTATATAAGTAGTTTATCAGCCATCTTGTTACCATAACACAAGCATTAGGTTGCTTAGCTTGGGACTAGATGGCGCTGTGTGAAATGTCCAGGGATATTATTATTATTTCATTACAATTTAAAAAACTTATTTAGGATTTGAACCACATTTTTTATTGAATTAATAGAAAACTACAACCAGCACAATGGCTCATGCGCTCTACTTATGGGGACTTAGCCGACTACAAAATGTAAAAAGATTTTTAAACAAGACTAAACGGGCGTATCTTTTATCTTAATTTAGCTACCACGCAAATAATAAATAAATAATTCGTAGGTAAGTTATTTCTAACGTACAGGTTCTATAAAAAGGTTTTTTTTTGCTATGCTTGTGAACTTACGAGTATGTAAAAAGCAAAGAAAAAAGTATGTATAATGCTGGCCTAACACGAGTTGCAATTTCTAGGCCTGGTACCTACTTATATTTCGTTCTACACTATTTAGTGAGAGATACAACAAAGGACAAAATGACAGGTCGTATTTGTTAGACAATAGAATACTGATACTAACTCCTACGAGATAAGTCTATAAAAGTTAATACGTTGAGTCTAGTTTTCCTTTAGATCGATAAAAATAGGTAGATAGATAGATAATACGTTTATTCAGTGCAACAAAAACACAATACATAATAAAGAAAAAAACATCAAAAAAAGGTGAAACGTAAAAAAAACCAAAGATTAAAAAAAAACTTTTTACAAAAAAAAAATAACCGCCTTCAAAAAAAGACAAACAAAAACGTTCCTGCACTAAAAAGTAAAAAACAAAAAATTGAATTCCTGTAAAGAAACTTAATTTAAAGGTAAACTTATTTGACATTAATATTTTGCAAATATTCAAAATTGTTTACTTCTTTTTGGAGTCGGTGCCAGCAGTTGTATCCTGTGCCATTTATTTTTTCAATTCACGATTATAAAATTTTAAAACAGATGCTTACAAACTTAATGCTTCAAAAATTTCAAAGTACTTAAAAAGTGGCAGGGGATTTTTATACGTATGTATAATTATTATTATTTAAAAGAAATTATTGTGAAAATTGTGTCAATTTGTTTTAGAGTACAGTCTAGTCTGTATTTGTGTTTTAATTATTCTAGGTATGCAATAGGTATCTTGGTAGTTTTATAGTAAATGTTAGAGGTCGTTTTTCGAGGTATTGTTGCCCATACGTATTTCCTTGCCTTGGCTGGCACCGACTCCAAAAAGAAGTAAACAATTTTGAATATTTGCAAAATATTAATGTCAAATAAGTTTACCTTTAAATTAAGTTTCTTTACAGGAATTCAATTTTTTATTTTTTACTTTTTAGTGCAGGAACGTTTTTGTTTGTCTTTTTTTGAAGGCGGTTATTTTTTTTTGTAAAAAGTTTTTTTATTTCTAGCCGTTTAGTGTATTTTTTATTATAATATAATGGCAACGTAGTTAATATCTTTTCTACATAGAATAATATTTTGAAGAAGTACCAATATCATACTACTGTACATATTACTGTACATATTATTACTATAGGTACATATTACTGTCTACTTTCTGATCTTTAATTTGATCCCGTAGAGAGATGATAATATGACGCATGAAATACTGTCGATTCTTATGCGTCGTATGCTGCCTCTAATATTGAGCTGGGCGGTAACAGTCCATAAACTACAAGGGACCACCCTCGAGAGAGCTGTGATCGACCTTGGTAAAAAAAACTTTGCAAAAGGACAAATATATGTCGCGCTAAGTCGTGTCAGAAGTTTGGAAGGCATAGTGTTATCAGATTTAGACGCCAATAAATTATTGAATCGACCACACGATGATCGAGCGATGACAGAGATAACAAGGTTGCGGAATCTGCCATCTGATAATCAAGACAACACATAACGTGCCATGGAATAGGCCTACCGGGGAAACCACATTAAAAAAAACGCGCCCAGCACACTACCTCATAGGTGGCGTGGAAACGTGTGCATACTACCAAGAATACAATTTTATTTTAGTAAATAATAGAAGCGATTTTTTTTTAAACATTGTAAGCAAAATGCCTTTAATATTTCAGAAGTTGTTTTGTGGACACATTGATGATAACATCAAAACTAGATTTTCAATGGCACCTTGTATTCAGAGTGCATCTCATGACAGTTCTAAGCCCAAATACTCCTAGGATACATTGTTTTATTTTGAAGTTATCATGCCAACCTTCCACCTTCCAGCTCCATTATCAGATCAGTTCGATAGTAACTTATAGCCAAAGTGCATTTCATGACAATTCTAATAAGCCCAAACACGGCTAGAATACGTTGATTAATTACGGAGTTCCGGTACCTGTCTTCCGGCTCCATCATGATCATCAGATCAGTTCAATGATAACATTTTCAATATAACTATTCAGGATTGTATGTTTATTTGTATTGTCATAGTTGCTTAACTATCTTGATTGTGATATCTATGCGAGTGACAAGTTCCGTTAGCCATATCTGATCTTCTTCACCAGTTCCACTTCATCAAATGTTACTTTTTGACTGTAAACGCTTGATTTCTCGATGAAAATATTAAAATTACTATATAGTTGCCTATAATATTTGAGGAGTTCCCTCGATTCCTCATGGATCCCATCATCAGAACTGGATTTTGAAAAAAATGGGACCAATCTGGAAGCATATCCTTTAAAGTTAAAAAAAAATTTTGCAAATCGATCCATAAACAACGGAGTTCTGAGGTAACAAACATAAAAAAAAAAATAAAAAAAAAAAAAAAAAAAATACAACCGAATTGAGAACCTCCTCCTTTTTTTGAAGTCGGTTAAAAAGCTAAATTGACCCATAGACACCTAGGTATTCAAATGAAGTGGTATAGTTGAGCTGGCGCGCGCGGCGCCCTATAGTATCTGGCGCCCCGGGCGTCCCCCCCACCTAAAGCCGGTACTGGTCATCCAGATTCCAGACCATATTTCAGCCACGGCGGGCAACCTCAAAGGAGACTAGCCTTCGGCGCGGGAGATATTATAGTGCACAAGTGTGTGCGCAGACACAGGTGTACTCTCTGTTCCTTTACTCTCATAGTCCTATGGAACGCCAATCCGACACGACCGGAGAGAGATGCAGTGCGGTTCTATAACCATTTTACCGTGAAAACTTAGGTGAAGTGAGCGTAGCGAGCTGTCACTCCAACTAATGCTAGGGATTAACACTATTGACAGCTCACTTTAAGCTCATTTCACCTAACTTTTCACGGTGAGATTTTTACAGAATCGATCGGCAGGCGCAAGACCAACGGCTTAACGTGCTTTCCGAGGCACGGAGGGGTCTCGTTATGTAAAGATGGTCACCCATCCACAGACCAACCGCGGCAAGCGTAGCTTAACCTGACCGATCGACCTGTGCGGATTATTAGAAAACCAGCGTCAGACAGCATCTGAACCTTTTTGGCGCAGCCGTGAGGCACACACTATTGTTGTCTGAAACATTATTTTTTATTTTATTAATTTTGTATTTTGTGTTTCTTCGTGAAACACAAAATACAAAATTTGTCCAAATAAACCTTTTTTCTTTCTTTTTCTTTCTTTCCGAGGCACGCGGGTATCACACACCAACTTCCAAACTCCTGGCTGTTACTAAGAAATTCAATTAACACTGCCCGACCTAGGAATCGAGCCCAGGGTCCCATGCTCAGTAGTCGCGCTTGCGACCACGAGACCAACGGAGTATCCAGTGAAAAAAAAAACGGGTTGCACTCCGGGAGTACCGGCAGAAGTGAAAACTTGAGTATTATCGTTGTGCATTTTTGATATTTTCGAATGCGGTCTACTCTCCCTCCGTCTTACAAATTTTCGATCAGGTCACGTGTCCTGACGCGAGCTCCGTCTTACGAATTTTCAATCAGGTCACGTGTCCTGACGCGAGTTTAACATTTTTTACCCATCACAACAAAAGTGCACAACGCCGCTAAAGAAGTTTTCACTTCAAAAACTGGATTTATCAAAGTTAGCGATGATTGAATAACAAAATCATTTCATACATTGCACAGATTACTAGTTTGCAAATAGAATCTCTTCGGACGAGCACAGATTTTCAAATGAACTTTTTTTACCCATTTCGGTAGACCGCGTATCTCTAAGCAGCTATGTAAGCGCTGCCTGCATACATAATTATACGGATACGCGATAAAATTACTAAAGATTCCAGCTTTGTCGGTTACCATATTGGTCCTCCTGCGGATCTCTTTATTTCCGATTCGATCATGCAGGGAAACTGCAAGCATAGCCCTCTCCATTGCCCTTTGGGTGACTTTAAGCTTTCTAATAAGCAGGAGAACCAAGGTAACCGACATAGCCCGAAGAATTGCCAATTTAATTGGCAATGGGCAGGGCACATTGCTGGCAGAACAGATGATTGAAGGGGCCGAAAGGTTCTGGAGTAGCGACCGCGTACCGGAAGACGTAGCGTTGGCCTCCCACAAGGTGGACGGACGACCTTGTGCAGGCCGCAGGAACCCGTTGGATGCGAGAAGCACAGAACCGGTCGAAGTGGAGTTGCTTGGGGGAGTTCTATGGCCAGCAGTGATGAGCAGTGCACATCTTTTGATGATGAGGCATTCCAGTCCCTAAAGATTTTAGTCCCGGCTACCATTCGTAGATCTTTGACATTCGTTAAGGGTCGTCAGAAGCCTGAAAGTCTGACCACCTCTTGCCAAGGGGTAAGGTTTGTGGAGGTCAGATGAGTCGCTTCATTTAAAATAACTACTGGTATCCAGCTGCATTCGGTTAGACTGGAATCTGACCCCAACATAGTTGGGTAACGGCTGGGCAGATTGATTGATTCCAGTAAGGGTTTTAGAAATGATCAAAACAAAATGGCAAAACAACATTCATTGCTTTATTTACGTATTGAGCAGACAAATTTTTCGAACTTATGAAGCAATGGATTAGCAATTTGCTTCAAAATGATTCAGATTCCGATTGATCGTGTGTTACGCAATTAGGGTGCTGCGCAGTTTCGCAACCTGGTCAGGTTGCGAATCTGCGCAGCACCCTAATTGCATGATTATTGAGAAGACATTTTTACGACAATTTTAGCCATCATGTCTCAATCTGTCAGTCAAGATTTCATCAGAGAAAATTTAGTAAGTAGATACCTATTTCCACAAAATTAATTCAACTTTTATGCCTCTGAGACATCGCAAATGTTAAACTATTCTTTCTTAAGTAAATATTAGGAAATAATTTAAACGTATTACATTATAAAATTACAAATATGTTTAATCGTAAATTTACATATTCAGCCTATAGGTAATGTTGACACTGCTGGGACTCCCCTCTGTGGTCCCTCTCAAAGTCAAAGTCAAAGTCAAATCATTTATTTCAAATAGGCACATAAAAGGCACTTTTGAACGTCAAAAATAAAATAAAATTGATTCTAGTCGCCCCTTCCAAAAGGTTGTTTTCGTATGGAGAAGAATGGGCAAGAAACTCCACCGTTACTCTTTTAAAATGTCTTACAATATTTGCGTACATTAATATTAATTACTAGCTTCTGCCCGCGGCTTCGCCCGCGTGGATGTCGGAAATTATCCCACGGGAACGTGCTAACAGGATAAAATGTACCTATGTGCTTCCCCAGAATGCCATCTATCCCGCGGGCCCTTTGTGGCTAATTACAATAGAAAACTAATTGTATCTCATTAGTGGTGATTAAGAGGGTACCTATATGATATCTTTACCTAAGTACCTACCTAATTAAAAAAAAAAACTCAATAACAGAAAATTAAATACCTACCTACCTAAATAAACCTATTTCTGATGATAACTAATCTGAACTCAATAAATAAGCAAAATCCCTAAAAACTATCTATACGAATATAATCATATATCTATATAAATATATATCTAAAATATAAATATATATCTATACGAATGACTAATCCTACCTAACAGTATTATAAAATAACCTACGGTCACTACGTACCTACACTATCAATTAAACTACCTATACTTTAAAATTAAAATCTATACCTACAACTTATATAAAAATAAACCTAAATAACTCTAAAAACTAAAAGGAATAAAAATGAACTCCATTGCGAGTGACTTAACCTACGACAAACTTATTATTTGCGGTTGGTGCAGTAATCGGGTCTAGGGATCGAACCGCAAAATTAAGTTTGTTTTTTATTGTATATACTTTTCCGGGATAAAAAGTACCCAGTGTGGTGCCCAGGATATTAAAGAATAATTATACCAAGTTTCAACGTAATCGAACCGGTAGTTTTTGCGTGATGCCTGAACAAACAGACAGACAGACAGACAGACAGACAAAAATTTTTTTAATCACATTTTTGGGTTCGGTGTCGGTCTAGTAACACCCCCTGCCATTTATTTTTTTGATATTTTCAATGTACAGAATTTTCACTTCTACAGATTTATTATAAGTATAGATAGATATGTGAAGACGATGCACCTAGAGATAAAATTACTATACCACAATAGGTAAAAGAATTAAAATGGATTAATGAAACCATGACATATAAATTAACTATGTGGTAGATACATGGTGCTCACATATTTACAAACATTCCAAAAGTAGACAATTTTCATAAATAACTAAGGAGTAATAAGTCTGGGTGTGACGTTAAGTAATTACAGAAAGTAAATCAATGTCAGGGAAAAAAAATGAATAAATTATACAATTACATTAGCAACCAGTTTGATTTTGTCTAGACTCTAGAGATTGTCCTATGGAGCAGGACCAGCATGTTTCCAAGCATTCTTATCTTGGATATAATCCTCTAATTTGTAATACCCTTGTTTACAAAGTGTGATTTTAATACTTATAAGTTTTAAATTTTCTTTCATTTAATTGCAATATTTCACAAGGTATTTTGTTGTAACATTTCTCACAGAGAGGAGACAGTCTCGACATTCGTAGCGATCGCTTTACGACCGAATTCGGTCGCAAAGTCCTGTCACGCCATACATTTCACCTGTCAATTCGGGACTTTGCGACCGAATTCGGTCGTACAGCGATCGCTATGAAGGTCGAGACTGCTCGGGCTGACGGGCAATTGTCGTAATTTTAAGAACGTTCACAGTCTGATCTCAGTCTCAATCTGACAAAAATACCTCTAATTTCCCTACATTATTGACATTGATTGTCGCTGAGATGAGACTGCGACTAGATTTTGAACGTTTTTAATTACGGTAATTGGCTTTCTGTGACCTGTAAAACGGTGAAGGAAAACATCGTGAAGAAACCCGGCATTCCCTAGAACTAAAAATTCGAAGATATGTGACATCTACCAACCCGCACTGGGCCCGCGTGGTGGACTAACAACCCGCTCCATCTCACAGAGAGGAGGCCTGTGTCCCAGAAGTGGGAACATTATAGGCTGATCATGACCATGACCTTCTCTGTAGGGATAAGATGAGAAAAGCACAAAAATAATTATTTAAAAAAAACTTTTTACAAAAACAGAACAACCGACTTCCAAAAAAGACACTACAAAGTGAAAATTAACTTTAATTTCGTAAGTCGGTGTCGTTGGGCTCGCTTTTTCGTTGTTTGCCACCGACTTCCGAAATTAAAGTTATTTTTCACTTTGTAGTGTCTTTTTTGGAAGTCGGTTTTTTTTTTGTAAAAAAGTTTTTATTTTTCAATTTTGTTTTTTTTTTTTTAATTTTGGTTTAAAAGCCAAACTATTGAACCGTTTTTGATGAAATTTCTATGGAACCAATCTGAAAGTATAATATCCTTTCAAATAAAAAAGAATTTGGCAAATCGGCTTATAAATAACGGAATTCTGAGGTAACAAACGTAAAAAAAAACAACCGAATTGTGAACCTCCTCCTATCTTTGAAGTCAGTTACACAAGACACGTTGTTCAGATGAGTCGTTCACGACTTATAAGCTCACTAGCTGCGCCCCGCGGTTTCACCCACATAAGTTTCGATCCCGTGGGAATATCAGGATAAAAAGTATCCTATATGTTAATCCTGGTTATAAACCACCTGTGTGCCAAATTTCATCCAAATCCGTTCAGTAGTTTTTGCGTGAGAGTAACAAACATCCGTCCATCCATCCATCCATCCATCCATCCAAACAAACTTTCACGTTTATAATATTACTAGCTGCGCCCCGCGGTTTCACCCGCATAAGTTTCGATCCCGTGGGAATATCGAGATGAAAAGTATCCTATAAGTTAATCCTGGTTATAAACCATCTGTGTGCCAAATTTCATCCAAATCCGTTCAGTAGTTTTTGCGTGAAAGAGTAACAAACATCCATCCATACAAATTTTCACGATTATAATAATTATTATAGTAGGATATTAATGGAGAGTTATTCGACTAGGTATTCGCCATAGGGAATGGCGATTAATCGATATTTGCCTATTCGATATAACAATTCGCGGCATCACTAGTTATAAGCTCATTATAGCACACAGACATTGCATTCCATAATCACAAGTTAGGACAAGGATTTCACAGTCATGTTACTAAATTACAAATGTTTCTTACAAGCCCATGCCTATTAATTTGATAGGTATAATTTGCTACAACATCATTATAATGATGCAGGAGACTAATATGCTAAACATTAATATTCTTATACAGAATTAAATTAAATTAGCTAGTGTAACTCCGCAGACATGACGATAAAACGAAAAAGAAATTAATTTAATACGAATTTTTTTTTGGGTCATCAACCGCATGACACTACACTTGAAACACATTGAGGGTTTCAAGTGAAATATCAGTATAAAAAAAATCAGATTTCTTTGTATAACCTTTGCAGACGTGAAGATAATCTAAACACGATAAAATATAAATAAAACAGATTTTCTGATTTTCAACAGGGGGCCTAAAAAGGCCACTTTGGCAGAATCATAATAGGATAACAATATGAATCATATTAAAAATCGTAAAATGGTCACAAACTGACAATTCATAATATGATCTGTATGCGATTCATATCACAATGAAATAACATTTTCATACCACTTGCTCAAAAAAGTAACATTCTATGCCACAAAAAGCGAACATAACAATAGTCATTTTTAATCTGTTAAAAACAGGGAAAGAAAATTGTACTGAATTTCATTCATCCTCTAGGGGGAGAATGTGATTTAAATTTGGAATACTTACCGAAATTTATACTGAACTACATCTGTGTTTACACCATTGAGTTTGTATATAAAGTATTATACATCTTTCTGAAAAAGGAATATGCATTTGTTATGCAGTCATGACTATTAAATAAAATTACGAAAACCGACGAGGCCGTATGAGCTTGATGCCTTTGCTTTTCCGACAAAAAAATATTAGGCTAGGAATTTGCCAAGTTCCTCAGACGCAAGAACAGAGAAATACTCAAATCAACTCATCAACAATAAATGTACCAAACAAAAATGTAACTCTCTCTATCAATAATTGGACCACTGTTTCGAATGTTAACTTTTACTTTTAATTGTCAATATTTTTTATAAATGTTTATCTCATATTATTATTGTGTTAATTTTTTCGCAAATGGTACGAAAAGTAGAGTATTTTCCTCGGTGATAAAGCTGTCTTAGTCTTGGGTGAACTTCAATCCCTCGCTACACTCAGGACTCGTCTTAAATCCCTCGCTTCGCTCGTGATTTAAGTTTTTAACACCCTCGCTACGCTCGGGAGTGAACCTTAAGTCCTTCGTTACGCTCGCGATTTAAATCGTCACCCGCGACAGAAGACACTGCTTTATCCCCTTGGTTAATAATCTACTATTAAACTGTAGAAATAAAAAATAAAAAGCTCTCACAGCTGACTAATCTATAATTGATTATAACTTAATAAGCATCCTCATCATCTGCCTGCCTTTTCCCAACTATGTTGGGGTCGGCCTCCAGTCTAATCAGATGCAGCTGAATACCAGTATTTTACACGGAGCGGCTGCCTATTTGACCTCCACAACCCAGTTACTGGATTATACGATACCCCTTGATAAGACTGGTTGTCACACTTACGGGTTTCTGATGACCCGTAACGACTGTCAATGATCCACGAATGACAACCGGGACCAACTACTGAACATGCTTTCCGAGCCACGGAGGGGTCTCGGTATGTAAAGATGGTCGACCCATCCACAGATCAACAGTGGCAAGCGTAGCTTAACCTAATCGATCGACCTGTGCGGCTGTTATTATTTAGGAGTGCTCATAAATAAAAATTATGAATGTTGAGTAAACGTCAAATATTTGAGTTCAAAGGCGCGTCCGACTCATAAATATGTATTGATTGATAAATACATACATAATGCGGTGATGACGACTTTGACATTGACGGGCGGAGAATCTGCATAAAAACCGGCCAAGTGCGAGTCGGACTCGCCCATGAAGGGTTCCGTTACGTTACGATTTATGACGTATTAAAAAAAAACTACTCACTAGATCTCGTTCAAACCAATTTTCGGTGGAAGTTTATATGGTAATGTACATCATATATTTTTTTTAGTTTTATCATTCTCTTATTTTAGAAGTTACAGGGGGGGGGGGGGGGGGACACATTTTACCACTTTGGAAGTGTCTCTCGCGCAAACTATTCAGTTTAGAAAAAAATGATATTAGAAACCTCAATATCATTTTTGAAGACCTATCCATAGATACCCCACACGTATGGGTTTGATGAAAAAAAAAATTTGAGTTTCAGTTCTAAGTATGGGGACCCCCAAAATTTATTGTTTTTTTTCTATTTTTGTGTGAAAATCTTAATGCGGTTCACAGAATACATCTACTTACCAAGTTTCAACAGTATAGCTCTTATAGTTTCGGAAAAAAGCGGCTGTGACATACGGACGGACAGACAGACAGACAGACAGACAGACATGACGAATCCATAAGGGTTCCGTTGCCATTTGGCTACGGAACCCTAAAAAGAATTTAGAACGTGTGAAGTAATTTCGGAAGTCGTTGCGTTTGCTATAATGTGCTCACTGGGACACAAGCGTCCTCTCAGTGAGACGGAGTGGTAATCACCACGCGGGCCCAGCGGGGTAATCGCGTGACACACTATTATATAGTAGCAATGGTTTTTATTTTGACAGTTCAACAACATTCATTGCGTTATTTACGTTGTTGAGCAGATCATTTATCGAACATGTGAAGCAATGGATTAGCAATATCCTTCAAAATTATTCAGATTGGTTGGGAGATGTCACATGTGTTCGAATTTTTGGTTGTAAAACATGCCGGTTTCCTCACGATGTTTTCTTCACCGTTTTGAGAGCAGTGGTGATGAAATAATTAATACAAAGTAAAACACCTTTCTGGGTTCGAACCTACGACCTAAGTAAGTCAAGGCCGTTACCACTGAGCCACCATTGCTCATTAATGCGGTTTCATTAATATTACTACTAATATTTTGTAACAATGTAATTTAAAAGAGTGTCCGTGGAGTTTTCTGCCCGTTCTTCTCCACAGGTACCTACTACGCTTTGGAATGGGCAACTAGCTTCATCTTTCTGACTGACCGACCCCTTGACAATTCGAACGTGCCTGTAAATGATTTAATTGAATTTAAAGCTTTGAGTTTCTCACCCTCGCTAGCCGGACCGGAGATGGTATTGTGCTTCTAGGGTAGAAGGATGTGTGATCTTTGAACAATTTCCTCGAATACTGCTTGGCCGATTTCAGGAAGTTTTTAACGAAACATTAACAATTTGACATTCGATTTTATCCCTGAAGGAACAGGCAGAGTTATACAACGTGTTTTTTTTTTTATATCCCATACTCTAGGGGTCATTGTACTCATCATTATGAACAACTTTTACTATGGGACCAAACCTGAAATCGCGAAATAAAAATCTGGTGTTCCCTACATTTTGACGAGTTATAGGAACATAAATGTAGGGAACAGCTGTTTTTTTTCGCGCTTTCAGTTTTGGTCCCACAGTAAAAGTTGTTCATAATGATGAGTACAATGACCCCCTAGAGTTATGTGATATAAAAAAAAAACACGTTGTATACACGGTTTCATGGAGACCGGTCAGCTGTCTCATAGAAGTGCAATTCCAACGCGGCTATAAGGTATGGAACAGCAAACATTTTTGTTGATAACTGACGAAAGATTTCAACGCCATTGTTTCAGAATCATGAACTGAATCCAAGGTAACAAGGTGCGCGTCGATGTCCCTGCCACCCTGTATTTATAATAAAGTTAAACTCATGTAATGGGTGGCGAGGAGTGGCTTGTGGCTAAGTAATGACAGCCGCAAGGGTCGATCGACCAGGTTAAGCTACGCTTGCCGCGGTTGGTCCGTGGTTGGGTGACCATCTTTACAAAATCAAAAGTCATTTATTCAAATTAGGCTGAGAATCAGCACTTTTCGAACGTCAAAATTACAAAAGACAGTCCCCCAAAAACGCCCGCCCTTCACCACTTCCTAGTGCTATCGCTGGGAAGAAGAAGTGGCGCAACAAACTCCCCAGCAGCACAGCTGTCTGTTTACATACCAAGACCTTCCGTGCCTTGGAAAGCACGTTAAGCCGTTGGTCCTGGCTGTCATTCGTAGATATTTGACAGTCGTTACGGGTCGTCAGAAGCCCGAAAGTCTGACAACCAGTCTTACCAAGGGGTATCGTATTACCCAGTGACTGGGTTGTGGAGGTCTGATAGGCAGTCGCTCTATGTAAAATACTGGTATTCAGCTGCATCCGGTTAGACTGGAAGCCGACCCCAACATAGTTGGGAAAAGGCTAGGCAGATCGATCAGGTAGCGAGTCTAGTCCTTTTGACCTGTCACACATTCTATCGAAACTCCTAGACGCTACGGATGAACTACAAACGGATATCTTTCTACATATTTATGTTTCAAATTGACGTTATTTCAAGTTAAACAAATATCAACTTTAATTTTAATGAAAATTAAGTTCATTTCAGAGTGACTAGCGCTATTGAAAAAGTTATAGTAAAAATGTCTAAAGTTGTAGCGTAAACTTAACTTTATTATGTAGGAATTAAAGTTATTTTTCCATAAACTCATATTTGTTTACATTTTTGGCGAATGTGTCGCGATTATATGTTGGGCAACTTTGCCCACTCCTGGGATCGAACCCAGCACACTAATTACGTAACACATTCAACCTCAATTTGAATCATTTTGAAGGATATTGCTAAACCATTGCTTCATATGTTCGAAAAATTCTCGTCTCCTCAACAACATAAATACCGCAATGAATGTTGTTGAACTGTCAACTTGGAAGCCATTGCTGCTGTAAGTGAGATACGCAATCAACCCCGCTAGTCGTTTGCGACCACTTAACCGATGTTAGGCAAATATTGGATATAAATTAAACCATAAATATAGTTAAACATTCGAACTTGAAGGCTTGTCAAACTCATATATATTTTGATTGATCATTTATTAATTAAAATTCATTAATGCGTAGACATTTGGACATCATATTTATGCATAATATTGTCGCTCTTGACAACTGTGATATAAATATCATCATCTGCCTAGCCTTTTCCCAACTAAGTATCTTGGGGTCGGCTTCCAGTCTATCCGAAGGCAGCTGGATGCCAGTAGTCATTTTAAATGAAGTGACTCATCTGACCTCCACAAACCAGTCACTGGGTAACATATGATACCCCTTGGCAAGACTGGTGGTCAGACTTTCGGGATTCGGATGCAGCTGAATACTAGTATTTTACGTGAAGCGACTGCCTATCTGACCTCCACAACCCAGTTACTGGGTAATACGATAATACTCCTTGGTAAGGGTGCTTACAGAAAGATGGGGGTTCACGGTAAAGATAAGTCGGTACCGTCGGTACGGGTACAATAGCGCCTCATTAACTTATGCGCTCACAGGTAAAACATGTCACCATTTCCTTCCGAAGATCAACCTGCAGAGACCTGTACCGGGAGTCGGGCCCGACAACCCGCTTCTTTGTAAGCATCCTTTGACTGGTGGTCAAACTTTTGGGCTTCTGACGACCCGTAACGACTGTCAAAGATCCACAAATGACAGCTGGGACCAACGGCCTGGTAGTCCAGTGAAAAAATCAAACTTCTAAGTCAAAAGATACGGGCGTTTGTGTTACGTTTATGCCACATATTTTGACACTCGTAAGGGAATTAAAACCTATAGGGTACTTCCCGTTGACCTAGAATCATGAAATTTGGCAAGAAGCAATGTCATGTAGCACAAGTAAAGGAAACAATCCGAAAACCGTAAATTTGTAGTTAAATTACAAAAAAAAAGAATTTTAAAACTATTTACGTACTTATCGCTCAAAATTCCAGTAGCATGCTAAGGAACGCAAGAGGAGGAGGAGGTGGAGGCGTGGTTGCTATGAACTGTGTGAGCACGATACCGCCAATGCGTGTGCGTGTGCGTGTATGAGTGATGTCTCAGCATTCCACAGATAACACACACTAATGTACTGACGTCGCACTTCGCGAAATAACATTATATTTCTGTTGCACTTAGAATACGCGTCATAGTGGGGACCTGCACCCTAATTGCGAAACACACGATCAATCGGAATCGATTTCATTTTGACAGTTCAACAACACTCATTACGTTATTTACATACATGTTGCGCAGACAAATTTTTCGAACTTATGAAGCAATGGATTAGCAATTTGCTTCAAAATGATTCAGATTCCGATTGATCGTGTGTTACGCAATTAGGGTGAAGTTCTTACTATTGCATTGCTAAAATTCACGTAAATGTGACATGTGCTGGTAGCTGTTTGGGCTAAGCAAACTTATACCTACAAATTTTTACGGAGCCCTCGGTGCGGGAGTCCGACTCGCACCTGACCGGTTTTTTACTTGGATAGAACAGAGGCTCCCTACACAATTTCATGCAAGTTTACCAGAACAGGGACAAATTCTAGTGTGCGCTTCCAACTGGAGACCACATCATTCTTTTATAATCTAGGTAGATACAGTTTATTTATTTATTTGCACAATTTATTACCTTAAGGGCTGATTTTCCAACGCCAGATTACTTTATCGGCGGAATAATTTTGAATTTTTGACAGTTCTTTCATACAATAACTGTCAGACGTCAATTTTATTCCACGAATAAAAATTATCGGTCTATTGACCCCTAACCCCTAAGTATGCTGTTGACATTACAATATTTATGGCCGTGAGTAACAGTCACAATGCCCCCTGTACTAGTTGATACTGTATTACATACAATAGGGTAATTATATTAGTATAATTCCTAATTCCTGTGACCCGTAGGACAAACGAGTGAGAACTTAAGAATGTATAGGCTCCTGCTCCTTGGGACAAGAAAATAAAAAAAAAAAAAACTTAAAATAATTTTGCAATAATACTGTATTACATACAATAGGGTAATTATATTAGTATAATTCCTAATTCCTGTGACCCGTAGGACAAACGAGTGAGAACTTAAGAATGTATAGGCTCCTGCTCCTTAGGACAAGAAAATTAAAAAAAAAAAAACTTAAAATAATTTTGCAATAAATTTCCTCGAGGCGGTATGGTCCAAGACCTTAGCCTGCCCAAGAAGGGCGAAGGAAAAAAAAAAAAAAGCAATAAATTTCCTAAACGTCACACTAATTTGGCTTCTCGTGATTGTATATTTGATATTATATATGTATGGACTTTTCTATTTCAGAACCTTAAATGTGTCTTCAGTACTTTTATAATTTAAGCAGAGTAAATGTTTTCGTACAATCTTTTTAAATAGGTATGTGTGACGATACAGTAAGTTTGACAAAGCGAAAATATTAAAATAAATCAAAACGTACATCACGAAAATCATAGAAAGGAAACAGAATGAAATACAAAACAAATTAATGATATTAGGTACCTATTAATAAAAAAAACGAGTTGCATAAAAACTCAAAAAATTTTCGAATGCATAACATAACACGGCGAAACGAGATAATTATGCACACATTTTTGCTATTAAAAAACGTTTGGATTTTGGAATCTAGCCTTAACCTTTTCTAAAACTAAGAAAACAAAATTTTTGAAATATTTGATATATTTTTGAAACCGCCGCGCCCCTCATCTGCCACTGTACAGACGCCAGCAGATCAAGCTACCCGAAACTGTCAAATTTTCCCAATCAACCTTAAATCTTAATGCTTAGCGATAAAGTTGAAAATCTATTAAAGAAATTTGACAGATTGTAGTAGCTTGATGTGCTGGCGTCTGTACCTACTACCAAGGGAGCCAGCACAACAAAAAAAAAGATATTAGAAATACCTATGTATATTTTGGAAGCCGCCACGACCCCCCCTTCTGTCATTGTACTACCAAGGGGAGCGCGCCCCACCGTTTGGGCACCCTTAAAGAGAGGAGACCTGTGTCTGGCTGTGTTCCAGCGGAGGGAGCAATTAATTTCTATCTATAATATGTATGTATTTACAACAAAAAAAAAAAAAAAACCGGCCAAGTGCGAGTCGGACTCGCCCATGAAGGGTTCCGTTACGTTACGATTTATGACGTATTAAAAAAAAACTACTCACTAGATCTCGTTCAAACCAATTTTCGGTGGAAGTTTATATGGTAATGTACATCATATATTTTTTTTAGTTTTATCATTCTCTTATTTTAGAAGTTACAGGGGGGGGGACACACATTTTACCACTTTGGAAGTGTCTCTTGCGCAAACTATTCAGTTTAGAAAAAAATGATATTAGAAACCTCAATATCATTTTTGAAGACCTATCCATAGATACCCCACACGTATGGGTTTGATGAAAAAAAAATTTTTGAGTTTCAGTTCTAAGCATGGGGACCCCCAAAATTTATTGTTTTTTTTCTATTTTTGTGTGAAAATCTTAATGCGGTTCACAGAATACATCTTTCTTTCTTTCTTTCTTACTTACCAAGTTTCAACAGTATAGCTCTTATAGTTTCGGAAAAAAGCGGCTGTGACATACGGACGGACAGACAGACAGACAGACAGACATGACGAATCCATAAGGGTTCCGTTGCCATTTGGCTACGGAACCCTAAAAATGTATATAAGTAGTTTATCAGCCATCTTGTTACCATAACACAAGCATTAGGTTGCTTAGCTTGGGACTAGATGGCGCTGTGTGAAATGTCCAAGGATATTATTATTATTATTATTAATTTGCGAGACTGATACGATAAGATAATGTTTATATTAAGAGCGTTTACAACGTACGGCATTTCATACAAACTTTCAAGTCCTTGTTTTTCGAAATGCATGAAACTTCCTACGCATAAGCAGGATATTATATAGGTCCAAAAATTTAATTGAGAACATTTTCGAAAAATAGTGTTACCTACAGCTAAATTCGACCGATTTTAAATTTTCCATTCCAATTATCTTTTTTTTAATAAGACATTTCGAATATGTTCTTAACTAAGTTTTTAGACCTATGTATCCTGCTTATGCGTATGAAGTTTCATTAAAATCGGTTCATGCATTTCGTAAAACAAGGACTTGAAAGTTTATATGAAATGCCGTAGGTCTAAACCCGAAACTGTCAAAGGACATTGCTCGGCTTCCATACATTATTTGCCTAAGAACCGTTGATGCCGTGAAATTATTTTTTGTGTTCTAAATAATGCATATTTTCGATTGAAACTTAATTTAAGTCACGGACACTTCAGCGAAATGTGAAAAATCTAAAATTCTTTCTGATTTTGAGGTTATAACGGGCCAACATAAATAAACACGACACGGCACGGCACGGCTTACTCTAACTTATATAAAAGCTTGTAAAAAGGGAAGTTGTTGTGGTTTTACTTACCAAACGAGGAGCAGTCCATTGTTGTATACAATGAAGAATTTGCTCATCTTCCAATACCATGGAACCAGAGGCTGACCCGCAGTTAACACAAAACACATTATCGTTTTCCAATTCCATGTTACAATAAAAGTCCGTTGAGTAAATGCCGAGTAGTCGTTCTTAGTAGGTCCGTACGAAATCACAGTCCTTTGTTCACGCCAAGTTGTTAGATTAAATCAGAATACAAAAATAACACAAACGAAAACACAACCAACAATCCGTATGCGAACACAGGATGCGCGCGAGGGTAGATATCAACGTACGTAGTGTCAACTAAATGTCATCCGTCAATTCATCAACTGTCAGTCATAGACTTTAGTCTATGGTGTCAATACTGCTCGATAAACATAAAATCGTAATCAATAATCTGTTTGTAAAAATAATAACCTTATTTTATAGATGAAACGTTGAGGGTAATTATAATTAATTGCTTTGTATAATTACGATACACACTGTTAATGGATCAATAATTTCACAAAGTGTTTATTTAAACTACTCTGTAGATGTGGCTGTATGAGCTAAATACCTTTGCATAATCAAAACCCAAAGTGAAACAGAAAAAACATAGGAACATAATATTGAATTACTATTTAAAATGTTTTTGAAATCAAAGAGTGTCCGTGTTATTCTAATAACTGTAAAGTAATTAAAAAAATAAAATATAAATTATTGTAAAATTTAAATACGTGACGATTCTTAGGCCATTGCTATACATCTCCTTTTCCCAATCAACCTGGAACCTAATGCTTTGGCAATAAAGTTGAATAGAATAGAATACTCTTTATTGTACATACACCATACAAATTACAGAACATAGATATATACAATTTTACAAACGGTGACACAATGGGCGGTCTTATCAAAACTTTGTTAAAGAAATTTGATAGATTGTAGTAGCTTGATGTGCAGGCGTCTGTACATTAAAAACAAAATAAGACGCAAAGTAAGCATTTTGCTAATGATCTCCCCACTAGTTCGAGCCTATCTCGTGGAGTCCATAGGTGGTACTATCGTCTAACAAACGTCTGACACGGTCATAATTACGCAAGCCCAACCAGTTTTTTAAATATAAAATCCACAGGTAATCCCACTTTGTTTAACTGTCAATTTTCATTTAAAAAAAAACACTAAAATAGAGTTTTTTAGTAGGAACTCAACAAATTATTCTAATACTATTAATATTCTGATCCTGAACTCATTGACCTGTAGCCTCTTGCTTGCATAGTAATATTTAATGTTGCCAGATTTAATGACTTTGCCAAACCAACAAGGCTTAGCGTAATCAGCTTAGAATGTTCTCACTGATGAGACGCAGGCTGCCTCTCTGTGAGAGAAAGTTGGCCGCAGTTCACCACGCAGGCACAGCGCGGGTGGCGGATGTCACATGACTTCGATATTTGGTTCTAGGACATGCTGGTTTCCTCGCGATGTTTTCCTTTATCGTTTTAAGATTAAGTGGTAATTTACACCAAATAGGCTAGATGCCTAAAAAAATCTAATTAGTCCGTCAGTTAGGTTATCAAGAGATATTAGACTCGTATTTTTTCTTTTGTCAATTATATAAAAAATTATAAAATATCGCCCGTTAAAGTTCCGTGTGACGTCACGCCTTGCTACACTTTTTAGCAAGGCGTGACGTCACGACCCTCTACTCCCAAATTTTGACGCGCTTTATTTTTGTCATTTTTTTTTTTTTTTGTTTGACAAATGTAAAAATACGTGTCCATTATTTTACGATAATCTAACTGACGGACTAAATATAATAATCATTTTTTTACCCAGGCAACTACCCTATTGCCTGCCTATATGGACCGACGACATTAAGAAGGTGGCTAGGACAAACTGGATGCGGAAGGCGGAGGACAGGGTGTTGTGGCGCAGCCTGGGAGAGGCCTATGTCCAGCAGTGGACTGCGATAGGCTGAGTTGATTCATTGAAAGTGTCTGCCTGTGTTCGAACGTAGAAACCACAAATCGAAAGTCCCATCCGTTTCCACCACTGATCACAATGTTTATTAATTGCTAATCTATAAAATAATGCATTTAAACCTGTACACGGATCATTCATTTCGCGCGTGACCAAAATCGGAATCAATTCCGCCATCTTGATTTTTCAATACATTTTGTCAAAATAATTTCACAAATGTTTATCAACAACGCCCTCCTGTCAATGTCATTCAAGAGCCAAGACATATTTTTAAAGTAGCATTCTATAATGTAATTTTACAACTAAATTCAGAAGGACCTTTCAAATAATTTTAATAGAATACTGAATAGATATAATAATAAAAAAGATTGTTTGAAATGCTTAAGATAGCTCCTTAATTACGAAATATTTGCATTATTTAAGGGGGAGGCTATATTTTTTTTTTTTTTTTGGAAATGGCATCTCGCAGTTCAACCTATGAGGTTGTCGTCTGCTTAATCGGGCTTGCCTGTGGATGCCTCAATAAATAAAGGCCTCCAGTCAGTCAGGGCTTAAAAAACTTAAAAACTAAACCACTACACGCTAAGGGCACCCCCTGTGGGGTTCGGAGCTCGGCTTAGGGCGTCGCTGGGAGAGGGCAGCAAGGGACAGCCTGGCTCGGGATTACTTAGGGACGAATTTTAAACTACGGGCTCAGCGGCGCGGGTTAGCTCAAGCAAGGGTCGGGACGGACATGGGCGACATAAGGAAGCCCGCGAAATGTACCTATATAGGTTTTACGCGTGGCCGCAAATTTGAAAACAAAAAAACAAAATGGCGCGACAGTAGGGTATGCCATGGACCTTCGAAACCCTTTGTTACGTTTCTTGCGTCAGTGTCAGGTTGTATGTTGAACAAAATATGATTCGCGAGCGTAACAAATATGACTTTACAGAATTTTAATAACTAGAATCAGCAATACAAACTCTTTGAGTTAGAATTGGCCTCAAATGTCATGATTTCATGAAATAATCATTCAATAGGGTAATATGAACTAGAGAGATATATTGATGATTTTTATGATTATAATTCTACAAATAAATATTTGAAACGGGCGCGAATCATATTTAGATAAATAAACAACCTGAGGGGCAATTCATTTCATTTTAAGAACATTCACAGTCTGATCTGTCTTAATCTGTCAAAAATTCCTCTAATTTTCATACATTTTTGACAAGTTTTTGACTTTGATTGTCGCTGATGTGAGATTGCGACTAGATTTTGAACGGTTTTAATAATAATAAATATTTAAAAAAAAAACAACCGACTTCCAAAAACGACACTACAAAGTGAAAAATAACTTTAATTTCGGAAGTCGGTGTCGTTGGGTTCGCATTTTCGTTGTTTGCCACCGACTTCCGAAATTAAAGTTATTTTTCACGTTGTAGTGTCGTTTTTGGAAGTCGGTTGTTTTTTTTTTTTGCATAAAAGTTTTTATTTTTCACTTTTAAGTTGTAATTTTTACCAGTAATTTTGGTTTCAAAACCAAACTTCTAAACCGTTTTTGATGAAATTTCTATGGGACCATGTGGGAAGTATACCCTTTCCAACAAAAAAAGAATTTTTCAAATCGGTTGGCAAGCGACGGAGTTATGCGCGAACAATCATAAAAAAAAAATACAAAAATCCAAATTAGGAACCTCCTTCTTTTTTAGAAGTAAGTTAAAAAGCCAGTACTCATCGGTACGGCTCGCATTGTGAGGAGGTTCCTGTCTCTGGAGCCCTAACCACCGGTAGCTTGGACCCTGCTCCTGATGCCGGTGGGCTACTATTTTTTATATTTTTAAATGTAAATTATATGTATTTAAACGAAATAAAGGAGATAAAAATATTTTATTTCAGATCAAATTATAAGATCCATATGTTGCTGGTAAAAGTCTTACCCTATGTTAGTAAAAACCACACTATATACAAAAATTGACACGACTGACACCTACATGTGCAGCCGTATCCAGTGAGCCAGCATGGGGCTGTCCCACCTATCACACAATACACTCAGGATGCTGTGGGAGCTAGCACGTATTCTACCGAGATTAGAAGCGGATCGTTTCCGTATAATGGCATGAAAACCATCAACCCTGGCCTCGGTGAACATCCCGGAAGCGCTACAAAAGCGTGGAAGACCTCGATATCTACAACGCCACATGCGAACTACGCGTCATACTGACGTCACGCAAATGCTGCATCTCGCAAGTAGAGTTTACCGCGCAATTAGCATATATACAAACTTCCCGACATCAGTCGTTGGGGCAATTGCCTGCCAGACACAACACCCGTCTGGTTGGAGGATCCTCCCTTTTCTATAGAGGATGAGTGGACTTTACACCCTGTTTCTCATACCTCTAAAGACCCAATAGCATCCTGAATACCTACATTGTTAAACTGGACACGCAGGGCGTAGTATGCCTCAGCGTATACCGTTAATTACGGGAATTAGCCTTCTCTTACCTAATGACCTGCAAATTGCAAAAAAAAACTTTTTACAAAAAAAAAAAACCGCCTTCAAAAAAAGACAAACAAAAACGTTCCTGCACTAAAAAGTAAAAAATAAAAAATTGAATTCCTGTAAAGAAACTTAATTTAAAGGTAAACTTATTTGACATTAATATTTTGCAAATATTCAAAATTGTTTACTTCTTTTTGGAGTCGGTGCCAGCAGTTGTATCCTGTGCCATTTATTTTTTCAATTCACGATTATAAAATTTTAAAACAGATGCTTACAAACTTAATGCTTCAAAATTTTCAAAGTACTTAAAAAGTGGCAGGGGATTTTTATACGTATGTGTATAACTTTGTACGCACTGTATCAACTAAGTTGGACAGTTTACTCGATGCCTCGATAGACGGCGTTGAACGATTTTTTAACTCGCGGTGTTAAGATTTTCCGTCGACACCATATAAGGTCTCTTTGGACTTAGAATAATTTAGTCTTGCCAAATATACCGTTGGAACGAGGTTGCTGCGTTTTATTCAAAACCTTCGGATGGTGCATCCGAAGCCCTAAGCAGACCCTGGCTGGACATCATCAGGTCGAACAAGGTCCTTCGGAGTCGGATACACCAGTATCTGGGCACCAAAGCGGTGGTGCATTTTTTGCGTAACTGAGTTGGGGGGGGTCTTCCGAGGAAGCAGGCCAGCTCGTGAGGAGCTGCTGCAGCATCAATCAGGAGCCAGGGTTTGGTGGTGAATCCTGCCTTGGACTTCGAGACAGGCGCTGGCGCTGTCAGGATATTGGACCCGGAAGCCACCTGAAGAATCGAGGGTGACCACGTGGAGTGACGTCACGAGGTTGGTGCAATCGTGAGTGAGTGAACCATAGGAGTGAACCAAATTGAAGTGAAAGAAACGTGAGTGTTTGAACAAATTTAATTTATGAATGTTAAAAAGTGACAGCTGTCATTTTCAAAAGTGATACGGACTGTCATTGTCATTCAATGGGACGTTGACAGTGACACAGCCTGTCATTCAAGGAACGTCAGTCGGAGTGACTTTAATTTTCATCGGCAAACTATAGGAAAACGTTCCAGAGACATTAACTTTTAGATATTTAACATTAATTTTATACGTGTTTATTTATTTTGTTGATTTCTTTCGCCCAGTTGTTTGGTATTTTAAGATGGAGTCCAAACTGTTACTTCAAAAGGACAATTTGAATAACATTGTAAAGGCTAGACGTAACTTTAAAAAGTCTCCTAAGGAAAGGATCACGGATGTTTACGTTCAAGTGAGATTAGAAGCATTAGAAAAATTATGGGATGTATTTACTAATACCCACAAAACATTAATCGAAAAATTTGGTTCTCAGTTAAGTGATCATGAATATTTAAAGGACGATATGTATGATGAAGCGGAAGAATGTTATTTAGAATATAAAACAGAATTGAAATCTGTTTTGATGTTAATTTGTAAAGATTCAAAAGATCAAAACGTATGCGATGGGGCTCCACAAGACGAAACAAAATCTCAGACTGTTCAACTACCAAAAATAGTTATTCCTAAGTTCTCTGGAAACTATGAAGAATGGGTTTGTTTCCGAGATTTGTTTATTTCATTAGTACATAGTAATTCAAAATTGAGTAATGTCCAAAAAATTCATTATTTGAAAAGTTATTTGACCGGTGAAGCCGAACAATTAATAAGACAAATACCGATTGCAGACGACAACTATGAAAGATGTTGGTCGTTATTAAAAGGCAGGTATAATAATAAACGGTATCTATCTCACAACATAATAAGGCGACTTCTTAGTCAGAAAAACATTACTGCAGAATCAGCATATCATTTAAAGGAATTAGTGGACACTACTAGTGACTGCTTATGTGGGTTGGCAAACCTCGGAATAGATGTAGCAAATTGGGATATAATGATTATTCATATTTTAACTTTAAAATTGGACTTAGAATCGAGAAAGCAATGGGAGTTTGAATTCAGTAGTAGCAACAGTTCCGATGACTTGCCAACTTACCAGCAATTCAAAGATTTCCTAACAAATAGATACAGGGCCCTAGAGTTTATTGATAATAAACCTTCAGCAAACAGAACTAACAGCAATAATAATTCCAAATTAAAATCATTACATGTATCCGAAGTTGTCTGTTCGTTTTGTTCTGAAGATACTCATAGGTTAAGTGGCTGTAAGAAATTTGCTCGTGAATTAGTGGACAAACGTCGTGATTTCGTCACTACAAAAAATTTATGCTTCAACTGCTTGGGTAATAACCATACAGCGAGGTCTTGTCGCATTAGTACCAAATGTAAGTTATGCCATCGTCGTCACCACACACTATTACACCCAAAGAATTGCTCAGATACGCCTGAGACCACTGATGTCAATTCAAACCAGGAAGCGAGTAAGAGCGTTTCGCAGCAGGAGCCAGAGTCTCCTAAGGCAGGGAGTTCTGCTGAAAAAACAGAAAGCCAAACGTCGGTGGTTAGCTGTTTTTCGACAGGTAAAATTTGTAAGCAGGTTTTGCTAGCGACGGCGCTAGTCAAGGCAGAGTCGAAATTCGGTAATCTTCACGTTTTAAGAGCGTTACTGGACCAAGGCTCGCAGGCAAACTTTGTCACAGAAAGCACGGTTCAGGACCTGAAATTAAAAAAGATTTCGTTGAGAAGTAAGATTTCTGGTCTAGAGGGAGATCAAGAATTACTTTCTAAATCAATAGTGTACATGAAAATTCGATCTAGAGTCAATCCACATTGCACATTCACCTTTAAGGCTCATGTTCTGTCCTCAATCACTACTCTCCTTCCAACGAGGAAATTAGATGTATTGGAATGGTCAGAATTAGGAGGGATTGATCTTGCTGATCCGAAGTATCATCAACCTAATAAAATAGACCTTTTATTAGGAGCTGAGATGTATAGTCAGATTATAAATGAAGGATTGATGCATAGTCCTACAGGTTCGCTTATTGCTCAGTCTACAGCTTTAGGTTGGATTTTATCTGGAGTTGTAGATTCATCCGTTACTGAAACGGAAGGTGTACTGTCATTACATTGTCAAGTGCAAAAAGAAGAGGATCTACTTAAACAATTTTGGGAATTGGAATCAGATCAAGAGCCATCTAGTCAACAGAAAATGACAAATGAAGAAATAAAATGCGAAGAGTTGTTTAGAGCTACGACGGTCAGAGATGTAAAAGGCCGTTACATAGTGAAATTACCATTCCGAAGCGAAGATCCAGGCTGCAAATATGGCGGTTCAAGATCCATAGCTATAAAGCGGTTTCATGCCCTGGAAGCTAAACTTAATAAAAATATCGAACTTAAAGTAAAATATGCCGAGGTAATACAAGAATACTTACTACTGGGTCACATGAAGCCATTAGCCGAAGCGGATATAGAAAATAAACATGCGGTCTACTTACCTCATCACGCAGTTGTGAGAGACGACAAGGACACCACAAAGGTCAGAGTCGTCTTTGACGCTTCCTGCAAGGGAAGTAATGGGATTTCTCTTAACGATGATTTAATGATCGGTCCTGGGCTGCAACCCGATTTACGACATCTATTAATTCGATGGAGAACTCACCGTATTTGCCTAATATCGGACATAATTAAAATGTATCGAATGGTGCGCGTGGCTAATGAACACACAGACTTTCAACGCATTGTGTGGAGAGATACCAAGGACTCTGTCATTAAGGATTATAAGTTACTTACCGTAACCTTCGGGACGTCTTCTGCGCCGTTTTTAGCGGTTCGAGCGATGCAGCAGGTGGCGTATGATGAAGGAGCGAAGTACCCATTAGCGGCTGAAAGAGTCCTCAACGATTATTATATGGATGATCTGCTGACCGGTTGTGATACAATTGAAGAAGGCATACAAATTTACAGTCAAATGGAAGAGTTACTGGCTAAAGCAGGATTCAGTTTACAGAAGTGGTCGAGCAACAGCGATGAATTACTGAAAAAAATAATCGGTGAAAAGTGCAAAGGACAAGAAAGGGTAGGTAAAGAGATCGACATTAAGCAGGATGCGATAATAAAAACACTGGGACTTACCTGGAACAGAAGCAGGGACGCCTTCCAGTACACCGTCAAGTTGTCTCCATTGCAGGAACCTGTAACAAAAAGAAAGGTATTATCGGAAATTGCAAGATTATTTGACCCTTTAGGATGGGTAGCTCCCGTGATTGTACTAGCCAAAATGCAAATTCAAAAATTATGGATTTCTGGGATTACATGGGATGGGGAAATCCCATCTGAATTAAAAAATGAATGGTATACTTACCGCAGTAGCTTAGGTGAGTTGAAAAATATTGAGATACCCAGATGGGTAAGAACCAATTCTAGCAATGCCCGAGTAGAATTGCACGGCTTCTGCGATGCCTCGAAATCGGCATATGCTGCAGTCATTTATCTCCGAGTGATTGATTCGACGGGCAACATTCAGATTTCGTTAGTTACTGCCAAAACCAAAGTCGCACCGATAAAACAAGTGTCGATTCCGCGACTAGAGTTGTGCGGGGCAGTATTGCTGAAAAGACTTTTGTTAGAAGTAGCAAGGGTATTGCATATAGAAAAACAGAATGTGCGAGCTTGGACTGATTCCAGCATTGTGCTGGCTTGGCTTAATGGTTTGCCGAATAAATGGAAGGTATTTGTCGCGAATCGGGTGTCAGAGATACTTACCTCGTTGGATCCATGGCAATGGTCGCACGTTCCTACAAAACAAAACCCCGCCGACTGCGCGTCTAGGGGCATGCTCCCTGCAGAGCTAAGTAAGCATTCATTGTGGTTTCAAGGACCTGATTTCTTGCGGGAAATAAACATTAATTATGATAAATCTCAAGATTTGAACACTGACGTAGAGTCAGTCGGAGTGCATCACGTTGTAGAAGATCCGGACATCTGTGATCGATATGCAACGCTGACGCGGCTTACCAGGGTTGTAGCATATTGTAGGCGTATGTTGACAACAAAGAAAATCAAGTCTGAAAAAATGTGGAAAGGTTATTTACGAACCGAAGAAATAAATGAAGCTTTTGAGACGTGCGTGAGATTGTGTCAGAGAAAACATTTTGAAGAGGAAATAAAAGCACTAGAAAAGAAGGAACAAATTAAATCAAAAAGTATTTTAAAAACATTAACTCCATTTTTAGATACAAAAAATATTTTAAGGGTAGGCGGCAGATTAGAAGAATCCGAATTAAATATTTCAAGAAAACACCCCATTATCTTACCGAAAAAATCACACTTTACTCATTTAATTGTTGATTTCGGTCATAGGCAAACTCTTCATGGCGGTACACAATTAACCTTGAGTTACATTTATAATAAATTTTGGATCTTCGGAGCAAAACAGCTTGTATCTAGCCATATACGGAAATGTGTTACATGCGTAAAAAACAATGGGCTTGCCTGTAATCCACTGATGGGGCAGCTACCTTCAGCTCGTGTCAAACCATCTCGCGCCTTTCTTCGTAGTGGTGTAGACTTTGCTGGACCTATTCAATTACGTACAGCAAAGGGTCGTGGACATAAGTCTTATAAAGGATATATATGTTTGTTTGTCTGCATGTCAACACGTGCCGTTCATATTGAAGCAGTATCTGACCTTACGTCGGAAGGATTTTTGCAGGCCTTTAAAAGGTTTGTGGCGAGAAGGGGCCATTGTCAGGAGGTGTGGAGCGATAATGGCACAAATTTCGTAGGCGCTGCAAAGGAACTGGGTATTCTCTTTACAAGGGAAAGGAATAGTATTTTGTCGGAGATAGCAGAAACTTTAGGGACTAATGGAACGTCCTGGCATTTTATTCCGCCTCACGCGCCCAATTTCGGGGGACTGTGGGAGGCTGGAATAAAATCGGTGAAGTATCACCTAAAACGAGTCGTTGGCACTTCCACTCTGACTTATGAGGAACTAACAACTGTATTAGCACAAGTGGAAGCATGCCTAAACTCTCGGCCACTGTCTAGATTGGGAACCAATTCCGAAAATACGGAAATTTTGACTCCTGGCCACTTCCTGGTTGGTGAGCCTCTTGTTACGCCACCAGATTATAACTTCGAAAATTCTAATTTAAGCTCGTTAAAGAGATGGCAGTATACCCAACGTATGTTGCAAACATTCTGGCGAAAGTGGTCTCAGGAATATTTGAGGCAGTTCTTTTATAGACATAGATGGACCTCGGAAACTTCCTCTCCTAAAAGAGGAAATGTGGTCTTAGTCAAGGAAGACGGTCTTCCTCCGTGTCGTTGGGTTTGGGGTTTAGTAGAGGAAGAGCATCCAGGTAATGACGGAATCGTACGAGTGGTCACTATTAAAACGAAAAACTCGATTATTAAAAGACCTGTATCTAAATTATGTTTGCTTCCTGTTACTGAGTAGCCTATTTAACCTGTAATAGTAGGACTTTTATACTTAGATAGTAGAATTTATTAATAAGTATGCACGGTGGTGGGAATCAAGGTTTTTTTTGCTGTTACCATTTTAGTTTATACAATTGTTAACTTTACATTAGTCTAGTTGGTTAGTATGTAATTTTAATGTTTTCTGTTGCCAGAACTTGTTATAATATTAAGGTCAATTCATGGTTGCCCTTAATGGGGGGAGAATGTATAACTTTGTACGCACTGTATCAACTAAGTTGGACAGTTTACTCGATGCCTCGATAGATGGCGTTGAACGATTTTTTAACTCGCGGTGTTAAGATTTTCCGTCGACACCATATAAGGTCTCTTTGGACTTAGAATAATTTAGTCTTGCCAAATATACCGTTGGAACGAGGTTGCTGCGTTTTATTCAAAACCTTCGGATGGTGCATCCGAAGCCCTAAGCAGACCCTGGCTGGACATCATCAGGTCGAACAGTATGTATAATTATTATTATTTAAAAGAAATTATTGTGAAAATTGTGTCAATTTGTTTTAGAGTACAGTCTAGTCTGTATTTGTGTTTTAATTATTCTAGGTATGCAATAGGTATCTTGGTAGTTTTATAGTAAATGTTAGGGGTCGTTTTTCGAGGTATTGTTGTCCATACGTATTTCCTTGCCTTGGCTGGCACCGACTCCAAAAAGAAGTAAACAATTTTGAATATTTGCAAAATATTAATGTCAAATAAGTTTACCTTTAAATTAAGTTTCTTTACAGGAATTCAATTTTTTATTTTTTACTTTTTAGTGCAGGAACGTTTTTGTTTGTCTTTTTTTGAAGGCGGTTTTTTTTTTTGTAAAAAGTTTTTTTATTTCTAGCCGTTTAGTGTATTTTTTATTATAATATAATGGCAACGTAGTCAATATCTTTTCTACATAGAATATTATTTTGACGAAGTACCAATATCATACAAGTAGGTACATATTACTGTCTACTTTCTGATCTTTAATTTGATCCCGTAGAGAGATGATAATATGACGCATGAAATACTGTCGATTCTTATGCGTCGTATGCTGCCTCTAATATTGAGCTGGGCGGTAACAGTCCATAAACTACAAGGGACCACCCTCGAGAGAGCTGTGATCGACCTTGGTAAAAAAAACTTTGCAAAAGGACAAATATATGTCGCGCTAAGTCGTGTCAGAAGTTTGGAAGGCATAGTGTTATCAGATTTAGACGCCAATAAATTATTGAATCGACCACACGATGATCGAGCGATGACAGAGATAACAAGGTTGCGGAATCTGCCATCTGATAATCAAGACAACACATAACGTGCCATGGAATAGGCCTACCGGGGAAACCACATTAAAAAAAACGCGCCCAGCACACTACCTCATAGGTGGCGTGGAAACGTGTGCATACTACCAAGAATACAATTTTATTTTAGTAAATAATAGAAGCGTTTTTTTTTTTAACATTGTAGGCAAAATGCCTTTAATATTTCAGAAGTTGTTTTGTGGACACATTGATGATAACATCAAAACTAGATTTTCAAAACGAATAAATACTTTGACTTTGAATGGCACCTTGTATTCAGAGTGCATCTCATGACAGTTCTAAACCCAAATACTGCTAGGATACATTGTTTTATTTTGAAGTTCTCATGCCAACCTTCCACCTTCCAGCTCCATCATCAGATCAGTTCGATAGTAACTTATAGCCAAAGTGCATTTCATGACAATTCTAATAAGCCCAAACACGGCTAGAATACGTTGATTAATTACGGAGTTCCGGTACCTGTCTTCCGGCTCCATCATGATCATCAGATCAGTTCAATGATAACATTTTCAATATAACTATTCAGGATTGTATGTTTATTTGTATTGTCATAGTTGCTTAACTATCTTGATTGTGATATCTATGCGAGTGACAAGTTCCGTCAGCCATATCTGATCTTCTTCACCAGTTCCACTTCATCCAATGTTACTTTTTGACTGTAAATGCTTGATTTCTCGATGAAAATATTAAAATTACTATATAGTTGCCTATAATATTTGAGGAGTTCCCTCGATTCCTCATGGATCCCATCATCAGAACTGGATTTTGAAAAAAATGGGACCAATCTGGAAGCATATCCTTTAAAGTTAAAAAAAAATTTTGCAAATCGATCCATAAACAACGGAGTTCTGAGGTAACAAACATAAAAAAAAAAAATAAAAAAAAAAAAATACAACCGAATTGAGAACCTCCTCCTTTTTTTGAAGTCGGTTAAAAAACGTAAGAAAATTTGATTCGAACGTGAAGCTTTCGCCTTAAGTGTAATCTTTGCCTTCATTTTGTATTCAAGTCATGATTTTACTTAAATATCTATTTATCTACTGTAGGCAATAGGTATTCTAAAATTAAATCGTCTGTGTGCGTTAAGTTTTTCCATCTGGAATTTCATTGTGGCTGAGTAATAACAGCCGCACGGGTCGATCGATCAGGTTAAGCTACGCTTGCCGCGGTTGGTCCGTGGATGGGTGACCATCTTCACATACCAAGACCCCTCCGTGCCTCGGAAAGCACGTTAAGCCGTTGGTCCCGGCTGTCGTTTGTAGATCTTTGAAAGTCGTTACGGGTGAGAATTTTACCAACCAGAAGTGCAATTCTGTAACCATCTCACCGTGAAAACTTAGGTGAAGTGAGCGTGGAGTGAGCTGTCATTTCAACTAATGCTAGGGATCGACACTATTGACAGCTCACTCTGAGCTCACTTCACCTAACTTTTCACGGTAAGATTTTTATAGAATCGATTGGCGGTTTACCAAGGGTTTTCGTTAACCCAGTAACTGGGTTGTGGAGTTCAGATAGGCAGTCGCTTTATGTAAAATACTGGTATTCAGCTGCATCCGGTTAGACTGGAAGCCAACCCCAACATAGTTGGGAAAAGGCTAGGCAGATGATGATGAATTTCTCAGTAGCAGTCCGCGGGGCATTTTGACAGTTCAACAACATTCATTGCGTTATTTACGTTGCTGAGCAGACACGTTTTTCGAACACATGAAGGAATGGATTAGCAATATCCTTCAAAATGATTCAAATTGTGATTTATAGTGTGTTACGCAACTATACCTCGACTTTTAATCGTATTCTTGACAGTTCAAAGAAAAATGTTAGATACCATATTAAAACTAGACTGTCATTAATAGAAACATAAAAACTTTTTTGAAACAAAATAAACAACCGACTTCCAAAAACGACACTACAAAGTGAAAAATAACTTTAATTTCGGAAGTCGGTGTCGTTGGGTTCGCATTTTCGTTGTTTGCCGCCGACTTCCGAAATTAAAGTTATTTTTCACTTTGTAGTGTCGTTTTTGGAAGCCGGTTGTTTATTTTTTTTCAAAAAAGTTTTTATTTTTCACTTTTAAGTTGTAATTTTTACCAGTAATTTTGGTTTAAAAACCAAACTTCTGAACCGTTTTTGATGTAATTTTTATGGGACCATTTGGGAAGTATACCCTTTCCAACAAAAAAAGAATTTTTCAAATCGGTTGGCAAGCAACAGAGTTATGCGCGAACAAACATAAAAAAATACGAACATCTGAATTGAGAACCTCCTCCTTTTTAGAAGTCGGTTAAAATAATAATCATGTTATTTTATTTCCTCTGGCAGCCCTAGACGTAGAGGTCATTCTTGACGTCGTACTTCTTATTCATTTTTAAGACATGTTATTAAATTTAAAATAAAAAGTTTGCATTTAAGTACTACATTACATTACATTACTTCGAAGAACAGAGACAAGAAACGGAGACTCCGTTTCTTGTCTCTGTTCTTCGAAGTTTAGGCAAATAGGCACTATACCTATTCCTATCACTGTACATTACGTAAGTTCATTCAATTTCGTTCATTCTTGCACCACCTCACTACCTTTTTTTTTGTCAAAACCCGGTAACCCTTCAACTGTTCTCGTGTTCTGAAGGCGAATTCTCGTAATTTAAAATGTTCAAAATCTAGTCGCAGTCTCATCTCAGCGACCAACAAATGTCAAAAACTTGTTAAAATGTAGGGAAATTAGAGGATTTTTTGACAGATTGAGACTGAGATCAAACTGTGAACGTTCTTAAAAATACGAGAATTGACCCTCTGTTCTCGTGTTCGGTTGATGGCAATAGGGGCGCCCTATTCCGTGGTATTTAGACATAACTAGCGTACCATGTAGTGGTGCTATGGGTACGTACACCTCTGCATTATCCTGCAAAGATACCTGGCGTGATGTTTAGCAAAAAATTGAAAGCAGCGGTAAATAAACTTGTAGTCCAGCCGATCAATTCTGTAAAAATCTCACCGTGAAAACTTAGGTGAAGTGAGCGTGGAGTGAGCTGTCATTCCAACTAATGCCAGGGATTGACACTATTGACAGCACACTCTAAGCTCACTTCACCTAACTTTTCACGGTGAGATTTTTACAGAATCGATTGGCAGCTCACTGCACGCTCACTTCACCTAAGTTTTCACGGTGAGATGGTTACAGAATCGCAGTGCAGTTCACGTAAAACACGATCAATCTCATTCTGAATCATTTTGAAGGATATTGCTAATCCATTGCTTCATATATTCGAAAAATTTCTCTGCTCAACAGCGTAAATAACGCAATGAATGTTGTTGAACTGTCAAAATGAAAGCCATTGCTAGGTACTGTTAGTGTGTTACGCAGTGACCCCGTAGTATGCGTCAAAGTCAGCAAAGTCGCATGTTAGTTCTAGTCTTATAAAAAAACATCTCCATCAACTTCTAACCTTGTGTAAATTCAGGTTTTTTTTTAACAAATATTTAAATATTATTATCACGTTATTACAAAAATAGTGTTTGAAACAAAAAATTCTTTCCTTATTATTAGTATTTTTCAATCGTCTGTGTACAGACGCCAGCAGGTCAAGCTACCCGAAACTGTCAAATTTTCCCAATCAACTTTGAACCTTAATGCTTCACCGATAAAGTTGAAAATCTATTAAATAAATGTGACAGATTGTAGTAGCTTGATGTGCTGGCTTCTGTACATAATATTATCTATCGACAGATAATTAATTAAAAATGCGATGCGGTTTAAGAGTAGATGTAGTGACAAGAATTGAATGTTCTATGTAAATTAAAAGTTTCCAATTGTTGTTATTTCGAGTTGAACAAATATCAACTTTATTTTAATGGAAATTAAGTTTTTTTTTTTAATACGTTGCCCCTCACTAGGAATTTCTCCTGTATCGTGGGTGCGTTTACAAACACTTAAACTCACATACACAAATAGCTAGACACGGAACAACTACTTGTAGGCCATACAAATATTTGTTCCGTGCGGGAATCTAACCCGCGACACGCAGCGCAGCAGTCAATCGCTTAACCACTGCGCCAACCGTGCCGTCCAGTTGATTTCAGTGACTAGCATTATTGAAAAAGTTATAAAAATGTTTGAAGTTGTAGCATAAACTGAACTCTTTGGAGTTATTTTTCCATAAACTCATATTTGTTTAAATTTTTGTCAAATAAATCGCGAATGCAGAATCAGATTAGATATTATTATACTATATTTTTATTTTAAAATACTTTCGATTTTAAAAGTCATGGTTCTATGTGATTATTTATTAAAATATACTTTCAAAATATTTTATGACATCATTGACACCAAAAAGAAAACATTGTGAGGAAACCACGCCTTTTTTATTTCAGTCATGTAGCTGCATACCGCCACGGTCGATCGAAAGTTAAGCTACGCTTACCGCGGCTGATTCCTGGATGGGTGACCATCCCTTACATATCAAGACCTCTCCTCGGAAAGCACGGTCCCGACTGTCATTCGCAGAACTTTGACAGTCGTTACGGGTTGTCAGTACCCCAAAAGTCTGACAACCAGTCTTACCAAGGGGTATCCGTGTTATCCAGTAACTGGGAGTGGAGGTCAGATAGGCAGTCGCTCCATGTAAAATACGGTTAGACTGGAAGCCGAGGGGCTCGGGAATACGCAGGCAGATAGATGTATCTGAAGTATATGAACCGAGATAAAAATAATATTTTCGTTGATTATAATTATCTTTCATAATCTGCTTAGGAATGACACTTAACATATAGACAATGCATAATTATTATTTTATTATAATAATCAAATATTTTTATCGTTTTTACCTTGGGGACTGTTTTAATTAGGTAGTTCCTTAAGGTGCGTTCCGAGTTGTGCTGTAATCGATTTAAGCGTGCTAAACCTGTTTTGAATTAGGGCCTTTGCACATGCATACAGTACAGTAGAAATGTATGAGCCACATAGATTTCTTTCACAAGCAACGGCAACCAACTATATAAAGTTATAAACACGGTTTCGACGCGGCAACCGTATTTGCAGTAATGTATTGACTTGTATTGACTCGTTAACATGATACGAGCGATAAACGGCACGGCGAGCGCGGGGAATGCCATTTGACCGCTAACATCACAGGGGCTGACAGGGGCCTGGCCGTTTTCCGCAAAATCAAGCTATGCATTTCCAGTTTTAGCTGACCTCACATTGTATAGGTTTTTCGTACAATCACAAGTCAGCTTATACTTGTTATGTATAGCTTGATGTGTAGCCGTGCGTACCTCGATAATACTGCGACCACCCCGTCTCGCCGCCGCCGGGCGACCGTGTGTGAACCGTGTACATGTGAAACAGCTTGCACGGCACGGCACCGAGCCGTTTAGGCGGCAACCGTATGCATGTGAAAAGACCCTTAGCGATAGCGCGATAACGATGTCCCGTGAATCGTCATAGATGACGATGATGACCGACCATGCCTTAAAATAATATCACGAATGAGCGCTGTCAAAAATGACAGTTGAGCTGTTTTGTTTTGAGTCGCATCATATCTTTAGACTAACGTGACATTTTCGAAATTGTGCTTCTGGCTACACTTGCCACCTAACCTTAGAAGAAGAAGGACTTTTTGGTGAATACGCAAAGAAATACTGTAATATCGTTTTGAGAACACTGTGGGCACGTTCACGAGCGTTCCGAATTTTTAACACTGTTGACAGCTCTCAGCTCTCATAACTGTGTAACTGTCGGAACGCAAATTATTGATGTGAGCGCTGTAAGCAATTATGGCATAATTCGGAATGTAACCCATGTGTACCTACTTACAAACAAGCTACGAATGTGTGTGTAAGCAGAGGAGCTGTACGTCACAGTACTGTCATTACTATGATTCCGTACCGTGTGGGTACCGTACAAGACAATGGCGAAGTCGAGAAGTTCGAGAGATAAAAATACTGTACAAGCTCATTTAAATGGCTTCCACAAGTGGTGATTATGTAGATACTTACAGCGTGATAGCTGGACACACATGCCTCCTCTCAGTGAGGTCTCACGCGGGCCCAGTGCGGGACGGTGGATTTAATTTAATTGTCTGCAATTTGTGGCTAGCTTGCTGGCAATCTTTTTGAGGTACCTAATAAAATCTGACAATCGCCAAAACGTCTATAGAATTAAAAAGCATCAAACCATGAAAATAAAATAAAAATCATGTTAATTAGACAGGTGGTTCTCCATGCAGATAAAAGTGCATTCACGGACAAACAGACCGACAGAGAGAAGTTTACCTAAATGTTAAGATCAGTAAAATATATATTTTTTTAAATATAGTCTGGCACGTTTATGTCATTGATAGACGAGAATTAATAAGTTCAAAAATAAGTGATTTGTCTATTCAAGTGGCTTATCCATTAACAATATTTGATCAAGTTCATTTATGTAAAAAAAATGTGAATACAGAACCCCAATCCATATTTATAATATTTGGAAAACTTACAGCGAGACATCGTCCACAAAATGTGGCCACAACATCCACGTAACTTCAAAATCATGCTCCAACTAGGCACTATGTGTTTATTTCGCAAATAACTTCACGTTTATGACGATGTCAAGTGTGTAACACTTTACTGACTGATTATGTAAAATTAAGCGTTACTTTACTGACAAGGTCAATGAGAGAACTCATTTTAAAGGTAAGTACATATTTGTTGAGTTCTTAAAACTTTACGAATTATTAGATCTCGCGGTCGCTCACCGAGTCACAAAAGTTCCGCTTTGGAGATTGCCAAAGAGCGATGGAACGCAGCATTCTGGGTGTTAAAAGACGGGACAGAATTCGGAACACCACGCTGCGTTCCAAAACAGGCATAATGGATGTAGGAATGAAGGCTGCCAGGCTCAAATGGGATTGGGTGGGTCACATCAGCCGGGGGTATGCACGATGACCGCTGGGCAAAAGCCTCTACATAATGGGTGCCTGAAGATGGACGGCGCCGCCGAGGCCGGCCCAGAAAGAGATGGCGAGATGACCAGAGGGATAATTCTCGTAATTTTAAGAACGTTCACAGTCTGCGGGGTAATTCTCGTAATTTTAAGAACGTTCACAGTCTGATCTCAGTCTCAATCTGTCAAAAATACGTTTAATTTCCCTACATTTTGACAAGTTTTTGACATTTGTTTGTCGCTGAGATGAGACTGCGACTAGATTTTGAACGTTGTAAATTACGGGAATACGGGCCCTGATCTCAGTCCCAATCTGTCCAAAATACCTCTTTCTTTACATTTTGACAGGCTTTTGACATTTGTTTGTCACCGAGTTGAGACTGCGACTAGATTTTGAACGTTTTAAATTACGAGAATTGGTCTTCTGGACGCGTACCGCGTAGGCTGTTTCGACGTGGCGCGGGAAAAGAGTTCTTGGAAGGATTTGGGGGCGACCTTTGCCCAGGAGTGGGACAGTATAGGCTAACAAAAAGTACAGACGCCAGCAGGTCAAGCTACCCGAAACTGTCAAATTTTCCCAATCAACCTTGAACCTTAATGCTTTAGCGATAATGTTGAAAATCTATTAAAGAAATTTGACAGATTGTAGTAGCTTGATGTGCTGGCGTCTGTACATAATTTAGGTACAACTACCACGGAAAACCGTCTGTCTCGGCTGTCATTCGTAGATGTTTGACAGTCGTTACGGGTCGTCAGAAGCCCGAAAGTTTGACAACCAGTCGTGGCTTGCCAAGGAGTATCGTGTAGTGTATAAGTCGCTTCATGTAGTACTGGTATTCAGCTGCATTCGTTTAGACTGGAAACAGTCCCCAACATAGCTGGGAAAAGGAATGGCACATTGATTTTTTGTATGTAGGGTTTTAGGGTCGTGTTACTGATTTTAATGATTATAATTCTGTAAAGTCGCGAAAAATATCATCTGCTTAGCCTTTTCCCTACTATGTTGGGGTCAGCATCCAGTCCAACCGGATTCAGCTGAATACCAGTAAAATACATGGAACGAGTGCCTATCTTACCGCCAAAATGCAGTTACTGGGTAACGGCTTAACGTGCCCGAGGCACGGACGGGTCTCGATATGTAAAGTTGGTCACCCATCCACAGACCAACTGCGGCAAGCGTAGCTTAACCTGATCGATCGACCTGCACCCTAATTGCGTAACACACGATCAATCGGAATCGGTTTCATTTTGACAGTTCAACAACATTCATTGCGTTATTTACGTGTTGAGCAGACAATTTTTCGAACTTATGAAGCAATGGATTTGCAATTTGCTTCAAAATGATTCAGATTCCGATTGATCGTGTGTTACGCAATTAGGGTGCAGTGCGGCTGTAATTATTTACCCCCTTAAAAATATCTGATTTAAATGTCAACGGATATGAACAAGTGGATGCCAATTTGTACGAGAAGTGCCACTTACAAATTGAGTGCTTTGATTTGATCATTTGACTTCTTATACTCGAAATTCTTATTTAATAAAAAAAAAATGACAATTCAGCGGAGTAATTGCGTACTTAAAACATTACAGTAGCCAACGGCTTCCATGTTGACAGTTCAACAACATCCATTGCGTTATTTAGGTACCTACGTTGTTGAGCTGACACATTTTTCGAACATGTTAATTTTATTTATTTATTTATCCTCCTTACAAGTATCATTACAGGCCTTACCTAAATGCGACAGTGGCGCCGATTCCCTTGTTCACAAATTAAACTAAATTTAAGTTCAGTACAGACGCCAGCACATCAAGCTACTACAATCTGTCAAATTTCTTTAATAGATTTTCAACTTTATCGCTAAGGCATTAAGGTTCAGGGTTGATTGGGAAAATTTGACAGTTTCGGGTAGCTTGACCTGCTGGCGTCTGTACATATTTTTCTTTTCTTTCAGTCTATCTGTCTGTTTGTTCCGGCTAATCTCCGAAACGACAGGACCGATTTTGATGAAATTTGGTATGGGGATACTTTGAACTTGGAAAAACATACTTAGGTTTTTTATCGACATACCACACAGGCGAAGCTGCGGATGGAAGCTAGTTACATAGTAAAACCTAAGAATATCAGCCATCAGCAAGTGCGCACCCCACACACAGTATCATCCTTCATGAAGGCCATTTATTTAAAGGTTAAATCTTTAGTTTACAACGTTCTCAGGCAGTTACACGTTTTAGAACTTAAAATGTGAATCCGTCTCGTTGTTCACGGACTTGTCACTTCATGGATTTACTGCCACATCAATTATTTACGGTAATGGCGCGTCGATTCCCTTGTTCACAAACTACACAAAAAATTTCAGTGCGTCTTTTTCTTTCTATTTCATTAAGAAAAGGACAGAAGATGAATATTAGTTTAGTTCTGTCAAATTAGTCAGCGCCTGACGTAAATTGACGTAAGTATTTTTATTTTTTCTAATTTTCGTGAGAAGAGTGAACAGAGGAAAGTGTCGTGAGGAAAGTATAAATGTGGATAGCTATCAGAGAAGGCATCCGCTGGATACGAGAAGAACAGCGGGGTAGTTGCGTAAGAAACTATCAGTAGCAAGCAATGGATTTCATTTTGACAGTTCAACAACATTCATTGGGTTATTTACGTTTTTCAGCAGTCACATATGAAGCAATCGATTAGCATTATCCTTCAAAATTATTCAGATCGAGATTAATACTTAATGTGTTACGCAATTAGGGTGCTGGCCGGAGGCCTTAATTTATTGGGGTACCCTCAGGCAAGCCCGGTTAAGCAGAAGACTACCTTCTAGGTTGACATGGTCATAATTATATAACAAAAGATGCGCTTGGCTTCACGCATTACGGAACAGTGAACGCCCACAGGCGTAATAACAATAAAATTTCTAATGTGTCTCGTTCAATGTCCGTCAGCAGGAGCTCCGGGAGCAGTGGCGAGCCAGCGGAAAGGTTTTCATTTTGGCAGTTCAACAATATTCATTGCGTTATTTACGTTGTGGAGCAGACACATTTTTGGAAAATATGAAGCAATGATTTCTGCTTATTTCTTCAGAAATAAGCAGTACCTTTGTACTCATATTATAATTATATCATATCACTAGCTTCTGCCCGCGGCTTCGCCCGCGTGGATGTCGGAAATTATCCCACGGGAACGTGCTAACAGGATAAAATGTATGTGCTTCCCCAGGATGCCATCCATCTCGCGGGCACTTTGTGGCTAATTACAATAGAAAACCAATTGTGTCTCATTAGTGGTGATTAAGAGGGTACCTATATGATATCTTTACCTAAGTACCTACCTAATTAAAAAAAATAACCTACCTAAATAAACCTATTTCTGATGATAACTAATCTAAACTCAATAAATAAGCAAAATCCCTAAAAACTAATATCTATACGAATGACTAATCCTACCTAACAGTATTATAAAATAACCTACGGTCACTACGTACAGTAACAAATATACTACCTATACCTACTATAAAATTAAAATCTATACCTACGACTTATAAAATTAAACCTAAATAACTCTAAAAACTAAAAGGAATAAAAAGGTCGCACAGATAATACTGCGGGTGACGTAACCTACAACAAACTTATTATTTGCGGTTGGTACAGTAATCGGTCTAGGGATCGAACCGCAAAATTAAGTTTGTTTTTTATTGTATATACTTTTCCGGGATAAAAAGTACCCAGTGTGGTGCCCAGGATATTAAAGAATAATTATACCAAGTTTCATCGTAATCGAACCGGTAGTTTTTGCGTGATGCCTGAACAAACAGACAGACAGACAGACAGACAAAAATTTTTGTAATCACATTTTTGGGTTCGGTGTCGGTCTAGTAACACCCCCTGCCATTTATTTTTTTGATATTTTCAATGTACAGAATTTTCACTTCTACAGATTTATTATAAGTATATAGATTATGTATTTTACTGTGTGTACATAAATAATAATAAATAAATGATTCAGATTGTAATGGTGCTGATCTGCAGTGGGATATATAATAATTTTAGGTTGGTATTACTTATAACTGCCTTTTCAAACAATGCTTGAGCTGTCAAGAGGAAACATTAGGTATTAATAATTTGGAATTTATTATGACCAAATACCGAAAAACGAAATCCGGTTCCAAAAAGGCATACTATAAGCAGCTGAAATCACTGGTGTTAACCTCCATATTCAGAGAACAAGTTGCATATTTCAAATTCAATATTAATAACCAAATTAAAGATCCGAAACGGTGATTCTTTGAAACGCAATCGTGACAGGATTTTTACTGAAGAACACATCAAAATAATCTCCAATTTAAATATCGATTTCAGGTTTTATGGTAAAGGTAAATGTCTATCGACGCCTCATGTAGCTAAATGAGATTTATTAAAAGAAACAATAATTAAATCTGCAGAAAACAGTAAAACCTAATTAATTTGGCGTGTCCCAATGACGTTTTTTGTTGAATTATTTAATTTTCTGCGATAAATTTTCGCAACATACTAAAATTAGTAAGTTAAACTGATATTTAAATATATGTTTCTTGATATTTTAATATTTAATGACAAAATAATTGTATATTTTCGTAATTACATTAATTAATAAATTGTCCCCGACTAAAGTAATCATTCAGCTGGCGCAATTCGTTCAAGCATGATTTCAACGTAAACACAAAGTATTCGATAGAATAATATCGACTCATGATTGGCCGCGCCAGTCAGTGCCGATCTGTATTACGGAGTGCTCGTGCGTAACTGTATTTTGGTGAAAAATTACGATCATAAAGACTGTGATCTGGCGTTTGTACGGTAAGTAGTATAATTAATCTGTCTTCATTCACGGATTGTGTGTATTTACTTACGTTTTGTAACCGGGTCAAAGTCTCATATGAGGTGGTTAATTAATATTAATTACACCTTTGATTCTATACGCTTATAAATAAAGGAGCAGGATTTGAATATCTTCAAATTCCTCATTTGTCTGGCCCCCATTAATCTGGTTTCATCTGGCTCTTAAGACCAGATGAATTTGAACAAGGCATAAGAATTAGGTTTTATTCAAATTACGGTGGATCCCATAAGACCAGATGGATTTTTATTTGTCAGGTGAATTAGGTCTGTTGAAAAAGTATTATCAAATTTGTTTTTGTCGAAGTTTGTTAGTTTGTGTTGTGTTGTGTGTTGACAAATAACCTACTTATGTTTTTTTTTTGTTGAAATACTGCGTAAATAGAATATTACCTTGGAAATTATGAGTTTTCCATTTCACTCACATTTTATTTATATTTTAATTAAAAATTATATAAAATTGCTTAACTAACATAAAAGAAAATTAAAGTAAACCTCGGGAGAAAAAATACCTACATACCTGTTACAGTTGTTTTTTTTTAATATGGATAAATCGTTAATTGTAAAGCAGTAAAGCAACATCTCCAACTAAACTACTCATTAAGCCGTCTTACGATACATTATTTTATTAGATATGTAGGTACTCTAAAAAAGGTAGGTACTAAAGTACTAAGCTATATTTACTCTAGCCGTTTGAATCCCATTATCTTTTTTCAGATCTATATTTTCAAAATGGTAAAACCAAAGAAGCAAACTAGAGAAGAAAGGCTGAGAAAAAAAAGACTTGCAGAGAAAAGGAGATATGAAAGAATAAAAAATAATGAGGACTTATGGAAAGAAAAACAAGAAAAAAATCGACAAAACTATATACGTAGAAAAGAGGAAAAGAAACAACTACCAATAAGTGAAATGAATTCTAGACAGCAAAGATTACAAAGAAAGAGATGGAGAACGAATTATAAGTCATATTACCTAAGAAAGAAGCAAGAAAAAAGAACAGCAGCCCTACTTGCACAAAACACCCCTCCACAAAGTCCCAGCATTATGTCAGATACTGAACAAGTCAATAATAATGATCCACCTTTACATTACCAGTTTCTAAATAGAGAACCAGATTCACCTATACCAGGACCATCTAGGATTTTGCGCAGCATTTCTAAACAGAGCAATGAATTTTCCATTGATTTAGGAGTAAATACACCAAACATAAAATCTCCTTCCTGTTCTTCACCTGTATCTTCTGCTGTAAGACGTATCCGTTACAAAAAAGAAAAAGAAATAAATAATCTGAAACAAATAATACTGAACATGAAGCGACAAAATGAACGTTATAAAAAACAACTGCAAAGATTAGTATCGGCAAAAATTAGTAAAGAACGCTCAGCTTTAGGCATGCCCAATCAAAGTAGAATAGTCCCTAAAATAAAACGCATAGTGAAAAAGTCAAATGAAACACCAAATCATAATTTAAATTCTTTGCCTGAAAGACTGAAAAAAGAAATCGAAATATTTTATGAGAACGATGAAAATAGTAGACTATGCTCTGGAAAAAAGGAATTTATAGCAAGAAACAAGATACGTAAACAAAAGCGGTACCTCAGTGACAGTCTTCTCAATCTGCATAAAAAGTTTCTGAAAAACTCAAATTTTACTATCAGCTATTCAGCATTCTGCAAATTAAGACCTTTTTGGGTGCTGCTACCTGATTTTCGGTCACGAGACACTTGTTTATGCAAATTGCATACTAACATGGATTTAATAGTCCAGGGTTTGTACCAGAGAAAGATAATATCATCTAAGAACTCTCAAGATCTTCTCTCTTTGCTATGTTGCGACGTGTATGATGCAGATTGTTTGCATCGAACTTGTTTAGCATGCAAGAATAAGGTAGTATCTTATCAGGAATTTGATAATTCTATCGAAATCACGTACTGGCAGTGGGAGACTAAACAAGACATGATTCAAGGTACGGCAAGAAAAATAAGAACAACTGAGAAAGTTAAAAAAAGAGAAGAACCTAAGAAATGTATTGAAAAATTTGATTCAACACTGAATGAATATTTCATGCATTGTGGTAATATAGTTGCTCAACAAAAGGCTTTCAAATGTTTAAAAGAACATCTTCAAGAGGGTGAGTGTATTGTCCATGTTGACTATAGTGAAAATTATGCAGTCAAATGTAATGAAGAAATACAGTCCTACCATTTTGGTGGTAGCCGTAAACAATTAACTTTACACACTTCGGTAATATATTTTCTAGACGATGAAAAGATACAACAAGTACAATCTTTTTGCACGGTGAGTGAATGCCTTCGTCATGACATTTCAGCCGTATGGGCTCACATCGTACCAATCCTCGAATATATAGGTGAAAAAAAGACAGGCATTCATACTATACATTTCATTTCTGATTCCCCGTCTAGTCAGTATCGTAATAAAAAAATATTTCACCTAATTTCATGTTTGCATATATATCTGAGCTCTATCAAAATCATTACGTGGAACTATAGTGAATCTGGTCATGGAAAGGGTGCCCCAGATGGAGTAGGTGCTGTTATGAAGAGAACTGCTGATCGTGCTGTTTCCCAAGGACAGGACATAAAAGATATGAATGATTTTTTAAATATTATGGAGCAAAACTTAAAAAAAGTAAAACTGAGAACTGTTTCTGAATATGATGTAAGCGAAAAGGACTTACTTTTCCCACAAAATGTGAAAGCTTTTCCAGGATGCATGAAAATGCACCAGATAGTCTGGAACTTCGATTGTCCTGTGGTAGCCGTTCGAAAACTGAGCTGTACAGATCCTAACTGTCTGTATCAAGCTGTCAATTGCAACCACATGAAACACCTTGGCTTTTATCATTTGCAAGACGGAGTTCAGCAAAACTTATCAGTCACACCGCTAGCTAATTCAACAAGACAACTAAGAGAAATAGGTGAATCCTTTTGGACAACAAGTAATGAAACAGATGCACGAACGAGTAATAAAAACAATAACTTGACAGGAAAAAAACAAAAAGTAACAAAGAATATACCTAACATAAATCAAGAAAGTGAAGATGAGGAACTTCTGTTCAATATACCTCATAAACGAGCAAGAGATGGTAAATATGTACGTAAATCATTAGGAATAAGTAACAATATTGAAAAAAAAGTAACAGAAGAACATGAAGAAAAAGGAAGAAGGAACGATAATGCTGGACAAAGCGTGGAAATGGCACAATATGCTGACTTCGATTCTATCTCAGAGATAACTTTTTCTAGAGATGGAAGTAAAAATTTTGGTATCGATTTAGAAAATATAAATCCATACTTACTAGACTCTGTTGATGAAGAGGATTTAAATATTTTTTAGTACGTATGAAGGACATTAATTAGTTTTCTATGATCTCATGCTATAAGCTTGAATTGATATTAAGTTCATATTATATTATTACATCAAAATTAAGTCTGAATTTGATTCTCATAAAAAAACATGATTTATTTTATTTTTCTTTTAAAATCTTTGTTTTAAACCTCATATTTAACTAAAAACAATAAAAGTCTTCGTTTTAAACGTAAAACGAAGATTTTTATTATTTTATGTTATTAAAATGTTTAAAACGATTATTTTTGTGCCATTGCGTGTTATTTCAAGCAAAATTTTATAGCATTAAAGAAAGTGTGATCTACCTATGTTTAAATTGACCAAAAATTTTACTTTAGTTTTTTATGTCTTATTACATACGTACTTAAAAAGATTTAATATTTTATAGTACGTATGTAGTAGCACATTAATTAGTTTTCTACAATCAGCTTATAAGTTCCTAATATAATATTATTATTGCAAAATTAAGTCTGAATTTGATTCTCATAAAAAAATATTTTATTTTATTTTTCATTTAAAATCTTTGTATTAAACCTCTTAAATAACGAAAAACAATAAAAGTCTTCGTTTTAAAACGATTATTTTTGTGCCATTGCGTGTTATTTCAAGCAAAATTTTATAGCATTAAAGAAAGTGTGATCTACCTATGTTTAAATTGACCAAAAATTTTACTTTAGTTTTTTATGTCTTATTACATACGTACTTAAAAAGATTTAATATTTTATAGTACGTATGTAGTAGCACATTAATTAGTTTTCTACAATCAGCTTATAAGTTCCTAATATAATATTATTATTGCAAAATTAAGTCTGAATTTGATTCTCATAAAAAAATATTTTATTTTATTTTTCATTTAAAATCTTTGTATTAAACCTCTTAAATAACGAAAAACAATAAAAGTCTTCGTTTTAAACTTAAAACGAAGACTTTTATTGTTTTTCCTTATTATTTATTATTACATTTTCGTTAGATATTTTTATTATTTTTTGTTATTAAAAGGTTTAAAACGATTTTTTTTTGTGCCATTGCGTGTTATTTCATGGAAAATTTTATAGCATTGAATAAAGTGTGATTTAGTTGCTATTTAGTTTAATTAATGTTTAATTCGACCAAATATGTTACTTTAATTTTTAAATTGCCAACTTGTGCCAACATAGTACCTAGTTAAGTAATATCGGAATTAATATACCAAAATCTAGATGTGGGAGTAATTATTTCCTTACTTGTTAATTGTTTTATAATAAAGTTGATTGAAAATAAAATGTAATTATCATTTATCTGCATGGTTCTAATTAATATGGTGCAAAATCTCATTCTTCTGCCTTTGTCATCATTAATCTGGCTCATCAATTAATCAGCACACTCTAAATCCTAAACTACTTGGCGCAAATCAGTGCGTTTGATATATGTTATTTCATTTAATGACTGGGACCAACTAATATGTTCATTTAGATCTAATGGTAAAAATAAATTTAAGCCATACGAATGAGTCAAATACCCTCGGTTTCAAAGAATCACCGGAAAACATTATGGAAAAATTTAAAAAGCACTGTATTACCATTGAAACAATTCGATGACCTTCCTGCTCACTTCAGAGATCCAAACGACATTAACAATCATTTTTTAAGCGTTCCTGGTAACCCTGTCTGCAATATATCGCAACGCACTTTCTTTGAGTCTCATCGTTATGGTGATGATAGCTTTGCTTTTGCATTACAACCAATAACTGCTGATCAGATTCTGCGATACTTCCGTCAACTAAAATCTAACGCTGAATGCTGTGATAGGGTGACCCTTGATATGCTTTTGCTTACACTCCCACATACACTGACAGCCATCACTGACATTGTGAACCACTCAATTGTCTCAGCAACCTTCCCTGACGTCTGGAAGATTGCTATCGTTAGGCCATTGCCTAAAAAAACAAACCCGACTGATTTAAAGGACCTTAGGCCTATTAGTATTCTGCCTTGCCTTTCTAAAATTGCTGAAAAGGCAGTATGCCAACAGCTCTCAAAATATCTAGAGGATAAACACATTCTGCCTGAACTACAGTCAGGCTTTCGCAAACAACGTGGTACTTCAACGGCTCTTTTGGACGTGACGGATAACATTCTGTCAGCACAGGATAAGGGCCTATGCACACTTCTTGTTTTACTTGATTTTTCGCGAGCTTTTGACTGCATAAATATAGATTTGTTTCTGTCGAAGCTTAGCTACTATGGATTTGACCAAAATACGATACACTGGTTCAAAAGCTATCTCACGAATCGTCGGCAGCGTGTGGAAATACGACTGAGCGATGGATCATCTCTTGCTTCATCACTCACTTCTGTTAACAGAGGAGTCCCGCAAGGCTCGATACTGGGCCCCATCGTCTTTATATTGTATTGTGCGGATATCATAACTTCCCTGAAGCGATGTAGGTACCACATTTATGCTGATGACGTACAAGTCTATATCTCCTTTAAGCCTAGTGACTATGACATCACGATTAAGGATCTAAACGATGATCTTGACAGGATAGCATGTTGGGCTGAAAATAACGGTTTGGTACTTAACCCCACTAAAACCAAATACGTGTTGTTTGGAACTAAGAACCAAATTAGTGCTGTGCCAGCAACACTTAACGTTACCCTACTGGGTGAGTTGGTCAGTCGAGTCGGTGAGGCACGTAGTCTGGGTCTCAACCTGGACACTGGGTTGAGATACGAAGCGCACGTGGCAGAGTCGGTGCGCATTTGTTTTTACCGTCTTAAGGTCCTCTATAAAATTAGGCCTTATCTGTCGGAGGAACTACGGATCCAGCTGGCTGAGTCTCTCGTGCTGTCAAACCTGAACTATGCGGACGTAGTTATTGGCCTTCGACTACTAGCAAGAACTGATCGACTGATCCAGAGAGTACAAAACGCCTGCGCGCGATTCTGCTTCTCAATCCCGCCAAGAAGTCACGTAACGGCATTTTTAAATAGCCACTCAATCCTCAAGATGAAATCTCGTCGTAAGTTGCATTTGGCATGCCTTCTTTTTGGAGTAATAAAGTACAAGCAGCCGTCCTACCTGTACAATAAACTGAGTTGGATCGCCAGTAGAAGAGAATGCGCAAGTAGACAGTGCTCGCAGCAACTCGCCACTCAATCACACAAGACAGCTGCTTTCAGGGGAAGTTTTAGGTATGCTGCATCTAAATGCTGGAACAATATTCCTCCGCCGATAAGGAATCTTAAATTTCTTGGTACCTTCAGAGTTCGACTACGGCAGTTTCATATCACCTCGCAGAAGAATCTAGGGATGACTGCTTCGAACACGTCCATTATATAAATGGCTGTCGTGACTTTCCCGAATCAATCTGTCTATTTAGCGTATCACGTGATTACAACCTGTGAGCAAATATATGGTAATTGAGTAGTCTGTGGATCTTGTGTTGGATCATGTTATTTACCTATATTTATTTATTGTGAACGCATTTAATTCTAATTTAATTCTAGCCAAATTGTTTTTAATTTACTCGCACCAACGTCACTATAATTGTAATATTATTCATTTACACATTACACACTGCATGTTAATTTGTAATATGAGAATCAAGTAATCAAAGCACAATACTCAGACACCTACGAACAAGAACGTTACCCAATGCAAAACTTAGGTACTGTAGAATACATAATTATAGTGTCGGGTATACTTACAAAGCCTCACTCTGCACTTAACACCTGTCACAACACTAATTTATCTCGTCTTCTCAACGTCCGTGTGTCACAGCAGGGATCCAGCAGAATATCAGCGTTAGGTACATTTGCCTGACACATGCTGAGCTGGACTCCCATTTGGTGCAACCTTGAGACGCACACCGCACTGTGTATGTTTCATTATTAATTTAATTCGTCATAGTGTCACTTTGATTTCGATATTTGTGTGTTTTTCATTTTGTCTTTTTTGTCGGCACCTTGTTTTATATTATTAATCATGTGGGTAGTTTGATTATCATCTAATAATGTACTTTTGTGTGTTGTGCTGTCTTTTTTTTGTGTGCGCCAAATAAATGGTTTATCTATCTATCTATCTATCTATGAACCTTGAGAAGGAATTTACCCTTTTTGACAATAGAAACAAATCATTTGAGTTATTTAGGCATTGTTTGTTTCTGAACGAATGTAGAATAAATGTCAAAGTACAGACGCCAGCAGGTCAAGCTACCCGAAACTGTTAAATTTTCCCAATCAACTTTGAACCTTAATGCTTTAGGGAAAAAGTTGAAAATCTATTAAATAAATTTGACAAATTGTAGTAGCTTGATGTGCTGGCGTCTGTACTTACTGTTTTATTACCTTAAAACCAATGAATATCGTGCTGTTTGTAATAACATGGTATTTAGTAGTGTAAAATAGTCATTATTGATATTTCATGAAATAGGCATTTAATAGGATTTTAATGAACTTTGAAGGTTTTATTGATGATTTTAATGATAATAGCCCTGTAAATACATACTTGTTACGGTCGCGAATCATATTAAATTTAAATTCAAAATATTATTTGCCAGAAAATTGTTCAACAAGGGAAGATCTTAAAGCCTAAAAGTTATTGTGTTCTGCCTGCCAGCAAGTGTGCAAATTACATTTAATAATAAAGTCATTCATTCTCACATCTTTCCCAAAACGCAAATTGCAATAAATAAAAAAAAAACAACATAGAACCTGACACTGGCCTGCGAATTGCAAAAAAAACGTAAGAAAATTTTAATTTCGCTAGTTTCGCTTCGCTAGGTTAGCTAGAGCATTCCCATAAACGGTCCATTAGGTAAACCGTTTTTTGACAGATGGAACTAGTGATTGCAGGAACACACAACCACACAACACATTGATTGATACACGTACGGTATTATAATGTCCGTAAGAAGCCATAAATAAGGCAATTCAATAAGATAAGGCAGTTTATAGATTTATTTTATTACGCATTTAAGGTTAACTTTTACGTAATCTGGAATAGTTACAGGGGTTAACTTATAATTATTCAAAAGGGCAAATAGTTTGACACTTTGACTGACAGTTACAAGTCAAAATTCCCGCCGAAATGTCGTCAGTTCGGATACGTTGACAAAACAATGAAACAGTTGAATCGTGAATGGCAAGTGTTGCCCTTTAAAAGACAATTTGATATATTTGTCATTTAACATTGAATGTTGGTATCTAAATAATTTGGGGGCCACCGTATTGTTTTATTGCTTTGTCATGCTGCGATTGTCAGGACTTAGAGCACATTCGTGATTCGTATAATATAACTTACTAGATTCTGCCAGCGACTTTGCCCGCGTGAAGTTACTTGCACTCGTTGCATCGCATCGCATCGCGTGCCCACGCTATTACTTCGTTGTCACTTAGCATTCTTTTTTATTTTTTTTTGCTCGGCTCCTTACGCTCTAGAGTGATATTACTTCGTTGTCACTTAGCATTCTTTCTGATTTTTTTTGCTCGGCTCCTTACGCTCTAGAGTGATGTTAAATAGCCTATCGTCTATGCTTGACCAGCAGTAAAGGTTAAACAAAAAAAATAGTCTTCAGTTACCTATCCTTGAAATTCATCTTATGATAATAAAACATTTTCATTAAGTAAATCAAACGCGAAATCCTACTAATATTATAAACGTGAAAGTTTGTATGGATGGATGGATGGATGTTTGTAACTCTTTCACGCAAAAACTACTGAACTGATTTGGATGAAATTTGGCACACAGATGGTTTATAACCAGGATTAACACATAGGACACTTTTTATCCCGATATTCCCACGGGATTGAAACTTATGCGGGTGAAACCGCGGGGCGCAGCTTGTAAACTATATTTGACGAGAGCGCAAAAGTGATGAAACTATTAACAGGTGCTGTGAGTGACAAGAATGGTTTAGCGCCACGAAAACTGCACCCTAATTATATCGTAACACACGATGAATCACATTCTGAATAATTTCGAAGAATATTGCTAATCCATTGCTAATAAATATTATGTTCGAAAAATATGTCTACTCAACAACTTAAATAACGCAATGGATGTTGTTGAACTGTGAAAAGCAAAATGAAAGCCATTGCTACATAGGTACTGTTAGTGTGTTACAGAATTACCCCTCTGTACTTTTATAATCTATAGACTTAATGTTTCAATTATTTTATGCTTTCTAACAATAACATAAGAAATTGACAAAAGTGGGTTTTCTTCGTACAAAGATTTACGAGTATCATTGGGACTGCCCCGTTTTTGTAGCGCATCTGAGATGTTTGCGGTCAATCGAACCGACGACTTTTATGCGGTCATGCGGAAAAAAATCTCGTCCTTAATAGCCAGAATGCGGGACAGTGACAACAGTATTCTGAGGACAGTGGCGGATAGCATCTACTCTCCTATTCTGAGACGTTTTGTGGGGATGATGAACGAGTGAAGAAGTACTTTCTCTTCGCTTGTGCGTCGTCCACATTATGAAGCGGTCTCGAATAAAAAAGTATTATATAACTAGCTTCTGCCCGCGGCTTCGCCCGCGTGGATGTCGGAAATTATCCCACGGGAACGTGCTAACAGGATAAAATGTATGTGCACCAGAATGCCATCTATCTCGCGGGCCCTTTGTGGCTAATTACAATAGAAAACCAATTGTGTCTCATTAATGGTGATTAAGAGGGTACCTATATGATATCTTTACCTAAGTACCTACCTAATTAAAAAAATAAATAAACTCAATAACAGAAAATAAAATACCTACCTACCCAAATAAACCTATTTATGACGATAACTAATCTAAACTCAATCATCATCTGCCTAGCCTTTTCCCAACTATGTTCAGGGCCGGCTTCCAGTCTAACCGGATGCAGCTGAATACCAGTATTTTACATGGAGCGACTGCCTATCTGACCTCCACAACCCAGTTATTGGGTAATACGATACCCTTGGTACGACTGGTTGTCAGACTTTCGGGCTTCTGACTACCCGTAACGACTGTCAAAGATCCACGAATGACAGCCGGGACCAACGGCTTAACGTGCTTTCCGAGGCACGGAGGTGTCTCGGTATGTAAAGATGGTCACCCATCCACAGACCGACCGCGGCAAGCGTAGCTTAACCTGACCGATCGACCTGTGCGGCTGTTATTATTTAGCCACGGGCCCCTCAATCTAAACTCAATAAATAAGCAAAATCTCTAAAAACTAATATCTATACGAATGACTATCCTACCTAACAGTATTATAAAATAACCTACGGTCACTACGTACACTATCAAATATACTACCTATACTTTAAAATTAAAATCTATACCTACGACTTATATAAAAATAAACCTAAATAACTCTAAAAAGTAAAAGAAATAAAAATGAACTCCACTGCGTGTGACCTAACCTACGACAAACTTATTATTTGCGGTTGGTACAGTAATCGGATCTAGGGATCGAACCGCAAAATTAAGTTTGTTTTTTATTGTATATACTTTTCCGGGATAAAAAGTACCCAGTGTGGTGCCCAGGATATTAAAGAATAATTATACCAAGTTTCATCGTAATCGAACCGGTAGTTTTTGCGTGATGCCGGAACAAACAGACAGACAGACAGACAGACAGACAAAAATTTTTTTAATCACATTTTTGGGTTCGGTGTCGGTCTAGTAACACCCCCTGCCATTTATTTTTTTGATATTTTCAATGTACAGAATTTTCACTTCTACAGATTTATTATAAGTATAGAAGATATGGCACTAACATTAATTATAAGCAATTTACTAACACGGTTGATCTTACGTTGTCCGAAATGAAGAATTTATTATTATTGTGATAGCTAAGTCACTGCCGTAGGCACGTAGGCGCTGATGCGAAATGTTTTCACTGCTGGGACACAGGGGCCTTACCACGTTACGCTCAGGGATCGAGATGGCGCTAGACGACTTGTATAGCTCTGTCTCTTTCCAACAGCCTAAACTGGATCGCGTTAAGAGCTCGTGGTAAGGCCCCAGGCCTGCTCTCTTCAAGAGGGCTCTGTAATCTCGACGTCACGATTGGCGCAGTGGCTGAGCGATCGACTCCTGCGCTGCGTGTTGCGGGTTCGATACCCGCACGAAACAAATATTTTTCATTTGTATTGCCTACGGGTAGTTGTTCCGGGTCTTGCTGTTTGTGTATGTGAGTTTAAATATTTGTAAACGCACCCACAATACAGGAGTAAAACATAGTGTGGGCATTGTTTAAAAAAATAATAAAAAACTACCACGCAGGCTCAGCGCGTGCTGGTAGATATCACATGTCTTCGAATTTTTGGTTCTAGGACATGCCGGTTTGCTCACGATGTTTGCCTTCACCGTTTTGAGAGCAGCGGTGATGAAATAATTTACACAAAGTATAGCGCCTGTCTGGGTTCGAACCTACGACCCACAAGTCGTAAGTCGCGTCCGTTAACACATGGCCACCACTGCTCCTCGATGCCATGCAATGGAACAACTCATTTGTCATTTACTAATTTCCACTGTCTTTTTTTGTCAATTTATTTTAATCTTCTATAGAGACAGACGCCAGCACATCAAGCTACCCGAAACTGTCAAATTTTCCCAATCAACCTTGAACCTTAATACTTCAGCGATAAAGTTGAAAATCTATTAAAGAAATTTGACAGATTGTAGTAGCTTGATGTGCTGGCGTCTGCCAATTCAATTTGGTTTTTAGCTTATTTTAAATGTTAAACACGAAATTAATGGATTCGGTTTTACTTTCTATCTCATATAATATTGTCCGTCCGAAGTGAATATATAAAGGAAAATATTTATTAATATAATGATTTATTTAATCAAATTGGATAATAAATTAATTAGTCAGCGCCTGACGTAAATTGACGTATTTTTAGTAGACATTTTTTTTATAACGTCCAAACTTGTCTATTGAGTATATTGACTTGACAGGACTAAACTAATATTTATCTTCTGTCATTTTCTTAATGAAATAGAAAGATAAAGACGCACTGAACTTAAATTTAGTTTAGTTTTTGAACAAGGGAATGGGCGCCTAATTGCAAAAAACGTAAGAAAATGTGCAAAAAAAATGTAAAAAAATCAGACGGGCTATAAAAATAAAACCCCGATGTTTGTAAAGTCGTAAAAATCGTACGAAGCAGGGGCGCGTCGTTAGTTAGATATATATGTTAATGGGAAACATTAATACTTATGTACCTTTTTACGATGATCGTAAAAAAATGAAGAAAAAACTGTTTAGTATTTCTATATTGATAGCGAAACTTTGTTATTTTTATTGTCCCCCAATTATAATCCTTATTTTGTTACAAAAACGATTTTTCATTTGAAGGTTAATTGGGCATGCTTAATTAAACTAGTTTTTTGTTTATAGTGTGACTTAAATTGTTTGTTTGTGCGTAACACAGTAGGAATGGCTTCTATTTTGACAGTTCAACAACATTCATTACGATTCAATCAATCAATCTGCCTAAAATTTTCCCAACTATATTGATTGGGGTCGGCTTCCAGTCTAACCAGATGCAGCTGAATACCAGTATTTTACATGGAGCGACTGCCTACTATGTGACCTCCACAACCCACTTACTGTCTAACACGATACCCCTTGGTAAGACTGGTTGTCAGACTTTCGGGCTTCTGACTACCCGTAACGACTGTCAAAGATCTACGAATGACCGCCGGGACCAACGGCTTAACGTGCTTTCTAGGCACGGAGGGGGTGGGTAAAGATGGTCACCCATTCACGGACCAACCGCGGCAAGCGTTGCGGAACATGAGTGTATCAATTGTAGTGGTATATATATACATAACTGTCCTCGTAACTGCTTCATCAAAATCAAAATCGAAAGTCTTTTATTCTAACTAAGCTGACAATCAGCACATTTTGAATGTTAACATTACATAAGACAACACTTCTGACTTTTGACATCACCTTCGATAACAACAATCAATCTATAAGTGTATAGTCTTTTCCCAACTTTGTTGGGCTTCTTCATCATGTTGGGACATGTCATGTCAGATAGGCAGTCGCACAACTCGCACACGATACCCCTTGGTAAGGGGGTCCGTGGCTAAGTAAAAACAGCTGCACAGGTCGATCGATCAGGTTAAGCTACGCTTGCCGCGGTTCGTCTGTGGATGAGTGACGGAGGGGTCTCCATGGTCTCCATGTAAAGACATGGAGACCATGGAAACCTTCCGTGCCTAGGTATAGTCCCGGCTGCCATTCGTGGATCTTTGACAGTTGTTACCGGTAGAAGCCCGAAAGTCTGACAACCAGTCTAACAAAGGGTATCGTTTTACCAAGTAACTGAATTGAGGAGGTCAGCCCCAATAGTCTTGACATTCATAGCGATCACTTTACGACCGAATTCGGTCGCAAAGTCCTGTCACTCCATACATTACACCTGTCAATCCGGGACTTTGCGACCGAATTCGGTCGTAAAACGATCGCTATGAATGTCGAGACTACAGCCCCAGGTAGGCAGTCGCTCCATGTAAAATACTGCTATTCAGCTGCATCCGGTTAGACTGGAAGCCGACCCCAACATAGTTGGGAAAAGGCTAGGCAGATGATGTTAACGATACCCCTTGGTATAACTGGTTGTCCGACTTTCAGGGTTGTGATTGTTCCTGGATGGTCACCCATCCACGAACTGACCGTGGCAAGCGTTGCTTAACCTTCCATTGACCCGCGCGGCTGTTATCATTTATCCTCGAGCTGTCAGGCAACTCTGTCTGATGATTATACAAATATATATATAAAGTTCAAGTAAGGTCGTAACCTATAAAACCGGTACCTAACTAGTTATGGAAAGTAAAATCAAATAACTTGACATAATGTATGGATCAACTGATTTTTTTTTACAATTTCAGGGTTGGCCCCGTAGTAAAATTTGTTCATAATGATGAGTACAATGACCCCTTTTAAGGATTAAAACGATCCAAATTTAACGGTGTATATGGCATTAGTGATCGTGATTCCAGTCCGAAAAAGGGATGGTGCTAGCTCCGTCCCTTTCTTACACTGGAATTAATATCGCGAGTCTCATTAATTTAATACATAGTATAAAGAGCCAAGTAGGCTATCTCCGGCCCATAGTACTGTCACCAATTCATTAGTTTAAAGCCCAGCCCTTGCCAATGATAAACACATCTCTGTATACTTAACTAATTCAGTGATCATTAGTCAATAAAGTTTAACAATGGTTCTCCTAACAAATACAGAAATGTATTCAAGATTCAGAGCAGTATTATTTATAAAAAAAAGGGATAAATTAAACCGGCACTGGTGTTAGCCCCGACTGGCGCACTGAGAAACGGGTCGTGCGTGCGGCGACACATAGATACTTTGGCGCACACATACAAGCCGCGCGCGATGCGTTTGTATGAAGATAACCTACTTCCCTCTCTATCATCTGCCTAGCCTTTTCCCAACTATGTTGGGGTCTTCCAGTCTAACCGGATGCAACTGAATACCAGTATTTTACATGGAGCGACTGCCTATCTGACCTCCACAACCCAGTTATTGGGTAATACGATCCCGAGGAACCTACTTCCCTCTTTATACTATGTTGAATACATTCACTGTTAGGTATTTATTTAATTAACTCGCCTCTGCTCGCGACTTCGTCCGCGTGATTTGTTGACCCACCCTGTCGCATCGCATCGCGCTATTACTGCCTCATCGCTTAGCGTTCTTCCTGACTTTGTATTCTTTTTGCGCGGCTCCTCAGGGTCTTAGCGTGATGTTAAACAGTCTAAAGCATTCCTCAAGAATTAGGCTATCAAATGTAAAAGGATTTTTTTAATCCGACTTGTAGTACCAGAGATAACCGCGTTCAAACAAACAAACAAACTCCTCAGGTTTATTATTGATGATTGAAAAGTGTATAGATTATTATTGAATTTAATTCATTATAATTTAAAGGCCAATTTAATCAATCAATTATCATTAAATTCATTGATGATATCGTGAAGGCTGATTTCAAGCATATAACTTAGCAAAATCTAGCTAAATTAGGAAGGCACACAGTTACTATACTACATTCGCGATTTATTTGCCAGAAATGTAAACAAATATGAGTTTATGAAAAACGAACTTTAATTCCTACACAACAAAATTTTTTTTTTATAACAATTTTTTTTATAACTTTTCAATAGTGCTAGTCACTCTGAAATCAACAGTTGATATATGTTTAACTTGAAATAACATCAATTTGAAACAAAGGCGATAGTTTTTTTTGGGAGATCAACCACTGCAGATCTTCCAGAAAATACATGCGCTTCGGCAAACATCGTTTATTTTCCAAAATTAAACGAACGTACAATGATAAAATCATGTCTTCGAATTTTTGGTTCTAGGACCGGTTTCCTCACGATGTTTTCCTTCACCGTTTTGAGAGCAGTGGTAATGAAATAATTTACACAAAGTAAAGCGCCTGACTGGGTTCGAACCTACGACCTACAACTCGTAAGTCGCGGCCGTTACCACTAGGCCACCAGTGCTCCATACCTCATTATAAAGTTATGCACAATCAAATTATTGTAGTAGTATTTCTGTTCCTCTATCAAAGGTTATTATGAAGTATCATCATAAACATTAATAATTAATATCACATGACGACATTTCCTCCATAAATGTTACAAGTTAAGCAGTTTTAAATTGGTATTTACAGCTTATAATACATATTTAAATTTCCACAATGGTGGTACAGTGGTTACGGTGCTGACTTACCTACGTGTCGTAGGTCGCGGGTTCGAAGTCGAACCCAAGTAGGCACTTTATTTTTTGTAATTTCATTTCATCACCACTGCTCTCAAAACGGTGAAGGAAAACATCGTGAGGAAACCGACACGTCCCAGAACCAACAAATTCGAAGACTTGTGACATCCAGCAATTGCAGCATTCAGTTTTTTTTTGCAATTTGCAGGTCAGTGTCGATGTCGGTTGTATGTTGATTAAAGTATGATTCGCGACCGTAACAAATATGACTATTTCACAATATCAATCAATATGATTATACCTAGTATAAACTTAGAGGGTGATATTGATAAATATTTATTTTATTTTGTTTTTTAGTACCTATTTGTTTTTATAGCGGCAACAGAAATACATACACGACATATACGATTTTTATTTTTATATTTATTTTTTTTTTTTTTTTATAATTTGTAAAAAATTTCAACTGTCTAGCTATCGCGGCTCTTGAGATACAGCCTGGTGACAGACAGACGGACGGACAGACAGCGAAGTCTTAGTAATAGGGTCTCGCTTTTACCCTTTGGGTACGGAACCCTAAAAACGTAAGAAAAATGGCTGTCATAGCGCATCCCCCTTTTAACGTGCATTCCGAGGCACAGAGAGGTCTTCCACGGACCACCCTCTTTTTTTTTTTTTTTTTTTCAGGTTGGGAAATCATCAAATGACCCCTCCCGCTCTGGGTGGAGCAGGAGGGAGTGTCAGACTCTTACTGACTAAAACCCACCCGTGTTCCTTCCTTAGCCCTTTATGTTCCAGGGCAGCGGTAACCCTTTCGGACGATCCCGCTACCATCCACGGACCACCCTGGGTAGCTTTTAATCTTCGATCAACTCGTGAGGCTCGTGTTATGCAAATATACATTTTCTTCTTTTCGTATTTCGTTTATTGCGGCATCAGTGGCATTGGCGCCGATTCCCTTGTTCACAAACTAGACTAAATTTAAGTTCAGTGCATCTTTTTCTTTCTATTTCATTGAGAAAAGGACAGAAGATAAATATTAGTTTAGTCCTGTCAAATTATGATACTCCATAGACAAGTTAGACGTGATTAAAAACATGGCTACTAAAAAACTTTTTTCCAAAAAATAACAACCGACTTCCAAAAACGACACTACAAAGAGAAAAATAACTTTAATTTCGGAAGTCGGTGTCGTTGGGTTCGCATTTTCGTTGTTTGCCACCGACTTCCGAAATTAAAGTTTGTAGTGTCGTTTTTGGAAGTCGGTTGTTATTTTTTGGAAAAAAGTTTTTATTTTTCACTTTTAAGTTGTAATTTTGATTTAAAAACCAAACTACTGAACCGTTTTTGATGAAATTTCTATAGGACCACTTCAGAAGTATATCCTTTCGAACAAAAAAAGAATTTTGAAAATCGGTCTACAATTGGCGGAGTAATCGCGTAACAAACACAAAAAAAAAACATACCGTCGAAATGAGAACCTCCTCCTTTTTTGAAATCGGTTAAAAATACGTCAGGCGCGGACTAATTTGACAGGACTAAACTAATATTTATCTTTTGTCCTTTTCTTAATGAAATAGAATGAAAAAGATGCACTGAACTTAAATTTAGACTAGTTTGTGGACAAGGGAATCGGTGCCATTATTTTGGTCATCCGAGATGTAGGTGAACGGGTACTTAGGACACTCCAGCAAGTGGGGCATGATCTGATCATAAACATTTTAAATTAGCTATTAAAAACTATTCAAATGTGACGCCTATGACTGTAGTAAGCGGTCGGTTGTCGCAACATGTTGATTGCAAGTTTCTCACGGTTCACACAAGTGGGTCACCAAGTTGTTTTAAACTTTGAGTTTTTATTTGAGATCGTTTAGCGATAGTGTGTCAGATTTATATAAAAAAAATATATTTCTAAAGTTTTATGTTGGGTAATAAAGGCATACGCTTTGTTTGTTTATCTAACTATATCTAAACTATTAATAAAGGTGAACAGTTTGTTTGTTTGAACGTGTTAATCTGTGTAACTACCGGTCGGATTTGAAAAAATATTTTTGCATTTGCCTTGCCGGGGGCAAGGCAAATGCAAAAATATTTTTACAGCAAACAGCTGTCGGAAAAATAGCGGTTATCTACTTGATTTAAACTGATAGTTTTCGGGTTTTGGACTTGTGAACAGAGTTTACAGAACTCCCACGATAACATTGATTGATGTTCGGTACGGTACGGAAGCGTATCGATTGGTTGTGAATAGTTAGGGAGCTCGATATACTGCAGTGCGATTCTGTAACCATCTCACCGTGAAAATTTAGGTGAAGTGAGCGTGGAGTCAGCTGTCATTCCAACTAATGCTAGGGATTGACACTATGGACAGCTCACTCTAAGCTCACTTCACCTAACTTTTCACGGTGAGATTTTTACAGACTCGATCGGCAGTAGACGCCAGCACATCAAGCTACTACAATCTGTCAAAATTCTTGAATAGATTTTCAAGTTTATCGGTAAAGCATTAAGGTTTAATGTTGATTGGGATTTGACAGTTTCGGGTAGTTTGACCTGCTGGCGTCTGTACAATTTGTTTGTGCGATTCTGTAACCATCTCACCGTGAAAACTTAGGTGAAGTGTACGTGGAATGAGCTGTCATTCCAACTAATGCTAGGGATTGACACCGTTGACAGCTCACTTCACTTAAATTTTCACGGCGGTGAGATTTTTACAGAATCGATCAGCAGCGCGTATTTTCTCGAAACATTACACAAAAACGTCAAAACACAGAGGCGCGGCCATACACATTTGTGTATGAAAACACGATGTTTTTGTTTTCCGAGCTGCATGGAAAACATTCCCCGCGCGGGTGAAGAGGGGAAGGGTTTGTTTCATTTTCAACCGCATCATTTAGCATTTTGAAAGCTTAATTCCAATTGACACAGGTTTCGATGTTATATTGTCTTGTGAATAGTTGACACTAATCTAAAAATATTTTAATACGCAGGAGACAGCTTGTGTATGAAAACAAATGTTTACGTGTAAGGTTTTTTTGTGTAATGTTTCGAAAAAACAAGCGCTGGAGACACGGCTTTATTTTACCCTTACTCTCGTTTAGTACCGTAATACGGTCACTTTATGAAGAATATTTCTCATTAACGGCTTGATTAAAAGATCTGAAAAAAATATATGTTTGCTATAGATTAATGAACAACATTTCTGACATAGGATTTTTCCGTATGGCTAATACTTTTGCCTTAAAAAAATATTTACCAACACGCTATTTTTTTCTGATTTTCGATATTACTTCTAAACGGTTTTGATGTTTGGAAACGCCCACATACACAAGCTCAGCGAGCCCTCTAAACACCTTAATCTTTATGTATCGTGTAACGCCATTTGGACAAATCGTTGACATATTTGACATAAACTGTCATTTCAAGCCGTTCACTTTGGAGCATCAAAAACATTGAATTCAAGCAACTGTTTGGCAATCATTGCATAACTAATGTACTTTCTCAGTTGCAAGATAGGGCCATGCATAATACACGCTAATCTTATTTATAAATAAGTATATACAACCGTCATAATTGGATGGTAATGAATAAAAACGTTTTGCGAAATGTTTTGGGTGTCTTCAAAAAGACGTGTTGAAATCTGAGAGATAAATAGTTGACGTTGACAAAAGGAAGGTTGCTGAAATATGAAAGACGTGTTGAAATCTGAGAGATAGTTGACAAAAGGAAGGTTGCTGAATAGGTTGAAATGGGGTTTGATTAATTATTGAAACGTCCAATTACTTAATGAAAAAAATAACAACATCATCATTTAACTTTTCCCAACTAACTTTTGGCCGGCTTCTAGTTGAACCAGATGCAGCTGGATACCAGTATTTTACATGGAGCGTTTCATTTTGACAGTTCAACAACATTCATTCCGTTGTTTACGTTGTTGAGCAGACACATTATTCGAACATATGAAGCAATGGTTTAGCAATACCCTTCAAAATGACTCAGATTGAGGTTGATTGTGTGTTACGCAGTAAGGGTGCTGGTTACCCACTGGGTAACACGATACCCCTTGGCAAGATTGATTGTCAGACTTTCGGGCCTCTGACGACCCCTAACGACTGTCAAAAATCAACGAATGACAGCCGGGACCAACGGCTTAACGTGCTTTTTTTTTTTTTAACGGCGGGGTCTCGATATTTAGTGGCTCTACTCTAAGTATTTTAAATGACTTCTTATTTTATCCAGGTGCTGGCTGCAGCCACCTTCTCTTCGTGTCAGAAAGACGACAAGATCATTCGACAGGACTTCGATGGGCCTCACGACGACGGGTCTTACAAATGGGCCCTGGAAACATGTAACGTTTTATACATTTTTTTTTAAAGTGAAAACTTCTTTAGCGGCGTTGTGCACTTTTTTTGTGATGGGTAAAAAATGTTAAACTCGCGTCAGGACACGTGACCTGATCGAAAATTCGTAAGACGGAGGGAGAGTAGACCGCATTCCAAAATATCAAAAATGCACAACGTTAATATTCAAGTTTTCACTTCTGTCGGCACTCCCGGAGTGCAACCCGTTTTTTTTTTTAATAGATTATTTATGCAGGCTGACAGCACTGATTCTAAACAATTCAAACTACAACGACCATGTTGAAGATTTTCGTAGGTTAAAAAAAAATAGCTTTTCCCTATAATATATACTCGAGGCACTGGGACAAAAAGTAACCCATATAAGGATATGGGTTACTTTTTGTCCCAGTGAAAAATTTGGCAAGGAGATAAATGGCATCCTGGGGAAGGCCCCAGGATGCCATTTATCTCCTTGCCAAATTTTATCGAAATCCGTTCAGTGGTTTAGGCGTGCAAAGGTAATTTAGGGACAGAGACGAGAGTGACTAACACGGTTGGCGCAGAGGCTGAGCGATCGACTGCTGCACTGCGTGTCGCGGGTTCGATTCCCGCACGGAACAAACATTTGTATTGCCTACAGGTAGTGGTTCCGGGTCTGGCTGTTTGTGTATGTGAGTTCAAATGTTTGTAAATGCATCCACGATACAGGAGTAATTCGTAGTGTGGGGCAACGTTTTTTAAAAAATAATAAAATAGAAAAAAGGGTTACTTAGAAAGTAACCCTTTTTTCTATTTTATTATTTTTTATAATAAATAATACACTGCCGAGCAATGAAAAAGTTCCACCCACAAAATGCCGACAAACACCTTAATATCTCCTAAGACATAGAACCTAGCTTCATAAATTAAAATAATGAAATCTGATAAAATATTCTGGTGCGCTGTTAAATGTACTTCAATATTGCAGACGGCGTCATTAAGCTAGCCTTTCCCGTTTAGGAGTAATTTGGTGCTATGTCACTGGAACTTTTTCATTGCTCGCGAGTGTAGTATGGATATGAAAAACGTGTGTAATTTTTGATCCATAGCGGGCGGTATCTTCCACGAACAGACAGGCAGATTCGAACCTGGCAGTACGGGAGAACCAAGCCTGTTCGTGCAGGGGCAGTACCAGTACACAGCTCCAGATGGACAGGTAAACTCAGCACCCAAAACAACAAAGGAATTAAATAAAGATAGAAAATACGTTTATTTGCGGCAAACTTGTGACTAAATAATAACAGCCGCACGGTTCGATCGATCAGGTTAAGCAACGCTTGCCACGGTTGGTCCGTGGATGGGTAACCATCTTTACCCCTCCGAGCCTCGGAAAGCACGTTAAGCCGTTGGTCCCGACTGTCATTCGTGGATCTTTGACAGTCGTTATGGGCCGTCAGTAAAGTCAGACAACCAGTCATACCAAGTAGATATGAGCGCCGATGGCCAATTCCACGGCGGCGGCGTGGCCTGAAAATTTCCACGGCGGCGGCGGCGTCACGGCGGCGCGGCGTGGCCGGCTGTGGGCCTTAGATATTTTTTTACCAGGGAGAGATTTATATTTTTTTGATAAAGGAACGTATTTGTTAAATACAATTTAACAGTCTTCTAAATAATTGGAGATCACGTTTAGTGAAAATTAATCATTTTATTATTTTCAGTTGAAGAGACACTGAGCGTTTTTAATTTTTAATCACATCTCTATCTATCTATACATATAATAAAAACTAAAAAGAAAATATTTATCAACATAACTGTTAAATATGTATAATTAAGTAAATTCTATAATAATGTAAAAAACTAAGAACATAAAACAGTCATATATAAGTAATTAAAGTAGTATCATCTAAGTGAGTAGGTATTGCTGGCTCTTGATATAGAAAAAATAAAATATCAAAATTTCAATAACAACAGCACATAGGTAATTATAATAAGATATGACGGACGTAACTTTATTCCTACATACTTACACCAAAAAGCAAAATACATAGCTGTCATGGATAAATAAATACTATCTTAGTTAGCCTCAAAGGATTTAGTCGTGAACGTTTCGAGGTTATCACGAGTTCAGCTGTGGAAAAGACTCTCGCACGGGGCGTGCTGCTGTTGGCTGGTATATTCAAAATTGGGCATGTAAGAGCATACAGTGCAGGCATAGAAGTTTTCCTGTCTTTGCAGTACTGTAGAACGTCTCCACCGCAGTTATTTTCGTTTTATAAACATCAATAGTAGTCGAAGTTGCTGCCATTGTTAAAACTAAACAACAACAAACGTTCACTCGGTGAAATATTCGACTCAACTGAGTGAGCGACGAGCGTGGCGAGGCGACTAGACGAACTAATGCGGGCGGGCCGCGCGTGCGTGCGGAAAGCTAGTTGCGACTCGTCGCAACGACGCGCGACGGCGCGCCGCGTGCGCCACTCGGCGACGACGCGTCGACGTGAACTCACGGGGACGGCGGCGCGCCGGCGCGGCGCTCATATCTAATACCAAGGGGTATCGTATTACACAATAACTGGGTTATGAAGGTGAGATAGGCAGTCGCTCCATGTAAAATACTGGTATTCAGCTGCATCCGGTTAGACTGGAAGCCGACCCCAACATAGTTGGGAAAAGGCTAGGCAGTAGATTTGCGGCAAACACGACGCAGAAAAAGAACACAAAAAAAAACAACCAGTTGGAGGAAAATATGCGTCACATCCACGCAAAAACGGCCACCACTCAGCATAATGCTAAGACCCTATGTACCATAAGATCAGTGGTAGCCCAGTATTATTAGGCTCGACCTACGGGTTGTATATCGTGAGTTAGAACCCAGGCAGGCACTTCACTTTGTGTATTTAATTTCACCACCACTGCTCTCAAAACGGTAAAGGAAAACATCGTGAGGAAGCCGGCATGTCCTAGAACCAAAATTTCGAAGACATGTGACATCTACCAACCCGCACTGGGCCCGCGTGGTGGATTACAGACTCCCTCTCACAGAGAGGACGCCTGGGCCCCAAGTCTGCTATTTTTATAAATTCGTCATTCCAACACGATCCCATTCCCATCCCATTGTCATTTTGCTTAAAGTTCGTAATCTGCTAAATTCTTAATGGCGATCATTGGTCGGTCAATGGTCTCGTAATAGAATTGTGTCATAATGACATTGTCGTATTGTCATTATTATAAAACCCGTTAGTAGAAATGATTTTCGAAAAACTACCACTACTTTATTTATGCCAGATTTCATTTATATATATTTTTACATATTATTTATTAGTGTTTAATACAAGTCAAGTGTTTTATGTCAGTCAGTCATTCATTTATCATTATGTACGAGATTACCATTCTATGCCATTTCTTTTAATGGAGTGTCAGTGGTTGACCACTGGAAATTCATAATGACGCCATTATGTTAGTAGATTACCAAACTTGTCAAAATCAACAATTATGAAATCAATAATAGACCATTCTGACACTATTGTAATAGCAGACTTGGGGCCCTGTGTCCCAGCAGTATAGTGTGACTATGCAATAAGATCTTAGTAACGGTTCCTTCCTAAAACTTGTTTATTTCTATATTCCAGGTGATAAACGTCCTCTACACAGCCGGTGAGAACGGCTTCGAGGCCCGAGGTGATCACATACCCACACCGCCGCCCATCCCACCAGCAATACAACGTGCCCTCGACTATCTCGCTACTAAAGCGCCATCTACTGACTACTAACCTACAACAGCTAACAGAAATGGAAAATACAGCGTCATTGGCAGTTGCGGTCATGAAACGAGGGAGCGAGATGATATGACTGTCCTGCTCACACGTTTTGTGACCGCGACTGAATCACTGAAGTAACGAAGAATATGTACACCTAAAATACAGTTAGCATCAATATTGATGATTTTTTTTTTATGATGATTTTGCAAATTGGTAAATATATGTATAAAGTTTATTATTCTTCACAAATCGGGCAATACATTATGACTTACATCCTAGGTAAACTTAAGTAAAGTTTCTTCAAGTTAACTGACACATTAGAAGATATAAACGGTATATTTACAAGCTAACACTAAAATATATATGTATAGTACTAGCTGACCCGGCAAACGTTGTTTTGCCATATAAATTATTTCTAGCTGCCCGGCGTTACTTCGTTCGCGTGGTGTCCTACACTACTCCTATCCTACCCTACTCCTACACTCCTCCTACCCTACTCCTACCCTACTTCTACCCTACTCCTAACCTTCTCCTATCCAGAAACCACCCAGGAACCCGTTGAAACATACACACAAAATTTCATCCAAATCGGCCCAGCCGTTCTCGAGTTTTAGCGAGACAAACGAACAGCAATTGATTTTTATATATATCGATATACTATATACAAGTATTTAATAAAAAATTAAGAAAAAGGCAAATAAAAAGAGGTATAGGTCAAATATATATTAAATATAAAAAAAACTAGTAGGTAGTTAATTTAAAATTTTAAAATTCTTAATAAGTAATTATTTTTATCCACAGAAATATATGTGAAAACTGAGTAAGTTTGCATAATTATATTTATAAATCAATTTTGATGTTGACTGTACCTAATCATTATAATAATATTATGGCCAGTAAAAAAGTACAAAATAAGACTATATTAGTTTTAAGTCGTAGTTATAGCACCGTGTGACTTAAACCCGCACTTAAATCACGCTTTCTGTGACTTAAGTAGTCCATTTTACACAGAGACGCACGACTCAAGTGCGGGTTTAGGCACACGAGCTATAAAATAGTATAGGAAACGTGTGACATAAGTAGTCTATTAATGCACGGCGTTTAGCTAATGTCACACCGTACAGTAATGGACAACTTAAGTCACAAGTATCGTAATGTATTATTTTAGAAGTGTAAAATAAAACTATTTTATAATATAATAATTCTCTTTTTATTTACTAAATAAAAAACATGGTAGGTATATAAAAAATACAATAAATTTTTACGTGTTGTACTTTTTGTACAATATAAATGTAAAATAAAAATATTTTACCAATTTTTTTTTTTATAAGTGATGGAAATTAAATATATGTTAATAAATAACAATTTATAACTAATAAAAATAACTATATAATATCCTAACTTAAGAGGAAAGCGACTGGGTGGCCCGCGAAATTCAAATTTTCAGTTCATATAATCCTATTGACTGATATTTCATCGAAATAAAATAGTCATTCAATATCGATAAATGAACTAAGAGGGTTGTATTGATGATTTTAATGATTATAATTCGGTAAATATATACGTGTTACAGTCGCGAATCATATTTTGTTCAACATACAACCTGATACTGTCCTGCAAATTGCAAAAAAACGTAAGAAAGGGGTTTGAACCTCTGTGGCTTATCCGACCCGCCGCCATTTTGTATTGTTTTTTTTTTTAAATCTTCCGCGCACTTTTAACAGACAAATAAAAATGTCAAGTAATATGGTTCCCTAAAGTGTCACCGATATATTTGGAGTAACACGGAGGACAGTTTTTGTTTGTCTAGTCTCCTACCCATATAAACTACTTTTGTCGTGCGCGGAAACTTTGAAAAAAAAAAAAAAACAAAATGGCGGCGGGTGGATATACCAGGTTCAATAGAAAAATGTCCGAACCCCTTTGAATTTCGCGGGTTACCCTGACGCTTCCCCCTCAACTAAAACTATTAGCAAACTAAAATATGCGGCGAAAAATTCATCCGCATCGCTGTCGACTGGTAATGTACCCAAGAGACTGGCGGCATTGCCACATTGTATGGCAATGCTTAGCCTCTGGCCAAGATACCAGCCCTTTGGTCACAGGATATGTTTTATAGCAAATTTCTTTAAAAAATACGTTATACAATTAAAAAGGGAGCACCTTTCTTTGCTCGCATGATTCCAAGTTTAGTCACTTGATATGTAGTCAACAAAAGAGATGACCGATGGATGTTTTCGAATAAAATTTAATTTTATTAATAGAAAACATACAGTTCATTTATCAATTTAAATTTCATTCGATAAAATACATCGTCTTACTATACTTCAACTATATCCGACGACCCAGGGGGTCTATTCCGAAGTGCAAACTGCGAATGATCGGATCGGACCGACACATGGCCGAACCGCATATTATTGAAAAATGCGAAAAACGTTCGGATCGGCTCAGTTGGGTCGGGGCCATAGTCAATATTCGAAAGAGTGTTGGAGTCGAGTGTAGGATCGGGACCGACCGAACCAAATAGTAACTTCGTAGCAGGAAACGGCCGAACATTCGGCCGATACGATACATTTACCACTTCAGAATAGACCCCTGGTTACTTATTTCTTTTGGTGACTGTACATATTTTATTTTTAGTTAGTAGTTTTTTTTCTATTTAGTTTACTTAAAGCCACTTGTCAGAAATGTTGAGATTTACTCCCGGTCTCCTAAATCGAACCTATCCACCAGGCTAGACCCTTGTACGGGTGGGACTGTGTACGTGCGTACATTTGTAATGTGACCACAAGTTTCTCCCACAAGCAATGTAACTAATTTAATAAATAAACAATATTTTATACATACTAGTACAAAATCAGTGTATGTATTATGATTATAACATAATATTCTAATTGGGGTGTTTGGTACTGCCAGGGTCGCGGGTTGTTCGAAAGAGATACCGTGACCCCTGGCACAGGCAACTGAAGGAACACGAGTGGATTTTAGTCAGTAAAAGTCTGACACGCCCTCCCACCACCGCCCAGAGCGGGAGAAGTTATTTGATGATTTCCCAACAAAAAAAAAAGGGTGTTTGGTAGTGTGCGTTAATTCCGGGACATGTTGTGGGTGGCTCGATTTAGAAGTCCGGGAGAGTTTTATTGATCCCTTGAATAACAGTAATGCATTACGATACATATGACTTATGTAGTCTATACCTTGTCCATTGGGTAAACCGTTTTTTGACAGATGGAACTAGTGATTGCAGCAACACACAATACATTGATTGATACACGTACGGTATTATAATGTCTGTAAGAAGCCATAAATACGATAAGGCAGTTTATATATTTATTTTATTACGCATTTTAAGTTAACTTTACGTAATCTGGTATATGTACATAATGTATATATTCCAGTTTACGTAAAAGTTAACTTTTAACCGGTTTTTGACAGCTGTCTTAGAATGTACAGTACATTCTAAGACAGCTGTCAAAAAACGGTTAACCTAATGAACAGGGTATAGTATTAAACGGCGTGAAACTAGCCGCTGCTAAACGCCGTGTATTAAAAGATTATTTAAGTCACACGTATCGTATACGATTTTATAGCACGTGTGACTTAAACCCGCACTGTCACGCTTTTCTGAGTAAAAATCAACTAATTAAGTCACAGATAAGTGTGACATAAGTACGGGTTTAAGTCACACAGTGCTATAATAATAATAATATACTAAATATCTCATAAAATTAATACAAGTAATAAAACGTTTTGGCTTTATTTCAAATTAAGATCTAGCCTGCATTTCGTAATATATCTATACTAGTTTAGACATTCAAAAAAGCTCACATTTTTGAGCTTTTTGAAGTTTTTGGAAAGGAGATGATAATTTAAAGCTCTTTTCCAATTAAATAACTAAAATTGTTCTTTGCATGAGCAAAAGATAGGCAGTGTTAATCTAAATATGATTCGCGGCCGTAGCAAATATTTCTTATAGAATTATAATCATAAAAATCAACCATACATCTCTCTAAGCTCATATTATCCATGAATGACTATTTTATGAAATCATGACATTTGAGGTCAATTCTACCTTCATCATCATCATCTTTATTGCATTCATGTAGTTTACAAGTTGTTACAAGTATATAGGTTTCATACATGAACCCTGCTAGGGCACAGCAATATTTTGACAACACGGTTAGCGCAGTGGCTGAGCGATCGGACTGCTGCGCTGCGTGTCGCGGGTTCGATTCCCGCACAGAACATTGTAAGCCCTACATGTATTTGTTCCGAGTCTGGGTGTTTTTCTATCTATAATATGTATGTATTTACAAAAAAAAAAAAATGTATATAAATAGTTTATCAGCCATCTTGTTACCATAACACAGGCATTAGGTTGCTTAGCTTGGGACTAGATGGCGCTGTGTGAAATGTCCAGGGATATATTATATTATTATTTAGTTTAAAGTTAGTTTTATTAGTTTAAAGTTCTACAGTGTCACAATAATAAACAAACCACTGTGCTCAAACAAAAATACTAATTTTAACATGTTTATTAAGGCTAATTCTCGTAATTTAAAACGTTCAAAATCTAGTCGCAGTCTCATCTCAGCGACAAACAAATGTCAAAAACTTGTCAAAATGTAAGGAAATTATAGGTATTTTTGACAGATTGAGACTGAGATCAGACTGTGAACGTTCATAAAATTACGAGAATTGCCTCTCAGGTGTCCAACATTTGTTATTTATATAGGTAACTGTCATGATATAATATAGGATAGAGGGAGCACAATTAATTGGTCACCATTTCCATTTATAAATTAAAATAATTAAGGTGTCGCGTTTTGCATCCTCGTCAAATTCAAGGAGGTAACTATGCCACTGATTCTCGACACGAATCAATAATAAAATAAGTAGGTATATATTTTTTTCTAATTTTCGGAAATCGGCTTGTGTGGGACACGCATTTTAAAACGCGGCCTGTGTGTGAGAACGCATTGTAACTGCCCTTTTACACACATATAAAAACGCGGCCGCTTATACGATACCATAACGCGATTCTGTTCTTTGAAAGTGGTGTATTCTGAAATACTGCGAAACTTAAATAACTAAAAAAACTAGTATGTACCTATTCATTATTTACCAGGGATCGTAATTTTATTTGATTATTTATGTCTTTCATAACAGCCTCCTGAAATTTGTTGAGGATGCAAAACAACAGCTTGTATAAAAGATTAAATTAAAACAAATGTAATCATGAAATAACCATAAAATAAACTTAAAAAATTGTATTGCTGATTCAAATGATTATAATTCAATAAATACAAATTTGTTACGGTCGCAGATCATATTATAATCAACATACAACTTGACACTGACCTGCAAATTGTAAAAAATCTACGAAAATTGTATACAAGGTGTCAGGGACATCGACGCGCAAACTGTAACCATGGATTCAGCACATGAGTTTAGACCCCAAAGCGTCGAAATTTTTCGTCGGTTATTTAAAAAAAAATATTGCTGTTCCATACATTTTGACCGCGTAGGTACAGTCACGAGCACCAATATGTCAACACTTGGCAACTTTGAATTGCGATGTTTTTGTAAAATAATGAACGCAACGTTGAAATGACATAAATTTCAACGACACATTATATAAACCAACCAAGCCATAGGGGTTGCAAAATGCTATGTTCAAAAATAAATCGCTTTTGAATAAAGCCCAGTGTATATATACTTTTGCTCGTGACTGTATTGCACTTTTCTATGAAACAGAAGACTTTTTTTTTGGTGGAGATGACAACACGACAATGAATGAAACTTCATATATGTATCTAATGACGTGCTGTCTGCAAACGAAAATTCAACTAAATATCCTACTAATATTATAAACGTGACAGCTTGTATGGATGGATGGATGTTTGTTACTCTTTCACGCAAAAACTACTGAACGGATTTGGATGAAATTTGTCACACAGATGGTTTATAACCAGGATTAAAATATGGGATACTGTTGCGCGCCACAATTAATGCCTGATACATGGTCACATTAGTTACCACTAGCGCCATCTAGTTTCGAGTAACAGTACTAATGGAGTCACTAGCGCCATCTATTATCGAATAGCAGAACTAATAGAGTTACTAGCTCCATCTATTATCAAGTAGAAATTTCGATGCTAGAACTTTCTAGAACCATCAACATCTCTTCTTCTAGATGTTTCTACAATAGAAGGTTCTAGAACTATCTGAGGCACTAATAAGGCCGGGATCAGCCACGACCGACTTAGACTTGGATCTGTGATAGAAGCGAATACATCGAAAGCGATCTTCAAGTGCGACTTAAGAGCGATTTTGTTTTATAATTAGTGTGTTTGAGTTGTTATTAGTGTTGTTTAATGAAAGTGTAACTTTTGGTAAATTTTATCGGCAGTTTTTATTGTCACGAACCCGAAGCTCGTAACAATACTTTTATCCCGATATTCCCACGGGATCGAAACTTATGCGGGTGAAACCGCGGAGCGCAGCTAGTATCTAATAATTTAGTCACTATAGCGAGTCAAAGATTGGCAAAACTCATACTACTATTTAGTATGTTTGAAAAAATCACATTTTTATTTCGATGTTAGGATTTATCTGAGAGTTTCAAAATAATCCTAAGCATTAGTATTGTCAGTGTTTTAATTTATTGTTGTATTCTCGTCTGCGTACACGACATTGAAATAGCTTAAAGGGTCCGTGTCATACCTACGTGCCCGCCATTTTGATTTTTTTCAAAATGGCGGCCTCGCATGAAACTTATATAAATCGATAGCTGACATCAATACAAACAGAAAACATCAATCAATCGACTCAGACTGCGCCACAACACCCTGTCCTCCGCCTTCCGCATCCAGTCTGTCCCAGCCACCTTCTTTAGGTCGTCCGTCCATCTAGCTGGGGGGCGTCCCACACTACGCTTGCCGATACGCGGTCTCCACTCCAGGACTCGTCTGCTCCACCGGCCATCGGTCCTTCGACAGACATGGCAATCCACTGCCACTTCAGTTTGCTTACTCTTCAAGCTATGTCGATCCGGTTGTTTTCCGGATAGTTTAATTCCTGATTTTATCTTTCAACAAAAAACATAATAGAACCAAACCCAGTAATCAGCAATCGATTTATAATAAAGATTATTATGGTACGCCCGGTTACATATAGAAATCTACAATCCAATTTCGTGAAAAATATAACATAAAAAATATATTTAAACAAGTATACTCTTTATAAACATTAATAAATTCGTAATAAAAAATCTTATAATTAAAACAGTACATCAGTATTGTAAATAAATAATAAACTTATTTTATTAGAAAAAATGGCACAATTATTGCAAATCTTAGACTATTTTGATTTGGGCAGACAAACGACATTTTTTCAAGTCTTTTTGCAAAATTATGAAAGGTATTTGAAGGTCCGTTGTACCTATCTGCCTGCCATTTTGTTTTTCAAAATGGCGGCCACGCATGGAACCTATATAAATCGACAGCTGACATCCATGTAAACAGAAAACATAATAAGACCAAACCCCGTAAACTGTCTAGTTTCCGACGTTTATCGTTGCATAGACGTTCGAATTAATCACTCTGATGATCTATGCAACAAGATCAAGAGAAAAAGGCAAGTTAAAAAAAAATGAAAGTCACGTGATCAACTTTGAACGTTAGTGGCGTCGATTCCCTTGTTCACAAACTAGACTAAATTTACGTTCCGTGCATCTTTTTCTTTCTATTTCATTAAGAAAAGGACAGAAGATAAAATATTAGTTTAGCCCTGTCAAATTAGTCAGCGACAGACGTAAATTGACGTATTTTTAGTAGCCATGTTTTTAATCACGTCTAAATTGTCTATGGAGCGTCTTAATTTGACAGGACTAAACTAAAATTTATCTTTTGTCCTTTTCTTAATGAAATAGAAAGAAAAAGATGCACTGAACTTAAATTTAGTTTAGTTTGTGAACAAGGGAATCGGCGCCATTATCTGGCAAACGTGACGCTTTCTGTTTGCATTGATGTTGCCAACGATTTGAATAGGTCTCATGCGTGGCCGACATTTTGAAAAAATAAATAAAATGGTGGACAGGAAGCTATCACAGGCTCCATATAAAAATCTTCAATCCCTTTTAGACTATTTTCTATTTAAATTATTTTAATTATGTTCTGTTCATAAAATAATGGCTTTCGTGACATTTAAAAACACCCCCCCCCCCCCCCCCACCATATAAAATTACCAGAGCATATTAATTTATTCTAATGGAAAGTTCTTCTCAAATAAAGAATATGTTTCATATATATCTAGATACAAACTAGCGCCATCTATTAGCGTTACCTATCCAACTTTTCTTCACTGGTTAGTGGTACGGTCGTATCTTTATAGATGGCGCTACTGTGCTCCTGCAGCATCTTCTGCCCTTCTTCTGGCGTCGCTTCTTGCATCGATACTTGCTTCTCAGCTGTAAGAAGAGGAGAAGGAATAAAGGTAATGATTTATTATTAAACAAAGCCGTTACAGTATTTCACATGGAGCGACTGCCTACACAACCCAGTTACTGGGTAACACGATACGCCTTTGTAAAACTGGTAGTCAGACTTTCGGGCTTCTAACGACCCGTAACGACTGTCAAAGATCTACAAACGACAGTCGGGACTTACGGTTTTCCGAGGCACGGAATTCTGTCGGTATGTAAGAGATGGTCACCCATCCACGGACCGACCTCGGCAAACGTAGCTTAATCCTCAATCAACAGATGTGGCTGTTATTATTTAGCCACGAGCCCCTGTAAAATACCAACCTTTTCGCTCGTCACTCCTGGATACTGCAGCAAATAGTATTGCATGTAGTCCTGAGCCTATCACTGCGGTCACTGCTAGCACTCTGAAGGACGCCCGGCCTCCTAGCCAGCTGTACAGCTGACCACCGACTAGGGATCCTATCGCGAAGCCTGTGAAGGAAAAGAAAATCAAAATAATAAGTTAGTTTGTTTCTATTTTATTTTATTTTGTAAGGAAACAATCTAGTATATTAAGGTGGATGCTCCAAGGTAGCCCGCGAAATTGATAAATAAATGATAAATGATTTTATTTTGTAGGTAGGTTTGTACAAACACTTTTACACGTCAATAAAAATTACAACACTTTTACACGTCAATACACGTATTAAAATTGAAATTTTATTACGTTTTTTGCAATTTGCTGGTCAGTACTAAGTTGTACAGACGCCAGCAGGTCAAGCTACCCGAAACTGTCAAATATTCCCAATCAACCTTGAACCTTAATGCTTTAACGATAAAGTTGAAAATCTATTAAAGAAATTTGACAGATTGTAGTAGCTTGATGTGCTGGCGTCTGTACTTTGATTAAAATATGGTTCGAGGCCGTAACAAATATGTATTTACAGAATTATAATCATTAAAGTCATCAACACAACTCTCTAAGATCAAGAAATCCTACTGAATGACTATTGAAATGAAATCTTGACATTTTAGGATTATGCTAACTTAACAAGTTGTATTACTGATTCTAATATTACATATTTGTTACGGCCGCGAATCATATTTTAATCAACGTACAACTTAGTACTGACCAGCAAATTGCAAAAACCCTAAGAAATATTAATGACTCTTTGACTCTTCACGTGACCAGAAGGCTGGCCTATTTTCAGCCAAAGAACAAGCATTGCCATCCAACGTGGCAATGCTGCCAGCCTTTTGGGCACTTATCCCATTGACAGCGATGCGGACGAATTCGTTTAAGCCCAATGAGCTCTTGCCTTTTTCTTTAATTTTTTATTATATGTGTATGTATGCGCCGTTAAATTTTGATCGTTTTAATCCTTAAAGGGGGTCATTTTACTCATCATTATGAAAAACTTTTTTGAAAAAAAAAAAAATCAGTTGATCAACAGTTTTATGTTCGCATAACTCGACATAATGTAGGTATTGATCAACTGATTTTTTTTTCACGATTTCAAGGTTGGTCCCGTAGTAAAAGTTGTTCATAATGATGAGTACAATGACCCCCCCCCCCCCCTTTTAAGGATTAAAACGATCAAAATTTAACGGTGCATGCTTGTATAAACATATACAGACTGAATTGTTCAAGTGGGCGTGGATGGCCAAATCCGAAACTATGAGCAGTAGCGAAAAGCACTCAAAAAGTCTCGTGCTCGATTTTGATGAAAACCAAAACTGCATCATTGGAAATCAAACCCGTTGGTTTTGAAAAAAAAACACACGCTGTATAATTACACCATTCGATAGTGTCCCTAATAAGTATCAAATTCTGGGCAGTAATGACATTTACGGTGTGTGGATTTTTTTTTTCTCTAAGGAAAAAAATATCAAATATTTTTCTTTTATCGTGTTTAGATAATATCAATACCAATTACGTCTGCAGAACTTCGCTAACTAATTTAATTTGAACCTGTATACATATATATAAGGCTTAAATAATAATAGTACGTACCAACTCCATCGTCCATCCCAGCCACGATGCCCTGCACGGTGGCGGAGTACCCCTCGGGCGCGACGTGCGCAGCGTAGCCCACGATGGTGGAGTAGCACAGAGCGTACGTGGGGCCTTGCATTATGCCCTGTGGGACAACACAATAATGTACACTGTACTTATTGACACGCAGCGGTATCTACAACGCCACTTGCGAATAACGCGTCATACTGACGTCACGCAAATCCTGCATCTCGCAAGCAGAGTTTACCGCCCAACTAGCATACATACAACTTTCCGACATCAACCATTGGGCAGTTGCCCGCCAGACACAACACCCGTCTGGTCGGGGGATCCTCCCTTTTCTATGGAGGATGAGTGAACTTTACACCCTGTTCCTCATATCTATATAGACATGTATATGTCGCAGCCAACTGGTTAAATTAGCTGTTTAGTCAACCGCCTGGCCTACGGAAGTAGTGCTCACCTCGCTTCGCTCTCTCGGCTCGCACGCGGTCGATCACAGTTCTAACCTAACCCATTTGGTCGGGGTGCCCTGGCTTAGTTACTGCGACCAATTCGGCTCGCACGTGATTGGTTACAGTTCCAACTTTATTGAATATCATTCAGGCCGTTAGTTGAACGGCCGCCGCCGCGCCGTTTAGTTAAAAGGTTAGGCGGTTCACTAAACGGCTAATTAAACCAGTTGGCTGCGACATATACATATAAATAAACTTAAACTGTCTGTTTGTCATGTCAAAATAACAGCTTTTTATCACACTAATATTATAAAGGCGAAAGTTTGTGTGTGTTTGTATGTTTGTTACTTCTTCACGCTCAAACGGCTGGACCAATTTTGATGAAATTTGGTATGGACGTAGCTGACACCCTGGATTAACACATAGCATACTTTTTATCCCGATATTCCCACGGGATCGAAACTTATGCGGGTAAAATTGCGGGGCGCAGCTAGTCAAATATATAACAGGTTTTTACACTTGTACTTGTGGTTTTTGTACTTTTTTTTTTAATTTATTTTTTTATAAAACGTTGCCCCACACTAGGAATTACTCCTGTATCGTGGGTGCGTTTACAAACAATTAAACTCACGTACAACTTTCCCACTGCTGGGACACAGGCCTCCTCTCTTCAAAAGGGAATGGGCTGTAATCCACCACGCGGGCCCAGTACAGGTTGGTAGTGTAGGTCGTGTGTATGAGCACAAAATGAATTTTTTTTTAACTGACTTCTAAAAAAGGAGGTGGTTCTCAATTCGGATGTTTGTATTTTTTTTTTTTTTATGTTTGTTCGCGCATATCTCCGTCGCTTGCCAACCGATTTGAAAAATTCTTTTTTTGTTGGAACGGGTATACTTCCCAAATGGTCCCATAGAAATTTCATCAAAAACAGTTCAGCAGTTTGGTTTTTAAACCAAAATTACTGTTAAAAAATACAACTTAAAAGTGAAAAATAAAAACTTTTTTGCAAAAAAAAAACACGCGACTTCCAAAAACGACACTACAAAGTGAAAAATAACTTTAATTTCGGAAGTCGGTGGCAAACAACAAAAATGTGAACCCAACGACACCGACTTCCGAAATTAAAGTTATTTTTCACTTGTAGTGTCGTTTTTGGAAGTCGGTTGTTTTTTTTTTGCAAAAAAGTTTTTTGTAGTTTCTAGTGTACAATAACTACATCATTTCGTCCTTACCTCAATAAACACCAGATGCCACGGGTTCTCTATGTACGAGATACAGATCATCCTGACTCCGTAACAGAACAGTGACACCGTCAGCGTAGTACCGTAGCCGAATCGCTTTATTATTTTACCTGAAAACAACAAAAAAAAAATATATATATACACATTTTTAGGTTATAAAAAAGCAGCCAAGTACGAGTCGGACTCGCATACAAAGGGTTCCGTACCCCCGTACAATATTTAACACCACATATTTTTTGACACGTTTCGTGTGGGTTCTCTAGTCCATTTATAATAGCATTAGAAAAAAGAGGCTCGTAGAAGCAGGAATGCAAAACATTTTATTTCAAAGTTATGATAAAACAATTTTAAGGGAGATGCTTAAATTCTAATTTTCTTGCGTTTTTTGCAATTTGCAGGTCAGTGTAAGGTTGTATCTTAATAAAAATAATATGATGCGCAACAATAAGAAATATGTAGGCAATAATACAATTTTAACCTTAAAAACCATCAATACATCCCTTTAAATTAGAATTGCTCCGAATTCGCCTGATTTCGCGGGCTACTGCAGCGCATCCACCTTAATTAAAATAAAATTCGGTAGAATTATAGTGAAACGAATAACGTTCCAAGTATTGTTCATCCCTGCTTCTTTTAGGTTTTTAGCATTGACACTGTATCGTATTACCCAGTAACTGGGTTGTGGAGGTCAGATAGGCAGTCGCTCCATGTAAAATACTGGTATTCAGCTGCATCCGGTTAGACTGGAAGCCGACCCCAACATAGTTGGGAAAAGGCTAGGCAGATGATGATGATGATGATGACTGTAATTTTAAATTGTAGTTATATAATATAAATAAATTAAAGCCACATAATTTCATAAGATAAATAGTTAAAATGGTTACAATTAAGTGTGACAGCTGCTGTAAAAATAGATCATAATAAATTCGGCGTCTATCATAATGTAACAATGTTTATTGTATTTTTGTTACAAAGTGTGCATTAAAAATAACCTTTTTTAACTTCTTTCTAATGCTATTGTAAATGGACTATAGTGTGATGTTAAATTCGACGGCACGGTTGGCGCAGTGGTTAAGCGATTGACTGCTGCGCTGCGTGTCGCGGGTTCGATTCCCGCACGGAACAAATATTTGTATGACCTACATGTATTTGTTCCGAGTCTGGGTGTTTTTCTATCTATAATATGTATGTATTTACAAAAAAAAAAATGTATATAAGTAGTTTATCAGCCATCTTGTTACCATAACACAAGCATTAGGTTGCTTAGCTTGGGACTAGATGGCGCTGTGTGAAATGTCCAGGGATATTATAATTATATTCAACCTAGCCTTTTCCCAACTATGTTGGGGTCGGCTTCCAGTCTAACCGGATGCAGCTGAATACCAGTATTTTCCATGGAGCGACTGCCTATCTGACCTCCACAACCCAGTTACTGGGTAATACGATACCCCTTGGTAAGACTGGTTGTCAGACTTTCGGGCTCCTGACTACCCGTAACGACTGTCAAAGATCCACGAATTATAGCCGGAGGCTTTTATTTAGTTTTTATTTACATTTTAATTTTAATTAATTATTTTTTAGCTCGTATACGTATAGTTTTTATTATAATTGTTGGTATGTTGCCGTGGCTAGCTGACATATGGCAAATAATTTAATTTAATGTTCTGTGTCTTGTAATGTTAATTACTTTACATACCTAGTATTGTATACAATCAGGTATTTTCTAACTGAACAGACAGCTGTGCTGCTGGGGAGTTTGTTGCGCCACTTCTTCCCAGCGAAAGCACTAGGAAGTGGTGAAGGGCGGGCGTTTTGGGGGGACTGTCTTTTGTAATTTTTACGTTCCAAAAGTGCTGATTCTCAGCCTAATTTGAATAGATGACTTTCAATTTTGATTTTGATATAAAGATGAGTAATTTACCTGAGAAGAAGAAGAACAGAAGTTCTCCGATAAGACACTGAGCGGCTATCACAACTCCTTCTATCAACTTTATCTTGGCTGTGTGTCCTGTTTGTTCGGCTAGTTCTTCTAAAAACCTGAAAGAAATATAGCATAATCAGCCAACTTTCCCACTGCTGGGACACAGGCCTCCTCTCTGTAAGAGGGAGTGGGCCGTAATCCACCACGCGGGCCTAGTGCGGGTTGGTAGATGTCACATCTCTTTGAATTTTTGGTTCTATACCCAAACGGCTCTTATCTCAGCATGATGCTGCGACATTTAAAAAATGAATGTCGTAGCGCTGGTATTCTGATAGGGCCCGCTGTGATGTCACGGGCAATCACAGTAATAAATAATTAGTAAAATATATATAATTATGTAAAGTATACCTAGGTATAGGACTTTCTGTTTAATTTTTCTTTTTGTTGGTTTTTTTATATATGTAATTTTTGTGTGTGTGTGTGGGGGGGGGGGGTGTATGTCTGTCTGTGTCCTATAAAAAGAAAAAAATAACCTTGAAATTATGACCCTACGTAAGTACGTATGAAATTTTTTTGATTAAATGTTGTCCCGTCGGGAGACCGCTACCATTTTAAACTTTAACAGAACATTAGGCTAATAATTAGAGCGGTCCCCCAAATCCTGCATCTCGCAAGCAAAGTTTACCGCGCAATTAGCATAGATACAATTTCCCAACATCAATCGTTGGGCAATTGCCCGCCAGACACAACACCCGTCTGGTCGGAGGAGCCTCCCTTTTCTATAGATGTTGAGTGGAAGTTACACCCCATTCCTCAAACCTCTATACTGCCATCGACACTCTTCTATCTAATCTAACTAGCTTGTATTGTCCCACTCCAGAGCAAAGGCTCTCCCTTTTGCACACAATTCTGTCTTCTACGAGTGCCGGCCAGTCCCTACGGTAGGAGTCAAGCTCGTCCCGCCATCTTCGTCTCGGCCCGCCGCGATGGCGTCGTGCGTTTAGTGGGACCCAATCAGTGGTTCTCTTAGCCCAATTGTCATCTGACATGCGGCAGACATGTCCGGCTCAGTCCCACTTAAGGTGGATTCTCCAAGGTAGCCCGCGAAATTCAAATTTTCTTACGTTTTTTGCAATTCGTTGGTCAGTACTAAGTTGATTAAAATATGATTCGTGGCAGTAACAAATATGTACCTACTCGTATTTACAGAATTATAATCATTAGAATCAGTAATGCAACTTGTTAAGTTAGCATAATCCTAAAATGTCAAGATTACATGAAATAGTCATTCAGTAGGATTACTTGATCTTAGAGTTGTTTTGATGACTTTAATGATTATAATTCTGTAAATACATATTTTTTACGGCCGCAAATCATATTTTAATCAACGTACAACTTAGTACTGACCAGCAAATTGCAATAAACGTAAGAAAATTTGAATTTCGCGGGCTACCTTGGAGCATCCACCTTAAGTTTAGCGGCTTTCTGGGTAGCGTCTGTTATCTTGGTTCTGCCGCGCAGTATTGTGTTCCTTATACGGTCAGAAATTCGAACCCCCAGTATACTGCGTTCCATGACTGGCTGGCAAACCTCGAGCTTAGACCTCCGCCTCTGCTGAAGTGTCAGAGACCAGAGGGGCGATTCTCGTAATTTTAAGAACTTTCACAGTCTGATCTCAGTCTTAATCTGTCAAAAAATACTTTTAATTTCCGTACATTTTGACAAGGTTTTGACATTTGTTTGTCGCCGAGATGAGACTGCGACTAGATTTTGAACGTTTTAAATTACGAGAATTGGTCTTCAGGTTTGAGCACCATAATATGTGAGAATGGGGAGAATACACATCGACAGTCTTAAGAAGAAACTTATAAAAACATAGTAGAACTTACCAGAACATATAATAGATGATGAAGCTGTCGAAGGTGCCAGCTACCACCGCAAATGTTATGAACACTATCACCTTAGGTATCCTAAGGACATCGCGCAATGCCTTGCCCGAATCTTCTGGACTTGATAGTGCTGGCAGCTGTAAATATCTATACATATAATAAAATCGTAGGAAAGTCAAAACTGTACATTGAATACTTTTTAAAAAGAATACTTGGGGCGTGATCTACAATCGATATCGAAGCCAAAAATATAGTTTTTAGAATTTTTGTCTGTTTATCTGTATGTATGTCCGGGGTAAACTCAAAAAGTACTGCATGGATTTACTTCAAATTTTGCATGAATATTAGTAAGAGGTCGGGTCAATATATAGGCTACATATTATTACGCTATCACCTACGGGGGAGGAGCTGTGAATCTTTATTTTTCTTACGCATTCTGTGACAGCGTGTAATCTAACGACGCATATTCAAATGTTGTTTTTGAGTAAGCCATGCTATTATCAAGCTTTACACTATAAAAACTACGCCATTTAAGTAACTTGGGCAGAGAAACATAGTTTAATGAATGTTAGTAGTATAAATACAACTTTAAAGCAGCGCCATCTATGAGATTTCATAAAAATCAAATCAAGTTAACACTTTTTGGAAATTAATAATTTAAATTTGGTCATGTTGGCGAGGTTAGTTAGTTATTCTTAAAATTCATAGATGGCAATGTGCATTTTCTTCATAAAAGTTGCATCGTATAGTTCATTTTGACAAATTCAAGTTCCAACAAAAACCCTCAAAATCTTGAGCAGAGTTGAGGAAGACAATTTAAAAAAAATCGGTGTTAAGTAGTTCATTGATGATGATCATTTCTTCATCAATTTCAAGTTGTTAGTACAAAAAAAACATTGACTATTAATACTTTTGTTTGCGTTAGGCAAAACGTATGTATGTTAACATGGTCACTCATGCACGGACCAATCCCCGGCAAGCGTCGCCAATAAAAAAAAAAACAACTCACCGTAAGGGCCCTACAGCAGTACAAATCGACTGCAGTCAATACCAACGCCACAGCGAAAGCTGGCGTGAAGTCCTTGTACTCCCCGCCACCGGACACGCTATCGATAAGGTAACCACCCAATAGTGCTGTCAAACCGTACCCCGCTGTACCCCAGGCTCTTTGGGCACCGTATTTAGATCCTCGGTCTGGTCCTGAAATTTTTTTTTTTTTGTTAATTTTTTTAAGTGAAAACTTCTTTATCGGCGTTGTGCACTTTTGTTGTGATGGGTAAAAAATGTTAAACTCGCGTCAGGACACGTGACCTGATCGAAAATTCGTAAGACGGAGCTCGCGTCAGGACACGTGACCTGATCGAAAATTCGTAAGACGGAGGGACAGTAGACCGCATTCCAAAATATCAAAAATGCACAACGTTAATATTCAAGTTTTCACTTCTGCCGGCACTCCCGGAGTGCAACACGTTGATTTTTTTTTATAACACATTCGTTCACACCGGACTCGCGCTCGAAGGGTTCCGTACCATTATCTATAAAAATCAAGTCTGTTGTATGGGAGCCCCCCTTAAATATTTATTTTATATTATTATTTATTATTAAAGTAAAAATACAACTGAATATTTTGTGAATATTTCAATTTTCAAGTGCCCTTTTTTTGCTCGATATCAATAATGGCAACAGGTAGGCTGTTGCCATTATTGATATCGAGCAAAAAAAGCTGTTGCCATTATTGATATCGAGCAAAAAAAGGGCAATAAAATCGCGTTTGTTGTATGGGAGCCCCCCTTAAATATTTATTTTATTTTGTTTTTAGTATTTGTTGTTATAGCGGCAACAGAAATACATAATTTGTGAAAATTTCAACTGTCTAGCTATCGCGGTTCTTGAGATACAGCCTGGTGACAGACAGACGGACGGACAGACAGCGAAGTCTTAGTAATAGGGTCCCGTTTTTACCCTTTGGGTACGGAACCCTAAAAATTAATAAAAAAAACAACTTACCCAGTACATCAAAGCATACGGCATCACCAATGCAGTTAGCAACATTGAACGCGACTGTACCAACACACGTCAATATTACGAACACCCAAAACGGACCAGTCATATAAAAGTTATCACTTTTCTTCTCGACTGTCTTAGCAACTCGACTGTCATTCTTACTTAAATCTACTAAATAATTATCATTTATTGAATTGTCTATGCTTCTCCTACTTTTATTACCCTGTATATCATCCTCATTTTCATAACAAAGCAAATTACAATCCTCCTTAGGAACACAAGTAATTTCGCCATCTTGAAAATCGTCAAACCCCATAGACAATGACAAACAAGACGAATTTGACACTTCATTGTCTATATAAACGGTGTTTATGAACGGAGCATCTGACAGGTAGACGTCAAAATTTCCCGCCACGCTGCAGTTCCAATGACATTTGTATTTTTCTAAAATAGTGTTGTTCGTGTACGGTTTTAAATAGATTGTGTCGTTCAGTCGATAGACTGACTCCAGTAGTGTTGTGCTGTTCGTTTCTCGCGGTGCAGGCATCGGTAGAAACCAGAGACCACAATATGACGTTGTCATTACTGTTATTAGTAGCATGAAGACTAGTTTTCTGTGCGCCTGAAAACAAATAAAAAAATTATATGGCAAATTGTCTATGACAGACATTACTTTTTTTTTGACCTTAATGTCCCACAGCTGGGCAAAAGCCCCCTACTCTTTCCAGCTCACTCTGTCCAGAGCTGCCAAGGACCAATCTTTATAAAAGAAGTCCAGCTCATTCCGCCACCTCCGTCTGAGCCTGACATTACTTTGAGGAAAAATAATTAAAAGTACTAATTGGATACCATGTATTAAGTTTCGATCCCGTGGGAATATCGGGATAAAAAGTATCCTATATGTTAATCCTGGTTATAAACCATATGTGTGCCAAATTTCATCCAAATCCGTTCAGAAGTTTTTGCGTGAAAGAGTAACAAACATCCATCCATCCATCCATACAAACTTTAACGTTTATAATATTAGTAGGATTTCGCGTTGGCGATGGATGCCCATACAAACTTCCCCATTTATGATAAGGATTAGAAGAATTACCCAGGAACTGGGTTGAAGGTCAGATAGGCATCGCTCCACGTAAAATATACCAGTATTTTACGTGGAGTTTATAGTTCAAATACTGGTACCCAGCTGCATCCAGTTACATTGGAAGGCTGGACAAATGACGATGACTTACCGGCCAATAATCGACGACGTAACCAAATATTGGTTTCGCAGCTGCCCATAACAGCGGTAGGACCGCCGTGACCAGTCCCATGACTGATGGGGACACCCCCATTTGACGGCCGAAGACATTGATTTGTGGCAGTAAGGGGCCCAGGGCTGGGGAAGAGAGAAAATACATATTATTAGTATAAACACGAAAGGAGTTCCTTATCTCCTGGGCTCGATTCCTACGTCCAGTAAAGAATTTTTGGGTTTTTCCACCAGTAATTTTTCAGTGAGATAGTACAGCTAACTGAACAGACAGCTGTGCTGCTGGGGAGTTTGTTGCGCCACTTCTTCTTCCCAGCGAAAGCACTAGGAAATGGTGAAGGGCGGGCGTTTTGGGGGAATGTCTTTTGTAATTTTGATGTTCGAAAAGCGCTGATTCTCAGCCTAACTTGGATAAATGACTTTTGTTTTTTTGAGCAGTGGAGAGCAGTGGTGGCCCAGTGGTAATGGCCTTGACTTACAATTAGTAGCCGCTTGACTGGTAGCGCGCCGATTCAATTACGTCACCGACAGCTACCTGCTCGAAAATTTTTGGCGCGAAGCCGCGCGCCAGATGACCAAGCTCGTAAAATGTTTTTTTGTTGACTCGTTGGTAACATGAGTCACTTAAAGTAAAGTGTTGGTTCAAGCTTATGAATGACTCTTTCAAGTCGTGTCAAGTGTTTGTTTACATTTAGTTTCTATTGTTTTATTTTAAGCGGTTAACATTGACTATAGTTAAAAAAAATGGTTATTTGAACTTTAAAAAAGATTATTTCAAAAAGCAAATCGGTAACATATATATTTTATGACTTGTAATGGTGTACGGGTTCTATCTACGTACAATAAAATAAAAAAAACATACTTCGTAGTAAAAAAATATTTATTTACAGGCTTATGACTACCACGAAACGTTTGCTGACGGTGAATAATTTTTCACCCAAATATAATAATTTATTACAACTATACCCTTTCACGTAAATTAAAACTATTGTTACTATCTGAAAGCTAAGTTCCTATTGTCACATATGTCTAAATATTATGTGGATAGGTTTATCTAATACAGAAAAATATGGGATTTATTGAAGGAATTCCCACTTACGTAAAAACGCACATAAAATTTCTGGTCTTTTTTGTTCAATGAAGTTAGAGTAAAAAAAATACTTCATAGGTAACTATTTTCTACAAGAAATGCCCTTTCCAATGATGTATCACACTTATTATCAATAGCCATCGAAAAAAATACAAGTAATAAAATATCACAAATCGGGAAAATTTACAAAACATATGTGAAATAAAGCCGGGGTTACATGAAGTGCACATCTGGGTTTAAAGCTATTATTTTTATTCAACTCGATATTTGGCAACTCTTATCCAGTTGCTACCAGTAATCCAAAAAAGGAATAAAAGAAATAAAATAAAAAAATAATAAATAATAAAAAAATAATAAAAAAAAAATAACTCGAAAAAACATTCAAAGAAAATCCATTCAGTACCTTTTTTATAGATAGTTCAAAATAAGAAAAAAAAAAAAACGTAATAAATATACATACAAATAATGTCATTTCATAAATTTCGATCGGTATAAAATTCCCTGTGTATACCAAGCTTTAACTTTAAATTAGGTGGGCGGCCATGTTGTTTGTTTACATTTTTTGTTTTGCGGACCCACTTGAAATAAAAAATGTAATCTTAACATATATTTAATACCTTTTGTACATGTTTTGGCTGAAAATTATTATCGAGTAAACATTCAATGCGATAGTTATTACTTTTTACACAGAACTATTCTCACAATTGAATAAATTACGATAGCATTCTGACAAAATTCTAGTACTGTTACGAGTGCATTGAAAACCACACAGAAATAGATTTAAACTTACCGTCAGGTTAAAATCCTATTGCACACACATAAACTATATTCTAATTAACCAATAAATCTGTAATTTACACAAAAATACTCACTCAAAACCGTATAAACCTGAGATAACGCTCACTGACAAACCGCTTTGCGCGCGAGAACCAACGACTGACTTTGACATTTATTTTTTTAATCTGCATGACGCGTTCTCGAACTATTGTCGTATTTTTAGCATGAAGAAACGTCTTGAGATTCGAGTAGAAAAGAGAAAAGGTATTAACAACATCGTGTGTTAGAAAGAAATCGATATATAATGACATCATATCGTATTTTGTTTAAAATGGTGCAATTGCACCGTGTAGCACTTGGCTGTCAAAACGAACATGGTAATATTACACCTTATAGCAGTTCAGCGGGTAGGTCGTGGGTTCGAACCCAGCCAGATACGCAGGCGCTTAGCGTTCTTTCTGACGCTCTTCTGGCATGATGTTTAATAGCCATAGCCTTCCTCGAGAATTGGGCTATCAAATTCAAAAATATTTTTTCATTCCCACAGGTAGTTCCATAGATTAGCGCGTTCAAACAAACAAACCCTTCAGCTATCCGTTTGATATAAACACTTCATACACCTATAGCGAAGGTAAAAGGTCAGAAGCCCGAAAGTCTGACAACCAGTCTTACCAAGGGCTATCGTATTACCCAGTAACTGGATAGTGAACGTCAGATAGGTAGTTGCTCCACGTAAAATACCGCTATTTGGCTGCATCCGGTTAGACTGGAAACCGACCCCAACATAGTTGGGAAAAGTACCTCTTGGCAAGACTGGTTGTTAGACTTTCGGGCTTCTGACTACCCGTAACAACTGTCAAAGATGTTGTGGAGGTCAGATAGGCAGTCGCTCCATCTATACTCATATTATGTTTGTTTGTTTGTATGTAGGGGGCAATTTCCGGAACTATCAGTCCGATTTTAAAAAATCGATGCAGCCGAATACCAGTATTCTACATGAAACGACTGTCTATCCTTCATAACCCAGTTCCCAGCCCTCTCGGCCCTAGTGTTTCAACCCCAAACGGCTCGAACATATAACTCCCAATCAGGTTGGAATATAAAATGACTCATGTAAGTACTTAAATAACTAGGTAGGTATATAGGTGTTTTTCTATCTATAATATGTATGTATTTACAAAAAAAAATGTATATAAGTAGTTTATCAGCCATCTTGTTACCATAACACAAGCATTAGGTTGCTTAGCTTGGTACTAGATGGCGCTGTGTGAAATGTCCAGGGATATTATTATTATTATTATCCATGTGAATTACTGTATAGTAATTTATAATTAATTGAAACATACGACGTTCATACTGAGCAATCGTGCAATGCATGCGAAAAGCAATCACCGCTGCACTGCTAAAAATAGACAGAACACTATATTAACAACATATTTTCATTTCACTACGTTCTGGGGGGCTCGTGGCTAAATAATAACGATCATAGATCCTAGGTTTGCCGCGGTTTGTGGATGGGTGCCCATCCATTACATATCGAGACTCGAAACCGTCGGAAAGCACGTTTAGCCGTCTCTGCAAAAGTTGTGGGCCAATGTCCCGCGACATATGACGTGTTCACATTGGCCAATCGTGATCAGTATGTCGCCCGAGGAGGGTCAATGTATCCTCGTTGGACCACCATACTGCCAATTTCAAAACACAAAGTGACACACGTTCTCAGTACTCAAAGCCTGTCCGGTGACTGTCGAGGGACACGAAGGTCGCGCGTGTCGACGCTCGCAGAGCCAGGCCTCCGTCACTCCATGTACTTGCGCGCTATAAGTGCCTACCGCCCAGCCGAGCGGTCTCGGTCCGCCGGCGGATCAAATTCAGTGCGGTTTTCGCAAGCGAAGCGCGCGCACGCCGTTCAATTTTAATAGTGCTGTTCGTTCGTACGCGTATTACGATGCCGTGTGATGCCTTACGGCTTAGTGCTTTATTTGAAGTCGGTTCTCTTTTTATAAGGCTTTTTTTTTTTCATTTCTAGTGAACAACACAACTAAGAAGTATTATACTTATTTTAAAACGTTCTCCTAAATGTAACAAATCCTTTTCTGAAAACCGCATCGATATCGGTTTAGCCAAACGCGAGATTATCACGCACAAATATACATACCTACAAACCATACAAGTCAAACTTCTCAGTTTGGCCTGTATGTCTGATCACCTCCTTTTTTTTAAGTTGGTTAAATATTTTATAAATGATAAAATTTTTAACTGCCACACAAAAGTCAGAACATATTCACAGTTCTCAATAACATAGATAAAAAGTTATGTTAATTTAATTTTATCGAAGAGGCAGCCCTGCGATTACTGTGGAATCGCGCGGTGCGAAGCAATCACTGCTGTACGCTTGAGCATTTAGGCGCATTTTAGCATACAGTGGTTGTTGACGCGAGGGAGTAGGCAATTATCGTAATAGGTATTGGAAATTTTCTACTGAGTGAAGTATCTGTTACGTAGTAACTATTCAGTAATCTGTGGCAGAGCATCGATTAGCGACAAATTGCGCGACCCGTAAATGTCCCAAGCGACGTCAGGCGACATCGCGCGGGACACGTGAATTTCGTGTCGAGCGACAGAGTCGCGGAACAAATGTCCCCTAGTGAAAACGCGGCTTAATATTCCCACTGCTGGGACACAGGCCGCCTCTCTTCGAGAGAGAGTGGGATATAATCCACGCGGACCCAGTGTGGGTTGGTAGCACATGTCTTCGCAATTTCGTACAATAGTCGAGCGGAAACCATTGTGCCACTACTGCTCACCGCGGCCACAACTATACCAATAGGCAGTCGCTCCATGTAAAATACTGGTATTCAGCTGCATCCGGTTAGACTGGAAGCCGACCCCAACATAGTTGGAAAACGGCTAGGCAGGATGTGCAGGATTAATCTGTTAGCAAAACACAACTTGCGTAAACGACGAGCAGAATTTAATGAGAGCCATCGTAAAACTAAGAGCTAATATAATTATGATTACAAAGCTAAATACTTTGCGGAACAATAAACGCCCTCAGACGTAATATAGTTTGACCAAAACCGCTGTACCGCGCCTACGGTATGTGCGCGGCGAGACGGGGGGGCAGTGCAGGTCGCTCATTCGTCATCGCTCACGGCGTCCCGCCCCCCGCCTCGCCGGGCATTCCTAAGGCGCAGTACAGCAGTTTCGGTTAAACTATAACAATAAAATTTATATTATCTCTCGTTCAGTGTCCTTATGTACTAACTGTTATATAATGGTGTTTATAGAAGAATTTACTTCAGCAATTATGTCAGTTTCTTTTATGACGGTATTATATAGAATCACAAGTACAATTAGCAGGTCTTGCCGAGTCTAATCCACATCGAAGGGTCGTTTCTCGTGAGGGATTATGTCTACCTGGGGCCAATAACCCAGCTCGTTAGACACAACTTTCAGAAAGAAGCCGACAGAAGGATCCAGTTGGGTTAGACAGCATTTGGAAAACTCCGTCAAGTCTTCTCGTCGCCTATCCCGCAGTGTTTGAAGACGAAGGTCTTCAACAAGTGCCTCTTGCCCGTCATGATATATGGTGCCGAAACGTGGACACTGACGGTCGGGCTGGTCCACAAATTCAAGGTCGCTCAGCGCGCTATGGACTATGGAGCGAGCTATGCTCGGAGTCTCTTTGAAGGATAAAATCATGAATAAAATTATCCGGAAAAGCACCGGAGTTACCGACATAGCTTGCAGTCTAAGCAAACTGAAGTGGCAGTGGGCTGGCCATGTTTATCGAAGGACCGATGGCCGGTGGAGCAGACGAGTCCTGGAGTGGAGACCGCGTATGGGCAAGCGTAGTGTGGGACGCCCCCCAGCTAGATGGACGGACGACCTAAAGAAGGTGGCTGGGGTAGACTGGATGCAGAGGCGGAGGACAGGGTGTTGTGGCGCAGTCTGGGAGAGGCCTATGTCCAGCAGTGGACTGCGATAGGCTGAGTTGATTGTTTGATATAAAATCACGCCTGTAATGTCCGAAGGGTTAATATCCTTCAGACCGATTTCGGTCACGGTGGCCAATCTCAAAATCAAAAGTCATTTATTCAAATTAGGCTGAGAATCAGCACTTTTCGAACGTCAAAATTACAAAAGACAGTCCCCCAAAAACGCCCGCCCTTCACCACTCAACGGTGATAATCCAGGTACGCAGGAGATATTATAGTGCACAAGTGTGTGCGCGAACACAGGTGCACTCTCTGTTCCTTTACTCTCATAGTCCGATGGGACGGCAATCCGTCACGACCGGGGAGAGATCAGGCGCAGGACAGAGGGACGGCACGGGGGTAGTTAACCGCCAACTTCCAAACTCCGGACTGCAAAAACCCAGTAACGCTTTACCCGACCCGGGGATCGAACCTAACACCTCATGCTGAGCGGTAGCCCTTGCGACCACAATACCAACAAGGCCATCCGCCATATAACGGTATTTCCGACGCCACACAGGCAGGCATTTCGCTTGAGGCGCTTGGTACACACGTTTTTCTAGCGGGGACTTCTTCCCACGCCACGGGAAGAACGGGTAGTACGTCCACGTGGGATGTTTTCCGACATCCTCGCAGCCGAAGCCAAGGGCAAAGGCTAGTCATAAAATAAATACGTACAGCGGAGTACTTCCGTAATACACTATCAGTAGGAATGGTTTTCATTTTGACAGTTCAACAACATTCTTTGCGTTATTTACGTTGTTGAGCAGACAAATTTTTCGAACATCATCATCTGCCCTGCCTTTTCCCAACTATATTGGGGTCGGCGTCCAGTCTAACCGGATGCAGCTGAGTACCAAATTAGTACAAACTTTTCTAACATGATTTTTTTTTGACGTCAGGTTTAGCGCAGTGGCTGACCGATCGACTGCTGCGCTGCGTGTCGCGAGTTCGATTCCCGCACGGAACAAATATTTGTATTGCCTACAGGTAGTTGTTCCGGGTCTGGCTGTTTGTGTATGTGAGTTTAAATGTTTGTAAACGCACCCACGATACAGGAGTAATTCCTAGTAATTAATAATCGAAATATTAATTGAAAAAAAGTTATTACACAATTGACGACTTCCTTAATGATGAATCACTGACTGATTGACATAATATTATACCATTGGACTTTTTATTTTAATTGCAACCTAGATGACATTTTTAGGGTTCCGTAGCCAAATGGCAACGGAACCCTTATGGATTCGTCATGTCTGTCTGTCTGTCTGTCTGTCCGTCCGTATGTCACAGCCGCTTTTTTCCGAAACTATAAGAGCTATACTGTTGAAACTTGGTAAGTAGATGTATTCTGTGAACCGCATTAAGATTTTCACACAAAAATAGAAAAAAAACAATAAATTTTGGGGGTCCCCATACTTAGAACTGAAACTCAAATTTTTTTTTTTCATCAAACCCATACGTGTGGGGTATCTATGGATAGGTCTTCAAAAATGATATTGAGGTTTCTAATATCATTTTTTTCTAAACTGAATAGTTTGCGCGAGAGACACTTCCAAAGTGGTAAAATGTGTGTCCCCCCCCCCTGTAACTTCTAAAATAAGAGAATGATAAAACTAAAAAAAATATATGATGTACATTACCATATAAACTTCCACCGAAAATTGGTTTGAACGAGATCTAGTGAGTAGTTTTTTTTTAATACGTCATAAATCGTAACGTAACGGAACCCTTCATGGGCGAGTCCGACTCGCACTTGGCCGGTTTTTTACTATTTGTGTTACTGTGACATTTTTTACTGTAATTCAAACGATTTGACATTAATTTGTATTATTTTATTCTACTAATTGTTATTTAAAATTATAATATCTTTTGCGTAAATTAAATAATAATATGTTTTGCATGCCCATGTGACGATAGAGCATGAAGGACTTATAATAAAACATCTGTGTACTGAATACACATGTTTGCAATCCAATAAATTATTTAATTTGATTTGTGGGGCAACGTATAAGTATACAAAAAAAACATTTTTTTTTTTAAATGAAGCAATGGATTAGCATTATCCTTCAAAATGATTCAGAATGAGATTGATAGGGTTATGCAATTAGGGTGCCGCTCTCCCTTAACCGGAAAACACGGTTAATAAAATCATACAAGAACATTAATCTCTACATCAACATCCACGATCCAAAATGTTAATTTCAGCCGTTTATAAGCTGTCATAACATCTAGACAATTGTATGATAACAAAGCCAGACTGATAACATGTAAATTACATGACGTTACGTACTCTAGTATCGCCATAATCTATTATTACTTTGATAATGTTCAAATGATAAGGATATGAAATGTGAGAGGCTTGTGGTTAAGTAATAACAGCCGCACGGGTCGATCGATCAGGTTAAGCTACGCTTGCCGCGGTTGATCCGTGGATGAGTGACCATCTCCATTATACCAAGACCCCGCCGTGCCTCGGAAAGCACGTTAAGCCGTTGGTCCCGGTTGTTATTTGTGGATCTTTGAAAGTCGTTACGGGTCGTCAGAAGCCCGTAAGTCTGACAACCAGTCTTACCAAGGGGTATTGTATTACCTAGGAACTGGGTTGTGGAGGTCAGATAGGGAGTCGCTCCATGTAAAATACTGGTATTTAGCCGCATCCGGATAGACTGGAAGCCGACCCCAACATAGTTGTGAAAAGGGTAGGCCATGGAACGACTGCCTATCTGACCTCCACAACCCACTTACTGGGTAATACGAAACCCATTGGTAAGACTGGTTGTCAGACTTTCGACATCTCTATTAACTGTCATCTCTTATTAATTCCTTTGTCGCCATATTATCTTACACACATGTGGCACTATTTGAACTATCAGATAGGAAGTGTATACAATTTAAACCAACCAATTACAAATACCGTGCCTAGTTCGTTGTTTAAATGTATTAAATATACATATACAAACGTTAATACGAATCCTTTTGTAAACGAGTTTATTTAAAAAGCCTAGCGCCTCTCAAAACGGTGAATAATAAAAACACCGTGAGGAAACCTGGCACCCTAATTGCGTAACACAAATCATTTTGAAGGAAATTACTAATTCATTGCTTCATAAGTTCGAAAGTCTGCTCAACATGACATGTAAATAACGCAATGAATGTTGTTGAACTGTCAAAATGAAACCGATTCCGAGTGTGTTACGCAATTAGGGTGCGGCATGTCCTAGAACCAAAACTCCGAAGACATGAGACTTCCTCAACCCGCACTGGGCCCGCGTGGTGGATACGGCCCACTCCCTCTCACAGAGAGGAGGCCTGTGTCCCAGCAGTAATAATAATAATTAATAATAATAATAAACTGTCCTGCAGAACAAATGCCTCTTCTCATACGCAGAAGGAACGAGCTCTGTTTTCAGCGGTGTTGAAATTATTTACACACAAAGTAATACGCCTGCTTGGATTCGAAAGCACGACCTACATCGCATAAGTCAGGGCCGTTACATGGTACGGAGCGAGAGTGCATGGGAGGACGTTACCCTCCTTCTGCGAAGCAGTAATGCTCGCAAAGGAGGAGGCGGAGCCGTGAGAGAGAGGCAATCTCTGCACCCTCACGCCCCTAGTCGCCGCAGGAGACGCCCTGGACGGGAGTCAACAGCCTACTCTCGGCCTTGCGGGCGGCGAGCAATGGGCAGCTCGCCGTCCGGTAAGGACCAGGCCCGGGTCGATGGCGCGTTGTTTCACGCGCGCCTCAAAGAGATGTCAGCACGAACTGACGAGGTCCGCTAGGGCCGATGCCTGCTAGGGCCGCGGGTTGTTCGAAAGAGATACCGTGGCCCCTGGCACAGGCAACTGAAGGAACACGGATGGGTTTTAGTCAGTAACAGTCTGACACGCCCTTCCGCTCAGCCCAGAGCGGGAGAAGTCATTTGAGGATTAACCACTCAAAAAAAAAAACTGGCCGTTATCTCTGAGCCACCACTACTCTTTCAGGACAATTCATCATCCTCAACGACTTCACCCACTGCTGGGCATAGGCACTCTTCTCTTGTGCCAATCCCCACGCTCCTGTGCCAGCCACATGCAGGTTTTACCCGCGATGGCAACAATGCCGTCTGCCCATCTTGCCGCCAGACGACCGACATAGGGAACGCACCTCACGCCTCAGCCGCCGCGGGAGACGCTCCGGGCGTCGGGAGCCGCGTGACGACTCCCGGCCACCGTAGGCGCGGGCCTGCGGGCGGAGAGTAATGTGTATCTCACCGTCCGATCAGGACCAGGCCCGTGCCGGACGGCGTGTATATGTTCCACGCGCGCCTCAAAGAGATGTCAGCAGAAGTGACGGGACCCGATAGGGCCGAAGCCTGCCAGGGTAGCGGGATCGTCCGAAAGGGTTCCCGCTGCCCTGGAACATAAAGGGCTAAGGAAGGAACACGGGTGGGTTTTAGTCAGTAAGAGTCTGACACTCCCTCCTGCTCCACCCAGAGCGGGAGGGGTCATTTGATGATTTCCCATCCTGAAAAAAAAAAAAAAAAAGATGACCGACATCTCATCTTCCAGTCCTTGGACGCCACTCTGTCACAGCCGTAGGCTGCCTTTCCATCAGAGATGTGCTATGGCTACGTTGCTATTGATATCCGCCAATCATATTCATGGGTCCACATAGCACAGCACTGGCGGAAACGGGTTCAACTAAGCTATTTTTTATATGGAAGGATGCGTGCCATGAATGGGAGCTATGAATCCGCGAGTTGTGAAGCTATGTGTAGAGCAGAGTACTTCACGTGCCTTCCCTACTATCGATGCATCGCATATAGTTTGAGCTGCCCATCTTCCTTGCACAGCACCCCACAGCGTTGCATTTTCACAGCACAGCTTACTCGCTCCGCTACACAGCTTAGCAGTGGAAACGGTCGCATAGTATCGTAGCCTAGCTTTCACAACCTCGCAGCATGGCTGCATAGCACATCTCTGGTCGAAAAGCAGCCTTAAGGATGATTCCCACCAAACGGCTCGCATCGCATCGGGTCGAAACGGATTTTACAATCTTTAAACGATATTAAATCGTGTACACAGTATTTAAAGTCTATATTACCAAGCCGCGCACAGCAACCTGACCGCGGGCGTCTTCCGCGACACGAGATCGTAGCCGAAAGTATGCTGCGACGCGCAATCAGCTCCGTTCGCCTGTCGTCGATATCCGTTCGAATCCTTTCGGCATTAGAACACGTCAATTCCTACCGTGTGGTAGGAATTGACGAAAAAACAATTTGACTAGGCGCAGAAACGGATACGTTCGCAAGCGGCGGTACGGAGCCGATCGTATGCGTCGACATCCTGCCGGACGCGATCGGCTGTCGCCGCATCCGTTCGTATCCTTTCCGATCCGTTGCGACGCGAACCGTGGAAATGGTGGAACTCTTTACTCCAGCGTCATCACTGCGCCTAGCCCTATTATACCTGATCGACGAGTCACAGGGAACGCTGTCTACTCCACATATCCACGACAGCTATTATGTAATTATTGTTAAGTGGGATATAAGTGTCAATGTAGGGGCCTTGGAGTACAGTGTCAGGATCAACTCCAGCCGAATATAGATAAAATGCTGAGGCCCTTTTGGCATTATAATCTTTGTTTTATGTTCGGAAGAAGAAGAAAAGAAGAAAATACGTTTATTTGCGGTAAACATGACGCAAAAAAGAACATAAAATACAAAAAAAAAAAAACAATAAGAAATGGTTGAAATGCGTTACATCCACCCAAAACGGCTATCGCTCAGCATTATGCTGCGACCCTATGCAAGACAGAGCCCTAGCGCTGGTTCTAAAGTTTTAAGGTGTATTTATTTTGATGTAATGCCAGTAAATGCATTTTTCTTTCTTTCTCTACTAATAATAAAGCTGAAATTTTGAGAGTTTGTTGTTCAATCAAATCAAAATCAAAAGTCATTCATTCAAATTAGGCTGAGAATCAGCACTTTTCGAACGTCAAAATTACAAAAGACAGTCCCCCAAAAACGCCCGCCGTTCACCACTTCCTAGTGCTATCGCTGGGGAGAAGAAGTGGCGCAACAAACTCCCCAGCAGCACAGCTGTCTGTACAATAGTAAACTGCGTTCGGTAGTTCCAGAGATTAGCGAATCTCTGGAACTGCCGGTCGGATTAGAAAAATACTTATTATACTTGAAGAAGGTTATAGGCTAATTCTCATAACGCTAAGACCCTCATTAGCCGAGTAAAAACAAAAAAAACAACAGGTGATTTCAGACTTATAATATCTACTAGCTGCGCCCCACGGATTCACACGCACAAAAAGTAGCCTATGCGTAAATCCAGGGTGTCAGCTACGTCCATCCAAATTTCATCAAAATTGGTCCAGCAATTTGAGCGTGAAGCAGTAACAAACATACAAACACACACACACAATCACAAACTTTCGCCTTTATAATATTAGTATTGTTACGCGCCACAATTAATGCCTGATACACGGTGACATTAGTTACCACTGGCGACATTGGCAGAACTAACTAGCGCCATCTATTATGGAATAGTAGAACTAATAGTCACGCCATCCGTCAGCGCCATCTATTGACGAGTAGATATGACGAAGCTAGAACTTACTAGAACTATCGACATGTAGTCAGTCGGGGCCGGTATGTACTCGAACATTCTAGACGGTTCTACAATAGAAGGTTCTGGAACTATCTGCGGCACTATATAAGGCCGGGAATAGCCGCGAGCAATCAGACTTGGTTTTGCGACACGAGTGAATACATCGAAAGCGATCTTCAAGTGCGACTTAAGAGCGATTGTGTTTTATAATTAGTGTGTTTTGAATTGTTGTTAGTGTTGATTAATTAAAGTGTAACTTTTGGGTGATTTTTATCGGCATTTTTATTGTCACGAACCCGAAGCTCGTAACAATTGGTGTCAGAAGCAAGGATTAATCATGCCGATTTTACCTAAAGACGACACGGAGGGTATCCGTACCCGGAGTCAACGCCAACAGGAGACGGACCAGAGACGTTTTGGTGGAGCTATGCCGCAGAGGTCGGAGGGCCAGCTACCAACCACGGAGGCCGACCCGCCCGCAGCAGCTCCAGCATCAGCAGCACCAGACCTTGCTGCCCTGATGATGATGCTGCAGGAACAGGCCCGCCGACAGGAGGAACAGGCTCGTCGGTTGGAAGAACAGCTCCAGCGGGACAAGGAGGAACAGGCCCGTCGGTTTGAAGAACAGCTGCTGCGTGACAGGGAGGAACAGGCTCGCCGACAGGAGGAACAGGCTCGCCGGTTGGAAGAACAGCTCCAACGTGATAAGGAGGAGCAAGCGCGCCGCCAGGAAGAGCAGATGCTCCTTATGAAGGACCTTCACGCTACCTTAGGGAAGGACATGAAGGAGGTGAAGGATAAGGTTGCTCAACATGACGACCGCCTGTCGGAAGCTGAAATCCGGATCGACCAAGTGAGTAATCGGGTTGACAACGTGGTGGCTGACGTGAAGAAAACCGTGATGGCTGACGTAAAGAAAACGCTGGATTATCTTAACCTTGGGGATGGAATCGCAGCTCCCGTAGCTACAACACCTTCGCTACGTGGATTCAAAGTGCCACCGTTCGACGGAACTTCTTCCTGGTCGGCCTACAAAATTCAGTTTGAGGCTGTCATGAAGGCGAACGCTTGGAATAAAAGTCAGGCCATGACTGCCCTCACCTTAGGCCTGCGCGACCAGGCCCTAACCGTTCTGGAAGCTCTCGGAAAGGAAGTGACTTACGAGCAACTCCTTGAGGCATTGGAGGCTCGGTATGGCGACGCTCACCTGGAACACGTGTTTCGTGCGCAGCTCAAGGATCGCGTGCAACGCAGCAATGAAAACCTGCAGCAGTGGGCCCTTGAAGTGGAGAAGCTGGTGCGTAAAGCATACCAGTCCGTACCTGCGCTTATTGATGGGAACCTGGTGCAGGCATTTATTTATTTAAACTTTTCGCACAAAAAGGTACAAAGGCGGACTTAATGCCTTAGGCATTCTCTACCAGTCAACCAAGGGTGGTGAAGAGATTAGATGGCAGGTGCTTTGGTTGAGAGAGACAATAATAATTTTTAAAAAAAACTCTTAAAACTAGGTACACAAATACATAAACAGGTTACATACACATACATATTATTGCATTCATCGACGGCATCCGTGACCTTGAAGTTAGAGCTGCTGTGAGACTCGGGCACCACGGGACGCTTAAGGACGCCTTGGCCCATGCACTGGAGGTGGAAGCCGTGCGACAGGATCATCGTTCCCATCGCGTCAGGGAGGTTGCAGCGGCTACAGTTCGCGACCGCAATAAAGGACACAGCCCTAGGTGCTACGGCTGTGGGGAAAGGGGCCACCTTCGATCCAGTTGCCCCAAGCGAACTGCTGAAAGAGAAGACGGCCGATCTCCAGAGGGCAGTGCAGCTAACAGCACCGCCCAGCAGCAGAAGCAGGGAAACGAGTAATAGCCAGGACTGCGGGGCGGGTGCTGGCTGATGTTCAAAGAGCCCCAAGGGTTTCGATCACACAAACCCAAGACGGGAACAGCCTAATCATCAAGGGCGAGGTCAACGGAACGCCGTGTAAGCTGACCATAGACACTGGAGCCACTCGCACGGTTGTCAGTTCCCAACTCATAAGACGGTCCCTTGGGGACTCCGCATACAACCGAGAACACATTAATTTGGTAACAGCCACCGGTCAGCGCATACCCGTCCATGGAGAGAAGAAGATAGGGTTGAAGCTAGGCAACAGAATCTACCTGCATAATGTCATCGTGGCTGATATAATGGACGATTGCATCCTGGGCCTTGACTTTATGAGGAAGAATTGTTGCGAAATTGACGTCAAGCAAGGTGTTTTGAAATGTGGACAAGAGGAACTTTTCGTGGAAGGGGCGTTACCAGGGAACGTGTACAGCCTTAAGAAGATTGTTCTTCCGCCGAGATCGGAAACGATTGTGCCGGTTAGTCTTCCTCGGAATCCTGGGAAAACTCAACGTTGTGTACTCGTGGAAAGGGTAGACGATGACCTTCCATGGAAAGTGGCACGAACTTTGGTCAGAGCCACCGACATCTCAGGGGTACGTGTGCTGAACCTTTGTGATCAGGAACAGATTATAGAAAAAGGCACACTAGTTGGTACTTGCGAGGAAGTGGATTGGTTGCGTCGATGCCAACATCTATCGACTGGGACCCTCAGCAAGGATGCACAAACAAGAGTGACCACACTTTTAGAAGACTGCCGCAGCGCTCTGTCCCAAAATGAAATGGTCAAGGCGAAGAAAATGTTACTCAAGTATGCCGATGTTTTCTCGTCAAACGATGCTGACATCGGCAGGACTGGCTTAGTTCAACACAAAATAAACACAGGAGATGAATTGCCTATCCGTCAGCGGCCAAGGAGATTGCCGGTTGCACGTGAAAAGGAAGTGGAAACCATGATTGAGGGGATGGTGAAGGATGGTGTTATTGAACCTTCATCTAGTCCATGGTGTTCACCTGTAGTGCTGGTAAGAAAGAAGGACGGCAGCATGAGGTTTTGTGTTGACTATCGCCGTTTGAACGACGTCACCAAGAAGGACAGCTATCCTTTGCCAAGAATCGATGACACGCTGGACATGCTTACTGGCGTGAAGTGGTTTAGCACGCTGGACCTGAAAAGTGGCTACTGGCAAGTTGAAATTGATCCTAAGGACAAGGAGAAAACTGCATTCTCGACAGGAAAGGGTCTGTGGCAATTTAAAGTTATGCCGTTTGGATTGTGCAATGCTCCGGCAACGTTTGAAAGGTTGATGGAACTTGTACTTACCGGGCTAATTGGCGATGCCTGTCTGGTCTACTTGGATGACATCATCATCGTAGGCCGTACGTTTGAAGAACATCTTCAAAACCTGGAACGCGTGCTCATGAAGATCCAGAGTGCCAACCTCAAGTTAAGTCCAAAGAAGTGTTCACTATTCAAACAGCAAGTTAGCTTTTTGGGATATGTAGTGTCTGAAGAAGGTATCCGCACGGATCCGGAGAAAATCGCCGCTGTCAAGGATTGGCCAATTCCAAAAGACAAGACGCAGGTCAGAGCATTTCTGGGTTTGTGCTCCTACTATCGGCGATTTGTCAAGAACTTTGCAGATATAGCCAAACCCCTGCATAAGCTAACCGAGGAAAAGCGACATTTCAGCTGGGATGGAAGTTGCGACATCGCATTCCAGGAGCTAAAGGACCGTCTGTGCAAAACACCTATTTTGGGGTACCCTGATGCGGGCAAGGAATTTATAGTTGACACAGACGCAAGCGACATAGGACTTGGCGGTGTGTTGTCCCAGCGGAATGGCGATCAAGAATTTGTGATAGCGTACTTCAGCAAGTCATTGTCGAAACCTGAAAGGAACTATTGTGTTACGAGACGAGAACTGCTTGCTGTGGTAAAGTCATTGCAGCACTTTAGCAAATATCTTCTGGGTCCGAAATTCCAGTTACGAACCGACCATGCTGCACTGAAATGGCTATTGCAGTTCAAAAATCCAGAAGGACAAGTTGCAAGATGGATTGAACTTCTGCAGGAATACGACTTCGTGGTCGAACATCGCAGCGGAAAATCTCATGGCAACGCAGATGCATTGTCAAGAAGACCTTGTCCTGAAGACTGCAAGCATTGTACTAGGCAAGAGAGTAAAGAAGTCGTACCTGTGAGGATGCTCAAGACAGACCTCAGCATCGAGTGGAAGGACAGCCTACAACGTGCACAGCAGGAAGATTCAGACATCAAGCCGATTCTGGAGTGGATGAAGGCCAGAGCTCCTAAGCCCAAGTGGAGCGACGTCTCAGCGATGAGTTCAATCACGAAAAGCTATTGGGCCCAATGGGACAGCTTGGTGATTCAGGATGGAGTCCTGTGCCGAAAATGGGAAAATGCTCGGGGAGATAGCTGTCATTTGCAAATGGTTGTCCCTAAAGCTCAAGTACCGGATGTTCTACAGCTGTACCATAATGGATGTTCAGGAGGTCATCTGGGAGTAAAACGGACTCTACTGAAGATACGAGAACGGTTTTACTGGGTCCACTGTCGGGACGATGTTGAGGACTGGTGTCGCAAATGTACAAGTTGTGCAGCTGTAAAGGGACCTCAGACTCGTAGTAGAGGTGCATTGAAATTGTACAATGTTGGCGCACCATGGGAGAGGATAGCCCTCGACGTTGCGGGGCCGTTTCCGGAAAGTGAAAGTGGCAACAAGTATTTCATGGTTGTGATGGATTACTTCACTAAGTGGCCGGAAGTCTTCGCCATTCCAAACCAAGAAGCTTCGACAGTTGCAGATAAATTAGTTTATGAAGTCTTCTGTCGTTTTGGAGTTCCACTAGAGATTCACAGTGATCAAGGAAGGAATTTTGAGTCCCAAATATTCCAGGAAACTTGTCGAGTTATGGGTACTCATAAAACAAGAACAACTTCTTACCACCCACAATCGGATGGAATGGTGGAACGATTTAATCAGACACTGGAGAGGTACCTAGCAAAAGTTGTGGAAAATCGACAACGAGATTGGGACAAGCACATACAACCGTTTTTGTTGTCATATCGAAGCGCTGTTCACGAAAGTACATCGGTGACACCAGCCTTCGCAAACTTTGGAAGAGAATTACGGCTGCCTGCAGACCTGATCACCGGAATACCACCTGATGCCCCATGCAGTATAACGGATTATGCGAATAACTTGCGGAATAAAATGAATGACATTTGTGAGCACGTCAGACAATCGGGCCAGCAAATGTCTGAAAAGATGAAAACCCGTTATGACCGCAAAATGAACAGTAAAGGGTTCGACGAAGGTTCACTAGTGTGGTTGCACAATCCAGTGCGCAGCAAAGGGAAATCTCCTAAGCTTCAAGCTAAATGGGATGGACCGTACCGGATTGTGACAAAGATCAATGACGTAACCTACCGGATACGGAAAGGTGCAAGAGGTACTCCTAAGATCGTCCATGTGGATCGATTGGCGCGTTATTATGGAGTCGATAATGCTCGGGACGAGCATGTCTTAGGAGGGGGCAGTGTTACGCGCCACAATTAATGCCTGATACACGGTGACATTAGTTACCACTGGCGACATCTATTGTGGATTGGCAGAACTAACTAGCGCCATCTATTATGGAATAGTAGAACTAATAGTCACGCCATCCGTCAGCGCCATCTATTGACGAGTAGATATGACGAAGCTAGAACTTACTAGAACTATCGACATGTAGTCAGTCGGGGCCGGTATGTACTCGAACATTCTAGACGGTTCTACAATAGAAGGTTCTGGAACTATCTGCGGCACTATATAAGGCCGGGAATAGCCGCGAGCAATCAGACTTGGTTTTGCGACACGAGTGAATACATCGAAAGCGATCTTCAAGTGCGACTTAAGAGCGATTGTGTTTTATAATTAGTGTGTTTTGAATTGTTGTTAGTGTTGATTAATTAAAGTGTAACTTTTGGGTGATTTTTATCGGCATTTTTATTGTCACGAACCCGAAGCTCGTAACAGTATGATACTAATAATAAAGCTGGAGTTTGTTTGTTTGAACGCGTTAATCTCTGGAACTGCCAGTCAGATTTAGAAATTCTTTAGAGCCGAGCAAAACCAAAAAAAAATCAGGCAGAACAGATAAAAACCAGCTGTTCGATTCTGTAACTATCTCACCGTGAAAACTTAGGTGAAGTGAGCGTGGAGTGAGCGGTCATTTCAATTAATGCTAAGTGATTGACACTATTGACAGCTCACTTCACCTAAGTTTTCACGATGAGATTTTTACAGAATCGATTGGCTGTTCTGTGGGCGAGGGGATGCGAAAGGGTAGGTCCGTGGACGGGTGACCATCTTCACGTACCAAGACCCTCCGTGCCTCGGAAAGGACGTTAAGCCGTTGGTCCCGGCTGTCATTCGTGGATCTTTGACAGTCGATACGGATCGTCAGAAGCCCGAAAGTCTGACAACAGGTCTTACCGCATTAATTAGCCGTATTTATTTATGATAAACATAGATTGATTGTCTAGAAAACCGCAGTGCAATTGAGAAAACTTCCTCGGGAGATTTTTGGAAACTCCCGAGAGGGTTCGACAGGTCTGATAGTCATCAGCTTTTAATTATAGCGTCTTAATGTTATCCAGAGATGTTCTGAAGGGAACACCCTGCAGCCAGTCCAGCATCATCTTCTAAAATGAAATCGTAGATTTGTAAAAAGAAAAATATCACACCTGTGCTACTAGATTTACCAAGGAGTATTGTATTACTCAGTAACTGGTTTGTGGAGGTCAGATAGGCAGTCGCTCCATGTAAAATACTGGTACTAAGCTGCATCCGGTTAGACTGGAAGCCGACCCCAACATAGTTGGGAAAAGGCTAGGCAGATGCTGATGAGTCAGTAATAGCGTCATCTCGCCACATGAAGCTGGATGAATCTCCCCAGCACTGCAGTCTGGCCTCTCAGAAATCATCCATGAATCTTTCTGAAGTAGGACCCTTGACCTTATTTGCAAATGTTGGTCCAGCGCTACCCTCTAGTCCGTTGACGTCATGCGGGCTTGATCGCAGACTACAGTAGGATACGACAATTTAGTGAAGAGGTCCTCAATCCTCCTTGACATTCTTGTAGAGGGTTCATGGCAGTGGCGTGCATTGCATAAAGGCATATAAGCAGTGCCTACCTCAATAAATTACCATAAGCCTGTCAATTACATTTCAGTGTGTGTGCCCCACAATTAAGAAACTCAATTATCATACCTAACAAAAAACAAAATCTTCATACAAACATGCGCGGCAGTCGGCAGTCGCCAGACGGTCTACTTGGCTCCCGTACTATTTGCACATTGTCATTGGTCTTTACTCGTTCAAGTTAATACGACGAAATTAAAACGTTACGTACGTCTCACATTTAATACTATGACGTTCGATCTTCGCAATTTATCACCCTTAAGTAGGCATGCCTACTCATAAGTAACCGAGCATGAATGTGAAAATTAAATAATTATATACTTCGTAATTTGGCCGCACGAAGGCAGAAAGGGATGGATAATGAGGTAAAAATGAAAATCCATGATGGCGGCTGCAATATATTTCGACTTTTTCGTCATGGGTGTCGTTTTCACGGTTTTCTAGAGTGCTGGAGCCGATAATAAAGTCAAAATAAAAATCCAAGATGGCGGCTGCCACAATTTAAAATTTTGTCATTTTAAAAGTATTATAGGCGCCATATTAGATTTTCATTTTGAACTTCGTTCCTGCCAGGGGTCCCCCGACCACTCACATTTTTTTTTATACCCTGTAAATCAATTACATTTTACTTAACGTGGATGCTCCAAGGTAGCCCGCGAAATTCAAATTTTCTTACGTTTTTTGCAATTTGCTGGTCAGTACTAAGTTGTACGTTGATTAAAATATGATTCGCGGTCGTAACAAATATGTATTTACAGAATTATAATCATTAGAATCAGTAATACAACTTGTTAAGTTAGCATAATCCTAAAATGTCAAGATTTCATGAAATAGTCATTCAATAGGATTACTTGATCTTAGAGAGTAGTGTTGATGACTTTAATGATTAGAATTCTGTAAATACATATTAGTTACGACCGCGAACCATATTTTAATCAACGTACAACTTAGTACTGACCAGCAAATTGCAAAAAACGTAAGAAAATTTTAATTTCGCGGGCTACCTTGGAGCATCCACTTGTTCTGAAAAATTAAATTAAAAATTTAAAAAACCCCCGACTACGAGAAACCCTATAAAAAGAAAAAAATAACCTTGAAATTATGACCCTACGTAAGTACGTATGAAATTTTTTGATTAAATGTTGTCCCGTCGGGGGACCGCATAATATTATAAACGCGAAAGTTTGTGAGTATGGATGTTTATTACTCTTTCACGCAAAAACTACTGAAGAGATTTTGATGAAACTGTATAGCAATGTAGCTATGAAAAAAAAAGAAAGAAAGAAGAAAGAAAAAGCATTTATTTGCGGCAAACATGACATAGAATACTTTTTATACCGATATTCCCACGGGATCGATACTTATTATTTATTTCAAAATATGTTTAAAGTACCTTTCACAGTAATTGCTAAACCATTCCCATTTTATCATAATGACTGATTAACATTATCATTACAATATCTCTTATCAGCTAACAGTTATTGTATGTATGTATAATGACATAATATAGCAGTGTTCAAATCTCAGATAATTTACATTCAATCGCCACTTAACACAGAAGGCCAATTTTAAAATGTAGTCACAATGTCATCTCAGCGATAGTCTATGTTTTTCGCTTCGTCCAACCTCGGCTCGCCACCGGTGACTTCCGATCGTTGTCGGATTTTGCCCCCGAGTCAAAAGTACTCGAAGCGTCCCGTAGTTGTACAGTCTCCCATACGCACTTCGGTCAATTTCGACTAGTACAGTCAACAAAACAGATAAGTATGCAGGGTCGTCGGATATAGCTGAAGTTTAGTAAGAAACCGATGGATGTTTTCGAATGAAATTTAGTTTGATAAATTAACTGTGTGTTTTCTATTAATTAAATAAAATTTTATCCGAAAACATTAATCCGTTTCTTACTAAACTTCAACTATATCCGACGACCCTGCATACTTATATCTTTTGTTGACTGTACTTCGTCGAAGCAACTACGCGATTAGTGTAGTGCTGGATGCAGGAGTGAATCGGGACGAAACTTCAAAATGGATTTTAACGTTAAATAATATAGGTACCTACCATACGAAAAAGGCAATTGAGGAAAAAATAAAGAGAAACGTCATCCATAAAAACAAAAAACAGGTCAAAAACCTCCTTGAACAGGTTTTTAAACACGAACTTTTTGTAATGATCCTTTTCTGTCCCTTTATAATGGCGCCAAAATATAATTCAAAGAAATGATCATAATCACCATTTTTCTCAACTATGGTGGGGTTCGGCTTCCAGTCTAACCGGATGCACCTGAGTACCAGTATTTTACATGGAGCGACTGCCTACCTAACCTCCACAACCCAGTTACTAGGTAATACGAAGCCCCTCGGTAAAACTGGTTGTCAGACTTTCGGGCTTCTGATGACTCGTAACGACCGTCAAAGATCCATGAATGACAGCTGGGACCAATGGTTTAACGTGCTTTCTGAGGCACGGAGGGTCTTGGTATTTAAAGATGGTTACCCATCCACGGACCAACCGCAGCAAGCGTAGCTTAAAACAGCCGTATTTCTAAACGTCCGAACATTAAATTGATAGTATTAAGGCCTATTTTTAACCGACTTCTAAAAAGGAGGAGCTTCTCAATTCAGATGTTAGTATTTTTTTTCTTTTTTTTTATATTTTTTCGCGCATAACTCCGTCGCTTGCCAACCGATTTGAAAAATTCTTTTTTTGTTTGAATGGGTATACTTCCCAAATGGGTAGAAATTTCATCAAAAATGGTTCAGTAGTTTGGTTTTTAAACCAAAATTACTTACTGGTAAAAATTACAACTTAAAAGTGAAAAATAAAAACTTTTTTGCAGAAAATAATCAACTGACTTCCAAAAACGACACTACAAAGAAAAAAATAACTTTAATTTCGGAAGTCGGTGGCAAACAACGAAAATGTGAACCCAACGACACCAACTTCCGAAATTAAAGTTATTTTTTTCTTTGTAGTGTCGGTTTTGGAAGTCGGTTGATTTTTTTTTTGCAAAAAAGTTTTTATAAACTTTGTACACTGTTTCTAACATCTAAAATTTTACTACATTATATGACAATAAAATTTAATTCCAGACATAATCTTGGTCAGATCATGACGAGAACGTGTAAATTGGTGTCTGATATGGTATTTAAGGAAATAAGCACAAAGATATGAGTCGACACCCATCCAGCCAGTGCAATCTGTCAGTAATCCTGCAGCTCAACTCAGAACTGTTTGTGAAATCGTTGAGCTCCTCAAAGCTCAACGATTTGACAAACAATACCAAAGAAAGGACATTTGGGTAGGCTGCATTAAGTACTCAACCTGGCAGACTAACATCAAAACAATAATATATGTACATGTGAAAAAATAAACAAACAAATCATAGGGCATCAAAAAATTCGTCCGCATCGCTGTCAACAGGAACAGTGCCCAAAAGGCTGGCAGCATTGCCACGTTGTATGGCGATGCTAATTCTTTGGCCAAGAAACAGGCCAGCCCTCTGGTCACGTGAAGAGCCGACTAACCGCTTGGCGATATCTCGAAAAACCAAGTGGGCACTCGGACCCCATGGCCCTACTGTTTCAACCCCAAACGGCTCGAACATAATTTTAACTCCAATCAGGTTAAAATATTTTCGCCGTTTGAGGTTTTCTGCACCAGCAGCAGCCACTCCGGTACAGCCCACCGTGCTAGGAAGATGGGATGGCAAGGGTGTTGACACATGTTGCATCCCACACCAAAGGTCTGCCTAACTTCCAGAGCATTAAAACTAACCGAGAAAAAGAAAACAATGCCCCTAGTCTTCAATTTCATAAATAAATGTCAGTGTAAACTTGTTGAAAGTCATTGTTTTCATCCTAGACAAGATACTCTTTTAACTTAGCTCAGATAATAAAAAAAAGGAGGTCGAAATTATAATCTTATCTTTATGATTAATTATTCATGTTGATAAAATACCTCTGCAATGATCAGACAGCCCTTTGATAAATGATATAAATATTCATGAAATGTAAAAATTAGCCACAACAAACTTCATACCAACAGCTAACTAAAAATAGAATTAATTAAAAAAGTAACTTACCGGCGAAGAAAAAAAAGAAGTGAGCCTATACGGGCAGGAGCCCTTTGTTTATTTTAAATTTCATTTTTTTTTTTCCACGACAAATTCACATTCAGCCTAGAAAAAATTCACGTTATTTTTTCATCGAGCACAGGTCATTGAACGCGTACGGCATAGATTTTTCCTGTAGCCAAGACTGGTTTTAGCATCAGCAACAACTTTCTACCACTAAGAACTGCACTGAAATAGTTAGGTGTCTTAGCACTGATATCATTATGCACACAAAGGAATATGAGACGAATTAAAGATAATACTTGAATTGCCTGATATCGCACGAGACGCGACTAACATAAAGATAATTTTTGTCTGAATAAACAAACTGTAGATAAACTCGATCATTGTCATAATAAAACTGACGTTTGCTACGTTTAAGAATCAGCTGATGGGGTTGCCAGTGTTGATCTCAAAATTGCTTTAAGAACGACTTGATGGAAGTTTTATTTTATTTATAACTAGCGACTCCGGCTTCAAATGGGTGCTTTGTATATGTTTACACATAATAATATAGTGTATTATTGTGTTCATCTGGAATAATATAACTTTGAAATAGTAAAATAATTTTCCAAATAGGTATGGTTCCGGAGAATACCGTCCACATATTGGTACACAAACTCACAAAACTCGCTCTTTCTCTTTGAATTAGAACATTTAAATATTTATAAACTAAACCGTCCTGGTTATTCGGAATTCTTGTTTTAGTAAAATTCAAATTATGATTCTTTTGGTGATTCAATTTAAAACCAGTTTGTAGGTAGGTATGTACCTCTAAAGTTTTTATGAACTGTTTTTGGGGCTCACGTTTTACAATAAGCTGGTTTATTGTGAATAGCTTTGTATCTACAATATTTACGGCAATAATTCTGTACAATATTTTAATTTATTCTATTCTATTTTTTATTTATTATATTTATTTATTTTATTTCTTTATTTTTTTTTATTTTTTTATTTATTAAGTAGGTATTCAGAATAACTGAAAATCATGTTGAGGCACTTAATATAGTGTCCAGCATATCCTGTAGTCTGCACGTTACAGGAACTGATTGACGTGTAGCGGTATCTACAACGCCACATGCGAACAACGCGTCATACTGACGTTACGCAAATCCTGCATCTCACAAGCAGAGTTTACCGCGCACTTAGCATAGATACAATTTCCCAACATCAATCGTTGGGTGATTGCCCGCCAGACACAACACCCGTCTGGTCGGAGGATCCTCCCTTTTCTATGGAGGTTGTGTGAACTTTACACCCTGTTCTTCATGCCTCTAAAAGACGCTACTGTCACTACGGAAAGTGCCAAACTCTCTAATTCTAACACGCTAAGAATATGACCATTTACCACCGTCGAAGGGAATTATTAAGCGTTGGCAACATCGACAAAAGATGTCATCGTGCATAATCAGCCGTCATTCTAATGTCAGTTTATTTCCTTTTCAGTGATTTATTTTTCAGAATTTGAATTCAGAATGTCAATAGTGTTGTAACTGGTGAATTTAATTTACAATCGAGAATCTATTTAATTCTAAAATTCTTGCCCTTTTTCAAGTTGATAAAAAAGCGAATATCCTTGCAATTAAATTGTTTGTTTCAAGTAAACCGTGCCCAATTTATAATACAAAACATTCAAAAAAAAAAAAAAAATAGAGAAGGTATGTTCTAGCATTAATCACATGCTTTCCTAAGACAGGTTGGCGATTCCATTGTTACCTAAATTTATAAGTCAATACAATTAAAAGTCATGATTTCCTTACGATGCGTTCCTTTACCAATATCAGTGATGTCCAAGATAAACTTAAAAAGTACGGACAAATAAATTAAAAAAGTCATATCAGTCTTGCCCGAATATGACCCCACAACCTCGAATATACACATCGAATCGAATATACAAGTGAAAGCTTGTGTGCACCAATTTGGTTCCAAAACAATATTATTAATGCGTCAATGGACTTTTTAAAATACTGGAATTCTGTTGCACACCAGTTTAGTATATACAATAATTATGGGCTGGTCTTGTCAAGTGCTTTCCTTAGACTAACAAATTCATTTGAAAGAATATTTTTTAAATTAAATCGATCGATTTCCCAGTAGTTACAGTTAGTACTTTAGTACTTAGTAACATCACTACGACCCGCGATTTTCAATTGTCTTTTTCAGTGTTCATTTTCTTTGAACGCATAACATGGCCGGCCTCCTTAGTTTGTAAATAAATAAAAATATTACCAACAAAATGGAGGACGAAGAGTTTGTAGGTTGCATCAGTTGCATGAGCACCAACGATTTATGCGACCTATTTGCTGTGTACGCCGAGAACACGGACTCTTATGCGAAAATGTTTGAAACCTGTTTTGATGTTAAGGTTATATACGAAGCTTTTTTATTGTAGTATGTAGTAAATAGATTTAATTTAAAAAAGTATATAGGCTCACTTTACTTTCGACCTTACCCAAATGAAAATATTAAAATTATTGCCTACGTAGCTCGTAGGAAAGTAGTGGTGAAAAACTTGCAAAGTATGTAAGTACTTCTGCTAGACTAAAAATCTTTTATCGGCATAATAATAATTCCATGCTTCTTATTAATTACCTACGTTCTTTCATAATTATTGTGGTTAATTACGTTTTCGATTTGTAAAATGGCTCGCTCTGGTACGAAACATGGTTTTATTCAAAAGCGATTTAATCCTTTATTTTTTAATGAAATTTTATGTTGTTACGAACATAGCTTTTTCGAACCCATAGGTTTATGTAATGGAGTTGCGATTGCAAATTATCCATTGATTTCCGAATATCGATATTTGTAATCGAATTAATTATATAATCGTTGATGTTGTATGTTACATAGTTAATTACTAGAATTTAAAAGATAGCCGCAATTTTTGTAGAATGCAGTTTTTTGCATAGACCAGTACCCTAATTGCGTAGCACACTATCGATCACAACCTGAATCATTTTGAAGGATATTGCTAATCCATTGCTTCATATGTTCTAAAAATACGTCTGCTCAACAACGTAAACAACGCAATGAATGTTGTTAAACTGTCAAAATGAAAGCCATTGCTACTGTAGTGGGTTATTTATTGTGAATAAGCTACTAGCTGACCCGGCAAACGTTGTTTTGCCATATAAATTATTTCTAGCTGCCCGGCGCTACTTCGTTTGCGTGGTGTCCTACCCCTACCTTACCCCTACCCTACTCCTACCCTACTCCTACCCTACTCCTACCCTACTCCTACACTACTCCTACCCTACTCCTAACCTACTAATCCTAGATAATCCGATTAATGTGGATATATGTATGTTGTCGATTCAAAACCCTTAATTTAATACGTGCTTCAATTCGAGTGGACCCAAGTCTGCCGTACCGAAGGAACGATCGTCAAATGTTTGACAGGAAAGTAGGTAGAACAGTTTATATGGGAAAATGAAATTGTTGTTTTTACTATCTTCCTCGCAATTTTTCCATATTTTCTCACCGTTCAAGCCTTCCCTGGACTATAGTTTGACCGAAACTGCTGTACCGCGCCTTAGGAATGCGCGGCGAGGTGGGAGGAATGCGCGGCGAGGCGGGGGGCGGGACGCCGTGAGCGATGACGAATGAGCGGCCTGCACTGCCCCCCCCCCGTCTCGCCGTGCACATACCGAAGGCGCGGTACAGCGGTTTTGGTCAAACTATACGACAAAAATTTCAAAACCAAAATCAGCTAAATCGGCCCAGCCGTTCTCGAGTTTTAGCGAGACAAACAAACAGCAATTCATTTTTATATAATATATAGATAGATAGAGTAGGGTAGGAATAGTGTAGGAGTAAGGTAGGAGTAGGCTAGGAGTAGGGTAGGGGTAGGGTAGGGGGTAGGACACCACGCGAACGAAGTAGCGCCGGGCAGCTAGAAATAATTTATATGGAAACAAAGTTTGCCGGGTCAGCTACTTTTTAATAATTATGAGTACCAATGATACATTTTTTTTTTTTTCTAAACCGTTTTCTATAATTTCGAAGGTCCCAACCCATCTGAAATACATATGCTCAGACTGCGTGGAAAATCTTGAGAAGTCTGTGTACTTCAAGGGGCAGACGACGAAGAGCTTGGCAATACTGCAGAATGTGAAAGGTATGTATCTTTTGCACGCGGCTTCGTCCGCGTGGATGTCGAAATATATCCCACGGGAACGTATTACTGGGATTCAAAGTACACTATGTGTTAGGTTATCAGAGAGTAGTAGTGATCCTTTGGTGACGGCCCCGACTCACGAGTTGTAGGTCGTAGGCTCGATCATAGCCAAGCGCTTTACTTTGTGTGAATAATTTGATCACCACTGCTCTCAAAACGATGCAGGAAAACATCGTGAGGAAACCGGCATGTCCTAGAACCAAAAATTCGAAAACATGTGACATGTACCAACCCGCACTGGGCCCGCGTGGTAGATTACACCATCTCGAAGAGAGGAGGCCTCTGTCCCCCAGCAGAGGGGTCTGATCAAGTTTTCTGTTTGCATTGATAACAGCTATCGATTCATATAGTTTTCATGCGTGGCCGACATTATGGATAAAAAATGGCGGACATATGTAGGTATGCCACGGTCTTCAAAGCCCTTTCTACATGTATATGTAACTAGCTGCACCCCGCGGTTTCGCCCGCATAAGTTTCGATCCCGTGGGAATATAGATACGTGGGATAACGGGGATAAAAGTATGCTATGTGTTAATCCAGGGTGTCAGCTACGTCCATACGAAATTTCATCAAAATTGGTCCAGCCGTTTGAGCGTGAAGAAGTAACACATACAAACACACACAAACTTTCGCCTATAAAATATTAATGTGATTTTTACGGTGTACAGAGGCCAGCAGGTCAAGATACCTGAAACTGTCAAATTTTCCCAATCAACCTTGAACCTTTTTAGCGATAAAGTTGAAAATCTACTAAAGAAAGACAGATTGTGGTAGCTTGATGTGCTGGCGTCTGTACAATACTAAAGAGTATTGTATCTATCAATCTATTCCCTACAGATGAAGAGTACTTAGACGAGTCTATACTCGAAGAAGCCGAATGCATCACTCCTGATGATACTAAGAACATGATCGTTCTGAAAGCTCCATCTGATGGAGATGATGAGGATATAGATGGTAAGATCTTCCATCAGTTTCTATAAGTAGGCAGGGGTGTATATTACACCCACATTTCACCATTTCTGGTGAAATGTGGGTGTAATATACACCCCTATTATATGTTTGAGTCCCATGTATTAGGGACGAGTCTGTCGCCATTAGGAGTTGTACAGACGCCAGCAAGTCAAGCTACCCGAAACTGTCAAATTTTCCCAATCAACCTTGAACCTTAATACTTTAGCGATAAAGTTGAAAATCTATTAAAGAAATTTGACAGATTGTAGTAGCTTGATGTGCTGGCGTCTGTACAAGCAATGGTGGCCCAGTGGTAACGGCCCCGACTTACGAGGTTGGAGGTCGTAGGTTCGAATCCAGACAATCGCTGTACTTTGTGAACATTATTTCATCCACTCTGCTCTCGAAACGGTGAAGGAACAGTGAGGAAACCAGAAACTAGCATGTCCTAGAACTAAAAATTCGAAGACATGTGACATCTACCACCACTATCCCAATGTGAGCGCACATTGGGAGCATAGGGGTGAACTTAGGCCTTTAAAGGCAAGCGTGTCTTTAAATGCCTAAGCTCACCCCTATGTCCTACATTGGACTTGAACCGGCATGTCTTAGAACTAAAACTTCAAAGACAAGTGACATCTACCAAGGCCCGCGTGGTAGATCAGCCCACTCTCTCTCGTCCCAGAACATAATGGTATGCTATGCTAAACATAACCGACGACACGGTTGGCGCAGTTCGATTCCCGCACGGAACAAGTTTTTGTATGACCTACAAATAGTTGTTCCTGGTCTGGCTGTTTGTGTATTTGAGTTTAGATATTTGTAAACGCACCCACGATACAGGAGAAATTCCTAGTGTGGGGCAACGTTTTTTAAAAACAAAAAATAATAACTGGTGAAATGCGAGTGTTTAAGACTATACACCCATTTTGTTTTCGGGGGGATACCTTCAAAAGGCACCCGACCTCCGGGGAGTGAGGTCGGGGAGTGTGGGATTTTTACCTCATTAAAACCACCCCGGTGATTACCATCCGCACTTATGGGTGGTCCCGGTTCCTCTTAAAAGTCCAATTCCAGAACCCAACGCGCAACGCCAGTAAGGCACATCCCTGGGGAGACTGTAAAGGGGCCTCCCCTAAGCCTCGCTATGCACGGCAGCACGTGACTACTGTGACACCGTCTTCCCTGGGGTCACTTGGGGGGCGGACCTTATACACCTCCGTGTCCTTCAAATAATACAGGTTGTTATATCAAAACTTTCTCTAAACGTTAAAGATTTAGACGAAGACCATGCAATACAGGCGTTAGACGAAACAACATGCATATACTGCGATCTTCAGCTCCCAACGGTGGACGACGTGCATGATCACATACGAACGGTTCACGAATTGGAACCCAGGACTGGACTGCCTTTGAGAGAGTGTTCTCTTTGCGGAGTTGCCTTGAGGGATCCTGCTGATCATCATAATAGGTTAGTTACAATCAATCTGCTTTTTCCTATGTTGGGGTCGTCTTCCAGTCCAACCGGATGCAGCTGAATACCAGTATTTTACATGGAGCGACTGCCTATCTGACCTCCACAATCCAGTTACTAGGTAACACGACACCCCTTGGTAAGACTGGCTGTCAAACTTTCGAGCTTCTGACTACCCGTGACGACTGTCAAAGATCTACGAATGATAGCCGGGACCGACATCTTAACTTGCTGTCCAAAGCACGGAGGTTCTGGATGTGTATTGGATGGCATCCACGAACCGACTGGGGCAAGCGTAGATCGACCCGTGCTGCTGTTATTATTTAGCCACGAGACTGAAAGCTGAAGCTGAAATGTGTCATGGGCCTGTAACCACACCGGCACCCGTAAACCGGAACGCAGAAACGCTTGGCGGCAGAAATACAGGGTGGCAGGGACATCGACGCGCAAATTGTAACCATGGATTCAGCACATGAGTTTAGACCCCATAGCGTAGAAATTTTTCGTCGGTTATCAAAAAAAAATCTTCTGTCATAGAAAAATGCAATATTTTTTTAATAACCATTTTTTAAATTAATAAATATTTTTAAAATTCCTTGAAAAAATCTCTTTCGCGTCGATGTCCCTGCCACCCTGTATATTATATGGTGGTTACTTGTGGTTACCAAGCGTTGCGCCCCGACCCTTGCTCGAGCCAGCCCGCGCCGCTTAGCCTGTAGTTTTAATTTCCTCCCTAAATAATTCCGATCCAGCCTGCCCCTTGCTGCTCTCTCTCGGAAGCTTTGGTCCATACCCCACAGGGGCTGCCCTTAACGTATAGTCGCTTAGTTTTTATGTTTCTTAAGCCCAGTTAAGCAGACGACAACCTCATAAGTTGAACTGCGAGAAGAAGTTCCCAAAAAAAAAAAAAAATACGAAGCTTACAAACACGCTGTGAATGTGTCCTTGAACACACACACACACTTCCGTCTTCGCCTTGTCTCGGACGGTACGGAGAGCTCTTACGCTTACACACACATTCACAGCGTGTTTGTATTTGTACACTCGGTAACCACAAGTAAATCGCGCCTCGGTTCGTGAGATAAAAATACTATAGCTACTATACAGGGTTATTTTTCAAAGACCAGCTAAATTTAAGGATGTGGTACAGACCATCAAACTGAACAACTTTCTCCATGGGACCAACATCGTAATCGCGAATAAAAATTCAGCCGTCCCATACATTTAGGTCGAGTACGTATTGAAGTTTTCTATGGGACAGTTAATAAAATTTTCGCGATTACGATGTTGGTCCCATGGAGAAAGTTGTTCAGTTTGATGGTCTGTACCACATCCTTAAATTTGGCTGGTCTTTGAAAAGTAACCCTGTATTATTCTCTACCTTTCTCTTCAGGTGTCATGGCGTCAAATCAGATTCTGATGGCAGGAAATATCCTTGCCATTTCTGTGACAATATTTATATCAGTAAGAAGGCTTGTTTTACTCATCTTCGGATGAAGCATGGATGTAAGTACTAGTATAATTAAATAATACATTGTACTCATCACCATCGTTCATCATTTTCGACATAGGCCTCCCGGTTCTGTGATTTCCGCATCCAGCGGGTTCTGCGGCCTCATAAGGTCATGGGTCCGCCTTGTGGGAGGCCTTCCAGCGCTACGTCTTCCGGTACGCGGTCGCCACTCCAGGTGCTGCAGTCTCGACATTCATAGCGATCGCTTTACGACCGAATTCGGTCGCAAATTCCCGGATTGACAGGGGCTTCAGTCTCGACATTCATAACCATCGCTTTACGACCAAGTTCGGTCGCAAAGTCCCGGATTGACAGGTGTAATGTATGGAGTGACAGGACTTTGCGACCGAATTCGGTCGTAAAGCGATCGCTATGAATGTCGAGACTGCAGCCCCAGAACCTTTCGGCTCATTCAGTCATTTTGTATTTCTCTTTTCCTTTAGCTAATCTCCAACGTTGTTAATTTATTTAATTTTGACTGTTGTATGTATTTATTGTATTATGTAAATGGTACTCCACAGACTACCCACAGTATTCGTCTGTCCTTCCCCTTTTTAATCCATCCAAAGATTGTCTTTAAAAGATCGCTCTTTGCGATAAGACCGTCCATTGTGCCACTCTTTGTAAAATTTCTATATTTATGTCTGTAACTTATATGGTGTTATATTCTATTATATGTATATGTACATTACCCTCCAGGGTGTTCATTTATTTATCTTTCTTTTAGTGAAACTCTGTAACGAGCAAACTCCAAAATACGTGCCAAGGGAACGTAAAAAGTGTCATATGTGTAACAGAGATTTTAGTCAAAAGCAGATCCTGAACAAGCACTTGTGGAAGGCACATGGATTCGAGGTAAATTACTTCCAAGTTTTCGATAATATTATCATCATGACAGGAATGAAATTATCCGGAAAAGAACCGGAGTTACCGACACAGCTTGCCGAGTAAGCAGACTGAAGTGGCAGTGGGCTGGCCGTGTTTGTCGAAGGACCGATGGTCGGTGGAGCAGACGAGTCCTGGAGTGGAGACCGCGTATCGGCAAGCGTAGTGTGGGACGCCCTCCAGCTAGATGGACGGACGACCTAAAGAAGGTGGCTGGGGTAGACTGGATGCGGAAGGCGGAGGACAGGGTGTTGTGGCGCAGTCTGGAGAGGCCTATGTCCAGCAGTGGACTGCGATAGGCTGAGTTGATTGAATGAATCAACATAACATAACATCACGCTTGTAAACCCCGAAGGGTTAAGCAGAGATGTACCTATAGCACACCCACATTTCGTCAGTTATGTCTAAGTTCCATGTAATAGGGAGCGAGCCTGTTGCCTTCTGAACTCCAAGCTGCTACTGCAAAATTCCAGAGGGGCAATTTTCGTAATTTTAAAAACGTTCACAGTCTGATCTCAGTCTCAATCTGTCAAAAATACGTCTAATTTCCCCACATTTTGACAAGTTTTTGACGTTACTTTGTCGCCGAGATGAGACTGCGACTAGATTTTGAACGTTTTAAATTACGAGAATTTTATTGGCAATGTTTACACCAATCATCGAATGAAATTTTACGAAAATTAGAGGAATTGATAATGATCTGCTAGGAATTCAGGAAATGAATAGCTTTTATAGGTATTAGTTAGCCTTAGGTTTAGTATTAGGTTAGCCTTTCCCTGTTTGCTGTCGGGGTCAAGGCAAATCAGGTTATCGAAATGTGGCATTTTCGATACGATAGCCGGTCGGATTGTTATAAATGTTGGTCTCCTCTTTGTGAAAGGCAGTGGATCATAGTCCACCACGCGGGCCCAGTGCGGGTTGGTTGATTGCACATATCTTCGATTTTTTTGTTCTAAGTCATGCGGGTTCCCTCACAATGTATTTTTCATTTACCAGGTGGAAAAACGTAAAGCCTTCATTTGTCCGCTTTGCGATGAGAGAGTTAGCTACGGATCTAATTTTAGCGCTCATCTTTTGCATGCTCATCGCGTCCATGAGCAAGTTGAACAGCTCGAGTTCCACAATATGGATGGTAAGTTCTTATAACTATACGAAAATCTTCTGGCGCGCGGCCAAAATCGGAATTAACATCGCCATCTTGTTTTTTAAACATTTGTAGCGGCATCTACACCGCCATATGCGAACTACGCGTCAAACTGACGTCACGCAAAATCCTGCATCGCACAAGCAGAGTTTTCCGCGCAATTCGCATATATACAACGTTCCGACATTGATCGTAGGGCAGTTGCCCACCAGATATTTTTATTTTTATTTTATTTTGAGTGAACTTTACACCCTGTTCCTCATACCTCTACACATTTCACAAAACCTTTTTACACAAATCAGAAACGAGTACCTTTAAAGGTGGACGCCTTTGTTTGAAAGAAAAGAAAGAAAGAAAAAGCATTTATTTGCGGCAAACATGACGCATAAAAAAAAGGACATAAACACACAAAAAATAACAAGTAATACCAACAATACCAACATAACCCAACCAACAAACCACCAACCACCAACCAACCAAACAACACCAACAACAACAACAACCAACAACAACAACCAACAACAACAACCAACAACAACACCAACCAACAAACCAACCAACAATACCAACATCTTGCAATCACCAACTCCCCTCTCAATTCCGGTGCAATCATAACATCATCAGCCTCTACTGTTCCCACTGCTGAAACTCAGGCCTCTTCTCCGCGTGAGGGGGAGTGGGCCGTAATCCACCACGCGGGGCCCAGTACGGGTTGGTAGATGTGACATGTCTTAGAATTTTTGGTTCTAGGACATGCCGGTTTCCTTACGATGTTTTCCTTCCTTCCTTCACTCTCACAGAGAGGAGGCCTGTGTCCCAACAATGGGGACATTACAGGCTGATTATGTTGTGAATCAAAAACCCTGTACATGAGAGACTTGTGGCTAAGTAATAACAGCCGCACGGTCGATCGATCAGGTTAAGCTATGCTTGCCGCGGTTGGGCTGTGGATGGGTCACCATCTTTACATACCAAGTCCCCTCCGTGTCTCGGAAAGCACGTTAAGCGGTTGGTCCCGTCTGTCATTCGTGGATCTTTGACAATCTTTACAGGTAGTCAGAAGCCCGAAAGTCTGACTACCAGTCTTACCAAGGGGTATCGTATTACCCAGTAACTGTTCGTTCCACCGATCGACCGACCGAGATCTCATCCCTGCCTCTAGGCTGGATTGAGGTCAAGAGTGAGCCCATTGTCAATAAAAAAAATAAAAATAAAACTGGGTTGTGGAGGTCAGATAGGTAGTCGCTCCATGTAAAATACTAGTATTCAGCTGCATCCGGTTAGACTGGAAGCTGACCCCAACATAGTAGGGGAAAAGCTGGGCAGATGATGATGAGTTTTATATTATTACAGATTTCATGATTTTCAAGAGTGCTATACAGGAGGAAACAAAGTATCGCTTTAGAAAGACCACGGCTAGCAAACAGACCATTGAGGGAGTCAGGTCTCATTATATGTGCAGTCAATCCGGAGTTTACGTGTACCAGGTGAGAAAGGGGAGAAAAAAACGTGTGGGTCGGGGCACCCCCGGCAGGAACGATGTTCCAAATGAAAATCCAAAATGGCGGGTGCGAAAATTTTCGAATTTTTCGTCATTTTGTAATTTTTGCAGCTCCGCCATTTTCTCATCATCTTTCGGACAAAATGGCGAAATATTAGAAAATTCTCGCACCCGCCATCTTGGATTTTCATTTTGACCTCATTATTGGCTTCAGCACCCTCGAAAACCATGAAAACTTCTCTCTTCTCTTCAATCTTCTCTCTGTCTATTATATATGCCACTATTATAATTATAATATAATTATAATTATATATATGCCACTATTATAATGCCACATAGATGGCGCTGACACGTAAACATTAGATTGTGCTGTGCTCCCGTTAAAAGTATTCCGAAAAATAGTGTAATTAGTCTTTGGACCATATAAAGTGCATAAAAGTGAATCTGGACATACAAATTAGCTATGACAGTCTTATTAACAGTGTTTGATGACTATTTCTAAACAAAAACGTAAAATAAAAAAAAAATAAAACTATCAGGACGGTATCTACATAAATGACTTTTAAGAACAAAACAAGTTATAAGAAGTGATCTGTTTATACGCATAGACTTTATTTAAGTGCAAAAGTGTAAAAACACCTGGATAACTTTTTAACCATTTGTATTTTAAAGAAACTTTCTGAATATTTGTCATCTCGAGATCCGTTTTTTATTTGAATCTCGATGCTGTTGTTGTGATTGATTAGAACGCCATCTAGCGCTAAGCTCAGAAAATTGATCGGATTTGGTAATGCCTGACATTTTATAGTGTTGACAGCACAAGAAGATAATTATGTGGGTTTATTTACTGCGTAACAATAACATCTGTTGACTGTGAAGTACATTGATAACATTCTGACGCCAACAGGATCAAAAATTTCACGTTAACAGTTACTGTACGTTTGGCGCAACGGAATTGATGCTCGCCTGTGAGTGTAAGAATCTCTGTGACCTGGGTTCAAATCCGACTAAAGAAATTTGTTTTTGTGAATTTACAAAATATTACCGATATGAATTTCTTGGAGGACATAACTTTCCGTCGTACCCGCACTCGATCAGACCCAAACAATGATGACAGTGATATAATTTCGCAAACGTTAGATTGTACCACCTCGAATAGTATGCCAGACATTTCTGAGGATGAAGATGATCAATTATCAAAATTAAAAGCCGAGATTGAAAAACTAACGGCTCAATTAAATAGTGCGCACACAGAAATCGACATCTTATCTTTAGAAAATAAAAATTTGAGACAGGTAAACGAAGATCTGTTAAAAAAAAAATGATATTTATAAAAAGATTAATTACAGTCCAGCAAAACAGAAAAAACAAACACCAAAGAAAAATACAAATAATGGCACAAAAACAAAACAGACACAAACATCGGAAAATATGAGAACAGACTGTGCGCCAACACCTTCGCCTTCTACACACGGCGTCAAATCGAAGAACAAAAGCGAAGATAGCAATATTTGTACCTCAAACTCTACTCAAGAAAGAATATCGCAGAAAAATCAAACTATCTCATCTCTGAAACAAAAAATATGTCTGCTAAGTACTGAAACTTCTAACAGAATATACAAAATCACTGAGAGAACTCAATTATGTAATTTTGAAATATGTCACTATCGTAAGCCTAACTGTAGTTTGTATTCTTTATTAGATAACATTGACGAAAAAGTACGAAACTTTACATACTTTGATCACTGTATTATCTATATTGGCGAAGTACCTTTTAGAAAAACGCATAATTATATTGAACTTGTATCGTTTATTCGCGAAAAACTAGTTGCTTTGAATCATACAAACTTTATAATATGTTTGCCAACGTTTAAATACATGGTTAATAGTAATATAATGTATAACAGCCGAATTGATACCTTCAATAATTTACTTTACATGGATGTGGGTACATATAATTACGCGTATATATTAGACTCAAATTTGAATCTGCCTTATACATCCGACACATACAGCCATCATTATGGCACTTTGAACAATAAAGGATTAAATATTGTTATATCAGATCTCCAAGATCTTGTCTTAGACATTGGTGCCTTGAATGCTGCACAGTTAGATCCTCAATCCGAAAGTCAAAAGGATAGTTCCACAAATTCACAACAGTTAAATTCTCCGTTTTTTCGTTAACTACCTCAAAATTTTACACCAGAACATAGCTGGTCTTATTAATAAATCTGATACACTAACGGTAAAATTAGTAGAATTATTCAACAAAGGAACAATTATAGACATTCTATGTATTACTGAACATTTCGTGCAAACGGGTTATGAAGATTTATTGCACATCTCAAATTTTTGTCCAGCTGCCTTCTTTTCTAGAGATACAAAGAGAGGAGGAACAGGTATTTTCGTAAGAGTGGGATTACAGTTTAGGGAAATGTCAGATATAGCAAAACAATCAATTTCAGGTATCTTTGAATGCTGCGCTGTAGAAATAATAGCACATAAAATTATAATAATTTGTATTTATAGAATCCCAAAATACAATTATGAAGTATTTTATGATAAATTAGACTATATTCTAAATAAAGTTTGCCTATCTTCGAATAAAAAAATCGTTCTGTGTGGAGATTTTAATATTGATGTTTTGAAAAGAAACAAAACGACATTAGAATTTGAATACTTTCTTATGAAATATAATTTAAAACTTGCGCTTTATACTCCCACTAGGTTAAAAAACAACACCTGTATTGACAATTTTGCTCACAACTATCGGAAAGAATGCCAAGCTGAAGTTGTAGATATAGTCCTTTCAGATCATACATCTCAGATACTTAAAGTACCCATAAATAAAACTTGCAAGCTTAAATACTGGAAAACAAAAAAACAGGACATATGCATTGAAAATTTAATTAAATTTAAAAGACATCTCAATTCTTTATATTTTACACTAGTACATGATGCTAAAGATGCGAACGAAGCTTTTGACCAATTTATGGATGATTTCTCTCTGATTTATAGATTGTGTTTTCCGGAGAAAATAATAATCATTAAAACTAGCAAGAAAACGAAATGGATATCTCACGGAATAAAAATATGCAGTAACAAGCAAAGGCGGTTACTTTGGCAATATCAATTAAACCCAGACTTAAAAAATAAATTAGCTTTTAAAAATTACACCAAACTCTATAGGAAAATTATTAAACTCACACAAAAAGCACAAAACATTCATTTCATAAATACGGCCCATAATAAGTCGAAAGCAACCTGGCAAATAATAAATAAATCCAAAATTTGTCTGCCACTGGAACCGATAATGTGCGTGAATAGAGATAATTTGACATTTACAGACCCCGTGGACATTGCAAATGAATTTAACGATTATTTTATTGATACAATTGAGAATAATGTAAGAGATGACATAGCATTGAAAAATATAAATTTAAACAAACAAACATTAAATTCACTATTTATGCAGCCTGTAACAACTGATGATATAGTAAAAATAATATGTAGTTTTAGAAACACTAGTACTGTTGGATACGATGGAGTTTCCACAAAAGTAATAAAATTTACCAAAGAACTTGTAGCACCTCCATTAGCTCATATAATCAACTTGTGCATAGCCGATGGCGTATTCCCAAACAAGCTCAAAAAAGTTATAGTTAAACCCCTTTATAAAAAAGATGACAAAACGAATTTAAAAAATTACAGACCTATCGCAAAAATTCCAATTATATCAAAGATTTTTGAGAAAGTAATATATAACTCTCTATATGCATATTTCGAAAAGTATAAATTATTTTGCAAAGAACAAAAAGGTTTCAGAAGGAACACAACGATTAACATGGCCCTATTTGACTTATTAGCTAACATTATGTCATCTGTAGATAAGTAGATAAACGGAATCCAGTCTGCGCAATTTATACTGACATGACTAAGGCTTTTGATCATGTAGACCATAAGATCCTGTTACATAAATTGCATAGTTACGGTATAAGAGGGAACGTATTAAAGTTATTAGAATCATACCTAAGTAATAGAATTCAGTGCACAGAAATCTCTAGGATATGTCCAAAAAGTAAATTAGAAAAGAAATATGTATCAAAACCAAGACACGTAAAATATGGCGTTCCACAAGGCAGCGTACTGGGTCCACCACTATTTTTGATATATATAAATGATCTCCCGGAAGCAATAACCAACAAAATGGTTCTTTTTGCAGATGACAGTACGGCTATTATAAAATGTACTGATCCAAATAGTTATAAAAATGACATCAATACTTGCTTAAACGACGTAATAAATTGGCTCAATAAAAATAATTTGGTTATAAACCTGAGTAAAACGAAAATCATGCATTTTTATCAACGGCAACGGTGTGAAAGCTCAGAGATGAATATTTCCTTCAACGGCTGCGATATTGAAAAAGCAGATCAAGCTAAGTTTTTAGGTATCACAATTGATAATCAACTTACATGGAAACCTCACGTAGAAGAACTTTGTAAAAAACTTAGCAAATCCGCATAAGCTCTTTATCAACTTTCAAAGAAAGTCAATAATCAGGCTCTCCTAACAGCCTACCATGGAATAGTTGCCTCGGTTTTGCGGTATGGCATTATATTCTGGGGGCAGTCTACTGAGAGAGAAATGGTGTTTAGGTTGCAAAAGCGATGCATCAGGTCAATGTGCGGCCTGAAGACGACTGATAGCTGTGTTCCCTATTTTAAGTCATTAAAAATTCTAACATTGCCTTCTCTATACATATTGGAAACGGCCTTGTTTGTGAAATGTAACCCACATCTATTCCAAAAATTATCAGAGGTCAGAAAAAATCCAATACGGACACAATATATTGATAAATTATGTCATGTGAAATGTAAAACTGCACTTATGCGAAAAAGTTTTTTTGGTATTGCCCCTCACATTTATAACAAATTACCGAATATTATAAAAAAAATGACTGTATTACAATTTAAAAGGGCGCTAAATGAAATTTTACTTGCTAAATGTTATTACACTATTGACAGCTTTCTTAATGATGATTCACTTACTGACTGACATATGTAGTATTGCTCTGATTGACATAATTATTATTATTATGGTTTGACATACTTTTACTCCGTTTGACATTTATTTATTTTTTTTAATTTTTATTCATGTTTACTATTTTCTTTTTTTTTTTTTGGTGTATTACGTTCTCAATTATGTATGTTAAACTGAAACTGTATGTACAGACGCCAGCACATCAAGCTACTACAATCTGTCGGATTTCTTTAATAGATTTTCGACTTTATTGCTAAAACATTAGGTTCAATGTTGATTGGAGAAATCTGACAGTTTCGGGTGGGTTGACCTGCTGGCGTCCGTACACTATTTGCATGCCCATTGTATGGTAAAATGTGGAGAACTTAGTTATAAATATGAAACATCTATGTATTTTTTTTTTACCCATGTTTGCAAAGAAATAAATGATTTGATTTGATTTGATTTGATTTATAAATATGTATACAAATAAAAAACCCCCGACTACGTGAAACCCTATAAAAAGAAAAAAATAATCTTGAAATTATGACCCTACGTAAGTACGTATGAAATTTTTTGATTAAATGTTGTCCCGTCGGGGGACCGCTCTAATTATTAGCCTAACGTTCTGTTAAAGTTTACAATAGCGGTAGGCAGCAAGTAGCGGCGGCAAGTAGCGGTCCCCCGACAGGACAATATTTATTATTGGGACCAAACCTGAAAGCGCGAAAAAAAATCAGCTGTTCCCTACATTTATGTTCGTATAACTCGTCAAAATGTAGGAAACACCAGATTTTTGTTTCGCGATTTCGGGTTTGATCCCATAGTAAAAGTTGTTCATAATGATGAGTACAATGACCCCCTAGAGATATGGGATATAAAAAAAAAACACGTTGTATAAATAAATAAGTCGCGGCAACAATATAACATTAGCTTTTATCATTCTAGGGCAAAGGTAAACGCCCGGCGCCTGAAAGACAGATATACAAAACTGGAAAGGCGTGTCCCGCGCACATGATTATAACTGAAACTATGGATCGCGTACTTGTCACATTCTACAAGACTCATGTAGGACACGGACGTAAGTATATCATATAGGGTCGCAGCATAATGCTGAGCGACAGCCGTTTTGTGGCTGTGGATGTGACGCATGTTTCTCCCAACTATTTCTGTTTTTTGTGTTTTAATTATGTTCTTTTTTGCGTCATATTTACCGAAAATAAGCGTATTTTCTGTCTTACCTCCATAATTATGAAGAAATAAAGAAAAAAATACACTTATTTGGCAGAAGGGCTTGTGGCTAAGTAATAACTGTCGCACGGTTCGATCGGTCAGGCGCTTGCCGCGGTTGGTCCGTGAATGGGTGACCGTCTTTACATACCAAGACCCCTCCGTGCCTCGGAAAGCACGTTAAGCTGTTGGTCCCGGCTGTCATTCGTGGATCTTTGACATTCCTTACAGGTCGTCAGAAGCCCGGAAGTCAAACAACCAGTCTTACCAAGGGGTATCGTATCACCAGTTGGAAAATGGCTGGGCAGATGATGATGATGATTTATTTGGCACATACTCATACACATCATCATCTGCCTAGCCTATGTTGGGGTCGGCTTCCAGTCTAACCATATGCAGCTGAATACCAGTATTTTACATGCAACGACTGCCTTTTAAACCTCAACAACCCAGTTACTGGGTAACACGATACCCCTTAGTGAGCATACACACGATCGACCCCCGACGCTTCAACCACCCATCAAAGCCCGCCGTCGGCGTCCTCCGTCTTGTATATGTACTTAATAAGACTAGTTGTCAGTTTCGGGCTCCTGACTACCCGTAACGACTGTCAAAGATCTACGAATGATAGTCGGGTAGAACAGCTTCCGAGGCAAAATGTGCACATCTCCCTGCCCTTATCCTGGTTTCTTAGCGTCTTCTTCTTCCATACATCCGTAGCGGTATCTACAACGTCACATGCGAACTACGCGTCATACTGACGTCACGCAAAATCCTGCATCTCGCAAGCAGAGTTTACCGCGCGACTAGCATATATACAACGGCCCACTGATCTGGTAAACAAGTACGCTGGATAAAATATAGTATATGAAATGACAGTTGTTTTTTGTGCCGATTCAAAGCGCCTCGCTCGAGCGTCTCAGGAACTAAATTGACACACTGTTGCAAATGGCCGTTGTTTTGTTTTGGTACGTCTCTGATGATTTAGATCTAAATCGTGGAATAAGATTTTTTTTGTATTTTGTGTTTACTACGAGATATTTAGAACATTTTTATCATGACAGTATGCGCATCTTGTAAAACTCACTATCAAAAATATTAGTTCCACAGACGCTCACGTTCTCAGCGCCAAAATGGCGAAAATCAAAAATCATCGTTTTTTCACTGATAGTATGATTTCCAGCGTACTTGTATAATATAGTCAGTGCAACGGCCCGACATGAATCATCGGGCAATTTCCCGCCAGACACGACACCCGTCTGGTCGGAGGATCCTCCCTTATCTATGGCAGATGAGTGAACTTTACACACTATCCCTCATACCTCTATACATCTCTATCAGTCGTCATCTCAGTAGTCAAAAGATAAATGATTTTATTTTGTAAGTAGGTTTGTACAGACGCCAGCATATCAAGCTACTACAATCTGTCAAATTACCTCAATAGATTTTCAACTTTATCGCTAACGCATTACGGTTCAAGGTTGATTGGGAAAATTTGACAGTTTCGGGAAAACTTGACCTGCTGGCGTCTGTACAAACACTTTTACACGTCAATCATATTTTAAAACTAGATGAGGTCGGCGTTTCCTATCTGACTAGTCTGAGAAGAAAGGCCGAAACAAACTCAGACGTCACAGTCTCTTTTAAAGTCCAGACATAATCTTGGTCAGATCATATGAAGACCATGTAGGTCGATGTCTGAGATGGTCTTTTGAAGAAAGAACCCGACCCTTTTCTAGCCATTTCATCATTCACACAGCACATCCATCGTTTCTTTGGTCTTCTCCGAGGAGTGAAATGTTCTTGTGTTATTTTTAGCTTGTCCTTATTTTGAGCCAAGGGAATCTAAGAAAATAAAGACTGAATCTCAAGCTACAGCTTCACTTACAAGTCATGAAGCGTTGAAGGCAGAACTAGAACCAAAAGACGAAGGTAATTCGTAGATTAGTAGTAATAGTAGAGTTCTTTGTGAAGGAGATGGTCCAGGGAAGTACTACCATCACCATTCTCCTGCCCTTTATGCCAATTTATTTCTGGTCGGCGCAGCATGTCTTTTTCTTCCATGCTTCTCTAGTAGTCGTCATCTCGGTAGTCACCCCCTTTTTCTGCCCCGTTGGTCTCGTGTTTGTGAGCGCGACTGCTGACAGTGAGGTCCTGGGCTCGATTCCCACGTCGGAGAAATTGTTTTCCATTAGGAATTTCTTAGTTACAGTCCATTATCGTGTTTAGACATTGATACCCATCACGTCAGCGGAGCTTCGCTAGCTAATTTAATTTAACCCTGTAGATAAGCCCTATGTCCACCAGTGGACGTCTTTCGGCTGAAATGATGATGTAGGCTACATCATGATCATCATCACTTCAGCCGAAAGACGTCCACTGCTGGACATAGGCCTCTCCCAAGCACCTCCACTTCGACCGGTTCTGTACTTCTCGCATCCAACGAGTTCCTGCAGCCTTCACAAGGTCGTCGGTCCACCTTCACCTTCGCCACTGCAGGACTTCTCGGCCGCATCGGCCATCTGTTCTGCGAGCAATGTGCCCTGCCCACTGCCACAGTTTGGCAATTCTTCGGGCTATGTCGGTTACCTTGCATCTTCTGTGGATCTCTTCATTTCTGATTCGATCACGCAGGGAAACTGCAAGCATAGCCCTCTCCATTACCCTTTGGGTGACTTTAAGCCTTCTAGTAAGGCCCATTGTGAGAGATCACGTTTCAGTGCCATTGGTCATTACTGGCAACACGCACTGGTTGTAGCGGTATCCACAACGCCACATGCGAACAACGCGTCATACTGACGTCACGCAAATCCTGTATCTCGCAAGCAGAGTTTACCGCGCAATTAGCATACATACAAACATCCCGACATCAATCGTCGGGCAATTGCCCGCCAGACACAACGCCCGCCGGTCTGGTCGCAGGATCCTCCCTTTTCTATGGAGGTTGAGTGAACTTTACACCCTGTTCCTCATACCTCTGTACTGGTCAAAGAATTTCGTCTTGAGACACTGCGGTATGTAGCCTACGATGATTGATAAATTAGTGTCATCTTTATTAAATTTTATTTAACTCATTGAGTGGGATACCCTAACAAGCCAGTTTTATTTAAGGCGATACAGTGGAAGAATCCGCATGGATGTGTGACGCCTGTGGCGTGTCATTCGGCGATGCTGACAAATTCCGGGACCACGTCGCCACCCACGGCTTAGAACTGTTCCCCTGCCAGTATTGCGATGATGTAAGTAAAATGAAAGAAAATAAAAAAATAAGTACATTTATTTGCGGCAAACATGACGCATAAAAACAAACACAAAAAAAATAACAAGTTGGGGGTAAACATGCGTCACATCCACGCAAAACAGGCATCGCTCAGCATAATGCTAAGACCCTATACGAGACAGAGCCTCAGCGCTGGTTTTCAGTGACAACGGGCGTTGACGCGTTGACGTGATGACGTCAACCACTGCAACATACAATTAGACATAAAAAAAATGCAAATGATCATTGTGTAAACCTAATCTTTTCCTCCTCCTAAAAGCCTGTCAAAATTACAATGATCTGTATTTTCATTGTTATAAGGCTGTTATTCGGTTGCTGTCAGAGGTAACATAAATGTGGAAGGGTTGTTGCACTCCTGCCTATAGTATTTTTATCTCACGAAGCGACGCGCGATTAACTTGTGGTTGCCAAGTGAACAAACACGCTGTGAATGTGTGTGTAAAGCCGTGTGACGTGTCTCCTGCGGGTGTTTTCTCGAAACATTACACAAAAACGTCAAAACAAAGAAGCGTGGCCATACACATTTGTATATGAAAACACGATGTTTTTGTTTTCCGCGCTGTATGGAAAACATTCCCCGCGCGGGTGAAGAGGGGAAGGGTTTCTTACATTTCAACCGCCACGCGCACCGCGCCCGTCTAGCATTTAACATTTTGAAAGCTTAATTTCAACTGACACAGGTTTTGAGGTTATATTGTCTTGAGAATAGTTGACACTAATCTAAAAATATTTTAATACGCAGGAGACAGCTTGTGTATGAAAAATGTTTAATCTGTATTCGAATGAGTTTATGGAAAAGTAACTTTAATTCCTACACAATAAAGTTAAGTAAACCGTGCGTCGCTTCGTGAGATAAAAAAATACTGTACCCACAAGAACCGTCAAAAAACTACAAATGTTTGTCGGGACGACGTTTTGCCGATTAAATTTGGCTATTCTTCAGACTATGCCGGTTACCTTTGTTCACCTGCGGATCTCCTCATTCTGAACTGCTGCAATTTTGTTTCCAGGATTTCCAAAATCTGGATGCCTGGACCCGCCACGTACGATTAGAACACAATATGGGTAGTTTATTCTAAAAATGTGTACCTATTAATTAATTTTTTATCATTTATTTGTCAGATCAGTACAATCCAATATTGTTAGTAAGGACATAAACCACTTACAAACATACATATAAATATACATATTACTATGCAGGGTCAAATTAAATTAGCTAGCAAAACTCTTTGGACCTGATGGGGATCAATATCTAAACATGATAAAACTAAAAAGAAATGAATTTGATGTTTTTTTTTTTGTGGGGTGTATTTACTTGAAATATCAGTTTAACTAAACAGTTTTTTTTTGTGTAAACTTCACAGACGTCATTGATATCGATATCTTAAAACGATAGAACACATTTGTTCAACTCATACTTCAAGTAACAACACTACCAGCGGTCGTTGACCTCTAAGAAAAAACCGGTCAAGTGCGAGTCGGACTCGCGCACTGAGGGTTCCGTACAAATTTGTAGGTATTTTTTACAAATTTACGGTTTTCGGCTTTTTTCCTTTGTGCTACATGACATTGCTTCTTGCCAAATTTCATGACTGTAGGTCAACGGGAAGTATACCCTATAGGTTTTGATTCCCTTGCGAGTGTCAAAAAATGCGGCATAAACGGAACATAAACGCCCGTATCTTTTGATTGCGTTGACTTAGAAGTTTGATTTTTTCACTGCTTCAAATGATTGCAGCCTTGAGTATTTGGTATTAATTTCAACTTGATAACTCCACCTGTTCCTGAGAAAAAGGGTCTTGACAGACGGACGGACAGACAGACGGACAACGAAGTGATCTTATAAGGGTTCCGTTTTTCATTCTGAGCTACGGAACTCTAAAAACATCAAATCTTGTTTATTTTTAAATATCGTGTTTTCCATCACGTCTACAGAGTGTCGCTAGCTAATGCAATTTGACCTTGTATTTTAAATGCTAATAAAACTTGGCAGAACGCAAAGGTAGGTTACACATACCTGGAACACAAAAGGGTGCAAGTAGCTTGCATGCCATGTGTCATTCGCCAATCAAAAGTTGTTGTCATGCAAGCACTGACCTTTAATAACCAAGTACGCTGGACTTCATACTATCGATGACAAAATGAAGACGCTTGGTTTTCGCCATTTTGGCGCTGACAGCAACGTGAGCGTCCGTGGAACTATGTTTTTGATAGCGAGTTTTATAAGATGCGCATACTCTCATGACAAAAATGTTCTAAATATCTCGTAGTAAACACAAAATATACAAAAGTCTCATTCCACGATTTAGACCTAAATCATCAGAGACGCCCCAAAACAAAACGACGGCCATTTTCGGCAATGTGTCAATTTTAGTTCCTGAGACGCTCGAGCGGGGCGCTTTGAATCGACACAAAAACAACTGTCAACATTTCGTATAGTATATTTAGTCCAGCGTACTTGTATAATATAGGTCAGTGCATGCAAGACACACCAATTAAGTTCAGTGCATCTTTTTCTTTCTATTTCATTAAGAAAAGGACAGAAGATAAATATTAGTTTAGTCCGGTCACATTAGTCAGCGCCTGACGTAAATGGACGTATTTTTAGTCGCCATGTTTTTGATCGCGTCTAAACAGCTGTCTATGGAGTATCTTAATTTGACAGAACTAAACTAATATTTTATCTTCTGTCCTTTTCTTAATGAAATAGAAAGAAAAAGATGCACTGAACTTAAATTCAGTTTAGTTTGTGAACAAGGGAATCGGCGCCGATGTCGTGCAAGCAACTTGTAGAGTTTTGTGCAAGTTACTGCAAGTGGATTCTTGGCTATTAACACGTTTTGTCAATTGTAAGAAAATCTACCTATATTTTAGTTTAATACAGAAAATTAGTTTATTTTTTAACCTTTGAAATGAAGTGTTCAATTTTTTACTATGTAGCGTTAAATAAATATTATTCTCACTATTTTTTTTATTTATTGATGCCTACACTTAATCTATCACACTTTTTAGGGTTCCGTAGCCAAATGGCAACGGAACCCTTATGGATTCGTCATGTCTGTCTGTCTGTCTGTCTGTCTGTCTGGCTGTCTGTCTGTCTGTCCGTCCGTATGTCACAGCCGCTTTTTTCCGAAACTATAAGAGCTATACTGTTGAAACTTGGTAAGTAGATGTATTCTGTGAACCGCATTAAGATTTTCACACAAAAATAGAAAAAAAACAATAAATTTTGGGGGTCCCCATACTTAGAACTGAAACTCAAAAATTTTTTTTTTCTTCAAACCCAGATCCATACGTGTGGGGTATCTATGGATAGGTCTTCAAAAATGATATTGAGGTTTCTAATATCATTTTTTTCTAAACTGAAGTCTAAGTTTGCGCGAGAGACACTTCCAAAGTGGTAAAATGTGTGTCCCCCCCCCCCCCCCTGTAACTTCTAAAATAAGAGAATGATAAAACTAAAAAAAAATATATGATGTACATTACCATATAAACTTCCACCGAAAATTGGTTTGAACGAGATCTAGTGAGTAGTTTTTTTTTATTTTAATACGTCATAAATCGTAACGTAACGGAACCCTTCATGGGCGAGTCCGACTCGCACTTGGCCGGTTTTTCTGGTTCAAGTATTTCATATTTTTTTTAAGGATGATTTCCACCAAACCGCTCGCATCACATCGGATCGGAAAGGATACGGACGGATGCCGCGACAGCCGATCGCGTCCGGCAGGATGTCGACGCATACGATCGGCTCCGTACCGTCGCTTGCGAACGTATCCGTTTCTGCGCCTAGTCAAATAGTTTCATTCCTACCGTGTTGACGTGTTGTAATTTTTTAATTTGATTGGATTGGATACGAGGACAGGCAAACGGAGCCGATCGTGCGTCGTTGTACTTTCGGCTATGATCGCGTGACGTGGAAGACGCCCGCGGTCAAGCTGCTGTGCGCCGCTTGGTAATATAGACTTTAAATACTGTGTACACACGGCTACACATCAAGCTATGCAAAACCAGTATTGGCTGACCGTTCATTGTGAGAAAATATCGTACAAAGTGAGGCCAAGACAAACTGGTTTTGTATAGCTTGACGTGTAGCCGTGTGTACACGATTTAATATCGTTTAAAGATTGTAAAATCCGTTCTGATCCGATGCGATGCGATGCGAGCCGTTTGGTGGAAATCATCCTTTAACCCACTGCGCGTCAACAAATAATAATAATAATATCTCTGGACATTTCACACAGCGCCATCTAGTCCCAAGCTAAGCAACCTAATGCTTGTGTTATGGTAACAAGATGGCTGATAAACTACTTATATACATTTTTTTTTGTAAATACATACATATTATAGATAGAAAAACACCCAGACTCGGAACAAATACATGTAGGTCATACAAATATTTGTTCCGTGCGGGAATCGAACCCGCGACACGCAACGCAGCAGTCAATAGCTTAACCACTGCGCCAACCGTGCCGTCACAAAGATAGATAGGTAATGTTTTTCACGGGTATAGCCTAGGTAGGTATCAATGTATCTTTGTGGGACCCTCGAAGCATCATGACGGCTGGATAGATTTTAATACAGGGGCTGCAGCCTCGACAATCATATCGATCGCTTTACGACCGAATCCGGTCGCAAAGTCCTGTCACTCCATACATTACACCTGTCAATCCGGAACTTTGCGACCAAATTCGGTCGTAAAGCGATTGCTATAAATGTCGAGACTGCAGCCCCAGGGAGGGGGTCTATCGACTCGTCTAGTTCGCGATTATAGGCTAGGTTTTGTTTTTAAAAATAAAAATAAAAATGTAGTCATTTTTTTTTTTTCAAATTAGGCTGCGAATCAGCACTTTTCGAACGTCAAAATTACATAAGACAGTCCCCAAACGCCAAAACGCCCGCCATTCACCGATGGCGTCGAAAGTGTGTGTGAGTGTGTGTATTTTGTTCTGACGCTATTGGTCTTCACGCACACATTCACAGCGTTTTTGTACAGACGCCAGCACATCAAGCTACTACAATCTGTCAAATTTCTTTAACAGATTTTTTCAACTTTATCGCTAATGCATTAAGGTTCAAGGTTGATTGGGAAAATTTTACAGTGTCGGGTAGCTTGACCTGCTGGCCTCTGTACTTGGTTAACACAACTAAAGTGCGCGTCTCTTCGTGAGATAAAAATAGCGTAAAAGTTAAGAGAATGAGACACATATTTGAACACATTTAGGTTAAAAAAGTACGAAATAAAATAAACGTAAAATAACTTTTTTAAAACAAGTTTTTTTTTTAATATTTACATCACAAAAACAGAATCTCTTTTTTTTTCAAAAATCTTAAATAAAATTAACCTATCAATACTAGCTATTACTTATTTGAAGCAAACTATTCTTATTAAAACAAAAAAAAAATCGACAAATGCAAGTTGAAATTGAATAGTTGCGGCAAATTAAAGTATCTAATAATTCAACGTGTTAAAAAGTAAATTTAGAGCATGTCATAAAGGAAAGGGATACACAACGTGCCCGTTGGCGACCGATTTGGCAACGTCGCCGCGCGCCCTTTTTTTCGTAGGAACGGTCAAAATTAGGTAAATACCGCTAGTTCAACGTGTTGCAAACTTGCTTCATGTTGTGAACTCCGTGATGAATGGATTGCTAGTCGGGCGCACGCTAAAATTAAATATTCGTATTACTTAGATCGTAAAAGACATCCCCACGTTACGTGTACAGGAGGCAGGTACCCTAAAAAAAATGATTATCCTGATTTTATTTTACTACTTTGTCGGCGTGATTAATTTGTATATCCATACCAAATTATAGCTTTGTACGTACTAAGACTCCCTGAGCGAAGCTACGGACGGACGGACAGACGGACATGGGGAAACTATAAGGGTTCCTGACTACGGAACCCTAAAAACCGGTGAAATCAACGTCGTCGGTTGACGGACCGTCTCCGTACTACTTAGGTGGTTCGTCGCGGCCCCGATGACGGCGTCGATTTCGGTGTTTAGGTCCAGTTGACCGAGCTGGCCGATTGCTCCGCGGAGTATATACTGGGCCAGGAGCTGCACCCTCGTCCAGAGAATTTAAGAAGAATTCTTTACGCTTTTTATGCACTAAATCATGAAATTTAATTCGTTTTATTCTTGGAGTCCTGCTTGTCGGATCATATAAGTAGTCTTCCGTTAATTTCTCATTTAAATTGTACAATAAAGGAATAAAGTTTATTAAATTATCACGCATAGCTTCATCCAGTGACGTTTTGATTTTTAAAAACAGGTATTTGCTGAAATCCTCATAGTTGTAAGCAAAAACTCCCTTGCCCTGTTCTAATAGCAAGTCAAAAATTATTTCTTTATGGTCATTCACGATGGCTCGTAAATCCTCATCAGTTTTAATTTTATAACCTAGAACAGTACGAACGTTTTCTCGGCGTTTGAATACTATATTCAAAATGAAATCCCACATAGATTTTTGCTTATCCTCTCTAGTCTCTGTCCTCAATACATCGCATATGTATTGCACGGCGAAGTATTCAGTGAATGTCATGTGTAAGAAGTTCGGTATACCATTAGCTACACTATGTATAAGACCTGTTTTCTCCGTACCCTCCTTAATCTTGTTTATGGTCTCTTTTATTTCTCTCAGTTCTTTCTCGCTAAAAATTTTGTCTGCATCTTGATAGAAAACAGCGTAAGCCCCCAATTTGTGATGTTTAGCATAAAATTCAGCTCGCACGTTTTCATAAATTATCATATTGTCAGGATTGTACAAATCAATTTTGTTTTTCTCTTGAAAGCGTATCTTTTTCAGTTTTGTTTCTATGAATGTGTCATAGGCAGTGAAGGCATTAATGTCTAAATTCCATCGATTGGGAATAATGCTTTCTTCTTTTATTCGATTTTGAAAGTACTCAGCAATCAGGTAAAGATGCAGTGGCGTATCAAAGTCTTCCATAAAAATAACCTCGCGTTTACAGTTGCTAAAAAGTGTGTTAAAGGTTTTAACAACTGACTCTGGACAGACGTTTATTTTTTCTCGTAAGTAGCTTAAAAAGTTTAGACAAACGTTCATGAATAGTACTTGATGTGTTTCTCTTTTAACACTGTCCTTCTGGCTTTTAACAGCAAAAGTATCATCATGGACGGTCATAAATTCCATAAAACTGCACACATTATTATACTGCTCATCGCTCAGGTCTTTAAATATAATTTTAGATTTCCAAAACTTCAATAAATATAAATTTTGTTCATAATTAGAAAAATGTGGTATCTCAAACGAGGTTCCATATTCTTCCTGCAGCGTGGATATTATTTTGTCATAAGATCTACTTGTGATGCACATTTTATGTTTGCGAGGATAGTTTCTGACTGTTTTAAGTAAAGTTAACACTTCGTCAGTGTACATCGGACAGATTTCGTCGAATCCATCGAATAAGAATATGAGTTCTTTCCTATTAAAATAGTCCAAAAACATTTTAAGTTCGAAAACAGTCCACTGATCGCCTTTACAAGATTTTAGAGTAACATCACCGTTTTCCTCTTCCAGTTCAATCGACAAGTCACTTGTTTTGTTCTGTTTCTCAGTCAAAACTTCACAAAAAAACTTCAAAGTCTCCAAATAATCAATGTTTGTTTTGTTTTCTTGCCACTTGCTAAATGTTTCTGAGTAAATCAGCAAATTTATTCTCACTATCCATACTTTGTGGTTGAGTTCTTTGGTTTTGAGTGATAAGTGAGTGAGTAGAGTTGACTTGCCCATACCGGGTTTAGCTGTTATTAATGCCACGTTGTCTATATCGTTTAGTGTTAGTAAAGTATTATTTCTGTCGATAAAGCGATAACCTTTATACTGACGTTGCACTGTCTGACTGGGACGGATAGCATGTCTGTCGATGTAAACATGCTTAAGTTTTTCATAATTTGAATTACTGTTTGATGTGCCTAGAATAATCAATTCGTCGTTCATGATTTTGTCTAGCACTTCTCCTTCAACGAGTGCCATTGATGTTTCGTCGATAATTGAGCCTAGTCTAACTTCAACATCTTGGAACATAACTTTGGTATTGTCTAAGATAGTCTTTTGAGATTCTTCACTCATCTGAATCAGGTTGCATTTTTCATCCGTCACTATGTTATTTGCTTTGAAATAAGTCTTTATTGTTTCCACCAAAGTCTCTGTTAAAACAAAGATTGTTCGTTTATCTTCGAGAAGCTTAGCAATATTTTCCAATCTTTTAACCCAAAGTCTGTTTATGTTATTGCAAACAATAATGATTAGATTTGTTTGATTTGGTTCTTTTAATTCTATGCTGACTGTATTATAGTCTTTTGCTGGTAGTCCTAAAACGTATTCTAAATCAAAGACATAATGGTCAGTTTTTTTTAAAGATTGTACCATTTTTGCAACGGTAAGCGCGCTGCTCTCTGTAACGAAAATTGTGGCTTGAGGCTGATCCGTCAATTTATAGAAATTGAGGGCTGTTTCATTGAACGTGTAATCTCTATTGTTCTTTATTTTTATCATATACATTTTACTTATGATCGACAATAAAGGTTTGTCTACTATCGCTGATATCGCTTCTTCATAGTATTTGTTTTTTTTTGTAAGATACAATGCTTCTTTTAACATCCACCATCTTTGTATAAAGTCGTGATATTGTAAGAAGATAGCGTCAGCTGTAACTCGAACATTTTTCACATTACCACACTGGTGATCTTCTATCTCATCTTTCAAAAAATTCTCTACACCCTTCTCATCAGCCTGATTTGTGAAAAACAAAAGTTTATTCAAGAAATCTTTTGCTATGTCCTCATCGTCTTTATTTCTTCTAAATGAAAGTTTCGGAAACTTTTTAACTTTCACATCGAACTTGTATTCGTGCAAATTGTCAATTCCATTTTTCAATTTCATGAACAGCCTTTTAGAAAGTTCTTCTAGTGACTCCCAGTTATCTGTGAACTTCATCAGTTTTGTGTTTTCTTCGGAAACTAATATGTTACCAACAATGCCAGCGATTCCTCCGTTAAGTCTCAGGAGTCCTTCTCCCAGAGACTCATCTAAAGTGACGACTTTATCGGGCTTTGCATTGGTGATTAATTCAGAGATTTTCAATTTCAGATGATCCAATCTTTTTTCAATTTTGCTCTTCTTAATTTTTATTGTTAAATCTTTATTGCCGAACGAAGTTGGTACTTTAAACGAAAGTGAAGTTAATATTTTTTTCACGGCCAGATGAATTTCGTTTTCATTAAGCTTTCTTAATTTGAGTATCTCGTTGCAAAGCGCATTTTTAAATAAAATTTCAAATTCTCCGTCGCTTTCAAAGAAATCTTGGCGGAAGCTTGCAAGTCGATGTTCTTCGTCTTCGTTCAGAGATAGAATCTCAGAAACTTCGACAGCTTTTTGTGCGACAAGTACATGGAAGCGTAAAAGTACAGTGTCTTTCATTTTCATTATAGAATTATCTTCTTTACAAATAAACTCTCCAATAAGTTTGGCTAGCACAGTGACTTGATCTTTTAACATTTTGATATCCTCGTCATCACCACAGTCAAATGTAAGTTTTGGAAACGTTTTAACTTTGACATGAAACTTATAATCATGCAAATTCGGGATTACAGACTGTACTTCATCGTACAGCCTTTTAGCAAAATCTTCTAAGTCTCCGTTATCTGAGAATTTCATGTATTTAGAGTTTTCATCGGACACTAGAATATTACCAATAGTGCTAGCTAAGCCTGCGTCAAGCTGCAGGAATTCTTCACCTAACGATTCATCTATAGTGATGATGTTTTCCGCTGGTGACGCGTTGATCAAATCCACTATTTTATTTTTTAATTTGTCTATTACGGACGCAATGAACACTGGAGGTTCAACGTTCTCTTCTTTGCCTCTTATTGTTAAATCTATATTTCCAAAGGCGGCTGGTACTTTGAAATCTCGCTCTTTTAACATACCCTTCGCTGCTAATGTAATAGCTTCATTAACAGTTGATTGTAGAACGTCCACCTTATCTAGTTGTCGTCTTAAATCATCAGACATTGACTTACTGACGAACTCCAATTTCAACATTTTATTGTTAAATGTCACTACATTTCCAATCAGACTGCCCAATACCGAGATTTCTAACGGTTTGATAAATAGTTTTAACAACAAACTCTCCAGTTCCTGTTCTTTTAATTTACGCTTTTTTAGCATTTCAATAAACAGCGTATCTTTGAATAATATTATGAAATCGTCATCGTTGTCAAAGAAGTCTTTTTTAAAGGTTGCGACTCTGTATTCTTCTTCCTCGTTTTTATTACATTTGATATCCGAAACGTTTAAAACTTTTTGCACTAAAATTAAATGGTAAAATAACACAAGGTCGTTATTCATTGACATAATGGGGCCGTCATTGTGATCATTGTTATCTTTGCCTTGACATTTGTCACCACCTTTGTCATCATCTTTGGTATTATCAGAGAGAAACTTGGCCAACTGTACAGCAAGCGCAGCGAATTGTTCTTTCATGATGATTTCGCACAAAAACACAATATCTTCATCCTTATAACATGGCTGTAAGCCTTTATCACCCGTACCTATCAAACTATTCAATTTTTCAGCAAAATCACTTTCAAACTCCTTAGTATTATTAGGATCTGCTTTAGCAGTAGTGTACATGATGAAAAGACATTCAATTTCTTGAAAGTTGCCTTCAAAAAGGACATCTTCGTTACTTGGTTTGAACAAGCGTTTTATGCTTAGGTAGCTAGAAAACCATTTAGCTAAGTCATCATTACTGTTAAGCGTTAGCTGGACTTTGTCTCCCTCTCTATGCTTTGCCTGTATGAACACTGCTACTGGTCTGTTCCCTCCTTTAATCTTAACTTTGGCTCTAATACAGATATCGTCAAAAGTGCCTATGTCAGCAACATTGGTAGCTAAATTATAAACTTTGATGCTGTCATCGAATTTAGTTCTGAAATGTATTAGACTGATCAATTTTGTCTCGTACAGTTGTCCGCGAATACCAGACGTTCCGTCACGTTTCTTATACATTTTGTTTTCAGACATGATTTAATTCAAATAAAGGCTGCTGCAGCTCCAATAAAGATCAACGGTACATTAAACTAGTATTCACATTAATGTACTACTTTATATATATACACGTGGGGCATTTGACAGTCAGCCCCGCTCCCTGCTCGCTAACTGGCTAGTATTGTTACCACGTCATGATCTACTCTTCTGATTCTACGAGAGTAGGAATTTATAAGATACCAGCGTTCTCTGCATACCATTGGCTGTTCGTCTTTGTTCTTGTAGGTAATATCTTCAGAGAAATGAGTTTGTAGTTTCTCAGTTTCTCCTCGTACAATTTTAATGATCTGCAAATAAAAAATATTATCTGTAGAGAATGAAAGCGGATTCGAATCGGGGGGAAATACACAGCCACGCTTTGACTTTACTTTGCTTAGTAAAGTAAGCGTTTCATACAAATATTAGCCTTTTCTTGTAATGTTCATATTCGTATGAAACGCTCGCTCACATTTGCTAACCCGAATGTGATTATTATCTATTTGAATTGAAATTAGGTTCACGTTCGTATGAAACGCTTACTTTAACAATGTAAAATCCAAGTGCGGTCTGTGATTGTTGCGTTGAGGCGGAAATTGTCCTTCCATAGATAAGAATAGCTGTTTGAGTACGTAAGTACTTCTAAGTCGGTTCCCGTAACAACTTGCTCAGCCACCTAGGGTGCTTCACCTCAGGTACTCCGGATTACTGGCCTAGCGATCTGCTTCTCCGCGGGCGAATATGCGTGCCCAGTGTGGCACCGTTCCACTCACGCCAAGGAAGAAGATGTTGCTCTCAACGAAACGCCATTGGCGTATAGCTAGGGACTTTGTCCAGCTGCACTTCCCACAGTCATCTAATGAGAGATCATAAATGAGGCCTCGTAATAAACAATCCTAAAGGCATTGCACATCGTTGCGCCCCCATCCCCCCCCCCCCCCCCTAAATACGCTCCATGCTTACCTATAGACTTGAATGATAAAATAAAATCGTAAAAATAACTTTGCTATGAATGATGTGTGCCCATTGATATACATATACATATACTGACGGCATGGTTGGCGCAGTGGTTAAGCGATTGACTGCTGCGCTGCGTGTCGCGGGTTCGATTCCCGCACGGAACAAATATTTGTATGACCTACATGTATTTGTTCCGAGTCTGGGTGTTTTTCTATATATAATATGTATGTATTTACAAAAAAAAAAAAAAAAATGTATATAAGTAGTTTATCAGCCATCTTGTTACCATAACACAAGCATTAGGTTGCTTAGCTTGGGACTAGATGGCGCTGTGTGAAATGTCCAGGGATATTATTATTATTATTATATAATGTGTGCTAAAACACATCTTTAGGGTTCCGTACCTCAAAATAAAAAACGGAACCCTTATAAGATCACTGCGTTGCCCGTCTGTCTGTCCGTGTTTTGGCAGGAACGCGTGAAGTTATCAAGTTGAAATTAATATCAAATACTCAAAGCTGCAGTCCCTTGAAGCAGTGAAAAAAATCAAACTGCTAAGTCAACGCAATCAAAAGATACGGGCGTTAATGCTCTGTTTATGCCGCATATTTTGACACTCGCAAGGGAATCAAAACCTATAGGGGACTTCCCGTTGACCTAGGATCATTAAAGGCAAGAAGCAATTTCATGTAGCATAAGGAAAAAATTCAAAAACCGTAAATTTGTAGTCACATACCTACAAATTTGTACGGGACCTTCGGTGCGCGAGTTCGACACGCACTTGACCGGTTTTTTTATTATTCGTCTTACTACTGATAAGATAAGTTACTTCCACAGTAGGTACAGACGCCAGCACATCAAGCTACTACAATCTGTCAAATTTCTTTAATAGATTTTCAACTTTATCGCTAAAGCATTAAGGTTCAAGGTTGATTGGGAAAATTTGACAGTTTCGGGTAGCTTGACCTGCTGGCGTCTGTACCTACTAGTAACTACTGCTAGGTAGGTACTTATTGTAATAGGGATCGTTGACCTCGTAGAAGGTGGGGCAAAGGTAATCACTCTATTGGAATGCGCTATAACTTTTGCAAATGGCGGCAAATGTCAATTTTGTTTTGACATTTGTGAAGTAAACAGATGCCCAATACACGTCTGACGTCATTATGCCATGGCACGTTAACTCCTCAAGAACGCTACGCTAAAGCCATCCTGATTCTCGAACAAGAAGAGGCCGATTTTTAATCGATAATCATCATGAGCGATGAGGTCCATTTCCATGTCTCCAGTTACGTGTATAATTGTCGCTTGTTGGGCAGCGAAAATGCGAGTATGACCCATGAAGAACCATTACACCCGCTCAAACTTACAGCATGGTGTGCTGTTTACGCTGGAGGAGTTGTTCGGCTATTTTGTTTAGAGAAAGTAGCGGGCCAATTGGTTACTGGACAGTGAGCGCTACAGAGCTATGCTCAACGACTTTTTCCTTCCATAATTGGATAAATTGGGACTGGCGGACATCCTCCAGTCCCAATTCATCCAATTTAGGTTGGAGGAATAATTTTGAATTTTTGACAGTTCTTCCATACAAAAACTGTCAGACGTCAATTTTATTCCACGAATAAAAATTATCTGTTGATTGAAAAATCAGCCCTAAGATTGAGAATATCTAACTGGCCTGTCACATCTAGACGAATAGTCCTTGTCGTTTTGTGACGTGCAACTGTGCAAATGACATGACATTCAACCTTAAGGAAAGCAAACCTTTATTTTTAACAATACAGAGGTAGAAAAACACTTACCTACACTTTTGTCTTTAAAAAGTCCTTCCGAAAAGCCACCATATTTATTTTACTTATAAAACAACATTGTAATGACACAAATTCAGGATATAATTGTTTTATTAAATGCTAAAATAGAACATAATCAATTACAACCTCAAATGTTTAATAATAGTGATGCAATGAGTCAAGCAGTTTGTTTATCCCCGTTTATCAGAAGTTATTTTTACCTTGAATTCTTGAAAGTAATTGCCAGACTAAAAAATAAACCATTACCAACTTCCTATTAAAAAAAAATCTAGATCTATTCTTTTCGCATTTTAAATAATATTTATTTATTTTCCATGGTTCCGTACGTCCGAATGAAAAACGGGAACCCTTTTTTTTTTTTTTTTCAGGATGGGAAATCATCAAATGACTCCTCCCGCTCTGGGTGAAGCAGAAGGGAGTGTCAGACTCTTACTGACTAAAACCCACCCGTGTTCCTTCCTTAGCCCTTTATGTTCCAGGGCAGCGGTAACCCTTTCGGACGATCCCGCTACCCTGGCAGGCTTCGGCCCTATCGGGCCCCGTCACTTCTGCTGACATCTCTTTGAGGCGCACGTGGAACACATACGCGCCGTCCGGCACGGGCCTGGTCCTGATCGGACGGTGAGTTACCCATTACTCACCGCCCGCAGGCCCGCAAACGGGAACCCTTATAAGACCATTCGTGTGTGTCTGTCTCCGTCTGTCACAGCCAAGTTGCTAAGTTTCGAATCTAATAGATCAATTGAGTTGGTATATACATAGTATAATATTTGTGTGACCCAAACATGGTCGTGTAACGTAAATAAATAAATTTTGAATATTGCGATGACATTTGGGAGGAAAATTGAAAAAAAAATTGCATACCGCACCGTATGACATATCAAATGAAAGGGCTTACTGTGAGAACTTCAGATATATGTATATATATATTTAGAAATATATGTTTTCAAAGTTATTTCAGAAAATAGATGAAAGTTTTGGCATTCTCACCTTATCTCCGAAACTACTGAGCCTAAAATTTTGAAAAAAATACAGTTAATATACAGGGTGGCAGAGACATCGACGCGCAAACTGTAACCATGCATTCAGCACATGAGTTTAGACCCCATAGCGTAGAAATTTTTCGTCGGTTATCAGAAAAAAAAATTGTTATTCCATACATTTTGACCGCGTAGGTAAGTATTGCACTTTTCTATGAAACAGAAGATTTACTAATCTCCTCTCCTGTAATTTATACTAGTTATAAATTACAAGAGAACCTATAAGAAGGCTATGGTCTTAAAATAACATGTTAAATCTCTCAATATTGTGCGTACAAACTTACATTTTCAGTTGGAAAGTATGGAAGAACATTTTTTTCAACTACAATGTTATGTTTGTTCTTGGAATAAATTCATTCCAAAAGTTAATAGGGAATGCAGAATAACTCGTTGAATGCAAAACCTCCTTCTTTTTTGTCGGCTCACAATATGACCATATTATGTAACAACAGTTTTCTAGTAATCTTCAGTGAGGTACTTGCGTAACACACTCAGTAGCGATGGGTTTCATTTTCACAGTTCAACAACATTCATTGCGTTATTTACGTTGTTGAGCAAACACATTTTTCGAACATATGGAGCAATTTTTTTTTTTTTTTGGAACGAATTTCCTTGTCGCGTGTTGCGAAACGGGGCTAGACAGAAAAAATTAAGACCAAAAGTTGGAACGACACTTTTTGCTATTGTAGTTGTAAGCCGTGCGGCGTGCGCGTGTCTCTCTCTCTCTCATATAGAAAGCAAGCCAGTTTTTTTTGTCTGTTTTTTTATTTGTTAATAATAAAAAAAATATTATTATAACTTAAAAAAAATAAAATTTTATTACAATTCCTTCACTAATTAATCGAAAGGAACTTCGTTTCATCCGGGTGTCCCTTGACACCTTTCAAGTTTTTTTTTTAAATGTTTCCCCGCACTAGGAATTACTCCTGTATCGTGGGTGCGTTTACAAACATTTAAACTCACATACACAAACAGCCAGACCCGGAACAACTAAGTACTTGTAGGTCATACAAATATTTGTTCCGTGCGGGAATCGAACCCACGACACGCAGCGCAACCTGCGCAACAGTCAATCGCTTAACCACTACGCCAACCGTGCCGTCTAAGCAATAGATTAGCATTAACATGCTTCAAAATGATTCAAATTATTGAGAATAATAGAATTGTCAGAAATCCGAAAGTGAGACAACCAGTCTTACTAAGGGGACAGATTCAGTCGGTGTGTAATTAAAAAGATATAAAAGAATTCATTTTTCCCATACAGTGGTTGATACAAGATGGTTCGATCTAGCTCTTGGACTATACCTTACTAATTGAACTCATTATATCTCCTAAACTAAGATCCGATTAAATCTGTGACTTGGTGACAAATTGCGACTAATTACCGACAAAATATGGGAGAAAACAGATCTTCGCTAGGTGCCCTAGTTTTTGAGATACAAATGTGGCTCTGCTGGGGAGACTCTCCAGATCGGCCACCTATAAACCTTTATATCTTTAGCGACAAATTTTTTGTGTTATCAAAATTAAAATCCCTGATGGTGGCCCTGCCAGAGTCAGTGACACAAATGCTTGCACTGACTGGACTGTCCACTCAAGTCTGTGGTGTCACATGGTCTTCACATGATCTAGCATAGCTATCTACAACCATCCGACAGACTGTCGTATCGAAAATGACATAATTTGATAACCTGATTTGGCTTGCTCCCGATAGCAAACAGCTCTCGGAAGAATAGCGGTCGTTTATTTGATTTAATCTGACCATGTTTTCGGGTTTTTGATTTGCGAACAGCGCTTAGAAGACTCCTGCGATAGCATTGATTGACGTTTGATACGGTACGGAAGCGTATCGAGTGGTTGTGAATAGCTATACAGATCTCTCGAGATCAGAAGGCAAATTCCCGTAATCGTATAACGTTCAAAATCTAGTCGCAATCTCATCTCAACGACGATCAATGTCAAAAACTTGTCTAAAATGAAGGAAAATTTGAGGTATTTTTGAGAGATTGAGACCGAAATCAGACTATGAACGTTCTTATAATTACGAGAATTGCACCTCTGGAGATTACCGTAGGGGCTCAAAAAATAATACAGCGTTCCCAGTATTAACTTTATTAAGAAAATTCTATCCAATGTATCGTCTACGATTTTAGTACTATAGTTTGACCAAAACCGCTGTACCGCGCCTTCGGTATGTGCGCGGTGAGACGGGGGGGGCAATGCAGGCCGCTCATTCGTATTCGCTCACGGCGTCCCGTCCCCCGCCTCGCCGAACATTCCTCCCGCTTCGCCGCGCATTCCTAAGGCGCAGTACAGCAGTTTCGGTCAAACTATAACACATATTAATATCACATTTAAAAATAGTTCTGGCAGCACAGACGAACAGGTGTATTTTTTTTTTATTTCGTTAAGAAAACCACAATTCTAATGGAAGACGTCGGGAACTCAAGACTCGTTAGGAAGGAAGTATGTGGATGGCTGTACAGGGTCAAAATAAGTTAGCTAGCGAAATTCCGCAGACGTGATGGGTAAAAATTGGTCTACGAAATGCAAAAAGTATTGAACATTAAATTTTAGTATTTAATAGCCCAATTCTCGAGGAAGGTTATAAGGCTAACATCACGCTACGACTTTTAAGAGTCGAGCAAAAGAAAAAAGGTCAGAAAGAACGGTAAGTGAAAATGAAGTGATTGCGCGGCAGATGATGCCATGCGACGGGGTGGTGCGGCGTCCGAAATTTCCTAGTGTTTTAAATGGGAGGCTTTATTTTAGTTGTCTTTGACATATCTCGGGACCCTGGGGTCCCGGACCTTTGAAAGGTATACTAGGAGCCGAAGCCAACTCGCAAAGGCCCGTGGAGAGGTATTCCACGGCTATCAGGACAATTCCGGAAGTACGGTCAAGATCCCTACCAGCATCTTACTGAAACACTTGAAGGCTTATTATACTTAATCATTGTATTTTATCTGTGTTGCCAGTATTTGCAAATAAAGACGCGGCTCGGCCAGCGTTTTGTTTATTGCTTATTTGATCACATTCGAATAAATATTACAAACGCATTACAATAATATCATTTTCAATATACAACATGTATCAGAAAGGCGTGGTCATAAAAGGGACGCCATTTTGTTTTGTTTTTTTCAAAATGGCGGCCTCGCATGAGTCCTATAAATCGATAGCTGATATCAATGAAAAAAAAATGACGATTTATATAGGTCTCATGTGAGGCCGCCATTTTGAAAATAAAAAAAAACTAAATGGCGGATAGGTAGGTATGCCACAGATATTCAAAGCCCTTTGACATCATTCTCATACACGCCGTATTTACAAATAGGTACATAATTTATCAATCAATGAGAATTACAAATAATAAAAAAAATTGTTAGAAACGTCATCTACACATTTCAAACTATTTTAATATTACAAACAATTAATTTTAGTATGACATTGGTAACAGCTTACTTCATAATTTTTTAATTAATTCAACGCCAATATAAATACAGAAAAAATCAATGAAATAAGGTCTTACGTACAGTCACCAAAAGAGATAAGTAACCAGGGTCGTCGGATTTAGTTGAAGTTTATTAAGAAACCAATGGACGTTTTTGGATAAAATTAAATTAAATTAATAGAAAACAAACAGTTCATTTAGCAAATTAAATTTCATTCGAAAACCTCCATCGGTTTCTTACTAAACTTCAACTATATCCGACGACCTGGTTACTTATCTCTTTTGATGACTGTACATGCTTCAACGAATACATAGCTCTTTTATATTGTATTATGTGAAAGATTATTAATATACGGGGTCAAGTTAAATTAGCTAGCGAAATTCCGCAGACGTGATGGGTATATTAAAACACGATAAAACAAAAAGAAATTAATTTGGTGATTTTTTGTGGGGTCATTGACCGTAGTTAATGTAGTCACTGAACGGTCGGTGGGCTGGACAAACTGGATACGGAAGGCGGAGGACAGGGTGTTGTGTCGCAGCCTGGGAGAGACCTTTGGCCAGCAGTGGACTGCAATAAGCTGAGTTGATTGATTGACGAGTGTAGTCACTTGAAATATCAGAGAAAACATATTTTCTCAAGTCATACTTCAAGTAACAACACTACCAGCGGTCGTCGACCCCAAAAAACACATTTTTTTTTATCATGTTTAGATACCCATCACGTCTGCAGTTTCGCTAGCTAATTTAATACGACCCTGTATTTTAAAATTATCGAGAATTCATTGTTATTTAGTTCCAAGTTTTTTTAGGTTAAATTAATATGCTTGTCTAGTTTTATACATATTAATTATTATCAACTAAACAAAATAAATTAACAGCCTCCTTAAACATTTTGATATCCAATTATTAAAGTCAAATAATTTCTACAAACCCCTTTTTTTTCTTGACTAGTTGTTTAAGAGAACAGACAAAAAGCATTACCGTCCCTTCGGGCCTCGCCGCGGTCGGGTAGAATGCCTTATATTCGCAAGACGAGACTTAGGGCGAATTTCAGCAATGAAACTGAACGCAATGAACACATCTAAGCAGAATTCAAGACCTGTCAGTGTCATCATTGGAGGGGAATATTATCGAGCCATCTGAGAGCCTACCGCCTGAACGCACGTTACCGTGGCCGACTTGGAAATCTCTGGACTTCGAATTCGGTCAGAGCAAAGACAATCTCCACAGATGGGGGTTCACAGACGGCTGGCTCAGATCTCAAGTGCGTATGAGGCACCTTCCACAGACACCTACCTTCCATCCCGCGCCGCAAGCCCTGTCACCTGTGCACTTGATGTTCTTATGACTGCGTCAGTGAGTGGAGTTCGCGCAGCTGAATTTTGGGCCAAAAGTTTTTTTTGGTATTGTTCGTCGAATCGTTGATCTCCTTAAGTTTTGAGTTGAGCTGTACCTGACAAACCCGTGCACTGACTGGACAGGTCCACTCAATCTGTGTGGTTCTTTCCTCAAAAGACCATCTCAGACATCGATCTACATGGTCTTCACATGATCTGACCAAGATTATGTCTGGACTTTACAAGAGACTGTGACCTCTGAGTTTGGGCCTTGTTTCTCAGAGTAGTCAGATGGAAACGGCGACATCATCTAGTTTTAAAAATATGATTGACGTATAAAAGTGTTTGTAAAACCTTGCTTACAGAAATAAAATCATTTATCATTTTCGACGCGTGTCGGGCGGCTGCCGTCGACAACAAGCCGCTCGTGTATTTGAACACGGTGCTCAAATATACGAGCGGCATGTTGTCGAGGGTTCCAGGTGCCTCCGCCGTCAAAGCGTGACGCTGATGAAGGGCGGGCGGTTTTTGGGGACTGTCTTTAGTAATTTTGACGTTCGAAAAGTGCTGATTCTCAGCCTAATTTGAATAAATGACTTTTGATTTTCACTTTTTGATTTTGCTCGTGTATGCAAACTCAGTTTCATTGATGAAATTCACCCATAGACTAAAATTTTACTTTTATTTTGTTGCAAACATTCACTAGTCATCATAGTTTCGAAGATGTTATTTATAAAGTCAAGTATATGCTACCGAGTATTGTTTAAATAGTGTAACATTAATTAAATTAGCTAGGGAACCTCCGCAGACGTGATAGGTATCAATATCTAAAAACGATAAAAGAAAAAAATATATATGATGATTTTTTTTTGGGGTTTCCGACAGCTGTTGGTGTACTTAAGGTTGAGAAAATCAGTTTTTACTTGTTCCACCGTGTCTAGATATCAACACCCATTACCTCTGTAAAGCTCAGACAAAAATATACATATTTTTAAGACAGATATTTCAAGCAACTGATCCAGATGCTGAAGATGACTTTTTTGCTTGAGTACGTATAGTTTTTATTGTATTTGTTGGTATATTGGCGTGGCTAGCCGACATATGGCAAAGAATTTAATTTAATGTCTTGTAATGTTAATCACATTACAGTACTGTGTACAATCAAGTATTTTCTAACTGTAAACAGCTGTGCTGCTGGGGAGTTTGTTGCGCCACTTCTTCTTCCCAGCGAAAGCACTAGGAAGTGGTGAAGAGCGGGCGTGCCGGAGGACTGGCTTATGTAATGTTGACGTTTGAAAAGTGCTGATTCTCAGCCTAATTTGAATAAATGACTTGATTTTGATTTTTTACTTTTTATTTTTAGGTATACCCATGACGTCTTTGGAGTTTCGCTAGCTAATTTAATTTCACCTTGTAGTAGTAAATGTCAACATATGAAAAAGGGTCAATTTCATGTCTGCGTGAAAGTTTTTTTAGTTAGTTTGCCATATAATAATGCAGTGACTATAGTTTTTTTGTAACTACCTGCTAACATAGGAGCATTTTTACAATTTAAAGCCAGCTTAAAATATATTCCTATGTTAAAATTATTATTAGTCATTATGCAAAAGTATATTCGCTACAAATTAATGGAGTATCCAAGGATTAATTAACTAAAATATGTCACATAACATTGTCTTTAAAAAAAATGTTTGTTCGTGCAATTTTGATTATTTCGTCAATCGCTGAACTATATTAAACAAGTACGCTGGACATCATACTATCGATGACAAAACGAAGTCATTTGATTGTCGCCATTTTGGCGCTGATAACAACGTGAGCGTCTGTGGAACTAATATTTTTGATAGTGGATTTTACAAAATGCGCTTACTCTCATGATAAAAATGTTCTAAATCTCGTAGTAAACAAAAAAAAAAAGTATTAGTCCTAGATTTAGACCTACAACAACACGACGACCATGAGCAACAGTGTGTTAATTTTAGTTCCTGAGTCGCTCGAGGGGGCGCTTTGAATCGGCACAAAAAACAACTGTCATTTCGTATAGTATATTTAGTCCAGCGTAGTTGTTTATTAGAAGTCAGTGCTCTAAATAAATATGGTGCCAAAAGTGGTCGGCACCCACTGAAACCAGCTAACAACCACTAAAACCCAACCATAAAGAAGTTCACGGAGATGTGCTAGTGAGTCGAAATTCATATTTCCTTAAGTCTTTTGCAATTTGCAGGTCAGCGATTTAAAATATAATTCGCGACCGTAACAAATATGTCTTTACAGAATCATAATCATTATGATCATCAATACAACCCTCTAAGTTCGTATAATCCCACTGAATGATATTTCTGTGGCTAAGTAATAACAGCCGCATGATCAGGTTAAGCTACGCTTGCAGCGGTCAGTCCCTGGATGGGTGATCATCTTTACATACCAAGTCCCCTCCGTGACTCGGAAAGCATGTGAAGCCGTTGGTCCCGGCTGTCATTCGTGGATCTATGACAGTCGTTACGGGTCTTCAGAAGCCCAAAAGTCAGATAACCAGTCTCGTATTGTCCAAGGAGTAACAGGGTTGTGGAGGTCAGATAGGCAGTCGCTCCATGTAAAATACTGGTATTCAGCTGCATCCGGTTACACTGGAAGCCGACCTCAACATAGTTGGGAAAAGGCTAGGCAGATGATGAGTCATTCGATGAGATTATATGAACTTAAAGGGCTGTATTGAAGATTTATGATTAGAATTCTGTAATCACATAGTTACTACGCTCGCGAACCATATTTTGTTCAATATAAAACATGCCACTTGCCTGCAAATTGCAAAAAACGTAAAAAAAAAAATGAAAATTAATTTCCAGGAAAACCTTGGCTCCCTTTTAAAAAAAATACTTTTGGATAACACCAAGACAATGGCGCCGATTCCCTTGTTCACAAACGAAACTAAATTTAAGTTCAGTGCATCTTTTTCTTTCTATTTCATTAAGAAAAGGACAGAAGATAAATATTAGTTTAGTCCTGTCAAATTATGATACTCCATAGACAGTTTAGACGTGATTAAAAAATTGGCGAGTAAAAATACGTCAATTTACGTCAGGCGCTGACTAATTTGTCAGGACTAAACTAATATTTATCTTCTGTCCTTTTAAATTTAGTTTAGTTTGTGAACAAGGGAATCAGCGCCAGTTTGGAGAAAAATTAGCTCAATCTACCATATTTTTTGCCAGTTGAAAAAAGCTAAAAAAAAAATATTTTGGCTTCAATTTAGTCGGTCCTTTATGAGTCAGCACTAATATTATAATTCGAGACACCAAACGTCAGATATGATTAATATTTTCAGATATATGTATGTGAAATGTTGGGCCCAATGTTAGACAAACCGCTGATGTTGGTTTAGATGATTTTATCACTCCAAATACCAGCATATTACCTGGAACAATTTAAAATGGAATTTTAGACATTAGTCTTAAAGCATGATCAGAATGTTCCCACAGCTGGGACACAGGCCTCCTCTCTTCAAGAGGGAGTGGGCTGTAATCCACCACGCGGGCCCAGTCCGGATTGGTAGATGTCACATGTCTTCGAATGTTTGGTCTAGGACATGCCGGTTTCCTCACGATGTTTTCCTTCACCGTTTTGAGAGCAGAGGTTTCTGAGTACCCGTAATGACTGTCAAAGATCCACGAATGACCGGGACCAACGGCTTAACGTGCTTTCCGAGGCACGGAGAGGTCTTGATATGTAAAGATGGTCACCCATTCACGGACCAACCGCGGCAAGCGTAGCTTAGCCTGATCGATTGACCTCTGCAGCTGTTATTACTTAGCCACAAGCCCCTCCAAACAAAAAAAGACCTGCACCCCAATTGCGATACACACTTTCAAACACAATATAAATAATTTTGAAGGATACTATTGCTAATCCATTGCTTCATAGGTTTGAAAGATTTGTCTGCTCAACAACGTAAATAACCTATTATATTATATTACCTAAGTAAATAATATTTCCAAATGTAAATATAGTATTTTAAGAAAATAGCTACCTACTTACCCTCATAATACTCGTAGATTTATTTATGTTATTGTTATTAATTTTTTTATGTGAGCGTAATTTTTTAGTTTTCATGTACAATTTTATTTTTGGTTTTTGTTTCTGCGATTTAGATTTTTAATAAATATTTATAAGTATAATATTGCTGCGCCCTGACAGGGTCTACAACGGCTCTTAGCTATAAGCCTTTTGTGAACATCTGTATACCTTGTAGAATGCAAATAAACGAATATGATATGAATATGAATAACGCAAGGAATGTTGTTGAAATGTCAAAATGAAAGCCATTGCTACTCTTAGTGTGTTACGCAACTACCCCGCTGTGCGAGAGCAAAAAGGCTTCTATATAAAAAAAAGTAAAAAAGAAAATGAAAAATTATGATGTGTGTGAAAATGTTATGAAAAATTGCATGAAATAAATAGTTTGAATTTTTTTTTTTATCTAAGTAATATGATAAACTTACATGAGAAAAGTGATCATTCGGCAACTTTCCGGCAGTTGGGGCAGGTCTGCTTCTCCTGCAGCCAAGGCATGATACAGTCCGTGTGGAAATTGTGCGCACACGGCAGTGACGTCACATCCTGGTTACGAAGCATTACGTCGAAGCAGATGGAACACTCCTCTAGGGTCCATGAGCGTTCGCGGCTGAAAATTAGAAAGAAAGAAAAAGTATTTATTGTGAGTTGTATAAGAAGATCAGAGGCCTTACCACGAGCACTTAACGCGATCCAGTTTAGGCTGTTGGAAAGAGACAGAGCTATACAAGTCGTCTAGCGCCATCTCGATCCCTGAGCGTAAATTGAATCGCGTTAAGAGCTCGTGGTAAGGCCTCAGAAACTAAAGTAAACTCAGTCATAAAGAGAAATCATCATCATCTGCCCAGCCTTTTCCTGCAGCTGAATACCAGTATTTTACATGGAGCGACTGCCTATCTGACCAGTCAGAAATAGAAATAAAAAACAAAATTATATAAAAAGTAAAAAAAAATCTCAGCATGATGCATGTCACGTGATCAACTTTGAACGTTAACATCTCTGAAACATGACGCTTTACGGGGTTTGGTACCATAAAGTTTTCTGTTTGAATGTCAGCTATCGATTTATATGGGTTACATGCGTGGCCGCCATTTTGAGAAAAAATCATAATGGCGCCACAGTAGGTATACCAGCTTCCATATAAAAATTATCCATCCCCTTCGAATTTCGCGGGCTACCCTTTACATTGTGAAGGTATTTAAGCTCGTGACTGCATAAGAACATTGTAATATATACGGTCATCATCATCATCATCAGAGTCAGTGTCGCAAGAGGGCGCTCTTCTGTAAACATTCAATTCTGTCAGCTCCTTATAAATAAATCTTTTAAAATCTAATTAGTTCAATAAACGTTATGAAAAGTGACTAAAAGTGGACATCATAAACTAATCTATCTGTGAAAGTGATATTTTTACTTCGATGAACTTGTGAACTAAATATGTGGTGACAAAACTAATGACACGAAATATCCAAGGACATCGGAATCTGTATGTACTTTCTGTGATTAATAGTAGAGAGTTCAAGTAAATTAACTAACACAGATTGCAAATATTGCGTAATCAGTGCATAAATAGTGAAATAAATCAGTGCATAAATAGAAAATATATAACGCCTCTAGTGCTCAATAGCGAAATCATTCATTCAAAATTTTGCCCGTTGGAGCTTCAGTTTGATGATTCTCACTAATAGATGGCATAACTTTCTTCATCAACTAACGACAATCCGCAAAACGACATCTATTGCTGGATAGTGAAACTTAATTACACAACTTAACATCTCAAGGGTATTGAAGACCCACCACAGAGGGCACTACATTTGGGACTTCAGTTTGATGAGGTTCGCTAATAGAGGGCATTACTTTCTTCGTTGATTCACGATAATCCGTTAAACGACGTCTATTGCCGGATAGCAACATCACACAGATATTGAAGTTTAACCATAGAGGGCACTATATTCTATATTCTTCATCGATTACCTATATTTAACACGACATCTGCTGACAAATACGAAAACTTCTTATCAAGTATCCTTTGCGCTGTACTAAATAAGCTACACGACCTAACATAGAGGGCGCATTACGATGGAAGATCTAAATAATGTAACTCATAGAAGACCCTTACAAAAGTGTAAATCACTGGAAAGAATAGATATGAGCACCTCCATAAACTCGTCTTATTCTGACGAATTCCTGAGTAGAAGACTAGACCTTTCTTCACATATAACAGCATTATGCCGAGACGAAATGGACACCGAAATAAATACACTAAAGGCGGAGTTACAATCAACGCAACATGAATTAGAAAATGTTATTCTCGAAAATTTAGAACAGAAGAAACAAATTGCCCACCTATCTCAGGAAGTTGAAATATTGAAACAGATTTGCCGAAGTCCACGAACAACTTCTCGTCAGTCAACCATGCAGAAACTTAATGTCAAGCGACGTCTAACTGAATCATTTGGGGACCCTCTGCTCATGACGCCTAGCTCACCTAGTGTTGAAAAACTTTCTACACACACTTACTCAATGGTTCAACAAACAAAGAATCAAAGCTCAAACCAAATTAATCAAACAACAAATCTGGGTAGTTCTGAGAAAAGTGTTACAGTATCAGTTATGAATCTACAAGACAGTCAAACGTTGGAACGCAGTATAGAACTTCCATGTGCTCAAACTTCACTGAATAACACTAAAAATCAAGTTTTAGATAATTCAAAAGTCTACAACTCAACAGGTGTTCCAAAAATTATCATTTTAGGTGACCAACAAGTACGAGGTTTGGCCAGTAAAATGAAGTTACAGAGGGATGCAAATAAGTGGAATAACGTTTATTCTATATCAGGATTTTCAAACCTAAGCTCAACGAGTTCGCAAATATTATGTAAAATAGATGATTATATAAAAAACTTGCATAACGATGACATAGTAATATTGGGTATAGGTAGCAATGACAAAAACCCTTACAAATTACTATCAGACTTGATTCCAACCCTTCAAAAACTAAAAAATAACCAAGTATTTGTATTAAATATTATTAATAATCCCTATTTGAATGTTCAGTTATTAAATCAAAATATTAAATTGTTCTTGCAAATTTTTCCTAACTGTAAGTTCATTGATACAACTGAGAATATATATAATTATAACAGTTATAATTACATATCGAAGACAATGCTATGTTATAAACTAAATATAGAAATTGATAACATTAACTTAAGGAGAATTATGGACACAGCCAATACATTGAAACACACTTACACTTCATCGAACTCAAACATAAATAGTATCCACGTAAACAAAAAAGGAACAATCCCCTACTATTTTAAGTTACAAAAAAGAGCCCCTCTTCAGCCATTAAATGCCAGTGAAGCTACTGCAATTATACCGAACCCTAATGTACCTAGTAAGACCACATTTTTTCGAATCTAAACGTAAATGTACACTTTTTCACCAAAACATCGCTGGCATTTTAAATAAAACAGATTTACTAGAAATTACTCTACAAGAACTGCATGAAAGGGGTACAAATATTGATGTCTTATGTTTTTCAGAAACTTTCATAAAAAGAGGATCAGAAAGCAACTTAATACTAAAAAATTACAAGCTAGTATCATCTTTTTCTAGACCTGACCAAAGGCGAGGCGGAACATGCATTATGGTTAAAAAGGACCTCGAATGTAAACATATCCCTAAATTAGTTGCACCATTATTATATGATTTCGAATATTGTGCAATAGAAATTATCACTCTTAAAGTCATTGTCATTTGTATTTACCGTACTCCAAATTCAAACTTAAGTTTGTTTTTGAAAAACCTAGAGGATATTTTAAGGAAAATAACAAAACGAAATAAAAATAACATAATACTATGCGGTGATTGGAACATTGACGCGTTAAAGCGTAATAATAATTATAAAGAACTAGAACTTATCTTACATAACCATAATATCTCCAACCATATAAATAAACCAACAAGAAAATCATCATGTATAGATCTCATCGCAAGCGATATACCTAATGTTCAGCCTCAAGTACATATCCTTGCATTATCTGACCATGAGACAGGTCAGTCCATTAGCTTCGATTCGTCTGTAGATACTGCAAAATGCAGAAAACAATTTTGGTTTGAAAAGAGAAGAGATCTAAGTCAAAACAACATTGAAAAGTTCATATCATGCATATCATCTCTTTCATTTTCAGAAATATACGAATCTGATGATACTGATCTAGCATTTAATCACTTTCATGATACACTATCCCTATTTTACGATCTCTGTTTTCCCATCCTAAGAGTAAAAATTACGAACAAACCAGTAAAAACTAAATGGATAACAAAAGGAATAAAAAGATGTTGCGTCAGGAAAAGAAGTATGTATTTAAAATATAGGCTATTAAATTCTAACAAAACCCTACACCTAAACCACTACCAAAATTACACTAGAATATTGAGACGATGTATATTACATGCTCAGAAAATTGATAACACTCGCTATATACTTCAATCGAACAATACATGTAAAGCCGCCTGGGATATAATAAAAAAGAATAGTTCAGATACTGATAGTAACGCCGAAATTTCTTCCATTACAATCGATCAGTGCACATACACTGATGGCGACAAAATAGCAAACCAATTTAATGACTTTTTTATCAACATGACAAACAAAACAAAAATCCATAATTCTGAAACACCAATTGACTATAAACATACCATCACTGACATATCAGATAGCATCTTTTTGACTCCAACTGAGGAAAATTCTGTGTATAAAGCTATTCATTCCTTAAATTCAACTAACTCAACTGGCTATGACAACATTAATACAAAGATTCTTAAGCGTTGCTCTAAATATATATCTCGCCCACTGGCCCACATTATTAATTTATCATTTTTTCAAGGTTTATTCCCCACCAAACTAAAGTTTTCTATTGTTAAACCATTATATAAAAAAGGAGATAAAAATGATATGAACAATTATCGTCCTATTACTCTAATACCCATAATTTCAAAGATTTTTGAAAGAATTATGTACGATAGATTACACTCCTTTATAATAAAACACGCAATTTTAAAGGAGGAACAATTTGGTTTCAGGAAGGGTAAATCAACAACTCTCGCATGTTTTTCTCTCATGAAAAAGATTACATCAAGTCTTAACGAAAAAAGGTCAATAGCATCAATATTTCTTGATATGTCAAAAGCTTTTGACTTCGTAGATCACAAACTGCTTCTCTACAAATTGAATCGCTATGGTATTAGGGGAAATGCATTAAACTGGATAAAAACATATCTGTTTAATCGCCAGCAATGTGTAGAAATATCTAGACGTAATATATCAGAAAAAAATATATTTAGATCTACCTATCGTCAAAACTCCTGTGGGGTTCCCCAGGGCAGTATATTAGGACCCTTTTTGTTTTTATTATATATTAATGATTTGCCCAACGTGACCCCATATTCATGCATTCTGTACGCCGACGATACTACTCTTAGTATTGAACTCACTGATAAAAATATCGCCAAATACGAAAAAGAGATAAATGACACACTAAACAAAATAATAGATTGGTTAAAAGACAACAATTTACATGTCAATATCGGTAAAACTAAACTTATACAGTTCCAAACTTATAATAGCAAACATCACGGATTAAAAATAAGATATGCAAGTGACACTATAGAAGAGGTTAAAAGTGCTACTTTTTTAGGTATAACTTTAGATAAATTTTGCAACTGGAAAGAACATATTGAAAAATTATGCACTAAGCTGCAAAGATTCGTATTTGTTTTAGGTAGAATAACTCGTGTAGCTGGTATCAATGCAGCACTTTATGCTTATCATGGTTACGTAGCATCAATTCTACGCTACGGTATTATCATATGGGGCAATTCTGTGGATTTTATTAAGGCATTTCGAGCCCAAAAAAAGTGTATTCGATCAATAACCAAAGCCCAACCATTAGACAGCTGTGTCCCACTCTTTAAAAGTTTAAAAATATTGCCACTCCCATCTTTATATATATTCGAACTTTGTATCTTTGTGCGTAAAAACATGGGTTTATTTAAATTACGTAATGATGTTGTGGTAAGAAAAAGCAGAGATCTCCACCAATTATATGTACCTCAACAACGAATTAAACTATTCTCCAATAATGTTTACTGTATGGCAATTCGTATTTATAATAAATTACCTAATGTTTTCAAAGATCTTAATTTCATGACTTTTAAAAAGAAATTATTTGACTTCCTATTATCTAAGTGTTATTACTCAACAGATGAGTTTTTAAATGAAAAGTTTGACTCTAAATTTAAATTGGACGACGAATTGCCCTTACATTCGTAATGATTGAATTTAATTTGATAACTGTGACATTGTATTGAATAATTCCTAACACTGTATTTGATTAATTTCTGACATTATATTTAGTATTCCTTGACATTATATTTAGATTGCCTGGACATTGTATTTAATAATTCCTGACATATTTAGTATACCGTTAAATTGTATTTAATAACTCTTGACATTCTTATTAGTATGCGTTGACATTGTATACAATAATCCCTCCAAATTGCATTTAATATCAGATAATGTTTACCTAGGTTTGCCAATTCATTTTGATTTCATTTAAATTTTTGAAAATATTTGTACGCTGGAAACAGCAGAATATTTTGGACGTAGAATTGTAGTAACACCTTGTAACAACAATATTCTAACAAATAAACTTATTATTATATTATTATTATTATTATTATTATCATAATTTCAGACGAAAGACGTCCTATGCTGGACATAGGCCTCCCCCAAGCACCTCCACTTGGACCGGGTCTGTGCTTCTCGTATCCAACGGGTTCCTGCGGCCTTCACAAGGTCGTCGGTCCACCTTGTGGTCTTCCAACGCTACGTCTTCCGGTACGCGGTCGCCACTCCAGAACCTTTCGGCCCCATCGGCCATCTGTTCTGCGAGCAATGTGCTCTGCCCACTGCCACTTAAGTTTGGTAATTCTTAATTATACGGTCGCGTACTGTTAACTGTACAAAAGTATGTTACACGCATCCATGCATTTCGAATTACTGTTATACAGTCAAGCATAAATTAAATACATACATACATAAACAGTCTATAATGTTCCCAGTTCCGGGACACAGACCTCTCTATGTGAGGGCGTGGACCGTAACCCACCACCCGGGCCCAATGCTGGTTGGTAGATGTCACATGTCTTCGAATTTTTGGTTCTGGGGCATGCCGGTTTCCTCAAGATGTTTTCCTTGAGAGCAGTGGTGATGAAATAATTTACACAAAGTAAAGCGCTTGGTTCGACACAGGACCTATAACTCGTAAGTCGCGGCCATCACCACTGGACTAACTGCTCGCGTACTGTTAACTATATCGAACTATGTTATACATATCCATGCTTTACGAACTACTATTAAAGAATTCAGTCAGGCATAAATTAATTAACATTAATTAATCTAACTGCAATCATAACGGGTTTAAAAAGACGCTTAACGAAGCAGAGTTATTTGAACTCCCCGTCATTGTTATAATTGTTTTTGTACTGGACCATACCTGGGAACTTTCTGCCGATCGATTCTGTAAAAATCTCACCGAGAAAAGTTAGGTTAAGTGAGCTTAGAGTGAGCTGCCAATAGTGTCAATCCCTAGCATTAGTTGAAATGACAGCTCACTGCACGCTCACTTCACCTAAGTTTTCACGGTGAGATGGTTACAGAATCGCACTGCTGGTTACAGAGATAATGGCGTCGATTCCCTTGTTCACAAACTAAACTAAATTTAAGTTAAGTGCATCTCTTTTTTTCTATTTCTTTAAGAAAAGGACAGAAGATACATATGTATTAGTTTAGTCCTGTCAAATTAAGATACTCCATAGACAAATTAGACGTCATTCAAAACATGGCGACTAAAAAAATACGTCAATTTACGCCAGGCATTGACTAATTTGACAGACTAAACTAATATTTATCTTCTGTCCTTTTTTTAATGAAATAGAAAGAAAAAGATGCACTGAACTTAAATTTAGTTTAGTTTGTGAACAAGGAAATCGGCACCATTGGAGGTCAAAATTCCAATTTTTATTGAGGTTTTTTTTTACGAATTAAAGTTTTAATGTTATAACACAACTTTAAATACCCCCACGACCCCTGTACCGTTGCATGCCATAAGCACGAAGTTTTGCGTGTGTTACATTGCGCAAACACCAAATTTTCGTACCAATAATAAAAGTCGTTTCCCAGCATTTAGTTTTGTGCAATGCTACTTAGTTCTATGTACAGAATACGTAGTTGACGGCTATGTGATGTGTCTTTTTTAACCGACTTCAAAAAAGGAGGAGGTTCTCAATTCGAAGGAACATTTTTTTTGTGTGTGTTTGTTATGCGATTACTCCGCCAATTGTGAACCGATTTTCAAAATTCTTTTTTTGTTCGAAAGGAGTTACTTCTGAAGTGGTCCCATAGAAATTTCATCAAAAACGGTTCAGTAGTTTGGTTTTTAAACCAAAATTACTGGTAAAAATTACAACTTAAAAGTGAAAAATAAAAACTTTTTTGCAAAAAAAAAATTACCGACTTCCAAAAACAACACTACAAAGTGAAAAATACCTAATTTCACTTTGTAGTGTCGTTTTTGGAAGTCTGTTATCTTTTTTTTGCAAAAAAGTTTTTACACCCTATATACATAGATATGTTAAAGACACATCCGTCATGTCATCATTCCTATTAAGGGAACTGCAATCATACTCGTATGAGTCAGTCACATGCAACAGTCAATCAATCTACATAGCCTTTTACCAACTATGTTGGAGTCAGCTTCCAGTCTAACCAGATGCAGCTGAGTATTTTACATGGAGCGACTGCCTATCTGACCATCACCCTAATTGCGTAACACGCTATAAATCACAATGTGAATTATTTTGAAGGATATTGCTAATCCATTGCTTCATATGTTCGAAAAATTTGTCTGCTCAACAACGTAAATAACGCAATGAATGTTGTTGAACTGTCAAAATCAAAACCAATCCTGCTGTTAGTGTGGTACGCAATTACCCCGCTGCACAACCCAGTTACTGGGCAACACGAAATAAAACATCTACAATTCGCATGCATTCAATTATTAGTATCAAACAAAAAAAAAAATGTTGCTGTTTGTTAATTTAGTTTCTTAAAAATAATATCCTTACAACGCTTGTTGCCTTAAAATAGCCATTTGTCTCTCTTCAGCCCTGAAATTCATAAAATAATATCCCTTTACACAATACTGTAGCGCTGAGAGTTGAAAATACAAAAGTTTTTTTTAAACCACCATAGAAACAGGTTTTATCGATGGAAAAATAGACAAAATGACAGATTGTAGAAAGATTTCTACCACAGATCTAGTAAACAAGTACGCTGGACTAAACATATTAAACGAAATGACAGTTGTTTTGTGTGCCGATTCCAAGCGCCCCACTCGAGCGTCTCAGGAACTAAAATTGACACATTGCCGAAAATGGCCGTCGTTTTGTTTTGGGCCGTCTCTGATGATTTAGGTCTAAAGACTTTTTTTGTGTATTTTGTGTTTACTACGAGATATTTACAACATTTTTATCATGAGAGTATGCGCAATTTGTAAAAGTCATTATCAAAACTATTAGTTCCACGGACGCTCACGTTGCTGTCAGCGCTCAAATGGCGTAAATCAAATGTCTTCGTTTTGTCATCGATAATATGATTTCCAGCGTACTTGTAGACACTCATTGGACTTACGCCCCTCGCCCGCGGCGACTTTTTGCAGCGATGCTGTCGCGCGTTTACGAATCGCGCGACAGCATCGCAACATGACACTAACGCGCGCGCGCGCGCGCGTTAGTGTCATGTATTTGCAACGCGCTACAGAAGCGATGCCAATGCGTTACAGAAGTGATGCCAACGCGCTACAGCATCACGATGCAAACGCGCGACCGTGTCGGACGACATCGGGAGAGAACGGAGGGAGGGTGGCGCGTGAGTGGAGAACCGAGCATCAGTGCAACTCGCATCGCGTTCGCGACAGAAGCGCGACAGTATCGCGTTTGCATCACGAGTTCACGACTGAGAATCGTGGTGTGGGCGAGGGTAAACAGCTAGCGACCGCATCGCGACTGTATCGATGCGAACGTGCGACAGCATCGCTACAAAAAGTCGCCGTGGGCGAGGGGCCTTAGACAAGAACTTATATTGATGTCAAAATTTGCTCCCCGTTACCGTGGAAAGAATAAATGTCTTTGTCTTTATAGAAACCCGAGTCTACGGCTCACCACGTGCTCGGGCAGAAGAGATGTCGAGTTGAATAGAAAGAATTATATCTATTCTTGATAGAATAGAGATTGAATTGCTACACGAGCTGTTGGATTCTCAACGCTCAGCTCAACACCGAGAGTTGAAAATCCAATGTGCGATAAAATCCCGCCGCGATATTTAAGTCCATCCAAATTGCGTAACACACTTTCAAAATCAATCTGAATTATTTTGAAGGATTTTGCTAAACCATTGCTTTATATGTTCGAAAATTTTGTCCGCAACAACGTAAATAACGCAATAAATGTTGTTCAACTGTCAAAATGAAAGCCATTGCTACCGTTCGTGTGCTATTCAATTGCCCCGCCGTTCACACGTACCACAACCAAACCACATCGCAGTTGTAAAATGTTTACAAACACTGGTTACGTGTAAGTAGTGTCGCTGCAACTTCTTGCAGTTCCGATGTGGTTACGTTGTGGCTAGTGTTTGCAGAGTGATCGTCTCCGGCTGTGACAGTGTCGTCGCGTCGACGAAACGTTGTGGCTGCGACGTCGCCTGAATGTGGTTGGTATCGCCCACACGGTTGATTTTGACGACCAAATGTAGTCCGTCTGAATAGTCTATTCATTTTCATACAACCACACCACAACTGTGGTTGTGGCTTGGTTGTGGTGAAGTTGTAATTTGGTTGTGATGTGGTTGTAGAGAGGTTGTGGTGTCGTTATGGTGTGATTGTTGTGTGGTTGTGGTGTGGTTGTAGCGTGTTTGTGGAGGTTCTGGTGTGGTTGTTGTGAGGTTGTGGTGTGGTTGCGGCGTGCTTGTGGTGTAACCGTAGAGTGGTTGTGGTGTCGCTGTGGCGTGGTTGTGGTGTGATCGGGTCCTTAATTTGAAACATCGACTTACAGAAAGAGCAAGTCACTCGCTATATTGATGTTTTAAATAATTGTAATTTAGTAATAATTTTTTTTATTACATAGTGTAAAAAAAAATATTAATAAAAAATACCCGACACCAGCTTCAAGAAATAATACGTATAAAAAGGACTGTCACATTTTTTTTAATTGGCGCATACTTTGTCTTCTTAATATACTATGTTTATTTTATGATGGCAGATATGACAAGACGATAGTAATATTTTTTTTTATTACATAGTGTAAAAAAAATATTAATAAAAAATACCCGACACCAGCTTGAAGAAATAATACGTATAAAAAGGACTGTCACATTTTTTTTAATGGGCGCATACCTTGTCTTCTTAATATACTATGTTTATTTTATGATGGCAGATATGACAGGACGCTCATGCTCATTCGCTCGCTTTATCCTTATTTTGGATCTGTGGCATAATATTCCTCCATACCGTATTGCGGTTGCGGCTATGGCGGCCAATATCAACGGAGCCTAGCCTATTTTTTTTTTTCAATTTTGCCTCTCGCAGTTCAACCTATGAGGTTATAGTCTGCTTAACCGAGCTTGCCTGTGGATGCCTGAATAAAAAGCCTCCAGTCAGGGCTTAAAAAAATTAAAAACTAAGTGACTACACACTAAGGGCACCCCCTGGGGGGTACGGACCTCGGCTTAGGGCGTCGCTGGAAGAGGGCAGCAAGGGATAGGCTGGATCGGTATTATTTAGGGATGGATTTAAAACTATAGGCTCAGCGGCGCGGGTTGGCTCGAGCGAGGGTCGGGGCGGACGGAGCCTAGCCTTCGGCGCTGCAGATAGTGCACAAGTGTGTGCGCAGACACAGGTGCAGTTCCTCTTCCCTCACTCTCATAGTCCGATGGGATGGCAATCCGACACGGAGAGAGATCAGGCGCAGGACCAACGGCTTAACGTGCTTTCCGAGGCACGCGGGTATCACACCGACAACTTCCAACCCCTGGAGTTTGTTACTAAGGTTTTTGTATTTTATTTATCCTTTTGATAGATTATTTTATATTTTGTAAATGTGAGGACTTTTTAGGCCTTGTAGACTTTAGATCTGTAGGCCATTTTTTATTTTATCAAGTACCTGGTACTTGTTGACAGGCCTGCGCTGTCCTCCCATACCTACTGTAATTTAAAATCATTGTAAAAACCAATTATTTTTAAAAGAGTAATCGTGGAATTTCTTCCCGGCTCTTCTCCATAGAAAACGACCAATTGGAACCGTGCGCCTAGATGCTGACGTTTCATAAATGCCCATGTTGGTTTAAATTAAATAAAATATTTTGATTTTAAGAAATTCCTATAATGATGTGTCAAGTTTAGTAAGCCATCATAAAATGAACAAAGTATGTGATAAGACAGTTCATACTATGTCCCGAAGTCAGGTAAATTCATTATTAAGCAAATTGACTAACAACTTACAATAATGTCCGTTATATATTCAAATCATAACTGTCATTCTTTGACGTTCAGTGCAACAGCGTGCCGCTACAGTGGCGACATTAATTTAACACAGAGGCACGTAATCATAAAAATTATTATACTATCCTGCTAATATTAAAATTACGAAAGTTTGTATGGATGGATGGATGTTTGTTACTCTTTCACGCAAAAACTACTGAACGGATTTGGATGAAATTTGGCACACATATGGTTTATAACCAGGATTAACACATAGTAAAGTGCAATATCGGGATAAAAGTATAGTACTTATGCGGGTGAAACCGCGGGGCGCAGCTAGTATGTTCGTATACGTACGTGTATTCAATTAATGTCGCCATTAAAGCGGCAAATTTAAATATTGTGTCAATTTGCTTAACAATTTTCCCCAGCTGCACATAAAGAACTTACATTTTTTTCCCAGGACTGACGAGGTTTCCTATTCTACCAAATAACGAAGAAATAGAAGACCTGGAAGTTTCTTCAGGCACACCGAGGGATGAGGTTGTGATGTCCCATTCATTATCTGAATCGGATGCCATTTGAGCGGCCCCTTGTGATGCCAAAATATTCTGCAGTTGCGTATACCCAGTTTCAAGTGAATGGACTGCTAGATTCACAACATCAGACGTTAAATTGAAAGTAGAATCACCCAAATAATACATATCATGCATATCCGATGCGATTCCAGATATAGAAATTTCAGAATCAACAAGAGAAGTTAAAATATCAGAATCATCAGGAGAGAACTCTGAATCAGTTTCAGAAGATGAATCACTCTCGTCCATCCTTAATTCTTCTTCAGAGTTGGATTCTATGGAGATCACAGAGTTTTCTTCGGTGAAACTCATGTTTGAATATGACGAGCTGTTCATACTGGTGTCTGAAGTATCGTGTTCTGATATTGTGGTGTATGACGCATCCGATTCAGATACATGGCTGATGCAGTGGAATAGAAATACACTATGTTATGAAAAACAAATATTGAAAACAAAAAAAATCCTAGTCTATGTTCTGACAAAGGTTGAATTGACATTTAAAAAAATTTACATAATATTATATGTATATGTTACCGGCAATGTGTATAATTCAGGTATTCTATACAATACCTAGGCAATGTATAGAATACCTGAGGCGTCCAGGCAATTTATGGAATATTATGAATATTATTGTCCGTTACATACTTTGCCTAGGTAATGTATACATTTCCTAGGGATTGTATAGAATACCTGCTGGTTCACCGGCAATGTGTAAAGTAAATAGATTTGGTCTATATTTATCAATGTTATGTAAGTACCATGGGAGAAACGACCATCTATACACCGTAAGGACTGTCTTGCTTGCAATACACGGCCGCTATATTAATCAGATGTGTTCATCGTGTGCATGTGATTTTTAACCGATGAAAATAAAGGTGGAGGTTCTCAATTCGACACGTATATTTTGTTTTCAAATTGGTCAGATGTAAGTTTCCTCTATAGTACTGGCTACTCGCACGTCTTCCCTTTCCCCGCTTTCGTTTTTTTCACACATTGCCGGCTGCGCATTCGGTACTGTATAGAATGCCTAGGCAAAGTATAAAATAAATAATACTTCATACATTGCCTGGACCCCTCAGGCATTCTATACATTGCCTAGGTATTGTATAGAATACCGGATTATACAGATTGCCGGTAACATATACATGCGCATAATATTATATTACGTTATTATTTGAATTATTACAATAAGTGTGACTTATACCCTGACCATAAGGTTAACCGTTTTTTGACAGCTGTCTTAGAACGTACATATTCCAGATTACGTAAAAGTTTACTTTAAAATGCGTAGTAAAATTAATATATAAACTGCTTATCTTATTGAATTATGTTATTTATGGCTTCTTACAGACATTATTATACCGTACGTGTATCAATCAATGTATTGTGTGTTGCTGGAATCACTAGTTCCATCTGTCAAAAAACGGTTTACCTAATGAACAGGCTATAAGAAGTCTATTATTGCATGGGCTGAAATTAGCGCCCCAATGTAGCGAGGGTGCTAAATGCCGTGCATTAATAGAATACTTAAGTCACACGTATCGTATACTATTTTATTGCACATGTGACCTAAACCCGCACTTAATTCACACTTTTCTGTGTAAAAATGGACTACTTAATTTACAGAAAACTAGAATTCTAAGTGCAGTGAGGGATTCAAGCTCGCCCAAGATGAAGACACATTTATCCCCGCGCAGAATACTGTTCGCACCTGCCGTGAGGTAATAAAAAGGAATTCGACTGTCGAATTAGTAGTTTAAGAAACTGTTAAATAACCGGGGAATACCTAGCTATGTGCAGTGTCATACACTATTTACCCGACTACGCGTCAGGACTGGGTTATGTTTTTATGCATAAAATCAAAATCAAAAATCAAAAGTCATTTATTCAAATTAGGCTGAGAATCAGCACTTTTCGAATGTCAAAATTACAAAAGACAGTCCCCCAAAAACGCCCGCCCTTCATACCTAACTATACTAGTAACTAACTATATGCATAATTAACTTTGGATGTACAATGTCAAACAGTGGAGTAATACTCCCCTGAAATTAGTATGGAAAAATATCGGCTAGCGTGCTCTTAAATGCGGGTTGAGTTCGCACAGTGCTATAAAAATATTAAATTTACCAATAATTTAACCCAGATGTTACTGCATACTATTTTTTCCAGGAAGGCCAAGAAAAGGTGGACTTTTAAAAGGCCCGTCACAGTATCCAGGTTAAGTAAGATTTTTTCAATAGGTATTTCTTATAATATGAAGTTTTCTTCAACTACCTACTCACAAAATATTCAAAATTTTTCAATAATAATTTAAATTGGCATTTAAAAAAATAAATAAAGCAAGTACAATAATTAAGTAAATACTTAGGTCTGTAACATGTTTCATAAAAAAAAAAAAAAAAAAATTGAATGCTCAGTCAGATATTTCCACAGGCAAAATGTGACAGTTACAGGCCAGGAGACTTGCTGCACTCTTTATTTATTTATTTATTCAAACTTTTCGCACAAAAAGGTAAAAAAGCGGACTTAATGCCTTAGGCACTCTTTGCAATGACTAATCAGTTATTAGTAACGATTATATCGAGAAAATAATGATACCTTAAAATTAAATAAGCACCCACTGATTCCAGTTTAAATCTATTAAAAAACGAGTACATACCTGTTTCTAAATAATCCAAAGAAATCCATTTTGATTTCGTTATTTTAAAAAAAACATCTAAGTACTATCAAAAAGTCACAGATGGAAGACGACGTGAAGAAAATGGAGTAGAAATAAGTTTCTAGGGAAAGCATAAAATAATTATTTATCGAAGGTAACGAAACAAAAATGCGATTTCCTACCCACCATACAATGCGAAATCGTGCCAAGCAAAAGCGCCCAACCCAAAATAGGTCTTAAAGAAATACTCACAAGGCTTGTTGTCGTTCATATGTCCAATCACTGGACGAACCTTCAGAATTTTGGTTTTCCTGTCGTTTGTTGAAGAAGTAGTACAGGGCTGCGCCAACCCCGACGCCTATCGCGGCGGCAGCGATCCCGAGACCACGGCTTGAGCAGCTGTTTTTATTACGTTCTTCCTCGCGAACACTCATTTTTAATTTGTACTGCGTATTTGTTGTGAAAATAAAATTATTTTCGTTTTGGACTGGTTGTCAATGTCAAAGTTGATGTTGTATAAGTTATGAGTTAAGTGCTGTCAAAACGTCTCGTTCCGATCTACGAATTGGAACGCGTCGTCATTTTAACCATTCATTTAGTTTTTTTTGTATTTTAACTAACTGACGGAAAAAGAATCTGGTAAAATAATAATTCGATTATACTGCATCATTTAGGGGCTTAATCGTGAAATAGTACTGTAGCAGTGGTTAACGTTGGCTAATGGCTATGGTTTGGGCTTTACGTCCTTTTATAAATAAAGCAACCAGTTATGAATAGGTTAAAATTATTATTATTATGATTCCTGTTGTAATTTTTTTCAGTCGTATTCTTAAACTTTCTAATGTTTTATTTTATTATAGATTTCTACCTAACAATAAATTCTTATGATTTCAAAACGTCTATTTTTGCTTGAGTGAAATGGATCTTCTTTCATGGTTTAACTTTTTATGTCAACAAACAAAAGTTTACTCTTGCTTTCTTGTCCGGGGAATTACGTCAAAATATAGGGAGATTAAATAGGAGGGGAAACAAAAACAAGTGTTATTTGGTTTTACCTATCATTCTGGCCGAACAAAGTTAGTCTTGTAGCTAACTTTAGGACAAAAAAAACAAAAAAGTTACTCTGGTGTAGAATCTCCTTGGTAACAAAACAATATTTTATTGCTTTGAGAAAGTGTACTGTGTTCATCAATCATAAATTTTCATTTAGGCTAAGTATTGCACGTAAGTACATTTTGTTTATTTGTTCTTATTACTTAGGTACTTTATTCAGTGCATCTAAAATTATATACTTCTATGTATACATGATTAGTATATGTATTTCTATTCTGGTCTATGACCATTTATTTTTCAACATCATCGCAGTTGTTTTGATGAAGACTGCCAATTTTAATAAATAGATGTATTATGTAGCTACTTTCCTACGTAGGTACACAGATAACTAAGTAGGTAATGAGTTCACATAATTACGTATTAATATTAAACTAAAGAATGATACTTATTTATCATCGCGTTGCGTAGATACATATAATATCATGTAAGTACCTAGGTATAGCACGGGATAACGGAAGGCTATGTATGGTACAGACGCCAGCACATCAAGGTATTACAATCTGTCAAATTTCTTTAATAGATTTTCAACTTTATTTCTAAAGCGTTAAGGTTCAAGGTTGACTGGGAAAATTTGACAGATTCGAGTAGCTTGATGTGCTGGCGTCTGTACAATGACTCGAGACAATAGATTGTTTTCTTTTATGTATTTTAAAGTGTATGCTATGCTCCATCGCACCGTTGGGCATGATGCCACGTCAACTTAGGAACTTAGACACAATGCCAGTAAGTATAAGGCCTAGGATGCACTGACGTGCGTTTCTTCCACCAGCACTCTAATTGCGTAACACACTATAAACCACAATCTGAATCATTTTGAAGGATATTGATAATCCATTGCTACATGTGTTCGAAAAATGTGTTTGCTCAACAACGTAAATAACGCAATGAATGTTGTTAAACTGTCAAAATGAAACCCTTTGCTACCGATAGTGTTACGCAATTAATTACCCCGCAGTACTCTCAAGTACAGACGCCAGCAGGTCAAGCTACCTGAAACTGTCAAACTTTCCCAATCAACCTTGAATCTTAATACTTAAGCGATAAAGTTGAATATCTATTAAAGACATTTGACAGATTGTAGTAGCTTCATGTGCTGGCGTCTGTACAAGTCCCGACAGCCGTCCTTCCATCCTCGCCGCCGAGTCACGTGGCGACGGCGACGCCCCAAACCATGTCCGTCCCGACCCTTGCTCGAGCCAGCCTGCGCCGCTGAGCCTGTAGTTTTAAATTCGTGCCTAGTTAATTCCGATCCAGCCTGTCCCTTACTGCCCTCTCCCAGCGCGCCCTAAGCTGGAGCCTGTAGTTTGAAATTCGTCCCTAGTTAATTCCGATCCAGCCTGTCCCTTACTGCCCTCTCCCAGCGCGCCCTAAGCTGAGGTCCGTACCCCCACAGGGGGGGGCCTTTGCGTGTAGTCGCTTAGTTTTTTAAGCTCTGCCTGGAGGCCTTAATTTATTGAGGCATCCACAGACAACCTCATAGGTTGAACTGCAAGAAGCCATTGAACAAAAAAAAATCGAGCGTTTTTTATCGACTCAAGTGCGCGCATTGCCCCGCTGCAAATCGTGTATGGTAGTCCAATAATCAGTCGATAATGTTCCCACCAAACACGCGCGAGTCGAGAGTCTGGCGAAGTGCACGTGATTTAAACGCGTATTATAAATTCAAGCGATGCTTGACGCAATGTATTGATGGCCAGCACCCTAATTGCGTAAAACACTATCGACCTAAATCTGAATCATTTTGAAGGATATTTCTGATCCATTGCTTGCGAAAAATTAATTTGCTCAACAACGTAAATATCGCAATGAATGTTGTTGAACTGTCAAAATTAAAGTCATTCCTACTGACAGTGTGTTAAAACGCAATTACCCCGCAGTACCTCGCCAACGTGCATATGAATTCGTTAGTCACGATTCGCAGCGAATTCGCCCTTTCTGGACAAGGGAAATGGAGCGGGAAAATTCATTCGCAAAGGCTCGCACGTTAGTACGCTCCTACCAAAGACTTCTATAGTTCTTCGCTCCTTCTGAATGCAACGTACGCTCGACAGATTCGCTCCTTCTGGACAAGTTCAAAGTGTGCGTACGAGTGACATAAGTCGAAGACAGAGGGAACTACAGCGGTACTCAAATACACGAGAGACACGTCGCCGACACGCGTTGACAGCTGTCACCGAGACGCGTTGACAGCTGTCACCGAGACGCGTTGACAGCCGTCACCGAGACGCGTTGAAAACTGTCACCGACACGCGTCGACGGTTGCAGTTGCCTGTCGTCGACGCGTGTCACTCGTGTTATGCACACTAAGATTAACTCAGATTGTACGGAAAGCGTGGTTAGCTTAAATCAATCTCCCTAGCCTTTCCTAACCCCTGGGGTCGGCTTCCAGTCTAACTGAATACCAGTATTTTACATGGACTGCCTCTCTGAGCTCCACAACCCAGCTACTGGGAAGATACCCCTTTTTAAAAGGCTTCCACGTCATGAGAAACTCCTCTCCCATTCCCCCCACGGTCCTCAGAGAGAAAAATTTACCCCTCCTTCAGCGAAAACCTACATCCGCGATTGACCCTAACGGCCAAGTTTCTCTCACTGAGATGAGGTCTGGTTCCCAGCAGTCAGAACATTATAAGCTGATTATGCTGTACGGACGAAATAGGTGTAATTTTCCAGGTGAAAAGATGGAGAAAGTAATCGTAATTGGAGTGGCAGCATTGGTGGCAGCTGTCACCATAGCTGTCGAATGGTGGCAGTATCGTCAGGTGCCCAAAGCACACACAGTGTATGGCCAACGGAGACCACAAAACAACTGATCACGTAAGTATGACGGCGAATCCTGAAACCTTGGATTACAAATGGACTGCTCCGCTGTATCCGAAATAGAGATAGCATGGCTCGAACGCTAAAGGCAGATCCTGAAAACTTAATTCTCATGATTACATACAAGCGATACCGTAATTTCTGTAACAAGCTTCTTAAAAATTTGAAACACGCATATGAAAGGAAGGAGTTCCATATGGCGAAGAACAACCCTAAAGCTACTTGGAAGGTCGTTAAAAATGTTACTGGAACTAGTCGTAATGCTAAATCCCCCAACGAGCTACTAAGAATATCTTCAGATGAAAAGTCTTCGGTCAATAAAGTCAACGAATTTTTTGCCAATGTTGGCAGGAAACTGGCTGACAATTTCTTGCCCACCTCGTGTACCTCGGATTATTGCCTCGATGCGCTGCCCTCTAACTCGCTAGTACTTCTACCTACAGATGAAGTGGAGGTATCAAATCTTATTATTGGGTTACGTACGGATGCTGCGGTTGGTTGGGATGGCATTTCATCGAGAATGTTAAAATCCTGTCTCCCCGCGATTGTCCCAGCCATTACTCATATCTGCAATCGCTCTATTTCCACAGGCTGTTTTCCCAGGGTTTTCAAAAGGGCTATTGTTCACCCGATCTTCAAAAATGGGGACAGACACAGTGTAGATAATTATAGACCAATCTCAGTCTTGCCTGCCATCTCTAAAATATTAGAAAAGATCCTCAATAATCGACTGGTAGACTATCTTGAGTCTTACAAGCTACTAAGTAATAACCAGTATGGTTTTAGACGTGGCAGGTCAACTGAAAATGCTGTTGCTGCCTTGGTAGACCATGTAGTATCAAAATTAGATAGCAAAATGAAATGCTTGGCTATCTTCTTGGATCTTTCTAAGGCCTTCGACACTGTGTCCGTTCCCCACCTCTTATCTAAGCTGGAAGCTACTGGCATTCGCGGACATTCCTTAAAAGTTTTCCAGGATTACCTGTGTGATAGAACTCAATGCGTTAAAATAAATGATGTTATTAGTGACACCATTTCTCTGAGTTTTGGCGTTCCCCAGGGCTCAATCTTGGGTCCTACCCTGTTTCTTATATATATTAACAATTTATGCGGAATGTCTTTAATGAATTGTTCAATCTTCACTTACGCAGATGATACAGCCCTATTAATTCATGGTAGTGACTGGCCTGAAACCGTAAAGTACGCGGAACTAGCTCTAAACTCAGTTATGAAATGGCTGTCAAAAAACATCTTAACCTTAAATTTAAATAAAACGGTATACTTACCTTTCTCCTTAGTATCCACCAACCTCCCTCCTCCGATTTCAATGCTGCTCAGAGCCCACACTTGCTCACTCGGTCTATCTTCTTCACAATGTGGCTGTCCTCAACTCAAAAGATGTGATTCTGTCAAGTATCTCGGAGTCTATGTGGATGGTTCTTTGAGCTGGAAACCTCACCTTAGTAATCTCATATCGCGAGTCCGCAAGTGCATTTTCATTTTTAAAAAACTAAGGCACTCCGCGGACCTCCTTACGATTAAAACAGTATATTATGCCCTATGTCAAAGCATTATAAACTACTGCATCACGGTGTGGGGTGGAACTCCTAAGACAATCTTCCTGCCTCTGGAACGAGCACAGAGAGCGGTTCTCAAGGTTATGACCTCGAAGCCTTTTAGCTACCCCACTGTGGCTCTCTACAGCGAATGTCAGGTCCTCACTGTGAGACAGCTCTTTATCCTTGCTACTATTCTCCGCAAACATCCCTCTGTGGCTTACGATCCAAATGCTACCAAAAAACGTAGATACTTCGAATTATGTTCAACTCACGGATGTAGAACGGCCCTTGCTCAACGTCATTTTGGTATACTGTCAAACCATTTATATAACAAAATAAATAAACTCTGTTCCATTGCTCCCTTGTGTCTAAATGAATGCAAAACCAAGGTCACGAAGTGGCTCTTGACATTGACCTACAACAAGACTGAAGATTTACTACAGATATCGTTTGCTTAATATAGTTAATACAGTAATATATTCATAATTATTCTTTTAAACAGACTTACAAAACCACAAGTTTTCACCATATTTATGTCCCCCTCACACACTAAAATACACACACATATACATGGCTACATAAATAGGACACAACATTAGCTAGTAATTTAATGACGTACTGTGCTCGTCTTACAACTGCGGCTACAAGTTCAAATCTTAGGCGAGGACGCTGGCACCCTAAACACAAGTTAAATCTTACATTGGGTGCCAGAGCTCATCGAAGACACTCTGTTTCCCTAGTTGTAAAGCTTAATGTGTTTGAGATAAGTGTTTTTTTTGTACAATTGAAGGTAATAAAACTTATGACAGCATAATTATGTCATACTGTGTTCGCGATTTACTTTCCAATCATGTAAACAAATATTTGATTTTGAAAAAACAACTTTAATTCTATGTCAACGCGTGTTGGCGACAGACGTCAACGCGTGTCGGCGGCATCTGCTCATTTATTTATTATTAATTATAAAAAAAAACACAACTGTCATCACAGGCTTACCTAATACAATAGTGTAGTTATAATACCTTACAAAGATAAAATTATTACTAAATAACTTACAACGACTTGCGTCGACGGTTGCAGTAGCCTCTGCACACAAGAAGTTTCATTTCAAAATCCAATGACACTTATCCTGAAAATGGATCAAAATCAAAATCAAAAGTCATTTATTCAAATTAGGCTGAGAATCAGCACTTTTCGAACGTCAAAATTACAAAAGACAGTCCCCCAAAAACGCCCGCCCTTCGCCACTTCCTAGTGCTATCGCTGGGAAGAAGAAGTGGCGGAACAAACTCCCCAGCAGCACAGCTGTCTGTTCAGTTAGAATATAGTTAGTTGCATGTATACAATACTAGGAACCTATGTTCAGTAATGAACATTACAAGAAGCTTAAATTATTTGCCATATTATGTCAGCTAGCCACGCCAATATACCAACAAATATAATAAAAACTATACGTACTCAAGCTAAAAAATAATTAATAAAAATAAAAACTCACTACCTAAATAAAAGCCTCCAGGCATAAAGGGCGTGACAGCTTTTCGGAATTCCAACGAACCCAGAAAAACTCTCAGCAACCGCCTTTGTGACCATAAATATAACCAACGTGGCAGTTTTGACAGTGGACCATTGCCCTTATATTTGACAGGACTTAAATGTCAATAAAAGCAGCCAAGTGCGAGGCGGACCACCGCACAATATTTAACACTACATCAACATCATTCTCCTTCTCATTTCTTACATCGGACTTCACACTTTTTATTTAATCTTTTATTATTATTTTTTTATTGTTTGTTTTGTCTGATGTATACATATATCTGGTGTATTGTGTGTCTTTTAGTTTGTGCCAAATAAATGTATTTTCTTTCTTTTTTTCTGTCTTTTCCCCATTTTATTTTTTCTTCCACACTTCTCTATTAGTCGTCATCTCGACAGTCACCCCCTTTCTAACCATATCATCATTCACACAGTCCGTCCATCGTTTCTTTGGTCCTCCTCCCCTACTCTTATAGCCATCGACATTCATACTCAAAACTCTCCTAACGACATTTTCCTCATTTCTCCGTATCACATGCCCATACCATGACAGCCGATTTCTACACAACTTTTCATTTACCGGTGCCACTTCCAGACTTTTAACACTACATAATTACTACAAACACGTTTCCTGTTTGTGTAAAAATTTAAGGGGGGAAAATAATAATTTGTGCGGACACAGACACATAAGAGTCCCCTTGTCACCCTTTGGGTACGAAACCCTAAAAAAGAAAGAAATGTCAAAAAATTTGACATTTCTAATGGCCGCGTGAAAACATTAACAAAACAAAACGCTCTAAATTAATTATTTTTATTTTGTTACAGATGCAGTGACTATGAGTGCCTCTAGAGTAGAGTAATCCATCACATAATTTATTATAAATATTATCACAATTATTTTAAGAAAATAGGGTGCATTTGTATCGCTGCGTAGTCCTCAGTTACCCCGTAACCACGAGCTGCACACTCAAGCGACACGTGTCTTGCGACGGCGACTGTGGAGACAACAAATGAAGAAAAGAAGAGCGTGCCACGAGTAAACGCGACGCGTCTTACGCAACGATTGACGAACGAAATCAGCAGGCCAATTTCCGTAATTAAAAACGTTCAAAATCTAGTCGCAATCTCATCTCAGCGACCATCAATGTCAAAAACTTGTCAAAAGTGTAGGGAAATTAAGGTATTTTTGACAGATTGAGACTGAGATGAGACTGTGAACGTTCTTAAAATTACGAGAATCGCTCCTCAATTAACAGATGACCAGTCTCAAGCGACGGCGCCCGTTCACGGACATGACGCGTGGATAAGCAGCACCATCCAGCTTAACCGAACCGACATAAACGAACTATGGAAGTACTGTAGGTGTTAGGTTTATGACCAGCACCCTAATTGCGTAACACACAATTAATAGTAATCTGAATCATTTTGAAGCAAATTGCTAATCCATTGCTTCATACGTTCGAAAAATTTGTCTGCTCAACACGTAAATAACGCAATGAATGTTGTTGACCTGTCAAAATGAAACCGATTCCGATTAATTGTGTGTTACGCAATTCGGGTGCTGACTATGCGAGCTTGTAGATAAGTATTAATAAACCCAAAGTTCAAAAATAATGAATGCTAAAAAAAATTAAAGGCAACTTTTTGTTAAATGTAAATGATATTTGTCAAAATTGTCCCTGTACTGTAGGTATTTCTAGATAATAAGCTTTTGATGTGAAATAGGATAGTTTTATACTTTGTTAAAATTGGTTCATATTAAACTAGGTCACCAAAGTCACCAAAGTGGGTCATATTACACCGATGTCAAAATTGGCTCATATTACACTGATGTTAAAATTGGCTCATATTAAACTGATGTCGAAATTGGCTCATATTAATTTGAAATTAAAACGGCTCATTTTACACTGATGTCAAAATTGGCTGAAATTATACTTATGTCAAAAGTGGCTCATATTAAACTGCCCGTCGATTCTGTAAAAATCTCACCGTGAAAACTCAAGTGAAGTGAGCTTGATGTGAGTTGTCAGTAGTGTCAATCCCTAGCATTATTTGGAATGACAGCTCACTCCACGCTCACTTCACCTAAGTTTGCACGGTGAGATGAGTACAGAATCGCACTGCAGATGTTAAAAATGGCTCATGTTGATTTAAAGCCAAAACCGGCTCATATTACACCGATGTCAAAATCGGCTCTTATTGTACTTATGTCAAAATTGGCTAAATTTTACTTATGTCAAAAGTGGCTAATATTCAACTGATTTTAAAAATGGCTCATATTAAACTGATGTTATAATTGACTCATATTAATCTGATGTCAAAATTAGCTCATATTAATTTAAAGTCAAAACCGGCTCATATTACACCGATGTCAAAATTGGCTCATATTATATTTATGTCGAACTTGGCTCAAATTATACTCATATCAAAAGTGGCTTATATTACACTGATGTTAAAATTGGCTTATATTAAACTGATGTTAATATTAGCTCAAATTAAGCTGATGTCAAAATGAGCTCATAATAATTTGAAGTCAAAACTGACTCTTCTTTATCACAATGATATCAAAGGTGGCTAATAATAAACTAATGTCAAAATTGACTCTTAACAAACAAAACGGGTTATTAGTTACTAATGGCATTTGCCCATACTATTCAGTTGTCTTTATGCTAAATGGATCTCAAAATTGGCCTTTTCATACCGAGATACTCATTATAAATTGGTAAAACATATTCTAAATTTAGAATGAGTGTCCGTTCACACAGACCAGCACCCTAATTGCGTAACACACAATCAATCGGAATCAGAATCATTTTGAAGCAAATTGCTAATCCATTGCTTCATAAGTTCGAAAAATGTGTCTGCTCAACACGTAAATAACGCAATGAATGTTCTTGAACTGTCAAAATGAAACCGATTCCGATTGATCGTGTGTTACGCAATTAGGGTGCGGCTCGGAGAGGAGAGACAGAGTACATTTTTATCACGTTTAAAAAAGAGTTTTGGGTCTTTGAAATAAGGTTGTTTTTTTCATGCCACTGCGCGTTAGATCGACTCTTAAGCATTCCCATTTAAAAAGGAAGTGAAATAAAAAATCAACCTTATTTCAATGACCCAAAAGCCGACCCCAACATAGTTGGGAAAAGGCTAGGCAGATGATGATTTCAATGACCCAAAACTCTTTTTAAACGTGATAAAAATGTAGTCTCCTCTCCGAGCCGGTCTGTGTGAACGGACACTAAGCCAATGATATTATTATGGCCTAGGTATATTGCTATGTTATGAAATACTTATAATATAGGCCTAATATTCTAAGGCCTTTCATTGTCCTACTGCAGGGTAAAAGCCTCTTCTCATTCTGAGAAGTAAGGAACAATTCTGCTTTACATCTCATAATCGCTCTCGCACACTCCAACATGCATTCATACACTCCAACATACATACATTCATACACGACACAACACTTTCATATGAACCAAAAGTTGTCCATTATTATTTTTGCTTTCTTTTACTACTTGTTATTATTTTGAACTTAAAACTGATTCTCTCTTTGTGATCTTCTTGGTACAGACGCCAGCAGGTCAAGCTACCCGAAACTGTCTTTCCCAATCAACCTGGAACCTTAATACTTTAGTCATAAAGTTAAAAATCTATTAAAGAAATTTGACAGATTATAGTAGCTTGATGTGCTGGCGTTTGTCCATGAATGATGTTCACACAAAATCGTCTTTAAACTTTTTACTGTATCGTTTTGCTGTGGGGGGGGGGGGGGGGGGGCTGGTGACCAGTAACAATTCAAAAACCTACTTCAGGCACCAGTCTCTTCCAATAGTGGAATATAACATTAATCAAAAACATTGTTAATTAATAACGAAACCAATGTTGTGAAGAGAGAATAAAATAAATAAATAATAATAACAATAATTTTGCTCAGAACGTGTTGACGGTTTCAGACCGTTATAAGTCCTGGGGGTGTTGACAAAGTGATATTCTATCAGTGCTGATGATGATGGACACGTCAAAATGTATTGAATTAACATAAATTATACTGATGTTAAATTGGCTCATATACCTATATCAAAATGGGTTTAGGGTTTATATTATACTGATGTTAAATTGGCTCATATTATACTTTATAAATGTAAAGATATTGGCGCCGATTCCCTTGTTCACAAACTAAACTAAATTTAAGTTCAGTGCATCTTTTTCTTTCTATTTCATTAATGGCCATGTCTTTAATCACTCTAAACTTGCTATGGAGTATCTAAATTTGACAGGACTAAACTAATGTTTATCTTGTGTCCCTTTCTTAATGAAATAGAAACAAAAAGATGCACTGAACTTAAATTTAGTTTAGTTTGTCAACAAGGGAATCGGCACCATTATAATTTAGCTTCTAAGTATTAAAGCAATTAAAAAAGTATTAAAGAAATTAAAAATGGCAATATTATTATTAGCTTTAAAAGCACTGTTTAGCTTGAGTATAAGTTTTTTTTTTAATTTAATAAATTATATGAAATAATTTGACAACTTTTACTGCCGTTTTTTTTACGTCGAACTGGTGTCTCGTTAACCGAAGGAACCCAAGTGCGATGTCCTTCTTGCACATATTCAATTTATGTTCAAATTTTATTTCGTTTCAAATTGACGTTATTTCAAGTTAAACAAATGTCAACTTTATTTTAATGGTAGTCAAGTTGATTTTCAGAGTGACTAGCACCATTGAAAAGTTATAAAAGTGTTTGAAGTTGTAGCGTAAACTGAACTTTATTGTGTAGGAATTAAAGTTATTTTTCCATAAACTCGTATTTGGCGAATATATCGCGATATTAGATTACATGCTGTATAAAAATCGGATATTTCTTTATTTGATTTCTCTACAGCATTTGTGTCGGAAAGGGAGCAGTAATGGCCAAGTGATAACGGCCGCGACTTACGAGTTGTAGGTCGTAGGTTCGAACCCAGACAGGTGCTATACTTTGTGTAAATTATTTCATCACCACTGCTCTCAAAACGGTGAAGGAAAACATCGTGAGGATACCGGCATGTCCTAGAACTAAAAATTCAAAGACATGTGACATCTGCCAACCCGCACTGGGCCCGCGTGGTGGATTACGGCCCACTCCCTCTCACCGAGAGGAGGCCTGTGTCCCAGCATTGGGAACTTTAGGGGCTGATTATGATGTGTCAGAAAGGCAAAAATATGCCGTCCATAATTTGGGTCGAGTAAAGATTTTTATGGTACAGTTGATTATCATAATTGAATGAGGATACAAAAATTTCGTGGCAGTGCTGTTGATCAGTTAGGAGATCTCTCGTATGTAGCCAATCCTGGTGTATGAATGCGTAGATAAAATTTAGAGTCTGTGCTGTTTACCGCTGAGGAGTTCCCTCGTCTGGAGCCAATCCTGGATTCAGTAGTCAGGTCATGGTGGACTTTAGAACGGGTTATCATAATGAAAATCGTACATATTATATTCCGTGTCTGTACTGTTGACTGTTGAGGAGTTTCCTAGTCTGGAGCCAATCCCGGATGCAGCGCCCAGATCATGGTAGACTTTAGAATGGGCTATCATAATAAAAATCGTACATATTATATTCCGTGTCTGTACTGTTGACTGTTGAGGAGTTCCCTCGTCTGGAGCCAATCCTGGGTGTAGAATCAGGTCAAGTCATCTTGAAAATGAATTGGCGTCGATTCCCTTGCTCACAAACTAAACTAAATTTTAGTTCAGTGCATATTTTTCTTTCTATTTCCTTATGAGAAGATGAAGGACAGAAGATTAGAGAGATTAGTTTAGTCCTGTCAAATTAACAATAATTAAGACAAGATTAGACGTGATTAAAAACATGGTTATTAAAAATAAGTCAATTTACGCCAGGAGCTGTAATAATAAAAAGGCAAGTTATATAAAAGCTTGTAAAAACAATGGCGGTTTGTAGACGGACAACAGTGCTGCCACCTGTGACTACTTTTCGGTTTTTAGCCCCAATAGCACCTAATTGGACAATTTTCGCTTTCCAAATTGTTTTTATGAAGCATTTATCTGAAACAAAGAAAAACTATTTTAATAATTTGATAATAATCCGAACTTAGAACAATAATCCGGTTGGAGAAATGAAGAAAATGTCGTGAGGAGAGTTTTTGAGTATGAATGTCGATGAGTATAAGAGTAGGAGAGGACCAAAGAAACGATGGATGGACTGTGTGAATGATGATATGGTTAGAAAGGGGATGACTATCGAGATGGCGACTAATATATAATTGAATTCCACTTTTCTAACCCTTGACTCTTGAACTAAGCATATGAACGATCAGAATCAAAAAGTTTCGTTCGTCAATACTGTGAACGACAGGAGTATTAAGCAGTGCGATTCTGTAACCATCTCACCGTAAAAACTTAGGTGATGTGAGCGTGGAGTGAGCTGTCATTCCAACTAATGCAAAGGGATTGACACTATTGACAGCTCACTCTAAGCTCACTTCACTTAACTTTTCACGGTGAGATTTTTACAGAATCGATCGGCAGCTCACTCTAAGCTCACTTCACCTAACTTTTCACTGTGAGATTCTTACAGAATCGATCGGCTGGTCGCGAATAATCGAAATAAAGCAAAAGAAGTACAGTTCGTCCAAACCCGTGGACGAATAAAACTTTTTTCCCGATCTTCAACCGTGTTGACGACAAGGTTCGGGAATATTCGGCCGTCCCTCGTAGGGACGGGTCTTCTTTAGAATAAGGAGTAAAGGTTCTGTGCAAAATGTCTCAAGCAATTATAAAATTACAATAATTAAGTAAAAAGAAGAAAAAGATTTCTGTGCCATAGGCTTCTACTCCGTTCACCTGTATGTTGTGTGTACCTTGTTTTTGTCCAGACGGTAAAAAAGTCATCCGGTATACACCCATCACGCCTGCGGAGTTTCGCCAACTAATTTATTTTGACCTTATCGATGGACAGTGGAAAATGATGGGGTACCTAAGACCTTTGCCTAGCTGTGGCGCATCTTTATACAGGATAATTTTTTATTCAGTGCGTAAATTTTTACAGGGTGTTCTACCCATGAATATGAACAACATTCACTATGGGACCATCTCTGAAATCACGAAAAAAAAATCAGCAGATTCATACATTTTGGTCGAGTATTGAACTTTTATAAGAAACAGCTGATTTTTTTTTTGTGATTTCAGTGATGGTCCCATAGTGAAAGTTGTTCATATTCATGGGTAGAACACCCTGTGAAAATTTACGCACTGAATAAAAATTTATCCTGTATAACATCATTATTAGGTACACTAATGATGTTGTTGTTCAACAAATTAATAAATGATATGACTTATGTGGTACAGACGACAGCAGGTCAAGCTACCCGAAACTGTCAAATTTTCCCAATCAACCTTGAACCTTAATGCTTTAGCGTTAAAGTTAAATTGAAAATCTATTAAAGAAATTTGACAGATTGTAGTAGCTTGATGTGCTGGCGTCTGTACATCAGGTTTATTAAAAAACAAAACAAAAATTTGTGAAAAATCACAATAAAGTGAGAGTGAAAAATAAGAAAAACAACCGACTTCCAAAAAAGACACTACAAAGTTAAGTTTTTTAATTTATTTATTAAATTAAAAATTTTAAAAATTATATTCTTGCATTATGGATATGGTTTAAGATAAAAATAAGACAAGACATTTATTTGTAGAAATAGATCCTTACAAATAAAAAAATGAAAGTTGCAAATCGGCTTATAAATAACGGAGTTCTGTGGTAACAAACATAAAAAAACAGTCGAATTGAGAACCTCCTCCTTTTTTGTAGTCGGTTAAAAAAAAGGATGGACTCACATAAGTTAGGGTGTTCATTAAACAACTCTCCGGCACAAAGGGCACGTCCGGTTGTGTCGAGTCCACGGCGAGATACATTCTGAATGGTAGTTGTGTCCACAAGGCAGCGAAGTCACACGCTCTCTGCGCATGAGTGCGGCAAAGCAGATGGAGCATAGTACAATAGACCCGGCGCGATCACGACTGCAAATTAATACGCCATCATCGTTATAGCGACAGCTACAAAGTTGAAAATCTATTAAAGTTTCATAGATTGTAGTAGCTTGATGTGCTGGCGTCTGTACAAGTATTTTCTAATTGAACAGACAGCTGTGCTGCTGGGGAGTTTGTTGCGCCACTTGTTCTTCCCAGCGAAAGCACTAGGAAGTGGTGAGGGGCGGGCGTTTTGGGGAATGTCTTTTGTAATTTTGACGTTCGAAAAGTGCTGATTTTCAGCCTAATTTGAATAAATGGCTTTTGATTTTGACGCCCTCAGGCTAGGTGGGGTGACGATCTTCGCAGGATGACTGGTAGCAGCTGGATGAGAGTTGCCGAAAATCGAGTTGTATGGCGTGCAATAGGAGAGGCCTATGTCCAGCAGTGGACTGCTGCAGGGATGATGATGATGAAACTATGGCGACGATTCCCTTGTTCACAAACTAAACAAAATTTAAGTTCAGTGCATCTTTTTCTTTCTATTTCATTATGAAAAGGACAGAAGATAAATATTAGTTTAGTCCTATCAAATTAGTCAGCACCTGACGTAAGTTGACGTATTTTTAGTCGCCATGTTTTTAATCACGTCTAAATTGTCTATGGAGTTTCGACTAAACTAATATTTATCTTCTGTCCTTTTCTTAATGAAATAGAAAGAAAAAGGTGCACTAAACTTAAAAGTTTAGTTTGTGAACAAGGGAATCGGTGCTTTAAAACAATACTTACAAGGCTTGATCTCCTTCGTAATCTCCTTGTCTTTTGTTGAAATAGTAGTAAACGGCGGTTCCGATAGCGATACCAGCTGCTATGACTGCACCTGCAGTACCAAGACCACTACTACTTTGACCGTTTTCTTCGTCTTCTTCGTCTTCGATGCGCTCAAATCCACTCATCTTTGTACACAGGGTTAAATTAAATTAGCTAGCGAAACTCCGCTGACGCTGCCACTGGTAATAAAACAAAAAAAAAACTGAAATGCTACTAATATTATAAACCCGAAAGTTTGTATCGATGGATGGATGTTTGTTACTCTTTCACGCAAAAACGACTGAGCGGATTTGGATGAAATTTAGCACACAGATGGTTTATATGCAGGATTAACATATCTAGGATACTTTTAACTCGATGTTCCCACGGGATCGAAAGTTATGCGGGTGAAACCGCGGGGCGCAGCTGATAATAAAATAAATAATTACATGATTTTTTTGTGGGGTTATCATCGACCGCAGTTAATGAAGTCACTCGAATTGTCATTTTTTTTTTTTTTTGTTAAATTCATAGATATGATGGGTTTCGATATCTACACCCGATAAAACAAAAGAAAAAGAGATATTCTCAACTCATACTTCAAGTAACAGCTCTACCAGCGGGCGTTGACCCCAATTTTTTTATTATAGAATTTGTTTGTTTTTTTTGTCGTGTTTCGTTATCAATACCCGTCACGTATACATGTGTGTAAGTGATAAATAAAATGATAAATGATTTTATTTTGTAAATAGGTTTGTACAAACACTTTTACACGTCAATCATATTTTAAAACTAGTTGAGGTCGGCGTTTCCTATCTGACTAGTCTGAGAAGAAAGGCCGAAACAAACTCAGACGTCACAGTCTCTTTTAAAGTCCAGACATAATCTTGGTCAGATCATATGAAGACCATGTAGGTCGATGTCTGAGATGGTCTTTTGAGGAAAGAACCACACAGATTGAGAGGACCTGTCCTGACCTATGTGTCTGTGTTCGCAAGCTAAAATAATTAAACCCTGTATAATTCGATGATGATGATAATTCTTCGGTACGTCAGCATGTCATGAACCTCCACTGAACTCCTTCTATACCCTGTCCTTTAGGTTAACCGTTTTTTGACAGCTGTCTTAGAACGTACAGACGCCAGCACATCAAGCTACTACAATCTGTCAAATTTCTATAATAGATTTTCAACTGTATTCCTAAAGACAGATTGTAGTAGCTTGATGTGCTGGCGTCTGTACATATTCCAGATTACGTAAAACTTAACTTTAAAATGCGTAATAAAATAAATATATAAACTGCCTTATCTTATTAAATTATCTTATTTATGGCTTCTTACAGATATTATTATACCGTACGTGTATCAATCAATGTATTGTGTGTTGCTGCAATCACTAGTTCCATCTGTGAAAAAACGGTTTACTTAATGGACAGGCTTTGAACGTAACAAAGCCAAATACTTGTATCTATATTGTATCCTGCAGGTTCTGCAATAACAATAATAATTTGCTTAAGCATACGGAGTCTGCTGTTGATCCCTCAGATTTTTAGCTATATTGCATTTAAAAGTATTTCGGTTAAGGCGTAGTATGTCGATTTCACTACATTGCTTATTATATGAGTGTTATTTTGGGCCACATCTCATTGGGCATACGGCAGACGTGGCCGTTAAATATATATATAAATAAGTTATTACAATAATAATATTTGTATAGCTACTTACAGTTATTTAAGAAAATTCCAAATATGTGCTTTCTATTCTGTATCACAGGTATGAATCGGTATGAGCGAATGGGTTCCTGGATGGTTTAGATTCAAAATTGGACCGGGCAGGGGGCGCTGTTCGGACAAATCGACGTCAGTCAGGTCCGCTTTTAAATATAAAATTAGGTATATTATGTATTTGTTATCGCGAACCTGTATCAAAATACATAAAGATACGAGGTACGTATCAAAGGCGATGATACTTAAGATTGACGTTATCTATGACTAGCTGCTGTCCGCGACTTGGCTCGCGTGAGTCGTATGATACACAATACTTATACTAAAAAAAACATTCGACTTCCAAAAAGACACTACAAAGTGAAAAATAACTTTAATTTCGGAAGTCGGTGTCGTTGGGTTCGCATTTTTGTTGTTTGCCACCGACTTCCGAAATTAAAGTTATTTTTCACTTTGTAGTGTCTTTTTGGAAGTCGAATGTTTTTTTCTTACAAATAATAAAATAATTTTGTAAATCGGATTATAAATTGAAGTCGGTTAATAAAAGCCAAATTATACGTATAAAACTCCCCGTCGTCGCTACTATTTCGTTTTCGCTTAGCTTTTTTACTTTTTGCACGGCTCCTTTTGGTACTAGAGTGATGTTAAATAGCCTAAAGCCTTTCTCAAGAACTGGACTATAACTGAAATGTAAAAAGAGTTTTTCAAATCCGACTGGTAATTCCAGAGATTAGCGCGTTCAAACAAACAAATTATTCAGCTTTATTATTAGTATTAGTATAGAAAGATAAACTAAGATATATATAAAATATAAACCGATCGACATTATAGAGTAGCTACAAGAATTAATTGTTTTTGGAAGGGTATTCCCATCCTTAGCGCGCGCGCGCAACGCAGCAAATTTAATATGGATTGACAAGCTGTATCGTAATCACTGACTATAAGACCGGCCGCGGCACTACACTACTAGAGACGTTGAGAGTCTAGAAGGGCACTGCGGTTCGCTTCGTGCAACCTCGGCTCGCCTCGGGCGACTTCCGGTAGTTGTCGGTTTTTGCGCCCGAGTCAAAGAACTCACAGCTTCCTATAGTTCTTAGCATGAGTGTATAGCCACGTAGGTACTTCGGACTTTCGATCAATTGCGAGCAGTACTTCGTCGAAGCAACTTCGCAACTAGTGTAATGCAGGTTTTAGGTAAAAGCACCTCCTATATATGAAGAAAAACCTATTTTTTGTATGTTTAATGGCAAAAGGCCCGAGCTGGGCCGATGACAATGTCGCGGGATATCTGAGTAAAGTCTTTTTTCACCCGTAAGTTAAATATTTAATTTGATAATGGCAATAATTTTCCTTTTTGGAGCTGATTTGTATTATAGCAACATTCAAACACTGATGTCATTCCTGATGTCATTCCTCAAAGTTTCGGTGACAGAATTTTTTGTCTTCAATTGCATGAGAGCAGGACCACATGCAAATTGCACATTCGTGTGACAAGCACAGCTATATTTGCTTCCGCTCAATATTGAAACACAACCTGGAATGTCTTTAGTGAAAAAACGTACCCGAATGTGGAATCCACAATAGTGAAATTAATAGAAAAACTAAGCTAAAATAAAGATTTGTTTCGTTATTTAGCCGAAAATGGAGCTAAACGACGTGATAGTCAATCAACCCGTCGTGATCGACAATGTAAATACCATTTATTTACCACTACGCTAACTATTTTCATTAGTCGACGAAGCAAGTTTTTATGCAATATATCTAGTTAAAATCGATTGTAGAACCATTTTAAATTGGTTTTGGGCCGATAATCGATCGATTTTTAAGGTTCTAAATATTTTAAACAAACATTTTCATACATTAGTTGCTGAAAATGAGTCATCTTGTGCTAACTTCCCGTTTTAGTGTCATTACCAATTCTAGTGCTGTTGATTTTTAATGCTGCCGGTTTTTGCCAGGGCTCCGGAGTCATCAAAGCTGGCTTCGCTGGCGATCAGATACCGAAATGCAGGTTTCCAAACTAGTAAGTATCTCTTTTTGTAAGTGTTCTTATTTAGTATTCAAATCATTCACATTTGAATTTCTTGTTGGAACTCCTTTTAAAAGACTTTTCTAAGGTTGGATTTCGTGTTACCCTGACATCGGTTGCGTACAGACGGTCACGCGTACTAAAACTGACAATAAATGGATGTGCAGACCCCCTTATCCATTGGACACTTTGGGGAAGTGCCCAGGGCCCGCGATCTACGGGTCCCCAGGGCCATAGAAAAATCATATTTTTGCAGCCGCCCTTTCCATTCCACGCATTCAATGAGAAAATAATTGATTCGCAGTAAGTTTCTAGTCCCAAAAATATGAAATATTAGTCAAAGTCAAATCATTTATTTCAAATAGGCACATAAAAGGTACTTTTGAATGTCAAAAATAAAATTGATTCTAAAGAAACTCCACCGTTACTCTTTTAAAATGTTTTACAATATTTTGCATACATTAATTATATAATTATATGTGAAGACGATGCACCTAAAAATAAAATAACTATACCACAATAGGTAAAAGAATTAAAATGAATTAATGAAACCATGACATACAAATTAACTATGTTATAGATACATGGTGCTCACATATTTACAAACATAGTATTATGTTATGTTTCTCTCATTGGTTTTGTAGCAAAATATTTGATGAATTATTACTTATCTGCACAGGGGCTTGGCAGGGTCGCCATGTAAGGTTGTCAGTCCGTGAAGATGAATAGAACAAGTGACTCCATTGTTATCTCGTGTATTACTGGTCAATCATAGAGTACTATCCATAATAAACATATTGATTCTTAATATAGAATACCAGAGCAGACACACATAAGTCTTGCACACTACACTTTACACTTTTGTGCCCAGGGCCTCCAATAGCCAGGGAGTGTGATCCATATAAATTGGTACTCAACTGACGTCAGCGCAGACCATCAGTTAAGACTAAATCCTGTCACTCACTGCTATAACCAATACCACTGCCATGTGTTACAGAGTTTGATTATAACAGCAGCATGTGCGTGTGCATGTGGTGACCCACATGACACTGTTAGAATAGTCGACATCAGCTCAGTTGCAAAAGAAGGAAGAAAAAAGAATAACAGCCGCACGGGTATTTCGAAGGTACCTTCGAAATACCCGTGCAGCTGTTATTCTTTTTTATGCTTGCCGATAGTGTTGCCAGGCGTCCGGATAAAGCTGGACATAGGTAGGCTTTTTGATTGCGTGTCCGGCCAAAATAAACGGTGTCTGGCTTATCCGGCTTTTGTAAGGCTTTTTACATTTCGCAAACAAACGATAACTGATTATGACAATAATCAAAAAAGCTTAATTTTACATACAATTTTTTTTGTCGTATCTATTAATACTGAGACACAAAATCCTCAATAATGTAGGGTGTCCGGCCTTTCTACCAAAATGTCCGGCCAAAGTGGCTGGTCTGTCCGGCTATTAGGTTTGGCGACCTGGCAACCCTACTTGCCGATCGGTTCGTAGATGGGTGATCATCCATTACATATCAAGATCCCTCCGTGCCTTGGAAAGCATGTCTTGAATAGTCTACATAAAGACTATTCAAGACGTGCTTGTCTTTGTAAAGACAGCGACCCATCCACAGACCAACCGCGACAAGTGTAGCATAATCTGATCGATCGACCCGAGCGAACAGGGTTTGTGTCCAATTTTGAAAGAGACTACAATCAATATTGCTTGTCCTACCTACAGCATCGGCCGACCGAAGCATGTCCGTGTCATGGCTGGAGCGTTGGAAGGAGAACTCTTTGTGGGTCCTCGTGCTGAAGAGCATCGGGGTCTCCTCAGCATCAAGTACCCCATGGAACATGGCATTGTAACAGACTGGAACGATATGGAACGCGTCTGGAATTACATCTACAGTAAGGTTGGTAGACCAGTTTCATTAAAACATCACGACTGGTAATCCTCGAAGGCCTAAGCAGAGTTGTACCTATAATACTATAGAAGAGGTACTATCACTAAGGTCTATATCTGACCACCGTAAGGACTATTCCTGCTTGCAGCGCATATTATTAGTCGACCTAAAAAGGATCCTCATTTGTTTTACTTACGGACGCAGCTGTGGTCATCACGTGCACGGGATTTTGTTTTCAAAATGGCCAGCCCCAGCAGTCTTGACGTTCATAGCGATCGCTTTACGACCGAATTCGGTCGCAAAGTCCCGGATTGACAGGTGTAATGTATGGAGTGACAGGACTTTGCGACCGAATTCGGTCGTAAACCGATCGCTATGAATGTCGAGACTGCAGCCCCAGATATAGGTTTTGGCGGTAGTACATCAATAAAACTCTATCTTTCAGAGATGTATGAGCACCCTTACCCGCGGTGTCTCGAACGAAAATCAACACAAAAGTTAACTAAAAAATTTTCAAGCGCGCAACCTGCTATGATTGGGTTTAATTTTGATGCTGACTCCCCAGAACGAATGTTTTTCAAAGACCAATTCTGGTCTAAACTTTTTTGCAAAAAAAAAACAACCGACTTCCAAAAACGACACTACAAAGTGAAAAATAACTTTAATTTCGGAAGTCGATGTCGTTGGGTTCGCATTTTCGTTGTTTGCCACCGACTTCCGAAATTAAAGTTATTTTTCACTTTGTAGTGTCGTTTTTGGAAGTCGGTTGTTTTTTTTTGCAAAAAAGTTTTTATTTTTCACTTTTTGTTTGTAATTTTTACCAGTAATTTTGGTTTAAAAACCAAACTACTAAACCGTTTTTGATGAAATTTCTATGGGACCATTTGGGAAGTATACCCTTTCCAACAAAAAAAGAATTTTTCAAAGCGACGGAGTTATGCGCGAACAAACATAAAAAATAAATACAAACATCCGAATTGAGAACCTCCTCCTTTTTTAGAAGTCGGTTAAAAATGGAAAATGAATGGGTATCTCTTTCTTTGTAGGACCAACTGTCGACATTCTCGGAGGAGCACCCTGTACTGCTGACGGAGGCTCCCCTCAATCCTCGCCGGAACAGGGAGAAGGCAGCTGAAGTGTTCTTCGAGACCTTCAACGTACCAGCTCTGTTTCTCTCCATGCAGGCCGTGCTGAGTCTGTGAGTATTATCTTATGTACCAAACCCTGTATGTCTATTCAATTTCATGTTTCCAATTGATGTTATTTCAAGATAAACAAATATGAAATTTAGAGCAGTAAAAATTAAGTTGATTTCGGAGTGTAGGTATAGCCACGAGCAAAAGTATGTATACACTCGGCTTTATTCAAAAGCGATTTAGTCCTATATTTTTTAATGAAACTATGTTGTTACGAATATAGCATTTTACTCGTAGAACCCATGGGTTTATGTTAGTTGTCGTGTTTCAACGTTGCATTCGTTATTTCACGAAAAAATCGCAATTGACACTTGCCAAGTTTTTTCTTTTTTTTTCTTTCTTTATTAGTAAGAACTAAGGTTCTTAGTAATGGATTACAATCTAGCCTAACAGACTAATAAGCAATTTAACTCTAACTTAATATATAACTTGCCAAGTGTTGACATATTGGTGCTCGTGACTGTACATCTGAAAAAATTATAAAAAAAATTGAAGTTGGCTTCAACTACTACAAGTTGTAGCCAACTTCATTTTTTTTTATAATTTTTTCAGTAAATGAACTTTATTGTGTAGGAATTAAAGTTATTGTTCCAATAACTCGATATTTGTTTACATTTTTGGCAAATAAATCGCAAACGCAGTATAAAGTGTCACATTTCCGAGATATTAACGTTCAAAGTTGATAGTTGTTGGTTCAGTTGTTGTTGTTGTTAGTTGACGTGACATGCATATTTTAAGCTGTGCCCGCGATTTCGTTCGCGTGTATGTCGCATCATGGGTTTTTTTTGCGCGGAACCCTATTTCATATTCTAAAATAAAAGTAGCCTAAGTTACTCCATATAACCAGCCTTACTTCCTCCTTATCTGCCAGTTAAAATCTCGTCAAAATCGGTCCAGCCGTTTCGGAGATTAACTGAAACAAACAGACAGACAATTTGATTTATTTGTATAGATTAGCCTCCGCCAGCTACTTCATCTGCGTGGAATTTTCGACCCCGACCCAGCGTGTCGCATCGCATCGCCCGCCAGCGCTTTTACTTGGTTTTGGTTAGCGTTCTTTCTTGAAAAAGATAAAAGGCTATGAAACATCTCGCTGCGACCCTGAGGAACCAAGCAATAAGAAAAAAAGTCAGATAGAACGCTAAACAAAGTCAGGCTAGAAGCTAGTTAAACATGTGAACCTTACTCTCCGCAGATACGCCACAGGACGCACCACGGGCGTGGTGTTGGACTCTGGAGACGGCGTCACACACTCAGTTCCCATCTATGAAGGGTTTGCGATGCCACACAGCATCATGAGGGTCGACGTCGCGGGCAGGGACGTCACGCGGTACTTACGGTAAGATAAAGTCAGTGACTTTAGTTCAGAATCAATGTGTAGCGGCAGTGAGCAGTGGTGGCTATAGCAGTCCTCTACTGGACATCTTCCTGCAGGGTGTAACCTTCCGTGATCCACTTGGAAGTCCCTGAACCGTTTCCGGACACAAGTGGGAAGATGTAAGTCCAACCTGGTTAATTTCGGAACGGCAGTAGGGTGTGATTGTGGAGCTATGTCACAAACCATGCTCCACCTCCTATCCTGCCCTCTGTGACCCAAAACTTGCAGTCAAAATGACCTCTGCGCTGCCACCGACAACGCCGTGGAAGTGGCAAAGTTTTGGGTCATCAAGATTTAAAATACAGTCGTGCCAACGACACGAAGAACCAGACCAGGGGGTCACTCCGAAGTAGTATCGGCCGAAAGTTCGACCGTTTCCTGCTACGAAGTTACTATTTGGTTCGGTCTGTTCCGATCCTACACTCCTACACTCTTTCGAATATTGACTATGGTCCCGACCCAACTGAGCCGATCCGAACTTTTTTCGCATTTTTCAATAATATTCGGTTCGGCCATGTGTCGGTCCGATCCGAACATTCGCACTTTGCACTTCGGAGTAGGCATCCTACGCCGCAGTCGGTTCTAGACACCTTCTTAAGGTCGTCGGTCCATAATCACTGGGGGGCGTCTCACACTACGCTTGCCGATACGCGGTTTCCGCTCCAAGACTCGTCTGCTCCACCGGCCATTTTTCCTTCAACAAACAGTCACTTTACTTTGTGTAAATTATTTCATCACCACTGCTCTCAAAACGGTGAAAGAAAACATCGTGAGGAAACCGGCATGTCCTAGAACCAAACATTCGAAGACATGTGACATCTACCAACCCGCACTGGGGCCGCGTGGTGGTGCCCACTCCCTCTCACAGAGAGGAGGCTTGTGTCCCAGCAGTGGGAACATTATAGGCTGGTTGTGTATAGCGCACAAATGTGTGCGCAGACGCAGGTGCACTCTCTCGTCCCTCAGTCTTGTAGTCCTCAGGGACGGCAATCCGACACGACCGGAGAGAGATCAGGCGCAGGACCAACGGCGACACGTGCGCACCGAAGCACGGGAGTATCACATCGCCAACTTCCATACTGCGTGCCTTTACTAAGCAGGGGGCATGGCGGGCTGATACTAATCGGGGGTGCGTTAATGTGTAGCGGGATCGTCCGAAAGGGTTACCGCTGCCCTGGAACATAAAGGGCTAAGGAAGGAACACGGGTGGGTTTTAGTCAGTAAGAGTCTGACACTCCCTTCCGCTCCACCCAGAGCGAGAGGAGTCATTAAAATTTGATGATTTCCCACCCTGAAAAAAAAAAAAAAAAAAGGTGCGTTAATGTACAAGCATCTCCTGGGGCTGCAGTCTCGACATTCATAGCGATCGCTTTACGACCGAATTCGGTCGCAAAGTCCCGGATTGACAGGTGTAATGTATGGAGTGACAGGACTTTGCGACCGAATTCGGTCGTAAAACGATCGCTATGAATGTCGAGACTGCAGCCCCTGGGCCCCCGACTCATGACAGTAGTAGGAACTGTGGGGTTTTATTTGGTAAGAGTCCGATATAACCCTCCGTTCTCCCCAGACAGGGGTATCCATGAGAATGTACCCAAAAAAAATAAAAGTTTAGTCAATAAATAAACATAATAACGTTTTGTTCACAGGCTTCTCTTGCGTAAAGAAGGCGTTAACCTCCGAACTTCGGCTGAACTAGAAATAGTCAAGGCTATTAAAGAGAGAGCGTGCTACCTCTCTCCTAACCCTCTGAAGGAGGAGACTTTGGAGACGGAAAGGGCTCAGTACACACTGCCAGATGGGACGGGGTTGGAGGTAAGAAATATTACAACACTAGGTTATACAGGGTCAAATTCAATTAGCTAGCGAAACTCTGTCGATGTGATGGGTATAGATTTCCATAATTAATTAAACAAAAAAAAGGGGTCAACGACTGTGGTATAAATTGAGGGATGAGTCAAAAAAATCTGTTTTAAAAAATTGATTTTTTGACCCTGTATTGATAGATGATTTATTTTCTGTAATTAGGTTTGTACAAAAACTTTTACACGTCAATCATAATTTTTTTAAACTAGATTTAACGAGTTCGGCGTTTCCTATCTGACTACTCTGAGAAGAAAGGCCGAAAAAAACACGCGAGGTCACGGTCTCTTTTGAAGTCCAGACATAATCTTGGTCAGATCATGTGAAGATCCTGTAGATTTGTGTCTGAAATGGTTTTTTGAGGAAAGAACCACACAGATTGAGAGGACCTGTCCAGTCAGTGCACGCATTTGTCAATAATCGTGCAGCTCAACTCAGAACTTAGAAGCTCAACGATTCGACGACAATGGCCCTGATTCCCTTGTTCACAAACTAAACTAAATTTAAGTTCAGTGCATCTTTTTCTTTCTATTTCATTAAGAAAAAGGACAGAAGATAAAATATTAGTTTACTCCTATCAAATTAAGATACTCCATAGACAGATTAGACGTGATTAAAAACATGGCTGCTAAAAATACGTCAATTTACGTCAGGCGCTGACTAGTTTGACAGGACTAAACTAATATTTATCTTCTGTCCTTTTCTAAATTAAATAGAAAGAAAAAGATGCATTGAACTTAAATTTAGTTTAGTTTGTGAACAAGGGAATCGGCGCCATAACAAATTATTGATATTGTTTATTCATATAACTTTTAGGACTTATTACAATTGAAGGTTTTGAACTAATAAACAAATATTTGATTCGGTTCGATTCCCGCACGGAACAAATATTTGTATGACCTACATGTATTTTTGTTCCGAGTCTGGGTGTTTTTCTATCTATAATATGTATGTATTTACAAAAAAAAAAAATGTATATAAGTAGTTTATCAGCCATCTTGTTACCATAACACAAGCATTAGGTTGCTTAGCTTGGGACTAGATGGCGCTGTGTGAAATGTTCAGGGATATTATTATTATTAATATTATTAATTTATACGAGGATCATAATCCTGGTCTAATCCATGGTCACAAGTTGCGCGTTGATGTCCCTGCCACCCTGTATACAGTGAGGGAAGTTATTATTTTATCAAATTGACACTACGTCAATTTGATAAACATTTTTTTCCTGACATTAGGTAATATGAGGCATGAGATAATTAATGAAAACCTTCCTCCTGCCTCCACAGATTGGTCCAGCCAGATTCCGAGCTCCAGAAGTATTGTTCCGACCTGATCTTATCGGCGAAGAGTGCGAGGGTATGTTGAAACTACTATTTTTTTACATACAAACAAAATTATTCATGAAAGAAAAAATACATGTGCGGTCGGGGGTCCCCCGGCAGGAACGAAATTCCAAGATGGCGGCTGTGATAGTTTAAAAATGACGATAAATTTGAAAATTTTGCTGCATCCGCCATCTTGGATTTTCATTTTGACTTCAGTATTGGCTAAAACCATGAAAACGACACCCATGACGAAACCAATACCGATGCTATTCAGCTTAATCGTCGATCGTCCAGTGTGACTGTTGTCACTAGCCACGAGCCCTACACACTAGTTTCAAATCAAATCAAATAATTTATTTCTTTGCAAACATAGGCATAATAAAATCAAACAAGTAGGCCAACTCAAGCCCCGAGCGAGCGATAATAGCCTAAACTCGTAGGGCTGTCACTTATACCTACTTTATTCAATCGTCAAAAATGCATAGTCAATCTCTATACAAAACAATGTTCCCCTGTAGGGTAAGCATCAGGGACCTTTAATACAAAGTTTTTTTAAATTATTTTTTCTACACACGGCTACACATCAAGCTATGTAAAACCAGTATTAGCTGACCGTTCATTGTGAGAAAATATCATACAAAGTGAGGCCAAGACAAACTGGTTTTGTATAGCTTGACGTGTAGCCGTGTGTAAGTACATAGACCAGAGCCGACTACATTTTTTTCATTGCCCAAGTCATCTTATCTGTTTAGTTATTTGAAAAATTACGATCGTAATATGACTAATAAAAACGTGGTTTTACTGAATCATGTATTTATTCAAATAAAATGAAATGATTATGAAGTCTTTGTAGTTAAAGGAGGTAGGTAGGTACACGTACAAATTATTTATTACGAGCAGCAGGGCAGCGGCGAAGCGTGCGCGGGCGCGGGCGATATTACCGGCGTCACAGCCACGACTGGCGCACCTTTAGCAGCGATAAATTTTGTCAGTGTGTGCGTGCGACGACGCATACGTACGAGCGCGCTCACATACAAACCGTGCGCGGTGCGAATGTATGAAGATGTCCTACTTGTTTGCTTTTACTATGACATAGGTGTTTTTTTTTTTAAATAATTTTCCATATATTACCGGCAGTAGAGTGAGTAGACGGTGTAATTTTTATCGGCAGTTTTTATTATCACGAACCCAAAGCTCGTAACAATATCTACCGCGCCAATGGCTGGTCTCCGCTCAGATTGGTAGCCATTGCCGAAATTCGGTCTTTACTTTGTCACACAATACCATACAAATGTAACAGTTTCTTTTTTCGTTCCAGGTCTTCACGAAGTCCTAATGTTCGCTATACAGAAGTCTGATATGGACCTTCGAAAGGTCCTGTACCAGAATATAGTGCTGAGCGGAGGTAGCACCCTGTTCCGGGGCTTTGGGGACCGACTCCTGGCCGAAATTAGGAGATTAGCGCCTAAGGATATGAAGATTAGGGTATGGATTTTTTTTTGTATTAATCTTGACAAAAAAAGAAAGATTATTTTCGCGCACTGCATTTTCAACGGTCTACTTAGCGCTGAGAGTTCAAACTCAAATAATTTATTACAACTAAACCTTTTCAATTGTCAAGGGTCGGTCAGTCAGAAAGATGAAGCTAGTTGCCCATTCCAAAGCGTAGTAGGTACCTATGGAGAAGGACGGGCAAGAAACTCCACGGACACTCTCTTAAATCATAAAATTGTTACAAAATATTTGATTACATCATTCGTGTTGAAATTAACCACGTGAGCACGATGTAGAACGACGTGCACGTTAAAAGTGTCCGTTATAGAAAACATAAAAACAATTCAGAAATTTAAATGAGCCTTGGCAGCTGTTGAAAATCTAGTGCATTATAAAATCTCGTCGCGATATTTTTAAGCCTGTGTGGACGTTGGCTTACTGCCTTGGTGTAGTAGTCGCTAGCACTACTGCTAAGCATGAGGTCTTGGGTTCGATTTCCAGGTCGGGCAGTGATATTAGATTTTTCGGTCTGACATTTCTCAGAAGCAGCTCGGTGTCGGGATTTGTGCCGTTTGATCCATCCATTCATCCGTCAGCTATCGAGCTATTATAGATTTTATAAAGGTATGAGGGACAGGGTGTAAAGTTCACTCATCCTCCATAGAAAAGCGAGGATCCTCCGACCAGACGGGTGTTGTGTCTGGCGGGCAACTGCCCGATCAATCATGTCGGGCTGTTGTATATAATTATGCTAATTGCGCGGTAAACTTTGTCAGTATGTTCGCATATGGCGTTTTAGGTACCGCTACAACTACAACCGTGGCCGCCAATTTGAAAACAAAAAAAAAATGGCGGACTGTTAATTATGCTAGGCTCCATATAAAAATCTACAATCCCCTTTTGAATATTTCGATAAATATTTTTCTAATCAAAGTCACCTTCTTTACAGATCTCAGCGCCACAGGAGCGCCTCTACTCCACATGGATCGGGGGTTCGATTCTCGCGTCGCTCGATACATTCCGTAAAATGTGGGTCTCGAAACGCGAATATGACGAGGAAGGACATAGGGCAGTCCATCGCAAGACTTTCTAGAAGATTCTAGAACATTAAGGCTCATTTCCAGTCAAATTTAATTCAGAATCTTATAAAATACTTCGTTCGCAAATTAGTTTCCAAACATATAAACAGGTATGTGTTTTTGGAAAGACAACTTTAATACACACACATAGAGTTCAGTTTGCAATACTGCAAACATTTTAACTACTTTTTCAATAGTTAGCTAGGATTCTGAATTAAAATTTAGAAGTTTCTCAACCGTTTAGAAGCGAAATATCGGCTTTTGACGGTTGGGAAACTTTAAAACGATTAAAAATGACTGTATAAAACCCTATTTAGGGCCTCGACAGATCACATTCATGAATCCATACACTATTAGTAACAGATGCTTATAAAGTTAACTCTAATACTAATTTTATGACGATTAATATGACAAGTACAACGTATACCAGAAATGCCCCACTGGACTCGTGGTCGCAAGCGCGACTGCTGAGCGCGGGCTTTGATTCCCGGGTCGGGCAAAAGTGTTATTGGGTATTTCTTAGTAACAGCCCGGAGTTTGGAAGTTGGCGGTGTGATACCCGCGTGATACCTGCGCCGGATCTTTCTCTGGTCGTGTCGGTTTGCCGTCCCATCGGACCATGAGAATGAGGGAAGAGAGAGTGCATCTGTGTATGCGCACACACTTGTACAGTCACGAGCAAAAGTATGTATACACTCGGCTTTATTCAAAAGCGATTTACTCCTTTATTTTTGAATGAAATTTTATATTGTTACGAACATAGCATTTTCGAACCCATAGGTTTATGTAATGTGTCGTATTTCAACGTTGCATTCGTTATTTCACGAAAAAAACGCGATTGAAAGTTGCCAAGTGTTGACATATTGGTGCTCGTGACTGTACAATATATACTAGGTCGCCATGACCGAAATTCGGTCTGGAAGACTATGTATTAGAAGTGTGTCGTCACATTTATGTATGTGGTACACACCATCAAACTGAACAATTTTCTCTATGGGACTAACAAAAAATAAACTAGCTGTCCCATACAAAACTTCAATGCCTACTCGACCCAAATGTATGGAACAGCTGAAGGCAAATTCTCATAATTTAAAACGTTCAAAATCTAGTCGCATTCTCATCTCGGCGACAAACAAATGTCAAAATGTAGGGAAATTATAGGAATTTTTGACAGATTGAGACTGAGATCAGACTGTGAACGTTCATAAAATTACTAGAATTGCCGCCCTGATTATTTTTTCGCGTTTACCATTTTGGTCGTGAAAAAATGTCGTAAAATGTTATTGTATTTGTCATGTCGATCATCATTAAATGAACAAAGTATAAATGCATAGAACTTTTTATTTAATAGAAGACATCGTTAATTTATTTGATGATATAGTTACCCGTATATATTCAGCTGACACAGGAGGAGGACACAGGCCTCCTCTCTGTGAGAGGGAGTGGGCCGTAATCCACCACGCGGGCCCAGTGCGGGTTACCCATTACTCTTAAAAATGGTTATAAGTTTGACCTAACATACTAAAATTATGAGAATAACTACGTCTTTAAGAACAGCAATATCCTCGGTATTTCTATACAGCTTGTGTCAGAATGTGTGGTCACATTTAACGGTGTGATGCAAACCATCAGACTGAACAACTTTTTCCATGGGACCAATATCGTAATCGTGAAAAAAATAATCAGATGGGTCGAATAGGTATTGTGGTTTTGTATGGGACACTTGATAATTTTTTTCGCGTTTACTATGCCAAAATAGTATCCCATGGAGAAAGTTGTTCAGTTTTATGGTCTGTCAAGTATGGTCTGTGAGTTGACAGACCATCAAACTGTGTGTTTGTGGACAGTCTACCCCAGCCACCTTCTTTAGGTCGTCCGTCCATCTAGCTGGAGGGCGTCCCACACTACACTTGCCGATACGTGGTCTCCACTCCAAGACTCGTCTGCTCCACCGGCCATCGGTCCTTCGACAGACATGGCCAGCCCACTGTAACTTGGTGGTCTGTAGCACCCCCTAAATATAACCATACATTTCTGATGACTGTATAATCTTTTTCTATGTTTTTTACCGTTCCGAAAATAACTTATTTTGCATTTAAACGATGTCTTTAATAGAATATTGTATTATAAAAATAATAATGTTTAAAAAATACATAATTATAACAATGATTTTGTAGTTATCACGACTCACATTTTTGAAGTGAAAATTTCTTTAGTGGTACTTTCTGAACAGTGGACGAAATTGAATAGTCACGCTCGGCTCGACTCTGAATAGAGTATACTCGGTCGGTGACGCTGAATCGTGTATTCTCGGCTCCAGTCGTAAGTTTTCACTTCTACAATGTGGTCATAAGCAAAAACCATGTTTTTTGTAGCTAGGCAGAGTATTTATTAGACATTTAAGCTTTGTCTATGGGATAGCATCGCTTCGTTGTCTCTGGTGTTGGATATGACCAGGAACCATGATGATCAGATGGACACTTCCTTGATTGCCACCCAATAAAATAAAACAAGCGTTTATGAAGTATTTCATAAGCAAAATATGCAAGGTCAAATTAAATTATCTAGCGAAACTGCCAGCACGTCAAGCTACTGCAATCTGTCAAATTTCTTTAATAGATTTTCTACTTTGTCGCTAAAGCATTAGGTTCAAAGTGGATTGGGAAAATATGACAGTTTCGGGTAGCCTGATGTGCTGGCGTCTGTACCTTCTCCATCTCGATAACCTTGGTTCTCCAGCGGATCTCTTCGTTTCTTATACTGGTGTTCAGTTTAACATAATCAGCAGCTGAAATATGCAGTTATAAGTAAGCTGCTTGTCAAGGAAAACGTCAAAAATATGTCAAATAAAGACATATTGGCAAAAACTCTGCTTGTACCCTTGAGTGATAAAAAGCTTTGTTATATTTATATTAAAAATGGCGAAAATGAACTTAATATCGGTTGCTATATTTCGTTAAGCGAGATTTTAATATTTAAGACGATTCTTTTTGTATTTAAATAAATTATTTTTTTCGATGTGACTGTTTTTTTACTTTGGTCCAACCTTTTAAAACTTTTAGCCAAGTTTTTGATTTAGAACCTTATTCCGACTGGGTTAAAGTTCTTATTAGAAAATTGTCAACTTATCCTCTGGTTAAAAATCAGCACCCTAATGGCGTAAGACACTATCAATCTCAAACTCAAATAATTTATTTCAATTAAACCATTTCAGGCACTTTTGAATTGTCTACATTTTAAATAGTCGGTCAGTTAGTCTGAAAGTTGAAGCTAGTTGCCCATTCCAAAACGTAGATCTATGGAGAAGAGCGGGCAAGAAACTCCGAGGACATTATTTTAAATAAGATATTATTACAAAATCTTGGGTACATTATTCTTATTGCTTCTATATGTGAGAACAATGAAAAAAAGAAACAATTTAAAATATAAAATTAAAATCAGTAAATCATTTCAATCTGAATCATTTTCCGTGTTTGCCGCAAATAAATGCATTTTCTTTATTTTTCCATCCATCCATTGCTTCCTACAGTGTGATTCTTTATAATGTGCACAAATGCTTTTTACTGAATTTTTAAAAATTTTGTTCGCTACTGTGTCCCCAGTGTAAACAAAACGACGTAACTTTTTAACTAAATTATTAAATTAAGCATAGATCCTCTCATTTCGATATGTGCACATTATAAAGAACTAGCTCCTGCCCGCGACTTCGTCTGCGATCCAGGATGAAAAGTAGCCTATGTCCTTCGCCAGGTCATGATCTACCCATGTGTCAAATTTCATCTAAATCCGTTCTGCAGTCTTAGCGTAAAAGCGTAATTCTTAAATTTTCTGCGCAATTTTCTTAATTTTTTTTTCCGTTAGAACCTTCTTCTACAAATTATTAAAAAAAAAGATAGATGAAATCGGTAAAGTCGTTCTTAAGTTATGCCGTGACCAAGGGAAATAGGGATTAATTTATTGTATATATACATACATATGTCGGAGAAGGTATGTCTGTCTCTCGTTAACATCAGGCATATTTTAATTACTGTGGGCGTACCATGGGTAGTGTTGGTTATAGCACAATAGAAAAAACGGTTTGCAGTTCAAATCAGATGACAGTTCACGAACAAGTCAGCCTCACTAGCGAATCACACACTGTAGGTACACAACTCAACGAGACAGTTTCTGAGCACATGTTGTTCGTACGATGTCCAATGTTTCGATGATCTCGAGAGCTCTGCTTACACCGTTCTTGTAGCTGTCGCTCTCGTCCACCTCCACAAACTCAGGCTAGACTCTGTGTAGCTCCACGAGATGGCGCTAGCGTTCCGAATAAACGAATAACTCCGACATATAGATCACACTGTATGTTGGAATAAATTCATTCCTAAAATTCCAACGCTTGACAATAGGGAATGCAGAATAACTCGTCGAATGCAATGTCCGCCTTCTTTTTTGTCGGCTCAAAATATGACCATATTATGTGGTAACAACAGTTTTCTAGTAATCTTCAGCGGGGTAATTGCGTACCACACTCAGTAGCAATGGGTTTCATTTTCAGTTCAACAACATTCATTGCGTTATTTACGTTGTTGAGCAGACAATATTTTCCAACATATGAAGCAATGGATACATGGAAAATGATTCAGATTGAGATATACGCAATTATCCCGAAGGTCTTAGTCTTAGTTAATAGTACAGTCGACCGCATGTCAATAACTATATTACAGATTTGACAGCGCCTTTATGCTGTAACTGTAAGAGCGGTTTTCGCAGTTTAATAGTGGATATATCATAGATACAGCTCTGCCTAACACTTAGGGTACTTATTACAGCCGTGATGTTTTGTATGAACGTAGTTATTAATAACGTGCCGTTGACCTTACAAATAGGTAATTTCCTGGATAAAAAAAAAATATTATATTTACTCCGCGAGTTAGATTATCGAAAAATAATGGACACGTATTTTTTCTTTTGTCAATCAAACAAAAAATGACAAAGATAAAGCGCGTCAAAATTTGGGAGTAGGGGGTCGTGACGTCACGCCATGCTTAAAAGTGTAGCAAGGCGTGACGTCACGCGGAACTTTAACGGACGATATCTTCATTATTTTTTAAATAATTGACAAAAGAAAAAATACGGGTTCAATATTTTTTGATAATCTAACTGACGGACTAATACTATCCTCTTGCTCATTTTATAATAATAATAATCATTTATTTATTCAGATTACAAATGCGGTCCATTGTGTTAGTAACAATCTTACATAGCCTATGTTAGTACTTAATAACTAAAACAGATCTGGTTCGATCCGCTAACGCCCACACAAGCGGACTATCTGCCCGGGCGGCGATCGCGTGCAGAATGATGTTGGGACTGTCACGCAACCTGCGAAGTAACGAGGCCGATTTCTTTCGCAAAAAGTTTTAATAAAACTAAAAATCAAAAATTTTGCAAAAGATGTAATAAAACTAAAAACCACCATAATTCTTCCTGTCCTTATCCCAATTTATCCGTGGTCCATACTTCTCTATCAGTCGTCATCTCGGTAGTCACCCCCTTTCTAACCATATCATCATTCACACAGTCCATCCATCGTTTCATTGGTCTTCCCCTACTCTTATAGCCATCGACATTCATAATAAAACAAAAAAAAAATAACGAAATAAAATATTTTATTTAGGAATTATTAATAAACGTGTATATTGTATTTGTGCTTAAAACCTTCATGTTTAGAACTCGTCGTTTTCAAACGGATGGAACTTGTGGCCCAGCGAGCTGAAATATGAACAAAATAGGTTAGTTACTGATATTATAACAAATAAAACAGGGTAACATTTAAATTAGCCACTGAAACTTCGCAGACGTGATGGGTATATCCAAAACATGATAAAAATGACGGGCGGACGTTTTTGGGGTTGTTTTTTGTAATTTTGACGTTCGAAAAGTGCTAATTCTCAGCCTAATTTGAATAAATGACTTTGATTTTGAAAAAATAAAACAAAAGAAATTAATTTTATGAGTTTTTTTTGGGGTCAACGACCGCGAGACCAGGTACTTCGAGCGCAAACTGTAACCATGAATTCAGTACATGATTCTAGACTCTAGAGTATATATTTACATCGGTTATAAAAAAAAAACAGCGGTTTCATAGAAAAGTGCAATACCTACGCGGATAAAATGTATGGAACAGCAATTTTTTTTTAGTCATGTACTGATTCCATACAAACAATATGCGCGTTGATGTCCCTGATCATCATCTGCTAGCCTTTTCCAGTCTAATTAGCAGTGGGAGTCACTTCTAACGACCAGTAACGACTGCCAAAGATGTCAGCCGGGACCAACAGCTTAACATGCTTTCCGAAACACGGAGGGGTCTTGATATGTGAAGATGGTCACCCATCCAGGGACCAACCGCGGCTAGCGTAGCTTAACCTGATCGCTCGACCCGTGCCGCTGTTATAACTTAGCCACAAACCCCTTGCGTCGATGTCGACGCAAGGGGTTGCCTAGGGGGTAGCGGGATTGTCCGAAAGGGTTACCGCTGCCCTGGAACATAAAGGGCTAAGGAAGGAACACGGGTGGGTTTTAGTCAGTAAGAGTCTGACACTCCCTCCGCTCCACCCAGAGCGGGAGGGGTCATTTGATGATTTCCCATCCTCAAAAAAAAAAAAAAAAAGGGTTGCCTAGGGGGGCCCTACCATCTTAATATCTAATAATAATAATAATATCCCTGGACATTTCACACAGCGCCATCTAGTCCCAAGCTAAGCAACCTAATGCTTGTGTTATGGTAACAAGATGGCTGATAAACTACTTATATACATTTTTTTTTTTTTGTAAATACATACATATTATAGATAGAAAAACACCCAGACTCGGAACAAATATTTGTTCCGTGCGGGAATCGAACCCACGACACGCAGCGCAGCAGTCAATCGCTTAACCACTGCGCCAACCGTGCCGTCGAATATATACCTATGTAATTCTTCAGTTCTACAAAGTTTTCATGTTTCTACAAATAAATAAATCAAATCCTGTACGTGTGTTTGTCACCTAACTCCTAAACGGCTGGATCGATTTGGATGAAATTTTATGTGTATATTTCAATGGGTTCCTAGATGGTTTGAAAACACATTTGGACCCGGTAGGTGGCGGCTAGTCGTTTATAAATAAACTAGCTGCGCCCCGCGCTTTCACCCGCATAAGTTTCGATCCCGTGGGAATATCGGGATCAAAAGTATCCTATGTGTTAATCCTGGTGAGTGCGAAATTTCATCCAAATCTGTTCAGTAGTTTTTTGGTGTGAAAGAGTAACAAACATCCATCCATCCATACAAACTTTCGCGTTTATAATATTAGTAGGAAGGATACTCACGCAGTCATAGGGACCAGTCTACCATTGCAGTCGAACGAGTCGATCAGTCCCATGTCCTCTTGCGAAAGCTTGAAGTCGAACACATCAAAGTTACTTGCGATGCGCGACTTCGTAACCGACTTCGGTATTACGATCACTCCACGATCAACTTGGTACCTGTCAACAATATAACAAACATAAAAAATCCATATTACAACGTAACATCACGACTGTGTTCTAAAAGGGTAATTAAGTCAAAAGTGTACCTCTAAAGAGGATTGAAGATTTTTATATGGAGCTTGACATAGCTACTGTTGCGCCATTTTGTGTTTTTTTTCAAAATGGCCGCCACAAGTATACAACGCCATTTTGATTTATCGATTTATACAAGACTAGCTTTTGCCCGCGGCTTCGCTCGCGTTAAGTATTATTATTAAATTAGGTATATTTTTTGCGGCTTTACTTTTGTTTAGCGTGTGTAAAAAATTAGGGCCTACAAAACTTCTTTGTACACAAATATTCTTAATTTTTTCGTTCCGTTAGGTACTGATAGTTCAAACTAATACATTTACATCTTCCATCATCCCTTATTTTATCCCCATGGGGGTTGAATTTATCAAAATCCTATTTAAGCGGACATCTTCATCATAGTAGCTCCAATCTTTAATTTCAGTTCAATCAGTCGAAAATCTAAGAAGATTTATAAAAACTTTCATCCCCTATTTTATCCCCTTAGGGGTGGAATGTATCAAAACCCTTTCTTAGGGGATGCCTACGTCATAGTAGCTATATGCATGCAAAGTCTCAGCCCGATCGGTTTAAAATTGACAAAGTTTCATACAAACTTTCATGCCCTACTTTATCCCCTTGGGGGTAGAATTTATCAAAATCCTTTCTTAGCGGATGCCTACGTCATAACATCTACCTGCATGCCAAATTTCAGCCCGATCCCTCCAGTAATAATAATAATATCCCTGGACATTTCACACAGCGCCATCTAGTCCCAAGCTAAGCAACCTAATGCTTGTGTTATGGTAACAAGATGGCTGATAAACTACTTATATACATTTTTTTTTGTAAATACATACATATTATAGATAGAAAAACACCCAGACTCGGAACAAATACATGTAGGTCATACAAATATTTGTTCCGTGCGGGAATCGAACCCGCGACACGCAGCGCAACAGTCAATCGCTTAACCACTGCGCCAACCGTGCCGTCCAGTGGTTTGGGCTGTGCGTTGATAGATCACTATGTCAGACAGTCAGTCTGTCACCTTTGAGTTTTATATATTTAGATGGAGACGACAATGTATTTTCTATCCACTTCGACCTTCGGCATTCACAAGGTCGTCGGTCCACCTTGTGGGAGGCTCTGACCTTCCTTCCAACGCCTTATCAGCGTTGTCCAGAATAAAAAAAATATTTCTTACTTTCTCTACTCCTAAAACACTTACCTAATAAGCACTTGAGCAACAGTCTTCCCCAGTCTGTCAGCGATGGCTTTAAGTTTGGGGTCGTCCAGCAGGTTGGGGTCACCGGGCTTGGCCCAGGGCCTGTCGGGTGACCCCAGGGGGGAGTATGCCGTAATCTTTATGTTGCGAGCCTCGCAGAAGTCTTTGAGGCGACGCTGGTTCAAGTAAGGGTGGCATTCCACCTGGAGAAGACGAAAATATAATTATTATAATTAGGTAGATAATTTGGGTCAGCTTCCAGTCTAACCGGATGCAGCTGAATACCAGTATGTTACATGGAGCGACTGCCTATCTGACCTCCACAACCCAGTTACTGATTATGCCAATTTTCAAGTATATCAAGGCAAGTAGTAATTTGGGTCAGCTTCCAGTCTAACGGATGCAGCTGAATACCAATATGTTACATGGAGCGACTGCCTATCTGACCTCCACAACCCAGTTACTGATTATGCCAATTTTCAAGTATATCAAGGCAAGTAGTAATTTGGGTCAGCTTCCAGTCTAACCGGATGCAGCTGAATACCAGTATGTTACATGGAGCGACTGCCTATCTGACCTCCACAACCCAGTTACTGATTGTGCCAATTTTCAAGTATATCAAGGCAAGTAGTAATTTGGGTCAGCTTCCAGTCTAACCGGATGCAGCTGAATACCAATATGTTACATGGAGCGACTGACTATCTGACCTCCACAACCCAGTTACTGATTATGCCAATTTTCAAGTATATCAAGGCAAGTAGTAATTTGGGTCAGCTTCCAGTCTAACGGATGCAGCTGAATACCAGTATGTTACATGGAGCGACTACCTATCTGACCTCCACAACCCAGTTACTGATTATGACAATTTTCAAGTATATCAAGGCAAGTAGTAATTTGGGTCAGCTTCCAGTCTAACCGGATGCAGCTGAATACCAATATGTTACATGGAGCGACTGCCTATCTGACCTCCACAACCCAGTTACTGATTATGCCAATTTTCAAGTATATCAAGGCAAGTAGTAATTTGGGTCAGCTTCCAGTCTAACGGATGCAGCTGAATACCAGTATGTTACATGGAGCGACTGCCTATCTGACCTCCACAACCCAGTTACTGATTATGCCAATTTTCAAGTATATCAAGGCAAGTAGTAATTTGGGTCAGCTTCCAGTCTAACCGGATGCAGCTGAATACCAGTATGTTACATGGAGCGACTGCCTATCTGACCTCCACAACCCAGTTACTGATTATGCCAATTTTCAAGTTAATCAAGGCAAGTAGTTGTAGCACCTCTAAAAACTTGATTACCTGTTTTCACCCCTTTAGGGGTATATTTTTAACCGACTTCTAAAAAAGGAGGAGGTTCTCAATTCGGATGTTTGTATTTTTTTTTTTTTTTTTTTAATGTTTGTTCGCGCATAACTGTCGCTTGCCAACCGATTTGAAAAATTCTTTTTTGTTAGAAAGGGTATGCTTCCCAAATGGTCCCATAGAAATTTCATCAAAAACGGTTCAGTAGTTTGGTTTTTAAACCAAAATTACAACTTAAAAGTGAAAAATAAAAACTTTTTTGCAAAAAAAAAACAACCGACTTCCAAAAACGAATCTACAAAGTGAAAATTAACTTTAATTTCGGAAGTCGGTGGCAAACAACGAAAATGCGAACCCAACGACACCGACTTCCGAAATTAAAGTTAATTTTCACTTTGTAGTGTCGTTTTTGGAAGTCGGTTGTTTTTTTTTTCTAGAAATCCAATTAATGGCCAATTCTGCCTAGCCTTTTCCCAACTATGTTGGTGTCAGCTTCCAATCTAACCAGATGCAGCTGAATACCAGAATTTTACATAGAGCGACTGCCTATCTGACCTTCACAACCCAGTTACTGGGTAATACGATACCCCTTGGTAAGACTGGTTGTCACTTTCGGGCTTCTGATGACCCGTAACGACTGTCAATGATCCACGAATGACAGCCGGGACCTACAGTTCAAGGTGCTTTCTGAGGCACGGAGGGGTCTTGGTATGTAAAGATGGTCACCCATCCTCGAACCGATCACGGCAAGCGTAACTTACCCTGCGATTGTCCCGTGCAGCTGTTTTTACTTAGCCACGAGCCCCTTAAAAATTATTGCATGCCTAGAATAGGGTAGTTGCCTGGGTAAATAATAATTATATTTAGTTCGTCAGTTAGATTATCGAAAAATAATGGTCACGTATTTTTTTTTGTCAATCAAACAAAAAATTACAAAGATAAAGCGCGTCAAAATTTGGAAGTGGGGAGTCGTGACGTCACGCGGAACTTTAACGGGCGATATCTTCATCATTTTTTATATAATTGACAAAAGAAAAAGTACGGGTTCAATATTTTTTGATAATCTAACTGACGGACTAATTAGATTTTTTTTTTTAGGAAAATAGCCTATTGTCTTACCTGATTTGTGACCGGCACGATTTTAGCACTCTTCAAGAGCCGCTCGATCTGCTTCGAATTGAAGTTGGAGACGCCGATGCTCTTGACTAGGCCCTCGCCGACCAGCGGCTCCAGAGCTTTCCATGTGTCTACGTAGTCCACGTCGGAGTATAAGATGTTATCCGATTTGTCCTTGGGGAACAGGTCGCCATCTTCCTGTGAAAAATATCATGCAGATGTTTATTTATTTATTTTATTATTTATGTACACACAGTAAAATACATATTGATATGACATAATCATAATATCAGTACAAAGGCACTGCTTATTTATTAAGTTCAGTGCATCTTTTTCTTTCTATTTCATTAAGAAAAGGACAGAAGATAAAATATTAGTTTAGCCCTGTCAAACTAGTCAGCGACAGACGTAAATTGACGTATTTTTAGTAGCCATGTTTTTAATCACGTCTAATCTATCTATGGAGCGTCTTAATTTGACAGGACTAAACTAAAATTTATCTTTTGTCCTTTTCTTAATGAAATAGAAAGAAAAAGATGCACTGAACTTAAATTTAGTTTAATATGTGAACAAGCGAATCGGCGCCATTGTATAGAATAATGTGCTGAATTCATAGTTTCAGTTTGCGTGGCGATGTCCCACCCTGCGTATCCTATACTATCACGCATACCTTACATACTACACAGACGTACCTTATAAGCCTGGGGCCAGTGAATCAGGTACAAGTCCAAATACTTCAGGTTCAGGTTCTGAAGAGACGCCTGGAGAGCGCCCTTCACCAGGTCCGGGCGGTGGAAAGTGTTCCATAACTTTGAAGTTATGAACAGGTCTTCCCTGTAAAGATGGTTATTAAATTATAATAGAAGTATTCCAGTAAGTGCTCGTAGGGATCTTGACCAACTTCCGGGCTCTGGGATTGTTCTGAAAGCCGTGGAATACCTCTCCACTCCTCATAAGCACCTCAGGACATGTTGCCCCCTTGTTGCTACGTCACTGTGCTAGCGACAGTTTCCGGGGGCCCATTATTGAGTATGCAAGGCACCCCCTGCCATTTTATACGTGTATATATAGAACATTGATCAGGTAGGGGCATAGTTCTTCCATAGTTATTGGTGACCAGTTCACTTTAGCCACCCAAACCCATAGTACACACCGCCAAACACACCGGTGTACATCTCCCGCCTACACTACACCACTAAGGCGGAGGACATCGTGGAGTACGTGCGCCAGAAAACGAGGTACTCGCCGAGGGTGCAGTTACTGGAGTCGCACCGCAACGTCAACTTCAAGGCGTTTGTGGTGCGTGTACCGAATTGTTATCTGCCCGTCGTCATGGATGAAGACTTCTGGCCGCAGGATGTGGTGTTCCGTCGCTTCCGCGGACAAGTACCACAGAACAGCACAAGAACTACGTAGCTAGTGAAGTACTATTTTATAGTAAAATATGTATGTTTAGGTTAAGGTATATATCTATGGGCCTGAGTCGCCTGAAATAAATCAATAAATAAATAGTCCAAATTTGTATTTTTCCACGATAAAACAATAGTCCTACACCAACCGGGGGTTATCCTTGGGTGCACTTGCATAGTGCATACAGGGATAATCGTCGGTTGGTGCCCCATTTCAATAAAATCCTAGGCCTCTGCGAGTTGGCTTCGGCCCCAGGTACGCCTTCCAAAGGACCGGGACCCCGTGGTCCCGAGATAATTATGTCAAAACATAAAAATAATAATAATTCTTTATTGACATAATGAATACAGTTTGGATTATAGGATTCCCTAGCACCTTTGCTAGTAAAAACTGTGTTACAGGTGTGTTTTCCCCTTTTTTTTTTTGAGGATGGGAAATCATCAAATGACTCCTCCCGCTCTGGGTGGAACAGGAGGGAGTGTCAGACTCTTACTGACTAAAACCCACCCGTGTTCCTTCCTTAGCCCTTTATGTTCCAGGGCAGCGGTAACCCTTTCGGACGATCCCGCTACCAAGTGTTTTCCCCTTAAGTGACAATAATCTTACATCAGACAAAATAAATGAAAAGAGTAGAAAAGTTAACAAACATGCTGCCATGTTTGTGTATGTGTGTGTTTGTGTATTTGAGGGTGTGTTTGTGTATGCGAAGGTGTGTATAAGGGTGTGTTTGTGTATGAGTGTGTGCGTGTGCCGTGCAGAATGGGTTATGTTATTATGAGGTTTTCTACATCAGTATAGTCCATTGAATTTAGTTTTTAACATTATGACCAGTGATAGGAATAGGTAGTGCCTATTTGCCTAAACTTCGAAGAACAGAGACAAGATACGGAGACTTCCTTAGGACTAAATTTTTTCCGGGACATCTTTCCCGAAAATCGGGACAACACTTTTAAATACATTAAAAAAAATTGATATTTGGAATAAGACATAACATTTATAATTTATAACTCCATAATAATAACTTATTATTATTGAGTTATAAATTATAAATGGTATGTCTAATCGCAAACTTTAGGTAAAGATAGACGAATTAGGTACTTATTCCAAATAACATATTTTTTTAATGTATTTAAAAGTGTTGTCCCGAATTTCGGGACAGGTGTCCCGGAAAAAATTTAGTCCTAAGGAAGTCTCCGTTTCTTGTCTCTGTTCTTCGAAGTTTAGGCAAATAGGCACTACCTATTCCTATCACTGATTATGACTTCCTAGTTTTTTTTTTTTTTGTGAGCCTGTTCTGTCCCTCTGCTGGGCAAAAGCCTCCCCTCCTTCCTTCCAAATCTCCCTGTTTTGAGCGATCTCTGGCCATGTTGTCCCTGCAAACGTTACCAGCCGGTCGATTCTGTAAAATTCTCACCGTGAAAACTCAAGTGAAGTGAGCTTGATGTGAGTAGTTAGTAGTGTCAATCCCTAGCATTATTTGGAATGACAGCTCGCTCCACGCTCACCTCACCTAAGTTTTCACGGTGAGATGGTTACAGAATCGCACTGCTGATCGTCACACCACCTTCCCCGTGGTCTACCTCGACGGCGATGTCCTCCCTCAGGCGTCCAGTGAGTGACGATCTTTGCCCATCTCTCCGGATGCATTCGCACGACATGTTCGGCCCACTCCCACACGCACACACACGTCAAACTTATAACACCCCGTCGTTTTTGCGTTGGGGGTTAAAAATGATATACATCGTGATCAAAAGTCGGATCATCCCGTGCCCTAATTGTGTGTTACGCAATTAGTGTGCGGGATGATCCGAGCTTTAAACTCGACAACATTTTGACCGACGGGATCGAACCCAGGACATCTAAATGAACTATACCGGGTGGCAGGGACATCAACACGCAACCTGTAACCGTGAATTCAGCACATGATTTTAGACCCGTTAGTGTAGAAATATTTTGTCGGTTAACAAAAAAAAATATCTGCTGTTTCATAGAAAAATGCAATACCTACGCGGTCAAAATGTATAGAACAGCTAACTTCTTTTTTAATAACCGATGAAATCTATCGGCGTGAGGGTGTTTAGAATCATGTGCTGAATCCATGGCAACAGGCTTGCTCGTCGATGTCCCTGCCACCCTGTAGAAAGGGAGGATCCTCCGACCAAACGGGTGTTGTGTCTGGCGGGCAACTTACTGTCCTATGATTCATGTCGGGCCGTTGTATACAGGGTTATTTGTAAAACACCAGAAACCTCTTAAGAGGTCATTGTACTCATCATTATGAACAACTTTTACTATAGGACCAAACCTGAAATCGCGAAAAAAAAATCAGCTGCTCCCTACATTTTGACGAGTTATGCGAACATAAATGTAGGGAACAGCTGATTTTTTTTTTCGCGATTTCAGTTTTGGACCCATAGTAAAAGTTGTTCATAATGATGAGTACAAAGACCTCTTAAGAGGTTTCTGGTGTTTTACAAATAACCCTGTATATGCTAGTTGCGCGGTAAACTCTGCTTGCGAGATGCAGGATTTTGCGTGACGTCAGTATGACGCGTAGTTCGCATGTGGCGTTTGTAGATACCGCTACAAAACTCAAAAATTGACCGACGGGATCGAACCCAGGAGGTCTAACTGAACGTTAAAAAATACTGACCTCTTAACAGTTCCGTCAGCAATCTTAGCCGTGATGGCAGCGCCGACCTCCTTCTCGTTACCATAGACGTATGCGCAGTCGATGTGCCTATAACCAATGTCTATGGCATTTTTCACAGCTTCTGTCACTTCACCGGGTTTAGACTGAAAAAAAAAACCAAAGAAATTTTAATAAAGACTAGCTGTGCCCGCGACTTCATTCATTAAATTGGATTTCATAGAAAGAAAGAAAAACGCATTTATTTGCGGCAAACATGACGCATAAAAAAGAACGAAGAAAGATGAAGGTGATGATGATGAGATAAATGATATTTATTTCTAAAAGCTGCTACTGACAATTTCCATATAGAAAAACCAAATAACACTGCGCGACCTGGGAATCGAACCCAAGACCTCCTGCTCAGTAGTAAACCACATTATTACCACCTTTTGTTTACAGTTGCCAGTTAGGTAGGTACATATGTCTAAACTTTTAATAAATAATAATTGATAACCTTTTCGACGTAATTCAACAACTCATTCAGAATTTCAGATGGTACAGCCGGTCGATTCTGTAAAAATCTCACCGTGAAAACTCAAGTGAAGTGAGCTTGATGTGAGTTGTCAGTAGTGTCAATCCCTAGCATTATTTGGAATGACAGCTCACTCCTCGCTCACATCACCCAAGTTTTCACGGTGAGATGGTTACAGAATCGCACTGCAGATGTAGTTAGTTAAAATCACAATGACTAATACAGAATACGACGCCAATCAAACCGTCAAATATTGTAGCACTTGCGTTCTCATCAAAATTGATTTTAACTGAGTTATACTGTTTATCTCGTGTCAGTCGTTATCAGTAACCCTAGTGTTATGTTATCTAATGCTCCATAAGTATAGAGTATCGAACAACTGATTAACTGGTTGTTAGCGTTTGATATAACAACCATATATTTACTGGAGGTAAACTAATAATGGTGCGATTCCCTTGTTCACAAACTAAACTGAATTTTAGTTCAGTGCATCTTTTTCTTACAATTTCATTAAGAAAAGGACAGAAGATAAATTTTAGTTTAATCCTGTCAAATTAAGATACTCCATAGACAGTTTAAACGTGATTAAAAACATGGGTCAGTGGGTCATCTCGGGGTGGAGTTCAATCCGGGTACAATCCTTAATCCTTTAGCTTTGTTTATCTCCATAGATCTATTCTTAAAAACTCACCTGTATACATATTTATATTCTACTAGCTTTTGCCCGCGACTTTGTCCGCGTGAAGCGACATTCTTAATTTTTTTTTCCGTAAGAACCTTCTACAAAGTATTAGAAAACTTAAAAAATGTGAAAAATGAAATTGGTAAAGTCGTTCTCAAGTTATGACATGACCAAGGGAAATGGGGATTCATTTTTATATATATAGATAGATAGATAACACAAATTGTAACGGAAAAATATTTTATTTCAAGTACTAATGGTATGGGAGGACAGTGTAGGTCTCTCAACAAGTACCAGGTAGGAACTTAGTAACATAGAAAACAGTCAACGAAAAGTTTTTTTTTTCTAAATATGACCATAGATGTAAGCTTGGTTTACTTGCTCCATATGATGCTTACAATAACAATAATAGTAACCTATACGGAAAACAAGTTTTAAAACTTTTTTCAAATTTATTATTATAACAGTGGGTACATACAAAATTATAAAGAAAAATGCCTTAGCAAGCATTGTCAACCAACACATTTTCTGTTTTAAACAATAAGTAGGCATGGAACTTTCCAGAATTATGAATATGTACGCGTTGTTAGCGTGAGAAAATATTATGTCTTTGGCCAAATCAGCAGACAAGTTTTTTTAACATGTTTTCGACTATGAATTTTAATAAGTCAGGAATTTACCTTCCAAGTACCAATTCCAAGGATAGGGATCTCGAGACCATTATAAAACTTCACTTTGGGCACTTTTAAAGCCATTTTGTAGGAAAATAAAGTTTTACAATAACGGAATAATTTAACTTGACCGAAACTCTCCTGCACGCTACCAATAAACAGAAACACTAGTTTATGACGTCAACATCAACTACCGGCCGGCTGTCAAAGTCGTAATTATTTTGATGACATTGACACTTACATAAAATTAGGGTTACCACCTTTTGATTCAAAATTACCGATTTAAACACTAGAAGCGCCGCCGTAGTTTATATTCTATATTATTTTATTATAACGTTAGACAAAGCTGTCTGCCGCGTTGGTCCAGTGGTCGGAAGCGTTACTGCTGAGCACGAGGTCCTGGGTTCGATTCTGCTGGAGGCAAGTACGTTGTGTTATTGTTTATTTCAAAACATTTCCTCCCCAAAATAGTTCTGATTTATCTAATATTATTCTTTAACACTGCATGTCACTAAGCGCCCTTAGACGTAATAACAATAGAAGTTCTATTGTATAGCATTTTCTTTTTGGGAATTGCATTTCGCAGTTCAACCAATGAAGTTGTCGTCTGCTTAACCGGGCTTACCTGTGGGTGCCTCAATAAATTAAGGCCTACAGCCTGGTCTTAAAAAGCTTAAAAACTAAGCGACAACACGCTAAGGGCACCCCCCGTGGGTACGGACTTCGGCTTAGGGCGTCGCTAGGAGAGGGCAGCAAGGGACAGGCTGGACCGGAATTATGTAGCGTTCAATACCTATCCTTCAACCGATTAACAAACAGAGACAGAAAATATTAAAGCAGGAAACAACGTTAGATTGCCGGTAACTACGTAATTTTATTGATTTCCAAACAAACACTGACCTGCAAAGGCCTTGTGGCGTTTGCTTGGCTTCTTTTATTATTCATATTGTGGTTCTAATACTTTAAGAATCGTCGAACTTCTACGAAGCAACATCATTTAATGTGAACTAGAGACCCGCCCCTGCTTCGCACGGTTATTACGACTTGACAAAACATCGAGATTTCTTATTTAAATAATAGCTGCGTCCCGCGGTAACCGCCGCATAAGTTTCGATCCTGGTTATAAACCATCTGTGTGCCCAATTTCATCGAAATCCGTTCAGTAGTTTTTGCGTAAAAGAGTATCAAACATCCATCCATCCATCCATACAAACTTTCGCGTTTATAATATTAGTAGGAAGTAAGTTTAATAACAATGTGTTGTATGTACACAAACCTTCTGGAACGTATTCTCTAACTGATGGTGAAAATAGCATATAAATCCGTTGCGATGTATAAAAGAAAAACTACACAGACAGGCACGAAAAGCTCTTATAATCTCATCTCTCTCATATCTCATCGCGATTGCTGTGCCTACCTGAGGGTAGTCAGAAGAGAAAACGTACCCACCTTTTAAGTTAAAGGCAGGGTATTTATTTATACCAATATGTGTAGCGCTTTAGTACAGACGCCAGCAGGTCAAACTACCCGAAACTGTCAAATTTTCCCAATCAACCTTGAACCTTAGGTTCCCTATCCATTTGCATAAAATTTTAAGACCTAATATAACTTGGCATACTTTTGTTTGTCCTAATTATATTTTCGCATAAATTATTTACGCATAACAGCTTACGCATAATTTTTTTACGCATAATTTCTCTAACCATAATAATGATTAAGCATAACATTCTAAAGCATAACTTTATTAAGCATAACATTCTAAAGCATAACTTTATTAAGCATAACAATAATAATAAGGCGTAGTCGACGGAGCCCCGCTTCGCGGGGCCCCTATTTCTGTCTGCAGGGTTTAAAGGAACCTAACACGAAGGGGATGACGGGGGCTCGTTCGCTCGCTCCGCTCGCTCACTTGAGCCCCCGTCATCCCCTTCGAACCTAACCTGTCCGAGTCGGGGTGCCCCAATTCCCGAGCTCGCTTCGCTCGCTCTTGCATCCTAAGTTCTCATTGCCTTTTTACTAAATCGAGATGTGTTAGACCTTGGGGCACCCCGACTCTTGGAAAAAGTGATACAGAATCGAGTGAAAATATTTACGTAAAAATAACTCAAATTTGTTTCCGTTATTTCTATTAATTGTATGCCCAAATATTATTATGCTAATAATCATTAGGCCTAGTAACGTTATGCGAATCAAATTTATGCCAAAATAAATTAGTCTTTAAGATGATTATGCCAACATAAAATGTATGCCTAAAAAAATTATGCTGAAGTATTATTATGCCAAAACAAATTGTGCCAAAATCGTTATGCCGAAGTATATTAGGACAAAGAACATTATGCGAAAAGAAGGGATCCCTGAACCTTAAGGTGGATGCTCCATGGTAGCCCGCGAAATTCAAATTTTCTTACGTTTTTTGCAATTTGCTGGTCAGTACTAAGTTGTGCGTTGATTAAAATATGATTCGCGGCCGTAACAAATATGTATTTACAGAATTATAATAATTAGAATCAGTAATACAACTTGTTAAGTTAGCATAATCCTAAAATGTCAAGATTTCATGAAATAGTCATTCAGTAGGATTATTTGATCTTAGAGAGTTGTGTTGATGACTTTAATGATTATAATAACTACTGATATAGCTACTAATGATTATAATTATTACTGCCGACTCAGCAGTAATAATCAGCCTAAGAATTGGAGTTCATCCTACGACCTTGCGGTAGGTGTACCGCGCCGGCCGGTTAACAATCGGTTACCGTATAATTCACTCAAATAAAAATGAAATGCTGTTCGTTGTTAAGCGTATCACTTGAGAATGGGTCGATCAGTTCTTTTTATGTTTTTTAAAGTTTGTAATTAGTCCGAATCAAAAAAGAAAAAAAATTAAGTTTCCCGGAAAAAATAAAAAATTCGGGAAAAATTTAAACTTTTTTTTTCCATGGGTTTTTTTTGTATGAATGAGCTAGTATTAAAATAGAAACAAAATAAAATAATTACTCACCTTCCACGTCCCAAGCCCGATCAAAGGACATGTCTGTCCATTATTGAATCTAATAGTCGGTACACGCGCCATTTTGCCAGACGACTGCACAGCGAGGCAAAGGAATCAAGAATGACGGCCTACGCATAGATTAATGGCCTACGGGCCTACCAAGGTTGGGTTATCTGTGCTATCAATTTATTATTTGTAGTTCAAGTAGATAAGCGTTGTTATATAATTTGCGGCTTGTTTATAACAGTCTTATTATTATTTTCTTTGATATCTCTATTTTATGGCGTTATCATGGTAAATATTCCATTGATCAACACGCTATTTACTACTAGGTAGGTATCCTACTTACGTAGATAACGAAATGAGGTATTTTTCAACTTCATACATTTTATTTTCAGTTTGATTTGATATGATATGGGTTTTTATTAAATTTAATCTAACTAGCCTGTATTGTCAGTGGAGCAAAGGCCTCCTTCTGCCATTTTCACACAATTCTGTCTATTACGAGTGCCGGCCAGTCCTTTCGGTCTTCCCGCCATCTTTTTTAGATTGGTAATTCCCACGGTAGCAGGTGTGACTGCTGGACGTTGTGTTCTGCCGATCGATTCTGTAAAAATCTCATCGTGAAAAGTTAGGTGAAGTGAGCTTAGAGTGAGCTGCCAATAGTGTCAATCCCTAACATTAGTTGGAATGACAGCTCACTCCACGCTCACTTCACCTAAGTTTTCACGGTGAGATGGTTACAGAATCGCACTGCAGCAGTGCGATTAGTATGCTAGGCAGTGACAGTATTGACAACTCACATCAAGCTCACTTCACTTAAGTTTTCATGGTGAGGTGGTTACAGAATCGCACTGCTGGTTTCGGTACTGAATGCTAGCAATGTTATATGGAGTTTTTTATTAGAAAACTTTCAGCAGTCCGAAATTTGGATGTGTACGCCTCCTATTTTATTCTCCTACATGGGACTCATCTTAATAGCCCGCGACATCGCCCGCGTGTTTCTGGTTCCCTCGTCTCCCCCGTCACAAGTCTCCCCCGTCACAAGGCATTGGCACCGATTCCCTTGTTCACAAACTAAACTAAATTTAAGTTCAATACATCTTTTTTTTTTCTATTTAATTTAGAAAAGGACAGAAGATAAATATTAGTTTAGTCCTGTCAAACTAGTCAGCGCCTGACGTAAATTAACGTATTTTTAGCAGCCATGTTTTTAATCACGTCTAATCTGTCTATGGAGTATCTTAATTTGTTAGTTTGTGAACAAGGGAATCACGGCCATTGGAGCCGATTCCCTTTTTTATTTGATTTTCTTTTTGCTTGGCTCCTGAAGGTCATAGCGTCATGTTAAATAGCCTATAGCCTCGTTCAAGAATAGGGATATCAAATGAACAAACTCTTCAGCTTTAATAATAGTAAAGATATCTATAGATTACCAAGGACATCGATTGTATTTGTATACTATACTATCAACTCAAAAGGGTACTCTAGCTAGAGTATTAATAATGGTATTATACCGGGTGTAAAGACACTTATCGGAGCCGAGAGTCACTTGTAGTCCTCGTCATTGTAATCATTTTTGTACTGCACCTGGGAACCTACTGGCTACGGAGATATTGAAGGTCGAAATTTTACCGATGATTTTTTTTACGAAAACAAGTCTTTAATGTTAAAGCACAACTTTAAATACCCACGACGACCCCTGTACCGTTGAATGTACCTATAAGCACGTTTTGCGTGTTACATTGCGCACTACCGCAAACTGCAAATTTTCACACCAAAAAGTCGAAGTCGAAAAGTCGAAAGTCGTTTCCCAGCAATTATTTTTGTGTAATGTTACTTAGTTTGATGTACAGCCGATCGATTCTGTAAAAAACTCGCCATGAAAAGTTAGGTAAAGTGACCTTAGAGTGAGCTGTCAATAGTGTCAATCCCTAGCATTAGTTGGAATGACAGCTCACTCCACGCTCACTTCACTTAAGTTTTCACGGTGATTTTGTTACAGAATCGTACTGCAGAATGCGTAGTTGACGCCGATGTGATGTGTCTTTTTACACCTGTGTAATCACAGAACACTTTTACCTAACGGGTAATGTGTGCTATTGAAAACTGCAACTCATTTGTTTTGAAAATTATTATCTCAACTGACCTATAATAAACAAGTACGCTGAACTTCATACTATCGATGATCCCTGATTAACTCAAGACAATGTTTATGTTCCTTCTCTGGAATTAGCTTACTGACAGGTTATATGAGTTCATATAATTCTTTATTTCCGATTCCCTTGTTCACAAATTAAACTAAATTTAAGTTCAATGCATCTTTTTCTTTCTATTTAATTTAGAAAAGGACAGAAGATAAATATTGGTTTAGTCCTGTCATACTAGTCAGCGCCTGACGTAACGTATTTTTAGCAGCCATGTTTTAAATCACGTCTAATCTGTCTATGGAGTATCTTAATTTGACAGGAGTAAACTAATATTTTATCTTCTGTCCTTTTCTTAATGAAATAGAAAGAAAAAGATGCACAGAACTTAAATTTAGTTTAGTTTGTGAACAAGGCAATCAGGGCCAGTGTCTCAAATTATTAATTGAAATATAGTCGCTTCCTCGTCGACGGTGGGACAGGTGCCTCCTACTGAGTCTGCCGTTTTGTATTACTTACCACATTTTACCTTTGAAAAGAAGTTCCTCAACACAGCTAGCGGTAGGAGTTGACTGGTAGAAATCGTCAAACTGAAAAAGCGTTATGCCCCCTCCATGCAACTTTCTCTCTCTGGTTCTTTCTATTATACAGGGTGGCAGGGACATCGACGCAGAAACTGTAACCATGAATTCAGCATATGATTCTAGGTTAGAAAATTATCGGTCATAAAAAAAAATCTGCGGTTTTATAGAAAAGTGCAATACCTATGCGGTCAAAATGTATGGAACATTTTTTTTTTAATAACCGTCGAATAATTTAAACTCATCGGGGTTCAGAATCATGTCCTGAATCCCTTTCTCGTAATTTTAAGAACGTTCACAGTCTGATCTCAGTCTCACTTCTACTTATTTTTTAGTCCTAAGATGTTATTTATAAGCTAACCTTTGTGGAGAGAGAAATAGAGATCTACGTTTTGTAATGGGCAACTAGCTTCACTTTCTGACTAACTGACCCACTATTTAATTTTGACAATTCAAAAGTGCCTGAAATGGTTTAATTGAAATAAATTATTTGAGTTTGAAATAAACTATTATTATTATCAAAAATACCTCTAATTTCCCTACATTTTTGACATTAAAATTTATTGTCGCTGAGATGAGATTACGGGAGTTTGCCTTGTTGCGCGTCGATTTCCCTGCCACCCTGTAGAGTGTGTGTGCGTGCCAGTATCGCGTAAGGAAGTTCATTCCTGACGGAGGTGCAACCACCTCACACTTTTTTTTTTCGGGTGTTGCAACAACAAAATAAAAAAAAATAAAAACATCAAAAAGAATATATTACAACATTTATTTCGTATGCGATTACACGTTCCTTCAACATTTTGAGCAATCAAAAAATATATTGCTTACATCAAACATGACAATCCTTCTTAAAAAAATATACCGAATTTGATACCACACCTATCCTGGTGCCAAGAGAAGTATACAACTACTATAAATGTACAATTTTAAACCTTATTCTGTTTATACAAAGATCAGTTTCGTTTGCAACAAAACTGTTACCTATAAGACCTTTTTTTAGCGATTTTTTTCTTTCGTAGTTTGTTTTTATTATTATGAAATCGACTTTATTTTTGAATGGTTAAAGTTGACGTTTCTTTGTTACTATTATATCCATTTTTCTTTGGATATTGGCATAAAAAAAGAAATAATACTACAATTGGGCGTATCATACGCCTCAAAACTGTAGGGCAAGACTCCCCAGTAGTAGTTTTGAGGAACTAGCTGACCCGATAGCTGTTCCCTCTGCTGGGACACAGGCCTCCTCTGTGTGAGGGAGTCTGTAATCCACCACGCGAGCCCAGTGCGGGTTGGTAGATGTCACATGTCTTCGAAATTTTAGTTCTAGAACATGCCGGTTTCCTCACGATGTTTCCTTTCACCGTTTTTGAGAGCAGTGGTGATGGATTTACACAAAGTAAAGCGCTTGTCTGGGTTCGAACCTACGACCTACAACTCGTAAGTCGCGGCCGTTACCACTAGGCCACCACCGATCTTGTCCTGTCCTTCCAATAATTCAGAAAGGAGGACGTCCAGTTTTTCCCAGATTCGAAATTTTTTCGGTAATTATTTAAAAAGTTTCTTTCCATATAAGTTTATTCAGACTATGACCCCACACTCACACAGACATAAAAATATCGCGCACTGGATTTTCAACTCTCTGTGTTAAGACGAGCGTTGACAATCCAACGTGCAACTCAGCGCGTCGAAAAAACACTGATGGATTTTCAACTTTCGGCGCTTACCAGAACGTTGAAAATTCAGTGCGCGAAAAAATCGCCCGTGTCATCACATGGGCTTACGAACAATTCAAAACAAAAACAAAAAAACTAACCATCGGTCCAGCCGTTCTCAAGCGATACGTTTACCAACGTACAGTATTTCATTTAAAATGTATATAAAGATTATTTCAGTTTCCATGATATAAAAATTATTTATTAATAAAAACAATTTAAAAAAAAAAATACAAAAACAAATATAGGCCTTTCTTTTTACCACTTTTTTTTTCTTTATTTTTAGTATTTTTATCTCACGAAGCGACGCGCTTTACTTGTGGTTACCAAGTGTATGAACACACTTTGAATGTGTGTGTAAGCACAGGAGCTCTAGTTACCAGCCGAAACATTGGCGCCGATTCCCTTGTTCACAAACTAAATTAAATTTAAGTTCAGTGCATCGTTTTCTTTCTATTTCATTAAGAAAAGGACAGAAGATAAATATTAGTTAAGTCCTGTCAAATTAAGATACTCCATAGACAAATTAGACGTGATTAAAAACATGGCTACTAAAAATACGTCAATTTACGTCAGGTGCTGACTAATTTGACAGGACTAAACCAATATTTATCTTCTGTCCTTTTCTTAATGAAATAGAAAGAAAAAGATGCACTGAACTTAAATTTAGTTTAGTTTGTGAACAAGGGAATCTGCGCCAATGGCGAAGACGGAAGCGTGTGTTCGTTACGTACTGACGCTACTCGTCTGCACACACACATTCACTGAATTTGACACACAAACACGCTATGCATGTGTAAAGTGCGCGCGTCGCTCCGTGACATAAAAATACTGAACTTAAGTGTTCATTTATTACGTAAGACGATTTGAGTGGGGAAGGGGTTGCGGTAAGGACCAGGCCCGGGTCGACGGCACGTTGTGTTCCACGCGCGCCTCAAAGAGATGTCAGCACGAACTGACGGGGTCCGCTAGGGCCGATGCCTGCCAGGGCCCCGGGTTGTTCGAAAGAGATACCGTGGCCCCTGGCACAGGCAACTGAAGGAACACGGGTGGGTTTTAATCAGTAAAAGTCTGACGCGCCCTCCCGCTCCGCTCAGAGCGGGAGAAGTCATTTGATGATTTCCCACACAAAAAAAAGGGAGGGAGGGGGTCGAGGAAGTCTTTATTTTGTCTTACATGAGGGTGGGAGGGGACTAGATTATTCTTACGTAACATTACAAAAGTAAGCAAAACTTACATGTTTAAAAAATGTTTGCTACTTATATTTTTCTTTGCAATTTTGGTATACTGATCTTAAGTAAGATTCAAAGGGGAGGAGGGGGTTCATTCAATTCTTGTTTTTTCTTACTTGGGGGGAGAGGGGGGGCAGAAATTGGCACCGATTCCCTTGTTCCCAAACTAAACTAAATTTAAGTTCAGTGCATCTTTTTCTTTCTATTTCATTAAGAAAAGGACAGAAAAATAATATTAGTTCAGTCCTGTCAAATTAGTCAGCGCCTGACGTAAATTGACGTATTTTTAGAAGCCATGTTTTTTAGTCACGTCTAAACTGTCTATGGAGTATCTTAATTTGACAGGACTAGACTAATATTTTATCTTCTGTCCTTTTCTTAATGAAATAGAAAGAAAAAGATGCACTGAACTTAAATTTAGTTTAGTTTGTAAACAAGGGAATCAGCGCCATTGTCTTACGTAATAAATGTACCGCCCCTAACATGTAATTTTAAAATATGTCGATATCTACTCAATAGCTATACTATTTCGATTACAACTCCATGAAGGTCTGGTCATAAAAATGCTAGGAAGAAGTTTTTAATCAGTCGAGATAAATGCTTAACTTTAGTTCACTCAAAGCTCATAGATGGCGCCAGTGTCTTTCTCGGTTACAAAGGTTGTGGTTAAAATGTAGAATTTTGACATTTTAAAAGTCGATAATATGATATAAATAATAAATTAAAAATCGATCTCTGAAATGTCAGAATTCTAAATTAATTGCCAGCCTGAATGCTTAGGTTTGTCATATTCAATGTGGAGACGACAATCTTTTTTTGTATTTTCCTTGTTTTACATTTTTTTTTTTTACCATTATCGTCTGTTAGTAGACGTTATACAAACGTCTTGTGTGACTTGTCCGTGTAGTATGGAGGCCTGGAGACACGTAACACAGATATTCCTGGTACAGGCTCCAGTCTCCACAAGTGTCCACAACATCAATGTATTTTTGTTGTATAAGTACACAAGTATGTATTGTACTAACGTTTCATTGTGTGGTCGAGAAAATAAACGTTTTTACTATTATTATTATAGTAATCTATATGTCGGAGTTATTCGTTTATTCGGAACGCTAGCGCCAGCTCTTGGCGCTAGACACGAGTCTAGCCAGAGTTCGTGGAGGTGGACGAGAGCGACAGCTACAAGAACGGTGTGAGCAGAGCTCTCGGGATCATCGAAACATTGGACATCGTACGAACGTGTGCATAGAAACTGTCTTGCGTTCCGTATCGTTGAGTTGTGGACCTACAGTGTGTGATTCGCTAGTGTGACCGACTTGTTCGTGAATTGTAATCTGATTTGAACTGCAAACCGTTTTACTATTGCGCTATAACCAAGACTACCCATAGAACGCCCAGTAATTAAAATATGCCTGATGTTAACGAGAGACAGACATACCTTCTCCGTCATATATATTTAGTCGCTTTTCGTGTCTGTTTGTGTGACCACTTAGTACAGCATAATCAGCCTTTAATGTTCCCACTGCTGGGACACAGGCCTCCTCTCTGTGAGAGGGAGTGGGCCGGCCCGTAACCCCCACGCGGGTTCAGTGTGGTAGATATCACATCTCTTTGAATTTTTGGTTCTAAGACATGTCGGTTTCCTCACGATGTTTTCCGTCACCGTTTTGAGAACAGTGGTGATGAAATAATTTACACAAAGTAAAGCGTCTATCTGGTTTAGAAACTTAGAACTAATAGCTAGTTGGCTGATCCCTACTATTTAGTTTATTTTTATAATTTCGATGTTAGGATGTGATAGTTCAGAGGTATGAGGAACAGGGTGTAAAGTTCACTCATCCTCCATAGAAAAGGGAGGATCCTCCGACCAGACGGGTGTTGTGTCTGGCGGGCAATTGCCCTACGAATTTTCGCGGTAAATTCTGCTTGCGAGATGCAGGATTTGCGTGACGTCAGTATGATGCGTGTGGCGTTGTAGATACCATACAATAGTTTCATAATACTCGCATTATACATTATATCTCTTTGGCGTCGCAATTGCCAGTGTTTTATTCAATGTCGTCTTGTCGTGTTCACAGAAGCAGTCGCTCCATGTAAAATACTGATATTCAGCTACATCCGGTTAGACCCCAACATAGCTAGATAGGTGATGATTGTCGTCTCCACATTGTATTAATTTGGGACGCCAGACGCTGGGCTGCCCAGTCCGTACCAAGTACATTTTTAATGCTATTGGTAGAGGCTATTCCATGACAATTTAAGACATTTATACGAGGTTAAATTAAATTAGCTAGCTAAACTCCGCAGACGTGATGGGTGTCGATATCTGAACATGATAAAATAAAATATTTGATGTTTTTTTGGGGTCAACGACCTGAAGTAGTAAGTTGTTGAGAAAAGAGAGGGAAGTTTTATGTTTAGGTAATTATCAATAAAAGCACGTTAAGCCGTTGGTCCCGGCTGGCATTCGTGGGTCTTTGACAGTCGTTACGGGTCGTCAGAAGCCCGAAAGTCTGACAACCAGTCTTACCAAGGGGTTTCGTATTACCCAGTAACTGGGTTGTGGAGGTCAGATAGGCAGTCGCTCCATGTAAGATACTGGTACTCAGCTGCATCCGGTTAGACTGAAAGCCGATCCCAACATAGTTGGGAAAAGGCAGGCCAGATGATGATGTTAGAAATCAAAACCCTTCACATCTGCGGAGTTTCGCTAGCTAATTTATTTGACCCTATATACATACGAAAGACACTCGCATCACCATAATTTAAATAAAAAAGTACAGACGCCAGCACATCGACCTACAACATTCTCTCAAATTTCTTTAATACATTTTCAACTTTATCTTTAAAGCATTAAGGTTCAAGGTTCATTGGGAAAATTTGACAGTTTCGGGTAGCTTGATGTGATGGCGACTGTACCTAAACTATAGAAAAATGAATAAAACTTCGTATAAAAGCGAAAACAAGGTGTAATATACACCCCGAGGCTTAGCCGTTCGCAAGTATTTTATAGCACACTGGATTTTCAACCCTCGGTGTTGAGCACAGCGTTGAGAATCTCTCAGCGCTCAGCATCATCATCATTTCAGCCGAAAGACGTCCACTGCTGGACATAGAACTCCCCCAAGCACCTCCACTTCGACCGGTTCTGTGCTTCTCGCTCCCAACGGGTTCCTGCGGCCTTCACAAGGTCGTCGGTCCACCTTGTGGTCTTCCAACGCTACGTCTTCCGGTACGCGGTCGCCACTCCAGAACCTTTCGGCTCCATCGGCCATCTGTTCTGCGTGCAATGTGCCCTGCCCACTGCCACTTAAGTTTGGCAATTTTTCGGGCTATGTCGGTTACCTTGGTTCTCCTGCGGATCTCTTCATATTTATTGATTTATTTATTTAATACTTCAAGCACATACATGTTTAGGGCTGACCTAATGTCATAGGCATTTTCTACCAATCAACCTTTGGGTGATGTAGAGATAAATAGTGGTGTGCAAACATGAAAATTGAGGAATCAGGATTCGATCACGCAGGGAAACTGCAAGCATAGCCCTCTCCATTGCCCTTTGGGTGACTTTAAGCCTTCTAATAAGGCCCATTGTGGGCGACCACGTTTTAGCGCTCAGGAGAGCGCTGCAAATCCAGTGCGCGTAATAAAATCGCTGCGGGAGAAACGCGCTACGAACCTGAGCTTAAGAGGAAATGAGATCACGTGGTCGATTACGTTCATTGCATACTAACGTATTCCTCTGTTTTCGCCCCGATTTAATGATGCTAGTAATTTTTTTTTTTTGACAACATAATCACTGCCAATTTTAGAAAAATTATATTCAGGGTCAAATTAAATTAGCTAGCGAAACTGCAGACGTGATGGGGATAAAAATTTTGGATGCTTTTTTGGGTTCAGCGACCGCTTCTAGTGCTGTTGCTTGAAGTAGTAATTAGTTGAGAAAAGAAGAGAGAAGATTTTTTTGTTTTATGTTTACATATCGACACCCATAAAATCTGCAGTTTCGCTAGCTAATGTAATTTGACCCTGTATTTAAAATCACGCCAACGCCCACGTAACCACGTCTCCTCCAACTCCGCTCCTAAACGAAGTAAAACACCCTTTTCACCCTAAAAATAATATAAATAAATTGCAAAAATGGCTAACAATTACAACTAGAATTTTTAAAATGAATATCAAATTCGGTACGTCATCATCACAAACCGCCGGGTCACTGACCGCGGGCGGGTACTATTATGTCCCTTTCACTCACTCTCATATTGCACTATTCTCCCTTCAACCTTTTACTGATCTCTTCCTGTTGTAACTCTCTCCACTCCTTCTTCGGTTTCATTCGTTTTAATTGTCCGTCCCTGTGGAAAGAAAAAAGATGTTTAATACAATTCAATTCATTTATTGTGTGGCGACTCTAGCGACGCGATTGCTGAATCGCATTTTTGATATAGTAACGGAACTCGAGCGCTATGCTCGCCAGTCGCTTACATACCATCGCCCCGCCACGTTCACACATACTATAGTAAAAAATCAGTTGTATTTTACCTTTATTAAATATATTACCAATGGCGCCGATTCCCTAGTTCACAAACTAAACTAAATTTAAGTTCAGTGCATCTTTTCCTTTCTATTTCATTATGCAAAAAGGACAGAAGATAAATATTAGTTTAGTCCTATCAAATTAGTCAGCGCCTGACGTAAATTGACGTATTTTTAGTAGCCATGTTTTTAATCACGTCTAATTTGTCTATGGAGTATCTTAATTTGACAGGACTAAACTAATATTTATCTTTTGTCCTTTTCTTAATGAAATGGAAAGAAAAAGATACACTGAACTTAAATTTAGTTTAGTTTATGAACAAGGGAATCGGCGCCACTTTCAGTATAAAACCGTTTCGCGTATCATTTATTTGGACTTAACACATAACACGCACAAAAAGTGTAACTCTCATATTTTTCCGTTTTGTACTCAATACGGTAATGCCTATTGCGACAAAAATTTGATAATTAATTATATTTATACAAGAGTAAAGGCTGTGCTTAGGCATTTTATGTAATTCCTTTTAGTTTTGGATTTATTACGATATAACAGGCGCATACAACGATTGTTTTTTTTCTATGCTAAAATTTTACTAGCTTTAGGCGCGCTCTTAATAATTACCACATTAGGTCAACAAGGCCTACCTGTTCACGCGCTAACGGCTGAACGGATTTCGATGTAATTTGGCACACAACTACAGCATGTCCTGGGTACTTGTTATCTCGAAGCCGCAAGCTAAAGCTGTAATCAAATATAGATCTTATAACTCACCACATAAGGTCGACAAGGCCGCCCCTCCGCGCGATGACAGCTTTGACTCTGTTGGCGAAGTCGACGGCCGTCTCATCAGCCGCGCGGGTCATAGCGGGCAGGTACCACACGTCACACACGATGGCCCATGAGGTCATCATGTTCAAGAGGTAGTGCAGCATGCCGTAGCGAGAGCTGTTCCAGAATGCGTCGCCGAAGCGCGGGTCGTATCTGTGAGAAAAAAAAAGTGTTTTTGTAAGAAAGAAAAATAATAAAACTTTTTTGCAAAAAAATAAAGAAACAACAGACTTCTAAAAAAGACTACAAAGTGAAGAATAACTTTAATTTCGGAAGTCGGTGTCGTTGGGTTCGCATTTTCGTTGTTTGCCACCGACTTCCGAAATAAAAGTTATTTTACACTTCGTAGTGTCTTTTTTGGAATTCGGTTGTTTTTTTTTTGCAAAATTTTTTATTTTTCACTTTTAAGTTGTAATTTTTACCAGTAATTTTGGTTTAAAAACCAAACTACTGAACCGTTTTTGATGAAATTTCTATGGGACCAATCTGAAAGTATATCCTTACAAATAAAAAAATAAAAATAATTTTGCAAATCGGCTTATAAATAACGGAGTTCTGAGGTAACAAACAAAAAAAAAATACAGTCGAATTGAGAACCTCCTCCTTTTTGGAAGTCGGTTAAAAACGTCTGGGGTCGGGGGACCCCCGGCAGGAACGAAATTCAAAATGAAAATCCAAGATGGTGGCTGCGAAAAATACAAAATGACTTCAGAAAGCACGTTAAGCAGTTGGTCCCAGCTGTTATTCGTAGATATCTGACAACCTCAAAAGTCGGACAACCAGTCTTACCAAGGTTATCGTGATACCCAGTAACTGGGTTGTAGAGGTCAGATAGGCAGTCGCTCCATGTAAAACACTGGTATTCAGCTTCATCCGGTAAGACTGGAAACTGACCCAAACATTTTTAGGAGAAGGCTAGGCAGATGATGACTTACTTGATGGCGACGGGGTAGATGGTGCCGCCGACTTCGAAGCTGCCTTTCTTGAACTGCATGACTGAGGTGTTATTGATGCATGTGCCTTCAGGGAAGATCAGGATCGGGGGGTTGTCAGGTACTGATATGTGTTCTTTTAACCTGGGGAAAGAAGAGATTTGGAAACTAGAATTCAGATTCTCATGATTATTTTGAACCTGAAACTCACATGACGATAGCATAGTCTGTTCCCACTGCTGGGACACAGGCCTCCTCTCTGTGGGAAGGAGTGGGCCGTAACCCCCACGCGGGTCCAGTGACCACACTGGACCCGCGTGGGGGTTACGGCCTAGAACCAAAAATTCAAAGAGATGTGATATCTACCAAGATATCACATCTCTTTGAATTTTTGGTTCTAGGACATGGCGGTTTCCTCACGATGTTTTCCTTCACCGTTTTGAGAGCAGTGGTGACGAAATAATTTACACAAAGTAAAGCGGTTTTCTGGGTTCGGATCTACGCACTAAAACCTGTATGTCGCGACCGTTACTCGCCATTGCTCGCACTGCACGATGATAGCATCCACAAAAAAACTTTTTTGCAAAAAAAAAAAAAACAACCGACTTCCAAAAACGACACTACAAAGTGAAAAATAACTTTAATTTCGGAAGTCGGTGTCGTTGATTTCGCATATTCGTTGTTTGCCACCGACTTCCGAAATTAAAGTTATTTTTCACTTTGTAGTGTCGTTTTTGGAAGTCGGTTGTATTTTTTTGCAAAAAAGTTTTTATTTTTCACTTTTTAGTTGTAATTTTTACCAGTAATTTTGGTTTAAAAACCAAACTACTGAACCGTTTTTGATGAAATTTCTATGGGACCATTTGGGAAGTATACCCTTTCCAACAAAAAAAGAATTTTTCAAATCGGTTGGCAAGCGACGGAGTTATGCGCGAACAAACATAAAAAAAAAAAAAAAAAAAATACAAACATCCGAATTGAGAACCTCCTCCTTTTTTAGAAGTCGGTTAAAAAGTCAGACGATATACAACAAGTATGAATATTAAGAAGCACATAACAAATTATTTACCTCCTAGCTACTGCATGCCTATCCTTAACTTCAGACCTCTCAAACCAAATGTGTGGCGACGCCCTCGCCAGCGCCCTCTGTAGGATCCCTAGGAAACCATTGTGTCTTTGACCGATCTGAAAATATTAGTAAATTTATTAATACATTATTAAATACACAATATAAATATTATTGAGTCGTGATGGCCCAGAGGAAAAATATTAATTAAAGAATCATTGTAATAATCTTTTGAGAGCAGTGTGGCCCAGTGGCAACGACCCCGACTAAAGAGTTGTAAGTCGTGGGTTCGAACCCAACCAGGCTTTTTACTTTGTGTAATTAACAGTGATAGGAATAGGTAGTGCCTATTTGCCTAAACTTCGAAGAACAGAGACAAGAAACGGAGACTTCCTTAGGACTAAATTTTTTCCGGGACATCTGTCCCGACATTCGGGACAACACTTTTAAATACATTAAAAAAATATGTTATTTGGAATAAGTAATTCGTCTATATTTAACATTTATAATTTATAACTCCATAATAATAACGTTATTATTATGGAGTTATAAATTAGAAATGTTTTGTCTAGTCGCTAACTTTAGGTAAATATAGACGAATTATTCCAAATAACATATTTTTTTAATGTATTTAAAAGTGTTGTCCCGAATTTCGGGACACATGTCCCGGAAAAAATGTAGTCCTGAGGAAGTCTCCGTTTTTTGTCTCTGTTCTTCGAAGTTTAGGCAAATAGGCACTACCTATTCCTATCACTGGTAATTAATTTCATCACCACTGCTCTCAAAACGGTGAAGGAAAACACCGTAAGGAAACCGGCAAGTCCTAGAACCAAAAATTCGAAGACATGCAACCTCTACCAAACCCACATTGGGCTCGCGTGGTAGATTATAGCCCACTCCCTTTCGAAGAAAGGCCTGTCTCAGCAGTAGAAACATTATAGGTTGATTAAGTATTGTAATCTCAGCGGAAAACCGTTCACTCCTGCCCCAGCAGTCTCGACATTCATAGCGATCGCTTTACGACCGAATTCGGTCGCAAAGTCCTGTCACTCCATACATTACACCTGTCAATTCGGGACCTTGCGACCGAATTCGGTCGTAAAGCGATCGCTATGAATGTCAAGACTGCTGGGGCTGGAAATAGCATCAGCCTACGACGTTGATGGCTATAAGAGTGGGGAAATACTAAAGGAACCATGGACGGACTGTGTGAATGATGATATGGTTAGAAAGGGGCTGACTACCGAGATGGCGACTAATAGAGAAGGATGGAAGAAAAAGACATGTTGCGCAGACCACAAATAAACTGGGATAGGGGCAGTTGAATGTTGATGAACGTTTGCACAGCTGGGATACCGGTTACCTCTCTGTGAGAGGGATTGGGCCGTAGTCAACCACGCGGGCCCAGTGCGGGTTGGTAGATATTACATGTCTTAGGGCGCTTTTCCTTTCATGCGTATTTTCGCCCGCGCGCGGATTGGGTCCGCATGCAGGCTGTCCGTATTCTACCATTTCATACATGTTTTTCCTATCATGCCGGTAGCACGCGCGCGGAACGTGGATTGGTTGCGGGCGCGCAGCGCGCGTGCGTGCCAACCGGATACGCGTGCGTTCATTGTTATTTTTACTGTGCGTACGTTCATCTTTGTGCACGAGTTTATTCACTGGCGACACGCACGAAACTGCAGCAACAAACGCAATCTTTGTCCTGCGTGTGGCCAGGAGCGTGTAATCACCCGCACGCGGGCGATAATACGCATGACAGGAAAAGCGCCCTTAGAATGTTTGGTTTTAGAACATTACGGTTTCCTCACGATGTTTTCCTTCACTGTTTCAAAGCAGTGATGATGAAATAAATTACACAAAGTAAATTTGGCAGCCTACGTGCGAAACCACGATCTACAACTTATTTGGTAAACACTCAAAAACTTTATGATCCCATCAGTACAGTGGTCGGCACGTAACTCGGCAAGATTCCTCTTGTTTCTTTTAACGTGAATGCTCCAAGGTAGCCCGCGAAATTCAAATTTTCTTACGTTTTTTGCTATTTGCTGGTCAGTACTAAGTTGTACGTTGATTAAAATATGATTCGCGGCCGTAACAAATATGTATTTACAGAATTATAATCATTAAAGTCATCAACACAACTCTCTAAGATCAAGTAAGTCAAAGCAATCCTACTGAATGACTATTTCATGAAATCTTGACATTTTAGGATTATGCTAACTTAACAAGTTGTATTACTGATATAGAAGTTAGAACGACACTTTTTGCTATAGTTGTAAGCCGTGCGGCGTGCGCGTGTTTCTCTGTCTGTCTCTCTCTCTCTCTCTTATAGAAAGCAAGCCAGTTATTTTCATTGCGTCTTTCTATTTCGCATTGAACAGTGTGGTGTCAATTAATTGATTAATTGGCTTGTGGTAACTGAAGTAGGAAACATGTTTGGGATTCTATTTTATTATAATTGGTTAAGTTTATATTACATTATATTTGTTAATAATAAACAAATATTATTATAACTTAAAAAAAAAAATATTACAATCCCTTCACTAATTAATCGAAAGAAACTTCTTTTTATTATTGCACGCACTAACTTGGAGTAAAGTCAAGTGTGCAAGTGCGTGTACACGCCAAAACATTGCCATGTTACGTGCCGACTGTAATAATTTGTTGTTTTTTTTTCTGTCATCGAAAAAGTCACTTAGGTCCGAGGGGAAAAACGTGGAATGAGAGTTCCGAGGTTCGAACTCGCACCCTCATTCTTGATAAGCAGACCTTGTAACCTCTGGGCACGACATGAAATTTAACAATATTTTTTTCAGTCCCAGCAAACTGCTTTAAGACCCAAAATGGCAAACCATTTTGCCAAAACATCACACACAAATCCTGGGGTTCGAACCCAACCCCTTAACATTGACAACCATTGCATGCAACCACTGAACCACTGAGTATGCATTCGCTCTTCAACCCAAACATAAAACATAGCAGACGTCACAAAAACATAGATTTTATGCATATACATACATCGTAACAATTATTATGATATCTCCCTTATAATAAAAAATATGGTAAACAATTTTATGTATGGCACTCGTTTTAACGAAACATGCACTTTTTGCTCATTACTAACAGCCGCACATGTCGATCGATCAGGTTAAGCTACGATTGCCGCGGTTGTTCTGTGGATGGGTGACCGACCATCTTTACATACCGAGCACCCTCCGTGCCTCGGAAAGGACGGTGCTTTGGTCCCGGCTGTCATTCGTGGATCTTTCGACAGTCGTTACGGGTAGTCAGAAGCTCGAAACTCTGACAACCAGTCTCACCAAGGGGTATCGTATTACCCAGTAACTGGGTTGTAGAGGACAGGTGCCTATCTGTCCTCTACAACCCATGATGCAGATGCAGCTGAATACCAGTATTTTCCATGGAGCGACTGCCTAGTCGCTCCATGGAAAATACTGCTATTCAGCTGCATCCGGTTAGACTGGAAGCCGACCCCAACATAGTTGGGAAAAGGCTAGGCAGATGTTGATGATGAACACTGTGCAAAGAACTGTCCCTTTTTAGGGGTATGCTTAACCTTTTAATTCCGCAATTGTAAGTAGAACGCCATCTCTCGGTGGCTGGCGAAACTTAAAATATTTTTTTAAATATAACTTACCGTGAGGACTGGTTTGAGGTGGCGCAGGAAAAGAGATCTTGGAGTGCTTTGGGAAATGCTTTTGCCCAGCAGTGGGATAGTGTAGGCTTACAAACAAAACAACTTACAAGTGAATAGCAGTTATTGCACATGAACACGAGCCCCTCGTGTGGTTGGCGACAAAAATGCCGTTCCGCGGCTTGTAGTGCGTGTCGCGGTACGTGATCACCAGTGATCGGAGTAGGTAAATTGATTTTTGGCACTTGTATCATAATGTTCACAGAAAGAATAACATGGATAAGTCATTTACCCGGTGTTTCCGGATCCAGTTAAATATTGTTAATGTTGGTAGTGATATTATTACTACTGAATTCATTTAAAGGAACGAGTGAGCTACCTGGTATCGTCGCCGGGCGTACGCATTGTTTTGATAACCGGTTAGTGCACCACCCATGATCCTTTGCTCTGATTGGTCGTTGGGTTGTGTCAAATCGTGACTGGATAACATTTAAAAAAATTATGAACAATATGATATTGCTCATTTTAATACAATTCCTACCTAAGTTCCGTTTTTTTTTTTTAATAATCAAACAATTATACGTTTCGGATCAATGACCCCAATTCAATCTACCTACTCCGATCTCTGGTGATCACCGCGGAGATTCAGCGCGACAGGAAATTGAAAGACTCGTTATATACTTACATAATACGGCATGCTCCTGTACCAACCGATGAGGAAGCGACTAGCTATCAACTATTTACTCGCTCAAGAAACGTATATACGTATCTCTTTTACTTACACAGGACCTACAAGGTCCTTTGAAAAGAGATACATATATTAATAGTTGATCGCTGAGGGCGCGTTCCCACAATGTCGTGACGATTAATTTATCGTTCGACGGCTGTCGTATCTAGCTGTTCCCATTATATCGACTGTTTATCGCCACTGTGTCGTCGAAATATTTTATCGTTGAACGATTGTCGCATCCAGCTGTTCCCATTGGAACGTGACGACATTTTTACTGTTCACGGCAGTCGCCTTGTCGTTTGCACATCAGTTGCCTCTACGTTCTTTTGGTAGCTACGACACATAGTCGCACTAACGACACATCATTTGCCGTCGTTTTATTATCGTTTAATAACTGTCGTGCTAGCCGTTCATATTGACTTGACAATCTGTCGTCACTGCAAAAAAAATCGTGGACGACAGTTAATCGTGTCGTCCTATATGTGAACACCTCCATTTAAACATATAAGCCACGACACTTAAAACTACACGATTATCTGTCCTCACGACAAAGTGGGAACGCGCCCTGACTGTTCACACCGCCGGCGAGGACTCGTTTGTCGTAGCGACAAGAGCTATCAACGGATAACTCGCTCAGCGAGCACAACACTAGCAGGCACTCACTATTGGTATGTAGCAAGCGTGAGTCTCTCAGTGTTCTAGTAGGTACATACAGGAACTGTAAGTACAACGCCATCTCTCGGTGACTGACGAAATTAAAATACTTATATATTTTTAATAAAACTTACCGCTAGGGCTGGTTCGAGGTCGCTTGGGAAAAGAGATCCTGGAAGGCGTTAGGGAACAAAAAAATAACTTACGAGTGAATAGCAGTTATCACACATGAGCACGAGCGCGTCGATGGGGCTCGTGTGGTTGGCGACACAGATGCCGTTCCGCGGCTTGTAGTGCGTGTCGTGGTACGTGATCACCGCGGAGATGCAGCGCGACAGGAAGTTGAAACACATGACAGATACCGCGTAGTTTACGCGCTGCTTCGTTTTCCCATCTGGGAGGGTACCAACGCAAGCTGTGCACGCTACGAGCCACCAGACCTATCGGAAGCAGGGTGTGATGTATGTCCCGAATGGGTTAGGTTTTAAGTCAGTTTTTGCTAGTGTTGAGATGGAAATATGCTATTCGTTATATTGTAAGGCCTGTTAAATTTACTGGCGGAACTACACAGATGGTATCGGTATCTACTCTCGTGATAACAGGGGGCCTAAAAAGGCCATTTTAAGCAATACCTCTAAAAGCTATTCATTTCCTGAATTCCCAGCAGATCATTAGCAATTCCTTTAATTTTCGTATTTTTTTTTTCATATTTGGTGTAAACATTGCCGCATGAAAAAAAAAACCGTAATTTTATCGGTAAATTTTTCATTACCGTTTTTATTAATCAAATTGTTTTTTTATTTTTTATTTCTACAGTTTAAAGTTATTTCATTGTGATATGAATTCACACAGATCATATTATGAATTGTCAGTTTGTGACCATTTTAGGCTTTTTAATATGATTCATATTGTTATTCCATTATGATTCTGCCAGTGGCCATTTTAGGCCCCCAGATTATTTGACCGAGTTTAAAAAAAAAAATAGCCACAGAAAGAAATAATATATTTATCTCAAAAAAAGGCGAAGTCTTATGCGTTTTAAAGTCTATGCTAGACAGAGACAGCACTGCTGCGATCTGACCGTCTGACGTCACAACACCGACGCCATCACATCAAGCTACTACAATCTGTCAAATTTCTTTAATAGATTTTCAACTTTATTGCTAAACCATTAGGGCTCAAGGTTGATTGGGAAAATTTGACAGTTTCGGGTAGCTTGACCTACTGGCGTCTGTACAATTATCGTTTTGCGTGACAAGGTTTTAAGAAAATCTAATGTTTTATTTTTTGCTATTAGACACCAACATCCATGACGACTGTGAAGTTTCGCCAAATAATTTAATTTAAAAAAAAATAGCTTTTTATATTTTTTTATTATACTTGTATCTAACGCTTACAAAAACTGACTTGGACAAGACACAAATGAAATTATTAGATAAGTTATGAATTTTACAAGTAGGTACTGTTTTTCAATCATCTGATAACTTTATACGAGGAATTATTTTGAAATTTTGACAGTTATTTCATACGAAAACTGTCAAACGTCAATTTTATTCCTCGAATAAAAGTTATCTGGCGATGGAAACATCAGCCTTTATCAGCATACCATTAATATAGTTCTTTTAACATTGGAATGTATAAACATAACATCACCATACAGTGACACCCACATTTCTCTGATTATGTTAAAGGGACTAACCACACATATTCAGCTCTGTTCAGCTTGTGTCCATAGAAAACAACGGTATTGTATGGAATGCGTACGCATCCGTTCAGTTTTACGGATGCGTACGCATTCCCTACAAAATCGTGGTTTTCTATGGACACAAGCTGAACAGAGCTGAATAAGGTATATGTATAATAACTCGTCTTCTCGAAAATAATAAACAATGTACTTATAATATAGGACAAAACACAGGTGGATACAGAGAAAGCATTAAAGTAAAAAAACATCACAGAGTAAATATATAGGACAACACAAAGAAACATAAAAAGCTCAAGAAAGTACAGCCATATGTAAACCTAACATCAATTTGTTAAAACGACTCCCGAATATCAACCAATAACATTGTAGCGACATCTACATCGCCACATGCGAACTACGCAACACACTGAATGACGTCACGCAAAATCCTGTATCGCGCAAGCAAAGTTTACTGCGCGACTTGCATATACAACGTGCCAACATCAATTGTCGGGCAGTAGCCTACCAGACATAACACTCGTCAGTTTTTTTTTTTCTATGGAAGTTGAGTGGACTTTACACCCTGTTCCTCATAACTCTATAAACCACACAGTGGTGACAACTACAACGCCACATGCGAACACTAACCGTCACGCAACATCCTGCATCGCGCAAGCAAAAATTACCGCGCGACTAACATATACACCACGTCCCGATAACAATCATCGGGTAGTAAGTAGCCCACCAGACTCAAACACTCGTCACAGGTTCCTTCTTTTTCTATCGAGGATAAGTGAACTTTATAGCCTCACCCTCATACCTCTATAATGTCACGCCTCCAGCCATTTGTAGCTCCATGTAAAGTAATTCAGCTGTCTCAGGTTACACTGGAAGCCGACCCCCACATACGAATCGTTGAGCTCCTTAAGTCTTGAGTTGAGCTGCACGATTTCTGACATATGCGTGCACTGACTGGACAGGTCCTCTCAATCTGTGTGGTTCTTTCCTCAAAAGACCATCTCAGACATCGACCTACATGGTCTTCATATGATCTGACCAAGATTATGTCTGGACTTTAAAAGAGACTGTGACGTCTGAGTTTGTTTCGGCCTTTCTTCTCAGACTAGTCAGATAGGAAACGCCGACCTCATCTAGTTTTAAAATATGATTGACGTGTAAAAGTGTTTGTACAAACCTACTTACAAAATAAAATCATTTATCATTTACGAATAGTTGGGAAGAGGCTAGGTAGGTGATGACGATGACATAACAACAAGTCTGTCTTCCACGAAGAAGTGTAATGGTACTCACACATTTCACCAATAGGCTATTTTCCAAAAAAAATCTAATTAGTCCGTCAGTTAGATTAACAAAAAATATTGAACCCGTATTTTTTCTTTTGTCAATTATATAAAAAAAATATGAAGATATCGCCCGTTAAAGTTCCGCGTGACGTCACTTGCTTGCGACACTTTTGCAAGCAAGTGACGTCACGACCCCACTCCCAAATTTTGACGCGCTTTATCTTTGTCATTTTTTATTTGATTGACAAAAGAAAAAATACGTGGCCATTATTTTTCGATAATCTAACTGACGGACTAAATATAATAATTATTTTTTTACCCAGGCAACTACCCTATTCTGTTGAAGTTCCATGTGGGTCTGTCTATTTCCACTTACCGGGCTTATATATCTAGCTAGACTCCGGTCTGCAGTCTGCTACTGAGCAATTCCTAAAGGAAAAGTCAACCTAGGAATCGAACCCATGATACCACGCTCTTATATCACGCTTACAAAAACAAGGCTGTTAAAAAACGCCTCATTTTTAAAAGAAGAAAAAAAAAAGGTCAGTAATCTTTGAAAATACGACTTTTAAACGTATTATTTTTGACATGATGTTTCAGGAGACGGTTAATAATGATTATTAATTATCCCAATATATAAACTGACAAATTATTATCAGAAGAGTGCAGTATACAACCTATTTATATCTTAACCAGGCGTAACTCAACATTATACAACATGTCCCGGAATTAACGCACACCACCAAACATCCCAATTAGAATGTTAAAACTACTGGTTGTCTTGTTGTCACATTACAATTTTTTTCTTTCTTTCTTTATTAATAAGAACTAAGGTTCTTAGTAATGGATTACAATCTAGCCTAACAGACTAATAAGCAATTTAACTCTAACTTAATATTTTACGAGATAGATTATGTTATGACTAAGAATAGTGTCAATTTGCATTTTTACACAGTTTCGTAGCACTTTCTACTAACTGTCTAACACTTTGTTCATGTGTTACATGTATAGCACGATTAGCACTGCACTATTATTCATTCACTATATAAATACTACACTAACTCATATGGTTTAGTTCTCTTTAGCCTACGCACTAAGTCCGTGTTGTCTAGCAGCTGAATTACCTCGACATTCACATGTCGGTGAAGTCTGTGTTCGTGGGCTTCAGCAAATTTTTGAATGATGCTGGTGACGAGTTCCACATTACAAATCTACGCACGCACATAGTAGCAAACGTATAGAGCCTAGCGTGGTACTACTCCAGTTTGGTTTGTTTTGACTGTACAGTGGAAGTGTGACAGTAATCGACAAAGTTTTAATTATTTTTGGTTAAAAAAAAAAAACTTTACATAAAATTGCAGAAATCGATTCAGTAAACGATTCTGAAGAAACTAGTTTTGTTCATAATCAGCCTATAACATTCCCACTGTTGGGACACAGGCCTCCTCTCTGAGAGGGAGTGGGCGCGGGCCCAGTGCTGGTTGGTAGATGTCACATGTCGTCGAATTTTTAGTTCTAGGACATGCCGGTTTCCTCACGATGTTTTCCTTCACCGTTTTGAGAGCAGTGGTGATGAAATTAATTACACAAAGTAAAGCGCCTGACTGGGTTCGAACTCACGGCCTGCAACTTGTAAATCGAGAACGATACCACTAGACCACCATTGCTCTCTACTCTCTCTCAACAAAGTTTATAGTGTGCATTAATTCAGTTACACATTTTATAACAAAAAGAATATAAATTACATCCAATATATCTTATCTTAATCATGCAAAACATGACAAGACCAAATACACACAAGCGACGTAACACCCAATTCCTATCCCTCATAATATCCTACCCAGACAACATCTTACCCAATCTGGACATAACATACTATTAACCAGTCCGCGCAAAACATACAATCCAATGGATAATACAATTTCACCCAGACGTTTTACGTAACCAGGACATGACGTATTACCCAATACAGACATTTCATATCGCTCAAGACAGACATAACGACCCACCCAATTCCAGTCAAAAGTTATACCCAGACAGAGTATTACCCAATTTGGACATAACATATATTAGCCATTCTGGACACAACGTCCCAGTTCTAGCCAGGCAACGTTTTACCCAACCAGGACATAACGTTTTACCCAATATCGATACAACGTATTGCCCAATACAGACATATCATATCGCGCAATCCAGACGAAATGTCCCACCCAATTCCAGTCAAACGTTCTACCCAGACAACGTATTACCCAATTTGGACATAACATAATTAGCCCTTCTGGACACACACATCACCCAATTCTACCCAGGCAACGGACAAGTATAACCCCACCTAGACACAATGTACCCTTTGTAACAGAATATTCTACCCAGACAAAACGCCCCAGGCAATTTAAGGCTCTCCCCCACAGACGCGTTATTATCGGGCGATAATATCGGATGCGTTGCGTCTTTGACAGTCGTAACGGGTCGTCAGAAGCCCGAAAGTTTGACAAGTCTGACTCAGTCGTACCAAGGGGTATCGTATTACCCAATAAGTGGGTTGTAAAGGTCAGATAGGCAGTCGTTCCATGTAAAATAGCGGTATTCAGATGCATCCGGTTAGACAGGAAGCCGACCCCAACATAGTTGGGAAAAGGCTAGGCAGATGATGAATATCGGATGCGTTATTGCGATATCTGTTTTCAGTACATTTTGTATTAGGGTGGCCACGAAGTTACACTCTACTGCGATAATAATGACGCAATATAAGTGGGACCGCGTTCCTACGTCCTGCGATATTCCCATATGAGTTGTTAGACCTACGTTAAAAACACAGCTACAGGGCAAGGTTGCTCTGCAATGGTTATAAGGAAAATCGTACAGGGAACTGCCAATCAATCGATTTAAAACAGCATTATTCAAATGGTTTATAGAAAAATCATTCTATTCTGTGACGGAGTACTTAGACTAAAGGTTCACACTGACATGTTACTATTGTACAGACGCCAGCAGGTCAAGCTACCCGAAACGGTCAAATTTTTCCAATAAACCTTAAACCTTAATACTTCAGCGATAAAGTTTGAAAATCTATTAAAGAAATTTGACAGATTGTAGTAGCTTGATGTGCTGGCGTCTGTACCTAATTTGACAAATACTTGGCATTTAAATTTAATAACTATGATTTCTGTACCAATTTTATTAACTTCATTTATTTAAACCATATAATCAATCATTTTGCATGCTAGTTTTAGCGAATTGTTTTTAGAAACTGCTTAAAAAAACCCGACCATCTGTAATGTACTACAATTCTTGCAAATAAATTTCATTTCATTTCAAGGAATCGCAACGCATTATCGCAATAACGCATCCGATATCATCGACCGATAACAACGAGCCTGTGGGGGAGTGCCTTAATCCAAAAAATATACGACCTACCAAAGAAAAACAGGTGTTAATGCTGAGCACTCCCACGTCTATGGGGCTGGTATGGTTCGCCACACAGAAGCCATTGGCTTTCGGCTTGTACTGCTTATTGTGGAACCTTCCGTGGATGGAGAGACCTCTGATAAGGATCCTAATGCTCATCTTGTACGAAATCCTTCCTAGTTTGTTTCGTAAGCCGACGAATGGCACGGAACTGACGACCCAGGTGGAGAAGACCATTACTATAACCTGGTGAGATTGATGAGATTTCATCACGGTTTTGTTACAAATAGGGGGTGCCAGAGGTGTGTAGTACAGCCGACGTATTCTATAACAATCTCACCGTGAAAACTTAAGTGTCACTACACTTAAGTTTTCACGGTGAGATTGTTGCGCTGGTATTCTGATAGGGCTGTGATTGACAGCTCACTAGCTGTCAATCACAGCCCTATCAGAATACCAGCGCTGCGACATTTATTTTTTAAATGTCGCAGTCGCAGCATTATGCTGAGATAGGAGCCTTTTGGCCTCGTATAGGACTTTCTGTTTCATTTTTCCTTTTGTTACTTTTTTATACAGGGTTATTTTTCAAAGACCAGCCAAATTTAAGGATGTGGTACAGACAATCAAACTGAACAACTTTCTCCATGGGACAAATAGCGTAATCGCGAAAATTTTATCAACTGTCCCATAGAAAACTTCAATACCTACTCGACCTAAATGTATGGGACGGCTGAATTTTTATTCGCGATTACGATGTTGGTCCCATGGAGAAAGTTGTTCAGTTTGATGGTCTGTACCACATCCTTAAATTTGGCTGGTCTTTGAAAAGTAACCCTGTATAATATGTTTTATTTTTAACTGTGTTTAGTTTAGTTTATCATCCTCTACCAGTCGCAATAAATACTTTTTCTTTCTTTCTTTGAATAGTGTTAATCCCTAGCAGCAGATGGAAATACAGCTTACTTCCAGCTCACTGCATCTAAGTTTTCACGGTGAGATTTTTACAGAAGAGATTGGCAGGGTGGTGAATGCTTATGCGAAGCCTGCACCCTCGGCCATAGGCAGAAGTGGAATATTGCGTTGGTTTTAGGCTTTAGCCGATAAGAGTCCGGCATACCCCTCTGTCACCCCCATGATGGAGGAAGTCCATGAGGATTTCCACCGCGCAACAAAAAAAAGGGGGGCAGGGATATCGACGCGCATCCTTTTATCGATACATTCAGTATAGTCACGAGCAAAAATATGTGTACGCTCAGATTTATTCAAAAGCGATTTACTCTCTTTATTTTTGAATGAAGTTTTATGTTGTTACGAACATACCATTTTCGAGCCCATAGGTTTATGTAATGTGTCGTATTTCAACGTTGGATTCGTTATTTCACGAAAAAATCTCAATTGAAAGTTGCCAAGTGTTGACATATTGGTGCTCGTGACTGTACATGATTCTGGTTTTTTTTTTATTGCTGATTGGGCCTGCTCTTGACCTCGATCACGCCTGATGGAAAGCGATGGATGGATGTTCGCCGGTTTTATTTAAAAAAAAAAAAATTGATATTCCATACATTTTGACTGCGTAGGCTTTTTTGATAACCGTCGAAAAATTACCACGTTAGGGGAAAAGTCTAGAATCATGTTCTGAATTCATGATTACTGAAGGCCAATTCTCGTAATTTAAAACGTTCAAAATCTAGTCGCAGTCTCATCTCGGTGACAAACATTATGTCAAACACTTGTCAAAATGTAGCGAAATTAGACGTATTTTTGACAAATTGAGACTGAGATCAGACTGTGAACGTTCTTAAAATTAGGAGAATTGCCACTCAGTTTGCGCCTCCATGTCCCTGCCACCCCGTACACCTACTTGAGCTTATCTGGTCAGACTATAGTCAGTAACCGGTCTCAAATTTAACCTCCGGACTGCTATTGAGAAATTCTTCATGAAAAAAATACAGCACCACTTCTAGAACTGGGAATCGAACCCAGGCCCAAAAGACTGCGATGGGGAACTTTACAAAATAGCATGTTAGTAAAAAACTACAGGAATCTGTAGTTTCGATTTACAGTCAAGCTTTGAACTAAGTATATTAGTGACAAGAATATAGGAAAAATTACAAAAAAAAAAAGTTAAAAATAGTGAAAGGAAATTAGTTGCGATATAACAATTACATAATTAGTAACAAAAATTAACAAGGTGTGAAAAATACTAAAATAAATAATTTGAAACTTTTCAAGGTAAAAAAAAGTGAAATAAGAATAGAGAGGCACGAGATACAGCTATACAGGGTCAGATTAAATTAGCTAGCGAAACTGTGCACACGTGATGGGTACAACAAAACAAAACCAAAAAAAAAATGTTTTCTTTCGGGGGTCAATGACAAATGATTTTAATTCTGTAAGTAGGTTTTTACAAACAATTTCAAGCTGATTTTTAAACTGATATTTCACATGACTACACTAACGGCAGTCTAAAAATCGGCTAATTAATTTCTTTTTTTCCATCACGTCTGCACAGTTTCGCTAGCTAATTTAATTTGACTCGTCTTTTATAATTCGACGCCTGAAAGGCAAAATTGACTAAGCGACACAGGGCCTAACTTAACCGGAGAACAGTTTCAACTTTATGGGCTGATTTCTCGATCGACAGATAATTTTTTTTCGTGGAATATAATTGACGTCTGGACAGATTTTGCATGGAAGAAGTATCAAATATTCAAAATTATTCCTCGGATAATATATCTGGTGTTGGAAAAATCAGCCCTGATTTCCCTTGACAAGTTTTTGAAATTTGTTTGTCGCTAAGATGAGACTGCGACTAGCTTCTAAACCTTTTAAATTACGATAATGGACATTCTGTTCTCCTGTAAAGTTAGCCCGATGTCGCTTAGTCAATTTTGCCTTTGAAGCATCGAATTGTATTATGTTACAATTTTATTTATTTTTCTTAAGATTGGTATTCAACTCACCCCAATAACGAAGATCATTATTCGGAGAGGCAAGAGGAACATGTATCGCACAACGAAGCCCATTGCCCAAATTATGGTCAGGCGCCACGTTAGGAATTCGTACTGTCTGGAAGAGAAATAATATTAAATTAGGTATAATACACACAGCAACACAGACAGTCGCAACAGCATCTTGAGAACTACCGGAGAGTTTTGGCTCTCCAATTGTAAAGCAGTTTGTGCAGAGGTTAATTGGTACTGTTACGAGCTTCGGGTTCGTGACAACAAAAACTCCCGATAAAAATTACCAAAAGTTACACTTTAATTACCATCCATCCATCTTGTTACCATAACACAAGCATTAGGTTGCTTAGCTTGGGACTAGATGGCGCTGTGTGAAATGTCCAGGGATATTATTATTATTATTAATTAAACAACACACTAATTATAAAACACAATCGCTCTTAAGTCGCACTTGAAGATCGCTTTCGATGTATTCGCCTGTATCGCAAAACCATGTCTGATTGGTCGCGGCTAGTCCCGGCCTTATATAGTGCCGCAGATAGTTCCAGAACCTTCTATTGTAGAAACATCTAGAATGTTCGAGTACATACCGGCCCCGACTGACCAGATGTCGATAGTTCTAGTAAGTTCTAGCATCGACATCTCTACTCGATAATAGATAGCGCCAGTGACCCTATTAGTTCTGCCATTCCACAATAGATGGCGCCAGCGACTCTATCAGTTCCGCCACTCGAAATCAGATGGCACTAGTGGTAACTAATGTCACCATCTATCAGGCATTAATTGTGGCGCGTAACAGTACTAACACTAGATAATAAGTTGTTTTAATATTATGTTACTAACACTCTATGGATTCTTTGGTCCGAAATAAAAATCATTATTATTTCCTTTATTTCACTTAAATACTTATAAAGTTACATTTTTAAATATTTTATAAACAAAAAGATAAAAAATAACATTAAAAAATAGTAGCCCACCGGTATCGGGAACAGGGTCCAAGCTACCGGCGGTCCGGGCTCCAGAGAGAGGAACCTCCTGACAATGCGAACGTGTCCAGAAGTACCGCTTTCTGAATCAAGCCCTTGATCCAGCTGCCCAACGAGAGCATCCTCAGGTGTTGGTCGAGGCTCTTAGTTAAGCCATTGGCTGTCACGACTATCGGCACAATGATCGCTGAGTCCACATCCCACATGTCGACAACCTCGTGAGCCTTATTATTATTACTAGCTTCTGCCCGCAGCTTCGCCCGCGTGGATGTCGGAAATTATCCCACGGGAACGTGCTAACAGGATAAAATGTATGTGCTTCCCGAGGATTCCATCTAGGTATCTCGCGGGCCCTTTGTGGCTAATTACAATAGAAAACCAATTGTGTCTCATTAGTGGTGATTAAGAGGGTACCTATATGATATCTTTACCTAAGTACCTACCTAATTTAAAAAAAAAAACTCAATAACAGAAAATAAAATACCTACTTACCTAAATAAACCTATTTCTGATGATAACTAATCTAAACTCAATAAATAAGCAAAATCCCTAAAAACTAATATCTATACGAATGACTAATCCTACCTAACCGTATTATAAAATAACCTACGGTCACTACGTACACTATCAAATATACTACCTACCTATACTTTAAAATTAAAATCTATCCCTACGACTTATAAAAATAAACCTAAATAACTCTAAAAACTAAAAGGAATAAAAAGGTCGCACTGAAAAGCACGGTTTAGAATTGCACGTAGCAGTTAAAATAAGAATAAGAACGAACGCTTGCCACTCGACACGTCCGTTCAAATCAAAGTTCAAAAAATGTAATGCCATAGGTAAGGATAAGTACTAACGTAATGCGCGCGCGGCCGCGCGCCACGCGTGTGCTGCGAACGGTGCAAGCCAAATTCAACCTTCAGCACTACATTTAGAGCATAACTTAGGGACACTGCACACGGCTAAGATACTGTGACGTAACCTACGACAAACTTATTATTTGCGGTTGGTACAGTAATCGGATCTAGGGATCGAACCGCAAAATTAAGTTTGTTTTTTATTGTATATACTTTTCCGGGATAAAAAGTACCCAGTGTGGTGCCCAGGATATTAAAGAATAATTATACCAAGTTTCATCGTAATCGAACCGGTAGTTTTTGCGTGATGCCTGAACAAACAGACAGACAGACAGACAGACAGACAAAAATTTTTTTAATCACATTTTTGGGTTCGGTGTCGGTCTAGTAACACCCCCTGCTATTTATTTTTTTTATATTTTCAATGTACAGAATTTTCACTTCTACAGATTTATTATAAGTATAGATAAGTCCTCTTGACTGCATAGGGGGCTCGTGGCTAAGTAATAATAGCCGCACGGGTCGATCGATCAGGTTAAGCTACGCTTGCCGCGGTCGGTCCGTGGTGGGTGGCCATCTTCACATACCAAGACCCCTCCGTACCTCGGAAAGCACGTTAAGCCGTTGGTCCCGGCTGTCATTCGTAGATCTTTGATAGTCGTTACGGGTAGTCAGGAGCCCGAAAGTATGACAACCAGTCTTACCAAGGGGTATCGTATTACCCAGTAACGTGTAATCCACCACGCGGACCCAGAGCGGGTTGGTGGATAATGTAACAGATAAGAATAAAACCCCACACAGCACAGAGGTCGAATACCTTTCACAATCAAATTCACGCTAATAATTTTGCTAACTATTGTTAATCTTTGAGATAAGTCGACCACCCGCCGATATCTAAAAAAAGGTATTAACTTCATTAATTTGTAATCCTGTAATCTAAGAGAGATAATATTTGTAAGGTTCGAGACCTTTCTTTTGTATTTAAAAGAATCTATATTTCCTACTAATATTATAAATGCGAAAGTTTGTATGAATGGATGTTTAATACTCTTTCACGCAAAAACTACTGAACGGATTTGGATGAAATTTGGCACACAGATAGTTTATAACCAGAATTGACACTTTATTATTTTTATTATGATAAATGATTTTATTTTCTAAGTAGGTTTGTACAAACACTTTTACACGTCAATCATATTTTAAAACTAGATGAGGTCGGCGTTTCCTATCTGACTAGTCTGAGAAGAAAGGCCGAAACAAACTCAGACGTCACAGTCTCTTTTAAAGTCCAGACATAATCTTGGTCAGACCATGAAGACCATGTAGGTCGATGTCTGAGATGGTCTTTTGAGGAAAGAACCACACAGATTGAGAGGACCTGTCCAGTCAGTGCACGCATTCGTGCAGCTCAACTCAAAACTTAAGGATCTCAACGGTTCGACGAACAATACCAAAGAAAGGACATTTGGGTAGGCCACATTAATTGCTCAAACTGCCAGACCATGACAAAAACTAACAGAACAGAGAGAAAAAATAAAAAATTAAATTACCCACATAGTCTTCACATTCACAATAATTAAAACAATAGAATACTTTACAAAGTAAGCAAATTTTATAGCATATATCAAATTCATTAATGTCAAAATGTATAAAAAAAAAAACAACAAAATAAAATAAAAACATTCAATATGTAAAAATTGGAAGCAGCTTAATCCCAAGCCTTTTTGTCCTCGATATAAGCCTTAACGGTATAAAAGGCTTTCTATGAGCCTGTGTTGTTCCACTGTTGGGCAAAGGCCTACTGTGATTGTGGGCTAATGTTTTAAGGCGTCAAGCTCAAATCCTCCATTTCTTTCTGAGCCAGCCGCGCGGCCGTTTCCTGCCATTTAGGATCCACTGAGGATTGACACATAGGACACTTTTTATCCCGATATTCCCACGGGATCGAAACTTATGCGGGTGAAACCGCGGGGTCCAGCTAGTGATTAATATACAGGGTGTAAAAAGACCCATCACATCGCCGTTAAAGTTACGCATTCTATTCTGTACATTAAACTAAGTAACATTGCACAAAAAAAATTGCTGGGAAACGACTTTTATTTTTGGTGTAAATATTTGCTGTTTGTGGTAGTGCGCAATGTAACGCACGGAAAATATTGTGCTCATGGATGCATGCAACGGTGCAGGGGTCGTGGAGTAATTAAAGTTGTGTTATAATATCAAAAAATTGTTTTCGTAAAAAAAAAGTCGGTAAAAGTTGGGGTTTTGACCTTCAATATCTCCGTAACCAGAAGGTTCTCAGGTATGGTCCAGTACAAAAAAAAAATGACAATGACGAGGACTACAAGTGACTTTTGGCTTCGTTATATGTCTTTTAACACCTGTTATTTTCCATATTATGATAATTTGTAGGTAGTGAGTTCGATCCAGACAGGCAATTTACTTCAGGAATTTAATTTTATCACCACTGTACATTGTCAAAAAACCAAACCTGATGTTTCATTGAAAAGTGCAATACCTACGCGCTCAAAATGTACGAAATAGCTAAAAATTCCAACTCAGAGGGTTCAGCCCCAGCAGTCTCGACATTCATAGCGAGCGGTTTACGACCGAATTCGGTCGCAAAGTCCTGTCACTCCATACATTACACCTGTCAATCCGGGACTTTGCGACCGAATTCGGTTGTAAAACGATCGCTATGAGTGTCGAGACTGCAGCCTCTGGGGTCTGCCAGGGTCGCGGGTTATTCGAAAGAGTTATCGTGGCCCCTGGCACAGGCACACTGAAGGAACACGGGAGGGGTTTAGTCACAAGTCTGACATCCTGCTCCGCCCAGAGCGGGAGAAGTTATATGATGATTTCCCACCCAAAAAAAGGGGGATTCAGAGGTTCAGAATCAAGTACTGATGAATCCATAGTAACAGGTTGTGGACCTTGTATAATTCGCTGATAAAGCGTACCTATTAGTCCTAGTGAGGAGGTTCCAACTCCTCAGCTCCTCAGCCTCGAAGACGGACGTGACCTGGTCCTCGATGATGGACTCCATACCAGCCTTGACCAAGTCCAGGCAGTTGGCTAGATGGAACTCGATGATGTTCTGGAAAAGTTAAAGAAATACTTGTTAAAATCTGGTTAAGTTAAGGTGACCGTCGCGGGAATACGCTGGATGCGAGAAGCACAGGACCGGTCGATGTGGCGAGGTTTAGGGGAGGCCTATCTTCAGCTGTGGACGTCTTTCAGCTGAAATGATGATGAATTTACAGATATTCTAAGAAACAATGAAAGAATTATTAGTTTAGTTGCGGTAAACTTGACGCGTAAAAAGGACACAACACAAAAAAAAAATAACAAGTTAGGGTAAACATGCGTCACATCCACGCAAAACGGCCATCGCTCAGCATAATGCTAAGACCCATGAGACAGCCCCAGCGCTGGTTTTCAGTGGCAGCCGGCGTTGACGTGATGACATATACAAGGTGCCCTTTTCCATCCTCGTCAAATTCAAGGAGATAACTATGCTACTGATTCTCGACACGACTCAATAATAAAATAAGTAGGTATTTTTTTCTAATTTTCGGTAATCCGTAAATCCGTATGTATGGGACACGCATTTTAAAACGCGGCCTGTGTGAGACCGCATTGTAACTGCCCTTTTACACACACATAAAAACGCGGCCGCCTATACGATACCATAACGCGATTCTGTTGTTTGAAAGTGGTGTATTCTGAAATACTGTCAAACTTAAATAACTAAAAAAAAACAAGTATTCATTATTTACCAGGGATCGTAATTTTATTTGATAATTTATGTCTTTCATAATAGCCTCCTGAAATTTGACGAGGATGCCAAACAACAGCTTGTAAGTATGAAGTACTAGCTGCGCCCCGCGGTTTCACCCGCATAAGTTTCGATCCCGTGGGAGTATCGGGATAAAAAGTATCCCACATGTTAATCCTGGTTATAAACCATTTTTGTGCAAAATTTCATCCAAATCCGTTCAGTAGTTTTTGCGTGAAAGAATAACAAACAAACATCCATCCGTCCATCCATCCATCATCAATACAAACTTTCGCGTTTATAATAAATAGTAGTAGGATAGGATATAGTTAGTTTAAGGAAATCTGAACGTTTTAGTGACTTGCACCTAATTTAACTTTTTTTTTTCTATATTAGTAATTACAGCTATACAGCGTGGCGCTTTAATGGCGATATTTTAACACACGTATACCGCGTATACAGTTTCGCGTTTTAGTTTTATGAATATATTTTAATTTAATTAAACATCAATATTTATTTATTTATTAACAATTTTCTAAAATAGCATCTTAGAGCAACCTGACTTAAAGAACTGTAGCGCAGGGGTCATGGATCATAACATCGCATCAATGTAATTAAAACAATTATCAAAATCAAAAGTCATTTATTCAAATTAGGCTGAGAATCAGCACTTTTCGAACGTCAAAATGACAAAAGACAGTCCCCCAAAAACGCCCGCCATTCACGTCGTGCAGAGAGAGAGAGAGAGAGAGAGAGATCGTGCAAAGAGAAGGCGCATTGAAGGAAAGAGAGAGAGCCCTATGTCGGCGAGAGGCGCAGGTGGAAGCTTTCAAGTTACGATTTTTTTTATGTTGTTATAATGTTTATGATTACTGGCCACTAGCCCTTCCCGTGTGTTGAATTAATGTCGCCATTGTTGCGCCACGTTGTATAAGATAACAGGAGGTTGAATACCATTTGCTCGATAACAAAACAGTAGGTACTAATGTGATAAGAAAGTGAAACAAATCTCGTTACGACTGTTCCCAAGTTGATTGTGGGCCAGATAAGTCTACATTGCCTATCAGTTTTGTTGTTAAGTGCAAAATCATCATCATCTGCCTAGCCTTTTCCCAACTTTGTTGGGGTCGGCTTCCAGTCTAACCGGATGCAGCTGAATACCAGTATTTTACATGGAGCGACTGCCTATCTGATCTCCACAACCCAGTTACTGGGTAATACGATACCCCTTGGTAAGACTGGTTGTCAGACTTTCGGGCTTCTGACTACCCGTACCGACTGTCAAAGATCCACGAATGACAGCCGGGACCAACCGAGGCACGGAGGGGTCTCGGTATGTAAAGATGGTCACCCATCCACAGACCAACCGCGGCAAGCGTAGCTTAACCTGACCGATCGACCTGTGCGGCTGTTATTATTTAGCCACGGGCCCCTCTGTTAAGTGCAAAATAACCTATCAATATTAACAATGGCGCCGATTCCCTTGTTCACAAACTAAGCTAAATTTAAGTTCAGTGCAGTTTTCTTTCTGTTTCATTAAGAAAAGGACAGAAGTTAAATGTTAGTTTAGTCCCGTCAAGTCAGCGCCTGACGTAAATTGACGTATTTTTAGTATAGTTTGACCGAAACTGCTGTACCGCGCCTTAGGAAAGCGCGGCGAGGCGGGGGGCGGGACGCCGTGAGCGATGACGAAAGAGCGGCCTGCACTGCCCCCCCCTCCCCCCGTCTCGCCGCGCACATACCGAACGCGCGGTACAGCGGTTTTGGTCAAACTATAGCCATGTAAATCACGTCTAATTTGTCTACGTAGTATCTTAATTTGACAGGACTAAACTAATATTTTTTTTCAGTCCTTTTCTTAATGAAATAGACAGAAAAAGATGCACTGAACTTAAATTTAGTTTAGTTTGTGAACAAGAGAATCGGCGCCAATATTCGACTATACATCGTGTTCCGGACGATATATACATAAACTTCAACCAGATGTTCAGACCATGGGAATAAGCATTTTTCATTATGAACACATTAATTAATTCTTATTTTTAATTTTTTGTTAATTTTCATACATACTTAATACCTTGAAGTAAATCACCCGATATGCATGCATCTTTATCTGAAGCATTTGATAGATTTATCATTTTAATTGCACTAAGCGGCAACATAGGCCAAATTAAGACCCTTTCTTACTGCACATGTAGCTCAATTTAATTTCATTAAATGAAATTACAAATATCTTTGTAACTAAACCTTTTTAAGTACTACTACCTTTGTTAGATTTGATGTGTAAAAGCTATAGAAGCGTTTGCCAAAGTTTATGGTTAACGTGAAAAACACGGTGTATATTCGATATTTGACTTTTGGCAAGTCATCCAGCTCGGTGGTCACGACTTTGAGCCGACCAAAGGATCCAATTGGATTGGGCAGCGTTTAGAATTCGTCTCGTCGCCAATCCCGCAATTTTTGAGGATAGGTCTTCAACCAGCGCTCTGGAACTACCAAACGGATTTGAATTTTTTTAAAACTCTTTTTGTATTTGATAGCCCAATCCTTGAGGATGGCTATACGCTTTTTATCATCACGCTACGACCCTAAGGAGCCGAGCAAAAAGGATCAAAAGTCAGTAAGAACGCTACGCCAAAACGAAGTAATACCAGGCGATGCGATGGGGTGGGTCAGGGAAACAAGAAATTTCATGCGGACGAAGTCGCAAGCATAAGGGCCGAAATACACTGATTGCTTGAAGCAGTCAGGATGGACTGCTTCAAGCTGCGACTGCATAGTGAACTACAGTCTTCTACGTACAGTCACGAGCACCAATATGTCAACACTTGGCAACTTTCAATTGCGATTTTTTCTTGAAATAACGAATGCAACGTTGAAATACGACACATTACATAAACCTATGGGTTCGAAAATGCTATGTTCGTAACAACATAAAATTTCATTCAAAAACAAAGGAGTAAATCGCTTTTGAATAAAGCCGAGTGTATACATACTTTTGCTCGTGACTGTACACACATACACGAAACCGTTGCAACTGCTTTGGGCGGTCGTGCGGTCAAGCAGTCGCCAGGCATACACTGACTGCTCGAGCTGTCGACTGCTCTCGCGCAGTTACCTGATTTGAATGACGAGCAGTTGGTATTAACTGCTCCAGCAGTTATCAATAGCAGCTTTAAGCTGTTGACTATGACTGCAAAAGCGGTCCGTCTATGTTGATCAATCGCTAAGTTGTCGAGCAATCCGTGTATGTCGGCCCTAAGATAGTACATCTGTATATATAAAAATGAATCCCTATTTCCCTTGGTCACGCCATAGCTTGAGAACGACTTTAACGATTTCATCCATCTTTTTTTTATGTTTTCTAATACTTTGTAGAAGGTTCTTAGGGAGAAAATAAATTAAGAAATTTGCGCAGAAAATTAAGAAAATTAAGAATTGCGCTTTTACGCTAAAACAGCTGAACGGATTTAGACGAAATTTGACACATGGGTAGACCATGAACTGGAGTACGGCATAGGCTAGTTTTCATCCTGGATCGTAGACGAAGTCGCGGGCAATAGCTAGTAATAAATCTATTATACCTTCAATAATATTGGGGAATCAAAAGTGGAAGGGGGTTCTTCCTATTTTTATAAGTATTGAAGAATTTATTATTATAGAAATAAAATTATTTATTTAAAATGATTTTAATTAAAATTGTAAATAAAAAATTAATGGATGCAATAGATTGAGTAAGAAAATATTTTAGAGATGCTTCAGTTGATAATAAATAATTGGAATTAGAAATTAGGGGGATAAATCTTAAAAGATTAATTTCTAATCCAATTCAACATTCCCGCACAGAACAAATATTTGTAAGTCCTACATGTATTTGTTCCGAGTCTGGGTGTTTTTCTATCTATAATATGTATGTATTTACAAAAACCGGCCAAGTGCGAGTCGGACTCGCCCATGAAGGGTTCCGTTACGTTACGATTTATGACGTATTAAAAAAAAACTACTCACTAGATCTCGTTCAAACCAATTTTCGGTGGAAGTTTATATGGTAATGTACATCATATATTTTTTTTAGTTTTATCATTCTCTTATTTTAGAAGTTACAGGGGGGGGGGGGGGACACATTTTACCACTTTGGAAGTGTCTCTCGCGCAAACTATTCAGTTTAGAAAAAAATGATATTAGAAACCTCAATATCATTTTTGAAGACCTATCCATAGATACCCCACACGTATGGGTTTGATGAAAAAAAAAATTTTGAGTTTCAGTTCTAAGTATGGGGACCCCCAAAATTTATTGTTTTTTTTCTATTTTTGTGTGAAAATCTTAATGCGGTTCACAGAATACATCTACTTACCAAGTTTCAACAGTATAGCTCTTATAGTTTCGGAAAAAAGCGGCTGTGACATACGGACGGACAGACAGACAGACAGACAGACATGACGAATCCATAAGGGTTCCGTTGCCACTTGGCTACGGAACCCTAAAAAAAAATGTATATAAGTAGTTTATCAGCCATCTTGTTACCATAACACAAGCATTAGGTTGCTTAGCTTGGGACTAGATGGCGCTGTGTGAAATGTTCAGGGATATTATTATTATTATTACTTTGTAGAAGGTTCTTATGGAGAAAATAAATTAAGAAATTTGCGCAGAAAATTAGAAAATTTAAGAATTGCGCTTTTACGCTAAAACAGCTGAACGGATTTAGACGAAATTTGACACATGGGTAGACCATTAACTGGAGTACGGCATAGGTTTTCATCCTGGATCGTAGACGAAGTCGCGGGCAATAGCTAGTAATAAATCTATTATTTACCTCTCCATTACCCTGAGTGGGTTTATGTCCGTTCTGCATCCTCTCTTGACTAGAACTTCTCTTGTAGTTCAGTTCTGGTGAAGGACCCAGGATCTCTTGCCGCTCTATCACCGTATTCAGCGTACCTGGGAAAAAGAGAGAGGAGAGTTAGAGAGATAAAGACGAACAGATGTTTTTTTTTTCTGAACTTTGACCATATATATACATTGGCTAAGAAATAACAGCCTTTTAGTTAAGCTACGTTTTGCTTCAGTCGGTCCGTGGATGGGTGACCATTAGAGGTGCACCGAATAGTGGTTTCACCGAATAACCGAATACCGAATAATATTCGGTTAAGTTCTTACCGAACCGAATATACTTGTAATTTTCTAGTGGGATTATTGCAATTAAAAATTACTGTTCTTTTAAGATACTTGATTTTATGTAACTATTAATGCTAGGTTATATTTGATTACCTGTATTTAATTACATATTTGTTTGAGTACCTTACAATAAACGATTTCTAATAAATATGATTGTTAGAATATGGGATTCCTTTCATTTATTTTGGCCATTGTTGTTTTGCTTTATTTGTTCTTAAAGGCTGATTGACGATGATTAATTAAACCGAATACATTCGGCATTTCAACCGAATGATTCGGCCGAGTACGAATACCTCAAATTCTGCCGAATACTGAATATAAAACGAATATTCGATTTTTTGTCTTCTTTGTGATTCTTACATTTTTACGTTCATACATCTTGAGAAGTGGTGGCCCAGTGATAACGGCCGCGACTTACCTAGTTGTAAGTCGTAGGTTTGAACCCAGACAGACTGTGAGACCTGTATATGAGACTCTTAAACATGGCGAAATTTGGGTGTACAATTTTATTATATTTATTTTCCTTTATTGGCCAACCAACAATTGTTTACACTGTAATAATTTAAAGTGCTATCTACCATAATCTAGGGTTAGTGAAACAATTTCTTACAGGTTAGCACCGCATGCCCCATAAACACTAGGTGTGCCACAAGCACTCATCATATGCCTAGCCTTTTCCCACCTATGTTGGGGTCGGCTTCCAGTCTAACCGGATGCAGCTGAATACCAGTATTTTACATGGAGCGACTGCCTATCTGACCTCCACAACCCAGTTACTGGGTAATACGACACCCCTTGGTAAGACTGGTGTGCCACAAGCACTATACTATAAAATTAAAATTGATATCTTATTAACTAAAATTAACAAGTTAAAAATGATATTACGTGATGGAATATAAAACTAAAATAAGCAGTAAAAGTAAAATTCATTAAAGCAAAGCAAATAGAGACAAAACAATGAAAAAAAAACGGGATTAAAACACAATGGGTTCACCCCTGCCTAACCCTTCGGAGAATATATCTATTTTAATGTGACTGCTCATAACACAATAACTTTCAAATAGCACCACAATTTAAAACGAAAACGCATACGTTTTACGTAAAGAATGGCGCAAGTTCACTTACAAAGCAATTTTCTGTCATTGTGCAGTAAATAACCCTCACATGCCGTAAGACATCAACTACATAATATGCTGGAGTTGGCTTGAGTACCCCAAGATGCGGATGAATTATTATGAGAACACTCATCATAATGAGCCTTTAATGTTCCCACTGTTGGGACACAGGCCTCCTCTCTGTGAGAGGAAGCGGGCTGTAATCACCACACAGGCCCAGTGCGGCTTGGTAGATGTCACATGTCTTCGAATGTTTGGTACTAGGACATGCCGGTTTCCTCACGATGTTTTCTTTGAGAGCAGTGGTGATGAAATAAATCGCACATAGTAATATGCATACCAGGACGCGTTCCCCGAGAGTTCAGTTCGAGGTGGCGTGGGAAGAGTTCCAGCCGGTTGATTCTGTAAAAATCTCACCGTGAAAAATTAGGTGCAGTGAGCTTAGCGTGAGCTGTCAATCCCTAGCATTACTTGGAATGACGGCTCACTCCACGCTCACTTCACCTAAGTTTTCACTGTGAGATAGTTACAGAATCGCACTACTGGAAGGACTTGACTTGACAGGACTGACGGCACGGTTGGCGCAGTGGTTAAGCGATTGACTGCTGCGCTGCGTGTCGCGGGTTCGATTCCCGCACAGAACAAATATTTGTATGACCTACATGTATTTGTTCCGAGTCTGGGTGTTTTTCTACCTGTATGTATTTACAAAAAAAAAATGTATATAAGTAGTTTATCAGCCATCTTGTTACCATAACACAAGCATTAGGTTGCTTAGCTTGGGACTAGATGGCGCTGTGTGAAATGTCCAGGGATATTATTATTATTATTATTATTACTTGGGGGTGGCGTTTGCCCAGTATAGGCTTAACATGGCTGGGTGGGTTCGTTAAGAAGTCAGTGACGTTATAATTGGGCCTCTACTGCTCATCAGTGTCAGTACACCTTAGCACTTGCATTTAATCTGTTCAAATGAGTAAGCAGCGTAGCAACTAACACAGCATTACTTAGAAATAATACCAAGTTGCACAAGACTATAAATTTTCCAGTAAGTTGTCGACATCCCAAGATTACATAACATGACAGGTTTTTTATCAACGTTCAACATGCCACGTAAAAGGTCTATACACTCATATCTGGGCCGTGCCCGGGACATGCACGGACCGTGCGCAGACATGGGCTCAAAAAAATATCGTTCACACGTTCGTGACGACGGAGTGACTGCCTATCTGACCTCGACAACCCAGTAATAAGATAACACTATAGAGGTACGAGTATGAGGAACGGGGTGTTAAGTTCACTCATCCTCCATAGAAAACGGAGGATCCTCCGACCAGACAGGTGTTGTGTCTGGCGGGCAACTGCCCGATGAATCATGTCGGGCTGTTGTATATATGCTAACTGCGCGGCTAACCCTGCTTGCGCGATGCAGGACTTTCTGTGACATCAGTATGACGCGTATATCGCATGTGGCGTTGTAGATACCGCTACAACACAATACCCCTTGGTAAGACTGGTTGTCAGACTTTCGGAGTTCTGCCTAACGAATGCCAAAGATCTACGAACGACAGTGGGAGACAAGAAATAAAATAAACTGTGATGATTGAAAACATCTTCCATAACTAATAAAAAGACACGTTTCTCGTTATTTTCTTTGACGTACGATCATAAAACATTCAAACACTGGTCATAATTTACTTCCAAGTGTGAAGAATATTAAAATATCTACAACTACCTTCTGCACGCGACTTCGTCCGCGCGAAATTTCTTGTTAAAAAGTGTTTATACAACGGGTCTTGTCCTGCATATAATGAAGTAGCAATAAGTATAGCGTGGCTTGCCCCCCAGCTAGATGGATAGTTGACCTAAAGAAGGTGGCTGGTACGGACTGGATGCGGAAGGCGGAGGACAGGGTGTTGTGGCGCAGCCTGGGAGAGGCCTATGTCCAGCAGTGGACTGCGATAGACTGAGTTGATATAGGTATTAAGGCAGGAAGCTCTCCACTCACCATTCATCCCCCCATTCTCCTTAATGATAGCTGAAGGTGGCTTGTCGTCATCAGGCACAGGAGGCAAGTCTTCCTCATCAGAGCTGTCTGTTCTTTGTATCTTGATCTTCGCCACCTCAATGTGTTGTCTGCCATACTGGAAACAAAAGAAAAGGGGATTATTCGTAGATAGAGAGGTACAAAGTTTTGGCGCTCGAGTGACGCGAACAGGGGGGCGCTGTTTGTAAACATCATCACCATCTGCCGAGCCTTTTCCCAACTATCTTGGGGTCGGCTTCCGGTCTAACCGGATGCAGCTGAATACAAATTCTACTAATATTATAAACGCGAAAGTTTGTGAGGATGGATGGATGGATGTTTGTTACTCTTTCACGCAAAAACTACTAAGCAAATTTGGATGAAATTTAGCACACAGATAGTTTTTAACCAGAATTAACACAGGATACTTTTTATCCTGGTATTCCCACGCGCACGCATCAACCCTGAACCATTAAGGTTCAAGGTTGATTGGGAAAATTTGCTTTAGCGATAAAGTTGAAAATCTTAAAGAAATTTGACAGATTGTAGTAGCTTGATGTGCTGGCGTCTGTACATCAAAATGATGGATGTTTTCAAATGAAATTTATTTTGATAAATAATCTGTTGGTTTTCTATTAGTTCAATTAAATTTTATTAGAAAACATTCATCGGTTTCTTACTAAACTTCAACTATATCCGACGACCTGGTTACTTGTCTCCTTTGGTGACCGTACCAAGCCTAATTATTTTTTAAATTTATACTAAATACACCATTGTTTAGTGGTGTACAGTGTACACCTTCTTTCCAATTTTCATCCAAATAGCCCTCGAGAAAAATGGCTAGGTGACTTTCGGACGGACGGACATGACGAAATCATAAGGGTTCCATTTCTGCCATTTGGCTACGGTACCCTAAAAACAGCGATTTCCCTAGTTTAAGTATTTGTATTACTACAGAAGTACACGTGCGATTAATCGTACGCGCAGTTCACCTTGCGCAGGCGCCGGCAAGGTCACATAAGTAAGAGTTAGATCATAACATTCATAACGCACGATGCGTGTATTGGCCCGATTACCGGATACTTTACAATTATTTATCTTGTTAAATTGAACGTTTTTTTTTTTTGTTACGTAATGTAGTAATTGTTGAACGGATTTGGATGTAATTTTGTGGAGATTTTATAGATACTATACAGGGTTATTTGTAAAAGCAACCTCTTAAGAGGTCATTGTACTCATCATTATGAACAACTTTTACTATAGGACCAAACCTGAAATCGCGAAAAAAAAATCAGCTGCTCCCTATATTTTGACGAGTTATGCGAACACAAATGTAGGGAACAACTGATTTTTTTTTTGCGATACTTAACCAACTATAAATTAATTAAAACAACAATATACAATTTAGTAACAAATATAAAAATAACAATAAAAAATACAAAAAAAATATAGAAATACCAGAGTTTGTGGGAAGCGAGTGGCCGGAGAATAAGTGATGATGATGACGTTGACATTTTTTTTTTTAAATACCCACACATGACAAATACAGCGTTCATAATCAGCCTATAACGTTCCCACAGCTGGGACACAGACCTCCTCTCGGTAAGAGGGAGTGGGCTATAATCCACGCGGGCCCAGTGCGGGTTGGTAGATGTCACATGTCTTTGAATCTTTGGTTCTAGGACATGCCGGTTTCCTCACGATGTTCTCCTTCACCGTTTTGAGAAAACAGCGGTATATCATTACGCTAAGTACCCCTGGCTTTGTTAACGACAGTAATTGACAGAACCTCTTTTATTCAGTCTCCGTTATCGGGCAAAAAGAGTTCCTGATAAAAAACGTCGTTAAAGAATCTATTGTAATGCTGATGGCAGATGATGACTGTATGATGTAATGTATAGTTTTGTTTTGAAATCTTTTATGACGTAACATAACATCACACCTGTATCCTCAGAGGGCTAAGCTTCACCTGTAGAACACCCACATCACCACACACCCACTTGCCAGTTACCTTTAAGTCCCATCAACTGGACACAGATCCAGAATCCGGACTTATTACTGAGAAATTCCGGATGGAAAAACCTAATAAAACTTTGCTTAACCTCATGTTCAGCACTCAGCAGTAGACCACTACTCAAACGAGGCAAAAATCCTTTGCAAGATATCCTTATTTATAGAAACAGGTAAAACAGACATGCGTACAACGATTAGTTCTGTATAATTATGTGACGAAGCCTATTAAGGGAGTTTTTCCTTGATTAAGCAGCTTGTGTCTTTGAGGTAAACCTCAGAATACATAAAATGTCTAGCGGCTTATCCATAGCAAAATATTGGCAAGCATGATCAGCAGTGATCGGAGTAGGTAGATTGATTTTTGGTACTTGTATCATAGATGTTCACAGAAAGAATAACATGGATAAGTCATTTTTCCGGAAAGTAATTCCGGTGTTTCCGGATCCAGTTAAATATTGTTAATGTTGGTAGTGATATTATTACTACTCAATTCATTTAAAGGAACGAGTGAGCTACCTGGTATCGTCGCCGGGCGTACGCATTGTTTTGATAACCGGTTAGTGCACCACCCATGATCTTTTGCTCTGATTGGTCGTTGGGTTGTGTCAAATCGTGGCTGGATAACGTTTAAAAAATTATGAACAATATAATATTTCTAATTTTAATACAATTCCTACTTAAGTTCCGTTTTTTTTTTTTTTTAATAATCAAACTATTCCGAAAACCCGGAGGAATGTCCATATTAATATATACGTTTCAGATCAATGACCCCAATTTAATCTACATACTCCGATCTCTGATGATCAGCCTATAATGTTCCCACTGCTGGGACACAGGCAGTGGCGTGCATTGCATAAAGGCATATAAGCAGTGCCTACCTCGAAAAATCACCATAAGCCTGTCAATTACATTTTAGTGTGTCATCATCATCATCATCTGCCTAGCTTTTTCCCAACTATGTTGGGGTCGGCTTCCAGTCTAACCGGATGCAGCTGAATACCAGTATTTTACATGGAGCGACTGCCTATCTGACCTCCACAACCCAGTTACTGGGTGAAGCACAATTAGGAAACTCACTAAATTATCATACCTAACAAAAACTAAAATCTTCATACAAACACGCGGCAGTAGGCAGTCGCCAGACGGCCTGCTCGGCTCCCGTACTATTCGCACATTGTCATTGGTCTTTACTCGTTCAAGTTAATACGACGAAATTACATTCCTGCCTACCTATTCTGAAAACCAATGCACGCCACTGGACTCAGGCCTCCTCTCTGTGAGAGGGTGTGAAGGGCGGGCGTTTTGGGAGTGTCTCATGTAATTTTGATGTTCTAAAATTGCTGATTCTTAGCTTAGTTTGAATAAATGACTTTTGATATTGAACATAGCTAAGAAAAAGTCAGGCAAATGATGATCACGCCTTTATGACACGTTGGGATCGGCTTCCAGTCTTACCGGATGTAGCTGACTGAGTACCGGTATTTTACATGGAGCAACTGCTTATCTCACATCCACAACCCAGTTACTAAACTCAAACTCTAACTATTCATTTCAACTAAACCAATTACAGGCACTTTTGAATTGTCAAGGGTCGGTCAGTAAACAGATGAAGCGTAATAGGTACCTATGGAGAAGAACGGGCAAGAAACTCCATGGACACTCTTTTAAATCGCAATAATATAGTTACAAAGTATTGGTTATATCATTCATGTTAAAAATTATGCACGTGAGAACGATGCAGACCGTTAAAAGCGTCCGTAATGAAATAAAAAACAATTCAAATATTAAATTAAATCATATTAAGCCATGGCAGGTAATACGATACCCCTTGGTAAGATTGGTTGTCCGATTTTCGGGTTTCTGACTACCCGTAACGACTGTCAAAGATCCACAAACGACAGCCGGGACCAACGGCTTAACGTGCTTTCCGAGACACGGAGGGGTCTTGGCATGTAAAGATGGTCACACATCCACGGATCAACAGCAACAATCGTAGCTTAAAACCAGACCCATCGCGACCCGTGTAGCTGTTATTACTTAGCCACATGAAGGTTTTTCTATTAATAAACAATAACAAAAAGTTTATAGTACTTTGTATTTTGACCTATAGAACATAATCGTCGGCTTCCTACAGACGGTGACGCATCAAAACCATGATTCGTACAAAAGAACCCAAGAATATTCAAGCCCAAAGTTCAACCGAGTTCCATTGGTTAATATTGCCTTAATACATAAGGTATTGTGGTATATTTTCATTCATTCATTCTCCTGTTAAACAAATATCAAGTAACACTAATATACACTATATACAATTATATACAAGTATATAATACGAAAAAATATAGAAAAAGGCAGGAGCTCATTGGGCATCAAAAAATTCGTCCGCATCACTGTCAGTGGGATAAGTGCCCAAAAGGCTGGCAGCATTACCACGTTGGATGGCAATGCTGATTCTTTGGGCTAAAAATAGGCCAGCCTTCTGGTCACGTGAAGAGTCAACCAACCGCTTGGCGATGTCACGAAAAATTCGATGAGCACTCGGACCCAGGCCCTAGTGTTTCAACCCCAAACGGCTCAAACATATAGTTCCCAATAAGGTTGTTATATTTGCGCCGTTTGAGGTTTTCTGCTCCTGCAGCAGCCGCCCCAGCACAGCCCACCGTGCTAGGAAGATGGGATGGCGCGAGGGTGTCGACACAGGTTGCATCCCACACCAAAGGCCTACCCAACTTCCAAGGTAGAAAACAAACAACTTCTCCTGCCCTTATCCCAATTTATTTGGGGTCGGCGCAACATGTCTGTATTGTGGTATATATAAATATAAAATATGTAACTTAATGAACGCCCCAACTTAATCATACTATAATGTTCCCACTGCTGGGACACAGGCCTCCTCTCTGTGAGAGGGATTAGCCTCCTCCACACGGGTTGGTAGTTTTAGTTTTTTTTTTTCCAACTTACATCTATCATTAGACAGAGAAATCTATTGCGATAGTGAACACTCTCATTCTAACTTATTACTAACCAATTATTGTAATTAAATTTTGTAACTTATTAAAAACTATGCATTCTTTGTGAATTCACTCAGGGAACAGCAGAATAGGTCCGAGGACATATCGGTTTCCTCCTTCAAACGCCCCAATACATCCCAATTAGAGTATTGAGTTAAAAGCATAATACAAATTTAAAATTCAGTCTTTTTATCCCAAAATAAGATTTCATTTACTTTGGCTCAATCGGCGATAAAATACCTGTATTAAAAGTTACTAAAATCCATTCAGTAGTCAATTATGAACAAATTACTTTTAGGACCTTCCTTATATTTAGGGTTACATTGCGTGTCTATTTATCATTAGACGGTCGCCCAAAACGCAGGAATTATGCTTTTTGTAGGATTAGAACGAACGCGCGAAGCTAAAAAACTTTTTAACAAAAAAAATTAAACCGCCGAAAAAACTGAAAAGCAAAAAATAACAACCTTTTTTATTTAACCTTAATAACTAAGTTCTTAAACGAATGTAAGTATACCTAAGTAATTTTGAGTTGGGGTCAAACAATCAATAAACAAAGATCACTAAATAGCCTTAAATTTAAAAGGCGCCGACTCAAAATTATTTAGGTTGTGTGATAAATTAGAACGGTTTTAAAATTTCAAATACCCGCTTTACCCATAGTCTTTTAAGTACGTGCGAAGCGGGTATTTGCAATTATAAAATCGTTCTAATTTATCTCACATGCGATGGCCCAGTGGTTAAGGCTTGCCTTGATATTGTGGGTTCGAAGTCGCCGAGTACTAATGAGAATCTTTCAATTCATTGCATTGTGAGTTTATTTTGGACATTACTGGGGGCCTAAAAAGGCTAGTTTAGCAGAATCATAATAAATAACAATATGAATCATATAAAAAATCGTAAAATGGTCACAAACTGACAATTCAAAATATAATCTGTGGGCAATTCATATCACAATGATATAACATTTAAACTATAGAAATAAAAAATAAAAATCCAATTTGATAAATAAAACCTGTAATGAAAAATTTACCGATAAAATAACATTTATTACATATTTAATTGATATTTTACGAAAATTAGAGGAATTGCTAATGATCTGCTGGGAATTCAGGAAATTAATAGCTTTTAGAGGTATTGCTTAAAGTGGCCTTTTTAGGCCCCCTGACGTCAATAAGGAAAAATTCGTGAGGAAACCAGTCGGGTACTTGCGTTTCACTCAGAGGCCCTTTGTACACGGCACAGCTAAATTACATTACATTAGCCATCCTCTAGAACTGCGGGGTAATTGCATAACATATTATCATTAACAATGGCTAACATTTTGACAGTTCAACAACATACATTGCGTTATTAACGTTGTTTAGCGGACAAATTTTCCGACCATACGAAGCAATGTATTAGCAATATCCTTCAAAATGATTCACATTGAGTTTGATAGCTAGTGTGCTACAAAATTAGGGTACTGTAGTAGTTGTATTTTCGACGAAAAAATCGTTGGAATTTACGTAACGTTTGCGTCGCGCGTTCATGCTAGGACCTCAGAGCTATGTAGAATGTTATGGTATAAAGTTGTGTAATGTATGTACTTTGATTTAGAAACCTATTGCATAGTTATGTGGCAACCTGTGTTACCGGCACGTAAATTGGCCAAAGATTTTGTAGTGGGCGAATTTCGCGCACGCACAATTTCATACATTTTTAACCGACTTCAAAAAAGGAGGAGGTTCTCAATTCGACGGTATGTGTTTTTTTGTGTATTTGTTACGCGATTACTCCGCCAATTGTGGTCCGATTTTCAAAATTCTTTCGAAACTCCATGGACACTCTTTTAAATCAATATAATATGGTTACAAAGTATTGGTTACATCGTTCATGTTAGAAATTATGCATGTGAGAACGACGCAGAACGTTAAAAGCTTCCGTAATGAAAAGTTAAAAAAAATAAAAATAAGAACAATTCAAATATTAAATAAAATTAAAAAAAGCCATGGCAGCAAAGAGATGACCAGTCCCTACTGACGGCGCCCGTTCACGAACATGACGCATGGATTAGCACCATTCAGCTCAACAATTTTGAAGGGAGCCAAATGATCTAAATACTTAGCCACAAGCCCCTCTAATAAATAGTATATAGATGAAAATCTTACCGTTCCCTCTCTTGTCTCCGAAACTACTGAACTTAATATTTTGAAAACAATTGTTTTTACTTACAGATTACAGAACTTGCAGGAAGTGTCTTAAAATAATATGCTAAACCTCTCAATTATTGTACAAACTGACGTTGGCATGGAGAACATGTTTTTGAACAACAATGCTAGGTTTGTTGTTGGAATAAATTCGCCATTTAACCAAACTCATCATCATCTGCCTAGCCTTTTTCCCAACTATGTTGGGGTCGGCTTCCAGTCTAACCGGATGCAGCTGAATACCAGTATTTTACATGGAGCGACTGCCTATCTGACCTCCACAACCCAGTTACTGGATAATACGATACCCCTTGGTAAGACTGGTTGTCAGACTTTCGGGCTTCTGACTACCCGTAATGACTGTCAAAGATCCACGAATGACAGCCGGGACCAACAGCTTAACGTGCTTTCCGAGGCACGGAGGGGTCTCGGTATGTAAAGATGGTCACCCATCCACAGACCAACCGCGGCAAGCGTAGCATAACCTGACCGATCAACCTGTGCGGCTGTTATTTATTTGCCACGGGCCCCTCGCCATTTATGGAACCCTTTATTGTGCGTGGTTCGACACTCGGCCGGTTTATATCTATAAAAATAAAATTAAAATGTCTGTATGTATTAAAGTGTCAAATTAACAGCTTTTTACTACATGCGTTTGAATGTATACGGAGCTTACAAAAAAAAAAACCCGTCTGTCTGTTGTACCGGCTAATCTCCGAAACGGCTGGACCGATTTTAATTAAATTTGGCATGGGGATTAAAAACCTGGGAAAGGACGTAGGACATACACACACATACTTTTTATCGACATACCACACAAGCGGAGCCGCGGACAGAAGCTAGTTGTCATTATGAACTTAGTTATCATCAGTACTTTGTACAAATTCGTGTTAGTTATAATTAATTGTTCATTCATTGAAAGCATAAACAAACATACGTCTTAGGACAAAGGTCAAACATGCGCATGAGTTGATTAACTAGAAAAGATCGAGCTTAAAAGACTATCACATATGAGACGGGTATGAGTGTGGCTAATAACAGCCGCACAGGTCGATCGATCAAGTTAAGCTACGCTTGCTGCGGTTTGTCTGTCGATGGGTGATCATCTTTACATACCGAGATCCCTCCGTGCCTCGGAAAGCACGGTAAGCCGTTGGTCCCGGCTGTCATTCGTGGATCTTTGACAGTCGTCACGGGTATTCAAAAGCCCGAAAATCTGACAAGCAGTCTTACCAAGGGGTATCTTATTACACAGTAACTGGGTTGTGGAGGTCAGATAGGAAGTCGCTCCATGTAAAATACTGGTAATCAGCTGCATCCGGTTAGACTGGAAGCCGACCCCAACATAGTTGTCAAAAGGCTAGGGAGATTAATTTATAGAATTTATAGTATAACGAACTACTGATTTATCCTCAAGATACTATACAAGATTGACATTTGATGTCATATAAGCGTTAGTTTCTACTATGTGGATGTAACTAATTAGCATACTTTACTTTGTGTATTTAGTACATTTCAATGTTTGTAATTCAATGACGGATCGGCTAAACGGATTTGGATACTGTGATCCTATTTTATGCCATGAAATAGCACGTGGAGGTATTTTCACCCCGAAAAAGGTTCACAAGAGAGTAAATTAAAGAAAAAAAATTTTTGTTAAAAAATACTAAAAAACTCGCTCATCAGGTTTGCCTTGTCAAAACAAGTCATATGAGTCCAAACTCGAAGGGTTTACTAGTAGCCACTGAAGAGTTCCACTATCCACCGCCGGGCTCCAACACCAGATCACCTCAAAGATACCAAATTATACTTTTGTCATCCGAACTACATATACATACAAAGTTTCATTTCGATACGGCAATTTGAAGTAGGTTAAAATTTACTTCTGAGATTTTATTCCATTTTTTGGTAGTTAGATTAGGAGCTCCAAAGGACACGCGCGCCTTTCTTAGACGTCGCGGGGGGAGTCAAACACTTCACGCCCTCCCCCCTGTCCCGTGGAGACCCGCGGTGACGGGCCGGCACCAGTCGGGGGTTGCGGAAGGATCGTGACGCCCTCGCGACCCCCGGCGTAGGAACACCGGGGTGGTTTTTAGTCAGTAAGAGTCCGACAGACCCTGCCACCCGCCCCAGGGCGGCGGACATTCATGAGGATTTTCCACCTTGGAGAAAAAAAGGAGCCCAAAAGGAAGGCAGAATGTTCAGTACATCTACATTTCGACAGTTATGTTTGAACAGGCAGTCGATCTAAAATCCGGTTAGACTGGAAGCCGACCTGAACGTACGTTGGGCAAAGGCTAAGCTGACCTTCATCATCTTCCTGCCCTCGTCCCATGTTACTTGTGGTCGGCGCAACAGGTTTTCTCCTGCCATGCTCCCCTGTCAACCGTCACGCTATCACTCACTCCCTTCTCTTTCATATCACAGGCTCTAGTTTAGTTTCTAGCAGGTTCTAGGTTGTGGGTTGGAACCCAAGCGCTTTACTTTGTGTAGGTAAATAATTTCACCACCACTGCTCTCAAAACGGTGAAGGAAAACATCGTGTGGAAACCGACAAGTCCTAGAACCAAAAATTGGAAGACATCTGACATCTACCAACCCGGACTGGGCCCGCGTGGTGGATTACAGCTTACTTCCTCTTGAAGAGTGGAGGCCTGTGTCACAGCAGTAGGATATAGGCAAATTATGTAATCCTCGCACATTCCATTCACCTGGAGGCATGATAGATTCAACTGCAGGAATGCGCGTGAAAAAGGTCGTGGGACAAAATGTCAGACGATGCATATGTCTAGTTTGCGTCACGTCCTTGGAGACACATGTCGGGGCACTCGTCCCCTAGGGTATTAAAACAAGGACAGTCACGCACGCAAAGACTGCGACTGGTCCTTATATGCAATGTCAGCAAGCTATGAAAAGCAAGCTTGGAGTAACAGAGGGATCGAATTCGGTAAAGAGACGATGATTATGATTCTGGACTGAAATTATGATGAACATCAACGCTACGACCTTTGGGAGTCGAACAAGAAGAAAAAAGACTCAGAAGAAAGAACGCTAAGTTAACTAGCTAACGTTGAGGAAAACAAGAAATTTCACACGGACGAAGTTGCGCATAAAAGATAGTGAAATGAAATGAATTTGTTTAGTCTGTAAATAGTTATACACTTTCACACGTCATATTATTTATAAAAGAGCTAGATGAGGTCGGCGTTTCCCATCTGACTACTCCGAGAAGACCGAAACCAACTCAGAGGTCACAGTCTCTTTTAAAGTCCAGACATAATCTTGGTCAGATCAGCACCCTAATTGCGTAACACACGATCAATCGGTATCGGTTTCATTTTGACAGTTCAACAACATTCATTGCGTTATTTACGTGTTGAGCAGATAATTTTTTTGAACTTATGAAGCAAAGGATTAGCAATTTGCTTCAAAATGATTCAGATTCCGATTGCTCGTGTGTGTTCAATTAGGGTGCTGATCATGTGAAGACCGTGGAGATTGGTGGTTGAAATCGTCTTTTGAGGACAGATTGGAGTGGACCAGTCCAGTCAGTGCAAGCATTTGTCAGTAATCGTGTAGCTCCTAGAACAGTGGTGACCCAGTATAACGGCCGCGACTTACGTAAGTTATAAATATCCAAATAAATGCATTGCAGGTAGAAACTAAACTAATCTCTGATATGAACACAGACATAAAGGCATTCTAAATGAAAAACAAACTCTTTATAAAACATATTGATGAAAAAAAGTTAATCATTTTCCGAATTGTAAAAAGGCTTGAGAGGAAGCTGAAATTAATTTTAATTGGAAAAGTGATAAAATGAAAGATATTTTAATACAACTGCAAACTCAATTCAGCGACAGGTTTGGTGATTTTGTGCAAGTTTCAAGCAAACTGAAGATTTTTGCAAACCCTTTTTCGTGTGACATTGTTACGAGCTTCGGGTTCGTGTCAATAAAAACTGACGATAGAAATTACCAAAAGTTACACTTTAATTAAACAACACTATTAAAAACTCAAACACACTAATTATAAAACACAATCGCTCTTTAGTCGCACTTGAAGATCGCTTTCGATGTATTCGCTTCTATCGTAGAACCAAGTCTGATTGGTCGCGGCTAGTAGTTCCAGAACCTTCTATTGTAGAAACATCTAGAATGTTCGAGTACATACCGGCCCCGACTGACCAGATGTCGATAGTTCTAGTAAGTTCTAGTATCGACATCTCTACTCGATAATAGATGGCGCCAGTGACTATTAGTTCTGTCATTCCACAATAGATGGCGCCAGCGACTCTATCAGTTCCGCCACTCGAAACCAGATGAGCTAGTGATAACTAACGTCACCATGTATCAGGCATTAATTGTGGCGCGTAACAATATTGAGGATGTACCGACTCATTTACAAATGAACGTGATTGATCTTCAATCTAATGATGCTCACTAAAGCTCTTTCTATGAAATCAATGATCTTGTTAAATTTTATTGCAGCTTGCCATCTGATTTTGACGAATTGAAAAGGTTTGCTTAGCAGTTCATTACAAACTTTTTCAATTGTCAATTATACAAAAAATAAATATGCTTCTCGTCTCACAGGTGAGCATTTGAGAGCCATTCTACGAATTGCAACTACAAATATGACAGCTAACATACAAGAAATAGCCTCCCAGACATCACACTGTATACTTTGTAAGTAGCAACCACCAAAACCTTCATCGGAGCTTTAAGTAAGTCCACGTAGCATTATAAAATCGCATTCCAGGATTATTTTGCTAGTGATCATATTTCTTGTACCTTCCGCTGCGGCCGCTGTCCCCAAAAACATCATCTCCTGAATGATTTCCGATGGTTATTTTCAACCGACGAAAAAAAACGGAGGAGGTTCTCAATTCGACACGTATATTATTTTTTTTCTAGCTACAAAGCCCAAACATATTTTCATAATGTAAGTATGTATTACGTGTACGAATTGAATTCCGTATGTTTTAACAATTTTTAATAGCATTTTTATTTTTTCTATGGGATATGACCAATTATACGTAGGTATATTAGGCTTCTAGGGTTAATATCAAAAGTGCGGCCCGCCTTGAGTTTATTTTGCGACCATGTGGCCCTTGCCTGCCAAAAGGTTGCCGACCGCTACTCTACAGCTTAAAAAAACTGAATTTCAGTGTGAAGACCCCGGTTCATGGACGCGCAATTCTATTTTCAGCAGTTTATCATTCAGTAACCGACGGATGAAATGTATACAAATAAATATTTTTAAAGAATGATGCATACAAAAAATACACACATCAACATAATCTATGGATATTTTAGTTATTGATCATCTGCCTAGCTTTTTCCCAACTATGTTGGGGTCGCCTTCCAGTCTAACCGGATGCAGCTGAGTACCAGTATTTTACATGGAGCGAATGCCTACCTGACCTCCACAACCCAGTTACTGGATAATACGATACCTCTTGGTAAGACTGGTTGTCAGACTTTCGGGTTACTGACGGCCCGTAAGGACTGTCAAAGATCCACGACTGACAGCCGGGACCAACGGCTTAACGTGCTTTCCGTGGCACGGTCATTCCTACTTTTAGTGTGTTACGGAATTACCCCACAGGACCTCATGCCCAACAGTAGTGCTTGCGACCAAGAGACCAACGAAGTAGTCTGTCATATGTCATCATAACCGGTTCAGTAATTCAACAATAACGTCGCAGCCAACTGGTTAAATTAGCCGTTTAGTCAACCGCCTGGCCTTTGGAAGTAGTGCTCGCCTCGCTTCGCTCTCTCGGCTCGCACGCGGTTGATCACAGTTCTAACCTAACCCATTTGGTCGGGGTGCCCTGGCTTAGTTACTGCGACCAATTCGGCTCGCACGTGATTGGTGACAGTTCCAACCTAAACTATAATTTATTGAATATCATTCAGGCCGTTACTGGAACGGTCGCCGTTTAGTTAAAAGGCTAGGCGGTTAACTACACGGCTAATTAAACCAGTTAGCTGCGACATATACACAATAAATTTCGCATAACTTAAAAATGTAAATAAAGATGAATTCAAAAACTTAATTCATATTCATGTTACATCATAAACAACGGGTTTTGTTGTAGACTTTTTTGTGAATAGTGGTTTTAATTTAATATTAAATTGTATTTTTATTTTATTGTAACAAATTATACGTAGTAAGCTAATGTGTAAACGACTCGTAAACATTTTGTAGTCAAGAAAGACATCATCATAATCATTTCAGCAGAAACATGTCCACTGCTGGACATACGCCTCCCCCAAGCACCTCCACTTTCCCCGGTTCTGTGCTTCTCCCATCCAAAAGGGTTCCTGCGGCCTTCAGAAGGTCGTCTACAACTTAAGTGGCAGTGGGCAGGGCACATTGCTCGGCCGAAAGGTTCTGGAGGGGAAAGCGCGTACCGGAAGACGTAGCGTTGGAAGGACTCCCACAAGGTGCTAATGCTAAGTCCCCAATACCACGTATTCTGGCCGCACTTAATGATCTCTTGGATTCTAATCCAACAAACGATCTGTTTGTGGACGAATGGATGAAGATTTTGTCGGCATGTCAGAAGTTCTGTGAGAGGGATGTTGTTTTACTTGATGATTTTATATTTTATCTTGTGTTCGTGTAAGTATATGCAAATTGTATCTTTAATTGCTATGTTAACTGTGATTGGTTTTAAACTGTTTTAATAAAAATAAATAAAGTTGGAAGAAAGTCATAGCATAAATAAAGTAATGTAAAAACCAGTCTTTGGTCGTCATAGTAATATTTTGTTGAGGGGCCCGTGGCTAAACAATAACACCCGCACAGATCGATCGATCAGTTTAAGCTACGCTTGCGGCGGTTGGTCTGTCGATGAGTGACCATCTTTTCATACCGAGGCCTCTCCGTGCCTCGGAAAGCACGTTAAACTAAACCGTTGGTCCCGGCTGTCATTCGTGGATCTTCGACAGTCGTTACGGGTAGTCAGTAGCCCGAAAGTCTGACAGCCAGTCTTACCAAGAGGTATCGTGTTACCCAGTAACTGGGTTGTGGAGGTCAGATAGGTAGTCGCTCCATGTAAAGTACTGGTATTCAGCTGACTCCGGTTAGACTGGAAGCCGACCCCAACGTAATTGGGAAAAGGGAAGGCCGATGAGGCAGATGAATAACTTTCTGACTATCTGACCGACTATTTTACTAAGTGCCTGTAAATGGTTTAATTGAAATAAATGCTTTGAGTATTTTTAACCGACGGACGAAAAAAACGGAGGAGGTTCTCAAGTCGACGCGTATATTTTTATTTTTTTTTATCTATGACCACGCATAACTTTTTACAGAGTAGTCCGATTTTGATCATTCTTTTTTTATTGGAAAGGGTATACCCAAAGTTGGTCCCATATAAATTTGGAAAAACGTTCCAACCCTAAGGGTGGGAAAATAGGGGTGATTTATTGTTCACTCACATATTTGAATGCTGAGTTGTGTATTATTACTCTACTCAGTGCCACATATGCCTGCCCTTTGGCAAACAATTAGTAGATTATAGCCATAAAAAATTATAAAAAATAATAAAACTGCGAAAAAACTGAAAAGCAAAAAATAATAAACCCTTTTTATTTAAACTTAATAACTAAGTTCTTAAGCTAGTGTAAGTATACCTAAATAATTTTCGCGCCGTTTAAATTTAAGGCAATTTAGTGATGTTTGTTTATTGATTGTTTGGCGCGCCGACTCAAAATTACTCAGGTATACTTACATTAGTTTAAGAACTTAGTTATTAAGGTTAAATAAAAAAGGTTTATTATTTTTTGCTTTTCAGTTTAATTTTTTTGTTAAAAAGTTTTTACTTCCTACAACATTATTTATAGTTTTATTATGATAATAAAACATTCGTAAAAACCTGTTTGAGCCGTGACATGCGCGCTCTGATGCTGAGGTTATCAATTGGGTAATAAAAACCGGTCAAGTGCGAGTTACACTCGCGCACCGAGGGTTTGTAGGTATGTAAATACAAATTTACGGTTTTCGGATTTTTTCCTTTACTTGCGCTACATGACATTGCTTCTTGCCAAATTTCATGATCCTAGGTCAACGGGAAGTACCCTATTTGTGTGCCAAATTTCATCCAAATCCGTTCAGTAGTTTTTGCGTGAAAGAGTAACAAACATCCATCCATCCTCACAAACTTTCGCGTTTATAATACTAGCTGCGCCCCGCGGTTTCACCCGCATAAGTTTTAATCCCGTGGGAATATCAGGATAAAAAGTATCCTATATGTTAATCCTGGATATAAACCATTTGTATGCCAAATTTCATCCAAATCCGTTCAGTAGTTCTTGCGTGAAAGAGTAACAAACATCCACCCACCCATCCATCCTCACAAACTTTCGCGTTTATATTATTAGTAGGATTATCCGATTTATCAGTCGTTTCTTGCTCAACTCAGTACCCAACGTTATCAACACCGATATCACAAAACACATTATATACTAATCACACTAAAATTATTTATTTATTATAACAGACTACACAGATAAGCTGAGCGGTTAATCGTCTGATAAGATGTGGAAATACTCAAGCTGCGAATACTTATTTGTCTGAGAGGACAAACATACATATTATACAGGGTCAATTTAAATTAGCTAGCGAAACTCCGCAGAAGCGATGGGTTCGATATTTGATCAAACAGAAAATAATTTAATTTAATGTTTTTTTTTTGGTGGGGTCATTGACCGCAGTTGTCTATAACACTTCAGTTTAAAAACTTTTTTGCAAAAAAAAAAACAACCGACTTCCAAAAACGACACTACAAAGTGAAATATAACTTTAATTTCGGAAGTCAGTGTCGTTGGGTTCGCATTTTCGTTGTTTGCCACCGACTTCCGAAATTAAAGTTATTTTTCACTTTGTAGTGTCGTTTTTGGAAGCCGGTTGTTTTTTTTTTTGCAAAAAAGTTTTTATTTTTCCCTTTTAAGTTGTACTTTTTACCAGTAATTTTGGTTTAAAAACCAAACTACTGAACTGTTTTTGATGAAATTTCTATGGGACCATTTGCAAAGTATACCCTTTCCAACAAAAAAAGATTTTTTCAAATCGGTTGGCAAGCGACAGAGTTATGCACGAACAAACATAAAAAAAAAAAATACAAACATCCGAATTGAGAACCTCCTCCTTTTTTAGAAGTCGGTTAAAAACAGAAAATAATTTAATGTTTTTTTTTTTGGTGGGGTCATTGGCCGCAGTTAGTGTATAACACTTCAGTTTAAAAAAGTGTTTTGTTTTGTGTTAACTTCACAGACGTGATGCAGTAAACGGATGCAGCTGAATACCAGTATTTTACATGGAGCGACTGCCTATCTGGCCTCCACAACCCAGTTACTAGGTAACATGATGCCCCTTGGTAAGAATAGTGTCAGACTTTCGAGCTTCTGCCAACCCGTAGACTGTATAACCCGTAGACTGTAGGATTTTGTAATAATATCTTGATTTAAAAGAGTGTCCGTGGAGTTTCTTGCCCGTTCTTCTCCACAGAGATCTACGTTTTGGAATGGGCAACTAGCTTCAACTTTCTGACTAACTGACCGACAATTTAATTTTGACAATTCAAAAGTGCCTGAAATGGTGTAATTGAAATAAATATATATATATATATATATCCTTGGACATTTCACACAGCGCCATCTAGTCCCAAGCTAAGCAACCTAATGCTTGTGTTATGGTAACAAGATGGCTGATAAACTACTTATATACATTTTTTTTTTGTAAATATATACATATTATAAATAGAAAAACACCCAGACTCGGAACAAATACATGTAGGTCATACAAATATTTGTTCCGTGCGGGAATCGAGCCCGCGACACGCGGCGCAGCAGTCAATCGCTTAACCACTGCGCCAACCATGCCGTCGAAATGATTTGAGTTTGAGTTTGTAGATCTTCGAATGACAGCCAGGATCAACAGCTACTGTTACTGTATTATGCAATCACCCCGCTGCACACAGTTTGACCTCTTGTTAGTTTCCATCATGAGTATGCGTGTGCGCACGTGATTACTTAACCTTTGCTATCGAGATAACCCGTATGTTAGTAGACTTGTTTTCCTGATGAGCTCTGATTATTTGCGATAAATTGCAGATTTACTGCGTTGATATGAATCTTGAGAGGCTCGTGGCTAAGTTATACCAGCCGCACGGGTCGATCTTCAAGGTTAAGCAACGGTTGCCAAAGTCGGTCCGTGGATGGGTGACCGCGGACCATCCATAACATACCGACGTGGATAGGAAAGTACGTTAAGCTGTTCATCCTGGCTGTCATTTGTAGATCTTTGACAGTCGTTACGGATAGTCAGAAGCCCGAAAGTCCGACAACCAGTCTTACCAAGGGGTATCGTATTACCCAGTAACTGGATTGTGGAAGTCAGATAGGCAGTCGCTCCATATAAAATACTGGTACTCAGATGCATCTGGTTAGACTAGAAGCCGACCGCAACATAGTTGGGAAAAGGCTAGGCAGATGCTGATGACACGAACTTGTGAAGAACAGTAGGTACTCGTAAATAAACTAGTGAGTATTTCACGCGAACTAAGTCGCGGACAGAAACTAGTGTTCTAATAATGATTTTAACTGTCCCGAATTTTCTGTTCATTCAAAGCGAACTCTTAGTTCATCGTTCGTTCATAAAACGTCACAGTTAATTGAATTAATTTATCCGAAAACTTTTTTTCTTTATAGAATAAATTGACGGCACGGTTGGCGCAGTGGTTAAGCGATTGACTGCTGCGCTGCGTGTCGCGAGTACGATTCCCGCACGGAACAAATATTTGTATGGCCTACAAGTAGTTGTTCCGGGTCTGACGTTTGTGAGTTTAAATGTTTGTAAACGCACCCACGACACAGGAGAAATTTGAAGTGTGGGGCAATGTTTAAAAAAAAAAAACAGGTTTTTCAGAAATGCCACATAATTATGACTTTCTAATTAAAAAGATCATGCTTATAGACTTAAGAGGGGCACGTGAGTAAGTAGTAATAGCAGCACAGGTCGATCGAGCAAGTTAAACTACGTTGCCAAGGTCGTTCCGTGGATCGGAGGCCGTCTTTATACACGGAGACCACTCTGGAACTGTAGCACATTGAAGCATTAGGCCCGGCTGTCATTCGTAGATCTTTGACAGTCGTTACGGGTAGTAAGAAGCTCGTCATAAGGAAATGAAGGCCCTGAAGAGGCGATTACCGAGTTCCAGATATAACATTAATCTAATATCACGTGTCCACACATTTTCCATTTACGATAACAATTTTATGTTGATTAGCTGTTGATAAACTAATACAAGGGGCATCACATCACAATAAGAAAATTTTAGGTATAACAATTTATTAATAGAAGCTTGATAGGTAATCGATTTCATTACCTGATGTCTGTGGTGCCGGTGCCGGATGTAATAATATCGCGGCGGGAATTTATCGTGCGCCGAATTTTCAGCTCTCGGTGAAGAGCCCTGCTTTCAGAACCCAACGGAAGGCCCATTACCGTAATTAAAAACGTTCAAATGAAGTCGCAATCTCACCTCAGCGACAATCAATGTCATAAACTTGTCAAAACTGTAGGGAAATTAGAGGATTTTTGACGGATTGGGACTGAGATCAGATTGTGAACGTTCTTAAAATTACGAAAATTGCCACAAAAAAACATACTGTTGGATTTTCAACTCTTGGCGCTAGGCAGTGCGATGAGAATCCAGTGCTGTGATGAAAACATTGTACCGAGGGTAAGCAGATGTATATTATTGACTAACAAGTAATGTGATTAATAAACCATTTACAAGCACTTGAATTGTCAAGGAGTCGCTCTGTTATTCAAGCTAGCTCCTTCTCCATAGAGCTCTACGTTTTGGAACAAGAAGAAACTCCATGTAGACTCTTTTAAGGAGGATGCTCCAAGGTAGCCCCCGAAATTCAAATTTTCTTACGTTTTTTGCAATTTGCTGGTCAGTACTCAGTTGTACGTTGATTAAAATATGATTCGCGGACGTAACAAATATGTATTTACAGAATTATAATCATTAGAATCAGTAATACAACTTGTTAAGTTAGCATAATCCTAAAATGTCAAGATTTCATCAAATGAGTCATTCAGTAGGATTACTTGATCTTAGAGAGTTGTGTTGATGACTTTAATCATTAAAGTCATCAACACAACTCTCTAGTTAATGATTATAATTCTGTAAATACATATTTGTTACGGCCGCGAATCATATTTTAATCAGCGTACAACTTAGTACTGACCAGCAAATTGCAAAAAACGCAAGAAAATTTGAATTTCGCGGGCTACCTTGGAGCATCCATCTTAAATCAAGATATTACAAAATTATGGGTAAATTATTGATTTGTTTATGTTCAGCACACCAACGCAGTTCAAAAGATCATTGGTGTCCTACCGAAGGCTACAGCAAGCTACTTACTAGGCCTGCTTGCGGTAGCCTGCGGGTTTATAGATGCGGGTGTGATCGATTTTGTCGCCTTAGCAACAGACTTTACGGGAAAAGCAGTGTTGTGAATGCGGTCCCCTATGCGACAGAACAGTAGCTTGAGAATCGGGACGGTCGTCAGTGCAACAACATAAAACGAGTGGTGTCGTGGGACCCTCGGTTCCTTTCGCTTTAGCACACTTGCCGCATGAGAGCTAGACACAAAAATGTGTCATCATCATCATAATTTCAGCCGAAAGACGTTCACTGCTGGACATAGGCCTCCCCCAAGCACCTCCTCGAGCGATTCTGTTTCCCGCATCCAGCGGATTCCTGCTGCCTTCACCAGATCATCGGTCCATCTTGTAGGGAGGTCTACCAACGCTACGTCTTCCGGTACACGGTCGCCACTCCAGAACCTTTCGACAACATCGGCTATTTGTTTTTTTTTTTATTTTGAAATGCGTGCCTAGGCCTTTCCCAACTATGTTGGGGTCGGCTTCCAGACTAACTGCCTATCTGATCTCCGCAACCCAGTTACTGAGTAATACGATACCCCTTGGTAAGACTGATTGTCAGACTTTCGGGCTTCTGACCCGTAACGACTGTCAAAGATCCACGAATGACAGCCGGGACCAACGGCTTAACGTGCTTTCCGAGGCACGGAGCGGTCGTGGTATGTGAAGATGGTCACCCATACGCGGACCAACCGCGGCAAGCGTAGCTTAACCTGATCGATCGACCCGTGCAGCTGTTATTACTTAGCCACAAGCCCGAAATGCGAGTATGGTCAAAATGTTATTTTTTTTTGGTCTAGCTCTCATTCGAAAAGCGTGCAGAGTGCACATAAGGAACATCGGTACAAATTCAAGCAATAGGTGGTAGTTACAGATTAACAGTAGCGGATTAATAGCGTGAGCTATCTGTCAAGCGTTAATGTGCGAGCTGAACTGTCAATTGGAGTGGAGAAACCCACTGGATTTTTAACTCTAGGTGTTGAGACGAGCGTTGAGAATTCAAGAACGCATCCCAGCGCGTCAAAAAAAGTAATGGCGAAGCCCCCGTTCGCAGGGACGTGAACATATCGTGGCAGGATATTATCGCACACTGGATTTTTAACTCTAGGTGTTGAGACGAGGGTTGAGAATCCAACAGAGCGTATCCCAGCGTGTCAAGAAAACACTCTGTTGCATTTTCAACTCTCGGCGGCAAGCAGTGCGCGAAAGAAAATCGCCGCGGGAACAACGCGCTCGTGCGAAGTGGCAAAAGCACAATACCAGGCTGTTATAAGTCATATGGAGATATAGATAAAGTTCAGCTTTGTAGAGCGTCATCAATCTCACTCGCGCGGAGTAATTGCGTATCACTCTTAACAGTAGCTACTATTGACGGTTCAACAGCATTCATTGCGTCATTCACGTTGTCGAGCAGACAAATTCTTCGAACGTAAGACGCAATGGGTTAGCAATATCATTCAGGGCCGTAATTCTCAATGACACAAGGAACGAAACCGCGCGAAATCAACGCGAGATTGACGGAATTAGCTAAAGAGTTCACGTGGTTTCGAAGTAAGGAATCTTTGAGTGGTTATAGTGAATTAGGGCCCAGGTTGCGATTGAAAGTGTTTTACGGAATTAGGGTGATGGCCAGGTAGGTCAGGTATCTTTATGCGACTGTATCTTTAGGCTTACAAGCAAAAAACATAGCAGCAAGAACCGGCTTGTAAAGGGCATGCCGTAACAAAAACAAGGATGACTACCAGCAGCACTACACACATAGCTAAAGACTCATAGTGTGGTTACCAAGGCAACCGACACATACACAACTCACATACACAGACAATCAGACTCCGATGATATATCTGTAATAATTAAAACCTTAATTAAAACATACATTATTAAATATCACATATCATGACGACGTGGCTAAAACAACCGCGCGGTCCACGGCACCCTCCGTGCCTTGGAAAGCATGTTAAGCCGTTGGGCTGCTGTTTCGTAGATCTTTTGACAGTTGTTACGAGTAATTAGAACATCGAAAGTCAAGCCTTAATAAAGGATGATTTCCACCAAACGGCTCGCATCGCATCGGATAGGAAAGGATACGAACGGATGCGGCGACAGCCGATCGCATCCGGCAAGATGTCGACGCATACGATCGGCTCCGTACCGTCGCTTGTATCGTACGTATTCCTTTCTGCGCCTAGTCAAATAGTTTCATTCCTACCGTGTTGACGTGTTCTAATGCCGAAAGGATTCGATCGGATACGACGACAGGCGAACGGAGCGGATCGCGCGTCGCAGCATACTTTCAGCTTCGATCGCGTGTCGCCGAAGACACCCGCGGTCAAGCTGCTGTGCGCGGCTTGATAAAGACAGACTTTAAATACTGTATACACGTATTTTAATATCGTTATAAAGATTGTAAAGTCCGTTCCGATCCGATGCGTTGCGAGCCGTTTGGTGGAAATCGTCCTTAAGGGTTATCGTGTTATCCAATAACTGGGTTGAGGTCAGATAGGCAGTCGCTCCATGTAAAATACTGGTATTCAGCTGCTTCGGGCTAAACTGGAAGACCGACCACTATATAACTATTATATAGAATCAAGTTCTTCTAACTGTACACACAGCTGTGCTGATGGGGAGTTTGTTGCGCCACTTGTTCCCAGCGATAGCACTAGGAAGTGGTGAAGGGCGGGCAATTTTGGGGGACTGTCTTACGTAATTATGAAGTTCAAAAGTGCTGATTCTCAGCCAAGTTTCAATCAATTAGTCTTTATTTGTAAACATAGGTTACAACAGTACAGATGTTACAGTCAATGTTATACATATTATAGTTTCTCTATGTTTTGCCATTTGGCGTACAAATATACATTTAAAGGAGGCTTTTGCCAATCAAATGAATAAATCAGCTATATAGGTATGTACTAGTATTATAAAAAGGTAAAAGTTTAATTAGTAATGTCAATATCAATTTTAATAAAAATGCATTAGGTAATGTCAATCTTTAATGAAATAGGATAATGTCAATAATAAATAGTTATGATGTCAATAAGTGACTGCTTAGAAAAATGCTTAAAATTGATATTGTCCACAGTGCTGTGAGTCGTCATGCTTTTATAGTCAAGTTACGAGTTTACAAATATGTTATGTCAAAGAACTGTCATCAAAGTAGTCGCTGAGAGAATAGTAACATTTTTGTATTAAAGTATATAATTTACGCTTGAAATTGACTAAATTTAGATTTTTTATTGAGCAAGGTAACTTAGTAAATATTCTTTGGGCCATACAAAAAAAGCTTTTCCTCATTAAGGCCGCTAACTAGGGTACTTTGAGCTCTAACTTATTTCTATCACGTAGTTGCCTATATTGACTTTTGAAAGCTACTTCATATAGGTTCATGTTAGTTTTAACAAATAGGTTCATGTTTGTTTCAATAAACGACTTGAGATTTTTTTTTGACGTGACAACGTCTTTTAATTCGATGGAGCCGGCTGCACGCACGAAAAGACATGACGTATGCGGCGTTACCTCGCTCTGAGGCGTTCCATTAAAATTTTCTTTTGAAAAATGAAACCATATTTATTTTGAACATAGGAAATGGCTAGGCAAATGATGAAGGATTTTGACTCCTTCGTCGGTCTTGTCGTCACAAACGTAACTGCCGTGCGTGGAGTTCTATCGATCCCCGGTTTGACAGAGGGTGTCATAGGGTTTTTCCATAATGAAATTCTTAGTAGCAGTCCGGTTAGGGCAATAGACTGGCCCCCTTCTACATAGAACCTTTATGGAATATGGAAGCACCCGGGTCAGTCAGCCCCGTTACTTATTAGCTGACTGGATAATAGTTTTGGTGGTGTTTCCCGCGACTTTTCACGATATCGTCAACCCAGCGCGCTTTTGGATGGCTCTGGTTTCTCTGGCCTAATCTTGGGCACCATTCGGTCACAGCTTTACTCTATGGACCATCTCCTCGTCTAGCTAGATGACTTGCGCAACTCCGCTTGAGGTGCATCGCATCATTAGATATCCGAATATCCGATATTTATTATCGTACTAGCTGCGCCCCGCAGTTTCACCCGCGTAAGTTTCGATCCCGTGGAAATATCGGGATAAAAAGTATCCTATATGTTAATCCTGGTTATAAACCATCTGTGTGTCAAATTTCATCCAAATCCGTTCAGTAGTTTTTGCGTGAAAGAGTAACAAACATCCATCCATCCATACAAACTTTCACGTTTATAATATTAGTAGGATTGTCGTCTCCACCAGTATACTCTTAAAGATATGAAAGAATAACTACAGGACGAGGAAAACCCGCCTATTTTACGCCGGAAATTACACCAAATATTTTATGTAACTTACACTAATCGCGTTACGAAGATATGCCAGTGATAATGTAACGGATATTATATTGCAGGGATCAAGATTTGATAGTAAATTAATGTAAGCGATTACTTATTAAAATTCTAAATCCGCTAAGTTTTCCGATTCGATGATATCATGACATATATATTAACTAGCTGACCAGACGGACGCTGTCCTGTCGAAATATAATAAGGTCTTGAGAGTTCATACAAAATCCCATAGGAAAAAGTTTTGAACGAAGTTCCTTATCGCGCGTTGCGGAAGGGGGCTAGACGGAAAAAATTAAGACCAAAAGTTGTAACGAAACTTTTTGCTATAGTTGTAAGCCGTGCGGCGTGCGCGTGTTTCTCTGTCTGTCTATAGAAAGGAACTTCGTTCCATCCGGGTGTCCCTTGACACCTCTCAAGTTTTTTTACCTAATTCGGATAACTACAAATTTACAAAAGTTTTAAAACGAAAAATAGCGAAATCGATTCAGCCGTTATCAAGTGATGAGCGTATCAACGTACCGTAAAACGGGGTGAATAGGGATGCAGGGGTGAATCGGGACGAAACTTCAAAATGGGTTTTAACGTTGAAATAATATAGTTCGTTGCCAGAAAATACTCTAATGGGTTTACAACTTTTTAATTAAAGATTAAGCGTCCTTGTTAGCAAAAAACTATATTATTTTAAAGTATAAATCCATTTTAAAGTTTCGTCCCGATTCAACCCTACATCCCTATTCACCCCGTTTTACCGGTACAGCATTTCATTTTTTAACCGACTAGACTTCAAAAAAGGGGGGGTTTCTCAATTCGACTGCATTTTTTTTTTTATGCTTGTTACCTCAGAACTCCATTGTTTATAAGCCGATTTGCAAAATTCTTCACCCTTCATAAAACTTTAATTTCGGAAGTCGGTGTCGTTGGGTTCGCATTTTCGTTGTTTGCCACCGATTTCCGAAATTAAAGTTATTTTTCACTTTGTAGTGTATTTTTTGGAAGTCGGTTGTTTTTTTTTTATTTACAGGGTAGCACGGACATCGACGCACAAACCGTTACCATAGATAAAGCACATAATTCTAGATAGTCGACGAAAAATTTCTAGGACAGCAAGTTTAAAAAAAAAAAAACTGTTTCATAGATAACTGCAATATACAGGGTGACAGGGAAACTCTATACTGGAGGTCATTGTCATGTTTTTCTATCTATAATATGTATGTATTTACAAAAAAAAATGTATATAAGTAGTTTATCAGCCATCTTGTTACCATAACACAAGCATTAGGTTGCTTAGCTTGGGACTAGATGGCGCTGTGTGAAATGTCCAGGGATATTATTATTATTATAGCAACAAATTAAATCCAGTGAACTAGGGATCAAAACTGGATGGTTAAAAATTAAAATTTTGCTATTAAAGACCTTTTATTTCTGAGATTAAGTAAGTTTTGCAACGATTTTTAGGGTTCCGTAGCCAAATGGCAACGGAACCCTTATGGATTCGTCATGTCTGTCTGTCTGTCTGTCTGTCCGTCCGTATGTCACAGCCGTTTTCTTCCGAAACTATAAGAGCTATACTGTTGAAACTTGGTAAGTAGATGTATTCGGTGAACCGCATTAAGATTTTCACACAAAAATAGAAAAAAAACAATAAATTTTGGGGGTCCCCATACTTAGAACTGAAACTCAAAATTTTTTTTTTCATCAAACCTATACGTGTGGGGTATCTATGGATAGGTCTTCAAAAATGATATTGAGGTTTCTAATATCATTTTTTTCTAAACTGAATAGTTTGCGCGAGAGACACTTCCAAAGTGGTAAAATGTGTGTCCCCCCCCCTGTAACTTCTAAAATAAGAGAATGATAAAACTAAAAAAAATATATGATGTACATTACCATATAAACTTCCACCGAAAATTGGTTTGAACGAGATCTAGTGAGTAGTTTTTTTTTAATACGTCATAAATCGTAACGTAACGGAACCCTTCATGGGCGAGTCCGACTCGCACTTGGCCGGTTTTTTTTTTAAATGATCACTTATTTTTCAACTTTCAGAAAAGTATCAATAATGTTAGAAGTGGAGTAGTTTTTTCTCATAACTAATTGATTTTGTTAACAAGTCAGAAAATTTAAAAAAAATCGAAGAACCGGCACAGCTCGGTAACCACCCAGTTTTGAACCTTAGTTAACTGGACGAAAGTTGCTAATGACCTCTAGTATAACGCCTTTTCAAGTTCAAGGAATACTTCGAGTTTCCCTGTCAACCTGTATACGCGGTCAAAATGTATGGATCAGCGAGGAGGACAGATAGGCAGTCGCTCCATGTAAAATACGGGTATTCAGTTGCATCCGGTTAGACTAGAAGCCGACCCCCACATAGTTGGGAGCAAAGACACTATCTTAAATCTCTTTGGTTGGGAGAAAGCTAGGCAGATGATGAGTTATTAACCGACTTCCGAAGTCGGTGGCGAAAAACGAAATACAAAAAATAAAGACATCGACTTCCGAAATTAAAGTCATTTTTCACTTTGTAGTGTTTTTATGGAACTCGGTTGTTCTTTTTTTTTTTGGGTAAAAAGTTTTTTTTTATAATGTACCTTATAAAGCCGTTAACATTTCTTTTATTATTATTAACGACAAGATAATTTCTTTGTTTATGTTTCAACAGGGTGACTGAGTAAATATTTACTTCTATATTTAGTTTGCAACATTGTGTGAGACAAAGACATGGTTTGATGTTATGCCAAAAACTTAATATTGCCGTCATCATACGAAGTTTATATGTATGTACAAGAATGTCAATAAGAGTTGAGGAAGACCAAAGAAACGATGGACAGACTGTGTGAAAGATGATATGGCCACAGATTACTAAATAGTTACTAAGTAACAGATACTTCACTCAGTAGAAAATTTCCAATACCTACTGCTATAATAGCCTACTCCTCCGTCGCGTCAGCAACCGCTGCATGCCAAAACGTGCCTAAATACTCAAGCGTACAGTTGAAAATTGAACAACGTGCGTGCGCTTCGCTTGCGACAACCGCATTGAATTTGGTCCGCAGACGGCCCGAGACCGCTCGGTCGGGCGGTAGGTAATTATAGCGCGCAAGTACATGGAGTGACGGAGGCCTGATATGGCTAGAAAGGTGGTGACTACCGAGATGAAGACTAATAGAGAAGTATGGAAGTAGAAGACTCAAACTGGAGCTCTAAGTTCTCACAAATGGTTGCACTGACTGGAGAGGTTCACACTCAAATCTGTGTGGACCGTTTCAGACATCTACATGGTCCTGCTAATCTCGCGACGTTCACTGGCAGATAGCTAATGTTATAAGCAGTGATAGGAATAGGTAGTGCCTATTTGCCTAAACTTCGAAGAACAGAGACAAGAGAAACGGAGACTTCCTTAGGACTAAATTTTTTCCGGGACATTTGTCCCGAAATTCGGGACAACACTTTTAAATACATTAAAAAAATATGGTATTTGGAATAAGTAATTCGTCTATATTTACCTAAAGTTTGCGACTAGACATAACATTTATAATTTATAACCCCATAATAATAACTTATCCTCTATGGGCTCTAAAGGAAAAATAAAACACATTGAATATTGTTCTAAGTTATAACAATATTCTATGTGCTTTTTGCGGGACAGATGTACCGGAAAAAATTTCGTCCTAAGGAAGTCTCCGTTTCTTGTCTCTGTTCTTCGAAGTTTAGGCAAATAGGCACTACCTATTCCTATCACTGGTTATAAGGAATAACTTAGGCTACTTTTTTTTAGAAAAAGAATTAGGGTGCCGCGCAAAAAAATTACATCCAATCATCATCTGCCTAGCCTTTTCCCAACTATGTTGGGGTCGGCTTCCAGTCTAACCGGATGCAGCTGAATACCAGTATTTTACATAGAGCGACTGCCTATCTGACCTCCACAACCCAGTTACCGGGTAATACGATACCCCTAGGTAAGACTGGTTGTCAGACTTTCGGGCTTCTGACTATCCGTAACGACTGTCAAAGATCCACGAATGACAGCCGGGACCAACGGCTTAACGTGCTTTCCGAGGCACGGAGGGGTCTCGGTATGTAAAGATGGTCACCCATCCACAGACCGAGAAAAATAAATTAGATCCAATATGCATGCGAATTAAGTCGCGGGCAAAGCTAGTTCCAAATAAATTGGAAAACTCCAAATTAATTGATATCAGGGTAAATGGTAGATGTCACATTTTTTCGAATTTTTGGTTCTAGAACATGCCGGCGATGTTTTCCTTCACCGTTTTTGAGAGCAGTGGTAATGAAATTATTTACGCAAAGTAAAGCGGTGGTTGGTTTCGAACTCACGACCTACATACAGCTCGTAACGTTACTACTGAGCCACCACTGCTCTGCGTGGTGTCCCACTCCCTCTCACAGAGAGCCTCCTCTCTGTGAGAGGGCCGTAATCCACCCTGTGTCCCAGCAGTGGGAATATTATAGTCTAATTATAGCTACTATGCAGGGTAAACGATAAATTGCAAAAATACGATCAGTAAAGACTGTACCGACGTGTGTGACTGTATATTTATATGTATGTTCCTATTTCTTCGATACGTAGTTACAATTGTTTGCCCAAAACATAAAAAATCATTAAAATTTTAATCAGATTCCACTGGAATTGAATTGAATAGTATTTAAAAACTAAGGACCCAGTCACTGGTTAACACAATACCCCGTAATAAGACTGGTTGTCAGACTTTCGGGCACCCGACTACCCGTAACAACTGCACGCGTAGCATGAGCACCATAGAACGGAACGGAAGAATAGACAAAATGACAGATTGATTCTGATTTCTAAAGAAATCTGTCATTTTGACTAATCTGTCTGTCATTGTCTATTCTACCTGTCATTTTGTCTATTATACCTGTCATTTCGTCTATTTTATCTGTCATTTTGTCTATTCTATCTGTCATTTTGTCTATTCCATCTGTCATTTTGTCTATTCTGTCTGTCATTTTGTCTATTCTATCTGTCATTTTATTTTCTATTCTGTTTGTCATTTTATTTTCTATTCTTCCGTCGACAAAACCGGTTCTATGGTGGTTATGCTTCGCGTGCTGTCAAAGATCTATGAATGACAGCCGGAACCAACGTCTTAACGTGCTTTGCGAGGCACGGAGGGGTATTGCATATATCAATACTATTGATATAGTGCGCGCAAGATAAATCTGCGCGCGACGTTTGACTTCAAGATATCCCTGCCAGCACTTTTAATATTTTTCGAAAATTATTTACTTTGGAAAACACGGAACACGGCACACTCACTTGAAACCTGAAATAAACGTCCAGATAGCGGCTAATGATTATTTTATCTTGCGCGCACACTAATCTTTATAATGTATGGTCACCCATCCACGAACCGACCGCGACAAGCGTAGCATAACCTTCGATCGATCGCTGCGGCCTCAGATAGCAATAACAATTAAATATTACACTATCAATAATATTCTAATAATACTGTTTATCAGTGTTAAAGTACATAAAGATAGTGTTCTAATTGGAACTAAATTAACCCAATTAGAAGGACGTTGATTGATATTTGGACTTTGAACTGGACGTTCGTAACATAACATCACACCTGTTTTCATTGAGGAGTCAGGCAGAGGTGAATAATACATATACTTGTATTTCCTTTATTACATTTACATAAATATATAATATTTTTTTGTAAAACGTTGCCCCACACTAGGAATTATTACTCTTGTATCGTGGGTGCGTTTACAAACATTTAAACTCACATACACAAACAGCCAGACCCGGAACAACTACCTGTAGGCAATACAAATATTTGTTCCGTGCGGGAATCGAACCCGCGATACGCAGCGCAGCAGTCAATCGCTCAGCCTCTGCGCCAACCGTGTCGTCAATTATCATCATAATCGGCATCAGCTTTCAGAGAGGGACTGGGCTGTAATCTACGATGCATGTGGGCTCAGTGCGGATTGGTAGATGTCACAAGTCTTTAAATTTTTGGTTCTAGGACATGCCGGTTTCCTCACGATGTTTTCCTTCACCGTTTTGAGAGCAGTGGTGATGAAATAATTTTCACAAAGTAAAGCGTATCTGGATTCAAACCTACAACCAACAACTCGTAAGTCGCGGCCGTTATCGCTGGGCCACGTAAGTGAATTTATTATAGAATATGCATTCTGAAATGGGACCATTCAGGCATACCAATTTTGTAAAGACAAGTTAAAGTGCTGACCAGAAAATTAAACTATTAATAAGGAATAACAGTTAGATTTTTTACTTATTTACATCCCTATGCAATGCCATCATTTAGCAAACAGAATATAGTATAAGTATCGGAGCCCAACAGATATACCACTATTTTGTCAAGTACCTGGTACTTGTTGACAGGCCTACACTGTCCTCCCATAAGTTCTTAGCTATTAACACTGTAATTTAAAAACATTGCAAAGCAATTTTTTAAAGAGTAACCTTGGAGTTTCTTGCCGACTCTTCTCCATAGGAAACAACCAATTGGAACTTTGGACCAAGCTTCTGACGTTCTATAAGTGCTCATTATGTAGGTTTATGTGATATTGAATATTATGAATCAGAATCAGAATTTTATTTGTCAAACATAGGTACATTGGGTTCATGCATTACATATTTATTTATATAGGTTGCCATGTTTTGCCATTACAGCATACAAATATTTTAACATAACGATTGTTTAAAATAACAATCATACTCAATTTAATTACAACACAATTAGTAATATAAAATTAAATTAGGTTTTGAAAGATTATAAAAAAATACGAAATGTCATAAAAAGTAAAATAAGTGGGTACATAAAAAATCACAATAAATTTAAAAAGTCACATCATTATGATTATTATGATTTTTAATTTAAGAGGCGTGGTTCGAGATGGTGCGAAAAAAGAGTTCCTAGGACTTGGACTTGAAGTTCCTTTGCCCAACAATGGGACATTAAAGGATAAACAATAATTTTAGACATTTAAAAAAAAAACCGTTTAAAGTTAAATTCCAGAAAATGTAGAAGTCATTTGTAAGGAACAGAATTAAATTAGATTTTTATCACTGCGGGAGACAGGCGTCATAACAATAAAACTTCCTATTGTGTCTCGTTCAGTGTCCTTCAACCAATTAAACGAATGGGCCTGATCTTGATAATGAACTTGCTTGATGGAAAGCAATGGGATTCATGTTTCTTGTAGTTTTACAACACTGCAGGTGTACAACGCCAATGTTTTTCATTTTGACAATTCAACAACAGTATTTGAGCTATTTTGTTACCTACAAACATGGTGAAGAGGGATGCACGGGAGAATTGGGACGAAACTTTAAATAGATTTTAATGTAGAAATAATTCACAGTAAACAGTACTTTTTAATAACAAACTATATTATTTCAATGTTGAAATCCCTCTTCAATTTTCGTCTCAATTCACCCCGCGCTTCCCTATTCACCCAAGTCATGAACCGAAAGTGTGTCACGCAATCAGGGTACAGGTGCTGGTCTAGATTTTTACTCTCTTACTGCAGGCTATTCTGCAGTCATTTAAAATTATCCACACTACACCGCACACTGACTACGTACAATATTTGTCTCTACTTCCCCTTTTTGATCCATCCAAAGGTTGTCTGTAAAACATCGCTCTTAGCAATAAAACTACCCATTGTATCACCCTTTGTAGAATTTCTATATTTATGTCCGTAATTTATATGGTGTACGGGCATCAAAGGAGATAAGTAACAAGGGCTGTCGGATATTGTAGTTGAAGTTTTGTAAGAAACCGATGGATGTTATTGAATAAAATTAAATTAAATGAATAGAAAAAAAAAACAGTTCATTTATGAAATTAAATGTCATTCGAAAACATTGATTGGTTTCTTACTAAATTTCAACTATATCCGACAGCCCTGGTTACTTATGTCCTTTGGCGACTGTACATAATAAAGAGTATTCTGTTCTATATTCATAAATACAATACAGGATAAGTATCAGGACACTGACAGATAGAGAGATGATGCATTTAGTAACAAGTCTTCACATATAATTCTACAACTCCTCGTCTGTTAGGTATTAAGTTCAGTAAAAATAGAAAAAAAGTGTATCATTAGTGACAGTAAATTGAGCTCTTATGTTTACAAAATATTTTAAAACATATTAAAAGAGTAACGGTGGAGTTTCTTACCTATTATTCTCCATACAAAACTACCTTTCGAAGGGGACTGATTTTTCAATCAACAGATAATTTCTATTCGTGGAATAAAATTGACGTCTGACAGATTATGTATCGAAGAACTGTCAAAAATTCAAAATTATTCCTTGGATAAAATTCTCTTCAAAAATCAGCCCTTTATCTAGTAAATTCAAATTCATGTTCAAAAGTGACTTTTTGTGCCCATTTGAAATAATTTCCTATAATAACTCTGAATAATACACATCTCTGTGCATTATTTAGATCTTCAAAAATATTAGAGATGTTTACAAATTAACATTTACTCAATACAAACACAAGTATGTGGTTTGGGTCTGACTTTTTAGTAACTTTTTATCATCAAAAAGAGCTGATTGTTAACCCAATGAGAAAAGATTATGTTCTGAATAAAATGTATTGTTTAGTTTCTATAAACTGGGGTTTAGTTACTTAAGACATAAGACTTTTTATTGCCGGTCGAAGTGGTCAAGATCACCGCGATGAAAACATACTCGAAAACAAATAACATTCATGTGTTATTGAAGAATTTGGTGATGCTGTCATCATTTTAAACTTTTTATAGAGTACGATAGAATTGGACCGTATTCTCGTGTTAGGTACGCAGTTGTTTACGAGAAAAAATAAGATGGAGGTTTTCAGATTGTTTGCCACCTGGATTTTCACGGCAAGATTCGAGGATAGTCTGCCATCGAGCAATTTTACACATGGCGAAGGTCTCACCAACTGTTTATCACCCGGTAGACGTAATGTAAGGAGTTCCGTTTACAATCGGACTTCGGATATCGAAAAAAAAGATTACAGAGATGTAATTAGCGAAATAATCCGACTATCTGTTATGAAATTAAAGATAATACAGTATACCACGAAACAAGATGAGTCATACACGAAATATAGAACGCAAAGGACAATAACCTAGCAAAGAATTCAATTCGGTAATTCATGAGAAAAAATAAATAAAGAATTAATGCTCTACTGACCTCACGTGTTGTCTTCGACGTAGAAAAAAAAACGTTTATTATTTATTTTTATAAGAAAAATATTTACATACCTCGAAAAGTTTCAGCAGTATGTTCACGTATAACCTTCTGACGCCCAAAGATTTTCCAATTGAAGCAAGAAATATTATGCACAGTATTAAAAGTAATAACGGCGTGTACAATATAGATATAGCGACGGACACGAACGGCATGATTAACGCCATTTTGAAGACTGATTGATTTAATTGAGTGATTTGATAGCGAGCGAATGAGAAATCGCCGGGTATTCATTCATTCGTGGGCTGTCAAAATGTCAAAATTACGTTTCGTTTGCAATGATAAGAAATTATAAACCACTTGAAATGAAAATACTACGAATTACAGCGCATAGATAAATAAACCAAATTTGTTCGATAATTATCCATTTTTTTGACCTAAATAAAAGCTAAAATTAACTTATTATTGTACATTGTGTCATAGTTTTACTCATTCCTTTCTTTCCAAAATAGTCTCAGCGGGTTTTTGTCAAAGAACGTTTGGTAACTACTAAAATCGTTATAATACAAAATAAAATTAGTTTTAGAGTACGTCTTATAATTTAGATAATAATTTATAATTGAATAATTTAAACTATATTTGAAATTGAAACCATTTAGATAATAAAAATATTTCGCAACATTTTTGACAGATATTTTTTTAATGAAAATTTTTAAGTTTGACAACCCCACCCAGTTATAACCTCTACGGCAAATCGAATCTTGGGATTTTTAATAAATCCTATTTGGATTTTCGCGTCCCAGATATATAAAAATCAACATGTCTGAGCTTCCCTATGGACCCCCAGTGCGAGTTTCGCCACTCATCAGGGTAAATACATTAATTTTATATATCGTTATTTCATACTAAACCTGCTATTATGTAACACAGTGTTTTCGAGCTGGAATTCTTAATTCAAATTTATTCTTCTTTTTAAATCTATTGTTTATGAAAAGAGGTTTATTACCTTATTTTTAATGTGTTGTGGACAGTGTTGTTTTTAATTCTAAATAGGTTTTATACCAATGTAACCTTGCATTTTTTAACCCCCGACGCAAAAACGACGGGGTGTTATATAGCATAAGAATGGACAGCTCATGAATACTGTAAATTCTTGTCTTTACGATAAACAAAGCTGCAATAATTATAATTCTAAATCATCAACTTCACGCATACTGGTGCTAACTATCCAACAACAGAATTGGGGTCTGACAAAACATAGTCTGTGGCACTTAATTCAATATCGATTTTTTGCTACATAGGAATAATTTCAACCTAAATTTTACTTATAAAGTAATGTACAAACATACTAACTTAAAAAAACAATGCTTAAATTACTTGAAAAAGTATAAATTCTTACAATATTAAAGGTATTTGTATGATCCAAAAATATTTACAACAAAACTGCAACAAAAAATTGTAACTTACATCATACTTTGCATCAAAGCACATATTTTTGGTATGGAAATAATTTACTTACCTACATTAAGACATCGCCACTAAAATCCCAGACCCATCAGAAGGTTCTCGTGTAAAATTTCTACATTTATATCTCTAATTGTTATGGTTTACATAATAAAGAGTGTTCTATTCAATTCCAGTTCGGCCGCTGGTCGTTCCTCGCTACCGGCGTCCTCTACGGTGCCTTCCACCAGTCCCGGCTCTCCAAGAGGGAGGCCAAGCTCCGAGAGATTGAAGCTAAGGAGAAACCCATCAGGGAAGAGAAGCTGAGGAAGGAAAAAGCTATTGCTGCCGCTGGTATGTCATTTTATAACTTTTTTAACTGCATTACATACTTTTTCTGAAAGCCGAAACAATCCAAAAATAGGTTGGTTTGGCCATGCATAATCAGCCTATACTGTTCAGACAAGTGACACAAGCCTCCTCTCTGTGAGAAGGAGTTGGTTTGTAATCCACCATGAGGGCCCAGTGCAGGTTGGCAGACATTGCATGTCTTCGACTTTTTGGTTCTGGGACATGCCGGTTTCCTCACAATGTTTTCCTTCTTTTCGCTTTACTGTGTAAAGTATTTAATCACTATTGCTTTCGGAAGAAAGACATAAAAATCAAAATCAAAAGTCATTTATTCAAATTAGGCCGAGAATCAGCACTTTTCGAACGTCAAAATTACAAAAGACAGTCCCCAAAAATGCCCGCCCTTTACAAGAAAAACATAATGAGGAAACCTGCATATCCTAGAACCAGATTTTTTTTTTGTGACATCTACCAACCCGCACTGGGCCCGCGTGGTGGATTATGGGGCGCTCCCTATCACAGAGAGGAGGCCTGTGTCCCAGCAGTGGGAATAGGCTGAACATGCATGTGTCAGCTAATTTTTATATTGATAGTCCTTCTGAAAGTACATGATTTATTTATTTATTTATCCTCACACTGGAACGCCATACGGCAATTACACCAATGGACTGGTTGTCAGACTTTCGGGCTTCTGACTACCCATAACGACTGTCAAAGATCCACGAATGACAGCCAGGACCAACGGCTTAACGTGCTTTCCGAGGCATGATAGACAAGTCTATGGCCAAATATCGAAGAGAATTCCAAAGCAGTATATTTTCTGATGACATTGAATAATGAACTTTATCCTAAGCAATATAAAGTACAAAGTTGTGAAAATGTCAAAATTATCAGGATAAAGTTTAATAATAAACCTTATTTTAATGCTAGTAAAGTGCAAAGTTGATGGAACATAGCCTAGAGTGCGCTCGCGTAAGCTGTTTTGGTCTTTAATGCAATGAGAATAAGGTTTATTATTCAATGCAATAATAACATTATTTTTTAAGCTCCACTGGTTGGTCATCAGTGCCTTTTACTAGAAAGAGAAAACTTAATATTTGCTGTAACTTTTTTCTACTTTTATTGTGTAAATAACACAATACAATAATGTGTGGATTTGATTCCAGCACAAACAAATAAAATTAATATAAATGACCTACAAATTAAAATGTACTGTATCAGCAAACTTTTAAAGTCCAATTTTCAATGCTCCAAATTGCTTGGTTTAATCACTAAACGTGTTTTGATCAAAAGATGACACTGCTGGATATAGGCCTCCCCTAAGTTGTGCTATAATACCCAAAAATCCACGAAAATCATGAAAACAAGTTACCAATTAATATTTAATACTTTTTCTTTTTAATTTCAGCCGAAATCAAAGCCTTGGAAGAAATGGTTTCCCCCGCCAAATGAACATCCCGGGACTAAATACTAGATATAAGTGAATAGTGTTCGTCGCCATCTTGAAGTGTTGCCGGTTTAGAAAATTCTTATTTTTTTGATCTGGCAATGTTATTCCATCAATAAATTATGTATTTAACGCAATATAGGTGATTATTATAGAGTTATTATTTATTTTCACGTGTGACCTGCCCCTGCTTCGCACGGGTGCAATATAATAGTCCTCCGGACCGAATCTCGGTCATAGCGGCCACAATCTCAGTAGAAACCAACCATTCAACGCTGGAGATTATTATAGTGCACAAGACGTGTGTGCGTAGACACAGATGCACTCTCTTCCCTCACTCTCATAGTCCTCAGGGACGGCAATCCGACACGACCGGAGAGAGATCAGGCGCAGGACCAACGGCGTTACGTGCTTTCCGAGGCACGGGGGTATCACACCGCCAACTTTCAAACTCTGGGCTGTTATTAATAAATTCGAAATGGAAACACCCAATACTCATATAACTTTACCCGACCCGGGGGTTGCACCCAAGACCCCACACTCGTACTTGCGACGACGAAACCAACGGGGTAGTCTGTCAGCACTCTAATTGCGTAACACACGGTCAATCGGAATCGGTTTCATTTTGACAGTTCAACAACATTCATTGCGTTATTTACGTGGTGAGCAGACAAATTTTTCGAACTTATGAAGCAATGGATTAGCAATTTGCTTCTAAATGATTCAGATTTCAATTGATCGTGTGTTACGCAATTAGGGTGCAGTTTTGTCTAATACTATGTATAGAACACTCCATTGAAAAGTTTAACCATTCAATATACGTCCGCCCACGTGACCAAGTGACTTAATGCCCCGTTGGTCTCCTGTATGGTCAGTGTTACAAGCACTACTGCTGCTTTGAGTTTCTGGGTTCAATCCCCGGATCAGGCAGTGAGTCTCTGGGCTTCCCCCCAAAGAGTAATTTAATAATACGGCTCCCCCCATAATGAATGCGTCATGGTCGTGCTACGAACTAAAATACTGAAATAACGCCATCTAGTGGGGTACATTGTAGTTTTGAAAATAAGGCCATCTATTGGTCCATATTGTAGTCATCGTTTTGATTAGTTTTTAGTGTACACTACTAGATGACGCCAGTGTCTTGCTGTGTTTGTCGCATCGCTAAATGCGCGCACTTTCATACAACCCCGTAGAGTTGATGTGAGAGACAAAATAATGCTGAGACAAATGTTGCTCATGGGCTCGCCCTCTCTTATCAGCGCATTTTTGAGCTCTCGTCAGCGTAAATTATAGTGTCTGACCGAAATAAGATTTTCAGCCGAAACCGAAAGCGTAGGTACCTAACCGAACCTTCGGCACCTCTTCTAGTTTCGGCCGAAACCGAAACTTATGAAAGCTAATTAACTATTATGACTTTATATTCTGAGACCCGTCGTTTCTCGTAGATTTGTTATAAATACTTAGTTTGATTTTGCAATCATCAGATTTCTTTCAACCAAAGGAAATAAATACTCAAAATTGCTAAACCACAGCCCCGGCTTCCCTACCGAATCAAACACCAATCAATGCTGTCAGGAGGAGTCCTCGAAACGCTGGTCACAAGTACAAAATCCAAAAAACTTGTTAGTTAGACGACCGCTATTCTTTCGACAGCTGTTCGCTGTCGGGGAGCAAGGCAAGTCTCGTAATTTTAAGAACGTTCACAATCCTTAGTCTCAATCCAAAGAGATTTAAGAGTAAATAATTTAATGTCTTTGTCTCAATCTGTCAAAAATTCCTCTAATTGCCCTACATTTTGACAAGTTTTTGACAGTTGTTTGTCGCCGAGATGCGACTGCGACTAGATTTTGAACGTTTTAAATTACGAAAATTGGCCTTCAGGTTATCGAAATGTGTCAGTTTCGATACAATACCCTGTCGTCGTAGCGAATAGCTATGCAGGTCGGGGCAGCTTTGGGGCTTCTAGGCTGGCTGGGCCCCTAGGCCGGGGCCAGCAGTGCGATTCTGTAACCATCTCACCGTGAAAACTTAGGTGAAGTGAGCGTGGAGTGAGCTGTCATTCCAACTAATGCTAGGGATTCACACTATAACTGCATGACAGCGCACTCTAAGCTCACTTCACCTAACTTTTCACGGTGAGACTTTTACAGAATGGATTGGCTGATAGGCTTGGCGTAAATCCGGGGCTGCTGGCTTGTTTGCCAAACAATGCGTAGCCGTGAAATTGGTTACCCTAGTGACCTCGGACGCGAAATAGAGCGCAATGATATAGACGCTTACTCCCGCCCACACGCGTTGACAACTGCGTTTGACTGTTTGACGTCAGAGAGTAATAACCGAACTATTTGTTTTCATAGTCTAATAATTGTCTAGCTAAATAGCTTCTAAGATACAAATGTATCGAAGAGGTAGGCAGACAGATAGCATAAATGTTCCCACTGCTGGGACACAGGCGACCAGGCGAGAGGGAGTGGGTTGTATCTACCACGCGGGCCCACTGCTGGTTGGTAGATGTCACTTGTCTTCGAATTTTGGCTCTAGGACATGCCCCAACTTATAATATGGATCCAAAGTGCTGACACATGACATCAGAACTCTATTTAAGAAATTAAAACTTTTAACACTAACAGCACCCTAATTGCGTATTACACGATCAATCGTAATTGGTTTCATTGTGACAGTTTAACAACATTCATTGCGTTATTTACGTGTTGAGCAGACAAATGTTTCGAACTTTGAAGCAATGGATTAGCAATTTGCTTCAAAATGATTCAGATTCTGAGTGATCGATCTATGGATAGGTCTTCAAAAATGATATTGAGTTTTCTAATATATTTTTTTTCTAAACTGAAAAGTTTGCGCGAAAGGCACTTCCAAAGCGGTAAAATGTGTCCGTCCTTCCCCCCATGTAACTTCTAAGATAAGAGAATGTTAAAACTAAAAAAAATATATGATGTAGGTACAGACGCCAGCACATCAAGCTACTACAATCTGTCAAATTTCTTTAAGAGATTTTCAACTTTAGCGCTAAAGCATTAAGGTTCAAGGTTGATTGGGAAAATTTGACAGTTTCGGGTAGGTTGACCTGCTGGCGTCTGTACATTACCATTAAACATCCATCGAAAATTGGTTTGAACGAGATCTAGTAAGTAGTTTTTTTTTTAATACGTCATAAATCGTAAACCGCTATTTACCTTTCATTCAATCAACTCAACGGAACCCTTCATGGGCTCTTCCGGCTCGCATTTGGCCGCTTTTTTTGTGTAGATATTTTAGTATCTTCCACCGTATTTAGGTACTAGCATCTGCCTACGACTTCTTCTGCGTGAAACTTCTTGTCCATCCAAACCCATCCCGTCGCACCGCATCAGGTGCACCACGCGCAGTCCTCCATAGCAAATAATATGCCCTCAAAAACAGCTTAGAGCCCTACTTTCTAAAAGTTTCTTCGGAATGTCTTCTCGAATTTATAATAAGCTTCCTAAGCAAATAAGAGAAATTGAAAACATTAAATTTAAGAAAAAATTAAATGACTTCTTGTAAACAGACCATATTATACAATACATGAATTTTTGTCCGACAGATTCGTGATGAGTTAGTGCCAAACTGTTTTTATGTTTTGATGCAAAATAAAGCTCTATTGCAATTGAAATTTTTATTTGAATTAATATTATATAATTATGACATAAACTTAGGTCTAATATAACAAACTGTAAACTATTGTATGCCTAACATGGTGGAGCAGTGCAAAAGCATACCAATTATCATATACATAACAACTCTGTAACCACTGTCTCACAATAAAGATCTTTGACTTTAGACTCCATATCCAGGCGTAATAAACAGTTCCGGTAGTAATTATTAGTTAACAAAAAGCCGACCGAAGCAATTAGCTGTGCCGATTAATGCCGACCCGAACAGCACCCTAATTGCGTAACACACGATCAATCGGAATCGGTTTCATTTTGACAGTTCAACAACATACATTGACGTTATTTTTCAGTTACGTGTTAAGCAGACAAATTCGAACTTATGAAGAATGGATTAGCAATTTGCTTCAAAATGATTCAGATTCCGATTGATCGTGTTTTACGCAATTAGGGTGCAGTAGAGGTATTACCTGCCGATCTAGCAGAGAAAATTTATGTGGTAACCGTTACAGTCATTAGCTAAATAATCTATTTTTGTAAAATTATTTACAAAACGTTTCGAAAATAACAAGCGTTTTGGCAATTTGACACAACAAGTTCGCGTTATTTTGTTTGGCGTTAAATACTTTAGATAATTATTGTCATTGCATTTCAGTAGGTATTTTGGTCCAACGTGGCACCCACACTCCAGATACACATTACATACATAGGGTAAGCAGGGGGGTGGCTTTCATCGGGTAATATGGCGCCGTTTCCCTTGTTTACAAACTAAACTAAATTTAAGTTCAGTGCATCTTTTTCTTTCTATTTCATTAAGAAAAGGACAGAAGATAAATATTAGTTTAGTCCTGTCAAATTAAGATACTCCATAGACAAATTAGACGTGATTAAAACATGGCGACTAATCAATCAATTTACGTCAGGCGCTGACTTGACAGGACTAAACTAATATTTATCTTCTGTATAATCTGTCTTTCTGGAATCGGCGCCTACCAATTTTTAGTTCTAGAACCAAATTGGATATGAAATATCAAAGATTAGCGGGGTACATAATGGTGTAATACACGTATCAGTAGCAACGGGTTTCATTTTGACAGTTCAACTACAGTCATTGCATTATATACGTTGTTGAAACTACTTTTGAAGTTTCGAACATATGAAGGTATGTGATTGATAGTGTATTACGTAATTAGATTGCAATATTAATTTACATAATATATTATACATATAGGTATTATTGATCTTCGGTAGGTACCATAGATAGTAGGTACAGACGCCAGCACATCAAGATACTATAATCTGTAAAATATCTTTAATAAATTTTCAATTTTATCGATAAATTATTAAGGTTCAAGGTTGATTGGTAAAAGTTGACAGCATAGAGTAAAGTAATATATCAGGTTGACAGTTTCGGGTACCTAGCTTGACTTGCTGGCGTCTGTATCTACATATTTTTTTTTCAAAGCTCTCAAAAACTCCCATAACTTTTCGCATAGAACTTGGTTCATTACAACTATCAACTTGCAATGACGTAAATGCATAAATAATGAGTGAATGCAACGAAATCGTCTACATTCAAAACGATAACTCACATAATCTATCATGCGCGGGGGCTAAATACATGATTCATACACTCAATACGTCACGTAAGCTATCTAAAATATAAAGCACATAATTCTCGTCGTAAATCCCAAAAATATAATAATATCTATTCAAAAATTATTAATATTAAAAAAGCGTAAGTCAAGTCTATGGCGTTTAAAAAAATTATGTAACTTTTTTAAAGTGAGTAGCGAATGGCGGCAAAAACGAGACATTCGGGCTGCTGGCATTCAGCCAATGGCTCCGTCTGTGAATCTCAACGTAATTTATTTACATTGCTCAATTAGATATGTTTAAATACATTTTGTTGCTACAAGTTGCATTAGAAAATAATAATATACAAAATTGAAGTAAAAACATTATTCTTGGATGTATACTAGCGCCATCTATTTGCTGTAAAAATAAACTATGGGCAAAGTATCGGTGACAGCAGCATTTTTTTTTTAAATGCTGTTTGGAGATTGTTTTGTTGAAAAACATAATTTTTTAATGCAGTATTAATGTTTTATTTATTTTATAATTCGTAACGAATATTTTGCGCTTTAAACGTGGTAGATGTCGCCAAAAAGCTGTCAGGGCCAAAGATGAACCATCATCATCTTCCTGCCCTCGTCCCATGTTACTTGTGGTCGGCGCAACTTATTTTCTCCTTGCAATCTCCCCAGTCAACCGTCATGCTATCATTCACTTCCTTCTCTTTCATATCATTCCTCCATCTTTTCTTTGGCCTTCCCTTCCTCCGGCCCAAAGATGAATAAGTAATTATTATGGAATACTTTTGGAACGAAGTTCTTTAACGGAACTTGCGGTAGAAGTAAACTGGTAGAAATCGTCACGTAACGAAAAAGCGTTATGTGACTTTTTGTTATGTATATTAGAAAGAGACACACACAGAGAGATATAGTTTTCATGGTATTCGAGGGTGCTGAAGCCGATACTGAGGTCCGAAGGCGGCTGCAAAAATTACCTAGGTATTCGTTATGGGTGACGTTTTCATGGTTTTCGAGGGAAACGGTATTGGTCCTGAAAAGTTTGGGAACCTAGACGCTCTAGATACAGTTCTAGGTGAATTGATACATCGATCAACAGCGTACTCGAGAAACTATCACAATAGTTTACATCCAGGCTGAATGCAGACACGCCTGTGCCTCGTCAAGTCCGATCGTATAATGCCACATTAAAAACCTAATACATTACCTCTATGGTTGACTTTAATTACAACCGCATGTTTTAGGCATAAAACGTGTTTGGATTAACAACAATCTTTTTTAGGAAGCTTAGAAAAATAGGCATTGATTTTGCTGTGCTGAAAAATGTTCGGTTTGTATCCGATTTTCTTAAAAATTGAGTCGCTATTTTTTTTTCAACGAAGCTCGTTATCACGCTCTCATTCTCTGCTCTCTTTTGCTTTTGCACACTTGGCCAATGGGAAAAAAATCTTTTTTTGAAAAAAAAAAAACAACTACTTCCAAAAAAAAGCACTATAAAGTGAAAAATAACTTTCATTTCGGAAGTCGGTGTCAAAATACGAAAATACGGAACCAACGACTTTCTAAATTAATAAATTAAAGTTATTTTTCACTTTTTTTTTTTAAACTGTGTGGCAAAAATACGTTTTATTGAAGCTAACTGAAAAATTCCTCAAGCAATACAAAACAGCAGTAAGGAAAAGTATTATGACAGGACCTGTCATTTATAATAAAATACCTCATGGTTTTAAGGATTATTCCGTAAACATTTTCAAATCTAAGGTAACTGCACCACTTTTAGACAAATGTTATTACTCAGTAAAAGACTATCTGAATGATATTTGCGTAACACACAATCAATCGGAATCTGAATCATTTTGAAGCAAATTGCTAATCCATTGCTTCATAAGTTCGAAAAGTTCATTAATTTATGTACTTATAACTTCTTATAACATTCGAAGCAAATAAAGTTCTGATTCTGATTCTGAAAGTTAATATTTAGGGACTCCCCCTGAAGCATACCCTATCAATTAAAAAAAGAAGTTTTGAAATCGATTTACAATTGCCGGAGATATCGATAAACAAATATAAAAAATTCAAAAAATCAACCGAATTTAGAACCTCATCCTTTTTTTGAAGTCGGTTAAAAAGACTCGAAACTTTTATTACCTGACAGAAGTTATATGATGGTCAAAATGTTACACGTTTTTAGGTATATATATATAGCTCTCATTCGCAAAGTGTGCAAAAGTAAAAGAATCTTCGTTATAATTGGGTGTCACTGAGTTGTGTGGTTCCGTGAGTTACCCTAATTGCGTAACACACTGGCGCTGATTCCCTTGTTCACAAACTAAACTAAATTTAAGTTCAGTGCATCTTTTTCTTTCTATTTCATTAAGAAAAGGACAGAAGATAAAATATTAGTTTAGTCCTGTCAAAGTAAGATACCCCTTAGACAGTTTAGACGTGATTAAAAACATGGCTACTAAAAATACGTCAATTTACGTCAGGCGCTGACTAATTTGACAGGACTGAACTAATATTTATCTTCTGTCCTTTTCTTAATGAAATAGAAAGAAAAAGATGCACTGAACTTAAATTTAGTTTAGTTTGTGAACAAGGGAATCGGCGCCACTACCAATCTCAACCTGAATCATTTCGAAAGATATTGCTAATCATTGCTTCATATCTTCGAAAAATGTGTCTGCTCAGCAACGTAAATAACGCAATGAATGTTGTTGAGCTGTCAAAATGACAGCCATTGCATTGATAGAAGATACGCAATTATCCCGCTGTTGATTTCTCATTATTTATGTCAGAAAACGGATTAGCTGAAAAAATAATACAGCAAGCAGTTGACAGTAACATTATTTAAAAGCGACACGCACGTAATTCATAAGTTTCTAATTCAATGTGACAGTTGCTAAATGATTATTTCCTTTAGCTATTCAGTGTTTGAAAATAATGATGATTTATTGATATTTTTTTGGTTGAATGCATACGGTTGAATGTGTCATCACTGTCATCAGAGATGTGGCTAAAAAATAACATTCGCACGGTTCGATCGCTAAGCTACGCTTGCCGCGGTTGGTCCGTGGATAGGTGACCATCTTTACATACCAAGACCCCTCCGTGCCTCGGAAGGCACGTTAAGCCGTTGGTCCTGGCAGCCGACCCTAGCATAATTGGGAAAAGGCTTGCCTAGCTTTTTCCCAAAACTATGTTGGGGTCGGCTTCCAGTCTAACCGGATGCAGCTGAATAGCAGTATTTTACATGAGGAGGGACTGCCTATCTGACCACCACAACCCAGTTACTGGGTAATACAAAACCCCTTGGTAAGACTGGTTGTCAGACTATCGGGCTTCTGATGACCCGTAACGACTGTCAAAGATCCACGAATAACAGCCGGGACCAACGGCTTAACGTGCTTTCCGAGGTTCGGAGGTGTCTTGGTATGTGAAGATGGTCACTCACCCACGGACCAACAGCGGCAAGCGTAGCTTAACCTGATCGATCGACCCGTGCGGCTGTTATTACTTAGACACAAGCCCCTTAAGAAGTATAAACTAATGATTTCTATAAATCACTGCTGCAGTATTACAAGAAAAGCAATTTATTACCTGCAACTTATTTATTTGGCAGACAAAACTAAATACAATCGGAGATGTTTACTGTCCAGCTCAACGATTTACGGCGAATGCACTCGACATGACATGCTAAAATACGGCAAATATTCGTGGAATAGACAAAATTCTAATTTAATTGGGGTCCCCTATTTCTGTATTTATGTAATGAAATGATATAATGTCGCGCCCGTATTTCCCGAAGGGATTGGCATGTGTCTAGTCATGTCATATCTCTAGCCTTTTTAACCGACTTCTAAAAAAGGAGGAGGTTCTCAATTCGGATGTTTGTATTTGTTTTTATGTTTGTTCGCGCATAACTCCGTGGCTTGCCAACCGATTTGAATAATTCTTTTTTTGTTGGAAAGGGTATACTTTCCAAATGGTCCCATAGAAATTTCATCAAAAACGGTTCAGTAGTTTGGTTTTTAAACCTAAATTACTGGTAAAAATTACAACTTAAAAGTGAAAAATAAAAACTTTTTTTGCAAAAAAATACAACCAACTTCCAAAAACGACACTACAAAGTGAAAAATAACTTTAATTTCGGAAGTCGGTGGCAAACAACGAAAATGCGAACCCAACGACACCGACTTCCGAAATTAAAGTTATTTTTCACTTTGTAGTGTCGTTTTTGAAAGTCGGTTGTATTTTTTTTCAAAAAAGTTTTTATAGTTTATGTTGGGGTCGGCTTGCAGTCTAACCGGAATACCAGTATTTTGAACCGTCTCCGGACACAAGTCGGAAGATGTAACTCCAAAAGTGGGGAATACCTCGACGGAACGGCAGAAGGGTGCGGTTGTGGAGCTCCCGCGGCGGCTGAAGCGTGAGGTGCGTTCCCTCGCCCACCCCGCCACCTCCTTCGCTAGCATGACTGCTTCGCAGAAGGAGGCGACTGCCTCCCACTCCCTCTCGCCCCGGACCATGGCTTGAACCAGGGCCGGACGCGAGAGGTCGCCGCCGCTGCCGATCGCCTCTACGAGGACACGGCGGTGCTCTGCCCAAGCAGGGCAGACCTCCACCGTATGCTCCACCGTGTCCTCTGGGCGATCCTGACAGTGGTTGTCACCACTGTCAGGATCGCCCAGAGGACACGGCGTCTCCTCCCGCCTGATTATGCGCAGGAACCTCCCGAAACATCCGTGTCCGGAGAGGACCTGCGTCAGGCGGTAGGTGAGAACGCCGTGACGTCTCTCTAGCCACTCCTCAAAGAGGGGTCTTACCGCCGCTATCGTGGCGTGCCCTGCGCTGGGTTGCGATAGTCGCTCCTTCCATGCCGCCATGAGATCGCGCCGGTGGTTCGTCCGCTCCGCCGCGGTTTGCCGCGCATGCGGAGTTTCCCCCCGGCGTAGTGCCTCCGCGCGCCAATCATACAGGCGCGCGAGGACTATCGCCTCCAACCTCATATCCTGCCCTCTGTGTCCCAAAACATGCAGTCAAAGTGACCTGCGCGCTGCCACCCACGACGCCGTGAAGTGGCGAAATTCTGGGCCAACAAGATCTAAAATACAGTCGTGCCAGCGCGACACGAAGACGAAGAAACAGTATTTTAAATGGAGTGACTGCCTATCTGGCCTTCACAACCCAGTTGCCTACTGGGTAATACGATAGGTACCCACTGACTAGTTGTCATCGCTTTTCAAAGATCTTCGACTGACAGCCGGGACCAACGGCTTAACGTGCTATCCAAGGCACGGAGAAGTCTCGATATGTAATGGATGGTCACCCATCTACGATTCGGCAAGCGCAGCTTAACTTTAAATCGCCCCATGCGACTGTTATTACTTAGCCATGAGCCCCTTATAACATGTATGTACCTATTTATAGAGGAACACTAATTTTATTATTAGTCGAGGATTTATCCATGGTTTCCTGTGTGAACATCAAAGCTAAGCTACAGCTTACATAATATCAAAGAAATATCGGCTAAACAACGTATCCTGCCAAGAGTTTTATATTTAACGTTGTTATCGCCTATAAAACAGTGATCTCACCGATTTTTATACATGTTCTATTGTTTTATCGATACAACAGAAATAATTTTGTTTTTATCTGTGGTTATTTGAGTTATTTCGCGCCAATGTTAGGATGAATGCATAATGGTATCTTTGTTTGTTAAGAAAGAAAGAATTTTAGTCTATGATTTACCGTTTAAGTAGTGACAAATCCACACAGAGTACTTTTATTGCAAATCCATTTTGTTTTTGTAAAGGCTGACGTTTCTTTCAATGTGCAGGTCAGTGTCATGTTGAATGTTGATTAAAATATGATTCGTGAGCGTAACAAATATGACTTTACAGAATAATTATAATCATTAAAACCATCAATACCTATAACCCTAACCCTAAGTTCATATAATCCTATTGAATGGCTATTTCATGAAAAGTTGATAACCTTTTTTATGAATTGTCACAGATTAAGAAAGGCGAGAGCAGTGGTGGCCCAGTGACAACGGCCGCGACTTACGAATTGTGGGTCGTAGGTTCGAATCCAGACAGGCGCTTTACTTTGTGAAAATTATTTCATCACCACTACTCTCAAAACGGTGAAGGAAAACCTCTTGAGGAAACCGGCATGTCTTCGAACCAAAAATTCGAAGACATATGTGGCTGACAGGTGTGACTTCTACCAACCCGCACTGGGCACGCGTGGTGGATTATGGCCCACTCCTTTTCACATAAAGGAGGCCTGTGTCCCAGCAGTGGGAACATTATTGGCTGATTATGCATGTTATGTAAGTAAGGAGTAAGCCACATGATAAAAGGAACCTTATGTATTATATTATTTACCTTGGCTACAAAGCTGCAATAATAAACACGACATCGACTAGTTTTTCTTTTGGTAACTCCAAATTTAGATCCAGACTTTAAAAGCAGCCAGGTTGTATATCAGATTCACCTTTTATTTTAAGACGCGGGAAATCTAAACAGTGGCGCCGATTCCCTTGTTCACAATCTAAACTTAATTTAAGTTCAGTGCATCTTTTTCTTTCTATTTCATTAAGAAAAGGACAGAAGATAAATATTGGTTTAGTCCTGTCAAATTAGTCAGTGCCTGACGTAAATTGACGTATTTTTAGTAGACATGTTTTTAATCACGTCTAAACTGTCTATGGAGTATCTTAATTTGACAAGACTAAACTAATATTTTATCTTCTGTCCTTTTCTTAACCCATTCGTTGCTACCAACGCACCATTTGCGTTGATCAAGATTACTACGTCATGCCACCAACGTACCATATGCGTTGAGTGTACTATAGGACGTTTTTTGCCATTACATACAAATGATAGAAATTTATTTAAAAATTTGGCAACATTCACGGCTAGAAACAATTTTTAAATGTGGAAACACTGTTGGTTTCTGCTTCGGACTGTCATTCTTGTTTTAGTAAGGAAAAAACGGTCGGTGCTGTGAAGGTCGTATTTTAATTCTGGAATAACTGAAGTTTTATTGGGTGTTTATTGTATATTTGTGAATTGGGAGATAAAGTTAAGCAATATTCTTAATTTTATCATTTTTTTCCGCTGTTTCATCATGTATTTTTAAAATAAAATCACATGCACGCATACGGTGCGTTCATTGGCATAGCAGTAAAAATCTTTTTTGGATGGTTTTATGCATAACAAATCACGCCAAAATGTATGCACGTTACTTATATTACGACGTTGTTTAGATTACGACTAGTAAATGACTTACATACTTACAAAATATTTTGCAAGCTGGCATATATTTGACAAAGTGAAAAATGTAAAATTAAATTATAAACTCACAGGATTTTTATTAAATTTATTTTATGTAGAATTACCACAATGGTATTTAAATGCTATTCATCCTTAGGCCGAAATCTTTTGAAACTGAGTGCCTAGTGCGAGTTTGTTTATGTCGTTCGGCGCTCTGATTGGCCCGCTCCAAGCTAATCAACCAATCAGAGGGCTATGCGCGGTAACGTTTTGATCGCGTTAAAGTAAAAATAACTCGCACTCAGCACTCAGATATGTTGAAAGCGTATATGCAATCATATAATGTCAAATATGTCAAGAAAAATGATTATGCGTTCACAACATTCTTTCCTGTAAATGTTTCGGCAGTGCAAACGTGCGGTAACAAACACACACACACACAATGTTTCGCACTTATAATATTAGTAGGAGTAGCAGAAAATATGAATACTAAATTATAAATAAACATAGATTATATGAATAAAGAAGGCAAGTACATATATTGACATATCTTGCTTGCTTGAACATGTTGCATAATACTATCCAAACGTCAACGCAAACGGTGTGTTCAAGGGCACTTACGATTTAAATTCTTTTACTAGTGCCACCAACGCATTTGTTGCGTTTACCATTTTTGGGTGGGTTTTTTTTATTTAGGGTTTTTTTTAAATTAAAAAACACATTTAATTACGTATTTTCTATTGTAATCATTAAAAATATTAAGTGGCACCCAGGTGATGTTTTTAAAATTTAAGTGGCAATGAATGGGATAATGAAATGGAAAGAAAAAGATGCAGTGAACTTAAATTTAGTTTCGTTTGTGAACAAGAGAATCAGCGCCATTGTCAGATTAGTTTGAGGCTGGATACAAGCAAACTAATTGCGTAATACACTTAATCTGAATCTGAATCATTTTGAAGGATATTGCTAATACATTGCTTCATAATGTGGAAAAATTTGTCTGCTCAATAACGTAAATAATATTGAAAACTTAGCTTTCTTGTGAACATCATGTTGTGAGAATATTGGACCTTCAAGTAAACTCCAGATTTGATTAACACATCACATTTTATTTTATTCCATATCAAACAATATTAACTACTTTATCAAAAATAAGGTCACACAAAATTAAACATTGTAATCTATCCAAAAGTCTCCATTCGACTCTCCGACACTACCGTCAGTACTTATCCTTATCTATGGACACTACTTTCAAATCTATTCCAAAATGCTTCATGACAACATAATCTTTTTTTGAAAACAATAGACATAAAACCTGCCAGTAATTCAATGACATAAATATTACAACAAATAACACAATGAATGTTGTTGATCTGTCAAAATGAAAACGATTGTTACTATTTTATTTGACATTGAGTTGCTTATTTTCATTTGACATTGTACTTTATTATTTGATGACATTGTATTTGTATTTATTTTTATATTGTAATTATTTTTATGTATGTCGTTCTCGTGTTTCGGTGATTTGATTTTAATATGGGAGAACCTGAAATAAATTGATTTTATTTTTATTTTATTTATTTTATATGTTCCGCAAGTACCCCGCCGGTAGGTTATGTGTCAGGTTCACCTTTTATTTTAAGACGCGGGAAAAACTATGTCAGATCGCATAAACGTTTATTTACAAGATAACATAAGAATAACAAAATAATATCCTAAATTAACTAAAAAAATGTACAAACTAAAATATAGCATCGAAAAATTCATCCACATCGCTGTCGACTAGTAATGTACCCAAGACACGGGCGGCATTGCCACGTTGTATGGCAATGCTTAGCCTCTGGCCAAGGTAAAAGCCAGCTTTTGGGTCATGGCAAGTGTCAACCAGTCTTTTCGAAATTTCCTTAAAAAGACGTACTCGGACCCCACGGCCCGAGGGTTTCAACCCCAAACGGCTCGAAAATATAATTATTAATAAGGTTATTATATTTACGCCGCTTGAGGTTTTCTGCAGCCGCAGCAGCAGCACCAGCGCAACACGCTGACCCTGGAAGATGGGATGGCGCAAGAGTATCGACACAAGTTGCATCCCACACTAAAGGCCTACCTACCTTCCATGGAAATAAAGACATGCCGCCCGGTCTCTTGCCATCGTCGCGTGCCAATCCATTGGGTTCTAATACAGCTGGAACGCCGACGGTGACAAGAGCTCGTCGAATGATGTCGTTCATGTTTGCGTGACGCGCTAAGCGACCCGCACTTCGGCTGCTAGACAGGCCGTGGTGTCCGAGGCTGTTGACAACTACGCCACAGTGAAAGCGATGGGGAGAACAACATGGTGCTCCTAGTCGTAAGGAAGCAGCGAGGCGGAAAGTATTGTCGTCGAACAAATTGAATTGAAGTATTGTCAGATTAGTCTGAAGATGGATATTGAAATCTTTGAATCTTCTTCTCTCTTGAATCTTTGATTCCCGCACGGAACAAATATTTGTGTGACCTACTAGTAGTTGTTCCGGGTCTGGCTGTTTGTGTATGTGAGTTTAAATGTTTGTAATCGCACCCACGATACAGGAGAAATTCCTAGAAGGGTAAAGTTAAAAAAAAAAACGAAAGAGAAAGAAGGAAATCTTTAATTATAGGTACAATGGTAATTTGAGATGCAGCAGTAAAAACAGCTAGCTATAAGAATCTTACGGTAATTGTATTTTCGAGCCGTTTGGGATTGAAATCCTCGGGCCGAAGGTGCTTATGGTTTCTTCAACGATATCTCCAAACGCCTAGTTTATACTTCCCAAGGTGACCCAAGGGCTGGCTTATACCTTGGCAGGGGCAAAGCATTGCCATACAACGTGGCAATGCCGCCTGTCTCTTGGGTAGTACAGACGCCTGCACATCAAGCTACTACAATCTGTCAAATTTCTTTAATAGATTTTCAACTTTATCGCTAAAGCATTGAGGTTCAAGGTTGATTGGGAAAATTTGACAGTTTCGGGTAGCTTGACCTGCTGGCGTCTGTACATTACCAATTTACCTGTCGACAGCGATATGGAGGAATTTTCGTCGCCATGTTTTAGTTAGGTTTGCTTACCTATTATATATTTTTTTACAAATTTGTTAGTTAATTAAGGGCTAACTAACGCCAGATAATTTTATCCGAGGTATAATTTTAAATTTCTGACAGTTCTTTCATAGAAAATCTGTCAAACGTCAATTTTATTCCACGAATATAAATTATCTGTCGATTAAAAAATCAGACCTAAGTCATCATCTGCCTAGCCTTTTCCCAACTATGTTGGGGTCGGCTTCCAGTCTAACCGGATGCAGCTGAATACCAGTATTTTACATGGAGCGACTGCCTATCTGACCTCCACAACCCAGTTACTGGGTAATACGATACCCCTTGGTAAGACTGGTTGTCAGACTTTCGGGGCTTCTGACTACCCGTAACGACTGTCAAAGATCCACGAATGACAGCCGGGACCAACGGCTTAACGTGCTTTCCGAGGCACGGAGGGGTCTCGGTATGTAAAGATAGTATAAGAAGTTTATTCAATTAACTATTGATGCTACATTCTTAGGAGAACATGTAGCTACCTAACTTTTAAAGTGATTTCCTTCTAAATTATTGACGGATAATCCTACAAAAATTATAAACGTGAAAGTTTGTATGGATGGATGTTTGTTACTCTTTCACGCAAAAACTACTGAATGGATTTGCATGAAATTTGGCACACAGGTGGTTTATAACCAGGATTAACATATAGGATATTTTTTATCGACGGATCGAAACTTACGCGGGTGAAACCGCGGGTTGCAGCTAGTCTATTGATAAAATGTTACGTTAGAGTAGGTACCTATGACGCGGCGACGGTATCTACAGTTTTAATCAATATGCCATGTGATGATGTGATTTATTTAACTTACTTACTACCGAATGACGAATGAATTGCGTGAGTAATGAATGAATTATCTGATCTGTCACAGCTTCAGTCTCAATCTATCAAAAATACCTCTAATTTACTTACTTCTCACATTTTGGACAAGTTTTTAACATAGATTGTCGCTGAGGTGAGATTGCGACTAGGTTTTTACCGTTTTTAATATGGGCCTTCAGATGTAGGTACCTAATATGGTTCACCTGGCCGTACAGTCAGCAAGAAAATCGTCAGTTGTCACGTTTTATTTTTACAGCACTTGACGTGGTCAAGCAATACGTATTTTAAATTATCCAACGCCTAGGATATTGTTTTGTTCAGAAAAAAACAATTATTACTTAGCTATGGCAGTGACAAAAGGTATCAGGCTGTTTCCCGTTAATACCTCTGCCTATATTACAAAAACACAGGCCTACCAAAAATATGAAACCTTAGCGCGAATTACTGATTTCAAGTGAAGAAAAATAATCATATTCGCAAAGTCTAACGCCCCATCGATACTCTATTTAAAGAAGCGTCTTGCAGTCTGTGTAATAGCTTCCTTCCAGTCGCCTGGAGTCAGCCATACCGATTTGACATTTGGCATTCACGATTCCCGCCTTTTTAAACGTCAAACTTTTATTTCGGCTTTTCGCCCGACAAAAAAGTGTAATTTAAATGACTATGGATTTATAAAAATTGTGTTGAATTATTTTTAATTTACTTTTGGACAATAATAATATAAGAAAAATGGAGTCGCTTAGAACAGCAAGAATAACAGTGATAATATTTTTAATTTGTCTGTGTGTTGAAAGTAAAGCGAAATTAAATGAAAATAAAACCAACGATCATTCAGCCGAAGTGAGAACTTCGAAGAAGGTAATTTTTTTCTTTAATATTTTTTAAAGCTAGTAATTTTTTTTTTTAAATTAATACCGCAATGTACTTCTTTTGGTCATCCTCCTATCAATAAATATTATCTATTATTTATTCTATGTTTTCAATGTTTGTACAACAATAAAAAAAATAAAAAGATATTTAGGGTATCTATATAAAGGATTTTTTTTTATTGTAGCCAAATGACATCGGAATATTATGTTTTAATTATTTGCTCTAAAGTATTGAACAAATTTAATTAAGTATGCAAATATTACAGTCTTAACAATCTGTGACACAAATATATTTCATGTAGGTAAGTTTTAATACAAAAAAAAACCACATCTCTAAAATATCCCACAAAAACTTTTATAATAATCATTCACAAAAAAATAAACCAAATTTATGACCGATTACTCTCGCCAACGCACGACAAAAACATTTATATTTTTAAATTTTTCTCCTCCGTAACAAAAATTCTCTTCCACATTTTAATATTACTAGTAATAACTATAATATTGCTACTGGTGAGCATGACATCCAGATTTCAATTCCCAGGTCAGACAAAGAGTTATTCAGTTTTTTCATTCGTAATTTCGGAGTTTGCATTTGTGCCCGGTTGATGGCATTACATATTACATGAGACTCTAACATTACTGGCGAAATGTGCTATAGGTGCAGCTCTGCCTTACCCTTTGGGGCATACAGGGGTGAAGTTGTGTAATCCTACTTCCTACTAATATTATAAACGCGAAAGTTTGTGAGGATGGATGGATGGCTGTTTGTTACTCTTTCACGCAAAAACTACTAAACGGATTTGGATGAAATTCGGCACACCGATAGTTTTGCAACCAGGATTAACACATAGGGTACTTTTATCCCGATATTTCTTCGGGATCGATACTTATGCGGGTGAAACCGCGGAGCGATGCTAGTAATATTATAAACGCGAAAGTTTGTGAGGATGGATGGATGTTTGTTTCAGTTTCACGCAAAAACTACTAAACGGTTTTGGATGAAATTTGGCACACAGATAGTTTACAACCAGGATTAATACATAGGATACTTTTTATCCCGATATTTCTTCGGGATCGATATTTATGCAGGTGAAACCGCGGGGCGCAGCTAGTGTTATTATAATACTAGCTTCGCCCCGCCGTTTCACCCGCATAAGTTTCGATCCCGTCGGAACATCGGGATAAAAAGTATCCTTTATGATAATCCTGGTTATAAACCATCTGTGTGCCAGATTTCAACCAAATCGCTTTAATAGTTTTTGCGTGAAAGAGTAACAAACATCCACACATCCATCCATCTTTCCACCCATACAAACTTTCACGTTTATAATATTAGTAGGATAAATTTATCAAATAAGTATTAAAAGTAAACACGTCAGTATTCATACCCGCTTTGTTTATTAAACGTCGATCAAACTAATGCCTACTTTATCAACTTACGTCAAAAAAGCATGCACGTCAATCATTGTAATGTTGCAAATGGCGAATTTTAAAATGTTAATAAAAAATGTGTAAAATTTTCATGAAAAACTAGCTTCATCCTGCGGTTTCACCCGCATAAGTCTCGATCCCGTGGGAATATCGGGATAAAAAGTACCCTATGTCTTAACCCAAGTCATGGTCTACCCATGTGGCAAATTTCATCGAAATCCGGTCAGCCGTTTCAGCGTAAAAGCGTAACAAACAAACACACAAAAAATCAAATTCTTTTTCTTTATAATGGCGCCGATTTCCTTGTTCACAAACTAAACTAAATTTAAGTTCAGTGCATCTTTTTCTTTCTATTTCATTAAGAAAAGGACAGAAGATAAATATTAGTTTAGTCCTGTCAAATTAGCGCCTGACGTAAATGGACGTGTTTTTAGTAGCCATGTTTTTAATCACGTTTAATTTGTCTATGGAGTATTTTTTTTTTCTATGGAGTATATGTTTTTTTTTTTTGTGAACAAGGGAATCGGCGCCTATATTAGTTTAGATACATCTAATTTTGTTATTTTTATAAGCAAGCACTTCTTTTTAATGTCATCATCATCTGCCTAGCCTTTTTCCAACTATGTTGGGGTCGGCTTCCAGTCTAAACTGATGCAGTTGAATACCAGTATTTTACATGGGGCGACTGCCTATCTGACCTCTACTACCCACGGGGTAACATTGGGTATCGCTGGTATAAACATTATCAGCTTATAGTGTTCCGGCTTCTGGGACACATCTCTTCTGTACCCAGACCTCTCTTTGAGAGACTAGGCACAGGCATGCGGGTAGCCTTAGGAATAAATAGGTTTAAATACCAGCCTGTTATTGTCCAACTGCAGGGTAAAGACTTCTTCTCATACAGAGAAGCCAGGAGTATTGATCACCACGCTTGCTCAAGACGGGGTGGTGATTTCAGACTTATAATAACATATAAAGATAAGTCCAGCACCCCAATTGCGTAATACAACCAACAGTGCGATTCTGTAACCATCTCACCGTGAAAACTTAGGTGAAGTGAGCGTGGAGTGAGCTGTCATTCCAAATAATGCTAGGGATTGACACTAGTGACAACTCACATCAAGCTCACTTCACTTGAGTTTTCACGGTGAGATTTTTACAGAATCGACCGGCTGAACCAAACAATCACATCCTGAAAAATTTTGACGGACATTGCTAATCCATTGCTTCATATGTCCGAAAATTGTCTGCAACAACGTAAATGACGCAATGGATGTTGTTGAACTGTCAAAATGAAAGCCGTTAGTGTGTTGCGCAATTACCCTGCAGAAATAAAGGAATAAAACGGTTACTAAATAATATTATAATAATTCCTTCAACGACTTCGTATTTTGATTTTAACGACTGTCGTTTGGCATAGCGTAGCATAACAACTAACAGCTAATTTCCGGAAATCTTAGACTATCAAGAAATAAAAACATCAACACGTACTGAAAATAATAAAATGCAAAGTAATTTGCAAATAGGTAAGTACTAGATGCGCCTCGCGGTTTCACCCGCATAAGTTTCGATCCCGTGGGAATATCGGGATAAAAAGTATCCTGTGTTAATCCTGGTTATAAACTAACTGAGTGCCGAATTTCATCCAAATCCGTTCTGTAGTTTTTGCGTGAAAGAGTAACAAACACCATCCGAATGTATGGATCCATCTATCCATCCATCTTCACAAACTTTCACGTTTATAATATTAGAAGGATTTACTTATCAAATTCAAAAGGTAGAAAACAAGCTGGGATGCAGAAGAATAGCGGTCGTCAATTTGATAATAAACTGAACAAATTTTCGGGTCTTACGACTTGTGATTTGAACAGCGTTTAGAGTACTCCTACGATAACATATAGTGATGTTCGGTACGGAAGCGTATCGTGTGGTTGTGAATAGCTATGCAGTAGTTCCGAAGATTACCTCCTACATACGAACTCACAAATATTACCTCTTTATAATATGAAAATAGCAAAATCAGCCTAATAATATTGCCACTGCTGGCACTGCAGCCTCCTCTCTGTGAGAGGGAGTAAGCCGTAATTGACCACGCGGGCCCAGTACGGGTTGGTTGATGTCATATTAGTATAGATTTTGTATTCCTCAGTACACTTGTGTGAAAGCGATTCAGTGCCACAAATCACACGCTATCCCTTATTTGACTAACTAACCTAACTGTCCTGAAAGCCTAGCTGTCCCACTTAACTGTAAGACAAAACCAAAATCTTTTGCCCTCATACACAAGGAGGATCCGCCAACCCGCACTGGGCCTGCGTGGTGGATTGTGGCCCACTCCCTCTCACAAAGAGGAGGCCTGTGTCCCAGTAGTGGGGACATTCTGCGCTCATCCATCCGCCGCATGGTTGACTCGTACGATAAAACTTTTGTAAATATTGACATCTTCAGTAGCCCGATTGGAAAATTCAAGGGTCTTATCATCAAAACTCTTGAAAATTAATACATACAGGATAATTTTTTATTCAGTGCGTAAATTTTCACAGGGTGTTCTACCCATGAATATGAACAACTTTTACTATGGGACCATCTCTGAAATCACAAAAAAAAAATCAGCTGTTTCTTATAAAAGTTCAATACCTACTCGACCAAAATGTATGAATCTGCTGATTTTTTTTTCGTGATTTCAGAGATGGTCCCATAGTGAATGTTGTTCATATTCATGGGTAGAACACCCTGTAAAAATTTACGCACTGAATAAAAAAATATCCTGTATATAGATGTAATCTTCACACTATTGTTTTAAATCTGTCTTGGTTGTTTGCTTTTTATTTGTCATCTTTATTTTATTTTATTGGTTTTATTATTTTTTTACTTCTTTTTTCTCACCCCTGGCGATTATTGTGTTTTTTTTTTAAATATTATTATGATAACCCGTGGACAGTGTTGTGGGTCACATTATTAGCAAAATGCAAGTATTGTTATACTAGTTTTAAGTCTTCATAATGTAACTGTTTGCTGTTGCTCTCAATAAAAAAAATATAGGCTGAAAATGCCTATACTATGCAACACAAGGAGAGAAAATAACTCTCATTTACCACCAGGGTTGCTCAGATGCATATTACGTACTTACTGACCAGCACCCCAATAGGGTAGTTTCCTAGGTAAAAAAATAATTATTATATTTAGTCCGTCAGTTAGATTATCGAAAAATAATGGACATGTATTTTTTCTTTTGTCAATCAAACAAAAAATGACAAAGATAAAGCGCCTCAAAATTTGGGAGCGGGGGGTCGTGACGTCACGCCATGCTAAAAAGTGTAGCAAGGCATGACGTCACGCGGAACTTTAACGGGCGATATCTTCATTTTTTATTTAATTGACAAAAGAAAAAATACGGGTCCTATACTTTTTGATAATCTAACCGACGGACTAATTAGATTTTTTTAGGAAACTAGCCTATTGCGTAATTCACCATCAATCTCAATTTTAATCATATTGAAGGATATGGCGAATCCATTGCTTCGTATGTTCGAAAAATTTGTCTGCCCAACAACGTAAATAACGCAATGAATGTTGCTGAACTGTCAAAATGGAAGTCATTGTTACTGTTAGTGTTTTACGCAATTACCCCGCAGTTTCCTTACGATGCTTTCCATCATCCGTATCCGCAGTTTTCGTTGGAAACAATTTTGTTTTCACTAGTCCAACATCCGGGCCAAAAGCGTCTGCATGTTAATCTCTAGAAGCGCTATCTAGAGCGAATTGTCACTATCAACTAGCTCAGGAATTTGGACACATCGAGCATGTGCTCACCTTGATAGTCTATATCTGTGTTTTAAGCCATTTATAGGATTTGTCACAGTCTACAGCTGTTTCCTAAGTATTGCAATCGTTTTATATGAAAGACTAGCTGTTAACGCTGCTCCGTTCGCGCTCAGCGAAAAATACCTAACATACTAACAAAAAGTGGGTAACAAGGCAGATGTGAGTGGCAACACCAGCGGGGTAATTCCATAACACACTATCAGTAGCAAAGGCTGTCATTTTGACAGGTGAACAACATTCATTGCGTTATTTACGTTGTTCAGGTGGATGCTCCAAGGTAGCCCGCGAAATTCAAATTTTCTTACGTTTTTTGCAATTTGCTGGTCAGTACAAAGTTATACGTTGATTAAAATATGATTCGCGGCCGTAATAAATATGTATTTACAGAACTATAATCATTAAGGCATCAACACAACTCTCTAAGATCAAGTAATCCCACCGAATGACTGTTTCACGAAATCTTGACATTTCAGGATTATGCTAACTTAACAAGTTGTATTACTGATTCTGATTGTCTGTATTTTTATTGTATTTGTTCATCGAGTCCTCGAGCACTTGTCTGATAAGCTCATATAAATTGAATAAACCTTAATGTTACAGGCAGAGGGTCCAAAGTCGTTTGTTTTTAGGGTGGGTCAGATAATGTTGACTGAGACTGTACTTAATTTAATTTAAATTTAATGTATAATATCAATGTAATTAATTCATGTTTATATTTTTAATTTAACTTTTCCCTAAGTTCTTTATTCTCGATAATTATTTCAAATGTAATTCAGATTCGTCTTTTTTTTTGCGAATGATGTGCATGCCTATAAGTAACTTATTTAAACAGAATCCCATCGTAAATGTATCCCATTGTACATGTCTTATTTGTAAATAAGTTGTTGGTGTGCCTACTTATATCAAATAAATAAAATAAATAAATAATTTCAACACCAAGAGACGAAATATAAACTAAACGTTAAACCAAACTTCGGTGTACAAGACCGTAAAATCTAATTTTGAAGAGGGACAGGAACATTAAAGAGTCGTTACATAATGCTAAAACATAAAATATAAAGTAGTTTTGACACTACATTCATAATGATTATGAGAACATTGGCACTGTTTCGAAATCACGTGCTATAGATGCCGAATCAAATTATAATATGTACAGGAAATTATGAAGTGAACTGTCAATGAGTGTCAATGAGGCTGTCCTGTCAGTGACCCGCCCGATAAGCAATCCGTTCATCGCAGAGTTCACAACATGAAGCAAGTTGGCAACTCGTTGAACTAGCGGTCTTTACCTAATTTTGATCGTTCCTACGAAAAAAAGGGCGCGCGACGATGTTGCCAAATCGCTTGTCTACGCGTACATAGGTGCATCCCTTTCCTTATTGACATGCTCTAAATTTTGTTTATAACACGTTGAATTAGCTGTTTTAATTTGGTGCACCTAAGTATTCAATTTCATCCTGTTTACCTTGCAAGTTTTATTTGCTAACTTTTTCACTGTTACTCCCTTAGAAAAATTGTTCCTATTTATTTACATACCTATATTTTCACATACCTACCAACCCAATAGTTAAATATGATTTCTAACCTTGTTTTTTGTTGCGATCATTTGGCTCAACGCAACAATGTTTCCAATTTTTACAGGTTTTTGTAAAAAAAAAAATCGTCTACCAAAAAGAAACGGAAACAAACTCATCCGTTCACAAATTAACTAAATGTTCTGAAAACTGCGACAAAAATACGCGATAGTTATAAATTATAGGATATTGAGAGAGAAAAATATCTAGATAGCATTGGAAATTTATGTTTTGTGAAAGAAACCATCTTCTCTATCGCAACATAAAACATTATGTTGCGATAGAGAAGATGGTTCTTGGTTTCTTTCAACAAAATTCAAATTTCATACTTCTTTTAACAAAAAGAAGTATTAACTGAGACACGGATTAACATCATCATTCTCCCGCCCATATCCCAATTTATTCGTGGTCGGCGCAACATGTCTTTTTCTTCCATACTTCTCTATTAGTCGTCATCTCGCTAGTCACCCCCTTTCTAACCATATCATCATTCACACAGTCCATCCATCGTTTCTTTGGTCTTCCCCTACTCTTAGAAAGAAAGAAAGAAAAGAAAGAAAAAACATTTGAGCCATCGACATTCAATACTCAAAACTCTCCTCACGAAATTTTCCTCATTTCTCCGTAACACATGGCCATACCATGACAACCGATTTCCACACAACTTTTCAGTTACTATTATATACCATTATTTTCAGTTACTACTATATTAGATAGTAATTGGAGATTTTAATAAATAAATAAACATTATATTATAGTAGATACCATTTATTTACTCGTTTAAATATCTGTCATAAAACTAGTTTGCCGCCAAAACAAAACGGAACGTGCTTTGCCGCGTGTCTATGGTTGTTGTTAAACTTTTTAATTTGAATAAAGGTAAGCGAAGGTCTTGAAACCATACTGCCAGCAATGTTTGACAGTACATTTGAAGCTAAGGTAACACCGCGTTCATCCTACTAATGTTTCTAACAGCGAGCAAAAGTAGGTATTGGATCTCATGGCTTTATTAGATAATCCGAAAGATGTAATAGCTAGAAAGGGGATGACTAATATCGATAGACAGAGAGAGAGATAACGGATAATATCGATAATAGAGACGTATGGAAGAAGAAGAAGACACGTTGCGCGTTGCGCCGACCCCAAATAAAATTGGGATAAGGGGGCTTACTACTAGCTCTAAGAGCTATAAGAGCTGGTGGTAAGCCCCAAGGACAGGAGACTGATGATAGGCATGATGGCAGACTAGCCTAGTTAAAATTTCGGCGTTTACGAAGAAAGCTAACTATAGATGTATTGAATCAACAAGAAAGTTTTTGGGGACAAAACATAGGTAATTTGATTGTTATTTTTGGATATTATATTGGAGTATATTCTTAGCTTTTGGCTTTCCGTTGTGCTGACGCACTCGCCTACATTATTGTGTCTTTAAAATTCAGTTTTAGCCGCAAGGATCATTGCATGACGACGCTTTTCCCAAAAAATATTAATCAACACTATTTAATCGGTAATAAATTCTTCCATGAAATAGTCCCGCGACTTTTACGAGGGAATTAATAATCTGTGGTGTTACGTCGTTTCATAGATAATAAAAACAACACAAAGTTGACGGAATTTTTATTTTTATGTTCAGTAAGTTCTTTTTGTTTGCGAGCAAGTTAAATAGACATACGTTGAAGAAGCTTACTGGGCTTAAATCCAAATCCTATGTCCACAGAATCTCTCTTTCGTCTGTTAGTTTTGGTTATCTGTCAAAATCACACCAAAATGCACTTATTTTGACGTCACTTTACGCTCAGATTTTACCTGGAGAATTTTTATGGGTTTTGCGTCCCGCCCCTCTCTGACTGACCCTAGTTGACATTCGAGCTAGCAACTTAAACTCAAAGCATTTAGGTATTTTTACTAAACCATTTACAGGCGACGTGGAACTGTCAAGGAGTCTAGTCCAAGTTCCAAAACATCAATTCTCGTAATTTTAAGGACGGTCACAGTCTGATTTCAGTCTCAATCTGTCAAAAAAAAACCTTTAATTTCCCTACATTTTGACAAGTTTTTGACATTAATTTGTTTGTCGCTGAGATGAGACTGTGACTAGATTTTGAACGTTTTAAATTACGAGAATTGGCCTTCTGATCGTCATCATCCAAAATATCTCTATGGAGAACGGACTAGAACCTCCAAGGACACTGTTTAAAAAAAATCCTTGACACAGACATCAAGCTACCTGAAACTATCAAATTTTCCAAATCAACCTTAAACCTGAATGCTTTAGCTATAAAGTTGAACATCTATTAAATAAATTTGACAGATTGTTGTAGCTTGATGTGTTGGCGTCTGTACATTATTCTAATTGCTTCTAGTTAGAACATAACGCTAGCTAGACCAAAATGATAGTCAACAAAAACCTTTTATACACATAAACTTACGCCTTCCCATGTGGGTAGGAACGCCACCTGCTACGAACCTTGCATACTCCTTTTGCTTTATTTTTACGGAATATAATATTTACATGAAATAAGGCGGTTGGCTACCGCCTATACCCTTTGATTCTTTTCCCTCCTTTTTTATATAAAAAAGGATTATCTGTGGATTTACTATGATTCTTTTCCCTCCTTTTTTATTTATAAAAAGGATTATCTATGGACGTCCGCATCGCTGTCAACAGGAAACGTGCTCAAAAGTCTGGCAGTATTGCCACGTTGTATGTTGATGCTGATTCTACGTTTACGTTGATACATCAGCAGGTCTATTCTGTAATAATCTCACCGTGTAAAAGAAGGTGAAGTGAGTCTGAAGTGAGCTGTCAGTCCACTTGGTGTTAGGCATTGACACTAATGACAGCTCACTTCACATAAGTTTACACCACACGGTGAGATTTTAACAGATTAGATCGGTTGGTCATACTCGCACGTACCTACTCGGTGGCAAATACTGCCCATCAGAGCGGGTTAACTGCGTAATAACACACCATCAGTAGCAATGGGTTTCATTTGACAGTTCAACAACAAAGACGACGAAGACAGAGCAAACAAATTTTTCGAACATATGAAGCAATGGATTAGCAATATCCTTCAAAATGATTCAGATTGAGATTGATAATGGCAATTAGCTGACCTTTTAATGTCTTAAATATAACTACTTAAAGTTTATATTTGAACGACGTCCCGTCGCATCGCTCGCCCATCTTCCTACTTCAGTTTCGCTTAGTGTTCTTTCTGTTTTTTTTTCATTTTGTTCGGCTCCAAAGGGTCGTAGCGTGATGTTAGATAGCCTATAACCTTCCTCAATAATTGGGCTATCAAATGCAATAAGATTTTGTTAAATCTTTCTGGTAGTTTCGGAGATTACCCCCTACATACATACAAACAAACAAATTTTACCTCTTTATAATAATATTAGAATTAGAATAGATATAGATTGGCAAAGCTTTTAATGTATCGAAGCCGAAGACTGTTTTATCTCGTTAGCATTGAATGAAATCATTTCAGTGCGGTGCCAAAACTCTTGAGTTTCAGCAAATGTGAACGATTTCTTATCAGTGACGCGAGTGAGCCTTGACCCCAGACTCAGCGTTTAAGTAACATAAGACTTTTGTTGTTTTTTTTTTTTTTTTGTTAGCTTATATTGTGTCCCACTGCTGGCCCTGCTGGGCAAAGGTCTCCTTTTTTGTTCCAAACTTCCCTGTCTTTTGCGATCTTTGGCCATGTTGACCCTGCTAACGTTATCAGGTCGTCACACCACCTTCGCTGTGCTCTACCTCGATGGCGATGTCCTCCCTCAGGCGTCCAGTGAACGACGATTTTGCCCATCTCTCCGGGTACATTCGTGCGACGTGTCCGGCCCACTCCCAAGTTAACTCAGGAAATAATATTTATTGTGAAAATAATGAGCGAACATGATTTCTTTTATGGCTTGCCTACCAATACAAAACAGGGGATTGCCGACAGAAGTGAAAATTTAAAACTACGAATTAAATTACCATTTTTTTTTTGTGTGAAATGGACATCTTTTCTCTATAGGTACTACCCATGGAATCAGCCGATCTTTGCAGGCGATCGATTCTGTAAAAATCTCACCGTGATAAGTTAAGTGAAGTTGAGCTTAGAGTGAGCTGTCAATAGTGTCAATCCCTCCCTAGCATTAGTTGGAATGACAGCTCACTCCACGCTCACTTCACTTAAGTTTTCACGGTGAGATGGTTACAGAATCGCACTGCGTACAACGTACTCCCAGATTGCATGGCAGGTGCGTTGTCATGCCCATAGACAAAATTGAAATGTCTGAAAAGCTTGAAATTACATCGGCACTAACAATGTTCTCATTTTGTTACAGCTAGCAGCATCTGTAGACTATGATATGCCAAAAAAATAAATATTTTCACAAAAAAACGCGCTCTCTATGATTAAAAAAAACATTGGAAGCAATTGTTTTCATAACATACGAACTGAAACACTCGGAAGACATTACTTCTTAGTGATTTTTAACAAAACCTAGTGTCTATTTTACGCCAATATAATATGTAAAAGAATGCGTGTGACAACTTTTTAGAATAGAAAATTATTTCTGTAAATTATCTTGTAAAATGATTGTGATATAACCGCAATGTGAATTTGCAAATAGATTTGATAACTCTTTCCGACTTCGCCGGCATTAAGGTGGATGCTCCAAGGTAGCCCGCGAAATTCAAATTTTCTTACGATTTTTGCAATTTGCTGTTCAGTACTAAGTTGTAAGTACGTTGATTAAAATATGATTCGCGGCCGTAACAAATATGTATTTACAGAATTATAATCATTAAACTCATCAACACAACTCTCTAAGATCAAGTAATCCTACTGAATGACTATTCCTATCCTCATGAAATCTTGACATTTTAGGATTAAGCTAACTTAACAAGTTGTATTACTGATTCTGATGATTATAATTCACCAACAAATTGCAAAAAACGTAAGAAAATTTGAATTTCGCGGGCTACCTTGGAGCATCCACCTTAATGCAGGAATTGCGCTTTGAATAGCCTTCTGGAAGCCTTATGCACTTAAGCATCCAATCGGCATACTCAATGGTCCTAGTTTATCATCTGCGACTTCAAATGACAGCTATGTGAACAGAACTCAGCAATGCATAAATATGTAAGCTGTCACGCCTTTTATGCCTGGAGGCTTTTATTTAGGTAGTAAATTTTTATTTACATTTTAATTTTAATTATATATTTTTACACTTTACATTTTTTCACTTAAATTCAATTTATTTTATTGACATAGTGGCGACTGTTGTTTTAAAAGGAAAATAAGTTACTGTGCAATCTTAATGGTACAAATGATTACAATAGTTAAAATAAGTTACATAAAATTATCTGGCGTTGGAAAAATAAGCTCTAAGACAAGTATTGTTTGTGAATATGGGTGTTTGTGTCGCTTATCTGTTTTGTTTGATTAAAATAAAGAAATTTCAAAATCAATAAAAAAATTTGGATTTGAGATTTTTGTTTCGCGATTTCGGGTTTGGTCCCTTAATAAAAGTTGTTCATAATGAAGAGTACAATGACTTTACCTGTGTCACCTGTGTGCCCACAGCCTTACATTTTATGAACAAATTGAATATTATTAACTAAAATTTATAAATGCGAAAGTAACTCTGACTGTCGCTCAAGCCAGTGAAGTGAGTCCTTCAAGAATCCATACTAATTTTATAAATGCGAAAGTAACTCTGACTGTCGCTCAAGCCACTGAACTGTAATGTTTTCCTGCTGCATGAAATGCATCGGCGGCGCGGCGCCCTAGGCCGCCTGCGTGACTGCGTCGCTCACGTCACATCTCCCGTCGTTTGTCATCGGTGTCATATAGACATTTTAGTGTTATTTTTAGTGATTTGGTTTTTTATTGTTCTTATTTTTATTAATTTTAATTTAGGTACCTATATGTATATAAATGCTTAGTGGCAGCAGCGATGTGGTGGTTAATAGTGCTTGTCAACCTTCAACATCGCTGAGCATCCTGGAGAGATGTCCGCAGTGTACCCAGGCACGGTTTTTTAAAGGTAAGCGGGGTCTGAATGTGCATATTGGTAAGGTACACAGACCACAGAATGCACTCACCTCAGACCCTGTCTTAACATCTATACCTACAACACCAGCTATATCCATTCTAGACCCGTTTTGGAAAACCCTCTCAAAATTCAAAAACTCTGTTCCTGTTTTGAAGCGAATTCCCCGCGGCGCTAGACCTCTAGTGGCACAACACCTAGCAGGTTGCATTCGTCTTGCTGCCCGGGAGAACTCACAAAGTGCTTGGGAACAGCTGCTCACCTTTCCTTATAGAATCCTACATATACAAAAGAATTTGGCTGCCAAAAAAACATTAACTGCACAAATTAAAGAGAACTGTAATATTTCGGCTCATAATTTAGATTCAAAATTACCGACACAGAGATATACATCTTCAAGAGGTATATCCCATCTGGTAGAATCTAAGTTAGGGGAAGGTGACATTAGCGGAGCAGCCAGGATTCTTTTTAGTAGTGATGTGGTGGCACCTTGTTCTCCAGAAACGCTCGCAGCTCTGGAGAGCAAACACCCTGCCGCAGCGGATGACCTTTCTTTTCCCAACCCCCCTGATCCGGTTAACCACTCCCTCACTATTACAGGTCGAGAGTTGGTCACAGCTATTTGTTCCTTCCGGAGCGGCTCTGCCGGTGGCCTCGACGGTCTGAGTCCTCAGCACCTTAAGGACCTTATCTGTTCAGGCGCCGGGGCAGCTGGCGAGTTGCTCTTGAAGGAGCTTACGGCTTTGATCAACCTTATGCTCTCCGGCAAGGTGAACGAGGCCGTCATCGACGTTCTGTACGGGGCCAATTTATGCGCCCTGCGTAAGAAAGATGGCGGTATTCGTCCCATTGCCGTGGGCACTACTTACCGTCGTATGGCAGCCAAAATTTGTTGTAAATTTTATGGTGAGGTTGTTTCGGAAAAATTTCAGCCCCTGCAGCTAGGTTACGGCTCCAAAGGGGGCTGTGAGGCTGCCGTACACGCCTTGTCGACCTACCTAAATTCCGGAAAAGGAGAAGTTATCCTGAAGGTTGACATAAAGAATGCCTTTAATTCTGTTAATAGGGACACCTTGCTGGCAGAAACTAAAAAAGAAATACCCCAAATTTATAGTTTCCTTTGGCAATGTTACAGACACCCATCTAAATTACTGTACCGGGACAACCTTCTGGATTCTGCTGTTGGCTGTCAACAAGGTGACCCTCTCGGGCCAGTGATTTTTAGTTTAGCCATTCACCCAATTATTCGACAGCTAAATTCCAAATTTAATGTTTGGTATCTAGACGATGGCACCTTGGGTGGCGAAGTAGAAACTGTTTTAAACGACCTAAGTTTCCTAAAAAATGAACTACATTCCATTGGCCTTGATCTCAACCTTTCGAAATGTGAACTATATTTAGCGGACAGTACTGACAGACAACTGACACTTCCCAAATTTAACGCAATAGCTCCAAATATTAAAATTGTTGGAAAAAGCTCTCTTCGTCTCCTAGGGGCTCCAATCTTTGAAAATTCCTTTTCCGAATTTATTGAGGAAAAAATACAAAATTTCAACGACGTTTCGGAAAGATTGTTCCAAATTAATATACATTCGGCCATCACCTTAATTCGTTACTGCTGTTTCGGCCCTAAATTAACTTATTTTCTTCGCGCTTCCCATTTATGGAATCATACTCACCTTTTAGACAAAATGGACCAAATTATCAGGCATACATTAACTTCGATTTTAAATGTGGCCTTGGACGACCGAGCTTGGGCACAAGCTACTCTTCCCATTCGTTTGGGAGGCCTCGGCGTCCGCAAAATTTCTAGTATTAGTTTACCGGCTTTCATATCCTCGGTCCACGGTACTGAGAAATTAATCAGGAAAATCCTAGCCTCCACACTGATTAATTTTGATGTGCCCTGCTTCACCGAGGCTATGGATGCCTGGAGACTCGCTTGCCCGAACTCAGATCTACCCGATAATCCATTTTCCCAGAGACGGTGGGATGAGCCGCTCTGCAATGTAGTTCAGGATAATTTACTTAACACGTCTGTTACTACTGCAGAGCGTGCGCGCCTGCTGGCTGTGGGTAAATGGGAGTCGGGTCTATGGCTTCATGCACTTCCGTCGTCGAACATAGGCATTTTGCTCGACGACAATACTTTCCGCCTCGCTGCTTCCTTACGACTAGGAGCACCATGTTGTTCTCCCCATCGCTGTCACTGTGGCGTAGTTGTCAACAGCCTCGGACACCACGGCCTGTCTTGCAGCCGAAGTGCGGGTCGCTTAGCGCGGCACGCAAACATTAACGACATCATTCGACGAGCTCTTGTCACCGTCGGCGTTCCAGCTGTATTAGAACCCAATGGATTGGCACGCGACGATGGCAAGAGACCGGACGGCATGTCTTTATTTCCATGGAAGGTAGGTAGGCCTTTAGTGTGGGATGCAACTTGTGTCGATACTCTTGCGCCATCCCATCTTCCAGGGTCAGCGTGTTGCGCTGGTGCTGCTGCTGCGGCTGCAGAAAACCTCAAGCGGCGTAAATATAATAACCTCATTAATAATTATATTTTCGAGCCGTTTGGGGTTGAAACCCTCGGGCCGTGGGGTCCAAGTGCGCATGGTCTTTTTAAGGAAATTTCAAAAAGACTGGTTGACACTTGCCATGACCCAAGGGCTGGCTTTTACCTTGGCCAGAGGCTAAGCATTGCCATACAACGTGGCAATGCCGCCAGTGTCTTGGGTACTTTACCAGTCGACAGCGATGGCGATGAATTTTTCGACGCTATATTTTAGTTTGTAAATAGTTTTATTTAATTTAGGGTATTATTTTGTTAGTTTAGTGTTATCTTGAATAAAATTTTACAATAGTTTATATTTTTTAGCTTGAGTAGGTATAGTTTTTATTATATTTGTTGGTATATTGGCATGGCTAGCTGACATGCCAAATAATTTAATTCCTTGTAATGTTAATTACTTAACACCTAGTATTGTATACAATCAAGTATTAAGTATTTTCTAACTAAACAGACAGCTGTGCTGCTGGGGAGTTTGTTGCGCCACTTCTTCTTCCCAGGGATAGCACTTGGAAGTGGTGAAGGGCGGGCGTTTTAGGGGGACTGTCTTTTGTAATTTTGACGTTTGAAAAGTGCTGATTCTCAGCCTAATTTGAATAAACTCCAGGTTTACATATTATGATTAGTATATTCCTATATACCAGTTTTACCAAGGGGTATCGTATTACCCAGTAACTGCTGGGTTGTGGAGGTCAGATAGGCAGTCGCTCCATGTAAAATACTGGTATTCAGCTGCATCCAGTTAGACTGGAAGCCGACCCCAACATAGTTGGGAAAAAGCTAGGCAGATGATGATGAATCCTATATACATCCATCGATATCAAAAAGTGACCTTACCATAACATACCCCACTCCCCCAACTTTACATACCTAATACCACAAAAATCAACATCAAAGATTAATATCACATGCATCACAACCCACGTGCCCGTATATTTCAGCTTCAACGATACACGCAATGGCTCCAGAGCAAATTATAGCAACTATTTTAGATTATTTTCGAAGGTGACAATATTATATACGATCCCAGTGGGGAATTGGCACAGATAGGAGTTATAAAACGGTTTTCTAGGCAGGTAGAAAACTTCAATAAAATTACAATGAGGTGTGGGCCAAAATAACCACCACGTGGAGCCCTGAACCAGCTGGAAAGCATCGTGGCAGGCCCCGTAGATGGCGGGACGAGCTGGAAAGTAAACGACCAGTGGTCCAGTTTACCCCTGGATCGAAAGAGCTGAAAGTCATGGCCAAAGGCCTCTCGCCTATTTCCTCGAAGGGATGATGCAGGCTAAGAGAAGCCAGTATAAAGGTTGCTCACGGTCTTTACAAGTAGTCAGAAGCCCGACAGTCTGACAACCAGTCTTACCAAGGGGGTAGGGGGTATCGTGTTACTCAGTAACTGGGTTGTGGAGGTTTGATAAGCAGTCGCTTCATGTAAAGTACTGGTGTTCAGCTGCATCTTCAGTTCAGCGTTAAACTGGAAGCCGACCCCTACATAGTTGGGAAAAGACTTGAAGATGATGATGATAGGTTTTCCACTGTTTGCCTTGTCTACTGGTCGCAAGCGTCATTGCTGATCGTGGGGTCCTGGTGGATTTGATCCCTAAGTCAGAAAAAAACTTTACATTCAGAATTTCTCAGTAGGATTTAAAACACAGCATTTACGCCTATATCCTCGAAGGGTTGGGCAGGGGTTTACATATGCGGGGTGGGCAAGGGAACGCACCTCACGCCTCAGCCGCCGCGGGAGCCGCGTGACGACTCTGTAGGCGCGGGCCTGCGGCCTGTGAGTAATGGGTAACTCACCGTCCGATCAGGACCAGGCCCGTGCTGGACGGCGTGTATGTGTTCCACGCGCGCCTCAAAGAGATGTCAGCAGAAGTGACGGGGCCCGATAGGGCCGAAGCCTGCCAGGGTAGACACTCCCTTTTGCTCCACCCAGAGCGGGAGGGGTCATTTGATGATTTCCCATCCTCGGGAAAAAAAGGGGTTTACATAATAGTAGACCCACATCTGGCCAGTTATGTTTATGTCTTATGTAAAAGGGGGCAAATCCAGACTCCAGCCTGCCACTATAGGGAAGGGGAGCACAGGTAAAGGATAATATATATTTTATTTATTTATTTTATTATTTATGTACAGACGCCAGCACATCAAGCTACTACAATCTGTCAAATTTCTTTAATAGATTTTCAACTTTATCTCTATAGTATTAAGGTTCAAGGTTGATTGGGAAAATTTGACAGTTTCGGGTAGCTTGACCTGCTGGCGTCTGTACATACACACATTAAAACAGATACAGCATAATCAGCCTGTAATGTCCCCACTGCTGGGACTGGGACACAGGCCTCCTGTGAGATGGTGTCGGCCGTAATATACAGTGGATTTGTACCCCGTTAGCGATAGTGTTACATAGGAGACTTAAACATAACTGATGAAATTAATATAGTTAAGGATTGGCGCCGATTCCCTTGTTCGCAAACTAAGTTCAGTGCATCTTTTTCTTTCTATTTCATTAAGAAACGGACAGAAAATGAATATTAGTTTAAATTAGTCTGTCAAATTAGTCGGCGTCTGACGTAAATTGACGTATTTAGTAGTAGCCATGTTTTTAATCACGTCTAAACTTGTGTATGGAGTATCTTGATCACAGAACATATACCTTGATCTTAACTTTACAGGACTTAACTTATATTTTTATCTTCTGTCCTTTTCTTAATGAAATAGAAAGAAAAAGATGCACTAAACTTAAATTTAGTTTAGTTTGTGAACAAGTAATCTGCGCCATTTTCAACTTAAAAGCCAGCTGAGCTGAAAGTGAAACACAAAAAATCAAACAAGATTTTTTCTCGCTTATGTTTTTTTTGGAATGAATCAACAAAACGGATCAAAAGAAAGATTTAAATGTTCGAACTCCCAATTGATCAAAAGATCTTTTAATCATTGGAAAATGTAAACAAAATATGCACTCATGACCGCTGACGAAAAGTTAAAAAAAATGGGGTCGTCGACAAATCTGTTTGGATATGCAGCCAGTAATTTTAGTACATATCAAAGATTTTTGAAAGACGATACTTGATTTTAGACCCGACGCCATTCAGTTATTTAATTTTCTTAAAAGCCGTCAAGACGGAGAAGGCACAGCACAAAGTCAACTGGGAAGATATGGGGGAGACCTTCGTCCAGCAGTGGGACAAAACAGGCATCATCTGCCTAGCATTTTCCCAACAATGTTGGGGTTGGCATCCAGTCTAACCGGATGCAGCTGCATACCAGTATTTTACATGGACCGTCTGTTTAACTGACCTCCACAACCCAGTTACTGGGTAATTCGATACCCCTTGGTAAGATTGGTGGTCAGACTTTCGGGTTTCTGACGACCCGTAACGACTGTCAAAGATTCACAAATGAAGAGGAATAGAAGTATTATAAAAAGTCACCCATTTTCTTCATGAAAACCTAGGAATAAACAAATAAAAAGTAAGAATTTTGAAAGTTTTATATAACGTTATTTCTGCAGTGCTGTGAAGTGAGCTGTCATCATACCTGCAAATCGATTCTGTAAAAATCGCATCGTGAAAAGTTAGGTGAAGTGAGCTTAGAGTGAGCTGTCAATAGCGTCAATCCCTTAGCATAAGTTGGAACGATAGCTCACTCCACGCTTACTTCACGTAAGTTTTCGCGGTGAGATGATTACAGAATCGTACTGCTGCTAATAAGGATTGACACTATTGACAGCTCACTTCACCTAAGTTTTCGCGGTGAGATGATTACAGAATCGTACTGCTGCTAATAAGGATTGACACTATTGACAGCTCACTTTACCTTAGTTTTCGCGGTGACATGATTACAGAATCGTACTGCTGCTAATAAGGATTGACACTTTTGACAGCTCTCACTTCATCTAAGTTTTCATGGTGAGATTTTTACTGAATACACCGTCTGTAATCGTTTGTTTTTATAAGCCGGTACTCTTAAGACACAATAAAAATGTATTTTCTAGATTCTTCGTCAAAAAAATCCATTAATCGAGCCTTTTAATCGACGAGACCCTTTTGACGAGTCAATTTCCAGTCGCAATATCAAAAACATACACACAACAACCCACGGACAGACAGCCATTACAATTTTGTAATAGCGAACGTATGTATATTACCGCGCCATATTGGCATAGAGCCAAGACAAACTTTCATACGAACATTATCGAGTGGTAGGTTAACGTTTATTGGCTGTATGAATTATACCTGTGCGTAATATTTATAAAAGTTAATATAGAGCGCTGTCAAGGTTATGGTTTGTAAAAATGGCGGGAAAATAATTATGTTTTGTGTTATGAAATGAATCAGTTGTTATTTTGAGCTGATTTTTCTTCGTGAATCTTTTATATATTGATGACGCACGTGTGATGCGTGTCTGCCATGTCTGAGATTCCCGACGAACGAAGGATACACGTATACACGTGTGGACTAGACCTACCTACTTGACTGTTGGCGTACAAAACGATTAGTTTTCCGAGTAAATCCGACTTCCGATTCCGTAGCAAAATTGGCATACATACAACCACTTTTTTTATACAACATAACCTGTAGGTAATGATAGTGTTAGGGCATTTAAATGAATAAATTGTTAATATTGAATGGTTGAATGCATGAGATGCATTCATACATCTGAAGTCCAATTCCCGTGATTAAAAACGTTAAAAATCTAGTCGCAATCTCATCTCAGCGACAATCAATAATATAAATATATAAATATAAATAATAATTTATTTAATAAAAACGTTAAAAACTAAAAACAATGTCAAAAACTTGTTAAAAATGTAGGGAAATTAGAGGTATTTTTGACAGATTAAGACTGAGATCAGACTGTGAACGTTCTTAAAACTACGAGAATCGCCCCTCGGATTGGAGTGACTACCGAAATGAATGAATGAATGAAATGCACCGACCCCAGCGGGGTTTGACCGACTCAGGGCTGATTTCTTTATTCGAGGAATAATTTTCATCAATCATCTGATAACTTTATTCGGGAATAATTTTGAAATTTTGACAATTATTTTATACAAAAACTTTTTTTGCAAAAAAATACAACCGACTTCCAAAAACGACAGTACAAAGTGAAAAATAACTTTAATTTCGGAATTCGGTGTCGTTGGGTTCGCATTTTCGTTGTTTGCCACCGACTTCCGAAATTAAAGTTATTTTTCACTTTGTAGTGTCGTTTTTGGAAGTCGGTTGTATTTTTTTGCAAAAAAAGGTTTTTATTTTTCACTTTTAAGTTGTAATTTTTACCAGTAATTTTGGTTTAAAAAACCAAACTACTGAACCGTTTTTGATGAAATTCTATGGGACCATTTGGGAAGTATACCCTTTCCAACAAAAAATTTTTCGAATTTTTCAAATCGGTTGGCAAGTGACGGAGTTATGCGCGAAAAATTATAAAAAAAATAAAAAAAAAAATACAAACATCCGAATTGAGAACCTCCTCCTTTTTTAGAAGTCGGTTAAAAACGCCAATTTTATTCCTCGAATAAAAGTCTGGCGATGAAAAAATCAGCCCTTATTTAATCGAATTAACCCCAAGACTTGCACTAGCCCCTGGAGCCTCATGTTTCAAGGTGCTACAGACACCTTCTCATATTAAGGAGTAGACTAGACTACCGTTATTACCGTTCCGTTATCATCTCAGTTCGGCACAACGTATTTTATTATAATTCATCATCTGCCTAGCCTTTTCCCAACTATGTTGGGGATGGCTTCCAGTCTAACCGGATGCAGCTGAATACCAGTATTTTACATGGAGCGACTGCCTACCAGACCTCCACAGCCCAGTTACTGCGTAATACGATACTCCTTGGTAAGACTGGTTGTCAGACTTTCGGGCTATTGACGACCCGTAACGACTGTCATAGATCCACGAATGACAGGACCACGGCCACGGAGGGGTCTTGGAATGTAAAGATGGTCCACGGGCCAACCGCGTAGCTTAACCTGATCAATCGACCCGTGTGGCTGTTATTACTTAGCCACAAGCCCCTCACCCACATATAATATAACTACCTACCTAAATTGATTCAAATATCGGTGCAAATCGATGACTTGATACTTATAAAAATAGGAAGATATTTCTGGATGTTTACTTTACAAATATAATGCTAGGAAGTGCCAATTTAATGCAAGATTTTAGTCGTCGCCGCTCGTTAGCGATTTCTAAATGCCACGTCAACACACTGACATCGCTAGAGACAAATCGGCTGTCAAAATCTGTGTGTGTAAGTACAGATGCCAGCACATCAAGCTACTACAATCTGTCAAATTTCTTTAATAGATTTAAAACTTTCTTGCTAAAGCATTAAGGTTCAAAGTTCATTGGGAATATTTGAGTTTCGGGTAGCTTGACCTGCTGGCGTCTGTAGAATGATGTCATGTACACTTTTCTTCAAAGTCAATTAATTTGTTTCAAATAGGCGCAAAAAGCACTTTTGAACGTCAAAATTTACAAAAAAAATATATACATAGGTATACATATTATCAATCAATACGAGAGATAGAAGCATTGCCATTCAACGTGGCAATGCCGCCAGTCTCTTGGGTACAGCATTACCAGTCGACAGCGATGCGGATGAATATTTCGACGCTATATTTTAGTTTGTGAATAGTTTTAGTTAAGTTAGGATGTAATTTTGTTATTTTAATTAATTAGGTATTAATTGTTATTTACTTATATATTATTTTATTTCACATATTAAATAGAATAGATAGATATAATAGTTTCGTATGAAGAAGAATAGGCAAGAAACTCCACCGTTAATCTTTTAAATTAAGTTTTAAATTAATAAATGTCTAAAAACTTTTTGGTCCTGATGAATATTTTTAAAATAAATGGGCCTCTTTTTAAATTTCGGGCTTTTTCTCACAATTGGTCGAAGTAACTAAGCTAGGGCACCCTGACCAATTGGGCTAGGATAGGTTTGAACTGTATTCAAACTTCATCCAAGTTGATTGCAGTTACTTGGCTATTGAGAGTGTTCATACCACGCGGGCGGGCAACACGACATTTCTAACGGTTTTTCATTATTATTTTATTAAATTTAAACCAAAGTACTATTTTTTACAGCAAAACACTAGATTGTTGGTATTTATAATTGTTATTAACGTTTACTCTTAAATTAAAAAAAAAATCGTAATAAGTAAAAATCGTAGCGAACAAACAATGGCGCCGATTCCCTTGTTCACAAACTAAACTAAATTTAAGTTCAATGCATCTTATTCTTTCTATTTCATTAAGAAAAGGACAGAAAATAAAATATTAGTTTAGTCCTGTCAAATTAAGATACTCCATAGACAAATTAGACGCGATTAAAAACATGGCTACTAAAAATACGTCAATTTACGTCAGGCGCTGACTAATTTGACAGGACTAAGCTAATATTTATCTTCTGCCCTTTTTTAAATTAAATAGAAAGAAAAAGATGCATTAAACTTAAATTTAGTTTAGTTTGTGAACAAGGGAATCAGCGCCATTATTTAATTTCTTATAAAATAATACCAAAATAAGTGTTAACAAAATAGCATACAAACAAACTTGATCTAGTGCAGACGCCAGCAGGTCAAGCTACCCGAAACTGTCAAATGTTCCCAATCAATTTAGAACCTTAATATTTTAGGAATAAAGTTGAAAATCTATTAAAGAAATTTGACAGATTGTAGTAACTTGATGTGCTGGCGTCTGTACATGGCTGAAACAAAATGGTACTTTGATTTAAATTCAATAAAATAATCACGAAAAATCACTAGAAATTCGACGTTGCCAGCCGCACGGGACGAACGCTCTTAAGGACTCCAAAATAGAGGAATTATTAGAGGTTCACAAAAAGAGGCCCATTCAATAGTGTTCAATCATATTTTTAGGATACCTACCAAAATAGGAATTATTTGACGTTCGATTAAATACCCGAGAGTGTGTCAATCAATCTACTTAGCTTATCGCAGTCCACTGCTGGACATAGGCCTCTCCCATGCTGCGCCACAACACCCTGTCCTCTGGTTTCCGCATCCAGTCTGTCCCAGCCTCCTTTTTGAGGACGACTGTAGGTACAGACGCCAGCAGGTCAACCTACCCGAAACTGTCAGATTTTCCCAATCAACCTTGAACCTAATGCTTTAGCAATAAAGTCGAAAATCTATTAAAGAAATCTGACAGATTGTAGTAGCTTGATGTGCTGGCGTCTGTACATCTAGCTGGGGGTCGTCCCACACTACGCTTGCTGACAAACATGACCAGCCCACTGCTACACTATGATTAGTAACTCCGGTTCTTTTCTGAATAATTTCACATCGTATCTAATAACTTCGTTTGTGATTTTAACCTTCAAATAACCTCCGAGCATATCACGCTCCATAGTGCGTGTGTATCTCGCAAAACAATAGAAAGGGTAATGACCAAAGACAAAGTTACCACGACCGATTCGCTTTTGTCAGTGCAGTGCCAAAAACCGAAAATAATAGAGTAATGCACTCATTTATATCAAGATCAAAAAGTTCAGTACATACCTACAATGCACTTGCACTATGCAGTCGTAAATATCTAGGGAGCCAAAACAACTGACGCTGGCAAGATTATTTATTATGATGAGTGAAAGTTAAATGGCGATTTTGTCGTGAGAATTATGTGTTCACTGGCGTATTTTAACGTCTCATTTCAGCGTACATTGTCCCTGTTGGGTAGGTCATGACTGTATCTACGCTACAGATAGTCCTTTCAGTCTTAGACTCATCATCAGCAGTCTATATCACTCCACTGCTGAACATAGGCTGTCCAATCGCACGCCGTTTAGCTCGATTCTCGGTAAGATCCAGCTACTTTCTTGCGAAGATCGTCGCTCCACCTAGCCTGAGAGCGTCCTATCTTATACGTTTATCGATTCGCGATCTCCACTCAAGTACACAAGTTAACACGATTACCCCAACGGTCGTCGGTTCTACGACTAATATGGCCGGCCCATCGCCACTTCAGCTTGCTTATTCTGTGAGCTATGTCAACAACTTGGAGTAAAAGTAAGACCAAATGAGTTGTAATACTAAATGTACGGCAGGGTTCCCACTATGCCGGACCGGTAGATCTGACGGAAACCGGACACCGCACAGAATGTTCACATTACACCGGATCCCAGAAGAAAATCGGACAGTCAAGTACTCACCTCAGTCGAATTTGGAACTGTGCGCACAATGGACGACGGAATTGTTGTGTTGTGGGTATCTTAATAGAAGGCAAAATGAAAGTAAACATTGGGTACATCCTATTTTACAGGAAAATGCGAGCCGAATGACGTGAGGGAAGCACGGGCAGGGTGAGCGGGGGACATAGACCGGTGCAAACTGGTTCACATTACTCCGGCCCGGGTGTTCTACCGGCGCTTCGCAGTGACAAAACGCTCGGCCAAAATGCCGATTTCGGTATTTTTGCCGGATCCGGCATAATGTGAACAGCTTCATTTCTTTAGCCATTAGCTCTTCCGGCAGTTTTACCGAGCCGGTAAATCTGCCGGTCCGGCATAGTGGGAACCCTGCCTACCTAAGGTGCAACCTGGGGCCTTATTTTGAAGTACTAGCTTCTTTCCGCGATTTTGTCCGCGTAAAATTTCTTGTTCCCCTGTCCTACCCCATCACATTGCATCGCTCGCCCTCTACTAAATGTTTTCGCATGGTGTTCTTTCTGATTTTTTTTCTTTTTAGTCGGCTGCAAAGGGCTGTAGGTTGATGTTAAGTAGCCTGTAGCGGTATCTACAACGCCACATGCGAACAACACGTTATACTGACGTCACGCAAATCCTGCATCTCGCAAGCAGAGTTTACCGCGCAATTAGCATAATATACAAACTTCCCAACATCAATCGTTGGGCAATTGCCCGCCAGACACAACACCCGTCTGGCCGGAGGATCCTCCCTTTTCTATGGAGGATGAGTGAACTTTGCACCCTGTTTCTCATACCTCTATACTGTTGACCCCGACGTGATCTATATAAACTTCCTCGAAGATTGGGGATAGCAAAAATAATTTTTCAAATCGGACTGATGGTTCCAGAGATAAGCACATTCAAACAAACAAACTATTTAGCTTTATTATTAGTATAGATAGATAGATTATTGCCATCGTTATTCCATTGCAAAAAAGAGATGGTGCTATCGGCCTTCCATAACTCCGTCTCTCTCTCACACTGGAAAATGGTGTCATTAATACGTCATAATACGGCCGCAAGGCAGTCAAACCCGCCTCCACTTTGCTGACTGGCTAATATTCATTTTACTTACTATAGTAATATTCATTTTACTTACTATAGTTATATTTACTTACTATAGTAATATTAGTATATTATTATTATTTTTTTTTTCTTTTTTCTCATATTTAAATAAATTGCAAACTATAGTTTTGTATAATTTAGAAGCATTTTTTTAAATTTTGTAAATGTTAGAACCATGGATTCGTTTCTTTTTTTTACGATATTTTGATGTTGACTTGACAGAGCATGGCAGTTAAGAATATGTCATGCTCACTTAAATGTCTCACTGGTGGTGGCGCGTGTGTTGGATCATTCGGTTCTTATTCCCAGGGCTTATTTTTGAATTTTATATTTTAAATTGTTTAGTTTTTTTACATTGTTCTCACATATAGAAGCAATAAAAATAATGTACCCAGGATTTTGTAATAATATCTTGATTTAAAAGAGTGTCCGTGGAGTTTCTTGCCCGTTCTTCTCCACAGAGATCTACGTTTTGGAATGGGCAACTAGCTTCAATTTTCTGACTAACTGACCGACAATTTAATTTTGACAATTCAAAAGTGCCTGAAAGGGTTTAATTGAAATAAATGATTTGAGTTTGAGTTTGATTCATTTTACGAATAAAGAATGGAATAGAACGATGCCCCTATTTTCTATTCACAAAAATTTGACAGCTAACTGTCAAACGCGAGTCAAATGCTGTGATTCGATGAGATCGGATAACCTGCATTTAATTTTAACATGTCGATATGCGCTCCAGACACCGGGTGTAAGCATATTTATTTGCATGGTATGAAAAAGGAGGGAGGGGCTCGTGGCTAAATGAGAACAGCCGCACAGGCTGGTTGAAGGTTAAGGTTCGCTTGCCGCGGTCGTTTCCGTGATTGAGTTCGACATATAATGGGGACATGCTTTACATATCAAAACTCCCGTGTCTCGGAAAGCTCGTTAAACAATTGATCCCGGCTGTCATTCGTATAATTTCTAGTCTTAAGATAGATTTGATAGTCTATGACTGTCGTTACGGCTAGTCAGAAGGCTAAAAGTCTGCCAACCTGCAGTCTTACTAAAGGATATCGGGTTTTCCAGTGACTAGGGTATGGAGGTCAGATAGGCAGTCGTTCCATGTACAGATGCTAGCACATCAAGCTACTACAATCTGTCAAATTTCTTTAATAGATTTTCAACTTTATCGCTAAAGCTAGGTTCAAGGTTGATTGGGAAAATTTGACAGTTTCGGGTAGTTTGACGTGCTGGCGTCTGTACTTTACTGGAATTCAGCTGCATCCGGTTAGACTAAAAGCCGACTCCTTCCGGACGAAAAGCTCCTTAGTTTTGAATAATGTGATTGTAAACAAATGATCTCCGCTTGTTAACCTTATAATTTGATGAATAGAAAGTCGCTAATGATCACGCCTTCACCACCATTCGACCAAGTAAGGCAAGGAGCCGTGAACTGAGAAGTACTAGAAAATATGGTAGATGGCGCTCTCTACCTACACAGCATTTATTTAAAATACTAACGCTTACTTTGAAAATACTACTTCCTCCAATTTACTCTTTGAAGACAATGATGAATAGCGAACATGCTGTTGAAAAATTATGCAACGACTCTGAAACTCTGAAAAACGTTAAAATCTAGAAAGCAGAAGGAATAGTCATAACAAATAAAACCTATTTAAAAAAAAATTGTCTATGGTTTGTACGTATGTATGATTGCTTTGGCTCAACTCGAGCTCGTTATAAAAGAATCGAATTTGTATTGCCACCTGTTAGTAATAATTTTCTACGAATGTTACATTCTTCCAGAAATATTTGTTTTCTTTTTTAATATTTCATTTCTGATTCTAATAATTTTAATGTGAATTGTACATCGCCGTTGACGACACATTCGATGTAAATGTCATAAGTTTATTTGAAGAGACAAATAATGTTTTGATTTGTCATACAACTAGAGGGGCAATTCTCGTAATTTTAAGAACGTTCACACCCAAGTAGCACATTAGCGATGAATTAGGTCATAAACAAGCGACATTATAGTCTACAGCTTTTATGCAGATGTACTAAAGGATAGGACGAGTCTTTAGACTGTATTAAGGAAAGATTATACACTATTAAACAGCCTAGCTGACTAATGACTTTATGATGGCGAAAGAATACACTAAAAGCATTTAAGTAGAATTTGAAAATGATCTAGTCCAGCTTTTGGCTGCATGTGAAACTACTAGCTGGTTTAGAAGTCCAAACCTTGTTAACGACTGCTTAATACGAAAAATTTACCTCTCTTTTAATGTTACGGGCTGCATTAAAGCATCGAATAATGCCACTGGCTTTTAAGTGGTGTACACTAATTATATTCTAATTCTACTTCAACGAGCTTGTTAATAGCTGATTAAAAGCGAATATATAATCTCTACAAATGCCGTTACATTTATAAGAGAATCAATAATTCACCCTGAGTTGTAAATTGGAGTAGGTGTACTCCATCCTAATGCCAATGCATAAAGTGTAGCTGACAGCTATTTTACAGCTTTCGGCATTATTTAAAAGTAAATCTAGGTTATTGGTGTTTAAATTACGTCAGATTTGTTTTTTTTTTTTTTTGTATAATCTGCAACACGACTTCAAGAGTTACTCTACGCATGTTTTAATACACTTTAAATGGAATAAAAGAAAAATAACTGGTGAAGTAAAAAGAAAACTGTCAAAAGAATACGCTAAGGCTCGCTTTCTATGAACGAATTGCAAAGAAGCAGTACTGATGTAGTTGATATTTACAAGCTAAGCGTGATGTTTACGCATAGTGAGGGTTCCGTACAAATAGATTTTGATCAAAATATTGGCTTATAATAATGATGCAGCTTATGTTTACAAGCCAGTGTCGTTTTCGTATAGTGAGGGTTCCGGACAAACAGGTTTTAATCAAAATATTGATGAAAATTTAATTATAGGCTACAAAACTACAGGTTTAATAGACATTTTTGACTGCCCAATAAAGTCATCTACTTTTGACATATTTAAAGCAAAACGGCCTAACGCAGAACGTATTGAAGTGAAAATACACTTTCTGGATGTGAAGTTTAAATTTATATGTATTGAGCATAAAAACTACTTGTATTTCATACCCCTTTTACATATTTTGTTATTCATTATGGAAATAGATTTTTTTTAATACTATTATTTCAAGTAAAGTGTATGTAATTCTGCTGAGACATATACAGTCTTAATAAGGATAATAAAAAAAATAAAAATCGTTTTATAAATTTGTAAGTACTGTTTTTTAATCAATATGAAATATAATTTGTGGAAATACAACATAATTACGAATAAATGCTACTTTTCATAATCTGAATTATTTTTTCATCACAGCCACCAGATTTGGTATCAATATTATAATAAAAACCTTATGCCATTATTAGCCTTAACACAAAAAAATAAATAGGCCAACACAACTCTGCTGATGGTACTACCTCAACTTTGCTTGTATAGTGATCATAATGTTTCAAGGACTTCTTCAGCTTTATTGTAAGTGGGAATAGACGACCGTTTGACTACGCAATCAGTCCAGTCTGGAAGAGGCGTCAATTTTTCACTTTTTACTAGCAATTTTAAAGAAACGTTTTTTTCTGGCCATCTCAAAATTATGCCATTATGCTCCACTTGGAACAATTGTTAATCTTTCCTTTCCTTTTTCAACGGTTTTGATTATTTTAAACAGCATTATTATTCCTGAAAACAATATTAATGTAATTAGTAATCATAATATAGTACGAAAAGGGAAAAGCAAAATAAAAACAAATCAAATGAACTGAAGGTTTGTATGTAAATTATGTACGATTGGCTCTCCAAATACCCTTGCAGATCCGAAAGATATGTTCAAAAGCAAAAAGTTATGTTCAAAAACGCGCCAAGTACCTACACTACCTCACGGGAAGCGCGGAAATGTGCAAAAGAAACACAACTTTTTCAACTTTTTGTGCGACTGTTGAGCGAGCCAAGCCGTCTCTTAACGTGTCATTAAAAAAAACTTAAATCATATCTTCTGGGCCTACAAGGGTATTTCGAAAGCCAAACATTGTAGATAATGAAATGGTTTTGTGTCGAGATTTCTTTATCCCTGAAAACCTATTGTATGCTCTCTCTTTATACCAATACACAGTAAGAAAGCTAATTAAAATCCTTTGTCCAGCCAGCGTAATGCTTTAAGCTGGTACATAGACTTGGCAACACCACTGTTACAGTAAATAACTTTTTAAAAGCATTTATGGAGAATTTGTGCTGGATAACAAATGGACGCCATTTTAGCATTACAGAAACGATTTGTTACTAAATATCCAGATGATTTCTTATAGATTTCAAGGATATTTGATAGCTTTTAATTCAAACAATATATTTTCCACTTATTTCCTAATGGAACACAATAAGTTAGAAAGCAATATTTTTGAGTGATAAATCTATTAAGTATTCGTACACCATATATCTTGGGAAATATTTTCGTTAAAGCGGTATTATTCTGATGGCGCGTGAAATATTTGATGTAATTACCTATACACATTTACAGTAAAATGGTACTCGCAACTCAATTTACATACAAGGACACTCAAAAAAACGTGAAAACTATTAAAAATATCTTACCTTAAATATTGTCCGCCCGCGCACTTTAACAAACAATATAACTGTCGTCTGTCGCAAATACACAAAAGAAATTAAAAAATATATATTTTTGGTTACGATTTATACTTTAATAAAAGCTGTTGCCAAGCCTCAAAACATCTAAAAGCTGTTGAAGAGAATTAAAGAAGCTGAATCTTAGGCTGCAATGACTGTTGTATAGCTGTATAAGCCAATGTACAGGCCTTGTACAGCTGTTTCAATGATTATACTGCCGTAAACCAGTCACTTTAATGCTCAAGGCTGGTTAATTTGGGGCCCAAATTGGAATTACAAAGGCTGCGTAGCTAACTACAAAGCCCTTATGCAGGAAACTAAAACAGCCTTGAGTAGACACTAATTCTATAATCAAGTCACTGTGCGGCTGTCATGTGCTACTTGGGCAGTCTGATCTCAGTTTCAATCTGTCAAAAATACCTCTAAAGCCGGCCATACACGCTACGGTCTACCGGACATCTACCGGAGAGGTTACCTGTGCAGGTTTGCCACCCGCGTGTATGGGGACGTTCCGGTCTCCCTGCGCGGTCGTCAGTTCCTTTTGCGATGGCCGTACGGTGGCACTAGAAAGATTGATTTTCGATTTTGCACAGGTCACCTGCGCTGGTTCAAAAAACTGCACAGGTCCACTCCCATAAACGCTCCGGTCTACCTGTGCAGGAATACCTACACAGGTACACCTCTTCGGTAGACCGTAGCGTGTATGGCCGGCTTAATTTCCATACATTCTGGCATTTGTTTGTCGCCGAGATAGGGCGACTATATTTTGAACGTTTTAAATTACGGATTAAAACCCTCAAAAGCCATCCAGTACGTAGGAAAAACATCTGCAATAGGCCTAATGTCCTATACTTACATTAAAGTCGCTTTTCTTATCTCTCTCTGTGACGTTGTTCTTCTAAACTACGCAACGGATTTTCATGCGGTTTTCGCCATCATTTAGAAAATTTATTCGGCAATTTTAAAATCTGTAAACAATAAACATGAGCTCGTCTCAAGTTTTACGAAGAGCGTTTTAATACCTTCAAATTAAAAATTCTCCGTGCCACTCTGTTGAGCTGCTGACTAGTGTATAATACAATTAGGTACCTATATTAAACTGATATTATCACAGACTTACTGTGGATATTATGATGAAATTATTCGGAAAAGAACTGGAGTTACCGACATAGCTTGCAGAGCAAGCAAATAGAAGTGGCAGTGGGCTGGCCATGTCTGTGGAAGGATCGATGGCCGGTGGAGCAGACGAGACCTGGAGTACATTTCTATGCCTGGAGTGGAGACCGCGTATCGGCAAGCGTAGTGTGGGACGCCCCCCAGCTAGATGGACGGACGACCTAAAGAAGCTGGCTGGGGTAGACTGGATGCGGAAGGCGGAGGACAGGGTGTTGTGGCGCAGCCTGGGAGAGGCCTATGTCCAGCAGTGGACTGCGATAGACTGAGTTGATTAAACTGACATATAATAAAGAAATCTCCGTGTTTTGTCAAGTCGTAAAAACCGAGCGAATCAGAGGCGGATCTCTAGTATGTACTTACAAAGTAAATATTAATGTTTCATACACAATTCCACAAAAAAAAGCGTAAAAATTAAAATTAGATACCTGATTCATTCGTGATTCATGTTAACCTCTAAACACCATCCATAGACAAAGACCAACTCAAAGAGCAAGTGCGCTAAAAATAAACAATAACACACAAAAATAGTAATCATGTTTATTTGATTAAAAAACAAAAGAATCCAAACATTTTCACACTATTTTAACACTCTTGAAGTAATCGTTACTCTTTCGTCTGTATACGTTGGTAATAACGTCGTTTACAATTTACATTTTACTGAGCTGTTTACCTTTACAATTCAAAGCTTAACTATGGGATATATTTAGAGTATGTTTGGTTTTGCGCAGATGGATGACATTTATGCATAACATCCTTATTAGCGTGGTAATGAGAGGTTTTAGCCGTCACATAATCATTAGGCTTAAAATACCTTAGTGTTAGATGGTTTCAGACAGCAAAAAGTAGGTGTGAACTTATGAGCACACCATGGAAGCGCAAACTTATGACTGGAGCCGAGTATACACGATTTAGCGCCGAGTATATCCGATTCAGTGTCCGAGGAAGACACGGTTCAGTTTTGTTCACTGTCAGGAAGAGCGCTAAGTGCGCCTGAAGTTTTCTCTTCAAAAAGTTTTGAGTCAAAACTCAAAATATATTTAAAACTTATGACCATCGCGTAACTCATATTCTCACCAGTGCCCTAATCAAAACTCAAAACTCAAAGTAATTTATTTCAACTAAACCAATTACAGGCACTTTTGAATTGTCAAGGGGTCGGTCAGTCAGAAAAATGTAGCTAGTACAATGATTCCTTACTTCGAAACCAAAGAGATTTAAGATAGGTAAATAATTTAATGTCTTTGTTCGAAACCAAATTCCTAACCTAATCACACCAATCTCGCTTTAATTTCGCGCAGTTTCGTTCATTGTGTCAAGAAATTACCTACGTTACCTGATGGTAAGTGATGAGGTGGTCGAGGATAGTGCGCTTGCCTAGATGTATCATGTAACCTATTCCCTCGTGACTCGAAGCTCTCTTTAAATTTCTAGGGTCCAAATTGAGAATAATAAATGTACCGACTCCAGCATATCAAGCTACTCAAATTTCTTTAACAGATTTTCATTTTTATCGCTGCAACATTAAGGTTCAAGGTTGATCTCCAGCATATCAAGCTACTCAAATTTCTTTAACAGATTTTCACTTTTATCGCTGCAACATTAAGGTTGATTGGGAAAATTTTCGGGTAGCTTTTAGACAGTTTCGGGTAGCTTGACCTGCTGGCGTCTGTACAAAGGTATAGTACAGTCGCTCCTTGTAAAATACTAGTATTCAATGAGGCAATTCTCGTAATTTTAAGAACGTTCACAGTCTGGGGGCCTAAAAAGGCCACTTTGGCAGAATCGTAACAATTTGAAATGGTCACAAACTGACAATTCATAATATGATCTGTGTGCAATTCATATCACAATGAAATAACATTTAAACTGTTGAAATAAAAAATAAAAAACCAATTTGATTAATAAAAACTGTAATGAAAAATTTACCGATAAAATTACGGTTTTTAGGGTTCCGTAGCCAAATGGCAACGGAACCCTTATGGATTCGCCATGTCTGTCTGTCTGTCTGTCTGTCTGTCCGTCCGTATGTCACAGCCGCTTTTTTCCGAAACTATAAGAGCTATACTGTTGAAACTTGGTAAGTAGATGTATTCTGTGAACCGCATTAAGATTTTCACACAAAAATAGAAAAAAAACAATAAATTTTGGGGGTCCCCATACTTAGAACTGAAACTCAAAATTTTTTTTTTCATCAAACCCATACGTGTGGGGTATCTATTGATAGGTCTTCAAAAATGATATTGAGGTTTCTAATATCATTTTTTTCTAAACTGAATAGTTTGCGCGAGAGACACTTCCAAAGTGGTAAAATGTGTGTCCCCCCCCCTGTAACTTCTAAAATAAGAGAATGATAAAACTAAAAAAAAAATATGATGTACATTACCATATAAACTTCCACCGAAAATTGGTTTGAACGAGATCTAGTGAGTAGTTTTTTTTTAATACGTCATAAATCGTAACGTAACGGAACCCTTCATGGGCGAGTCCGACTCGCACTTGGCCGGTTTTTTTTTCATGCGGCAGTGTTTAAACCAAATAGGAAATGAAAATTGACGAAAATTAGAGGATTTTTTTTTTTTAATGAAAAATTGCTAATGATCTTTTGGGAATTCAGGAAATGAATAGCTTTTAGAGGTATTGCTTAAAGGCCCGATCGCAGTCTCATTCTGTCAAAAATACCTCTAATTTCTCTACATTTTTGACATTGATTGTCGCTGAGATGAGATTGCGACTAGATTTTGAACGTTTTAAATTACGAGAATTTGCCTTCAGTAATTATGAATTCAGAACATGATTCTAGACTTCTCCCCTAACGTGGTAATTTAATAATCGACGGTTATCAAAAAACCTACGCAGTCAAAATGTATGGAATAGCAATTTTTTTTTTTTAATAAAACCGACCAACATCCATCCATCGCTTTTCATCGCTTTTTAATTACGAGAATTGGCCTTCAGTCATCTGATAAGACTGGAAACCTATCCCAACACAGGTGGGAAAAGGGTAGGCAGATGAAAAAAAGTATATCTTACTAATATTATAAATGTGAGAGTTTGTATGGATGGATGGATGTTTGTTACTCTTTCGCGCAAAAACTACCGAACGGATTTGGATTAAATTTGGCACACAGTTGGTTTATAACCAGGATTAACATATAGAAATACAAATTAGACGTGATTAAAAACATGGCTACTAAAAATACGTCCATTTACGTCAGGCGCTGACTAATTTGACAGGACTAAACTAATATTTATCTTCTGTCCTTTTCTTAAAGAAATAGAAAGAAAAAGATGCACTGAACTTAAATTTAGTTTAGTTTGTGAAAAAGGTAAATCGGCGCCATTATAAAGAAAAAGGATTTGATTTTTTGTATGTTTGTTTGTTACGCTTTCACGTTTAAATGGCTGAACGGATTTGGATGAAATTTGCCACATGGGTAAACCATGACTTGGGTTAAGATATAGGGTACTTTTTATCCCGATATTCCCACGGGATCGAAACTTATGCGGGTGAAACCGCGGGGCGCAGCTAGTAAGTATATAAACATATCTTACTTGTAGGTACTATTATCGTCGAATTAAGTACCATAGCAATTAGTGCTAAAACACGTAAATCATAAAGCTTATGAGTGAGCAATCAATAAACTTCGTAGAGGCTGTAAAGTTGTTACAACAATCGATAAACTTCGATCGTTTCGTAAGAAATAATTGTTTGCCATGCACTTATGAAGTTATGACCAAACCCTCTATAACTTTCCTTTAGACCATAAAACTTGCGGTAAATGGCGTAAAATTCCTTTAACAGAGAAGGTTTAGACGCCAGCAGATCAAGCTACCCGAAACTATCAAATTTTCCCAATCATACTTGAAAGTTGAAAATATATTAAAGAAATTTGACAGATTGTAGTAGCTTGATGTGCTGGCGTCTGTCCGAGCTTTGACATCGACAATGGGGTAGTTGCCTGGGTAAAAAAATAATTATTATATTTAGTCCGTCAGTTAGATTATCGAAAAATAATAGACACGTATTTTTTCTTTTGTCAATCAAACAAAAAATGACAAAGATAAAGCGCGTCAAAATTTGGTCGTGACGCCTTGCTAAAAAGTGTAGCAAGGCGTGACGTCACGCGGGACTTTAACGGGCGATATCTTCATAATTTTTTGTATAATTGACAAAAGAAAAAATACGGGTCCAATATTTTTTGATAATCTAACTGACGGACTAATTAGATTTTTTTAGGCATCTAGCCTATAGCCAGGTCAACCCAAACCACCTGCTCTCTAATTGCGTATCACACTATCAATCATAAACCGAAACATTTTGAAGGATATGGCTAATCCATTGCTTCATATGTTCCAAAAATTTGTCCACACGGCAACGTAAATAACGCAATGAACGTTGTTGAACTGTCAAAATGGCATCCATTGCTTATTGATAGCGTGTTACGCAACTACCTCGCTGGTTGAAAATTGGGCCGTTAGCCCAGAATTCTCAAACGGTAATAAACTTTAAGAGGGTTTCTCTGTCACTTCAATACACCATGAAGTAACAGACTCTAAGCATGATCAGCCATTACTTTGTGCAATTTAGCTCATCAGCACTGCTCTCAAAAACGGTGCAGGAAAACATCTTGAGGAAACCGGCCTGTCCTAGAACCAAAAATTCGAAGACATGTGACATCTACCAACCCGCACTGGGCCCGCGTTGTAGATTACACCCCCTCCCTCTCACAGAGAGGAGGCCTGTGTCCCAGCAGTGGGAACTAGGCTGATTATGCGACCTTATAACCCACAGTCATGTAGATCAACAGTAAATTCACACGCAATTCCACTCCACAATAAATCGCCCAGATGACGTAAACACACACTAATCATTGTTTGTTTATCCACAGCTCAACGAGGGAGCCGCTCTCGTCTTCGCAGATGAACTCAAACAGACTCTCGACAGATATCTGTTCGGGATTTGCCCGCAGAGCTTTAAGGTAAGTTTTGTTTGTAAATAAAGGTGCCATTTGGTGTTAGTCTTTGATGAGGGAAGGTTAGAATTGGCAATTGATTGAAAGTTTTATTACGAATAACTATGTCTACACCCTGTCGATTAGGTAAACCGTTTTTGACAGATGGAACTAGTGATTGCAGCAACACACAATACATTGGTTGATATACGTACGGTATCATAATGTCTGTAAGAAGCCATAAATAAGATAATTCAATAAGATAAGGCAGTTTATATATTTATTAATTTTACTACGCATTTTAAAGTTTACTTTTTTTAATCTGATATGTACGTTCTAAGACAGCTGTCAAAAAACGGTTAACCTAATGAACAGGGTAGGTGGCAGGTCTTAAATAGTTATTGTCTATTACACCACCCCAACTGCGTAACACACGATCAATCTGAGTCATTTTGAAACAAATTGCTAATCCATTGCTTCATAAGTTCGAAAAATTTGTCTGCTCAACACGTAAATAACGCAATGAATGTTGTTGAACTGTCAAAATGAAACCGATTCCGAATGATCGTGTGTTACGCAATTAGGGTGCCGATCCATTAGCTAGGAAAACTGATTGGCGTTTTAACTATCAAAGTTTAAGGTGGATGCTCCAAGGTAGCCCGCGAAATTCAAATTTTCTTACGTTTTTTGCAATTTTCTGGTCAGTACTAAGTTGTACATACGTTGATTAAAATATAATTCGCGGCCGTAACAAATATGTATTTACAGAATTATAATCATTAGAATCAGTAATACAACTTGTTAAGTTAGGATAATCCTAAAATGTCAAGATTTCATGAAATAGTCATTCAGTAGGATTAAGTACTTGATCTTAGAGAGTTGTGTTGATGACTTGAATGATTATAATTCTGTAAATACATATTTGATACGGCCGCGAATCGTATTTTAATCAACGTACAACTTAGTACTGACCAGAAAATTGCAAAAAACGTAAGAAAATTTGAATTAATACAAGAAAATTTGAATTAACATAAAATAGCTTACATTTGAAGACTAGCCTGTACCTAATTGTCCCAATGCAGGAGAAAAGCCTTTTCTAATATAGGTACTCGTACAGACGCCAGCAGGTCAAGCTACCCGAAACTGTCAAATTTTCCCAATCAACCTTGAACCTTAATTCTTTAACGATAAAGTTGAAAATCTACTAAAGAAATTTGACAGATTGTAGTAGCTTGATGTGCTGGCGTCTGTACATAGTTAAGAAATGAGCATTAACTTCACGGGTTAATGATTTCAGTCAGTTTATTCCACTGACCTCCATTATACACGTACTGCTGGCTGGACTAAATATACTATACGAAATGACAGTTGTATTTTGTGCCGATTCAAAGCGCCTCGCTCGAGCGTCTCAGAAACAAAAATTGACACATTGTTGCAAATGGCCGTCGTTTTGTTATGTACAGACGCCAGCAGGTCAACCTACCCGAAACTGTCAAATTTTCCCAATCAACCTTGAACCTTAATTCTTTAGCGATAAAGTTGAAAATCTATTAAAGAAATTTGACAGGTTGTAGTAGCTTGATCTGCTGGCGTCTGTACGTCTCTGATGATTTATGTCTAAATCGTTGAATAAGACTTTTTTGTGTATTTTATGTTTACTACGAGATATTTATAACATTTTCATCATGAGAGTATGCGCAATTTGTAAAACTCGCTATCAAACATTTTAGTTCCATGGACGCTCACGTTGCTATCACCGCCAAAATGGCGAAAATCAATTGTCTTCGTTTTGTCATCAATATTAGGTATATTGTTCGGGATAGCTCAGTAGCCTGGTTGTTAACGCGTAGTGTGGCTGTCCGGGTGCAAAGCGTCGGCGAGGGGAAGGTCTAATGCGGGCTGAGATCCGTTTAATGGGGGCTGGAAGCAGGCGGGTTCATGCAGGGGGTGGTGGCATTCTTCTGAATAAAAGATGTTTTCTTGTTTCTTGTTTATTTTTCTTGTTCCCCTTATGGCTGCTGGTTTCGGAATGTCTGGGCGGGCAAAAAGTCGCTATTTTTATAGACAAGGTTGCCCAATCACAGTTATGGAAGTTTGCACACGGCACTAGTCTAGCCAATTGGTGCGCGCGAGGTTTGCACACGGCACTAATGCGACCAATCAGCGGTCGCGGCATTTAATACGTATTTTCTATGGGGATTTTGATCTGCCCTTTTTGGTCGCTCAGACATACCCGATTACATTAATTATGTTTTTGGCTTATAGATACTGACTTACTTTAATTATGTACAAAGTTTCTAATTGATATTTCTATTTTTGGCCCCTAAATTGCTAAAAAACTAAATGGGCTCTCGTTACAGTAAAGTTTCTTTATACTTAGGCTTTATTTGCCTTGCGTGTAAGTGGCGCCATCAGGCGGGGGTAATAAAAGGCGACAATAGTTTATGTTTATTTCACAGAAAGATACAAAACATATAATCCTATTTACTTGTTGTTACATTACATAGTTCAGTCATAGGTTTCCTAGCTCTACCTAGAGACTATCGTTACAAGAACGTTATTTAAACATATTGATTTACACTTATGATAGCAATAACTAACTTATAATCACATCACGCTATTTACATAGATGGTACCTTTATTGTGTACCTTGGGGCGTTGTGCACATTCTCCCGCCGTCGCGAGGTCGCGACTCTGTCGGTAGCACGACGATTTTTCTTGTAGGACGACGTAAAATGTGGCCGCTGCTGGTGGTGACGTCCACGACCCGGATTTCGCCGTCGGTTCCTGGATACAGCTGGCTGATGCGCCCTCGTGGCCAGACGTTGCGAGGCAAGTTATTGTCGCAAATAATGACCAAGTCGCCCATTTTGGGTTGGGTGCCTGTGCTGCTGGGCTCCCGCCGCTGCTGTAGTAGTGGTAGGTATTCCTTGACCCACCTTCTCCAAAATACGTCAGCTAGCACCTGGGCTCGTTTCCATTGTTGTCGAGCGGTCACGTCTTTTTCTTCAAAGTGACCCGGCACTGGAACATGTGGGTTCGGTCCGATGAGTATGTGATTCGGTGTCAGCGCCTCTGGCTCTAGGGGGTCGACAGAGACGTGAGTCAGAGGTCGCGAATTCACTGTGTTTTCGACTTCGACTAATAACGTGGCCAACGTCTCATCACTCGGGTATCGTTCGTTTAATGTGACGCGTAGCGCTTCTTTCACAGATCGCACCATCCGCTCCCATGTTCCTCCCATGAAAGGTGCTGAGGGTGGAATGTACCTCCATTTGATACGGTGGCATGTGGTCTCATGATGCATAGCCTCGAGCGCGGCCTCGCCGAGTTCCTTTTCAGCTGCCTTGAAGCAGGTGGCGTTATCACTCCACAACTCCTTGGGGCAGCCTCTTCTGGCCATGAATCTTCTTAGTGCCGATACCGCTGAGTCAGCACTTAGTGAATGCGCGATTTCGATATGTATCGCTCTGGAGGTCATACATGTAAAGAGTGCGCCGTACCTTTTTTCGTGATGGCGTGCGACCGTGACCTCCATTGGTCCGAAGTAATCCAGTCCCGTAAAGGTGAATGGCCGCACGTGGTGTGCCAGGCGTGCAGCTGGTAGGTCGCCCGTGAGGGGGATCGCTGGCTTTGCCCTTCGGATGCGGCACAGTAGGCAACTTTTCACTATGCTTCTTACTGCTGGGCGTATTTTTAATATCCACAATCGTTGTCTTAACTCGTTCACAATCATTTCCACGCCGCCGTGATGTAATTTCTCGTGTACATAGGCTATGTACAGGCGTGTGTATGTATGTTTGCCCTCTAGTATCGGGGGGTTGGAAGCGTCCTCTTGTATATCTCGGGCCGCGGTCACTCTACCTTTTAGTCGTATGATGCCCTCTTCGTCGACGTACACGCTGAGTTGGTATAGTCGATCGTTGTTGCTGGGTGGGTGACCTTTAGTTATGCGGTCGATTTCAGATGGGAAACTTTCCTCCTGGCTTGTTTTGATCCACAGCTGTTCCGCCCTTATCAGGTGTGAGGCCGGTATTTCGTGATAGTGATAAGTGTGGCGGGGCGAGTCTCTTGTCGCTCGTGCTGGAGGTGGCGTTTTTTTTGCATTACGCCAGTCGGGGTCATCGACCTTTGTTTTTCCTGTGCGTTTTCTTGTAGCCGCGACTGTGCTTCTGTGGGGTCGGCAGAGATCTATGAATTGTAGCACTCTAGCTGTCGTTCTTATGAGTCGCGTCCACTTGGAAAACTTTTCTATACGTGGGAGGGGGCTTTGACCTCGGCCGCTCTCCAGCTGATTGAGGTTGCATTTTTCTTTTTCTTCTCCGGTGTCGTATTTTACCGTTTTCTCTTCTTGTGGCCATTGGGATTCCGGGTTTCTTAGGAACGGGGGCCCCTGAAACCATCTGTGAGTCGCCGTGAAGTTGTCTGGCGTATCTCTTGTTGCGTCGTCGGCCACATTGTCTTTTGAAGATAGCCACCGCCACTCGTTTTTCTTCGTGGTTTCTTCTATTTCCGCGAGGCGGTGGGCTACGAATGACTTGTACGTGCGTGGCTCTGACCGGATCCACACCAGGGCTGTGCGTGAATCGCTCCAGTAAGTCAGACTCGCTACCTCGTATTCGTGTTCTTTCCTCACGGTCTGTGCGAGGCGTGCACCCAGTAAGGCGGCCTGTAGTTCGAGCCTGGGCATGGACACTGGTTTTAGTGGTGTCACACGACTCTTGGCCGCCGCTAAGGCTACGTGCACACTGCCGTCGGCTCGTTCTGTTCTCCAGTATATCGCCGCGGCGTAGGCTTGTTCGCTTGCGTCGACGAAGGTGTGCAGCTGTCTTGAGATGCTGGGTTCGATGTCATAGCATCGCGGTATCTTCAGTTGTTTGATTTCACTGAGTGACGTCATCCATTTTTTCCACCTGTCTTCTAGTTCTGGGGGTATTTTGTCGTCCCAGTCGGTTTTGTAGCTCCAGGTGTCTTGGAATATTCTCTTGGCTGGGGTAGTGATTGGTGATATCAACCCCAGTGGGTCGAATAGTGCCATTATGATGCTCAGGGCTTCTCGCTTTGTTGGGGAGCGAGTGTTCTCTTTTACTTCGGCTGGTATCTTGATCGTGTTTGTGTTGAAACCGATGTGATCTTCTTTCACATACCAGAGTAGTCCGAGCGTCTTTTCTGTTTCCATGCCACCCAGGCTTACTGTGGCTGACTTGTCTTGTTCTGGTGGGTTGAATTCTTCTATGGTTCTGACGTCGTTCGATGTCCACCCGTCCAGTATGAACCCTGCTTTTTTGTGGATGAAGTCGACTGCTCTTGTAGTTTCTTTCGCTTCCATAATAGTGGGGAAGCTCTGCAGGTAGTCATCCATGTAGTGGTTCTTCTGTATTGCCGCTGCTGCTTCTGGGTAAGTGGCTGCAAACTCGCTCGCATTTTTGTTTTTGATGTACAGAGCGGTGCATGGTGATGACGTGGATCCGAATATGACTGACGTCATGCGATATTCTTCCGGTTTGCCCTCCCGCCGTTCGCCTCTCCACAGGAATCTGAGGGCGTCTCTGTCTTCTTGTCTGATCTTCACCTGCATGAACATTTCTTTTATGTCTCCGCTGACAGCGTATGCGTGTTGTCTGAATCGCATAATCACTCCAGGGAGGGACTGTAGCAGGTCTGGTCCTGAATACAGCATGTCGTTGAGACACATGCCGGTGGCCTTTGCTGACGCGTCATGAACCAGTCGAGGCGGTTTGTGTGGCTTCGCTGGGTTGGTGACCGGGAAGTGAGGCAGGTACCAGGTTTTTCCCTCTGGGGCTGGGACGGGTGCTTGTTCTGCGTAACCGGATTTGAATAAATTGTTTATTCTTTCTTCATATTTTGATTTCAGATCTTCGTCTTTGTCTAGTTTCTTTTCTAGCGAACGTAGGCGTCGCTCGGCTTCTTTGTAATTGTTTGGTATCTGGAAGTCCTTTTCTTTCCAAAGCAGGCCGGTTTCGAATCTACCGTCAGGCAGTCTCTTACTGGTTTCTTCTAATATCTGTATGGCTCTTTGCTCAGGATCTTCTTTTTGTTTCTTTGGTTCGATACACAAGGATTCGAGTTTGAAATACTCCTTGATTCTTTCTTCTATGGATGGCTCTTCTTCTTTTTCTCTGAGTTTTCCACAGAATGCTACGGTGGCTGAGTGTGAGTTGTGACAGCCATGAAGCACCCAGCCGAGTTGTGTGAGAGAGGCAACTGGTTGGTTGCGACGTCCGGTGCGTAGCTTCCTTGATACTATGAGGTGCCAATTATCTTGACCAATCAGCAACTTGGGCGAGGCGCGCTTGTATGTGATCTGATCTTTGATGTCGATCAGGTGTTCGCAGTCTTCCAGGTGGCGATCGTTCACTGTTTCTGGTGTGAAGTTCAATCTTTCTACTGTGCGCGCGGCTTTCATCTCATATTCTTCTTCCGTGTATTTTCCTCTTATGTTGAGGTCAATGACCTTGCTGTTGTCATGCTTCATTTCGTTGCCGATTCCTTGGATCCACATAGTGTTGGTGGGTCCGTCGGCTCCGATGACGTCGGCTATTGATGCGTCTATCAGTGTGACTGTGCTTCCTTCATCTAGTAGTGCATATGTTTCGATGCTAGTGTGTGGCCCCTTTAGTATGACGGGGGCGATCTTTAGGTATGCACGTCGTCGGTCACATGGCTTGACTGTTGATGTGACCTCTACTGCTGGCGCTGCTGTCTCTTTTTTCGTAGAGTCGCTTGCTGTTTCTTGATTCTTTTCATGATGCAGTAACTTGTGATGTCTCATGAGGCATCCATGTTTCCCACACGGTGGAGCTTTGCATTGGATGCGGCGATGCTTGCTTCGTAGACAGCGGTAGCACATGTTGTTTTTCTTTGCTACTTCCCATCTTGAGTTTGTATCGAGGGCGACGAACTGCTGGCAGTCAGGTAGTTTGTGGTTTTGTTTGCACTGCGGGCAGTTGTCGTCTGATGCTGTTCTTTTATCCGTAGCGAAGGTGCGTTCTGTTTTTTTATTCTTTCGCTCTTTTCCCATGGAGTCGTCGTTGGTTATTTCTGGTAGAGCGTAGGCGCCGCACTTGTCTGCTTCTTCATTTAAGAACATGGAGATCTTCTTTAATTCCGGTGTATCTTCTTTCTTCTTCGCGGCGTAGTCGTACCACTTATTTTTCAGTATGGGGGTGAGCTTCTCGTTTATTATTCGCGCCATCTCAGGACTGTGTAGGTATTGTGTCTTCTTTAATGCTTCGATGGTGCCCACTATGTTCGTTACTCGGCCGGCGAAGATACATAGATCTCTGGGGTTATCTGTGACCCGGTTCAGTGACTTGAGTTTCTCCATTTCGACGTGGATGAGTGCTTCTGGTCTTCCGAACCTTCTTTGTAGGGCGTCGATGACGACTTCTGGGTCTGGTTGGCTCACTATTAGGCAGCCGACCGCTTCTTTCGCTGTTCCTCGTAGGCTTCGACGTATACGCGCCAAGTTTTCTGTTCTTGTGAAATACTTCAATGTTTCTTCATAGGTTGCCTTGAAACCGAGCCAGTCTGCACAGTTTCCATTGAATAGCGGCAGCTCTTGAATGTATTTCGGTGGTTCCCTTGTGCTTCGTACCGCTTGAGAGAGGGCGGCGGCGAGGGTTGTCACGTCTATTAATGGTTGACGTGTATCTTCTTGTCTTGGTGTTACTTCGACGGGGTCTTCTTGCTTCTTCTTTGCCTCTTGCGATGACTGTGGTTGGCCAGCTTCAGGTTCTTTTAACCATGTGTTTATACGGACTGAAGCTAGGTCGTCTTCCATTTCTTCTTCATCTTCTGAGGTGTCTTCTTCTGCTTGAAGTCGCTGGACCCTTACTCGTTGTAATTCTATCTCGGCCTTTGTCTGCTCGAGCTTAAGTTCCGCCAGTTTTTCTTTTGCTTTCAATTCCGCCAGTTGTTTTTTATGTGAAACCGCGGAGCAACGTGACCGGGCGTCCTTTGGTTTTAACGTGCGCTGCGATGCCTTGTCTTTTTCTTTACGGGACGCGGCGCTTGTGTCTTCTGTTCCCGTTGTCGTGGTCGTGGTGGTTTCTTCCGTGGCGGTTGAACTATTCGTTCCGCTGTTAGTGCCCGACGCGATGGTAGCGGTGTTTAGTGTACCACTAACCGAGGGATTCCTTGTTGTTGCTTCTTCTTCGGCCGTCGGAGTCTTCAGCTCTTCCTGTCGGCGCTTCGTTCGTTCTCCGTCTTGACTACGTGTTAAAACCATCTTGATGCTGGCTAGCAATCCGGCTGCGAAGGACCAATAATGTTCGGGATAGCTCAGTAGCCTGGTTGTTAACGCGTAGTGTGGCTGTCCGGGTGCAAAGCGTCGGCGAGGGGAAGGTCTAATGCGGGCTGAGATCCGTTTAATGGGGGCTGGAAGCAGGCGGGTTCATGCAGGGGGTGGTGGCATTCTTCTGAATAAAAGATGTTTTCTTGTTTCTTGTTTATTTTTCTTGTTCCCCTTATGGCTGCTGGTTTCGGAATGTCTGGGCGGGCAAAAAGTCGCTATTTTTATAGACAAGGTTGCCCAATCACAGTTATGGAAGTTTGCACACGGCACTAGTCTAGCCAATTGGTGCGCGCGAGGTTTGCACACGGCACTAATGCGACCAATCAGCGGTCGCGGCATTTAATACGTATTTTCTATGGGGATTTTGATCTGCCCTTTTTGGTCGCTCAGACATACCCGATTACATTAATTATGTTTTTGGCTTATAGATACTGACTTACTTTAATTATGTACAAAGTTTCTAATTGATATTTCTATTTTTGGCCCCTAAATTGCTAAAAAACTAAATGGGCTCTCGTTACAGTAAAGTTTCTTTATACTTAGGCTTTATTTGCCTTGCGTGTAAGTGGCGCCATCAGGCGGGGGTAATAAAAGGCGACAATAGTTTATGTTTATTTCACAGAAAGATACAAAACATATAATCCTATTTACTTGTTGTTACATTACATAGTTCAGTCATAGGTTTCCTAGCTCTACCTAGAGACTATCGTTACAAGAACGTTATTTAAACATATTGATTTACACTTATGATAGCAATAACTAACTTATAATCACATCACGCTATTTACATAGATGGTACCTTTATTGTGTACCTTGGGGCGTTGTGCACATATATAGTCCAGAGTACTTGTATAATATAGGTCAGTGTTCTATTCTATAAAAACCTCACCGTGAAAACTTGCGTGGCGTGAGCTGTCATTCACTAGGGATTGACACTATTGACAGCTCACTTTAAGATCACTACACCTAAGAGTTCATGGAGATATTTTCGGAATAGATCGACAAGTCATTCGTTTCCTAACAATTTGTTAGTTCATTGTCAGACAGCAGTTCAAAACATCGAGTCCTGAGGCCGAAACCAGCATGTCCTAGAACCAAAAACTCAAAAACATGTGACATCTACCAACCCGCACTGGGCCCGCGTGGTGGATTATAGCCCACTCTCTCTCACAGAGAGGAGGCCTGTGTCCCAGCAGTGGGAATGTCATAGGCTGATTATGCTTTATGCGTATGCAGCAGTTCAGCACAGTCTCTCTAGACAAGTTGGAAAGAACATTATGAAATTAAAAAGTAAAAAGAGACTATGTCATATGTTATTAAAAACAGGCCAATGCCACCCATTTAAAATCCCCTTCTGATGTTGTTTATTAGCTAGCCACGACCTAATAAATAAATAGGTAAAAACGATCCCAGAATAAAATCATAAACATCGCGTTGGTATGTTCAACTAATAAAATACACGTTATATATAAACATAACACATAACGACTGCCTCGTTATATTAATGGCTAAGCTACTTTTGCCGCAATCATTTCGTGGATAGGTCAAAAATCAAAATCAAAAATCATTTATTCAAATTAGGCTGAGAATCAGCACTTTTCGAACGTCAAAATTACAAAAGACAGTCCCCCAAAAACGCCCGCCCTTCACCACTTCCTAGTGCTTTCGCTGGGAAGAAGAAGTGGCGCAACAAATTCCCCAGCAGCACAGCTGTCTGTTCAGTTAAAAAATACTTGATACCTACTTGATTGTATATAATGTAACAAGGTGAACTATCCATTACATATCAAGATACCTCCGTGCCTCAGAAAGCACGTCGCAGGACCCGGCTGACATTCGTAGATCTTTGACAGTCGTCAGGGGTACTTAGTCAGAAGCCCAAAGTGTGACGGCTGTTCCCAATAACCTATTGACAGATCGCTACTGATGGTAGCCAGTATAATTATAACTCCCAGTATAATATAATCATATTAATCATAGATTATTGGGACGTCCAGAGATAGATAGGTTTTTCTACCCCAGTATGCCAAAACTAGTGATAGATAGGTATGTAATTGGGTTCGGCAGTTAGACCAGCCGATCGATTCTGTAAAAATCTCACCGCGAAAAGTTAGGTGAAGTGAGCTTAGAGTGAGCTGTCAATAGTGTCGATCCCTAACATTAGTTGGAATGACAGCTCACTCCACGCTCACTTCACCTGAGTTTTCACGGTAAGATGGTTACAGAATCGCACTGCAGTCTTACTAAGGAGTATTGTGTTACTCAGTAATTGTGTTGTGCAGGTCAGATAGGCAGTCGCTCCATGTAAAATTCAGGTGCATCCAGTTAGACTGAAAGCCGACCCCGAAATTGTTGGGAAAAGGCTTGGCATAGTAGGTTGCCTATTAAATAAATAATTAATAGATCAAAGTGATCCCAGAATAAAATCTTAAACACGGAGTTAGTATGTTCAACTAATAAAATATGGGTTACACATTCAATGGCCGCCTCGTTGGATGAGTGGTTGTTAGCACGACGGCTAAGTGTCAGGTCCGGGGTCTCATCCCCAGGTTGAAGAATGTATTATTAAGTTTTTCATTAGCAATTTCTTAGTACCAGACCGGAATCTAGCGGGGTAATTGCGTACCACACTGACAGCAGCAATGGCTTTCATTTCATTTTGACAGTTCAACAACATTCATTGCGTTATTTACGTTGTTGAGTTTACAAATTTTTCGAACATACAGACTGTAAAAGGCATCACCCAGCTCATGAATAAGGTCATGAAACACGTTTATCTATCCTATATACGCCTCGAGGTCCAGCATTTCGAAGACTATGTTCATTTTCAGAGGAGCTACAACTTCGTCGGCGATATAAAATGGTTTCGATAAGGGTGCGCGTGCTCCAGATTTTTTTTTATAAAGGCCTTTATCTGCCATTATGACAATATTTCTTCACAAAACCTCCCATATGATTTGTGAGATGTTGCTTTTGACTACAACTTATGAATCTGCTATTTGACATTAACCTGCTATTTGCTCTGCTATTTGCTATTTGACATTAACTTGCTAATGAATCTGCTATTTGCTATTTGACATTACTAACATCTAGAATTGTAAGTTTGTTGGATCTATTGTTGTCCGTGAAATAAAGATTATTATTATTGTTAAATTTCAATAAAGCAATTCATAATTTGTGGACCATTTTACGGATCTCCATACAAAACTGTCAAATAGATGAATTACATGATATGAATTGCACACAGATCATATTATGCATTGTCAGTTTGTGACCATTTTACGATTTTTAATATGATTCATATTGTTATCCTATTATGATTGTCCCAAAGTGGCCTTTTTAGTCCCCCTAGCCGTTAACTAAGCATTCTGTACAGACGCCAGCAGGTCAAGCTACCCGAAACTGTCAAATTTTCTCAATCAACCTTGAACCCTAATGCTTTAGCGATAAAGTTGAAAATCTATTAAAGATATTTGACAAATTGTAGTAGCTGGATGTGCTGTCGTCTGTACAGTCACGAGCACCAATATGTCAACACTTGGCAACTTTCAATTGCGATTTTTTCGAGAAATAACGAATGCAACGTTGAAATACGACACATTACATAAACCTATGGGTTCGAAAATGTTATGTTCGTAACAAAATAAAATTTCATTCAAAAATAAAGGAGTAAATCGCTTTTGAATAAAGCCGAGTGTATACATACTTTTGCTCGTGACTGTACATCAAACTAAGTAACATTGTGCAAAAATAATTGCTGGGAAACAACTTTTTATTTTTGGTGTAAAAAATCGCTGTTAGCGTTAGTGCGCAACGTAACGCGCGCAAAACTTTGTTCTTATGGCTGCATGCAACGGTACAGACGCCAGCACATCAAGCTACTACAATCTGTCAGATTTCTTTAATAGATTTTCAACTTTATCGCTAAAGTATTAAGGTTCAAGGTTGATTGGGAAAATTTGACAGTTTCGGGTAGCTTGACCTGCTGGCGTCTGTACATGGGTCGTGGGGGTACCCAAAATCGTTGTTATAACATTAAAAACTTGTTTTCGTAACTTTTCGTGTTACACAATTACTGTGCTGTACCCATCGATCATTAATTATTAGTGATCGATAGCTGTACCTAACCCTTCAGGGCTGATAGGTATCATTTATTTGTTTATTTATTGTATTTACACGCGAACTGGCACAGCATACAGCAATCACACATACAGTTGGAAATGTTACACAATAAATACAAAGATATTTACGCAAATCCTAAATATAACTTCGAAAATTGTTTTCTCTTACAGTTAGTCGAACTGAAATTATAAACGGGGAACTGAGTACCGAGTACGTCAAGCCGTCAAATATCCGTAAATATGTTCGCGTTAGGAATTTAAACAGCTTGAGTAATTGTTTATGTACAGTCGGTGCTAAATTCAATCAACCGTAGCTGTTGTGTGCAGCAAGGGTTATTAATTGCACGTGTGTTTTTCTTATAAAACTGTAGACGGAAGCTAAGTTGAACTGCACTGCTTTTTTTGTTCTATGACTTGGTAAAAGCAGTGCAGTTCAACTTCTGCCCTGCTATAAGCGCTGGTGGTAAGCCCCCAGAAAGCGTTTATAATCCGCACCCTAATTGCGTAACACACGATCAATCGGAATCGGTTTCATTTTGACAGTTCAACAACATTCATTGCGTTATTTACGTGTTGAGCAGACAAATGGAACTTATGAAGCAATGGATTAGCAATTTGCTTCAAAATGATTGTGTGTTACGCAATTAGGGTGCCGATCCAGCCTGTCCCTTGCTGCCGTCCCTGAGAGACACCATCCGTTACCCACAGGAGGTGCCCTTAGCGTGTAGTCGCTTAGTTTTTAAGTTTTTTTTTAAAGCCCTGTCTTGAGGTCTTAATTTATTGAGGCATCCACAGGCAAGCCCGTTAAGCAGACGACAACCTCTTTGGTTGAAGTGCGAGATGCCATTGCAAAAAAAAAACCGAAAGCGCAATGCGAAAACGTGGACGACCGTTCACGGGGACTTTCATAGAGATATTTTGCTTAATAGAAAACCCCCAGTAGGTAAAGAAGGGATCGAATTGAACACGTCCTTTCTTTGGCATTGTTCGTCGAATCGTTGAGCTCCTCATGTGCTGAGTTGAGCTGCACGATTTTTGAAAAATGCGTGCATTGACTGGGCAGTGCACAGGTCCACTCAATCTGTGTGGTTCTTTCCTCAAAAGACCATTTCAGACACCAATCTACATGGTCTGACCAAGATTATGTCTGGACTTTAAAAGAGACTGTGACCTCTGAGTTTGTTTTGGCATTTCTTCTCAGAGTAGTCAGATAGGAAACGCCGAACTCATCTAGTTTAACACGCTCAGCGCCAAGACCCATATGCCAATACCACTACACCAGGAAAATTCCCTAGGCCAGGGCAACATGTTTGGATACAAAATGGAAAGTGTGCGCGTTAGCGATACACGGCGCTTAGACTGGAATGGTGCTTGTGTATCAAAAAGGATACATGTAAGTGTTTAGACAGTGTATATCGCAAAAGATACACATGGCGCTGAGCGTGTTAAAAAAATATGATTGAGATGTAAAAGTAAAAAAAAAAACATAAGGTGTAGGGTTAAGTGCATAGGGTTAGTAAAATTGTTACTAACCCTATATACTCCTGTCTGAAATAAAAGTATTCTATTCTAAAAGTGTTTGTGCAAAGTTTGCAAACCTACAGTTTACATAAAATAAATCTATTTATTTTTTTTTTTTTTTTTGTTCACAAAAAAGTATTTATTTCAATAATATCAACTAACACTAATATACACTATATACAATTATATACAAGTATATAATACGAAAAAATATAGAAAAAGGCAGGAGCTCATTGGGCATCAAAAAATTCGTCCGCATCACTGTCAATGGGATAAGTGCCCAAAAGGCTGGCAGCATTACCACGTTGGATGGCAATGCTGATTCTTTGGGCTAAAAATAGGCCAGCCTTCTGGTCACGTGAAGAGTCAACCAACCGCTTGGCGATGTCACGAAAAATTCGATGAGCACTCGGACCCCAAGGCCCTAGTGTTTCAACCCCAAACGGCTCAAACATATAGCTCCCAATAAGGTTGTTATATTTGCGCCGTTTGAGGTTTTCTGCTCCTGCAGCAGCCGCCCCAGCACAGCCCACCGTGCTAGGAAGATGGGATGGCGCGAGGGTGTCGACACAGGTTGCATCCCACACCAAAGGCCTACCCAACTTCCAAGGCATTATGGTCATTCCATCGGGCCTCTTTCCATCGTCGCGTGCCAAGCCATTGGGTTCTAAAACAGCTGGCACCCCGGCGGAGACAAGAGCCCGACGGATGATGTCGTTAATGCTGGCGTGCCTTGCCATCCGTCCAGCGCTCTTGCTGCAGGATAGGCCATGGTGTCCGAGGCAGTCGACTGCTTCACCGCATTGACAGCGATGTGGAGCTACGCAAGGAGCGCCCAGACGCAAACATGTAGCGAGCCGGAATGTGGTGTCACCCAGCATAGTGCCTATATTGGGTGACGGTAGCGCCTGAAGCCAGAGGCCCGACTCCCATTCACCCACAGCCAGTAGGCGGGCACGCTCAGCAGTATTGGTGGACGTATTAATAAGTTTATTCCGTACCAACCTGCAGAGCGGCTCATCCCACTGTCTCTGGGAAGACGGGTTCTCGGGCTGAACCGTGTCCGGGCAAGCCACTTTCCAGGCGTTCACCGCGTCGGTCAAACACGGCACTTCAGAGTCAACCTGAGCAGGAACCAAGATTCGTGTGGTTAACTTTTCGGTGCTGTGGACCGAGGATAGGAACGCCGGTAGGCTTACACTAGAAATTTTGCGGACGCCGAGCCCACCAAAACGAATGGGTAGTGTGGCTTGCAGCCACGCGCGGTCGTCCAAAGCCACATTAAAAATGGATGTAATAGTATTATATATACTTTATTGTACACCACAAAAATACATAGCATAAAAAATACATGAAAAACTACAAAATATACAATGGGTGGCCTTATCGCATTACAGTCAAAAATCATTAATCATTTAAACCTAACTTTTTAACATCATCGTGGAACAGGCCATCTTCTTGCCTTCTTAGTTTTAACGTCCACTCTCCAAAGCGGACAGAAAGGTGAAAAATCACAATATTATCACACAGTCTCGTTGGTTCCAGTTACCGCTGAAGGGCAAGAACATCACCACGGTCCCCTGCGACCTGGACACTGATCAGCAGGAATTGGCTGGCAGGTGAGTGCTTATTTTTTTACCGATCTTATAGAAAACTGTTTTTTTTTTTAAAGTATAATAGGCCTCTTCTGTTAGGCTCATTTTAGATGTTAAGGCTCCCACCCTGTTTGCCGTTGCTGTAAATAGAATACTACAGCTATATCCTGTCCATAAGGTCAACCGTTTCTTGACAGCTGTCTTAGAATCCAAATTACGTAAAAGTTAACTTTAAAATGCGTAGGTAATAAAATAAACTGCCTTATCTTATTGAATTATCTTATTTATGGCTTATTACAGACATTCTAATACCGTACGTGTATCAATGAATGTACCTATTGTGTGTGCAATCACTAGTTCCATCTGTCAAAAAACGGTTTACCTGATGGACAGGGTATACTACGACAGTTCACATACGGTCGTACAGAATATAGTTTTTTCCAAAGAATGAGGAAAGTCTGACAGCTTCCACATATACAGACAGAAATCATAATGTATCAATATTCATTGCCGGGTGCCTAGCGTCGGTAAGCCGGCAACCCGTCGTCCAAATAAAAATATAGCATGTCTTTCTGCAATTCGTTTTAGCAGATTTTTTCTTTTACAGACTGGCCACCCTAGCACTCCGTGCGCATTCTGCCGCGCGGTCTGACTGCGGCCGCCTTGGCGCCGCTCTCGCCAACACGCTAGGTGATCTCGCGCGCACTGCTGCCAACAGACAGCTTTTAGCAGCAGGTAAGCTATGGTTTCCTAGAGTCCGTCTCACGAAAGAAATCCCGCGGCAATATGTGGAACTAATTATTATTATATATTTAGCAACATTCAGAGGGGCTTCTGGCAAAGTAATCAAGTTAAGACACGCTTGCCGCGATTGGTCCGTGGATGGGTAACCATCTTCACATACCAAGACCCTTCCGTGCCTCGGAAAGCACGTTAAGCCGTTGGTCCCGGCTGTCATTTGTGAATCGTTGACAGTTGCCTGCAGCCTGTAAGTCTAACAACCAGTATTACCAAATGGTCTCGTATTACCCAGTAACAGGGTTGTGGAGGTCAGATAGGCACTGTAGGCAGTTGCTCCTTGTAAAATACTGGTACTCAGCTGCATCCGATTAGACTGGAAGCCGACACCAGCGTAGTTGGGAAAAGGCTAGGCAGATATGATGTGTTAGCAACATTCCTACAACAACCCTCCCACCTCACACACCTTTCTCTATTAAAGACTGTGCATTTTATTAACCAGTGTCCGTCGCAAGCATGTGGCGCCGAGTCTGCGAGACTTTTTTCGTGAAATGGACTCTGGAAAAGTGGTTCATGGTGGCTTAAGCGTAGATTGCGTGTGCTTTAGCAAATTATTATTATTATTATGGGACCCGTAGGACAAACAATATACACAAACAAGAGTGTTGATTTCTTAGTCTTTTGTTCTTTTATTTATTTTTTCCCTGAATACAATTACGTTTCCGCCAGTTTATAAATATGTATGTTGTAACCTGTGGAAAATGTAGTGGGTGGTATTTGTTAAGTTATTTCTGTTTATTTTTAATATGCTACTATTTGTTTTCCTTACTAAATAAAATAAAATTACCTCACAGAAAAAAACAACAGATTCCTTTTGGCTATTTTATTGGAAACAACCTCAACAAAGTATAACAACGAGGTGAAACGAATGGCTATTAGCATTCCAACGGTGAATTTCCAATAATTCACGGTTAGGAGCTCGAACGTTAACGTGAACACGATTCGTTTCTCTCGGTATTCCAGAGAACTTGTTAGAACGATCGTAAACTGTTACAAATACTTAAGTTATTAATATTATGAACCAGATTTTGTTATGCTGGCTCAATTTGCAGTTCTCGAATCCAGCTGTATGAACTAGCAACACGTGTATTATCGCCAAAATCTATGTCTGACCACCGTAAGGACTATTCCTGCTTGCAGCGCATATTATTAGGTATGACGAAACACCGACAGACACTACGCCGACAGACTGAACACCGACAAGACTTTACTTCGACGGGACTTTTCGCCGACAGGACACTTCACCGACAGGACTCTTTGCCGACAGGGCTCAACAGCGACGCAACTTATCTCCGATGATCAGATACATAATTTGGAAATCGATTATGCTTTTCTTGTAATTAAAAAATTCATAAAAAATAACGATCTAACATTGGTTTTTAATATACGTACATATGTATAATATGGTTAAAATCGCAAAATTACGATGAAACAGAGACACTCGTGGAAGTGTAAAATACTGATCACTCCCTCAGTATCCAACAAAACCACACATAACACATAACATAACACATACACACAAATAACCCTCGCACACCTCTTTATCACTCATCCACACACCCATTCACCTTACACTCAGCACATAAACTCAAAGTTAAAATACATCCCAAATCACCAATGTCTTGTACTGTTTATTTTTATTTTTGTCTTGTTCTCTTTTACTTATTTTCGTTTTATTATTAACTAACTAAGTCTTAATTAATTTAATTACCTTTTAAGCACCTTTTGCATGGAACATCATTCCATTCTGTATCTGGAGTAGGGCGTTGTTAGCTGCGCTACAGTTTATACTTTTGCAGCTATCATCGTTTTACTTGTTACTTATTCTTGTATTTTTGTTCCAAAATAAACTTTTTATTATTTAGTAAGTAAGTAAAGATACCCATAAAAATGCATGGAAAAAAAACAAACTAAAATAATTTATTTACCTCTTAGTAACAAAACAAACTAAAATAATTTATTAACATCTTAGTAACAATAAAAATATCAAAAAAACCTAAATTATTCTAATAACAATTCCTTTTTAATAAAATATTTCTTTATGTTTTGAAATTAATAATATATGATAAACCTTTCAAAAATGCGATCACATCTAAATTTTTCTTATTGTTCAAATGTACCATCAACCTTTCGTTGATTATATTCATTTTCTTCTTCCGTGGTTTTATTATGCCCGCTGATAGTCTCTCAATTTCGCATTTTATATTTTTTTGTTCCTTTTTAATTTCATCTATAGTTTTAAATATATTCCATTTTTTTCTATTTAGCAATGTGTTCCACCTATTGTGCCAACTTTCAACAGCGTTTTGTGTGGTTGGTGTGCCTGCTTCAATGGAATCTGATATTGACCATGTCTCTGGGGGGAACGTGGGAGGCACTTTTGTAATCAATACTTTTAATGAGCTCGTATTCATTTGATTATTTTTGGTTTTGTAAACATTACTGTCAATATAATAGTTTTTAAACCATTCGATTACTTGGTGCGCTTCCGGTGGTAAAACTTTGTCAACAATTTCTTTAAAAGCTGATGGAATTTCTACCGCAGGTAAAAATGCCAGTGCAGCCAAATGTCTCATTTTGAACGCAAAATCGCAGTTGTCACCATACAACTTTGCCAGTCCTGCTTGTTGTATGTGCCTCCATATACTTTGTCTTAAATGAAAATAGCAATATTTATTCCTGCTTTCTGTGAATGCGCGCTTACAAGCATTAATTGCTGCTTTTTCAAAGTCAGTTATAATCGTTTTTGGATTTAGAAGTAAATTAAATTTATTCAAAATATGCATTTTTAATATTTCAAACATAATGTAGTAGCAGTTTTCCGATTTATGTGAAAGGAATGCGTAAACTAAAGGAAAAATTGTCTTCTTATCACTGCTAACATTTCCATGAATAGTGTACATCTGGCATAAAGGCAGCGGACAGCATTTGAAAGTCCCATCTTGAATCCAGAAATCAGCTTTAAATAATAATCGTAGATTTTGCTCAGTTGCAAATATAATAACAGTTTCGCCATTGTAATCGTAATGACCCACTAAAAACTGTTCATTTTCAAAAATTTGGTAATTATCTGATATACTTATATCACTAAGTTTTTTAGGAACACAAGGTTTATTTTTATTTCTCGTCCGATTTATCATTTTAGTCATTGCGTGCTTATTAGGCATACTTGGAGAACTTACACTTGGAACATCCTTCATACAACTTTGTATTATTTGTACAGGTGAATCCATACTACAATGAGCTTTGTTTTTTATTTTATCCTGGAATTTACGAACAACCAGTAGTTCGGGATTCGGCATGTGACAATGCTGCCTGATAGTTTTACTTACCAAATCATGTTTCCCGTCAGTAATTTTGGTTTTCACAAAAACGTTACAATTTTTATTTTTATTTTCAACACAACTCCAATAAAACACATCCCCACGAACTTTATTTCGGCAATACAAATATCCATCAATAACTAATTGTAAGTTACCGGTTTTTGATTTGATAAATTCACATGAACTCATTATAAAAGAAATTATAAAGTGGTTGTTGAGGATGGCTATAGGATGCTTGTAATGGAAATACGATCACAGCTTTTAGAGTATATTTTTAACCAGTTTTCACACACAGTGACATTAAAAGACAAAGGAATAAATTTATAGAAAAATAAACAATCAATATAAAAAAGGTTGGTTGCTGGTCGTCAACAGTGGTAACGTGGCTGTGTTCGTGCTGAACTGTAATGCAAAAGTGACCGTAAGAATAACAGTTCAACCAGTGAACTAAATATTTTATAAATACCTTCAAATCCGCTTCTTAAAATAGTTAATGTTTAAGGATTATATGTACGTATATTAAAAACCAATGTTAGATCGTTATTTTTTATGAATTTTTTAATTACAAGAAAAGCATAATCGATTTCCAAATTATGTATCTGATCATCGGAGATAAGTTGCGTCGCTGTTGAGCCCTGTCGGCAAAGAGTCCTGTCGGTGAAGTGTCCTGTCGGCGAAAAGTCCCGTCGAAGTAAAGTCTTGTCGGTGTTCAGTCTGTCGGCGTAGTGTCTGTCGGTGTTTCGTCATACACTCTTGGCGATAGTACAGACGATAGCAGGTCAAGCTACCCGAAACTGTCAAATTTTCCCAATCAACCTTGAACTTCAATGTTTTAGTGATAAAGTTGAAAATCTACTAAAGAAATTTGACAGATTGTAGTAGCTTGATGTGCTGGCGTCTGTACGTGAGCCTACCTACAGAAAACCCAGTATCAAATAAACATTATCAAAATCTTTAGTCATTTAGAGCTGATTTTTCAATCATCTGATAACTTTATTCGAGGAATAATTTTGAAATTTTGACAGTTATTTCATACGAAAACTGTCAAAGGTCAATTTTATTCCTCGAATAAAAGCTATCAGGCGATGGAGAAATCAGCCCTTATTCAAATTAGGCTGCGAATCAGCACTTTTCGAACGTCAAAATTACATAATACAGTCCTCCAAAACGCCCGCCCTTCACCACTTCCTAGTGCTTTCGCTGGGAAGAAGAAGTGGCGCAACAAACTCCCCAGCAGCACAGCTGTCCATTCAATTAAAAAAACTTGCTTCTATACAATAATAGGTATACAAAGTAATTGACGTAACGAGACACAGAACATTCAATACATAACATCGCGACTGTAATCCCCGAAAGGCTAAGCAGAGATGCACCTATAGTACACCCACATTTCACCAGTTATGTTTAAGTTCCATGTAACAGGGGGCGAGCCTATTGCCATCAACCGGACACAAAAGCAGACTCCGGAATGCTACTAAAAAATCCCTGATGAAAAACACTCAATAATACTTTTCCTGACCTGGGAATCAAGCCCAGGAACTCTTGCTCACGAGTATCGCTTCAGACACGATGCAGTTCATTAAATAATTCTTCTTTATTCTCCCCCACAGCTGCAAGCAACGAGCAAAAGAAACGGAAACTATCGAAAAGCCAGAAAATGAAGATCCAGGCGAAGCAGAGGACAGCCCTCGCCGTCAAGAAGAAGGCTGCTGCCGTCGCAGCCGCGGCCGCCGCTAAGATGACCACTTAATTTCATTTAAATTATGTACGTCATTCCCATTGTCGTCGCTGTTCAGGGAAAACTTCGTGATTGCAACAAACGTTATTTTACAGGGAAAGATTGAAACATGGCTGTCAATGACATTCTCCGAGGCTTTCTTTCGAGGCATTATAGCATCTTAGTAAATGTTTTTCTAAATATGCATTATGAGTTTTCTACACAACGAATAATGAGCCTGTAACATTTCCACTGGTGGGACACAGGCCCTCTCTCTTTGAAAGAGAGTGGCCCATAATCCACCACGCGGGCCTAGTGTGTGTTGGAGACTGTCACATGTCTTCGAATTTTTGGTTCTAGGACATGCCGGTTTCTTCACGATGTTTTCCTACACTGTTTTGAGAGCCGTGGTGATGATATAAATCACACAAAGGATAATGCCTGCCTGGGTTCAAACCCACGACCTACAACTCGTAAGTTTGGGCTGTTACCACTGAGTTACCCCTGTTCTTCCACAACAAAATAACAATAAAAAATATTTTTTATTATTTCATTATTAGGTTTTCACTGCACGGCGACATTACGTTGTGTATTTTATGTCGAGCTTCTACTGTCGAAAGTTATTGTTAATCCTTAATAATTATTCTAATGTCTAGTCACTTTCTTAAAACTCATAGTATGAGAGGAGGATGAGAAATGAATAATATTTTTTATAGCACTGTGACCTCAACCAGCAGCCTGATTGCGTAACAAGGTATCGATCTCGATCTGAATCATTTTCAAGGATATTCCTATCCATTGCTTCGTATGTTCAAAAAATGTGTTTGCTCAACAACATAAATAACGCAATGAATGTTGTTGAACTGTCAAAATAGATCCCATTGCTCCTGTTAGTGTGTTACGCAGTTACCCCGTCGCACTTGGTCCCGCTTTTCTGTGACTTAAGTAGTCCATTTTTACACCATGCCATCAACATGGGTGACTTAAATGTGGGTTTAGGTCACATGAGCTATAAAATAGTATACGATACATGTGATTTGGGTAGTCTATTTTGCACGGCGTTAAGCAAACTCGCTACGCTTGGGCGCTAATTTCACGCTTAGCGATAATGGACTGCTCAAGTCAAATCGTAATGTACAGACGCCAGCACATCAAGCTACTACAATCTGTCAAATTTCTTTAATAGATTTTCAACTTTATCGCTAAAGCATTAAGGTTCAAGGTTGATTGGGAAAATTTTACAGTTTCGGGTAGCTTGATGTGCTGGCGTATGTACTATTATAAGACTTTGCACTTCTACAAATAAAATTAATTGTATTCTATCCCTAATATTAGTTATCGGTACTAAATTAAACTTTTAGGTAATTATTAATAAAAAAGCACTGTAAATGTGAGAAAATTTTGCACAAATTAACTACTTATGGATGAAATTTTATGTATGTACTAAGTATTATAATTTTAAGTTATTTATTAATGATATAAAGTTTAGTTACGTAATTTGTAATTATTTGGAAATAAAAATATTTTCATAAACAGTGTTTTTTATTCATATTATAATAATATGTCGGTTACTTTGACCCCTTAATTGTCTAATAAACCTATTTTTTTTTTTTCTAGTAAATTACATTGTTTTTACTTTGTTCGTTCTTGCCTTGCTGTAAGAGTTATGTAAAAAAATGAAAGTGAAAAATGGTTTATTAAAAGTAAGAAAACCCTTTGTTTTTTATAGGTACACGCCAGCACATCAAGCTACTACAAACTGTCAATTTTTTTTAATAAATTTTCAACTTTATATCTGAAGACAATTTGACAGTTTCGGGTAGCTTGACCTGCTGGCGTCTGTACCATTAAATGATTATAAATACAATTATAGGCATAGTAGCACACTAATACTACTCCCGCAATTTCACCAATCATAGCACTAGATGTCAACAAGATGTCATACCATCATCATTTTTGCAATGCCGGTTTTTACATTACATGCGCTTGGTGAGATTTTGGTAGCATTTCTTCACTCTTGGAGAGTAGGGACAGGCGAAAATGTAAGCACTTCGCTTAGGTTTTCTTTGTGCATTCATACAGAAATAGGAGATACTTTGTCGACCTCTGCAGAAAATGGAGAATGCAGGATGCAAGAGCAAACGCAGCGAACTCGAAAGTATTTGCACCCGTTTCAAATAGGTTAAATTGTGTTTTGAACATTGATTCAGAAACAGGAGTTGTTTGTTGTCCACACACGCGAAAAAGTTAGAGAATTATGAGAACGTGGATGCAGGAGCAATCGAAGCGAGCTGGAAAGGGTAGGTTTTCTTTTGACCGTTCATGCAGAATGAAAAGTTACTTTGACTTATGCAAAAAAGTCTGAGAGTTCAGAGCGGAAGCTCAAACATTTTTTAGAACGCTGCCTCGGGTTAGGTTTTCTAACACTCAAAACTGCCATTTACTTACTGAACATATTATTTTGTATTAAATTAATTAGAATACAAATACTACCATTATAGTAGAAAATAAATAGACTGGCCAGACTGGTCTGTCATTTTCTGTTACGTCAAAATTGACAACTTCATCAAGTTCACCAAAATAATTTTCTGCCTGCAAAAATTGTATTCTTGCAATGTCAACAGAGATAAATAAAGTGTGTGTTAGTGTTAGGGTCTAATATCAACTGCTTACGACACCCATAATAACGCAGGTAAGTTTAAGCTACTAAATACGCCAAGAAACCCTGTGTTTACGTTACTTATTTGATAATTGCTTGCACTTTTGTCTGACGGTGTTAAAATGAAAAATTTCCCTTTTCCCTTGTAATTATGATAGTAAGAGTGCCATAACATCATCAACAATAAATATTCTGCTTTACATGCTGCCTGCAAAGGCATCGTAGCCCGTTTTACCAAACATTTTAAGCAATACTCAAACGCAATGCTCACGCCTTTTTTACGTAAAGAAAATCGGTCGATGTGGCCGTTTTCTTATCAAACCATATACACATAATACCGAATTACATGCAAGTAGATTTTAGTGAATTTTATTACAGATAAAATACTGCATTTTAACTTTCTTCAATGATTTGAGGTTAGAACAGGAATGCATTTAGTGCATTATATTCTACGCGATATCTTATTACCCTTGATAGATATTGTACATACTTACCCCAGCTTTCTTAAAAAAAGATCCTTAGCACAATATTTACTCTGTGGCACTATAGTTTAATACCACAGTACGTATGGCATACCACATTTTATTTTTTATTTTATTTGTTTGGTACACCAACAACCTATTCACTAGAAACATTAACATAATAAAAAATAACATAAGCAATGGGTTATGATGAATTAGTCATTTACAGGCGTACACAGCACTTACATAAAAAATTGCTTCTTAAATATTCCGTTTTAACAAGATTTTTTTACTCGTAGTGAAGATTGGAAAATTAATTAGAAACAAAAAACAAAACATTAAGTAAGACACAAAATAATAATCGAGATTAGATTTTTTATGTATCTGTTTTAAGGCATCCTTAAAATTACAATACTTACATTAATATTGTCTGTTTCTTTGACTAATTAATTGAACTCATTTTGATGGGATGCAATAGGCAGCATTAGGCTGATGATGATTTTGAAGGAAGGGATAACAACTAATAGAGAAGAATGGAAGTAAAAGACATGCTGTGCTGACCCCATATAAATCGGGATAGGGGCAGGCGAATGATGGTGATAATTTTGAATGTATTATGCATAGAAACAACTTAGTTTCTGAAGAAAAGTTTTAGGCATTCATAAAGTATAGTCTAAACAATGGCAGCTATGAAAACGAATAAATATGTATAAAAAAGAAGGCTGCAGGGACCTGCTGGATGCGGGAAGCACAGAACCGGTCGAGGTGGAGGTGCTTGGGGGAGGCCTATGTCCAGCAGTGGACGTCTTTCGGCTGAAATGATGGTGATGCTGTATAATAATAATCAATCCTTTTATTTTAATTTACAGGCTTTTCTGTGAGATTTGGTGAAATATCTACAAAATATATAATAAACAAAAAAACATGGACGAAGCCAGAGAAGAGGTGATATCTAAAAGTAATAATAACGCTGTGGAAGACATTGTAAGAGAACACTGTTATTTTGAAATTAAATCAAAAACAGTTCTCTTCTACCATTTAACTGATCATAATTATTTGTAAGTATTTCATGGCCATACATCGGTATGACTGCCTAACCACTAGACAAAGAAATAATCATAAATACATGCGCCACCCACGCCTTCTTTCCATGGGGGTAGGCTCCTGCCCACCCCCATGATGCGTAAATGTTAACGACGAATGTTGCTGTTTGTTTGTTTTGTTTGCTGTTTGCATTTACGTTTATAAATATGGTCATACACACACGCCGGTTGCAAGTACCATGCACTCATAAATTAAGTAGTGACCCGCATGTAGCGCCAACTATTAGGTCAAAAAATATCCTATCTTTCAAGCAACCATACACAGTCATTAAATTTCATTGAAATCAATTGGGTGATTTCGAAGACAAAAAAAAGTCACAATGTTCGTAGACACTTTAAAATAATAATCCTATTCCATCATCTCTAATTCCAGTGAGACTGAAACCGAAAAACTAAAGAAAAAACCAGTGAAGCAAACAAAAAAGCGTAAACGTACCATCAAAATAACAGAACTAAGAGCCGTCTACAACTGCAAGTCTTGTGGCTACCGCACAATGGACCGAGTCCTCTCCTCAAAACACAACTGTGATAGAAAACCAGCTAGATACATACCCTGCACGAAATGTGACAGGAATAAGGCTCCGGAAGGCTATCAGCAGTGCACAAAATGTTCCTATTTTACCAAAAACAAGGCTAGTTTGAAAGTACATATGCGGATACACTCTCAAGGTACCCCATACAAGTGTACGGAATGTGAATACTTTGGAAGGGATTTAAAGGATCTGATCTCTCATTATAATCGGGCGAAGGATTTGCGGTGTGAGTGTGGGTATACCACGCATGTCAAGCAGCAAATGGTCGGACATAAACGGTCTCATACGGGGGAGAAACCGTTCTCTTGTGGTGTTTGTAGTTTTTCTACAGCTGATAGATCGGGACTTTATAGGCATTTAAAAAAACATGAAGCTTAGTCGTCAGTTCAGCTGAAAGACGTCCACTGCTGAACATAGACTCCCCCAAGCACCGCCACTCGACTGGTTCTGTTTTCGTATCCAGTGGATTCCTGTGGCCTTCACAAAGTCATCCAACTTATGGGAGGGTTGTGGGGTTTGACGCGTAGTGTAGTAGCTTTGTACAGGGTTATTTTAAATTGGCTAGCTAAACTCTGTAGACGCGACGCGATATCTATCGATATCTGAACACGGTCTAACTGGTCCTTAAATTGAAGGTCACTTAGCGAGCTATGGAATTATATTATTCATTTAATTTTAAAATAACCCTGTATTTGGATCTGATTTTAATATAAGAGCTTTTAGGTTGAAATCTTTAAACCTTAGTTATATTTAAGTTTTTACTCGCAAAGCGGAAGATTTTCTGATGACATAGAATAATAAACTTTATTCTGAGAGTGATAAAGTGCAAAATTAAAATATTTTATTTCACATAAACCTACATGGGCACTTCTGAAATGTCAGAAGCTAGGTGCTCGGTTCCAATTGGTTGTTTCCTATGGATAAGAGCCGGCAAGAAACGGTGACTCTTTGAAAAATTATTAGCTTTTACAATGTTTTCAAATTACAGTATTAACAGATAGGTACAGCGTAGGCCCATCAACAAAATAAAAAATTATAACAAAACAGAAAATGGTCTACAAATGTATTCGACAACAAGGCCTTCAACGTTCTCACATTCACAAAGTATAAAAGATCTATGTAAATATAAATAATGCAAAGTTGTACGAACATAATATAATTACGGGGTCGCGCATTCTTGCACCTTAAGAGACTGAAAATAAGGTTTACCTATTATTCAGCTTTTGTAAAAAGGGCTATCAAAGCAATAAAATTGAGTTTTGTGATTTATTATTTTTTAGGTATTTTTGGTGTTTTTGCTCAATAATTTAAAAAATTATGTTGTAAAGATTTCATCCAGCTGTTATAAGTGTAATTTTATAAATATATATATGTATAGTTAAATGTTTATGCTGTCTATTTATTTTTGAGAACCTCTAACACCTTCATCTCGGTCGAAAGACGTCCACTGCTGTCTCCCCAAGTAGGGTTACCATTTCAAAAAAGCCTTGCCTTTTTTTTTTTTTTTGAGGATGGGAAATCATCAAATGACTCCTCCCGCTCTGGGTGGAGCAGGAGGGAGTGTCAGACTCTTACTGACTAAAACCCACCCGTGTTCCTTCCTTAGCCCTTTATGTTCCAGGGCAGCGGTAACCCTTTCGGACAATCCCGCTACCCAAAAAGCCTTGCCTTACGTTTACAACAAAGAATTAACTTTTTGATATTATTGTTTTTCAGAAATCATGTTACTTTTTTTGGTTGTCTAAAACTACCTTTAGTTGAAAAATCCAAAAAATGACAAGTCCGGACAAAGTTCGAACAGTGTTCAAAAAATCTGACATGTCGGTAGCACATTGACCTGCTGATCGTGCTGGCCAACGGATTCCCGCAATCTTTACTAAATCATCGGTCTATTTTATGGGGCGGGCCTGTCCACTTGCTTGCTGCCACTTTGCTTCCATGGTAAATATAATATTGGCAGGCTCAGGTGTAGGGATCCAGTCTCTAGGCATTTGACATTTTAGCGCAGCGCATTTTAGGCATTTGAAATTTGACAGATTGTAGTAGCTTGATGTGCTGGCATCTGTACCTACACTTATGCCTAAGGGCCGGCGCCCACTGGCGACACGACACGGCAAGGGATTTTTATGCGACGAATAGAAAATATATGTACAGACGCCAGCATATCAAGCTACTACAATTGTCAAATTTCTATAATAGATTTTCAACTTTATCGCTAAAGCATTAAGGTTCAAGGTTGATTGGGAAAATTTGACAGTTTCGGGTAGCTTGACCTGCTGGCGGTCTGTACCTTAAAATTATGACAGTAAAATTGAAATTTCATTACGATGCCGCGGTATCCTTAGGCATGCCGCGACGTCCTTTGGCATCATCATTGAAATTTCAATTTTATTGTCATACATATAAGTTATACTTCTATTCATCGTATAAAAATCCCTTGCCGTGCCGTGCTGCCAGTGGGCGCCGGCCCTAAGTGTGCATACACATGAGCCACACGTCGAAGACAGAGGCAACTGCTGTCGTAGACATGTCGTGTATTTGAGTACGGTGCTCAAATACACAGCGGCATGTTGGCGTTTGGAATGAGGGCGTTTGGTAAATCAAAAACAACAGATTTTATATAAAAAATGCAATTTATTTACAGAAAATCACTTGTACAAAATTCATTTTCATTTCGTATATTTTTACAAATTAAAATTCTTATTTAATAATCGGAGTATTTTACCACCCGTAAAGTTAAAAGTCTAACATAGTTTTTTTTTTTTGTCAAAAATACTATTTTTCTCAGTGGGATTATTATAACTATATAGGTATTTATATCATATTTTCTAAAAGATTACGCAGTTTCTAGTTAATACACGGTTTTTTAACAGAGATCGAGGTTATGTAGTCTGATCTTTACAAGCGACCAAAACAAAATTAAACAACAGGGCCCCAATTCTGTATCATTTCCCGCGAAATCTTACCACGTGCAAACCACGTCAATATCGTGTCTTGTTAACCGCAAGGAATCGAAATGTCAACCGTACGGACATGTATTTTGACAATTCAAACCCCGCCATTATTTATAGAGAATACGTTATTAGCAGATGTTGTCATTAACTAAGGAATTGATGTGGTTTCGAAGTAAGGAATCGTTAAGTGTTCATAGTGAATTAGGGCCCTCGATAGGATGCGACCTCAAGGGGATTATTATACCAAAATTCTTACCCCGTGTCCTATTGAGGGTGAAAGCGTCAGGAGAAGCCCAAAGTCTTTTGCATTTTGCAGGTCAGGGGGCCTAAAAAAGCCACTTTAAGCAATACCTCTAAAAGCTAGTCATTTCCTGAATTCCCAGCAGATCATTAGCAATTCTTCTAATCTTCGTAAAATTCCATTTCATAAATGGTGTAAACATTGCCGCGTGAAAAAAATAAAAACCGTAATTTTATCGGTAAATTTTTCTTTACAGTTTTTTTAAATTGGATTTTTATTTTTTATTTCTACAGTTTAAATGTTATTACATTGTGATATGAATTGCACACAGATCATATTATGAATTGTCAGTTTGTGACCATTTTACGATTTTTAATATGATTCATATTGTTAACCTATTATGATTCTGCCAAAGTGGCCTTTTTATGCCCCCAGTATCAGGTTGTATGTTGATCTAAATATGATTCGCGGCCGTATCAAATATTAATTAATAGAATTATAATCATCAGAATCAGCAATACAACTCCTTGAGTAAGAATTGGCCTCAAATGTCATGATTTCATGAAATAGTCACTCAATAGGGTAATATGGACTTAGAGACATGTATTGATGGTTTGTATGATTATAATTTATAAATAAACAACATTTTTTTTACGGTCGTGAATCATATTTAGATCCACATACAACCCTATGCCCTGCAAATATTGATAGTATAGCCTCAAGTCTTGTACTCGTCTTTGTAAAGTTCGAATCCTTCAAATATTTGCGGATGAAATCTCAGCTGACAGTTGTCTGTTGTTGACAGTTACATTGGTCAGTGAGTAAAAAAAGGAAAAAACAAGAGGACACATTCACTGATCTCTAATAAACAAGTACGCTGGACTAAATATACTCTATGAAATGACAGTTGTTTTTTGTGCCGATTCAAAGCGCCCCCGCTCGAGCGTCTCAGGAACAAGAATTGATACACTATTGCGTGTGTCGTCGTGATGTTTTGGTATGTCTCTGAAGATTTATATCTAAATCGTTTCATACTTAATAATTTTTTGCGTATTTTGTGTTTACTACGAGATATTTATAAAATTTTTATTATGAGAGTATGCTCATTTTGTAAAACTCACTCAAAAATATTAGTTCCACAGACGCTCACGTTGCTGGCAGCGCCAAAATGGCGAAAATCAAATGTCTTCGTTTTGTCATCGATAGTATGATGTCCAGCGTACTTGTATAATATAGTGGACACAGTACCAGGACTTTACAAATCTTTCTCATAACGCAACTACAATCCTTTCAAAGTTATTTTTCCTCTAATTTTGCATCACTTTCCAAATCATTGTGATCTTTATTCTGGTTAAAATAAGGTTGCTGCTGTCAGAGGTAAAATGACTGTGGACGGACTGTAGTTAGTTTGACAATATTTTGTTCTAATCTATTTACATATTACTCATGAAAATACTGTTCAGTAAATAATATACATGTAGACTTGCGGAAGAAAAAGTTTTAAACACTTTTCTTTTCATTTTTTTATGTTGGCAATAAAAAATTTAGAAGTATCGAACTCTGTGCCGATCTTTACCTAAAGTGGTTAACGCGAAAGAGTCAGAGTTGCCCGCGAAATTAAAATTTTCTTACGTATTTAGCAATTTTCAAACTTGGATCTGACACAGAATGTCCCATTCGCAAAATGTCACCGTGAAAACAAATGTCCTATTCGCGAAACGTCCTATTCATAGGTCCCATCCTCAGAAGGACCCATTCTCAAAAGGACCCATTCTCAGAAGGACCCATTCTCAGAAAGACCCATTCTCAGAAGGACCCATTCTCAAAAGGTCCCATTCGCATATGCTCGTATATTGTGCGTCAAATCCCAAGTCCAATACAAACCCCTTACCTTTAATTTCCCTACATTTTTGACAAGTTTTTGACATTGATTGTCGCTGAGATCAGAGGGGCAATTCTCGTAATTTTAGGAACGTTCAGTCTGATCTCAGTCTAAATCTGTCAAAAATACCTCTAACTTCCCTACATTTTGACATTTTTTTTGCCGCAGAGATGAGACTGCGACTAGATTTTGAACGTTTTAAATTACGAGAATTAGCCTTCAGATAGCGAATAGATTTTGACCTGCAAATTGCAAAAAAAAATTACCAAAAAATTAGAAGTTCCGCAGTCTACCCTGACGCTTTCGACTGAAACATTTGATTCCGCAACTTTACATAGTCAACCAGCTTATTTTGATCATAACACAGTTTCTTTTTACACATATCTCATATTTCTTAGCCTGCATAAGCACTAATCTACTTCAGTTCATAAGTATGTTGTGAGTGAAGGCTCGAAAGGCTACATTAAAGGCATTGTCTTAAATACTTAGAGGCACATGCACGAACTACTGAGTTTACAAGCCCTAGGACGTCTAGGAGAATACTAGGAACGCTTTAGACCGCGTCCTGACCAAAGCGATCCTCGCGCGGACGTATGAACGCTGCGTTTATTTTGTTCGCCGAACCACCGTAGCTATAAGACAGGCTTCCGTATCGAAAATGACACTTTTTCGGTTAACAGCGGGGTAATAGCGCAACACATTATCAGTAATAATGTTTTTTTTTTATTTTGACAGTTGAACAACTTTCATTGCGTTATTTACGTTGTTGAGCGGACAAATTTTTCGAACATATGAAGCAATTTTTAGCAATATCCTTCTATCAAAAATAATAATAATATTAATTAATGTTTTTTTTTATCTTTTTGTTTACAAAAATATTGAAAAATGTAATTAATAAGTAATCAGATGAAATAAAGGAAATAATAATTTTTTTTTTATTTTTTATTATAATAATATTCTTCTATCTTGAAGCAATTAGGGTGGTGATTCCCCTTGCTCAAAGCAGTTAGCTGCCTGAAGCAAAATAAAAATAGCAGTCGTCCATTTGATTTAAACTGTCAAAATTGTCAGCACTAGGAAGTGGTGAAGCGCGGGCGTTTTTGGGGGACTGTCTTTTGTAATTTTGACGTTCGAAAACTGCTGATTCTCAGCCTAATTTGAATAAATGACTTTTGATTTTGATTGATTTTGATTTTGTCGGGTTTCAGATTTGTGAACAGATCTTTAGAGGACCCCTTCGATAACATTATTGGTGTTCGATTCGACACGGAAACTTGCTTGTGAATAGCTATGCTGAACGCGTGGTCGCTACGACAGAGGGCGCCTTCCATTTTCCCAAACAAATGACTGACATATGAGCGCAACGAACACGTATTCGCGCGGCTGTTCGCTTTAGTTAGGACACAGGATTTTAGAGTTAAGTTTGTTCTGAAATAGTAGTAGCAAATGGAGTTTTGATGTGACGGCATTTTTTTTATTTATCTTGTTTTTTGAGATACCGGTAAAACGGGGTGAATAGGGATGCAGGGGTGAATCGGGACGAAACTTTAAAATGGATTTGTACTTTAAAATAATATAGTTTGTTGCTAACAAGGACACTTAATCTTTAATTAAAAAGCTGTAAACCCATTAGAGTATTTTCTGGCAACGAACTATATTGTTTCAACGTTAAAATCCATTTTGAAGTTTCGTCCCGATTCACCCCTGCATCACTATTCACCCCGTTTTACGGTAATAGGATCTTAGTAAGACTTAATACTAATAATAGTCCTGCAGACCGTCTTCCGGCTATGACAGTCAATTTCAACAGACTAGCCTTCGGCGCGGGAAATACAGGATAATTTTTTATTCAGTGCGTAAATTTTCACAGGGTGTTCTACCCATGAATATGAACAACTTTCACTATGGGACCATCTCTGAAATCACAAAAAAAAAATCAGCTGTTTCTTATAAAAGTTCAATACCTACTCGACCAAAATGTATGAATCTGCTGATTTTTTTTTCGTGATTTCAGAGATGGTCCCATAGTGAATGTTGTTCATATTCATGGGTAGAACACCCTGTAAAAATTTACGCACTGAATAAAAAATTATCCTGTATTATAGTGCACAAGTGTATGCGCAGACACAGAAAAAAATCTCACCGTGAAAAGTTATGTGAATTGAGCTTAGAGTGAGCTGCAGTGCGATTCTCTAACCATCTCACCGTGAAAACTTAGGTGAAGTGAGCGTGGACTGAGCTGTCATTCCAACTAATGCTAGGGGTTGACACTATTGGCAGCTCATTCTAAGCTCACTTCACCTAACTTTTCACGGTGAGATTTTTGCAGAATCGATCGGCTGTTAATTGTGTCATTAGTTGGAATGACAGCTCACTCCACGCTCACTTCACCTAAGTTTTCACGGTGAGATGGTTACAGAATCGCACTGCAGCCGATCGATTCTGTAAAAATCTCACCGTGAAAAGTTATGTAAAGTGAGCTTAGAGTGAGCTGTTAATAGTGTCATTAGTTGGAATGACAGCTAACTCTATGCTCACTTCACCTAAGTTTTCACGGTAAGATGGTAACAGAATCGCACTGCAGCCGATTGATTCTGTAAAAATCTCACCGTGAAAAGTTATGTAAAGTGAGCTTAGAGTGAGCTGTTAATAGTGTCATTAGTTGGAATGACAGCTAACTCCACGCTCACTTCACCTAAGTTTTCACGGTGAGATGGTTACAGAATCGCACTGCAGGTGTACCCTCACTTCCCTCACTCTCATAGTCCGATGGGACGGCAATCGGACACGACCGGAGAGAGATCAGGCGCAGGATCATCGGCGACACGTGTTTTTGAACTTAATATTACGTTAGTAAGGTAACAAAGTCTGATTTTTGCTTGCTGTATGTCTCGAAGTAAAAATACGTACATACATGATTTAAAACTTTTGTTCATGTCACGAGAAGCGGCGAGACAGTGCTCTCGTTCATATCTACTCCAATTTGCTAACTACACATAAATTAATTTGCACAATGTTCAGTAATACAACAACACCATTTCTAAGTCTTGGTCCATAAAACGTCACACTACACTATTAGTATTGTGTTTAAAACCATTGGTATTCTGCTAAAAACAATCAGTGTTCTGATAAAAACTATTAGTACTGTTTAAAAGCATTAGTATTCTGTTAAGAACCATTAGTATTCTATTAAAAACCATTAGTATTCTGTTAAAAACCAATGGTATTCTATTAAAAACCATCAGTATTCTGCTAAAAACCATTAGTATTATGTTTAAAACCATTATTATTCTGTTAAAAACCATTAGAATTCTGTTAAAAGCTGCTTTAAAATAGCCTCAGCTAGTGGTATTACATGTTGGCTAATATTTCTTAAGATGGCATCAGTTAATTCTTATAAACTCGTGTTAATACGAGAAAAGAAGTGGTTTTTCTTGTTGTATTTACTGAATACTATGCATAGGTACACGGTTCAAACTATGTATCAATGACGTTTCTTCTGATACGCTGCTGTTCATTTCTTACGTAAGACAATTTAAAAAATAAGACCTGGATGAACCTCCTCCGCCCCTTTCAATCTTACGTAAGATCATCATAATGAGCCTATAATGTTCCCACTGCTGGGACACAGGCCGCCTCTCTTCGAGGGGGAATGGGCTGTAATCCACCACGCGGGCCCAGTGCGGGTTGGCAGATGTCACATGTCTTCGAATTTTATGTTCTAGGACATGCCGGTTTCCTCACTATGTTTTCCTTCGCCGTTTTGAGAGCAGTGGTGATGAAATAATTTACACAAAGTAAAGCGCCTGTCTGGGTTCGAACCTACGACCTACAACTCGTAAGTCGCGGCCGTTACCACTGGGCCATCACTGCTCGTAACGTACGTAAGATCAGTATCTTACCAAACTTGCAAAAAAAAAAGTTAATTTTTGCTAACTTTTGTGATCTTAAGTAAGAATAATCTAGTTCCATCGCACCCCCACGTAAAAAAAAAAAAGGCTTGTTCGGAGTCCCTCCTCGGGAAGGTTGCTAGGTCGGACTGGATGCGGAAGGCGGAGGACAGGGTGTTGTGGCGTAGTCTGGGAAAGGCCTATGTCCAGCAGTGGACTCCGATAGGCTCAGTTCATTGATTGGACCCCCTCAAATCGTCTTACGTAATAAATAAACAGCCCCATATAATATAACTTACATTCATATTGTAAAATAACTTATGTACACAAAATAGTCTTAATTCTACCCGTTTTTTGTTAGAACCACATTTGGTAGACATTTATGCTCCATTCGGAATAAGATTACACATTTAATCAAAACTTTTTTACAGTCCGTACAAACAGATTTTAATTCTATTCCGTAGGCATAAGGATGGCATTAAAAGCAAAAAAAGTGTTTACAATACCATCTGTTTATTGCAACTGCCATTTGTCATGCCACCAACGCAATAGAAGTCAAAATCGGTTGAGCGAACTGTAAAAAAGGTTTGTTTAAATGTCGTTTGTGTGTGTGTTGTTTGTGTGTTGTCTTATTCCGAATTGAGAGTAATTGTCTGGAGCTTAGATTTAGACATCGGTTACATTTGTATAATCATTGTTATCATTTCTAGATCTTTGACAGTCGTTAACAGTCCGAATCCCGACAGTCTGACAACCAGTCTTACCAAGGGGTATCGTGTTAGTTGAAAACCAGCGTCAGGTAGTAGTTGTCTGGCATTTTTGCTGAACTGGGCCTTTTTGGCGCAGCAGTGAGGCATACTTTCCTGCTAATTTCTTACACCGGACTTCACACTTTTTATTTAATCTTTTTTTAATTTTATTGTTTGTTTTATCTGATGTATGTATCTGGTGTATTGTGTGTCTTTTAGTTTGTGCTAAACAAATGTATTTTCTTTCTTTCTTTCTTGTTATCCAGTAACTGGGTTGTGGAGGTCAGATAGGCAGTCGCTCCATGTAAAATACTGGTATTCAGCTGCATCTGGTTAGACTGGAAGCCAACCACAACATAATTGGGAAAGGCTAGGCAGATAGAATCAACTTTATAAATAATTAATTTCCTGGAATTTACAGAGATTAATTAACTACCAAATGTGGTTTTATGCGTGGTGTTAAGTCATTTCAATAAAAAGACAATTCAAAATTAGGCTAATTTCTGTATCATTTTCATGATTCTCCAATATCAAAATTCTTAAAAAAATCGGCCGGGAAAGTTAAAAGACGTTAGTAAAAATTAACAGGCTGAACATATTCATTCCTTGACTGTGCGTATTATCGCCAAAACCTATATCTGACCATTTTGAAAACAAAATCCTGTGCACATGATGACCACAGCTGCGTCCGTGAGTAAAACAAAAGATCATCCTTTTTAGGTCGACTAATAATATGCGCTGCAAGCAGGAATAGTCCTTACGGTGGTCAGATATAGATTTTGGCGATAGTACTTCAAAATCATAGCCCATTTTGAAACGTCCAAACAAAAAACCAAACCCCTTACCATTCTAAAACCTTCAAAGCATTCACAATCCATTATAAAGCCTACTTACGGCCACCCATCTTTTTCTATACCTTGCTTAACTTTGACACGCAGTTACAGAATGTACAGTTATATCTAGTCTAACTTAAAGTTCTAATACTGTTATATTTTGGTCTGTATTGTGATACGGGTTTTATTCGGGAAGCCTAAAGCTGTGGTCACACTGAGGCGATCCCGCGCGGGATGCGGGATGGAATTCGAGCTGATAGAGAAAACCGGTAAAAGTCATTGGGTTTAGTTCACTTCTTATAGATTACGCTTGTCAAAAGTCCAGTTTACCAAAAAAAACTCACATTTTTTTTGGTAAACTGGACGATTAAATAAAACTATATTCGGCAATGTGTCTGTAAAAAATACCCTTTCGTGAGTCCATCGATTCTCGTCCCCAGGATTTCTTTGGCGCACCCTACGCATCAATTTTTCATTATAAGATGGTAAAGGTGCATTGCCCAAAATAGTTTTAGTGGCTACGGAGTAATAATTACAACAATCGACTCGCAGTCAAATCAAGCGTCCCGCGCGGCATGCTCCCCAGTGTGTCCACAGCTTAAATGTACGTGACAAGAATATTTCAAGATTTTTTAAGCAGATTTTTTTCTAGAAATAGTCTTTTTATACGTTTTTAGGCTTATATGTGTGGCGTGGGTTTAAGATTTTTCCGATGATATTGAATAATGAACTTTATTTTCAGTGCCTTAAAGTACAATCTGATAACAAGTGTACCTTAAATATACATGTTTTTTTTTTTGTTAAAAATAGATATCATTGATAATAGGACACCCTGTTAATTACATGGTGTTTTTTTTGTCAACATTCTACTTTGATATTTAACTTGATAATTCGTCACCCTGTATAACGTGTATGTCCGTCTCTCCCACGCCACCTCCCGAACTAAACTAAACATGATTACGTTGCCTACACTAATAAATGCGCTAAGTGTGTTACCTGCGTACGGGCATTTTTTAAAATATGTGTTATATTCATAACTTCCTTCTTTTTTAAGTCGATTAAGAAGGTAAACTGGAATTAATATAACAAAGCCTCGTTGGTGTAGGGGTCGCCAGCGTGGAGATCCTGAGTTCGAAGCCTGGGTCGGCTTACTAGATTTTTCCAGTGCCCGGTTACTGGCAAAATCAGTTGATCCATAGATTCATGTTCGCATAACTCGACATAATGTATGGATCAACTGATATTTTTTTCACGATTTCAGGGTTGGTCCCGTAGTAAAAGTTGTTCATAATGATGAGTACAATGACCCCTTTTAAGGATTAAAACGATCAAAATTTAACGGTGTATACGGTACTCATAACAAAAACACATTTTTTAAAGATGTAATCTGTTTGTCCCGGCTAATCTCCGCAACGGCTGGACCGATTTTGATGAAATTTGGTATGGGGATACTTTGAACCCTGCGGAAGGACATAGGTTTTTGTCGACATACCACGCGGGCGAAGCCACGTGCGAAAGCTAGTTATTAAGTAATTTCTTAAAAAAAAAAATGCCCGCACGATGGTAACAAACTGCATAGCTAGAAAAATACTAATATTTTGTACAAATTATTTTTTTTTATAAAAATACAGTGATGTGCTATCACACTTACTCTAAAAGGGGTGGACAGGCGGATAGGGTGTAAGACCCTGTTGTTAAAAGTCTACCTAACAATGTGATGTTTTGATCATCCTGTATATTATCACCAATTTTTCCGAGTTCGGAGTTTTATTTTTCCGAGTTCGGAGTTTTTGATCTTATCACCAACTGCGAGGCTGCCCGCGCACGTCAGACTTTGTAGCACCGATAATCGGGCCGATTTTTCCTCCAATTCTTTGGATCGATTTTGTAACCGACTCAACTTACAGGTCCGTAACTTTGTATGCGGCTATCGGGGGAGAAAGAGATCTTTATCTTAAGTTAGGTAAACTTTTGACAATTTCAAACTAAAATGTATTTGTTAGCCATTCTTCGAAGGCACTAAAATTACTGATAGGGTGGGAACACCAATTGCTGACTTAGCTATATGTTTATTGAAAAATATTTGTCTCTGATAGTTTACTAAGGCTATATCTAAGTCTAGATAAAGTGCTAGAACTGTTGTAGAAAATAATTTTAGTAGTTAAATATTTTCTACAAATATTAGTATGATGCTATAATCTCCAAGTAACATTGTAAAAAATATAGACAACAATTGGTACATCTACCCGACATTTTTTTTTTTTACTAGTTCAGCTGCTTATAGTTACAATAAATGCATTATTCATGAGTTCAGTAGGTTACAGCAAGTATAATACGGATAAAATACGTCTTAGACAAAATAATACTACATTTTTATTATGCTCATTAAAATTACTGGCCTTATGTTGGCAACATTTATTAAAAAAATATATTGTAAAAAGTTGCCAATATAAAAAATGAACACGTAGTGTTGCTAGTTAATTCCTTAAGATTTACTTTTAAAAGCTGCAAAATAGGATTAATTAAAATCCAAGTATCAATAAATAAATTGTCTAAGTGAATTATTATTTAATATTAATAACTACATAATTGTTTGCATGCATTCAAATCACCGCTTTTGAACTTTTTTTTGTCCAAAATAATCGGACTTTACTAGTTGTCCGAAATAAATCGATTAAAACCTTACAAAACTACATTAAAAATGTTGCCAACATCTTCACTTCACTTCATTATCACTTAATTTTGGAATATTACTTTTCGATCAATCACAAATCCTACCAAACTAAAAATATTGCCACACTAATGTCTAAATCAATAATGGATACAAATTAACTTGAAAAAAAGTGCTACAAACTAAACAATCACAAAATTACTATCCTAACGTTGCCATAAAAAATCACAATTAAAAAAAACTACCAAATAAGCTTAGAAAAAAAAACTACTAAACTAAAAAAAAATACTGTGGGTTGCCAGCGTCAACGTCAAAAATACTACTAAATACCTTACCTTATTCTATTAGCTATTAGGGGTGGCATCTAGCCAAGTACTGAACCAGCTGACGTTAAACATGCCGGAATAAGGGTGTTTCCGCTTCTTATGTAAACGTAGAGACTCTTCGGAGGCGTACCAGAATTGGGGGAACCTATCGTAGGGGTATTTAACCGGCTCCTTCACAAACGGCTCTGAAGGATCGTCTGAAATGGAAAAAAATATGATTTTAGTATATGTTTATTGCTTCCGGAAGATGTAGCAGTGTAAGCCCTCCCACAAGATAATATCCGCAATGAAGGCCGCAGGAATCAGCTGTATGCGGGAAGCACAGAACCTGTTGAAGTGGAGGTGCTTGGGGGGAGAGTGTCTGTCAATGGACATCTTTCGGCTGAAATGCTGATGATAATTTATTGCTTTTCTATATTTGGTGGGGATGACTGTAAATGGCCATCGCTGGGGCATCTGCAATACACCCGCAACCATGCCCAGGCCGGGATACAGCAACGCTTGGCACATCAGAAAGAGCTCTAATACTACCCAGCACAATCTTGTCCCAGTTTAAGGGCAAGAAAGAAAGAAAAAAAGTTTATTTGGACACAGTTCGTAAACACAAAATACAAAATTAATAAAATAAAAAATAATGTTTCAGACAACAATAGCGTGTGCCTCACGGCTGCGCCAAAAAGGTTCATTTCAGCATTAATGCCATACAGATGCTGTCTGACGCTGGTTTTCTAATGAACCTTTAGGGAAAAGTGACGGGGAGTACACACAGTTTCAACATACCTAATACATACTTATAAATAAATAAATAAACTAGTAATCACGTACATATCATTACAAATACAGATAAGAAAAAAAAAACAAAGTCACAGCAAAACCTGTTTTTCTCGATCAATCTATGTAGATGAGATTGATCCGTGCACGGTGCACTCAAAGCGCAACAGGCCGCCGAGCACGACGGACCGCACTATGTGTTATTTAGTTTTGCAAACAGTAAAACTGTGGGTTATTTTAATAAAAGCATGAATAGGGGTGTTAAGTCTTAACAGTTCCATATCAATCTGAACAGGAAAAGGCTAGCCCCTAGCCTTCTCCCAACTATGTTGGGGTCAGCTTCCAGTCTAACCGGATGCAGCTAAGTATCTGAGTATTTTACATGGAGCGACTGCTTGTCTGATCTCCACAATTTACCGTGTAAAAATATATCCCTTGGTAAAACTGGAAGTCAGACTTTCAGGCTTCTGACTACCCGCAACGATTGTCAAAGACCTGACCTGATGACAGTCTGATCTCAGTCTCAATCTGTCAAAAAAAACCTCTAATTTCCCTACATTTTGACAAGTTTTTGACATTTGTTTGTCGCCGAGATGAGACTGCGACTAGATTTTGAACGTTTTCAATTACGAGAATTGGCCTTTTCATTACAGGCTGAGGATATTATGTGAAGCAAAACCGGTCAAGTGCGAGTCGGACTCGCGCACAGAGGGTTCCGACCAATTTTGTAGGTATGTAACTACAAATTTTTTACTTGTGCTACATGACATTGCTTCATGCCAAATTTCATGATTCTAGGTTAACGGGAAGTACCCTATAGGTTTTGATTCCTTTGCGAGTGTCAAAATATGCGGCATAAACAGAACATAAACGCCCGTATTTTTTTATTGCGTTGGCTTAGAAATCCGATTTTTTCACTGCTTCAAGGGATTGTAGCCCTGAGTATTTGATATTAATTTCAACTTGATAACTCCACGCGTTCCCGAGAAAAAGGGTCTTGACAGGCGGACTACAAAGTGATCTTATAAGGGTTCCATTTTTCCTTTTATAATAATAATAATAAGACTCAGCGATCATTGTGCCGATAGTCGTGACAGCCAATGGGTTAATAGCCAAGAGCCTCGACCAACACCTGAGCAGGCTCTCGTTGGGCAGCTGGATCAAGGGCTTGATTCAGAAAGCGGTACTTCTGGACACGGCTCGCAATGTCAGGAAGTTCCTCTCTCTGGAGCCCTGACCGCCGGTAGCTTGGACCCTGTTCCCGACACCCGTGGGCTACTACTTTTTATATTTTTAAATATTTTTTTATCCTTTTGTTTATAAAAATATTTAAAAATGTATTTTGTAAGTATTTAAATGAAATAAAGGAGATAATAATAATATCCCTGGACATTTCACACAGCGCCATCTAGTCCCAAGCTAAGCAACCTAATGCTTGTGTTATGGTAACAAGATGGCTGATAAACTACTTTTGAGGTACGGAACCCTAAAAAGTTGCTAATTAATGATACTCACATGGAGGTAAGCAGTATACGCAGAATATCCGATGCTTTCTGCTCTCGTGGCTCTCCAGGTGTTTCTTGTGATGTTTTCTGCGCGTCGACACGTGCGGGCAGCACGGACAGGGGATGGCGAAGTCTTTGGGCACGCAGCCGTGCCGCTCAGCCGCGTGGGTTATTAGCGTGGACGCGACGCGGTAGCCCTGGAAAGAGAAGTCAGGTTATAGAATATCGCGCTTGTATTCTCTGTAGGGGTAAGCAGGAGTAAAAAGTACACCTGCATTAAACCAGTTATGTTATAATTGTTACAAGTTCCGTGTAATAGGGGACGAGCCTATTATAAAAGAATGTCCATGGAGTTTCTTGCCCGTCCTTCTCCATAGGTAATTTCTGTTCACTCACAGATTTGAATGCTGAGTTGTGAATTATTACTCTACTCAGTGCCACATATTATGCCTGCCCTTTGGCAAACAATTAGTAGATTATAGCCACAAAAAATTATAAAATAAAAACTTTTTAACAAAAAAATTAAACCGCCGAAAAAACTAAATAGCAAAAAATAATAAACCCTTTTTTACTTAACCTTAATAACTAAGTTCTTAAACTAATATAAGTACACCTAAATAAATTAAAGGCCGTTTAAATTTAAGGCAATTATGTGATCTTTGTTTATTGATTGTTTGACGCCGACTCAAAATTATTTAGGTGTACTCACATTAGTTTAAGAACTTAGTTATTAAGGTTAAGTAAAAAAGGTTTATTATTTTTTGCTTTTCAGTTTTTTCGGCGGTTTAATTTTTTTGTTAAAAAGTTTTTTTTTTTTATTAATTACTTTCATTATTAATGTCTCAAATTCTACATAATTTTTTATCTCATTTTACATGGAGCGACTGCCTATCTGGGGGATTACCCCCAGCTCTTATTGCAGGGCAGAAGTTGAACTGCACTGCTTGATCTATGACTAAGTACAAAAAAGCAGTGCAGTGCAGTTCAACTTCTGCCCTGTTCTAACGACTGTGAACGTTCTAAAAATGACAACAATTGCCCCTCTGATCTCAGTCTCAAACTGTCAAACATACCACTAATTTCCCTACATTTTTGACATAACAAAACATAACTTTTTTTGAATTGACGACACGGTTGGCGCTGTGGCTGAGCGATCGACTGCTGCGCTGCGTGTCGCGGGTTCGATTCCCGCACAGAACAAATATTTGTATTGCCTACAGGTAGTGGTTCCGGGTCTGGCTGTTTGTGTATGTGAGTTTAAATGTTTGTAAACGCACCCACGATTCAGGAGTAATTCCTAGTGTGGGGCAACATTTTTTTATAAAAAAAAAAAAGTATTATGATTATAGTACCAACCTTAAAGCAGTGTTCACACTGATAGGGGAAGTCCTTCCACTTGGGATTCTTTTTTCGACTGAACACCATCTTATAGGGCTCCGTAGGAAACCAGTCCTCAGGGTCGAGCAGCAACTCTACCAGCTCCGTTCCTGAAAATAATAGGTGGTGTTTGTATGTAGTTGTTGTTGTATTAACCATCATTATGCTCCTGCCCTTTTTTTTTCGGTGGGTCATCTTCAGTGATAGGAATAGGTAGTGTCTATTTGCCTAAACTTCGAAGAACAGAGACAAGAAACGGAGACTTCCTTAGGACTAAATTTTTTCCGGGATATTTGTCCCGGAATTCGGGACAACACTTTAGTCCTTATACAAACATTGTGATTCATAGTATTAAGATCAACAAGACATTTACAAAATGATCTCCACAAAAAAATTTTCAGAAAATTTTATGGTTGTAACAACTGTGAATGTTATTTACTATGTTATGTCTAGTCGCAAACTTTAGGTAAATATAGACGAATTATTTATTCCAAATAACATATTTTTTTAATGTATTTAAAAGTGTTGTCCCGAATTTCGGGACAGATGTCCCGGAAAAAATGTAGTCCTAAAGAAGTCTCCGTTTCTTGTCTCTGTTCTTCGAAGTTTAGGCAAAAAGGCACTACCTATTCCTATCACTGGTCATCATCAAATGACCTCTCCCGCTTTGGGCTGAGCGGAAGGGCGTGTCAGACTTTTACTGATCCACACGTGTTCCTTCAGTTGCCTGCGCCAGGGGCCACGGTATCTCTTTCGAACAACCCGCGGCCCTGGCAGGCATCGGCCCTAGCCGACCCCGTCAGTTCGTGCTGACATCTCTTTGAGGCGCGCGTGGAACACAACGCGCCGTCGACCCGGGCCTGGTCCTTACCGGGCGGCGAGCTGCCCTTTGCTCGCCGCCCGCAAGCCCGCGCCTACGGTGGCCGGGAGTCGGCTGTTGACTCCCGGCTTGGTAAATGGACTGTTTGTTTTCTATTAAATAAATTAAATTTCATTTGAAAACATCCATCACTTTCTTACTAAACTTCAACTATGTCTGACGACCCTGGTTACTTATCTCCTTTGGTGACCGTATCTGTATTTTATATGGAGCGACTGCCTAACTCAGAACCCACTTGGTAAGACGATACGCCTTTTTTTTCAGACTTTTTCTGACTACCTGTAACAACTATCAATAAAATAAACAAGTACATACCTTCAGGTACTTTGATCTCCGGCACGGGCTCCGGGGCGGGTAACTTCACCGGTTGTATAGTAACGCCGGTGATTGTCGTGTTGTTGGCAGCCAGGAGGCTCGACAGTATTGTGTTCTGGGTCTGTAAAGAAGACTGGTACTTTTAATTGTAGATAGAACTTTAAGGAATTTTAATTTAGTCCAACAGTCGTCGACTGCACTATGGGCATTGTCACACACAAAAAAAAAAAATCAGCTAATACAAAAGTGCCCTGCAGTCAAAGTAATTTTTTTGGAAGCTTGGCTGATGGTTCCGCATCGTTTTCCTTGCCACCCGGTAAAGTTTAATCAGCCAGAGTCTGGCAGACCTCTCCATGGCCGACCTCTATGAGGAATTCCTTCCAATAAAAACAACCGCAACGAAGGAAGGTACACCTGTGTTTAATATAAAGTTCTTCTCAGTGGAAGATTTTTCCATGAGACTTTGATTTTATTGCTTAAAGGCACCTTCCATCTTTTCCGAGCCCGCGCGTCCTCCTTTCAGTTTTGATGGAACCTGTCCAGCTCGTCCCGCCATTGTCTGCCGCGACCCCCAAATTGGACTAAATAATGTCGCGCGCCACAATTAATGCCTGGTACATGGTGACATTAGTTACCACTAGCGCCATCTAGTATGGAGTAGCAGAACTAATAGAGTCAAGATCCTTCTTGAAATTTCGATGCTAGAACTTTCTAGAGCTATCGATATCTGCTCTCTCTGCTATCTAAAGTCGGGGCCGTTATGTACTCGAACATTCTAGATGTTTCTACAATAGAAGGTTCTAGAACTATCTGCGGCACAAGATAAGGCCGGGATGAGTCACGAACGAGTCAGAGTTGGATAAGCGATACAAGTGAATACCTCGAAAACGATTTTCGAGTGCGACTTAAGTGCAATTGTGTGTTATTATTAGTGTTGTTCAATTAAATTGTAATTTTTGGTAATTTATATCGGCAGTTTTAATTGTCACGAACCCCGAAGCTCGTGACAATAATATAATAATAGCAAAAAATACAATTATACCTGCAATGCCCCATTAAAGCTCTGTGACAGCTCCAACTTCTCCGGCTTAGGTTTCCTCTTATATCCCTTCGGAGGCCCACGTTTCTTCGCCACCTCCCCATTTTTCTTATACCTCACAACTTCCCCATTCACAACCGGAGTTATTGTTAACTTAGCCGGCAAGGAATAGCGGTTATGCAGATTCTTGACCAAACTCTCACCGTTTGGCGGTTTAGTTGTGAAGGCTAAAGGGTTAGCTAAGTTCAAGGGGTTGTTTACAAAATTGGGGAGCGTGTTTGTTGGGTATATTGATAGTGATTTCGGTGTGTTGAACGCTGGTATCTGGTAGACTTGGAGGTTTAAAGGGGAGTACTTGATACGTTTTGCTTCTGGCTCGTCATCCTCTGAGTCTGTTTGTGTGATGCTGAGAGGGTCTTTATCTGATGAGAATGTGGCGGCTCGTTCTTTCTCTTGGACACAGAACATCTGAAATGGTTAGAAATTTGTCAGTGAATTGCGTTTAGGATTCTCTCAATGTGTATTCTCCAATTTTGTATCTCTTATTGTGTAGTTTTTCATTCATAGATATATTAAATAAAACAAGTCATTTATTGAAATCAGGCTAAGAATGAGAATTTTATGCACATTAAAATTACATAAGACAGTCCCCCAAAACGCCCGCCCTTCACCACTGCCTAATGCTTTCGCTGGGAAGAAGTGGCGCAACAAACTCCCCAGCAGCACAGCTGCTGTCTGTTCAGTTAGAAGAACTTGATTCTATACAAAAGTATGCATAGTAATCAACATTGCGAAACAAAGAGTTGATCTGTACGATTTCTGACATATGCGTGCACTGACTGGACAGGTCCTCTCAATCTGTGTGGTTCTTTCCTCAAAAGACCATCTCAGACATCGACCTACATGGTCTTCATATGATCTGACCAAGATTATGTCTGGACTTTAAAAGAGACTGTGACGTCTGAGTTTGTTTCGGCCTTTCTTCTCAGACTAGTCAGATAGGAAACGCCGAGCTCATCTAGTTTTAAAATATGATTGACGTGTAAAAGTGTTTGTACAAACCTACTTACAAAATAAAATCATTTATCATTTATCAAGAAATACAAAACAATGTATGTAACGACAGGGTGGCTTTTTATACTAGCTTTTCTTTAGATGATGTATTTGTAATCTAATTCTGCAGTGCGATTCTGTAACCATCTCACCGTGAAAACTCAGGTGAAGTGAGCGTGGAGTGAGCTGTCATTCCAACTAATGTTAGGGATTGACACTATTGACAGCTCACTCTAAGCTCACTTCACCTAACTCTTTTCACGGTGAGGTTTTTACAGAATCGATCGGCTGGACAACTCCGTCTTGTACCAAGTTACATGAAAGTCAGGAAAGTAAAGAAAAAACTCCCTAGCCTTTTTCCAGGGCTTCCAGTCAATTTGGAAGAAGTAATTTACTTGGAGCAACTGCCTATCTAACCTCCAAAACCCAGTTACTGGGTAACATGAAAACCCTGGGTAAGACTGGTGGTCAGAGTATTAGGATTCTGACTACCTTTAACGTCATAGATCTATGAATGTCAGCCAGGACCAATGGCTTAACGTGCTTTCCGAAGCATCTGTAGAGGGGGCACAATCAACAAATTTAAAACATCACTCTATTTCTGTCAATCATTGGAATATGACACAAAATTATGTTTAATACGTATATAACATAACATCACACCAGCCGGTTGATTCTGTAAAAATCTCACCGTGAAAACTCAAGTGAAGTGAGCTTGATGTGAGTTGTCAGTAGTGTCAATCCCTAGCATTATTTGAAATGACAGCTCACTCCACGCTCACTTCACCTAAGTTTTCACGATGAGATGGTTACAGAATCACACTGCTGTAAGTCGTGTGTAATAGGGGGTGAGCATATTGCCATCTACCGGGCACAGATCCAGACTTCGATCTGTTACTGAGAAATTCAAGATGGAAAAGCCAAATAACAGTGCAACGCGGGAATCGTATTTTTAAATTTAAATTAATTTATTCATTTTGTGAACATAGGGTATAATTATACAGATGTTATACAAAAAATGTTGATCCATGCTATGTCCCGCCAAAAGGCATACAAAATAATATCTTAGATAAGCGAATGTCAATTAACAAGATAAAAATAGATTCAATAGGTAAGTAGATGGGTAGCGGGATTGTCCGAAAGGGTTACCGCTGCCCTGGAACATAAAGGGCTAAGGAAGGAACACGGGTGGGTTTTAGTCAGTAAGAGTCTGACACTCCCTCCTGCTCCACCCAGGGCGGGAGGAGTCATTTGATGATTTCCCATCCTCAAAAAAAAAAAAAAAAAAATAGGTAAGTAGATGTCACAATTTCTTGCAATGGTTAATAATATGTCAATAAATTAAGACGGCACATGATCGTACCAGGACCTTATTCTCAGCAGTCCCGTTTGCGAACAACTGGACCAAAGTATAATTTCAGGTGTTTAGATAATAATTTATGTTTAGGGTTAAATGTAAATGCTAGTAGTAGGTACAAACAGGCAGTGATTTTTTTAGACCAAGTCTAATCTTCATAAGGTTTAAGGTTAAAGACCATGTTTTGAAATTTCTATTGAACTCTACTAAACCCCTTAGAAATAATAGCGTGGTGTAAAGCACAATTAGAGTCTGAAGCTTCGATTTTAGATGAAAGCTCAAGTCAGTTTTGATTTAGGCAAATGAAATAGGTTTCATAAAATAAAACAACAAATGGCACTAAGAAGGTAGGAATGCCTCAAAGAATTTGTTTTTTTGCGCGAAAATCGTTCAATACGATAAACAGTGTTTTTTATGTACCTACAAACTGTGATGTGAGTGAATGTATAAAACTAAGGTAATGAAAGTAGTTTCCTGCTTTTGTTTTAAAAATACAGTTAAACAAATAATCAAGTACGCCGAATAGCGGTTCACTCCAAAAATGTTGCGAAATTATGATTCATTCGTTTATGAGTTTAGTTCCGTGTCAACTTAATTTGTTTAACATAAATTATGAAAATATTAGCCAAAGTTATCAAAAAAGGATGCGGATTGAATTGAATAAATCGCACGTAACGTAACACAAACTTTTTTCTAGATCCCCAAACGGAAGAAATCGACGCTACGTAAAAAAATCAACATTCGTTTTTCAAAACATCATAACACCACACTTTGATGTAGATAAGACGAAACTTCGCGAAAATAACACTTAAATAACTTCTAAAGCTCACAAAATGGCGTTGTAATTCATAAATGCGAGAAACAATAAGACTTCTCATGAAATAACTGCACACGGGTATACATCGGTTTGATCTAATTATAATAATATGTACTTATTTTGAATGAAACACTGACCTTTTACCGGTTTTTCTCACAGTAGGAGCAAAATAACGTTATTTGGATCACATGAATGGCGTTTTCCTTTGATTTTTATTGTTTCTTAGTTAAAATTATAGCGAAACATGAAAATAAAAGGTTAAGTACACCCGTATAATAATAACAAGTTCTATTGTGTAGTGATGGGGCACGCCGAGTAAGCGAGTCACTCGACTGTGTTGACATCGTAAAAATCGATTTTTTCAAAATCGAAAGTTTTTATTTGTAAAACATAGGTGTAAAAATAAGTGTTTGAAATAGAATAGGTACAGAGAGCTCTATGTTTTGCCGCTAACGGCGTACAAATATCAAGTAGGGAAATTAAACAAAAGCATGCGGAGTTACAATTAAATATTTAAATTTTTGTTAAATATTAAATGACAAGCTACGAGTAACAGAGTTAACTATCCTTTATCAAACTTAACAATAAATGTTAGAAACATATATACATTTCTTATGTATTACTATTAAATTTTACTAACTTTACAACTGACAAACCTTATAATAAAATAATTAAAAAAAACAATTGCAATAGGATATATTATTTAAAACTGTAAAAAAATAATCAACATAATGACACCCTATTTGAAAAAATATTTTTTTCTAAATCTGTTGCAATTTATAAATCTTTCGAGTAGATTGGAGTAGATTATTTTAGCCACGCATCTTAACTATCATTCGTTTACAAAACTAAAATAAGTCAAAATTATCAATTATGTGCAAAACTCGATTGGATAAAAGAAAAATGCAATTTTGGGCATCACTATACGAAGCTTCACGTCCGCGCATTCAAAGTTGCATTGTAGATTGTTGTAAATGAAAACTAAGCTTTAATGCTCAGAGTTAAAGTTTAAATTAACATGTTAGATAAGTTACTGTTTAACGTTCTGTGATTGGATCAATTTCAATCTGGAGCGTCATATTTAGTTTTCGTTCAGAAATTTATTATAATGCTGTCGCGATAAATTCGTTTTAAAATTTATTGCCTGACGCATATATATAATTTTATTGACATGTATATTTTAGTATATAGATAAATTAAAGTTAATTAAGTTTTATTTAAATATATATAACAAAATAACTGATTAAAATCTATCAAAGTTGTAATCTAAATAGTTCCAGTTATAACTACTAGTTGGCACCACACTACTCTAAAAGAAACTGTGTTGCCAGCAGTATTACGAAAATACTACTACTTCATAATAAAACTACTACAAAATTCATATAGATGGCGTTCATCGCGTTTTGCGCAATACTAACCAACGACGTAGCTATGAATAACTAAGTAAGTAGGTAGTCTGGGTTTGATATTGATTAACCTCTGATCATTTCCCGAATATGTTCGGATTGGGGTTTAGTCTGACGTAAGAGACGCGGCGTGCGAGTGATACTCGTATTATAGTCCACAAGTGTGCGCAGACACAGATGCACTCTCTCTTCCCTCACTCTCATAATCTACATAATCAGCCTATAATGTTCCCACTGCTGGGACACAGGCCTCCTCTCTTCGAAAGGGAGTGGGCTGTAATTTACCACGCAGGTCCAGTGCGAGTCGGTAGTTATCACATGTCTTCGACTTTTTTATTCTGGGACACAGTCTGATGGGACGAAAGCCGACATGACCAGAGACGTTGTTCAGTTTTGAACACATCTACTATATTTTCTGATGGTACTGCATTTATTTCACACGTAATGGGTAAAAAATACACGACAAATGTTCGATAACCATTTTTATTTCAAACTTAATCTAATCTCCAACGTCATTACAGAGTGCTTGATTTTCACAAAATAATAAAAAAGAAAAAATAAATTACTAAAGACTAGATGACAATGCTGTACATGACCAAGTTCTGAAAAATATTAAAAAAAAAAAAACACGATATCACATACCACTTGGTCCTTCATATTAGTGTGTGACTGAGAATTGGGTAATAGAAATATCATAGCTTTCATAGCATATACGTAAGTACAGACGCCAGCAGGTCAAGCTACCCGAAACTGTCAAATTCTCCCACTCAACCTTGAACCTTAATGCTTTAGCGATAAAGTTGAAAAACTATTAAAGAAATTTGACAGATTGTAGTAGCTTGATGTGCTGGCGTCTGTACGTGTGCTTTTTACATAATTCATTTAATTTGCCAAAACGAGCAAAAATACAGAAAAAAAAAGAAAAAACAATGTCTCTAAGCTTTTTCCTTTTTTTTTGTGGATATTTGCTCACCCCCTATTACATGGAACTTAAACATAACTGACGAAATGTGAGTGTACATGAACCAAAGGTACACCTCTGCCCAACCCTTCGGAGAAACAAGGACTGACTTTGATTTTCAAGAAAATATTTAACATAAGCTTGATATCTTTGATTGGAATCCCTTGTGAGCGATACTTCCATGAGAATTAAGGGCTGCATTACAAACACCAGACCCCCTCCATTTTTTTTACATACGTTGACAGTAGATCTTTTGCGTTATTCAGCTTTTCTGAGGAGCCATTCCCGTATTTTTAATAACGTTCGCATTCTAATCTGTCAAAAATATAATCAATTTCCCTACATTTTTGACAAGTATTTGACATAGATAGTCGCTGAGATGAGATTGCGACTTGAAATTGAACGTTTGTTAATTACGAGAATTGGCCTTTAGTAATCTGTGTTATACTAGGGCCATTAAAAACTCAAAGTTAGAGTCAAAATTCATTATAACAATAACAGTTACGCACAACACTAGCATTGCTTCATAAGGGTTGTAAGTGCGAGCGAGAGGTCCGATAAAAATGATTTGACTCGTACTTTGCGTTTGTAATGGTCAGATTATAGTCACAGTTCCAAGTTACCCTTCTCAGTACACACTAACATTATCATTCACACAATTATATACATTTTTCCACTAAATACTACAAGATTTGGCTTTAATAGTCTGTTTCCTTTTTTGTCAAACTGGTCACCTTGTTTTGGTATTATATTATTATTAAAAAAAAATGTCTTATGAATAAATAAATAAAGTCTAATTTGCGTTGCGTTTGTTGTTACATCGTTAAAGATATTGAAAACAAAATGTTCACTATACAGCCCAAAAGTCACACTGTAACTGTGTTGTAGAGGTCAGATCGAGTCGCTCCATGTGAAATACTGGTATCCAGCTGCATCCGGTTAGACTGGAAGCCGACCCCAACATAGTTGGGAAAAGGCAGGCAGATTGATACACAAATAATGTCCCAACAAACTCAACGCGTTACATAATACAAAAAAAAAACGTCAGATTACACACTTATTAAAGTTTACTTCATAAATTAAAGTTACAATGAATGAAACTGGCTTCACGTTTGGTTTCTGTATTGGTAATCAAGGAATGGTTATATTATTTACAACAAAAATATTCAAGTTTATCTCGTGTTTAACTACCGGCATATTCTGTAAAAATCTCACCGTAAAAACTTAGGTGAAGCGAGTCGTCAATAGTATCAATCCCTACCATATCGCACTGGGCACGCGTGGTGGATTACGGCCCACTCCCTCTAACAGAGGGGAGGCCTGTATCCCAGCTGAAGGAACACTAAAGGCTGATTATGCTATTCACCATATTGTATAGACAGCAGCTCACTTCACCTAAGTTTTCACGCAGCACTACTGCACTTGATAGTTAACTGTCGATTACGACTTCACATATACATATTTTACTTGATTTTTAGAATCTGAAGATCAACAGTAAGTGTCAATAGTGTTAACACGGCAAACTTAAATTAAAAATAAAAGAAATATTCAGTCTAAATGAACCGAATTTAAAGATATGTTTTATTAAAAATAAATGCATTAATTATTACAGGGGGTTGCTCAGTCATAATAATTTTCAATTGCGAGATAGTAACCTCGAGACAAAGTACCAGGACAACATGTTTAACCAAGAGGTCGTTAAAAGTCGAAAGAGTTTACGAAATAAAAGTACAATTGCATATAAACATGATATGTTAACAATTGCTTTATGAAAGTTGAGCAGTCAAGGAATGATAGATAAAGAATACAAAGAGTTGGTGTCATTATCATCTACTTATTATAAAGTCAAATGTTTAAATTGTCAATCGAACGACATAATTCATTCTTTTCAATCATGATCGACAATTGTTTAAAAAAAAAACAATTACTTTTTTCAATTACAGTACACAATGTTAAAAGTTTTCGACTGTAATGTCATCAATTAACTACAGTCGCTAGCTAGGCGGGACTATTTCCAAAACCTGAACTACAAAAAAAAAAACTAAGAAAAACCTTTTTACTTAAAGCTCAGCAATGCCTACTGTCGTTACGCGGTAAAAAAAATGCGTCCCCACAACTTTCTACCATCGATCAGAGAAATTTAACACTGGCAACACAGCGTGGTAGCTTTGGTAGATCTACCGGCTTTATTAAAGCTAAATTTTCGATCGACGCACTTTGCTTTTCGGACGATTATTCTTTTTATTAGCCGAGAATATCCAAAATTTTAAAGCTTTGTGTTAAAAAAATTGTTCGGAGGCATTTTTAGGAACTCCCATTGTTTACAAATATCAAATAATGCTATGGTATCCAGTATGATAAATTAGTTAACTTTCGGAGTCCAAAGTTATATTTAACTGTTTTCTGATACAGTAGAAAAGAGTTTAAATAAATAACTTTCTTCGATAGTCAGCTGTCTTTGGATTTTTATAGTTCAAGAGACAGTGATGAAAATTGTTCAATTTTATAATCTATTGCATTTTCTTAAGTATATAGTGGCACAATATGAAGTAATTAAAAATTATAATATGTCAGTTTTTGTCTAAATATTGGTTAGTGTGACATTTTAAAATTAATTTTTAATCATCACTGTCTCCTGGACTATTCGCGCTAATAATTAAAGATTATGATATGATTATTATAATTATTAAATGCTTATAATAGTGTCATGGACGTAATAACAATCGTTTCCTTATTAATTTACTAAAAGTTTTGTGTCCCAACTAAAAATTTCGAATAGCGCCATCTATCGGTGATTTGGAGAGCTATATTTGTTTTCAAATGAAAATTATATGCTTTTTTTTAATTAACATAGAGAATGATACAATGAGATGATCAATATTGTAAAAAACCTTAAAAAAAATCGATGAAAATTTTAAGGACACAAACAATTAAAAGGCAGTGCTACACCAAAACGAATGCTATAATATAGCTATTAATGTGTTTTATTAACTAGGAACCTATCGCTTACTCTAGCATAACTACATTATATACACCGCATAGCCTCGCTTTTTAATTGGGGCTATTTTCAACAACTAGTTGTTGAAAACACAAAAGAGGGTGTAACTCATGCTACATTTCACCCCTTTTTATTCAGGGGAGAATTTTTAATGCCATTGACTGTTTTTTTTTTTTTGAGTATATTTCGTCTTAGTCTTAGTTATTTTTTATTATTTCCATAAGGGGTTGAAATCGGGAATATATAAATTTCCTCAAAGTGTTTTTCTGCCGTTTTGTGTGTTGTTCAACAACTGTTTCACTCCGTAACAACCCCTTGAGAATTTTTCTTTAAAGTTGATTTAAAATGTCATACAAACGATGTCTATTCATGATTTAGAATTTAAGATTATTATTCGTCGTATAAAACTTTCAACCCATTTCAACCCACCTCTAATAATTTGGCTAATACCCCTAGGAGAATACAGTACAAATGTGTAACTTTAAAGAAAAAAAAATCTAAGAAAGGGGGGGGTGAAACTCCTCTTCTTATGTAAAAAAAGTATACCAGATACAATAAGACACAGCATAGAAATATAATAGGGTTTTATGTGTGAGATTAAGTCATTTTAAAATTACACATTCAACTTCAAATATAAACGAAAAAAAACAATTGAATAAAGTAATTATTTTTCGTTATAAAAATGTCACCGTTCTATCCACATTTGGCAATATTTATTAAAAAAATATTTTTCACAGTCAGTTCAAATACAGCCTACAAATATTTTCTGCACAAATGTTGCCATTTCAATAATTTAATATTAAACCAATCATAGCCGTCTTACGTCACTTCCGCCGCCATTTTGTATTACGTCATTCGAATAAATAACTGACCTACAAGCGAACCGCTGTTTTATATATTATTATTATTGATATATTATTAATTTCAAGTTGTCATTTTTTTGTACTGAAAAAGAGTTTAACAGACCAATTTTAATTAATTATCAATAATGTTTGTACAATTTCGCACAACACTCCAGCCTTTTACCCGACTGCCTAAAAAGAAGGTTATGCATTTATCATTTCACCCCCTTACAACCCCTTTCCAGTACAAAAAATATCCCTAACCTAACTACCAAATATATACACAGATTTTTTGGGATTACAAAACGAATTTGGCATCTAAACACATCAGGACTTATACGTACGGATCACATCTTTAATTTGTGCCCTACACAGGGGGCATTGGCCACCCCCTTTACCCCTCCACTGCTGCACAGCACATCGGTAGCACATGCACATATGACCACACATATATAGCACAGAGTCTATGGGGTTCTCGTAGCAGATGGTGCATTCCGTTCCTGTAAGATTACCAGTTGTGGCTCCTTCACCGATGACGGAGTAGATAGGTTGGTGACGACTCGTTGAAGGTCCATTTTGGAGTCTGTCAGCCAGTCTTAAAGGTTCTGTGTGACCGTTAGGTAGCTGAGCTTGCTCGTTTATATTGTTTTGGCTGGTTGATGAGCATTGGTTGTCGGTTCGTGGTCTGGGTGGCTGATAGTTGCAGGTTGCGGGCTGGTTGATTGGCAGCCCGGTTAGGCAGAGCTGGGAGGCAGTCTGGATAGGCTGGAAAGAGAGATGAAATCATAAGTATATTGAGAATTGAACGCAAAAGAATTAATGCTGTTGAATATGAAAATGACTTATACAGGGTGGCAAGCACAATAACGGGTAATCTGTTACCATGGATTCAGTACATGATTCTGAACGCCCCTGCATTGACATTTTACGCGGTTAACACGTTGAACGCCGCTTTAATTTTTCAGTCTTTCTGTTTGGGCCATGGGGGACACCGTGTGGTCGACATACAATAGTTCCGTTGGGGCCGCGGGGGACAACATATGACCGCGAGTCAGAGGCGATTTTAAGCGTCTCTATTGGGCCATCGGGCACAGATATGAAGCTAATATGTATTTGACGTGACCCCCACGGCCCTGCAGACAAATAGATTGTATTTGGTTTTTAGTAAAAACTATGACTTGGAAAAATATGACAAATAATTTCGGGACACGACTTGTTTGAAAGTTCTAAAGGAAAAAGTGTGTATGATAATATTGTGAAATACTGTATACTATTACTATTTACTTACGTAGTTAAAGTTAAAGTTGTACTACATAGCTGTTAGGGTTTAATTTTTCGGGGATAGTTTGATGAATTAAACTACATGTTTGTAAATCAGAAATATAATATTTTTTTATTAGAGTTTTTAAATGAAACAAAATTAAATCAGACTTTAGATTGAGATCAATATCAACGTTACTACACCTATTATTTTAATGAATTTTATGGAAAAAATCAAAACAAAGAAATGGTTTGTTAGGGCAGGTTTCACAAAAAGTTACAACTTTTTTCGTATTTACGTAAACAAATAAACAGAAAATTCTCGAATCGATACGTAATCAATGTAGGTAGCTAATTAGTCCAAACAGTCACTGCGCGGGCGCCCGGGAATCGCGTATCGAGACGGCCGGTGGCCGGCAGGACAAGTGCGGGGATGACCGACACCCCGACCCCCGCGGCCCCAGCCAACGAAAAACGCGATTTATTTCCGCGTGGGCCATGGGGGGCAACTGTTGAGTGACAGTAGTATTTTGGTAAAATAAAGTCACAAATTACTTTTCTTCGATTTATTTCATGTGATTTGGCACATTTTCTAGCCCCTAAAGCAATAAAAACTTATACGTAAAATTTAACAATCGGGCATTTTTAACCTGGCTCATTTTACTAAATAAGTGAGGCCCATATGTTGTCCCCCACGGCGTTTAACGTGTTAATAAAAAAAAAATTTGCTGTTCCACAGATTTTGACTGCGTAGGTATTGCACTTTTCTATGAAACAACAGATTTTTTTTGAAAACTGAAGAAAAGTTGCTACGCTTGTGGGTCTAGAACCATGTGCTGAATTCATGGTTACAGTTTGCGCGTCGATATCATGCCACCCTGTATTAAGTAGTCGATAATGAATAAAACTTTGATGATAAAATAATTTAATAAAAGATACTTTAGATACCTAACAGTGATCATTAATGCTGTGTATAAAAAAATACTCAGACTGAAAAAACCGGCCATTTTTTTGAGAAAGGAGGCCGACGGCCTATTAATAAAAAAAGATTTTAACTCACACTCACCTCAATGTAATGTGCGCTGGCAAGTGTCAGGCTCTGTTGATTAGCAGCATTCTGTCCATTTTGGGGAGGCAAGCTCACCACCAGAACTGTACCACCAGCCCCAGCAGTAATCGGCCCCGCCGACCCCGTGAGCACCCTCAATTGCTGAGGAGGAGTTTGGGTTTGCTGCACAACTTGGGTACTGAGCATTCTAACTTTTTGCGTAGCCCCATATATGTCTACAAACGCCCATAGTCTTAGTGTATGGTCTACATGCATGACAGTGACAGGAGTCGAGCCGTTTCTGCTGACTCTGACTTCGCCATCTAACGTCAGAGTGACAGCTAGCTCATCGCCTCTGCGCAGACCGTTAGCAGCGTCCCGTCTCACTACCCAGTATTCAGGACGGTCTAGGAGTAGTTCTGCATCATCAGGAAGGTCGCAAGGTCTTAATGTAGCAGGATCGCAGGATGTAAGACCGATCGCTAAGCTGCCAGCGTAAGCTGCCTCTGTTGCCAAGATCTGGACTACAATAGTCTGTCCGGGACGCATTGGACGCGCTGTAAACACATATCCTTGGCAGAATTCCGCATCAGCTCTTGCAGCGACTCCTCTATCGTTCACACACTGTACATTTCTTCCTTTTGTTCTATGAAGAGTTAGTGGTACCAAAGGATTTTGGTATCTCGGAGGAGGTAACGATTCTTCGACAGTCAACGACCTCATGCTGCCAACGAGTCTATCTTCATCTAACGGACTGTGTCTCCTCTGGCTTGGGGCTCTTGGGTCAGCGAATTGGACGGCTGTGCAGTTGCCGTACACATCTACTAAGGCCCAGAGAGGGTTTCTGGTGTCTACGCCAGAGAAGAACAGCCCTTTATCTTCACCGTTCACTCCGAAGTGGACGTCACCTGAAGAGTTGACGTAGTAGTACAAAATGTTGTCCTTCTCGCAGAATCTTTCGCCGAGGGCTTTGGCCCAGTTGCCAGGTTTGTTGGTGAGGTCTGGGCAGGCGTATTTGGGGAGCGCATGGGCGAGGGTGGCAGGGTCATGGTTCGTGAATCCGAAGCGAATGACGCCGCTCCAGCTGTTTGAGATTTCGACGAAGCGAAGGCACACCTGGAAGCAGATAGGAGAGGTTATTCAAGTGTTAGATCAAACTAACTGGTACTTCTGAATTCATGTTTTATAACAACGTATTCTGAATGGAATTGTCTTTATGCTACTCCAATTACGCTACCTGCATTGTGATCACATCTGTTCGTAGATAATGCAAAATGTTCTGATACCTACCTGTTCACATACTAAATTATTATACTGTGAAATAGTAGTGGAATACTATCTGTATTTACATTTAACTGGTTAATTGAGTAAGAGGAAGACTGTGCTACCGTGATACAGTTTCGACTAGTACGGAGGACAGTGTGAATCGAATGCTACAACCGAAATAACGATATCAGTGTAAATTATTTTTGGTGAGTGATTAGTGCTTAAATACTAATAATTATCATGTGAAGTAAGTACTTAACGGACAACTTTAAGACATTATACAGGTGAGAAATATAATATCACAGTTTTGTTAGTATTTGAGCGAGGGATCTGCGTTTGTAGTGTCTACCTACCAAATGTTAAAAATACCTAATTATATGGTTGTACTTTTTTGATGCAAATAAAGTTATTATAATTGGACTGAAAGGATTTTTTAAAATAAGTTTGAATGAAGGTAAACAATATATTCTGCGTTTTTTCTAATAAATCGTTCAGGCATCCAGAAATCCTTTTGTTTTTACATTAATTTGTGCGATATTTGGGTGACCTATAGTTACACTTCTGACTAACTCTTCGGGGAGACAGGAATAATGTGATGTTACGTTTTTAATTATTATTTTACAATGCAAAAAGTTACAATCTTCCACTAGAAACCTGTAAAGATACCCACCTTTTCATTAACCCTGACAGGCCTGGCACTGAAGGCGACACCCTTGCAGAATGACTCCACACGGCGAGCCATGGACCCATCGCGGGAGACCCTGACGTTCTCGCCATGGATGGAGTGGAACCCCAGAGGGGGCAGGTTGTTCGGAGTACCACCGGTGCAAGTTGTGCGGGGGGCTGTAACAAGGGAGATGACGGTTTAGTAAAATGGATTTATTCAGAAATGATGGGTCGGCAGTTTGTGGAAAGCCATGGAGCACGCTGTTATCCAGAATCAGAAGGCCAATTCTCGTGATTAAAAACGTTCAAAATCTAGGCGCAATCTCATCTCAGCGACAATCAATGTCAAAAATGTAGGGAAATTAAAGGTATTTTTGACAGATTGAGACTGAGATCAGACTGTGAACGTTCTTAAAATTACGAGAATTGCCCCTCTGATGTCATACGGCTGACATAATCACGTAAGGCTCCAGATATAATGCATTTGGTTTGTTATTTTATAAAGTTTTTCCGTTGCATCATTTGTGTCAACGTTCATGATTATAAAATAGAACAGGATACTCTTTATTATGTACAGACGCCAGCAGGTTAAGCTGCCCGAAACTGTCAAATTTTCCCAATCAACCTTGAACCTTAACGCTTTACCGATAAAGTTGAAAATCGATTAAAGAAATTTGACAGATTGTAGTAGCTTACGAATCCTACTAATATTATAAACGCCCAAGTTTGTGAGGATGGATGCATGAATGTTTTTTACCCTTTCACGCCAAAACTACTGAACGAATTTGAATGAAACTTTGTACGCAGATAGTTTGTAACCAGGATCAACACATAGGATACGGGATCGAAACTTATGAGGGTGAAACCGCGGGACGCTGCTAGTTACAGACATAAATGTTGTTTTTTTAATAGATTCTAGATGTTGTTTTAAATGGTAACGGTGGTTGTTTATATCGCGTTTGGTTTGTTTATAACATGTTTAAAAGAAATCTTTATAGTATGAGGGCCGTAATTCTCTATGACACAATGAACGAAACCTCGCGAAATAAACTCGAGATTGGCGGGATTAGCTAAGAAATTGATGTGGTTTCGAAGTAAGGAATCGTTAAGTGATCATAGTGAATTAGGGCCCAGTAAGGATTAGGATGATTCACCGTGCCGATCTAAATTCTAAATCAGTAGAACATCACCCCGAACGCCACAGGGGCGCCAATGGGGCGTGTGAAGAAGGTGCTAGTAGAAACATCGCAATTTTTTAAGACATGAACTTTTGACGACATTCGCTTCTTAACAACAACAATTATTTCTTAAATACTATAACCCAGTACCTACCATGACAATACAGAATTTCTCGTTCCCCTAAGAACGCTTTTGTAGCTCCCCTCGGCAATGTTAATTCCCAATATGGCGGCGCGTCACCTGCGTGGCAGATGTGCGCAGTACGCAGCTTGCCTATGCGCAGCCGACGTGTCCAACAAGGATATTGCCTTTAATTATTTCGGGGTCAGTTTCTTTTAATTAAGAATAAGTTTATACAGTATTTGGCAGTAAATTGGCACTTCGGGTTTCGGATAACAGTTCGGTTTTTAAGAACAGGCGAGCGTCGTCGCCGATATTCTGCTACTATTGTTATGATGATGCTGAATGAAATAATAGGTTCGTCAAATCATTATAAGGAGCAGTGATGGTTCAGGTAACCCTGACTTACGAGTTCTAGGTCGTGGGATCGAACCCAGGCAGGCGCTTTACTTTGTGTAAATAATTCCATCACCACTGCTCTCAAAACGATGAAGGAAAACATTGCAAGGAAACCGGCATGTCCTAGCAACAAAAATTCGGAGACATGTGACATTACTAACCAGCACTGTGCCCGCGTGGTGGATTATAGCCCACTCCCTCTCACAGAGACCTGTGTCCCAGCAGTGGGAACATTATAGGCTGATGCTTATCAAATCATAGATCAAATCTTTCTATCGAGTCAAACTCAAAAGGTTAGCCCAAATTGGCCGCGTCCGCAGTTTACATTCGCGAATATGATAAGTGATAACAGTATCAAAATAGATTTTAGCGTTTCAAAATAGATTTGAGTCTAGTTTCTAGTAGGAGATGAACTCAGGCCAGTGTAGACACAAATCCAGACTACTACGGAGAATTTTCTGATAGAAAAAACTCAATAGGTATCACTTACTTCCGATCGGAACAGACCCCAGGCCCAACAGCCTGTCTGTACTGTAAAAATCTCACAGTGTGTGTGCAGTTCCATCTAATCCTATGGATTGACACTATTGACTTCACCTAAATTTTCACGGTTGGATTTGTACAGAATAAAAGCGGTTTCGCAATACGTCCGATCCGAATCCGAATTCAAGATCCGAGTTCAATCCGAATTGGGAATGTTCTAAATTCGGACGGACTCAGTTCGGATGTAGTGCGCAACCCCTCATATGATCTGTCTTCATATGATCTGACCAAGATTATATCTGGACTTTAAAAGAGACTGTGACCTCTGAGTTTGTTTCGGCCGTTCTTCTAAGGCTACAGATAGGAAACGCCGACCTCATCTAGTTTTAAAATATGATGGACGTGTAAAAGTGTTCGTATAAACCTACTTACAAAATAAAATCATTTATTTACAAATAGATAAAGTACAGACGCCAGCAGGTCAAGCTACCCGAAACTGTCAAATTTTCCCAATCAACCTTGAACCTTAATGCTTTAGCGATAAAGTTGAAAATCTATTAAAGAAATTTGACAGATTGTAGTAGCTTGATGTGCTGGCGTCTGTACTATAAGTATTTGTAAATACTTCGCGGTGGTTTCACTCTGTGTCACTAGACCTACGAGGTAGTTTCAAGGTACAGACGCCAGCATATCAAGCTACTACAATCTTTCAATTTCGGGTAGCTTCACCTGCTGGCGTCTGTACCATATAACATTAAAATCAAGATCCTCCGTGCTTAAGCAATACCACACAAGTTTCCAGCCCCTATCAAATAATGCTTTCACCCTCTGCTAGACAAGGGGGCCCACCATTGTGCAAGCACGTGTCACTTCCTGCTTAATAGGAAGTGACGTAACGCGACACGCGCCGAGCTCAGTTTAGCGAATAATTTTTATGGTGGTGTTGTGTCATTTGTTTTATGAGTTGGTAATGACAATGACGGTCTAAAGGAAGCTAAATAGTGGCTTTATTATTTTTTTAAATTATTTGTCCAGCGTATTAAGTTTTTAATACTTAATCCTTAACACGCTCAGCGCCAAGCCCCATATGCCAATATCACTACACCAGGAAAATTCCCTAGGCCAAGGCAACATTTTTTGTATACAAAATGTATGGAAAGTGTGCGCGTTAGCGATACACGGCGCTTAGACTGGAATGGTGCTTGTGTATCAAAAAGGATACACAAGTGTTTAGACAGTGTGTATCGCAAAAGATACACATGGCGCTGAGCGTGTTAATCTATCTTAAACAGACTAGAAGATATTGTGATAAAAATTTAATAGAGTATGATTAGATTCTTTGCGTTCGTTTCTTTGGTCTTCCCCTACTCTTCAGCCATCGACATTCATACTCAAAACTCTCCTCACGACATTTTCCTCATTCCTCCGTAACACATGCCATGACAACCGATTTCCACACAACTTTTCAGTTACCGGTGCCACTATCAGACTTCCTCTTATGTGCTCACTAGCTGCACCCCGCGGTTTCTCCCGCATAAGTTTCGATCTCGTGGAATATTAGGACAAAAAGTATCCTATGTGTTAATCCAGGGTGTCAGCTACGTCCGTACCAAATTTCATCAAAATTGGTCCAGCCGTTTGAGCGTGAAGAAGTAACAAACATACAAACACACACACACGCACTCACTCACAAACATTCGCCTTTATAATATTAGTGTGATGTAAAAAAATGCTTATAATAAGAACAAGATTACGCAACAACACTTGGCCAAGTGTTCCAATTCACCCCCAACAATCGAACAATAGGCATTTCATTACACCCCCTTGAGAATATTTGATAATAAACACAGATGTATAGCTATGAGGGTATACAACGATGTAGGTATTTGGGTCATCCTATTAATAAAATAGGGATACATGCGACTCAGTGCGTTGTGGTAATCCCTCTTAGGGGCGTAAGGGTTGTATGAATAACAAAGTGAATGCATGTTTCAACGGAGTTAAAATTACATTAATATTAAACTTTCATCCCCTTATAAGTATGGTCACAGTCCATCGTTTGTGGACCAGGATTATGACTAAACCTCAAATTCTTTCCATTAGGTGTCGTAGCAGAAAGGGTGGTTTTCAGCATCGCTGACGGGCGATCCAGACGCTTTTCGCAAACTCGATACAGCAACGGACAAAAAGCGATCGCAATTTTGATACAGCGCTGAAAGCGACCGAAAGCAGAGTCGCCAAAGTGCGACACCAATTAATGCAGTTGACAGAAAAATAGGTTTATTTGTCACGAAAACACGTGCATATAAAAGAATAATCAATTTAAGTAATAAAAACAAAGTAGATTTAGAATCATGAGCGCAAAACAGCCAGTCACCGTAACAGTCAAGCCATATGCTAGGTTAAACTTAGGTGAAGTGAGCTGTCAATAGTGTCCACTATTGACAGCTCACTTCACCTAAGTTTTCACGGTGAGGTTTTCACAGAATAGGTCGGCTGCATAAATAGTCGGCAGCTGCACGTCGTGACTGACAAGAAGGCTGCAAAATCATCAATCGAAGATGCTAAAAATAGCACGTCTAATAAGGGCCCTAATATACAATTTAGCCACTTGAAACCACATGTAGCAAAGAACGAAGGAGTCAGCATTATCCAGACACTCGACATCCGATTTCTAAAGTATCCGATTTCCTCCTGACTCCCCCAAAATCCAAAATCGGAGATCAAATCGGAAGCATCCGGCGGAAGTGATCCCCTCGAATCCACCGACCCCTCAGTAGTTTTTTCTACTTCCGAATCAAAAACACCTGGTTTTTCTGAGAGCTTTGTTTCCCTCATTTTGAGGTAACATCTGTTTTTAGATTGAACTTATTTAAATAAATTAGTTTTGCACAAAAGTTTGCTTGGTTAGAATCGATACATGTTTTTAAACGTGCACTTCTACGATTTAGTTATTTATTTATTTTATTGGTTCACCAACAATTGTTTGCACAGGTTGTATGCTAAAAAGTAACATGCAGAAATGTAAATGCAACAGTGCAACAATCACTTATAGGAAATAAATGACACAAAGTGCCTGCTTAGATTCAAACCCACGACCCATAACTCTAAAATTGGTATTGCTGAAAGCTCAGAATTTTTTTTTTCGCCTTCCTTTTCATCCTAACAAAAGCAAAAAAGCTAGACTAGGTTCTATTCTAGATCTAGAACAGGATTGACGTCAAACGGGCCTATAGTTAGCCAGAGATTGCACCAGGAAGATTTGATGACGCAGGCTGTGACATTTGCGCTAGCGCATAGAGCGTAGCGTTGAATTTATTGGCTTTGGTTTTTTTTTTCTATAGCTTGCTGGCCTGCGACTGCTTTGCACCTGGTTTCAATTTAAATAGTACACTTTAGTACTACGAATTCATCTTTATTTATTTTTTTACGTTTATTAAAAACTAACAGTGCCCCGCGGTTTCACCCGCATAAGTTTCGATCCCGTGGGAATATCCGTATAAAAAGTATCCTATGTGTTTATCCTGGTTATAAACTATCTGTGTGCCAAATTTCGTCCAAATCCGTTCAGTAGTTTTTGCGTGAAAGAGTAACAAACATACAAACACACACACACTCGCTCACAAACTTTCGACTTTGTAATATTATTGATATGTCATTAGAAAAGTTTAAAAGAGAAAAAAAAAATGCCATTTTTTTGGATCACCCTCGCAAAACTAATCACCTTTTCTTATTTAACCAACCTATCCTTCATAGCAACAATTTGCTTTACACATGACAAGAATTTACACAGAACATTACATCTATTTATCTCTCTCTCTCTTTTTCTAACGCCATCCCATTCTCGTCAAGGCCCACTACCCATCCTAACATGTTCTAAAAAGGAAAATCTAACACCGTGACACCCCTGAACACGTAACAGCCCTAAGAGCGGAGATCCACGCCACTGCGCCTGCGCATCCGGTAGTAGAGGAAATCTTATATAATTACTAGTGGATAGTTAAGTGATTTTGTAAGATCCTTAGGTTATTACGACTCCAATTTCCGTGGTTTTTGAGTCCTGAATCAACAACGGTGCAAGACTGGGAGAAGTTATAAGGCCGTATTAGGATATGTGAGAGAGAGAGGAAAGCTATACAGGACAGATAGCAGCATCTCTTTTTAGCAAAGGAACAATGATGACTTTAATGACTTCCTCGTATCAAAGTCAAATCATTCATTTCAAAAGGCATCTTTGAACGTCAAAAATTACATTAAAATAGAATTGATTCTAGATGCGCCTTCCAAAAGGTAGTTTTCGTATGGAGAAGAATGGGCAAGAAACTCCACCGTTACTCCTTTACAATGTTTTACAATATTTTGCATACATTAATTATATAATTATATATGAAGACGATGCACCTAAAATAAAATTACTATACCACAATAGGTAAAAGAATTAAAATGGACTAATGATATCATGATATATAAATTAATTATGTGATACATGGTGCTCAAATATTTAGGAACATTGTAAAAGTAGACGATTTTCATAAAAAAAAAAAACAAGGGGGCCTAAAAAGGCCACTTTAAGCAATACCTCTAAGAGCTATTCCTTTCCTGAATTCCCAGCATATCATTAGCAATTCCTCTAATTTTCGTAAAATGTCATTTCATATTTGATGTAAACATTGCCGCATGAAAAAAATAAAAACCGTATCTAATTTTATCGGAAAATTTTTCATTACAGTTTTTATTAATCAAATTGGTTTTTTATTTCTTATTTCGTATATTATTATTATATTATTATATATTTCCTTTTTGTTTTGTATATTATGAATTGTCAGTTTGTGACCATTTTACGTTTTTTAATATGATTCATATTGTTGTTGTTGTATTTATTTTTATTAATTTTGTATTTTGTGTGTGCACTGTGTCCAAATAAACTTTTTTTTTTCTTCTTCTTCTTCTTATCCTATTATGATTCTGCCAAAGTGGCCTTTTTAGGCTGAAGTAATAAGTCAGGGTGTGAGCCGTGAAAACTAAACATCCGTGTTGCCAGGCTACCAGGATTATCCAAGTGGTCCATTGAGCCTATTGGCTATGTCTGTTCTAACTCCTGCCTGATATTAAGGCATGTGGAATTTATGGCCTGTCTTTAGCCTTTATTGTTCTTTTCTGATTAATGCTGTGCTGCTGAGGAGTTTGTTGCGCCACTTCTTCTCAGCGAAAGCACTAGGAAGTGGTGAAGGGCGGGCGTTTTGGGGGACTGTCTTTAGTAATTTTGACGTTCGAAAAGTGCTAATTCTCAGCCTAATTTGAATAAATGACTTTTAATTTTGAATATTTCTGGGAGTTCCAAAACAGTTGAATCATTACTCCCTGATTCATTAAGCTTTATTGTCTCGGTTTTCTGTTGTTTCTGGCTTACAGGAGTTGCAATGATTGGGAACAAATGTGGACGGTTCGTCCCAATAATAATAATAATATCCCTGGACATTTCACACAGCGCCCTATGCACCGATTTCTCTTATCATACGTACGGTACGACATAATGACGAATGCCGAAAGGTCAACAATTAACACAATGAGGTGCAGTGACGTCCATTTTGATTGTCTACGGATAAAAGGAATGTGCGTGCCATAAACAATGCAATCTATGACGTTCTTGACGTAATTTTCGACCAACCACTGGCATGTATGTATATCGGAAGTTGTAATGCTTATAGACGCACGAACTTTGGCTTGCATCCCAGCACCCTAATTACAACCTCAACCTGAATCATTTTGTAGGATATTGCTAATCCATTGCTTCATATGTTCGTCTGCTCAACAACGTTAATAACGCAATGAATGTTGTTGAACTGTCAAAATGAAAGCCGGTACTGGTGTGTTAAACAATTACCCTGCATGTTGGGCCGTATTTCTAAAGTTCGTATAGTTATTATCCAGTAACTGGGTTGTGGAGGTCAGATAGGCAGTCGCTCCATGTAAAATAGTGGTACTCAGCTGCATCGGGCTAGACTGGAAGCCGACCCCAACATAGTTGGGGAAAGGCTTGGTAGATGATGATACGAGCAAAAAGAAGAAAAGTCGCGCGAAAACGAATAGCTAATGCGGGCGATGCGACGCGGTTGGTTGGAGGAATAAGAAATTTCACGCGGACAGAAGCTAGTTACTAAGTTAGAGTCTAATTAATCGCACCACTCTAAACACACAAAAAATCAACAGCGTTTCATACCAGTACAATGCACATAGGTTCATTGTGCTGGCATGAAACGCTGTTGATTTTTGATATTAAAAGATTATAGATAATATCTAAGTTGCATCATTTTGTTTTAATAACAAATCTAAATATAAACCTCTTGAGTGGGTGGGCATCCATTTTTTCCTCAGCATTCTACAAGACGACCAATAGAGACGTCGTAATCATCAACTGTGTCTCCTTTACCCAACTATGCTGGGGTCAGCTTCCAGACTAACTGGATGCAGCTGAATACCAGGGGGTCTACTCCGAAGTGGTAAATGCATCGTATCGGCCGAATGTTCGGCAGTTTCCTGCTACGAAGTTACTATTTGGTTCGGTCGGTCCCGATCCAACACTCCAACACTTTCGAATATTTTAAATATTTTACATGGAGCTCAGATTCGAAGACATGTTTATGTGTGTGTTGTGTTTTGTTTGTGTTAGATATAGCCCACTCCCTCTCGAAGAGAGGCCTGTGTCCCAGCAGTGGGAACATTATACGCTGATTATGCATGTATAAGTAATAGAGAAGTATGGAAGAAACAGACATGTTGCGCCGACCCCAAAAATGACAGGAGAATGATGCTTTAAGATAATATTTCTTTTAAAATCAATTGGCTTAAATGTCAAAATCCATCGCAAAATTATCTTTTTAAAGGTTCAAGCTATAATTTCGTAATACCGAGACAAAATTGGATCAAAGATGGCCGCCCTCCCCAAGGGTCGTATTCGATTTATTTTTAATAAGGGTGCAGATGCTGCGTTGCTTACACCCCCACTGTTTGCGAAAATCCTATTATCTATGTATTATCTTCAGTTGAGGAGACCTAGATATTACGTTTTTGCTATAGCTGTGTTGTTGTGTTGTGATTTAAATCTAGTCGGTGCTAAGGCTTCCTAATCGGATTTCCAGCACTTTTTTGTGCTCTGATACCGATTCTGCCCGAAAAAACATAGTGAAATATAGAATCAGAGCGATTTGCTTAATATAGTACATACTGATTCCATGGCTGGAAATTACATAAGTACAAAAAACGTAACCATTGGCTGTCAAAAACAATTGAACTGCAAAATGGCGGCAATAGTAAAAACAAATTCGAACATTAAAACTCAATAAACATTCCACAATTTAAAATATAAAATTAAAGACATAACAATCGAAATACGAAATCAATTAAAGCCCAATAAAATCGCGACCGTTTCCGATTTTAAGTGGAACTAACTGGATAATTGAATTAAGAAAAAAAAAAAAAAAACCGGGGCATGGAAATCGACGCTCGGCCTGTCCGTCATGCTCTGTGGTCATGCTGGATAAGTCTGTAGGTCTATGACCTGGCTGAGTTCCTTCATGCCGTTGCTTATTGCGCTGTTTAGAAAAAAGAACATGACTTAGATTGTATGAAATTCCTTTGTGGGAAAGATTACCTTTGCTAGATTCGCGAGTTTTTTTTTTTAACATCAACGACTGTTTTTAGGGTTCCGTAGCCAAATGGCAACGGAACCCTTATGGATTCGTCATGTCTGTCTGTCTGTCTGTCTGTCTGTCTGTCTGTCTGTCTGTCTGTCTGTCTGTCTGTCCGTCCGTATGTCACAGCCGCTTTTTTCCGAAACTATAAGAGCTATACTGTTGAAACTTGGTAAGTAGATGGATTCTGTGAACCGCATTAAGATTTTCACACAAAAATAGAAAAAGAACAATAAATTTTGGGGGTCCCCATACTTAGAACTGAAACTCAAAATTTTTTTTTTCATCAAACCCATACGTGTGGGGTATCTATGGATAGGTCTTCAAAAATGATATTGAGGTTTCTAATATCATTTTTTTCTAAACTGAATAGTTTGCGCGAGAGACACTTCCAAAGTGGTAAAATGTGTGTCCCCCCCCCTGTAACTTCTAAAATAAGAGAATGATAAAACTAAAAAAAATATATGATGTACATTACCATATAAACTTCCACCGAAAATTGGTTTGAACGAGATCTAGTGACTAGTTTTTTTTTAATACGTCATAAATCGTAACGTAACGGAACCCTTCATGGGCGAGTCCGACTCGCACTTGGCCGGTTTTTTTGTTTATGGTAGTTTTGACTGACCGTTGATTGGTTAGCTATGTAAAATGATTGTTTCAATGATTGAACGCAGTTTTTATGTTTATTACATTGATATTTTTTCTTTATCTTTGTGTAATGGTAAGGCGATTAAAAATGGCTACGGTTCTTATAATATCTTGCCTGCAAAGTGAAAGATGTAGATTTACTTTACTAGATTTAAAAATAAAACAAAACAATACTCCACAAAATTCTTGTTTGTAGGGCCAACATGGTCCTCCGAGGTCGCCCATGACAGATTTGGAAGGAAAAAGGAGTCCTTTACCCAGCAATAGGACAAAACGGAATTACAAAAAAAAAAAAAACGGATTAGGTAGACCGAAACCGGCATGTTCTAGAACCAAAAATTCGAAGACGTGACATCTACCAACCCGCACTGAGCCCGCGTGGTGGATTAGTGTCGACTCTCACAGAGAGGAGGCAGGAGGCCTGTGTCCCAGCAGTGGGCACATTATAAGCTGATTATATAGGTATGTAGTTAGTCCAAAAGTCAGCCATTACACCTTCATACATACACCACTTAACTCCAGACAAACATATTGCCATAATATTCCATAATGCTCTGAAAAACTTTCGTTACGATCTACCATCCCTTTCACACACTACATCCATCCCTCTCTCCCGTCACGCTACACTGCAGAGCATGCGTTCACTTCGTCACGCTCCGTGATCACAGCCGACACACGCGAATGAAATCTATGGCAATATACCACACTGTAACTTAACAGTTAGACTATTACTTACTTACTTAAAATGTTGGTGAACATGAATGGCCATAAACAGCATGCAAAAAGAACACTAAGTTTCAACTTGGAAGACCAAGAGGAAGATGTCTAAAATTATCTCGCAAGAAACCATCTTACTATAAAAATAAGTCTTACTAAATAAATAGAAGCCCATAATAAAACATTACCACTACATATTAATACAAAAACACTTTCCCTCCAATTTTAAACGACGCGGGGGCGGCCATCTTTGAAAATAAACAATGTCTACGTGGGGCATAGACTATAGAGTGCAGACGAAGCACAAATGTGGTACAGATGGCTTAGTTCCACGGGGATTTCTTGCAGCCCCTTTGAATTTATGTGGTTATATGTGTCACCATTCCCCCATAGAGGGAATAAAGTGCAATTTAAGTGTGATTTAAAGATATACTACGCAGTGACAGTTGATGGTTTTTGTTTTGATGTATTTTTGAACTTGAAAAGAGATATTATTACAAGAAATTAATCTAGGTTGGTCAGTCGAAATTGACTAAGGGCAAATTTCATCAAAATTTTATAATACCTAGAATAAATTTTGAATTTTTGACAGTTATTCCATACTAGAACTTTCAGACGTCAATTTTATTCCACGGATAAGAGATTTAAAAAAAAACTTTTGTAAAAACAGCCTTTAGCCACATACATAACGGTAGATGGACTGCGTGAAAGTGGATGGCTTTAAGAGAAGGGATCCGCTGGATGCGGGAAGCACAGAACTGGTCGAAGTGGAGGTGCTTGGAGGAAGCCTATGTCCAGCAGTGGAAGTCTTCCGACTGAAATGATAATGATGTTGGTGATAAGAGTAGGGGAAGATCAAAGAAACGATGGATGGACTGTGTGAAGGATGATGTGGCTAAAAAGAAGGTGACTACCGAGATGACGAGTAATAGAGAAGTATGGAAGAAAAAGACATGTTGCGCCGACCAAATAAATCGGTAAAAGGGCGGGAGAATGGTGATGACGTGGCTAGCTGACATATGGCAAATAATTTAATTTAATGTTCTGTGTCTTGTAATATTAATTACTTTACATAACTAGAATTGTATACAATCAAGTATTTTATAACTGAACAGACAGCTGTACTGCTGGGGACTTTGTTGCGCCACTTCTTCCCAGCGAAAGCACTAGGAAGTGGTGAAGGGCGGGCGTTTTGGGGGACCGTCTTTTGTAATTTTGAAGTTCGAAAAGTGATGATTCTCAGCCTAATTTGAATAAATGACTTTGATGATGACACTCCGATTAAATCATCTACTAAACGAGAATGTAACCACTATTACATAATTTCTATTATATTCCTCAATGTTAAACTAAATTAATTACTTTTTCCGATCTCCCATTAGTTATAAAACAATAATAATATACAAAAACAAGATCCACCACAGCCTAGTCAAAACAGTTACCTAACATGTCACTTCCGATTTAACGAGAGGATACACAAGACCACAGAGTAAAAAAACAGCTTTCCCAACCGTATCGAGTAACGGATGAGGTGTGGTTGGTTATGGTCGGCAGGATGACCATCGACAACACCGGATGGTCACGGAAATAGAACCTGATATTAAACCGCATACAAGATGTTGAAATGGTAAAATAATGGGTCCTTGATTGTTGGAGCTGTTATTAATACTTTGGTTATAATTATGAAAAATCGGAAAGTGGGGTTTTAGATGAATGGAACTAAGCATGTAAGTCAACATCATCATCATCAGCTGACTTCACCCACTGTTGGCCATAGGGCTCTCGTTCTTTGTGCCAGACCTCACACTCGCTAATGCTACGCTAAGTACAAAAAGAAATAATCAGGTTTTTTCTATTTCGCCATTTTGTAGTGGTGGCCACCTTGGATTTGAAATTTGTCATAGTGTATAGTATTCTACTAGTCAAGCCCTTTCATTTGATACCCATATTGAGGGAGTTGTGAAAAAATAATGTAATTCGCCATTTTGTGGTGGCGGCCATTTTGGATTTGAAATTTATCATAGTGTACAGTATTCTACTAGTCAAGCCCTTTCATTTGATACCCATATTGAGGGATCTTGGCCATCTTGGACCGATTTTCATCAAACATAGCTAAGAACACTCCCGACAAATTCACCTTTCAAACAAAATTAAAATCGGTTCATCCGTTCGGGAGCTACGATGCCACAGACAGACATACACACACACACACACACACACAGAGAGACACGTCAAACTTATAACACCCCGTCGTTTTTGCGTCGGGGGTTAACTACCGATGGCTTTTAAAGATATTTCAGTAGGATCGAAAAAAGCACCGCTTACTAGGGTATACTGAATAAGCCTGAATAAGCTGTAAGAGCAGTGACTGTGGTCGCCCAGTGGTAACGGCCGCGACTTACGAGTTGTAGGTCGTAGACTCGAACCTAAACAGGCACTTTACTTTGTGTAAATTATTTCATCACCACTGCTCTCAAAACTGTGAAGAGAAAAATCGTGCGGAAACCGGCATGTCCTAGAATCAAAAATTCGAAGACGTGTGACATCTACCAACCCGCACTGGACCCGCGTGGTAGATCATAGCCCACTCCCTCTTGAAGTGAGGAGGCCTGTGTCCCAGCAGTGGGAACAATGTACGTTGATTATGATGAGGTGTAAAACAAACCTTTGTCATAGTCAATCAAATTAGAACTAACGATTTTAGATAATTAATTACATAATCTGACAAACATAATAATATTTCATCCCTTTTAAGATCCTCATAGAACAGAATTTCCAACCTTTAAAGGCTAATCATAATAAATAATAATTAATAGTATAATAAATCAAAGATCAATTGGGTAACTTACAAAGCGCACGCACAACGCTTTCCCACGGTTAATGATCTATAGATCATTTTTATCATCACGCTTTTAGTACTGATGAAGTACGAGTAAATGAAGCAGTTAGTCAGTGCAGTGTTATACGTAGTCTGGAAGATGTAAAGGTAAACCACAGACAAGCAATGACAGATGACATAAAATGATATAGACAAAAAAAAAAACAAAGGCTAAAGTCAAGTTTAATAAGAGACAATGGCCCAGCTTTGACCATCGTGTACAGCACAGTGGCAGTCACCAAGAACTGGACTGCGTGTGAATCATCAAAAAAGTCACATCAGTTACCGAGAATAAGACCACACAAACGAGTTTTTAATAATTCCATTGAGAACTTGAAGTGATCTTACTTAATAGAATTTCTTACACGCAAAACCGAACTCTATTCAAGTGACATAAGAGTGGCTCTTCGTTACATGATCAGTTTCTCATGAAACTACTATACGGGTTGTTTTTTAAATTGTAATTGTAACCCAGTGTGTAAGGAGCTGTGTTGATGTCAAGCGCAAACCGATCCATTCGCGAGGTTCTGGGGATAAACATCAATTCAAAGAGAATGAAAGTAAATATTAGGAAACACGAAGAGATACAGTTGTTTCTGAAAAAAGCTTTAACGGACAGCTAGTAAACAAAGGCAGTACAAATATTATTTTTCAGGCATTCACAATAATTGAAAACAATTAATATATCTGCTGAAATGCAGCTGTTAATTTATTAGGAAAAATATAAATAAATAAAGCATTACAGGACAACAGTGAAATAAATTATCATGAGGAAACCCAGCACGTCCTAGAACCAAAAATTCAAAGACTTATGACATCCACCAACCCGCACTGGGCCCGCGTGGTGGATTACAGCCCACTCCCTCTCACAGAGAGGAGGCTTGAGTCCCAGCATTGGGAACATTATAGGCCATGTTTATGCCACAGTCAGGTACAGGGATTGTGGCTAAGTAATAACAGCCGCACGGGTCGATCGATCAGGTTAAGCTACGCTTGCCGCGGTTGGTCCGTGGATGGGTGCTGTTGGTCCCGGCTGTCATTCGTCAGAAGCCCGAAAGTCTCGACAACCAGTCTTACCAAGGGGTATCGTATTACCCAGTAACCGGGTTGTGGAGGTCAGATATGCAGTCGCTCCATGTAAAATACTGGTATTCAGCTACATCCGGTTAGACTGGAAGCCGACCTCAACATAGTTGGGAAAAGGCTAGGCAGATGAGTTACAGGGTTCTCACAAAAGGTTTTACAATCCCGCAAGGATCTCTAAAACAGGCCAGGACGAGGTCTATTATAACGGTGAAGCATCCTTATTCCCACGCCCGTGACTTTTATTTTCAAGAGCCATCTTTGTTTTTACTTTTTTTTCTCAATTTTATTACTTTTAATTTTGCTTTCAATAGCAGTAATGATATGCTGTGGGAATTTAATTGAAGGTGGATTGCGTTTAGTGTCATGATTGGATTAGTTCTTCTTGTTTTAATTTTTATTAATAACGGTCTGGTGTTTGTGGCTAAGTATTAACAGTCGCACGGGTCAATCGGTAAAGTTAAGCTACGCTGGCCGCGGTTGGGTGACCATCTTTAACTACCAAGAGTCCTCCGTGCCTCGGAAAGCACGTTAAGCCGTTGGTCCCGGCTGTCATTCGAGGATCTTTGGCAGTCGTTACGGGTTGTCAGAAGCCCGAAATTCTGACATCCAGTTTTACCAAGGAGTATCGTATTATCCAGTAATTGAGTTGTGGAGCTCAGATAGGCAGTCGCTCCATGTAAAATACCGGTATTCAGCTGCATACGGTTAGACTGGAAGGCGACCCCAATCTAGTTGGGAAAAGGCTAGGCAGATGGCAGATGATTATTATAAAGATTATAACTTTTTCCTGTTACCTATAAGATCGAAGAAGTCGAAATCGATCGAAGTTGGAATCGCGTTACAACACGAACTTCAAGTCGTTCGTGGTGCGTGTTCCGACACATCATCTCGAGAATTTCCTCAAGGAAGAGTTCTGGCCGAAGGGTGTTGTGTACCGCCGGTTTCGTGGCCGGCTACATGACACCAGTCAGCGAAACACGACGCAGACATTTCGTGTGCGTTAGTTAGTTTTTAGTGTAATGTTGTATGTATTTATAGTATTTTTAAGTTATACTAATATTATATTGTATGTGTTTATATGGGCCTTGATGCCTGAAATAAATAAATAAATAAGATGCCCATCAAAACGGTTATTCTAATTTTATAAACAAGCCAGCTATTCACATTGTACACATAGTCATTACACCCAACTACATAGTTGCAACTGCGTCTTGTCCCGTGTGACAGGATATATTCTTTTTTATACTTTTTTTCACAATGCGTGGGAAGCTCTCTTGTGCTGCACATTTTCTTTTTTAACTTTACCGTTAAGCGAGCCTTAATTATTATGTCTGGGTGTACTGTTTATGGTTTTTTGTCTTTTTTTTGGCTCTGGGCTTGCTCTATGCCATTTTAGTGTGGCCTGTTTCATAGTGTGTCATTATCTTTATAAGGGACACTGTTTTATACAGGCAATATCTTTTTTCTTTCTTTTCAGTTTACAGCTAACTGTAATATAGGGACTGGAGTAGGTATTTTTGGTCTCTCTGGGGAGAATTTTAGTATTTCTGTCATCATTATCAATGTTCCCACTGCTGGGACACAGGCTTTCTTTCTGGGAGAGGGAGTGGGTCATAATCCACCACGCGGAGTCAGTGCGGGTTGGCGCATGTCCCATTTTTTTTGGTTCTAGGACACGCCGGTTTCCTCACAATGTTTTCCTTTACCGTTTTGAGAGAGCAGTGGTGATGAAATTAAATACACCAAGTGTCTACCTGGGTTCGAAATCACGGCCTACAAGCTACAACATGTAAGTCAGAGCGATACCACTGGGCTACCAACCACCACTGCTCATTCTGTCATCGAAGGTCAGCAATACAAATGTTTAACAATCCAATGCAATTGGTCTCTAAGTAAGTACTGTTCGACTTTATGTCACAGCAAAACAGGTCATATTAGATTAAAAACTTACCTAATACCTCCAAAATCAAACAAGGAATTTGACGTATAGAACAGGGCAGTCCCTAATCCACTTTCACCGAAAACAATATCAATATATCGATACGAATGACAGATCGATACGAACGAAAGGTGAGGTTCCCACGGATCGTGTGACTGTGCGAGCGAGAGGCGCCAATGGAGCGAGACGGCAGATGTTGCGACACACACCGAGATAGTAATGCCGTGAATTCTGTAAGATGCGTAAAGTTAGGCAACCTTGTTATAGCCGTTTTGATTAGGGCTGTAAGAATCGAGGAAGAAAAAGGAACGATGGATGGTGTGAAAGTTGATATACACTCGAGAGCAATGAATCCGGGTCACTTAAAGAATGTTAAAAATCTCGGAAACTAAAAATGATAGGTTAATGCAATAAATTGTATTTAATAGACAATGTAATACTCCTTAAATGAAAGTAAAAAAAATATGAGCCACCATACATTTTATTAACACAAAATTACATAAAGAAAAAAACTGCTGATCTCTCCTTAAAACAAAAATAGGAAACATGAAATTTTTGAACTTTATTACGATTTTCTTGAATTTTAATACTTCGTATTACCTCCTCGTGCTTCCATTACTGCGTTTACGCGGTTTGGCATGCTGTACACCAAGTTCCTTATACGATTTTGGGGAATATTCTCCCATTCCTCTGTGAGAGCAATTTTGAGCTCACGAAGCGTGATTGGGGAAGGGTTTCGTTGTTTTACGCATCTGCCTAGCTCGTCCCAAGCATGCTCGATCGGGTTGATATCCGGGCTGCGCGCTGGCCACTCCATACGAGTAATGTTCATCTCTTGAAGGTAGTCATTCACAATCCTACCTGTATGAGGTCGGGCATTGTCATGCATAAATATAGCATCCTCACCTAAATTGACCATAAATGGACCAACGTGATCATTGAGGATTTCTTCCACATATCTTACGCTAGTTAAAGAGCCGTTTTCTATGATCACCAGCTCTGTGCGACTTTCAGAAGAAATTCCGGCCCACACAAGTACAGACCCACCACCGTAGGCTACTTTTTCTTCGATGCATGCTTGCTTGAATCTTTCCCCTGGTCTTCGATACACTCTGTGTCTTCCATCGTGCTTGTAGAGCATACATTTTGATTCGTCGGAGAACATAACTTTTGACCAATCTTCAATACTCCAATTTACGTGGCTCTGGGCATATCTTAGTCTTGAAATACGATGCCCACGCTCCAGTTTAGGGCCGTTTGCAGGTCTAAGGGGTTTTAAGTTAGATTCAGCAAGCCGACGTCTTACTGTCCATGCACTTGGGTTACTTCCTCCGAGGCGTCGAAACTGATTTGTGAGTTCAGTTCCTGTGAGAAAGCGATTTCGAAGCATGGTGTTCACCAAGCATCGGTCTTCTCGTGCTGTGGTACACCTGGTTCTGCCCGTTCCTGGTCTGCGTAGGTTAGAACCAGTTTCTTCGTAACGTCGGAGAACTCTTTGTACTGTTGACAGCGACACACCGACAGTCCTGGCTGTATCGCTGACTCCGGCCGGTTTCCAGCATTGTAAGTATTCTGGTGCATTCTTCAGGCGTAAGCGACATAATTTCAGCTTGAATAATGAATATAGAGCACTATCAACATGGTTTATGTACCCACATAAATGACAGATTACAAACAAAAGCAAAACCAAATGCTGTAATTTCGTAGTTCCATCTTCGAAAGTGGCCCTTTTTCAAATTTGATTTTTTTATGATATAACTTTACAATAACTAAGAAGTTTTAATACCTTCATTTAAGGAGTATTACATTGTCTATTAAATACAATTTATTGCATTAACCTAGCATTTTTAGTTTCCGAGATTTTTAGGATTCTTCAAGTGACCCGGATTCATTGCTCTCGAGTGTAGGTAGAAAAGGGGTGACTGCTGAGATGACGGCGGATAGAGATAGGAGAAGCAGTCATGCAGCACTGACCACCCACCAATAAATGTACCCAGGATATTGTAATATCTCTCTCTAAATGAGTGTCCTTGGAGTTTCGTGCCCGTTCTTCTCCATAGAGATCTACATTGTGGAATGGGCAACTAGCTTCAACTTTCTGACTAACTGACCGACTCTTTGACAATTCAAAAGTGCCTGTAAATTGTTTAATTGAAATAAATGCTTTGGAGTTTGAATTGGCATATGAGAGTGATGATGATTTTGTAAATGAATTTGATATAGTTTTGTATCCTACATTAGCAATCAGAACCACAATCGAAAACCAAGACATAGTACTAAATAAAGTAGACTACAATAATATACAACAAAAAAACGCATCGTGAGAGAAAACCTCATCCATTGATGATTAGCGAGTAAGTCAAATGGACGTCCTTAACAAGAATGCGACAGTGGATACTAAACGGTTTAAAATGAGTCATTGTTGTTACTCATCGGTCAACAGAATTAAAAGTGTGTATTGCTTTGTTTAAGGCTTGTAGCTTTGTGGGCGTGTGAACTTGGAGATATCAGCTGGGCATAATTACCAAGGGGGCTATAAACGGATAACAACAAAGCAGGTAGACGTCAACATGATGAGAAAGAGAAATACTTAAATGATTTTGGTGAGCAGGTAGATGAACACGAAAAAGAGTCTCAGGGAAAGAGTTTTGATTTTGGGAGTCATAATACTTTATTGTGATTATAGAAAAAGGTTGAGCAGGATTTGAGTTTCTTCTAAAGGCAAAGAATATGTATAGGTAATTTATTTATTGCTAAATGTGCCTGCTCTTGATCTCGATCACGCCTGATGGAAAGCGATGGATGAGGTCTATGATGGAACGAGCGTGCCCAGAAGATGCCTGTTCACTCTTGCAAAAATAAAAGACTCAGAGGTATCTGAATGAATAATGAAAGAATCCATGTAAACTAACAAGATTTGATTTGGAAGGTAGGTTTTTTAAAATTGTAGTTGGTTTTTTACTGAGGGTAGATTTTATATGCAGTACAATTGAACCATGGAATATTGTTAAACAAATTACCTTATTTCGTCATGTGAATATAATAACAACGTACATTATAATTCGCCATAATACAACAACTCTTTCCCAAGTAGGTACCAAAAGTGTTTTTTTCTCAAAACATCTCACGTATAGATCTCAGCTATAGATCACTGCGTGCCGTAGATCATTAGCTGCGGCCGCGCCGCTCGTGATCCGAATTAAACACGAAGATGAACGAACGATGCGCTTGCGCCGAAATTTTCATGTTTCTCAGTATTAAAGGTTTTGTGGTGTGACTTTTTTGGCAGATCCGTTGTCGAAATGACCATTACTTTTTATAAAAAAAAAAACAATTTTTCCTCTACAAAGAATTGAAAAAAAAAACCACGGGAATTAGGCAAGTAAAGTTTTCCTAATCAGGAAAACTCAAAGAAACCATTTTTCCATAAGTAAAAGGAGTGATTTTTTAGATACCATTAATTTAAACCCTTTTGTTATTAAAACCACAATATCAAGACGTTAGCTAAATATAGGCTCTGAATTGTACCTGGACGATTACTTCCAGGTCCTTTTACATCGCTGCGATGATAAACTTAATGCCAACTTAACTGCTACACAATTATACTTATCCACCTGTCCTGTCTAAAGATCACTACAATAGTTCAGTGAAAGGTGGCCATCACACACCTGAATAACTTGTTTCCTTAACTTACACCTTGCGTGGGAGCAAGCAGCTGAAACGTCAAAATAGGCTGTACGAAACAACAACCCTTTGCAGATATAAAAAAAAAGTAATTTGACGTACTGCATATGAATACTCTGTGGCAAAATTTTCTAAAAAAAGAAGGAATAACCCTTTTGCACCAAAAAAAAAGATACAAAAATTTCAAATTTCGATTTTTTCGACCGTGGGAATGGAAGCGTCAAATGAAAATACATTCTTATTTGTGCTTTCGTGGAAAACGTGTTCGAACAGATATAGGCTTTATTTTTATGGAAATAAAGTTCGTGTTTTGTTTTTGTAACTGCATTTATTTTGTGGTGGCCTTACCGAATTCTATTTGCGTTAAGTAAAGGCGAATGTTACCTTAGACGGACATAATACAGTACATTTTTGAATATCGGAAATGAATTCACGCTTTTGTCGAATCACTACAGAGTATTTCACACACATTCTAATTACGTTTGTGAATATCGAATTTGAACTGTAACTTAGAAGAATAAGGTGCATAATTGAATATTATGTAAGCATTCACAAGTTTGTTCAATGACTACAGAGTATGAATAGTAATAAATTGTTAACGATTGTTCCCGCGTTTCCAAGATGGCGTCCTCGCTTCCGGGATATTAGAAATATATTATAGAATATTTTATTACTTATTTGTTCTATAAATGGTATTGCAACTGTAAAACAATTAGCATATTTAAAAAAAGACTTCTATTTCTGCCAACCATTGTTAAAACAGAATAAAAAGTTAGTAACTCTCAAACTAAGAAAAAAAAGGCGAATGGCCAAAATTGACCAAAGTACCCCAATTACCCGACACAGCAAAAAAAAGTAATGAGTTTAACACGCATATATTATATTATGTGTGTGGTCTATCTACAAAACTGTAGTAACAGTATTAAGGTAAGAGCGAGGTCACAGGTCGTGGGAGATGCTCGTGCTGTGTTCACAACTGGTCATGTATCTGCCTGATGTACTTGCCTACCATAGAAACTAGTTTATGGTAGAGCCCATCTGTTACTCGACAACGGGAAAGTATAAAGAGGGTATTGGTTTTAACACTATGTCATTATTGAGAGGTAAACTTTGCGTTTTTGGTCATCACAAACTAATACCATTTAAAGTCAAGGTCAAAGATTTTGGACCTGCACCCTGCGTAACACGCTGTCATCAATAACAACCTAAATCATTTTGAAGGTTATTGCTGTAAATGTCCGAAAAACATGTCTGCTCCGAAAATAACGCAATTAATGTTGTTGAACTGTCAAAATGAAAACCAATGCTACAATTCCCTGCTAGCTCGCTCCCAATACATACCTAGAAATTGTTGGTGTACCAACCATCTCGGCGTGGTTTAGACAGAAAGTATAAAGTTTTTACGGTGTATTACAGTTTAAGAGTACGTAGAAAAGATATGGATAATAAAATAACTTTCACTACTATTACCATCAAATTGGTTCCAACAACTTGATTTTTGTTAGAAGCAGCTAAAATTGCAAATTCTAATTAGAATGAAGAAACCATGAAGATCAGAAGTAGGAGTAGAAACTAGCAAGGACCAGGAACACATAAAACGAAGAAGGTACGATAAAATCAAAATCTTGAATATGCAACTTCCGAATGCTTGAAAGGTTTTTAGAACAAAAATCGATGACGATATGAATCTTTGGGTATAAAAAGTACTAAGACTATATAAAACGAAGGAGGTATGATCACAACAGCTAGCCAATAGAGCCTTGAACTACATTAGATAGACAAACGAACCAAGGTTTCTAGAACAAAAATCAATGAAATTATGGATTGTCGATTATGGAAAGTACTAGGGCTACAGTAAACGAAGGAGGTATCATGAAGTCGACGTTCGCACGGACGTAAAAATAACGTGGCGGGAATCTTTGCGCACCGGATTTTCAACGCACAGCTTAGCGCCGAGAGTTGAAAATCCAACAGTGTGGTTTTTTGATGCGTTCTGATGCGCTCTGTTGGATTCTCAACGCTCGGCTTTACACTGAGAGTTGAAAATCCAGTGCACGATAAAATCCCGCCGCGATATTTTTACGTAAATGCGATCGACGCGACGGCGGCTAATGTCGTCAGAATCATAACCTACTTAGATAGATGAAACGAGGGTTACTAGAACAAAAGTCATGAAACTGGATCCTCACATGAAAAGTACCAGGGCCACATAAATCAAAAGGAGGTTTAATGTACGAAATCACAATAAAAACCAGTAGGTCGACAGTCACGGTACAAGATGGTACAGTAAAATTGCCTGCAAGAAGGCCAACATCGATTTGTTGCACTTGTAAAAATCCGTTACCTAGCTGTTTGAAGTTTTTAACGAGATTTATTTCTTATTTTCATTAAAAATTCATTGAGGATGAGGAAGCCATTTTGATTGCAACGATTCTATGTGTGAGAAGTTTTTTTTGTGCGAATGTTAGAAGGGCGACACCATTTTGGAGTAAAAAAGTCCTTGAATGGAGGACGGAAATTGGCGAGCGTAGCTTGTGACCCCAACAAGATGGCATTGGAGGGAATCTGCTGGATCTAATATTTGGGGAAGATCTTTGTCCAGCAGTGTGCGTCTTCGACTGCGGTGAAGATGGTCTCTTAAATGAGAATCTTATTTAAGGAACCCGTGGGAAATAATTTACCCTTTAGGAACGAAGTTCCTTATCGCGCGTTGCGAAAGGGGGCTAAACGGAAAAAATTAAGACCAAAAGTTGTAACGACACTTTTTGTAAAAATAAAATATTATTACAATTCCTTCACTAATTAATCGAAAGGAACTTCGTTCCATCCGGGTGTCCCTTGTAGATATGAGCGCCGCGCCGGCGCGCCGCCGTCGCCGTGAGTTCACGTCGACGCGTCGTCGCCGAGTGGCGCACGCGGCGCGCCGTCGCGCGTCGTCGCGACGAGTCGCAACTAGCTTTCCCGCACGCACGCGCGGCCCGCCCGCATTAGTTCGTCTAGTCGCCTCGCCACGCTCGTCGCTCACTCAGTTGAGTCGAATATTTCACCGAGTGAACGTGTGTTGTTGTTTAGTTTTAACAATGGCAGCAACTTCGACTACTATTGATGTTTTTAAAACGAAAATAACTGCGGTGGAGACGTTCTACAGTACTGCAAAGACAGGAAAACTTCTATGCCTGCACTGTATGCTCTTACATGCCCAATTTTAAATATACCAGCCAACAGCAGCACGCCCCGTGCGAGAGTCTTTTCCACAGCTGAACTCGTGATAACCTCGAAACGTTCACGACTAAATCCTTTGAGGCTAACTAAGATAGTATTTATTTATCCATGACAGCTATGTATTTTGCTTTTTGGTGTAAGTAAGTAGGAATAAAGTTACGTCCGTCATATCTTATTATAATTACCTATGTGCTGTTGTTATTGAAATTTTGATATTTTATTTTTTCTATATCAAGAGCCAGCAATACCTACTCACTTAGATGATACTACTTTAATTACTTATATATGATTGTTTTATGTTCTTAGTTTTTTACATTATTATAGAATTTACTTAATTATAGATATTTAACAGTTATGTTGATAAATATTTTCTTTTTAGTTTTTATTATATGTATAGATAGATAGTGATGTGATTAAAAATTAAAAACGCTCAGTGTCTCTTCAACTTCAATTTTCACTAAACGTGATCTCCAATTATTTAGAAGACTGTTAAATTGTATTTAACAAATACGTTCCTTTATCAAAAAAATATAAATCTCTCCCTGGTAAAAAAATATCTAAGGCCCACAGCCGGCCACGCCGCGCCGCCGTGACGCCGCCGCCGCCGTGAAAATTTTCAGGCCACGCCGCCGCCGTGGAATTGGCCATCGGCGCTCATATCTAGTCCCTTGACACCTCTCAAGGTTTTTTTTCTCTATTCATGGGCCAAAATTATCATTTCCATCTTGAGAGATGAAAATTTGAAACAATCTGACAGATCAACAGTAGCGCCATTCTTCCAAACGTTCATATCAATTCAAAAAGGTAAACAAATTCAAATTTCAAATATTCCGAGCGGTATTCGGAGCGGTTCGGCCGGGTAAACATTCCCGATGTTTTCTCACGATCATTAGTGAACGATTTCGGCTGTATTCGGCCGCGCTCGCCGTTCGGTCGGACACCTTCGTAAATTTTATGTTTAGAATACCGAATCTATACTTATAATAAATCTGTAGAAGTGAAAATTCTGTACATTGAAAATATCAAAAAAATAAATGGCGGGGGGTGTTACTAGACCGACACCGAACCCAAAAATGTGATTAAAAAAATTTTTGTCTGTCTGTCGGTCTGTCTGTCTGTCTGTCTGTCTGTCTGTCTGTCTGTCTGTTTGTTCAGGCATCACGCAAAAACTACCGGTTCGATTACGTTGAAACTTGGTATAATTATTCTTTAATATCCTGGGCACCACACTGGGTACTTTTTATCCCGGAAAAGTATATACAATAAAAAACAAACTTAATTTTGCGGTTCGATCCCTAGACCCGATTACTGCCCCAACCGCAAATAATAAGTTTGTCGTAGGTTAAGTCACACGCAGTGGAGTTCATTTTTATTCCTTTTACTTTTTAGAGTTATTTAGGTTTATTTTTATATAAATCGTAGGTATAGATTTTAATTTTAAAGTATAGGTAGTATATTTGATAGTGTACGTAGTGACCGTAGGTTATTTTATAATACTGTTAGGTAGGATTAGTCATTCGTATAGATATTAGTTTTTAGGGATTTTGCTTATTTATTGAGTTTAGATTAGTTATCATCAGAAATAGGTTTATTTAGGTAGGTAGGTATTTAATTTTCTGTTATTGAGTTTTTTTTTTTTTAATTAGGTAGGTACTTAGGTAAAGATATCATATAGGTACCCTCTTAATCACCACTAATGAGACACAATTGGTTTTCTATTGTAATTAGTCACAAAGGGCCCGCGAGATAGATGGCATTCTGGGGAAGCACATAGGTACATTTTATCCTGTTAGCACGTTCCCGTGGGATAATTTCCGACATCCACGCGGGCGAAGCCGCGGGCAGAAGCTAGTAGTAAATAAGGTTTTAATTGGATGTCATCATTTTTGAATTTGAAATTCGGTTATTGATTTTTGGGATTATCATTTTTTAAGTAGGGTATAGTACGTACTATCGCCAAAATCTATATCTGATCACCGTAAGGACTATTCCTGCTTGCAGCGCATATTATTAGTCAACCTAAAAAGGATCCTCTTTTGTTTTACTTACGGATTCTCCTGTGGTCATCATGTGCACAGGATTTTGTTTCAAAAATGGTCAGATATAGGTATTGGCGATAGTACAACGACAAATCAAGTTATACAATTGCAGTATAAGCTGACTCTTTGTACGAAAAGCCATATACAATGCGAGGTTAGCTAAAACTTGAAATATCAACATCATTCTCCCGCCCATTTCATTTGAGGTCGGCACAACATATAGCTTGCTATGTCGCCGTGTGTACCAAGTAGAGAATCAAAATTCTTTCTCACTTAATGTTGAATATTGTGTCATTTTCAAACAAACAAAACAGCAACTTCTTTCGTTTTATACCAAGGCATTTTTTGCAGTGATTTCTCCGTCCAAAAGGTTATCAATTTCCTCAATAATTTACACTTTTATACGGGCAGCAGCTGATACGATTTCTTTCTTCGCCAAAATATCACCTTTTCTACCTAGAAACAGGCATGGGCCCGAGACCGTCCCACAAAAACTCCGTACAATTGCGTCCACCTTTAGTACTACAAAAACCCGCATCTAATATCAGGACTCACCTGGATATCATCTGTTGTATCGCTATCCTTATCTGTCTCAAAAAGAAGTGCATCTCGCATCTCGTTCTTGAATTCAACGGTTAAAACCAGCTGTTTATGAGTTTTTTTCTCTGTAATTTATTGAGTATCGATATTTGGAGTTATTGGAGTATGTAGACATTTTGTATGGAGCTCAATCTAAAGAATTCGACGAAAAAAGCTAGGATTTGTAATTTAATGTGGAATTCTTCAAAAATATACGATTTAATCGTGTCCTGATGAGGACCAAAAGCGATAATTATTATCAATAGATAAATAACAAAAGGACCCTTATGTCTTTTTATTGTAACCCTCGCTTAGATTTCTTTGGGGTCAGCTTCCGGTTTTTCAAATTTCCTTCATCATTATCTTTCGGTGGCTACCATCAGGACTTTTCTGGTTTCTGATAGCGTAGTACGTGTGCGTAGGTATGTATTTTTTATAAAGTCATTCAGATCTCGCAGGTCAACCTAGGAAGTTGTCGTCTGCTTAACCGGGCTATCCTGTGGATGCTTTATAAATAAGGACTCCAGCTAGGGCCTTAAGTTTTTCACACAAGTATGCTACAAATTGTAGCTAGATATAGTCAATCTGCCAAGCCTTTTCCCAACTATGTTTGGGTCAGCTTCCAGTCCAACCGGATACAGCTGAATACCAGTATTTTACATGGAGCGACTAGCTATGTGGCCACAAACCAGCTACTGGGTAACAGGATACCCCTTCGTAAGACTGGTTATCAGACTTTCGGGCTTCTGACGACCCGTAACGACTGTCAAAGATCCACGAATGACAGCCGGGACCAACGGCTTAACATGCTTTCCGAAGCACGGAGGGGCCTTGGTAAGTTAAGATCGTCCACGGACCAGCCGCGACAAGCGTAGCTTAACCTGATCGATCGACCCGTGCGGCTGTTATTACTTAGCCACAAGCCTCCAACCAGGGTATATATTTTTTCGCGAATGTATGTTGCAAATTGTAGCTTTATCTATTATTCTTTTCGTCCTAACCTCTTTGGGTTACGTGCAAAATTGCAATGCGTCCTTTTTTTAAATGCACACAAAGGCCTTCAGAAGGTCGGCGTTGAAAAAAAGACATAAAAGCGACCAGCTGGTCTTAAATGTTGTATAGAAAATGAAACGGAGTAAGTAAGCAGCTGACTGTTAGTAATAGCAGGGTTGGCAACTGAACAAAAATAAAAAAAGACGAAAAGGTTCTAGTAATTTTTTTTTTAATGGTCAGAAAAATACTTTGAAAGAAAGAAAATACATTTATTTAGCAAAAACTAAAAGACGCAATACACCAGGGGTAATTCTCGTAATTTTAAGAACGTTCACAGTCTGATCTCAGTCTCAATCTGTCAAGAATACTTCTAATTTCCCTACACTTTGACAAGTTTTTGACATTTGGTTGTCGCTGAGATGAGACTGCGACTACATTTTGAACGTTTTAAATTACGAGAATTGACCTTCTGCAGTGCGATTCTGTGACCATCTCACCGTGAAAACTTAGGTGAAGTGAGCGAGGAGTGAGCTGTCAACTAATGCTAGAGATTGACACTATTGACAGCTCCCTCTAAGCTCACTTCACCTAACTTTTCACGGTGAGATTTTTACAGAATCGATCGGCTGGTACATACATCAGATAAAAACAAATAAAAATCAAATTGTAAGTGTAAAGTCTGATGTAAGAAATTAGCAATATCTTTGCTGTCCTTTCTAGAAATAAGCCTTTAATTAAATCTGCAGTTTTCAATTATAACAGGAGAGTAAGACACTTAAAAAACTGAAGATTTGCTTCGTGGTGTGAAAACACAACGCTAAAAATCGATTGACGTAAGAATCATCAACAACGACCCACGCGCATTATCTCTAAAGCGCAACAAAGAAACAAACATACATACATTAATATCTGATAAACACATAGCCCTCTTTTGCGTCACGCAGTCGGATAAAAATGATATTATTCAAGATTCAGCACAAAAAATAAAAAAAATAAAAATCGTAACTACAAGAAAAAAACCCATTGCTGATACCAACGTAATTATCTAAGCTTGTTTTCGTTAGCGGGATCGTCCGAAAGGGTTACCGCTGCCCTGGAACATAAAGGGCTAAGGAAGAAACACGGGTGGGTTTTAGTCAGTAAGAGTCTGACATGGGAGGGGTCATTTGATGATTTGTCATCCTCAAAAAAAAAGCTTGTTTTCGTAATCAAGGGATATCCAAAGATACACCTGACTTCTCACGTCAAAATTTTAGACATTATTTGAGGATACTCTTAAATACATATATTTGGACTCCCCCAAGTCCCACTACGATAATAATAACAGCATCACTAAAATACTCAAAAACCTATTCGCTCAAAATTTCATCGGACTCTTAAATCTAATTTTATCATTGCTTCTGGCTGTGCCAAAAATACTCAAAACCTATTTTCCCTTAATCAAAAAAACTTCTAAAAATAATCCACTGCCACCCCTAGGGTTTGCGCCGGCGCACGCCACCAAGATCCCGTTGCGAAACAGCTGTTGAAGTTTGTAAATAAGAGTGAGCGAAACGCTAGAGACACATTCTGTGCGCTAGAGCGAGATGGATACAGGACATATGCTCCGGGCGATAACGAGTGCTTCCGAATGTTATGTAGGAGTACATAAAAATTTACCCAACTGAGCAAACTTTAAGTGATAGTGTGTGTTTTTCGGATAATATTTGTCAAACTAATTTTTGAATACGCACGGCTACACATCAAGCTATACATAACCAGTATAAACTGACTTCTGATTGAACGAAAAACCTATAATTGTATAGGTTTTTCGTACAATCAGAAGTCAGTTCAGCGAGGTCAGCTAAAACTGGAAATATATAGCTTGATGTGTAGCCGTGTGTACACGCAGCTTTTTAGGATTATACCATACACCTGGCTTCGACACACGTGTCAATTTTTTTTTAATGTTTTGTGCCATCTACACGATTACTGACAAATGCTTGACAAGTCTACTCAAAGCTGTTATGAAGCAATGGTTTAGCAGTATCCTTTAAAATTATTCAGAGCGTAATTGATAATGTAACGCAATAAGGGTGCATGTCTGGACTTTAAGTGAGACTGTGACCTCTGAGTTTGTTTCGGCCTTTCAGAGTAGTCTGATAGGAAACGCCGACCTCATCTAGTTTTTAAAATATGATTGACTTGTAAAAGTGTTTTTACAAACCTGCTTAAGGGAAAAAAAAAAACCCTTTAGAGGATGAATTTTCGCATATCCTTCCTGCTCAAAAAGAAATCCTGTTCGAACTGTCATGCTTCTAAACCCAGCGGTTTAGACCGTGCGCGGTCTGTCAGTGAACATTTATTTTTATTTATTTATTAATTAAGGTACACTAACAGCTTCCATGTACTTATAATATATCTTAAGTGCTATAGATCACAATGGCCTCGATCTTACACAGTCACCAATTAAAGTTTTACCAGCAATCTCAGGAATAAGTACACATAATAATAACAAAACTAAAGGCTTCAACTCAAAAGTTATGGCAAAATACTTCTTAAACTCAAGATTCATAACCAAAAGTAAATTAAAAAGACAACATTGCAATTTTGCCCACTTAAAGACTACGACTAAAAGGTCAAAAGGTAAACTTTTGACGTCGACGGGGACAGAACGATGGGCATCAAGTGGAGTTGAGCAGGACATCTATCTAGACGAAGAGATGGCCGATGGAGTAAAGCTGTGACCGAATGGTAGCCAAGGTTAGGCCAAAGAAACCAGGGCCGTCCAAAAGCGTTGAGTTGACGATATCGTCAAAGTCACGGGGAACACTTTGATAAGTGACGCACAGAACAGGGAAGTATGGCAGACAAAAGGGTAGGCCAAGGGTAGGACGATGGTGATTCTAGGCTGAAATGGTGATGATGAAGACTAAACAATATAATTAGAAATGAGATCATAATGGAAAGTATAGCTTCTTAAAACATAATTATGATGAATTTAAGATTTTTAGGAAGTTTGAAAGTGGCGCCAGTGACAGAAAAGTTGAGAGGAAATCGTTTGGCTTAGTATGAGCATGTGATGAGAAGGGACCAAACGCATGTGACTAAAAGAGTGATGAATATACATGTTGATGGATGGAGAGGAAGAGGAAGGCCGAAGAAAAGATGGATGGATTGTGTGAGGAATGATATGAAAGAGAAGGGAGTGAATGATAGCGTGACGGTTGACAGGGGAGAATAGAAGAAAACACCACAGATAGGACCACAAGTAACATGAGATAAAGACAGGGAGATGATGATGAAGATTTTTATTGGGTAGATGTAGATATAAGTCGTATAAAGTAGTGTTGTGAACGATACGATTAGTTTAGTCATAACATAAAACAATAAATAGATAAAAAACTGTACTGTGGGAATATTTATAAAACGGATAGGATATGATAAGCTCTTTCCGTTAAAAAAGCCTAGCCTTTTCCCAACTATGTTGGGGTCGACTTGCAGTCTAACCTGATGCAGCTGTATATACCAATATTTTACATGGAGCGACTGCCTATTTGACCTTCACAACCCTGTTACTGGTTAACACGGCACTCCTTAGTAAGACTGGTTGTCAGACTTCCGGGCTTCTGACTACCCGTAACGACTGTCAAAGATCTACCAATGACAGCCGGGACCCACCTTTCAATTTAAAAACTTCTACACATCTTCCAGTCAATGCATCGTTAAATTAATCATACTTTTCAAACCAGTGTTACAACTAAAGGCAATTTCGTTAGAAAAAAAGGTCCATACGTCACGATCTACTCAGTAAGGTGTAATTTCGACCACACGTAGTAATCACGACTCCGAACACTCATGCACGAAGCAATGAGGGCGGGTAGAACAAAGGCCTAGGGAAAAAAATGGCTGCCAGTGTCAAAAACAGTTTTTTAACGTGTTATGTTGTTCCTGTCACGATTTTTGAAGAAAAGGGGTCTTTATAATCCTGTCAAAATTAGTTATTGGTAAAGTTATTTAACCTACAAAAAGTTTGTTAGGATGGATGGATGTTTGTTACTCTTTCACGCAAAAACTACTGCACGGATTTGGATGAAATTTGGCACACAGATAGTTTATAACCAGGATTAACACATAGAATACTTTTTATCCCGATATAAACACGGGATCGAATGCTATGCGGGTGAAACCGCGGGGAGCTGCTAGTGTACTTATATAATAAAGCTGAAGTTTTTTTTTTGTTTTATCGCGCTTAGCTCTAGAACTACCAGTGGATTTGGAAAATTATTTTTGCATTTGATAGCCCGTTCTTGGAAAAGGCTATAGGCTATAAAACATCACGCTAGGACCCTTAGGAGATGAGCAATAAGAACAAAGTCAAAAAGGACGCTGAGCGAAAAGAAGTAATAAATAGCGCGGCTGGCCGATGCGACCGGGTGAACAAGAAATTTCATGCGGACTAAATCACGGGCCGACGCCAGTAAACAATAAAAAAAAAAACTATTTCAAGCCGTGTTATGAGGTCTTACACTAAAACCATTCTTTCCAAAAGAGATATTATTGTCTTTGGGAAATCCCTTAAACTTAACAGAAACATGTTCAAAGTTAAACAAAAACAATTTGGCGGACAATGGTATAATGAACTTGCACCAGATGTTTCCGAGTTCCACACGGTGCTCCGTCTTTAGTAACTAAAACTGGTGACGGCCCTTATTTCCGGAAAGGAGCAATTTATAACAAAAAGGCCAGATGTGTTAGTCGAAAGTCGAAGTGTACTTCTTAACTTTGCGCTTCGGCAGATGTCGGATTTTTTTTCTTGCTTTTGGGAGCTCTGGAACGTGGTGTTTCGTAATTTTATGCTAAGCTTATTTAAAACAATTGGGATAGGTAACCAGCACCCTAATTGCGTAACACACGATCAATCGGAATCTGAACCATTTTGAAGCAAATTGCTAATCCATTGCTTCATAAGTTCGATAATTTTTTCTGCTCCACACGTAAATAACGCAATGAATGTTGTTGAACTGTCAAAATGAAACCGATTCCAATTGATCGTGTGTTACGCAATTAGAGTGATCTTAAAAATTAGTTTTTTCCTCAAGAATTTGTCCCACAATAATCAAAAAACTGCTCTCAAATGTACATTTTCAAAACATTATGAAATTCATTACGAAAGAGTCACCATTCTATATTTTTGAGAGGTCACATGGGCACTCACTGCATTTATTCTCATTTTAATTGATGTTGCTAAATAGTTTAAGTGTCCGCCATCTTAAAAAAAACCAGCTTCTTATTGTCATACTGCAGTGCAAGGACCTCTTCACACAGACAAGGCACTGATCACCACGCTTGCACAAGACGGGTTGGCGATTTCACACTTTGAACTTATTTTACCAAAATCTGATATCTTTTTCGGTTCTAGTAAGGAAGAACTGTCAAAAATTCAAAATTTATTCCCAGGATAAGACTATTTCTAGGTATAAAAATTTGGTGGAGTCCTCCCTTGAAACTACATACTAATTTTATAAAGAGGTAATATTTCTAAGTTTGTATGTAGGGGGTAATCTCTGGAACTACCAGTCGGATTTGAAAAAATCCTGTTGCATTTTGATAGCCCAATTCGTGGAGAAGGCTATGGGCTATTAAACATCACGGTAGGACCCTTCGGAGTCGAGCAATAAGAAAAAGGCAGAAAGAACGGTAAGCGGAATAGAGGAAATAAATATTAAATAGTGTTATTTCCTTGACTATCAATGACGTTGATAATTTAATAATTTTTAATGTTGCAACATAATTTCGTATTGAACTTTCCTTTAAGCAACCTCTTCGTCATTTATGTATGCCTAGTATTTTTAATTTATATGGATTTTTTATTAATAACTATGTTATATTTCTATTGAGGAAAATAAAAATAGGTGTTTTGTAACGCGAACTGACGTCTGATACTAATAATATTTTCAAATTAATAACGGTTAGTCATTAACATTAGGTACTACCTATATCAATGGTGATTTTCCTTCCTTGTTAATGCAAGGATAAAACTACGAGTAACTGAGTAACTACTATTAATTTGAAAATATTATTGTGGTTTTAATTTAGACTAAAAAAGAAAAATGCTTCCGATCGCCAACCTCTTCAGAGCAAAGCGCTTTTTTGCAAATATAATTTTTTTTTTATTTGGTTTTAGATTTTTTGGGTAAAATATAGGGACTACAAATGATTAAAATTGTTTGATTAAAGTGTTTTTTGCTTCTCTGCATAAGAAGAGGCATTTGTCCTGCAGTAAGATAATTACTGTATAAAAATTATAAAAAAAAATCCTCGTGAAGTGCCAGAATATAAGCCATTTTGTTCTAAAAAAAAAACTGGCCATCCTTAATGAAAAAGTATGTATCTAAGCAGAACTTTTGATAGGCATGTTGTTTTATAAACATTTTTTTTCTTTCTTAATATCTAGACCAAATTAGCCAAGGTGCAAAGGCAGGTGGCCAATAAAAAATTGCAAAAAGAAAAAAACTCGATCATCGCCTCAATAACACGCAAGGCAGATGGCACGCGCTGTACAAGTTTTTTTAGTAAAAACATTTTTATCAAAGATATTTTTGCTGCAGGTATTGCAATTTTTTTTTAAATACTACTTATCAAATGACAGATGTTACGTGATTTCGATTTTTTTTTGCAAAAAAAAAACATTTCAATTATTTTTTTTATACGGTTTTTGGGGTTAATGACAGACGTCAATCGTTCTCGCTTGGATTTTTTTTTTGCAAAAAAAATCTCATTTTTATAAGTAAATCAAGTACTTAAGTATACTGTTGACATCTACAGCAATAAATAAATAAAAAATACTAAGACTAATTAGGCAGACAATAGTAAGAAGCAGATATTACGAAAATGAACTTTATGTCAGCTAAGTAACACCACAGATAATATAATAACTCTACGGTAACACTGAGCAAAACCTTTTTTGCTCATTCTGTCTAACCGTTTTTTGCTAATCTAAGCCGAGATTAGAATTGATATAACGCGATATGGTTCCAGACTTTTATTACTTTATTTATATCAAAGATGTTCGCAAAAAGTTTTTTTATAGGTCATGTACCTTTACGTACGTTTCACATGTCATGAGCAGAGTTATATAAGACAAACTAGCAGCCCTGTTTCGCACGATTTTTACGTTTTGACAAAACATCGACCACGTAAAAACTACTGAACGGATTTTGATGAAACTTTACAGGAACTTAGCTTTTTTTTCTCAGACTAGACAGATAGGAAACGTCGCCTAATCTAGTTTTAAAATATGATTGACGTGTAAATGTGTGTGTACAAACCTACTTACAAAATAAAATCATTTATCATTTACAATAATATAGCTTATACATTAGAATAACTTATATGATACTTTTTATCCCTATATTCCCACGGGATCGAAACTTATGCAGGTGAAACTGCGGGGCGCAGCTAGTGTCTAGATAAATTAATCTGAAGGTTTATGAAAAAAAAATACTTATGTCCAAAAAGGCTTAAGTACATTAAACTCTAACAAAAAAAACTGTCATTTACCATCTAGCTTACCTGTCCGTAATCGATACATAACTAGATTCATTAATTCATTAGTTCTGCAATATTTCGTCAAGAAAAACACAAAAACACCCGAATTTACAAATTAATAAGATCACCAGTACACCACATTGAACCAAGTCGGTAAAATACTGAAGACATTTTTTTCTAATAACTATGTAATTGCTACCTTCAACTGTTTGAGCAACAGTTTGCTACTAATGTCGGTACTCAGATAAAATCTTAAAGCATATAAAAATGACGGTTAAACTGACAAGAGTCTACTAAAAGAGTTTTTATTTAGACTGACTATTACAAAAAAAAGCTTACTGTTTATTACAAAAAAAAACTTTGACAGTAAAAAAAATAACCATGTAGTGGAGACATCAATATCAACATTCTCAAACACTTAAAAACTCACCTAGTCCAATCTTTTTCTTAATTTTCTTCAGGACCTTCATTTTCGATCCTTTCTTATCCTTAACGGGAGTGGTTTCGGGCTCGAGAGCCATCGGGGGCAGCACGAGCGTCTGCGGAGGCATCTGCACCCCATGGCCCGAAGCCCTAGGGCACGCCGGGCAGTGGCAAGAGCCCCTCGCCTGCCTCACGCTCATACAACCACTTACGCCCATCATTGAAACGGTTACAATCCCAAAAAACGGTTACGAAAAAAAGAACTTCTATTTCATATCTGTCACACCGTAATTTAAAAGAACACGACTTAATTGTTTCTCGAATTAAAAACCACGATACGAAACGAATTAATTTTTACGAACTCACGATATCCATAACGCACTTATGACACGATTTAGTTTTGATATACACAAGACACCCGCACGCGACGCTGTCCGGCGGCGGAGTGAACAACGTAGTCGCCGCCGTAGCAAGTAGCAAGGGCTTTGGGAAAGCTGCGTGCGCATCCAAAGCCCTTCATAATCGCTCTCTTTCTTTCCACCCACATAAGAGCGAGATGGTTATAAAAGTGGAGGGAGAATGTCAACACTGTATAGGTATTTTCAGCTTAGCAGATGTGAAGTACAAAGGGATGGTGTTTGAAAAGTTTATTAAGTGTGACATTTAGAAGTCTTTGTTCAGGAGTTCGTGTAAAGGTGGTAATTTGGAATTGAGAGGCAAATAATGGAATAAAGGGTTCGATCTTATGGAGCGCGTGCTTGAAATATAAAATATCGTTTACTATGGCGCCGATTCCCTTGTTCACAAACTAAACTAAATTTCAGTTCAGTGCATCTTTCTCTTTCTATTTCATTATGAAAAGGACAGAAGATAAATATTAGTTTAGTCCTGTCAAATTAGTCAGCGCGCCTGACGTAAATTGACGTATTTTTAGTCGCCATGTTTTTAATCACGTCTAAACTGTCTATGGTTTGACAGGACTGAACTAATATTTATCTTCTGTCCTTTTCCGTAAGAAAACAAATAAATAAAGTGACTTAGGGCGAATTCCATCAAACTGACTAGAATAAGACTTATCCTGAGAATAAATTTTAATTTTTTGGCAGTTTCAGACGTCCATTTTATTCCACGGATGAAAGACCGCCCATTGTGTCACCCTTTGTAAAATTTGCATATTTATGTTCTGTAATTTATATGGTGTACGTGTACATAATAAAGAGTATTCTATTCTATAAAAGATATCATCACTTGATAAGCTTTGGTGAAATCAGCCCTTAAAATTAAAAAGAGTAAAGTTATAACATTGTCTACTAATTGATTTTAGGGTCCATAAAAAATACAGGGTTATTTTTCATCAAAGACCAGCCAAATTAAAGGATGTGGTACAGACCATCAAACTGAACAACTTTCTTCATGGGACAAATAGCGTAATCGCGAAAATTTTATCAACTGTCCCATAGAAAACTTCAATACCTACTCGACCTAAATGTATGGGACGGCTGAATTTTTATTCGCGATTACGATGTTGGTCCCATGGAGAAAGTTGTTCAGTTTGATGGTCTGTACCACATCCTTAAATTTGGCTGGTCTTTGAAAAATAACCCTGTATAATTAGAAAATGCAGGGTATACTGTCTAATATAATAATAAGGGATGTCGTGGCAAATGTTTTGAGTATGGATGTGGATGGGAAGACCAAAGAAACGATGGATGGACTGTGTGAAAGATGATATGGTTAGAAAGGGGGTCACTACCGAGATGACAACTTATAGCCAATTCTTATGACCATTATTGGATAAAAAAAAAAACCGCCTTCAAAAAAAGACAAACAAAAACGTTCCTGCACTAAAAAGTAAAAAATAAAAAATTGAATTCCTGTAAAGAAACTTAATTTAAAGGTAAACTTATTTGACATTAATATTTTGCAAATATTCAAAATTGTTTACTTCTTTTTGGAGTCGGTGCCAGCAGTTGTATCCTGTGCCATTTATTTTTTCAATTCAAGATTATAAAATTTTAAAACAGATGCTTACAAACTTACTGCTTCAAAAATTTCAAAGTACTTAAAAAGTGGCAGGGGATTTTTATACGTATGTATAATTATTATTATTTAAAAGAAATTATTGTGAAAATTGTGTCAATTTGTTTTAGAGTACAGTCTAATCTGTATTTGTGTTTTAATTATTCTAGGTATGCAATAGGTATCTTGGTAGTTTTATAGTAAATGTTAGAGGTCGTTTTTCGAGGTATTGTGGCCCATACGTATTTCCTTGCCTTGGCTGGCACCGACTCCAAAAAGAAGTAAACAATTTTGAATATTTGCAAAATATTAATGTCAAATAAGTTTACCTTTAAATTAAGTTTCTTTACAGGAATTCAATTTTTTATTTTTTACTTTTTAGTGCAGGAACGTTTTTGTTTGTCTTTTTTTGAAGGCGGTTTTTTTTTTTTTGTAAAAAGTTTTTTTATTTCTAGCCGTTTAGTGTATTTTTTATTATAATATAATGGCAACGTAGTTAATATCTTTTCTACATAGAATATTATTTTGAAGAAGTACCAATATCATACAAGTAGGTACATATTACTGTCTACTTTCTGATCTTTAATTTGATCCCGTAGAGAGATGGATAATATGACGCATGGAAATACTGTCGATTCTTATGCGTCGTATGCTGCCTCTAATATTGAGCTGGGCGGTAACAGTCCATAAACTACAAGGGACCACCCTCGAGAGAGCTGTGATCGACCTTGGTAAAAAAAACTTTGCAAAAGGACAAATATATGTCGCGCTAAGTCGTGTCAGAAGTTTGGAAGGCATAGTGTTATCAGATTTAGACGCCAATAAATTATTGAATCGACCACACGATGATCGAGCGATGACAGAGATAACAAGGTTGCGGAATCTGCCATCTGATAATCAAGACAACACATAACGTGCCATGGAATAGGCCTACCGGGGAAACCACATTAAAAAAAACGCGCCCAGCAAACTACCTCATAGGTGGCGTGGAAACGTGTGCATACTACCAAGAATACAATTTTATTTTAGTAAATAATAGAAGCGTTTTTTTTTTAAACATTGTAAGCAAAATGCCTTTAATATTTCAGAAGTTGTTTTGTGGACACATTGATGATAACATCAAAACTAGATTTTCAATGGCACCTTGTATTCAGAGTGCATCTCATGACAGTTCTAAGCCCAAATACTGCTAGGATACATTGTTTTATTTTGAAGTTCTCATGCCAACCTTCCACCTTCCAGCTCCATCATCAGATCAGTTCGATAGTAACTTATAGCCAAAGTGCATTTCATGACAATTCTAATAAGCCCAAACACGGCTAGAATACGTTGATTAATTACAGAGTTCCGGTACCTGTCTTCCGGCTCCATCATGATCATCAGATCAGTTCAATGATAACATTTTCAATATAACTATTCAGGATTGTATGTTTATTTGTATTGTCATAGTTGCTTAACTATCTTGATTGTGATATCTATGCGAGTGACAAGTTCCGTTAGCCATATCTGATCTTCTTCACCAGTTCCACTTCATCAAATGTTACTTTTTGACTGTAAACGCTTGATTTCTCGATGAAAATATTAAAATTACTATATAGTTGCCTATAATATTTGAGGAGTTCCCTCGATTCCTCATGGATCCCATCATCAGAACTGGATTTTGAAAAAAATGGGACCAATCTGGAAACATATCCTTTAAAGTTAAAAAAAAAATTTGCAAATCGATCCATAAACAACGGAGTTCTGAGGTAACAAACATAAAAAAAAAAAAAATAAAATAAAAAAAATAAAAAAAAAAAAATACAACCGAATTGAGAACCTCCTCCTTTTTTTTGAAGTCGGTTAAAAATTAAGACGCTTGTATCTTTACCAATAAGGGGGCGTCCATTAATTACGTGAGGTATTTTGTGTGATTTTCCGAACCCCTCCCCCCCTGGTGAGATGTCGTGAGATTTAGCTCGACCCCCTCCCCCCCTCCCTAATCACACGTGAGATTTTCAAAATGTGAATTTATAGTGCTTCTTAGCTTGGGACTAGATGGCGCTGTGTGAAATGTCCAGGGATATTATTATTATGTCGTTTATTTATTTAATTTTCTTATTTTATTACATTTTTAAATATTATTATAAAAAAAAAACATTTAAAAATATAAAAAAATAGTGATCCACCGGTGTCGGGAGCAGGGTCCAAGCTACCGGTGGTTAGGGCTCCAGAGACAGAAACCTCCTCACAATGCGAGCCGTATCGAGGAGTACTGCCTTCTGAATCAGGCCCTTGATCCAACCGCCTAACGAGAGCCTCGATAGATGTTGATCGAGGCTTTCGGCCATCAGGCCATTGGCCGATACGACAATCGGCAATTATTATTATTATTATTAATGTGTTGGATTTATTCTGAAAAAAAAAAAACAAGAATCTATATTATCATTGTGTAAGATTTGGCCATATTTTAGTGAAAGAATATGTTTTACTTCATTTAACCCAAATTTCTCGCAGGTTTACTGTTTCTTGAGGAAAAAAAAATACGTGATATTCGCCGAGACTCCCCCCCCCCCTCCCCAAAGTAAGATTAGATGAGATTCGTCTTGACCCCCTCCCCCCCTAGAACACCTCACGTAATTGATGGACGCCCCCTAATGAAGCAAAGACCTCATAGCTTTGCATAGTAGACCCTCCCATATGGGTAGCGGGATCGTCCGAAAGGGTTACCGCTGCCCTGGAACATAAAGGGCTAAGGAAGGAACACGGGTGGGTTTTAGTCAGTAAGAGTCTGACACTCCCTCCGCTCCACCCAGAGCGGGAGGGGTCACCTGATGATTTCCCATCCTCAAAAAAAAAACCGGCCAAGTGCGAGTCGGACTCGCCCATGAAGGGTTCCGTTACGTTACGATTTATGACTTATTAAAAAAAAACTACTCACTAGATCTCGTTCAAACCAATTTTCGGTGGAAGTTTATATGGTAATGTACATCATATATTTTTTTTAGTTTTATCATTCTCTTATTTTAGAAGTTACAGGGGGGGGGGGACACATTTTACCACTTTGGAAGTGTCTCTCGCGCAAACTATTCAGTTTAGAAAAAAATGATATTAGAAACCTCAATATTTTGAGTTTCAGTTCTAAGTATGGGGACCCCCAAAATTTATTGTTTTTTTTTCTATTTTTGTGTGAAAATCTTAATGCGGTTCACAGAATACATCTACTTACCAAGTTTCAACAGTATAGCTCTTATAGTTTCGGAAAAAAGCGGCTGTGACATACGGACGGACAGACAGACAGACAGACAGACAGACAGGCAGACAGACAGACAGACATGACGAATCCATAAGGGTTCCGTTGCCATTTGGCTACGGAACCCTAAAAAGACCCTCCCATATGGAAGTAGCTAAAACAGGTAAAATTAGCTAACGAATCTATTTATATGCTTAGGGGTTGCAGTCTCGACATTCATAGCGATCGCTTTTCGACCGAATTCGGTCGCAAAGTCCCGGATTGACAGGTGTAATGTATGGAGTGACAGAACTTTGCGACCGAATTCGGTCGCCAAGCGATGGCTATGAATGTCGAGACTGCAGCCCCAGTTTGGTAATAAAAAATGCTACCATTGGTAAGGAAAACGATGCGTTTTTGTTTATAGGAACAGCCGGTCGATTCTGTAAAAATCTCACCGTGAAAACTCAAGTGAAGTGAGCTTGATGTGAGTTGTCAGTAGTGTCAATCCCTAGCATTATTTAGAATGACAGCTCACTCCACGCTCACTTCACCTAAGTTTTCACGGTGAGACGGTTACAGAATCGCACTACAGAGCATTATAATCAATTCTCAATTCTTTATCGCGTATGTACCATAATTTATATGGTTGGTAGGGAAATAATTATATTAGTCATAGTTATGGACCCTGTCGGGCACAGCACAGATCAAATAGGAGAGAAAAGATAGAGAAGTATATAAAAAATAGTTTGAGTGCCTTAGAATTAGATGATCAATAATTATATTGCACAATATCACATGCAATTGCGCACTATTTTTGACCATTTAGGGTTAATATTTAAGATTAATAAAAATAATAATAAGCTATTTCATAAAAACAGTACTTAAGATTACATTACAGTTTTAGTGCTATGATAAAACAAAAGTACACAAAAGTTGCGCACGATTGCGCAATGATTGAACAAAAGTTTTATTAATTTGTATTGCACCATATTTTAAATACACCGTGTAGGATAAACTTGTATTGCGCAGGTCTTGCTCACCCGAAAACATTGAAGCTCACGGGCCGTCAATGTTATTGCGTGAAAACTTTTACACTTACAAAAAAAAACTTTTACACTTACAAAAAAAAACTTTTTTGCAAACAAAAAAAACAACCGACTTCCAAAAACGACACTACAAAGTGAAAAATAACTTTAATTTCGGAAGTCGGTGTCGTTGGGTTCGCATTTTCGTTGTTTGCCACCGACTTCCGAAATTATAATAATATCATTATAATCAATGGAATCAGTAATACAAGCATAGTCCTAAAATGTCAAGATTTCATGAAATAGTCATTCAGTAGGATTACTTAATCTTAGAGAGTTGTGTTGATGACTTTAATGATTATAATTCTGTAAATACATATTTGTTACGGCCGCGAATCATATTTTAATCAACGTACAACTTAGTACTGACCAGCAAATTGCAAAAAACGTAAGAAAATTTGAATTTCGCGGGCTACCTTGGAGCATCCACCTTAAGGCAGTGGCCCAAACTTTATATAGTTAGGTCGCCTAAGAAATTCCAACGGGGTAATTGCGTAACACACAATCAGTAGCAATGGCTTTCACTGTGACAGTCCAAAAACATCCATTGCGTTATTTACGTTAATGAGCAGACAAATTCTTCGAACACATGGAGCAATGGATTAGCAATATCCTTCAAAATGATTCAGATTCTAATTGATAGTGTGTTACGCAATTAGGGTGCAGGGTCAATTTTTGGAACCATTATCGAATAAGTACCCATTGCGTAGCCATTAAGTGATTAGTTCACAAGAACAGTCACGTCATGAATGATGACCATGACCATACAATTTGAGATTATAATCTGCAACTACAATAAGCGTTCCTACTAATTCGTCAGGACCCACGCAAAGAGCAATACATTACTAATTACTTTTACTAATTGAATTCTTTGTTTCGAAGAAAATCGATGATGATTCAGCAATCGCAAGAAGGCCATGCTGACTGGCTTATGTTTGATACTATCGATAGCGACCCCCGTAACACACTATAAACCTCAACACAACTCTCTAAGATCAAGTAATCCTACTGAATGACTATTTCATGACATTTTAGGATTATGCTAACTTAGCAAGTTGTATTATTGATTCTAATGATTATAATTCTGTAAATACATATTTGTTAAGGCCGCGAATCATATTTTAATCAACGTACAACTTAGTACTGACCAGCAAATTGCAAAAAACGTTAGAAAATTTGAATTTCGCAGGCTACCTTGGAGCATCCACCTTAAGAAATAAGCAGTACCTTTGTAATCAAATTATAATTATGTTGTATTCCTATATATTTTACTGTGTGTACATAAATCTTATCTTACTAATATTATAAACGTGAAAGTTTGTATGGATGGATGGATGGATGTTTGTTACTCTTTCACGCAAAAACTTATGAACGGATTTGGATGAAATTTGGCACACAGATAGTTTATAACCAGGATTAACACACAGGATACTTTTTGTGGAGGGGCCCGTGGCTTAATAATAACAGCCGCACAGGTCGATCGGTCAGGTTAAGCTACGCTTGCCGCGGCTGGTATGTGGATGGGTGACCATCTTTACATACCGAGTACCCTCCGTGCCTCGGAAAGCACGTTAAGCCGTTGGTCCCGGCTGTCATTAGTGGATCTTTGACAGTCGTTACGGGTAGTCAGTCGGAAGCCCGAAAGTCTGACAACCAGTCTTACCAAGGGGTATCGTATTACCCAGTAACTGGGTTGTGGAGGTCAGATAAGCAGTCGCTCCATGTAAAATACTGGTATTCAGTTGCATCCGGTTAGACTGGAAGCCGACCCCAACATAGTTGGGAAAAAGGCTAGGCAGATGATGAACACATAGGATACTTTTTATCCCGATATTCCCACGGGATCGAAACTTATGCGGGTGAAACCACGGGGCGCAGCTAGTATAATATAAATAAAGATTACCACCCCCCGTAAGGTTAGGCATAGGATGGGTTAGTGAGGTGGGCTAGAACACTAACAATTCACTAGAGGCGAGCTATTGCCATAAACAGGGCACAAACGGGAAGCAGAATCGTCGACCTATCCGAACTTATGACAATTAAAATAACGCTAGTCAAAACACTTTACTCCCGAATCTCCTATCAGTACCAACAAAGGCTGACCAGCCACAATACCACGATCCTAATCTACATTCTTAAAAAAAAAACTTTGACAGATGCTAAAGAAATTAGAGGGAGGGCTCGACGCATGCTCACGACGCAAGGTGGCACCGCGCATCTGGCATTTGGCAATGTGGCTCGCGACGACATATTTGCGCGCGAATAATAATAAGTAATTGCACTTTCTACAAAACATAGTGCTTATTGGGAGCCATTTTGGATTCTCTTTGTCTAGGGTCAGGGTAGACTTGAGAAAAAAACCGGCCAAGTGCGAATCGGACTCGCGCACGAAGGGTTCCGTACCCATTATCTATAAAAATCAATCATGAGTTGATTGAATGAAAGGTAAATTGCGGTTTACGATTTATGACGTATTAAAAAAAAACTACTTATTAGACCTCGTTCAAACCAATTATCGGTGGAAGTTTACATGGTAATGTACATCATATATTTTTTTTAGTTTTATCATTCTCTTATTTTAGAAGTTACTGGGGGGGGACACATTTTACCACTTTGGAAGTGTCTCTCGCGCAAACTATTCAGTTTAGAAAAAAATGATATTAGAAACCTCAATATAATTTTTGAAGACCTATCCATAGATACCCCACACGTATGGGTGTGATGAAAAAAAATTTTTGAGTTTCGGTTCTAAGTATGGGGACCCACAAAATTTATTGTTTTTTTTTTTTTTTGTGTGAAAATCTTAGCGCGGTTCACAGAATACATCTACTTACCAAGTTTCAACAGTAAAGCTCTTATAGTTTCGGAAAAAAGTGGCTGTGACATACGGACGGACAGACAGACAGACATGACGAATCCATAAGGGTTCCGTTTTTTGCCATTTGGCTACGGAACCCTAAAAATGGCCCTCGCTGTATCGAGCAGTGTGTTGAGCTTGACAAAGTCTTAGAATAGAAGAAAGTAAGAACATTTTTATTTTCAAAAAACAAAATTATGTTTAACTAAGTTAGCTTGGGCCTGTGGCTAAATAATAACAGCCGCACAGGTCAATTGATCGGGTTAAGCTACGCTTGCCGCGGTTGGTCTGTAGGCCATCTTTACTTACCAAAACACCTCCGTGCCGTTGGTCTCGGCTGTCACTCGTGGATCTTTGACAGTCGTTACGGGTAGTCAGAAGCCCGAAAGTCTGACAACTAGGCTTACCAAGAATCTGCCAGGGCCGCGGGTTATTCGAAAGCGACACCGTGGCCGCTGAAGGCAACTGAAGGAACACGGGTGGGTTTTAGTCAGTAAAAGTCTGACGCCCGCTCCGCCCAAAGCGGGAGAAGTCATCTGAAAACGCACCCAAAAAAAAACTTACCAAGAGTTATTGTATTACCCAGTAACTGGGTTGTGGAGGTCTGATAGGCAATCGCTCCATGTAAAATACTGGTATTCAGCTGCATGTAGTTAGACTGGAAGCCGACCCAACATTTATTTACATTTTAATTAATTATTTTTCAGCTTGAGTACGTATAGTTTTTATTATATTTGTTGGTACACGGTATATTGGCGTGGCTAGCTGACATATTGCAAGTAATTTAATTTTATGTTCTGTGCCTTGTAATGTTAGTTACTTAACACCTAGTATTGTATACAATCAAGTATCAAATATTTTCTAACTGAACAGACAGCTGTGCTGCTGGGGAGTTTGTTGCGCCACTTCTTCCCAGCGATAGCACTAGGAAGTGGCGAAGGGCGGGCGTTTTTGGGGGACTGTCTTTTGTAATTTTGACGTTCGAAAAGTGCTGATTCTCAGCCTAATTTGAATAAATGACTTTTGATTTTGATAGTTGGAAAAACGCAAAGCAGATGGTGATGAGTTATATCTAAGTTTGGGCTACGAGAACCACCGATTGAATCACAAAGTAATGTGCCTGCCTGGGTTCGAACTCAGGACCTACAACTCGTAAGTCGGGGCCGATGCCACTAGGCCTCAACAGTAGCAATATCTAAGGCCCCTCGCCCACGGCGACTTTTTGTAGCGATGCTGATGCTGATGACAGCATCGCTACTAAAGCGCGTCAGTCGCATTAGCAACGCGCTACAGAAGCGATGCCAACGCGCAACAGCATCGCGACTGTATCGATGCAAACGCGCGACCGCTTTCGTTGCCCACGCTTCGGCTGTCCACGCTTCGGCTACTTAAAGACAACGTACGGCAAAGGCAACTAATGTTGCCTCAACGGAATCCATCTTGCAACTGTGGCATTTTCGTGTCGTTACTGAATCGCGTTTGCATCGCGACAGAAGCGCGACAGTATTGCGTTTGCATCGCGACTGTATCGATGCGAACGCGCGACAGCATCGCTACAAAAAGTCGCCGCGGGCGAGGGGCCTAACACAGTAGCATCTAACATACCATCAGTAGCAATGGGCTTCATTCTGACAGTTCAACCACATTCATTGCCTTACTTACGTTGTTGAGCAGGCAAATTTTTCGAACACATGCAGTAATGGATTAGCATTATCCTTCAAAATGATTCAAATTGAGGCTGATTGTGTGTTACGCAATAAGGGTGGTGATGGTAATCGAAGATGCGGTCAACGATTGACCTATACAGTGTTCCGGACGATATACATAAACTTCGAACAGATGTTCAGACCATGGAAATAAGCATTTTTCACTATGGACACATTAATGAATTCTTAGTATTTGTTAATTTTCATACAAACTAAATACCTTGACGTAAATCACCCGATATGCATGCCTCTTTATCTCTTTATCCGAAGCATTTGATAGATTTATCATTTTAATTGCACTAAGCGGCAACATAGGCCAAATTAAGACCCTTTCTTACTGCACATGTAGCTCAATTAAATTTCATTAAATGAAATTACAAATATCTTTGAAACGAAACCTTTTTAAGTACTACTTCCTTAGTTAGATTTGATTTGTAAAAGCTATAGAAGCGTTTGCCAAAGTTTATGGATAACGTGAAGAACAAACACGGTGTATAACTAGCGTAATGTGTGTGTAGTTAGATAAGCACCATTAGGGTAGTTGCCTGGGTACAAAAATAATAATTATATTTAGAACGTCAGTTAGATTATCGAAAAATAATGGACACGTACTTTTTCTTTTGTGAATCAAACAAAACATTACAAAGATAAAGCGCGTCAAAATTTGGGAGCGGGGTCGTGATGTCACTTGCTTGCAAAAGTGTCGCAAGCAAGTGACGTCACGCGGAACTTTAACGGGCGATATCTTCATCATTTTTTATATAATTGACAAAAGAAAAAATACGGGTTCAATATTTTTTGATGATCTAACTGACGGACTAATTAGATTTTTTAGGAAAATAGCCCATTGCCTACCTCTCCGAAGAACACAAAACTGATGTGGACCCATCCATAAACTAAAGGTCAAAACCCATCTGCCTCAAAATGTCACATCAGCAGTGATGACAATGATGTCAGTTTATTTAGAGAATTATTCGCCGCACCAAGTGCTGTTAATTTCTCCAATTAAATGGTTAGTAATGTCGTGGGGTTAAATACTTCCTTTGTTGCAGTGGGACGTGGAGTAGGGAGTTAGGCCTTCATTGGCGAAACGTGCGTGTGAGTCTATGAACAGCAGAGTAAATGCGTAAAAATCTATCAGTAGATTTAGTAGCAATACCTAGTTTTAATTTTGACAGTTCAACAACTGCTTTATTTACGATGTTGAGCAGGCAAATGAAGATGGAATTTTAATGATATTTTTGAATTGTTTTTTATTTGTATTTTTCATTTAATTTTTATTGTATTTTTAATTAAATTTTTATTATATTTGAATTGTATTTTTGGGTAGTCAATGTAGGTTAGAAGTATGTGTATCTTTGTGGTAGTAATATTGCATTGGCGTTATAGCTGTGCCCGCGTGGTGGAGTGTGGTCCTCTCCCTCTCACAGAGAGGGGGGCCTGGGTCCCCAGCAATAGGAACGTTATTATAGATAGGCTGATTATGTATGAACAGGATTTAATTTGACAAGCATCTATTTTTAATAGGTACCTAAAATTAAAATAAGTCCTACAAAAACGTAAATAATAATTACTTACTAATAATTTGACGACACGGTTGGCGCAGTGGGTGAGCGCTCGACTGCTGCGCTGCGTGTCGCGGGTTCCATTCCCGCACGGAACAAATATTTGTATTGCCTACAGGTACCCAGTTATTCCGGGTCTGGCTGTTTGTGTATGTGAGTTTAAATGTTTGTAAACGCACCCACGATATAGGAGTAAAAAATAAATTTCGAAGTATTGTTCCAAAGCTCAACTCTTTGATACACAAAGCAAAATCTATTTATAAAACAAAGAACATTTACAACTTTATATTTGCGGTCAAAAAACCTAACTTTAAACCAAATACATAGGAAACAAATTTATCCAGCTGTAACTTTTAAGTTTGTAACAAAGGGTAGCTTGTACAAACTTACGTTTGCGGTTATGAAACTGAAGCTTCAAAGGATAGTTAGAAGAACATTGAGTTTAGCGACCGCAAAATTAAAGTTGTTCAACTGAACATGTTACATTGTTTTTTTTTTCAGTGAGTTGTTGATGTGTAGAAAAGGTATGAAAGTTCATGAAATAAGGCCGGTTTAATTTGAATAAGTAACGAAGCGTATGAAATGTATTGTATTTTTAATGTTGTATGAGTTGCTTGTGGCTAAGTAATAACAGCCGCACAGGTCGATCGATCAGGTTAAGCTACACTTGCCACGGTTGGTCTGTGGATGGGTGACCATATTCACAAACCAAGACCCCTCCGTGCCTCGGAAAACACGTTAAGCCGATGGACCCGGCTGTCATTCGTGGATCTTTGACAGTCGTTACGGGTAGTCAGAAGCCCGAAAGTCTGCAGCCAGTCTTACCAAGGGGTATCGTATTACCCAGTAACTGGGTTGTGGAGGTCATATAGGCAGTCGCTTCATGTAAAATACTGGTATTCAGCTGCATCCGGTTTGACTGGAAGCTAACCCCAACATAGTTGGGAAAAGGCTAGGCAGACGATGATATGAGCATGACTTGAGAAAATCTTATACATATATTCAAATTGACATTTCTAGTAAAACAATCAACGGGTTGCACTCTGGGAGTGCCGGCAGAAGTGAAAACTTGAATATTAACGTTGTGCATTTTTGATATTTTGGAATACGGTCTACTCTCCCTCCGTCTTACGAATTTTCGATAAGGTCACGTGTCCTGACGCGAGCTCCGTCTTACGAATTTTCGATCAGGTCACGTGTCCTGACGCGAGTTTAACATTTTTTACCCATCACAACAAAAGTCGCCGCCGCTAAAGAAGATTTCACTTCAAGAAACACTATCTACTAGGGAATGCAAACCGGTTTCACCGAAAACCGAAAACCCGGTTTTTCGGAATATTTGAAATTATTAAAAAAACCGGTTTTTTATTTCACGTTTCCGGTTTTTCGAGTTTTTTATTGTTTTCAAATGGCAACACCCAACACCACGTGTCAGTCAAAACTATGAATTTGGTGTCAGCCATTTTGTTTTACCAACCGTTGCCAACGGTTGCTAGTGAAAAGATACAAGATTCAAAATTTTTTATTTGTGGAAAGTACGTTGTTTATTGTAGCATTAGTAATTTGGTAACATTTAACTGTTTTCAATAGTTGAGTGAAGGTGTTTAGTGAATTTGTCGTGCAATTCAGTTATTTTTGTAAGTATTTGACATTTATAGTATGTACTTAGGTTAGGTACAAATTGCTATTTTTAAATGTTAAGATATTCACACAGTGTGCCACACAATGCTTTATATTATAATTGTGAAAGTTTGATTGTTAGCATGTTTTTTTCCTTTTTCACGCAGAAACGGCTAGAATCTAGATAGATTTGGATGAAATTTGGAATAGAGATAGCTAAGCTATAAGGCTACCTACATAGCCTACTTTTAATCCCGAAAAAAATGATGTTTCACTTATTCTACGCTGCCGAAGTCTCGGGCAGAAGGTAAGGTAGTAGTTAATTTATAAAACAACGTTTTTGTAATGATAGGCATAGGCCGTCTGCCCATCGCCTACGAAACTGATTTGCCTTTGTTTCCTTACCTAACTTTTACAGTATGCCCAGGAAGTGCCTGGATCAGCCTGGAACATTATAATTTCCTTCCTCTCCCAGTCCAGTATAATTCTTGTTAATTTCATAATTAAACAGATCAAGTTATTGTTCTTGCTTGTCGCTTTCAGATTACTATGGATGACTTTGTAGAAAACATCAGAAAAACTGAGGATAAAAACAGCGTGTGGGGTCATTTTTTTAAATCGAAATAAATAAATAAATAAATAAATAAATAACGTTTATTGGTTCAGATAAGTTTGTTAACAAGAATGAACACTGTCACTTAAACTAGGTAGATACCCGTGCTATAAGCAACAGTAACAATTCGTGGTTGATCTATTTACTTAAAAAATAGTTTTGTGCAAAAATCCGTTATTATTACGAGTATAATAAATAAGTTAACTAAGTATTTCTACTTGATTAACTTTACAATGAAATAGTAAAAACAATAGGTAAAAGAAATTAAAATAAATTACAGTAAAGAAATTAAAAAGTAGAATGTTATTATGAGCGTGTGTGTGCTTGTCTATCATGTTGTGTGTGTATGTATGTATGTGTATGTATGTATGTGTATGTAGGCAGACAGATAGGTATGTGATATGCAGATACAGAAGTTGCTTGGTAGTTGTAGGTTAACCAGGAACACTTAAGAGGTTTTCAGTTTCTTGGTAATTTAATACAACTAACAAGTTTGTAGCTACTTTTTTAAATTTAAAATGCCGTATTTTCTTTAGGGACACATTTTTACTCATTTTATTGTAAATATATGGAGCTACTATATATGGGTATCTTTTTGCAAAGACTGTCTTGTGTGGAATGGTTTTGAAAACAAAGTCGTTTCTCCTTCTATTATCTATTTGAGAGCTGTTAGTCGGTAAATGGGTGTGTGCATAAATAAGATTGCGTAAAATAAACAATTGGCGTACAGTGAGGACATCAAATTCCTTGTAAAGTCTTGCAGTTGGGTATAGCCTTGGTTTGGACAGAAGGACCTTGATTGCCGCTCTTTGAGCCCTTTCTAGTTTAATGAGAGATGTCTTGTGAGATCCTCCCCAGACAGAAATGCAGTATCCCACCACTGATTGACAAAGTGAGTAATAAATAATTTTTAGGATGTTTAAATCGTCTAAATGGCGTACCTTTTTAAAAATGGGCATAAGTTTCCGGATTCTATTTGTCAAAAGTTCAATATGGTGATGCCAGTTGAGGTTTTCATCAACCCAGACGCCTAGATATTTAAGTCTGTCAACTCGATCGAGCTGAGTACAGTGGCAGAGAGCGCCGTTATTACTATGGCAGGTGTGGGCTCTTAATTTTATTTTATCTGGTGCTGGCGCTCCTGATTTTGTAATGGAGAAGGTGAGATATTTCGTTTTATTCAGGTTAATAGTCAGCATATTTTTATTAAGCCAGTGTATAATCTGCTTAATACCACTTTCTGCGATCTCAGCTACTTCATCCCAAGTTTTCCCGTGAAAGACTACTGCCGTGTCATCTGCAAAGGTTACAATTTTAGCATTGTGAAGATGTAAGTTGCACAGTTGATTTATGTACATCAAAAACATTTGGGGGCCAAGTACACTTCCCTGTGGGACTCCATATGTAATTTGAGCTTCTTCACTAACATAGGAGCCAATTTTTACACGTTGAGTTCTTCCATTTAAGTAGCTAGTAAACATATCCAAGGCTACACCCCGTATTCCCATGTTATCCATCCTAGCAAGTAGTTTGGGAAAAGAAACAGTATCAAATGCCTTCGCGAGGTCCAAGAATACTCCAATACATTTAGATTTACTGTCAAGTGATTTAACAATAGTTTCAGTCAGACTTCTTAGAGCATCTTCTGTGGATTTACCAGGAATGAATCCAAATTGATTTTTAGACAACAGGTTAAAAGTTCTCAAGAAATTGGTTAGTCTTTTGTTTAACAGTTTTTCGAGTATCTTGGACATCGCTGGAAGGACCGATATGGGTCGGTAGTTATTGACACTGTCTCTACTCCCCGACTTAAATATAGGATGTATGAGCGCTGTTTTGAAGAGCTTGGGGAATACTCCCAAATGGAAACTCAGGTTACATATATATGTAATAACAGGAGTCAACACACTATTTGCAGCCCTTAGTAACCTATTTGAGATACCATCTATTCCTACAGCGCAATCATCTTTCAGGTTCATTATAATAGATCTCACTTCTTCTTCGTCAGTGTCAAGCAGAACAAAGGAATTTGTTGTTTGTTCACCTAAGTCCATTTTAGATATTCCATTAGTATCCATGATGTGAATATTTTCAGCTAGTTTCTGTCCTACGGTCGCAAAGAATCTATTGACTACATTAACAGATTCGTGGGGGCTTGGGTCAATTTCTAAGAGGGGTTCGTTTTTGTCTTTTTGTTTATTTAAGGATGCTATTGTTTTTATTAAGTGCCAAGTTTTTTTTGAATTATTTTTAGCCTTTTTGAATTCTAGGTTTTCATATGCACATTTAACTTTTCCTAGAATGGTTTTGCAGAAGTTTCTGTACCTAGTGTAAATAAGTTTAATTTCTAAGTTATTTGGGTTTTTTCTGACTTTAATATGGAGTTTATCCCTGTGTTTAATGCAGCGTAACAAACCCGGTGTAATCCATGGCTTCATTATCTTACTTTTATGACTAGTAATTTTAGTTGTAGTATTGTTATTTATTATTTTTGTAATAGTATCTATAAGGAATTTTAATGCCATATCTACGTCAGTACAACTGTAAATATAGTTTAAGTTAGATTTTTCTAGTTCCGAGATGACTTTCGGATAGTTAATGTGGGTTATTGTGTGTTTGTTACAATATTCTGACAGTTTCTTGCCCAGCGACAAACAAACAGAAATCAAAATCGGAAGCAAAATACAAGTATTGCAATAAAATACTTTTGTGGTCTGGAGGTTCAACTTCATCTTTTTAATACTGTTGATTAATATTGTACCTACTAGGGTGAAGCACAAAAGAAAATAAACATTTTACTTAAACAAATTTCTGCATTTTCATTGAAATTTTGAATACTTATGTATTTATTTTTAATAGATACGTTTTTATTTAATTATTGAAAATATGCAAGATGTAGGCGGCCTGAATTTCACAAGTAGTTTTAAAAAACTTAGACAAAGAAAAAAAAAACCGGGTTCACCGAAAACCGGTTTTTTTAATACGAAACCCGAAAAAAAAACCGGGTTTTCATTTTGGCCGGTTTTGCATTCCCTACTATCTACGGTCGTCAGACCCAAAAGAAAATAACAATTTTGTATCATATTTGGGAGACATACATACAGGGTGGCAGGGACACCGACGCGCAAACTGAAACCATGGATTCAGCACATGAGTTTAGACTCCGTAGCGTCGAAATTTTTCTTCGGTTATTAATAAAAATATTGCTGTTCCATACATTTCGAGCGTGTAGATATTGCACTTTTCTATGAAACAGATTTTTTTTTTTGATAACTGACAAAAAATTTCTACGCTATGGGGTCTAAACTCATGTGCTGAATCCATGGTTACAATTTGCGCGTCGATGCCTGCCACCTTGTATAACAACCTGCACTGGGCCAGCGTGAAGGATTACGACCCACTCCCTCTCTGCTCCTCCTCGAGGAGTCCTGTGTCCTAGCCGTGCGAATATTATCTGGCTGATTATGCTTATGCATATTTTAGATATTGATACATATCACGTCTGCGGAGTTTCGCTAGCTAATTTAAATTGACCCTGTATATATTTAGCAAAGAAATACATTCACAAAAAACTACTTAAGAAAAAAAGCGCTTTGCATATGACATCGAAAACTATTCGACCATAGTCAAAAACTTTGCAAATGTCAAAAATTATAAAAAAAAAACCAACTCAAATTCGCAATATGGCGCTATTCAAGAACAGCCTGCAGCTTTCCTATTGGCTGTTGCCACGCGCCGGCGCGTGCCTATATGACAGCTGGCGGAGTTTTTTTTTTATTCAAACTGTTTTTTGTACGCGCCGCGTCCTTGCTCGGCCTTTTAGTAAGGAGTACGGTAGATAGGGTGCCTGGGGCAGGTTTTGAGCAACGTGAAGTCAATGTCTTGGGGACCGGCTGTCAGGTATAACAGTTGGGATGAAAGTCTGACAGCTGGTTTTAAGTTTCAAGATATTGATATTGGCCCTGATTCCCTTGTTCACAAACTAAACTAAATTTAAGTTCAGTGCATCTTTCTATTTCATTAAGAAAAGGACAGAAGATAAATATCGGTTTAGTCCTGTCAAATTCAGATACTCCCTAGCAAGTTTAGACGTGATTAAATACATGGCTACTAAAAGCACGTCAATTTACGTCAGGCGCTCAATAATTTGACAGGACTAAACTAATATTTATCTTCTGTCCTTTTCTTAATGAAATAGAAAGAAAAAGATGCACAGAACTTAAATTTAGTTTAGTCTGTGAACAAGAGAATCAGGGCCATTAGCTACCATGTGAAGACATAACTACAATATATATAATCTTCAAACTATTGTTTTAAATCTGTTTTGTTTGTAGACTTTTTATTTGTCATCTTTCTTTTATTTATTTTGTTTTATTAGTTTTTACTTGTTTTATCTCACCCCTGGCGAATATCGTTTTTTTTTAAAAATATTATTATGATAACCCGTGGACAGTGTTGTAGGTTTTTTATTAGCAAAATTGTTATACTAGTTTTAAGTTTTCATAATGTAACTGTTTGCTGTTCCTCTTCATCATCTTCCTGCCCTTATCCCATGTTACTTGTGGTCGGCGCAACACGTTTTCTTCTTCCATTCTCCCCTGTCAACCGTCACACTATCATTCACTCCCTTCTCTTTCATATCATTCCTCACTGTTCGCTGTTCCTCTTAATAAAAATAAAATAACATATATAATATCACGCCGTGTATCCCCGAAGGGTTGGGTAGTGGTGTAGGTACCTAAAGTACACCCACATTTCGTGAGTTATGTCAAGTTCCATGTAATAGGGGACGAGCATATTGCCTTCAACGGGCATAAATACGGACTCTGGACTTGTATTGAGAAACTCCGGATAGAAAAACTCAATAACGGTTCGTCCGACATGGAAATTGAATCCAAGACCTCGGGGCCTAAAAAGGCCACTTTAAACAATACCTCTAAAAGCTATTCATTTCCTCAATTCCCAGCAGATCATTAGCAATTCCTCTAATTTTCGTAAAATTTCATTTCATATTTGGTGTAAATATTGCCGCATGAAAAAAATAAAAACCGTAATTTTATGGGTAAATTTTTCATTATGTACAGTTTTTATTAATCTAATTAGTTTTTTATTTTATATTTCTACAGTTTAAATGTTATTTCATTGTGATATGAATTGCACACAGATCATATTTTGAATTGTCAGTTTGTGACCATATTACGATTTTTAGTATGATTCATATTGTTATCCAATTATGATTCTGCCAAAGTGGCCTTTTTAGGCCCCCTTATGATCAGAAGTAGCGCTTGCGACCTCATTACCAACAAGGCAGTCGTATGTAAAGATCTTAAGATAAACCTTTAAAAGCTAAGAAAAAGGCTACATTGATGGTGACGATTTGAGCTTAACGCCACTGGGCTGCAAATCTTCTGGATGATGTGTGTCGATCATTATCATTTCAGACAAAAGACTTCCACTGCTGGACCTCCCCACAAATTCACCACATTGACCGACCCAGGAGTATTTTTTTTTTACCGACTTCAAAAATAGTAGTTACTTATGATAAACTAGCTGCACCCCGCGGTTTCACCCGCATAAGTTTCGATCCCGTGGGAATATCGGGGTAAAAAGTATCTTATATGTTAATCCTGGTTATAAACCATCTGTGTGCCAAATTTCATCCAAATCCGTTCAGTAGTTTTAGCGTGAAAGAGTAACAAACATCCATCCATCCATCCATACAAACTTTCACGTTTATAAAATTAGTAGGATTAGTTAGCATATTGGGTATTTATTATTTGGCAAAGGGTTATGTCCAGCAGTTAACTTTTACCAGTATACAATACGCAAAATTAATACCATAACTACTTGAACTCCTCTCTACGGTACAAAACTACTCATTTACTCAAGGTGTATCTATGTACAACATTTATTCAAACATCGAACTCACATCAATAGCAATGACAGATGCGCACGCGCATATGTGCCGGAAGTTCACGAGATGTTCGAAATTCGAATTACGGCTTCTGTTTATAATCATCTGGTGGATCAGCTGTTTTTAGGGTTTAAGAAGGGTAGAATGAGGTCTTTCACCTCCGATTGCCTTTGTACCCCTAATTTTAAAAAGTCTGGACCCGTTCAGGCCGATTCAAACTTTATTTCAAATTCAAAATTATTTATTTTAGGACAACTAGATCCACCGGTTAGTGTACAAAAACTTAGAAAAACTATTGTTAGTACCTACTTAAATACAATAACAAAGGACACCACTCACATAAACATCACAAATCACAAATGCCACAGGGGCATTTGTGATTTGTGATGCTGAGACACCCTGCCCCGTCAAGATAACCAACAGGGAGATACCTCCCTAAAAGATCACCAGACGAACGAAATGCCTCAACACAGGCGCACGCACATCTTCAGCTATAGTTTTCAGGATTTTGTTGTGACCGCGCACCCTTCTCACTTTATTTTTTAAGTGACTAAGTTAGTTAATTTATTTATACTTTATTGTAAAGCACAAAAATACATAGCATAAAAAATACATTAAACACTACAAAATATACAATGGGCGGCCTTATCGCATTACTGCGATCTCTTCCAGGCAACATTAGAATGGACAGTGATTTTCCTGGACATAAAATGGGACTGTCGTTGGCAAACTTTATGGCAGCTCTGAACATGAGGCGAGACGCTGCGCAGTAACAAATTCACCTGTCAGCGGGTGTGAGGGGTGTGGTACTGCGCAGCGAGTAGCGCACTTCAGCACTATCAGTAGCAATAGGTTCCATTTTGACAGTTCAACTACATACATTGCGTTATTGACGTTGTTGAGCAGAATGTTTTCGAACATATGAAGCAATGGATTAGCAATATCCTTCAAAATGATACAGATTGAGATTGATAGTGTGGTAATACGCACATAGAAATGTAGTTACATAATTAGCAATTAGGGTGATGCCAGCAGGTCAAGCTACCCGAAACTGACAAATTTTCCCAATCAACCTTGAACCTTAAGAGCGCGCCTAAAGCCAGTAAAATTTTAGAATAGAAAAAAAAACCGGCCAAGTGTGAGTCGGACTCGCCCATGAAGGGTTCCGTTACGTTACGACTTATGACGTATTAAAAAAAAACTACTCACTAGATCTCGTTCAAACCAATTTTCGGTGGAAGTTTATATGGTAATGTACATCATATATTTTTTTTAGTTTTATCATTCTCTTATTTTAGAAGTTACAGGGGGGGGACACACACATTTTACCACTTTGGAAGTGTCTCTCGCGCAAACTATTCAGTTTAGAAAAAAATGATATTAGAAACCTCAATATCATTTTTGAAGACCTATCCATAGATACCCCACACGTATGGGTTTGATGAAAAAAAAAATTTTGAGTTTCAGTTCTAAGTATGGGGACCCCAAAATTTATTGTTTTTTTTCTATTTTTGTGTGAAAATCTTAATGCGGTTCACAGAATACATCTACTTACCAAGTTTCAACAGTATAGCTCTTATAGTTTCGGAAAAAAGCGGCTGTGACATACGGACGGACAGACAGACAGACAGACAGACAGACAGACAGACAGACAGACAGACCGACAGACAGACAGACATGACGAATCCATAAGGGTTCCGTTGCCATTTGGCTACGGAACCCTAAAAATAAAAACGTAGTATGCGCCAAAACTGTTATATCGTAATAAATCCAAAACTAAAAGGAATTACATAAAATGCCTAAGCACAGCCTTTACTCTTGTATAATATAATTAATTATCAAATTTTTGTCGCAATAGGCATTGCCGCATTGAGTAGAAAACGGAAAAATATGAGAATTAGAGGTTACTACGTGATTTTTTTCTATCGAGGAAATGTTATTATTTCATGTTTTTGATCAAAGTGAACCCTCGGAAATATCATGTAGTTATTCATACATTTTTATTTTAAGATGTGGTCCGGAATTTTTCATGTAAAATCAAATATTATAAGATTGGTAATTTTGCTTTATACGCGCTCTTAATTTTTTAGCGATAAAGTTGTAAATCTATTTAAGATATTTGACAGATTGTAGTAGCTTGATGTGCTGGCGTCTGTACAATATTTGGCAAAAAAATGTTTATTTTTATTACTAGCAGTTGCTCGCGACTCCGTCTGCGATTCAGCATGAAAAGTGGCTTTCTATTAGTGTGTTACGCAATGCTTTTTTTAAAATTGAAATATTTTATTTCACATAAACCAACATGAGCACTTATGAAACGTCAGAAGCTAGGTGCGCGGTTCCAATTGGTCGTTTCCTATGGAGAAGAGCAGGCAAGAAACTCCACGGTAACTCTTTTAAAAATAATTGGCTTTTACAATGTTTTCAAATTACAGTAGGTATGGGAGGATAGCGTAGGCCTGTCAACAAGTACCAGATACTTGATAAAATAAAAAATGGTTTTCAGATCTAAAGTCTACAAGGCTTACAAAGTCCTCCTTTAGGAGTGGTATGATCACCTCTCTGATAGTATAATCAGATACTGCCCGTGTGAATAACATAACTCCAGTTTAACGTTAGATAACTTACCAAGATAAACTGAAAGGTTACACTTATGTCCCAATAAAAAAAGTCAGGTTATCTTCGATCAAAAGTGTTATTGATCGAAGATAACCTGAGCGATCGGACTGCTGCACTGCGTGTCGCGGGTTCGATTCCCGCACAGAACAAATATTGAAATTTGTAAGTCCTACATGTATTTGTTCCGAGTCTGGGTGTTTTTCTATCTATAATATGTTGTATAAGTAGTTTATCAGCCATCTTGTTACCACAACACAAGCATTAGGTTGCCTAGCTTCGGACTAGATGGCGCTGTGTGAAATGTCCAGGGATATTATTATTATTATTATTCGGACTGAGACGCCTAAGCGTATTAACAGATCAACACTGGCGCCGATTCCCTTGTTCACAAACTAAACTAAACTTAAGTTCAGTGCTTCTTTCTATTTCATTAAGAAAAGGACAGAAGATAAATATTAGTTTAGTCCTGTCAAATTATTGAGCGCCTGACGTAAATTGACGTGCTTTTAGTAGCCATGTATCACGTCTAAACTTGCTAGGGAGTATCTGAATTTGACAGGACTAAACCGATATTTATCTTCTGTCCTTTTCTTAATGAAATAGAAAGAAAAAGATGCACTGAACTTAAATTTAGTTTAGTTTGTGAACAAGGGAATCGGCGCCACTATCGAACTTACCTCAAATGATAGATAGTTCAGTTTATTGGGATGGGACTGACTTTTATTAAACAAGTACGCTGGACATCATACTATCGATGATAAAACGAAGAAATTTGATTTTCACCATTTTGGCGCTGATAGCAACGTGAGCGTCTGTGGAACTAATATTTTTGATAGTGAGAACTTGCAAAATGCGCACACTCTTATGATAAAAATGTTCTAAATATCTAGTAATAAACACAAAAAAGTCTTATTCCACGATTTAGACCTAAATCATCAGAGACGCCAATACAAAACGACGACCATTTGCAACAGTGTGTCAATTTTAGTTCCTGAGACGCTCGAGCGGGGCGCTTTGAATCGGCACAAAAAACAACTGTCATTTCGTATAGTAGGTATATTTAGTCCAGCGTACTTATTTATTAGAGGTCAGAGTCTGTAGTGTGTGTGTATTGTAATTGCTTGTTTATGTTAATTTTATACGCCATATATTGGCAAAACAGAGTGCACATATTTTTAGACAATTTACTATCTATAACCATACCTATGTTTAACTAATAAATACAATTTTAAATGAGGACTAACCACCGCCGCGCGCCGATCTGTCTGAACGCGATAAACTCAAAAACTACCGAACGGATTTTCATACGGTTTTCACCAATGTACGGAGTGATTCATGAGGAAGGTTAAGGTGTTTAATTAATTAAAGTTTTGGGTAAATCAGCTGAAATATTACGATGTTTGTTGAAGATGGGAGCTGGGAGCTTTACTGGCGTGTGTCGCGTAAACCAAATAGAGTTATATATAAAAACAATTTATCTATACTTATAATAAATCTGTAGAAGTGAAAATTCTGTACATTGAAAATATCAAAAAAATAAATGGCAGGGGGTGTTACTAGACCGACACCGAACCCAAAAATGTGATTAAAAAAATTTTTGTCTGTCTGTCTGTCGGTCTGTCTGTCTGTCTGTCTGTCTGTTTGTTCAGGCATCACGCAAAAACTACCGTTTCGATTACGTTGAAACTTGGT